>JAUEPO010000005.1:0-2400000 GCA_033439705.1 Cercophora scortea | reverse complement strand
ACACTGTTAGTATGCGAAAAGCATGGTCGGGGTAAGTGCCCCGGTGATCTTGTTCCCTCTGTCAAAAGCATCTGACTTCTCGTTTAGAAATTTCAGTCGCGGGTAAAAGTAAGTGCCATCCTCTTGGCCACTGGTACCGAGAGCGGCCGAACAAGTAATGGCTTATCACAATTGACCCGATAGGCGTGCGAGTGTGAGATGACGGTAAGACATCCAAGCAGTGATCTCCAACTTGTGAAACTGCACCGCTGACATTCCTAGCGCCTGAAAATTGAGCGCGACGTGAGTACCATCGCCCCTATTAGCCTTGTTGTTTTGTGGCCAAGCTAGCTGAATCTGGCTACAGTTCTGTATCAAGGAGGGCGCCGTAAGTCTTCTCATCCCATTACCTGCCGCTACACCTCGCACAATTGCGTGGGCGCTGATCGTTGCTTCGTTGTGTAGAAATGGCAGGTGATGGAACTGGAGGTATTTAAGTTACATTTCACTCGGAGTGACTACAACTCTTAAATACTGACTAAGTATGTGTAGGAGCGGGCTTTCGAGGAGGATGCCGACGGCAACGTGGATGTAAGTGCTGCTTCATACCTATTCTTTTGCATGAATTCTCTAATTGTACACGCGCTGACTTCGTTTCAGAACCTGTGGGAGAAAGCGGTGCTTGATTTGTCTCCAGGGTGCCCACGCTTCAATAATGCTGACATTCACCAAGGCGAAGGCCGCGCCCGCCAAACCCTGTAAGTCATTACACTGTTTTGGATTGACAAGCTTGGTCGTAGGTTCTAACCGTGACTCGCACTAGAATATTTTTATATTGATCAACTCGTGTAAGTGCGTGAGATTGCCATTCATCTTTTTCTTTTGGAACTTGGCGCACTGACATCCATTGGTGATGGCGCCAGCCTGGGGTTTCATTAATTAGTCTAGCCCTGCAAGTCGCTGTCCTTTTCTTTCTTTCCTCTTCTTTTTTTTTTTTTTATAAAAAAAAAAGGAAAAGAGAGAATAAAAAACAAAACCGACAAGGCCAAGTTTATAGCTGACTCATGACAGCAAATCCAACCTCTTACCTTTTTGGTGCTTCATTTTCGTTACAACAACCGGAGCTTCTGGATCTGTGCTTCATATGATGAGATCGGCCGGGTCCCTTAATTAATTAGCCCGGTTATCAGTTTGAGCACGATGCTTGTGGAATGCGTGTAAGTTCCTGTCTCTCTCTTCCCCTGACATATTATTGAAGCGATTCACGATACTGGTTGGGGTTACTTGGCTGCCATTCTGAGGAGCCTGCAAATAATACACCTGTCAGACTGCGTGTCAGATGTGGGGTAATTACTTGGTAGATACCTGCACTGGTGAGTCAGCAACAACAGGCATCAACATGAAGCCCGGTCCAATTTGTCCATCTTTTCAACAATGTTCGCGTACTCCAGCCAGCAGCAGTATGGACAACGCCATCGACTCGGACCCGGACCAGAACCCGCGGCGTCTAAGCCAAGGACAAGATGAGCAGCCCAATGAAAGCGCCGGTCCGGTCAGCAACAACAGCCAGCCAAGCAACCCCAATGACGCCGTCGCCCCAAAGCTCTCCGCTACTGCCATCGCCCTGATCATGGCGCCGCTCAGTCTCTCGGTCCTGCTCTCCTCGCTCGACCTCACCATCGTGACGCCCGCCGTCCCGGCCATCGTCAGCTCCTTCCACTCCGTCTCGGGGCTCGTCTGGATCGGCAGCGCCTTCATCCTCGCCAACACGGCCACCACGCCCGTGTGGGGCTCCGTCGCCGACATCTGGGGCCGCAAGCCGATCATCTTGATAGCCGTCGCCATCTTTCTTGCGGGAAGTCTGCTCTGCGCGCTGGCGCCAACGATCGACGTCTTGATTGCCGGCAGGGCGCTGCAGGGCGCTGGTGCAAGCGGAATGGGGACCATGGTGAATGTTGTGATTAATGACACGTTTTCGCTGCGCGACAGGGGGCTGTACCTTGCCATCACGTCGATTGTCTGGGCGATTGGGAGCGCTGTGGGGCCTGTTATTGGGGGTGTGCTGACGACGCGCTTGAAGTAGGTTTTATGAATGTCTTTCTTTTCAACTCTAGTCGCTCCTCTCTCTCCTGTTTGAATGAACATGGGCTGACCTGTGCGGTCATCAGCTGGAGATGGTGTTTCTGGGTCAACTGTAAGCTCAAGTCATGGTATTTTCAGTTACCATGAACTACACACCACACACCTTTCTCACCAGCTTACAACTGATGCAGTGCCCATCGGAGCCGTCGTCTTTGTCGTCTTGCTTTTCTTTCTCGACATCCCCACGCCCAACACGCCCGTCCTGGAGGGTCTCAAGGCAATTGACTGGGCGGGCAGTCTCCTCATTGTTGGGTCCGCGTTGATGATACTCCTCGGTCTGGAGTTCGGAGACGTCACGCACCCGTGGTCGTCTGTCACCGTCGTCTGTCTCATCGTGTTCGGCCTGGTTGTGGTCGGCGTATTCGTCGTCAACGAGCTCAAGTTCGCGGTGAACCCCGTCATACCGCTGCGGCTGTTCACCAATCGGTCCTCGGTAGCTGCTTACAGCGTTTTTGCCTGCAACTTCTACGTTCTCATCGGCCTTTCATATTATTTGCCCCTGTACTCCCAGTCGGCCCTGGGCTCGGACGCCCTGACGTCGGGCATCCATCTTGTCCCTCTGATCGTCTCAACATCCTTGTCCGCAGCCTGCACCGGGGCATTTATAAAACAGACAGGCGTCTACTTGCCAGTGATGTATGTCGCTCAGGTGCTACTGACGCTCGGGGTTGGTCTGTTCCTCAACCTGGAGTTCGGAAACAACCTGACCAAGCTGATCGTGTTTGAAATCATCACGGGCATCGGCATTGGCATGAACATGGAGCCTCCTCTGCTCGCCGCGCTCGCGCCGGCCAAGGTGTTGGACACTGCTGCCATTGTGGCGACCATGGGCTTCCTCCGGGCGCTTGCAACTGCCATCGCGGTTGTCGTCGGCGGAGTGATTTTTCAAAACCGCATGAACGCGGCCAACCAGGGCCTGGCCGACCAGTTTGGTCCGCAGCTCGCTGGAAACTTCACCGGCGGCCAGGCTACGGCGAGCGTGGAGCTCATTCCTCTGCTGCCCGTGGACCAGCAGGATGTTGTCCGGCGGGTCTACTTTGAATCGCTGCGAGCCGTGTGGATTATGGTATGTCGGCCATTCGCCTCGCATTTCTTTTCAAGCTCCTGTTTTGGCTTTGAAAGCAGCTAACGGGTTCTTGTTTGTCTCCAGTACATTGCCGTTGCAGGGCTGTCGCTGGTTTCAAACCTGTTTGTTCGTGCACATCATCTGAGTTCTGAAACCAGGACGGCGCTCCTCGGCGTAGACAGGGCAAAGGCGGAGCAGGATGGTGACGTGCAGCGTCGGGATATCGGAAGCCCTGGTGGTAATGGTGGTCGTATCGAGCTCGTCAGGCGCAGGCCTCGGGTGGTTGAGTCTCCTGAGTGATGGTCGTCCTGCTAGGTCGGTTGGTGAAGGAATTGAGAAAGCACGGGAAGGCCTTACATAGGTCTAAATAGGTACCTGGTACATAGCCACAACGATTAAACAGCACAATAATATCCACACGAATACGGAAACCCCGTCGAAGGCTAGCTTCTCTCTCTCTCGCTAAGACGCTACCATGTTTTGTTGCGTTACCATTTCGACCAAATCCCTATAATACGTCTACGGCAGCGGCTGGGATCTGTCGTCAAAGGTACCCGCAAGCAAGAAGCCCAAAGTCGATCCAATTCAAGTCAAGGCCCTCAATCCAATAGTTTTTGTCGTAGTCCCACCTATCCGTCATCTCACCCTCAAGATTGGCTATGAACATCAATGCGCCATGGTAATACCCGGGGACATCATCGAATGAATTCAATTCATAACCGCAATCCCACATCTTGTCATGGCCAGCCCAGAGCCCCAGCTGCTCATTCTTCACTTGGACAAATCGACGGTCGCTCGCATAGAAGGCTTTCGGGGGGTAGTCTCGCAGCTCCTTGGCCTGTTCCTCGGTGGCCTGGTATCTTGGGGAGCGCTTGATCCGGTAGTCGATAAACCAAAGAGTGAATGGACCCGTCTGTGCAGCATTCCAAGCCATGTCGACGAGCAAGTTCTGCACGCGTTCTGGGGTTCCACAGGCTAGCATATCCCATGCAGGATCGTATTCCACGGCCATATGGCGCTCATCCCGAAACAATTGGTATCTCCTGTTCCAACCCCCCCAACGAGGCAGGTATTCGTAAAGGGGGAAACCATCCAGTACAAAGTCCCAGTTAAGGGCTGCAATATCATCATATGGCTGGATGATAATGAGATCTTTGCCGGGGAAGACGGTGAGATATCGGCGCCCGGAGTCATCCGAGGCCGCATACGTGGTCGTCTCCGGTAAACCGAAGAAGCCTACGTACTCACGGTGGCTTTCTGCTTCTGTAAGGCTCCATTCTGTTCGTCGTGGTGCTGGGATTTGAAAACTCCTTCTCAATGACCTGTAGTGATTCTTTGCAGGCCGTCCAAAGACCGCTGTCGATAAGGTAGGTTGATGGGTTGTTGAGCGTCAAGGAGGCGGGAGCTGCTGCTGCAGCAGCTGGACTGAAGTCGACGCCCCTGGGTAGGCACCGCGGCGCGGCAAGACGCGGTGGCGGGAGTTGAAAATACCAATCTCTGTAGTAGGTTTTGAGCTCCAGGCGGGCGTGTTCTGAATCGTCGGCATTGCAAACGCTGAAAAAGTGCGCTCCTGGGAGAGACGGCCGCGTTGCGAGTTTCCGGATCATCTCCCGGAGCTCCCAAGGAAGAAGGGGGAAGAAATGAAATTCTGCTGCCATTTTTGCGAGTTTAAAAGGCAAGGCAAAAAAAAAAAAAACAGCTCGAGGCTGGATTGGATGCGAAGGAGAGGTGAGAGGAATTAAATACAGGAAGTAATTACCTGGTAATTATGAGTCACATACCGCAGCTAAATCAAGCCCAGCTCGGGCTACTGTGCGTATAGAGTTTACACAACAACCTACCTGCCCGGTACGTGGTAGAATTCCTGAGGTCTTTGCTCAACCTCAACTGATCGCAAGCCGGTGTGCTATCGCAGGCAACCAACCCCAACCCTAATAATTACCGTGCATGTATTCACATCGACAAGCGGATGCGGGTGAGCACAGACCTCCCTTCCCTGTCCCAATCCACCTCCCTCCACAATCGGCGGTCAGCTCGACCTTTCCCTAGCAAACACTGCGAAGCCTTGTGAATCCGGCCGAAACATTTTTTCGCTCGCTCCCTGGTCGCTCCGATTGACGGTGACTCAGGACAAGGGCACCCATAGGTCCTCCCGTCCCCGTCGTCGTCGTCGTCGTTATTCGTCGCCGCCCCCTTTCATAGCCGGGCATCTTCTACCTTTTTTTTTTATTTTTAATATTGCTTCTGCGGCGTTTCGTTTTCGGCTCTCCATCTCCCTTCAATTCCCCAAACGGCGCCCCGCTTCAATTGAAGCCTCTCGCCAAAAAGTCATGGCATCTCGCAGCCTCTTGGTGGCCGCGCCCCTGCGCAGGCTATCGACGAGGGCTCGAGATGTCTCTGTGGCCCGCCAATTGACGGCGGCCATGGGCGTGCGCTACAGCTCCGGCAGCAGCTCGACCTCGGCGCTCGCCTACAAGGCCCTCCGACGGCGCCAGGCGCCGCTCCCGACGGGCGACACCCCCTCGGCCTGGTCCGCGCAGGCGGCCGTGTCCAACATCCTCTACGAGACCCCGACGGCGCCCACGGTGCCCCCGAAGCGCCACATCCTGAACTGCCTCGTGCAGAACGAGCCCGGTGTGCTGTCGCGCGTGTCGGGCATCCTCGCGGCCCGCGGCTTCAACATCGACTCGCTCGTCGTCTGCAGCACCGAGGTCGAGGACCTGTCGCGCATGACCATTGTCCTGACGGGCCAGGACGGCGTGGTTGAGCAGGCCCGCAGGCAGCTCGAGGACCTCGTGCCCGTGTGGGCTGTCCTGGACTACACCAATGCTGCCCTGGTGCAGCGCGAGCTGCTCCTGGCCAAGATCAACATCCTCGGCCCCGAGTATTTCGAGGAGCTCCTTGCCCACCACCGCGAGATCACAGCCGACGGAAGCGCGAACGGCCAGGAGCTGGCCGAGTCGTCCCTGGAGGAGGTGTCGGACGACTTCCACCCCAGCCGGCTGGTTGTCAGCGAGGCCCTGCGACACAAGCATGAGCACCTGAAGAACATCACATACTTCACCCACCAGTTCGGCGGCAAGGTCCTGGATATTAGCACTAACAGCTGCATCGTCGAAGTGTAAGTCCAATCTTGCTCAAACTCCATGTTCCCCCCCCCCATTCGGCCCTGTCCTAACATCTAGCAGCTCCGCCAAGCCCACAAGGATAGACTCGTTCCTCAAGCTCATCGCCCCCTTCGGTATCCTGGAGTCTGCTCGCACCGGTCTGATGGCGCTGCCCCGCTCGCCGCTCTACGGGCCCGACGAGGACACTCATGTCAAGGAGGCTGACGATGTTGTGGACATCAGCCAGCTGCCCCCCGGTTAAGCAGATTGCATCACACAAGACAACACAACACACAGTTGTTGATTGGGCAAAAATGGATTGATCATCTACTGTACCCCCCCTTTCTGTCATGTTTTCTGTACTGTAGTAGCGCAAACTAAACACAAATCGATCAAATTCAAAAACTTTTTGCCCCATCCCCGTTGTGACTGCGAGCATGAAGTCGCGTCTTTCCATTTTTGGTACCGTACACCTGGAAACTGCGCCATAGGCAAACGCAATAATGCCTTGCCCGCCTGCCCGCCTGCATACCTCTGATTTTGAGCAAGAAAGAAAGAAAGAAAGAAAAAAAGAAAACCATAAATTGCAGCCGCTGTGTTGTATTGCTAGTAGTTTAGTTTAGTTTAAAGAATCTTTCCCTTGTTGACCACGAATCCCTCCAGGGCAGCTGTAGACGATTCGGTTAGGCAAAAACCATGGACTCAGAAAAGAAAGAGAGAGAGAGAGAAGGGAAAACTCACAAACAGCAGCCCAGAGCCTGTTCTCGGCCTCGCCAAACACCAACGACTTGGGCCCGTAGAAGACCTCGTCGCTGACCTCCTCGGCATGCCTCGGGAGACAATGCATGAACTTCCACCCGGGCTTGGCGCCGCCGCGGGCCGCTAGCTCGTTGGTGATCTGGAAACCAGCAAAGGACTGCAGGCGCTTCTGGGCCTCGGCCTCCTGGCCCATGGACACCCACGTGTCGGTGACGAGCACGTCGGCGTCCTTGACGGCCTCCTCGGGCACCGTGGTCTCCATCAGCTTGCCGGGGCGGGTGATGCCCGTGCCGGCGGCGAGGATGACACGCTTCATGACGTCGGGGATGCCGTAGCCCGTCGGCGAGGCCACGGAAATGTCCACGCCCATCTTGACGCACGCCGTCGCCAAGTCGAAGAGGACGTTGTTCGAGTCGCCTACCCAAGCGACCTTGAGCCCCTCCAGCCCGAGCGAGCTGGCCCCCGCCCGCGCGGATGTGAAGGCCTCGTGGATCGTCTGGAAATCCGCGATCGTCTGCAGCGGGTGGAAGTCGTCTGACAGTGCGTTGATCACGGGGACGGACGAGTGTGCGGCCAGGTTGGCGACGTCCGAGTGCGGGCCCACGCGCGCCACCATGCAGGAGGTCATGGAGGAGATGACCACCGAGGTGTCGTAGAGGGACTCGTTGACGCCGAGTTGGATGTCGTCTTTGCCTAGGAACATGGGGTGGCCGCCGAGCATGGCTACGGCCGCCTCGGTTGACACGCGGGTTCGTGTGCTGCGCTTGCTGAACATCATGGCTACGGTCCGGCCCGCCAGTGCGCCCTGGACGGTGAGGGGGGGAGCTTCGCCGGCGCCGAGCGCGGCCTTGACGGCGGCTTTGTGCGCCGAGGCGTTGAGGACTAGCTTGGTGAACTCGGCGGCGGTGAGGTCGCTGATGGACATCAGGTGGCGGGGCGGGGCGGCGTGGCTGTGGCTGGTGTTGCTGCTGGTGCTGGAGAGGGACCGGCCTTGTAGCTGGCCGACGGCCGACCGGGCGGTGCGGGATGCGGCTCGGTGCATCATCATCATGATGGTTTTTGCTGGCGGTGAAAGCTGGTGAAGATGGGTTCACAATGACGTTTTTTCGGGGTTGGGTAGGGGGGTTTTTTTATGAGGCGGGTGGTAGAGTCAATTGGTGTTAGGGGTGAGAGAGAGGCCGGGGTTGCTCTCGGCCGGCGTGAGTTGCGCTGCGAGCTTGTGAGTCAACACGAGGGGATCTCGAAATGCGGGCTTGTTGAAGTCGTTCAGAGCTCCAGATCGGTAATTTGTGTAAACTGTGTACGCAGAGTATGGTAATATGGTATGGTATGACTGGACTGGGGATGGTCAAAACCCGCAGACTAATAATCCTTGCTTGTCATTCAAGAGAAAATCGAACCTTGTTCATAGGCAATGGGGTTGAGAATGAAAATCAATGCTACGCCTATGAGAGTTAGAGCAGCTTCAGAGCACGCGAATAAGAGACTCAATGGCAAAACAACGCTTTTCATTTACTCGCTGTGCTGCCCCGTCGTCGTCGTCTTCTTCTTCTTCTTCTTCTGCGTTGTTCGCCTTCCTAGCGTTCCATTATCTCGACATGTCATGTGGATATCATGCAGGTTGCGTTGCCTGGCTCGATTGCCAATTGGTGGCTGGTCAGTGGCCAGCGGAGCTTCGAGAGCGCGGGAAAGAGGTGTGGTTGCAATGCCCCTTCCGTCGCCAGCCCTGTTTTGTCACTCAAGCTGTCACGAGCCTATCAGGCGCATTGACACTCACACGTCGGCGTGGCGGGCAACCAGCTGGCGGGCAGTCTGGCGTCTGGCTGGCCCCCGTTTCAGGTGACCGGGCAGAAGGTGCCCTGACCCAGCGAGTGCCAGCTCAACGACGTCAGCCCGCCCAGCCCAACCTCAGGTGCTCAGGTACCTCGTCTGCCTACACGTACTTACACCTTTCTTTGAGGGGCCTCCAGAGCTTAAACTGTCTGTCCTTGTCACGGCTGGACACACCCAGCGTCTTTGTACCTGACATGATGGCCTAGACTTTTCAGATTTATCAACAAACAAAACTCTTTACACATCCAATTTGTATCACCAGGCGCCCCTCACCACATCATGTCATAAGGGAGGACAGAACAAGTGACTGTCATCTAGCTGTTCCACTTCAACTTCCCCGCGCTTGTTTCCCGGTCGCTTCTCGCTTCCCGT
The DNA here is from genome assembly GCA_033439705.1 of Cercophora scortea. NCBI lineage: Eukaryota > Fungi > Ascomycota > Sordariomycetes > Sordariales > Lasiosphaeriaceae > Cercophora > Cercophora scortea. The sequence continues at coordinate 2,390,742 of JAUEPO010000005.1, read as the reverse complement.
CGCCGCGTCATTCAAATCGGATACCCGTGGAACCCCAAAACATGTCTGAACCCGAGAGATCACCGCTGCTCTCGTCCGCCAGCACCACCAGGGAAGACTCGTCGGCCTTTCCGGCCGAGGACACCACCGAGTCGACCCCCCTCCTCTTGAGCTCCTCGGCGACCCCGCGCTATGACGGCGAACACGACGATGGTGGTGGTGACAATGCCGAGATCAGATCCCTAGCCTCGGCTGCCTCGGACGACGAGTCCCCCAAGCCAACAAAAGGCAGCTCAATACGATGGCCATCCGTGATTGCCATGATAGTCCTGTCGCTCTCCTCCATTGCCATCATCGTCTTCGCCTTCTTTGTCCCCGCTGCCGTCGAGGAGTACGCAAAGGCGGCGGCTGTGCTTGAGCCCACCAACCTCTCCCTCCAGTCCATCACCGCCGATGGGGTCCGCGCGCGCATACAAGCCAACTTTAGGCTTGATGGGGAGCGTGTGAAGAATGTACATGTGAGGCGGGTTGGCAGAGCGGCGACCTGGCTGGTACGGGAACTGGCGACCGACGAGACCCAGGTCAGGGTCTACTTGCCGGAATATGGAAACATTCTGCTTGGGACCGCGGCTGTACCCCCGTTCGTCGTCAATATCATGGACGGACACAACACGGCGGTGGATATTGTCGCCGACCTTGTCCCTGGTGATGCCGAGGGCATTCGGACGATTGCGAACGAGTGGTTGGAAGGCAGGCTGGACGCGGTCCGGTTGCAGGGGAAAGCCGATATCCAGCTGAAGACAGGCTTCATTCCGCTTGGGACGCACTCCATCTCCGAGTCCCTGACGTTTGAAGGTCAATACCTCTACCGTTCATTTGCCTCCTTGTACTTTGGCGAGAAATCCCTCTTTTGAAGCGCTCGGGACAGACATCACAAAAACGCTTCCGACATTGCTTCTGGACAACCTTGCTGATGAGTCTCACAGCCAGTAAAATCCCCCACATGCCTGAGTACAACATCACGAGGTTGAACTTTGAGGAGCAACCGGTCCCAGGCAAGGACGAGACCGTGATGGCAGCCGAGGTTTCCGTCACAGCTTACAACGAGTACCCGGTCTCTGTCAACGTACCCGAACTCGGATTCGAAGTGCTTGTCCCTGGGTGTGACCTCAACGCACCGTACATTCTTGTGGCTGCTCTCACGACAAGCCCTGTGACTGTGCGTCCCCAGACCGACGTGGTTGTTGTCGCACACGGCACTATTACGGAACTGCCAGAATCGTTGACGAGCCTCTGTCCCAATTCGGAGCAGTCGCCGTTGGACTTGTTCTTCAAGAAGTACCTTGACGGTGAGACGGCCACTGTGTTTGTGCGTGGCCAGAAACGAAACCAGGGCCTGTTCGCCGTGACGGGCACGCCAGACTGGCTTGCCGATATCATTTCCAGCATCACGGTGCCCGTGGCCTTCCCAGGGCGGTCATTCGATAATCTCATCCGGAGCTTCTCGTTGACCGACGTACACTTCACCCTACCGGACCCTTTTGCGGAGCCCGGCGACCCGGATGCGGACCCCAAGGTGTCGGGCACCATCGAGGTGCTAGCTGCACTCCCGGCGGAGATGAATTTCAGCCTGAACGTCTCCCATGTCCGCGCAGACGCCGATGTCTTCTATGGCTCCAGGAAACTGGGCGAGCTCAACCTGAGCCAGTGGCAAAACGCAACCTCAACGCAGCAGGCGGCTGGTGAAGACCGCGAGGCCACGCTCACCATCACGTCCCGTATCAAGGACGCGCCGCTGAACGTGACAGATGCCGACGTGCTAGCCGATGTCATGCAGGCTCTCCTCTTCGGGGGCAAAGAGGTCATCTTGGGCATCAAGGCCCTCGTCGATGTCGAGGTCCAGACGATACTCGGACAGCTCGTGGTGAAGGGTGTTCCTGCGGAGGGCAAAGTCCCATTAAAACGTCTGTCTCAATTTCGGTAGTGACTGTCAGTTCGCTTCTTCTTGCATAAATCATCCTTCATTTTTTTTTTTTTTCCCGTTAGGTAGCCATTCGGAATGAATGCTTACCAACCAACCATACATGTCGCGAGACTTCATATCTCTCTGCCTGGCCTCGAAAAACGTGACTGACACTGACTGATCCTTTTTTTCTTCTCGTAGCTTTATCCGGGGACCTCGTCGGCTCTCTTGAGCCCAAAATAGGAGACATCGAAGTCATCGACACCACCACCACGTCTCTCACCATCATGGCATCCGTCAACATCAGCAATCCCACCCCTTATTCCGCTCGGATCCCCTTCATCAGCATCCACGTGCTGAGCAACGGGACCCTCGTCGGCGAGGCCCGCGCCCAGAACCTCGATATCAAGAAAGGCAACAACTCGGACCTCGTCGTCTCAGCGATATGGGGCGGTGGTGGCAAAGCCGCCCGCGATCTCATCTCGCAGTACATATCCGGCTACAACACAAGCGTCACCCTGCGCACCCACCGCGGCAGCATCCCCGGCCAACCTCTCCTAGGCGAAGCCCTATCACGAATAAACATAACCATCGCAGCGCCCAAGCTCCGTCTCCCCGACGACGACGACGACGATGACAATGACGACGACAAAGACAAAGACCAAAGCCAAGTCCACTTCATCCGCGACGCAACCTTCCACATCTTCTCCTCCACCGCAACCTTCACCCTCGTCTCCCCTTTGCGCCACAACACGCTCTACATCGACCACGTCAACGCCACGGCGCTGTACAACCACACCGAGCCCGTCGGCCGCATCGAGCATGATCTGCCGTTTGCGGCGCCGCCAGGCCTGTCGACTACCCCCAAGCTGCCTGTGCAGTGGTCGCTTGACTCGGTTGGGTACGAGCGCATGCGCGAAGCGCTTGGCGGGCAGCTGAAGCTGGATACGAGGGCCACGGTTGGGGTGCGTGTGGGGAGGTGGACTGAGACGTTGTGGTTTGTCGGGAGGGGGATTGGGGCCAGTGTGAGGATTTAGACGGGGGGAGGGGGCGTATTGAGTTGACCTTTTTTTTTTTTTTTTTTCTGGGCTGGTGTTTGGTTTAGTTTAGTTTGGTCTGGTTTTAGTTTACTTGTTTAGATGGGAAGGGGGTTTTGGTCGTTGGTATTATTCTTTGGTTGGTTTTTTTTTTGGTGAATTGCGATTTTTTATTTATCTGGTGTTGTTCTGATATGGTCAAATGGATGGATGGTTTAGGAAGGAAGGAAATATTGGGAGAATGGGAGGGAGGGGAAGGTAAATAGGAGGAACACAGCCACACCACACCACACCACACCACACCACGCCCCCTTGTACATTTTGTGATGCGTAAAGAGGAACTTTTTGTTCTTGTCCACACACACTCAGCGCTGAGGATATATATAATACAGAAGAAGAAGAAGAAGAAGAAGAAGAAGAAGAAGAAGAAGAAGAAGAAGAAGATAATACAAATATGGTCTTTGAACAGTGTTGCAAAAAAATCAGATCTAATATGATTGCGGACTTAGCAATTACCCTTTTTCAACTCCCTATCTTGTCACAAATATTTAGCTTGGGGCATTCATTTTCTATAATCAGCAGACTGTTCTTCGTGGTCTCAATTCGGTGAGGGGAAAGAGAAACTGCGGAGGAACAAGGCCGGGGGGGGGGGGAATTGTGTTGTTGCCAGTGTACCCCTTTTCCGACCTCAGGCCTGTTGAGCATAGGTACCTAGTTAGTTACCCGACGACACTGATGAATTCTTTGGTCGGTTCCCGTAGAGGCAGCCAGCGAATAAGTTTCAAATTTACATATCTCCACGCTATGCTAGATAAAAAAACTACGCAAAACGTCCGTCCCTCCCTCCCTTATCATACCATGCCATATCATAATTATCATATCCAAGATGCGACTTATATACACACACCGACCGTATCTTACAACCAACTTGACATACTATACTTTACACATTGTCCTTGTACACAAACCCGGCACACGCATATATATATATACAAATAAACCCAGGTTGAGATTGCAACAACAACAACAACCTCCACCACCTGACCTGAATCATACAGCATGATACACCACAGCGGAAAGCAGAGCAGAGTAACGCAGGGCAGGGCAAGCCAGTCAAGACAGAACCCTCCCTCCCTACCAACCCGACGAACTTACTACTCCCTCGCCCCGCATCCGCGCCTTCATAGCCTTCTTATGCCCCCTCATACTCCGTCTCGGCCGCGCCTTGACCTCCCTCGGCTTATTCAACTCCCAGGCATTCATCGGCCTGCGCGCCGCCACAAACCTGCCCTCGGGCGAAAAGACATCCACCACAGGCCAATTTGGCTCGTCACTGGCTTCGCCGTTCTCTTCTTCCTCCTCCAGCCTCTCCTTGGCATCCTCATCACGGAACGCTTCCATCAGGCCGCGGGGTTGTGTTTGCTTTGCAGGTTCCTCGTTCGGGGATGATAGGAGGTCGAGGGTATCTAGCCTCGTTGGGTCCTTGTTGAGGTTGTGGTTCTTGGGCGGCGGGGGGTGGCTTTGCCTGGTGCGCATGGCCTCGCGGGGCAGAGGGTAGAGCTCCTTTGCGCGCATCTGGGCGACGATCTCGACCCAGCCGCAGCCTTCAATCAGGATATCGATGGCGCATACGCGGTAGGGTAGGCGGTCGACTCTTATATTAAGCGCGTTCTTGCGGGTGATGGGCCCGGCCTTGTGCTCCGTCACGTCGTAGCGGAGGGGGAACGTGCCGGCGAGCTTGATCTTGGGCCCCGTGGACGGCAGGGCGATGTTCTCGACGTTGGGGGCGCAGGGGGCGTGTTCCTGGATGGCGATGGCCTTGTCGGTGGCCGAGACGTGCGGGGCGATGGGCGTGAAGGCGTAGGCGAGGAAGACCAGGTCGGGCGTGCGCGGGGTGATGCGGATGAAGCCGCCGAGGAGGAGGGAGCGGCCTGGGTGGAGGACTTGCTGCTCTGGGGTGATGCGGTGGGGCATGACGAGGGAGGCGCGGTGCTCGGGCTTGATGTGCAGCTCAAGATCGCCGCGGGAGAGGCCCGGGAGGTCGATGAGCTCGCCTTTGCCGTTGCCGAAGGGGACGCGGATCGGCGAGGCGGTGGTGCCGGGGAGAGAGGAGACGATGGGCATCTTGGGGTACATGGTCTCGGGCTGGGCTGGGGGGAGGAGGGAGAACTGGTCGTCGTCGGCGGGCATGTGTTTGGTTGGTGGGGGCTGGTTGAGGGGGTTGCCGGCCTTCAAGGCGACTTCAACTGCTGACTTGGCCTGGCTGTGCGTATCTTGGGGCTCGGAGGGGAGCGGCAGTTTTGGGTGTGTGGGTGGGCTTGGCAGCAGCATCTTGCCTTGGGGGAAGACGGCTTCGAAGAGGCGGCTCTTGCCCACGTTGACCTTGCCCACCATCCAGCCAGCACCGCCGCGGTCGAATATCTCTTTTTTGAGCTCCTTGGTCCACCAGCCTCGCTTGGCGCTGACACACCGCACGTTGCCCAGTCTGATCTCTTTGCCGGCCCGGCCTAGGGCGTCGCGAAGGGTTTCTCTCAGGTAGGGCATCAGCGAGTCCACATCCTCCTTCTTCCGGGCTAGTAGGTCGGACCTCGTGATGATGAAGCTCATCTCCATGCGGCGGCCGTGGTAGAACTTGCCCGTCATTGCCCGTCTGTTTTGCGAGCGCAGCGGCATGAAGTCGAGGAACTCGTGGATCTTGGGGAGGAGGGACATGGGGAAGTCGGCGGCGTCCAGGACGTGGTATATGTGGTTGTACTTGTAGGGAGACTCCTCGATGGTCTCTCGGAGGGAGTCGAGGCCGGGGTGGGCGATGGAGTTGCCGGTGTGGTGGTAAACCAGGGCGTGGCAGCGGTCGCACAGCGGAGGGTCTCGAGGAGCAGCAGCAGCAGCAGCAGCATGCGCGACAGGAGCCGGTTCAGGTTTGCGCTCCGTCACGAGAGACCTGAGGTTTATGCCGAGCCGGGCCATCTGGGCGAGATCAAGGCCGCTGAGAGCCTGCTGGACAATGTCGTCGTGTTTGCGCGGTCTGCTCTCCTCCTCTTGGACAAGGCCCAGGTGTAGCCTGACAGCCTTTCGCGTCAGGTCGAAGTGGCCAGGCATGCCGGGCACCGTGGTCTGGGAGAATGCGCCGCAGCCGTGGCATTGTGTCGGCAGTGTGCCCGCCATGTGTCTCGTCGTGCTCTTCTTGGTCGGGCCTGCGTGCGGCATTTCGGTACTGTCTGGTGAAGCGGCAGCTTGTACGTGGAGAGCCCGCCGGGAATGGATCTGGGTCGGCCTGCCATGGCGGCGGTTGACGGTGGCGAGGGAGCCAGGTCGCAGAGCTGGGCAGAGATATAACGGGGGCGGCGCTGAATTTGATGCGATACTCGACCGATCAAGCCCAAAGACCCTCCCTAGCCATCTAGACGACAGAGTGCGGCCGGCCTGCGTCCGCATGTTTTCCAGGCTTGTGTGGGATGGTATGGTATGGGATGATGTGATGTGATGCGATGCGATGCGATGCGATCTTGGTAAGCGCAACGTGAAGAGTCCCAAAATTTTGAGAACCGGGCTTGGTTGGATGATGAAGCCAAAGGTGAACTTTTTAGCGGGCCTTCCAGCAGCTAGGGGCAATGGAAGCGGCAGGCAGGCACCCGGCAGGCAGTCACCGTCGACCTCCAAAGCTACTGTAGCCAGTGCATGCCAGAAAGGTCAGGCAGGCAGGCTAAATTTTTTGAGACAGACCAAGCTCCGCGTCGCGATCGATACCAGGTACCTACTCCACGTCTCATCCAATCTGTCCCTGGCGAGCGTAGCAGCTCGATAGATATCACGATGGTGGGCGTTATAAAGCGCATGAACGTATTGCGTTCGGTGAGTTTGACCCAATGCCTCCCAGAGCCAGACAGACAGAGGGAGTCTCTTCTCTGTCTATAGCGAGAGCATGCGACGCTAACCTGGGGCCTTTTCCACCAACTCACAGAAGGTAAAAAGACGACCTCCTCCCACCGACCACCTACCACCTACCACCTGCCCGACGACGTCCCGGTCATGCGCTATTGCTACTGCTTCTGCTGATGCTGACCCGACCTGACCCCCTCGTCCCAGATCCTCAACATACGCCTTGGACCCGGCGCAGCGGTGCTTCCCCAGGATGTCACCCGGATACACATGGAGTTTGCCAAGAACATTGAGGATGGGCACATGGGCCCGAGGTGCGCAGCAGTCCAGTCCAACGACGGATGACGGTGGTGACGGTGGCTAACCACCTTCGCCATCCTGTAGGAAATTCTTCAAGGAGAACCTCCCTAGGCTAAAGTTCTGGAACCCGTCGGTGCCCATGATCGTCAACCGCACCGCGAACCAGCACGGCCCGTCGACGCTGTCGCTCTACTTCCGCGAGGGCGGCACCGGCGCCACCGAGTTCACAATGCCCAGCTCGTCGACCAAGGGCCACGCCAAGGCCCCCGAACCCGTCGAGGGCGAGCGCGTCGTCACCATCGACATGAAGAACCGCCGGTCCGAGATGATCCTCAAGGACTTTATGGACACGACGGGGGCCGTGCCCGTTACCCCGACACCCCAGGAAGAGGCAGAGCTGAAGGATCTGGCCGAGCTTCACAAGCGGTCCGAGATTGACCGCGAGATCGGCCGCAAGCAACAAGAAGCCCGGAGGCGGGAGGCGGCCATGCTGGCCCAGGCCCGGTCCGAGGCCGCCGCTCTCAAGGCGGGAGACTAGGCGGGAGACTAGGCGGGCGGGCCGAGCGAGGCCAGGAATTGTTTGCGTGTATATCATCATTTGTAGCATATTGTGGAACAAGCCGACAGGACAGCATTTTTGAGACGGTTCAAGACTACCGACACTAACACGGACACGGACACGCCCAGGGGATGATGAAGACGTGACTGGTCGCTTTTTTTCTTCATCGTTCCTTTTTTTTTTTTTTTTTTTTTTTTTTTTTTTTACACGTTGCCTGTACCGTGCCGATTGCGAGGCTGGCTGGGATAGTGGACGAATGGAACACAACCGATCTTCCCCCTCCTTCCCCCCTGGCCCCTCGCAAGCCAAAAAATACTTCGGCGCCGCCGCAGAGCCTGTCAGTGGTGGCTTGAAGCTAAGCCACCCCATTCTGCTTTCCACGAGACTGATGCTAAGTTCAAGGAATACGCCCGCTTTGGAATCACCTGGGCAAAAAGATGAGGCACTTTTCGAGTCTCTCATCGGACGGCTTGCTGGTCATGATATCTTCCAGCTGGTTAGTTCTAGGCCCTGGTCCAATGCGGGCACTAGCGTATTCCCAATGCATCCATGTGACAGTGACAATGACAGGAATTAGGAAAGAGGAATCGGAACAAGCCGCCCAGCCTGGCCGCCCTCGAGCCGCCACATCTGCCTGACTCGAACGGCGCAGTTGGCCCTGGTCTTTGTTCAAAAAGAGATGGACGGGCGGTTGGGCCTCGAGGTGAGGAGTGCCTTGGCTCCTTGGCCTGGCCTGCCTGCGGTGTTACAAAGGACGCCCCCCAACCAGAGCACTGAGAGGATACTTACCAGACAGAGAAATCACGGGCGGCATCCAGCAGCTCGAGTCAGAAACGGCACGCCATCTGCATGTCGCACCGTCATGCAGCCCATGTCCAATTAATTGCTTCACAACACTGCAGATTGTCTCACTGCCACGGTTCCTCGCCCGCGGGCCATCCATGGCGGCGCCATCGGGAGGTGACGACCATCGCCCTCATCCTCCTCATGCCGGCTACGACGGGGGCTACGGATTATTTGGTGACGAGTATGCCGCCTTTCAAGTTCATGATGACCAGCCGCTGCCGACAGCAACAACAACACAAGACAACACTTACAGCGGCAACAATAATAACAATTTCAACAATTACAACAATTACAACAATACCAACAATACCAACAATAATACCAACATCAATAACGACAACAGCAACAGCAACAGCAACAGCAGCAATTTCTTTTTGATACCCGCATCATTGTCGGCCGGCAATGTCCCGTTCCCCTCGCCCTCGCCCTCCTGCTCCACGTCGACCTTTGTACCCCCCCAGGCTGGCGATGCGTATCATCCAAGCAACCCCGGCCAGGGTCAGGGGCTAGTAGGACTGGCACATGCAGAGGTATATGGACGGGGACCCGAGCAGCAGCAGAGACCGGATGGGTTCAATGACGCCGCACAAAGCATGAACATGAACATGAGCATGAGCATGAGCATGAGCACCAGCATGAGCACCCAAGGCCTTGTCAGTAGCAGTGGCCTTCGTCCGGATAGCAGACCGAGGGTGGTCTCAAGCGTCCGAAAGCGCAACCAAGGCACTTCTACGCGTGGTGTTGCCAGCCTGACTCCCGAGCAGCTGGCCAAGAAAAGGGCAAACGGTGAGTGAGCCCCATACAGTGTGTTTTTGTCTGTTTGTGTGTATGCACATATCTAATATTGTAACGGTGAAACCGCAGACCGTGAAGCGCAGCGTGCCATCCGCGAGCGCCAGAAACTCCGGACCGAGCACTATGAGCGCGAGATCCGTGAGCTCAAGTCGCAGCAGCCCTACCTCGAGCTGCAGCATGCTCTCCGGCAGAAGTCGGCTGCGGAGAACGAGCTGGCTCAGGTAAAGTTGCGCCTGGCCTCGATCGTTGCTTTGATCGAGCCCATCCTCTATGCCCCGCCTCCGCGTGAGTGAAGCCCTCTCTCTCTCTGTCTGTCTCTCTCTGTCTGTCTGTCCTCGTCCCAGCTCGTTTTCTGAACAAGAACGCTTTGTTTCTCCCCAGGCGACGACGACCCGTCCCCGGTTGGCCAGACTGTTCTCTCGGGACGGCCCCCGCTACAGCTCAACACTGCTTTAGTATTGCCCGCCGCCGCGGCCGGCCCAGCTTCGGCACCTCAGCTATGGCCGAGCCAGATCTCATCCATGGGATCCTCGTCCGCGGTGACGCCGGCCAGCCACACTGCGAGTGGAGTCTCGCCTGCCCCGTCGACCATGATGGCCATGCGCCAGCAACAGCAGCAGCAGCAGCATCTGGGCATGCACCACTATCTCCAACCCCCAACCCCAAACAACCACCCCCCGTCCCAGGGAGACAGCCACCCACCTCAACAGCAACAGCAACAGCAACAGCAACAGCAACAGCAACAGCAACAACGCAAAGTCTTCATCCAAGGCGTCGACCTAGGCGTTGACCTGGACCTAATCGTCGACCCAGCCGAGAAACTCAACCGGATCCAAAGCGGGCTCGAAACCGCCCACGAGACAGTCAACTACACCATGCCGAAGCCCGATTACTGGACCTCGGTCAAGCCATCCTCCATGCCCGCGGCCCTCTATGGCCACACCCCTCTAATCGCCTCCCCGCCGCCGCCGCCCATCTTCTCCCCCACGCCCTCTCTCGACAGCACCACCACCGCCGCCACCACCACAACCTCCCCCTCAGCCTCAACCGAACTCTGGGCAATCCCCTGCCTAAACTGCCCAGCAACCTGCCCACTCGACAACATGCTCCTAACATTCATCTCCACCAACCGGCAACGCGCCGCCGAAGGCTACGCAACACAATCCTTTGGCGAATCGCTCATGACAATGCTCAACCGCTCCTCCTCCTCCTCCGCCGCCGATACCTCCTCCTCTTCCTCTTCCTCTTCCGCATCCTCCCACCCCCTCCCCAAATTCGGCGCCCACATCCTCTCCCTAATCGCCTCCCTCCGCGGCCTCCCCGAGCGCGTCGCAATAATGTACACCTGGTCGACCCTAACCCAATGGCAACTCGCCCCGACACCAGAGAACTACGCCCGCATCCCACCCTTCTACCGTCCCCTTCCCATCCAGCGCGCAAAGAGCCATCCGATATGGTTTGATTACTTCTTTTTCCCGCGGATGAGGCAGAGGCTAGTCGAGAATTTCGATCCGTCTGCCCCTCCCACCAACACTGGTCCTCCTACTGGAGGAGTGCCAGGGGATGGGTTCCATGTCGACGCAACGTTGGGACCCTTCACGGGGACGATAAGCGTCGGCTGGCCCTACGACGACGCGGATGTGCTTTTGCAGAGCCCGGCGAGCTGTGAGCTGATGGTGAACCCCGTGTTTGAGCGCCACTTGCGAAGGATTGAGAATTGGAGTGTCGGCGAGGCGTATGCGCACGCGTTTCCCGGGTTGGCGGATACGTTGAATGTCAAGAGCGAGGATGGGCAGGTTGTGAGGCTTGTTAATACTTCTGCGACGATTTGAAAAAGCAAAGCAAAGCAAAGCAAAGCAAAGCAAAGCAAAGCAAAGCAAAGCAAAGCAAAGCAAGCAAAACAAATGGTCCCTTGTTTGAGTCAGTGGTTAAGTTAGTTGGGGGTGATTTTTGTGGTTTTGGCTTTGTTATGGGATTGGGATTGGGCCGGGTTGTGTGGTCGGTTTTCACAATAAGTGTGGTATATTCATTCGCCCCTTTTTTGAGAAGGGAGGAATGGATGGATGGATGGATGGATGGGCAGGTGGCCGTCTTTCCTTCCCTATTTCGTCTTTTCTTCTTCCTCTTGTTTTCTCATCACGGTTTCACTCTCTCTCGTTTTAATGTGTTCCGTTCCGCTGCGTTGGGTTGTTGACCTCACCTCACTCATCACTCATCACTCCTCCTGCTTGCTCCTTGGTTTTCGTATCAGACAGGCAAGGGCAAGCAACGGCGTCTTGTTTCCCTTGTCCATACCCCGTGTCAGCGGGCCAGTGGAGTTCAAAATGTCTTTTTTTTTTCGTTTTTTTCTTCTTCTTTTTTCTTTTGCCTGGGGCTGGGCTGGGATGACCAACCAACCAACCCACTCGCCCTACCCTACATACTATTGGATGTACTGACTGCATGGGAGGCGCTCCAAGTCGAATACTTTATATCTTATATGTGTGTGTGTTTGTAGTAGTCGTGGAAACTGCATGTAATGAGGATGGCCCAGAGAGAGGACCACGGCACACGAAAAAAAAAAAGGGGACCGAGGAGAGAGGAGAGGAGGTGTTTTTTTATCATCATCAATTGGCTATTCAGCACTAGAAGAGAGATTGTCCATCCCATCTCACCTCACGCAGACGGGGTCACTATGAACCTCTCGACGCTGCTTAGACGTATATACGAGTCCTTGACATCATATTGGATATTTAGCATGGCAAACGCTCAATAATATCACGTCAGGGAAACAAACACCCGCCCAACAACCGTCTTTTTTCGTGTCGTGAAATGCGTGCAATAAATTGACTCCTCATTCCCCCGTCATCCCTTTTCCGAACCTATGCCCGCCTGCCTGCCATGCCTTGCCTTGCCTTTCCTTTCCTTTCCTTGCCATGCCAACTAATGCTACACCATCAAACAACGTTAAAATTCCCCCAGGTAAGCCGAGAGCGGGTTCCCCTTTTTCGTGAGATCATCAAATTCATAAACCCTCCTCCCCTATCCCTTTTCCTTTTCCTTTTCCTTTTCCTTCCCCTCCTCTCAGATTGCCAAACGACAAACCTACTTACTCCTCCCAACAGTCCCCCCACCCATCCCCGCCGCCTCCCCTCGTCCGCTTCCACGTCTTCACCCCAAACGAATACTTCTTGATCCGCATGCCCTCCCCAACAAACAAGCTGGGATGCGTGTCCCCAGGCAGCGTCTGGAACATAAGACTCTTGATCACAGTCCCGGGCTTGGCCGCCATCTTATCCACCAGTCCGGCCCTCAGCCTCGACCCGTCGCGGAGCGAGTACATCGCCACCGACCCATCGTCATGCGCAGCACACACGACGCCGTACTCGCTCTGCACGTCGAGGCCGATGCCGAACCGGTGGGCCTCGTTCCGGTACCCCGGGAACGTGACGACTGGCAGCGTGCCGTTCTTGTCTTCTGGTCTTGGTCGGCGCGACTCGAGCGGCTTGATGTCCCACCGGTTCGTCGTGCTCTTGCCGCTGCTGGGCGGCGGGGGGACCTTGCTGACGCGCCGGGCGGCGAAGCGGATGTCGTAAATGCACATGGTGCTGTGGGGGCCGGCGGCCAGGACCTGGTTCCCGTCGCCGAGCGAGCGGACGTGTGTGACAGCGGGCCTGGAGTGGCTGAGGTACGTCCACTCGTGCCATGGTGCGCGGAGGTCGACGAGGTGGATCTGGCTCGAGCGGCCGGCGCAGAGCACCACGTCGGCCGTGAGGAAGTCGAGGCTGTTCACCTCGCCGCTGACAGGGATGTACTTTTGGTGCGGCCGGTCGTTCATGGGCGTCAGCCGACGAAGCCGGTCGTTGTGGAGGGTCAGCAGGCCGAGATCAGTCCCGACTACGGCGGTGACATTTGAGGCAGCGAGCCCTGGGGCGCATGTATGGACGACTTGATCTGTGGGAGACGGTGTCGGCACTGTGACGTGCACGATGGGACCGGCTTCAAGGTCATCGTTGTTAGCTTACGTTTGCCAAGCTGTCTTTAGTTCTTCCGACGGGCCTTCGGCCATATCATCGCTACTGCCAAAACTACCCACTAGGTTGTTTTTTCCTTTGTTTTTTCTCGGGGGAAAGGGAAGGGGGAGGGGAAAGGGGGTGAATAAAAGGGGGAATTACTTTCGCCAAGAAGCAGGGCTGGTGGCGTATCATCGTCAAAGTCTGACTGTCGCGGTGAGAAGAACACGATGCCAGCTTTCCGAGTGGGTCTCCGTGATGTGAGAAGGATCTTTTGCGACTGTTCGTGATACGTGATCGACGACAGCTGCGGAGCGTGAATGGCCTCGTGTGCTGCAGCAAAGTTCACGTACCCGCGTTTGGCCACGGCATCTCGGTAGTTGATCCTAGACAAGACAGCTCGCGTTAGTTAAGGCCCATGTGAGAGGCGGCAAGTCAAGGAGGGCTGAGGTGGTTTCGTGGGTCGGGGTCGGCTTAACTCGTCGTCATCATCCCTCGGGATGTACGCGCTCGCCAGATAGTCGCTGTTCAGCACTGCGCAAACAGCAAAGCGTCAGCCTCGAGGTCCGCCCGTCCCATGACGGTTACCGTGATAGCGCAAAGTTGGACGGGGGTCGGCTCTTACCGCCATAGGCAACTCCGAGACCGGTCCGCACATCGCGGTTCCCAATGTACATCAGAGTCACTGCCCCAATCGAGGGCGGCGACGTGGGCCACAGGGAAATGTCGCCCTTCTCCCGTAGCCCCTGTGCCCAGCACACGACCGGCGTCTCTGCCAAGGGCAAGCCCATCTCGCGGACCAAAAAGCCACCCGTTAGAGCATCGCTGAGAACACGAGCACGCTTGATGCGGCCTGCATGCCGCGCTAGACTGGCCCTCTGCGCCTCGTCTTGGAGCTTTTCCGCCTGCCGCCGCTTGACAGTCTCGGCCGACCACTGGGCCTGGGCTGGAGCCGTCTTGCCATCTTCAATCTTGAAGTATTTCCTCTTCTCGCCGTCTGCGCGCAGCCGTCAGCCATGTCATCGGCAGGGCAGTAAAATAGTAAAATAGTAAAATAAATACCATAGTAGTATCCTGGGATGTCGCGATTCATTGTCGGTCTCCTAGAAGAGTCACCAAGGTGGTCAACTTCACCTTCCGCCAATCATTAAAAGTTGACTGAACGGCAGAGAAGGTCAAGTGCTGGGTGCGCTTGCCGAGAAGTTGGAAGGAGCGCCTCCAAAAGGCAAATGCGGCGCCCGCATCGAGTTTGTTGTGGAGCAAGTCAAGTGCACGCAAAGCTTCGGTCCCAAAACAAATCATCGCTGCACTGCACTTGCGCTGCACTTGGGGCGTGCAAGAACAAAAATAAAGTGCCACCTCCGAAAAAAGGAAGCACTACCTACGTAGCAGAAACCCCCCTCCCCAACAACACCATCGGCACAAAACTCTATGTAATTAGCAGCAGTAAACAAACACATTTGAACACAAGTCACACCAAAAAAAAAAAAAAAAAAAAAAATTTACACATCGGGTGTTTTACGATTTTATATAATATTAGCTTCTAAAGGATTTTTAAAAAGGGGTAGTGAGAACCCGCGGAAAGTCGAAACAAATCTTCAAGAAAGTAGGCCCAGCGACAACTCCCGGCTACTAATCTAGTCTAACCACCTCAATCAGCCGAGACGCCACAAAGGGCTATGTGGTAATCCACGTTCTCTACCAGGCGACTCCCATGAATCTCTGCAACGCCATATGTGAATTTGTATCTTCACTATTACACTCCTTACGACGACTTCTCGTGCTGCGTCGATACGCGCTGCAGAGAGACGACAAAGTCCTCCAGAGATCTCTGCTTCTGGTTGCCCTTGGGCGACTTTCCGTGCATGAGGTTGTCGAATCCGACGCTGTCTTGCAGGATGTAGTAAACACCTCCCATAATGCACTGTAGAAAGATAAGGTGTCAGTACTGGTTCCATTAAGTGCACATTAGATAGAAGGGTAGTAAAACTTACGAAGATGCCGAAGGAGAAGATCCAGATACGGACGACGGCGACAATGGAGGTCTGGTTGCCACCCTCGAACCAACCCCAGATGGTGAAGAAAGTAGCGAGCAGGTCGACGACGAGAATAGCGCCAGACAACTGCCACGAAGGAATGGACGACCAGAAGGGACCGTTGGCACGGGTGATGAAGATGAGCCAGTTCTCAGTGAGGGAGATCTCAAGGAAGACGACCTCATCGATGTTTCCGAAGTTCTGAACGATACCACCGTTGGGGCCGTGGGCGTACATGGTAGTGACGGTGATCCAGGTACCGACGGCAAGAACAACTCCGAGAAGGACGGACATTCCCCAGAGCTTAGGCAGGTTCCACTTGACGGGTGTCTTGCTGAAGGGAGCGTTGTCGTAGGCGATAGCGAGGGTGGCGACATCGGCGAAAATGGCAATGAAGACGACAAGCTCAATGTTCAAGCTGCGGTTCAGGATGGCGATCCACAGACCAAGGTAGATCTCGAGATGGATGGACAGTGCGATACGGTAGACGACGTAGGCGTACATGCGGTGGAAAATCTGGCGGGAAGTCTTGAGGGCATCAATGATGGCACCGAGACCGGGGGCGAGGAAGACGATATCGGCGGCAGAGCGGGCAGCATCGGAAGCACCCTCGACAGCAATACCAGTATCAGCCTTCTTGAGCGAGGGAGCATCGTTGACACCGTCACCAGTCATGGCGACGAGGTAACCTCTCTGCTGCAGAATCTCGACAACGTTGTACTTGTGCTGGGGGAAGACCTCGGCGAAACCATCGGCAGCCTCAACGAAATCGTAGACCTCAGAGCCGGGCATGTCACCGCCGCCACCGAGACCAAGACGCTCAGCGTTGTAGACGTTGGTTCCGAGACCGAGTTGACGAGAAGTTTCACGGGCGATGCCGACGGCATCACCAGTAAGCATCTTGATGGAGAGACCGAGAGACTTGGCTTCGTTGATAGTGCGGGCAGTGTCGTGACGGGGAGGGTCGGAGCAAGGCATGATTCCGAGAATCTCCCAAGAGCCCTCGCCACGCTTGCGCGCAACACCGAGCGAACGGAAACCACGGGTGGCGAACTCGGCAACCTTGTTCTTGTAGGCCTGGTCGACCTCCTCGGGGATGGGGTGGTCCTCCTCAACAGTCTTGAGAACGAAAAGAGGGGCACCCTTGACACAGGTGATGCGCTCGCCTTGGGGAGACTCGACAATAGCGGTGACCTTCTTGGAGACGGGGTCAAAGGGGAAGAAATCGAGGACCTTGTACTTGGACAGAACATTCTTGGCGCGGGGGTAGAACTTGAGCGACTTGAGGAAAGCCTTGTCGATGGCATCCATACCCTTCTTCTTGCGCGAGGCGGCCAAGCAGGCAGTCAACATGAGATCCTCGGGGTCGACACCCTGGACGGTGTAGGGCTCAGCGAGAGAGAGCTTGTTCTTGGTGAGTGTACCGGTCTTGTCGGAGCAGAGAATCTCAACACCAGCGAGGGACTCAATGGCGGAGAGCTTCTGAACGATAGCCTTCTTCTTGGCGAGGTAAGCGGCGCCGACAGCCATGGTGGTGGTGACGACAGCGGGGAGACCGACGGGGACACCAATGATGGTGATGGCCAGGGTGAACTCCAAGATCTGGACAATGGGGTTGGAGCGGTAGAAAGACGAGACCCAGACGACCAAGTTGGTGAAGATGACGAGGACGAGCAAAATTGTGCCGATGCCGTTGAGAACCTCAGTGAAGTGACCAGTGCCGGCGCTAGCAGCGTTGACAAGAGCAGCAGCACGTCCGACGAAGGTGTTGTCACCAGTGGCAGTGACGACGAGGAAGGCCTCGCCGCGCTTGACACCGGAAGAAGCGTAGCACTGATCGCCCTTGTGCTTGTCGACAGCCAGAGATTCACCGGTGATGGCGGACTGATCGACCTGGAGGAAAGCATCCTCGGTGACGATGCGACCATCGGCGGGGATGATGGATCCTTCCTCGATCTGGAGGATATCACCGGGGACAACTTCGGGGGCCTCAATCTCCTTGAGGGTACCGTCACGCAGAACAACAGCCTTGAGAGCGAGGGTCTTCTTCAACTCCTCGACGATAGAACCAGCCTGGAACTCCTGAATGAAGCCGACGGCGGCGTTGAGGAGCAACAGGGCGCAGATGACACCGAAATCAACCCAGTCCTCGAGACCGGCAGCCAAGACGGCAGCAGCCTGATCGATCCAGTCAGCACAATGCCGCATTTGTTTGGTGGGGGCCGCGACGTTTCGTTTCGATCACAGCTTGCCGCCGTGCCGATCCGAAACGCGCTTTGACGGGGAATGCTTACCTCCATGACGAACTGGATGGGACCGACGAAGTAACCAAAGAACTTCAGGATAAGATTCTCCTTCTCCTCCTTCATTTGATTCAGACCATACTTCTTGCGTCTCTGCAGAACCTCCTCCGAGGTGAGACCAACGCGGGTATCAGTAGCAACTGTAGCATCGCATGTCAGTCAATTGCACTGCACTGCCAAGACGCGTCACGACAGGGTCGGGTAAACGTACGCATGTCCTCGGGAACGACACGTCCAGCTCCGGGACCACCAACTTCCTCCTCATCCTCCTCCTATGGGCAGATTGTCAGCAAAAAATTGAGGGCGGTGAGAGTTTTTGGTGTGTCGGCCCGCAGACCGGCACAAGCCAATTGGCGAGGCGACTTACCTCGAGGTGACCATCCTGACTCTCAAGGTCCTCGATGAGGGCGTCAATGTCCTCATCATCCTCCTCCTCCTCGACGGCCTTGGGCTTGCTGGTGTAAGGTGCGGGGGCGGGGGCGGCGGACTTCTCGTCAAATCGGCCGCTCTCGATGTTGGTCGACAGCGCCGGAGCGCCGGCATGTGAATGCTCCGCCATTGCGGTGGGTAGCAGAGTGAGGTCTGCTCAAACCTTTGATGGGCGAGCTCTCAGATATTCGTAGTCAATCTTGTTTCGGGGCACGCTGTCTATCAATGCGGTGATAGGCACGCGTTCAGACAAAGGATGCTGCGGTAATTGATTGAAAAGGGAATATGACCAAGGTAGGTTCGGGCGCGCGTTGTTGTGATGAGTAAATAGGTAGGTAAAGGTGGGAGAGGTATGTGGCGGCGATGTGTTGGTTGGATGGTGGGTGGTTATTAAATCGTCAACACAAAGAGAAGACCGAGGAGAATGGGTCAACAGGACTCGAGTGAGACCTCACGTCGAAGGGAGGGATTAAAAAGGACCTTCGTGCGTAAGGCAAAAAGAGGAAAGAGAGAGGGGATGGAAGTGGGCGACCGACGTATTTCAATCTTTCCGTTTGCCGTGGGTGAGCGCGAGCCACGAGCGACCCTTCCGGCCAGAGGTCAAAGTCAATCCTTTCGGTAGTAGCGCACTCTGGGACCCAGCTACAAACAGGCACAGTACCCTACTGTACATCCAAGCGACGTACCTGCCTCTGGCTCTAGGGAAGGGTGGATCCCATCCGCACACCCACTCGCCCACTTGCCCACTCCTTTCTGTTCCCTCCCCACTTGCTCTTCCTGCCCACTTCGTTCGCACTTGGACGACGTTCCCACCTGGGCTTTCCCACCACCACTTACACTAGGTTAGACTTCCCACTCTCATCCTTTCTCCCCTTCAGCCAACTCAATCAGGATCAGAGGCAGCGGCAGTAGCAGCAGCAGTAGCAGTGTGCAGGTAGCAGGTCCAGATGGTGTTGGACCGCGTCTGATTCTGGGACGGATGGGCGATGAGTCGAGCACCATTCTCCATCTTTCTCCACGCGACAGCACCGTGCGCGCCCCCCACTCGGACTGTTCCTACCCATCCCTCTGTTGCTCCCTCCAACTTTGCCTATCAAAAAGAAACTTGGGGTCCAGGTATTTGCCGCCTCGGCCACAGGTCGGGGCCTCTTCCCCAAATTCCCAATTGGCACTGTCCACGCCCGGTACTGGTCGAGCAAGTCGATGAAATGTGATTGCCCTGGCCTTCCCTCCGAAACCAAAGCAATTGGCAAAGCAGGCAGGCCTTTGGGGAACTGCAAAGCGGGTCGCCCAGGTGCCCAGGTGCAGGTCGCAATGAATAACATTCTACTTTGATATGCGATGCGCACGAGTACCCCGCCCCACTCCAGAGCTCTCAATGCCACCAAGAAGCCGCAATCTCGCCGCGCAAGGTACCCTACCGTGCCTCCCCACCCTTGTACCGTGTCCGAGGATGGGATCGAGCCTGCGGGATTTTTTGGCTTTCTCTGGCAGTCCTTCATCAGATCAGACCTCCACTGTACTTGCTTTCTTTGGCTCTTTACGCTTCTCTGGGGCACTCTGCGTCTCGTCTCTGCCTACCCGTCTTTTCTTCTGGCTGGCTGGCTGGCTGGCTGCTGTTTCGCTGCCGCTCCCGACGCATCCAGCGGTCTTCTTGGGATGGATGACGAGAAAGCGACAGGGGTGCGGGCATCCGCGGATGGGAAGGACAGGAAGAAAAAAAAAAAACTCTTTTTGCTGCAGAGAAAGAGCTCGGCGGATTATCAACCGCCTACTCCCGGCACAAGTTAATTCCCTCGCCCAGAAGCTGCATCCATCTTCCCTCAAGCCAATTGGCAAAAGCACGGGCGCTGAGAAACATGATCGGTGTTCGAAACTCTCATCCCAGACCCAAGGCGAGGAAGCTCTACACAGTATACCGTTTGCTTGGCACGCAGTACATGGACAGGCGCGAATCGACCACCAAGCTTTTGGATGCCCTTTTGGCTGTCCGTCATGAGCCGTAAAACTGGGGTACACCCATGTAACCGCTATCAGCGTTCTGACTGGCTAGTCAGGTGGCCAACCCGTAAAAGAAACATAAACGAACGAATGCCCTTATCGCATCCAAAACCGAAGAGCTCCCATCCCTGCCGCGAGGAGGACGCGCGAGGCGTGCGAGAGGCAAAGAAGGAACATCAAAAGTCAAGCTCGGTGTGATTCCATGGGCCAAGTAAAGTTAGCTACCCGGGGTAGGTACCTCACGGGCGTAGCAGGTGAAGATGATGCCCTGCCCTGCCTGCCGTGGTTACATGACTTCCCAAGGTGAAGGCGAGGTACGTGCTGCCCACCGTGTGCGCTTTGCGCCATCTACTGTGACCTTTTTGGTCTTTGCCCTCGTTCATTCGAAACTCGTCGCCCGTGGCTGCAGTGCAACGCTGTCGCCATAGCTGTGAGGATCTTGCCTCTTGGCTCTTGGTGCGGGCTCTGTGTCTGACTGACTGATGAGACGAGCTGACTTGACTGACCGACGGCAGCAGCAAAGAAAAAAGGCTCGTCGCTCCTCGCTGCTCGGAAGGGTGGATACTGGCATTCTGGGCCCGGATGATGGAGCCGTAGCAGCCATCGCAACGAGCCATTTGTTTGTCGCTCAATTGGCCCGTTTCCATTGGCAATTCTTCAAAGAAGCCCCATGCGGGCAGAGCCGAACGATGCCAATGCAATCCGATTTAGCTGCCGTAGCAGCGGTCTGCCTGGGCCTTTCATAGGCTGGCTGGCGCCGGCTCGGGGCTCTCTCTACCTGAAGCAAGGCTTCCCCTCATACCTACCTGACCCAGGCAGGACGGGTCTCGTCTTCCAGGGACCTTTGACGCATGGAACAAGTCGGGATCAACAGCAATTGATTAATCAACCCCAACTGACGTTTTTCTTTCTTTTTTGTATGTTTTTGTTTTCTCCCAGCGGCCTGGAACAGCACTGCTCTCACAGGCTCAAGGCTCAAGGCTCATCCGTGGACCCTAGGTACCTACTTTGCAGTTCTGGCGGCATAAACACCCACAGACAAAGCCATGGCGCCGAGGAAATCCAAGACTCACAGGACTTTCGCGACCACCAACCAGACGAACAAAAAAAAAAGGCCTGGGAGCGAGTGCGTCCGTACCAAGCTGGATAAAAAACAAAAGTCATCTGGTACATTACCGTAGTCAGCGTGGTTTCCCCTCTAGGTACGCCCGTTCCCCCGTCCCCGCCGAGGCGGACGTGCCGTGGGGTGGGCGACTTTCCCTACGTCATTCCTCCCCCCAGAAAACGACTCACGCAAGCCCAATCAGCGCCTCACCGTCACTCGCATCTTTCCTCGAACTTGACAAGAACGTTGTCAGCACATTTGCGCCTCAGCCCGACCGTGCCGGTAGTCCTATCAGATTCTTCCCGCGTAGGTTGCTTGATCCGTGCTTTTTTTTTTTTTTTCTTTCTGCATGTGTGTGCAGCAGCCAGTCAAACGAATCGGGATGCCCGTTTCGAACTTGGCTTGTCCCTATTCTTTCCGAACGGGATTCCCTGACGAGCGAGCCACGAGCAAATCTCGTTCTCGCGGGATCAACCCGGGAGCATTGAAGATCTAAGAACAATCTATGGAAGGAAAAAACCGCCTGCATCGACTGGGCCCCCGCCAGAAATGCTTTGCCGCCTGTGGCTACGATTGGCTACCATGTAACTTTCTCGACTCGTACTCTTTTGCTTCATTTGCATGGGCAAACGCGCGAACAGCGAACCAGACTAAAACCAAACAACCTACCGACTCACCTAGTCCGGCAAACTACCGACCAGCCGGCACTCGTTCAGCTCAGTAGTGTAGACCAACGCCGGCGACGTGTGGTCTTCTTGGTCCGTGTCTTGGTAGTTTCCTTTTTTGATACTTGCCCAGACCTTTGCGATTCACGGAATCTCTGTGTGCGACAGTGCCTAGCTTTATTGATTTAATCGTGGCCAGCAAACACCCTTGGCACCTTTGGATAAGTTTAGCATCTGGCTCAGGTCGCAACGCGGGCAAACGGACATTGAGCACGTGCGAGATACTATGCGCTTTTTTTTTTCCCCTGATGCATCACCGACAACAATTATAGTCTAACCCATATGCTGGGGAACATTGCCATGACAGTTTGCCCATGCAGCAATCTGCATCGAATGCACGTTATGTCGCATGAGTTGCGCTTCCCGCATCAAGTCCCGGATCAAGTGCGACCCCGGGCAAACACGGCGTTTCTCGTTCTTGGGGGCCCCGTATAAACTCAGGCCAGGCCTCATATGAGAAACATAAGCAACGGTCGGCACGCAGCCAGAATCCCAGGTAAAAAGGGCCAACATGAGTCGCGGCCCGCCTGGAGAGGCTGAATAGGAGAAGGCGGATGTCTCTCCTCTCGTTAACGCGGTGGCACATTATGCCGCAAAGCAGCGGTCAAGAACACCCCAAGATGGAGATCTAGAATCCTCTCTCCTTTCCTGGAAGGTGTGTCGTGTGCTCATCCCGCGATAGGGGGTCTTGCCGATGCTTGCAATTGGAGATGGGGTTTCCACTCGTGAAGAATGGCCGAGTCGTCCCGTCAAATGTGGCATCATTAGGAAATGCAATTACCATCAATGCAAAGCATCTTGGTCGAGACAGAAAACATCTTGTCATTTGCTTTGTTAGCGCATCACCTCGGCAGGCGGGCATATATTGCTGCGACAACAGCGACACTGTCAAGCTCTCCCGCTAAGAAAACACCGCTGGGCAGTCAATTGCAGCGCCCAGCAACGCGAAAACTTCTTCCCGCTGGCCGTTTACCCCACGAATCCACAGTCCGTATCCAACTAGCAAACATGGAGGGCAGCATTGAAGTTCCGAATGTAAGCCTCGCTATCGAGTCTATCGATGGTAAACTGGAGTTTCTGGAGCTCGACCGTCTCAAACAGGACAAGGCAAAGAAAGGGGACTGAATCGAACTGGCGCTACCCTGTCATGCCAGTCTAGCGGAATCTGTTTTAGCTTTAGCGGGTGCCCATCTTTCTTCGCCCGTTTCAAACGCACGGGCAAAGCAGGTACGCGCGGTACAGGACAGCGCAGACGGCGCGAGTAGTGCGGACTGTGGACATTTTCGTCGTGGATGTGGCCTGTCACTGTGGACCATGGGAGGAGTGCCTTTCTCAGGGGGAGCCGAGAGGGCAACCACCTCTCGGACTTTCGCGATCGAGCGAGGAAGCGCATCGTGGAAGCGAAGAGCCGGCACCGATCCGTGACCAGGGGGGCCGGGGGGTGGGAGGGCAGGCAGGGAAGCGAGGGGACCTGCCTCGATGGACCGGCAGACGGGTCCCGATTTCATCTGGCACGGACACGGATCTGTGCGCGGGAGGGAGGGGGGTGAGGTTCGACTTTGGAGGTCGAGCTGGAGCGAGTGGTGGTGGCAATGTGCCGCCTTGCCGCCTTGCCGCCTCGCCGCTGGCCGCCTCGCCGCCGCCGCCGACCCGTGTCCGTGTCCGCAATCCGTGTGGCTCGCCGCCATGGATGATGACTTGTTCAAGCGGCGGCGGCGACGCATTGACAATCAAAAGAGGAAAATTGCCATGTTCGGGAAGCATGGAAGAATTGGCGATGTTTCCATGCTGGTGTGCCCTGCCCCTCCACCAGCCAATCCATCGGCCGCACTGACCAGGTGCAGAAGCAGCCAAGCGAGCCAAGCCATCGAAAGAGCCTGGAGCGCATCAGCCAAAGCTGCACCCTCCGCATCGGAGACCTGGACGTGCCACAGCGCAAGCGTGGTCGATGGATCTTTGTGGGACTGGCAGGCACTGGCGATGCGGAATGCGCGAATGCGGACTCGCGCGGTCGACAAGACGAGCAAGATTCTCCCGACTTTGGCAGGGCTCTGCAGTGCTGCACCAGGCACCGTGGCCTTCTCCGGCTGTCCCTGGTCTGGCATCTGCAAGTCGACTTCAGCGGGCTCCACCGGAACGCCTGCAGCTGCCTCCTGCCGCGGATGGCGGTGGGGCGATGGGACCGTTGCGTTTTGTGCTTGGTGCGCGCTAAGACTAAAAAAAAAATAAAAAAACCGACGCTGCACAACTGCAGGCAGGCACGCAGGGCCAGAGAGGAGCAAAATGGACACAAGCTTGTGAGCTTGCTGCCGAAGAAAAGAGGAGCAGCGAAAAGAAGCCGTCGGAAATTGTGCATGAATGGTCGACGGAGCCCTCGGATATTAGCAGTATCAATAGCATTGAAATAGAAGAGGAGTCGAGAAGGGCGAACGCGGTCCTTCTTTTTTTCGACCTTGTTGTACATAGGGTTTATCGGTTCCACGCGCTTCTACGTGTGTATACGCAGTGTGCGTGGTGTATACGGATTTTACGCCCGCCGGATGGGCTTTGTTTACTCGCTGAATCTGGGAAATTGCTCGGCGGGGAACGCAGGCGATCGCAACGAAATCGGCCCCCAAAATGCTTGCTTTGCCGTGCTTTGCATCCATTGGGCATTGACCATTCAAGTCAAGCTCATTGTCTTTCACACCCAGGTCACCCACCCGCGCTGGAGATTTGGATGACGATATCGCCCTCGAGCACGCCTTTCCCCCCACATCCAATGGCGACTCTCGATTCAAACAAACGAAAAAGGGCGGCGAAATGTTCCGAGTGCACCGTGCTCACAACGTGGCCTTGGCGTGGGGTGTCGTCTCTGCTTACGTTACGTTAACCCGAGGAAGGAATGGCGAAGCTGAGCTTTCCAGCTTGGAGGACTGCGAGCCTCATCACCCACGAACGCTGTTCCTGTACCTGCCTGTTGATGCAACGCGTGGCCGTTCCATCCATCGGCGTCGGCATCGGATGCGCCATGCAGCCTGCATCTTGCAGCTTGAAACAGCTCCTTGATCAAACACGCCGCCCCGCGGGATCTCAATTCTCACCATCACCAATTCTCAGACACGCCAGACGGAACATGCTACCAAAGTAGGTATACGCCTCCGCCGCAATACGAAATGACGTCCGATGCAACGACGAACGCAAGACGCCTCAGACGCCTTTGAACCATTTTGCGATAAATGACGAAACGACACAACGACGCACACGCACACGATGCACGGGAAAAGCGAGTCAAACAACTCAATTTTTTTTTTATATCTCACACATTCTGATGGCCGTTCGGCGACTTGGCACATTTCACCCCGACTCATCTTCGTACTACCCGTCACTTGGCACATTTTATTCCTTTTTTTTTTTACGCGTTCTGCCCACGAAGCAGGCCACTCAGCATTCCTCCTCCCCCCTTCTTCCTCCCAACGGAAAGCTTAGCTGGTGGAACAGAGACCGGATTAGGCTTTTGCTGGGCCTTTTTGTCAATGGGGGCGGTGGCTGCACTTGCGTGCCTCTCTTTGCTTGGCTTTCAATGGCGAGAGGCTTCAATCCGGCGCCGGCGCTGGGGGGGCGTTTCGATGATTGACCGACCGGACATGTTGGTCCTCCACGCCCAAGGGAGGAGGAGACACAATCAATCACTGTGCCTCTCTCACTTTCGCGGGCGGCGCAGATGTTCGTGTTTCTTCTTGGCGGTGCAAGTCAAAAGGTCGATCCAGAGGCAAACCGGGCTCCCTGCCAAGCGGACAGCCACGTACACGCACGCAGACCGAACACAACCGGACGTCTATCGCCATTGCCAAGCTGCCGGTATCTGAACGGGTGCGACTTACGCGTGGCTCGCCAAGGCTGTTCACCAGATCAAACTGGTGGTCGCCGGTCGTACGAAAAGGGGCGCTGGTATCGCAGCCAAGCAAGCCGGCCAGCCGTGTGTCTTTTGTCCTCGGCCGTAAAATGAGGCAGGCATCGGCTTCGCTCAGCCTTGCAGAAGTATGTGGTCGCGTTGCTGCTTGCTTCTTTGCGATCCATGCGCTTTTCATGCTCGGTACCTGGTCTGTACCTGCTTGCCTTGTTGCCGTTTGTGATTGTTAGATCAGTCGATATGCCGTGACGATGAGGACCCGAGATCCCGGGCTGCTGCCGTTACTCAAGCTTCCTTCCGCCTAGACCCTGCTTGCGTCGATGCCCTGACTTGCGGCCTCTTGCTTTGCATTGTGCTTGCTGCCGTACCTGAATACATCTTAGCTGTGCACTGTGCAGACCAAGTACCGCGTTAAACGGGTGAAGCTAAACGGCCCTGCAGTGGTCCCGCGTCGTCTCCCTATCCGAAGACACACCTTTAAACTTTCCCAGGCTCGGGCCAGATTACCATCCGATGGGAAGAAGAGAGAGCTCTTTCCTTGTTCTGCAAGGGACACCGAGCCTTGACGGCCAGCGCAGCATCCGGTGGTCGGCTGTTGCCCTAGCATGTGTCACGGGAAAACGTCTCGGGCTGGTGTATCAATAAATGTGTATCGTGTCGGGCCTGGCTTGCTCCCTTAGCTTGCCCCTATCTGCGCGTGGCGGGACTGCCGAAGCACAACGATCGCTATCCGGCGGCACGAGCTTCTTCGGAACGGCGCAGCTGCCATTTTAGGGCGAGCTTTTTTTCTTTTTTTTGTTGTTGTTTGGATGGCGAGTGTACGGCGGATGTGAGTTTGGGGGAGACGGTGGTGAGCCGAATCTTCTTCGTCTCGATATACAAGTGGACAGGCTTGTATGTTCGTCTGTGCTAGTGTCTGCTTGATATCTGCTTGGTCTCAAGAGTCAGGAAGGCAAAGAGGAAACAATAGCACCGACTTTGTCTGTCAATATTGCAAGTGTACTGGCTGTCGGTAGCTTTGCTCGTACAATGGGCTCAGTCTTCAACCAAGAGAGCTTCATACAACTGGGTGTTCAAACAACTGCTGTTTTAAGGCACGAGAGGTGTTCTCTTTGAAGCTGCCAGATATCTATTACATCGCTCGCCCTATTTTCCACCTCATATAGTACGTTGTGCCTGCTCTCTGGCGTAGTACTCAACCTCATGCCTGTTTGACCTATCATCAACACGCACTGTTCAGCCCACGAGCTGTATGTGTTGAACAAACACAGCCACATGGAGTGCGCGTTTTTGTTTCGGTTCGGGGACTTTACGAGCCTAAGTTCACACTTTCTTGCAAATTCCGTTGAACTTGTTATCGGTTCGAACGGCGTACTATATCTAGAGACCACGCATTAGGGAAGACACAAGACGAGTCATGAGAAGATTCGACGGTAGTTAGTCCATGCCCGTCTTATAGCAGAGATATTGTTATTACTCGGTAATGGCTCGGTAGAGTAACTACAACTGACCACGGCATTTCCTGTTCCTGCCTACTTTCCGAGTGCTTATGCCGAGTAGGAACTTTGCAAAAACACTCGAGCTCTATCTTGGCTTCTTTTCCCACATGGATCAGGGACCGAGTAAAGCTTTACGTGTGCAATACTTCAACTTTGCCGGCTCCTCACAAGGACAGCAGAATTTGTACTGAGAGATACGGACGAAGCTCTTCCTCCACCAAATCGCGTATCTAACGGCCGTACATAATTATCCCCATCTGACCTATAATCAAGCCATATCATACGCAAGAAAAAAACTGTTGACAGACCAACCCACTCTAAATCAAGCTGGTTCGGCACTTCCTTCTCTATAACGGCATCAGCAGTTGAGTTTGCCACTACCAGGCCGATGCCCCAACTCTCAACGACTCGGGAGAACCCGTGTCAACCGTGTATCCCGGCCGGTTACCTAGCCCCCGGACCGATCGAAACTATCTCTCTCTAAATTTGCACCGATTACCCAGTACTTGCGAGAAGAGTACCCTTGTAGAGGTACTTCCGATCGATGTATTCTCTCTCTCGAACTTAGACCCGCCCAAAGGAACTGTAAACCGCCTGTGCAAAGACTGCTAGAAAATGCGAAAGTATAAAAATGAAATATTATCAAATCAAGAAACACCGAGAGAGCACCGTAGCCGCGGCTCTTACTCTGGACTCCATTCGAGCAAACACTAAACTGATCACAGGGCTGGAGGATGGTTCGGGTGAAACCTCGACTTACCTGGCATCCTTGAAGCTTTCAGATTCTGTCATAGTAATCCGACTGAACTCGCCTCGCATACACCAACCTTAGTCATCGGATCGGTGACTGATTGATGGCAGAGATGCAGATAGTGCTTGGTGATACCATCAATTTTATTCTTGTATGAAACTAGAGTGGATTTATCTTCACCTGCATGCTGCCGTCCTACCGAGGAGATAATCGCAGATCAAAGGGTGAAGATCACGAGCTCGATCACTAATCCCCATTCACGGGCACGGGTTATTCGGCAGTCATGAACTCCTTAGCCGTCATCATCTGGGAGGCGATCAGATGTGTAATCACTCGTAAACATACTCATCAATTTACACCACTGAGCTCACCGTAAATACCTACCTAGGGCAAGAGAGCTTGAGACCCAACACCGACACACACAAACACACACATGGGTATGGAAAAGGGATGGAAGTTTTTTGAACACGTGGAACAGATATGTGCAAAGTTTATCCATCAGTGGCTCGGGTCAAGCACCTCGGCCTTCTGCAGGCAGATCCGTAGGGCATATAGACCTACACAAAGTGTTCGGACGGGAGACAACCGGGCAGCTGGGAAATTGAGAAAAGAACATATTTCCTTCCACGAGCTAATAGTGGTAACCAACCTTTGCCGGGAACACGACGTGCAACCTGAACGGCAGCTCTAGAGACAGCAAAGGAGATTTTAAACCGGTTAAGCATCTCCATCCAGTTCATGGAAAGGGGAGTGTGAACCGCAACCCGTAATGGCGTTACGACGGTATGTATGTCTGCGTCAGGCACCACGAGCCGGGAAACGACTGAGCAGCGGCGTTTTCCTGCCTTGTCCGATGAAACTGGTGCTGAATGAACACGATGACGATGGGGCATTTCTGCTCCGTCCAGCGAAAGCAACTTGTACCTCCCGACTCCATGGAGATGGCTTAATTATGGCAGTCAACCTATTCACCATGAACACGTCGACTCATCCACTCATCACAATCACTTACTCACTCACTCACTCACTCACTCACCACCACCACCCGCCTCCAGGAACGAACAAGAAAAAGACAATACCTGACAGTTTGCTCACCACCTGGTCACAGCCAAAAAAAAAAAAAAAAAAAAAAAAAACATAAAAAAAACATATACCCCTTGCTAACTATCCCCAGGATTGGTGGCCTAACCAAACCACCACCTCACCATCTACTAATATTACCAGGTAGGTAGGCAAGCAAGCATCTCAAACTACCTACCCACCGCAGACCAGAGTGTTAGTCGCCCAACCACACCAACCAACCAACCGAGGTAACTCGCGCCCTAATACCTACCTCGACAAATCCCCGAGGGAGGACGACAAACACACAAGCGAGTTCCGCCTGATGAGAACTTTAACCCAGAACTAACTCCCCACCCAGAATGAGGCACTCACTCCACGACGATAAAAAAAAAAAAAATGTGAGTAAAATCACAGGAAGCCATACATAAAAGTGAATAAACACTAGAGAGTGAGAGACTGTGCACACTCTCAGAAACAACAACAAGGAAAACCCAACGACACCATAATTCCAACAGAACAAAGGAGACAACCCATAACGCAGGTCCATCAACGCACGTACATACATATACACATTCATACATGAACGAACAATCCCCCACTCCAAAGTAGGTAGGCAGTCACGTCACGTCACGGAAGAGTCACCGAGATCCCCAAACCTCACTCACCAGCCTATATAACGTCACGTCACCATCACCATCACCGAGCAAAAGTCATATCAAGTAATTAGGTCGGTCAGGTAGGTAGCCAGACACCGCGAAGAACAAGTTCAATTTGCCCTCCTCCAACCACACACACGCACACACACACACACACACACAACCTCACAACACAACACACATTCTATCCAACGAAACCCTCCCCTACAACAACAATAGCAATAGCAACAACAGCGAACATTGAAGGCAAAGAAAAAAACCACCTAATATATAGCGCTGCAAGCGCAAGCTCAAGCTTCATCTTCCACCCAGAAGAAGCAACGCAACGATGAAAACCACACACACACACACACACACACACACACACACACACAGACAAAATTCTATCTAATAAATTGTATACCGACAGACAGACACAATAGAGCAAACGAAAACCAAAAGTCCCAACAACAAGCAAGCAAGCAAGCCATCAGCAACATGAAGAAGAAATCTCTCCATCCCTCCTTCCCCTGGGGGGGTTATTGTTGGTTTGTTTGTCCTGTTGTGTCCCGATTGGTTCCCTTCCCTCTCTACCCGGGGTTAAAAAAAAAGTAATAACACAAAACAAAAAACGCCTTCGCTTTAATGCTTAGCAGTGACCTTGTCGCCGGTCAGTCTCTCGACATATGTCTTGGCCCTGTTGTTGTTGGTATACAGGTTAGCAAATTTGAATCGTGAGAGAGATAGACAGACAGATAGGAAGAGTGGGTGAGTGAGTGGGATCAGGCATCCCCCTGGTCTTTTGTCCCTCGACTCCTCCTCCCCATGGAGCAAAAGCGGAGTACACCTAGGCAAGCGGGATTCCATCTCCCACCGAAACTCCAGAAGTATTTAAAATAGAAAGAGGGAAAAAAAACTCACATATCGCCCATAGCAACCATGCACACCGTCTGCCACACACCCAGGCCGATGCGGGGGGTGACGCCGCGGTACAGGCCCTTGATGCCGTTGGTCTGGTAGATGTACTTGAAGGTGTTGCCGACCGTCATCTTCTTGGGGCGGTTGGGGTCGTCCTTCTTGCTCTGCATCTCGACGCGGATGACCTCGATGGGCTGGTTCCAGGCGCTGAGGCCACCGCCCAGGGCCGAGGCCGTGATCTTCTCAATGGCGCTCAGCTTGTCGTTGTCGCCCTTGCCCGTCACCTTGCGGATCTGCTGCTCGGCGAGCCGGCTCAGGCCGAAGCGCGATCCCCAGTTGGTCATCTGGCGGATGGCGACCGCGTTGACGCCCTTGTTGATGCCCTTGATGCCCTCGGCCCGGTAGATGGCCATGAAGGTCTGCCAGGTACCCGGCGGCTTGACGCCCGACGCCGCCACCTTGTGCTTGGTGATCTCGACCGTCTTCATGCACGTGCAGAAGCCCATGGTCGCGTACGCCTGCGCCACGCCACCCGTCACGCCGCCCAGGATGCCCGACCCGAAGTCGTTGGCGCCCGCCGCCCGCGCGTAGTACTCGGCCTCGGACGCGACAAAGAGCAGCACCGCGCCCTTGGTCGACGCCTCAATCCAGGCCCATGGGATCAGACCCTGGTAGACTATTTTTGCGGAAGGTGATCAGCCCATGGTTCGGTTTTTTTCTCGTCTTTGCTTTCTCGCGCTCTTGGTTGGGTTCAGGCTGTCTGCCGGCCCGTCTGTCTCCTCCTTTGCCCCAGGTTTTTTGGAATGCGCGCGAGCGAGCGAGCCCACCATCCGCCCTGGGGTCTCCACTTGCAGACTGCATCTCGGGAAACCGGGTTGAGGCGGGGAATGGGGAAGGGGGACGGGATGGGGCGACTTTTGACAGCTTGAGGATCAATCACTTACAGCCAAAGACACCACCGCGGTTCCAGATGCGGCCCAGGGCAGCAGCCATGCCGTCGCCACGGTTGGCGGCCATGGTGGTCTTGATGACCTCCAATGGCTGGCCGAGCGTGGTGACCTCGAACATGTTGAGCCCGGCGCCCAGCAGCAAGTTGGAGAACTTGATGGGCTTCTTCTCCAGCTTGGCTGGCGGCTCCGGGATCGAGACGGTTGCAATGGCGGCGGACATGACTCGGCGGATTGATGCGATACGGGGGCCCTGACCAAGGGAGGAGGGTGCTTCGTCGCGGGGAGGAGGGGGGGAAGGGCAAGAGAAGATTGGAGGTTTGCGGTTGCGTGAGCGTGAGCGTAGGTGAAGGTTGCAAGAGCAAAGAACGGGCGGAACGGGATCAGGAACAGAAATGGATGACGACCTCGACTTGGTTAAGGTAAGGTATTCGGAAATCTACGAGCGGGATTGGGAGGGGAAAAAAGGCTCGCCGTGTGTGTCTTGTTGTTAGCAAATTGCGATTGGCACGAGGGAGAGGAGGGGGCCGCCCAGACAAAGAGACGAAGATGAGACAGATAGCGAGTAAGGACGAGTCTGTCGGTCGGCCGGTCGGTCGGTCGGTCGGTGATGATGACACACAAAAAATACCGCGATGACTTGCGTCGATGCTTGCGCCAGTTGCGCTTGACCGCCGACGCACCTGGAACTAGAGCTGATGGGGGGCAAGCCGAGCGCTGCCGCGGGAATGCAATCAGGCCTGGAATGCACGTGTTACCGACAATTGGGCCTGGCCGTTGTATGGCCAGGTACCAATACGTACGGGTTAGTGTACCACTGGAACAACACCCAAGCACGGGCGGGATATGCGAGATAGGACGGTGGATTTTAATTGCCCCAAATGGCGGGATCCGAACGCAGCAGCCAGCCCAGAGCTCCCAGCTTCCCCGGGCGTCCGCCGCGATTTGCATTTGCGAAGTGGGCTTGGCTAGGTGCCCGCCCGCCCACGCTACGCCACGGGCGGGCCAGACTGGGGGGAACCAGCTCCCAGGTTCCACTTTCAAACCTCATTCCCAGCCCCAGGTTCGGCTTGGCCCTTTCAACAATCGGCAAAGCCATGTCCCCCCATCTCCCCATTCCAGCTAGCTACCGTAGCTCCCTTGCTCTGGACTGATGTTGAGTTTGCACCATGAACATTTCAAAGATATCATCCAAAAAAAAAAAAAAAAAGCAACAAAACAAAAAGGACTTTTGATAATAGATAGAAAACACCCAATGCACACAGTATTACTGCCCGGGCAAAAGCAAACGCACACACACACACACACAAAAGTCCACCGCACGCCAACTCGGGGACCTTTTTGCTGCAATCGTCGTTCCTTGCATCCCACCTGTCCATACTTACGGACCGGGCCCAACACACCGGGGGAAGCACATCACATCCATCATCAGCATGGAAGTTCGGTGTCCGAAGGCCGTGCTGTGCTGTTGCTGTGCTTACTCCAAGGTCCAGTTTCGTTTCGCCCACCGTAAAAAGTTTCATTCGTGCAGCCAGTAGCCCACCGCCCTGCGTCCCAACACAAGCCAAAAGGAACACAACACAAGACAACGAAACCTGACCAAATCGTAATCCCCCGAGGCGAGGCGAAGCCGTGGGTTGTACGACACTAACCCGTATCATACCCCCTGCAGCCTCAACCTTCCCTTTTCCCCCACCCCTCGGCTTTCTCAACGTAAAATTCCCATTCGGCTTGGGCGCCGCCCCAGTCGTGTCGCGGGCTGGAGTTTTGGGGTAAAAAAATAAAATAAAATAAAATTGGGGAGAGCTCTGCTTCAAGCTCGGCCGGGACCTTCGTCCTGCCCTGCGCTGTCGCGTGTGTTTATTCCCAGCCCCATGTACCGAGAAGTCTGGGACCTGGTAGGGACCTGAGGTTTGATGATGTCTTCCATGCTGCGTTCTATACAATCAAATAATTCTCCCTGTTGCGATGCTTGCTTACTTTCCTCAGCGGCCAGTCCGTCATCATCATCAAGACCTTTCTTA
Source organism: Cercophora scortea (assembly GCA_033439705.1). Taxonomy (NCBI): domain Eukaryota; kingdom Fungi; phylum Ascomycota; class Sordariomycetes; order Sordariales; family Lasiosphaeriaceae; genus Cercophora; species Cercophora scortea. The sequence continues at coordinate 2,357,065 of JAUEPO010000005.1, read as the reverse complement.
CTTTCTTACGTAGACAATTTGGAATACAAGGCGCGTATATCGATAATTGGGCCAAGGTACCTATGTACCTTCCACGTTAGCTCTAGATGCTGGCTGCATTGGTCACCTGCATGGCCAGAGCCTCCGAGGTCGCATCTGCATGTGCTTTGCACTTCGAGTAGTCTAGACTTGGCGCTATTCAGACATGTGCTTTTCACTCTGATCATCACCACGATTTGCTTTTCGCCATCGCATCGGGTCATGCTGCTGCTGGCTGCAGCCCATTTTATTTTTTTTTAGCTCGTCAAAAGAGCAAAAAAGTTCCATTGACCCGGTATACGGAAAATCTGTAATCGTACTCGTACAATCGATGTGGATATAGGTATCGCCCAGTCTTTATGCATCCACCCGGGTGTCACAACGCATCTCGAAGGCCCATCCAATCTATTCTGACATAACCGTGCCAACCGTGTCCATCGCACCACCCAACTGCCCAACCGTTTTGCGCACGCTCGTAAATTACAACTTCTTGCAGATCTCGATCCACTTCTCGGTAGAGAAAGACTTGGGCCTGCGGGTGGTAAATGGTTAGCCAACATGCGCGCGAAGTGAATGTGATAAAGCGCCCTATGATGAACAACATACCTCTCAATGGGGGCGCCGACGGCGCGGTCAATGATCAGCTGGGGGAGGACACCAATGGCGCGGGACACGCCGAAGAGGACGGTGTAGTAGTTGGACTCGGTCAGACCGTAGTACTGGAGGAGGACACCGGAGTGGGCATCGACGTTGGGGTAGGGGTTCTTGGTCTTGCCGTGCTCGGTCAGGACGCCGGGGGCGATCTTGTAGACCTGGCTGACGAGGTTGAACATGGGGTCGTTGGGCATCTTCTCCTGGGCAAACTTGCGCTGGGCCATGTAGCGGGGGTCGGTCTTGCGGAGGACGGCGTGGCCGTAACCGGGAACGACGCGGCCGCTGTTGAGCGTCTTCCAGAGGTAGTCGGTGATGGCCTGATCGCTGAGATCATCGCCAACGGCCTTCTTCATCTCGGTGAGCCAGTTGAGGACCTCCTGGTTGGCCAGGCCGTGCAGGGGGCCGGCGAGACCGTTGAGGCCAGCGGCGAGGGACAGGAAGGGGGAGCTGAGGGCGCTGCCGACCAGGTGAGTGGTGTGGGCGCTGACATTGCCACCCTCGTGGTCAGTGTGGATGGTGAGGTAGAGGCGCATCAACTCAATGAAGTCCTTGTTCTCGCCGAATCCGAGCTGGTTGGCGAAGTTGAACGAGTAGTCCTTGTCCTTCTGGACGGGGGCGACCTTGCCACCCTTGAAGACGTTCTGGTAGATGCGAGCGGCGATGGTGGGCAGCTTGGCAATCAGGTCCATCGAGTCCTCAAAGGTGTAGCCCCAGTACTCCTTCTTGTTGATACCCTTGGCGTAGGCAGCGGCGAACGACGAGGTCTGCTCGAGAGCAGTGACGGCGATCGAGAACTGAGCCATGGGGTGGAGGTCGGACGGGCAGCGGTCAATCAACTCCTCGACGAACTTGGGGATGTCGGACCGGGCGGCCCACTCGGCGGACAGGTCGCGGACCTGCTGCTCGGTAGGGACCTCGCCGGTAAGGAGAAGCCAGAAAAGACCTGTGGGGCGGGCCGGTTAGCAACCCGCGCGGACGGAACTGACGCCTGTCCGCAACACGGCTCGGCACAGGTCATGGCAGGGCAAGGCAGGATAGCACGGCAAACGAACCTTCGGGCAGGGGCTCAGTGCCACCGGGGGCCTTGGGGAGAAGCTCCTGGCACTCGGGGATGGTCTTGCCACGGAAGCGAATTCCCTCCTCGGAGTCGAGGACGGAACCCTCCCAGACGAGAGCCTTGATTCCACGGGCACCGCCATACACCTGGTCGAGAGTGACCTTGTCGACGACCTTGGAGCCATGCTCCCTGTTTTTGGGGAATGGCGCGTCAGTGAACTGAACCTATTGCGACAGCTCTGCTGGCGCGTGTCCTCGAGACGGGGAAGGGATAGGGAATGGGATGCCTACTTTCTCAGAGCCTTGATCTCCTCAATCTTCTCGGGGAGGAGCTCGGCGAAGCGCTCCTTCAAGGTCTATCACGGATTGCATGGTCAATGGATGATGTCAGGGCGAGCGGGTGCGTGTGCGTGAGGTCTTCTTGCCTGGGCCTTGGCGGAGTAGCATCGCGCAGCAGCAAAGGAAGCGCTTCTGGAGGTGAAGGAAGACGCTCTGAGCGAATTCCTCAGCGAGGCGGAACCGAGACGCATAGCAGTAGCCATGATTGCTGATGATGTGGATGACGGAGAAGGTGGAAATCCGAGGAGGGAGGGAAGGGCAGAAAAAAAAAAAGAGTTGGGGCGATCAAGACGAACCGAAGCTAGAAAAAAGCGCAATGGGCAGAAAATATGGTCCTAGCCGCCAATGGATGCGTTTAAGCCCGTGGCTGCCGGACGCATGGCAGGCATGGGGACGAATTGGCCGGGGTCCGGACAAGACCCCAGCCCAGCAACGGGCAAGCTGCAGCATTTGAGAATTTGAGAGCGAGGGATGGATGGATGGATGGTTGGATGGCCGATGGATGGACGGATGGATGAGCAGCGGCCCCCAGACAGCCAGCAGATCTCAGTAGCAACCTACAGCACCGCAACAGCACCACAACACTCTTTTTTTTTTACGGGATATTTGTTACCCTTTCTCCTCGGCTTTCGTTTGGATTGGGCTGCGCGACAAAAAGTTTTTTTTGGTTGTGGCAGGCGAGGCAGGCCAACGGGAAACGAATCCCGATCCTATCCGACAGTCCCTCGTCACTTCATCAGCCTCCTCCTCTGCAAGAGGCAAAAGTCCGCATGGGACCGTGGCTAAACTGAGCGCCATTAAAGAGACCCGATTATGTGTCTTGTAACAGTCAATTCCCAATGTGTTCTGGGTGTTTACGGTGGCTAGATCTGGCTGCAGCATGTCTGTTTATCGTAGGGAAGCGGAGGCTGAGAAAAACATGAAGCTCCCGTCGCGAATAATGTCGCTGGATGTCCCCAGTCCCCAATCCCCAACCAAGCAGCAGTATTGACGTCACGGTACCGCCGAGGCGTGCGCAACATTGGCTCCCGTTCCCCAACGACGGCATGCGATCTGGAAGAAACAGAAATGCAAAGCCGCTGCTCATCCACGTGTAGCCAGCTCGTCGTGCAAAACAAATCTGATCAGGCAAATTGATGCTTCGAACAATCTTCGGCGGGAACCGTATCTGTTATCTGCATCTTGTTTCTGGCCAGCAGCTCAGAGTTTCAAAACCGAAAGCTCCGTCATGAAGTTTGCTCGGTCCGAAATTGGATTTGTCCGTGGCTCCTGCCGGTTGACCGTCGTCCTCCCTCTGCAGTTGCATACCTGCCTAGCTTGCCAATTGGAAGCTCCGGTCTACTTGAAAAGGTGGAGCAGCTGGAAGCTTCCGAAAGGTGTCCGGTATCTTGCAGCCTCAGGCGCACAGTCTGCTCCACCGTGGGATTAGGCTTCAACCCGAGGCAGCCGTGCGTAATCGTGGAAGGAGGTAGGGAGGAAGCTTGTGCAAAGCAAAGCGCATGGGCCACAGACCTGCCAACAAATCTGGGCTGCCTGCTGCACCCAGCCACGAAAAAGCCGACCGCTTTCTCTGAGCACTCACTGCCCAGTTGCGTTTCCCCGCCTCTCCTCTTCTCCCACCACTGCACACACCCGCACCCATCAGTCCACAGCGACAATCAGCCAACGACCTCTTTTCTTTGTCCATCTGGATACTCTGACGCGGCCAGAAGCACATCGATTCGGAATCAACTTTACATCAATTGCAGACTGCCAGTAGCCTCAGTATATTCGCTGATCCTGGACGGATCCGCCTTGACGAGACGACGCGCAGCGTGTGCTGGTGCAAGAAACTTGCTGGGTTTGGTACTGCCTTGGCCTGGTCTGGTCGTCGTGGAGACATCGGCACTGGAGGTGAAGACCAACGTATTTTTTTTTTTTTGGCGCGCTCTCTGCCAACAAACGCACATTCATTCGTACAGGCTGCTGCGCTTTTGGTGCACCTCGCGCGCTTCTCCGAGGCTTCGTAACCCGTGGACCACCACCGTCGTCTTGGAAAAGAAGAAACAGAAGAACCTAGGATTGATACTGGCTGGGCTATATCCAACGTACTCCTCCTACCGTTCTGTGACCTGGGTGTATGGCAATAGGTCCCAACCCCTGCCAGCTTCAGCTTCGCTTTCCACCGTATCGTATTGCAGAAGCCCCAGGTAGCCTCTCGCCCACCACGCTCTTCAACTTGATCGTCTCTTTCTACAGACCTGTCCACCCACCTAGCCACCATGACCTCTGCCGTAGCAGAGCTAGAAGCCGGGCTGCAAGGCATGCTCAGCCTGAAGGCCCCCGGTGTTTCCGGATCACGCATCACCAACATGACCACGCTGTGTGTCGCCAACGTCCAGGTGAGAAACGACGAGCCCCCCGGAGCTGAGCTGAGTCGAGGCGAGCTCCTTCAGCGTGCGTGGTATGAACTAACCTCATGTCTCTGGCAGTCCGAGTCCGTCCTCATCCAGAAGCTCTTCACCCACTTTAAAAAGACCCCTGGCACACATAAACTGGGAGTGCTCTACGTCGTAGACTCTGTAACGCGCAAATGGATGGAGCAGGCCAAGGCCCATGGACAGCCCATAAACGGCGACGCGCAGGATGGTACATTCGCTGCTGGTGTGCATAGAGTGACTGAACTGATGCCTATCCTCATGAACGACATCATGTCCTCGGCACCAGAGGATCAAAAGGTACGCAAACAAAGCAATGCATTGAACATACATGTCAGCAACACGAGGCAGACCGCGAGGGAGAGGGAGAGTGAGAGAGCGAGAGGGAGAGAGCGAGAGGGAGAGAGCGAGAGGGAGAGCCAGAGCCAGAGCCAGAACGAGAGCCAGAGCAAGAGAAGGCGAGAGAGAGAGAGAGAGGGAATGACCACGGCTGTAACCATCGGCCGTGGACCCAGCCAGCCAACCTTGGCAGCCTCCCTGCCTGCCAGCGAGCCAGCGAGCCAGCATCAGAACTTGACCGTCCCCCGCCGTTTGTTGTTGAGACTGCGCGCTCTCCCGCCGTCTCGTCTCGTCTGAACCTGCGTATTCGTCGTCGTACATGTCATCATGGACAGCCACTCACACGTATGTCATCTTGTAGGAGAAGATTAAGAAGCTTGTCGATATTTGGGAAAAGGGCCAGACGTTCCCCCCTTCCATGGTCAACAGCTTCAAGGAGAAGCTTAACGCTCCACGGCCGATGAGTAGGTGAACCCCTGAATCCTGAGCAATGGCCCCCCTTTTCCCTTTGGCCCTCGTATGTCTCCGAGCGAGATGGCTCTTGACCACAAAAACAAAACGCTAGATCTAACCATACCGCGTGTCGATAGACAACCGGTCAACAACACCGCTGGGGAGTCCTCCTCCCAATTTGCTTGCTTCGTTTGGGCCCGGGAGCAGCAGGCCGGCACCGCCGCCGCAGCCTCAGCCTCAGCCTCAGCCATCTGCGATGCCTAACATCATGGAGACGCTTGCCAACATTGCGCGGCAGAATGCAACATCAGCTCAGAGTAATCCCGGCCTGGCAGTCCCGGCCCCGGCCCCGGCCCCGATTCCTGCTCCTGCCGCCGCTGCTGCTGCTCATGCTCCTGCTCCTGCACACTTGTACAGTACCTCGGGCCCGCCCAGTAATGGGGTGATGCATGCCGCCTCGGTGCCAGTACAGACGCAGCCCGTCATGCCCTTCTTGCCGACCTCTCAACCGGCTGCCCAGCCCCTAAACATGCCACCAGCTCTGCCGTATGCGTATCCTCCCCCGGCCCCGGCCCCCGGCCCGGCCCCGGCACAGCCAGGGGCGGCCGTGAACAATGCAGGTAATCAGGCAAATGCGTTTTTGAACAACCCGGCTATCGTCGCCATCTTGGCCAATCTTGTTGCGCAGAAGTACCCGCCCGAGCAGATAGCCAGCATAATAGCAATGATGGGCCAGGGAGCTGCCGGTGCCGGTGCCCCTCCGCCCCAGACGGCCCAGCCGCCTTACACGGGGTACGGAGTTCCTCCCGCGATCACTTCGTCGGCCGGGCCCATGGCATCGGCCTGGGAGCCCCCTAGACAGGACGAGTCACGTGACCGCAGTGGCTTCCACGACGGCATGAGATCTCCGAACCGTGCCCGCGGTCGCTCTCGCTCAAGGTCGCCGCCCCGTCACTGGGACACGCGGGGTTCGCCTCGGACACGGGGCAACGACCGCGGCTTCGAGTATGGACGCAACAACTCGCCCAACCGCGCGCGCCCGGATGAGAGGGAGAGGGAGAGGGAGAGGGAGAGGGAGCGGGAGCGGGAGAGGGAGAGAGAACGGGAGAGAGACCGCACCGGTCGCGGACGCATGCCCGAGTACCGCCAGCGCTCACCCCCCGCTCGCCGTGCCCCGAGCCCCCCGGTCCGGGACCCCTCTTCAACCGAGAGGTGGATCGAGTTCGATCCGAGCCTCCCCAGTGGATCTATCAAGGTCTATAGCCGGACCCTCTTTGTCGGTGGTGTAACGTGAGTCCCTGTCCCTGCCCTTCGTCCCTACCTATCATTTGTCCCCTTGCCCCTTTGTGCCATGCGTGACTGACATGAGGAACCACTCAGCTGCTCTGAGAACGAGCTCCGCCAGGCTTTCAGCCGCTTTGGCCAGGTCCAAACCTGTATCGTCAACAAGGATAAGCGACACGCCTTTGTCAAGATGTTTTGGCGCAAGGACGCCGAGGCCGCCAAGGCCGCCATGGAGGATCCTCGAAACCAAGATCTTCAACTGAGGGTAAGCATTCATCCCCACCGCATCACGAATGAGCTCGTTCGGCCGACTAACATTCTACAGACTAGGTGGGGAGTAGGATTCGGCCCACGAGACTGCAGCGACTACCAAAGCGGAATCAGTATCATCCCCATCCATAAGCTCACCGAGGCCGATCGGAAGTGGATGTTGACGGCCCCTTACGGTGGAAGTGGCGGACGTCCAATCGAGTCGGGTATGTGCGTCGAGGAGCCCGACATCGAGATCGGCGCCGGCGTCTCGTCCAAGGCGATCAGTCGGCGCATGCAGACCGACAAGGGCGGCAACCACGGCCCCAAGTCTAGCAGACGCGGCGAAGACTCGGGCAGTCTGGACGGGAACAGCAGCGGCGGCGGTGGTGGCGGCAACGCAGGAGGCGAGGCAGGTCACAATGGAGGCGGAGGCGGCCGAAGCGGCGGCCGCTGGCGAGGTCGTGATAAGCACAGGAACAGCGGCGGCGGCGACCACAGACGGGACGACCGCCACAACAACGACAAGGACGAGCCAATAGTCATGGGTCTCCCCGCCGGCATCACCATGGGCCCCAACGGCATCAACTACCCACCAAACTATACATTCGGGGCCAGTCACTAGGAACCCAGGACCCGTGATTCATATCATACACTACCTAGACATAAACATGAAGAAGCCAACAAACGTGGATCCATGCCGCCGCGCTGGCAGTAAAAGGAAAAGGACACAAGGTTCCATGGCCTCTCTCGAGTGAAGGATTTCGATTTCCGGCGTTTTAGGGATTGGGTGGCTGTGTCTACGGATGGCTACGGCTATGGCTTGCTGCTGCGAGTAGGACAAACAGGTTGGGCAGGACAGGACAGGATATACCTGCTTTTTCTTTTTTCTCTATTCTTTTTCGTTTTTTTCTTTTATGCGTTCAAGGGCGTGTATCACTACGGCATGGGCATTTGAATGGTTTTTTTTTTCTTTCTTCTTTTTCGTTTTCGTTTTTGTTGTTTGCTTCTCCTCCTTCACTTATGGGCAGCGTGGGTGGCCGTGAACGGTTTGGCAACTTCAGCTTTCTTGGCTGTTGCGTTTGCTGGCCTGGCCTGGCCTGGCCTTGTCTGTTAAGGGAGGGAGGGGGGAGGAGGGAGGAGAAAAGGAAACACGGGTTAGCTAGCGCACATTCGAGTTTGGGGCGTGGGCTTGCTCTTGAGGTTCTTCGTTTTGTTTTGCCATGTTTGGGTTGGCTGGGCTGCGTTAGGTATGGCTCAGTCTCCTGGCTCCTGGCTGGTTGTTGGTGGGAAAAAAGGAGGACGGGGAGGATGGATGGAGGTTGGAGGTTGGAGGTTGCATAAACAATGCTATTGCGTAGTGGTTATTCGTCTTGGATTGTGCTATTGGTTTTTCCATCTGCTCTCTCTCTCTCTCTCTCTCTCTGTGTGTGTGTGTGTGTGTATGCCCCTGGCCTCCGGGAATATCTTTCATGCTCGAGTCTGGAGGGGAAGTAGTGTCGTGAATTGAGAATTAATAAAAACTGCTGCTCACTCCCATTGCTCTCTCCATCTACGCCATGAATGTACTTCATGAATGTGTTGCCATACAAAACCTGAGTCTATACGATAATTCAAGAACGGGAAACACACCAGACCCGGAGCTTCTTACTCCTTTTCCAACCGGCCACGAATCGAATCCTTATGTTTACACAACACCGGGCTACTCACAAGCAAGGACCAGGACCATCATCACCAGAGAAAGCCATATAGAACAGCAACATTACTAGCAAGGTCCTAGCGTGACATGCTATTAACCTCGCTGTCACTCAAGCCTTCCTTATTATATCAATATTCAGCTAACTCAACTCGACTCGACTCCAACTCGACCAACCCCAACCGAGCAACAGCCAGCCCCCTCCCTGTCTACAGAGCAGTGCATTCAGCATCCATCCATCTATCTATCTAGCTCCTACTGTAGAATACAAGCCACTTGAAATGCAGCAACCCAAACCAGTCCAGCCATGTACCCGTCAGTTCAGTCAAGTAAACATGCAACGCACCCATCACCCATCGCGCCGTCCCGCCTCGCTTAGAGCAGATAAAATCAACTCCAACTCCAACTCCAACACCAATCCAATCCAATCCAAGCCAAGCCAAGCCAAGCCAGCATGGAACCGAAACAAAACAAAAGCAACAGACAAGAAAAAAAAAAAAAAAATGCAGCTGGCTAGTCCCTATTAATCTCTACCTGCTCCCTCTCATCCATAAAACTCATCATCATCATCCTCCTCCTCCTCCTCCTCCCCACCCTCGCCAAAATACACACAATCCGCCTCGTCCATGAGCTCCAAATCGACCCCACCCTTTACAAGCTCGCGTCTGGTCTCGTCCGACAAGCTCCTTATATCCAGCTCGGCGCGCACATTCCGCAGATGCATCTGCTCGACACCCGGCACCCTCCTCACGGGCCTAAGCGCCCTGCCTCCCGGTGCCCTTCTACTCATGCCCGCCCGGAGAGCATCCAGCTGCTGGGCCTCCCACCGCGCAAGCAGCGGCTGGGCCGGGTCCCCATTATAGTGGGCTTCTTTACAGATAAACCCGGTCTCGGCGTACCGCGGGCCTTGTACTGCGCCAATGCTCAGGTCGGGGTGGCGCTCTATCTGCCGGCTGGCCACGAAGGCCCTCGCCCTGCGGATACCGCTATCGTCGTCCTCCTGGGCTGTGATGGGTTGGCCTTGGGCGTCGACGAGCGGCGGCGGGGGTTCCGGGTGGGGAATGAGCAGCTTCGGGACGCGGATGGTTTTGCTTTGTCTGGCTCCCGGCAACTGGATTTTCATGAAGGAGGCGGCTTTCTTTTCCTCGTCTTCGTCGAGGGAGAGTAAAAAGACGCGGCCGCTGGCGTCGCCGATGACGAGTTTGGACCGGTCCGGGGAGAACATGCCGCACGAGACGGGGGCGGGGACTTCGATGAGGTCGCGGACGAGGGGGTTCTCGAGGGACCGCACGTTCCAGACCTTGACCACGCCGTCGGACGAGCCCGTGTAGAAGCGATCGGGCGTCGTGCCCCACGCGGTGAACTTGACGCCGATATCCTCCTTTTCGCGGTCGCCGCTGAACTCCTCGACTGGCGCGCCGTGCTTCAGGACGTGGATGGGCTTGTCGCCCTGGGACGTATCCCAAACGTATGCTTTGCCGTCTGTGCAGCCGGCCGTGATGTAGCTGTAGGAATAGCTGTTCGGCATTATAGTAAGCTCGTTGATATCCATGGCCCTGCAGTCCAGGATCTTGACAGGGCTGAACGCTCGCCCACCGTACTCGGCGTTGTCCGAGGGGCGGAAGATCCGGATCTGAGTACGCGTGCCGTCGTCCAAGTCCAAACCCAGCGGCGACGTAGCTGCAATAAACGAGGGCTGCGAAGGGTGCCAAAGCACCTCAAAGACGTTCTGCGTCGTGGCAGACGTAATCCTCCACCGCTCCCCAGTCAGCCCGTCCCAGAGACACAGCTCGCCAGAATGAAGCCTGTCTTCCGGAATGTCATTGTCGTCTGCAGTCCTGCTTCGCGGCGAATACCCGACCAGCAGTAGGTGTTTGACTTCATCCGCGAGCCCCCACTGCATGGTAGCCGGAAAGTAAGCCCACTTGTCGGTCGAGACGGTATTACCGTGCTCGTCTGTGACTCGCGAGCAGGAGTAGGATCTATAGGCGCTGCTCGAGATATTGTCCGCTTGGATATCGTAGATACGGACGGCTTCGGTAGCCACATCCGCCGCCGTCGCAACCATCCCAGAGAAGTGCTTCGAAGCCGCGACAAAGTTGACGTTGCCCCCGTGCTGCCAGCTGCCCAAAAGACTCATGGAAGACCCTGACTGCTCGACCTTCCATATCTTGACTGACCGATCAAAGCCCGAGGTATACGCCCTATCGTGGGCCGTGTCGTAGTCCGACGAGACAACCGACGAGTACAGCCAGGGCGACTGGCTCCTCCTCATCGCATCGGTGGAATTCTCACCCTTCTGAACAATGGGTCGCACGATACGGTGGTCGGGATACGCACGGAGCGTGCCCGAGCTGCAGGAGCCCAGAGCCAGGTTTCCCTCCTTGTTGTACTGCTGATTGTGAGAGTCGGAGTGCTCTGTCGTGCCGCAAATGAAGCCGTCGTTGGAAACCCATACAATCGTCGAGATGTCCCCAGCACAGTTGGTCCATTCCGACCTCAGTTCCAAGCCATCCTCCAGGCACCTTAGGAATTCGTTGGTATAGTTCTTCGGGCGTCGCAAGCCAAAGCCATTGTAGCCAGTTATTTCCCTGGCCAGCAGCAGAGAGTTGATGCGGCTAGTCCGGGCTAGGTCCCCTTGCCGGTCGTATTCGTCCCTTTCGAGAGTGAGGACTACTGGGTCTTTGGATGTTCTTTGGGTGATAACATCGGTAAAGAACTCGTTTAGTTCCACTCGGCCTCTGCCCGGGAGCTGGCCCTGGGCTTCTAGTGCGTCTAGAATTGCAGATCTTTGAGCCTGATGCTTCTTCAACACTTTGTAGAGATCCCTCAGGACATCTCTTCTCTTTTCTCTCGGCGCAAGTCCTAGAGCCTGTCGAACCAAAACCCGGACGGTCTTGATCTCGGAGAGCGTAAAGTCGACGTGAAAGGTTGCCGGAGTCCGAAGCACCGAGCTGTCAAGGCGCATGAGCTTGCCCGCCCCGCTCACGATTGACTCCCTGTCTCCGGCTGAGACGTATGGTCGAGCAGATTCCGAGAACCATCGCGATAAATGTTTAGCCCCATTCACGTCGGAGCTACCGTTGCCAGTGCCAGTGTTATTATTTTCCCGCCAAGCTTGGGCGTGTGCCCGGCTCCGAAAGTTCTGGGGAGAGGTTGCCGCAAGCTGTGTACTTTGCTCATGTTGAGTAGCGAAGGGGGCATGTGATCGTTTGGCAGGGTGCCGTGGAATAGGGGGGACTATTCTTCGTGCGTGTGGACGAATAGTAGGACCCACAGGAGACGGAGGAGATGACAAGTTCGGAGCAGAAGCTGGTACAATGTTAGGTGGAAGAGCAGGAGCAGGAGCAGCTATTGCTTTTTTTGTTGGTTCTTTGACGTCGTCGTCCTCGTCAATGATTATTACGTCAGAGCGAGTATTGTTCGGCTCGGTAGTTGGACCCAAGGATTGTCGTAGTCCTGACGGCAAACTTGGGCGATTAGGTATCGCAGGCAGAGGAATAGGCGAGTGTGAAAAGCGAGGGGCGGCTGTCTGTTGTTGCGGTGCTCGAGTGGCGGGCGGAATAGAGGGTGGTGACGGGATCGGCACCGTTGATGACCTGGTCAAAGTCGGGGAGACAGACGCAGGCGGAGAGGCGCGCGCAGCTGGTGGCAGCGACGCAGATGACGCCGATCGTCTTCCGTTGGTGAAGGGCTGTGGAACCTGAGGAATAGGTACTGGTGTCTCCACGGGTGGGACGCCCCGGAAAGCGGGTGCCGGAACGCCTGAGGGCCGAGGCCTTTGTGAAAACGGGTTGAGGCCACGCGGTGCTGTTGATGGTGGCTCCGCTTGCGGTAACGGAGGTGGCGGTGGTGGTGTTGGAGTTGGAGTTGGTGTTGGAGTGTTCTTTTGGAATTCCTAGGCCGAGATATTAGCTGCTGTACCAGTCTCTCAACATCGTACAATGCGAAATAAACCCCATACGGGAAGGTTCCGAAGACGTTCTATTTCCACAGGCACCTGAGCTGCCAGGGCCCGCTCATACTCTGTGCTAATACGGCCATTCAACCGCTGGTACTCTTCCGCAAACTTGGCCCCGGTGAGAGCGGTGACGACCTGTACATGAGCCAGAGGTCAGTAAATATAGAATATGACGTCAAGTGGACAGCAGTGGACCGTTTTTGTTGTAGAAAAAGGGGAGTTCTTGCCCGCTTCCCAATCTCGCGAACCTCGAGCCTGTCTCTAGGGAGTGTAACAAGAACACGGTCGACGTGTGGAAGGACCTGTTTCGTCACGCATTCGAGCAATACCTGTGGGTCTTTCCATTGCGGGGGGGGCCGTTGGCCATTCTCGGCCGCTGGCTCGACCAACCTGGGTCGCTTGGTAGGGCGTTCTCCGATCAGGGGCTCGGTCACAGAAGGCACGCGAGGCCCGCGGAATTCCCTGGAGTTTTCACGTCTTATTATTACGTGCGGGCGACGACGTTTAGAGGTTGCATGATACGGATATTGAGGTGAGGATGTGGTGGGCCTAGTGGCCGTGGCCGTGGCCGTGACCGCTGAGCTCATGGAGATGACTGCTGCCTTGGAAAGTATGGAAGAAGCGAGTGGGAGGGGGAGGGGGAAGGGGAGGAGGAAGAAGAGGAGGACAAAGACAAAGCCAGCGAGAGCTTCATCGGATCTGGGCCGGCGGCGGGGTACCACAAGTTCGGGAACGGGGACGGGGGAGGGAGGTGGAGGAGAGCGTAGGGAGGGACTTAGGGCCAGGGATGGGGGAGTAGGGAGTATGGATCAAGAAGGCCGCGCAAAGGGCGTCTGACAGCGATCTGAGAGTGTAAAGGGCGGGGAATATATCAATGAGACGCGCGCTGGCCCCCGTATACTGTGTAATGCAAAGAGGAACGCGTCAAGGGCCGCAGACGTACCTGGAATCCATTGCGGGCGCGTTGTGCATCTCGTTAAGAAAGGACGTGTAGTTAAATTAGAGAAAGAAAGTAAGCATTTTGGGCTGAAAACGTAACTAAAAGCCACCGTGGAGCTCCGCGCACGTGACTTACACTAATTATAAAACGCGCTATAATCATAGGGATTTAGCTTTTGAAAAATGTAAATATATCGTAAGTATATACTAAATATATACCAAATATATATTACTTTTAGAAATTTTATAAATAAAATCTACGTAAAAATCTATGTTTATTAAAGGCCCAAATTTCCCGTTATTTAGCGCTCGTCACCTTCTTTCAGTTCTCGTTACATTTTAGCAAGACTTAGCCTCCAAAAGCCTTTTACACCGTCCGTAAAACATTCCTACACGATCAACATATCTCTCCAGAATAGGCACAAATAAATGCGGACAAAAGTGACAGGTTTTGCACCGTGGCGGACGCGAAGTTGAAAGGGCTAAAGTGACATTTTTGAAGAATCACCGTGCCGCAGATTCTCGCGACGCGTTTTTCTAGGGTGCATTTATGGCGCTAAAGCGCTGTATCAGCGCCAGCTCAAAAACTCTCATCTTTTATTCCTGCAATGAACTTCAGCCTCCAAAGGTTGCTCGCCATATTTACCATGGAAAGATGTCTTGTCACCTTCCATTACTTTCTATGCTAAATTGTCCGTTTAGAGAGAGTTCTTTGTCGTTTTAATGTCATCATAAAGCGCAAACTCCAAGAGAACATATATTGACCTGTAAACATGCTTCCGTCGTTATCAATGGCAGTCAAGCCGCCAAAGGGCGGTGGCTCAGGGGATAATGAACTACAAAACATTCACCAACACAATCACTGGTCGTACATGCCCGTATTGCAAAACTTACCCAGCCCTTGCGCCCCGCCCATTCCAACTGGCCGCCATGCGCTATCATGAGATATCAAACACCCCTGTTGCTCTTTTAACTCCAACGTCCTTAACTCAAAGAAGAAAATCTACAAAAATAAAGCAACCTACGCATGCATCATAAAAGATGCAAAATCCTTTGTTCTTTTTACAACTGCTTCGTCTCTTTTTTGACGTGGATTTATTTAGTCGATATTTTGTCGCAAAACTTTGATGCAAGCCTTTTGAAATCCAACGCGACTGTAGCCGCCATCCATTCGTTATTCAACGTGTCCCCGGCCCCACCCTGTCTCCCAAACTTGATTGCAGCTTTGCTGGCGGTTCCTACAGCCATTTATTCTTTATCTTCTAAAAAAGTCCAGCCGTGCCCCAGACGGCTTACAAGCAAGTTAATTCAATCCCATGTCACAGAAGCATACCTAGTGGTCTGAACCTTAAATCAACATCCCGGTAGGTAGCTTTATATCGGTCGCATCAATGCACAACCACTGGAAGCGCATGGCCATCAAGGTACCCGAACATGTACGTAGTATGCAGCACAAGCCGCCGCCCCACGTCAGACTTACTGTGAAACCCTGAATCACATGCGCCACAAAGCCATGTTCATACCTGCATGCATGCATCCTCGCACAACTGGCTGTCTGAAATCAATAAAGAAAAATATAATAAATGGCAGGCTATATTAAGCAGAGAGATAGACATAAACAAACAGATAGAAAAGAACAAATAAAATATAGTAAACACCTCTAGATGGCAAATACACACCCCCCATCCCACCTTCAAATCAAAACAATATTTACAGCTTAGGCTTGCTAACAGCCTCGGCAGCAATCTCCTCGTACATGCGATCAATCTCCTTTCTGAACGCCCTAGACGTCTGAGGACGCTTAAGTTTGAGTCTATAAAATCGCTCAATGTTAGCACATCTTCTCCAATACGCTTGAGGTTACAAGGGGGGGTAAAACATACGTAGGCGTCAACAGCTCATTGTCCATAGTGAACGGCTCGATATCAAAGTAGCAGTTCTTGACCTTCTCAAAGTTGTTGAACTTGTGGTTCTTGCCAATACCGTCCAGCAGCTTGAGGAACTGCGCCTTGACCCTGGGGTCGTTGGCCGCCACCTTGAGCGCAGCCGTGTCCTCGACGGCGATGTTCTGCTTCAGTATCCTGCTGGCGTACGGCGCAAAGTGCATCGGGTCGATGCCGAACACAGCCACGAGGGACGACTCCTTGGGGTCGCCGTGCACGTACGCCATGGCGATGAGCGTGGTGCTGGCCATGTAGACGTTCTCGATGCGCTCGGGTGAGATGTACTCGCCGTGCGCGAGCTTGAGCACGTTCTTCTTGCGGTCGATGATCTTGAAGCGGCCCATGTTATCCACTTCGACGATATCGCCGGTGTGGAACCAGCCGTCGGCCTCGATCGCCTTGGCCGTCTCTTCGGGGTTCTTGAAGTACTCCTTGAAGATGACGGGGCCGCGCATCAGCAGCTCGCCGCGGGGGTTGGGCTTGTCCTCGATCGTGTACTCGAATTCGGGCACGGACTCGATGCAGAGCTCGACCGACGGGCAAGGGGGTCCGATGTTGCCGGTGGAGAAGTCGCCTGGCATCTGGACGGTGCCGACGGCGTAGGTCTCCGTCATACCGAAACCCTGGAGGAAGTTGTTGCCGAAGGCGGCGCGGAGGAACTCGTGCACGTCGGGGTCGAGCTGGGCGCTACCGCTAACCATCGTGCGGGCGCGCTGAAGACCGACGGCCTTCACTACCTTTGGTGTCCAGATGCGGTCGTACAGGAAGTGCTTGTTGTGCGCCTTGCCGGGAGGGAGCTTCATGTTGGCCTTCTTGGTCTCAATCACGCGCCGGGAGAGCGAGCCCTTGAAGCCCTCGGACTCGATGGTAGAAGCCTGGATCGCGGAGCTGATCCGGTTGTAGAGACGCGGGACTGACATGAAGCCTGTAGGCTTCAGGATCTTGAGGTCTTCTATCAAGGTCGCAATATCGCCATGGAAATAGCCAATAGATGCGCCCTCGGACAGGGCTGTCTGATCCGTCATGCGGCCGTAGATGTGCGCGAGAGGAAGGTATGAGATCTGGACGTCGTTGGCCAAGACACTCTCGTTTGAGCGGGCCGCAGTAATACCAGCAACACCATTGGCATGGGTGATAACAACGCCCTTCGGGTCTCCGGTGGTACCCGAGGTGTAGTTGATAGTCAGGATATCGTCACGGCGAGGAGGGCGCATGGTAGCACCGGACCGGAGGCCAAGGGCTTCAACATCTCCCATAGAGTGGATCTGGATACCGACGTTGGCGGCGGCAGCGTTGAGAAGCGCAAGCTTGGAGTGGCCGGTCGGCTCACCAGCATCCAGAGGATCCAGCGAGATGATCATCTTCAGAGAAGGCACCCGCGGGGCAAGCTTCAGAAGAGTCGGGATATGAGGCAACGAGCAGGCGATGGCCGTCAGGCCGCTGTGGTTGATGATGTACTCGGTGGCTTCCGGGCCGAGGGTCTCGTAGAGCGAGACGGGCCAGAGGGACTGGGAGAGCAGAGCGAGCTCTGTGATCTGCCATTCCGGACGATTCTGCGCCCACAGACCGACAGCATACTTGTCCGCAGTGACGCCAATCTGCTTGTGCAGCTCGACAATGCCAGCACCAAAGTTCTTCCTGCGCTCGGCAACCTCGCTATACGTCATCCACGAATAGTACTCCTCCCACTTCTTGGTGTTGGGGTTCCATGGTCGCCATCCCAGACACTTGTTGTTGGGCACTCGCTTGGCCGAGAACTCGAAGAGGTCGTGGACAGTCTGCTGGCTCGGGTCATAGGTCTCGAGCAGGGGCCCGGTCTGGAAGCGCCAGTGACGGTAGATGGCAGTGCGGTTCGGGCGCTCGGTGCCGGGGATGGGGAGCGCGTAGGGCGCGCCGGGGGGAGGGGGCGTGGCAATCGTCCGGATGTACGACGCCGTCTCCTGCTGCGTCTTGGGAGCCATTGCTGTGAATTAGGGCAGCGCTGTGGTAGGAACTGGTTCGAAAACGGCGGCGGGCTGGCGGGGAGAGAAAGTTTTATCGACGACGTCGACGATCGGCGGTGCCAAGTCCCAAGTCCCGAGGTTGTCTGGTGGCTGACGGGTCTACTGTCGAGGCAGGATACTTGGAGAAGGCTGGCTGGCGGTTCTGGCTCGGCAGGTCGCTGGGAGGCACAACAATAACTCGCGGGCTAGCAGATAGACTGCACAGGGAAGCGGGTCGTACGGTGGTGATTGGCACAAAAAAAAGAAAAAAGGAGTGCTGTCAGGGACTGTGGGTAGGGAGGTGGAATGGCACGAAGAAGGTTTTGAAGAAGGATGGACGAGCCTGTCAGCATTTGGAGAAGTACCCCCCAGAGCTATCCCCTTTTCGATGCGCTGAAAGGTCGGCGCGCTCGGCAGCATGTGGTCTCCCTTCCTCCAACAAAGCCCAAGGCCAACAGTCCGAGCCGAGTGTGACGAAGGACGGGGGACGGAGCTACCAATGACCTGGAACTACAGGGGGGCTTGCTCCAACAAGTTCATGTATTTACACGTACGTGCATCATCCATCCACTTCGTTTTGCGACACAGCAGCGGCCAGCACAGTTTCTGTCTCGAACAATCCACACTTTTTATGATGCATTACCAGATATTAACCAAGCATCATCGCCAGGCCCCGTCGTTTGTCGCGGTTGACTGGCGCAAGTTTGCTCGGATTCATGTTGGGTACCTGGTAGGTTTGGGTACCTGACCTGAAGTACCGACACCTCGCCGCCTTACCGCGCTTTCCTGCCTTTTCATTGTTACGGCGGCGATCGGCGGAGGACCACAGCCTCGGCTTGCGGGTTCCAAGGCACACAGTGGTTCTTGGGTGGGTCTGACTTGAGTGGCCAGCAGCGAATGGGATGCAGCGGGTTTCCAAAAGTGGTGATGGTCGCCTCTTGGTGTCCCGAGTAATGAACCCCAAGGAAACCTGGAAGTTGAGGTGCATTGGATTTTACTGCGCGTGCGCAAAGTGCACCGTCACATGCGCCATGCAGGTCAAAGTCCCCGTCTGGTCTGCTTGCGCAGTGCATTTCAATTCGTCTGCGAGGTCAGCTAGGTGGAAGGACAAATTGCTAGCACGCGGGGCACCCGCGTCTCGCTGTCGACGGACTGGCCCGACTGGGGCACCTGGATGGTGTGGTGGGTGGTGTTGCGGGGAAGGTGGAATGCGGAGTCCCTGGAGTGCAGCGCAGTGGTGAGGAGTGGGTTGTGGAGACGCCGTTTGGTCCTCGGTACAATTTCGAGGCTCCATCTAAGGCTCAAAGGGGCTCATCAAAAGAAGGTGGCTTCAACACGGCCACCAAATAGCATCTAACCTCCAGCAAGTAAACAATTCAACAACTGGAGAAATTGTTTCAAGCACGAACCGGGATGTGAACAATGTCGCGCGCCGGAATTAGCGAAAGGATTGCAGATAAACAATACTTACGCCGCTCGGAACTGCGAGAGTGCGGCGCCGAAGGATCAAATTGACGACGACCGTCGACATGGATGTTGTATAAAAATCATATCAAGAAAAGGACGACAAAATGGATATAGTAGGTAGGTTGGCAGATCGCAATACATAGGTAGCCAAAATGACGGCGATCTTGAATCTTCAGGAAGGCGCAAACAGCAACGGCGGAGGACTGATAAAGAAAGCCAGCGAAACCCGAATGGCGAGGACGACGACAACAGGGATGGCTTATATGAATCAAGATGGGCGTCCCATGGCGGCCTTGTTCCTGAATCGCAAGAAACGGACTTGTCGATTCGAGGAAGACCTCGGCTGGCACTTCCCTGACGAATCTGCTGCACGGACTTTGCTTCTTCTTCTTCCATGTTTCGCGTGCCCGATTCCACCCCCCGTTTCCAGACCAGCCCCACCAAGGCTCGACGTTCTCCAAACCGCCAAGCTGAAGAGGTCGGGGAGCCGGGTGGGACCCGTATGTGCCCGTCGTCAGTGACGACTTGGCGATGCCCAAAAATCCTCGAGGAGCTGGCTTGGCAGCGACAGAACAACAACTGGATGAGGCACTGGTCGGTTTGATATCGAAGCCGCACTCCAGATTGAGTGATACTTGAGATCAGCACTGCGACGATTGGCAAGTCTCAACCCCCATCACTTGCAACGTTCCAGCGACGTTCTTCACTCGACAGCTCTGGTGAAATCCCCGTTGTCTGTCTGTTCTGCCACAGCAAGTGCCGGACTTGGCAATGCACCTTGGACAATCGAGGAACATCTGGGTCGTGCTATACAACAAACATCGTGTAAATGCACCACGTCCATCAGGCACTCTGACGATTCACTGGCGTTATTCCCTGCTTAGGGCCATCAAGACACAGTCCACCGGTTGGAACCTCGAAACCTCCAGTGGGGAGCGAGAGTGGAAACCTCGATCCCCATGTCGCAGATATATATAAAAAAGAATGCATACGAAATGAGAACAAGGACACGCACTCACTCGAATAATCACGTACCGTCCGGTCAATCAGCAGGCAGAGAGGGCAATGATCAGCGATCAAGCCGGTTACATTGGCAGGAGAGGCGAGAAAGCGGCATTGATGTGCCCGGGACCATACAGGGTACTGCATGGCATCGGGGTGCGCTCGTCCCTAATGAAGCCGTTTCAGAATGGCTTCACAACTCGCACACCCGCCCGCCCCCAAGAACAACCGATGCACCAGCACCCAGTACCAACAGCGCCTCGAGTTGCCTCGACTCAATGCAGCTTCTGGACGGCAAAATCGAACACGGGCTCGGTTGAACCAATACCTAAGGGGGATCTCCCCTTCCTCGCTCGGCCATTTCTCTTGCTGTTTCTCTTTTCTTTCCCGACTCTCTGCTGTTGAACTGCAGTTGATCCATCTATTCTTTCTCGACCTCTTCTTCTTTTTTGCTCTTTCTTCCCGAAGCGCACCAGCTGCAGCTCAAATCCGTTTCTACAAATAAAACAAATCTTAATTACCTATCTATACTTTCATTTTCAAACCTCAACTTCAGCCCCCCCACAACCGTCAAGCTGTTCGGCGCGTATATCCCCTTTGAAAGGACCCCTCGACGACGACAGCAAGCCGCCAAGATGGGTTTCGGCTTGGCTCTTCCTCTCCGGATCACGCAGGGAGTCTTTTCCTTTGCGGTCCTGGCACTCTCTATCTATGGTATGTAAAAAGCGTCACTCAGACTAGCCAATGAATGATGGCCAGGCAAGGGCGGTTCACTAACACATCGATATCGCAGTCGCAAACTGGTACAACACCGCGACGCTCTCGTCCTCGCCGTCCCAGATCAACTTCCTGGTCTTTGCTGGACTATGGTCGCTCGTGTCCATTGCCGCCATAGAAGTGGCCCCCAGGTTCTTTCCTAGAGGTATTTGCCTACGTCTCCCAACCCCAATCCACCCTGTCACCCATTACCATGTAGACTAACACTCGACTCACCAGCATCAAACCCGTACATTGCCCTGGGTATCGAGTTCACCAACATGATCTTCTGGTTCTCGGGCTTCGTCGCCCTGGCTGTCTTCCTCAGCAAGCTGCTCTTCTGCCGGGGTAGCGTGTGCGCGGCAGCCCAGGCCGACACGGCCTTTGCAGCCTTCATGTTTGTCACGTGGAGCGTCACCGTCGGCATGCTCGCCAAGGACGTGTTCAAGTCGGGGTTTCGCAAGCCCACCGCCTCCGTCGGAGCCGGTGGCCCGCCCAAGGAAATCATGAAGGAGACCATGGCCTAGGCTTAGGTTTCGGCTTCGGCTTCGGCGCGCCTGCTGCTCCTCCCGGCGGCATCAACGGGCCGTATTACTCGGACGATGAGACGGGCGCCGCTTGGCTGCCGTGGAAGCAGCAACGGTACCGAGACTATCTGCCGCCGCTCGACATGGTCAGGGTGAAGCGCAGCGTGGCGTGGGACACGCGGATCGATATCCCCGTCACGAGGCCCGGCAAGTGGGTTGGCGATGAGTGGCTCGGGGGCAAGACGGATGAAGGCTGGGTTTCCATCGAGCTGGAGGGGAAGGGAAATGTGAGGACAACGACGACAACGAAGTAAGATGGAAACTGAGGGGAAAGGGGCCATTTGTTTTTGTTGGAGAGTGCAGAGATGTGCACGCCTGTCTGTGCATCTCGGTCCTCCTCCTGCCTGGTCTGGATGGCCAGCTGGACTGGGTCCTTTCGACGGATGGGAATTGTCGTGCGTTGGTTGGTGGAGTTTGGGTTATCATGATACGATAAAGACGGCATTTTCCTGTACCTTTTTTTGCTTTTATCTTATATTAGAAAAGGGGGCTTGTTTGCCTGGTCTTACCTTTTTTGCTAGATAAGGGGGCGGCACAGCCGTGTATGTGTGTGTGTGTGTGTGTAGATGTGTATATGTTGTGTGTGCACAGGGCGCAGAAGATTGATACATAGATGTTTGGCATCACTATACAAGGCCCACGCATCGCATCGCATCGCAGCATTGTTGATTAATCATTTTTTGCTTGATGACTCTTTTTTTTGTTGATCTGATTTCCAATAAGTCCGAAGGTTGGCAGATGGGGGCTGATGATCAAAAAAGTGATTGACTGGCAAAAATGCGAGCGAAGCCCAGCCAGCTTACACAGTTCACTTCAGTTTTTTACCAGTTTAGGAAGAAGTTTCCCCTGGCGGCAGCCAATGATCCTACAAGACAGACAGACGCAACAAACATCACAAAAATAGAAAAACAAAACGAAAATCAGAAAAATCATACGGCCAAAATCATGTCCCGACAGCTCGAGATAGCTTCACGTATGAGACGCGTCGCTCAAAGCCACCGCAGCGCAGTGGTATCCCGTCTTTCACCACCTCCCCGAGAGATCTCGGTCGAGACAGACAGACTCGCCGGTTCCGATGAAACTACCACAGTAGTTCTTTCATCCTATCCCGGCCCGCGCGCGCGCATGCGCGAGATCGACCACAGCTGGCGGGCATATCCCGTAAGCAAGCAGAACCCGTCAGCCTGCAAGACACAAGACCCTTGCGGAGCAAGCTGGCATGGCATGGCATGGCATGGGAGGTGCAAACACTCAACTCAACTCAGCCGGCGAAAGAGTGTCTGGTTTTTTCGCTCGTCAGGTGTTTAGCTAATTAGCAGGTAGTTTCCAGGTAGGTAGTGTAAGTAAGTCTCAAGCAATGCAGAACCACCCCCCCTCAAGAGGCACCATGTACTTTTTTTTTATTCCCCCAAGCTTCTCCAAGCTATCTATGTACCTGGTAGGCTGTGATTCGCTGCGGCCAATAGATGGTGAAATTCAATCACCATTGGTTTACACATACCGAAACAGAAAATCGCAATGCAGGGCGTTTATGACGCCGCCGACGCCGCAGTCAGTTCGTTGGGTTAGGTGGCGCGTTAGCGTTGGTGGGGGACCAGAACCTGGAATCTGTATGGATCAATTGAACTGAGGAATTAAAAAAATAAAAAAAAAGGTACCCCGCGCCCTGCCTGCCTGCCCGCCGCCACCCACACACCCACACCATTCCCCGCCTACCGTTCGATGCTCGAACAAAACGTCAGCTCATCATCCAATGGGGGCCTGGTTTCGAGATGTTTTGGGGGTTTCCCTCCCGAGGTCCCTTACCTGGTACCTTAATTGTCTGCTCGCAATCAATGTACCCGGCTGGCCTCAATCAACACACTCTTTTTTTTTGGTCACTTTGTGCCATTGCATTGCAAGTAAGACTGAATTATTCTGGAATTACACTACTGTCATACATGCAGACACACACACACACACACAAACACAACACACACACAAGACCACAACGCACGGGAGAAAGGTGGCCGCCCACCGCCGCCGCCGCCGCCGCCACGAATGACACACGTTTGTTTCTGTGTTGCCCCGCGCCATGAGTCGATGGCGCGATTGCGTGCTCGAGACTTCACCCCACTCTTTCCCCGAAAGGTGACATCTAGACTTGGCGGGCTGAAGCAGCTGTGCCTCTCGGGCGAGTGAGAGGCTGCTGATCCTGTCATGGAAACCAGAAGATGGCAGGGTTCAAGTATTGTTCGACCGAACGACGAGACGATCCGAGACGAGGCCGCGGTGCGACCATCGGCTTCGGGCCTCCAGCTTTCTTAGCTTTTATCTTTCCTCATGTAGGTTAGGTTCAGGTTGGCAAGAGAGGGAAAGAAAAAAAAATAAAAGCTCTACATATTCGTTCCCCCATGCATGCCATAGTACAACAGTTCACCCGAACGTAACCAGGTATATTTGTCACAAAGGAGATCTTTTACATAACTCACCTGCCTGCCCCTCCTTCCTCACCTCGAGCCGCTTCTCCCTCACTTCTTTGTGCTGTGTCCCCCTTTCATCCCAACAACTCCCAACAACAAGCTTCGACCGTCGAGACCTAAGCTCGAGCTACCATCAGTGACGTTTCGATCCACCACCACAACTACCAGATAGCTTCCCGACATCCTACACCATGGCTGAGCTTAGCAAGAACTTCGAGACCCTCCAGCTCCATGCGGGGTATGTTTCCCTCTCTACCTCCCTCTCTTGGCTTTTCATGAAACCACGCAGAACACCAGAGCTGGACTGACACTGGACACCACATCACAGCCAGGAGGTTGACCCCACCACAAAGTCTCGCGCCGTCCCCATCTATGCCACATCGGTAAGCATATTCGCATCAATCGCCCTCTGGTGATCGGATCCATGAGGGTGAGGGAGGGAGGACCCCGAGAGCTAACAGCCGTTACTCGACAGAGCTATGTCTTCAACGACTCGGCCCATGGCGCCCGCCTCTTCGGCCTCAAGGAGTTTGGCAACATCTACTCGAGGATAATGAACCCCACTGTCGATGTGTTCGAGAAGAGAATCGCAGCCCTCGAGGGCGGTGTTGCCGCCGTGGCAGCCGCTTCCGGCCAGGCCGCCCAGTTCATGACCATCTCGGCGCTGGCGTCGGCCGGCGACAACATCGTGTCCACCTCCAACCTGTACGGCGGCACCTACAACCAGCTCAAGGTCATGCTCCCCCGCTTCGGCATCACCACCAAGTTCGTCAACGGAGACAAGCCCGAGGATCTGGCTGCCGCCATCGACGACAAGACCAAGGCCGTCTACATCGAGAGCATCGGCAACCCCCGCTACAACGTCCCCGACCTCGAGCTCATTGCCAAGCTTGCGCACGAGAAGGGCGTCCCCGTTGTGGTCAGTTATATACCCCAGCAGCAGCAGCAGCAGCCCTCCCCTGAGTTCCACTGACCCGTCCCGTCCCACAGGTTGATAACACCTTCGGCGCCGGCGGCTACTTCATCCGCCCCATCGAGCACGGAGCCGACATTGTGGTCCACTCGGCCACCAAGTGGATCGGTGGCCACGGCACCACCATCGGCGGCGTCATCGTCGACAGCGGCAAGTTCAACTGGGGCGCCAACGCCGCCCGCTTCCCGCACATGGTCGAGCCGTCGCCCGGCTACCACGGCCTGAAGTTCTGGGAGACTTTCGGCCCCCTGACCTTCATCCTGCGCGTGCGCGTCGAGATCCTCCGCGACCTCGGCGCCTGCCTGAACCCCTTCGCCGCCCAGCAGCTCCTGATCGGCATTGAGACGCTCAGTCTCCGGGCCGAGCGGCACGCCCAGAACGCGCTCGCGCTCGCCAAGTACCTGGAGAAGAGCCCCTATGTCTCGTGGGTCTCGTACCCCGGCCTCGCGAGCCACCCCTCGCACGAGATCGCGCTCAAGTACCTCAAGCGCGGGTACGGCGGCGTGCTGAGCTTCGGCGTCAAGGGAGGCGCCGAGGCGGGCGCGCAGGTCGTTGACGGGTTCAAGCTCATCTCCAACTTGGCCAACGTCGGCGACTCCAAGACGCTGGCCATCCACCCGTGGTCCACCACCCACGAGCAGCTCTCGGATGAGGAGAAGGTCAGCTCCGGCGTGTCTGAGGTAAGCAATCCCCCATTTCGACGTTTTGTAGTAGTAAAACAGATACTAACCCGAGAAAACAAAACAGGACCTCATCCGCATCTCGGTCGGAACGGAGCACCTCGACGACATCATTGCCGACTTTGAGCAGTCGTTCCAGGCCGCTGCGGCGTCGACGACCAAGGCTGAGGAGAAGCCTGTCGAGGAGGAGGAGGAGGAGGCCAAGGTTGAGGAGGCCCCGACTGTGGTTTAGAGTTGTGGTTGTTACTGTATGGGGTTGTGGGTGATTTGATATCCTGGGATGGAAGCGCGCGCGGTTTTGCTTTTGCTTTTGCTGCTGCTGGTATGGGTAGGTAGGTAGGTAGCCTAGTTGAGTGAGGTTTTGAAATACCCGTATGCCATGATGACGTTTTTGTTTGGGACGGATGCGTGTGATGTCTTTCTGCTGTTTGAGGTTGTTTCTCGTAAAGACGTCTAGAACTAGGTGGATGTGAGCCTCAATGTTCAGCTCAGCCCAGCAAGCCACTGGTAGACTCAAGCCCAAGAACCGCATACTTGACCCACAGCCCACCCCGCCAATCACAAACCCCTGCAGCCCACCCGGCCCTGATCAATCGGTAAGCTACCAGGTACCTACCAGCACTGCGTAGGTCAACGGCAGGCTGCTGATCGTAGTATGTAGTAAACCGTCCATATTTCGTCACAGCTTCTCAAACCACCCATCCCATATTCCCATCTCATCATCACCAACCTCCAACCTCCCCAAACCGCGCACCGCATCGCATCGTATCGCATCGCATCACCCCCTCCCCCCCCCCACAAAACACAAAAAGCGAAGCAATGCACCTCCCAACCCTCCTCTCGCTCATAAGCAGCGCCTTACTCGCCCTCGCCCTCGCCCAAACCACGGGCACAACAACAACAATAACCCTCCGCATCCCCGCAACCCACGCCCTGCCCAACCCGAACTCCCTCCCGCCCTCAACAAGCGCAACGCTCACCTCCCTGGGCCACAGCCTCTCCGCGCCGCTCTCGACGTCCAACACGTTTGTGTTCCACAATGTGAGCTCCGGGTCGTACCTCGTTGATGTACACTGCGCGTCGCTTGCTTTTATTCCGCTCCGGTTGGACGTGGACGTGGACGCCGCAGCGGGTGGGATGAAGACGGCTGCGTGGGAGACGTACCGGGGCAATGGGTGGGATAATAAAGGCGAGGCGGTGCCTGTTGGTGAGGGGGTGGTGTTTGAAGTGCGTGTGGCGGGGGGAAGGGGTATTTTATGGAGAGGAGCAAGTGTATGTTCTCCTCCTTCGGAACACCTTTGATTGTGGGAGATGAAACGGGATATGCTAACGAGATATTGTGTGTGTGTGTGGAATAGTTAATGTTTTGAGTATTCTCAAGAATCCCATGATTCTGCTCGGGATGGTTAGCATGGCTATATTTATCGGGATGCCGTACCTCGTGGATAACAGTATGTCTTTCTTCCCTATCCCTTCCCTTATCCCCTTTCCCACTGTTCCCCCCTATACCACCTGTTCCCCTTTCCCCTTTACCAACCAACAACTCACCACCAACAAACACCAACACGTACTAACACTCACACCACAGTGGACCCCGAGATGCGCGCAGAGTGGGAGGAGCGCCAAAAGACCAACCCCATGAACGGCATCATGGGCGCCGCCACGGGCACCGGCAGCGCCAACCCCGTCGGCAACTTTGACATGGCCGCCTTCCTGGCCGGCTCGTCGTCCAAGAAGGGTGACGACGGCGGCGCTGGTGCTGCTTCCTTATCCGATTCTGCGCCACCGCCAGCGAGTGCGTCCGGATCTGGGTCGGGGAACAACGGGGGCGGGTCTAAGAAGAAGAGAAGGGGTTAGAAATAAACACGTACTTAGGTGTATAGGTAGTGAGTGGTGGGATGGAATGTTGTTTGTTTGACGACTAGCTTTCTATGCTGAGTGGGCTGTGGGAGGATTCTTGGAAGAGCAATGGGATAGAACTGGGGTGGGTTGCCCTGCCTATGTACCATAGATCGTGTGTCGGGGTATAGATACCAGGTACCTAAAATCAGCTATCGTTGTTCTGACAAGCACTTGGCTACATAGGTAGATATTTACCTAGTTCACCATGTCGCGTCGCTTGCTAGTTGTGTGCCCTGACACATCTATCTCGAGTCCAAGGATCCCAGATTGTATACACACGTGTAACTCGCCACAACTTATACTTGAACAGCGAGGTCCTCGTTATGAGGTCAACAAATTACAACCTACCAGGTAAGTCCAACCACCAATCCAGCTTCACGGAAAACCCGACATATAGTCACCTACAAATACAACAGAGGCCAGATTCCCCGAAACCCTCATCTCCCACCAACCGCCCATTCATCCCACCAAGCCCATAGCTCAACACCCAATCACACTAATCGCCAGTGAGTGAAAAGAGTAATAAGGATTCATTCATTCATGTCATCTATGTACGTAGTAGGAAGGTAGGGAAGGGAGGGAGCGAAGGAAGGGAGAGAAAAAATCAAGCTGAATCAAAACGACAGGCAAGAAAAACCAAGGATTCTTCCTTTCCGCGCCACCAGACGAGAGGAGAGACGAGAGGAGAGATGAGTCCGCCACAGCCTCCGTAATCGACCCGCGGGAACTGCCTCCGAACACGGAAACGCAACGCAATGCAGAAACAACACGGCCTCTGCACCTAATCCGACCATCAACCCCCACCCCGGCGTCCCAGCCAGCTAGCATTTCACCCCTTAAAAGTCACCACCCATATCACCGCCGCCGTCATCCATCTCGCCATTTTCTGCACAGCAAAGTTAGCACACACACTCATCGTCGTCAAAAGGGGGACTACCCACCATAGCCCTGCTGATACACCTCCTGATCATGGTCCTCAATCGCATCCGAGATAAGCATCCCACCCAGCAACCCCGCACCAACACCGAGCGCCGCGCCGCCCGCCATGCCCATACCGCCGCCTCCGCTCTTAGCCGGACGGCCGTACTGCTGCTGCTGCTGGTATCCACCACCGTATCCCGGCTGCTGGGGGTAGCCACCATACCCCGGCTGCTGCTGGGGGTAACCACCATATCCCGGCTGCTGCTGCGGGTATCCTCCATACCCCGCCGGCGCGCCATATCCCGGCTGTCCGTACGCTGGCTGCTGCTGACCGTATCCGCCGCCGGGGTAGCTTCCATAACCGCCACCGTGGCCGCTGCTGCTGCCGGGCTTCTTGCCGAACAGCTTGCCGAGAAAGCCCTTGGCCTTATCGGCCTCGCCGCCGCCGGCTGAGCGCGGGGGCAGTTGGCTGGGGAAGGTCTGTGGGGGCGGGGTGCTGGCGTATGAGGCTGCAGCGCCGACGGGGGTGTGGCCTCTGGCGCGCGCGTCCTCCTCGGCTTGGAGCTGGCGTGCGAGCCTAGCGTCTTCGTCTTCCGTGTTGCTCGAGTGGCTGCCGCCGCCGCCGTAGCGCGGGTCGTCGTACGGGTTGACCTTGGTGTCGGTGGGGGCGGGCTTGCTGTCGCCGTGCGAGTAGCCGGGCGGCGGGCCGGCGGGCGTGTCGTCGTGGGGGTTTACGGCCGGCGCGGTCGGCTTGTCCCATTGTGACTTTTTGGTGTACGTGTTGACGTAGAACCTGTGGGGGGGTTGGTGTTAGTTGTTGATGGGGGGTGCCGTCGTGGGCGATGAGGGGCGCGCGTTGCGGACCATCACTGCATCTGGTGATTGTCGCGACAACTATCGCCGAGGGGTGCCGAGGGGCTCTTACCATTCTTTGTACTGCTCGTTCCATTTCGCAATCCATCCCTCCGGAACCTTAGGGGGCGGGGGACCCGCGGGAGCCTCAAAATCGGCCATGATGTTGTGTGTTTGTTTGGGTGATGGATGATCGATCGATATGATATGCTGTTGCTTGAGTGTAGTGTCAGTGGGAGGTGGTGGTAAATGGATTGATGATGAATCCCTGTGGCGGGGCACTGGAGCGGATGCTTGTAGGCAGGAGGAGGGGTAAAATAAGGCTGTATGAGACGAGACGAGTTAGGGGTGTAAGGCGAGGTGGTAAGGAGGGGTATTAATCGTTCTGCCGAGAGGCCGCCGCCGAGGCTATAAACCCCCCGCCGTAGAATAACGCGCAACGTCAAGCAGAGAAGCACAACGAGTCAGGGATGCATTCAGGCGACTCACCTCGTAAGTAAAATAATGTCTTTGAGAGTCCAGCGTCGTGTTTCGAGGGTCCGGAAGATAAACAGGCACCGTACGCACACTAGGTGTGAGATGGAATGCCAAGATCGAGAATGACGCAGTGGATGAAGGAAGAGCTGCGCGAGTGGGCTTGGCCTTTGAAATGTCACGGGTGTTAAAGACCAACCAACAAAGCTGAGCACAGCCACCAACTACCTAACTCTGCGCTACACGTACAACCCGAGGTGCCTGGCAGGTACGGATGGATGCACGGGAAGGAGCATGGGACGGATGGACGGAATAGACACCACCCGACGCTTCGAGAACCTGAAAGCAATGGAACATGGAAGCCTCCAGTGGGCATCAATGAAGACCCAGGGGGCTCACAAAGGCCTACCAGGTATTTGCCCGCTGGAACAAAAGAGACGCAACGAACGTGCCTGCCCAGCCCCCGTAGCGCCGCCACCCGCTGCTGCACCTGCCTGACATCGGACGTGTCAAAAGCACGCGTGGCCCGGGGGCTGTGCTTCATTCGCCGCACCTCATTGTCCTCGGCTTGACGCGATGGCGGCGGGGGGTGACGATGGGGGTGAAAGCATAGGGGACAAAGTCATCCGTGTTATTTTTATGTTCAGCTTTCAACGCTTTTCTGAATCATAGACAACAACGCAGCCTTGCTGAGAGAGGCTCCCGGGGGATTATTATATCAATGACAAATGGACCAATAGCTCAATCATTCGTAAATGCTATCCAAACCGATATATGCTGTCAAACCACCACATACTGACCCAGTAAAATCCCAACGCGAAAAAGACCACAAATATCGCTCAAACTGCTTCGTTCTCAAATGCATACCCTCAACGCCCCTGATTCAAAGCTACATACAATCTACCTGACCTGCTTCATTAACCGTAATCACAAGTCTTTTTTCTCGTGTCGCCCACCGTTCAATCCATTCATCCCATTGATCCCATTCCCGACCGCAGCGCCGTTGACCCTTGCCTTCAACCTCTGTGTCGCAGTCAGCTGCCTCTGCCTCGCCCCAGACAACGTGTCAAAAACCCCAATGATCAACAGCTGCACCACCCAGATCCACAGTCTCAGGAGCCGATCCGCAAACCCTAGCTCTGGTTTCCTCCCCCGACTGAATGTCGAG
Source organism: Cercophora scortea (assembly GCA_033439705.1). Lineage (NCBI taxonomy): Eukaryota > Fungi > Ascomycota > Sordariomycetes > Sordariales > Lasiosphaeriaceae > Cercophora > Cercophora scortea. The sequence goes on along the minus strand of JAUEPO010000005.1, from coordinate 2,326,491 downwards.
TCTTTGAACTCAAACGGCAGCTTCGCGCCGAGATGCTCCTGTGCGACACGCAGACCACTGCTGAAGCCGTCCTCGTGGAATCCGTATTTGGTCCACGCTCCGGCATAGCTGATGCCTCGCTTGTTCTGAATGTCGGGTAGTCGTGCCTGCGCTCGGATCGCCGCTGGGGTATAGAGCGGGTGTGCATATGTGAATCGGGCCTGCACCGTCTCCGGGTCCGGCTCATGGAGAGGGTTCAACGTCACCAGAACATCACCGAACGGGCCGGTGGGAATGTGCTGGAGGATGTTCATGTTGTATGTCAGACAGACTTGGTCGACGTTGCCTTTGCCTGTCAGCGGTGACGATTTCGTCATGTAGTTCCAACTCGACCAGGCTTTCCGGGATTCGGGCATGAGGGAAAGGTCTGAATGGAGAACTGCGGTGTTCTCCGAGGTCCGAAAGCTCGACATGATGTCTCTTTCCTCGTCGGTTGCCGAGTCGCGAATTATCGAGTACGCCTGGTCGCCGTGAGTCGCCAAGATAACGTGGTCGAACACCTTCGAACTGCCGTCCCCGAAATGCAAGCGCACGTGCCCGTCATCGTCGTTGGTAACGGAGGAGACCGGGTTGTTGAGAAAGACGTGGTTGCGCGGAAATCCCTTCATGACCGCATCGATATACGACTTCGACCCTGTTGGAATGGTGAGCCACGCGGGTCTTGCCCCAACCGTGGTCAGAAGGTGGTGGTTCCATCTGTCAAAGCATTAGTTTGGCACAATTGAGAGCAGAATCCGGACAATACTGACAAGAATCGAATCAGGGTGACAGCCGGGAAATCGAGCGAGCACTTGTCGGGGCTGGTGCTCCACACGGCAGCCGTCATGGGAATGAGGTAATCATCGCGGAAAGCGTCTGAATAGCCTCCTCTGTCCAGATACTCGCCAATCGTCTCGTCGGCGTGGAGCGCATTTCCACCACTGGCAGTCTTGCCGTCCCCAGCATCGCCATCCAGCAGGACATCCAAGGCACACTGATTGAACCGGATGATGTCGAATATCATGCGCCACATCCTTGGTGAGAAGAAATTCCCGCGCTGGCAGAAAAGGGCATCCAGTCCAGCCCCCGCCCACTCAAGAAACCCGTTGTCTCGCGAGACGGCAAACGTCATTTCGGTCGGGACTGTTGGGACTTTGACCTTGTTGAGGAAATTGATGAAGTTTGCTGATTGCTGTTAGTACAGCCCCGCAGGCCAGACAGACCGAGACAGGCCACACGTACGATAAGTCGCCTCGTTCATGACGATAAACCCGGTATCGACCATGGTCTTGTATTTCCCATTGACCCATTCGACGGTATTGGTATGGCCACCCAGCCGGTCGGCAGCTTCGTAGATGTAAACATCATGAGGGCTGCGGTTCAAGGCCCATAATGCCGCGATTCCAGCGCAGCCACTGCCAACAATGGCAACCTTCTTCCTGGGGACGCGGTTAACTGGAGAGTTCATTGGCGACGATTGACCGTAGAGCAGCACGGGAAGCCTCGGTAGTTGAACGAAGGGAGGGGGTGGCTGGTATCAAAAACAGTAGGGCCCAGCAGACTTGACGGACTCGGTGGATGTGGGGATGCTAACAACGCAATGACTTCATGTGAAGCGTCGAGCCAGCTGCCCGGGGTAGATGGCCATAACATTAATGAAATACTAATAAGTTGAAGAGTTGGGGGGAGAGGCACGGCGTGCGCTGTGCGTGTCCCGATGACAGCATGGTCAACGACGCAAAGGGCCAGACTGGGCACACAACGAACGACACAGCTGGCAAGGACAAGACAAGGCCACTGGACCAAGCAGCCTGATTTGGGCAGGCCACATGAACCAATGCATTCCAATCCCAAGACTGCAGGTGCGTAGGTGGCTAGCCTGCAAGAACGAGGGCAGTGGAAAGCAGGATGGACAGCGCGATCTGTCGACTGTAGATCCATACTGAGCTGTCCCGGGACGAGGCGGCCAACATGCAAGATAATGATGAGCCCAGAACCAAGTGTAATGCAGTCGCAGTGCCCGAAGTGGGCTGGACGAACGCCATTGGAGTCCTGTAGTCTGCGGCGGGAGCCCAATGAAATGCGAGACAGTGAGACACCAAGCAGACTTACTCTTCCTGCAGCTGTTCGGTCATTCTGGCGACCAATTGGTGATGTGGTGTGGTGTGGTGTGCGGTCAAAGGCAAGACGTGGCAAGCGAAAGTTGGGAAAATGAGTAAAAGGTCGAGTGACGTGAGGAAAGAGACGAGGTCGTCACAACTCTCAAGAGCAGGCGCGATGAGACAAGAGACGAGAGTTTATGGGTTACCTTTGTCCGGCTACGCACCAAGTCTTAAGCTGGAACTTTCAGGTGCGGCTCCTGCAGCACGCCTGTCAATGGCAAGCGGCACACCGACCCCGACCGAAATGCAACTGCCCGGTCAACCTTTCGCGCGTGCGGAATGTGGGAAAGGAAAAAAGCACAGACATGTGCGTGTCCATCGAGCCGGCGATCACACGCAAATCGGCATATTCAGGGAGAGAGGGACATGGGGGTTCGAGAGCGACCCGGGGGAGGCAAATCGGGACCAGCTCTCGTCGTCGATCGATTCTCGGTGTTGACGACGACGACGTGCATCGGGAGAAAGCCTGGGCACGGCGAGGTTGGTTGCTGTTGGCGGCGGTAGGCCGAGAATTGGAGAGGACGCTAGGCCAGCCAGCGGGGGCAATGTGGGCGGCAGCGATTTGACATCGAACCCCCGCTGCACTGTGATTGATTCTTTCCTTCTCTGCGGCTACGTTTGTCACAAGGCAGAGAAGGAGCGATGAACAGTTCATTCCACCGTTGAACGGGCGGGCCGCAGTGCAGCAAAGAACGGCAAGACCAATGCACACAACTTGAGAAGTCCCACAGCAATTTGGTGGTGGTGTGAGTGATTGCCGAGGCAGGAATCCATGGCGGTACATCCCTCCCTTGATAGACCGCAAAAAGGACAGTCTTCCCCACAAGCAAGCAGCGACCAATGGTTGTTCGTCCAGCGATAGTCACTTTGGCGGAGTGGTTAACGCGCTGCCCTGCTATTGCAAGATAGCAAGTTAGGCAGTTCCCTCGGGAGCACAGGTTCGAATCCTGTAGGTGACGCATAACTTTTGCCCTTCTCGACATGGTCTCCCTCTCAATCCCCTGATACTGATACTTTTTTTTTTTTGGTTCCGTTTCTTTTTTGCGGCTATTTTCTTCTTCCGACCACCGAATTAATACCGATTATCGGAGGGATCCAAGTGCTCAATGTAAGGGGCGACGATAAACATGCAGACACCTGAATACTGCCGACCACATTATAGCTACCTACCGCCATGTACTCAACCAAGCTCACTCGTTTCTCTTTGGCTGTTTGTAAAGTAGTTCCGACGTAACACCTTGAGGGTCCTTACCAGACGCAGCAATATTTAATAAGGATGCCTAGTACTAAATCCAGCGCGTGCTAGTAAAAGTAGTGATTGTATTCCGCCGAACGCTATCGCCGCTCGCCATGCTATGTATGCTATGCTGTGCTGTGCTATGCTATGCATTCATCTTCAATCAACACCATTCATCCCAAGCCAAACAAAGAAGAGAGAACGCATATTAAAAAACATCTATCGCTCACCCGCGAATGTTATCGAAGCCATCATATCAAACTGTCCTGTAATCCAACACCAGGAAGAAATGAGAAGAAAACCAAACGACCAGCCAGCCATCCAGCACGCCCAATATCGTTACATCGTCAATACCTTACAATTACAACCCAAGAAGAATAGACGGCACCTCTATCTATACAAAAATAAAAAAATACAAAATAAAAACCCCAGCTACGGGAGAAAAAAACCTATAAACCCCATCTCAACGCGCCCCACCAAGCATAACCAACCCCCTCTTACCCGCCTTAACAGCCCGCATAGCAAGCAACGTATGCTCCCTCCCAGGCCTCCTGCCAATCTCCACACACAAAAGACGAATAAGATCGCCATGCGTCCAATACGTCGAGTGCGCGCTCAGCATATTCAGATACTGAATCTCAAGCGGGCCGCCGCCAGAGCGGAGAAAAAAGTCAATTTGGCCATTATCATTGAGCAAGAAGGCCTTCTTCTCCACCAGCTCCTCTCTCGTAAAGTCGTGGACCTCGAGCTCGAGCTGCGACGGCAGGCGGGTCATGACGGGGGGAGATGGCTTGTGGTGGGTTGCTGCGCTGATGGAGGAGGAGGATAAGGGTGCGTCGGCCGAAGGGGCGATTCCCGCCATGCCGCGGACCGTGTCGCTGATGGATGTCAGGAAGGAGGTCGTGCTGCTTGGGACGTAGGCTGTTTTCAGACTGGCGGCGTAGACGGGGTCGATGGTCCCGTTGAGGAGGTAGGCGATGGGGTCTTCTTTGGCGAGGATGTTGTAGATGTTGTCGACTGCGATGCACCCGAAGACGCCCTGGTCGGATACTACGTCGTCGGCTACCGTGTCGGCGGCGTCCGCGCCTGGTTTGAGTCGGCCGCGCCGCGGGACGAGACCGCCGTGTTCGAGGAGAAGAAAGAAGGCGGCTGGGCTGCCGAGGAGGAACAGGTTGGTTGTGTCGAACTCAAAGTGCCGCATATCAGGCGCTGGTGGGGTGAGGAGATTGAGGGGCGGGACCCGGGTAGGCTGGTGTGAGAGGATCTCGACGGCCATGGCGCTGCCGAGTGAATGTCCGATGAGGTGGACGCGGCCATTCTCTGCAAAGCCTGGGTTGTTGCGGCACCAGAGGCGATACACGCGGTTTGCCTCGCCTGCTAGGGCTGCGATCATCTTGGGCTTGTGGTGGGACATGTAGAACGGGATGTCGAACATGACGTCTGATATCATGCTTCGCACGGCGGGGATTGTGTTGGGTTCGATATCCTTGAGAGTATACGCTTCAGCAGACTTGTCTTGATCAGAGGTAGGTCCGCCGTCTTCGAAGCTGAGGAGATGCCGCCAGTTGACTGGTAAAAGCATGATCCCGTTCTGGTTTGGCCGCAAAACCGACTTGACAGCTGGGGTTTCGAGTTCTACGTTGACTGCTCTTCGGAGGGAGTTGATGACGTGAGTGAAGTGGAAACTCTCGACACGCTCAGCGAACTTCTGCCCAATGCCGTGAACGACCAGGACCAAGTCGGTCACTTGCCCACGTTCTTTGTCCAGTTGGCATCTGGGGCAACCGGTAGGCGCAGAGGCTTCTCCTGCGTGATATGGGCGCGGTGCGCTCTCTCTCGCTCGTGAAGCTACCTTCTTCCTCTCGTGGACTTGCTCCCACGTATCCAAGTTGAAGCCACGAACGACAGGTATGCCCACGGTGAGGCCTTTCATGATCTTGGACACTGGCTTCCGGCCATAGTAGGCAGACGGCTTGAGGCTAGGTTTCAAGAGAAACGCTGCGGAGCCATCCTTGTAAATGACATGGTAGCTCGCATAGCTCCGGGGCTCGAGCGAAGCGTCATCTGACTCTTGATCAGGATGGACAGGCTCCAGTGTTCCCTCCGCAGCAGCTTCTCCGCGAAAGCATCTCGCCGCACAAAACGGATCACTCGATATTGACGGCTCTGGAGCGATCCCATCTTTCCTTTTGAGACGCTTGTCCGTCACGTCTGGCCATAGACGATGAGAGACCTTTTCTTCACCAAGAGCGCCAACTTCGAGAGCGGACCGCAACTCGTCAAGCCAGGTCTCAGTCCAGGGTCGGAGCTCCCGATACCCGGCCTCTAGCTGGTTTGCTACAGCAGGCTCTACGGGTATCATCGTATCCCTGCGGACGTGTGTCAATAGCAACATGATGATTTCAGCATAGGGAGGGCATCTCACCTGTAGAACCAGGTCGCCCTGAGCACGATCGATACATCGTTCACGGGAGACCAATATATGGGCTTCATCTGCAGGACAGGTAGCGAGACCATATGTAGTCTTGATATGCCCACTGGGATCTCAACTGAACTGCCTCCGTCAGCGAGCACCTCCGCAGCCGCCCGTCTGGATGCCCGGCTCTCGCCCGCACCTGTTGCTGCCCGACTTCGACCACTCCGTTCCGAGCCGGGTGCTGGCTTATCCTGGGCAGTGACACTACCCGATCTCTTACTTGACTCGACCCGGACAAATGGCTTGCCCGAGATACCGTCGTCTACCGCTGGGGGCTTCATTGGCATACTGGTTGACAGGGGCGGAAGCTGCTGGTCGCTGGACACGGAAAGAGGCCTGGGAATGTTTAGACCTGCGTAGTTCTGAGCAGGAAGGCTTGTCCCCAACATCCCGCCTTGCTGGGGAACTTCGGGATCTGGCAGTATACGCTTGAGCTGTGCCATGACGCCCTCAATAACCCGATCCTGGTCAAGCAGCTGCCGGTGCTTCCGGGTAACGGCGCAGAACTCCCTCCTTAGCTCGGCCGAGGCGTCGATCAGCAGCTCCGGGCAACATACGGGGATTTTGTGGTCCGAAACACCCGAGGCACCTCCCGGAGCCTGCCCTTCACGCTCATGTTTCCCGCTGTGCTTGGCCACCAACTGTGCGATGATGGCCTCCAGCTTCTCTGCATTCTCCTTTAAGAGAGACGGGCTCGGGCTCCGGTTTCCCTGCGCCTGTCGATGATTCCTCCTGTCCCTCTCGGACGCAAAACCCAGCCAGGCCTTTTCCAGGGCAAGGCTATCCCCAGGGGAGAAAGGCCGTAACGGGGCCTTGTACGATTTTGAGTCGGAGCCGACAATTGTCGCGGCGGACAGCGGGTCGTCGATGGGTATCGGTGAAGAGTAGAAGAACTGGGCGTGGATGGGCGGGATGTCTTCGAGGCCCTGGGGAGGCGGTGGCTCGGCCACAGGAGTTAGCCGGCAGGACCGTCCAAATGTGTGCTCTATGTCGGGGGCCATGGCTGCTGGCGGGGATTACTGAGGTCCCAACGGAAGACTGAACCAAGTGTCTATCGATCGATACATGTGTCGCGCGTCAGGAAAAGAGGATGTAGAAATACGGTTGGGGACGACGGGACAGACGCAAGGCAGTAGTTGAGACGGAAGACGCTGTCGGCGACCGAGTCTCACGAAACCAACACCAACACGCCATAGGACACCGCGCTTCTTGTCATATCAAACAGCTACGTGCAACAACGGTGGCCCCCCGAAGCGTCACGGTCCAAGAAGAAGAAATAAATCCGACGGGAACCAACGTGTTTGAGTCGAAGTGCAAACATTGGATGCTACCTACAATGGATGGAAGGCAGGCAGCCTTCCCAGGCTTTGCCGGGGACACGACAGTGCTGGTTGATGACGTGGTTACAGTAGCTCCAGGCACTGTTCCGGCAGTGGTGCCTGCCGCTCCCGCCCCCGCGAAGTTGCCCGATTGCCAAGCCGCTGGTTCACGCCTACCAGCACTGAAGCCTGATTCGTTGCAGAGACCCAGCAGTGTGTCCGCGCCCTGGAACCGGGAAGTTGCCTCAATCAAAATGTTATCATTTGAGATGCCCGCCGGCTCGGATCGATATTAGTTTGATATTGGTGGGATATACGCCGACTGTTTCACAAGCACGAGGAGCGTTGAACATTGACTTTGATTTAGGCTGATATGTAAAAGTTTCCCGCAGCCTTTATATTTCCCCAACCACGACCCGAGTTAAAGACAAGATCCCATCCATCCACCCTTCCAATTCCATACACCATCAACCTATTCTAGACAGCAATTGACCAAACGCCGACCCAGTTCTACACTGTAATTACCAGACTTTATACAAAATTAATCCGTGGTCCAAAAACACCGCCAATACAAATATGCTCAGTCGTCGTCTACCTTGTGGCCATTCATGATTTCAACGACAAGAAAGCCGATGTAGAAGCTCAGCATCACGCCGCCCATCCACCGCTTTCCGCCAACCATGACGATGCCAAAGATCACTACGGCCGATAACCACATGATCAGAGCCTCAAACACCGTGAAGCCGACCTTGAGCTGACTGGCATCGCCCCAGAGGAACAGGACGCCTCCGCAGAGGGTGACGAGGAAGATGTTGGACCCGACCGTGTTGGCCACCATGATACCCGGCTGATGGCGCACGCCTCCCATGATGGCAACAAACTTTTCCGGGAGAGTGGTTGCCAGCGAGAGGATGGTGGTGCCGACCACGGTGCCGGAGAGCGCGAGTTCGTTTCCGATCGTTGAGGCGCTGTGGGCTATTATGTAGCTGGACACGAGCAGGGCAGCGAGCCCCATCAACAGCCGGAAAAGGTGGTACCGCATCGTTTTAGGTTGCTTCTTGTTTGGCCGGAAGACCTTTAGCTTCTTGGTCGCGGTGCTCTTCTTGGACGTTTTCAACAGGCCCAGCTTGTGGCTCTTGTCTGAGCTGGCGCGCCAACCCGCACCACCCTGCTCCTCGTCACCTGGGCCATCCGCCTCAGAGGCGCCACTGTCGCTGCTGTCGTCCTTGGCATCTCCGTCGTCATCACTGTCACTGTCGCTGTCGCTGTCGCTATCGCTGTCTGAATCGTCCTCGGGGGCTGTGAGAGTGCCCCGGAAGATGAGCGTGGCCACCGATCCGACGTAGACGATAAAGGCGACGATCAAAAGAGAGCCAGCAAGCCATTTTATCGCTGGTTGGAGGGTGGTCAGAAGCAGCAGATACACGGTAGTGAGGGCCAAGAGGACGGTCGTGTAGATCTTGGAGCTGCGATCGAACTCGGCATTCTTCATGAACAAGAGTCCCAGCGAGAACGACGCCAAGATGTTGGCAATCGACGACCCCACCAAGTTTCCAAGAGCGAGGTTCGAATTCTTCTGGCTCAGGGCCACAGCGATCACGACAAGCTAGCAGATACAGCACGGTAAGCAAGTCTCTCACTAATCACTTTCCCAGCTCTAGCAACGCACCTCTTCCCATTCAGCGCCGCATGTCAGAAGGCCTACGAGGGTTGGCGACACGTTGAGTCGTTTGGCGACAATGGCCGTGTGGTCAATGAACTTGTCGGCGCCATATTCCAGAAGGAAGAGGCCGGCGATGAAGGACGAAATGTTGAAGAGGAGGGAGTCGACGCTAGGCATGATGGGCAGGCGTTGACAGGTTGGTTCAAATGAAGGACTAGAGTTGGTCGAATATCACACGCGATGCGGCGGAAGGTCAAATCGATCGCCAACACGGATCGGCCCCTATCTCCAAAAACGAAGCATGGAATGGATCAGCAGAGCATTGCAGAACAAAGGCAGAGAAGAAGTTCTTTGCCGGTGCTGCTGAGCTGGGTTGGCAAGGGCACGATGTCGAGGATGGAGTGTGTGTGCTTGTCAACGCGCAGAGTCTCCCAGGATGATGCAGGTCCCGACTTTCCAATATCCAAATTGAATGCAGGCCAGGGGGGGTGGCGGGCTGATATCCAATGTGGGCGGGATTCGGCGGGCTCGGCGACGAGCTGAGATGACCAAGAACCTGGTACACGAGAGCGGGGCGGGTCCAAAAGGCTTGGTATTCAATCAATCCTGTCCCGCCGCCTTGGGAATCGGGTCGTCCAGTGCGTACTTGTTACGGTAGGTACTGTGTCTGTTGTAACGACCCTTCTTCACCGTTCTTTGCCAACAAACAGTCTGGAAACCTGGAAGATGACGCTCTATGCACACCGTGTGCAGACCTCTCGTTCCTTGTAATCAAGTGAGAGTACAGTGTGCTGAACAGGATAAGAAAACTTGCTCAAGGCATTGAGAATACCTTCCGCAGTACCTGTACCTGTAGGTGTGAAAACTATCGACTGCAAGGTAAGACAATTGGCGGGCATCTGCGCGGCCAGAGTCTGGTTCGTCCAATCATGTCGGTCCAACAGCCTGTGGTGAGAACCGGGAAGGGGAGGAGAATGTGCTGTCAGACCAAAGGTGGCAGGGGATTGATTCTTTGCATGGGAATTCAGACTCCCAAGCACGCCAAACTGCCAGAATCAAGTCCACATTTCAACGCGAATAAATCAAAGACCAGCTGGCCGGTGAGTGATTGCCTAGCCGCTTAAGCAACTACCTAAGTCGTGTTAGGTTCTTATCTCAAAATTTGACACTTCATCTTGGCACTTCACCTTGGCAAAGGAAGGCGCGGGTGCAAGTGACAGCTTCCTGCAGCTCGGCATCCACTTCCGTTTGATCTGATAACATTGGGCCCCCGCCTGCCGAGAATGGGAACTGGCGCACATCCACAATCCGACATGCATAGTCCCAGCTTTGCAGATCACCCTACCTCAGTCAGAAATGCGGTCCTGCAGAGAGGAATCACTGGATCAGTGATCACCCAAGACCACGAGCGATGGATTGCAATACCACGTACACCACAATTATGTTTTTCGGAGCATTTCCGCAGATGGCGCCGTTTGGGTCTTGTGCCAACATAGAATCCACGAGGCCAAGGTAAGCCAAGTCTTCAATCTCGACATCTTCCACGCCAGGCACCATGCATCCATGGCTTGCCCGAGCTTGCTGAAAGCCGGGACCTGCAGAGGTGTGCGTGCTACTGTTAGCCTCCCGTTCCAGACCGCCATCCGTTTTCTTTTCTTCTGCTGCCACAGGATAACACAGGCATCTTCCGCCGCAGCGCTACGAAGCCTTCAAGGGCTGCAGCAGCCTCCTTCTTCCCGACACTTGGCTTGACCACAAGAAGCCGCCTCGTCAGCTCGTCAGAAAAAGCGACACACCCACATGCAGGATACCTTTTGCACCGCTGCACTGCTGCACTGCTGCATTGCATCCAGCAGCAGTCTCCACCTTGCCCAGCCTTTTCCCTTGACCCCTCTTCCCGTCTCGTGCTCCACTTCCAGCTCCAATGCCATGCAATTGCCATGCCACCATCACCACTCGGCGCATGTGTATCCATTGCCGGCCAAGGCGCCGAGAGCGAGTGCGGTTCCCATTCCCGATGTCTTGACTCCTGATACCTAAGTGGCCGTATCCCGGGGGGCTTTTGGATCTTTCCCCCCACTCTTCCATTCTTTTCTCCAGACAGACTCTTGCTTCATTTTCTCTCTCGAGTCTGTCTCTGTTATTGTAGACGCTTCCCGCCTCGGATCTGGATCGTGGACCGTTGGACCTCGGAACCGAACCTCCATTGATCGACCGGGAAACGATCATGGCCGCTCCCGCCTCCACCCCCGTCTCACCCCCCGGCGTCGACGAGGTCACCCCGCACCCAACAAGGTCTCATGTGGTCGGAGCAGACGAGAAGAAGGAGAAGAATGTGACAGTGCAGACCGCGCCGTCCGTCATCAGCATCGGCGAGGCGCCCGCTCAGCGAGGATGGCTGTCCAAGTTCCAGGCCGGCTTCCGAATTGGCCGCGCCAGCCAAGCATCCACGCCCGTGTACCAGCCTCGACCGATACCCTCCGAGTCCAGCACCATATGGGCCCGGCTCTGGAAGTTTGTCAAGTTTCTCGGCCCTGGTGCCGTTATCAGCGTTGCCTACGTTGACCCCGACAACTACCAGACGGCGATCTCGTCAGGCGCCACGTTCCAGTACAAGCTGCTCTTCATGGTGCTAGTCTCCAACCTGATCGCCATCTACATCCAAGTACGGCCAAGCTGGTGCCCTGCTCTTACCCCTTAGTGACCATGGCGATTAACACTATTCTGCAGTCTCTATGCATCAAGTTGGGCACCGTCACCGGCCTAGACCTGGCCCAGATGAACCACAAGTCGCTGCCGCGCTGGCTCGAGTTGATTTTATACGTTATTGCTGAGGCGAGCATCATCGCCACCGATCTCGGCCAGGTCATCGGCACTGCCATTGCCCTGAATATTCTCATTCCCAAGCTGCCGCTCCCTGCTGCCTGCGTCTTATCCGTCTTCGAAACGCTGTTGATTCTCCTGTTCTACACCCACACGGGCGAGATGCGCCGTATCCGCATGTTCGAGATCTTTGTGTCTCTCCTCGTCATCGTGGTCTTCGTCACCATCTGCGTGGCCCTGTCCATGGTCACCGGGTCAGCTCGAGACGTTTTTCGGGGCTTCGTCCCGTCCCGTGAGATCTTTGTTGACACGGGACTCTATGCGTCGTGTGCCATTCTCGGCGGCACTCTGATGCCACACGCTCTGTACGTGGGGACGGCACTTTCCCGGGCCCGCCTGCAAGAATACGACGTCAAGCACAACCTGATACCAGAGGAAGACCCCTCGGCCAGCACCGACACGCTGAAATACCGCCCTTCACTGCGCGCTATCAAGTCGTGCATGGGCTATTCCATCGCCGAGCTGAGCTTCACCTTGTTTACCGTCGCCATCTTTGTCAACTCGGCCCTGGTCATCATTTCGGGCTCGGCTTTCTACGACCCGGAGTCGGATGATCAAGTCAGCGACGATCTTTATGACTTGTATAATCTCTTTAGCGACACCATCGCGCCCGCCGCTGGCGTCATGTTTGCTCTATCCCTCCTCTTCTCAGGAATCAGTGCCGGAATTGTGTCGACCATGGCTGGGCAGATTGTCATGGAAGGCGCTTTCAACATCCGCATCTCTCCCTTCCTACGCCGGCTCCTCACTCGCTGCGTGGCAATCATACCTGCCCTGATTATTGCAGTGTCGGTAGGCCAGGACGGCCTGTCCAAGGCCATGGTCGCTTGCAATTATCTCCTGGCTATCGCCCTGATCCCCATCACGTTCCCCATTATTTATTACACGGGGCTTTCAAAGTACATGTCGGTGCCCGCAGACGATGGGATAGGCACCGTCAGTCTGAAGAATAACGTCCCCACGGCCGTCGTGGCGTGGGTCCTGTGGGCGTTGGTGGTCGTCATGGACGTGGCGACTGTTGTGCTGGTTGGTCTGGGGATTACCAAGGATGACGGCTAGGGGAATTGGGGGAGCTGCGGGAGGATTAGGAGGGCTTAAAGGGGGTTCTTCTATATATACGATGAAGCGCGGTAATGCCATTTGGAAAACAAAGAGGGCACGGTATGAGTTGGAACAAGTCGGGTAGTTTCTTGAATATAATAATTTTGCCCACTTCTTTCGTGAATAAGGTCAGTGGGCCAGGCATGAGAGAATCAATATACCTGGTATCAAGTACACTGCCTCGGGTCTCATTGGGGAGTGTGCTTCAGGTCGATGACTGGCCTGGAATCGGTTTGACCGAAAAGTGATGGGACAGAAGAAGGCCGGTATATGCCTGAGACCAATCACGACGCGAAATCCCTGGGTCTAAAGATGAACCACGAGCAGAATGGCCCTTCTAAACGTCCGACGTTTCCTAGAGGAATCCAGGTTCCCATCAACGAGGCGACTGACACGCAGAGGTTCTAGGAGAGAGGAATAATACGCAGAAGGGGTATGGATGTAAGACTATTGTCTGAGAATGACTCCCATGGACACCTGTACTCCACACGAACACATTCAGGTATTTAGTAAATATGAGGGTATCCCCCGATGCTGAATCCTCTTATTCCATGTATCCCTCGGTATCCCATCCTCTTGACGCCAGAAAAGAGCAAATGCCAAGTTTAGCGTTCTCTTAGACGGACGGCGGTTTGCTGAGATGTGTGTGCTTGCTCTCTCAAAGATAAGAGAACCAACCCATAAACCTTCCCAGCACGAGGTTCGATATACCTACCCCGTTCATTATGTAGGTCCATCATCATCATTAGCTAGCTCACTTCACGCCTCCCCGCAGCCCGGTTCCCTGAAACGGTGGCGGCTGTGTGTGAGTATGGGGAGGGAAACCCAAACAAACCAACTGCAGAAGAGCCCCGAGACGCGAGGTGGAGTATGCCGACGTGGAATAGTGTATTGGTCATCACGACAAGATTTTGCATGTGGATGGATGGATGGATGGGATGGAGAGGAGAGGAGAATCTCCCATGTTTCCTGCGTTTGCCTGCGTTTAGTACATAGGGAGGAGATGGATAGGTACAGTACACCCCAGAAGCAGGAGAAGAGATGATGATGCGTTCGCAACCAGGCTAGCGGGGCTGTATTATTTGCGGATGATGATGTAGAGAAATCCGAGGGAGAGGACCACGCTGGCGGAGGACATGAGGCTTGATTAGGGCAGCTACGGTACGCTAAGGAGGAAGGAGCCGGCCGCATATGGTTCCGAGAGCGTTGTTATTGGCGTCGGCGTCGGCGTCGGCGTCGTCTGTGTGGGTGGTGGTCTTGTTGTTTGGGTTCTTCTGGATCGTTCTGGGGGGTTGCTGTTGGACGGTTGTTCTTCTTCTTCCTCTTCTTCACCTCCTCCGCCGCGGGATGGTAGTGTGCGATTGACTTCATTCTTGTCTAGTGAGGACGGGGGGTGTAGTATGGAGTTCAGTCTTTGCTCTACCTGGGGATTCTGCGATGAGTTAGTAGCGATGGTGCAAAGGGTTCAGGTTGTTTTACTGGACAGGCAGGTGCGCCTTGTGCAAACAGGTAGGTGGGTTGGGGCTACGTGATGTATTCTCGAGGGATGAGATTTGAGGCGGAAGAGTGACGAGGTGGGTTTAAGAAGGGGAGTAATTGCTTTGAGTTCGTGGCGGGACGCTCCTGTTGGCCACGTTGTTGGGACTTGGTTAGAGAGTTCTTCGGTAGTGTTTACCTGCCTAACTAAAGGGGGCATGTGGATCGAAGTCCCGAGGGTAAACAAGCGGTGCTGCCATACAAAAGAATATTTGAGATGGTTGTTGGAGCTATTTTCGAGATTCGCTGGGACCGAAACTTCCATTGACAGGAATCTCGACACCAGAAACTTATCATCATCGCATGAACACAGCACACCTAGACTTGAGCGAAGTTTCCACCTGCAGAACTCAGATATCTACGTGACAAGCAAGTGGCAACCATGAACCTAGGTTAACCAATAGTTCTTTCCATTCCAATAGTCTTTGATTACCTGACTCCATGAATGTCACCATACTCTGGATGATGACAGAGAAATCACCAAACCACCAAGTGTGAGATGCGTGCAGTCTCATTCTTCAAAATGCGGTTTCCTGACTTCACCATAAGATCTCACAAAATACACAGACACACTCTCTCAACGTATGATTCCAGAGAGCCGCCTGAACAAACAGAACTACGATTAACGACGGAGACTTAAGCAACTTCTCCCTCAGCTGGGGAAATAACCACCACGCTCCGTAGCGCCGTCTACAAAAACAAAGGAGCTCCAGATAATCAAAAACGGGAGAACCGTCAAGGATAAACCGCAACGTAACACATGTCCCCCGAATAAATAAATATCATCCGGCCAACAACAGCAACGACGACACAAAAAGTATACACACCCACCCCCTTTTCGGCTATCGCCGGCGTCGTATGTCCATGACACGATACCCCCTGTCCTAGATGATGAAGCAACAACAACGAGGCGAAACTCACGCCGCGAGCAACGCCCAGGAAAGACAACCCCACGACAGGAAGAGCACTGCACCTATCTTACCCAGTCGTGTGCCTGACTCCTACCTACGGTACACTATAGTCGAAGGGATGTAATCTTCCCCCATCCCTCTCTCCCTGCCCTCGACACCAACAAACCGAAACACAAGCTAGGAAAGCGTTCAATATAGGACTGCCCTGAATTTACAGAGTCCTCCAGCGCTCTCGTCCGACCTCCTTCCAAACCAACCTACCTGACCTGCGTTAGTCACACAAACTCACACAGTGGGATATAGTGTATAGTAGATGGATAGATTACACGACAGAACCCGAAACCCGCCCCAGCGGATCCCGACATAACAGATTTCACTCGCCTCCCTCGGGCGCACAGGGCAAAACAACGCAAACCTCGATCGGGTTCCAGGGTGGCGAGGCGTTTAGACTGAGGTGAGTTTGAGTGAATTACGGGGTAGCTGGTGAAGGGCTTTAATATACGACACGCGACGATGAAAACCAAAGAGAAGCATGAGTGAATGTCAAGAGCAAGCAAGCAAAGGAGCAGTTTCCCCCCAGGCCAGGCAAGACCAGGCCACTCCCCCGTCCGCCCCCCTTGACCCGCGTTTGACGTGATACAGCCGTGACACCTCGCGGTGAACACCGGCCAAGTAGCCGAGCCGCGTGAGAAATCCGTGGATATGGACGGTGGGAATTCGAGGTCTCAGACATGCTTTTGGTCCTCTCTGTGCTATGTGAGAGGGTTTGTGGGCCATGTACCTGACCCGGTAAGGTATGCGTGTGGGTACCTACCTACCTAGGTACGTATGTATGCACACACGCACGTCAAGGAGGAGGAAGCTCAGGTTGTCTCGAGGTTCAGTTCAGCCCCTTTTGCGCTGGACCACATGATCTACAATGAGTGAGTATCCTGGATGGATGCTAATCGTCGGTGGCAAACACACAGCAGAGTATCTCCCTATCCCGAGAGAGGAAGCTCAGATTGCGTGTACACTACCTTAAGGTGCGTAGTCAGCGATGTAGGTTTCTCGTGAGGCTAGACAGAAGCTAGATATTGATATGTACCAAGGTGGAGAGAGAGGCTAGACTTCGCAGCTGCCTGCCTGTGAGTGCTGCCTAGACGACGAGAAGAGCCGTATCAATGCACAGCTTTTCCCAGCCCGTCATCTCGTTCACGCGCGATGATTCACGATTTCACATGCTTATGCACAGCAGCTCCCGGGGCCTTCCCCTTCGGGATATCCAGCTGAAGAGTTTGGATGAAACCGGGCACTGCTCCAGAGCGGCAAGGAAGAATATCCGCACGCAGCCGTCTCGTATGAAAGGGGTGTCGACTTGTCGAGCAGGACAAACAAATGCGCCTCTTCTTCGACCAGCAGCTAGCTAGCGGCATGTCATCTTGAGTGAAACCCCATCTTTTTCGCTGCCGGTGAAGTTGAAGGTTTGAAGCGTGGCCAAGCCACTCACTCCACCTGAAAGGAAGTGTGGTCTTTCGGAAAGGGGCCGAGGGCTGCATGGAGGCCGTTGCACAACAGGGACTCCGCCGCTCTCTCTCTCTCTCTCCCAGGACGGCCGTCATGTACTACGTGCGCAGACATATTGCCGGTAGCCCAACCAAATGGGTTCGTTTCATACCAGGTCGTACACGACGAGGCCACAACTACGGCCGTTGTCCCACTACTCGCCCGGCTGCACGCTGCTGGCGTTGTTGGTATTGACACAGTATCCATTTCTCACTGGAGGCGTCAAAGTTGACAAGAGAAAAAAAAAAAAGGCTACCGCAAGCTGCGCCCCCGAGGCTATTGCAGCCATTGCTGCTCGACACGAGCATGCGCACGCAGTACATAGTAGTGTCAAACAGTTTACCGGGAAGCAAGCCGTTGGATAAGCAAGTGAACGAGGCTCATAATTCTCCGAGGTTTCCAACGACCGCAAAATGACGGGAGCAAAAAAGCTAACGCTCTTAGGGGGCCGCTCGGATCAGGGGGTGGGACGGGACTTGGGAGCCGCTCGCTCCCTCCAACAACAAACCAAACCAAGCCAAACCAGCGGGACGATGAACAACAAAGATCCAACTCAACAACAGCAACAAAAAAACAACCCGAGTGGCGCGAGTCAGCCAGGCTAGAAAGCCCGGCAGTTTACCGACGGTTGGGGCGTTTTTTTCTCTCTCCCTTTCCCATCCCCTCGGTCCCGAGCGTTGGTTCAGACCCGTGCCGCCGATTTCAGGCTGAAAGGAAACAATGACTCTCGACTTTTGGTGCGCGGAGTGGCGAGGGGCCAATGGCGGCCTCGCTGGGTGCTGCTTTCTTTCTCCAGACATTACTACCGGTACCGTATTCGATTCGGGTGCTCAGGCACCCAGTCCACGGTGCCGGGCAAGCGTTGGGATGGCGGTTGCTGCTGTGACTCGCGGAGCTTGCTGCGAGCAGGTATTACTTGTGGTAGGTGTGTGCATTAGGTGTTGGTGATCATCATGTGTGGAGTGTAGCAACCTGGAATGCGACCACCGCCACCATTACCACCACCACCACCACCACCACCCACCACAGTGTACTGTAGCCTGTCCGACCATCCCGTAGGTCCTGCATTCTGTCATGGCTGATGGTTGTCGTTCAAAGCTGCACACAAGGCAGAAGCCACCTTCATCAGTCTTGCAGAGCGATCGACGGGAAGGTTTTTGTTGTCGTTTTCCCTTGGGACGAAAAGTTGGGGGACACAGTTTCGGCCGTCCAATGCCATGGGACCGGACGGCGTGTGTGGAAACTTCAAAACCGTTCATCTTTGCGTTGCGCAAAAGCGCTGGAGTGGTCTGATGTGGTAATTGAACTGTCCCGACACCCAGCATTGTGACGACATTGAACAAATGACAAGGGAAAACTTGGATTCATTCACCGTGACACCCACAGTTCCGCACACAGTTCGACATGTCCCGTGAGGGTTCCAGGTTGTTGCGTGTTGTGTGAGCGAGCGTTGAACAGTGCGGATAAGGTACCAGGTTATCATCACACACCCTAAAATGGCCCCAAGAACAAGGACAAGAACCCTCCGAACTGGACGGTGTGTGGAGCATGGGGCACAGGCCAAAGTCTCTTTCCCATGGGCGGGACAAGTGGGACGGTTTGGTGGGGGGTGGCAGCAGCAAAGCAGCAAAGCAAAAAGCAGTGACCACGGGATGAGACCAGCTTCCATGCCTGTTCACTTCCAATGTCGTCTTGTCTTCAACATCCGACGAGTCGACACTTGCCCAGCGCCACCTCCTCTGCCGTCGGCTTGGGTTGTATCCTGTACGAAAATAAAAACCGACAGCTGGGAATAACACCTTATGTCGACGGCGGGCACAGTAGTCCCAAAACTCCCAGAGTTCTGTTTTTAATAATCCAAATCCAGACAGAGTGCATTGCAACGCTCCAGCAGCAACAACAACAGCAGCAGCAGCACCACCACCACCACCCCCCCGCGTTCGGTAGATGGATATCCCGTACCTGGGCTGCAAACTTGCATCGGCCGCCCAGCGCTTACAAACTCCCCAGATTTAGCGCTGAGCGCCCCCAAATGGGATGGGAGGGCGCCAGCAAGCCGGGATCGGCACGCCCTCGGGGAGACTTGAAAATGCTTCTTTCCAATGTTGCTTTACCAGGTACATACACGTGTAAGTATACTGTGTAGCTTTACGATGCGCGCAAGCCTGAAATGGAAGGAAGCCAGCCACACCTACCATGTAGTCACCCGCCCTGGCAGGACTGACTGTCCCGGTACCTACCTATTGACCTACCTCCCTTGGTGCCTGGCAAGTTTGATAATCGACGGCTGAATTATCCTCAATCAAAATCCCGACTCAGTGACAGCAGGCAGCGCACCTGGATTGGACCAGCCGTCACGGCACGGCATTGTTCGACTTTGGAAGGTTTGATGATTTGGGAGCTGGGAAACCCCCAGCCCAAGAACGGGACCCCAGCCCGAGGCAGGACGGTCGTTCTTCGGCAGGTAACCCGCTCGTCGTCCATGCCATCAACCATGCACCCGCCGGCCCGCTCCCAGCCCAGTCCAGCAGAGCCCACAAACGTTGCGCGTTTGCCGTGGATCATGGTGCCTGCAGCGTTCCCTCCAGGGGCCCCACTCAGATCACTTCAATAGATTCCAGAGATTCAGAGAGCACCCCTGAGTGAACATGCCATTCGTGGTGAGCCAGCCCGGAGCCCGGTGACTGATGGATTGCAAATTTGTGAACGGCCCTGTGAAGTGCCTGCAAGAGAGGGGCGCGTGGCTTTTGACTCCCTGGCTTCCCGGACGGTCTAGTCCCGTTCGAGAGCATACGTCCTCTCACTTCAGTCCCTTCCGGGTAGCTAGCCGTCCAAGCCTAAGCCATCTTTGACCCCGGGATCCCGGGCAAGTCGCATTCGGCTGCTCGGAGAACTGCGCGCAATGGGGGAGAGGTGTGTGAACATGCCATTCATTCGCTGGCAGCCCTGTTGAATGAATTCTGACAGGTCGTCGATATTCAAATTGTGAGCAGGTCGCACAGGATTGAATGACCAGTCCCATCACTCGTGCATACGTCTAACGCTGACTTGACGACCCATGGCCCACGTTTTGAC
The DNA here is from genome assembly GCA_033439705.1 of Cercophora scortea. NCBI lineage: Eukaryota > Fungi > Ascomycota > Sordariomycetes > Sordariales > Lasiosphaeriaceae > Cercophora > Cercophora scortea. Next base: position 2,306,565 of record JAUEPO010000005.1, on the reverse strand, counting down.
ATGCCGTGCTGGGTCAGTGATTGACGACAGACGAAGATCTTTGCCCAGTCTCGGGTTCGGGAATGCGTGGTCGGAAGGCGTTTGGAAGCTTGAACACACCCACTGGTCGTCGCTAGGGCAGGTTAGTGCGTGGTCCGACATGCACTGCATGGATGGTGAGTTTGCGGCTAGTGCAAGCTCCTGCGATTGCAAAAAAAAAAAAAAAAAAAAAAAAAAGAGATTCGAGCTTTGCTGCAAGGACAGCCAGCCGACGACCCAGCGACGGGTGGATTGGCTCTGACGTTTTGGCGGTCGAGCAGACAAAACCAGCTAAAACCAACCACGGCAGAACCTAAACCCCGGATCAAAAGGCGGAGCCATGGCCCACCTAAGGATGAAAGATGGGGGAGCTGCTCGGGAACACGCTGGGGGTTGTGTGGGTGGGAAAGATGGGATCAGAGCTGGCTTGAGATGGCGGAGAATGGAAGAGACAGCGTTAGTCCCAGATTGGAAAGTCGGTTACCACTCGCTCGCCCGCCGCCCGCCCGCTCGCTCACCTGCACAGCTGCTGCACGCCTGCATTTCTGGACCGACCAACCACAACCGCAGCTGGTCCTGCAGAATCGCACTGTGCCATACCGGGGCCTGGGTTCCCGTGCTGAGCCGTGCACCGCTGGGCCGGGAGTGTCTGTCCGCCAGTGGATGACTGGAAAGGCGGTCCAGAAGGGTGGGAGGCCAGTCAGATGAGACTGCAAGACCCAGCAAAGTCCTGTCCCTCCGTGCAAGGGGTCCGAACCCAGACTGTGTGCGCAACCCAGGGGGGTCAGGCACCAAGGGAAAGAATACCCTCGCTGACTGGTTCGAGGCGGGCAAACCTGCCCAGTTGACCTCAGCCAGAACCAAAAGTCGACGGGCGGAGCATCCACCTGGAAAGCAACCTCCTGCACGGGATGTCACATTTTCGCCCGCGCTGCTCATTTCCACTCCCTGCTGCTGGCTGCCCATCGTCTTTGCGCAAGAGCAACGTGCTCTCTCTCCCTCTGCGTTTCCTTCTTTGCAACTCTCCAATCTCGAGTCGAGAGTCTTGCTGCGCTGCTGCATCTTGACTTTGTGTGCCTGCATATCCGGAATTCGAGACTGTTGAAATCTGAGATTCTCGATTCTAGACCGGACACCCGACACGGCGCCTGCCCGTTCTTTGTTGACCTGGCCGAGCACACGGTCGAGGTACAGGAAACAGTACACGTAAAAGCAACGGTCCTTGTCTGGACTGTGCCCGAGTGACTGGCTGAGACGAACTGGACTGCGCTAGTTCCATTGTCGGCGCCCAATAGCATCGGACCCGACCACTCTTCCCACACCTTTCCAGCAACCCGTCGCTCTGGTTTCTGGAAACTTGGGCGCCCCAGCCATCCACCCACAGCAGCAGCAGCAGCAGCAGCAGCAGCAGCAGCAGCAGCAGCTCACCTATCCATCCACCCACCCACCCACTCCCGTCCGTCACTCCTGCAAATCCTCCCGGTTCCCCGTCGCTTTGCACCTCCACCACCCACGGCCAAAGTCGACTTCTACTGCTCTCCCTCCCTTCTTGCTAACAAAGAGGGATTCCGACGGGGGCGCGCCATATTATTACCACACTGCCGTCGCCATCAATTTTTGCTCGGTCGTTCTGCAGTCTTGCATCTCGTTTGATTTTCGACCTCGATTACAAGCAGCGGGTGCGGCCATTTATTTAGCCTTCCGCAACGTCTGGTCCCTAAAGAAGTGAGTTGCGACGCACGCACATCTTACATATATCCCCACGCGCTGTCACTGGCTTGGGGTTGCTGAATTAGAGTTCACCGTCGCGCTCTTTGGCTGCAGAATGACGCTGACGCCCTGTCTTTTGTAGTTTGTTTGGCTCGTTGATTCGAACCAAATATTGACCGACACCTTTTGAACAAGGTCGTTCCGCCCAGCCTCTTCTCCGGATTTCCGGTTGCAGTCCTGCAACGACAGGATCCGTCAAGCTGGCGACCTCAGCCCAAAGCCCGTACTCAGAGTTGAACTTGAGCAGAATGGGAGCCCAAGTCGTCGCCACCGCTGCCCATGGCCTCCCGGCTCTTGAGCAGAGCGATGCTCACCCGCCGCACGTTGTTGACCGGTACACAAAAGGCGGCCGGAGACTGTGGTACTGTCTCAAGGTGATCCAGCAGCCCGAGCGTGCCCGAGCATGCGGCTCTGGTCCCAAGTGTTAGTGAAAACCTTCCGGCTTCTCAACTTGGGGCAATCCGGCTAACTGTGATTGTAGCATCCGCTGATCGCCGTCCCGTGGACCCTCCCCCGGTCGTGGAGCTGCGCATCTACGAGGGCCAAACCTGGGAGATCGCGCAGGACAAGGACATCACGTTTGTCTACAACGCCAACTTCTTCCTGTACGCCACGCTCGAGCATGCCCGTGCCATCATCCACGGTCGTGTCCCGGCACCCGCGGCGAACACGCCGCCCGTCCTCACCGGCATGCCAGTTTCCGGTATGGCCTATCTGGATCGCCCTCAAGAGGCCGGCTATTTCCTGTTCCCCGATCTGTCAGTGAGACACGAGGGCCGCTACAAGTTGACATTCAACTTGTATGAGGAGACCAAGGAGGACAAGGACAAGGATCACGATGAGCCCGAGGCATCGTCGATAGCACCGGGAATCAATGGTGCGCCGGGAGGTTCTTTCGACTGGCGGATGGAGGCAAAGTCGCAGGAGTTCATGGTCTACAGCGCCAAGAAGTTCCCTGGCCTGACGGAGAGCACAGCGTTGAGCCGTGTGGTTGCAGAGCAGGGCTGCCGTGTTCGCATTCGAAGGGATGTGAGAATGAGACGCCGTGACGGAAAGGGAGGTAATGGTGACTACGACAATGGTAACAACAACAACGAGGACGAGTTTGCTCGCAGGAGAAGGACTTCGGCAACGCCATCCGATGTGCGACCTGTGGTGGACGCGTACCGTGCCCGATCGACGAGCGGTAGTGCGGAGAGAACGCCTTATTCTGCCGATCCCCAGCGTCGACCATCGCTGGCGGATTACCCGCCGCAATACCCTGCTCAGAACCCTTCGTCGGGTGGCCATCTTCAATTCCTGGGCGCCAACCCCAGCTCGCAGTACTCGTCGTCGCAGTCTCAGAGCTTCGCGCAGCCGCCGTCGGTTCCTGCCTCGCCCGTGTACCCGCCCAGCCAAGGCGCGTCGTACCCCGGACAGTCTTCGTATCCTCGCCCACCCACTCCGTCGTCGTCGTACAGCACGGAGCGGACGCCCTCGCAGTCGTATGTGCCTATCAACCCGTCGCCGCGTCGGGAGAGCTCTCTCCATGACTACAGGAGCTCGCTCTCGTCAGCTGGTTCGTCATCTATCACTCTGCCGCCGCTGAGTCTCCCTCCATTCCCACATGCGGCGCAGCATGGCCCGCAGGGTGCTCAGGAGCGACGGCAAGCGCTGCCTCCGCTCCAGGTTGATCCCAACGCGGGCAGCTATGGCCGCATGTCCATCATGAGCCCCTCGACGATTACGAGCTCTCGCCAGAGCTCCCTCGGCGGTCCCAGCAGCGCTGGGTTCCCCCGGCCTGTGCTTCAATACGCCGGAACGAAGCGGGCTCACAATGCGTCGTTTGGTGGACGCGATTTCGAGGTGCCTCGGTTCCAGGATGGTGCTCGCGAGGAGCCGATTGTCGAATCCGACCCGCTGGACGCGACGTACAGGCGTGCCAATGGCGAGGTTGGCATGAAGCGCTTCGTGATTTAGGCGTAGCCGGGAAAGGGGGGGGTTTGAAGCTGCTTTTTTTTCTCTTTCTTCCCGGCGCGGTTGTGGTGGTTCCTGTTTGGTGGTGTTTTGGGAGTTCTGGGACCAAACAAACGTATTGCGACGAAGCCAGGTTGGATGGCCTGGTCTTTTATGCCCTTGTGTGAGTCGAAAGATTATTTTGGAAACTGTATATAAACAGAGGCTGGTGTTTGTTTTCTTGTCTTGCCTTTTTTTTTTTTTTTTTTTTTTTTTGGGGAGGATGTTTTTGACCTTGGTTGATTTTTTTTAAAGAACGACTGCGACCGCATAGTATCTCCTATGTCTTTGTTTCTCTTTTTTTTTTTTTCCTCCTTTCTTTCTCAATATTGCACAAATCATCTTGAAGAAGGAAACTACTACTACTACTACTACCCGCGCCAGCATCAGCGCTCACCATCATCGCCTATCATTCAACAATTTTTCATTTCTGCCGCGCTGCTCGCTGCTCAGTGCTGGGGATTGTTTGTCTTTTTATTTATTGGCGCAACATGGAGCCCATGGTCGTCTCGCGGATCAGGAGACGCGCGACGTGACGTGACGTGACACGTATGCTGTCTTGTTTTGTTCTATAGCTGGATGAGTGATATCAAGGATCTGATAATGATCTGGGCATGCGTGCTTCTTGTGTGTGTCATTGTGTTGTTGTGTTGTTGCTGTTGTTGGTGCTGCCGTGCTTCTTTATGGGCCAGTCAAAATTTGGTGAGCTTACGGGTTAGTTTAGGCAGTTTATTTGTGTATTGGCAGTAGCGAGACGGCGGCGCGTTGATAAATTGGAATTCATGCGTGCTCCTGTTATTATTTTGATTTGATTTGATTTTGTTGTGTCTATAGTGAGTCTTGAGATATAGGTGCCCGGTGTCTGGTTCTAATATCACAGGAGGAGTCCCGGTGGGGAGTGAAAGGAGAGCAAAGATGGAATATGAATGTAGATCGGCCAATCAGCCGAGGTCCTGTGTGTCCACCTTGTGCAACCCTGGGCGGTCATTGCTTGCGCTGGAAGAGGGCCCCAAGAATCCCCGCCCTTAACCCTTAATCCCCTAACACAGCTCAACTGGGCAGTTGACCCGTTGGCCGTTGGTTGCTGGGTGTCGCGCCAACGGGCTTCGCTGCGTGTTCGGCGTTGCATCGTACGGTTTGCTGAACCTTTTTTTCTCTCTCAACAAGGCCCTTGTCTCTGTTCCACTTTGGTCTGGTTTTATTTTTTCTTTTTCTGGCTCAATTGGTCATTGTGCATGTCGATCTGCTTTTCCAAGTAAAAAGCAGAGGGAAGGAAACTTTTTTTTTCTCCACGAGGGAGAAAGAGAGGGAGAGAATCGCTCGCCCTTTTAAAGCAGCCGCGCCTCTCGCCCGCATTGGTCGGATGATCCAAAGTAAACAAAACAAACAAACTCTCCCACCCACCACTGCAGACCCAAACTGGCGCCGCGCCACGCCACGCCACGCCTCGCCTACCTACCCCACACAATACGGTGCTGTTCCAGAACGGTTTCCCCGTCGGCCAGCTGCAGGTCCAACCCAAGCTGCAACCTACACATCCTACACTACTGCAGGGCCTCCTCCTCCTCGCCTTTACCTCACCTCACCTCACCTCCATTACTCTCCTGACACAGCATCATACCCGCCGCGCGTGCCTTGGGCAACCGAGGTCACCCCAACGACGGCGGAGTCATGACGTCCTGCCATCAGCATCACCCGTGGCCTGGCGGCGGCGACAGCGACGTCGACGTTGATGGCGCCGCACAACACCGTCACCACCAACAGCAAAGACACAAGACATCGTCGCGCAGTGCAGCCCAGAGCCGCTTCGTCGAGGGCTCCATGAACGATCGCGCATCAGCGGCGCCTCCTCTCGACTTTCTCGGACCTCACGACACGGCGGCCTTTGAGCGACAGTTCTACGCCCCCGTCGAGCGGCCCAGGCTGCCGACGCGACGGAGCAACCCGCTCCCACCGCGCGAGCCGCCGCACAATGTTCTCCGGCCGATGAGCAGCGCCGGCCCGTCGCCCCAAACACGCAAGGGCAACTTCCTTGCCCCGCTGTGGGATGGCGTCCGCGAGAAGCTGCACATGACGCGGTCCAAGTCGTCGGGCAACATGCGGCACGGTCCGGGCGGCGGCAAGACACACGCCGCCGTGGCCCACGCTGCGGCCGCCGCACATGCCAACGACCATGCGTCGTCGGGCGCCTCACACCCCGGCGACTACCCGTCCCGCGAGGAGGTCATGGAGAGCTACCGCAACTTGATGGCCTCGGGCTTCTTTGACGCGCACGCCATCCAAGGCACGCGGCATCCCATGCACAAGCCCAGCAGCCACAGCCACGCTCCCCCGACCATGGTTCTCTCCTCTCCCCCTCCGCAGGCCACAAAGCCCTTCATGCAGCATCTCAACTCGCACCACCCGAACTCATCCCTCGGCTTCTCCGCCATCCCCTACGGCGCAACGCGGCACCCGACCCCCTCCGAGCTCCCCAGCACCATCCCGCCCACAGGCCCGCACAGGTCGACCATAACCCGCACCCCATCGCAGACCATGATCCTTTCCTCCCCTTCACGCGGCACCAAGCGAAGCGGCGGACCCGTCGACAACGAAACCAGCACACGAAAACTGGTCAAGAAACTTCGCCGGTCAGCTTCCCGCGTATCGACAGAACTCACCCAGCCAAAGAGCAAGACGGGCAGCACAGTCCGCGCGCAGCCCTCCAACTCGTCCATGTCGCCCTCCTTCTTCAGCCGCAGCAGCAGGGAGATGACCCGTCCGTCGATGAGCAGCACGACAGTCTACTCGCAGTACGCTGGAAGCGGCAACACAAGCGACGCAGGCAGCGGGATGCTACGTACCCCGACAAAGCTCACCAAGACGCAGCCTCTCGCTCTCCCTCAGCAGCGAACCACGCGAAGACGCGTAATGGGAATAGGCCGCCGCTCGACTCGCCACGCACAAAGCAGCTCGCCTATTCTAGCACCTATCCCCGTCGTGCTCTCCGCCATGGTCGATAACCATAACGATAACAACAACGATGCAATGGTCCTCGACTCCCCGCCACGACCACCCATCACCCGCCGCACCGCCGCCGCCGCCGCAGCCATCGCCGCCGCGCAGCAGCAGGCGCCGAGCTTTCATTACCCGGGCCGTATGCGCACGAGACAGATGCAAGGTGCTTCTGCGCCAGTGGAGCCGCTGCGCGTGGTGGTCCAGCCGGATCTGAACTTGAATCGTGGGGCGGTGGTGCCGAGGATCCCGGTTGGGTTTGTGGGGAAGAGGGTTGGCAGGGAGAGTGTGGATGGGATGGATATGGAGAGGGAGGGCGAGAGGGAAGAGAGGAAGAGGGATTCGGGCATGGGTGGGTCTGGGGCGGAGGGCGGGGAGGATGTTGAGAATTGTGCTTGGTGAGGCGACGGGGCGTGGGCTGAGGGGGGAGATGAAGATGAAGATGAAGACGGACTTGGGTTCTTATGACCTGCCGATAATTGCGTTGGAATACGCTCGATGGATATCCACCCCTCTCCCGTCGAGAAGAGAAGAGAGGAGCGACAAGCAATCCTGTGGGAAACATTCGGGAGTGCTGGCAACGCAATCATGCCCTCGAAGGGCTGGCGAACGAACGGACAAACTCAAAACGGCATACGCCCGTCGTGATGCATGGTTTGTCTACCTGCCCGCCTGCCTACCTACCACCAGCGGGCAAGCAGGCGAGGGAGGTGTTTGGGGCAGAAATCGAGTTGGGGAGAGTGGGAGGGGTTTTTCTTTTTCCGTTTTCCTTTTTAACGACTTTGATGAAATATTTGAGAGACGAAATGAGGTCATCTTATGAACATGATGACCTACTAAGTACCTACACATCCCAACTTATACACACCCACCGCATAGAAGGAGCAGAGGAGCAGAGGAGAGCGGAGGAGCGGAGGAGGGGAAGGAGAGGAGGGAGGAAGAGAAAGGGGAGATGGATGATTTGTCTGGTGTGTCTGTTGTGTTGTGCATATGGTCTGTTGTTTGTTTCTATATCATGATGCCGTGCGTGCCCCTTTGGCGGGTTGCAGTTGCATGTAGATAGTATATACGGTACCTGGTATATACATACCTTGTTGAAATGGGTACATGGTTGATTCGATCTGTATCTGCATCTGTCTGTCTGTTTTTGCTCAGCTTTCGATGTGGTTAAATCAGCTAGATCACGGTATGTATCTATTTAGAGACAGGCGTGGTCCTGTACACCTAACTCGCATTGCCGACCTATTCTAGATATGTGTGGTTGATGCTTATCAGTCCGGTTCTAGGGACGGGAGTAAATAAGATAATGCGGATTGGACGGGATTGGTTTAGCTGGCGTCCTTAACCTTGACCTTGCCTTTGTGACTTTTTTGAGATCTGAGGAAAAGTATACGGACAGACAGACAGACAGACAGACAGACGGACGGACGGACGGACGGACAGACGGGCGTATATACCGAATCCTCTACGCTCGTAAACTATCAGGTATTTAGCTCTCTACACCACGTATACCCACACGTCCCCTTATGAAGAAAACATCCATACCCGTACCTACATACCATCCGTCCACACCCTGCTCTGCTCCGCTTGCTCTCCTCTACTCTTTACCACTACCAAGCCTGTGCAAGCAAGGTAAAAAGTATCGTGCGTCCAAATACTTCACTCATCGATCAAACAATCAATCAGACCAAGCCAAGCAAAGTCAAGTCAACTAGGTACATATTCATCTCAATATATTAATCAAACCGCATATTGGCATGTATGTATGTATCAAAGACAATGCATTGTACCAGGTTCCCATCCATCAAAAACTCGCCGTTATCGTTCTCGCAGAAGAATTGAAAATGAGATAATACTCAAACGCCCTTGATGGGTTTTTGTTTCCCACTGCATACTTTTTTCTCCTCTAAACACCTCGACAGAAAAGCTTTCATCCATCCATCCACCCACCCTTACACCCACCAATTCACACACACATTATATCCCCCTCCCCCCTCCCTCCCCTAACAACCACCCACCCACTCACCACCACCACACCACCACCTTAATCCGCACTAGCCCTCGCCAAAGCCTCATGCAGATGCGGCGGCAGACGATAGCGCAGCTGACTAGTGTACGTGGTCAAGTCCACACTCATCTGCTTGAGCTCATCGACCATCAGCCGAGCAGTGGACTCGTTGCCGCTGAACTGGCCCGTAACAAGACGCTCGCGCTGCTTGGTGCAGCAGACGATGGTCCACATGAGCAGGTTGGGCACGTTGATGGCGACGGGCTGCGCGAGGCTGGCGAACTTGGCTGCGTAGTTGCGGATCACGCTGGGGTCGCCGCGGGCGCCTAGGGGTAGGATCTCGAGGGCTTTGATTTTCTGTGGGAGTAGCAAGGGGTGTTAGTATATCGATCTACATATGAGTGATTGGACGGAGAGGTGAGAAAAAGAAAGAAGGGAAAAACATACGTCCAGGCACTGCGGCCACTTGCCCTGCTCCACCAGCCCCTTGATATCGCTCATCTGCAGCAGCACCGAGCACGCCACGCGGTTCGGATCCCTAATCCGCTGCCAAAACATGTGGTCGCGCTCGTACATGGTCATCATGGTCTTTGCCAGCTCGACGGGGTCGTCGATGGCCGCCAGGCTGAGGCTGCTGCCCGGCTGGGCGCTGGCGTCGCTGTCGCGCGGCTTGACCGGCACCAGGCGCATGGGGTCCTCGCCGATCTCGAGCGAGATGGCCTCGCTCAGCGCGCGGCTGACGATGGACACGACCGTGTCGTAGTCGCCCGCCAGGTGGTACAGCAGCACCGCGTCCGTCGTGCGCCCGTTGTCGTCGGCGAAGCTGGCCGCCTGCAGCGTGATGGCGCGGATAAAGTCGCGCTCCTGCGCCAGCGAGATCAGCGACCCGCGCTCCTCGATCACGCCCTTGATGCGGTGCCCGTCCGGCTTGATGTCGCCGATGAGCTTGCTGAACTCGCGCGTCTCGAGCACGAGCTCGCGCAGCGCCTCGTGGCAGAGCGCCGCCTGCTGGTTGTCGCCGCCCGTCGCCACGTCGGCGTTGAGGCAGATGAGCACCAGGTAGTCCACGGCCGCCGCCGCGTTGGCGGCCCGGAAGTCCCGCGTGTAGTACCCGAGCATGCGGCCAAAGTTGATCTGCGGCTGGTCGCGCGTGTTGTGAGACAACAGCTCGTTGCCGGCGGCGTGCGCGTCGGGCGTGGGACGCAGGAGGCCGTAGTAGGTCAGGGCGATGCCGAAGTGGGCCGCGTCGACGTACGAGAAGGGGTACAGGTAGGCGATGGCCTGCTCAAACATGCCCGAGAGGATCTGGAGGTAGAAGAACATGCCGAAGCTGCCGTTGGTGTCCTCGGCGGGCGTCTTGGGGAAGTGCTTCAGGCCAATCTCCCGGATGCTGGCCTGGAGCTCGTTGAGGCCGTAGTTGTCGCCGGCGAAATCGACGACCCGGTCGGCCTCCCGGGCGAGGTTGAACTGGAGCCAGACCCAGTCGTTGACGTCGTTTGTGAAGCCTTCCAGACTCCGGTTGCTGAGATCACAGCGGCCGATGATCTTGTAGCAGGCCATCCTGTAGGGGTCGATGGAGCTCTCTGGCGCGTTCCGCACGCGCTGGTTGTACTCGCCAGCGCAGCGGTCCTGCATTTGCCGCTTAAGCTTGCGGTCCTCGCTCGAAGCATAGCTGTTGATGTAGCCCGAGAAGGTCCTGTCGATGGCGCGGAAGTGGTTCTGGTTGTTGTTGACGTACTGCGCCGCCTCGTTCACGAAGCCGGCTCGGAGCAGGTAGAAGACGACAGCCCATATGTAGTCGCCATTCGCCTGCTGGAGGTCGACACCATCATTGACCAAGCTCTTCCGAGCCACGCGGAGCCGAATGTACGCCTGCACCTTGCTCACCACATCAGGCCGCCCACCAAGCTGCGCCTCCTCGGAGTATTTGCCAATGTTGGTGTTGAGCTCGTTCCAGAACTGCTTCTCCAGGAATCGGTTGGCCCCCTTCAGTATCCGGTTCTTCATCGCGACGGCGTTTTGAGACTGCGTGTCGGGATCCAAGTATTGCTGTGCAAACTGTCGTTCCCTGGGTGCTTCCCCCAGCTCGGGCGACTCTCCCACCATCTCCATCACCGCGCGGTATGCCTCGACGATGTGAGGCCCGTGTCGGTCTCCGGACTTGCTCTCTATCTCGGCGAATTCGCTGCAGATGAAGAAGGGTTCATTGTGTTGCCGGGCATCGTTCAGGGCGTGGATCGTGTCGGCCAGCTTCCCCTGCTTCTCGCGCAAGAACCTGTCATCCATCGATCCTCCACCATTCAGCGAACCAGCGGCTTCCTTGCTGCTCTCGACGTCCGAGAACTCTGAGGAATGCGCACCAATCCGACTGGGCGTGCCGATGACTGATCGCTGCATAACCGATCTGCCAAGCGTGCTGGCTCTCTGGGTGGGCCGCTGCCCGGCGGGTACCTGGGTGGATTTGCGCCTCGACGACCGACCGAAGCCTCCCTGAGTCTCTCGGGCGGCCGGGGTGGCGCTCGATGCGCGGTCAGTCTTCTCCTCTCTCGGCTTGATCCCAAAGTGCTGGTAGACGCGTTTGCGCTGGGCCTCCCACTCCATGGTGACATTGTCCTCCAAGAAGTTGTCAAAGTCGCGCACCGACCGTTCCAGGCCGTCGGCGATCATGCTCAGTGTCGTCTTGGTCTGCAGGTTGGAGAGGTATGTGTCCACGTCCACCTCGCTGGTCGCCCATGCTGGCGGCCGCTCTGCCCGCGACGTGAGCCCAAAGGCGCCAAGGTCTTTGACAGCAGCGCCCGGATCAACACCAGAGGCGGCGAGAAAGTAGTGCGCCTTGCCGCTGGCGGCGCTGTCGTGGGAGCGAGGGCCAAGCTGCCTCAGCCGCTGTCGGAGATCGCCGAGTCCAAGCTGGAGACTGGGGAGCTCGCCCAGGGCCGTCTCTCCCTCAGCCAGCTTCTTGTTCCGAGCCAGCAAGCTGTCGAAATAGGCGCCCGTGGTGGACTGGACTGGTGCTTGTTGTTGGGTCTGGCCCGCGGCCGTCGTCTGCGGGTTCGCTGTCGTCGTGGTGTTGAAGAGACTGGAGGCGAGAGTGTTGGTCCCGAGGGCGGGCTGCGCGGCGGGTGCTGTCGAGGCTCCAAACAGAGAGAGCGAGGGCTTCGAGGTGCCGCCCAGAGCGGATTGTTGAGTGGTATTTGTGTTGATCGTATTACCGCCCAGCAGCGATCCAAAGGCGCTCGGGGTAGCTTGGGGTTTGGCACCGAATAGGCCTCCTGTCTGAGTTGCGGCGGGCTGGTTGGTGTTGATAGTCGATCCAAAAAGACTGGACCCGCCCAGCGTTGTCGACGGCACGCTGCCCGACTGAGTGTTCCCGAATAACGACGACATTCTGTCTGTATCTGCTGGCCGGTCGCTGGGGTCGTCGGTCGTGTCGTGGACAGGAGATCAACGCGTCAAGGCGGCGCGTTTGCAATGGTGGGTTGCGGTGCCAGGCTGTATTTCCCGTTTGTTTTGTTTGTCCAATGTTTTCCTCCTCTCTTTTTTTTGGAGTCCTGGTTTGAACCTGAGCGGCGCTGCGACCTAGGCTCGAGCTAGGCTGGTTGACAGCTCCAAATGCTTGGCGTCAAATTTTGTGGGGCACCAGCTAAAGTCCCGCTACATCGGTGGAGTTTGTTTGGCGAGCGGACCACCAAGAGCTCACCTGTAACTGGTACTTTGCCTACAAACTCACCCCAAAGTGAACTCTTACATAGCACAGATCAACAACCAAATTGACATTTCCATGGCCCGTCATCCAGTATCATGAACTGCCAAAACATTACATCATTACTAGGTACTGTTCCTGGTACTACTGAGATTTATCCATCGCCGAGAAGAAAAATTGGATAAGTACATCACCCCTTTTTTTTCTCCTGCACCTAGTTCGCTCCCGAGTCGGCATCCAGAGAGGACCCCTTGAGGGCATCGTCAATCTTCTTCCTGTACTCCTGCTGTGTGCGGCACTGATCGAGGAAGATTTCATACTTGGCGTCCAGCAGCTTCTTCTCGGCCGGGTCACCACGAGACCACACCACCTTGCCTGGCTTGCTCATGCGGTCCATAATGTTCCACAGCGGCTCCGTCGTCCCGTCTTTAGCTGCGCTGGCCGCCTTGGCCCCCAGCATCGCAGCACCGTGCACCACCGCGGCGTTGACATACCGAGGGATCATCACCGGCATGCCCGACGCCGTGGCGATGAGATCCATGAGGATCTCGTTCTGGCACTGGCTGCCCGACATGAAGATGCTGGTGATTGTGTGCCCTTGTCCGTTCATCGTCTCAATGATCTGCCTCGTCTGGAGAGCAATGAACTCCAGCGTCGAGTAGTAAAGGAGCGCCATGCCGTCCTTGCTCTTGTCGCTGCTCATGCCAATAATGGCACCGCGCATATTGGGATCCGCAATGGGGGATCGATTGCCCCAGAGATCGCCATAGAAGAAGAAGTGGCGGACCAAATGGGAGATGGACGGTGCCTTGGTCTGCGTGGCCATGCGCTGCAGGTGGGCATTCAAAAAGTCGTAGATGTTCTGCCCAGCCGCCTGAGCCTCTGCCAGTGTTGTGTGGTATGCCGCGTGCGTCTCCAGCATGTGGCGTATCAGCTCACCAGTTGCCGACTGACCACCCTCGGCCATCCAGTAGCCCGGAAGCAGAACATCTCGGTACGGGCCCCAGACACCCGGCACGAAGACGGCGTCTTTCGACATGGCGAGATGGCAGGTTGAAGTTCCAGCAACCGAGGCCAGCCGGGTGAAAGCTTGCTCGACATTGTTCGACGCAATCGTCTCGTCGAGGAGATCGGGGTTGAGTTTGACCTTAGCACCCACAGTTCCGATCCAGCCTGCATAGGCATCAATGACGCCGCTTCCGACAGCGATCCCGGCCGGGAGCCCCAGCTCTCGACTGGCATTTTCAGACAGGCCACCGACGAGCTCTCCGGCACTCAAATATGAACCGTTCTAAATTCTGGTTAGTCAACGACTCTCTCGGGAGACATATAAAAGGGCTCACCACCCCGTTAACTCCCCCCACTCGCTTGAAGTTGTCCTTTGCCAAGTCTCCGAGACCAATGGTTTCGTAAAAGTCCTCTTGCCAGCCCTTGACGCTGCCGTCGACGCCTACAGGGACATATCCTTGTTTGCAAACCGTGCTGCAAAAGCTTCGGGTCTCGCTGCCAGTTGCCAAGTGCGTCAGAGCATCAGCTAGATCGTAGAACTTGCAGCGGTTGAACAGCTCAGCCGGCATGTTGTTCTTGAGCCAGAGCACCTTTGGGATTTCCATTTCGGGACTCATCTTGCCGCCGACATATCGCAGAAGGTTGTGGTTGGTGTTGTTGATCTGCTCCGTCTCGGCGAGGGGACGGTGATCAAGCCATAGCACCACGTTGCGGTCGTTGCCATCGTTTGCAAAGTCCGGACCAGTCACCGGGACCGGCTCGTCTGTGTCGTGGGTGAAGACAGCGAGAGAGCAGGTTGCATCGAAGCCAATGCCCCGAACTGTGCTTGGGTCGACCTTGGATTCCTCGATGACCTGCTTCACACAGGTGCAAATGGCGTTCCAGATGTCCGTAGTGGATTGCTCCTAGACAGCAAGTGTTAGCAATGGAGTGCAAGCACATGTAATATAGATTAAGGGGTTAACATGCATAATGAGTTCCGCCATAAACCGACTCGGGCTGCCAGAGCTGGATGGCCTGCACTGCCAAGGCCTTGATCTCTCCGGACGAGTCTATGATGCAGGCTCGCGCTGAACCTGTTCCTACATCGATGCCGATATAGTGCTCCTGGGGACAGCTTGGTGAGCGGGGTTCTCATCCATGGCAACCTGGTTGACCAAACCAACCTGGGCGTTTCTGAGAGAGAAATGTTAGCAAAAAAAGACCAACTTGGATTTTCTGGATAGCCCTCCTCCCTGTTCCCAACTTACGCCATCTTCATCTTGCTTTCTTGGGTGAGTTTGATTTGTGAGGAACTAAACGAGTGAAGTGAAGCACCGATGCATGTCAAATTGGCAAGAATCAAAGCAAGGGAACACAACAAAAACGGCTCTCTCTCTGGCGAGGCCAAGTTGGTTTTCAATAAGTCCTGGATCGGAGCCCAAGACTGAGAAAGGGACCTCTTTCAGTGCGGGACGCATGACGTGGAAGGACGACCGAGGGGTAGCTACCCCGATACCCCACCTATCTCCCAAGCATCTAAACTAAGGTAATAAATCACCTAAGAGGTCGTTCTCGGGGTAAAGCAAGTGCGAACCAGAGAGCTGCTGCCGTCCGTTCCTAGAGGCGAGCAGAATGAGAAGAGGTCCATGAACTGCTAGGTACCCAACCCATGAATGCATGAAAAGTGAGCTTGGTCTACCGCTTCCGAGCTCTCGCCAACTCACAATACAGGTAAAACGTAAAAAGATCAGCGTGATGATCGGTTTTTGCGACTCCCATAGGCCGCCAGATTGTAAAACAAACTTCCACATCCGGCACAAGATGTCCACCGGGCCCGTTCCGAGCGGCGCGGTCGGCAGTTAGCCTCGTGGATCGTCAAGGCGCCATGATGAATCGCTCCCCGTGGGGTTTGCCACCAAGGCGTGCATGCCCGTAACCTGGAGGCTGGGACTCTTTGACAAAAGAAGTCATCAGTGTTGAGGGCTCGAGGACCCAGCTGAGACTTCTCGGGCAACACCTGGCCGGGTTTCGTTGTGACGAAGCGCCTTGATGCATTCGAAATCCTTTGAGCTATCGTGATCAAGAGCGTCTCTTCTACCCCTCGATTATAAAACCAATATGCAAATCGAAGATGGGAAGAATATTTGGGTGAATTGACTATCCCCAAGGCTGACTGCACCATAACGCAGTGAAGACAAGGGCGGGCTGGTAATTTGATGCAATTTGCAAAGCCATGGTTGAGTTGAATGGGAGACGTTGATCGAGAAGTGAATGTGTTGAATCGTCGCTGTTTCTAGGTGCTTGCTCTGCCGTTCAGTGCCAATGCAATGACGTTGAAAGCGCTAACTTTCAGGTCGCTGAAAACTTCCAGGCAGGTTCCCTTCTCACATCTCAAGGCAGCAGCAACCTGGAGACCGACTCGGATCTGGACTTACCAAACTCAACAAACTCAAACTCAAACTCAAACTCAACTCAACTCAATTCGGCCCAACCCCCCAAAAGGTCGACTTGCCCCGCGACAAGATGGCTGCAGCGCACGAGGAGATATGGGACGACTCTGCCCTCGTGTATTCCTGGAACCAGGCATTAGACGAGTACAAGGTGAACAACACCCCAAACGAGAGAGAAAGGACGAACAGAGACTAGAAGGAAAAGGGAAAAGACGAACGAGGCACAGAAAGAAAAAAGGTGCCTCAGCTAACTCTGAAGCAAACAGAAATACCACAGCATACACGCCACAGGAGGCACAGTCGCCGACATTGTTCCAGCCGATCCCAAGACGTACGTGTGTGTGTGTGTGTGCATACGGCAATCTTTCTTTGCATTCTCGTCCGTCACAGCAGCAGCAGAGGCACAGCAGCACAAGGACGGCACCATGCCTCACCCGGAGCCGTCGATGATGCTGGCGTGGCGTGGGGTGATGAGGTGATGTAGTTTTCCTCCCGAGTTCCATCCTGCTAACGAGATCGTCTCAGGGTGCGATGGGATGCCAAGCCTGAAACAGACTCCGCCGAGGAACCTATCGAGGACGGCCAGGTCGTGGAGGAGGGCGACGAAACACGCCCAGCAGCAGCAGCACCCGCAAAAGAGGTAGGTAATGCGGATCACACACACACACCCGCCCCATCCGTCCATTGCTGCTGCATTGGCAGATCACGAAATGTCCCAAGGGAAGGAAAAAGAAAAAAGCTTGGCATGAAACAGCTCCCTCGTTCCAAGTTCCACCCCACCGGCCACGGCACATCCCATCCCATCACATCCCACCCAGCCATCCAACTAATCAAATCTCTCGTGGGAATAGGGTGATGAATCAGCTTCACAGCAGGCAAGCCAAACAAAAAGCCAGAGTGGTGGTACAGGTCCGGCCACGGCGTTTGGACCTCAAGCCCTTCTGGGGTCCGGTGAGTTTAACCCCCCCCGCTGTGTTTCTTCACCTCGGACAGATACGACATTGAATTGGAGGAGGAAGAAGAAGAAGAAGAGGAGGAGAAGATGCTAATCCGCCTGCCCTGCTCTAGTTCAAGATGAAGATATGAAGAAACTCTTGATGTCGTGGTACTACGCTGGTAAGCTTATCCCCCTTAATGGACTCGAGTTACGACTTGGCTCCGTCCATCTGCTCATGGTAACTGACCATCACAGGATACTACACCGGGCTTGTCGAAGGCAAGCAGCAAGCTGGGAAAGCTCCTGGGAACTAGACTGGAATCGTTAGATATTGCCAAGACACGCGTTTCCTCATCTGCAGGAACGAGGTCCAGCAAGTGGAATCCCACTGGGAAACAATCTGGTGTCGGCATCTCCATGATGGAAGTAGCCGTTCCGTGAAACGAGCACCTGCAGATGAGCGAGATGGGATGGTATCAGACTACTAACGGCATCTGGCATATTATTACCCCAAGATCTGTTAATGCCCTGCTTTGTACTCTCCCCGCCGCTTGCTATCGAAAGGATTGGAGACAGCCAAACTGGCGAGGAAGTGCACTTCAGTTCAGAAGAGCCACTCAGGAACGAAGCGGGGCAAGCCGGGGGAGGCAGTCGACTGTTCTGGGCTTTTCAGGGGGATGAGGGTGCGCTGCACACAGACTGCTTTGCCCGCTGTGGGCTGCAAGGCTAATACATGATCGACGACCAGAGCAACCCTCCTGTAACAGTCTGTGTGTCACCGTCGATATTAACCCACGGCTTCCGTGATAAAAGTTCCCTCTCGTCTGAAGTGAAGCCCGGCAGGCAGGGTCATGGTATCAACCACACCCACCACACTCTTTTCTTCTGCCCTGGACCCCTAATCAACGAACAAGGTTCACCAGGATCAGGATCACCATCAAAAAAAGCCAAGTGCGAAAAAAGCGACCGTGACTCTCCCGCCATCCGGTCCTTCAATGTAGCACGGGCACCGGATCCGCTGCGCGTCCGTCCATTACCGATGGCGCAGTTGCGGATTGCGGATACGTAGCCGTATCGTATCGCATCTCGATGCCCGCATGCATGCATGGAAAGGGGAAACCTCCCTCCCCAGTCCCCAGCTAAACCACAAACCCCATCTTATCCGGCAGGCATCTTATACACTACACTATTCTTCCCTCCGAGACTCCCAAGGGAGTCGTAATCAGTGGTCTAGTGATCTGGCCCTTGCTTGCCACACCAAACTCTCAAGCTTTTCCCTTCGTTGGTGATCAACTGAGGTTGGTTTTGTTTCATGCCCCCCAGCCGGGCCAGGCCAGGCAAGGCCTGTTTATTCGGTTGAACGTGTCACCGTGCTTGCCAGCATCGTGAATGAGTGGTTAAAATGTTTACACTACATACGACGTCTCCGGGGCTGTGGTCTCGGTGGAGGAGGAGCCGGTGCCCGTCGACGATGACGATGACGACCGTGGCGGGTGGCCAGCTTCTATTCTAGCGCTTCGCCGACCTATTTCTATACAAGCCTACCTAAGAGTTATATGTCTTCCCAGGCGTACACTAGGCTTCGTGTATCACAGTCAACACGTGTATAAGAGCCTCCATTCAGAGGATGCAGCAGCTGTGGCGGAGCAGGCTGGGCTTCAAGTTTCGGGTGCATGACTGGGAGTTACGCAGCAGCACCTGTCATCCACTGGGCTGGGCTTTGCACCACGACCGTTGCGGCCCTCCGACCGTCTGGCAGGCCTCTGTTCTGGTGCGATGCTACCTGGGCGCTTGGGGACTCGTTGGGACTTGCTTTGCCGAAAGTGAGGATGTTACATTGTGTTAAGCGCGCAGGGGGGGTTGATGGTGGTTTGCCCGCTGGTCGGTCAGCCGCCAGATTTAGATGTTTGGCCGACTCTCTTGCTGGTTGGGTTCGATTCAACTGACTGGCTGTACTGTAGCTGCTGCGGTGACTATTATAGGTGGAGGGAGGAAACAGCACACGTAGAAAAATGGAGAAACAGAAGAGAAAACATACTCCGCTCTCTGGGACTGTTGGCTGTTGCAAAGAACTGATGGCCGAGGTGCTTGTGTCCACACTTTGATGCTTCCTCGATTATTCCTAGTGTGCACTGAGGAATTGATCAGATCTGGAAGTTGCATCTGATGAACTGCAAATGCCAGGAACAGGATCTCGCCCGACTGACCAAACCAACCGACAGGCAGCTGCCGCCAATGAGGCGAGAAGGGGACCTTTTTTCTTACCCCACTTTATTCGCCCTCCCCAGCTTTTCTTTTCGCCGTTGAGGGGTCTAAGCGATGCGTCCACGCTAGGTCGCACCCTGGACACTGGGCGGCCCAGGCGAGAAATGCCAAACACTCTGAGACGCATGTGTCACAGCCAAAACTCCTGCGCCAAGACCCCGTGGCCGGGGCCAAGGCTGAGCCCAATCCCTGCCGCGCCTTCTGCTGATGAGAAGCGTCTCGGAATATTCACCGATCAGTGCTGGCGTCCAGGCCTTCCCACCCATTGCCACCTTGGCTGGTGGGTTACTGCTGGTCGGACTGGCTCGACGCCGAGAGCAACAGCAAGAGCGAACGATGCCCATCCATGCCATCCATGTCATCCATGCCCTTGCCAGGCCTGCTTGTTTCGAGACCACCTCCTGGCCTGGGATGAATGCTCGGATGTAGCCTCTGAGCGAGCTTGGCCCTCCTGGCATGGCATCGTCATGCTTGAATTTAAGCACCATCTCCCCATCCCCTTCCCCGTCCAGAAGAAGTCTTTTGTTTCCTTCCTCTCCCCATCTCTCTATTCATTGTTGACTTCTGTCTGTGTGTGTTGTTTTTCGCTCTTTTCTGAGTTTCCGTTCTTTTTGACTCTCTTCAGTCTTATTCACTTCTACAACACGAGCAGGGCTCATATCGCATCCAGAAACAAGCAGCTTCTTCCTTCTTTCGCAGCAGCAGCAAACGAACACGAACAAAAAAAAACAGGCAGGCATATTTAATACCACACCAACAAAAATCAACATGAAGTTCACATCAGCATTGGCTCTGGGCATGGCCCACCTGGCGCTTGGAAAGGTTGTCAACAACGTCTACCCACCAGCCCGGAGAGACAACGGTCTCGAGGTTCGCGACGGTCACAAGAGCTCGGAGACCTCGGTCACTGTCAGCAGCGGCTCCAGCGTGCAGGCGACAGAGGACCAGCTCAAGGAGCTCGAGCGCCTGCTTGCCGTCAACCCCGGATCCGGCATTGAGATCAACTTCCTCTGGGTCAACGTCGGCGGAGGCGCCGCCACCACCGTCATCAACGCCGCCTCGACGGTAACCGTCACAGCCACCGTCAACGGCACGCCTCCCCCCGCCGTCGCCACCAACGTCAACGCCGGCGGCGCCACCAACACCGTCGCCGCAGGCGCAACCGGCACCGTAGCCGCCACGGGCGCCACCCACAGCGTCACCGTCGGCGGCAGCCAGGGCCTGTCCTTCAACCCGACCGAGATCACGGCCGCCATCGGCGACACCGTCATCTTCACCTTCATGAGCCAGAACCACACGGCCACCCAGTCCGCCTTCGCCGAGCCCTGCAAGGCCCTGGCCGGCGGCATGGACTCGGGCTTCCAGGCCAACGCCAACAACACCGTCAACCCCCCGCCGCAGGTCGCCATGCAAGTCATGGTCTCCACTCCGCTGTGGTTCTACTGCCGCCAGAAGGGCCACTGCGGCAAGGGCATGACCTTCTCCATCAACCCCACCGCCGCCAAGACCCAGGCCATGTTCCAGGCCATGGCCATTGCGCAGAACGGCACCGGCACCGGCGGCGCCATCACTGGCAACGCTGGTAGCAGCTCCGCCGTCGCCGCCCCCCCTGCTGCCACCTCCGCTGGTGCCGCTGCCGGCACTGCCGTTGCCTCAACCGCTGCCGCCCCTGCTGCTACTGGTGCCGCTGGCACTGGCATCGTCTCCGGCACGGGCCAGGTCGCGACCGATGGTGCTTGCATCTGCGCTGTCTCGTGCAGCTTCGGCAGCGGGTTCCCTGCTCCCGCGGCTCAGGGCGTCAACGCCTTTGGCGGCTTCTCAGGTTAGTAGTTACTTTGCCCTCTTTTTTCAATCTCGTCATCCACAAACAAGTAACTAACATCCTTTCTTTCCAGGCGCTCTCCCGAAAGCAATGGCCATCGCCTCATAATTGGACATGATTGACATGCTATTGGGGGTTAGAGGCTTGAGCCGTTGATGTTGTTGGAACTTTTTTCTTGTGGTGGTGGGTGGTTTTTGAAATGGCGAAGATACCATTTATATTTTGTAGATTTATTTTCGTTCCTTGGCACTGATGATGATCCCAAAAACTCACCCTGTATCGTGTTATTCTTGTTGTCTTTTTTTTTTTTTCTGTTTGGTTTGCTGCTGTTTGTTTGGGTCTACTACCTAGAAGGGAGGAGAGAGAGAGCAAAGCAAACATATGACTGGTTCGTATATTTTTCTGGATGCAATTAATAGGACCTCTTTTTTTGTTCTGGATAACAGATGATGTGCTGTGATGGCTTGTGAAGTGAGAGGATTTGATGTGAGATTGGGGGTGATGGTGATTGGGTTTATGTATGATATAACAAAGGTAGGTGTAGGTATGCTGGATGTGTATGTTTATGCTGTAGTAAATGGGGACGGATGGAGATGGACTTCTATCTAGGCTGGGGAAGTAAAGAACGCAATAGAAAACATATAATGAGGGTGACTTTGTGTTCCTATTACCTAGAGGAGATGTGTGATCCGACGAGTGACGGCTTGGAATAACCCCACCATACCAGCCAGAGCTTGAGGTTGTATACCGTGACGGAAGGTCCAGATACAACAATAACCCGGCAGTCCCAACAACCCAGTCGAAGCTGGCACAGGATCGGTCCTGCTTCTGCTTTGATCCCTCTCACCTTGGGCATCACACCGGGCGCAGCTCTGGTTGGCAACTACAAATAATTCAGCACAATTTTCTCTTTTCTGAGTTTTTGGGGTAAGATTTGCACCTCTGTATGTAGATTTTTTTGTCCAAGAATAAGAGACAAAAGGTGGGATAGATGGTCTGTCAAGTTACCTAGATTACCCAAGAATCATAGTCCTTTCAAGTAACACACATTCACCCCATCCATCCCCCCTGGCCCCCATGATCATAAATGTGTCCCCTTCTGTCGACGCCAAAAAAATATCATCATCTCCACGGTTTAAAACAAAGAGACAAGAAGGGCAGTAGTAGAGAGAATCCATTAATCATGATATAGCCTCCCCTCCATCCTCGTATTTTTTTTTTCTTTTGTATGTTTTTGGTTGCTGCTTCCTTATCCGTGGTCTAGGTCGTGTCGTTTCTCTAGGTAGGCATGCATGCATGTGTATGCGCCGGGCGATCTATTCCTCCACCCTCGCTCGCCCCTTTCGCTTCTGCTGGCTGTGGCGTTTGGTTTTGGTTGGTGGTATGATGTGCTGTGTTGATCCGTGTGTGTAGGTATGTGTAATTACTTCTTGGCTCCGGCGCCCTCGGCGGCCTTCTTTGCGTCGGCTGTTGTGATGGTTAGTCGGTACGGCTGGGTTATGGGAAGAAGGGGGGCGGCATGTTCGTACCGGCAGCCTGCTTCTCCCTCATCTTCTGGGCTGCAATCTCCTTCTCGCGGGCGAGCTCGCTGCCGCTCTTGGGCACTGCCTTCTTCTGTGGAGGGAGGGGTGTGTCAGCATTTGCCCATTTATCGTGCCGCTTGTATTTCGGCCGCGGGTCCCGTTTTTTTCTGGAGGTTTGGGGGGAAAGGTGTTTACCATGGCAGCCTGCTTCTTGAGGTTGGCCTCGCGAGCCTTGTCACGCTGGTTGCCGCGGGCCATCTTGTCGGGTTGGTTGTTGGCTGGGTTTGTCGCAAAGGTTAGAGGAGGGTCAAGGACACGCTCGCGCGCGGGGTGGTGGTCGCAAGCAAAAATAAAAAAGGATAGGCCGAGATGCTGGTTGGTCGCAAAGCGGTTGCGGTTGGCTCTTTTTCTCGTTCTTGTTGGGTTTTGCAAAGGAGGCTTAAGTGGTGGTGGTTCGTTTCGCGCGCTGGCTCAGGGAAAGTGGAACCGGTCGGGAGGAGAGGTTTTGGAGGTTCCCACGAGGGCGCACGGCTGCGAATGCGACGAGGCATCTGGCATTTGAGGCTGTGCCCATTTTCTAGGCGCTTCTGTCGCTCCCGGCTTCTCGCATGCCAAATTCATCCAGGGCGGGGACTGTCAGCCAATCAAGTTTTCAGCTGGACCGGCGGCCGGCTGGGGTGTCCAGTCACAATGCCGGGCGGACCTGCCCATTGCCGGTCCATGTCACTCACCCAGCGGAGTGGAGGACTGCCTACAGAAATATTATATGATAATCACCTTATTTGTTTGAATTCCTGATGCTGATCTCGTGATACCGTCGGCGCCTACTATCAAGTTGGGTCGATCATTGGATTGCGAATACATTCTTCAACGCATCACCAATAGGTTTAGGGACTCTTGATGCGACTTATAGCAGCATCGGTCAGCCGCCCGGGTTTGACCCCATAACCTGGCAGCGCTTTGGTTTCTTTCACTCCCAGGTTGCTCTCTTTTCCAAGTTCGTAGGCAGTGGTATGAGTCGGTTTGTGTCCGAACGTTACAAGGCTGTTTCTTATCTTGAACGATGCGACAAACTGCCCAGTTAAAGTGCCTGGATGACTTGCCCTGCCTGTCACAAGCCACGGGATTCAAGTCTCCTGCGAAACTGCCAAGGTGAGGCAGCAGAGATACTTGATCTGTTTGCATGAGACTCTGTCCCTTGTGTAGGAAAGGCTCGAGGGGATTTGTTCAGCGAGAAGGGCCCGGTTGCCTTACATGGAGGTTACGAGTTGGTTTTATGTCGGAGGTCAGGTCGCAAAATAACCTGCACAAACGCGATTCTTTCAACGTGGCGCTAGACCCTGTGCAGAACGACGCTAACCTGCAGCATCGCAGACAAGCGGTCAGCCAATCACGGCCAATGAATTGGAGGAAAGAGCAGAGCAGCGAACCAAGCGCAAGTTCAAGATCGAGGTCACCAAAGGCTAAAATCGTCCTGAAACCAAGCTCGCTCACTGCCAGCCAACCGACGTGGTCACCACGGCCGGACCTGAATATGCCATTGTCCCAACCCCAGTGTCCAATCCTTCTTCTGCATCGCTGGACATTCAGCATTTTCGTTACCATCTTGACGGGGGCCTGTTGGACCATTGGATGAAATCGGTCTTCAGACATGCCCTATGCGCTGCGAAGTGCGAGACCCCACTGGTCGTCTATTGCTCTGGCCTGGTATTGTCCGGCATCGTGGAGCGATTCTATTTATTGATCACCACGCGAGCCGGGAGATTCCTCCATGTCGACAGGCGCCAAGCCCCACACGGTGTCTCTCCCTGTCCGATCGGAGAGATCGCCTGGGGAAGCATCGAGCAACGCCGACCTGACATCTGGGTCACAACGCGACGGCCTCACCCGGGAGTCTGATCAGGTACACGCACGGTAGAGTCAGACGCTTGAGTACTTGCCTAGGTAGGTGGATGAGATGGATGCTCCCCCCCACGTCGCTTGCACTTGGTTGGAGACCGGCTCAAGTCGACGACATCCCTTTCATGAAACTGCCAGTCTAACCACTGGCCCTTGAGTGTGCGACGGCCATCAGCGCCTAAGGCTTCATTGGCCAGAGGTGCATCGAAACTCGTGCTCAATGCGAAACGCTCACGAGAAGGTCTCGTTAACCAGTTCTTCTGTCTTTCGTCCCATGTCCTCACTGCTGCCCCATGCTCGGCCTATTTCGGCCCCAATGACCTTGTTCTCTCCGGGAGAGAACAAGACCGCGCTATTCTTTCTTCTTAAAGGTGTCGATCGCCACTTCCTTTTTGTTTCTATTATTCACGAGAACTCCATTGTGCCGGGAAACAATGACACCGGGGTTTTTCTATTGACCAACTTTCCTCTTATTTCCTTTGTCTGCCTGTCCGTCTTTTAAAACCGACTTCCTTCGCTTGACGCCTAATTCCTCATCATTTTCTTCCTTTTTTTCCATTTTCGTTCCAGTCAAATATCTGCGAGACAGATTTTCAGCAATCTTGATACCCTCACTGCAGGCAGTCGACTAATATTTTCACCCACTTCTTTTTTGTAAGTCCGAATCCAAGACCTACCTTTCTAAGCTTTATCGTCACCTTAGCTAACTCCGGAGTAGCTATTTCGCAGCGCTTACGTTCATCTAAACATATCACCGAAGATGTTCAACCTGGGCGAGAACTCAAAGGTTCGGGGCTCCGGCCACCTGATCCTGAACGCCCTTCGCGCTTTCACCATCATCGGTCTGGTTGTCGTTATGGCGGCCAGCTGGGCGATGATTATCCTGTCGGGCTTGACCGGCAACTTTTCCTTTTTCGACACAGCTTCCCACTTCTTCGTCTTTGGCATCGCCGTCTTTTTGGTCATCTCCGAGCTGGGTCTCTTGAAGAAATACTACGAGAAGAACTGGCCAGTGCTGAGCCAGTCTCACTCGCTCGCGTGGCTCGGCTTTGCCCTGGTCATCATGGGATGTCAGGTCATGGGCGACCTCATCAAGCCCGCATACACCATCGACAACCTCGGCCTTGCCATGTGGCGTCTCGTCATGGCCGCAGGCATTCTCTCCATCACCCACGGCGTCTTTAACCTCGTCGCTTCTGTCATCTTCCGTGACGGCACCAACGGCATCACTGCCCGCCATATCCGAGCCGACGGCAACCTGGCGGCGCCTGTCAACAAGGGCAGCTTTTACGACGACTACCCCCAGGCATACTCCCATCGTGACAACTACTCCCAGGGGGGTAGCTCTGTTCACGCGAAGGAGGAGGAGGTCTCGGCTGCACGACGGTTCACGAGGATGCTCAACCCCAAGAACCTGCCAAACTTCCGGGATTTCCGCAAGTCCAAGATGCAGATCAGCGCGCCCATCGTTCATCCCTCTCACGACTCTGATCTTGAAAGCGGCGATGATCGTCTGAGCGACCGCCAGAGCCCGATAATGCCAGCCGTCCAGCGACCACCGACGGCACTGCATCCCGCATATACTGGTGTGAGCACTAGCAGTCGCTACAGCTCTGCTCACATGGATCGATTCTGAGGGGGTAGTGGGTTTTAGATTGAGGCGAGCACCGGGAGCAGGAGTTCCTGAGAATGGACATATGGCGTTTTGGGGGGGCATTTCGGGCGTTTACGGAGTCAAAATCAGGTTGCATTGCATTTTATATCAATACCCTACCTTACCTAGGTCTGTCCAAGTCGTGTCCTCTGACCTCGACTTGGACTGTGCCCATACTCTCTCTTACCATAGTTGGTGCATCTACGCACATATCTGTACTTAATATCTGAATGAGCATCTTATCACTCTGCTTTTTACCTGCCATCTACACGGTAGACTCATTTTTGTCTTCTTCTCCGCTTTGGTTGTGAAATACGACATGCCGCAATTTTGCGTCCATTTTCCCATTATTCAGGTACGGGTTGTCTCGAATACAACTGCCAGTTTGGTATCTGTATTATTTATTAATTCTTGAGATGAATCAGCAGCGCCACTTGCACTATGAGTGGGTTAGAACTTACAGTGTAGAAGCTGATCTAATCATCCACCATCTGATGGGCTGCTCGCTACGGCCCGTGACACCCTGGCGTTTGTCTTTGTTCTCTGCAAAATGCGGCACCGCCGCGCCGCTTGGGACCTCCACCCACTGTGCCCACCCACCCGGCCGCCAAGCGGTCACCTTAAACCTTGTGAGCCCTCCTCGTTGCAACGGGACAGCTTTTTCCTTGACCCTGAATCTGAACTCGAATTTAGAATCGGGAATCCCTAATCCGCAACAACTACAGACTGCTTGACCAAGACGCGCATCGCAACTTCGACCTCCAACGCGCGCATATCGATCCCTCCGCCGCTGCAACTGTTCAGGCATTTTTCCATCGCCCTCGTGACACCAACCAGCACCCCTCACGCCTCGGCTTCCATCTCTTTCTTCAATCGACGCTGACGCATCGCATCACCTCACCCTTGGCCTGGGACGCTGTTGCCCTGCCTGCCCGCCCCAAACTCCATTGGTCACACACATAATAACAGCGATTTGGGTCATGAATCAATAGAGCGACTTTCTGGATGGTACACGCATCGTAATTGGGGAGTCACGTCGAGACGCGGTGGCCAGGAAGGCTGGCTGTGGAGGATTGAGCGCGGGGATACAACGTACAGAGAGTGCCAGGACAGGACTATTGTCAGCGAGAGGAAACATCTCTGCTCGTATTGTTCTCTTCACGGAGGCGGCTAGAGAAAGAAGCACACTGCCAGGGGCCGCAGTCGTCTCTTTCGCTGTCCCTTCCCAGCGCTTGGATATTTTAGAATTTCCCTTTCGCAATCCATGCAACGCGGCCGAGTCCTTGGGACCACTCTGGCTTGACCTCGCCCGCTCATTGATAATAACTCGTCGCCGCCAATTAACACTCGACCCCGTCGGCATAAACATGGCAGACAACGCGGCCGATGTGGCAGATGATTACCGCCAGGCCCTGGAGGACTTGACGGCCAACTCGCGGATCGAGATTGCTACCCTCACTAACATTGCGAGGGAGAACGCCAGCCATGGCCTCGCTATTACCGAGGTGCTCCAGAACCACATTAAGAAGGTATGCCGCCCAGCTCCAGACAAGCTCTTCTCGGCTCGTGTACAAGAAAGCCCGAGCGCAGAAGTCGATGTGCCCATTGACTAACCTTGGACCAGGTGCCTCCAGCGCGGACACTGCCGGCTTTGTATGTGCTCGATTCGGTCGTAAAGAATGTGCCGACCCCGTACGCTTTGTATTTCGGCCCGAAGCTCTACTCGATATTTATGGGCGCCTACACCAAAGTCGACTACGCGACACGGCGAAAGATGGACGAGATGCTTAAGACGTGGAAGGAGCCCGTCCCCGGGTCCATATCTACCAAGCCCGTCTTCCCGCCTGAGTATGTCCGTCCGATAGAGAACGCCCTGATCGCGGCAAGGGACGTCGCATATGCCGCTCAAAAGTCCAGCTTTCAGGGGCAACAGCAGCTCCTCCGAGGAAACCGTCCGCCTGTCCCGACCCGGGATACACCAACACCCCCGACCGCTCGGCCGGCGCCGTATCAAGCTGGACCCCATGGCCAACCGCCCTTTCCTGGGCCACCAGGTGGGCAGATACCACAACAACCGCAGCAGCAGCAGTACGGAGATATGGCGCATCAGCCATATCCAATGCGCCCTCACAACGTAAGTGCTTGATCCCTTCCTCCTTGTGAAAGGTGCTTTCTTCTAACAAACTTCCCCAGGGTCTCAACATGATTCCACCCCGTGCAACTGCGCAGCCTCTTCCGTCGGCTGGGCCATCTCACTACCAGCAGCCAGCGCCGCGGGAAGCCTATGGCACTCCGCAGCCGGGAATAAGCATAGACAAGTTGAGGGATGATATCCAACAACTGATCGTGGCGGAGAAGGCAGAATTTGCGCGAGATCCACATGATACTAGTAAACAGACAAGACTGCTGGCGTTGCTGGACCTGCAGACCTTAATCCAGAGCCCAGACGTGCCTCGGGAACAGTTGATGCTTGTTAAAGAAAGAGTTTCTGAACTTGCCGTAAACATGCGGGCGCACAACAGCGCCGCGCCACCTCTTCTCCCTCACCATCCTGCATTTACCCCTACGCCCCCGGTTGTATCGCAGCAGCAGCAGCAGCAGCCTCCTGTGCACCCAGTAGCAGTAGCATCGCGGCCCCCGCCCGCTCCAGTGAATGCAGCAGGGCTGTCAATAGACACGCTGTTTGGACAGGGGGCTCTTGCTACGTTGCTCGGCGGCATTGGGAAGCCTGTCACTCCCCAAGCCCCTACACCACAGCTTCTCCCGGCCGCGGTGCCGCCGGTGCGGGCGACGCCGCCGCCGCCGCCACCGCCAAGGCCTGTTGAACCTGCGAAGCCCACCCCTGCGTCGGCTCTATCTTCAAACCCCTCAGCCTTGCTGGCTATGTTGAGACAATCCGGTCTTCTTGCAGCTGGAGCACCGGCTACGGCCCCGGCACCTCTTGCGCCCAATACAGCCAGCTTTGCTCCTCCGGTCATGGCACCGCCTCAGCCATCAGCAGATAATGGGTTTTGTATTCATCTGAAGCCGGCAGCGCTTAAACAGTGAGTGGTTTTTCGTGTTTCACACCATCCCGCGCAGACATATATATATATATATACATACAAGTCTGGCTTTTGCTGCGTAAACAGTCTGACTAACTACCTACCCCTGAGCAGATTCCGCCCAGACTTGGTGGCCAGGATCCATGACGACCTAGGACCGCCGTGTACCCAGTGCGGCAGGCGATTCAGGACAGACGAGGAGGGCCGGCGGAAGAAGACCACACACATGGACTGGCACTTTCGCGTCCATCAGCGCATCGTCGAGGCAGAGAAAAGGGGCCAACACAGAAGCTGGTATCTGAGCGACGAACTTGTACGTTTTCTTTCCCTTTTTCCTTCTTCCCCTTCTCGCACCCGTTTGCTAACCGAAACTCCAGGACTGGGCCAAATCCCGCGAGGCAATCGACGTAGACTACGTCGCGCCCGAGTCAGGCTCACAAAACCGCGACGGCGCCGACGGCAGCGGTGGCAGCGGGGGTGGCAGTGGCAAAGCCGGCGGGCGGTCAGCGAAGCAGTCGAATCTACAGTACATACCCGTGCCCGAGGACCAGTCGCGCGTCAACAACATGTGCCCCATCTGCCAGGAGCGGTTCGAGATGAAGTGGCTCGACGAGGCGCAGGAGTGGGTGTGGATGGATGCCGTCAAGGTCGGCGAGAGGGTGTTTCACGCTACCTGCCATAAGGAGGCGGCGAGGGACGGGGGAGGGAATACGCCCAATATTGGGTCTGGGTCGGGGTATCAGCGGGGTACGCCGGAGCCGGTGCTAGGGAAGAGAAAAGCTGAGGTATGTTTTTGTGTGTGTGTGTGTGAGAGAGAAACTTGAAGTGTGTGAATGAGTCGATATGCTGACTGATTATCTGCGTATAGGACGAGTTCCAGAATATGAGAGGCAAGCTGAAGATGGAGGGGTACTGAGATGCCGTACTGAATTATCAAATCAACCGACAGACGCATTGAGCAAAAACAAACAAAATAGCCAGGGTGCAGCTTTTTGGCGGGACGATGCTGATACAAAAGGGGTCATTCAATAGACACTTATTTTATATGCTTGGCTGTGGCTGGCTGGCGGTCTGCCTACCTTACCTATTTATCTGCGAGGGAGGCAGCCTTGGGCGGGTGTGGATGGGTGCATTGTTTACGGCGCAAAATGATCAAGCTTGGAGTTTCTCTCGTTTTCTTCTGGGTTTGCTGGCTCAGTTCACATTGCAGACCTTGTAGTTTGGCCTGGTGCGGTGAAACTTGTCTTCGGGTTGCAAGTGTTATTTTTTTATGGATCCTTTATTCTTCGTTCGTACAATTACCACCATGCAAACTACCTTACCTATCTTTATCGTTCCATTGTTTATGGAGTTTGGGTGGTGGTGATGGTGAGTGAAAACTTGAAATTGAAACTGAAATAGCAGAGCAGAGCAGGCGGGCAGGATGTTTGGTGGTGATGACCTGGCGTCCCTTTCCCATCTATCTCTCTGGTGGTTTGTTTACCTGACTAGCTCGTCGGGCTTTGGGAGTTGCACCAAGAGTTTGGCCCCTTTCGATAGCAGCTTAACTTGTAAGTTGAGATAATAAGTTGATGATTATTACACAGAAAATTATTTCTATCTATTTTCATTCCTCAAAGATTCGAATTTGCAAGTCTGGAAGTGCTACGGGTATAGTAGGAACCAACTTTGAGTTTGAACAATTCCATCATTCTCCTCGTAATGTCACTTTAGGCTCCAGTAGTACAATGTAGAGAATGTGCCTGCCGGATTATAGCGGAAGCTCAGCACCACCCGTCCAAGGTGGGGCAGTGAATTTTTGGTTCACCGCCCACGGTGCATTGGCAGAAATCGCAGGATGGCCCAAAATTTTCTTGACTGGGCGGCCGCGAAAAACACCACCACCACCAACGCCAGGGCCCCCATTCAGCTTCACCACGAAATATTCAGCAATTGACTTGGCCTGCCCGACCCGCCTCTACACCTTTTCCGCCCCCCCAAACCGACCAGACAAAAATCATCAATCATGGCGCCAGAGCTCCGCAAGAGAAAGTCCAAGGGTACGCTCCTTTTCCTCTGCTCCTTTGCATTTTCAAGCAAGTGCTAATCGTGTTGTGAATTTGCAGCCGACCTCAAGGTTGAGGAGCCTGTTGTCGCCGCCGTCAAGAAGTCGGCCAAGAGCCCCAAGACCGAGAAGCGGAAAGGTTGGTTGCAGCCCCCTCTGCCACAAGCATTACATCTTTGATCAGCCCTTTGCTCACCACGTCCAATGTTTAGCAAACGAGGATGCCTCGCCGATTGTCACCAAGAAGCAAAGACCGACCAAGGACGCCCTCGCCGCCGTCAAGAAGACCGAGGTCGCCTCCCCGAAGCCGGCACTGAAGAAGAAGGCCAGCGAGGACAAGCTCAAGGCCGCCGCCGCCAAGCCCTCCAAGAAGAAGAAGGCCGCCGATATCGTCGCCGAGGCTGATGTCGCATCCCCCAAGCCCGCAAAGAAGGCCAAGGTGGTCGTGGAGGTTGATGAGGATATCGAGGTCGTGAACTCGGACCCGAAGTCCGCAAGAAAGCAGCAGAAGACCATGTCGAAAAAGACAAAGGTGGTCGTCGAGGAGAAGGAGCCCGAGGTGGAGGTCGCAAAGGAGAACGAGCCCACCGCCGAGGATGAGGAGGAGGTCGATGAGGAGACACGGGCGCTAGTCGACGCTCTCGACAGCGGCAACGAGGACGAGGACGCACAGATGAGCACCTACACGGAAGGGCAAGACGTCGGCAAAGCCCCCAAGGCCAAGAAGTCGAAAACCCCCGCAGCCGAGGTCAGCGGCCAGCCTGGCGTCGTCTACCTGGGATCCATCCCCCACGGTTTCTACGAGCACCAGATCAGGGATTACTTCAGCCAGTTCGGAGCCATCACCAAGCTCAGAGTGGTCAGGAGTAAGAAGACGGGCGCCAGCCGTCACCGGGCATTCCTTGAGTTCGCCGACGCCGAGGTTGCCGACATCGCCGCCCGCACAATGGACAAGTACCTCTTGTTCGGCCACATCCTCCAGGCCAAGGTCGTCCCGACCGGCCAGGTCCACCCCAACCTGTTCAAGGGCTGCAACCGCCGCTTCAAGGCCGTGCCCTGGAACAAGATGGCGGGCAAGCAGCTCGAGCGCGCGCTGCCCGAGTCCAAGTGGCAGGGCAAGATCACCAAGGAGGAGCAGAGGCGGGCAGCCCGCGCCGAGAAGCTGAAGGAGATTGGCTACGAGTTTGAGGCCCCTGCTCTCAAGGCTGCCGAGGCCAAGGTGCCGGCCGTGATCGAGGGTGTGGAGGAGGAGGCTGCCAAGCCCATCGAGGCCGCGCCTGAGGTTGAGAGCGCCGAGGACGGAAAGAGGATAGTTGAGGCCGAGAAGGTCGAGGTCCCCGAGGTGGCTGAGGCGGAGGAGGCGACGATTTCACAGGGCGGAAAGAAGAGGAAGAGCGTCAAGAAGGCCAAGAAGGTCAAGGCTTGAGAAGGACATTTATTTTTTTCATGTTTGTGCAGGTTTTTCTATAATTACAATTTCCACGACTCAGTATACGACGTGTGCCCGTATAGATGGTTAGATTGAGCGGGTGTGGCATGCGACGAAGTCAAGCAACCGGCTTTAGAATCATGTTCTGCAAGCTTGAGGGTGATATTCCCTGAAAGATAATACCCCGATGGCTTGTTTCTCGTTGCATGGCTCTACGTTACTGAGAGTGAGCGCGTGTCTGCTTGAGCGAGCGAGGTCTGCATTCCATCTCAACTCGTGGCAGTTTGTCAACGTCCAGTTTATTGACCGTTGCAAATTTCACGATGACTCGGAAAGACCAGGAAATTCATTCCGAATCAAGACCCCAAAAAAAGATAGATCATAGTGCACATACTGCACACGCCGTGAACAATTCACACAGGATACCCGTAGAATATCCAGGAATGTACACACCAAGCGAACCTGAAAGAACCAGTTGAGATGAGGGAACGGCGGAACCGCACCCTCGAAGAACCATCAGGATTATAAAGCGGATTTTTTTTTAGGTTTGCTCTACTTCTTCCCGACGTGTGAACAAGGCTATTGAGGACAGAAGCACGCAGGTTCGGGTATCGTTCCCAAGTTTTTGACGCTTGGGTCCAATGTCAGGCGAAGGGGAATATGTGAGGAGAAGAAAAAGAGAAGGGGAAAAAAGTTTGGCGGATGGGGTCCGGGGTCTTTTATGGGCACGCGTGAGTTGTTCGAGTGTTCGGGGTTAGGGTTTGTTGTGGTGGCAGCTGCGGGAGCTGGCCTAAAGCAACCACCTCTTTGCATCTGCACGCCATGGATATATTAAGGTACCCTCGGCAAAGCCGCGTCTTGAGGAGGGTGTGCAGTTGGAAGCTGGCGTCAGGTAGGTAGCGGGCCGAGGCGAGGTGGGATCTCAGCTAGTCTTAGTGCCCCGAAGGTTTACTTAAAAAGACCACACATCACATCAGCCTTTGTCTCACAGCCTTGACGTGTATAACCCCAACCGTAGCATTTCGAGTTCGTCGGCGAGGCCCAGATCACATACGGGTGGCTGTCCTTCACGCCCGGCTGAGGGGGGCCGGTCGGTGGTTCCCTTTTGGCGGCGGGATGGCCTTGTGTTCAACCTGCGACAGCACCTCAACCCCCAAAAGCTAGGGCACTGTCGCTAAAATAACCGCCCTCCGCCCGCCACCTCTCCCGCCAACACTCAACAGGCTTACGTGTGTACACTCCCGTACAGTGGGAAATCCATCGTTGGCGCCTCTCCGAGTCTCAATGCCCGTCGACGGGGGCCTGCCAAAGCACACCTCTCGTTCGACCTGGCCTTAGTTCTACTATAGCTCGCCCCGTCCCACACCCCCCAGCCCTCGCTGCCCGCATAACGTCAAGATTGAAGCGCCCAGTAAAGCCGACACGTTCCTGTCCCCTTTGACGCCGATGGGAGCAGCAGCCCCCGGGTCCCCATATTCCAATCCCAATTGACCATGTCGTCGACAGCAGCGCCGACGGATTCCGTCCAATCGGCAGCCCCAGGTATGTGCCTTGCTCTCCAGTCCCGTTAGTTAGTGAGGTCGGTCTTGTTTCAAAAGAGGGTGCATCCAAGCTGCGCTGCCAGGCCATTTGCGCTAATCGCCAGCCGGTCCTTGTTCGTCGGCGCTGCAGCAGCAGGTCCCGCCTCCAAAAAGAAGAGCAGCAAAAAGAAGAAGAACAGCGCCAACAAGCCCAAGGCTGTCCCCGATGTCGACGTAGGCCACGATGGCGCACCCCCCAGCGCAGACCCCGAGGCTGAAGTCGGAGCCGAAGTCGACGTAGACAACGTGTCAGCAGACGAGCAACAGCAACAGCACCAGCAGCCAGAGACCCCAACCTGTCCACCAGTAGCACCTGTATGCGACCCACTGTACTCCCTTGCTCGCACCATTGGCTTCCAGTCTACAGCTCCTTCCATTCCCGTCTGAGCCTGCCCTGGACAATGTACATGCACCTTTCGCCTAGGACTAAGCTGACCCCCGGGTTGTGTATGTGCGCAGAGTGGTGCGCCGACGCCGAAACCGAACCACCAACAGGACGCGCCCCCCGAGCCCGAGAGTAACAGTCCAGACGGCCCGGAGCCGCCATTGCCCCCGGCCCCGGAACGGGACTCGAAGAATACCAACGGTCATGCCGGCGCAAACGGCCATTCCCCAACAGCCCAATCAGCAGCCGCATCCGAGACCAGCGCCAAGCTCGAGGCCATGTCGCAGGATCGAGAGGTCCTGAGGGCCGAGGTCGAGAGGCTACGCAAGCAGCTCGAGAGCATACAAGAGACCCACGAGCACGAGGTCTCGCAGTTGAAGGCAGACCTCGAAGGCAGCGAAGCCGCAAAGGACCACGCAGAGGCCCAGTACCAGACCCTGCTCACCCGAGTCGAGAAAATCAAGGAAACGCTAGGCGAACGACTAAAGCGGGACAAGGCGGAGCTGGAGGAGGCAAAGGACCGCATCGAGGAGCTCGAGACTCAGAACGAACAGCTACGGCGGGCATCCCGCGCCGGCGGCGAAGACACTGCCCGTCTCCGAGATGAGATACAAGAACAAAGCCGCGAGCTAGCCAGCCTGCGCAGCCGAAGCAACCTGTCGCAACAGAACTGGGTCAA
Source organism: Cercophora scortea (assembly GCA_033439705.1). Lineage (NCBI taxonomy): Eukaryota > Fungi > Ascomycota > Sordariomycetes > Sordariales > Lasiosphaeriaceae > Cercophora > Cercophora scortea. The sequence continues at coordinate 2,271,379 of JAUEPO010000005.1, read as the reverse complement.
GGAGAAGGAAGACATGGCGCGCCAGGTGCAGCACCTGAGGGCCGAGCTGGAGGCATCCACCGCCGCCATGGGCGAGTGGGAGGTCATCGCCCTGGAGGAGCGCTCCATGCGCGAAAGCCTAGCCGACAAGGTCTCGGACCTCGAAGAGCAGCTCAACAATGTCCGCGAGGCATACCAGCGCGCCGCATCAGAGCGCGACATGCAGTCCCAGGCCGTCGACGGGCTGCAGCGGGCACTCCAAGAGATCCAGGAGGCAAGGAAGCGGGAGCTGCGCGAGATGGTCGAGTCATCCGAGGAGCAGCTGCAGGCAATGAAGAAGAGGGCGCAGGAGGCTGATGCGAGAGCAGCCGAGGCCGAGGCGGCGCGGGGCGCGCTGTCCAAGGAGCTGGAGAGGACGGCGCCGTTCGAGAAGGAGGTCAAGGAGAAGAACTTGCTTATTGGGAAGTTAAGGCACGAGGCAATCGTGCTGAACGACCACCTCACGAAGGCGCTGAAGTATATAAAAAAGACAAAGCCCGAGGAGACGATTGACAGGTTTGTTTTCTGCCCCCCCTCCTCCCCCTTTTTTTTTTTTCAGCTACCGCAAACACCCTGCTGACACCCCCGCCCCCGCCACAGACAAATCGTAACAAACCACTTCCTCCACTTCGTAGCGCTCGACAGGTCCGACCCGAAAAAGTTCCAGGTCCTACAGGTCATCGCAGGCCTGCTCAACTGGACCGACGAGCAGCGCGAGCAGGCAGGGCTCGCCCGCCCCGGCGGCGCAGGCAACCACAGCCTGCGACTACCCACCTCGCCGTTTCACCGGACGCCGAGCTCGCCCGCGCTCAACACCGAGTTCTTCTCCGAGCCTGCGTCCGCGTCCGGCAGGGAGTCGCTTGCTGATTTGTGGGCTGGGTTCTTGGAAAGGAGCGTCGAGGAGGCGGGGGGCAAGGGCGGGTCGAGGAAGGATAGTATGAGCAGTGTTGCTACTAGGCCTGATACGAGGGGGCAGAGTTAGGGGGGGTGGCGATGAGGGTGGTGGTATACATTACATTACATTGCGTATGTGGGATGGGATGGATGGGATGGGTGTTGGTTTAATTTGGAGAGCGCCGCTGCTGGGATGGGAAGGGAAGGCGGAAGACCTTGACTGCATACCTACCTACCTACCTACCTGAGGACCGTTGGTCGGTAGGTTGGTAGGTTAGTTGGAGCGAGAGGGAGAGGAGGGGGGAAAAGAAGTGGTGATAACTGGTATCCCGAGCCGGGCTATCATTCACGCATTTGCTTTGTCTGCATGCAGTTATTCATTCATCATCATCATCATCAATGTGGCGTTTGAGCATGTTTCGCTACGGCAGTCCAGTTGTTCAGTTGGAAAAGATGGAAAGCGGAGGTTTTTTTTTTTTTTTTTTTGGAAGGGGAAAGGGTCGGTCGGGTAGGCACCTTGATTGACTGACAGGTGCTTGTAGGTTAGACAGGTAAATACCTTTTTTTTTTTTTCCTTCAAAAAATCCAAAGGATCATATGATATTTCACATTTTTTTGTCTGGTTGTTTTGTTCTATTGGTACGGCTACTCGAGATAAAAGATAACATGGGGAAATTGTCTGTATCTTCCATGTTTCTCTCAGTCTGTCTGTCTGTTTGCATAAAGCATTCATGCCCCCTAATGATATTATTCCCCTTATGAATGCCCACAAAATCCATACCGCTCCCCCCCAAAAAGTCAATTATTTCTCACAAACTCCCCAAAGGTTTCATTACAAATATCCAAAACTTTGCACCATCTATTTTATCTATATCTACGTCTCCTCCGCTTTCGTTGCAGCAGCAGGGGTAGGAGCAGAAGCAGAAGCAGGCGGCGGCAACACACTAGTCGCATACGCCTCAGCATCCCTCTCAATCGTCCGGATATCGATCCTATTCTCAAGCGCGTCATTGACGCCCTCAATCACCTCGCGGTCCTCCATGATCTCGCGCATGATCTGCACCTCCTGGCTCCAGTACGCATTGCTTCGTGCGCGCAGCGCCTCGTCGCGCGAGGCCGTGTTCTTGACTACCCCCGCCGCATTGATCTTGCCCTTGACGCCGCCCAGCGTGCGCGCGATGGCTTCCACGCGCTCTGCGGCTGACGGCGGGCGCGCGAAGAGCCGGTTTGTGCCTGTTAGGTAGAGGAGGCCGGCTAGGAGCAGGTCGAGTCCTGCGAGTGCGGCCGCGCGCCATACCCGCGCGCTCCAGAAGAAGGGGTCTATGTCTGCCGGCCGCAGCGCGCGGCTGTTGGCTTGGTGGTCGTAGGATTGCACGGCGTAGAGATCGAGTGCGGCTAGGCCTAGTGCTGTGAGGGTTGCTGTCGTGCGCCAGGTTGCGCCCTCGCGGCCGGTTAGGATCGGGGAAGTCACGGCGGCGATCACGGCTAGGTTGAAGAGGTGCGGAGCAAGCAGATCCGGGATCGCGTAGTAGAGATATGATAGTGGTTCGGCGGAGGTGCAGAAGGGACACTCGGCGAGTACGGTCGGGCCGAATTGGAGGTAGAGCAGCCGGGACTCGAGGCTGACGAAGCGGGCGCGCAGCGCGGCGTCGGTGGCTGTCAGGTCGCCGTTGGGGCGGAGCGCGGCGAGGCGGGAGAAGAGAACGTCGGCGGGGATCTGGAGGCGGGATTGCGTCAGGGCGAAGATGTTTTCTGGGGCGAAGAGGGGGAGGGTTCCGCGGATTAGGAGGACGAGGGCCACGGCGATGAGGATCACGAGGCTGCGCTGGACGGATGCGGGGGCGGGACGGATTTTCTGGCCGGCGGCACGGGGCGCGGCGCGGATTGAGCGGTAGTAGTTTATGGCCTTTGGGAGGAGGAGGGGGCCGAAGAAGATGAGGAGGCTCCTGAGGCTGGAGGGGAGGGTGTTAGTTTGTGGTGTTATCTTTTGGTTGCTATATGGGTTTGGGGTTGGAAGGGGAGGAGGAGGAGGGGAAATGCGTACTTGCTCCAGGATATCACCGCCATCGTTGCGGTTGCAGGCCTTTTCTTTTTTCTCGGAAAAGACTGCTGAACTGGCTATCCTGTGCCAGGTGTGTAGGGAATAGTGAGGCCGTCTGTCAGCATCGAAAGGCGTGCATACGTGTGCGTGCCCTGGCTGCTGGCGGGAAGGAGTTGGAGATGCCAGATATCGCGAATTGGGGAATTGAACGAACGTTAACAAGGCTGACAACGCTGGAGGCCAGGAACAGGGATGACGCTTCCCGCCAGGGGTAGAAAGAACCCCCACTTGACGGCGCTTGGCAGGTACGTACCCCAAATCGAGCTGTGGCGTTACTAGAGGTGGCACAGCCTTGACCCCACCAAAAGTCTCCAGCTCTTTGCCAGGTGGGTCCGTTTTTTATGGTCCAGTGAAAATATAAATTGTTCCAGCTTCTCTGCTCTGCAGCTTCCTCTCCCCTTCATCGACATCATCACACAACCAACTTCCCTCCCGGTCAGCGACATGCTTTTCAGGGGGAAGGGCACCCAGCAATGGGCTCCTTTGTATTTATCTTTTTTTCAGCAACAGCAATATACGACATTTATGATCGAGACCACACCCTGCCGCAAACATTTTCGCAAAGTGCTTTTTTGGAGAGCAAATTGCCCTCCCCCTTCCGCTTCCCTCACTACCTACCCAAGTTGGCGCATTCGAAGCTTTAACGACCCCCTTCACCGGGACCAAATGGTCGTTAAAGTCAAAATGAAGCCTAGATTAAGCCCAAGTACTCTGCCAAGAGTCATCTCATTCGTGTTGCAATGTTTTCGCTACGGCAAACCATGGAAACTTTTGCGTCTTTAACTTTGAGAGACATTACAACATCGTAAATCATGTTCGTTTTTTGGTTGGGAGTATGTGATATGATGTAATCTACAATACAACAAATCAAGAAAGGCCTGCAATCTACGAGGTCTTCTTGATCTTCGCAGCCGTGTCTTGACGACCATCTGCTCCCATCGTCGCTGCCGCCACCGGCACGCCTTGCCTCTGTCTGCTCGCAGCAATGAGCCCCACGATGGCCGTGATGGTCTCGATGATGAGCGTCAGCATCCCCGTGCACGCCCATTGCCACACCACGATGCTGACGCTGCCTAGCGGCGCCCGCGGGAACGAGGCAAACCACTCCACGTAGTAAGGGAACCAGCCGTAGGGCAGCCAGAACATGGGCTCCCTGTTGTACCAGAAGGGCAGGAACCACTGCAGGCCGCGTGTCGAGACTAGGCGCGCAGTCGTGAGGTATCGGTCGAACTTAGCGCGGGAGGCATCGAGCGAGGTTTCTGCAGGAAGGCGCGCGCGGCATCGTTAGCATTGCTGGATGGATGTATCCCCATGTAGACTGAACAAATGGGGCAGGGTGTGTTGTGCTGTGGTATGGCATAGCCTGGCTAGACATACTCTTCTTCTCCAGCTCCTCGAGCAGCTTGTCGTGCTGCCGGCGCAGCTTCGCCCACTTTGCGAACTCATCCTGGCTGCTGGTCGCGTTCAGGGCCTGGCGAGCCTCGAGGTACTCCTTCTGTCTCTTGCGCTGGAGGGCGAACTCGCTCGAAAGGGATGTCGGGACGGTTTGGACGATTCCCCATAGCTATTTCTTCGTGTGAGCAATCGCACGGCACGACCATAGTTCCAGACAGGACAGAAAAACGCACGAGATTGTTGATGGTTGTGGCGCCGATCGTGTTGATGAGCTGGACGACCAGCTCAACGACAAAGATGACGACCAGTAGCGACGGCATTCTTTGGATGGGGCTGCGTATTTGCGCGCGCGCGCTTCTGAGCACAAAATAACAGCGTGATTTGGGAGGTGAGGGCTTGCGTTCCTGAGAAGGCTTGCTGGCGAGAGGAAGTTGATGGATTTCGGTCACATGCGTGTCCACAAGCTTTGGTGGTGTGAAGAAAGCACACCCACCCAACGATGACGGAACAGCTGTCCTGGTGGGGCGAGTTTGAGGGCCACCACAGAAGGAAGGGGGGTGCCCGGTGAAAGGTCGATGTTGTCAGGGTTAGGGTTGTGGGCGGGCTGTTTGAAGCCGGCGGCTTTGTGTTGAAAGTCCCCCGTTCGACAAAAAATACGAGCAAGACACTTTCCATCGAGGGACCTTCCCGAACCTACAAGTATCTTACTTGAATATACAATTTTTTATTCATTAAATTTTCCACCCGAAAGAAGGAGAACATGCTGTGAGGCAAAAACAAAACATCCAGCCCAGGAATTGACGCTGCTCGGCTGTCCGTGCTTGACTCCATCCATCCATCCCCGAGCCTCACTCGTCGCCAAGAATACAACGGCTACCTTAGATTCGGGGCGGCAGCATTGCAAGTTCTGGTAATTGATAGTATCAAAAGTATGGAGGAACATCGGGCGTGCACCAACCAGAACATATGTGGATGAGCACCAGATCTCACCACTGATATGCGTCGCGCTCACAACTAATGAGCGCTTCTCAATACAGAATAATTTTCTCGGCTCTCATCTAAGCCCCCAGCGGTTGATCTCGAGGACGATTGTCTCTTGCAGTACGGCATCTTTCACCGTCATTCTTCCCTCTTCTCATTTCCATCTCGGTCTGATATATAGCCCTCAAGGCTTTGCAGTAACGTCCCAGCTTCCCAACAACTAGCTTACATGACAGCAGACAATCTGTCCAGCTCTACGTCTATCCAATGTCGAGGGCACTAGAAGGGAACGTCGAGGCCCTCCTGGCGACAGGCAACCCGCAGTCCGCGTACGAGTCCATAGTCGACTCTCTTGTCTCCCTGTTTGCCCATCCAGCCGGCCGACCCGAGTTCGAGATCCTCCCTGCCACCCACGTTCTCGGCAAGGGACAGTATGTGCTTCGAGACGGCCTTTCCCTGGGCATTTCCAAACTCGGCCTCGTTCAGGCCTTCCTCTTTGCCCGACCAATCTTGATGGGCCACCTTGATGGCATTGTACCACGGTCTGACGAGGAGATTGACGCCGCCACGGCAGTCATCCTGCTCCTGGATGCCGAGCATCTCACGGCTGCAAAGTAACTACAACCAACCGTTCCTGCGGCAAACCGATTGTTATCTTCGCTGCTGATCGTTGAACATCTAATAGTACGCGGAAACGCCTCCTTGCTAGAAAGATTAAAGCGGCCACGCCAGCGACAGAGGGCGGCAATGCTGGCGACATTGACGAGATCCGGGCGAAGGTTGCGGTGGACCTCGCCAAGGAGAAGCTCTTCATTGACAGTCTGCTTACGAGCAGGATGTACCGCCATAATAAGTCGCCAACATTGTTGAATCATCGCCGCTGGTTCGTTTCCATTTCTCTCTCTTCTGGTGGAAACAGCCCCGAATGGGAAAACAGCTAACAGGTGTGTTTGTCCAGGCTGTTGAACGAAATCATACAAAAGAAATTCGACCTCGATTTCGATCTCCGCAGGCAGCTGCAGGACGTCGTCTTCGTAGCAGCAGAGAGACACTCACAGAACTATTACGCCTGGCACCACGCTCGAATCCAAGCAAACATCCTGCTCGGTAGACCACTGATCGGCCTTGAGCCAGGCTACAAAGGCACCGGTAGCATCCGAACAAGTGCCGAGGCGCAAGAGATCCTGAAACTGATCGTGGATTGGTGTATGAGCCATCATACTGACACGTCGGGCTGGTCGTTCCTCTACTGGGCATTCGATCATCTGACCGGTCTTACCTCGAGCGATATCAACGAGACGTACAACAAGGTCCTCCAACTCGCCAAGTCGCTTCGGCTGACCAACGAGGCAGTCTGGGTGTTTCTGCGGACGGTGACGGCGTCTCGGCTCGTTGACAGCGAGCGGCGGCGTGACTTTGCAGACGTCGTGCATTACTTATCAGAAAAGGAGGGCGACCGATTCCCGGCCGGCAAGGTGCTGCAGGCGGCAGAGAGCTGGGTCCGCGAGTTCCAGGACGACAACACCACCAACAACAACAACAATGCATGAGTTGCTCCCCGTTGTTTCTCTCCAAGACGCAACGTCGTTGGTTCCGATTCATCACGAAGCATACCTATTATTAACCAACAATCCTCGTTGATGCACAAATCCGGCTTTCTTCTTTTGATAAGCCCTTTCCTTCGTTGGGGAGTGAGTGAGGAAATGCCTATCAAGAAGTAACGTCCCGTTTAATTCAGCCGGCAGTCCGTGGTTATGGTTGCTGTGAGACGGCCCTGCATATGCACTGCAAAACACTATGACCAAGTGCGCGCAACCCGCCGCCTTTTTTTGCTTCCGGGTTTGTGCTGCTGCACGCAGACGGGATGATAGGCACTTGTTTTTCTGTGTATATGGATTCTTTTTGTTATAATTTGCTCAGTTATCACGGTTAATTGACCCCGTTAGTAAAGTGCCTGCCCGTCTGTGTGTATTGTGCAATACGAGACGGGCTTCACAAATCACGCACACGCATATATCAGTCAGGTCACTCAGGTAACAAGGCCTCTGGCGGCGTTGAAGTTGAGTTGTGGCTTGTCGGCTCTGGTTTGGCAGTGTCTGGCCTGTCGTTCGGTTGGTTCCCCGTCAGAGTTAGAACGGATAATAAGCACGAGGCCACGACACCTAACCCGTCGTAGTCTCTTTGTTTAGGTTGTTTGACAAAACGGGCGGCGCGGCGGGGATCAAAGGCCCAAACTCCAATCGCGTGGATGACCATGGTGGCTGTTTTCAGGTTGTCCAACGTTCTTGATCGTTTGATGGCCTTGAAGTGCACGGAGTAAAGAAACCTTAAAATCGTCAACGTTGGAACTGGCTGACCATCAATGCTCTGTGGCTTTGACATTTCTTCATGACTCTCTGTCTTTGATCCTGCTGCTGCTCACTCGCTGGCAAAGGCACAGTTCACTCAAAGAATCAAAGAATACGGGAATCAGGCGGCCGGCTGATGCTTGGCACGGTGGAGCTTGACCTGGTTTGGACTGTGGTTATCTCGTGGGGTGGGCAGATGGTGTGTGCTGTCCGCGCGTGCCCCCCTGTTCGTTTCCCTGCTGCCACCCCTGCCCCTCATTTTTGGAGCACCTTTCGCTCGTTCAGGGGTAATAAAGCAAGGAGGACAAAAGAAGGGAAAGATCTGCGTGCACTGACGGAGCTGGGCAAGGAAGTGTGGTGGGTTGCCTTTCGGATATAGTGTACCAGCTCACTGCCTGCGGTTCCAGTGTTGATCATGGCTGGCTGACTCTTGTCTCCCAAAAAGTCCAGCAGCATTGAATGAACCACTGGCATCTGTTCTTGATGGCCGACAGGTCCTCGAGCACGGCGCCTCGAGACCGACACAGGTGCACAGGCGCTGGCCTCGGCAGAGCTTGTTCGAGTCCTCCGGCCAATCACGCGAGACCCTCCGGCGCCGACAGGGACAGGGATGGCATCAAATGAGCGACTGCTGTTCATTAACGACCCACCTTGCCCAGGCCCTTCCCAATCACACACATTTCCTGACACCCCAGGGAACAAAGGGCAGCATCGGGGGCTTTTTGGAGCTTCTGCGGTTGAATGAATGACGCGCCGCAAATGCAACAGTTGTGCTTTTTACACGTGTAGTGAAGAGGCGAGAAGGTGTGAACACCTTTGCTGTTTCTGCGAGCTAGCGCTTCCTTCCCCAGGTTGGCCGTTTTGAAAGAACGGAGAATCTCAGGCAGGTATCTGATCCAGTCGGGTTGGATCGGGGATTTGGCAATTCGTCTGAAGCGCTCCACAAACTCCACCGAGAGCCCGCACGAGGGAAAGGACATGAGCAAAAAATAGAAGGACTCCCTCCTGCCTTGATACGGTCCGGGCTGCACGTGGATTGCAGGCGTTGTGGAAGAAGGTGCTTTCCTTTCAACCCTTTGAGGATTTGGCAGTTCGGTCTGGTTGGTTCAGTCATCCATCCCTTGCTCCTTCCTCACTCCACGCCCCCAGTCCTTGCTCCCTGGCTCCCTGGCTCCCTGGCTCCCATGGCTCCCTGGGCAGCTCACAAAGCAACAGAGCCGGGTAACCGCAAAACCGTCTCTTCCAATTGACAGGGTCGGCCAGGACCAGCTCCTGGCCGTTGCTCCTGAGGCTTGCAAACAGCGAAAAGGGCTTGACTCGTTCCGGAAAGGACTCAAGAGGCCTGGCAAGATATCAGAGTACCTGTCGGTTATACGAAGCCACCGGGCGCGCGTGATGTTGCTCGCCAACATGGACGCATCTGCCATCCAAGCTGCAACCCTGCGACCCCCTCAAGCCCACATTGCCGCATTGAGACAGAGGGTCGCATCGAGGTGCCCTTCCCCATGCCCGTACATGACCATCCATGTCCATGGTGCATGTCCACGCCGGTCCATCGTTTCTCTGCTCTCGTCAGAAGATTCAACACCACTCCGTTTCCTCTCCTACCCTACCTGACCTACCTGACCTACCTGACCTTTTACCTTCTCGTCCTCGTCCTCGGCGTTACCTCCCCTTCTCCGCCTTTGGTCGACTCTTCGCCTGCCCATCCCGACCACCTCCTCATCCTCCGCCGGGTGTGTTGTTTTAGACCGTCGTTCGTTTCTTGCTTGTGTGTGTGTGTGTCGATCTAATCCACATCTAATCCATAATTATTAACCACGATAATCGGCCTGTCTCGCTCGCTCGCTCGCCGCAACCCTATCAGCTCGTTCGCTTCGCGTCTCTTTGTCTCGCTCGTACCGTCGTCCTCTCTTTTTTTGTCTTGCATTTTCCAAGCATCTTTCGTCAACCTCCGACTCGCCCTGTTTTATACGCATTCCGCCCGCCGGTTTAAAATAATTTTCCTGCCTCGCCATTTTTCTCTCTCTCGCCAGCCATCCAGTACCCATCAAAGTTCCAGCAAAGCGGCCCGAAGTCGTTTCCAATGCAGTACAAACTTAATCGTTAATTCGCTCCAATCCCCCCCTCGGTGCCGGAGCCAGGCACTTTGTGGTCGGTCTATAATCGCCAATAACCAAGACCTTGCCCTGTCCGGCTCCCGTCCGTCAATCATCGGATCGTTTCGCAGATCAAACGGGGCCCTGATGCTTGTATCGTACCGCCCTTGGATATCCCGATCCAGACCGAACCATCGACTCGGCTTGTAGTATACAAGGAGGAAGGTGTTTCTGCTGGGAGCTTTTGGACGATTACTTGGCTTCAGCTGAGTTTCTAGGTGCGGGAGAGGTGAGGGTTTAGTTGTTGGGCTTTCAACATGGTGGGAGTTGCTCGACTGTTGGAGCTGACGATATGGGTCTCTGCCGTTCACGCCTTTTACCCATATCCTGCGTCATATGACTGTGCAGACTACCATTCGAAGGGCTACTGCTTGCCGAGCCCGAAGAGAGATCTCGATGCTCAACCGGGGTCGGGGAAGGGTTTCACACTGGACCTGGTCCAGAGAGTGCCTGATGTATGTGTACCGAACCTACCTTGGCGATGAGCGAAGACCCCTTTTCTGGTGTGCCGATGTTTGTATCCGTGCTGACACTCTTGTTAGCCCAACGAGGACCCGGCCGTGAAAGATGCCCGGGCCGCAGCAGATGCTGGCCGACTTTCTAAGAAGTATGCGAGTGTAGAAGCTTCTCGAGTTTCACGGCAACAACCGAGCTTAGTCGCAAGAGACAACACATATTCTGTCGTCACACCTGCCGCTCCGACCGGGACTTCCCACGCTGTCGGTGTCTTTCAAGATGGAACCGACTTCTCTTACTTTGTCCAAGTCAAGTTTGGTTCATCCAAGAAGCCGTTTTACATGCTCTTGGACTCGGGGGCTGGAAATACGTGGGTTATGGGGTCGACATGCCAGTCGACTGCCTGCGAGATGCACAGCACCTTCGGACCCGCCGACTCAAAAACGCTCAAGACGAGCACTAATGATTTCGCCATCGCATACGGCACCGGCCAGGTCAAGGGACAGTTAGCCGACGATACCATCTCGATTGGGGGCCTCGATGTCAAGATGACATTTGGACTCACGGGGGAGGCATCAAAGGACTTTACGCACTTCCCCTTCGACGGCATCCTTGGACTCTCGATGAACAAGGGACCCACCGGCAACATGCTGCAGACCTTGAAGGCGGGTGGCATCATCTCCACCAACGTCTTCAGCCTCACCCTCAGCAGGGCCTCGGATGGATACAACAATGGTCAGATCACGATTGGAGGATACGAGTCGTCGGTCAAAAATATCGTATGGACGGCTATCGCGCCCTCGGCCAATTACGAGTGGGCCATACCAATGGGGGATATGCAGTGTGATGGCAAGGGGGCCGGGATCACCGGGAGGATTGCCTACATCGACACGGGCACTTCATTCGCGTTTGGGCCGGCGGCGGATGTGGCTGCCCTCCACAAACTCATTCCCGGCGCCAAGGTTAGCTCGGACGGCGTCACCTATCAGGTTCCTTGCGACAGCGACTTTGAGATCAAGATCTTTTTCTCCGGCACCGCATTCGCGATTTCGCCCAGGGACTGGATGTCGGGGAGCGGAACCACGTGCAAGAGCAACTTCTACGGCTACGAGGTTATGGAGGGCTCGTGGCTGCTTGGCGACGTCTTTCTGAAGAACGTGGTCAGTATCTTCGATGCCGATGCGGGAAAGATTGGCTTCAGCGCTCTGGCTGCGAAACCCGCCCCGACTGTGACCACAGTCGTGTTTGGTACGACATCAACAATTGCCGCGGGGGCCACAGGGCAAAACCCGACCGGCACGGGGACTACCGTTACTTCCCCAACAGGATCTTCAGCGTCCTCCAACGGCTCTGGAACGGCATCCGCGGCGGGCGGATCGGCTGCTCCTGAAACAGCGTCAAGCCCGTCTGCTTCTGCGAAACCCACGTCGCCTGCGGAGCACGTGGTGAGCAATAAGTATGTATCAATTCTCTGCATTCTCGCAGCCATTGCCATGGTGGCCGCGTGATAGCATTTATGTTACTCTAAACGGGCGGAGGTGCCCGTTCAATAATGGTTGATGGATCTTGTCTCTCCTTTTGCTTCAGCGCAAGCATTTTTGGGGGCGACTAAAAGAACGCGGGTGGTCTGTCTGTGGCTTGAGATATAGCTGCAATTCAACTCGCATTCAACACAACGAATCATCGATCATATATATTTATTTTTGGACATCATTTAATTGGCACGCTCTGGTGGGATTTCTTTTTATGTGTTCTGCATCGGTTATTGAGCCAGCCAGCGAGTGGTTTGAGATGGAAAAACACCATGGATGATGGTCGTCCTGTATACTTTTGGGACACACACACTTGTACATGATACCCACAAGGCGAGGAACGGAGCAGAAGCATTAGCAAGAACGCACGTCGAGCTCAGGGATCAAAATTTTGAATGGGAAGAGGGGAGCAGCGGAAGCCGGTGAACGGGGAAGGGGAAGGTCGAGGTTTGAACTCGCACTCCCCGTGTGTGCCTTTGTACGAAAACGACGGGAAGTCAGCAGCAGTAGTAGATATATATCTGTACATGTAATTGAAGGGTTTGACGGGCGTTTCTTGTGTACCTACATTACCTTACCTGGTAGTCTGTGTGCATTGAATGAATGCATTGATCTCGATATTGATGATGTGTTGTTTTATTTCTCCGTTCCCAGAACCTTGGGACGTTGGTTCCAGTGTTTGTACCTTGATGCATCTGTTTCAATTGGCCGACGACCCCGCTAGCTCCGCAAAGCATGAGGAGCTGGGACGGGGGGGTGTGGGGTCATAACACACGTTCCGCCGCCTTCTTGCAACCTCTCTCGAACAACCAATGACAAGATGGCCGAGGGGTTTAAGGCGCCAGACTTAAGATTTTACAAGATCTCTGGTATCGAAAGATGCGTGGGTTCGAATCCCGCTCTTGTCATCACTATACTTTTTTGCTCTACCGAAAAGGCTACCTGGACTGGTGTTGTTTGGGCGGGGAAGAAGGGGAGAAATTGGGAACTGGTTTGGTGTCTGGTGATTTTCTTTTTGGATGTTTGGTGAGTGGATGGGGATGGTGGGCTTGGCTGGGTGTTTATTCTTTACAGACACGCACGCGGTTTCTTACGCAGGCAGACGGATGGGGATTTGGTGTCTTGGGATTCGTGTGCTGTGGCTACGGGTTACACGCACATGGATCATAAAGTGAAAGAACAAACCAGACAAAGCTGGTGGTGGTAATGTAATGCATGAACTTACAGGTGTATTATACGACTCGAACAATGACTGAATTTGCGTAAAATGGGAATTAGAAACTTGAATGACAGACAGACTGGATGGATCCGTTGCGTCACAAAGACGGGCAGTGAATGCGGAACCGCAGGCGGACTGCTTGGAGGAACCTAACGCTCAGTGATGACCGGGCGGTATCCACTGAGCACTGGTCACAGCCTTGCCTCCACAGCTGGTTGCTTTGCCCCTGAACGAGGCTCCACGCACCCCTGTCATCACCCTGACAGGGGTCCTGTGCCGGGCGTGTCGGCGAGGCCAGCTGTTTGGCCAAGCACAACCTACGGGTTATGGATGCAACCATCCCGTTGGGTTTCATGAAATGAATGAATACCTAGCCAAAGCAAGACCTTGGATTTTAGCTATTCTACCTGACGCTTTCAACCGACGGACACTCAGACTTGATTGAGACTTGTTTTTCTTCCTTTTGCTTGGTGCTGAATTGCTGGAATCTAAACTACGGTCTTTGTTAAGTTAATTAATCGAGACGAACATCAAGAGCTAGCCTCGACCTCCCTCCCTCCCTCCCTTCACGCGCAAACCGACAAAAAAGACAGAAAGAAAGGACAAACAAAGTCGGCATTCCCGCCAAAGATGCCCTGATGGCCAGGGCCAGACCGCATGGCGCCGCCGCGGGAGGAGCTGCTGCTGCTGCTGCTGCTGCTAATGCACATCAACACCACCGCCGCAATGAACCACCACAATCCCAAGAAGACGAGAACGTCGGCCTGCTCATAGCAGACGACGACGACGATGACCTGGTAATGGTCAACCCGTCCCCGCCCTCTCTATCCCCGCCGCCGCCGCCCCCGCCAACAATAACAACAACAACAAGCCGACACCCGTCCAACACGCCCGACGACGACCTACAACTCCACACATCCACGACAGTCCGCAGCACCCCGCGCACGCCCCGGACCCCGAACCGCGTGCGCTTCAACCTCCCCGGCGACGACAACGACAACGACAATGCAGACCACCACCACCACGCGCGCGAGAGCTTCGACCTCGACGACTCCGACCCGCTTACTTCCTTCAATACCCACGGCGGCGCGCACCGCGTCCCGCTGCTCACCAGCCTCGAAGCGCCGTCCGTCGCGCTCGCCAACAGCGAATGGGGCGACGATGACAATGACATCGAAGACGTGCGCGCCCGCGCCGCCGCCGACCGCGCACGGCCGAAATCCGGCTTACGCAGCGCGTTCATGAACATGGCCAACAGCATCATCGGCGCAGGTATCATCGGGCAAGCCTACGCCTTCCGGCAGGCGGGGTTACTTGCCGGGATCGTCCTACTGCTTGCGCTCACGGCGGTGGTCGATTGGACGATTCGGCTGATTGTGGTCAATTCTAAGCTGAGCGGGGCGCATAGTTTCCAGGGCACGGTCGAGCATTGCTTTGGCCGGCCCGGGTTGGTGGCTATATCCGTTGCGCAGTGGGTGTTTGCGTTTGGCGGGATGGTGGCGTTTGGGGTTATTGTCGGGGATACCATCCCGCATGTGCTTGCTGCTGTGTGGCCGGGGTTGAGGGAGATGAAGGTTCTGGGACTGCTGGCGAATCGACAGGTGGTGATTTTTGTGTTTGTTATGGGGGTTAGCTTTCCGTTGGCGCTGTATCGGGATATTGCTAAGGTGAGTTTTGGGGGTGGGGAGCGAATGGAAAGGGGGGGTTTGGTGATGTTTTTGCTGACTGACTATTGTGCCCGGTGGTAGTTGGCTAAGGCGAGCACGCTGGCGCTTATTAGCATGGCTGTTATTATCGTCACGGTTGTTGTGCAGGGCGCGCTGGCACCGAGCGAGGACAGAGGGCAGCTGGGGGACTGGCATTTGTTGATTATCAACGATGGGATTTTTCAGGCTATTGGCGTTATTTCGTTTGGTATAGTCTTCCTCCCCGCCCTCCTTTTCCAAATGCCCTTTTTCTTTTTTCCTTGGGCATAGTACTAATGAGTGTACAGCATTCGTCTGCCACCACAACTCACTCCTCATCTACGGCTCGCTCGAGACCCCGACCATCGACCGCTTCGCGCGCGTGACGCACTACTCGACAGGCGTGTCGATGCTGGCGTGCATGCTCATGGCCCTGGCCGGCTTCCTCACCTTTGGCGACAAGACGCTGGGCAACGTGCTCAACAACTTCCCCGCTGACAACACCATGGTCAACGTGGCGCGCCTGTGCTTCGGGCTCAACATGCTCACCACGCTGCCGCTCGAGGCCTTTGTCTGCCGCGAGGTCATGCTCAACTACTTCTGCCCCGGCGCGCCCTTCAGCATGCGCGTGCACGTCGGCCTGACCACGGGTCTGGTGGCTGCTGCTACGGCTATTAGTCTCTTCACCTGTGATCTCGGGTCGGTGTTTGAGCTCGTCGGGGCGACTAGCGCTGCTGCTATGGCGTATATCCTGCCGCCGCTGTGCTACATCAAGCTCACCACACGGTCGTGGAAGACGTATGTGGCCTGGGGTGTTGTGGTGTTTGGGTGTGTGGTTATGGTTATTAGCGTTTTGCAGGCGGTGCAGAAGATGATTAGTGGTGAGTTTCTTCTTCCCCTTCTGTTGTTTACTCTGTCACCCCCTTTTTGTTTTGTTGCGTCGGCTAATACTTGCTGTCTGTCTATAGGCGAGGGAGGTAAAGCGCAGTGTATGTAATGTTGCTGGGCCAACTGCCACTGCCTGCCTGCCACGTTTTCTCTATACCTGCCCGCCGGTTTGGGGAGTCAGGAGAGTTAGAACTAGACGAAGAAAGAAAGAGAGGAAGGCTCGACAGGCAAAGCATGGCGTACTGCGTCTGGAGGTGATGGATCCCCCCATTGTTGTCAATCAAAGACACTGGGGCTGGCTGGTTGGGCTATCGGGCGTTTTATTTAGATCTGCATTGTGAAAAGCAAGTTTGTTTACTTTTGGGGGGTTTGTTTGGGATGGTGTCTTCTTTGAGTAAGTGAGCATGTGGTACTGTGTAGGTAGGTATGTGCTGCTGTGCAAACTCAGGTACTACCGATCTTGTATAGATGGAAATTGATGGAGGTATTGGGATCATGCATGAACCTATCGTCTGCTCCAACACAGCGGAAAGTATCGGGTAATCCAGGTTTCGAATAATATGTGCTAATACTTGTCAAGCCGCCAGCGCAACCCCGAAAAGATCACGTCTCCTCGGTGGTTGCCACCCCCAGTGTACGTAGTAGTAAAGGGAGGAAGGGAAGGAGTGAGGTAGCTTACAACCCCTTATCTACCAATCCCGTCAGACCGTCGCTGATGACATGCATCAGGTAGCAAGCCGCCCGCCTGTGGTGTGTGTTGATGCACGGCAATGTAATATAATGGGGAATGGGACGTGGTTCCCCGGACTTGATTTGCTGACGCTGGTGGTGGGAAGGCGGTAGTTGTGTGTGTGGGTTGCAGCAGCCATCCTAAGCGACACCTCATTTGTCTACCTGATGTGCCTCGTGCCTTCCCTTCCCCCTCACTCTCCCCACGCTTCGCCAAGCGTAGCGTACCAACCTGTAGGTAAAGGTAGACACACGAGAACAGCTGGACTGGACGGGTAAGGTAAAGTAAGGTAAGGCAAGGTAAGGTAAAGTGATCACAAGCCGTCTCGCAGTTGTCGAACCCCGCTTCTCTTAAGGGCGGGCACTGTTCATATATATCTACCTGACCTCCACCACCACAAAACTTCTTCCACCCTCGTCATCTTCCTTCGGTATACACACATTTGCACCACCCTGAAACAAACACATCGTCGTCGTCGCCGCTGTCGATAAACTATTTCATTCTTCCCAAATCCCTCAAAAAAGCCCACAGCAACCATGCACGGAGCCACTTGCCCCAAGTGCGGAGTCGCCTCGGACGGCTCCAAGACCTGCGGAGGCTGCGGCGCGGTGAGTTTGTTTTGCCTTTGCCCCTCCTTCCTTCCGCTCGCTCTACATCTATAAAACACTGGAACACATTGGAAACAACAGTCTAATTAACTGACAACTGATGTTTTTATTTCCAACAGTCGTGCCCGGTCTAAGATCATAATAGATCTAGCCAAAGCGAAACTGAAGTCGAGCAGCCCGTCGTCGTGTGTGGAACAACAACACCCTGTCCGTCTGGTCCCACGGAGGGATGGCATGGCGCTACGTCACATGATGATGATAGTCAGTCAAGAATGAAAAGATGTCAAGGCAGCGAACTGTGCTATGCTATGCTGTGCTATAATTACTGTGCCGTGTTCAGTCTCAGCCAGCCAGGCTTTTGCTTTCCGTTCCTTGTCTCAAGACTCTCCACGGGGCGGGTTGGTATGGTGCTTTGCAAAAGCTCTCCGCCATCGTCAAACTCACGACAATTTTTTTTTTTTGTTGGCTTCAGAGTCAATACCACCCACCAGCCAAGCAAGCCCCACGTAACTCTTCCTCACCTTTCGCATCCTTTCGCCTTTCGTGTGTGTGCCCGCCCGCGTGTCCATTTTAAACCTCCTTCCTAGATAGATATAAGCATACTGGAGGGTATTATATCAGTCCTTCCCTGTAGACCGATACAACAAAGTGAGAAAAGTGAGAAAAGTGAAATTCCAAACGGCCTCCTTTCCTTAAGCTTTCTTTGTTAGGTAGCTTTGGCTTTACGAAAAAAAGCCTCTTTACATTGCCACAATTGCCTATAACGTAAGTAAACGCACACCTAGCACCCCCGTTTGCCATGAACACACGAACACCCTCCACCTTCCCTCACACAAGCACCCTCGTGACAACGCCAACGCCGTATTAGACTCAAGGTCCCTTAGATCGAGTCCCACCACCCCAACAAGAACACAAGGTAAGCTCAACCGTAGACCACAAGGTCAAAGTCAAAGTCAGTCAGACAGAGGCCAGGTTCCAAGGCGGAGCCAGGGTGGAATAAACACTCTTGATATCCACAACCTCGTAATTAAGTTCAACTTTCAACAACGCCCAGCACGTCACGTCACAGCACATCAAATCAACCTGGAAGTTAAAACCTTCGACACACACATCAACAACGAACAACGAGGTAGGTAGGCAGGTGAATAGGTAGACAGTCGCGTATCAAGTCAACAAGCAATAGATGTATGTGATCGGTAGGAGGCAGTCAAGGTAGTGAAGGTAGGCAAGGTAAGGCAAGGTAAGGTAAGCAATGTAATAAGTAGGTAAGGTAGGTAAGGTAGGTAAAGGCACCTATGTTGTACCATCCGCAATCTTGGCCACGAGACAAGAGACAAGGCGAGACAAAAAAAAGAAAAGAGCAACACCTTCACGACCTTCCTTTCTTAGACCGCAATATCAGCACGCGCGCACCGAGAACATGAGAGCAGGGAAAAAGGATAAAATAAAAAGTAAGATAAATAAATAAAAACGGGCAAGCAAGCAGCAACTAGAAGAAAAAAAAAGAAGAAAAAAAAAACCAGAGAGAGCCAAGAACAGGCAACGCACTTTCCCTCTTCGTACATCGACAACACCACCAACAACAACAAGATCAGGAACGGATTCCCCATCTTGACCCGTTGACCCACGTGTGAACTGATCCTCCATCCATCCATCCCAACTGCCAACCACTAACAACTAGTCACCAATATATTCGAGGCGCGACGCAATAAAGGACAACAAAAATTCGGTTTCTCTGACACACACACACACACACACACACAGACTGCACATCGACTCTCTCCCGCTCCCGCGTCTCGTCGATACCATGATATGACCAATCGACCGCAAATACCGCCAGACCAGACCAGACCAGACCCGACCAGACCCCCCCGCGAAAGATGACTCCATTTCGTTTACCACGCCTCCGAGGATGCCAGAGAAGGGGAGGACAGGCGAGCGACGCGCCGGTCCACGGTGAAATAAAAAAGATAGTATGTAGTATGCCGAGAGAAAGCCACGCAAGAGGACGGCTTCTGGACGAGCTTGCGTTGGTCCCCCCTCCATTCTCTGTCCTTTCCCCGACCGTCTGTCCATCCGTGTGAGCAATAGAAGAGTTCCCAGTCCGATCTGATTGACGTCCTTCACGCCCCTATCCTCTGGGCGATTAATTCCCTCGATCGAGCGAGGATCGGGGAAAAAAGACGAGCATACTGGATTACAAGTGCGGGTAAATTGGCATCGACGGAGCTAAACAGCCAGCGCACGCGGTCGGTTCCAAGGGGTATTCCCGCTTAAGAAGGAACCGAGCTCTTGCAAAGACCACGCTTGTTCTTTGTCTTCTTGAGAAGGGCAGCCCGTGTTGCGTTCTCAAATACCTCGCGGACACCCTCGTTGGTCTTGGCCGAGCACTCGAGGTACTTGTAGCCCGAGATCTTCTTCTTGATGAACTCGCCCTGTGATATCACATTGTCAGCTTGTGGTTGTGAAATAGGAGGGAGGCTGCCTAATCGATCCTGGTTGCTTCATAGGAGGCACGAGCGCAAGAAAGATTTGGGCCGCCACCATGTTTCAGCCCTGCTTACCTGTTCGGGGGTGACGGGCGTCTGGCTGGTCTTGTGGAGCTCCTCAATGGTCTTGGGGTCGTAGCGCAGATCCTTCTTGCATCCGACAAGGAGCACGGGCACATCGCGGCAGAAGTGCAGCACCTCGGCGTACCACTATTTGCATCACACATACTGTCAGTAACTGGGGCGAGGCTGGAAGGGGAACCGTGTCCGTCGGAGCGACGCGGGGCGAGGCTCACCTTCTCCTGAACGTTGTCGAGGGAGTCGGGGGAATCAATGGCAAAGCAGATCAGGACGACGTGGGAGTCGGGGTAGGACAGGGGGCGGAGACGGTCGTAGTCCTCCTGGCCAGCCGTATCCCATAGCGCAAGCTCGACGTGTCTGCCATCAACCTCGACATCGGCAACGTAGTTCTCAAAGACGGTGGGCACGTAGACCTAAAGGCAGCGTTAGTTTGCTTGGTGCATTTTGGGCATTGTATCTGGCCTGCAGGGGACTTTTGGCGGCTTTTGGCCGGCCTGTCGAGGCGAATGTGTCGGTGCGTGTCGGACGGGGCTAGGGTGTTGAGAGCGCGACGCCAAGCTTGGCCGGCTGACGGCAAACATCGAACGAGCGAGGAGATGTCGTGAGGTGTAAAAAGGCGGTCGAGAGCATCAGACTTACTTCAGGGAAGGTTCCCTTGGAGAAAACACTGTAGTCGACGTTAGCGGATGAGCGATCGAGATCGAGATCGGGAGCGATGGTGATGGTGATGCGGATAGGGGATGCGGATGGGGCTGAGGCTGGGGGGAAATGGTGATGACGATGCCCATCACGTTTGAGAACTTGAGGCACCACAACCAAAGAGAACAGCAAAGAGGCACATACATCAACAAGCAGGTCTTTCCGCAGGCACCATCGCCGACGATGACCAGCTTCCGGCGGAGTTCGGCAGACATGATTGCTGGGGCGGGATGGGGGGGCTAGCTCTGGGAAGAGATGGTGGATGGACGGGAGACGAGAGGAGCCGTGCAACAACAGTAGTTGTTTTTGATGTCTGTTGATTGCGGCGGTCGGGGGGTTGCGTTGCTGCAGTCGACGAAGAAATGCGGAGTGCGGAAGACGGGAAGGCGGTACCGCTTGGGAGGTTTGTTGTCAATAATAAGAGATGCAAAATGCAAGAATGGGGACGGGGGACGGGACTGGGGACGGGGAGATGGAAAGGGTCGAGCGGTGGTGACTGGCGAGACAGGAGATAGGTAGGCCAGGTAAGTTCCAGGTTACGGAGGTAGGTGTGAAAGTGGAAGAGAGTGGAAAGTCAGTCAGGCCGCCTCAATTGACGACAGAGAACACAGACCAGCCCAGCCCATCATCCATCCACTTGAGAGTCCTGAGCAGTGACAGGACAGGACAGGACAGGGCAGGCACCTACCAGGCAGGCAGGCAGGCAGGCAGGCGACAGGCGACAAGCGACAGGGCAGGGTAATGGCCCGTAGCAGGGCAACCTTCACCCAGAGCATGGACGAATGCGTTGGGGGTTGACCAGCCAGCAACCACCGACCACTCAGGTTGACTCTGACCACTGGCCGGCGACCGGGGGGCCTGGGGAACGAAGAGGAGGTGCGCTGTGACCTGAAGCGCTGTGAGTGGACAAAAGCTTGGGGGGCTTGCCCGAGTCGCTGTCCGCCCTGGTTGGCCTGCTTGGTCTGGGCTCTGGATGGGGCCTAGTCCTACGGTAGCCCGTCCGTCAGTGCCAACCTGCCGGCGGCCAAACGATCCGTGACTTTTGACAACTGCGATGGATGGACATCGAGACCTCAACACAAAACCAAGAACGACGACGTGAACCCGAGAAACAGCACAGTGATAAATCCACAAAAGAGAAGTTATCCGCACCGTGCTGAAGCGTGCTAGGGTACCATCTGAATTGTTTTCATTCACCGCGCTTCCTTCAGGTTAATTATTACTGACCTATGCATCGGGTTCATCCGGTGCCAGGTACTGGGTACTGGGCACGGGGTGCAGCGGGACTCGTGGCGGCGATAGCTTTAATGTCCAAAATCCAATCTGCAGGTGTCGGCCCCTGAAATGGAGCGGTGCATTTCTTGTCTCAGCTTTTTGCCTGGCGCGCCTGGGCTTGAGTACCGTATCCCGTACCTGACCTTGAGACGACTAAGACACCGTGACATGTGAGAATTAGCATCCCGACTCCCTACGGGGAAACCTGTGGTTGCATCCGCAGCGATACCGATCCATCCCATCGTTGACCTCCAGCTGCTGTCGATGGACTCTCTTGTCTCGCGAGCTGAAAAGCAATCCCAATGCAAATCCGGGGCCAGTGCAAATGGAGCAATGTCAGGCAGGCTGGCTAGGGACCCGGGCTGGGCTCCGCCACATGAGATGAACCGACATCTGGAAGCTTAGAAGAGCAAGATAATCCGTACCGAAGGAAATGAGCAGACAGCACAAAGGCGGAGCAACGTCATCCCCCACTGACGATCCGGCATGTCGACATTGGAGACCTCCCGTTTTCATTTTTGGACACATCTTGGGGAGGAGTTGGAGCTTTGCACAGCACTGGTTGAACTCCCCGTCGGTTGGCCGCGCGTTGTTCGAGAGGCAGGGAGATCAGGTTGGTACTGTAGGTACCTCACTCAGTGACCCGAAATGAGTCCTAGGAACACAGTCTTACCGCTAGGACTTTTCGTGTGTTTTACACATCCGACATTGCACGTGTGTGGAGGGCGCAACAACAAGAGCCGCAACCACCCGCCAATTGTGAACAGCAGCAGAGTGGGCGGCAGTGGGCAACGGAACTGAGGTGTACACAGTGCCTACAAAAGGACGGGTACCTTCCATGTCAGCCTCAAAGCGCATCCAGACTCCAGCATACGTGCAGCTCAAGGCCAAGGGCCAAGGCCAAGGCCACCTCGAAGCGAAGGACGGCTGGTGCTGCAAGTCGGAGCTCGCTGCAGCGCGTGTGTCCGGCATCAATTCGTTCGATAACGAAGTTGGCCCTTCCGCATCATGTCGCAGGTGCTGGGCAAGTGAGGCAAGGCAGTGATTGACCGCCCCGGAATCTTGGATGGTTGTTGTTGTGCATGCCATAAGGCGTCTACTACGTACGCAGTAACTGTGTACTGCAAGCGCAGGTGCAGGTGCAAGTGCAGTGCATTTGAATGAATCCATGCATCCATGCACTGCACTGAACTGGGCGACGTGCACATCCGGGGCGGTGGGTCGAGCTGTGAAGCGAGGAAGGTACTCCCGTAGGTCGGCGGGCGGGCAGTTGTCAGTTGCCGCCCGTGGTTGGACAGCCGCCAAAGAAAAAAAAATACCCACACGAACTCACCACCACTGAGCCAGCCATCAAACCACACGCAGCTTCCCTGTCAATCCGTGCTGTCGGTCGCTTACGGGTTAGACTAGCCCGTAACGCTTTTTTGCTCGGGGCCGGGGCCATTGATTGTCAACTCGAAGTCTCCACGAAGCTCGAAATCTCGCGATCCATCGGCGAGAGCCTCCGTCCCGCCCGCCCTCCGCCCTCCGCCCCCAGCAGCCCGCACGACTCCCACGGGCAAATTACTGAACCAGCCGACCGACCAACCGACCGACCGACCGACCGACGAACGTACCTCACATCGCCCGCCATGGACAAGATCCTGCGCAGAGTGCGCATGGCCGAGGGCCAGGTCGTCCGCCGGAACAAGCGCAAGAGCGCCGAACGCCACGGCCTCGACAAGTTCCACCGCCGTCAAGGCATGCAGCCACTGCAGGCCGAAGCCGGTGCGCACCTCGCCGCCGCCATCAGAGCCCGGACAGAGGACGTGAGGCTGGGCCCGATTGCCCCCCGCCGCGACGTCAGCATCGTCGACCAGGCCTCCAACTACTGGGGCTCCATCTCGGCCGGCCGCGCCATGCTCGACACCAAACTCACCACCGCGCAGAGGAAAGCCCGGTGCGCGTGGGCCGGCGGCGAGGAGCACCTGTGTCTGGCCGTCGGCGACCGCGTCGTCGTCCAGGAGGGGCCCTACAAGGACAAGATCGGTGTCATTGACCGCATCGACAAGAAGAACATGGCTCTCGAGCTCGCAAACGACCTCCGAGTACGTCTCGTGCCTCCCCCTCCCTCCCTCCATTCCCATTCCCATGCAGCAGCAGCATAATACTCACAACAGCCCCCGCCAAACAGGTAAACGTCTCCGTCCCCGGGTACATGGTCGACGAGGCCGAGAAGCCAGTCCGGGTCATGAGCTCCCTGGTGCCCATCTCCTCAGTGCGGCTAGTCTACCCCGTCACCGACCCCAAGACCAAAGCCGTGCGCGACGTCATCATACGCGAGCTCAAGCCCGTCGAGATCCGCCACGACCGGCCGACGCGGACCAAGACATGGAAGCGCGTGGTGCCAGGCGACAACATCGCCATCCCCTGGCCAAAGCGGGCCGAGAAAGTGATCGAGGACCACCCAGTCGACACGCTGCGCATCCTGGTCGAGGAGCGCACCTTTGTGCCCACGCTGCTAAGCCCGCCCATGCCCGAGTCGGTCGTCGACGAGCTGCGCAACGCCTACAGCATCTTCCGCACCAGGCATACCCCCGAGTACATTGCCGCAAAGGAGGCCGAGGCGGCCGCCAAGGACGCCAAGAAGAAGGCCGACCGCGCCATGCTGCTGCCCGTGCAGGCCTTCAACCGCCAGCAGCGCGAGCTGCGCCGCGCCCGTGGCCAGCCCTTGCTGACCGACGAGATGCTCGCCAAGATCGGCCAGGTGATTGCCAAGAACAAGCTGGGCGAGGTGTTCACGGCGGAGAGCGATGCGGATACGGCGGCGGACAAGCTCCGGAGCGCAGTCGAGCAATTATCAATCAATGCCGATGCTGTGCCAAGCTCGGCATCCGAGAACAAACCACCCCCGTCCTCGTAGGCCCCGCCTGACGGGTCTTTTCTCTCGAGTTGAGAGTGTGCGAGTAATGAGGAGGAGAGAAAGAAAGAAAGACAAGATACTGTAACATTTTTGCCACAGGGCTCCCATTCCATGTAACAATAGTGTGTGTGTGTGTGTGTGTGTGTGTGTGTGTGTGTGTGTGTGTGTGTGTGGTGTATATACATAGCATATGAAATCCGCCTTTGGATCGGATTCCACCCCAAAATAGAAAGAGAGAGGAGAGGAGAGGAGAGGGAGAGTGGCTGGCGCAGTGATGGACATATACACACCCATATGACCATCAGTCCAGAGCGCCAGCGAGGAAAAGATAAAAAATGATCTGTATAGGTACATATTATTGACTTCCCGCAATCCAGTGAGCAGCAGCAACAACACCTTTTTTTTTTTGAGGTTTACCGTTCATCTTTTCAGGGCCCGCCGAGATCTTTACGGCGCTGGCTATGTATGTAACAAAGCGAGTGGCGGAGAGAAAGTGAAGCAGAGGTCAATCAAGATGCGAGCAAGAAAGAAGAAAAAAGGGGTATCAACAAACTACTGAACATCACATCACATTCTGCCACCAAAGAAAGGACTGGAAAGAACAAGACTACATAGTACGTCAGATAGGAAAGTAGGTAGTCATACAGATACATCAGGTAACAAACAATATCAACCATCTCGTTATCATCAACCTCGTCCATTCACTCCAGTCCCATCCCTAGCCCCCAATGCCACAAAACACAACGAACAAACACGTGGAGCGTAAATTTAGCAAAAGAAGATCTGCCAAACACACGCCAGTGCTAAAAAAACAAACAAAAAAAACACAAAGTCCGGGCGAATCCCGGGAGGGTATTTGAATCCTCAACCAGTCCAGTCCGTTCCAGTCCAGTCCAGGCCTAGGACATCGCCATCCACACCCTTGATCATAAAGTAAAACCAAAGCAAAAATAAAACCAAAGCAAAACAAAGCAAACGCCCATCCCCATCCAAACCCAGCAGCCGTCCCTTCCCGTCCCGTCGCTACCAGCCAAATAAACTGGCCCAACGACCTTTGCTGTTCCCCCTTCCCTTCCCCTAATCCCTGGATATCAAGTTTTTCATACTTCATCTTCTTTCTTTCTTCGAGCAGTCGTTTCAAAACTCGTCACGAAAAAGAAAATCATTACTGGGTCGTAGTAGCCCCCCTGAATGGATCGGATCACTCACTCCTCTTGGTTCTGGCTGTCGTCAACGAGGATGACGACAGTCAGCGTCGCCGCGTATGCCTCGCGGATGGCGCATGCCATACTACAACAAGTCAGCACATCATTTCCCACAAGGATGGGAATGAATGGGCAGGAAAAAAAGAAAGAAAGAGACTCACCACGTCCTCCCAACATCCGCAACAACAGCACTAAGCCCCCACTGCGCACACCACGCTCTAGCCAAGACCTCATGATCCGTGACGCCAAACGCCTCAACAACCAGAACCTTCTCCTCATCAACCGCATCCCTCTCCTTCTCCCCCTTCCCCTTACCGCCGCCGAGGTTTCCCGCACTAGCACTAACAGGCATCTTCCCCTTGCCCGTCGTACCCGCGCCAGCGCCCCCAGGCGGACTCAACGACCTCGCGCCCCGCCTCCGACTGCTCGAGTCCATCCACCCGCCATCCCACTCGCCCAACGCAACCAGCTCGTCGGCCTTAGCGCGCTCAAAGACATAGTCAAAGAACAGCGGGTGCGGTCCGTCGGAGCACGGCCACGCGTGCACGAAGTTGACGTCAAAGGCCAACCTGACGGGCCAGCTGCGGCCGTCGATGGCGAACTGCACGCTGGCCTCGAACCACGCCGGTCCGGAATCGTTGGGATGCGGGGAGGCGCATCCTTTTAGAGTCAGCATCTCGATGCGGACCAGGTCGCCTTCGCCGCCGCGGTATCCGTCGTCATCGTCTTCGGCCATGACGAGGTCGTATTCACTGACGGGGTAGATGGCAGCCGGTGGGCCGAGCGGGTCGGACCGTTCGCTCATGGACCGCACGTCGTCGGGCGTGATGGCGCGATGGGGCAGGGGCTTGCGGGAGCGGATCCGTGCGATCTGGGACCGCGCGAGGTCGAGCGTGGGTCGCGCGGGGCCGACCCAGCCCGCGACGGCGTGGCAGGTGGGCGCGAGGACCTTGCCGACGATGCTCGCGGCCGTCCAGTAGGTGTAGCTGCCACGGTACTGGAAGCCGCAGTGCGGGTGCATGTGGGTGAGGAGGGCCAAGGCATCGGTGGCGCGGTCTGGATCCATGTCGATCAGCGAGTTCATGATCAGGAACGGGAAAGTCGGGCCGGGCAGCACGAGCCCGCTGAAGAAGGCCATGGCGTGCGACGAGATTTGCGTAAGGGAGGAGGACGAGTCGGCTTCGCGGGCTGCGAGCGAGGCCAGTGTGGCTTGCAAGTTGGGCCACTTCATCATCTGTGCGAAGCGCTTGAGCATCTTACTCTGGCGCTTCTTGAGCTTGAGCCGCAGGCGCACCGAGGACGGCGTCTTGTTGTTGGACGATTCGATGCGCATGTTTTCGCGCCAGCGGCGGGCGAGGGCGAGGGACCATTGGATGGTGGGCGGGATTTGGAGGAGGAGTTTCTCACGGGCTTCCATGATGTGGTGGCGCGAGTTGATGCGGAGGTCGAGCTCGGCGCTGAGGAGGAGCTGGTGGAAGAACTTCTGGTAGCTGGACGCGTTGGCGGGGGTGGTGTCGAAGATGAACTTGGTTGCGACCTGGCTGCGCGGGTTGGTGAAGTCAATCCAATCCGGGCGGGAGAGCACCATAATGAGGTCGGTGATCTGCTTGTCAAGGGTGCGGTGCGGGCTGATGTATTTGTCCGGATCACGCAGAAGCTTGCGGTAGAGGTTGCGGTAGAGGAGGCTCTCGTCGTCCTCCTCGAGGCCGCGCTCAAGCTCCTTGAGCCGCGAGAAGATGCCCTCGAGGTCGATCTCGCGCGGCATGACCCCTGGGTCGCGGAGGGCAATGGGGGGCGGGAGGGCACTGGCGAGCGATGTCCAGTGGTTGAGCGTGATGGTGCCGGGGCGGCGGCCGAAGCAGAAGGCCAGGCTGGGCTGCTCGAGAGTCTCCCAGGGCGAGGTTGCAGGACCGGACCCGAGGATGCGAAGCGTCATGAGCTGGGTCATAGAATCGTGCTGGTTCGCGGCGTCGGTCTCGTCGCCCTTGTTGCCGGCAGCGGTCGCGAAGAGCATGTAGTATTGGTCCGACGCGTGCGGGATGGGGCGCTTGTGGCCGCGGAAGGCCGGCACGCCGCGGGCGATGAGCCGCATGGCAGCGCCGAGGGGGAGCTCTTCGCGGGTCGACATGCCTGCGGGCGGCCACTCGGTCAGCGGGCCCGAGTCCAGATCGAAGCGCCGGCCGTTGGGCAGCTCCCGGCCCTTTCCCTTGGCGGCACTGGGGTCGGGGCGGCGGGACCGCCGGCGGTCGCTCGAGAAGTCCCGGGGCGGCGCATTGGAGCTCCGCCGGCGGTCGCCCAGCACGTCGCCGTCGCCGTCGCTTGCTCGTCGAGGCGGCCTCTTTTCCTGGAGAAGCGTCGTCAGTACGTATTTATCTATATAGCAAACATGTACTCACTAGTTTCCCGCTCCGGGTCGCCGAGCTCCGGGTGCGAAACAGACCGCCCCAGAAGCCCTTCTTCTTGGGGTCCAAGTCGGTCGTCATCCTGGACGCAGCCGCCGTCGTCGCGGTCCGGGGCGTTTTTGCTGATGGTGTGGTTGGTGATCAAGCTTGGGATCGCGGGTTGCAGCAGACATCGGCGCGTGTCAAGGGAGGGAGCGTGGTCCTGTTTTTCTCTCTCTTTTTTTTTTTTTCGTCCGTAATTTTTTTCGTCCCTTTCTTCCCTCCCTTTGCCTTTTTGCTCCTACTCTTTGGTTTGATTTTCCGTGAACCGTGCTGCTGTCGGTGAGGCTGAGTTTGGTGCAGCAGACACGCGTCTCAGCATGAGATGGTGGGATGCCGCGGTGCAGGTGACACCCGTCAACCGCGGGGTCTGGGGTCTAGAGTAAGAGAGGTCAAGCTCGATCGATCCCGTAGCCAAGGTAAGGCAGATTAATTGTTGCAGCGCAGCAGCAGCAGCAGCAGCAGCAGCAGCTCGGCTCCCTCCCGTCCACGGTGGGTGAGTTTCCCGCAGCCGCAGCAGAAAAGCAGAGATCGGAAAGCAGAAAGCTATAGCAGCTACTGGAATATGGTGAGGGTTCAGTGAGGTGGATGGTGGAGGTTGTGGTGGGCTAAGTAAGTAGGTCCTTGCACCAGGTATGTAGGTGTGTGTACCTGCCTGCACCTGATATCCGGTGGTGGAAATCTTTTTCTCTTCGTTTTCTCTTTAATATTTCTTGTCCACACATCAAAATGGGATGAGACGCGAATGAGAGGGAAGTGGTCAAGGCTAGGGAGACGCACAATCCTTTTTCATCAACTAGATGGACAGACGATGAAACAGGCAGACGCGCTGGCCAGGAGCACCTACTTACCCACCAGGTACCTGAACTATTTGGTATGCATGCTTCACCGGTTTTATATACTTACCTAGGTACCTATCCGCAATGCGTGCTCGCATAACAACGACAAGATAGGTCAGGTAGAGAAACTCAGGTTCTCAACGAGAACACCATCACCAGCAGTTTATCCTACCTTCGTTTCAATTTACGTGTATGTATGCAAAGGCAATGTGCGGCGTGCGTTTCCGTGTCCGACCTGCAGCAAGACCGTCAGGCATTTTGCTTTGCTGCAGATGCAATGCACCTACCTTATGCACCTCCGATTCAACTTGCATGTGCGTGTCCAAACCCAATCGATGTCTCGTCGCTCTGCCCCGATGTTGCATCCCTCACCCGGTGACGACCCGTAGACCGGAGACCAGCTCAGACGTGCGTGCGTGCGTGCGTGTCTGTCTCTCCACCCGCACGCACGTCTTGCAAGGCCCGACGTTCAAAATCTTTTTGCTAGGTGGTTGAGACGAGAGCTGCAACATCGTTCGTGCCTGCCTGCCTGCCTGCCTGACTGACTGACTGACCGACTGACTGACTGACTGACCGACTGACTGACTGACTCACTTGGAGGACCGGACTAACATGATGCTATGAACGCCGCCAGCAGCCTGATTGCTGCCCGGACCCCACTACTACCACTTGACTTGCACATATTCTCTCTTCAATGTTTTGTGAATTGTACCTGGCAGCACAACAGCTGCACGTCGTCTGCTGTAACGCCAATTCTCTAGATATCCTTTCTCACAACTTTTATGCTCCATAACATATGCCCACCTAACCGCCCCTCTCACTACCTCCGATCCCCCAACAAGCTCAACCTCTTAAACGTCCCCACAACCGGCGGTTCCTGCTTCTGCCTCGCCGCCTCCAAACTCTCCTGAAAGGCCCCCTCCCCGCCACCAGCCCTATACACATCCCTCTCGTCCTCACCCAGCCCACCCACCACCACCGCCTCCTCACTCTTCCCCCAGACCTCACCCACAGCGAACCTACACCCCTCAACGACCTGCTCCATCAAATCATCAATCGCCCTCGCCCGCTCCGGCATATTCCTCCTGACCAACCCAAACACCAACCTCTCGACCTCGCCCTGCGTGCTCTCGACGCGTTCCACGAGCCTTCTGACGCTATTAACCAGGTACTCCTCCTCGTAGACCGTGCCCTTGCGGCCTCTAGCCCGTTTCTTCTCCTCGCGCTTTCGGTTCTTGCTCGTGGCGTGCGAGACGTTGCTCCCCAGCGTGCCCACGCTGCCGTCTTTACCCGTGTAGCGCGTGAACAGACTGGCGTTGGTGCTCATGCGCGAGCTGGCGGCGACCGAGACGTCGTCGGGGATGTCCATGCCGGCGTAGCGGGTGTCGCCCTCGTAGAAGGCGAGCGGGTCCTCGCGGGCCTTTTGGCGGAGCTCGGCGATGCGGGGGACCTGTGCCTTGAGCTGCGCCTTGCAGTCGGCTAGGAACTCGGTGCTGCTGGAGAAGGCCTCGGCTAGGCCTGCGTCGACGCCGCTTTCGAGTAGGTCGGGCCGCTTGTGGAGTGACGCGAGGCGCAAGGCATCGGCGAAGAGGTAGCCCTTGCAGAGACACTGGATGGCGGTTTCCACGGAGCGGAGGTGGTCCATGTGGATTGTCGCCGCAGCGGCGTAGTCCTTGGCTTCGCGGAGAGCGTCGGCGAGAGTGCTCGCGAGCTCGTCGAGCTTAGCGGCCTGCATGGGCGGGCTTTGTTGCTGGGCGGCGAAGAGGCACTCGCGCCAGCACGCAACGCCGGACTTGAGGTAGCAATCCGTGGCCTCGGCAAAGTTGTTGAGCGACTCGTACGCAAGCCCGGCTTCTCTGAACTGGGATTTGGACTTCAGATAGGCGGCGTAGAGGCCGGTGAGAATGTTGTGCTCCTGCTCCTGGCGGCGGTAGATTTGCAGGGCGTGCTGGTACAGACTGTGCTTGACTACATAGTCCTGGACTACCTGGAAGTCGTCGAGCACCTTCAAGTGATCAAGCGCCTTCTCCCAGTTGCTGAGTTTGTCGTCGATGGCGAACTGACGGTCCAGGACGGACATCTTGTGGAGCTCTTGGATGAATGGAAGATACTCCCTGGGATCCCGCTGGGACTGCTGAGCGACCAGCAGAGTAAGATCCAAGTCGTACATACCGAGCGCCCGGTCAAACAGTTTGTTGACGTCGACAAGGAAGCAAACATGCTCGACAGCCCGTTCCGCCAACGACTCATCCTCCTGCATCAGCTGGGCGACAACGGAGAGGGCATCGTCAAGAGCTGGCGGGCTCTTGCAGACATGCGCCGTGATGATGTTCTGGTTATTGACCTTCTTTTTCGCCCGGAGTCTCTGGAGAATAGCGTCACAGATGGTGTTGATTTTCCCCGGCTTGTTGGAGACGACATTCGTGGGCTCCGGCAGCTGGTTATCCTTTGTGGGGAGGGTGGTGTCTTTATACATGGTCTGGGTGACATCCTCGTCCTTCAAAGTCGAGAGGAACAAGTCGATGTGGGCGGGGTCCTTCACCTGTTCGAGGACCAGGTCGACGTTCTCAAGGAACTGTTCTGGTCGATGGTCGTACAGAATGTTCATGTCCACGCGCTGCGCGCGGCAGTTCATGAACGCCGCGCCGTACTCCTTCTGCTCGATAAGGCGTCGAATACCCGCCAACACCATGGCGCGTGGGTATATAGTCTCGAGGTTGCCTCGGGGCATCTGGAGAATCAGGCTCATCTTGGTAGGCATGGCTGTGACGATCTTTCCTCCCGTCTCGATCTTCCGTAACCGCTCATCCTCATCCACGTCGTCTTGTGGGACGACAAGATCTGTGGGTGTCTGGTCAGCTTCTTTTCCATTCTCTCTCTATTTTGGGACCCAGTCGGGGCTGTCACTGACCTTCAGCACCAGCTAAATGCACAAACTTGCACAGATGCTTGGCATTAGTGAATATGAGATGGCTATTCGTCACGACGAACGACGTGACTTGTTTTGCTAGCAGACGAGAGTTGGCATATAAATGCCCCGCCTTCGACAGGCCAAAGGCCAGCAACTCCCCATCAGATGTGACGAAGCTGGTCTGCGGAAGATACCTAGGAAACCTAGCCAGAGATTCATGTGCTCCAATGGTGATTCGTCCTCTATGGTCTTGCGTCAATGCTCCGTCGAGCTCACAAGCCGCATCTGGCGACGTTATAGCTGCGACGAGGTCAACATCGACATCCGGTGTCTCGCGCCATGCCTTATCCTCTTGAGCAGAAGCATCAAAGTTGTACGAGATGAGCTTGGGGACGACGTCCATCTGCAGAACCTGGACAGTGTGCGATCTTGTTATGAAGCTGATCTGGAACGACGCTCCTTTAGAAGACGTGCTGAAGTCATCCTTATCGAATAAAGCTGTCTCGAGCAGCTTCGGGCGACATGACCGGGTGCCGTTCACCTCGAGCGCGTAAAGGCTAACACCGAGTTGGTGAAGGACGGCTATCGCAGAGCCGTCATTCGCAAATGCGACATCGATCGCGGGAGACTCTACCTCGAACTCAAACCATGCCATTGGCGGCGGAACCATGGCAGTTCCAAAGGGGGTGAACTTGATTGTTCGCCCGTCGATGACTGCCACGGCTCCTTGGTCGTAGGGAGGGCTGGTTGGCCCCCTTGAGATGGTGTGCATGTACTCATTCAAGAGAACTCTGCCTAAAGATGCGTGTGAGCTGAGTAGATCGCCCACCGAAGAGTTGGCCAAGCTCACCTGCGGTAGACACTGCAAAGAGAAGCGGCTGTTCGTCGTCCCATGTAAACAGCGGAAGGCGCTTCTGTCCCTGGCTTTGGCTATCATATGGACCACTAATAATCTCCTGTTTCAAATACCAATGATAATTACCCGTGGTCCATAACTGCACGCGGTCTTTCATAATAACAGCAAGGACCGACGAGTCGGGGTTCCACTCCAGAGCCAAGTCCTCGGCGCCTTCTGGCGCATTACTGGGAAGCTGCAGGGTAAACTGGCCATGGCGAAGGCCGTTTCTCTCAAAGAAGACGACGTCGATACGGTCAGCCAGGCGCTGGATTCCGGCAATGAGGTTGCCCTCGGGCCGCCAGCTCATGCCTGCCTCGAGGCCATCGACGGGCTCGGAAACACTCTCCAGCACGCCTTCACAGTTGTAGACGCGTATAACTCTACGCAGGCCGGGCTGGAAGAAGTTGACGGCGACGTATGCGCCGTCTCCTCTCCAGCTGATGGTGCAGCGCCCGTCGTCATGCGAACTCAGCGTGCCGGCATCCACCTTCTCGGGGATCGTGGGATCCCGCAGCGTCTTGGCCTTGGCTCCTTTTCCCTGGAACTGCGTCTCCTTCTTACCCCATCCGACAGAGACGTGCTTGGACAGATTCAGATCCTCGGCCGCCATGGCAGTGGTTGCAATCGGGTGCAGGGAGCCGTCCGAAGACCGGCTCATGAAGACTACATTGTCATCGCCGGTGGTGATGACGAGATGCTGGAAGTTTGGGGACCAACGGGCCGCTACGATGGAGGGCTCGATGGTGCCCAGGATCTCAACGTGCGCCTCGCCAAAGACACGGTCGTCGCCGTCGTCATGGCCATACTCATGCTCGTCATGGTGGCCGTGTGGCGTGGTCTGCTCGACCTTGACGATGTCACCACCCGCCATGACAACGGTCAACACGCCGTTGTCATAATGGAGATCCCTGATGAAATCCGGGCCCCCATCTTGATTCAGGGGGGCGTCCCATGAGGCAATGGTAGTCGGCTCACTAGTGGATGTTGTTTATGTTTAGAAGGAAGTATGAAACCCAGGAAAAGAAGGAGTGAAAATAAAACAAGAAGGCGGGGCCCAAAGCCATGCACATGCAAATCATAAAAATAATAAAAACACACTTACAGACTCGAAGGGACGGAAGCCTCCTTGGTGAGCCGGACCAGCTCGATCCTCGGCTCGTCGACCGTCGGGCCATAGGCGACTATAATCTCATCATGGCTCACATCCCAGCACGACGCTGAGATCGGGACGGCCGATGGCGTGTCGAAGACACTGTGGCCTATGTTACGTAGGTTCCGCATCTTTTTTTTTTGGTGGGGGGAGGGGGAGGGGGGACGGATTCAAAGACTCATGCAACAACGCGGGCCTAGTCAGATCATTTTTCTTCCTTTCCCACACACAACCAAAACAAAAAGCTTGCTTCAGCTCAGTTTTGTTTCGGGAGTTTTCGGCGTCGCGATATGGGTTTGAAAGGAAGAAAAAAGTGGCGAGACCAGACCAAAAATGTAAAGCCAAGGTCGCAATCCGACAAGCGACAAGGTTGTTCTCGCGCAAGCTCGCTCCTTGGAGAGAGGGTCCGGGATGCTTTGACGTTCGTTCGTTTCTGGAGACTAGAAAAGACCCTGTAGGGGAAAAGATGGAGTGTTGACGGCGCGCGGACTAGTCTAGACGTCGTCGATTGTATTTGTCTGCTTTTTTGCCCCTTGCTGGTAGGGTTTCGAGATCGATCTAAGTTTCCCACTATACGCTGTCGTCCCTAAGAGGAGTCATATGAAAATTGTATTTGCCCTGTTCTGTCTGTCTGGCTGGCTGGGGCTCTTCGATCGATTTGCCCATTCGCCCCCGCCAGCTGCCAGCAGCTCCAGGTTTGCCCTGGCTGGCCGCTAGCACCGTGCTGGGTGTCTGGCGTCGAAAGTACAGGGTACCGCGCCCTTAGGAATAGCCGAGAGTCGGGCAGGGGACGCGACGCGGGCCACGGCAGCTTCCACAGGTCGCGGGTACTTGGGCTGCCGGAAGCTTTTCTGGTGGCGTTGTGTGACCCCTGCAGTCGTGGACGCAGGCGAATCACAGGCCTGCCAACCCCTCGGTTTGGTCGCATTGTAGCTTGTTGCAGGCAAGGGTGAAAATGCAAGACGCCTCTCCCCCGACCGCCCAGCCAAGCCAGAGCTCTCCCTCGCTGCCAGGCTCGGATTTCAATTCGCGAAGGCACCTCGATGATGTGTGGTGCTGGCGCTGGTGCTTGGTGCTAGCATAGGTTCGAGCACCGCATTCGCATTAATATATTCCCAGGTTTCCCACCGTGTTTCGCGACAGGAAACTCGACAACACCCCGACAAACCAACTCAACACACTCACATACCTGGTAGACACACATATCGACACACACTGTTAGACAATCACAATGGACGTGGCCTACAACCAGCACGCCAACGCCGCCCGGCGCAAGAGCCGCTCCTCCACGAACCTCAACCACCTCTCCCTGGCCCCCCTGACCTCCAAACTCCCCCTCCAAGACCAAGACGACGTCGACTACTTCTCCGAAGCCCTCCACACCCCAACCTACAGCACATCCTACCTACAGGGCAAATCCGCACCGACCACACCGCGTCTCCTATCCCGCTCGCCCGGCCCCTCCCGCCGGTCCCGCTCACAACACCGGCGCCAGTCCTCCGACCTCCCCAAATCCAAATCCGCCACGCACCTCGCCGCCGCGGACCCCTCCTCAGCCAAGTCGCACGGCCGCCACTCCGTCTCAGCAGCCACCTCCCCAACCGCCGCCCGCCGCCGGCACCACCACGTCCACCACGGCCACCACAACTCCCACTCTGACCGGCCGTCGACCCTCGAGCGCCAGGACTCGGACTGGCTCCTCCGCGCCGGCGCGCTCATCTCCACCGAGACTCGTGAGTCCAAGGGCCAAGCCTGGCTGGTCTCACGCGCGAGCTCCACCAGCCTAGCCGGCCTGCACCCAGACGAAGATGACTTCTACGAAAGCGAGCTTGCGCGGGAGAAGGAGATTCTCCAGCTGGCCGCCAGCCGCAATGCCAGCCGCAATGCCAGCCGCAACGCGAGCAAGAACGCCAGCCGACGAGGGAGCATTGTCCTCCACGACGACGATCTGTTCCCCTCACCGCCGCTGAGCCGGCGGGGCAGCCGGTCGCAGAGCCGGGTGAGCCTGAGCCAGGTGACGCCCTCGGAGCGGCGGTCGATGGACGGCGGGTATTTCGCCTCCCCTAGTGGCCTGGATGAAGATGATTTTGTCTCTGCTGGGCCGGATTTTGTCAATCTGGACGAGCGGCTCGAGGCCGTGGAGCTGGATACCAGCGGCGACGACGAGGCGCACGTGCGTAGGCTTGTTAAGAAGGGCAATGCGGGCGTGGGCGCGTGGGTGGGGAGTGTTCTTGGAGTTCAGCTGTTCTCGGTTGAAGAGGATGAAGAGGAAGAGGACGATTCCTCCTCCGACGAGGGTGATGTCACCGAAGGCGAGACGGACGAGGGGGTCAGCTTGCGGGACGTGGAGAAACGGCGACTATCGAGCGCGCGCCGATTCGATGGCGTCGTGGCCGATGTCGAGGAACGCATGCCGTCCCCCAAAGCCGACGAGGGTGGATGGCACGACGCGGCATGGCTCTTGACGGTTGCGTCCAAGGTGTTACTTTAAGGAGCCACCCGGCGGCGTCTAACTCGGGGGGAGCTCAGCTCAGCTGGGCTGGGCTGGGCTGGGCTGTGGCTGGGTCCACTTGAGCTGATAATGCCCGGGGCTGAATGGCATTGAAGCGATCACAGCAGCTTCGTAGCGCCTGACGAATACACTTAGACTTACTCCTCGCAGCCCTCGAATCAAAGCTCCCACCAGACGGGGCATTCAGCTTCTACGGAGGGCCCCGCAGAGGCGTATACATGCGTTTGTTACTACGCGATTCGGCAATGATATTCTTCCTCTCAGCGAGGACGCAATGGCGGGCCCGAACTCCGCCAGAAGGCAGGAAAGGGAGTGAGCTGGTCTGGTCTGGTCAGGGCTGGACCGGGGCAGATCACAGAACGCCGTCGAAAAAAAAAAAGCCTCTGCCTCTCCCGCTCTCCTTGGCCCCCTTTCTCGCCGACCGTTCTCACGAGCGAAAGTGAAGCGAGGCAAAGCCAGACCATCTCACCCCTCCATATCCCACGACACCGAAGATTCTAGCATCAAAAGAAAAAAGGGGGTTCGTCCCATGGCACAGGGTACGATTTAGGCAAAGCGTTCCGGTGCGAGGTCTCTTGGTGCCTTGGTCGTGATAGGCTCGGCCATGCCGGCAGCGGGGGGGGTGAGAGGAGAACCGAGTGGTGGTGGTGGTTGTTTCGCTGGCTTTCACCAAAAAACAGGTTTTCGGATGTGTTACTATGCAGTTTGCATCCTGCAGGCTGGGCGGGAATTACGGCTTCTCTCTCTTTCTCTCACTCTCGAGGGGGGTTGGTTCCGTTGAGCCCTTTTTGTCTGTGCTCACCGTTCTTTTTCGTTCAGGGGGTGTGGTGAAGAGTGGAAAATAATATGATAGAGGAATCGTTGATGGGCAGAAAGCATGGGGAAATCAGAGACACAGAGAAACGGCGTTTATTGTATTTTTTGGATGGATGAGGAGGGCAGGTTTTGTCGAAGCTACACTAGTCGTTTCCTTTCCGTATCCTTTCTTTTTGCTTTTGGGATGCAGGAACTTGACACGGAAGAGCTGCCAAGGCAAGGCAGGGTATCAACAGTGTAGATCTATTTGGTCGAGCCTCAAATAGAACATGCAACGCCTGCACGACCCTGCTTCGGAGTTGGCGATCGTTCCCCGACGAGAACCCTTTCTCGCGAATACGCCGCTCCCAATTGGTATCGATCAGGGGGCCCGCATCAGGGTCGAGACCCTTGGGTCGAGGCAAAAACTTGATGTGTACCTTGAATGTTGTTTAATAATCCGAATCAAAGCTTTCTATCATGGGTGCTTCCTTAGACGTGTGTCATCGATATATCGATAGGGCTTTGTACACATGGCTGGCTTTGTCCATTGAATGGGGGGTTGCGGTTCTGTTTTTGTTGACCGTTTCAAAACACGTTAGCCAATGCGAGGCCCGGGGGTGCCTCGAGACCAAGGATTATACTCTTCACCGGCACAATGTGTGTACAGTACTTCATTCACCGCCTGGCAACTCGATGGACGAGTCCAGATGTAGCGAGTTCAAGACAGTGCCGATCGACAAACTCCTCGCTGATGCGGTTCGCTTGAGGCAACCACGAACTGAGCAATGTGATGTGGGTTGGTTGCTCGTATGACATTGCCCTCGCCAGACGGAAAATGGTCCGTTCGGGCTGTCTGATCACACTATGGGCGCTCACGATG
This sequence comes from Cercophora scortea, assembly GCA_033439705.1. Taxonomy (NCBI): domain Eukaryota; kingdom Fungi; phylum Ascomycota; class Sordariomycetes; order Sordariales; family Lasiosphaeriaceae; genus Cercophora; species Cercophora scortea. The sequence continues at coordinate 2,233,285 of JAUEPO010000005.1, read as the reverse complement.
CGACACATGCGTGTAGGAAAGCCTCCGGCAAAAAGGTAGCGTGCTGGTTTGGTTCTCACTTGATTTACAGTGTAGTTGTTTGGAAATCTCGGTCCCAATTGTGCGGGGTGATAGGCTGATGCAAGCAGGTTACCGACGATTTGGACGGTGAGAGAGATCATAGCGTCAAAGAGGTTCATCGGGGCGTTTTGGATGACTCCGCTCTGCGTTGCTCTCTTGGCAGGCAAGGGCATCGTGCTGCTAAGCAGAGGACCCGGAGGTTGGGTTCGATCCCAGCGATGAGATGAGATGATCTCTCGCGGGCCGGTATTGTTCTGTAGAGCGTGATCGATGCCATCGTGAGCAGTCCAGCCCCGCTCAGCAGCTCGTTTTGTAACGGCACGAGGGCGGCGTTTTCATTCGTGCGGGGTATATCCTGTATCCTTACAATACACCCGTACGGCCCGTTTTGTCGGAGGAGCAAATCTTCCGGCTTGGTTTGTACGGATTACGTTCTCGTTTGTACGAATTGCCAGCGGCTGCCAGTCGAGCTCCCTTTGGCCTGGTTGTGATTTGATTCTCGACTCGCAAAAAGCGACATGGAGCTTTGGACAGGCGACGTCGCTGTCTGGCTCCGCCGATATCCGGCCAGCTGGCAGAAACAATAACATACGCGAGTGTGCATGTTACAAGAAAGCCGTTTGTTACGGATGTCGGCTTGGGCGCAAGGATGTCGGTGGAAATTGTAGAGGACGCCGTTAACGGGAACACAATACTTGACCCTGGACTGGTCGATGAAAAAGGGAAACAATTAGTAAACTGTAACTGTATGTGTACTGTGTACGTCCCACCTCATCTTCTCTTGGAAATTCTGATCAGGTGCCAAAGCCCGAGCTCGGATCTCTGTTCGGGCAGCACAGCCGCAACACCCACCGTCTGGTGATGCTTTTCGCTGGCAGATTGGCTGGCTGCAGTAACATAGCGTCCCAAGAGAGGTACGGGGTAGCTTTTTCAACCCGCGGCATGACGCGCCAGCCAGTCCAAAGAGGAGAGGATCCCTGCGCATGCAGTGCCACCAATGACGCCAACCGGCGGAATGACGTCGAGAAAAACAGATGAACGTGCATGAGAGCTCCACTCCACGAAGGGGTAGCCCCCGAAAGGGGAAAGGCCTGAGCCGGGACCGAGGACGCTGGGAGGACGACGGGAGCGTGTCGGCAGGGTGGTGAGACGGTGAGGTCGACGGGACCTGCCTTTCAGCGGTGCGTTTCTGGTAGTTTGTGTGACAAAATCAATATTCTCGTTTGCTTCCGAGCGAAGATCCGATGCTCGTCGTTCCTCTTGTTTGTTCGGTACAGCTAGGGCAACGCACGTGCAAAGACAGCCTGGAACCTATCCGGTGTACATATCCTGTACACACCGTTCGTCTGGTGCGGAAGAGATTGGCTGCTGGCTTGCGGCCTAGGGATCTGAACCGTAAAAAGCGCGTTTAAACACGGCTCCCCCAGACCACTCTTTGGACAGGGGCACGACGCAGGGCTTGTCATGAGTCCCTGACAACTCTCGAACTGCCAGCGCCACAGTTTTCTGTCGCACTTTTCTGTCGCATTTTTCTGTTGCGTATTCGCAAGCGGAGCTGGTTTGGCGGCGAGTGGTTGACCTCGACTGGTTCTCTCAATAAATGCCCTGGTAATTTGCGTGATTTTGTGGACTTTCCAATTGCTGGTAATTGGCTGGCCAGCCACACGTCTGTTATGAACTCTGACGAAGGTTCTCCAGGGTCGTCGACGATCGATTCGGTCCCTGCATTTCCCTTTGGCTGGGTCAGTTGTCGACCAAACGCGCAGAACGGTGCAGGCAATTGCCCACCTGCCGCCGGGTTGTGCACGCGTAGAGTGTTGGGGGTATGCGAGACAGAACCAAATGCCGCCGCTGGAGATCGAAGTCCGTTTGTTTGGCCGGCCACCGACAAGCAAGCTCAACGGCAGTACGTCAGCCAAGTCAGCGAGAGGGATTGAGGAAGAGAAAAGAATGAGACGGCAACCTCTTATCGGCTAAGCGTGGGGTCGGTATAAAGCACGACCTAGGCGCAAACCGATGAGGGGTGGTCCCGCATCCTAGGCGCCCTGGGCGTCAATGTACTTGCGGCACCCAGCAGTTGGAGACTACCAGGTATACGTGCAGGTGAAGAAGATACGTTGCTGTATGCGGAATACTAAGTCTTGCCCGTCAACTCGTCATAGTCAAGTCTTGGTGAAATGGCGTCAGTCAAAAATCAAAATTGGCCTTCCTTCCTTCCAGTGCTGGAGTGGGGGGAGGGGCAGCGGGGAAGACAGGAGAGGCACGAGATGGAAGGTGCCGTGGTACCCTTAGCTTGGTGCAATCGGCAAGAACTGCCTGCCCATGCTCGTGGCGGGCAAGCGGGTGTCGACAGACTGTTGGACCTCTTGGTAAAACAACAAGACCGTCGTCCTGGTTTACAGAGACAGACTTAGGAAGAGTCGACGTGTTTATATTTATGCTTGTTCATTCCGCCCCGACGCGAGTCCACGATGAAGAAACCTGGGATACACTTACAAGGTACAAATGAGGTGGGTGGCTGCTACTGCACGAATACCCGCAGTCGTCACCGAGGCGGCCATTGGTCATAATCGTAGCCGGATTGACGGTCTGGCTGCTTACACTAGTGTAATACGCGAACGGTACTCTGAGCTCAAGTGAAGATCCCAGTCACGACAAGAAGAAGAATGGGTCCGGCGATCCGCAAAGTAACCACCGCATCTGCATACCTACGTAGCCTGCATACCTAGAGGGTCGTCACACAAGCTTGGCCTGACTGTTGAACTGCATGATCTGTACGTACCTATATGGCCGTGAGAGGGCGGGCAGAAATTTGCAAGGCTTGTTCCATCCCACCTCACCTCCAGGATACCTACCCGTGCTACCTTGGGCCGGTTGCCAAAACGGAAGGACCCAAGGGGCCTGTGGCTGCCGATAATGAGAATTACACTGTAATTATCATACGGAAATTCCTCGTGCACGTGTAGTGACAGAGCAGATCTCGGGCAAGGTGATCAAGGCAATACCTGAGGTGGAATCAGCTGGAACATTACCTTTGTGGCCGCTGCCGAGCGCTCCCTTTCGACTGCTGCCGCGTCTCGTTCAAACAAAACTGAGAGCTCCCGTTCAGGGTCCCTGCCCTCCACTGCTGCCCGGGGCGTTCCGTTTGGTCGTCTCCCTGCCCTCGTGCCGTGCCTCTCTGGCTCTGGGCATCTGCCTACCAGGTACTGTACCTTTACCTCGAGCTTACCTGTACTTTACCTCCCCTGTGATTCACCGCCCGGGGCCGGCGCCAGCTCCGGCAACACACATTACTGCGCGTGTAGGTGCCATATTTGATCCATACCTTACCACCTAACACCTCCTCGTCCACCCATACCTTGGCTTCCATATTACCTGACTACCCTGCCTTTGACTTTGCCTGCCTGGTATCTTGCCCGCTAATTACCATACTGCCATATACACCTCCCTCAGGTATCCTTCCTATCGACATTCGCCCAACCCCGCTCTTCACTAAAATTTCGCCTGCGGTGCGACAAACAGCCTCAGCCAAAACACCTAGCCAGACCAGAGACCAGACACAGGTCGAGATCCGCACCGGCGACCTTGGGCCATCCTCCTCCGAGAATACAGACGCATGCAGCACCCCTGGCGTCCCAACTCGCCGCCTCCATTCATCGGCCGTCGTCTGCATCGAGCTCGACTGTTCTAAAGCCATTTTGTCCGTTGGTGCCCCACCTCACTCCGCACTGCTGGTCGACCATCTCCGTTGACGCGCAAAATAAAGGAACCCGAAAATCTCACCCCTGCTATCCGCGTCGGGTCCTCACTTCTCGCATCCTAGCTGCGAGACCCAGACCCAGACCAGCAGGCCCCAGACTCAAGACCCAAGACCCAAGACGCAGCGCCTTTTGTGTGCCGGTACTTGTAGCAGCCTGCCGGCGCGGCGACCCCCGTTTCGTTTCGCAGGCGCCCGAAAGATCTACCTCCCTAACCCTCGTCGCTACGTCTGTGCCCTTGGCCACATCTGTAAGCCTTTCCATATTTGCGCTCCCCACCGGACCCCCTCATCTACGAGGCCCCTCGGCGAGAGGACCTCAAGGCGCGTGGTACATCACCATACCTACGCAGACCACACACACACTTGCACGCCCACACGCCCACACACTCACCCGCCCGCCTGCCCGCCTGCCCACCCGCCCGCGCACACACATACACACACACACACACACACGTACACAGACATACACAAACTCTCACACGCTGTTCTCCCATTGCAGCACCCGCTTTGCACTGGGGTCGAATACCAGAGTCCTGGGACCTGCAAGAGTGCTTGGTAAACACCCGCTGCCACCCGACCTCCCGTCTTCGCCTAGTCAGGCTTCATAGACCCCCTTGGGCTCTCTCAAGTTTTTGCCCGTGTCTCGAGGCTTATACACCTCCCCTTTATTTTACATCATGTACAGGGCGGATGTAAGGGTTCGTTGGACTTGTCGTGATCTGGCATACTTCTCTTCCTCCTAGCAACCGCGGACTAACCTCGGGTGCCATCGCAGGAGGACTACGGCTACGCCAGTATGCCTGACTTCGGAGACCACGTTGATAACGGGATCTTCTCCCAGATCCTGGAGATGGACGAGAGCGAAGGCGAACGAGACTTCAGCGAGCCCCTCGTGACCAACTTTTTCGAGCAAGCTGAGGAGACCTTTGTCAAGATGGACAGGGCCCTGTAAGTTTTTTATTGGAGCCGGCAATGCTCCTCCCTCTGCATCCCCTTTCCCACTGAAGTTGTTTCCCTTGCCGGCTGATCTCTACGGTGTTCCTTCCTCTTCATTCCCTTTCGCCTTTCCCCATTATCCTTGTCTGAATTCTCGCTTCCTCTGCGACCTTGCCAAAGCCACCGAGAGCTGAGAGCATATGAAGCGTCTAAACATGGAGCAATCTGGGCTAATGACCGCTTTCTTCTTCCATTTCTAGCAACGACAAGAACCTGGATGAGCTGTCGAGCCTGGGCCATTTCCTGAAGGGCTCCTCCTCCACCCTCGGGTTCAACAAGATCAGGGACAGCTGTCAAATCATTCAACAATACGGCCACAAGTTGAGTGTGGACGGCACACCCGAGGCCGATGACACGATTTGCCTGGAAAAGATCGGCGAAGCTCTCAAATCGGTCAAGGTCGACACGGCGGAGCTTGAGAAGGCAATGAAGAAGTTTTTTGGCCAGACGGATTAATGATTGGCTGCTGCCTATCTTGCCATCGGGGCCTCCATTCGACGCCAAATGGACGGCACTAGCAACAATGGCTGCTCTTTGAAACGGGCGAGGATGCCCCTGTGGCCAAGCAAAAAACTACCTGGTACGGGACTACGGAAAGGACATGCGTCCGATCGCACTAGCCCTGGAACGACTCCTATTTTTTGGACGCGGTTTCTACATATTGCGGTTGCGGTAGCATACTGGAATGCCATACTTCATTATGGCATGCGATCGAGGGTTAATGGACGGGGCTACCATGGTTCTGTTCATCTATCCATTTCCTTGTCGGTTTTCTCTGGCATGAGAAGGAGGAGGAAGACTGGAGCATCTGGTGCATTCTCCAGGGGAAGGAGATATGATGATCTTGATTCTTCGGCTGCTTGGAAAGCATGGGCAGCCCTTGCTTGGGGTCTAGCGGAGGAGACGAGTTTGTCTGGTTGATGGTTAGCTCCCTTTTTTCTAAGAGCAGGCCGATTTTTTTCTTCGATTCGTAAGCTCCTGTCAGATGGGAAACGTTCGCGTGCATAGTTTTGTCAACGCCAGCCCCATTCTCGACTTTTAAGTACGCCTACTAGGGCCGTCAAATCTGTGTTTTTCCTGGCCAGCAAACGACAGCACGACCTGAGAGCCGTGGAGGTGAGGCCTCGGAGACATGTGTTTCGCTTGGGCTGGACTGGGCTAGGAGTGGTTCGACATTTCTGAGGCTTTCATTTGAAGACGCTCCTTTTGAGAGGTGGAAGCTGGTGCCGGGGAGAAGTCTATCACAGTACTCGCCACTCGACCGACAATTGGCTGGCATATCTGTAAATAGAGTAGGGGGGGCTGTATAGGGGTCCAGTCAGCACAGACCGACTTCAACCTAAAGGAACCTACCGGTATGTACCTTAACCCGTACCTACCACCGACGTACCTGCACGCTCGTCTTCAGGCATCTACTCTTATTCCACAACACAACGAAACGGGGAGCTCCCTCACTTAGACCAAGGAATAAATTGGCAGCCCCCGGTCTCGATCCGAGTACCAACAACAGTCAACAATCCTGTTGCTTTATGGCCATCTCCGTATAGGTCCTTGCCCAAGTGAGGTACCTAGGGTACCGCCTTGTCGTATCCAATACACCTAACCCATGAGATACCCCGTGTTTTGCGACATCTTACCCATGCCCCATGCTACCCAGCTGAGGCTAACAGTTCAGCCGCAATCCGGACACAACCGGCAGGACCTCACCCGCCCTGACATTCATTCCTCTGTGTCGATTGCAAACTGCAAGACTGCAGAGTTCCATTCAGTTACATCACTGATACACTACCGTACTTATTCCGTGCATTCAAGCGGGCTGGCAATATCCCGACCAAAAGACTATTGAACTCTCTAGTTCAGGTACCTACCTGACCTTACCACGTGCTTACCCAACTGAATACCTGGTGCCAGGCAGCTGGGTGCCATTGCGGCAAGGCGCTGGTCTGTCTCAGGTCACCAGGTACCTACCCGCCTTTGGCTGCTGGCCAAGCCTGCCTGTACAGCCAACATCAAACCTCATTCTCACCAGACAGGCAGGCAGCCAAACGACCATTTTCGAACCCCTTTCTTCTATCAAACAAATCACAAGATAATAAAACTAAAATAAATAAAAAAATGCCGCCTAAACCCGCGCCAACACACTTCCTGTGCATCCCCCTCGTCACGCCCATCTCGCGGCCGCAACTCATCCAATCTCTCACGTCCTTCCGCGCAGACGTCACAAGCCCAACGAGCTTCAATATCCCCGACGACGCCGTCAGGCCAGTGGGCACGCTCCACTTGACGCTGGGCATGTTCAGTTTCCCATCACTCCCGCTGCCGCCTGCAGCGGTCAAGGATGAGAATACTCCTGAGGACGGAGAGGCGCAGAGTCTGTTACAGCAAGCGACTGAGCTGCTGCACTCGCTGCGGCTGAAGGAGATACTTGCTTCTGTTGGGACAGGCACAACAAGCGCAACGGGGGACGGCCTAAGGATTACATTGAAGGGCCTGCATCCCATGCAAGCTTCCACGCCTGAGAAGTGCGCTGTGCTGTACGCTGCGCCCGTTGATGATGCGGGCACGGGCACGCTGCAGGCATTTTGCGAGAGGGTGAGAGGTGTGTTTGTGGATGCTGGGCTGATGGTGAGGGAAGAGAGGCCGCTGCTTTTGCATGCTACGCTTGTTAATACGGTTTATGTCAAGGGTAATGGTAAGGCTGGGAAGGCTGGGAATGGTGGGAAAGGGGGAAAGGGAAAGGGGAAGGGGAAGGGGAAGTGGGAGAGGTTGACGGTCGATGCGAGGGGCGTGGTGGAGAGGTATGAGGACCAGGTGTGGATGGAGGATGTGCCGGTTGAGGGAGTGGCTATTTGTAAGATGGGCGCGAGGAGGATGGTTGTTGATGGGGTGGAGGATGAGGCTTATGAGGTTGTAGGGGAGGTTTCGTTTTGAGATGGGCGGGGTTCGTTTCTCTTTTTTTTTCTGTTCTCGTACTCTTCTTCGGCCTCTTCTTGAAATACTTCTTTCTCTGTTTGATATGAAAATAATTATTTGACTAGGAACTGTTTTCCCAAGAGGATATAGATAGGCATTTGATCACACATGCCATACATCTCCAGGAATACATAGCCTCAGGGGCTGGTTTGTGCAAACTTGGGGCGCTATCGTTGATTGGTAAGGCTGTCACTGACAGGTACCCAGGTACCGTTAGGCAGGCTGGCAGGTGAACCCCGGGTTTGTCCCTTGCGCCTTCCCCCCACCGACTGGGCCGCCCAGGGCTACCCACCTCGGTCACAGCAAGTTGACAGATGGTCTCACACGCAACCCAAATACAAGCCCAGGCAACTGGCCGAGGCCATAAGCTGTGACAGTGCCTACCTGTATTCAACATTCAAATTCGCCCTCGCCATCCGGCATTTACAGCCCAGGCAACCGCAAAAGCGCTCTCTCTATTCGCCTCCGAGATTCGGTCATCATTTCTGTCTATCTCTTCTGGCTGCTTCCTTGGGATGAGTGCAAGACATGCCATGATGCAGGCGAAGAAAAAAAGCCACGACGAGTCCATCGGCGCTCAACATCACCCTCGGACAGTTTAAACACATACAGGCCAGAAACAAAATCATATAGACCATCGTCTTTTACGTTGCCGTTGCCGATGCCGATGCAGATACCGATGCCGCGAAAGAATATGAGCACGTCTGAGAAACGCCGCCTCCCTCCGGGGAGCGGGAACTCTCCTCCACGCGTCTCGCGAGGCTCCAAAGCGGCGTCGTCGTCCAGCGCCACCAGCGGCGCCAGCGCCAACTCTAACGCCAACACCAACGCCCGCAACGGCTCCTCCGTCATTGCCCCACCGCCTCGTGCTGCGCTCAGCGGCGCCTCCTCGCCCGCTCCTGACGAGTATCGCAGCCGAGATGGCACTACGGCGTCAACGCAGGCCCCGGCCCCCAACCTTGGCAAGGACGCCGGCGGGACTGCCTCGGCCGCCGCCGCCGCCGCCCCGACACAGGTCATGAAGGACAAGGACGCCCGCATTGCCGAACTGGAGATCGAGCTGAGCATCATGGAAAGCGAGTTCCAGCGCGAACTGGACAAGCTCAGCACGGCCGAGAGCGAGACGGCCTCGTACTGGCAGACCAAGTACGGCTCGCTCAAGCAGCAGTACCAGCGGGCCGATGCGGATCTCCAGCTGGTGCAGTCGGAGCTCGAGTCGCGAAGCGCCGAGCGCGATGAGCTGCGTGCCGAGTGCGAGACCATGAAGCGGGATTTGCGCGGGCGCGACAACGAGATTCGCGCCTTGAGGAGCCAGGTCCGCGGGCTGAAGGAGTGGGTGAGCACCAGCACCCGCTCGGATGGGCTGGCGCAGACAAGCGATGAGGTCTTTGGAGACGGCATGACTCGGCTTGGGAATGGGCTGCAGAATTGGGTGCTCGTCAACTTCCGGAGGGCAAAGATTGGTTAGTTCACCTCCCGCTCCCGCGATGAGGGAAGATGATGGAAGATGGAGGATTGTGATTAATCCTTTTGGCCAGATCTCTCCAATGCCGACGAAGCCACGATGACAGAACTCGGCCGTCTCGTCCCCGCGTATCAGGACATCGCATCGACCTCCAAGGTCCATCTTCTTCAGTCGGTGGTCTCGAGAATTCTCGTCGAGCTAGTGTTCGACGCTTACTTTGTCGGCTTGACGAGCGAGCAGGCCCAACAGCTTGCGCAAGTGGAGGCTTTATTGGGCTCTTTTGGTAAGGCACCCATCCCGCTGTCGGCTTCCAAGAACAACAACAGCAATAAAACGTGGACCACTTACTCTGAAGCAGCAACATCACCTGAGCCCATCAGCCAATGGCGATCCATGACCCTCACCATCTTGAAGAAGGAGGCCGACCAAAGGATGCAGACAGAAACCTCGAGCCTCACGGAAGCAGTTGTGACAAAGGTCAACTCTATCCTAGACGCAATCACAGATACTACATCAACCGATGCACGAGACCAGGCGCTGGCAGGTCTGGTGGCTGTCTCCATCGAGCTTTCACGACTGTTAGTCGTCCAAAAGGCCCTGTTCCGCGTCACGATGCCCGAGATCCTGCCACACCAAAAGACCATGTTCGACGCCACGACCATGGAGGACATGGGCGGTGAGGACGAGGACAGTCTGGCCGAGCGCGAGATATGCTGCGTCACATTTCCCGGCATCATCAAGAGGGGCGACGAGAGCGGCGGACATCTCCAGTACAGGAATGTCATATCAAAGGCCCGTGTGCTATGCAGCCCGGAATGAGCCCCGGCTTACCCACCTTTCGCCTTCGCCTCCGCCTCCACCTCCACCTTTACCTTCCCCTCATAACATAATGGACGGTATACGACGGCTAATCGGCTCGAGTGATCGACCACTTCGCGGTCGCACACAGGCGGATGATGTCGAGACTAGCGACCGATCTCTGGATCCTGTTTGTGCAACTCGAATGTAGGGTCCGGCGACTTTCTTGCACATCGGTCGCGAATCCGAGGAACCTTGGCTATCTGCCCCATGTTTCTATGCTCATGAAGAGGACGTCGGGCCGCTCGGCATCGCCAACTTGTTCGTGCCCAAAAGAAAACGGGCAATAAGCAAACCGCGCATATCTGGTTGGATCTTGGACCCTGAACTCATTCGGCTTTGATGGATTCTCTCGCGAAATACCTGAGACATATCCCAATAGAGACTCCAACCTACTTAGGGGGCTTCTCGGTTGCAACCTTTTCTTTTTTTTCCTGGCGACTTCTGAGCTATCGTTTCCGGACGCATCATGATCTTGCTGCCCGGTCTCGTTCTCTAGTCTCACGCCTTGGGAGCCACCCCATGCGAGTACGATGCAAGTCCCATACATACCCTCCGCTCAACGACCCGGACTGAGACTGGCTTGATGCAGCTACATGGGCAATGCATGGGACTGGGATCAGACAAAGAGGCGATAACCTGCCCTACAGACAGCAATTCAAGAACGCATCTGCACAGACAGCTGCTCATTGGCCAAGCAGAGCCGCCTCGGGCTCCTCAATGTTGCAGCGAGGTGGTGCTCAATCCTACCCTCTCCCCTCGTCCTCTGCAGATTCCAGATATGTTGTGGGCCGGCTAGCTGAGGGGTGTGCATGATGAGCTCAGGTTGCTTGCGAAGCACTTGCTCGATGTTGGACCCGATCCTCGAGGTCGCGGTCGAGGTCGAGGTCAACCGAGCGAGACATACATGGTGGCTAATTCCAGCCAAGGAGGTTCCCTGGCATTGCATGGCCGGCATATCAAAATCAGGTCATATGCTCCCGAGTTTCCACCTATCCTGGAGAGCACCTCGTTCCCGATCCCAACCATGCGCTTCTCCTAACTGGGCGACGACGCGGGAAAACTCCATAAATCCCATTGATGATGAAATGTGGATAGATGCAGAGATGTCTCTTCCCATACAGCGGCTGCCACGTACACAGAGCGACGACGAGAGCGAAAGGGGGAAAAAAAAGTGAGAAAAAGAAAAGAAAGGGCGGGGCCCAACCAGGGTGATGTGAATTTGCTCTCGCTGCCGAGAAACGCGACATGATATCGAAGCGACTGATAGCAATCGACTGGTGTGGTGAAAGAAAAAGCGGTTGTCTGACTGGTCATGGTCATGAACTAGACTGTCAACCCGATGGGATGTTTCAGGTGGCGGTGGGTGGCCCTATGCCTGTTGTTCTGTGGAACGAATTGGAGTGGGATGGATAATGGCTTGTCCATCAGCCACTCGTTTTCCTATCTGGACTCTGCCGCGGAGTCGTCCAGCCCATGTTCCTGACAAGTTCCGTCGCCGTCGCCAGGATCAAGAGATGTTGCCGTCGTCGATATCTTACCTCTTTTGAGTAGACTCCAAGATTAAAGCAATGGCGTCGGTTCGATAAGCCGTGCCACTTATTATTTCAATAGGCATAGTCGACGACCGACGAGACACATGCCGTAGAGCGTAGCATGGCACGGCATGGTGTATGTAGATATGCAGCGCGTAAGACCGACGTGGCAGTCGCTTTTGTTGAAGGAGGAACGACCAAGAAGATGGTGTGCGCGGGTGGTGGTGGTGGTGGTGGTGGTGGTGGTGGTGCATCGAGGTGCAGTGCAGTGCAGTGCAGTGCAGGGAGTCCAGTCCGTCCTGGGTTGTGGTGCAGAGAAACCAACACCCCTGCTCAGAGAGTGCATCGTCCCGCCATCCTGGAGGGCAGGGGAGCGGAGAAGGGAGATAGGGGCGGGCGGTGGGAAGAAGAAGCATTGCGGGCGAGCTGGCTTGCTCTGCTCTGGTCTGCTCAGAATAAGAGCGGGAATGATGATGAGGAGGAGATGGGGATGCTGATGGAATTTGGGATGTTAAAGTGAGCGCACCCCCCACCGCCACGGCCCATGGCTCGAGACCAGGCCAACAACACATCGACAAACATACCCATTTGAAGGGTATTAGTGGAATTTTGAAATTCCACAAACACCATCGCCGTCGCCACCACCATCACCAGCCGACACTACCACCTACCTGACTTACCACCCCAATCGACCACAACACGACGTTCCCAACACCGTCGCCCACTCGGCTCTCCCCGGTCGTCCCGTCCTGCAACAACGGCACAGACAGTCACGAACCAAAAAGAAAATAAAGCAAGGAAATCTTGAGAGCTTACGGCTTATTTTGCGGCATTCCCGTTCCGTTCGGCCCTCAAGAAGTCCAGAACTCATTCAGCAAGGCCCGTCCTCAGGCTAGACCAGGCCACCAAGTCTTAGTCTTGAACCTGAACCTCTGCCCGGGTGGTGGTCGCTGTGCCGTCCAACCCACAGCAGTCCATTTCCGGGGACTGTTCCGGCGTATCTCGGCAATCTGTGGGGGAAGAGAGACAGACAGGCAAGAGGCACACTTGCTCGCTTATCAGTCCCAAGCAACCTTGAACCAGCCAGGCCTGGAACCAACCACACACGGCACTCCAAAAAAGAAGCAGGAGAAGATAAAAAAAAGGAAGAAGCAGTGAAGCGTCGCAACCCACACGTGCACTGCGTCGTGCCCCCCCTTCCCCTTCCGCGGTCCCTTCCCCTGAGACTGACTATCTCCCGCTTGTCTCGTCCTCTGAGGTCGAGGTTGGATGTCTTGCTGCGTGCTGGTCTTGGATTGTCTTGTCCTGCCAGCTTTGGTCAGGATTTGATTTTCGTCTTCCGAGACAACAACGACGCACGACGCTGAGGAGAAATCCCAGGTCGAACCACTGGCAGCTCATACCAACCGCACCTGCACCTGCAACTTGGCACTGATTCGCCCTGCCCTCCCTCCCCTGCCCTGATCTGGTCGGACCCCTCATTTCGGGACCCCGGACACTTGTCACTGGCCGCCGCCCTCCGCCACCCTTCCCCCCTCGCTCGGCCCCAGGCCCAAGACAGACAGGCCGACGTTTTGCACCGCCGCCCCTCTCGGAATGGCGTCATCCATCAACCCCGAGGAGGTCTTCAGCTTCCTCCGCAGCCACGGCCACCGCGAGGAACCCTACAACGCGACGCAAGCCTACGCTTACGCCTACTCGGCTGCCGATGCGTACGACAACTCGGCTCCCCGCTGGGCAGACGAGTACGACGCTACCTCCCTGGACACGCCCGTGATGGACATGGACCAAGGTTCTCTGTCCAACTACACCACCACAACCACCAACAGCAACACCACAACCACCACAGCCCCTGCGCGTAGAAGCCGGCCGCCTCGCTCAGGCACCATGCGCCCGCCCTCCATTTTCAGCAGCACAAGCCGCTCCCGGCCCCACCCCCGCGGTAGCAGCACCAGCTCGGTAGCCACCAGCTCGGTCCCGCCGCGCGACGCGCCCCAGCCGATCTTCTTTGCAGCCCAGCACCCACCGGCCTCGCTGGCCGCCGCGGCGCCCGCCCCGGACGCCCACCTGTGGTGCGAGTTCTCGGAGCTGCAGAGCTGCCCCGTGATCTTCCGGCTCGACGACACGGCGGCGTGGATCCAGCACCACGCACGCCACCACCTGCGCGACACGTTTCCGGCCACGCTGACCTGCTGGTTCTGCGACCACGTGCCCTTCACGGCGGCGCGCACGGCAGACCGACGCGCCAACTTCGAGACCCGCATGGAGCACATCCGCGCCCACATCTTTGACGACTACCTCGGCGTCTACGACATGCGGCCCGACTTCCACATGATCGAACACATGGGCCGCCAGAGCCTGATTGACCAGGCCACATACAACCTAGCCATGGGCTACAGCGAGCTGCCAGCGCCGCTGCAGCTGCCGGGGGCCGGATCCGGGGCCGAGTGGGCTGCTGCTGCACCGGCGATGCAGGCCGGCCCGGAGAGGGGGATGCAGTATGATTTGGAGAGGGAGGAGAGGAGGAGGCGGAGGACGGAGAGGCACGGTGGCGGGCGACGGGGGTGGTGAGTGGGTGTGTGAGCGAGTGAGTGAGAAAAAAGAAAGAAAAAACGAAAGCAAACTTGACGCCTCCTGCCCGAGCGGGGGGGCATGGCGCTCTGGGCCGGGCTTCGTCGAACAATCGGATCGCGGTCGGGCATGCCTGGTCGACTTGTCTCGGCTCGGTTCGTTTCGTTTCGTCGTTGCCTGCCAGATCGATAGACGCTTCACCATTTCTCCACCATCCATTCCATTCCATCCCATCCCTCCTTTTGCTTGGACCCAGAACGGGGCCACACTGCACACCGGCCATAGACATTGGACTCGGCCAGAACACCCAAACAAACTCCCCTCCCCTAAACTCTACTCGCTCACTCCAAAAACCACTCACCACTCACCAACACATTCCATTCCCTACTCCTCTTCCGTTCCCAGGAAACAATGAATGAAAGAAAGAAAGAAAAAATCAACCTGGTTGGATATACGTTTTATTTATATATACCCCGTGGGAAAAGAAACATTGTCCACAAATTTCACACACACAAAAAAAAAAAAAAAAATGAAGAAAAAAAAGAAAAAGGATATGGATCGGGGACGGGGGTTGGTTAGGGAAGACGGACGGGCTACAGTACCTGTCCGTTATATGGCAACGAGACCCAGGTTGAAGGAAGGAAGGAAGGAAGAGAGAGAAAGAGAGAGAGATAAGGGTAGGAAAACGGCCATGCAGGAACCCGCTAGCAGCCTATGCGTGCAACCACTGCACGCACTGGACCGCTGCAAGGCATGTTTTTCCTCTCCTGTACTTCTTCTCTGCTTCTTCTTCTCCATGTCTCTCCCCCTCCCTGCCCTGCATATCTCCGACGAGGTTCCGTCGGTTTAGGGCTGGTTAGATAGCACGAAACGCGGGGAACCAGACCGCAAGGCAGACTTCCCCCTTGAACGACTGGCTTGGCTTGGCTTGGTCCGGCCCGGACACTTGTCCTGAACTCGGCGAGGTGAGAGTCTGCCTTGGGGGGGGGACGGGGGGTTATTTCCGGTCTTCTCCACTCTCTTCTTTTTCTCTCCACTCTCTTCCCTTCTCTCGGCTTTCTTTTCTTTCCTTGTTCTGGTGTTTCCGGTCAAATCGGGTGTGTTGATCGATTGTCCGTTCCGAATACGTGATGAAGTGACGACGAAGAAGGTTTCCTTTTGGTTTTCGATCGCTGGGGGGTTTCTCTGATGTGTCGTGGATGGCCCTCTTGGTTGACTTTTTTTCTTTCCGTTTCGCTCTGTCCAGTGTTGTTCGTACGTGAGTGTGGTTTCAACCCTCTTATTTTTCCCTTTCTGAAGGCTGACGGTTATCGGGTGACGTTTCGGGAGAATGAAATGATATGATACCATGGCGGATATGACGCGACGAAGGAAATGAGAGAGGGAAAACGAGGGGGTTTTGTTGCTGTTGATTCCCTGTTTCTTTTCTTTTCTTTTTCTGTTTTCTCGTTTCCTGTGTCGGGCTGCGCCTGCTGCTGTCTCTCGAGTTGATGTTGGGCTTTGAGGTGATACAATGTGTTGGCCGTTGGTGGGAGGGCCAGGTATGGGAACACAGCACATACACACACATACCATACATGTGCCTATGATGTGTAACGCGAAGGAAAAGATTGAATGCAGACTGCTGATTAAATGCCATAATCTGAAAAAGGGTGATTATATATACATACCTGCGCGGTTTCTTGAAGAAATATGTGACTGGTACATAAGTTAAAGCTGCTTCTCGGGGGGAGGCAAAGGAGTGCGTACAATATCAAAAATGACGTGAATTCAAAGATGGGATGGATCATAACTTGGGTCGGAGACATCGTCCAAGCTGTCTATATGACTGAGCATTTGGGAAAGAAAGGAGACAAAGGAAACAACCCTGAAATGCAAAGGCAGACAGACAGACGGGTAAAGCATGTAGTTGATGGAGGAAGAAGAAAAGTCTGTTTTGAGGCCTCTTGCTTCAAGTGCTTTACACCGCTCCCTGGCTTGAAAAAATTCTAAAGGGGGGGGGGCGAGGGGATGGTGTGTGTGTGTGTGTGTGTGTGTGTGGACTATCAAACACGTCGCGTCTTTGCTCTGCCTGCCTACTTTATCCACTAATGACTTCCAGGTTGTCTAATAAAGGATACGTGTATTAATCAAGGATATGATCTAGTTAGTCTACCTGGTAGTCTAACCTTTCATTAACAGAATGTGGCAAAAATGAAGAACAAGAAAAAAAAATCCTGCTATGGTGTGTGCGTTCCTTGGATGCATGCATGCACGGCTGCACATGTGAAAGAAAAATGGGTTGTTGTATGTAAACTGCTAACAAGGCGCGCGCCCTTCGAAGGACTGGGCATAACCGACCCAGGCCGTCCTAATTCACGCGCGGGATTCGCGGGGCAAGTACTGTACCTCAGGTACCTAGGTACCTACCTTTAACCCGTACACATATCTCAACAGTGGCTTCCATGTGACTCACCTCCGTCGGCGCACTAGGGAAAATACTCGGTGGATTCTCTTCTCTCTCTAATCAAGTTCAGCTATCAACCACCCGTCCGGTCCGTCCCATCCAAACCAGGCTGGCTGGCTGGCTGGTTGGTGCGTGTATCCCGTATGCGGCGGTGAGTGGATGGTTATGCCCGCAGCGGGTTGTGGCTGTGCAAAACATACAGAACCAGCCGAGATGTATCGAAGAAACTGAACAAATAATACGAGAGTTGTCGTCGCTGCGTGTATCATTGGATGAGTAACGCAACGCGTAGGAAGAGCCTGCCATTGACAATTACGCCGCCGCCACCACCAAGTCTTACTGTAAGTTCCCCCTGATCCGAGTCCGCTCTTTCAGCTTGGAAGTCACTTTCCAGAAACAAGGGCTGAGAAGTTGAACCAGCCATCAACATTAGCTGAGCAGTTGATCGCCGTCTCAGCAAAGTGAATGAGTACCTAATCTTATCATTTCCTCATTGTAAAAAGGGAGTGGGTAATGCCATATTTTCGTGGTTCCACATCAAACCCCCCAAACCATGCCTACCTATATAGACACACCAAACCACGCTCGCTCGCTTTATACCCGACTATCCAAAAGCCCGTAACCTAGGTATATACTCTCACTCGCCCCGGATTGCTCTACCCAAAACCCCGAATCACCACAGCTGCTTCTAGGTGCTGTTATAATCCACATACGCCATCAGTGGAACTCGGCATCAACCCTCCCATACCTCACCCCGTCCACCTTTAATTCAAACCCCAACCCGGCACTATCAACAATCATCTCGAGCGTGAATTCCAGATTGTCAAACTCCACCCCCCTCGTGGTCGTCAGGCGGGTGAACAGACTCCTTGGAACAGCATTCAGATCCGTAGTCAGCGTGCACACGTGCACGAGGTCGCGCGTGTACGCCTTGGGGGGCTCGTCGGACTCGCAGGCGATCAGGTCGTCTGTGACGATCTGCGACTGCCCCGGCCGGAAGTTGCGCGTGTAATGGAAAGCGATGGGTTCTAGTGGCGATATGGCCTCGCCCTGTCATGACTGTTAGCTGGGGCACTGCCACAGAAAAGAGAGAAAGAGAGGGCAAACCCACCTTGGCAATATGCCACTGCATACGATCGCTGACCATCCACCTCTCCCACAGCGGACTCCAATAACGCTCGCTGACACTGTGCTTCTCCTCATCATAGACCGTTGCATACGATGTCCCGTAGTGCATCCTCGCTTTCCTTGAAATGACCATGTTCCCCTCCAGTCCCCTCAGAACAGCACCGCGCACCACGGCCGTCCACGCATATACGGGCTGCATGACCTCGATGGACGCGTTCTCCTGCAGCAATGACGAGGCGCTCGAGTGCGTCGGCCGTACACTATATGGCGGGGGCGCGGCGCTCGTAAAGTGCGACTTGAGTCGGCGGTACAGGTAGTCACTCTGCCCGAAGCCGCCGACGAGGATGATGCCTGAGACGGTGCCGCCATTGGCGCGGAGGGTATCGACTTGGCCTTGCACGAGATCGCAGACTTCTTTGACGACGGGCTCGAATATATCTTTTACTTCTTTGGCCGTCATCACGAGGAAGCCCGAGTCAAGGCCGGCGTCTTCGTCATCGGGTAGCCCGGGGAAACTGGCGGTACATGTTAGGATAGGTGAGGGCGCGCTGTAATATCAAGAGTTCAACACTTACGGAACGTTTATTTCCTGGTGCTCGTCCTCGTTGAAGTTGCGCTTGACGAACTCTTCAAAGTACCGAAGACCCATCTGCCACGTCTTGCCCTTCTTGACTTTCATCTCATCAAACCGACTCTGGCCGAGCCGGTTCTTTACATGCTCTTCGAACCTGTAGTTGAGAAAGGCGCTGCCACATAGGCCGCCCGTGCCGACGGCCGATTCCTCGACACGGATGGGCTTCAGCGACACGATTTTGTAGGCAATCAAGCTGCCACCCGTGTCAGTCCTGAAAGCCACGCTTGCTTGCTCCACTGGAGAGGAGAGAACTTACTCGACAGTACCGCCGCCGCCGTCACAGACAATGAAATTGTCGCCCACCTTCAGATGGTTGGGCTGTATCGCCTTGAGCGTATACACAGCGGCAGCCTCAGGCTCACTAATCATCTGGATCTGCGATTTGGCGCCCATGCCTGCCCTCTCGGCAGCCTGCAAGGTGGTGTTCTTGGCCGCGTCGGACCAGACAGCCGGACACGTCAGGACAAAGTCGACCTTGGTCGAGGCCATGAAGGACTCGCCGTAGCGGCGCGTCAAGGTGTCCATGGTGTGCTTGTAGATCTGGGTCAGGTAGTCGCTCACGGCATCGACCACGGTCTTGTTGAAGCGCTTGAGCTGGGCGGCCGTCTCGAGCGGGCTGACGTAGAACGGCAGCTTCTGCGAGCGGTCGAGGAACAGCTTGATGCACCGCAGGCGAGACTCCTCGGGCTTGAATTGGAAACCCCATTTCACCGTTGGTGCGGTGCCGGGCGGCGCATCGGCGGCCAGTTCGTACGAGATCTCGGTGGGGACCTTGTCCGACGTGATGCCGTTGCCGCCCGGCCAGGTCTTGATGATCTCAATGTCATCGGGGGTGGAGGTGTAGACGGCGGCAACACTGGGGGGTGGGCTCAGGTGTCAGCAGGGTGCCCGAGTCAGTCAAAGTCAGAGAGTCAAGAGATCCTGCTCTCGCTTTCACTTACCCGGAGAAGGTGGTGCCAAAGTCGATGCCGACAATGAGGCGGTCGTTAATGGGGGGCGGTTCCCGGGCGGGCTCTCTTACGGGGGGCCCATTGATGGCCTCAGCAGAGGATAAAGGGGCATAGTTGTTTGTGAAGTAGGCTCGGCTGTCGGTGTTCCTCTTGCTCGGCGACGACACGGGCGGGTTGATGTTCATGATGGCGATTTCATAAAGCAAGAGTATGCGAATGCTCCCGCAGGCCGCTCAGCGTCATGCCATGAAGCAGGACCCAGTGCGGCAGAGGCGAGACACAGAAACGGCTCGCGACGGCTAAGACGAATGCGACGTGTTTTGGTGTTGTGTGGATGCGGGATACGGGGTGCGGGATGCGGGATCCGGCCGATGAGATGGACCGACGGATAGCAGGATGGACGGATGGATGAAGGTGCCGACCCGAGAATCATACAATATGTGCAACAGATTGACAAGCTCGCAAACGGAAGAACAAGAACAGGAACAAGCAAACTTGAAGGCTTTGATCTAGGTAGTCGGCCAGGCGGGTGAGAGCTTCAAACGGCATCGCGAAGTTGCGGCCCCAGCAGTTCGGGGATAGTGGGGGGATGGTAGGAGGTACAGTAGCTCGATGGCGGGGCTGAGCGCGTCCCATGTCGCATGGTGCTTTGCATGGCCTCTTCGGCTGGAAGGGACTGACTGCACCGCAAACCTGGAAGTCCTAGCCAACCGCGCGTAAATTGAACCTGGAAGAAGGCAAAGTAGGCAGGCAAAGCAGGCAGACAGTGGAGTGAAAGATGCAAAACAACAACAGCAACGACACCGTTCGTCGTCTGCTCATGACGCGTGAACAAGACAACCTAACACCTTGCATTAAATTGAATTTGAACCTGCAGCATCCCATCTTTTCTGCAGTATTACGCAAGCTAAACACCAGGAACAGGAAAGCGCGACGTGCGTTTTGGCATTGGCAAGTCTGGAAACGCTGCTGCCTATACCGACCTACGTTTCTCACCCGTGCCATGCCATTGCACTGCCGCTCCACCAAATAAACCCCTGAAAATGGAGAGGGCTTAGATTTAGAACCCCAGCTTTGCAACGTATTCAACACTGGAAAGTGTTCTTTTCTGGAACAATTACACAACATTGATGCATCACGAACCCGGACGGCTTGCAAAGGCGCGAGAAAGGGCTGACCGGAGCTATTAAGCATCAAATCGCGATGTGCACCTCAAGTATCCCATGGCAAGGCACCGTCGCCGTCACCGTCATCGTCACGAAGACTTTTCGCACCCATATATTGGAACGCTAACAAGGCAACGACAATAAACCCAACCGCCTTCCATCCCATGAATCCACCCACATACGTAACGTGCCTCAGCAGTGCGATAAACCACACTAGCAGACCCAGCCAAAGTGAATTCAAACCAACCCATCGCCATGCCAATTAGACTGATTAATGTAATCCAGAGTATCTTATCTTATATACCTAATTTTATTATACAAAACTCCATACGTAGTTGATACAGACATCCCAAGACCACAACGTATTTACCTATCCACCTAACCAAGTCGAGGCGCTCTCCCGTACTCGCTCACCTCAATGTATTACCTCCCTATACCTATATCCCACACGCCAATAACCAGGCGCGGGATACCAACTATCTGCCTCCGCTACCAGGTATCTTGACTCACCGGTCCCAGCTCAGCAGTCAGACACGAACCGCCGCCAAAACGCTCAAATGTAACCAACACACATAGACACCCAAGATCTAAACACCAGCTTCCGAGAAGGAAAAAAGCTCAACCTGAAACGCCAAACGCAAACGCAAATGCAAATGTAGTATGATAATGCAGTAGTAGTAAAGTAGTGGTAGTAGCATCATCTCTTTGTACAGTGAACAGTTCTCCTTGCAAATATAAACCAGGTAGGTTGGTAGGTAGCGAGATATAAAAGCAAGGAGGGAAGAAGTATGGATATAGGTAAGGTAGGTATGTAGGAGCAAGGTAAGGTACGGTACGGTAGGTAAGTCTCAAATAATTCGGTATGTATGGTTCTCCTCTATATGTTCTTCTCCCTCCTCCTCATCATCCCCATCTTCCCCTGATACGCTCTGCTCTCTCAACAACACACAAGATAGAGCCAAAATATAAAAAACAAACACACATCCGAGAAACGGCGGGTTTGTTTCGTCCACGACGACGACGACCAACTTCTTCTTTCTGCTAGTTCGAGAAGAAAAAAAGACGAAATCGGCAAACGCTGTTCGAAAAAAAAAAAAAAAGAAACAAGCATCGAAAGTAAGAAGAAGAAAAAAAAGGACAGGAAAAGAAATCGAGATGTGATGTTCTCCTCCTCTGTCTCCAGTGGGTCGGACGGGTAACCGCAGCCAAAAAAAAAAAAAAAAAAAAGAAGGAAGCCAGCGCGAGGCGCAAGTAGGGTGTGTTCAGAAAACATGAAACGCCTCCCTTCCCTCCCAAAAATTCAAAAGATCTGTGTGACAAATGAAAAGAGAAAGAAATACAGCCTTCTTTTCCCTGATCTCAGTCTTCTGACCCTTGTAAATGGCTTCTGCGCCCATCCATCCTGGCGAATTCAAAGCAAGCCATTTCTCAATCTATATATAAATGTATGGAGGGGGTATTTCTGGTGAGCGGCAACAAGATGACAACAAGACAACAAATAAAGACAGCTAGATATTATTCCCCCCTCGGGAGTATGTAAAAAGAAAAAGGGGGTGTTGCGGCGCAACAAAAAAAAAAAAAAAGAAAAAAACCATCCGTATGGGGTATTGTGAGAGATCGAACAACGAAGAACGCAAAAAAAAAAAAAAAAAAAAAAAAGATTTTTTGCCGCCGGCACGACAACAACATGTCCATGTGTATGTGCGTATGTGTGAACCAGCAGCTGGTATGAAGAATCGAGTGACTGCGTCTGCGGCAGTCCAGCTTCTCGCTATCGCTTCCCCTCTCTCTGTCTCGACGCATGAGAGAAGAGAGAAACCAAACGAGGACCACGAAACCAGAAATCCAAAAGAGCGAATGATGACCGATAACGTTGCGATGCCTGCCCGAATACACCTTGAACTCCATTTTTTTCCATGTATCCCAATCAGACAAGGACTTTTTTTGTTATCGATCGCAAAAGAACAACACCAAAACCTGCAGTACAGCACGCTGTTTAGAAGCGGTTCCCTGCCGCCCAAATGCTCGCCGACGCCGAAGCAGCCCAGTCACCCTCGTCGTATGGGGGTGTGGGCCACTTGTATTCCGACGTCTTCTTGTTGAGGTTTAAAGGCTTGGGAGTGACTGCCTCTTGAGAATCACCATAGATCATGGCGTGACCGTTGGCAGATGGCGATGGCGTTGGATACGCACTTGCCAGCACCACATTGCTGACCGATTGCCGAAGGGGTCTCTGGTCGGTCTCGAGACGGTTCATCACTTGTCTCGTCGATGTGAGCGCCTCGTCCAACAGCTCGTCCTCTTCATCGGGGGCATCGTATTGGTGGATGCCCTGGGCAGCTTGCGCTCTCCGGGTTCGACTCGATACTGGGCCAGATCCTCGAGCGGCGTTGATGAGATTGTCTACCGAACGTGGCTGATGGTGTGGAAGCGAGTGGTGCCTTTTAAGATTGCCACTCGGGGATACCTGGTGCATCGGCGGCGCGGGGGGAGCGTCAACGGTCATGTACACATCCTGGCGCGTCCTTTCCAAGGGTTCATACGTGTCTTTCGTGATGGGAGCCGGAGCCTGATTCTCGTTAACAACCATGGAGGACCTGTTGCTTCCCCAGGGTCCGCATCCGGCCTGTGCCTCGATATCGTCGTATGAGGGTGACATTGGTGTTTGGTGTCTTCCAGAGAATCGTCTGGCTCTCTTTCGCAGGTGCGAGAAAAAGCTCTCCTTGGTTCCGCTGGGGGGTGAAGCAAGACCAGAGTTGCCGTTCAGCGCCCGCTCCGCCTGTTGCCTGTGGAGCTCGGCGTAATGGTTCGTGCTCGATGCGACAGATAATTGCCGGCCAATCTTCTTTGGGGTCTTCTCTTCGATAACAACATTTCTTTGCGCCCCGTTGGCATAAGCGTCGTTATACGAAGGCGTCCTGCTGCTTGCTTGCGCTGTTACGGCATCCGACATGGGGGAGATTGGTCGAATAGTAGGTAGGATAGGCATCGGGGCGACGTTTGACTGCCCGTTGGCCCATGTTGTTCTCTTGCTGGGCGCTGGCCTCGCCTTCGGGGCTGTCAGGTCTGGGACTACCTGGACTGGGGACGGACGGGGAGCAAGGTTCTCCTTGGCTGCCGGCTGAGGCGCGACAGAAATCTCGGCGGCAGTCTCTGAGCGACCAATCAATGACTTCCTGAACCATGATTGCTTGACAGATGTTGGCGTCGAAGCGGTTGACTCCTTGCCCCGGCTGATGTCCGATTGTTTCCGTCCCAGTATCCTCGATGCCGATGACTTTGGTCGGAGGGGATCCACCGCGTCGGTAAAGTACTCGTGAGCGAGCGCCTGTGTCGATGTTGGGCGGTTCTTCGGATCCCACATCAGACACCACGTAACAAACTGGCTTAATGAAGCCGGCCATTGCGGGGTCTGCAGAATCGTGTCCATGGAATGAGGAGCCATCTTGGGGAAAGAGAAGCCAAGCTTGCCGGCAAGACGCGTTCCCTCCCTCCACTCGCCGCCGCCCACACGGGCGCCGGCCTTGTTGTACCAGTTCCCGGGGCTGCCCATGATTTCGCATACTCTCCATACCTGATCAACCTCGTTTCCGCCAGGGAAAAGGGGCTTCAACGTGGCAATCTCGACGGCCATGGCGCCGATGGCCCAAATATCAACGGGTGCCGAGTACTCACCAGCCCTCAGCAATACCTCGGGAGCGCGGTACCACCGGGTTGATACGTACGTGGTGTAGGGAAGCTTTGAGTGCGTCTCACGTGCAAGGCCAAAGTCGGCAATCTTGACTGTGTACGCCGGCGGCGTTGAAGGAGGTGTTACCATGGCGGAATATCGCCTGAATGAGTTCTGGGAGTCCTGGTGAGATGATGTCGATACGAGGATGTTTTCCGGTTTGATGTCTCTGTGGAAAAAGTTGTGGGCGTGGATATGCTCGAGACCCTGCATGATCTGGAATAGAACGCTCTTGACGGCCGCATTGTCCAGGCACTTGTGGTCCCTCGCCTTCATCAGCTGGTAGAGGTTCCCCTCCATGTACTCCATGGCGATGTGGAGCTTCTTGGTGAATGGGTCCAAAAAGATGTCGAGAGCGGGAACCAAGTGGCTGTGGGCGGGGAGCGTTCGGAGGAAGACAACCTCTCTCAATTCCAAGCACGGCTGAAATGATTCAAAAGACTTCTTCATCGTCTTAATTGCGATCTGGAGGGCAGCACCCGGTCAGAAAACGTCACCACACCATCCCTCTCAACACGGCACTTACGACTGTACCCCGACGTGCAACACTGGCGCCCGCGCTCCGCACTCTTGCCAACACAACACTTCCGAAGCTTCCATCTCCAATCTCCTTCAGCACCTCGAACCTGTCCTCAAGAGCCATCCCTGCGACCGGCTGGGTAGACCCTCGGTGGGTTAAATCGTGTGTGACGGTCATGGTGTATATCGATTACGTCGGTCGGCGGTTCAGTCCAAAAGCCGGTCTCGAGTGCTCGGTCGGCTGAAGTTGGTGCTTCAAGCCGTCAGCGCCCACGTCGGATTCCTGCAGCAACAGCGCGGACTGACTTGATCCCCACGAGACGAGCTCTTTAGAAGAGCTGCGCGCTGCCAGCGGAGCATCCAGGAGGGTGGGATGAGCGGAAAGTGGCGGAATGTCTTTGAGTGAAGCGGTTGGAATGTAGTGACGACGGTGTTTCGAGACGTTCGGGATCAGATGTGTGGTCGGGTATGTCGCGCCGAGCAATTGACGTGGTGAAAGCCAAGTCGTTCGGTCGGTCGGTCGGTCGGTAAGCTGGAGGTGTAGCTGTAGCTGAAAAAAACACACACTTGGGAAAATCGGGCCAAAAGGAGTGGACGAGTTGATGCCTCGGAAAAATGAATGACTGAAGAAATGACGGTTGTATCGGATCCGTGGTTGTATGATTAAAAGAAAAAGGGGACGGAGGACGAGGGCGACCAGGGACCTGGAGTGAGGGAGGAGGGATGAGTCGAGGCCCAGGATGTCGGGTTGGCGGGTCGTCTAACGATCGGGACCGGAAATGGAGAGAGGAGCTTCGCAAGCGTAACAGTGAGCTAGCGCGGATTCAGACAGTGAACTGCAAAATCAGGAGCGAGAGATTGACCCCAGGCGATGGGCGCTGCGAGGGAGTTCCCTGCGTCCAGGTTCCTTCGTTCAAGCGACGAGTTCGAATTCGACGTGGGCAGCGAGAGAAGGAGGGAATGATGGACCAGAGCTGACCCGGGGAGCGTTGAGATGTCGTGTCGGCCGTGGTGCAGGTCAACAGGCAGCCCAAGTCCAGTTGATTGACGGCTGCTGCAGCACGCTGACTTTTTGGAGGCAAGCTCAGGGCATGGCCTGCCCGGGCTGGGGACCTGACCTGAGGCACGACGAGTAACCCGTACTGGTTACGGCCTGGGCTGTACAGTATGCCCGTCTGGCTAACCAGGTATGTACCTTGAGTACGGTACCTGTACTGTACACTACCTCACCCTCTTGCTGCAAGGCAATGCATCGACGGTTGTTCAGGTACACCAGAGCACCAGCATCAGACATAGGTCAGCAACAAGTGGGGATGTATCCTGTACTGTGTATTGTTTCTAGGCACCTCCTGCTCCCAGGTTGTCCATCTCTTCCATCTTTTCTTCTTTCCTTTTTTTCTCCAGGTTTTGTTCTGTCTTTTGCCCCTGGTTGCCTGTCGCGTCCCTCTCTTTGTAAAGGTTCACCTCGAGGCAGGCAGCACCCGCAAAACCATCGTCGCAGAAGATCGATGGAGGCGAAAACGCTAGGCTCCGCTCGAGTGCAATGCCCGAGACGGTGGATATTTTTCCTCTTTCAAACAATTGGCAGTGGAGGTGCGAAGGTACCTCAGGTATGGAAGACGAAGGGCCGTTCTTCTTCCATCCGTTGGAGAACCAGATGGTGGCCCCGTCCCCAGCATGAATCAATGGGACTGAGGTGGGAGCGAGCGCCAGGGGAGGAGCCAGGGGCGCCAGGGCCAAGGAGAACCAGGGCAGGGTGTCCGTGGTCGCGGTCGGTGGACTTGAAGAAACGATAGGGGCCTCAATCTCGCTAGTGAACCCGAGGACGCTGCTCAATTTGAGCGCCAAAGGACCAGGGTCAAAAGCAGGGGGAAGAAAGAAATGGCAGTCGCATTTCCGAGAGCAAAAATTTCAATGATATTCTTCCTTCGGACGTTCGATCAGAATTGGAATTGTTCTCTGGCCTGGGTCTTTGTTTGCGTGCAATTGCAAAAGGTCAGGCAGGTGCTCCAGCTGTGGAGACTGGGGCGTCATGGTTTGGCTTTGATGGAACCGAAGGTCCGTCCCGAGGATTTCTGGAAAGTGCAGAGGACTGGAGCGGCCGGCCGGTGGGAACATGGAACCTACACGTAGTGTAGAGGGTCTCCAATGGCGTACGACTTTCTCTGGCTCCAAAAAAAAACAAAAGAGCACCTCACCTCACCTGGGAAGCAAGTGCGGTTGCCCAGCTCCGCACTTCCATGGCGACGAGCCGGCGACGGCAACAATGCAATGCGAAGCAACATGGAACCTCGATGCTCTTGAATCATTCGTGAACGTCGTCCAGACAGACTCGGCTGTGGCGGAAGAGCAGAGAGTTGGTATCCATACTGCCGGTAGGTACCTGACCTACACTGCACTAGCTTGGCACGAACGACAGGTATCTGTGCAGGTGAGATGAGGGGGCTACACGGTACATGCGCACTACCGCATCTGCCAGGCTTCCCCAAGATCAAGTTGGTAGCTGGTACATTGCCCGCCGCCCAGGGACGTGACCGTGACTGTGACCGTAACCCGTGTCCCATATCCTGTAAAATCAATCGATTTCCACGCACCTTTGCCCCGGTGCCTGTTTCCCCGACGCCAAAACCGACGGGCGTTCAGTGGCTGGGAATTGCTTGGTGGTGAACAACAACGCAGTGCAAGCCTCATTTGAGCGGATCGACCCCCGCCGGCCCCCGTCCTATCAACCGGGTCGTTGCCCAGGCTCGCCAGGATGCAAAAAAGTTGTGGGGAGAAGACAGTCAGTCGGACGAGCGTCAGGCAGTGGCAAAGCTGTAAACGGCACAAAAGCCATCCAATGCCCCGTTTTCCAGGGATCCAACTGTCGATTTGGATTTTGGGTTTTGAGGATAGGAGACGGCGGACCAGACCTGTTTCTGAGGTTTGGTCCTTTGGGCTAACCCGTAGCAGTGTGGCTTCGGGTCAGGGCCGCGAGCCTCCAAAAAGCAAGAACGAGAGACAGAGAAGAAGAAAAGCCGTCATGTGCGTGCGTGCGTTGATGTCTCAGGATCATCACGTCCTGGCACCTGCGACTGTGACCGCGGGGGAGTGTGAATTGTGACCCGTCCCCTCCCTCCCCTCACCTCGCGCATGAGATTGCTAGTGAAGATCCCTTCCGTTTCCCAGATGAGGCCAATAGGTTCACGTGTAGGAACAGGCTCAAAGAGGGCCGGTCACGATAAATGGTGCTAATTTACCAGTCGTGAACCATCCCCACAAAAACAAGTGATTCCCGATCCCATCGAAAAATCGCCTGGGAGTGGCACGGCCGTCATCCCACGAGGCCACGATACATAGCCATGGGATGCTGGATAGCGGCAACGACAAGAACAGCCCCGGCGGATGAGGCGCAATGTCTTCTTGGCTGACAAACTCTGAAGGGCGCAGTTCGCCGGTGGAGGGAATCGAGAGTCGAGCCTCGCCTCATCAGCTGGACGCGTCGAGTTGTCTCCAGTCTCCAACGATCATCATGATGTTCCTGTCTCTCCTGGTCAGTGAGCTAGCGCAATGCCCGTCCGTCTCAGTGACAATAACCAATTTGGGTCTGGGTTTGGGTCTGAGTCAGGGTCTGGGCGCGATGTGCAAAAGCACACCCGTTTTCCTCTTTTGTTCTGGGATTTTCGCGTTTCCCCTCCAAAGAGCCCTCGTAGCGTCTGGGTGCATCCAATACGGGCTTTTGGAAGCCGTCAAAAGGGGGCTTGTCATGTTGCTGGCCGCTGCAACTGGCCCGTGCAACCCACCCTTTCTGGAACGGGAAATCCTGAAAAGTCTCGGGAACCTTAAACACTATCTCAGGCACCGAGTTTTCGACCACAGATGGCTGCAAGGCGGAAGCGGTTGCCGATAGCATCTAGGTACCGGCATACACTACGGGCTACCAGAGGAGAGACAAGCAGCCTACCAGCCGTTGCTCCCAGGCCTATCGGCAAAAGCGTAGCCCAGTTGTTTCCCAGGTCCCCAACAACACACATTGCATTGGACCAAGGGGAGCCAGAACAGCCTGAAGCTGTCATCACTGCGGCGTTGCTATTTGGGAGCTCCACAATGTAACGTTTATCTGCTCTGTCCAAGATAAGCCATCGGTACGGAATTCGTCCCGATGCGGTCGTTGTCAGAAAAAAAATCGAATGTCGCTGACCCTATTCTGTCGATATCGTCGTCTCTTTCGAGTCGACCCTCACCATGCAACGCCAGGTAGGTGGTGGTGGCATCATGTTGAACACGGAGCGTCGAACAGAGTGCCTGCCAGCCGCGTTGCAAAGAAAGAATGTTTGCGGCAATCCATGAAACACTGGGTCTGGACAAGATGGGAAACAACCCATGTTTGAAGGACATTGCGACCGGCGATTGGCTTTTTAAATGGCCGCCGACCCCAACCCCGCGCATCGTGGAGAGTGGAATCAGAAAGGCATGAATTTCTGCTCAACTGAACACAATTGCCTCGAGCAAAAAAGCCCAGGCAGCCTGCTGCTGTTGTTCCATTGCCCCTCCATCCTCGAACACTGGGAGGGGAGAGGGACAGACCTCGAACGCGGAGTCATGGATGGGATTCATGCGAGCGGGGGAAACTCGGACCCTGGACCGTCTCCTATTTGCCCTGTTCGTGGCCGGACGGAGAGCGAGAAGCGAAAAGCGCGCGTCGCGGTTGTGCACTTTATTATGCATCAAGCACCTTGGCGTCAGGGCAAACACCGTTGTCGAGCTTGGACCCTTTCGCTACCCTGTACCTGTACCTCAATCAGGCTGATGCCCTGCGAGGCTCGTCACAATTCACACTCTGGAACCCGTCATTGTGATGAGGCTGGCCTCCTTTCCCCTGCGTTAGTGCTGCCGGTTAGTTGCGATGGACTTACAGCTGCTGCCGGCTGGCCATGATAAATGCACCACAAACACCATCTTGGCAAACACGATATCAAGACTTCATGACGCCCTTGCTTTGTGTAGGTAGGTAGGGTTGGAGGCTTGGGCGCAGCCAAGTGGCTCCTTCCACAATCAATCAATAGGTATAATGTCGATAACATCAAGTGTTGTTTTCCCACCCCATCCTCAAGGCTCTCGCTAAACCGGCAGCAGGTTGGGCAAAGGAATGGTCGAGATGACCGTCCTCATGAGCTGTCGGGACCGGAGCTGTTCGCCGATGGACCGGCTTGAAAAACAACTGTATGGCCAGCGCCGCAGACATCGCAGGGCGGGGGCAGGCACGAGGGACCGCACCATGCAGTTTCCCTTCTGGAAGCTACCAAGTACCAAGAACAGGGCATCGAGGATTGGATGCCAGCAAAGATCACGGAAACCATCCTGGGCCCGAAGCACATCGGGTGAAGGCAAAGGCCATGCCGTACGTCGGTGGTTTTGGCATCGTCATTACCGGTTGGAT
This sequence comes from Cercophora scortea, assembly GCA_033439705.1. Taxonomy (NCBI): domain Eukaryota; kingdom Fungi; phylum Ascomycota; class Sordariomycetes; order Sordariales; family Lasiosphaeriaceae; genus Cercophora; species Cercophora scortea. Next base: position 2,203,075 of record JAUEPO010000005.1, on the reverse strand, counting down.
TCCAGTTCACATTGACCGTCTGGGCTGGGTGGGGAAAAGGTGCACCTCAATGGCTTCAACCTGCGTCAGACTTGTCAACGGATGAGCAAGTAGGTTTTGACAGGCGAGGTTCTTCCCGCGCCGTTTTTTTGTCGGCTTGTGGCTGGTTTGAGGTGGAAAGAGAAAACCATCATGTGGCCAGGATCAATAAGATCAATACACGGCGAAGGCTGGCAAGCTTTCGTTTTCATCTGAAGGTCGCTCCTGCCCTGGCAGAGAAATCGCTTCTATTGTTCCTTCCAATCCATCAACAATAGGCCACGCTTTTTTTCCTTCCCCAGCCACCCTTCAATAGCCTTCAATAGGTTGACCGGTGGGCCCTCGCGCCTTCAATAAGAAAGCTTTTTTTTAAAAACTTTTCATCGTTGGGTTCTCCGTCCATATAAGGTCCGTCGGTCTCTCTGCCTTCATCGGCAATTCCTTCGCCCAAACAACTCTTTCTCTCCAGCCCTTCTTTCCCAGCAACTCGCCTAGACCATCCTCCTGCTCGCGCACGCAAACACCCATCTCCAACGCCAGTCACCGCAGCACTCCTTCTCTGCTGCAGCCCTTCACGGCAACAGATTGCTGTGAGACCTCCTGGCAAACCTGGCAAATTGAAGGTGAGTACGCCCTTGCAATCTGCGCAGCATTTCGAATCCAAGAATCCAAAGGGTGGCCTCTGTTCTCGCTCCCCATCGTGCTCTCCTCTCTCATCGTCTCCTCAGTGGTCATTCACCCAGGGTGTCTTGCGTCTAACAGCTCTTCGTCCAGCTAGCTCGGCTCCTTCGAACTGCAAATTCGACACCGCAAAAATGCGCACCAACTCAAAGTGGTCATCGGGGTGAGTTTCCGCATTGCTTCACAAGGAGTTCTAGCATACACTAACGACGAGATAAACAGCGCCCGAGGCTACGGAGCCCAGTACGTAGCTGAAACCTGTGCTCTGGTAGCTGAGCTGACTTTTTGAACAGAATTCGTTGCGAAATTGGCCGTGAGTGGAAGACTCGCGATCAGTTCTCCAACGGCAAACTGAAAAATTACGACACCGGGGTCCGCCTGAAAGAAGCGACGCCAGAAAAGTCGGGAATTTCGTGCAAAGAGCACGCGCCTGGAGCTCCAGCCCAGACCATCCAATGCGAAGGTCCTTGCAATGAGAGACGGGACATCAAGTACTTCAGCAAGAACACCAGACGCAAGGGTGTCTACTGGTGCTCGCGGTGTGTCGAGTACCAACTTACGTCAGAGCCGGGACAGTACCTACCCCCTCCGGGCGCTGCCCTTTCACCCGACGAGATGCAGGCAGAGCGGCCCGAGGCCGGAAAACTGCGCGACGAGATGCTTGTTGAGTGGGACGACGGATTCAATGAGAGCGCCGTTAGCCCGTTCGACCGTGTCTTGTCTGCCTCCAGCTCGGGAACCAGTCCGGCAGTCATTGCCAAGCCACCAACCGCGAATCAGACCAACGGCAATACCAGCGGCAGCATCCCCCAGCATGATGGGGCAGCGTCGCCTCATGTATGGGATGATCCTGTCGATAACACCGTCACCACAGCGACGAGCGAGGTCTCGGATTGGCAGTGGGAAACGTCGACCGAGCAGTCCGGCGCAACGACGGGCTCGGTGGAGCACGACTGGTCTACCACGACGGCCGATGGAGAGCGCGGCGGCGTTTCCGATACCACTTGGTGGGACTCCAACGACATGAAAAGCCACACAGCCAAGTGGTCTATCACGACGGCCGATGGAGAGCGCGGCGACGTTTCCGATACCAATTGGTGGGACTCCAACGACATGGAAAGCCAAACAACGACCAGCAGATGCGTCGAGACCGGCAGAAGCGGTTGGGTCAAAGTGGTGAGCATCTAACTGGAGCAACGAGCTGCCGACCTACTAGCTAACAAAAGTTTAGCGACCCGAGAAGGAAACCCAGTACCCAGAGTATCTTAGAAACGAGAAATATTTCGGTAGCCCCGGCCGGGTCCAGTGACTGAGATGGCCCGAAAGACGAGCCGATGATCCGATCGATATTGGAGCCGGCGACACCGCCGCAGAAATCTGGGGCCGATGCTTCCGGGCTCGATGCTATGTTGGAGAACCTCTATACCAGGCCTTCGAATCTCCTCAGCTTGTGCTGATCGAACGGAGGCTGGGTTTTGGACGTTTCGGTTTCCGTAAGATTTGAGGATTGCTTCTGACGGGGCGCTTCCGTCAATAGATGGACACACTCATACGGTGACAACTGAGCGGCTTTCTCTTTCCTTTTTCTTTTCGTTTTCTTTTTCTTTTCGTTTTCTTTTTCTTTTCGTTTTCTTTTTCTTTTCGTTTTCTTTTTCTTTTCGTTTTCTTTTTCTTTTCGTTTTCTTTTTCTTTTCGTTTTCTTTTTCTTTTCGTTTTCTTTTTCTTTTCGTTTTCTTTTTCCTTTCTTTTTCGCCTTGATCTTCGATCTTGCAGCCCTCGATTTATTTGGTCGTATGCGGGGCGGGGAGGGTCTTGAGAGCCATGAGCTTGGACCACGATGAGCGGTAACACGAGGGCGCAAGTACACTGGTCGAGAATATTTTTCTCTATCTGAACATATCTGGAAGCCCGGTTTGGGCTTGAGAAGCTTCAGAAGAGATCGAGAGAGATTGGATGAGGCTGACAGATAGCCTTGATACTGCCTGGTTTTAGATGAGCTAGCACACAGTAGACGTCGTATTCTTACTGTCACCTTCGCCGGTCGTGATTGTTTCTTTTTCTTTTTCTTTTTTTGGGCTCTTGCCTAGCAAACAACGGGCTCTGTGTAGCCAGTCACAGCCACGAGTAGCACCACAGCAGTCTCTGCGCCTCTCTTGTGCACTGCGCTACCGGACGCAACCAAGCTCAGGCCTACTCGGAGGCAGACCGTGAGGCAGAGGGCTGTGATGCCGTGGTGTTGGAGTCAGACCAGACCAGACAGAGCATGGCCTGGCATGGCACACCGACGTCCACTGGAAAGAGACACGGGAACGTTTCTGGCTGATCTGGAGACAGGCGCACCGGCGAGGTCGTACGGGTTGAAAGGCATCGCTATCCGAGTGATGGGTTCTACGAGACTGTGCCGGTGGGAAGCAAACTTCACCATCATCATTATCATTTGATCTGCACAGCAGGTTGTTTGCTAGCGCGAGCTTTTGGGAGAAGACTGTTGATATGATATGGTACGGCATGATGGTTTGTTTCATATATCGCTGTGATGGAACCCTGGAAACTTGACTTTGTTGGTTTATCTTGGTTTCTTTTGTTTTATTTTTTGGTTTTCTATTTGGGCTTTGCGTTTGAGAGACTTGTTGTTGGTGTCGAATGATCAAGCTTTTTACCTGGTAGGGATACTGTGTTTGGTTACGTAAATTGGTTGGTTGGAAGCAAACACCCGACAGCGTCACTCACATACCGTGTATCGTGTATTGAGTTCAGGCTTTTTCAGTTGCTCTCCCGAGACACTGGCACTGGCACTGGCACAGTCCGTGCCCATGTCTTGATTAGCCAGCCTTGTAGAACATGACCCGGGCCTCCGGTTTGGGACGGGCAGACAGGTAGACAGACAGGGATGGGAACTTGAGTTTGCGAAGTTATCTGTCTCTCTGTCTGTCTAAATTCTACGCTGACCTTGTCTTTTGTGAACCTTGGTCTTCATCCGTCCACGCGACAGGTCGGCTGGTTGCATACTTGTTTTGCTCCTCCTGGTGGTTAGGAACCCGGAAGGCTTGCACGCACACATGATGTTCGGCTGCTTGTTGGGTGTTGGTGAATGACTGACTGATCTGGTAAGATGCGAGCCTTTTTTTTTTTCTTTTCTTTTTTCTCTTTTTTTTTTTTTTTTCAGTGGTTTGCCAGGTCAGCTTTTGTTCTATGGGGTTAATTAATCCCAGAATATATCAGTGGCCTTTGTTGAGGAGGTGAGCAGTTGCTTTCTGTCCAACAAGGCAAATAGGTAATAGTTACCTATTTACTAAACAAACCTAACGCAACATCACATGGAGAAAGCTGATATATCAGGGTGGAAGTCACAGGGGAAAGAAAACCAAGACAATGAATGGTGCTCTCCATGCGGAAGTCATCTCGCCGTTGTTGCACCGACTGAATGCTTGTCTGTGGCTGGAATGCTTCTTTTCCCCAACGCACTTCAGGGAATAGGGTCTAACAAGAACCAAAACAGGATCAGCCGCCGTGATAACTAGCATATTGCCAGGTTTCGCATGCCGCCGCCGGATTCACTCCGCTTTGTAACTGCCATCGTGGCCGAGCGAGTGATCTATCATCATCAGACAGATCTGGGCGCATATCTCGACAAACTGACTCACGAACCGGCTGTCCCATGCCTTCACCATATCCAAGACCTTGGTTACTTGGTAGTCTGCGACGCTCACGATGATTTGGTTTCGCATCGTGCAGATGACCTGGTGTCGTGGGTTCAGGGAGCGAAGGACTCACCCAGTCCAGAGACAGCTGCGGCGTCTGCCAAGACCGCGGGCGCTGGATACAAGTACCTCGACTGTGTTATCTGCTTTCTTCTTCTGCTTCATCTTCGTCACCATCTTCCCCCTATTAGCGCAGCTTCATGCGTCACTTATCAATTTCATGAGGGCGTGGATCATTTGTGCTGGGAAATTCCTTCGGTTATTACTACGATTAAACCACAACAACAATAACAACCACAACAACAATATCGACCGCAGGGCGATGGAGGACCACCTTGCCTGGAGAAATGGCCCGGACGGGGCAAGCAGCGCCGACAACGACTGGGGTGTGTTATTTGATGATGACGGAATACCCGAAAAAAGGGTGGAGGAGGTGTTGGTTGGGTTGGGTGACTATATCGTGAGTCTAATCACACCAGCTTCTTAAAGAGCTCCAAGTACTGACCGTGGCTCCAGAGCAGGACCGTCCTCCCAGACGGCATAGGCCTGATAACACCGCACAAAATGTCCTGGCTGTTCAAGAAGTTCCGCATCCACGCCGAAGACGACACCCTAATCAGTCTATTCACCCGCAAACACGAGTCACACAAAGAGCGCTGCAAGCGTCTACAAGACCTCTTCGAGAGTCTAAACTGCCGATTCGAGATGGGGCCCGAGAAGGAGCCCAACGGGTCCGAGACGTCGACGACCGACAACAAGGTCCCCTGCCTGCTTTGCAAGGGCTTCGCGGCGTTCATGATCACGCTGATCCGCGCGAACCCGGACCGGGAGGCCAAGCGCTTTGCCAAGATTGCGCGCACAATGCCGTTCAGGATCCCCAAGGTAGGGGCGAGCAGGGAGGAGGATATGGAGTCTCCGAACGTGCTCTCGCGGCATCTTTTCCCGCGCGTGCGCGATGTTACGAGCAGCGCAAAGTTCGATGTCATTTTGTTGAGGGTGACGCGCGCTGTGGAGGAGGAGGAGGTCAAAGGAAAGGGGAAGGAGAAGGGGAAGGGGAAGACTGTTACGTTTGCGGTTGATGACGATGACTCTGGTGATGATGATGATGACTTGGAAGACTCGGACCTAGACGTGCCGCTTCAAGTTAGATCTTCGTCGTGTGTTCGTGTGCGGAGCCCGAGGCTATCGATTTCTGTCTCGCCCCCCAGACTGCAGAGATCGCTCTCGTGGTCGTCGTTGTCGTACCGGTCACCGAGTCCCGTGTTGGTATCAGCTGGGTGCTCATATTCACCGAACCCCCTTTCGACATACCAGCCAAGCAGTCCCCTTTCATTGTCACCGCACTGCCACTCCCCTCACTATCCACCCCCATTGAGCCCCAGCCGGCCACATTACCTCGGCGGCGGGCACGATATAATGCCCGACGCATCCAAGGAGGCAAACTTGTTCTACATCCGAGGCGGCCACATCAGTGACGACGACGACGATGATGACGACTACAACTGCAACAACTGCTACGACGCTTGCCACGAAAGCTGCTGCTGCTCCTCACCTATCCCCCTCGACAAAAAACGACGATCCCCAAGACGCCAAGAAATCTCCTTCCCGAACAACGACCTCTGCGTCCTCATACGCAACGACCGGCGGTGCCACCGGGGAAACCGGCTCCGCTCCTCGGAACGGCTGTAGCGCAGCCGATCCCCGGCCCCGGCTTTGCCCGTCACACCGCCGACGTCGCCGACGCTACAAGTCTGGACCGCCTTCTCAAACTCCTATCCCTATCCCTCCTCCTCGACATACAACCCCTATCCCTACTCCCATCCCTCCTACCCCTACTACCAACCCCTAACAACAACAACAACCCCCAACTTGAACATAAACAGCTCCACCGCCCTAGAAGCAGCAGACTCCTACGCCTCAACCCTCCGAAACGAACGTCTCGCCGCACGCATAACAGATTTCTCCCGCCCGTATCCCTATGGTCCCCGCCCGGCGCCAGACATCGCTGCGCTGAGCACGCTCGTAGACCCAACGGACTATGCGGATGCGCTGCGTGCTGCGCGGCTTGATGCGCGGATTGCGGATATTTTTCCTGACTTATTAGGCTCGCGGCTGGGATATGGGCTGGGGGTATCGTCAGGGTACTACCGTGACTCCCGTCCGGAGCCGGACCTTGCTGGGCTTTTGGATCCGATGGATTATGCGGATGCGCTGCGGCAGGCGAGGCTGGATGCAAGGGCTTTTGAGGAGGTTGGGTGGGAGTGGGAGAGACGGGGGGCGCCTTGGCCTTCGCCTGGCATGGGGATGGGGTTGGATGGTTATGGGCATGGGAATGCTTTGACGGGTAGTTATGGTGGAGGGGGTTGGACTTCAGGACTAGGACTGGGGCTGGGGTTGGCGAGTGACTTGGACTATCACCCGGATGCAAGGGGGGGAGCGGGGGGGATGATGGGGTTTAGTAGTAGCCATGGGAGTGGGAGTGGGAGTGAGTATCGAGCTGGGCCGGATATCAGGACCATGGAGGATCCGGGGGAATACGCGCGGGCGCTGAGGGAGGTCAGGTTGGATGCTGAGGCGAGGGAGAGGCGGCGGGTCCGTGTGCCGGTCTTTTCGACGATGGGGAGCCTTGCGGCGTATTTTGATGGGTTGCTAGGGGGCGAGGATCGGTAACGGTGATTATGTGGATGTAGCGTTTGGGGGGACGTGATGGCAGGGGAGGGTTCAGTTTGAGTTATGTTGCTATGTGGCAGATATCAGTTAGTTTTTCCAGGGTTGTTTGCTGTTGTGGTTTTCTGATGCTTCTTTTCGTTGCTGTGTATCTCAGAATGGATGCGATGACTGGGGGTCGTGTTTTTGGTTTATTGTTCTGTAAGATGTTTGTTATATGGAGTGGTACCAGGCTGCTGCATTGGTTTTCTATCCTGTACACGCGAGAGAACTTGACCGAGATTGAAATGCAAAAATGGAAGATAATAAGATCTTGACCAAAAATGAGGAAGAAAAGGGGCGATGTGGGAAAGGGGGAAGTTAAAGTGGGGCCAATGCATGCACAAAAAGTCCAAAAAAGAATAAGATCCGACGTTGGCATGATTCGAACATGCGCCTCCGAAGAGATTTGATTTCGAGTCAAACGCATTAGACCACTCTGCCACAACGCCTTCAACTTGGATGATTATTTGATCGGTAAGCAGCGCTATAGCTACCCCCTACCTTTGCCTCCACTTCCGACGTTCTTTCACCCAACACTCCTGCCCCTCGAGCACTGGTTCGGGAACTTGAACTTTCCATGGTTTCCACGCAAAGAATTTCCTGCAACGGCTTGACCAGCTGACCATTTCAAACAAGATCAATTCGACTGGTCGGTCGTGGGTATACCGCTGCTATTTCTTCACACCGACAATGTATCCATCCACCTCTGGCCGATCAACGCCATCCCACCCTGAATTGAACTCGAACTGATTCTCACTGCCGATCGGAAATCCTCCTACAAAGAGGCTGCGACCCGTGACTGGCATATTAAGTCATAGCCAGCGGCGCGGGCCTTTGCAGCGTCAGCCTTGGTGGTACACACTGGCTGTCGGATCGCAGCGCTGCAGCTTTGTCAAACTGAGCATCGATCCTGATCCAACCTAGAGGGTGGTGATGTTTATGCCTTTGGCGGGCACCCGGCCACGTACCCGTTTAATCCGTCATGGATGAACTTGGCAGGCCGGGCTTTCCTTTCTCCTCAGTGTCACGTCGTTCAGTTTCTTTACGTTGGGTGAAGCCGTTCCCATGAATCTATGAGAGAGAGCCATTGGGATAGATATAACGACGATGCCCCCCCTGCCCCGCCCCTCGTCTATGCGTGAACCCCTTTTCTCCCATCTTGCTCTCTCGTGCGTGCCTGTCCGCCCCTATTTTCGAGTTGCCCATAAAACTTCCCATACACACACACACACACACACCATGGCCTCAGATCACCCAGGGATGCCGATGCCCGACAAAGATGGCTAACGGTCCTCGTCCGCCTCCAAGACAGAGGTCGAGCATTACGACTCCGTCCAAAATACCACCACGGGTCTATCCACCCAACACCCCCAAACCACCCATGATTCCTTCAGCAAAGACCGCCAGCGTGCTTCGCAGAAGCTGGCCCATCCCCTCGCCGGCCTCAGCCCCAGCCGCCTGGCAGAGATGGGCGAGGAGTACGCCCGGCAAGGCGGCATGAACACTGACGAAGACGTGCGCGCGTTCCGCCTCGGCGCCATGATAGCCGGCAACGACTTCAACTTTGACACCATCTCGGAGCTCAGCGAGCGCGCGAGAGACAAGTCCTAGAACGCGAGATAACGCACAAGTGGTCTAACCCCCCCCCCCCCCCCATGCTCTGCTGGGTCATCGCCAGTAAGTATCATGACATGAGCGTAAACATAACACGGAAATCGATATATGTCCTACTCAAAGTCTGATAGATCATGGTTCAGATACATAGCTCAGGCAAGTAGGTAGGTAGGTAGGTAGGTAAATAGGTAGGTCCTCTAGCCAACAACAACCAGCTTATTATTAACCCCTGGCTGCGGCCATGACGCCGGCCGGCTTTGTTACTGACGTATTATTGAATAGCGTCTTGTATATCTGAACTATGTACATATCTGTTGTTCCTCTCTTCAAAATCAACGGGGCCAATATTTCCGGATATCCGGTTAGTAGGTAGATAAATAATTATTGACGACATGGGATCAAAATTCCTCGTCTAATTACATACCTAATTAACTAACGGATTAACCTCTGTGCAAGAACGGGATGTCGTGAAAAGATCCCTTCGTTGGTCGGTTCTTTATTTATTTACCAGGATTGTGAGTGCTATGTAATCTCCCTAGCGTCTCATATGTATACTCACTCTCTTCATACTCTGAAGATGATTCCCCCGGATGTCGGGTGCACGCGTATAATTATGCTATAGACGTAAAATCATGAGTCGACGAAGAGCGTACAACACCCTAGGACTATCCATCTAAATACCCACCCAACTCGAAAACATCCGAATACATGCTGCTACGAGAAAACATGGGCAGAAATAACACTCATTAGGTCTCTCTCCAGCCGCTGAACATGTCCCATATATCTTCCAACATCAAACCCACAAAGCCTCTTGATTCCCACTCCCTTTCTACATCCAGTAACCCCCATCACGTAGCACTCACATCCCCACCCGCCCTCTACGCCTTCAAAATCCGACACGCCTCCATAGCGGCCCGGACCCTCGCCTCCTCCCGACTAACACCCCCCACAACCTCGGCAACACTCCTCTCGCCAACCATAACCCGACACCACCACTCCCTCTCGACATCATCCTCATTCTCCTCCGCCGCGCCGACCCGGCCCTCCACCTCGCCAGTGATGTACTGGACCTTCTCATTACACGCGAGCCGACCCAGCTCCTCCTTCGGATGCAGCACATGCACCTTATCCCGCATGAGCCGCCGCATGTACGGCAGGATGCCGACCCTCTCGACCAGCTGCTCGCAGGCCTCGAGCGAGCCCGAGTCCGCCCACACGGCGCCGAGCACGCTCTCGAAGAGGTCCGAGTAGAACTTCTGGGCCTGTAAGCGCGCCAGCAGGGCCCACGGGTAGTGCGTGCCCGTGTGTATGGCGGCGAGGATGGCGTCGCGCATTGCGGCGTGGCGCTGGGCCGTCTCGCGCTGGATGATGCCCAGGTCGCCTGACGAGTGCCGCATGAAGGACCACAGGGGAAGTTTGATCTTAGAGCGCGTGAAGGAAGGCGGGTTGCCTGTACCTGTGTTGTTGCCGTCGTCGTCCAAGTCGACAGCTGTGGGATCGACGTTGGGGTCGATTTGGTCTTCCTCGACGGCCCACTCCATGATGAGGAAGGCGAGAATATCGCCGTTGACGAGCGCGGTGCGCAGGAGGTGCATCTCTGCATCGTCGAGGGGCGCCGGGTCGTTGACGGCGAAGAGATGCTTGACGATAATGTAGTCGAGGATGGCGTCGCCGATAAACTCGAGCCGGTCCAGAGAGGCCGTGTCAGAGGCACCGAAGGAAGGGTGTGTCATGGCCTCGACAAGGAGGGATTTCTTGGTGAAGGTGTATCCGAGCAGCGACTCAACGGGCTTCAGTGTAACGACCAAGAACACGTTGTCCGGCGCATATCCGTACAGGGCTTCTCGTCCGGCTTCGATGCTACGCCATTCGACATCGGGCAGGAAAAGTGACATGCATTTCAGCGCCTTGGGTGTCCCGCCGCTTAGAAACGAGACGCCGATCAGGGCCTCGACGACATCGGCGAGCGTCTTGGTGGCGAGTTGTCTTGTCGCTGTCTGGTCGGGTGGGTTTTGGACAAGATCTTCAACAGCCGGAGACGTCCACCTGTGCAAAGTAAACTGTTTGTAGACGATATACCGGTCCAAGCCGAACTCGACGGCAGAGCGGCAGAGCCGTGAATTCGACACGATATTATCTTTGTAGACCGACAGCCAGCCTTCCGTCCAGAGCAAGTCTACAAGAGCACATCGCAAGTTAGTTTCTGTACAGGAGGGTGAGTGGAGAACAAAGGGGCGGGCAAGAATCGACTTACTCTTCGCAGCCGCATTGATTGTGGTGCAGAACTTGAGAATGGAATCGCCGAGAAACTCCACTCTCTGGTAGTTGGTTGGCATTCTGGATGCCGTCGAGCAGATTGCGGTAACTACAAGGGACAGATCCGTGATCCCAATCTCGTGCAGACGGGATTCTAGAAGGTCTCTGGCGATTAGATGGACTTCCAGCGCGTGAGTGAATCCGGGAATCAGCTGGCTGAAGTGCATGAACACCGACGGTACATTATCAACTCTGATCTGGCTTGCCGGAAGAACCCGCGGGTATGGCTTGATGCTAGGGAGCCCCTCGGCCTGGCTGACAGGGTGAAAGGATCCTGCTCTCCTCGGCCAGGTCTTGACGACGACATACGGCTCATCTTGAGGCGCAGTCTCAAACCCGCGAAATGGGCGTCCAACGAGCTCCGCTTCGGGCTTGCTGGGCAGCCAGCCCGCAAACAAATATGGATGGTTGAATTCTGTTATATGCCTGATGATATGTCCTTGATCAAGATTGCGCATCACTTCAGGGTCAAGTTCATCTTCCGCCACGTCATGGACGCCGACATCCCGACTGAGCGACACTAGGCGAAGAGGGTACTGCTTGGAAGGGTCAGGCCGGTGTCGAGGTTGATAACCAAAAGCCAAGTCAATCAATGCGTTGGTATGGTCTGCTTTGTGGTCGCCACCGTGCGCTGTGTCTTCGAGTCCAGACATGTTCGTGTCGGGCTCCATGGTGATGAGCCATGATGGCTCAGAACCCCAATAGAAAGTCAACGGACCCAGGGTAGGTATCGGCACCGGGAGCACTAGCTCAAACTCGGCATATTCTGTCTTCTCCCTGTTCGAAAATATGAGCCGGCGCTTGAACAGATCTCTGTGGGCCTGCCAGGAGAGAGCCACCTGTGCCCAGGGGTTGAGCAGTTCTTTGACCGTGGCTATGCCTGCGCGGGGTTTGACCACCTTGAACAAATCCGAATCTCTGAGTGGCAAGAGGTTTTGGTTGACCAGCCCAGCGCGGTACAATCTGTGGTAGGCTTGGAAGGCAGCGTCCATGATGGCGTTCGTCCCCGAAAACCAGGCTCGAAGGCTTTCGGTCTTGCGTAGCTCCGGGGCCAGCGTTACTGGCAAGTGAACGGTTGCCTTAATCAGTGGCTGCTTCTTACCGGCAAAGATTTTCCCGCCCACTTGGTGAGTTACATAGTAGGGGGTCCAGTCGACGAACTTTCTTGTTGACAACGTGGAACAGAAGTGCTCGAGGTGCTGCTTTGCGTCCCGAATCGTGAGGCGCGCTCCGGTAGTCTCATCCACCAGGACTGGGTACCCATCAGGTTCGGAATCCTCGAGTTCTAAGAGGGAGGTCCTCTCGCGCTGGTCATCCTCATACTTCAGTTTCATATCCTGCTCGAGCTTCTGCCAGCCTGTCAACGAGGCGTTGGACAAATCCTCAACCAGAAGGTACAGCTTTGAGGCCATCGATCGAGCTCGGCCACGGCGTTGGATGAACGACTTGAGGTTGCTTGGTTCGTCGAAGCAAATGACGAGGTTGCATGCTGGCACGTCGATGCCCTCCTCGAGCACACTTGTCGCCACCAACAAATTTGTCTTCCCCTTCCGAAAGTGCTCGAGGGAGAACAAGTCCTCCTTGCGGCTCAAATCTAGAAAATCTTTTCTGGAACCCGGCACCTTTGAGGTGCCAACCATAGAGCCCACTCGGTAGCGACCCCTGATGGAGGAATGGACGGACAAGACGTGCGAGAGGACAGCAACGGTGGCCCTCTCCTTTACAAAGACGATGCCTATTGTGTCCCCCGTGTGGGACCCGAGTATCTCGATCAGCTTCCGCGCCTTTGCTGACAGGTGAGCGGGCTCTTCCGGGATCTTGGGGAGGTCGATTTTGCGAAATGCTTCGGCGAGATACCGTCTCTCCTCGTCGTTCCAGTCCTCGACCCCTCCATGAAGATCATCCAGAAAGAACGAAATGACTCGGTGCAGATAGTAATCGGCGGCCCAGGAGCCGATATGCTTGTACAACTCCCCCGCTCTGGCATAAAGCGCCTTTAACTTCTGCTGGGTGTAGGTCTTGTTCTGCATGATTGCCTGGCGAAGCTTCTGTATGCTGCGTGGTGTGTTCTGGGCTTTCAACTGTAGGACGTATGGGTCCCGTCTGATGTCGAGGCTTAGATGAACCGCCCTCAGACTAGACATGGTGGGCGTGGCATACTCGGAGTCTTCTGGATCCACGAGCGGTCCAAAAGCGACGGCCATCATCTCGGGACGATTGACCTGGGCCATGAGCTCATCCCGGTGCTCACTGGGGCTTCTGCATACCGCATCCATGGTTGCTTCGAGTGTCTCAAGATCATCAAGGTTGGATCTCATCAATGGACTGGCAGTGAGACCTAGGATGTGAGGTACTGCTTGATTTGCGGCCTTGGCCTTTTTATAACACTCATTCATCAACCTTGCTCCGGGGTTCCTTTTTACGCAATTATGGGCTTCATGTGAAGTCAGCGCTGCACAAAAGGGTGAGTGCCCATGTCTGCTAACCTTCGTCAAAGACAATGAGGCTGAGTGAATCCAGCCGGACGAAAGCATGGTTCACAGCGTCAAGCAGGATCTGGGGAGTTGACACGACAATGCGCACGTTGGAGAGGAAATCATCCCAGATCCGCTTCTCTGACCATGCCACGACGCCGCCAGATCCACATATGAGCTTGGATTGCACGGCTGGTATCTGGGCTCGGAGCACTTCGAATTGCTGAGCGGCCAGGGGTACTGTCGGGGCCAGGAACCAGACCATCTGTATGGTTGTCTGTCAGCCATGGCCTTTAAATACGATGGCGATATTGTCCCACACACCTTTTCGCTCCGTTCAAGCTCCTTGATGATCCGAAGCACGGCGCTAGATGGATTCAGCATGGGTCGTGAACCTTGTTGTCTCCTGCCTCCTGCCTCCTGCTTACACCTGGGTCTTTCCGCTGCCGGTGTCCATCTATGGGTGTATGTGTGAGAAACAAGAGGACCGTGACAGGGCATAGGTTTGTGGGATTAGTATCATACCGCTACTATGATGTTCTGCTTGAGGCTCTCCTCTAGCATCTCGATCTGGTATGCTCTTGCAGTCATTGTGACCGGCTCTGGACCCTCTTCTGGTGAGCTATCACCCGAGCTGCCATGTTCGTCTTGGTAGTCGTTGGGTAGCTCTTCAGTAATAGGGGGGGAGAGAGGAGCAAGTCCCTCCCCAGGAAGCTCCCCTCCAAGAGCCTCATCCTCCGACTCGGACGAGCTCGAACCTTGGTGATAGTACGCCATCGTGGTCACTGCACCAATACCAGAATTATAACAGTAAGCAAGGCAGCAGGGATGTGCGTCGGCAACGAAGGACTTCGAGGTTACTGCGCGTCTAGACGGCCAGTGAGTCAAACGCAGTTCCCCCCCTTTGGAGCCGTAATAATATTACGTACCTGAGTATCGTAACAGCCTTGCCTTGTGGAAGCGCAAGCTCAAGGTTGCTTGATGTGGGTATAATGCTACTCAGGATTCGCAAAGATCGTCGAGGCGACAAGGGTTTATAACTCGGAAAAGACAGCATTTGCGAGTCCGGTCAACTGCTTGATTCCCCGCATGATTGATGTTTTCTCATGCAGGAGGCCAGCCGTGGAAGTTCGAGCCTCAGTGATATGGTAGGCTTGGCTGCCCGAGGCCGACCAAGCCACAGCCAGAAAAGGCCTAAAAACAGAGTCCATTCAAAAGAATTAAAAAAATTTGAGGGTTACGATGCAATCAATGCTGCAGCCAAACTGAAATTGCTTGGCCGATTTTTGCATTCCAGTCGGTTTGCTCTTTCCCGCCGTGAAATGCAGGTGCCTAAGGTAACGCAAAGTAAGTTTTCTCCCCGAACCCGCTGTGAGCAAGGTACGTCAACCTGCAAGGCCACTGCAGCAAAGGGCGGAGACCTTGAACCTCACCAACCCAAAGTTTCGAGTAAAAAGGCCTGAGGGAGGCATCCAGGATTATACCTTACCATAGGCATCACCACTCCTTGGCCAATGGAGTTGTGGGCCGCCGGGTTCAATGCATGGAACCAGCTGCGTTTTCCAGACGGCGCCCTGCCGTGTGACGACGAGCCAGAAGACATCTCCGTCTTCACGCGCGTCTTGACCGACAATGTGATTGACCATGTCGAGCCATATTTTTCATACACTTGGGGTGAGTCACACATCCCATGTAACACAATGTGCAGGACTTCCCACCGATCCTCTCAAAAGAATAGAGGCTGGGAAAGGAAACTAATCACCTTCCCAAAGTGCACACAACCACACCGGCAGCCGGCAGCCTCATACGCATCGCAGGATTCGTCCCGCAGGATCACAACGCATTGCGTACCGCGGCTGACGACCGAGACGACACTGCACACCCCCCGTCGTCCAAGTCCCACTTTGTCGAAGCTTCCAATGGGGTCGTCGTTGGTAAGTTCTGTTAAACCACCACAAACGGGTCTACGGTACTACCAACTGCCGCGTAGACCTAGTAGTTACCTTACCTAACTGCAGCAGTCCACGACAAAGCTCAAGAATGCCTCCACCAGTACCCATCCATCCATGAACTCCTCCTCTCCAGCAGCAGCAACCGCCAATCATTCCCCGGCTTCCCATCTGTAACCCAGCTCGTCGCCTACGAGACCGGCTTCGCGGCCCTCTCTTCAACCGGCCAGGTCTGGACATGGGGTGACGAACGCTACGCTGCCTGTCTCGGCAGAGACATTGACGATGCAAGGTACATATGACATAACAACCGACAATGCATACAACAACCTGCCTCGTCTCCCTGTCTATTCCCTTCATCGCAATGGCTGGCTAATTTGATTATTACAACCGAAATAAAACCAGTCCAGCACACCGTCCAGGTCTAGTCTCCGACCTCGAGGATCTGCCAACAGGCCCTATTTCCAAACTAGCTGCCGGGGGGTATATCCTAGCTGCGCTGACGGAGGGCAACGACCTGTACTGTTGGGGTCATCCAGGCCGATCTGCCATCCTGGAGGATCTCTCTGATCGCCCGAGCCCTGTTGTTATAGAAGACAACGACATTGCAGATATTGGGATCGGAGCGGGTCATCTGCTTACCCTAACAGTGGATGGGGAGCTCTTTGTCCTAGGCGACAACACCAACGGACAACTCGGCTTGCCGCAAGTCAAGTCCACGAGCTCATGGACAAGGGTGGACGTGGGACTTGGGGTAAAGCAGTCCATTGCGGGCGTGGTAGCTGGGCCGAGAAGCTCATTTCTCATCATTCGGAACCGACCTGATTAGCTATCGTGTGGATGACCTGCCTTCCTCGAGTGCCACTCTATCATCTCTATTGTACAGTGCATAAGAACGCGCGCTCGTTATTTCTCTCCCCTCTCTCATCGTAACGCCATCCTATCCTCGATCATAGGTTCGTAAGGTAGTCCTCAATCTCCTGGGGAGTGAGCTTCCGGAATCGAGGGCCCTTAGCCCCCTCCACGCCCTCAACACCCAGCAGATGGTGCGCCGGAGGTCCAACGATACCTAGTAATGTTAGCGGCGGGCGCATGGCTTCTCGCATCCTGGCTGGACCAACTCACCAATCTCGATCGTGTCTCCGCTCATCTCGCCCTCGATGGTCTCTTTCAAAGTCAAGAGAGCAATGTGCACGGCATCCTCGAGCTCCAAGCCCTCAGTATATCTCTTCTCCAAAAAGGTCTTGGCAGTCGTGGCGCTCTTTCCGATGGCAGTGGCCTTCCACGGGAAGTAGCTGCCGGAGGGGTCGACCTGGTACAGCATGGGGCCGCCCTTGAGAATGCCGCCCGTCTTGCCGCTGGGCTTCTTCTCCTCGCTCTCGCCGCCCTGGGCCTCCTTCTCCTTCTCCTCCTCCTCCTCGGGGAGGATGCCCTCGTCCCAGCCGGCGATCAGCAGACTGACTCCGTACGGGCGGACACCGCCCGACTGCGTGGCCTCCTGCATAACCCTGGCAACGTCCTGGACTAATATTCTGGTCGGCGGGTACTCGTTGTAGACGCGCTTGTACCCCGTGTGCGACACCTTCCGCGCCCGGTCAACGAGCACTCTGTAGTCGGGACCCATGCCGGAGTAGACCATGCCGATGTTGGGCGTGATCAGGCTGATCTTGGACAGGGAGGTGGGGTCGGCGAGCGGCGACGACGACTTCTTTTCGGTGGCGAGGACGATTCCGTTCGTGGCTGCACATGATTGTTAGGGCCGGGTGGACTGTGGTGTTTTGGGAGGACGGAGGTGTAGGTGTTGGCTGCTTACCCTTGATGCCGAGAGCTGTTACGCCCTGGTTGACGGCGTTCAAGGCATACTCTGTACTGGTGTTAGCTCAACCTTACATCTCGATTTCGGCGTGGTGAAGGGGG
Source organism: Cercophora scortea (assembly GCA_033439705.1). Lineage (NCBI taxonomy): Eukaryota > Fungi > Ascomycota > Sordariomycetes > Sordariales > Lasiosphaeriaceae > Cercophora > Cercophora scortea. Next base: position 2,185,696 of record JAUEPO010000005.1, on the reverse strand, counting down.
TTCGAGGCGCAAGTGAATGCTCGGTCGGTTCGGGCAGCGAGAGTGGACGACTAACCGATCTGAACCAGCTTGCCGCTGCGCAGTGTGTTAAAAGGGCCCAGGTACAGACAGCTATTTGGGGAGAGCGGCGATGGGACATACCTGGGGGAGAAGGTCGTGAGGGAGAAGGAGTATCTGTCAGCCATGATTGCCGAGTATGTGAGTCTTTGGTGGATGGGTTCGTTGGCTCGGGCTGTTGTTTCGTGACTCTCTAGATTATTGTGGTGGTTTGTTGGCGGAGGGGAGAGCTGTTGTCGTTCGCAAGCTCCGACCAGGCACGGCCATGTTGCGCGTCGACGGGACCTGGAACCTGGGACCAGAGCCCCCCAGCCTGACAGAGCTCGGACCAGCAAGGTACAGGTGGGCGGGGCCTCTGATTCGCCCAGCCTGCCACCCACCAGGCCCACCCTTCGACAGGCAATCGCCCTGCTCAGCAGCTGCCAAACTGGAAGCTCTTTCCAAGACCCACTGGCGCAAAGAATTCGCACCTTGCCCACCCAGCAATTATTTATAAAAGGTAGCTGCTATCTCTGGTCTTTGACAGTCCCACGCTTTTGTGCTTCGGATGCGATCCTCCTACATCTCTCGTGCTGAAACAGGCCTTTTTGTTGGACTTAGTTGTCCTCTTGAAGGCAAGCGTTTCGTTTCGAGGCTTCTTTATTGACGATGTGAAAGGACGAGGTAAGTCCCAGGCACCTCAGCTGGGCGGCCGCATCGGCGATAGCCCAGAGGCTGTGTTGGCAGCATCCATAACCGAACACATCTTGCTTTCGGAGACTTCTGGATCATTCTTTTCGTTTATTACTGCTACACCGTCCATCCAAATCCTTCGTGGTCGAGCACTTTAGCACCCCCAAGAGCAGAACCTTAAGGATTTCGGGAATTATGGATTTTTCTACCCCTTCTACTGGTGGACCTCAATGGTCCTGGCCTACGGGCATGGATGTCCCCAATGACGACTACCCGTCGCACCCGAGCAGCTCATCGTCGCCAGCCGATGCACATCACCAGCCCGGCGCACCCGGTGCCTTCCCACCGCCGAGCGACGCGAACCCTCCACACCCGACTCATCAAAGGCGACGCCGATACAAACCCCGCACCTGCCGCATATGCTTGGAGGTGGTCCAGCCCAGCACCGAAATCGACGATTCCGCCATCGGCTCGGTTGCTGGGATGTTTTCATCGAAGCCGCGCGTGCAATATATCTCGGAGGACCCCGAGTCTGGCCGGCTGCTCAGTCCTTGCAAATGCAAGGGCTCCCAGAAATATGTTCACGAGGGCTGCCTTCAGGCTTGGCGACTATCAGCGCCAATGTCGGAACGGAACTTCTGGAAATGCCCGACATGCCATTTCGAATACAGGATGCAGCGGTTGAGATGGGGGCGTTGGATAACGAGCAAACTAACGCGGGTGGTGCTGACTGGACTCATTCTCCTGGTCACGGTATTCATTTTAGGGTTCATCGCGGATCCTATCATCAACCTGTGGGTTGATCCCGTGGCTAGCATTGTCGACTCCTTCTCGGACATCGCCGAGGACATCAAGATTGCTAGCGAGACCGAAGACGATAGCTGGTCCTTCCACTTTGTGAAGGGCTTCCTCTCGCTGGGCCTCTTGGGTTTCCTCAAAAGCTTCTTTGTCATGTCCCCATGGAATTGGTTTCAGATCCGTGGTGGCGCGTTGGGTCGTCGCAGGGGTACGGGCAGAGACCGGATTGAGTCCATCAACTGGGCTGTTGTGATCTTGGGGATTATCACATTCCTCGGGGTGAGTGAGATTCTCCGTCCACAGGTTGAATTTTGGCTAACTGTGGTCGTCTAGGCTACTTGGAAGCTGGTGAGCCATTTCAGTGCGCGGGCTCTCGAGAAGGCCAGCGAGACTGTCGTGGACATTCAAGCGGATGATTCAGACGAGGAAGAGAGCGAGGACGAGGGCGATGGCATTCCCGGCCCGGAGATTCCGGCTCGGGAGTCGAGGAAGGACAGGTAATGGCTGTTTTCCCTGGTGATTGTTAATTACAGGAATTTGCATACTACCTGGTATTCAGCGTTTCTTTGCGAGAAATGGCGACCTCTCCTCTCCCCAATGTTTGATGCCCACGCCCGATTTGCACACATCTTAAGTTGTCACAAGCTATCTCCTCCATGTCTTGGCAACTAGTCTGTGTGCAAAGATAAAGCTTCGTTGCTCTCCTTGGGAATTGGGCGTCTTGTCCTTTTCCCGTACAGGTACGGCACCTAGCGTCAATCTAAGCGGTTCATGTGGTCGTTCCTCGGAACGTGCTGCGAATGCTACCCCTTCATGGCTTTTGGCTTCACGGCTAGGGCGTAACACCTTGGGCTTGACAGCTCTAGCTGCAGTGCATCAGCCTCACGGCTTTTGCCTCGCGGCTTTCACAGGTTCCAGAAGGGGTTGCTGAACGGCAAGATTGATACAGACCAGAAAATTTAGAACGAGCGTGATTCCGAGCATCCACGAAGATATCTGGGTGGTCTCATTTAAATCCCATACATACATACATATTTGACATTCGTCAACTAGGCGACGCAGAGCAGATAAATAAAATTAGATTCTGCTACAATACCGTTTCCAGCGCTTCGCACTCGCACTTACTCCTCTGTGAACTTGGCCTTTCTGGTTGTCATGTCACCTCGCCACTAAGGTTTGGCAGATGGTTCACGTTTGACCCGCGTTTGACCCATCGGAAGCACGTGCAGGGGTTACGGCCGATAAGATAAGGCACTGACACGCCAAAGCCCGTTGACCACCTTAGTCATCCTGATTTTTTTTTCTTTAGGATATCTTCTTTTCTGTTGAAGGACGCGCCAGGACCCTTCTGAGCTTTTGCCCATTGCGCCGCTAGAACTTCAACATCCTCCCCAGCAGATCCCCACGTCTCCCCGATACCGACGATAAACCGTCAAGATGCGTGTGGTTCTCGTGAGCGGCGGAGTCATTTCTGGCGTCGGCAAGGGTAAGTTCCTTCCTCTGCTGGACATGTTCGTCTTTACTATTTGGTGGTGTCTGTCGCTGGGACCCCACCAAGCCAAGTGACCGATCCCCCGAACCAAATCCCATCCACCAACCGTACCAAAAAAGACGAACCAAAAAATTGTCGGCTGCTGACTTTGGGCCTTTTTATAGGAATTATCGGTATGCCGTTTATGAGCTCTACTGCTTCGTTTCGCCCACTAACAACGTGACTCTCAAGCCAGTAGCGCTGGACTTCTTCTCAAGACTCTGGGCCTCCGCGTCACGGTATGACATCCCAAAAATTACCCCTCCATGGTCCCGCGATTTTGCGCGAGCCCGCGATGCACCGCGATCCTCCGATCTCTGGCTCACATCGCACCCAAACTCGTATAGGCGCTCAAAATTGATCCGTACATCAACACAGATGCTGGCTTGCTTAACCCGCTAGAGTAAGGCAATTTCTCGAACAGCCTGTAACGTAAATCTTTGCTAAGTGAACTCTGCAGGCATGGAGAATGTTTCGTCCTCGCCGACGGAGGCGGTAAGATAACCGGCTGCGGTTTTGCGTGTCTCGATTCCACGCTGACGCAGCGTAGAGACGGATTTGGATCTCGGCAACTATGAGAGGTAGGCTGTTCTTCGGTTCCATCCGAATCTGTAATGAGATAAATGGCTAACGGGATGGCCAGATATCTCGGTATCCAGCTCAGCACAGAGAGCAACATGACCACTGGCAAGATCTACCAGCTCGTCATTGTACGAAATCATCCCGATCCCCTGTTCTGGGAGTCGATCAACCATGACTGATGCTTTTCGTTTGTAGGACAGAGAGAGACGTGGTGATTACCTAGGAAAGACCGTCCAGGTTGTCCCCCACATCACAGATGCCATCCAGGAATGGATCGAGCGCGTCGCCAAGATCCCCGTAGACGACTCAGGAGAAGAGCCCGATGTCTGCATCAGTATGTTCTCCCAGGTGTCAGGGCAGGAAGTGGAAATATACTAACTTCTTTTCCTAGTCGAGTTGGTACGTTCCCCTGAAACAATGATCCATAAGGAACCTCTCTAACTTTCTCTTTCTCTGTCTGTAGGGTGGCACAGTCGGGTAAGTGTTTTTCTCGACTCGTCTGGTTCCCCAGGAGCTTCCCAGGCTCCCAGAACCGGAAGTATCTACTCACTGGGAATGATGCGACTAACACCCTACTAGTGACCTTGAGTCCGGTCCGTTCGTCGAGGCGTTGGTGCAGCTCAGGCACAGACTCGGCCGTGACAACTTCTTCAGCATCGGCGTATCATATGTTCCCATCATTAACGGAGAGGAGAAGACCAAGCCGACCCAGCACGCCATCAGGACCATGCGTAGCGCCGGTTTGATCCCTGATGCGGTGGGTGCCCAATCCCGTCGTCATGCCTCGATAAAAGCGACTAATAGCTCTGCCAGATTGCTTGCCGCTGCGAGCGTGAGATCGACGAGGCCACCATGCAGAAGATTGCTAGGAGCTGTCAAGTTGACAACGAGCAAGTCATTGGTGTACGTAACATGGACACCATTTATCAGGTTCCCCTTCTTCTCGAGGAGGAGGGTCTGCTCCAGCTCTTGAAGAAGGGCCTCGCTCTCGAGAAGGTTGAGCTGTCACCGGCCAGAGTCGAGAAGGGCGAGGCTCTGTGGAAGATATGGAAGAAGACTGTCGTCTCGGAGCAGCACCTTGAGCCTGTTAACATCGTCTTGGTGGGCAAGTACGTCAGCCTCGATGATGCTTACCTGAGCGTCCGGAAATCGCTCGAGCACTCTGCCATGCGATGCAGACGTAAGTTGAATCTCATCTCGGTGGATGCCGAGCACCTCGAGCACGAGATGCAGCAGAAGGACCCCACCAAGTACCACAACGCTTGGAAGGCTGTCTGCGACGCCCATTCGATCCTTGTGCCTGGTGGCTTCGGATCGCGCGGAATCGAAGGCATGATCGAAGTGACCAAGTGGGCTCGGGAGCGCAAGGTTCCCTTCCTCGGCATTTGCTTGGGCATGCAAGTGGCTGTCATGGAGTACGCCCGCAACAAGCTGGGACACAAGCACGCGACATCTGAGGAGATTTCCGCTACCGCCGAGCACCGCGCTATCGTCTTCATGCCCGAGGGATCCAAAGAGTAAGCCGCCTGTTCGGGTGAACGATTGATGGCTACGAGAAGATACACAATCACTGACACGGACACGACTCATAGGAAAATGGGTGGCACAATGAGACTCGGCACACGCACATCCTACTTCAAGCCCGGCACAGAATGGAGCAAGCTTCGGGCCATGTACGGAGGTGCTGAGAGCTTTGATGAGCGCCACCGTCACCGCTACGAAGTCAACCCCGACTACGTCGAGCCGCTCGAGAAGGCTGGACTTTCCCTGACTGCCGTCGACGACCTGGGCGTGCGCGTAGAGTCGATTGAGCTCAAGGACCACCCCTTCTTTGTCGGGTAAGTAACGCATTGGATAGATGTTGGTGCAGGCCACTAACTTTGTGAACCAGAGTGCAAGCACATCCCGAGTATACCAGCAAGGTGCTCGACCCGTCTCCCGTGTACCTTGGCTTTGTGGCGGCCAGCTCGGGATGCCTTGACGAGATGATCGAGGCAGCGCATGTGAGGAAGGAAGGAATGGCGAATGGGACTGCGGAAGTTACCCACTTCTAGGGGACATGGGTCGGCGATCAATCGGTTGTAGAAGGGTAGACAAGCCTCGCGAATATATGTTTTCAGTAGGCGTAGGGGGGAGGGGTGGAACAAATGTAGGGAAACATCCCTAAGAAATATCATTAGAGCTTTCGGAACCGATGAGAGGCACTGTGGACTGGCATAATTATGGCGTTCGCTGCTTGGGAGGGAGGGAATATCTCTATTTTTTAGACTAGGGTGGCAAGAGAACAAGACGGACTAAAGGGGCTTGCTCTCTCTTGGTCACTCACTCACCCGCGAGCGCAACCATCGACGCCTCAGCGAGCCTTTCTATCTTGGTATCTATTACCCAGCGGGAGGGGGTGTCAATCAAGTATTAAATGTTCCTCTTTCTCCCTTCTGTTCGTTGATAGTGCAAATGACTGATTGGTATGTTTTGCAGACCCGCTCGACTTACGCTGCGCGATGCAGGAAGTTGAGATTCCCGGGTCTCGTGGTTGGTATAATTACCTGGTGGTTGCTTTACTTTTTTCTACGCGACCTTCAACTATTTGCAATGAAACCTCAAGCCCAAACAGAATAACTGGAATTCGTTTTGTGAACAAACCTGAATTTCAGGTTGCTTGCAAATGATTTTATGTTTCTCTCCTTTCTCACTCTGAAGTACTTTGTATTAGTGAAGCCATAATCCCATTGGCTGTACTGTGTACGTTGCAGGCTGTGATAATACCAAGTGACAAGAGCGCGGAAGTGCCAAAGCGGGTTAGACGCAAGTTGAAGCATTCGGCCGCGCTGTTTGAATAGCAAACCCCCTGCGTTTTAAGCTCCCTGAGACTCGCGGCAGCGGACGTGATTGGCAGAGCTGGAAAGCCGCTGATGACACCTGTTAACGGTCCTGGCGACAGCCAAGACGCGAGTTGAGGATAATCTGACATGGGCGGCGTTATAGTACATACGTGCGTACCTCGAGTGTAAAGAAGGAGCGTTGACGGCACTCCGCTGATCTCGGGATCCTGGTATGTATGATAATTATTGCTAGAATTCACTTCTATTAAGCGCCTTAGTTCCTGAAGTCTCTTTCCCGCCCCTCTCCGCCCTAGACTATTTCTCTTTTTCCTTGCAAAGTTGTCGACCGACTTGCGATTCAGGGTACCTACGTACGAGAAACGAAGCACAACAAGCACAGCGCCGACGGCCCAATCTCGCCAATGGCTAAATCCTGATCGACGTGCTCCCTCCCACCCCAAGTCCCAAGCCGCAGCGCGACCGATCTACGGGGTCCTGCTCCTCACGAAACGAATAATCCCCCGAATTCGCAAACCCCATCGTTCCCTATGAGCCACGACGAGTCTCGCAATTGAGGTTCCCTCTCGCGAAACCCGAAAAATACGCCAAAGTCCGCCCGCCTGCCCGCCGCGGGCTTCCTTGCCAACACACCTGACGACCACCACTCGACCTGTCTCGAAGGTTCCCCAGTCCGTCCGTCAATCACGATCGATTCGTGCACGCCACATCCGACGAACCTGTTGTCCTCCCCCCTTCCCCCAGCTCCGCATCGGCGAGCAATCTACCATCTCTCGAATTTCCTACCCGAGGGAGGGGGCCGCAGGGCACTATTGTTATTTTTCGTCGAATTACAACGTGCGACCGACCGCTTGTTTCGAAGCCTGGGGACACTTTCCTAGGTTTCGCTGCCGCAGTCGTCGCTGCTACTACCGGCAATGCATTTCGCATACCCCCCGCGCAAGACGTCCAACCCGCCGCCCTTTCTCCCGCGCCAGTCCAAGCTCCCCGGGCTGTTGGCGCGGCGGAGTCGCCTCAAGGTCATCGCGCTTGCGGGGCTCGCCTTCATCGCCGTCATATACATCCTCGCCCGCCTGAGCGGTCGGCATGGCGGAGCGGCGCATCACAAGCCGTCGGGCCGCCCGCCGGTAGTCCTGGTCACGGTCCTGGACGAGAAGAAGTACAGCAAGGCGTACATAGATATGGTCAAGGATAACAGGATACAATACGCTGAGAAGCACGGTATGTGGGCAGGCAGGCAAGTTGGCTGCGGTGGTGTAGCCCCTGACTAACAAAGAGTTGCAGGCTACAAGACCTTCTTCGCCAAGGCAAGCGACTACGAGCTCAAGGGCGCGCCGACGTCATGGGCAAGCGTCGTGGCCACCCGGCACGCCCTGACCCTGTTCCCGGACTGCTATTTCGTGTGGTATCTGGACCAGAACTCGTTTGTGATGAACCCGCTGCTGCGGATCGAGGACCACGTCATGAAGGCGTCCAGGTTAGAGGCGTTGATGATCAAGGACCAGCCCGTGGTCCCGCCGGATAGCATCATCAAGACGTTTAGCCATCTGAAGGGGCAGGACGTCGACTTTGTCCTGACGCAGGACAAGGAGGGGCTCTCGACGGGCAGCTTCGTGCTGCGCAACGGGGAGTGGGCAAAGTACCTCCTGGAGACGTGGTTCGATCCAATCTACAGGAGCTACAACTTCCAGAAGGCCGAGACACATGCGCTGGTAAGTCGGTCGGCCGTGGCGTCGCATATTATTTGTCAAAGCTTTTGCTGGGTGATAAAAAAACTAACCTCCAATGAAAAAACGCAGGAACATATCGTGCAATGGCACCCTACGATCCTCGCGAGGCTCGCGCTGGTCGACCAGCACATCATCAACTCGTACAGCAAGGACTCCGCGGGCGCGGAGTACAAGGACGGCGATATAGCGGTGCGCTTTGCCGGCTGCACGCCCGGCGGCGCGCACCCTTGCGAGGCCGAGTCACAGCGGTTCGCGCAGCAGTGGCGATCGAATTTCAAGAACGCATGATGATGGACTGTACTGAGCTCGCATGCACAAGAAACACGCACGAACCCACACCCTCTCACGGAATATAGCGACGACGATAATAATGAATCTCTCCCCACCCGTCCCGTTTCCTCCTCAGCTACTACTACTACCTCAGGTAGACGGACTCCAGAGACACTGCGGGCGTTTTCTCGGGGTCTCGTCCCCCCAAGGCAACATTTGGAAGGAAAAAAAAACACGACGTTTTTTATGCGTGGATGTTTTCTTGTTTGATTTTTCACTGGGAAGGAGAAGGAGAGGAAAAGAAAGGCGAGCGATCACCAATGGGCGAGTGGGGAGGGGGAGAGAGAGGCTGGTTTGTCGGAGCTGGCGTGTGAGGATTCAGAGGAAGGGACATGGTAATCATGCGTTCTGAGTCTTGGTCCAATTGGTCACGGAGGGAGGGCGTTGAACTTGACACTTGAATGAGAATCTCTTGGTCTAATTACAAGGCCGTTGTAGTACAAATGTAAATATATACCTATATTTCCATCTCGGTGCTTCTCTTGCGGGGAAGTGTAGAGTGTTTGTGTTTGATAGCGGAGATGGATGGTTCGAAACTGCGAGGAGGAGGCTCTTGGGGGGAATGGAAGTGGCGAACACTTGGGCAGATGCGAATGAAATACTACCGTGACTAGGTACGTATCCGTTCAAGTCACAAATATGTTTGCTCATATGCAGTGATGAGATGTGACGATGGCGGCGTGGTCCGTTTATGTAGACATCTCCGTGGTGCCAGACGGTGTTGTGGTGGTGAATCGGTGATATGTAACAGCCCAGGTATATGCAGTGACGGGGTTTGGATGTCTTGTCTGCATGTGATAGCGCATTTACCTGGCGGGTGGTGGTGCCCAAACCCGGTAAGGAAATCGAGCCTAGGCACGGATACCGACGGAACCAGGGTTGCATTTAGAGGACTTACCGGGGGAGACGCTAATACATAGGTAACCTGGGTGGAAGTTCCATGGCGGGGGGCCGCGGCCACCTATGTAGCGGGGCCTTCGGTACGCTGTACCTGCTGTAACGGAGCCTTTCCAGGTTTCCCATAAGGCCTATATGCCCCCCAAGTCTTTGGAGATGCCGCCCGGATTTCCAATCTCCATTTCCAGGTTTCCCCACGCTTTGCTATCGACTTACGACGCCGTCGTCGCCGCCAGTGTCCGTCCATCTCCATGGAGTAAAACAAGTTGACAGCAGCTTTACTTACCGTACCTGATTTCGACGGCATACTAAAACCGAGATACGAAGATGCCGGGCACGTCGCGCATGCCCATCAGCCTGCGGGAGAGCTTCAACAGCGTCAAGCGGACGAGGCCGCCCAACAACCCGTGGCAGGTGCTGAACCTGGACCTCGCGCGCAACATCGTCTTCTTCCTCTTCCTGCTGCGATGGACGCGGCGGGTGCTGTGGAAGCTCAAGGGCCGCGGGCTGTTTGGGACTATCGTGGAGCTGTACACCGACGTCTACCGTGTGTTGTATGGCTACTTCCTGCGGGCCCCGGGAGTGCGCACCCAGGTCCGTAAGCAGGTCGGCGAGGCCATCGCCAAGCTGCAGACCAAGCTGGTGCCCACCAACACCGTGCGCTACCTGGCGCTGCCCAAGGACGGCTGGGCCGACGACGACATCCGCAAGGAGCTCGAGACGCTGGCCAGCATGGACCACACCCGCTGGGAGGACGGCTACGTCTCGGGCGCCGTCTACCACGGCGAGGACGACCTGCTGCGCCTGCAGACCGAGGCCTACGGCAAGTTCACCGTCGCCAACCCCATCCACCCGGACGTCTTCCCGGGTGTGCGCAAGATGGAGGCCGAGGTGGTGGCCATGGTGCTCGGCCTGTTCAACGCCCCCGTCGGCGCCGCGGGTGTCAGCACCAGCGGCGGCACCGAGAGCATCATCATGGCCTGCCTGAGCGCCCGCCAGAAGGCCTACGCCGAGCGCGGCGTCACCGAGCCGGAAATGATCCTGCCCGAGACGGCGCACGTCGCCTTCCGCAAGGCCTGCGACTACTTCAAGATCAAGATCCACCTTGTCGCCTGCCCCGCCCCATCCTACCAAGTCGACATGCGCCGTGTCGCGCGGCTCGTCAACCGCAACACCATCCTCTTAGTCGGCTCGGCGCCCAACTTCCCGCACGGCATCATCGACGACATCGCGGCGCTGTCCAAGCTGGCGCTCAAGCGGCGCATCCCGCTGCACGTCGACTGCTGCCTGGGCTCCTTCCTGGTCCCCTTCCTCGAGAAGGCCGGGTTCGAGACCCAGCCGTTCGACTTCCGGCTCAAGGGCGTCACGTCCATCAGCTGCGACACGCACAAGTACGGCTTCGCGCCCAAGGGCAACAGCACGGTTCTCTACCGCACCCAGGAGTTGCGCGCCTACCAGTACTTTGTCGACCCATCCTGGAGCGGCGGCGTCTATGCCTCGCCCGGCATCGCCGGCAGCCGCCCCGGCGCACTAATCGCAGGGTGCTGGGCCAGTCTGATGCGCGTCGGCGAAGCCGGGTACTTAGTCTCGTGTGAACAGATCGTGGGCGCGACCAAGAAACTCGCCGAGCGCATCCGCGACACCCCCGCCCTCGCCGCCGAGCTCGAGATCATCGGCAACCCGCTCGTCAGCGTGCTCGCCTTCCAGGCCCGCAATCTGAATGTGTACGACATTGCCGACGGCATGAGCGCCAAGGGCTGGCACCTCAACGCCCTGCAGAACCCGCCCGCTATCCACGTCGCCATGACCCTCCCGCTGGTCAAAGTGTGGGAGAAGCTGGCGGGGGACCTCGAGAGTGTGGTTGAGGCTGAGCGCGAGAAGGAGAGGGTTAGGGCTGTCGAGGGCAAGAAGGCCAAGGGCAAGGCGGACGGCGACGCCGCGGCGCTGTATGGTGTTGCGGGGAGCTTGCCTAATAAGAGTGTTGTGGTGGACTTGGCGAAGGGGTTCTTGGATATTTTGTACAAGGCTTAGCTGGGTGGTGAGTGGGTGAGTGGGTGTGAATTACCTAGGTAGGTATGCATTATGGTCGGGCCGGGAGTGTAGGCTGGAGCGGCGGTTTTGTGTATGTGTATATATAGATATCAAATAAATAAATAATATGGTCAGGTCAGTTTGGGCTTGGGAGGGAGGGAGGTACGGGGAGCGGGTTTAGGGGGGGGTTTGTTGGTTGGGGTACATATTTAGTTGCATCGCCATCCTGTTTGTTTTTATCAAGCCGTCTCTTCTTCTCTGAGCATCGAGCGAGAAAAAAAAAAAAAAAAAAGATATACAAAGAACATTTAACAAGAAGAAACCAAAATAGATTGCAGGTTCCAATGGGAGACGGGTTTACAATCCGTGGTGATTGCTTTATACAAATCAGTTTACCAGTTATATCTACCGTGAATTACACACATTCACGACTGGTCATCCATATATCTCCCTTCGCTCCTCCCCTTAAGTTGACATACCAGGCAGTTTATGTACCGTCAAGTATGATTTAACTCCCGTGCCCCTTAGGCAGACCTGCAATCAACCCTTTTTCTTTAAGAAAAAAATGTCCCTCCACCGTCTATCTATCTGTCTCTCTCGCTCTCCCTATGCTTGTCTAGTCTGTTGATCTCCCTCCCACAAACCCACCCCCCTGGTACCAACAAGCCCCACAAGCACAAGATACGAGACAAAGACAGAACACACAAAATCCAGCGCCCTTTCTTTCCAAAACACTCTCACCGACCCATCCTCATCCTCATCCTCATCCTCATCCTCATCCTCGTCATCCGCTTCCCAGATTGTTGACGTCCCATTCCTCCAGGCAAGTAAAATACCCACCATGCGTCGGAGACAGAACAGTGCGACGCCAAGCGGGGGGAGGACGGCACATATGATAGCGGCGGTGGCAGCGGCGCGGATGGTATCCTCCCCCTCTGTCTCCTCCTTGTTGTCGGCGGGGGCGATAGTTGAATTCAGCGAGGGGAGGAGGAGCAGCCAGAGAGGTAGTGTAGGGAGAGCGTATGCTATGACCGTTATACATACGCGGAGGACAGGATTAAGATGGAGATGATAATGTGCCCGCGTGTTGTGTGGCGGGTGGAGGACAAGGTTGGACATGATCTCGAGTTGTGTTGACTGGCAATGATGCGAAGTCTACCTGGAAGATGCTGAAGTGATATCTGATTATATTAGGTATAGATCAAGTATAGACAGGAACAGATAGATAAATAAATAAATAAATATATCAAGCAGTACCTGAGCGAGGTTGAGCTGTCTCTCACTCACTCACTTGGACGGCAAACGTGAGAGTGGTGGTTCTCGTCGTTGAACTTGAAGTGGTTGAGATAAAGGGTTTAAAGTGCAAGTTAACACCTCACCAACTCCACCATACAAACTCAAACCATTCACCTTATCTCGTATAGGATAAATTTAACCTTTCAACACCAAACAGGTAAGGTAAGAAAGATACTCTTATTTACTACGTCTAATTTTCGCAACGTATGCACATACATCCCTCCCGGTCCCTCCCCACCCTTCCCCTTACACACCTAAAATGAAACCAAACTTCCTTCACCTCACCTCACCCCAAACAGCGCCCCATTCACCCAGTCAATCACTCAATCACTCAACCAGTCAACCAGTCAACCAGTCAACCAGTCAACCAGTCAGCCAGTCAACCAGTCAACCAGTCAACCAGTCATTCAGTCCAACGAGAAGGGAACTCAAAGCCTCAACACAACACGACCGACCGACCGCCCATTTTCGCAAAATCCAACTATGGCAGCCAGCCCTGCTATTTTACCCCCCCCTGCATAACCATAACCATAACCCCCCGTGGTAATAGGTAAGGTATACCTAACGGCAGAAGCTGTAGTAGTAGTAGTAATAATAATGATGATGATGATGATGATGATGATGATGACTGAACGGGGAAAAAGACAGACCACAATCCACAACCCACAATCCACACACACAGTCCACACACACAGTCCACACACACAGACAAAAACAAAGAGACCAAACAAGACAGACAGGAAAAGAGCCCTGTCTCCCGAGCCAAACCGACCGCCCGCCCGCCCGCCAAACCACCAGTCCACCACCTACCCACCCTGCCCCTTTGAAAACAAAACACATTTATAATAATAATAACCCCCCCTTTTTTACCCAGGTTTGAAAAAAAAAAAAAAAAAAAAAAAAAAGGGTAAACCGTTACCCTTTATAGCGCCATTTCCCCATGCTTATTTGTTGACGTTGACGTTGTTGTCGATATGCTGAGATACTTGAGCTTTTCCCCTCATCTCCCGCGCTCACAACATCCCCCTTCCCTTCCCTCCTCCCAACCTACTCGAACAAATGGAAAGAAACCCGCAACTCCACCACCACCACCACCACCACCGCGAGAATCTCCTAGAGCTCGCTGTCCTTCCCGCCGCTGGAGAAGCGTTCCTTGGCCGACCCGACCGGGTTGACCATCTCGACGGCGTCGCCAACCTGGCGCCGCTCCGTTACCTCCAGGTCGCGCAGCCTCTTGCGCATATTAGTCAATACAAGCGTCAATCCTTGGGCGTGTTTTGTCTTGTTGGTACCAGCCCTCATGACTGCTGATTGCTATTGCAGGGGCTCCGACGAGCTGGACAATCTGTTAAGGTGTAGGTATACGTCTGTCCCGTATCTGCGTTGTCGAGGAAGAGAGTCCATGTTAGCCGGGGGTGGGTTTGACAGACAGGCAGACACTCAAAAAAGAGACTTGACTTACCCTTCCATGCTAATCAACTTAAGGTCACCACCAAAGTATCTCGCATACAGACGCGATATGGGCAAGCCGTAGCCAAAACCTGCCATCGGCGCCTTGAAGTCGCTTTTGTCAAAGTCGGGATCCAGGTTTGGTGTCCGGTCGACGGTGGTGTACATGTAGGTCCACACGAGCGGGATCGCGCTGCGGGGGATGCCGCCGCCCTCGTCCGTGATCTTGATGGTGATGTCCTCCTTGCCCTCGGCCACGATGACCTTGGTGACGGGGAACTCTTGCTTGTCCTGGCCGTGCGTCTCGACGACGGCGCGCAGCGAGTTCTTGAGCGTCTCGAAGAGCATGTGGGACAGGTGGCCCGGCACGTACATGAAGTTGAGGTTGGGGTTGCAGACCAGCTGGATCTTGGGCGCCTCAAACAGGCCGTAGTGGTCCTCGCAGACGAAGCGCGCGTTCTCGATGGCCTCTTGGGCGAGGTCCTTGACAAACGTCTTTGTGCAGATGATGCCGACGTACGAGGGGTCCCGGTAGTGGTTCTGGTCCGTCAGTGCGATGTGCTGCCCAATAAGCATCCGTATGCCTATGCGCGACATGTAGAAACGGTCGAGGAAGGCCTGGATGTTGTTGTCGATCTGCATTCGTTGGCGCTTCCGCTTGTACTCGAGGATGCCCTGCGCCATGGTGGTCACGACGCTATCGTGCCGCCTCTTGATCTTGTGCAGCGTCTGGGCGAAGCGCTGGTTGTAGAGCTGCAGCTCGGGCGGCCAGTCGCCGTTGTCGTCCACCATGGCAAAGTACCTCCGCGACGCGTGGTACTTCTTGGCCCACCCGTTGGTGCCCTGTTCCGGGACGCCGCCCCATGAGTTGTACTGGCCTTCCTCGATGCTCGGGTTCGGCGTGGCCTCCGACAGCCATGCGATGCCGTTCTTTCCGTTGCTCTTTGCGGTCTTCATTAACCGCTCCCGGACGTCGCGCCCCAGATTTGGCCTGGGGAGGGTGGTGATTTCCTGCAAGTAGAGTCATGTGAGTCACGGACACAGTCCAGTCGGTGGACAAACGGGCGAGCGGAGGGGTGGGCGGGCAAGCGGCATTTGCGCGGCATGCGGGGAATTCGTACCTCGAATGACTGCGCGTACCAATCCAGCACTTTCTTCACCGAGGGCATCTCATTGAGCCCGTCGGGCAGGTTGTCGAGCTCCTGGACGCGGTGGGCGAGACGGATGGGAAGTTCCTCGGCAAGGAACTGAGAGGCGCGAAACAAGGTGCCTACACGGGTGATCCGTCAGAACATGCGACGACAGGATGCAATTGGATCCGATCCGTGGAGAAGGTGTCATCTCTCACCTGTAGACGGCTTCTCTCCAAACTGGACCATCTGGCGCAGGCTCACGCCGGTGGCGGGGAAGCCTGCATAATGCCGGATGGTGTCCATCAACTCTTTACTCTTCCTCCACGACATGGTGCCCAATGTCCTCGCAGCTCGAGCTGCGCCAATTGGTCTTCGTATAGCGGTGTGTAGGGTGACTGGCGTGCACCATGGAGCGGGCGGGGGGGCGGGCGGTTTTGCAGGTTGGAGTTTGCGATTTTTCCCGTGTCGATGTCTTTAACAGTCTGTGACTCTGACGCAGGGCAGTGTGGGAAAGCGACCCGGTCCCGGAGAGATGGGATGGGCGAGGGCTCACGCACGCACGCACGCACGCACGCACGCGGGTACAGGTAGGTACCAGGTAGGGGAAGTACTGTAGCTAGGCCGTAGGCGGCACAGCCGAGGCAAGCGGATCCGGACGACAATGACGCAGGTGGATGTGGGATTGGCGACTGGACACACCCTGACCCTGGCTGGCTGGCTCAACGAGGTCGACGTGGAGGATGAGACGGAAAATGTGACCGAGTCAGGTCAGGTACGGCAAAGTCAGATGGTAGTACGTGCGGTGGTCGCAGGAGAAGCAGGAGGAGGCGGAGGAGGAGGAGCAGTGTTATTATGCCGCCAGTGGTGCGGGAATGTCGGGCCTCTCGACATCGACATTAGGTTGAGAAACGAGGCAGCGGCAGGGGCTGGGCCAGGGGTGGTGGGGGAAAGGGACGAGGGCGAAGGGGACCCAGACCGATAGATCGATGGAGAGGTCCTTTTGCACGGAGGGCCAGTCGAGGTATTGTGTTGTGTTGTATTGTGTTGTAGGGACGGCAGGCAGTGTACCTAGGGAGAGTTCTTAGGTACGGTCGGTTTGGAATGTCAGATGTTCCAACATTCAACCTACAAGAAGCCCTCGTCCATCCAGCTCCCAGCTTTCGTTCGTTCGGATGGAGTGATGTCTTGGATGGTTCTGAGAGGCTCCTTCCCGTCGCTATCCATTCCCTCAGCAGAAGAGAGGCTAGTTCCCCGCTTAGCACCAACCCGCGCCCCTCACCCCCTCGCTTTGTACATATATTCCCGCCTTTGGCCACGCATCTGGCTTGCAAAATAGACGAGAGCGGCGCCCGCGCCCGCAGCAGCTTACCCCACAATCACCATGTCTGGGGTTTGGGGCAAATTGGGGGGAAGCCAAGGGCCTGTGCTGACCAAAGGGGCCTTGGCTGGGCCTCGTCCCCTCTTTCCCGCCTTGGATGCAGTGAATGCCGACAGTTACCCGCCAGGGGAAGCAGCTCCTCGGCGTTGCGGGTTGCGGCAATGCAGACCAAGACAGTCACAGTCACAGTCCTTGCAGCTGCTGTCCAGCTGTTTGTCGTGTTTCTCGTCTTCAGTCTGGTATTCTATGTAGATCCTGTGGCCATCGTGGATGACCACTTTTGCTGACGTCATTGAACAATGGTTCAGGCCAGAGGAGGACAAGACAAGAGAATCAATCACCTCAGGACGATGCAATGAATTATTAAACAACATGAGGGTATTCGCTGACACCTGACATTTGCATGTGGAACAAGCCGACCAAAAATGTTTTAGTGCGGGCGTCGCAAAAACTCGGCGGTCATCTGAAATGGCTGCCGGGGTGTCTTCGCCAAACCGCAGCATCCTGGCCCGACGTGGTTCGGTTCTGGCTTGACCCTGCCGCCCGGACGTGCGGAAACTTTCGGGTCTTGCCTCTGCAGCCTCTCTGCACTCTGCACTTTACACTGTACACCTGGACTCTGCACACCTTGACTTGAGGGTGGCTCGACCCTTCTTCACCTTGAATAACAACCTGGAAACATTACAGTTTTGGGGACGAAATACACTACCGACGGTGATACGCAACACTGTTTCGCATTCACTCAGTGCACACCCTTGCAAGTTGCCACGAGACGGACAGACCCATCAGTGAATCTGAATCTGAATCTCGTAAATTGGAGCCTCAAAAGTGAATTACGCTTAATCGAGGGGGATGGGGCCCACGCCACTCTTTATCTGAACTTGACGGAACTGAGTGTCTTTTGAAGAAACTGAAAACTCATTTGGAGAGGAAACTAGCAGAGGCGAGAAGAAAAAAAAGAAAAGAAAGAAAGGAAAACCCACGGCGATGCACCCTCGATGACTAGGGAAAACAGTGCTCCCGCAAAGCCCATACCGAACCCACCTCACTCACCATGTATAAAGAGGATGATGACAAGCGCATAACAGGAGACGTGGACCAATCATCGTCTCCAATATCCTCCTTGCCAACCTCACCCTCTGCGTACGAGGACGAGGACGAGGACGACGACGACGACGATGACGATGACGATGACCATGTCTACTCTCAAGACGGTCCATGGCAAAGCAGGCAGCCTCAAACCAACAACCTTGCCCCGTCCAGTTCCCCGGCACCAGCAGCAGCAGCAGCAGCAGCCTCACCACGCCCTCAAACACCACCTCCACTCACTCCCCGGCCCCACGGTACTCATGAGCAAGAGCAACAGCAACATCACCACCATGCCCGCTCACCGTCCTCGGCACTATCGTCGCCCATGAGCCTACACCACCTAGGCATATCCTCATCACCCCTCTCACCCCTACGAAGACAGTTCTCATCACCACTATTCAGATCACCACCGCACCCGTCCATGACCACCTACGACGCGGACGAGGAGTCAGGCGATGGCGATGAAGGCGAAACCCAAAACGAGCCCGACGACGACAGTATCGACAGCAGCCACGAGGACCATGGCGGCGATGATCTCACGCAGGACAGCAAGGACGTCTTGATCGAGCGTCTGACTGATCTGGTGCAGCGCCTCTCTGCCAGCCGAGACCGCGGCAGCGGCGGCGGCGGCGGCGGATACTACAATACCAGCATCAAGGAGGCCAGTCTAAGCGCGCTGCATGCCAAGGTGGATGAGATGGAAGCGTTGATGGCCACCGTCCCGCTTCCGCCGGTTGTAAACGGGAAAACCCCGACGAAAAAGTCAACGACGACCACGACGAAAAGGGGTTTGGGCTCTCCGGCGCTGCTGCGGAATAGTACCATGTCATTTGGTGTTGGGTTTGGGGCTGCTGGGCAGGATGGTCAACCTCCTAGTGGTGGTGGTGGTGGGAATGAGCTCTGGGGCAGCAAGTCTGCTCCCCTCACGCCCTTGCTTGCGCCCCCATTGCAGCTGGCAGCGTCTGGGCCTGGACCGTCGCTTGTCGCAGGAGTGGCGCGTCTTGTGGTGGACGAGGCGGATAGGCTGAGCGCTCAGCTTGCCAGCGCGGTGAAGGGATTGCAGCAGCGGAGGGAAGAGTCGGATGTAAGTTCGAACTTTGCCAGACTTGTGACATCTCTTATAATCATGTGCGCTTGCTGATTTAAATTTTCCGGCGGTATCAGCATCTCCATGCCATGTTGGTTGACAGGGCCGAGGCCGCAGCTGCGCGGATCCTCGAGCTCGAGAAGGTGGTGTTTGATCTGTAAGTTTTTTTTTAAACCTCTCTGCTCGGGAGCTGAAAATGAAAATGGCAAAAAAAAAAAAAAAAAAAAAAAAAAAAAAGATCATCTAACAATTGTTTCCCCACCCACCCACAGAGAAGACGAAGTCAGCGGCAACGAGTCGGAGCTCCGGCATCTCCGCCTCGAGCTCAGGGCGGTCGAGGCGCTGTGCAACACGCTTCTGCCGTCGGACGTCGACCCAGACCTCGTGGAGAGCATCCAGAACTGGAAGTCCGACTGGCAGAGACTCAGGGATAAGATGTCGGCGAGGAAGAAGGATCGCTACCAGTTGAGGAAGGGCGGAGCAGCGGCTGTCGAGGGAGTGGGGGTAGAGGAGTCGAGTTTTGTATCCATCACGAATCTGTCCATCTTGGGGGCGGGTCAGAGTCCTAGTAAGCTGTGCTAGGAAGAACTAGCCAGTTTGGTATTTTTTTTCTTGTTCTGTCTTGTTATAATCAGGTATAGTCGCATAGGAAATGATACCCCGGCGGGAGCGGATGCATGGCATGCGTGCGTGGAATTCTTGCAGATGGACAGACGGCTGTTTTTCTATATTAATAGAACCTAGGGCCCGGAGATATACCCCCACTTTCTACTTTCTTGTCTTGGGGACTACAGGAGGTGGCTTTGTTAGGGTTGGGCCTTGGGGTGTTATAATCATCATCACTTTTGTTTCACTCAACACGCGCCATGGTCACTACACTATGATGGGCTCTCTCCACTGTTTAAACTCAAAGGAGGTCAGTCAGGGGTTGTCTGTTGGTCTGGATAGTGGGAGATGCGCTATCTTTGTCTATTCTACTACTTTGAGCAACATCGGATGTATGTATTTACACAACTTGAAAAGGTAGTAGTCGACGTCCATCGGAAAAGGGGGTTGAATAACGGATGAATAGGAGAGTAAGGGTTAGGGTTGATCATGGCACATTAGTACCACCAACAGCTCCTTGTCCAGCCCAGCCTAGGGTTCCCAGCTGTCCACTGTCCACTGCAACCGGCTCCAATCACCAAGCTTCCGATACGCATGTTGAGCTGAGGCGTCCTGCATCAGCAGCAGCAGCAGCTGGCATTTGCTGCTTCTTGCTTCTGCCTCTGCTTCCAATTCGCAACCGCGCCGCTGCACCGCTCCGCAAAATGCTGCTCATCAGCAATGTAGCAAGCGGATTCGTGACCAGGACCTCCAGCACTTTGACTGCGGCGCGCCACGTCCTTCCTCCTCTTCCTCCAGCGCCTCCCTGCGAGTCTCCCTGCGAATCTCCCCCGCGATTTCGACTCTGGCCGCCCCGACCTTGAGCTCGCTCGCTCGGTTTCAAGTCCGACCCCGGCTTCAACCCCAACCCCAACCCCCAGCTCCGACTCCGACTCCGACTTCAACTTGCTCCTGCGACCGCGACCGCGACCGCAACCGCAACTGCAACCGCGGCCCTCCCTGCTGCCTGCCCAGGGAGACCCCCCAATGATTCATCGGCAGTGATCCCGCCGCACCCGCACCCGAACCCGCACCCCCGACACCCGCATCCGCACAAATTCGTGACAACCATGTCGCCAGATGGCCCCAGCAACATCCGGGTTTATGTGCGCTGGCAGGATCAGGTCGTCTTCGCCGGCGAGGAGGTCAAATGCACCATCACCTTCAAGAACGTGGCTCGCGTCCCCGGCACCAGCTCCACGCCCCCCGGGCCCCTTCCCCCGAAGCCCTTGACACATGCATCCAGACGCGCCGGTGTCGACGGGTCGCGCCAGCCGTCTCCCCTCCAACCGCCTTCCGCTGCCCAGGGCCGGGCGAGATCGAATATAGGCCTGGCCCCGCCGCCAGCCGCACGAGGCCACCGTTCCACCCTCTCCCTCACCGTCCCGTCGCCAGCTGCAGCCTCCCGTGCCCAGGCCGGCTCGGCCCCGTGGTCGCCCGCCCCCTCCAGCGCCCGCTCCCCACGAAACGGCCACGGCCACGGCCACGGCCACGGCCACACGCGCTCCGTCTCGATCGTCTCCCTCGGTTCCGCCACCACGGTCGACGACTCCTCCCAGAGCATACAGAGCATACAGAGCAATGCCTCCTCGTCCAAGCCGCAGCGGCCAGGCAGAGGCCACACGCGAGCATCGAGCCTACAGATCGTTCCCCGAGCCCCCCTGCTAAGTGGGCCACGTTCCGGTGAGTCCTGGGCGGCAGAGAGGCGCCGAATGTCCACCGCTGAATCTCCCACAGCCACCCACCCGCAACGACTCTACAATCCCCAAGGCTCGCCTCTTTTCCATGCCTCGTATCCTCCCGATAGGAGCGCCTTCAATGGCCGCCCCTCCGAAACAGCCACCACACCTGACACACCACAGCCAAAAGTCCCGCGGCCGTCGCCTACGAGGACAGACCTGCTGTCGGGCTTTAGGTTTCCCTTCACGCAGTCATCCTCCTCACCGGGGGGTGCTGGGGACACCGCGATATCAGAGGACTCCTTGATGAGCCCAGGGAGCCCAGGTGGGGAGACGAGTAATCTCCCAGTGCGGCTGAAGGACGGAGTACCGACCATAAATGAACATGGGGCAACGCTGGCGGCACGGGTACTCTCGACGACGAGCATAGCCGGGACACCTCGAAGCAGCGGCGAGTTCTACTCCCTAAGCAACAACTCGTCGGAAACGTTGGCATCCGAGTATGTGACACAGCAGCCTCTGCGGTCACAAGCACGGTCCCCACACAACAGGCGCACATCCAATCTCGCGCCGAGCTCCATCAGGGCGCCCGAGGCCTTGATGATGGGCTACGCACAGCTCCAAGGATCCTTCACCCTGGACGGGTCCCTGGTCAACCTCGGCCCGTTTGAGCAAGTCAAGCGGAAAGCCGTGGTGGGCGGCCAGGGAGGCGGCGTCATTGGCGTCGAGACAACAAAACGAGACAGCGGGCTGCTGAGAGGGTTTGGATGGGGCAACTTCACCAGCAACTTCACCAGCTCCATCGGGGAGCTGCTTGGCGGCGGCGAGCTCAGCAGCATCAAGGAGATGCGCGGGATCGCAAGCTCCAAGTCGGTGCCCCTCCTGTCCACCCCACAGTCGATATTATTCGTCGACCTCCAGCTCGGCCCCGGTGAGAGCAAAACCTTCGAGTACTCGTTCAGGCTCCCCCGGGGACTGCCCCCCACACATCGCGGCAAGGCAATGAAGATATCCTACAGCCTCGTGATCGGCACGCAGCGGCCCGGCGGCGCCCGCGAGCAGCAAGTAAAATCCGTCGAGGTCCCCTTCCGGGTGCTCGGCAGCGTCAACAACCACGGCGAGATCCTCGGCCATGATCTCATGGCACCATACATCATCCTCCGGGACCAAGCCCGCGTCCAAACCATCGACAAACCCAACCACCACCACCAGCTCGACGCCGCACCAAAAACCCCCCAGCCCTCGCCAACCTCGACCATGAATTCCTTTGTCTCGTACGTAGACGACCTCCTCGCCGGGCCCCACGGCGACGGCCCCAACCGAAGCGGCCTCCTCAGCCCCTCCGCCATCCCCTCCTCCCGCCGCCAGTCGACTTACTCGATGCTCGACGACGGCGCAAACAACATCACAACAGCCAAGGAAGCCATCGACCTGGCCATCCTGCGCGCCAACATGACGGGCGCAGGCCAGCAGAGCGCCAACCGGTTCGAGATCGCGCGCAACGGCCAGCGCGTCGGCGTCGTCATGCTCGCTCGCCCCGCCTACCGCCTCGGCGAGGCCATCACCATGGCCATCGACTTCTCCGCCGGCGAAGTCCCATGCTACGCCGTCCACGCTGCGCTCGAGACGTCGGAGCGCATCGATCCTAGTCTTGCGCTAAGGTCCGAGGCGAGCGTCCATCGTGTGACGAGGAAAGTCTTTGTCACGGCCAGCGAGGCAACGATGTATGCGAGGCGGATCGTCTTTACGCCTACGATCCCTGCATCCGCCACGCCGGAGTTTGTGACAAGCGGGGTTAGTCTGGAGTGGAAGATCAGGTTGGAGTTTGTGGTACCTGCGCATGATGCAGAAAAAGATCTCGTTGAGATGCCTGGCGAAGACGACGACGACGATGAAGATGAAGATGAGGAAGGTGGGGAGAGTGATAGCGATGCGCCTGATGCACGGAGGGCTGTCGGCGGTGTTAATGGCTCTGCTGGTGCCGGTGGAAAGCAGCAACCGCATCCGTTGCTGGAGGAGATATCGCGCGATGATCGGGGTGGGCTTGTCCTCGTCGCGGCGGAAAACTTGCCGTGCGAGAGCTTCGAGGTCGCGGTCCCGTTGCGTGTTTATGGGGCTGTTTGTACGGGGCTGGAGAAGCTGGAACGGGACGAGGCTTCGGAGGAGGGGTTGGCTGTATGATTTGATTTGTATTATGCGGGAGTGGGTATGTGAGAAGGGGGCGAGGGGGGTTGTGTAGGGTAGTTGGGGGAGTTGTTAGTTGATATGGAAAGAGGAGGGGGAAGGGAGTGAGTATGTGGTTAAGGTAGAGGTATGTACCTAGAGGTAGAGGTATGTACCTAGAGGTACAGGTAGAGGTGTGAATTGTAAGAACGGACCAAACCCAGCCTAACCTAACTTTCTTTGTTGAAGCGTAGGTAGGTAGGTACTGGAGGTATTATTCAAAAAGTTTTATGCGGCCTAGCATCTATTTTACATACATATATATATATATATATATGTAGCGGAAGGTATCAGGGCGAAGAAGGAGGCAACGGGATTGGAAATAAAAAGGCGTTATCCGTTATACGGGAGAGCGTTTTAATGTATCATGTCTACAGAATAGGAGTTATATAAGGTTCCAGGTATCTGGCGTTGTCTCTGGGTAAATTACCGTGACCAGGTAGAGTTAACAATCAATCACCAAGACTTTGAGGCTACTTGGTAATTATATCATACGGCTGCGGCGGTTGGAGTTGGGATTCTCAATCGCCGAGCCGCCGACGTACACTATCGATGGGAATATCGAGGAAGGGAATCGAAAGGGAAACTCGAGAGTAATTAAGGGGTTGTTAAAGGCGGGTTGGTTGAAAATTCAAACGATGAATCAAACAAGCGGCTCGGGGCGCAAGGGGATGGATGGCCTGGTTTCATTCTGCGTGCTTGACATTTCATAAATAAGGTAGGCAAAGCTCGCATAATTAACACAAGGTTATGGTTAATAGTTAACTAAATACTAGAATAAGTATCATAATTTAGCGCCCGGTTGAGCACCTGAGACCTTGCACGACATGCGTAATTATAGTTTTGATGTTTAGCTTTGATATATTAGACTAAATCAACAACTAATTCGGCAGGAAATCACCACCACTCCATGCTGATACTAGGTACCTTAGACAGGAGGTAATTAAGTAAGAAATCTGGTATCTGAGGTATAATAATTAACTGCATGATGGAAGCTGCATGCATGCGTGCAGTGACAGCACTGACCTCTTTGACCTGGAGATCTCAGCTTAATCTGTTGATGTTCGAAAATCGAGGGCGGACTGATCCCGTTGCCTTTGAATTCTCTATTGTTTTCTTAGCCATGGACATTCAAACTCAGCCTCGGGCAGTCAGGCAGTAAACTCAACCAACCCAATCAAGCACAAACAAGCATCAGACTTTAATCAGATTCAACTTCCTCTTCAATTCATCACCCAACCTATGTACCACTTCCTTCCACTCCTCAGTCAAGCCTACGTTGTAAGCCTACCAGGTATGTACCTCACCCCTAACCCCTCCACAAGTCGAGTCATTCCATCTCGCTGGGCTTCCCCACCAACCTCTCATGCTTTAAATATACAGACAAATGAAAAAACAGCGGCCAGCCAAAACAACGGCCGAGAAAGAAAAAAAAAAGAACAGACACCCCAAATCAAATGAATAATAAAAATCAGAATCCCAAGCAAGGTTCAAAAATCCCCAAGCACCCCCACACTCCCCACGCCATCCATCCATCCATCCATCCATCCATCCAAAATAAACGCCTCATTCTCCTTATCTTCCCTAGTATTTCCCACCAATCCCTATGATAAAAACCTCAAACCCCCGCCGCCCAAGAAAAGCAACAAACCGGTATGTAATCAGGCAGCAAGGAGCCAAGCAGGTTGTGTCAAGAAAGGCTGTCCACCAAGCCACTGGCTCGCCTTGTGAAAACCCGTTTGCCTCCCAAGAATGAATGAATATACCCCTATCCGAAGCGCCCAGCCCAACAAAAGAACAAATAATACAGCATGCGTGAACGTGTAAAAGGAAAAAGCAAAAACAGAAAAGCCAGATTCAGAAGGGGGTATCTCGCCACTGTAATCATCGTCTACCTTTTATTTTTCTTTCTTCCTCTTTCCCCACCTCTGAACCTTCAAGCATCCCCGGAGAGGGGCCCCGAGCTGGTACTACCCGAGCTGCTGCCCTCACCCGCGGTCCGCGGCCTTTCCCTGATGAGCGCGTCTTTCTCTTCCTCGCTGAGCCTTAGCCTCAATTTCTCATCCAGCATGCTTACTAGCCTCTCACTGTATTGGTCCAGCAGCCCGCTCAACATGGTCTCGCTGACCACCTTTCCGGGATCGCGGTCCAAGCTGCTCCGGCTCCTGATCGCCCGATCTCCCAGCGCCGCAGCTGTAAGCCTCAGCTCTGCGTCCAGCTCGGCTAGGACATCGCTGCTGATGGAGTCGGTGGACGCTAGCTTCTTGCGGTACGCTCTCAGCTGGCGGCAAGTTTGTTCGGTCGCCATGCTGAGACTGCCAAAGCCGTGGCTGCCGCGCAGGCTACCGCGTAGGCTAGACGAGCTGGACTTCTTTCGTGTCGCTGCTGTCGCAGATGGCGGCGTCATATTTAGCACCGGCAGCGAGGGACGTCGAAACATGTGG
This sequence comes from Cercophora scortea, assembly GCA_033439705.1. Lineage (NCBI taxonomy): Eukaryota > Fungi > Ascomycota > Sordariomycetes > Sordariales > Lasiosphaeriaceae > Cercophora > Cercophora scortea. Next base: position 2,159,805 of record JAUEPO010000005.1, on the reverse strand, counting down.
GTACGGCCCTTGGGGCTGTCGGGTGGAGGGCTGTTGGACTGGCTGCCCCCCGAAGAGGCACGGCGGGAGGGTGTGCCTTCGGCGATCATGCCGGTTGGGCTGGTTTGCTTGTCGGCCACGGGGGTTCGGGTTGCTGCCGTTGCAAGATGAAATTTCGATGCTCGTCGTTGGAGAGGCTGTACTACACGGGGCGGTGACCGTCGACCGGCTATGCTGGATGACGATTGCGGACGCTGGAACTCTGCCAACTCGGCCCTCGAGAGTACCCTTCTCAGCGGTGGTCTGTTGGCCGTCAATGAAGAGCTCGTCTTTTCCGGAGAAGGATCACGAGTCCTTGAGCCGGCTGTCGGAAATTGAAGGTCCAGAGACCAAATCATGATGGTGCCGTCCTCCCCCACGCTGACGACGTTTCGAGCACCATCCTCGCTTTCGATCATGATAACACCGTTGATGGCCTCCGTATGGCCCCATTCCCGATCCATGAAAGAGCCGGCTTGTGCGTCGTAGATTCTGACAGACTTGTCGGTGTTCGAGATACCCAAAAGAAAATTAAGATCGCCAGTTGTGAACTGGCCGTAGGTGAGCGACTCCAATACAACCGTCTCCAGGCCCCCTTCGTCGTTGCATTTGAAGGAACCCAAGAGCCTTCCAGTCGAAAAGTCGTACTGGCACACGGAGCGATCTAGGAGGGATACAAAAATGGACTTCTCGTCAGGGGTAGTCACCATTGACGACGGAGACGCCCGCAAGGAAATGACCTTCAAAGGAATGGCCGCCATGACATCTGGCTCACCCTCCTTTGTAATCAGATCATGGATCTGAAGCGTCCGGTCCAAGGAGCATGTCAAGATTTTATCTCCGGATGGGATGAGCACTTGCACCACCTTCGCACCGAATTCGAGAGTCTGGAAGTGCTCAAACGCTCCACTGGACAGCCTGTAAAAGAGCTGTGCTGTGCGGTCCCTCCCGCAGGACGCGACCAGAACTTTGGTCTTGTCCTCGTAGATGGTGATGTCTTGGCAGTCGGACGAGTGCGCTTTCGTCTCCATAATGCACTCCGTTGTCGAAGCGTCCACGATGCGAAGAACGCCGAGCTTGTCCCCGGCAACGAAGAGACTTCCGTCGCTTGTAGCTCTCACCACAACAAGCTGATTGGCTGGCTCCGACTCGTTGGTGGCATCAAACTGCTCCATCGGGATCGTAAATGACGACGTCATCATGCCATCCAGATTCCAGATAAGAACTCGCCCGTTTCCAGACCAGGTAAAGAAGGACGAGCATGCGCCATTCGAATCGGAGAGCCTCTGGACTCCAACGATTGGATCGCCGGGACCAGGAATCGGGATGTGATTGGCATCGTCTGTGGAGCCGGGGATGTGCTCGGGGCTCCAGATATCGATTGATCGCCGGGCGTCAATGGTCACCAGATTCTCAGCAAGAAATCCCATCGCCATGAGACCGCATTGCGATTGCGGGTTGTGAATGATGGCGAGCGGGTTGCCACCCACGAGACCGTCGAGCCCAAACACAGCGAACTGGCCATCCTTGCCCCCGATATGGATATAATCGCCTCTGCCAGATATGCAAGTGATAGGAAAGCCAAGATCGTGGACCTTGACCAGCTTCATTTGCTTGTTGGTGTCATCTAACAAGCAAACCCCGCCCGTCTCTGAGCAGATGATGGCCTTGTCGTCGCCAACGGCTAGAGCACAACTGAAAGTTGCATCGAGCATGGAGCCAAGCAGGATGTTCCTGCCAGGCAACGGCTTTTGCTGCTGGAGGGCGGGAAAGGTTCCGTCCCCCGCAAATCTCTGCTTCGTAGGGGAGATGGCCGGCCCTTCCTCCACTCTCCACACTTTGATATGGCGAACGCCGAGAGTGATTAGCCTATCTCCCATCCAGACCATCCCCTTCACATGGGAGGTGCAGCGGTTCTGTTGAAAGAGCTTGGCAGCGCCGGTGCGGGGTTCGATCTTCCACAAATAGAGGAATCCGTCGTTCGCGGCGCCCAGCGATGCCAGATACTTTGTATCGGGGGACCAGGCAACCGTCTTGACGCCAAAGGTGTGCTCACTTATGGACACCAGGGGGATATCGGACGACGAGTCCTGGAGGTTGAATATCAGGACCCTTGGAGCATAGCCCGTCTCGCCCACGGCCAGATATCTTCCATCCCGGCTGAGGGCCAGGCATGTCGCAGCCTTTATCCGCTCACGGCTCGTCCATGTTTTTGACGAAGGGGAGTCGGACCAGTCTGAGCCTCCGTAGAGATGTTCTCTCGGGGAGGGCGCGGTCCGGTTCCTGCTGTCGTTTGCCTTGGGGGTAGCGTTTGGGGTCCCGGATCCTTGGGAGACGGGGGAGACGGCGAAGACGGGTATGGCGCTCGGCCTGGCTCGATAAAAGCGCTGAGAGTAATGCTCGCCCGAGACGTCTACCACCACAACAGCCCCGCCAGCAATGTAGGCAAAGGAGGAGTGGACGGTATCGAAGCCGGTGGGCGAGCTGCAGGTGGTGCCGACCACGCGCTTGAGGGACAGACAGGTGTCGTAGAGGGCGCGAGATCGAATCGGAGATCGGGACGGGCGAGTAAGAAATGGAGAATTGGACGGCGTAAGTTTCAGCCGGTTTGTCGAGGGAGTGGATGCCATCTCTGCGCCATTGGCTTGAGCAAAGATGGGCGGGGTGGAAGATCGAAAGTCCTAGAAGGAAGAAGAATATGGGACCACGAGGGTGTATGTCCAGGACTCGGAGGGAGTGCAAACGGGGGCTGGCGGTTGGCCGTCGGTGGCAGACGAGAAGCGAGCGAGCGAGGTCAGAGGAAAGGGCCGCAGGGTGATGCGGTTGCGGTGCGCTTCGTGTCAAAGAAGGAATGATGCCAGATATGGCGGGGAAGGTAGCAATGTTGTTGTTTTAATGCTAGGAGCACAAAGGTTGGATTCGGTCAGAGGAAAGCATATCTTAGGTTTGCGGGCCGCATGTTGTTGATGCAGGTTGCAGGTAGGTAAACAGGCATAGGCATCAAAGCTTACAGTGACATGAAGAAGTCGAAATCAACAAGACAAGACTTTGGCGGCGAGAGAGTGGAGCCGTGGAGAGATGGAGCCGTGAAAGGCGAAGAGGAGACGAAGCGAGAGTGATTATTTAGTACCAGGCAGGTCTCTCTCTCGTCTTGATACCCGAGCTACCTTACGGGCAGCTCCAGTTCACCTCGGTGAGGAACGAGCGGGCATCAATTGGAAGACGGGAAAGTCGAGGTGCAGGACATGTTTGTTACTGGGTGTGCCACCAATGCCACACGGGACACGAGCAAAGAGCAAGTTTGACAGGCTGGGTGACGACAAGGGAAACAGAGAAAAAAGAAGGGAAAAAAAAAGTGAGGAAATAATGGGAGGCCAGGGATGGCGCACAACCTGTCGATGATTTTCGCACTCCCAGCTGGTCTGGCTGGAGGATTGGAGTTGAGAAGGGAACCTGGAAAAGCTGGGCCCGAGTCAAGTACCGTCCCGACCAAGCACTTCCAGATCCAGCGGGGGGCCCGCCTTCAATTGTTTCTTCGCAGGGGGCGGGTTTGTTGACCAGGGTTGGGCCAGAGGGTGGCCCCAGCGCGTTTACCGCCTGTACTGTGTAAGTGGTTTCCCGGTTCATGTTTTAGCGGGACGTGAAGTGTGCATTCGACCCTTTCCGGATGGAGGGCAAGGTGAGCCCGCCGCACCAATCACCGCCATGCCCTCTAATCATGGAGGCTGGGAAATCCTTCCCCGTGGAGGGAAAAAGAGGACTCCATTGTTTTGCGCAAGCTGGATGAAGCCAATCACATCAGGAAAGCACCGAGCTAACACAGCAACGCGATCCCCAAGTCTCCAACCAACACCTGATCTTTTTGAATCTAAGATGCACCTATTACATGTAGCGTACGCGTACTTATACTCCACAGCATCGACGGACGTCGAACTCAATCACCAATTGTCGACATTCAGGACCCAGCTTGAATTTGTTTCACGTCCTGCGCGCCCAGGCTACATCCCCCCACGCTGCATGATGCTAAGGTCAAGCCGGCCGCCGGAGCTGGTCCCATCTGCCGTCGCTGGTCAGGGGAAAAACAATCGATTTGACAGCTTTGTGACAAGCACCCGGTGGTGCATTAGCGCGGGCTCGGGCGTGCGTTTCGGTTGCATTGAGAAAAATGAAATGAGACTGCTGTGCTCATGGCTCCCTGTTCCTGGACCCTGCCCCAGGTTCCAATTCACAGCCTTGCGTGCCGCACGATCGATGTTCAAATCACCACCACGGGCTGTCAAAGCGTCAACCGTGCAGTGAGGCAGGCGTCTTTGATTCCAGCTTCGAACACGCTTTGCAGCATGATTCATGCCTTTTGAAGAAGCAAAGAAATAGGGGCTGCATTGCGGTAGAAATACACCCGATCACCAACAGAGAAACCCGGCATCATGGAAGGCTAGAAGCAGTTGCAACGGCGGGAACAGTCAGAACTACCCGAGTGACACAGGGACTTACCAAGCACCCCAAGTTAGCCAACGGATATCAACACTCAATCAGCATTCCCAAACTAATGCAGCCCTTGTCATCCACAGGTCAAACCCATAGCGTCGGTCTAGACGTCTGATAGAACCATCTAATTCAACCGCATGGCGCCGCTCATCGTCTATTCAAGCCAACGGTCTGCGGGTTACCTGCCTTGTGACGATGGTAAGTATGCTAATTGGTAGTTCAGAAACGCGTTTTCACGGTATATCATCAGCAAGCAACAAAGCCTCGTCATATCCGGCCACTCACAAAGCGAGGAAACGTCTGGTCTATTCCGATTCGATCCATCTGTTTGTTGATACATAATTTAGACAACATACATATACATCCACGAATGCGCCATCCACCCTCCTATTTCAACATATAATTACACGAGATTTGGAGCAAAAGCCGAAGCGGCCTTATCAACAGCCCGCCTAGCACAATTTGCTTTCATCCCAAGTACACCACCCAATGTACAGCGCAGGACACAAAGTAGAGAGATCTGACCGACCTCCCTTATCAAGAGACCGCCATGTCCTCCCTCACATCATGTTCTGCATCATCAGGCGCTGAGCGCGGGCGCGCGATCGGGAGTCCCTAGCCTTCTGCTCACCCTCTTCACCCTCCTCGGCCTCATCCAGCCTGGGCTTCCGCGGCTCGTTCCAGAAAGGCTCGCGGACGATGCCCTCGGCGCGCCACTTGCGGGGCGGCTTCTTGCCCAGCTCGGCCCAGCGGGTCCAGACCGCCTTGCCGCGGTTGAACCAGCGCTGCTGGCGGTCAATCTCCTCCTCGGCCGAGGGCGTCCACTTGCTCTTGAGGATGCGGCGGATGGCCTCGGGCGAGACCTCGAACTTGTGCGACAGCACCTCGGTCGTGTACTCCTGGGGAAACTGCTGGTGCAGCGCCTTGATGCCCGCCAGCGCGTCGGGCGACAGCTTCTTGCGCGGGTTCCAGCCCTCGGGGAACTTTTCCTTCAGCGCCGCCTTCTGCGCCCGCCACGTCTCACGTTCCTTGGGCGTCTCGGTTGCCTCTTCACCACCCGCACCCCCGGCGCGGAGGGGTCGGGAAGCCGGCTTCTTGTTGTTGGGGTCCTCCTTCGGCTGCTCTCGGTTGCGCCAGCGGGGCTTGGCGGACTTTGCGATTTTCTGGATCGCGAGGAACGGGTCTTTTGGCGTGCCGATGATGTTGGCATTGGGGTCGCTGGGGAGGAAGGGGTCGTTGTTCATGACAGTATCGGACGGTTTGGATTTCGCGTCGCGTGCTGCTTTTCTTGGCTTTGGCTTTGGCTCAGAGGCAGAGACAGAGTCATCGTGTCCGGCAGTATCCTCAGCCGCGTCGTTCCTGGCGCGTGTAGTATGCAGAGCTCTAGACGAGAGACCCGGGAGGGCTGTGGCAGTCGCCCTGTCGAAGGTGGCGAAGCCTCTCGCGTTCGCTGGGAGAGTTGACAGCGCTGATGCGCATCGGGGCAGACGTCTTGTTGTCTCGGCCGGAACTTGGAATTGGGCGACGCTCCTGATGAAGATCCGGAGAGCTGCAGTGCGGCAAGTGCACTCCATTCTGAAATAAAACGGCAGGAGTTCGGGTGATGATGGGCGGAGTAAGAGGCGACTTGAGACTGGCGATAGAAGGGAAAAAATGCCAACAATGACAGACGCGACCAGAAGGACCTCTGGACTTTCTGAGCTCAAACCTGGAAAATTTCCCGGATGAGGTCTCCAGGGGTGGTTTCACTAAGGTGCAAATCGGCCTAGTGCAGTCGGTGCTTGGAAAGCCGACCCGGTCTCTCTCCATTGGCTCGTATTTCACCAGCGAGCTCCACTTTGCCTGGCTTCCCGCGACCAAGCGTCCTTGCAGCGCGATAAGCTTGAACGACAAATAACCACTTGAACTTGTAAAGTTATCTCGATAAAAGTTATCGATTGTTTTAGAGTTGACAATCGCCATCGCAGTCTATGGGAGGTTATATCACAAGCCTACCTACTAGGTAGTATTAGAGATGCACTATAGATGGCAGATTAAACTATACAACTTACACCTCAATTTCGCATTTTTTTTCACTTCACAGAGGCTTTCCAAGCCAACTTAGAGAGAGCTCTTTTACATGTCTTTCCGTACGCAACTCACCAAGGTGGTGAGCAATGCGGTGGCGACTGTCATGCATGATACGTCACAGACAGCCAGCCTCGGCATCATGTCATGGTTTACTTGCTGGGTAGAGTTCTGGGCGGAAGAAAACCAAATAGTCAAAACACATTGCTAAATCTCACGTAGGACCAAGACTGTGTAAGTGAGGTAGTTAGCTGTTGACTTGACATGATATCAAACTCCACAACTTTGGACAAAAGCCTCTCAACCTTCTCTACACCATCAGTAAAACACAGACACAGTCAATCGCAGTCTTATCTCCAGAAAACTGCCATCACCTACCATGCTGTTCACCAAAAAAGAACGAGACCGACGAAGCGCATGGGGCTATGACTTTGACTGGACGCCGGACCACCTGACCCCTGAGCAGCTCCGGCCCCTGATGTTTACCTACGACGTGCTCGCAACCGAAGCGCTCGACCGTCTCGACGAGCTATCACCACCAACGCCCAAATCAGATGAACCCAAACCATCAACAGGAGAAACAACTGACAACGAGAACCCACCCCCCTGCCACCGCGACTTATACGCCCTCCTCGAACAGCACCACCACCAAGACGCGACCCTCACCGGCCTCTGGACCGACCTAACCACCACGCCCTCCTGGGTATCCTGGCCCCAGCTCGCGCGCGGCCAAAAAGTCTTCTACCGCTACGCCGGCCCCTCCGTGGTCGCACTAACCTTCCACTCCCTCCTCGGCGGGATGGGTTCCCGCCGAGTCGTCGAGACCCTCTCCCGCACCGGCGGTTTCGGCGTGCACATCGCGCGTCGCCGCCTTCTCGAAACCTTCCACCATATCCTCGATATAACCCGCGACCTCCCCTCCATCCAGCCCGGCGGCGACGGATTCAGATCCAGCATCCGCGTGCGTTTGCTCCACGCCTCTGTCCGGCGCCGGATCCTCCGCCTGGCGGGCACCAACCCGTCCTACTTCGACATCTCCACACTAGGTATCCCCATAAGCGACCTCGACAGCATCGCCACGATCCTCACCTTCTCCTCCACCCTCTTACACATCGGCTTCCCCCGCCAGGGAATAATCCCCACCCAAGCCGAAGAGGCAGATTACCTCGCCCTCTGGCGGTACATAGCGCACCTCCTCGGCACCCCCACACATTCCTTCCTGCGCTCCCCCACACTCGCAAAAGCAGCAATGGAATCCCTCCTCCTATCCGAGATAACTCCCACACTTACCTCCCAAAGACTAGCGAATAACATAATCGCCGCTCTCCAAAACACACCCCCAGCATACGCATCCGCAAACTTCCTACGCGCAGAAGCATACTGGCTCAACGGCGCCCAACTTGCAAAAGCACTAGGCATCCCCCGCCCGCCGTGGTATCATACCCTCCTGGTCGCGGGGCAGTGCGGACTCTTCTTGGGACTCTGCTACGCCAAGCGCGCTGTGCCGGGATGGGACGAGGCGAGTATTGCCCGGCTGCGCGTGCGTATGCGGGAGCTTACGCTGGAACTGACGGAGGGAAGGGAGGCGACGCATGGCTTTCGGCATGTTCCTGGGTTGGAGGTTAAGGAGGAGGAAGGAGGAGGGGGAAGGGAGGGTAGGAAGGGGATGGGGGTGGGCGCGGTCGAGCAGCGGAATCTGAATGTCCTGCTGGTTGTCGCGGCGCTAGTTGGCGGGATGGCCTGGTTTGTCCTGCGGAGCGTGGGCGCTTTCAGATTGCTTTGGAGCTTGAGGGGGGTAGTGTGAGGTGAGAGATGTGGTTTGGCTTTAGACCCTCGACCACTATCCTGGCTTAAGAGGCATCTTGTGTGTGGTTGCATAACACCTCGCGGTGCGAGGTGAACTCGTGTCTCTGGCCGCTGCGTCGTGTGAATGTTGATGGTTCTTAGGCGGGTATATATATATGATGACTACAACGGTTGATTGGATCAGCGATGCAATTCATGAGATAAATGAAGCTTACTTGGTAAAATTGTTGTGAGTTGATTCCAGAGACATGGACAGCATCACTGTCAAGCTGCCTTGACATATTACTGTTATTTATTTACCCCCTTAAAGAAGGAGTAGACTAATGTATGTAGTCCATGCACCGAGGTATCTCTCCGTCCCATTCGCCCCCTTTTACCAGGGTAGACGAGTATTGATACACCTTCCGGACCCTCTCTTCCCCATACTGTGTGTGTATGTATGTATGTACGCAGCGTTGACCCCTTTATGACTTTGCCATTCATGCATCGAGGGGAAAAAAAAAAAAGAACAAAACTCCCACGTCGCAGACCCCGCCAGCAAGCCACAAACCATATCGGCACCGAAAAACGCCATCGCAACCCACCCTCTGTATCAAACACCGACAAACAACCCCGAACAACCAAGCACAGACTTTAATAAAAAGGACAAACAAGAACTGAAAAACGACTCATCCACATCCACATCTCCCCCCCCAACTGCCTAAGCATCATGCATGAGCTCAACAGGTGGCCTACTCGTGTGCGCCATGATGGGCTTGGGCATCTCCGCCACGGCGGGACTCGCGCTCATGTCCTCGTCGTCATCGTACCCATCCGTCATGTCGTCCACCGTGACGCACGGCAGATCGGGGCTCTTGCCTCCGTCCTCCAGCGGCTGGGGCTGGAAGATGAGCGTCGAGCTCCTGCTGCGCTGCTTGGCGCCAAAGCCGCCGGTCGCACCACCACCGCCAGCCGACTTGCTCTCCGCCGGCGAGACAGGCGAGTTGGGGCCCATGGCCAGGGCGGCGTTGGGGTTGCCGTGGTGGCGCAGCTTGGCCAGGGCCTCAGCCAAATCATCGGCGTGCACCATCTTGTTGGGGGCATCCTCAAGCTTCATCTCCCACCCATGCGGCGGGCTAGGCGGCGGGCTGATAAAGAAGAGCTTCCCCGCGTCGGGCAGGGCGAGGTGGATGTCCTGGGCGGCCTCGATGGGCGTGGGCTGGCCAAAGTAGACGCGGCAGCGCTCGCCGAGCACCGCCTCGTTGTCCCAGACGCGGCGCACGGCGATGGCGGCCTCCTCGTCGAAGAAGGACACGATGATGCGCCGGAACGACTTGAGCGGCGCCCACGAGTGGATCGGCGCCGTCTGGCTGATCAGCTCCCGGATCGTCTGCAGGTTGTCGGCGCTGAAGATGTCGAGCGAGCTGAGGTTGGTGAAGATGAGCGTGTTGGACGGCGGCGTCGGCTCGATTAGTGGTGGCAGGTTGGAGAGGTCCAGCGTCAGCGACGAGCGCGAGCGGGACCTGAGCGACGACGGGGTGGACGGGGAGCGAGCGGGCGGCGAGGCGAGGGTGGTGGTGGTTTCTTGATCCATTGTGGACGTGGGGTTGTTTGCGCCGGTCAATTGGTGTTGACGATGGGCGAAGCAGGTGGGTATGTAGGTATGCGATGATGAAGGTAGGTATGGATGTCAGGGAAATGCAAAAGCAAAAGCAGACGGTGGGCGCTGGGCTGCGTTGGGTTGCGTTGTGTGGTCTGTCTAGAGAAAGCGTTCGGATGAGGAGGAGGAGGGAAGCGGAGGACAATGTATGTAGATATAGAGAGGGGAGGACGAATGCGGAAGGTGGGCGGCGGGGAGGCGGGAGGCGGGAGGCGGGAGGCGGGATGGATGGAGGCGGAGGGAGAGTGTTGCTGCACTAGTGGCTTCGCCGGGAAGAGGAACCTGGAACCTGAGCGGAAGCAGCGATGGACTTGCACTTGCGGGATCAGTGGAAGCGATGACTTGTGCCATGAAACAAAAGCCGCCGTGGATGACGGGGTGGACGATCACGGGCCTGTTTCCAAGCCGGCAGCGCCTCACTGGCAGCGCCGGTGTCTGTTGTCCCTGTGTCGAGGAATGACCTGGCGTGCCTGGTTGGATGGCTGAGTCGCGCTGGGCCGTCAATGACCTTGCGGTCTTGGTGGATTCACTGTCTGACAAGCCCACTTCAGGCCAAAGGGTTCCTCCAGATTACCTACGCAGGACAGGGTAGGCGTTGCCGCTGCTGCTCGCTAGTTGCTGGCCCCTCCGCCTCCCAGTGCAAGTTTCCATCCATCAAAACCTCCCATCCATAGGTCCCAGTGTTCCACCCGATGTTTGCCTCTCCCCTGATGAGCCACGAACGCTGCGTTGCATATGCCCTGGCATCATGCTGGCTTTTTCTTCAAGGGGCATTGTTTGATAGAATCATTGGACGGACATCTCGGGCTCGGTTCAATGTTCTGCCCCCCGACCGTTTGCCCTGCAAAAAGGCAAATACCTTATTGAACCGACCACGCCAACCTTTGCCACTGTGCAGCATCGCCAAGAAACCCAAAGGGGACGATCTGTTCAGAGACTCCGGGTGTTTACAGTGTGTAGAGGCAAAATGCCCCAGAAGCGATGCAAGCCGAGGAGCATGATTGGCCAAGCCGGGGCGCACTCTCAACAAAAAATCTCTCTCTCCAAGCACAAACTCTGAGGCTGTGCAAACAACCGCAAGAATGAGATGGAACCCTCGTGCTGGTAGTCGCGGATTCTTTCTTTCCTTGGCAATGGTCTTGGGCATCGGAGTCAAGGAACACTGCTTTTGTTGACTTGCAGTGGGTATTGTCAGCGCAGTAACCTTTCTATCAGCGCCTCACCATGAGTCTCTTTTGGCTTTCACGATGAAAGGACCCGCTAGCCAAGACTAAGCCGTAGTCTCGTACCCACTCGCCAGGTGGTCCACCCGCCAAGCCCAAAAACCCCGGCCCCCAAAGGCCTCCGCACGCTCCGCTCATGGATGATGTTGGATGACTATTCAAACCCAGCCTCGTTCGAGGGTGGATTTCCCAAACACCAAAACACCAGCTGTTCATGGGAGAGCAGAGCAGAACAAAGCGGCCTGTCATCCACCACCCCCCCCCCCACTGGCCTCAGCCATGCCGCATCATCATCCACAGTCCACACAGATGACACCCGAGGAATGGATGCGACGCAGTGCCTAGGCTCCGTATGAAATCCACAGCAAATGTTTTGAATCCGCAGCAAAGGGTTGAATCCGGTATTCCGTAATCCATCTCTGAGCACTCCTCCGGTTCTTTGCTCAGCCTTCGCACTTTGGATCCAAGCCAAGCCAAGCCCGGGTATCCTGTGCCCGTGCCCGTGCCCGTGCCTATCGCGAATATGATTCAACACGTGAAGAAGAATAGTGAGACGTCCACGCGGCAGCCCGGTAAGGTGCAGTGCTCGGACAACAACCATGATCCTTCACCATCTCCGCGACCCATGACATACCGTGGGAACACTGCCCGTCTCGATATCTCTTCGTATATTTTTCTTCTTCCCTTCCGACACCGTAACGACAGGCAGACAGGAGCACCTACCGCAGCAGTAAGATACATAGGCCATGCTCTCTCTCCCCAGCCATGTTGTGTCATTTCTCATGTTTGTGCCATAGTTTTTGATCCAACCCCGCCCCGCGCCCCGGCTTTATCCCAGCGGCGGCGGCAACATCCAAACCCAAGCGCCTTTTTTCCCCCCGTAACAGTCTCGAACAAGTCATGCGAATTAGGTAGGTAGATCTGTAGTTTTGCACTGCCTCCTTTTCATGGGTCGGGTAAGTCACAGGGCACCATCGGCTATAGTTCTCGGCATGTTGCCCGTCTACTTGCCAAGCGCGAGAGTATGAGGCAGGTGGTGGTGTGAAAGAGAAAGAGAAGGCAAGTTATGAAATGAACAAAAACAACCGTAGTATCGTCTGATCGAGCGAGATGCGCCAGGTAAATAGCTTTAACGCACGCGAGAGAGCAGCGATTATTCGTTACTTAGGTAGGTAGGTAATACATGCTTAGTATACAGTCACGGGCAAGACAAAACACGGTCCCACCACCACCACCTACACAAACAAAAGGGGGTATTGATTCCATCCCCTTTGAACCCGCCTTCCCCCACGCACCAATGCACTGCCATACACTATCACCATAGTGCATACGCCCACCTTGGTAGCTAAGACCAGACATAACCTTTATCATACATCTGCAATAACATACATACACCCAGCCCAGCCAACGCCATAATGTTCGTTCGCGCCTCTCTCTCAAGCTCCCGAGACCTGTGCATAAACGTCCTCTAGAACTTTCCAAGTCCGCCGCCGAGCCCCTTTCATCCGTAGTTCGTTCCCCCCGCACAAACAACAAACAAACAGCGTATCACCCAGACGAGGCGAAGCTCCCCAACGTGCCCAGCTCACTCATCAGCAAAGCCACCCGCCCTCTCTCCGTGGACACACCGGATCCTGCTCGCTCGCTTGCTCGTCTGCTGCTGCTGCTCTTGACTATTATGCAACCAATCCATTCAGTGTCAGTGACCTATCATCTAAGCTCAACACCAAGCTTCTCGACCAGCGCCTCCCTGACCCGGTCATGCATAGCATTAGTCTCCGGGTGTGTCAGCGTCTTCTCGAGGCTCCTGTAGTTGATGCGGTAGCACATGCTCCGCCTGCCCGTCTTGGGGTGCGTGAACTCGTCCACCAGACACACATCCTCGACGTCGTCACCCGCGACGTTGCGCACAATCTCCATGACATCGTTCTCATGGAAATCATGCTTATTAGCAGCCTTGTCGTTGCCCCCCGCAGCACTAGCGGACCGCAGCCAGAAGGACACGTCCTTGTAACACGCCGGGTACTTGCTGAAGGGCACGAACCGCTTCAGCTTTGCCAAGTCGTCTGACACGCCTGTGAATTGGCTTAGGAAGCGGTTGTCCTGCGACCAGAACAGCCGGATGTCGGGGATCTGGAACAGGAGCATGGCGATGCGCTCCAGCCCGATGCCAAAGGCCCAGCCGACCTGGCCCGGCACGCCGGCGTCCGTAAGGATGTGCTGCTGCGTCACGCCGCACCCGAGCACCTCGAGCCAGTCGCCCGCGTAGTAGACCTCGAGCTCCCACGACGGGCTCGTGAAGGGGAAGTAGGCCTCCACCCAGCGCACCCGCAGCGGCTCGTCGACGTAGTCCGGGTCCTGCTTGGCGGCGGCGGCCTTGGCGCGCGAGAAGATCTCGACGACCATCAGCTCGAGCGAGCGCTTCAGATGCGCGCCGAGCGCCTCCGCCTCGGCGGGGCTGTGGTGCTCCGCCTGCAGCGGGTTGCGGGTGGCGTGGAAGGGCGGGTGCGGGTCGTCGACTTTCACGTTGTGCGTGGGCAGCGTGGCGAGGTCGGCGTAGATGGCGGCCACCACGTCGCCGTTGGGCACGGCTTTCCTGTCCCACACGCGCGCGCCCTCCATCTGGTGGAAGACGGGGTAGTGCGAGCGGTCGACCTCGTCGCGGCGGTAGACGTCGGCGCTGATCAGGTAGCCGTCGCTCGCGTGGGCGCGGAAGAGCTCGGCCTCGTGGGCCGACGTGTGCGTGCGCAGGAGCGTGGTCTGGTTGATGTAGTACGTGTCGGACCGGTTGCGGCCTACGTGGTCCGGGGGAAAGCCGAGCGAGTCAAAGTTCTCAAAGGTGGACACGACGGGGTCGAAGTTGTTGTGCGTTTTGTAGGTCGGCGCGGGGAACTTGGACTCGATGATCTGGCGGGTGATGGCCACCGGGTGGTCCTTTTGGAGGTGCAGCTTGCGGGAGGTGGAGGCGAGCACGTTGGGCGGCACGTTGAACCAGGCGTCGGTGGTGTAGGTCTTGCCATTGACGACGATGGTGGCTGGCTTGCCTTGAGGGGGGGCAGCTTGTTGTGTCGTGTTTGTGGAGGGGGCCGCGGCGCCTTTTGGAGGAGACAAAGCTTTCCGTCAGAACGGTTTCATCTCGCTTTGCGCAGGTGTCTGCGTGCGTGTAGGTATTGCTGCTGACCTGTGGAGGGGGATGGGGAGGAGGAGGAGTAGGCCGCCCGCCAGCATTGGCTTGGAGAGGGTCGGCTGCCAGTCAACCCCAATCGGCTGCGCAGGCGTGTAGGTGGAAGTGGACTCGAGGCATGCGACGACAACGACTGTCCCAGCCCTCGTCTCCCCACACGGGACAGGAGCCCAGCGGCTGCAAGCGCGCGGTGGCCAGCCATGACGCGGATGGGAGGTCCGTCTAGAACGTCAAGCAGGCAATTGCGGAAAAGAAAGTAAGAAAACCACGAGGTGCTCTCCACTACGGGCCTGAGATCAGGAGGGTACGGTATGCGACGAACGGAAGGTTGGTAGAAGAGCTTCAGACAAGCTTCAGGGTGCTACGGGTTAAAAAAAACCCAAATCCAATCAGACGGGATGCAATGGAAGCTCCCCACCTTCTGCGGCCAGCGCGGCGTGTGGTTGGCCAGCTGTCACGCGCAGATGTTCGTTCGGCAGGCAGGGGGTGCGTGCAGACTGGTCGTACAGCAGGGGTTATGGCTCCTAGCTGCATGATGACATAGGCGGTTGCTCCCAAAAAAAAATCCAATTCAACCTCTCCAACGGGCCGCATTGCGCGCGCGGGAGCGACGACGGTGCCGCCGACCGATAACAGAAAAAACGGGTTGGGCTTATCGTCATCCTGTTCTAGCCCGCAACCCCGTCAGCGGACCCCTAGTCCTGAACTCTAGATTACCATCCAAAAGTTGACTTTGCGACGACGAGAGAGCCCGCCCGCCGTGCGCACGAGAATTGATAGGCATTGTCGCGCGCCATCATCTTTAACTTGCTTTTTTTCTTCTTTTTCTTCTTTTTCTTTTCTTCTTTTGCCTTTCGTGCGGCTTCTTCTTGCCCCTTAAATTGGCTCAAGACAGGTTTAGCCTTCTGCAAAAAAAACCCAAAGAAAACAAGAAGAAATATAAAAACCCGAACACACTCCGCACTCGGAATGTTAATATAGCAAGAAGACAAAACCACCAAAACGCTGCAATCACGATGCAGGCAGTCGAGACTCAAAAGCCCTCCCCCTCCGCCACCCCGTCACAGCCAGTTCCGCTTCCGCCGGCGACGACGATACAAAGCGCCGATAAGATGGCCCAAGTACACAAGAAACACGCCGCCACACATTACCCGTTCTGGTTCGGTGGGAGTGCAAGCAGCATGGCCGCCGTCGTGACCCATCCACTAGATCTCGGTATGTCCCCCTTCCCCCTTTCTCTCAAGACTCAAACCGCTAACCCAACTCCTCGCTCCAGTCAAGGTACACACCTACCACCACCACCACCACTACCACCCACCCCTCCAATATCACCACTAACCCCCCTTCCCCCCTAGGTCCGCCTCCAGATGCGCCACGGCGACCTGCCCAAGACCATGTCCGGCACCTTCACGCACATCGTACGCAACAACGGCCTGCGCGGTCTTTACAACGGCCTCTCCGCCTCCCTCCTCCGGCAAACAACCTACTCGACCGCCCGCTTCGGCATCTACGAAGAGCTCAAATCCCGCCTCCCCACCGACGACAACAACAAACCCGCCTCAGGCGCCGCCCTAATCTTCATTGCCGCAACATCAGGCTTCATAGGCGGCTTCGCCGGCAACGCCGCCGACGTCCTCAACGTACGCATGCAGCACGACGCCGCCCTCCCGCCCTCCCAACGCCGCAACTACGCCCACGCACTCGACGGCCTAGTCCAGATGACCCGGCAGGAAGGGATCGGAAGCTGGTTCCGCGGTATCTGGCCGAATAGTCTGCGGGCGGCGGCCATGACGACCAGCCAGCTGGCCAGTTACGATATCTTTAAGCGGCTCTTGATCGCGCACACGGCCATGGGCGATGGGTTGGGCACGCACTTTGTTGCGTCGACGCTGGCGGGCATGGTGGCGGCGACTGTGACGAGTCCTATCGATGTCATCAAGACCCGCGTCATGTCGGCTTCGGGCAAGAGCGGCGGGATGGTTCACGTGCTGCGGGATGTGTATGCTGCTGAGGGGTTGAGGTGGATGTTTAAGGGGTGGACGCCGAGTTTTTTGAGATTGGGGCCGTGAGTTATCCCCTCTTTCCCTATTCCCCCCCCCCCCTTTTTATTGTGCCTATGCTAACCACAGTCTGTTATTGCTAAACAGACAAACAATATGCACATTCCTCTTCCTCGAATCACATCGCTCCGTGTACAAGAAGATCAAGGGCATAGAAGACGACGACGACGAGTAGAGACAAGACAAATATAAAGACACAGACACAACAAACACGAAGACAAACGAATTGTAGAAAAGACGCCAAAAAAGCAAAGCAACAAACAAACAACAACAAGAACAACAAGCAGTTACAACAACAACGAGAAACAACAAGCAGTTACAACAACAACAAACACTGATGGATAGAGAGTACATGGACTAGACTTTTCGGTTGGCAGAAAGAAACTATCATGGCGACACGGCGTTTATAATAGACGGGAGACATGACATGACATGGGGGTGGTCGGTCGGTCGGTCAATCGGTCGGTTGCGTTGCGGCGGGGCAGGGCCAGGGCAGGGTGGTTGGGTTTTTGATTAACCAACTGTTAAATTTATCTGTCCGTGTTTTTTCTTCTTTATATTTATTTCCTCTTTTTCCAAGGCATGTTCGCGGGAATAGAGTCTGGTTCGGGATTCTCTCTGTCTTGTCTAGGCGGTTTCTTCTCCATGAGGAATTCTTGGGGTTTATTTTTTCCCTTCCCTTTTTTGTATGCCTACCTACCTATCTACCTACCATGCATAGAGATATATAGAGTTACCGCTGAAGGGGGTTTTATATCTTTTTCTTTATCTCTTTTTATTGCCAAATGGCGGCGTGTCTTGACGCTTCTTTGCCTCCCTCCCTGCCTCCCTGAAACTCCCCGTGGTATCTTGACGATCCAAATAACAATGTTTAAAAAAAAGAATACAACGCACACAAGTGCCACGCCCGCTCCATTTTGCCTCAGCAGCTGGAGTCATAACCGGCAGGGCTCACGCGCTGGGGTAGTGATACAAGTACACGGCCAACTGCAGCCTCTGCAGCTTCGCTTCGCATGGGTGCATTCGACCAAGAATGGCAAAATAAAAGAGCCCCAAAGGAGGAGCCCAACCCATGCCCAGCCACGTGCAGTTCCAGTGTAGCCATCTTATCATCTTCCTCTCCTCTATCCCTGGAGAGATACTGTCTGTCCTGCTGGCACCTTAAGATAGATGTCCTCATTGCCACGAGCTCTGACCAGCGCCATAGGGAGTCGCCCCGTACGGCGTCGTCCCGCCAGCGCCGCCACCCCACGCGCTCTGGTTGCCGCCGTTTCCGTAGGGCGTGGTGTATCCCTGGTCCTGCCATGCAGCCTCGCCGCCGTTATTGTATTCGGGGCTGCGCGGGCCGTTGTAATCTCCGTTCTCGCCGCCCTCGCCCTCGGTAAGCTCATGAATCAACCCGGCGAGCTTCTGCTGCAAGACTTTGATGCCCTCGGCTACGATCGCGTCGGGAGGAAAGCTGCCGACGGTCTCCACGTTGAAGTAGAATCGGCTCGGGACGGCGTCGTAATCGAATGGCTCGCCTTCTTGCGGGGGTTCTTCCCAGTCGGCGTATTCACTTGGGGGCCTGTGGGGGTGGGAGTTGTGAGCGGTGGGTTGTCACGAAGAATGCGACTGCGCGTGGTTGAAGACTTACCATTCCTTGGCCGGATCCGTCTCGTACCACATGTCCAAGTGATGCAGCTTATTGTGAGGGTCGTACTCGAACCCGATGGCGGACGGGGCCGCCCATTTTGCGTGCTCCTTCGCGATACCCTTCTTGGCGATGCACTCGAGCTTGATTTCTTGGCCCTCGCGGAGCTTCAGCAGCAGCGAGCCGAGACCATCGGCGTCCGTGATGACGGGCGACCCGAGCCCCTGGGCTGTCCGGCTGCCGGTGGGCACTAGATCGCGGGCGGAGACCGACATCTCGGCGCCGGTGCACTTGGCGTGCAGGGTGAGCTTGACGCTGCAGTGTTCGCAGTATTCGTCGCAGTCGCAGTCGCGCGAGTAGAGGAGGTTGTCGATGCCCTCGGCGCTGAGGGGGATCAGGCCCAGCCGGTGGGCGATGAACTCGTCGGCCAGCACGGAGCTGTTCTCTTCGATCTCCACTAGGTCGATGGCGAGGGTCGGGATCTCGGCGAGCATGACGCGGCGCAGAGAGTTCGCAAAGGCGAGGTCGGCGTTGGAAAGCTCGAACTTGACGCGCTGGGAGTCGGCCTGGTTGTGGTGCGCATGTTAGACAACAGAGCCACACGCCGTCGCCTGGAGGTTCGAAGAGACGCAAAGCGAGGCGGGGAGGGGTGAAGGGTAAGGCGGTGATGGATGCGTTGTGACAAAGACATACCTGGGAAATCTTGACGACGGGACCCAGGGCCTCGGCATCGTCCATTGCCATTGGGTCATAGTCCATTTTGGCGGTTCGGGGGGTTGCAGCCGTGTTGTAATATGAGTGTGTGGGTGAGGGCGGTTGAGGAGGCCTCGTTGGGAGTCGGATTGATCAATGCTGGTGGTGGTGGTGGTGGTGGTGGTATTCGTTTTGGGCGTGCAGGTCGGCAGGCGGGATGGTCGAGCTCGAAATTCGGCGGCGGCGCAAGAAGGACAAAGCGCGACGGGTTCGAAGGTGAGCCAGGCTGATTAGCAGGGGTCCGCTTACCTTATCTTCACCTGACAAGCAAGGTTCCCACATCAATAGAGGGGCCTCAGGCCGTGGCTCTAGCGGCCGCAACCCCAGATTTTGACAGGCGAGAGCCGCCAGACAGGGTACAAGCTCCCAAGGCGGCCCGGCGGACGGGAGGTGAACTGATCAAAAAAGCTGGCGGTCCGTCAGATGATCCGCCTCTCAGGAACCCTGCCGCCAATGGCCGCCATCCATTCCCGACCGAGACCCGAGCGGTCGTCCCGTCGTCACAAAATTTCTTGAGAGCGCCATCGGCACCACGCGACACTTCCTACCAACCTGCCCCCGTATCCGCATCCGCATCCGCATCCATAGCCCATTTCCTAGAAACCGCCTGCAAACCATCTACCCGCCCGCGACCATGCTGCGAAACGCCCTTTCCACCCCCTCCAGAGCTGTCCGCTCGAGCCTCAGGCTGTCGGCCCAGAGGCCACTCCCCAGGCCACAGTTCCAGTCAGTGGCGGCCCGCGCCGCGCCTCTCAGCGCAAGGTGGTACGGTAGCGAGACAGACTCGGCCTCGAAGACGTCAGAAGCTGCCGCCGAGACGAACGGCAATGGCAAGGGGGAGGATGAGGTTGCTACCATCAAGAAGCAATTAGAAGCCAAGGAGGCCGAGGCGCGCGACTGGAAGGTTGGTTGATTTTCCTCCCCTACTTGTGATAGACTACTCGCATCGACGTACGTTCGAGCCAAGCTAACGCACGATTTTTCCCCGCCACCACAGGACAAGTACCTGCGATCCGTAGCCGAGTCCCGCAACGTGCAGGAGCGGGCGACGCGCGACATGAAGTCGGCGCGCGACTTTGCCATCCAGCGGTTCGCCCAGGACCTGGTGGACAGCGTCGACAACTTCGACCGCGCGCTGACCATGGTGCCCGAGGAGAAGCTCAAGGCGGAGGAGAAGACGGAGCACCTCAAGGACCTGGTCAACCTGTACGAGGGCCTCAAGATGACGGAGCGCATCCTCATGACCACGCTCGCCAAGCACGGGCTCGAGCGCTTCGACCCCAACGGCGAGAAGTTCAACCCCAACGAGCACGAGGCCACCTTCATGGCTCCCATGGCCGACAAGCAGGACAACCACGTCTTCCACACCCAGCAGAAGGGCTTCAGGCTCAACGGCCGGATCCTGCGGCCCGCCAAGGTCGGCGTGGTCAAGAACAAGTAGGGGAGAAATAATATGTACGAGGGGTGACAGAAGAGATGAAGGGAAAAAAAAAAGACTGGATTGTACGATACTTGTGTGCATGTCCGAAATGCCCAGGATGATGGCGTTTATAAGGTCGATGTATTATTATGCTCCTCTCACGGTGGCGGCGGGTCATATCGCATGCAGGAAAGCGGAAAGAGCGGGAAAACGGACGGGAAGACTGGGTTGGCTGTTTCCGATGTGTGTATAGATGGCTGTTGCAAATACAACTAATTCATGTATGTGTATGTCTGATTGTTGACAGTGTTTTCTGGGATCTGTTGGAGGTAAGTGATACTTGATAATGCCGCAAAACACGTTATTCACAATTCGACCTGCTAGGTACATGAAGAAGAGTAACCGTCAATGCTATCACATACGACCATAGGCACTTGAGAACTCGGCATCCCGTCCGCTCTGCCCTAGATAAGCAAGCGACCGCCAGACTAGTAGTTGGGTGGGTGACCACCAGCGAATCCCTGGTGTTGTATGTTTTTTTTGTTTTGGTTGCCCCTTTTTGGTTGTGCTCCACCCACCCCTGCGCGAGCCCCTTCTACTCCTCTGTATGTAATGCACACTGTTGACGCCACCATACGCAGACTTCCTCGTCCATATCGAATAGAAAGATAGAAGAATCAAATTGATGAATAATTAACCAGCACATATATTTTTTTTCTTTTTCTTTCCCGTCACCCCCAGATCTAACCACCTCCCTACGGCCACGGATTCTCCCGCTGCGCCTCCCAATACACCCAAACAGGACACTCCTTCTCAAACGTCTTCCCACCCTCACCACCCTTCTCATCCCCAACCGGCACCAGTTCCGTCTCAACAACCTCAAAAGCTGGATCCCTTCCATTATCCACCTCCGCAACAACCCGACAATTCGCATACCCCCTCCTCTCCATCTCCTCCCAGCCCGCCCCATTATCCAACGCCCGTGCAATCTCCCCCATCGTCTCAGGCGGAAACATCGCCACGGCACTCCGTCCCCGATACACACTGCGAATATACGCATCACAATCTGTCGCCCTTGCAACCATGACCGTCCCCAACCGCGGCATAAGCCGCTTCATCTGCTCCACCCCCATCGCGTCGCGGAGGACCCCAATATTCGGACTCGGGAGCATGCACAGCGCGTGGGCGGGACACCAGCTTGCGACGTGCGAGTCGCGGCCCCATGCGCCTGTGTGTTGGAGGTAAGGGGATATAGCGTGGTGTATGAACGGGCGCGGGTCGAAGGACCAGTATTTATTGCTGTCGAGGTTGCCTGCGCCGAGACGGAAGACGTCGCTGGTGAAATCGACGTAGATTCTGCGCTCGGAGACGAAGCCTTTGGGTTGGCCTGGGGGCGGTCGAAGCGGTGCAGGAGGCGGTAGCGCGGGAGGCTGGTTTGGCGGGATTCGTGGCAGGTGTGGAGGAGGGGCGGGATGGTGAATTCGGGCGGGGTGATTAGGTGGGTTGGGTTCACTAGTTTTGGGGGACGTCGGTTGTGGGGGGACTGGAGGACGGTGAAGTGGCAGCCGACGATGCGTTTGGGCGTGGGGACTTCGTCCCAGATCATGTAGCGGAGCTCGAGGGGGAGGTGGGTGAAGAGCGGGAAGGTGGTGGACATGGAGCTGGTTGGTTGGTTGTTGGTGAAAAGGGGTGGTGATCGAGCCGAGTTGGTTAAGCTACGTAGGGAAGTGGGCTGGAATATTTGGATGCCGCGAGGGTTGTGGTCTCTGTTGAGGAGCCGTGAATTAAAGATACAAGTTTGATGAGACGATATGCAAGGTTGGTAGCTACGGAGCCGTTCTTTGTTGGGTCACAAGAACGGGGTGCGGTTGTTGTTCACGGGGCCGTCCGTGGCTGTTCTTTGTTTTGCTTCTCCCTTTGTTTATTGCCCCTATACCTTATTGGCCACCCTCGACCCACCCTAGCTGCCATGTCCTCTTGTAACTTCAAACGATAAAGAGGAGCTCTACTTACACCGCAAGGTTGATCTCTGATGACTTACTTCCATTGGTAGTTTGAAAAGGGGGTGTGTAATCAACAATCAAACTTGGAGAGTCATATACAGTTTCGTAATTTCAAGGGTTGATGTGTCCATGAAACGTGGTTTGGTATTTATATATGGCTCTATGATATCTTGCGTTCACACTCCGACGTGATTTGTCCTTGAGCCGACCAATGCTGACTCTACGAGGGAACCCACGGCGCTTCTCTGAACAGCGAGCACCTGAGCAACAGACCTCATCCAGCTTGAGAGAATGTGTGCCTCATAAACGAGTCAGTGATCCCTGCCTGCTGTGTTCTCGGACAAGGAAGCCCATATATGTCTTGTCTCTGCCTTGTTCCTCTCGGTGTGCTCAGAGAAGGAGGGCGCCAAAGAGCATAGCGGAGGCTACGGACATGACGGTTCCCAGAGACTGCAGGCTGGCGACGCCGCTCGTGATTCCAGAAGCAGTGGCAGCACTGGCACTGGCAGTGGAAGCCGCCTGTTGAGCAACGGTGCTAGCAGAGCCCGAGCCGGTAGTAGCTGTACCCAGACAATCTGTCAGCACATCTATCTCGCACGAAACATGGGAAGCCGCATCATGGACTTACACTTGATCGAAGCACACGTGTCTGTCAGGGTGGTGTTGCTCTGCAGAGCAGTGAGCTTGGCCTGGGCATCGGCAACCTTGGCCTGGAACTTGGCAATCTTGGTCGCGTTGCCTTCGAACTTGGCATCGAGAGCCGTCGTATTGGCGGCAAGGGCGATCTCCTTCTGCAGCTTGGACATGTCCCGGCAGAGGGACTTGGTCTGCTCGACGGCGCAGATTTGTGCGAGGGTTGCGTTCCCCTGCAGTTCGGCCAGCACTGTGGCGCCAGCCGCGGCCTTGGCCTTGATGGCGTCGGCCTTGGTGGCGTTGTTCTTGGTCTTCTCGTCGAGGGCTGTCTGGTTGGCCACCAGGGCCTGCAGCTTCTCGAGCTTGAACATCTCCTCGCACTGGTTCTCAGCGGCCCGGACGGCCACCTTCTGCTCGCAAGAGGCAACGAGAGTGGCGTTGGCCTGCAGCGTGGCCAGCTGGGTTGCCGCCGCCGAGGCCTTAGCCTTGATTGCCTCAGCCTTGGTGGCGTTGCCCTTGGTCACCTCGTCGAGCCGGGTCTGGTTGGCGGCGAGGTTGGTGAGCTGGGTGAGCTTGTTGAGCTGCTTGCACCCGGACCCGGACACGGCTGTGGCCGACTGAGTACCATTGCCCCTGTGGCCTCCACCTCCTCCCTTGGGCAAAGCGATGGCGGATCCAGCCGCGGAAAGAATGAGGAACGAGAGGAACTTCATCTTCGATGGTTGAGGGGTGGTGAAGATGAGAAAGGTCGGGAAAGGGAGGCTGTACAAGGAGTGATGGCAACGAAGATGAGCGGGCCGGCCGTTCAGAAGAAAAAAGGAAGACGAAAGAAAAGGATTGCACCGCTAAAGGGTGCTGGCTGGCTGATGAGAGGCTTGAGGAACCAAAAAGACAAAAATGAAGTCTCTCAAAGACCCTTTGGGAGATCGAATATATAGCCTTGGCACGTGGAGACAGCGAAAGGTCTAGGCCGCGTCATCGGCAGACGAGCACGCATCGCAAACACCAAAGGGGCGTTTCTCCATTGCGAGAAAACGGGCTCGAGTTTCACTCTCTCTGCTCTCTGGACGAAATGGTTGCGATGAACGCTGGGGGTGGTCCCTGTCCTGCGACTGCGACTGCTGTGAAGTGAACCGGGTTGTTTACGACTGGTTGAGGGCGATCAACCGAGCCCGCGAGGTCTGTCCGGCAAAACCTGACAATATCGCATTTTTGGGCAATATCTGAGGCTCGCCTTGTTTCATTCGACTCGCCATGGCCGTTGGCGAGGGACTCCGAGTGGAGTCGCCTACAAAGGGCTTGGCAGTGGGTTTGACTCGCTCGGGTGGCAGGTGCTTGCCAAATGGCCCCTGACGGTTTCCGCAGGGGATCGGCGTGCCAAGATTTGTGGGGAACCGTTGGCGAGCAGGGATCAGAGTGTTTGAGACGCACATCCACGGCAGCCGCCATGGTACCTGTGTACCTTCGATCGACATTCTTTGGTAATCAACCCTCTATTATTATCTCGGATAGGTAGGATAGATTAAAGACCAGGCCGGCATGTATATCAGGTCTTTTAATCACACCCCCTTGCGTACCATTTCCACGGCCAGAAACAATTACCTATTTTTGAACCACACGTTTGTTTGTCGCTCAGGTGGAGGTTGAAGAGAACGTAGTCGTTTGGACCTTGTCTTGCCTACCAGGTAGCCTTGGGCCAGGTAGGTAGGTACCTTCCAGTATGTTCTCCTGCGTATGAGCTCGAAGTCAGCATTGGCCATGTCCTGCCCTAATTACTTTCCAAGTTGCCGCAAAGGACGGATGAGCTCGCGTTGCGACGATGGGAAAGAGGCTCCGGGTCCTTCTTGCCCCTTGTGTCTTATACCTGGTAGCTCGCTCTGCTCTTTCCCAGTTGCCCGCCCTCGGCCTTGACCCAAGCACGTAAGGCACCAGGCAGGCACGGGCAAGGGATTTATCGTGCCTACCAGGTACCTTATCCGTGAACTCCCATAGCTACCTGGGTACCAGGTCCCTCGCATCAAGCCTGATTCACTGGATGCCAAAACTTGACTTGCTCTCCATCTTCAATGAATATCGTTGCAAGCACGGGCTCACGTATGCGTGTCTGCGATCTCTCTTTCTCCTCGGAGGAGGATGGAAAGGAGTCTGCTAATTCATCTAGGTGCGAGGGCTACTGACTAGCCACTGAGAGCGGCCCCCACCGGTTGAAGCATCCATTCGTATCACCGTGCCGAATCTCTCTCTACACACTTGTTTCCGACTGGCTCGAGTCTGTTGATTCTCATCTAGCGCGATCGGACAGCCACCCGCGGCTCACAAGATCGGCGCTGGAGATGATCTGCACACGGGAGGGAGCTTGGCCCGCGCCCGGCACCAGTTTCCATCAGTTCCCGCCGTTCATGCCAGACAAGCGAGGATTCCGTCCCCAGCACTGCCAACATTCGCGATCCATCATATCATCAGCACAATGTGGCCTTCAACAACATTCACGTTCGAGATTGCAATGATCCGGGCATCATCGACCCGTCCAAGTACCCCGAGGCCTCAAAGCTGTTGGGAAGCTTTCTGAAATACCTGGACCACGCCCTGGAGGTGCTGGAGTAGCTGGGGGGCACTTGGATTCGGCAGATGAAGGAGGAGGTAGAAGAAATGTGGCTCACAGAAGGAGAGAAGCGGCTGGGATACAGGAGGACTGTGGTATGTCGTACTTTGCGTCTGGGCCAATTTCATTTTTCAAGGGGCGTTTTCGAGACCTCGGGGTCAGGTTCGACATACATAATGTATCTTAGGGCAAAGGGGACCACAGGTGACGGGTGGGTTGCACAAACGAGTTATTGCAACTAAAAGCCCGACGATGACTTGAAGCTGCCATAACCGAGATAGTTTCATAGACCGAACCAAATCAAGCCCACGCACCCTTACTCAATCTCCTCGATCAGCGGCCGCCCGCCCAACGCCGCAGACCGACCCGGATTCACCTCAAGACCCGCCAACCTCGTCAGCCCCGCGGTCTGCTGCCCCAGCGTCTCGACCTCAGGCGTAACCAGACCCGCCATCTGCCAGTTCTGCAAACTCTCCAACACATCCCTCGCATGCTGCTGCACCAGCCCATCATTATCCGTCTGCGCCACATACCGCAGCGTGCGCATGATATCCTCCTGCGCCGCGAGCCCAAAACCCAGCCGTCGGCGCGTCTGCTTGGCCCTGTCCAGCGCACGCACAAAGCTCATGACCAGCAGGATCGCAGACCGCCGCAGAATACCCTTCTCCATCTCGGGCTCGACCTGCAGCGTGGCGACGCACAGATCAACGGCTGACGAGACGAGCGTCGGGCCCAGGCCCGCGACGTTGGTTTCGATGGCGTTGGCAAGGATCGAGAGCGCCGATGCACGAATACGCACGTCCTCGGTGCCGCGCTTGCTTTCCCAGCCTTCGACGATCTGGTTTAGGATGTCGTTCTTGGCTTGTTCCGCGGGAGTCATGTCCTCGCTCAGGTCCGGGACGGGGCCGTCCCAGGCTTCTTCGGCTTCTTTGTTCTTTTGCTGGCGGAGGCGGTCGTCCTTGGCTTGCTTTGCTTCTGTCTTGGGCCGGTGGCCCCGACGGCTGGCGATGGAGATGAGGGCTTCGCCTATCTGTTGGGCGAGGTCGCCTGTGAAAGACTCGCCTAGCCGCTCGACAACTTGGAGGAGGGCTTCGCCGAAGCGGAGCCGCGAGTCGATGGTTTCGGCCTCTTTACGGTCAATGTAGTGGTCTAGGAGCTCGCTGGTGACGGATTTGGGATGTTTGTCGGCTAGGAGGGTGAATATTTTGATGATGCGGAGGTTGATGTAGTCTTCGCTGTCTCGCATTAGGGAGGACATGAGGACGAGGATTCCGGGGATGTCGAGGATGGGACTGTGGGAGGTTATGAGGTTGGAGATTAGGTTGAGGCCTTCTGAGCGGACGGGCGGGGGGGAGTCGGCTTGGGTTATGTATGAGATGGCTAGACTGTATGTTTTGCGATCCTCTATTTGGCGGTCTGTGGGGACTGTTGAGAGTTCGGAAGGGTCGTCGAGTTCGTCGCGGTATCTGAGCAGGAGCGCCATGTTGGTCGCTGTTCTTGAAATATCCATGTCGTCGCTGCGTGATAGACTCTCGAGGGAGGACTCGATGAGAGTGATGATTTCCGGGTCGATGCTGGACTTCTGAAAGCCCGGGACTGTGATGACCATGTTCAGCAGACTGAGGGCCACCCCGGTTACTTCGTCATCATCGTCACCCTCGCGTCTGTTCCCGTAGCCTGCTAGCACCTTGCTGACCAGCCCGAGTAATTGTGTTGGCTGGTTGGCTAGCTTCTCGGGAAACTTGTCCATCATGGCCTGGAGCACCTTGACCTCCATCAGCTGTATCATCGGGTCTTGCTCGTCCTTCTCCTGCTTGACGAGGATGTGGTCTCCACCTCCGCCGAGAGCCCTGGTCGATTCTAGCCACCTGCCAAAGAGTGAGATGAATGCGGTGGAAATGACGGCATCGGATAAAGTTGCGGTGGCAAGATCCAGGAGTTTGGGGATCTTTTGGTCGATGTCTTCCATGGAGATTTGGGAGTTTGCTTCAGCGGGACTACCCAGTGGGGGGCGCCTTGCGTCGACGATTTGCAGTTCACCTTGTACTTCCTTATACACCCATTCGGGGTTTTGTTTGTCCCAACCTCCTACGTATCCCAAGTGGCGGACAAGGGCTAGGAGGATGTCAGGAGAAGATGACAACACCAGGAAGATTTTCAGGAGTTCCTGTGCAGGCACGCAGACTTTCTCACTTATGGAGGGCTGAGCGCCAACCCACGAGGAGAGTGACCACAGGGGTAGCAGCAGAGGAGTGAGTAGCCGTTTACATAGTCCCGGGTTAGGATGGGACACCACAAGTGCGTGCAATCGGCAAAGGGCGGTAGCCATCTCGTTCTGTGTGACGAGCACTGTTTCTTTACTTAGATCGATAACCTCGTCCATGTCGGTGTCAGTGACTGGCCTGTTACGGGGCCCTGTTGGAAGAGGCTTGATGCTCTCAATCATGGGCTCCGCAAGATACTTCCAGCCAGCCGTGCCTTGATATCCATGTCAGTACAATGGTACAAGACACGGGGTTAGGGGATGAAGGAGCACGAGCATACCCGGGGCCCCAGAGGCCTTGCGACCCAAGATGCCGAATCCAATGATGTACGCGGCAGCTTTCATCAACTCGGGCCCTTCAGTCCCGTCGAGAGGTGCCAGCAGCTGCGGGGCGACGGCCGCATACCATGTTTCAGCCGTCACTGACGATGGGGGCAGCGAAATCAGTCGGCTGGTCATCTCCAGAGCCTCGTGCGTGATGTTGGCGCCCCGTTTCTGCGGCTCGGCCGCCTCCGACGTCTTGACGGTGCTGGAGGGATGCACGGCAAAGACGAACTCCAGCGTAGCACGGACACCATCCGGACGGACGGGGATCGCGGTCAAGATCTTCATCAACCGGGCGCGAAGCCACGGCGGGACGTGGTCTGGCCTGACGAGGACGTTCAGGGCGGCCACCAGTCCAAATGTCCTTGTTCTGAGACGATATATGGTCAGACCAGCAATCATCATCATCATCATCCACGACGCGACACGCTCCGGGTCCGGAACTGGCTGGCTTGCCTTTGAATCAGGTCGTCAAAGTCCCGCTGCGCCTGCTTCTGGGACTCGCCCGTCGCATCAGGGTTGTAGGCTTTGTTGCCCAGATCCATGATGGATTCCATCAGCCGCTGCCGGGCACTCTTTTCGGGCGCTGCTTCGTCCATCTTTACAGAGTGTTGATGAGACGTTCTCGGCCGATGAAAAATGATGATCAAGATGAAGTTGAGGCCTGATTCTAGATGGTGGGCCGGGATACGAATGGATGCGATGTCTGCTCGGCTACAATTACTGTGATGAATGATGGTGACAAATCATGAAATATTCTTGCGAGAGAACAGCATCTCCAAGTTCATCTATCCCAAGCCTCGAGATTTGCTTTTCGCGTCAATGATAGGTGAGGTACGCATGCTCCTGTCCGTCGTCAACTTTTTTGAACGATAATTATAGCACCAATGGCTGCGGCGACTGAAGAACCCAAAAGAATTGAAGGGGTGGACCTGGAATTGACCAACCTGCAGCCTGGAGTGCTAGAAACACAGGGCTGGAATTCCCCGTGACCTCGCGATTGCAGGTGCCCCACTTGCCCCATCGGTGTTGCCCTTGCAGCGCCCAGCCAAGATGGACGCGCTTTCTCCCTCCGTCGTCGCTTTCGACTTGCAATCACCAAACATCCAAATCCGCAATTTCGACTTCTCGCAAAGCCCACCGCGGCTTGCCTTGGTTTCTTGCCTGTCCAACTCTAGGAACCCTGCTTGAGGTATTGCCAATTGTCGGTATCACCCTCGAGATACACAGCCAGAACGCGCCAGCCCAGTCGCCGACGGGCCCTGCCCAGAACCAAGTCTTTCGCTCCTCGTCGAGCACCCACACACGCATGGCGCCTCCTCCACAGTTCTCCGATCCAATTTTCCGAAAGGAATGTCTTCATGGACCGCTCCTCGAGGCTGGATCACCGCAGTGCGTTACAGCTTCGGCCCTGTATCGGGAAATGCCCAGGCTTTGCTGCGTGTTGTGGTGCAATGGTCCCAGCCCCGTTGGGCGAATTGGTTCGGAACTTAACCCTAAGTACACATTTGGTCATCAAGTCTTGCGCTCATAGTCTTTCGAGCTGCCTTCTAAGCCTGCGTCTTTGGACGAGACGTCTCATGCCGCTGGAAAGTGGACTTGGCTGATCGGAAGATGACGGGGCCTACCGGCAGCGAGATGCTCCAGACACCAGAACGGTGGGCGAGTGTCCGGTTTCTATGAGTCTGTACGGGAAGAACCTCTGGTCCGAGGTCGCTCGTCAGGACCGGAACTCTGGAATCAGTACTCTGGTCAGCTTGGGTTGTCCCAGCGATGTCAGCTGGACAACCGGGTTGGACGCGATACACCTGGGAACTTGTCTGCGTGGGGCTGCGAGGGAGAGCGCAGTCTTGGCTCCACACGATCATGCCCTTCATTTCGATCCAGGTCAGCAGCTCGCCTCGCAAGAATCGCCTCGGTGAGCGAGGGCCGTCTGACCACACACGGAAATGCTGAGGACTTTAGCCATCACGCCAGACTGCCGCGCTCTGGGTACCCTCCAGCTTCCGTCTCGTTGTTGTGAGGCAGCAAGACCCATGTGTATCTAGCTCCCCCGGGGATCCATGGCCGACTCCTGGGTCCACGCTCAGGCTTTGACGCCGACGTGCCATAAACTCATGGGATCCGACCAGGCGCATTAGCCGGTCCTCGTAGGCGCTGTCCTACGTCCGGTCGGACGCCAAACCACGTCT
Source organism: Cercophora scortea (assembly GCA_033439705.1). NCBI lineage: Eukaryota > Fungi > Ascomycota > Sordariomycetes > Sordariales > Lasiosphaeriaceae > Cercophora > Cercophora scortea. The sequence goes on along the minus strand of JAUEPO010000005.1, from coordinate 2,129,497 downwards.
TTTGCTCTCGGGCACTGACAATTCCCTTCCACGCAGGTGCTTGAAAAGGCACTTCGTCGAAGATGACAGCACGGTTTTTAAGGATGTTATTTGTCCGTGCGGTAACGCCCTCCTTGTCCGCCATTCCCATGGCAAAGGGAGAGGAAACAAAAACTAGTCTCAGTTGGCAGTGCAATCACAAACGGAGAGACATCTCCTGGGCTTGGTATTCAGTGCTCTGGGCTGTCGTTCTGGTTGCCGAGTCCGGCAATGGCTCTATCGAAGACGGCAGGCTTCTAACTGAAGGGGTTGTACAGGCTCGGGCCTCGGTAACCTGTGAGGAGTCGACGCGGTTTGAGAATGAACTAACTGGCTGGCTGATTGAGAACCAATGCTTCAGTCCGAGGGCGTCGCGGAAGAAGGCGGTGGGAGCAGAGAGACCAGTAATCGGGACCCATCTCGAGTTGGAGTCAAAGCTTCGTGCTTGCCTGGTATCTGGACCCTCTCTTCTTCCATTTGCCGGATTCTGGGGCTCTCTGGGGGAGCTTTGCTGTTCGGAGTCAGCCGTTTGGACAAGGACGGGCTTCCTGGGAAGTGGTCCTGGCTGTCCTCGCTCCAGAAATGGCGGGAGGACAGCCCCTCTTTTCTTGAGGATAAGTCTTCCCACCGCCTCGTGGTCTTGAGTGAATGGCGCTAACATCCCGAAATAGTTAAGAGAGGACAAGGTAAGACCCCATGTGTGATGTGACTTTGCTGACCTTGCGTGGCTATGGACAAGCTTCTCATCGGCCACCAGATGCCTGCCCCTCCAATCGCCGGCGATCCAAGTACCGACTTGTTCGGCGAGATATAAGATTGCGTTGTAACCCGGACAGTGCTGGACGCTGTGCGGCGAAGGCATGGAAACAATCATCACGGTGGCTCCTTTCAAATCTCCACACGTGGGCTCACCCAGTCTCGTCACAGTGGACCGTGTTCCCTGGGCCATTCGTTGACATGCCATAGAAGCCCCGGATTCGTCCCGGAATTGGCCTACCGGAGCAGTCGGGCGGGTTAGTCGGAGGTGGACGCTGGACGGGGCTCCATCACACGTGGTAGCAGGCTGGTGGTTGGACCTCCTCGGCGGCCCGAGCGCTCCAACGGTCGACAGACAGGAAGTCTTTAGCGGCCGAACGACACAAGGATGTGGAACCCTGTCATGGTAAGGCTTCCGTCCTACGGGTTAGGTCCATCGTCCATCGCTCGCCTGACCCCGGCCGCCGTTGAAGAAAACAGTATGAATGTGGGACGTTCTGGAAGCATCACATTGGCGCTTGACAGGGAGCGAGGGTGTACCCGAAACCTAGGCCCCACCCACTCCTCTGCTTCCCCATTCTTGTTTATCTGTCGAGAGCTCCGTCGCCGCGAGTTCTGTCACTTCTCAGACGCTTGCTGCTGTCAGTTGCGTGCGCCTCTTTTCATTCGTCTTGTCCGCATGCTCCAGCTTAGCCCGTCGACGTCCAACAATCGAACGACCTCATATTCGGCCGATGGGAACCGATATTCTCAGCCTTGCCTCTTGCGTTTGCCACAGCACGTTGTGCAACAAGAACCGGGGAGTCGGAGGAGGGGATACACCAGCAACCAGACTGCCGGCCTTGTCCAACGGGCACGTAAGCTGCCACGGACGCCCCTCCCCCACTCCTTTGCTCCGGGGGAGATTCTTGGCCTCATGCTGGATCGGCATTCGCAGTGAAGGCAACCCGTACTTAGGAGAGCGTTCCACCTCGTTACTACATCAGGAACTAGTACAAGTGGTCTGACCGTCCTAGGCATCAGCACTTTGCTCCATCAAGACTTGTGATGGTGCTCAATTTCCCGAAAGGATCATGCAGGTTCCGATAGTGTCATGAGGGGAGGACCAAAAGAGCGCGAAGAAGAAATCGAAGAATGAAGACAATCATACGGTGACAGCGGCATGCACGTTGGTGCATCACGTACCAAACAATGCCGGGTGGGTCTACAGGGAATGATTCCTGGGAGGTACGGGCTACGGTTCAGCTATCACGGCATCAACCACGGTTTTTGTGGTTCACATCATTTACTTTCGTGTTCCATCGTCTCTGCAGGTATTCCGAAGCTCTCCGAGATGATGATGGCGCATAAGTAAAACGAAAAAGACGAAGAAAAAAACATCCCATATTGCAAAGGGTAATAGGTTGAGAGGCGCGGCTGATGGACTCATGATACGATCCCAGACAGATCTCAGAGCCCTATCCCGTAGCCCGTGTCCAGTGAGGGTAAAGCGCCTCAGGGCGGGGCGGGGCGGGATAGTGGCGGAGAGGAAACTCTCGAACCATTTTCCCACCCGGCGCCCTGCCCCAATGAATTATCTTCGGAACAAGCCAATGAACAGAAGAAATCAAGCATTCGGAACCACGTCAAATCGGGACGCCACCACATCTTGCCGGGAGAGCCCCAGCGGGGGGATGGGGATGGATGGATGGGTGGCTGGGCTGGTTCGTCGGCGTGATACAACAGCCATGCAAACATCCGCTGTCACCCACGCAACCCTTGTAACCCTGCAGCAAAAGCTTTTTGTGCTGCTTTTTTGATTCTCCTTGCGCAAGCGTGGTCGTCTCGTCTCGTCCCGCCGCATACCTACATGACCTTACATAGGTTACCTACCTGCCTGCTGCTGCTGCAGTCCCACTCCTGCCTTGCCTGTCTCCCTGCAGCTAACCCCCCCTTCCCCAAATCATCTACCTCGGCCATTTACAGCTGGAGGATAGACCGGACAGGACAGGTCGAGCCGTGTCTGTCTCACCCGAGTTGCTATCTCTCATTGGAGCCGGGGAAGAGGAGGGAGCAGGACGGCATCTTGTCGCGCGCGCGCTCGCGCAAAGTTGCGCAAAAGTTGACCTTTCCTTGCCCGGAACTGGTAAGTCTGGGCGAGGCCGGGAGATGCGACCTACCTCTTGGTGGTCATCATCATCCAGCCATCACCATACATACAGAGAGTTACACACGGTTCAGTTCATCAAATTCCCCCGACAAATAAGGCCTCGACACGGCCAAAAGACAGATGCAAAGCTTTATTGTACGAGATGACCTAGAGCGGTCGATTTGTATCTATCCCCAGTGGTGACGGCTTATCCCGTGTTCCAGTTTTCTCCTTCTCCAAAATGAAAGGTACCTACCAGGTACGGGTGTACCTGGCCCGGCCTGGCCTTGCCTGGCCTTGCCTTACAGCATTCACAATACGGGTGTACATACACAGTAGCGTACAGAAACAAACCCCTGACGCGCTGCGCTCTCTCTAGCCCGCCCGCCCGCACCAAAACAGCGTGGGGGAGGGGTCAACTACATACCCCCAGGTACAACCGTTGACCGGACGTTGTTGAAAAATAAAGTATGTATGTACCACAGTAGTAGATTGCAAAGAAGAAGAAAAAAAAAAGGAAAAGAAAATACACCATGTTACCCACACCGGCGAGGTGAACCGAACTCTCCCCAAGAACCCAACCCACTTATACCAAACAAACCCACTCTCTGTCTATCCCGTCTTTTTTTCTTCTTCGCATTTTCACCGTAGGACAAAAGCGGCACGCCGCCGAGCGTGTTCCCCATATCCAATACCACTCACACACACACACACACGGGTAGGCAGAATACATGAAACGGCAGCAGCGTACGTGTTTATAAAAATGACGCCATATTTGTGAGCAAGTTTTAAACCCCCTTTTTTTTTTCTATAAAGAAATTCGAGAAAAAGCATACCTACCTAGGTATAGTAGGCACGGTATTGGAAAAAACTAAATCCTTCAAGTTAACACAAGTCGTCAGTTATCACACAACACAACACCTCATTATACCTGACCTGGAACCCACCCCACTTACAAAGCTTCATGGTATAGTGAATTGCTACGTTCCAGCCAACCAAGCTTTCCGAGCAGCGCATCAGGCGGTTTATCCCTTGCGAGTTAGACAGCTGCTTACAAAATTTTGATCCCATGAACTTCAGACTTTTTTCATCGTTCATGGCGATCGTGTGTTTTTGGACTTTGTCTCCTTGGCGGGGACATAATGTACTACGTGCAGCTGAACACATGCCTCAGGCGAATACATGCAGCCGGGTGGGAAGCACAGTGGAAAGTTGTATCGTATTGTATTGGACGACAGCGTTCGGGGGGTTTTATTATCCAAGGCGGTCTCTCCTTCGTCTTGTTCATCATCAGTCTCAAACTAAATACCATGAACCAAACAGCCCAGACCCAGAACCTGTCGTAAATTGCTGTGCCACAAGGGCACAGGCACCGCTCCGCATATGCATGAATGCCCCGTACCTTATTACATCCATGTCGTTCCCTTGACCCAATTGAACACCACTTTGTTTTGCCAAACAAAACACCCGAGTGACATTTTATGTTGGTATCAATCTTTCCCCCCCCCAAAACCCGCCCAAGACGCAAATAGAGGGTATAAAGAAGTAAAGAAAGCAAGACAAGTAGAAGAGAATAGTAAAGAAAAGACAGGTATCGAGTTTACTCGCAATCAGTGCCCCTCGGCTCGCTCCAGAAAATCGTTTCGTCACACACCAGCTTGGTGCCCAGTTGCTTGGTCGTTCGTCATACACGTGCGTATATAATGGTCGCTGCCTTTCCCCGGTCGGAACGAGCTCAGTAACCCATCGAGTTACCGATTCCCGTGCTCGACATAACAGGTCGAGGCATATCGGCCGTTACCATGGGCACCGTGATGATGGGGCGCTGGTGGTGGTGTTGTTGTTGATGATGATGCTGCTGTTGCTGTTGCTGTTGCTGCTGCCTAACTTTGGGTTGTAGAATCCGCTCGTTCCCTTGCCCGGTCGGAACAAACTGCATGAGGCGGTATCCGTAGGCCATGCCATTTGCGCCAGGCCACTCGGGCGCCTGGACATCCTGGATCTGGTTCATATCGAGCCAAGAGGGAAGTCCGGCGGCGACATCATCCTCTGCTTCCCGACCTTCCGCCTGCATGTGGGAAATCCAGTCAGCTACACGGCTTTTCACATGCGAGAAAGACACTGGCTTCCAAGGGGCAACGGAAACATACAAGACAGAAAGCACAAGCGGCGCCGTTTACCCAGACCCAGTTATTGCAGTTATGGGTGAGGAAGTGCTTGCACCGGTACTTATAGAAACCGCCGCTGCTACTCATGGTGGCGTTGCTGGGTGTTCCACGTGATTTGGAGAGAGACATGAACACTGCCCGCTGACAGTGAGGCGATATCAATGAGGTAGGAGGTCTAATAACCTTGCGTATAAGGTAAGGTATGCTCAAGGGAGGGGATAAATATGGGCAGGGTTTGGTAGGCAGGCCTGAATGTGCATGACAAAAAGCAAAGAGATCGACAAACGGGTAGGAGATATGTTTATATAGACAAGTAGTGGAAGCCGGGGAACGTACCCATGCTGCGATGGCATGGCACGGATGGGCTCTCCATCGTTCGGAGCCAGGCCGGCGGCGGCGGTGGCTGTCTGATCCCTACCCTCCATGTCCCCTTCTATACGCAGTACGGGGCAAGACCAGGGTGAACTCGGAGCTGGGCTACCGGGATTTCATGATTCGGTACATCCCATACGGGCACGTACATGGGGTGAAGGGAGGCCGGTTTTCATGAGCATGCGATGCTGATCAGGTATTGAGACGCCCGGACCCAGGCGGAAAGATTAAAGGGGAGGGTATGTGAGAGCCTTGGTTCCACGCAGTAGCAACAAACCTGGAGTGGCTTGTGGACATACATAGCTGATGTACTGTCCTGAGAGCAGTTCTCGCATAGCGGCAACCGGAACCACCCACTTGCTAAGATCATTCCGTGGATCCGAGAATTTTGACGGTGGCAGGGGAGGGGTGGGAGAGAGACGAAACGAAACCATAGAAGCTCCCTGTGGGACCTTGACGTCCGCCCGTCTCTGATCCCGCAGACAGACACGGCAGTCAGTGATGCCCGCCAGCGGTGCCAAGCCTGCCTTGTGACTGTGCCAGCTCCCAGATTCTGGTAGCTCTGGGTCCCAGGGAATTGCAGAGCAGCATCAGGTGCTTGTGGTGGGCAGCCTAGTGTTCGTGTACGTGTGTGCACGTACCCTAGCTTCAGGTACCCCTGCTGCTGTTGGGGGTTTGCTAGCGTTGACACGCGCCAGGCGGGAGGTAGCGGGAGAAGGACGAGGAAAGACAGCGGGACGGAAACAGGCGACCGATGAGAGCGCCAAAGTGAGATCTGATAGAACTTGCATGACTGAACTGAGATTGAAAGCCGGGGGTCGGCCAGGCTGGGGTACTGCCCCGTTAAGTGCCTTTGGAAGGAAACTTGGCTGGCGGAACTGCTTGGGCTTGTCGTTCTCTTGCATCTTTTGCGTGTGCCCCCACTGAGCCTTCCCAGGACTCCGCTGGACGGTGCCGAGTATGGAGGCCTATATTCTTGCTGCATCTGTGCCTTGACCCGGAGTTGAATTGGTGTGCATGTAATTCCTTCACTTCACCAACCACAAATGTGGCCGCACCGCATCAAAGGCGGCTCGGGATGTTGAGCAGGCGGTTACCCGGACAGGTGCGGTCGTACAGAATTCAGAAATGGAGGGGAGGGGAGCAAGGCAGGGGGCGCCCATCTGTGATTGAGCTGTGGGTGTGGGTTTGGATGGGCGTGGGCGTGGGCGTGGGCGTGGGCGTGGCCGCGTGCTTGTGCTTGTGCTTGTGCGTGTGCGTACCCGTTTGACTGCGAAGTTGAGGCTGAAAGAAACATGTTCTGATTCGTGCGTGTTTACTTGTCGACAGGGAGGACAGTAAAAAGAAATTGTAGGTAAGGTTGGAGGTATTCGAAGAAACAAAAGAAAAATGTAAAAAGTTAAAGGTTTCGTTGATGTTTTCCTATCAGGATGCAGGCAGTTCTTGGCGCCCGGATTACGGTATACACACCTAGGTACATGTATGTTACAGATCGACGGAAGTGCAAGGAATCCTGAAGGAGGGAAGGAGTGATGCCCTGATGGCGAACCCAGTGCTTTCACTCGTATGTCCCTTCCCTATTGATGTTGCTTGCTTGCTCCTGCCTACCTCGCCCGTACTGTGGCCGTAGCTTCCGTGTACTGTGTATTTGTTGAAGCCGGCAGAGAGAGCAGAACCGAACCTAGAGGGGATCCATCCCATGGCTCTTCCCGTCTCTCCTCTCGCTTCTCATCATTTTGCATGGAATATCTTCTGACGACCAACACACACACGAGTAACTCTTCCTGCATCCATTATCGCCAGCCGAGTCAGGAAGCGCCAACCGCCAGGGCCCCGCACGCGTTCCTATTTGTACAGGATGCGACGAGGCTGTTGTGGAACGCTGCAATCGGCTGTTCTTGGAACCGAGCCCTCGATTCCGCGACGATGGGATGGCACTGATGGCTCCCTGGACGAAGCCCGAGATGCCCGGTCTCGCTTAATCGGTGGGTGGCCTTGAGGGCGGGAGCTTTTCTTCCAGAGAGGTACCACCACCTCAAGGACCCCAGATGCATATGCCGGGTGCCTGTATCCTGTATTGCGGATTACACAACCTTCACTTCGCCTCGTCAATTCTAGACGTCATTGGCTCCCTTCCCGGTTCGCATCACCAAGTTGCGCGTTTCGCAGCAATCTTACATGTCACAATCGATTCTCGCTCGTCGTGATTGGCGAGGTCCGGCCTTTTCTTCCCTCCAATACCACACAGAGACCCCTTTACGGCATCTCATTCGTCTCTTCCTTTATTTCGCATTTCCTAACCTTGGATAAGTTTCGAGGACATCGAAGCACCAAGTACACAACGGAAGTGTACTTTTTCCTTGCTACTTCTTTTTTCTTGTGTCGTTAGGATTGCATTATCCGGCTTGCCAGGTCACCTCGTGAAGCGTCAACTGAGAGGAAACGAAACCAATCACTCAACATATTGGTATCTACAAACTCAACCGAGGTACTCTCCCGGCATAGTAGCCTGTTTCGACAACCTGCTCTCTAGTGCCGCCGCTATCTCACCCACGAGGCGTACCCCAAAGCTCAATATCAAGCGCCACAACGGTCTGGTCCAAGGGGGGAAAAACGATCTCACATAATGTGCTCGACTCGAACTACCTGGACATGCAAGTCATTCCTTTCATGTGCATTGACATCTACATACAGCGCCTTGCGTAAATCGTTACCTTTGACGATGATCCACGACCTCGCAGCCTACAGAGAGCTGATTGGTCCGTTGTAGTTGTTGCTTCGCCTCCGACTTGGACTCTATGCTCGCGGCGGCTCGGCGGTGAGGGCGAGCCTTAATACCGAGCACTATCCTGATGCAATAGTATACGGGTTTGGGCAGAACTCTGATACTCTTCAGGGTTGTGTCAAGATAACGCAGGTATAGTCACAATGCTAGGACCCCCCTTGTTCCTGTTTTATTGAAGTTGATTCTTGAGTCTACACGCGCAGTTGCAAGGCCGAGGGTGCCACTGAGGTCGATCTCGATCTTCTATCAAGCATCGCCTACTCTGCAAGGCAACGGTTTTGTCCATTCAAGAGCATTCGCGATTGGGTGGAGGTAACCTTCGATCTCCCGTTCTCCAACCCGAGAGACCGCACTAGGAAAAAGCCCAAGACTGACCAGAAAGTCAACAGCCGGTACATACCAGGACATAGTTGCTTCGAATCGTCACCTCATTGCGGCGAGCTCACGATAGACAATCTGCAAAGTCAGAATCCCATCGATGCGGGATTCGTCGATCACATACGTCGAGTTAATTATAGGCACTGCCAAGGCGTCACTTTCTGTCAACCGGAAGCACATGTCTGATGCCCGCGCTGTCTGCGAAGAGTGACCGGCCAATCTACGGCGTAGCTCGACATTGGCCTATGTCTCAACCCATGCTGTAGAACAGCCACGCCCTCAAGCCTATGGATTGTGCATGCGCCTGGCGACCGCTACTATCAGGCAGTAACCCAATTCCTCTTGTCATATCTCTCAGCTTGTAGGGTCACATTGCTCTGGCGGCATTTGCGTGCGTGCCAAACAGACCTAAGCAGGAGAAAGACAATGTTGACGATGCCATCATTGTTCCGTCACGAAACTGCCCCGGGGACCTTATGGCGGGATACGGCAATCCAAATCCCAATGGGGGAACATGCTCGCCCGGGCTGTGCCGCCGTGGTAATATCCTGACTTCCGCTTGTTACAGTAGGCCTTGCAGATGCAGCCAACGAAACCTGCAGCCGGCTGGAGGTATCGGGATACTCCCACGCTGGACCCTACGTTCCCGGAATGTCCTAGGAGCTCGTGGAGAGGAGGACCCAGACAACAGTCACGCCCGTATGCAAGCAATGAGTAGATGAGATGAGATGAGATGAGATGAGGAGAGTCTGGTGCGCGCACCGGTTAGGTATCAATGTCTGTCCCACTTAGTCGCGAGACCCTGGGACCAGATAACCAGATTCGATATATCATCTTTCAATGCTCGCTCAAGCAGTACCGCGGGAACATGCCGGGCCTATGATGGAGCGAGCCGCTGCAACCATGCAGCATCTTGACAAGAAAAGCAAGATGCAAATCAGCCCGGCGATATAATAACTACTTACACAATACACACGGTTCGGGCTCCATTCCCTCGCAGGTCTGGACAAGGAAGTGCCTTTCTTCCCCTGTTCCTTGTCTCTGCGACGGGGACAGGTGGTGTAAATGTGCATGCACGGGATACACAGGATCGAGACCGGCAGGTACCAGACCGATCAAGCGTGGGTGTGATCGCGATTGCATTTTGGGGATAGGACTTGGTGCAGTGATGGAGGGGGAGTGACAGGTGTCGCTTATTCTTCGCTGCTCACGGCAAGGATGGGAACCTGGAATGCTTCGGGCAGGTGTCTTGAGCTGCGATGTCCGGACCGACCAACTGGCTTCGCACTGGGGCCGACCGAACTGCAAGCCACAACAGTTTCTGGTTTCGTTTCACTGCGAAAGCCATTCTATCGGCATACCCCTTGTCGTGCAGATCCGCCGACTTCCTACACACCAGGTTCACCGGTTCACCAAAAATGGAGACTGGGGCTTGCAGTTGCAAAGACGGATATTCCTTTTGGATCAATATTGCGCGGTGATTAAGCAGCAGTTGGATATCTGTTGCGTCGAATTGTGTAGAGCGGCTGTTCGATAATTGCTTTGCCTTGAATCGAGTATGAACATGAGTTAGATAACCATAGACATACACATATCGGGAAGGTTCGGGCAGGCGCTGTAGCAGGCTCATAAAAAAAACTTGAATGGGGTTCAGCTGGCACTCTTCAGCTGGCATTCTCTCTGTCGGTATTCGGTCGATACAGGCTGCCTGTCTAACCGGGTTCAGTATCCGTCAGTATCTGCAACATTTCAACATCCCCAAGAAACATCTTCGCCGCAATTACAAATGCCCCCCCCCTTTAAAGCCATGATTAATCAATCTGTAGTATTATTTGGGTAGGCAACAACACCAAGTTCGCCTTCCTGAGATCTAACCATGTCTACCAAAGGTATGTATAATAATCCCAACGACAGGGATGCCGGTGATCCTCCGTCCGAAGTGATACTACCGCCACATCAACTCTAGAAAGAGAAGGGTATCCATCCATCCTTCCTTCTTTCTCCTACTTTGCCCTCCATAGAAACGCTCCCGCCAGCCAGCTCTGGTTTCTGCTGCTTCGATAAAAGCCTCCGTAAAAAAATGTCCTATTCGTAGCTTTCGTACGTATATGCAAAGCCCCATTCTGCGATTCTCTTACATTTCATTCATCGGGGGGCTTTCTCTAGCGGCCGCTGCCCTTGATAGCCTGTCTCCGGCGAACCTTCTCGGTGACACGCGACAAGGCAGACTTGATCTCGCCCTTCTCGAATGTGTCGACGTCGTAGTAGACAGGGGCGATTTCCTATCCAAAGTATTAGTATTGGGTTTACGCGCATTTTCGACGCTGTTTGAGGGGACTTGGAGGGGAGGAGGGTCAACATACCAGAAGCCACTCGGGGCGAATGTTGGTCACTGTCCGGACGTATTGCTTGGTTGTGAGAACGAACTCGTTGTAAACCACCCAGTCGTAGGGGCTCGTGACGACCGTGCTGGGATGGATCATGACGAGCTGGTCATCCTTGACGGTCTTGTAGACCTTGCTGTTGCTGCTCTCGCGCATGGCGACCTGCATGAAGAAACCGGCAAGCAACGCGCGGCGGATGTTGATGTAGTAGTTCTTATCTTGGAACGGCGTGCTGATGAGCTCGATGTCGTGCGTCTCCATGATGCGCTTGAGCTGGGCGCGAACGTTATCCGCGCTCGACAGATGCCTGAACGAGAGGAAGTGCTCGTGGCACCACTGCTTCATGTCTGTGCCTTGCTGCTCTGCGCCCTTGAAGGCGTGGTAGGCGTTCAGGAGGGTCAGGTGGTCGCCGTCGGGATGCGCAAACTGCGCCTTCATCTCGTCGGCGCGTTTCCGTGCATTGTTGGGACGGATCCATATCGAGGGAACGGAGAGGAGGGATGTGATCGAGAGCATCTCGTTGGAGCAGTAGAACTCGGGCGAGGAGATCAGCATGACTGCCACAGCCGGATCGAGAGGGAATTCGGATGCAAGACTGCCAAGCTTGGTCAGCTCGCCATCGTCGTCCAGGCAAGCGAGGTAGTTGAGCTCTTCCAAGGCGCGCATCATAGTCTCCGGAGCGGGGGGGTCCATGAGGTCAAAATGCACCAGGTCTTCGACGCCAAGCTTTTTCAGCTCCAGAACCGTGTTGGCCAAGTTGGATCTGAGAATTTCGGGGTATGTCTGCTCGATAAGCTCCTTCTTGAACGCCTTCTCCGTGTACAGACGGAAGCATTTTCCGGGCCGTGTACGACCGGCACGACCAGCTCTTTGTTGTGCGGAAGCCTTGGAGATGGGAGAGACGAGCAGGGACTCAACTCGGGAGCGAGGGTTGTAGATCTTCTGCTTGCTGAAGCCGGGGTCGACGACGTAAACAATTCCATCAATGGTCAAACTGGTTTCGGCAATGTTGGTCGAGACAATGCATTTCCGGCCGGGTCGGCCACCTTTGCGAAGGGGCTCGGGAGCTTTGTCGAAAATGCGCTGCTGCTGGGCTGGGGGCAGAGTACCGTAAAGGGGGTAAACCCGCATCGGTCCAGCGTCTGATTCGCGGATCATGTCATCGACTTCTAGGCTGATTCGGCGGCAAGCATCCTCGATCTCCTCCTCTCCCGTAAGGAAGAGGAGGATATCACCCTCGGGCTCGGTTGCGTGAATTTGCAGGACTGTCCGGACGGAAGCCTCGACGTAGTCCCGCTCGGGCTCGGGGGTGTAGAAGATCTCGACCGGGTGGGTTCGGCCGGGTACTGCGAGGAGGGGTGCGTTGTAGAAATACGACTGGAATTTTTGGGCGTCGAGCGTGGCGGACATGACAATGATCTTGAGGTCCTTCCTCCGGGCGGCAATCTGCTTCAGGAGAGCCATGAGGATATCGGTGGCAAGCGTGCGCTCGTGGGCTTCATCGAGAATGATGCAGCTGTAGCGGGTCATGTCGTGGTCGTGCATGGCCTCGCGCAGCAGCTGACCATCCGTCATGTACTTGAGCATCGTCTTGGGACCCGTCTTGTTCTCGAAACGGATGCTGTAACCGACCTCCTCGCCCAACTTGACGTCCAGCTCGTTTGCGACACGCTGGGCCACCGACATGGCAGCGACTCGACGGGGCTGGGTGCAGGCAATGAGCTTGCCGGTCTGGAAGGGCAGCTCGTCGAAGAGCACATATTGGGGAATCTGGGTGGTCTTGCCGGAACCCGTCTCACCGACGAAGACGAGAATCTGGGTGCTGTGGTACGTGTCGAGGAACTCCTGTCGCTGCTTGTGCACAGGCAAGTCGCGCCGGCTCTGGAGAATCTTGAAGTATTGCTGCGAGTGCGGCTCGCCGGTCCACGGGTTGCGCTCGCCGTCCTCGGCCTTGGTCATCTGGAGGGCCGTGGTGTTGTGCCTCTCGAGCTGGTCGAGGGGCGACTTGAAGCCATTCTGTTGGCTGCTGGAGTCTTCGTATGTGTGGGCCAGGTACGGGTTGTATTGCTCGTCGCCGTTCGCCGTCTTGATGCGCTTCGAGTCCTTGGTGCCGTCTTCGCCCATGTTTGTTCGCTTGACGCCTTTGCTGGGGTCTGACGATTCTGAGTTGTAGTCGGTCATTATGGCTGGCCTCGCTGGTTTTGGGGCACGAAGGGTAGGGGCCGGGACTAGGACGATGAAGTTTGTCGCAAAGCCAGGAAGGGTGGACTGTGGAGCGTCGCGCCTGCCTCAAACGAAGAGACCATCAACTTTTTTTTGTCTTACTCCTGCCTGCTCCAAGTGGTAGTGGGGCTTGGCCAATGAGCGGTGCGAGAGATAAGATCGTCGGCTGGGAATCGCTAGGCTGGCTTACTGCATGTTCTCCGCCAGAGCGTGCCTCCTTCCCTACAGGACGGTGCGGTACCTCTGGGAAGGTGCAGAGCGCCAAAATATCGATTTGCGTGTTCAAGGTCCCACCTCGTACCTGCACCATTCAAGGTTATACTACCCACTCAATACGTTTCACGAGATCAAGTTCGGGACGTACAACTCCATCATCAAGAAACTGATGGACGGAATCTTTATTACATTCGATATCAAGGTACCTTTGGTGCCAAGTACCTAGCGGGCATACAAGGGCCTCAAGGATGCGTTACGCCCATACCACCATCCTTTTATTCTACTAACGGAATCTCTCCCCCACCAAAGACCCTGCCCTGCCTGCCCTCCCCTTCATCATTCTTCAGCCAACTTGCTACCTGGATCTCCCCAGACAAATCAGCTGGCGAGAAGAGAAAGACATTGTGTGTCACTCTTCTCGGCCTGGGTATTTGGAGATGGTGCTCGACACCAAAAAACCTCCCTTTTGTGTGGCATTCCTGGTTAGGTATCCAGCGGAAATCAGCGATCTGATCTTGGATTCCGCCCACCTTACCCAGCATTCAAACATGGGTTTAGGCTCCGTCTAGCTTGCTGCGCTCGACTTGATCGGGTTCCCCAGTTCTTTTGGAGTTCGTTCTGTTGTTTTTTATTTTCTGGACCCAAGCCCTGCCCGGTCTTGTTCCATATTGGCTGGCCGCATGATACTACCCAAAAGCTCCTCCACAATACCATCACTAGAACCAGCACCACCAGCCTGACCGAACCTTGCCTTGCTTTGCCGTCTCTCGCCCGCTTCGCCTTCCAACCAGCCACAGCACCATGGCGTCCAACGGGGGACTCAATCCCGAGTCTGACGACTTCGAGAGCCGTCCAAACTTCTGCATTGGTCAACATGACTCCAATCGGTTCGAAAGCCTCAGTGATGGCCAGTACCGCCAAGTCATGAAGAGTGGTGCAAGTCTCATCTCTCTACCCCTAGGCCATGGCAGCTCCTCCACGACAAAAGGTGCCACAACTAACCCGGAGCCATAGTTCAACTTTGTCACAACTCCCATCACCAACCAGCACTTCTTCCGGCGAGTTGTTGACCTGTACAACAGCCACCTCGCCGAGCGTGAGCAGTGGCGCCAAGATCGGGGGCTCACAAGCAGCCAGCTCTCAAACCAGTCCTTGCCTGCCCCCATCGTCCCGACCTTGACAAACAAGGACACCTCCTATGCTCCGAGCAACTATGTCAGCTCGCTGGTCGCATACGCAAGCCCGTGGATCGACTTGTGTTCCTCCAACCCGCTCATTTCCAGCATCTCGCGCCAGGTCTTGAACCTCGAGGTCGCATATGCCAACTTCTGTGGTGCTAGAAGCATCATTATCCCCGGCCCTAGGGAGGATGAGGACAGCCGTGGCATTGCACTGTACGCGCGGGCTATTCATGAAGCCTTGCAGGTGACAACCCGCGCCAATCTTATCATTCACCTGCCCATGTACCGCGAGCCGGGCCTGGACGAGAAGGTGGAGACGCTCTCGTCTCTCTTCGCCGATGCAAACAGGGCCGAGGCGGACGCAGTCAAGGAGATTGATCTGTTTACTGCGTGGGACTCGTGGCACACCATTCGGTCCGCGTGCAAGTACTCCACGCAATTATTCGTTGGTAGGTTTCGCTTTGCTTCATCGTCTGGCAGTCTGCTTTGGTGCTTCGTCAGTCTTACTAAATGATGGACAGCGCTACGCATACCTCGCCGGCTGCCTGAGAAGGATCTCCAAGACCGATGGTTCGCCGAGCCCCTGCATTATCTGTCGATCGGGCCAAAGACATTCAAGGCAAACCGAGCTGGACATCCGACTCTCACCCCTCATCACCAGCAACTGATCAACCACTATATGCGGTTGAAGAATGCGCCATGGCTGATCTTGTGCGATGTTGGCCCCTCGTTAGAAAGCCTCGAGGAAGCTCAAGTCCACCCGGCAACTGACTTTCCAAGCCTGGCCGAGGCGTCCAAGGCGCTCAAGGAGAATCGCAGGCCGAACCAGCCACCCCAGAATCCATATGTCGGGTATATGAGATACCTGGAACGACAGCAGGCGCCGTTCTCAGCGATGGAGACACCGACGCTCACGAGCTTCCAGGACTGGCTGCAGTCGCCGCTGCAGCCGCTCTCAGACAACCTCGAGTCGGCCACCTACGAGATGTTCGAGGGCGATCCTGTGAAGTATGACCAGTATGAACTGGCCATTACTGAGGCCATGGCCGAATGGAAGACACTGAAGAAGCCCACGTCACAAGCACCTTCGAACTCAGACCTTATCGTCGCAGTCGCAGGAGCTGGCCGTGGACCCCTGGTCACACGTGTGCTGCGCGCCGCCGAGGCAACCGGGACGGCGATCCAGCTGTGGGCTTTGGAGAAGAACCAAAACGCTTATGTTTACCTCTTGAGCAAGAATGAGCGAGAATGGGACAGCCGCGTTACTGTTGTCAAGACAGACATGCGCGAGTGGCAGGGCCCCGCCATGAAGGACCACAACGGGATCTTCAGCAAAGTGGACATTCTCGTCACCGAGCTGCTCGGATCCTTTGGCGATAATGAGCTGTCGCCCGAGTGCCTCGACGGCATCCAGCGGCACATTTCACGGCCGCACGGCATCTCGATCCCCCATTCTTACACGGCACACTTGAGCCCAATCGCGACGCCACGCATCTTTGCCGACCTCAGCTCCAGATCGCACGGGGATCCGCAAGCCTTCGAGACCCCATGGGTGACCCGCCTGCACGCGATTGACTTCGTCTCGCAGAAGGTACCCAGACACGGGCGGTTTCAGCAGGCCTGGGAGTTTTTCCACCCAGTGGAAATCTCGCGGGCCGACGAGTTCGCTGAAGACAAGGGCAGAAGATTTATCAGCCCCGGCGGGGGCAGCATGGCGGGATCCAGCGGCACCAACGACCACAACGCACGGCATTGTCACTTGACGTTTGTATGCCGCACGCGTGGCGTTACCCATGGACTGGCGGGCTATTTCGAGTCTGTTCTGTACACGCCGCAAGCTGCTGGGAAAGAGCCGGTGGAAATCAGCATCTTGCCGGATCAGATCGACCGCAAGAGCAAAGATATGGTTTCATGGTTTCCCATCTTCTTTCCGCTCAAGGTAAACCAGTCCGCCTAACCACACTCACAATGTCCTCTTGCCCCTCCTTTTTTTTGAGCACGTAATTCTTCAGGGTGAAACTTTCAGCTAACAATTTCGGTAGCAACCACTCTACTTCCCGCAAGACGCGGAGCTGGAGGTTAGCATGTGGCGACAGACGGACGACACAAAGGTCTGGTACGAGTGGATGGTGGAGGTGTATGCGTGGGTCGGGCCAAAGACTCGCATCAAGGTCGGCGCGTCGGAGCTTCACAGTAGTCGTAAGATTGCTTGCTTGATGTAAAAAAGGAAGGGAACTGACCAGCAAGGAGGCCCCGTTGATAACATTGCTCTCCCGGCGCTCAATTCTTTTTCCCCCCTGGGCTGGCAGTTTGATGGGATGGGATGGGGAGCTGGAAAAGGACAGCAAAAACATAAAATTTCCGTAGCCCATGACCGTAACGCCGTTATCTTTTTGTCATCCCTCTTCTTCCACATCGGGGGTAATATCTGGGTTCCGCGGCTGGGTTCCCCCATCCCATTGCATTCCATTCCCGCGCTTCCTACTCGTGGCTGCCGCGGCGTGTGATGCTGCTTCTGCTGGTAGGGGTGCCCCCTTAAGATAATCGTGCTTTGACATTTCAGCTGGCGTGTTTATCATCCAGCCCAGCCCAGCCCAGCCCAGCCCAGTTTGTCCCTTCCCCTCCTCCTCCTCCCGAGGGCCCGTCGGTACAGGCGCTAGCTAGCTACCTAGTCCTTCCTAACCGTCCATCTTGGTGTCGCCGTTCTCTCCGTTGTCGTCGGCGGCCTTGATCCAGAGTACATTGTTGCAGCTATTGCGTGGGTGGGGGTGGGGGGATATGTCAGTCCGAGATCGCAAAGTAGGAGGAGGGGGGAAAGGCACTAGACTTGTGCTTACCGTATCAAGACCTGCCCCAACGCGCCGGTGAACTTGTGGTCGATGTACTCCTGCGTGTTGCTGATCTGCACGTTCATGTAGCTGTCGATGCTCTGTTTGTGTTGTGTGTTCGGTGGTTAGTCAATCTGTTTTCGCATGGGACATATGGCCCCCTTGGATATTCTATCGCGTTGCAGCGCGCGCAAAGGGGGGAAGAAGAAGGAAGGGAGGAAGGGAGGAAGGGAGGAAGGGAGGAAGGGAGGAAGGGAGGAAGGGAGGAAGGGAGGAAGGGAGGAAGGGAGGAAGGGAGGAAGGGGGGGAATACATACGACCAGTCTGCCCTTGTACTCGGTCTCACCCCACTTTAGGCGCACCACTACGTCCTTGGAGACGAGGTCCTGGAGGAATGGCTATTTTTTTTTTTCAAAACGCAATGTTAGTTTAACGAACTGAAGCGCTTGTTGGTTTGTTTGATTGGGTCGGGGTTTGCGCTGGAGTGGGTAGAGAGAGGGAGAGAGAGGTTCGGGAAGTCGTCGTCGTTGTGAGTGGGAAGGGTTCGTCTGGATATTTATCTATCCATCTGCAAGTCGCACGAGGCAGTCGCCAGTCTCCAGTCGCCAGTCTCCAGTCTCCAGTCTCTAGTCGCCAGTCTCCAGTCGCCAGCCCAAGCTTCTTTCGGTCATGTCGAGGTTGTCGAATTCGAGGGCAGGGGTAAGGAAAGAAAAATTTAGCATAGATTAGACTTACCCGCGGGTTGACGGGCACGAAACTCATATTTGCGGCTGAGTTCTCGTTGTCGTGTGGTTTGGGTTGGGTTTCGGTGTTTGTCGCGGTGGAGATGGGATGGTGGTGATGGTGGTGTAGCAGCATGCACTCAAGTGGGCGGTCGCGTATTTCCGCGACGCCACAGTTTAGGTGACAGGGAGCGACCAGAAAGCGTTGGGTGAGGCTGAGTGGCTGAATTGAGCTGAGGTGACCCTGGCAGCTGGCACTCAGCGAAGCTTTGGTTGCAGGTGGGGCAGTACCATGCAGGATACGGAAGCTGAATGCCTGTGGAGCCAACGGTTCAAGGCGCGGCACGTCCAAACTTCCAAGATTCACGCGACAAGTTTGTTCCCGATCAAACCGAAACACAGGACGCTCAATTAACAGAGACAACCAAGCAACCAATTCGATGCCCAATATATGCAGATAAATACAATGTAAATTCAGCTCCAGGAAGGACTCCAAAACACCCCGAGCAAACCCCGATAGGGTTTGTTTCCCTCTCTCCCAACGACTGATAGGAACCCCCAACCTTCCAACCCAATGTACCAGTGCCGTGCCCTCAAACCCAGCCCCAAGTTTCGTTTTGATTATTGTTTCCAACTATCCCGGCGGCGCACACCGGGCATCCCCCATTCGAATCCGTATCACAATCGAACGAAGAGCAATGGAAGGTCCTGGCTTCAGATCGACCCCCGATAAGATGTGCCGTTATCCAGCCCCGCCAACAGCGCCGCGCCCCTGCCTGGGGAGCTGTATATTCGATATAAGTGTAGTATGCGAGCTTTCTTCAAATCCACGGCATTGCCGTTACCCAGCTGTTCTTTGAGCTCTGCAGGCGGCTGGTCCACGCACTGCTTGCCGACGAGTCCGGTGTCCGTCTGCTCGACGCCATCGACGCGTCGGATCCCTGGACCTCGAACGGGACGTCTGCCTCGAGCTCCGCCAGCCGCGTGTTCTTCTTCACATGAACCCCTCGAAGCGGGGGTCCCAGGAGCCCGTCGTGTCTGTCCAACCGTGGTGAATAGTCCTCGTGGAGCTCGTATAGTCCGTATGTTGAGGCGACGCCGCCTGTCTTTTTCTTGTTGATGCTGTAGATGACGCTGTGTGACGGCTCTTTGGGGGGCACGGGCGGCCGCCGTCGTTTCCTCCGCCAGCGTAGGTAGAAGAATGTTCCTATCGAGCAGGTGGCGAGCAGCGCAGCGATGGCAGACCCTACGCCGATGCCGATAGCGGCGCCGGTGCTCACACCATCGGATTTCGTCTGAGCTTGCGAGTCTGTCGTCGCTGCTGGTGGGACTATCGTTGCGATAGCTGTCGGCTGTGCCGTGTTCGTCGGTGTTGTCGCCGCGGTAAGAGTTGCCGTCGAAAAGGTTGACGGTTGTGTTTGTGATGGGACCTAGTTCTTGGCATGAGCATGGAGATAGCTTTGACAGGTCGTCGTTCAGCATCATGGCACTTACAAAGTCGGCCTTTGTCACCGGCGGGCCCATGTCTGTCTCTCTGAAGCGGACTTGGATACCATAGGCAGCGAGGACGCCCTCTGTCTCTGTTACCGTCGCGCTGCGGACGGAGCTTCCGTCGGATATGACTGTCACGGTGAGGATCCCCTTGGCACCCTCCCAGCTCGTCATGCACCCTAGTGATGCCAGGGTATTGGACCCGACGCAGGTATAACTGATGGAGCTGCGGCGAACTGAATTAGCTTGCCGGCATCTACAACGGTTGCCCAGCATATCCCAACATACCCGCCTGGACAGCACACGACCGCTGTCTCTGTGTCTGTGTCCTGGGTTGCTGCCGTCCTCGTACATGCCGATGTGTAGCCTCGAGGACAGACGCCGGGCGAGTAGTAACTGCTCGGAGACGCATCATAGCCAGACGGGAAGCAGTCAGACTGCGAAGGGAAGAGAGGCCCTTGGACATAGTTGTACTGGCTGCTTGTCCAGATCTGGTAGATCTGTGCTGCGGCCGTCGCGCAGCTCGACGGAGCTTGGAAAGTTGTCGTCAAGGCACCGAGAAGGGTCATGATTGTGCCACCCTGCGCGTAGGGCAGAGAAGCAAGCCCATGGAAGATCAGGCAAAAGATGGCATGGTTCTAGGGGAGCCACTCGAGATAGTCAGGTAATTACAAAAGAGAAGAAAGAAGTTGTCGGCACGCAAGACAGGCCAGAAACCCTTCTGTACACTGGGAAGCTGATTACCTACGACTACGCTGGAGACAGGAACAGGAACAGGAACAAGAGCAAGAGCAAGAGCAAGAGCAAGAACAGGATCAGGCACAGGATCAGGGACAGACAGGGACGAGGCCCGAGAAGCGGGAAAGGCGCAGGGATGGTTCAGGTACATGCACAATCGCAGGCACAGACCGGAGTTGGTGGTGGTCCATGATGGATGAATGGCTGCACAACAAAAAAGTTGTGCAGCCGCGAGAGTCTCGAGAGTCGCGTGCACCACTCAGAGTACACCGTTCGGGCCAGGGGGTCGGCGGCGGCGTGGCAATGTCCTGTAACCCCTCCTACGCTCTGCTCTCGCTGTCAGGGGCCGCAAATGCGATGGGAAGCTGACCAAGGTGACGGCCCACCAAAAGCAAGCAATGTCTCTGAGTCTCGCCTGTCTTGGCCGGCCAAAAGACCCCATCTCCTGGAGAGCCTAGAGAGAGGTCCCATCTGCTGGGCCATCTCGGCCGCCGCCATGGCGAACTGCCTGTGCGGGACCCAACGACGTGCAACTCCCTGTCAGGTCGGTCCAGTTCGGGCCAAACGGCGGCATCGTCTCCAATAGAACGAGGCTGCAAAGCGTTTGAAACTGCGTAGCCGCCGGCGCTTGTTGCATGCCGGAGCTGCGATGCATGCGAGAATTACGCGATGGCTACAAGTGGTCCGTAGCCGGTCCATGGCCATGCTGCCCTGCATCGAGGTCTTTTGGGACTTCTGCTTTGCGGTCGGCGGCCGGTGGAGCGATCTGTGTGTTGTCATTGTTTAAAATGAGTTTGAGGACAGTGCTGACTTTGCTGACGCCAGAAGATGAAATATTGGCGAGTCCTCCGATCGCGCCTTTCCCGATCGAATCGCGGCTGGCACTAGAAAATACGGGCTGCCCGGTCTGGCTTGGCAGCTTCCACCCACCCCGAACAGCACAAAACCCCCCGACTGCCCTGCGCTGCTGGGGCGGGATTCGGCAACACAACACTGGCAGCCTCTCCTGGACGACGGGAGAATCAGTAAAGAAGAAAAAACACTCGATCCGTCAATCCTTCCATTGATGGAACCCACCGAATCGGACACATCTTTCGACACCTTCGCGGATTATTGTCCGTTCTCGTCGCGTGCAATTTCATACTCTACAAAGGCCTTGCATTGGTAAGGATGACACAAGATGATACCCGCGGGATCGCGGTTGAAACGCATTCGGCAATATTATTCAACCATAATCACTGCATAAGTTTTATGACAACAAAGCCCATTCAGAAGCTGGAGCTCCAGTTGAGGCCAATGACGATACTTTCTAGTCCTGGCTCATGGCTACCCCAAGTCCCAGCCACGATTGCAACGGCAGGACATGAACGTGGACGATATCGGTGCTTATCGCTGCCACCGCCTTGTTCGCTCTTGATGTCTGGGCTGCATTTCATGCAGCCTTGAGTCGACCCATGGCCGGCCTGTCCCTATCTGCGCATATGACCCGTGAGTGCATGGTAACACGTCGATTTGACGACATTTTTGCTTCGAGAGAAAAGAGAGGGAGCTCTACCATGGTTATACCAACTGAGGTATTTTCCTTCTTCTTTTTCTTGTGTTTTGGATCGCTTCATTCTCCAAGTCAAGAGCTGGCTGGGATGACTTTCGTCAGTGCCAGCTCGAGCCAGACAGGGACACCACAGGGCACTATCAACAGAGCCAGAGCCGGATTGTACTAGCTCCAGGTCGATCACCTGCAACCACTTAAGCATCTCGCTGCTGATTGGCTGCCCGTCGCCAAAGTCGACGACAGTGTTGCATTACTGATAACAGCTCGACAGAGCTTCGGAGCTCCTATCGCTCGATTGCCCCTCCATTCGTCGTGATTGCGCTCGTGATGACGGGAAAGACCCCTCGTGGGTGTCGTGCTGGCGTCGGCTCCTTGTCACTTCTCCGTGCTGCGTCGCCCGGAGGTGACTTCCTGCGGGCTGCAGCCACAACCCCAGAGTGACGTGAAGCGACACCATCGCAGCTTCCCGCTTTCCTTGTGACAGGTGGGGGAGGGGCAGCACCCACGGCAATGAGCAACAATTGTCGGTGAGGTGTGGATGGCGTTCCTCGCCCGTTGCGCCTTCCTGCCCTTAGCCCGAACCATGGCACCAGGAATTACAATGGCGAGAAGAAGAAGAAGGGACAAAGACCCAGCCAGCCCGCTCCCGCTCTTGCTCCTGCTCGCATGCAGACACATGGAAGCATGCATGCAGACATGCACCCTCCCAATCGAGAGCTTCCCACCTGGTGACCTTGAGCTGAGATACCTTGCTGGATCTTCCTCTCCTCTCCTCTTCTCTCAACCTTTACCTAGAACTCAGATAGGTGCTCCTCGAGGCATCTATCTCGCGGCCTGTCGTCTCTACCACCTACCCGTATAATTAGATATCATTCATCTTGAGCTTCAATCGTCTCGATCTCCATCTTGCTCTCCTACAGGGCCGCGTTCCCGCAACACAAGAACCTCATCCTCGGGCCCAATCAGTTTCCCTTCGCCGGAGCGATGGCTGCCCTCTCCATGCTTGTCGTGCTTGCCGTGCTGGCTGCGCACACCTCGGCGCAGTCTTCCAGCGAACAAGTTTGGTCCTCTACCACCTGGGTTCTATATGGCGAGCACACGCCTTTCGCGGGAAATAGTAATCCGCCCGCCCTGACACCTATTGGCGCCGACCAGCTCTACTCCCAGGGATCTTTCTTTCGCGCACGCTACTTGGAAAAGAGCGCCAACTCGGACATCAAATATTCGCCCCTTGTCGGTATCCAGAGATATGCTATCGACAACACCCAGCTTGACATTCGTTCCAACACAGACAGCTATACGTTTGACAGCGCCCTGGCCTTCATGCAGGGTCTCTATCCTCCGATAACCCAGGCCTTTAGCAACAGCTCTGGAGGCATGGAGGCTGCTACTTTGGCCAATGGCTCCATTGTCAACTACCCGTTGGGCGGCTACCAGTACCCAAACATCAGGTCGACTTCGTCCCTTGACCCAGACTCCATTTGGTAGGTCTGCGAGAAGCAGCATGAGTTGAACTGTTGTCACTGACCAACATGCATTCAGGGTGCAGGGTCATGTCGGGTGCACCAAGTATATCGAGTCCTTGGTCGACTCTCGGAGTGACGATAATGTCAAGTCGGTTTATACCAACTCGCAAAACTTTTATCGCACTCTATATAACCTGATGTTCCACGAGGCGTTCCCCGAGTCGATGGTAAACTTCTACAATGCCTACACGTTGTACGACTGGGCCTCGTATCAGTACAACCACAACAACGAAAGCCACAACCAAATCTCGTCCATTGATCTCGAGATGCTAGCTGCATACGCGGCACTAGACCAGAGGGACAAGAACGCCAACTTATCAGCCTCGGGGCTTACCGAGGGCGACATGATTCGCGCTGTTTCCGGGCGAACTATGGCCGCCAGGGTCGTGGCATTGTTCAAGGAGAATATCCTCAACAGCGGGACAGCCAACAAGCTAAACCTTGTATTCACCTCGCTTGAGCCCTTCGTGGCCTTCTTCGCCCTCGCAACGCCCGGTCCCCCTGGGTCGAACTTTGACCACCTCCCTGATCCGGGAGCAGCAATGATATTCGAATTGTTTTCCATCGGCAATATCGATTCATCGTACCCATCGACGGATGACCTCTGGGTACGGTTTTTATATCGCAATGGCACTGGTCCGGATGCTCGGCTTATTGAGTATCCCCTCTTTGGCAATGGACCTTCGAATTCTCGCATCCTCTTTACGGATTTTGTGGCCTCTATGGAGCACATCAGCGTGGACACCCTTGCAGACTGGTGCCAGATGTGTGACAGTGTCTCGCTATTCTGTCTGGGCTTGGAGGCCAACTCCGGTCAAAGCACCTCGAACCCACCAGCCAGCGGCTCTAATAGCAATACCTATTATGCCACGTCAGCCCTCAGCCCAGCAGTTGCCGGTGTCATAGGTGCGGCTGTCACGGTGGCCGTCTGCGGGCTTGGGGTTCTCGCAGCCATGCTTTTGGGGGGCTTCCGTTTCCATCGCGCCGATGCCAAGCAGCGCAACAGCACACTTGGCGGGTTTAGAGGTGCCGAGAAGATGGCCAGCGATATTGACATTGCCTATGCCAACAGCGGAGCGCGGCACGAGCGCACAGGCAGCTGGGAGCTGCGGGGCGGAGGTAAAGGTGGTGTTGGGGGCGACGCTGGCCCAGCTGAGGCCGTCAGTCCTGTTGGTGCCACGATGGGCGCAACGCACCCGGCGATGCCACCGAGGGCTCTGAGTCCGTCGAGGTTTGGAAGCACGACGAGAATTGTGGACGACGATGCGATCAGCGAGATAGGACAAGCCCCCGTCAAACCACGCGAGTTCTGAGGGCCTTTGGACGTGGTGGCTAGGTGCGGCATTGAGGGTGTGGTGCATGGGTTCTCATCTCTCATGTTTTTCTCTTCCTGGCATTCTCTTGATACCCCTTTTTGGTTTCTTTTGGTGTTTCCTTTGGCTCTCATACAATCGCTCATGTCAAGGTGTTCTGTTGGTTTCGGGAGAATCTTTAGTTCGCTACACACGTTAACAGTAGTTTTACAAACCAGTTTTTTCATAACCAACTTTCTGTGTGCTTCAGTTGTCTTTGTGAATGTGTGTTTTGCTTAAGACGTTGGAGCATTATCAGTTTGGGGTAGTGATTCGCGATTTGTAGTGCAAGTCAAGTCAAGCAATCGCAGAACCTGGGCCTCCATGTGTCGTTGGTGACATCGAGGATTATACTCAAGTTCAGTCAACTAACGTCGGATTGCGCTCCCGTGTAAGCTATATAATTGTCAAGATTCCTTGGGTGCTTAAGGTAGGTAGTACCTGGAATTAATCTTGAAATTTGAAAGTCTTCATTAGAAGGTTAGTTGTACAGGTGGAGGCTTGAATGCTGCTCGGCACCTCGCCATTCGACTTGATTTCAAGTCAGAGTTATTTGGATCGAACTTAATATCCCCTCTCCACCCAGAGCTGAGTAGGTAGTCTTGTATCCAGAACCTGAAGATTGCATAACGTCCATGATATCATCTCACTCGAGAGCCGAATCACTGAAACAGGAAGGAACTCTTACACTCAAAGCTGTCTGACTTCGATTGATCCTGCTTATACCGGTTTAGCTCGGGATTATTATTTGCAAATTCCCTTGTTTATAGAAAAACTACCCAGACTCATCGGGCAGCCATCCGTTATATGTTCTCCTGTTTAACCCACAATGATTGGACCGACTTCCAGCTTGAGAATCATCTTCGCGAACAACGGTACCACGTGGGTACGTACCGTAGCAGAGCTAAGGTGGGGTAATGGGGCCGAGAATGCGGAGACAAACTTAGCGCAGCCGAGCTAGCGCAGCGCCAAGCCCCATGATGGAAACTTGTCTCTCCACTTGTGCCTCCATCACACAACCCCATAACGCTTTATATCTCAGGATGGATGTAAAAAATCTGCAAAAAAGAGATGACTGACTCTTTGAGTTCAGTTATTACAACGGTTTGGACGGGCTGGGAATCGAACCCAGGACCTTTCGCAAGAGAAGAATCTTGCTAAGCGAACGCTCTACCAACTGAGCCACACGCCCTGTTTGTTGTTTGTTGTTGTTGAAGATTGGTCTGGTGGATCGGATTGAATCGAGGTGAGAGTTTGACGACCGGCTTTCTGGGTTGTCCAGTAATGTGGACTGAGCTGAGCTGAGTTGATGGGTTGGTGGTGGCCGGAGGCAGCTTGGTCGGTCACATTGATCAAACAACTCGGAAGCTTTGGCTTTGAAAGAAAGGAAAGAATGAACGCAAACTTCTTGAGTTCCAGCGTGATGATTGCCATGGCAAAAACATGACACCAGTTCACCGAGGTGTACCATCAGTTTAATCAAGAGGCTCGAGTTGCAGTTCTGCGGATTGAGATGGCGCCTTTGTCAACGGCCATCGACAACCTGAGTCAGAGGGTTAGGGTCGTAGCGCCACTCGTCACACATGCCAGGAACAGCACTGCCGGCCGGCAGTTTGGAGCCCGGTTGACAAGCCGCTGACTGGTCACTCACTGCTGTGTGTCATTGAGCTCGTCATCGTCCGCAGCTCCCCAGGCATCACCAAAACAACCTACCAAAGCCATTCCTCTCATCCCAACCCGCAGACTCAGAAAAATCCCATTATCCTGCCCTGGGCTGTTCAATCACCCAGGTCTCACAGCCCGTAACAATGCGACGGGAGCACCTCTGATTTCTCCTCACGAGGCGCCCGCCGGAGCCTCCGACCGCATCCCACACCCCGCTCTACTACCTACTCTCGACAACCCCCCCAAAACCGCCAACAATGTCTCCCGCCCTGCCCGACGAGGGCATCTCATCCTCAACCCCCCTCCTGCACTCCGAAGATACAGCCTCAACCCTCGGCCCAGCCAGCTCCTCCTCCTCCTCAGTCCGCTCGCTCTCCCTTCGCCACCACAACCAGACCAAGCGCCGCGCCGTGGCCGCAGCGCGCACGCTCTCCTTCGCCTCAGCGGTCCTCTCGTCCCTCTGCGCGGGCTCCATCACCGTCTTCAGCCTGTACGGCCACATCTTCCAGGAGCGGCTGCACTACAGCCAGTACCAGGTCAACGGGCTAGCCAGCGCGGCATCGATCGCCATGTACATCCCCGTATCCTTCCTGGGGTACCTGTGCGACCGGGTCGGGCCCGCGCCGCTGTCGTTGCTTTCGGCAGTGTTTTTTGGTGCTGGGTATGGGCTTGCGGCGGGGCTGTACCGGCGGGCGGATGTTGGTGGGATGCATGGGGTTGATGAAGGCGGGACGTGGGCGTTTGCGGGCATGATCACGGCGTTTGTGATGATTGGCGTCGGGACGTGTTCTATGTACTTGAGCGCTGTGGCGACGTGTGCCAAGAACTTTGGCCGCGGCAAGCATCGCGGGCTGGCTCTTGCGGTGCCGATTGCAGCGTTCGGGCTGAGTGGGATGTGGCAGAGCCAGGTTGGTAGTCGGGTGTTTTACGAGAGGTTGGCGGACGGGAGCAAAGGGGATGTGGATGTGTTTCATTTTTTCGTGTTTCTGGCGGTGCTGTTGCTGGTGGTGGGGTTGATTGGCACGTTTGGGCTGCGGATCGTGGATGAGCAGGATATTATCGATGAGGCGGTCGAGGAGCTGGAGCGCAGCGGGTTCTTGGATGGCAGCGCGCTGTTTAGTCCGGCTAGGTCGGAGCGGGGCTACGGCGCTATCGAGCAGGATCCTATCGATGTGGACGGGGCGGGTATTGTTGATTCGGCGAAGGATGTTGATGAAGAGGAGGAGGAGGCCAGGATCAAGAAGCAGTGGGTGCTGAATGCCGAGACGCGGAGGTTCCTGACGGACCCGACCATGTGGTGCTTTGCGGTGGGCTTCTTCTTCATGATCGGTCCTGGGGAGGCGTTTATCAACAACCTTGGGACTATCATCAAGACGCTGTACCCGCCGACCTTGCATTATGTGGGTAAGCCCACGTCGGCTGCTACGCATGTGTCGATCGTGGGGATTACGAGCACGGTTGTGCGGCTGCTCACGGGGACTTTGACGGATCTCCTCGCGCCGAGTCCGCAGGCGCAACATGTGCAGATCACGTCGACGGCGCCCATGTTGCAGATACGGCCCTTTACAGTGTCACGGGTCAGCTTTCTCTTGTTCTTCGCCGGGATACTGTCGCTGGGTCTCGCTGCCCTCGCGTCGGGGCTGATCCAGAACCACGGCGAGCGGTTCTGGCTCGTCTCTGGACTGGTTGGTGCAGGATACGGCGCCGTGTTCAGCCTGACGCCCATCATCATCACCGTCATCTGGGGCGTCGAGAACTTTGCGACCAACTGGGGTATTGTTGCCATGTTTCCGGCCTTGGGGGCTACGCTCTGGGGGCTGGTGTACTCGGCTGTGTACGATGCCGGCGCCAAGAAGTCGGTGGCTCCCGGCGGCGGCGGTGGTGGGGATGGCGGTGGTGGGGATGGCGGGGATATCTTTTGCTATGGCGTCGAGTGCTATGCGCCTGCGTTCTGGGCTATGGCTGCGAGTGTTTGGGTTGCGTGCGGGCTGGTATTGTGGGCGTGGAAGGGGAGGAATGGATGGGCGCAACGGGGGATTGTTGTATGAGATCTCCTATGTAGGTGGATGGGTTGGTGTTGTACATAGCTTGGTTTTTTTTCTTTTCTTCTTTATTTGATTGTTTTACTTTGTAGCTGGCTAGACTTGTATATTTTATGCATGGCGTTTCTCGGTCAATTGTAGTTATTTTCAAATGAGTTTCGGTACCTGGTACCTGGCACCTGGTATATATGTTGCTGAGCCAGAGGTGGTTATTTGCGGTTATTTGTCTGGCTGGGTCAACTTCAACACAGTGCAATTAAGCCCGGTTTCGGCACGGACCAAATCCGCACTGAATTCTTGACGGCTCAGTGGGTCGTGATAGTTGTTGATGGGACCCCAGACCATTGCCCCTAGCTTGACACTTCACTGAGCAAAATCCAATTTCTTGTTCCAGCATATAATCGGCTCTTGGTTGGAGATAATTACCTCCTTCGTACTGTTGGAAATGTCACCGACATCTAAAGCCCACGGGAAAGGCGCCGTCGGGCTAGTTAAAACGGCGCAGGCCAAGGCCCAAGATGACCAAGTCATGGCTGTGAGCAGAACACCTCATCTCCATGCCTCACAGGACAGAAGAACATCAAGAAAGGAGACTGACAAAAGGACAACAGACAAACAACAGCAGCATCGTCTCCAAACGCAGCGTCGAGAAACTATACTACCCGGACGAGGCACACTTCTTCCGCTTCTTCGTCAAGAAGTTCCAGCGGCGAGCCCCTCTTATCAATAGGGGCTACCATTTCCGGCTGCATGTTATTGATGTGCTGGTGCGCAACTTTTTGAAGAGGACCGAAAATGTCGGCGGGGAGGAGACGGTCTCTGCTTCGGGGAACCCCGGGCGCAAGAACTTGAGGAAGGTTGTTGTTAATCTGGGGTGTGGGAGGTATGTACTGCGTTGGGGATTGTTCGGAAGTTATTTTTTCCCGCTCTTTTTTTTTTTTTTTTTTTTTTTTTTTTTTGGTCCTTGGTGAGGAAGCTTTACCTTTGAACATGCATGTCGCTGACCTGTGAGTAGCGATGTGATCCCGTGGCAATGCCTCACCCGCTACCCAGACGACTGTCGCGATGCGCTGTTTGTCGACGTCGACTTCCCTGACCTGATTGAGCGGAAGCGGCAGACGGTGCTGAGCACGCCGGAGCTGCTGGGGGCGTTTACTGGCGTGCGGACTCGGGCTGCGGCTGCGACTGACTCCACGCCTACGAGTGAGTCCAAGGACAAGGCCGCGACTTCAGCGCCGTCACCCATTGTCTTTGAGAGCGACCAGTACGTCCAGATTGGGTGTGACCTGCGCGATCTGAAGACGCTAAGAGAGGCGCTGGAGACGGTCCTGGGGGATGATGTGGCTGGCTGCTCGTTTCTGTTTGTCGCCGAGGTCTCGATCACGTACATGGAGACGCCGGCGGCGGATAAAGTGATTGAATTCGCTGCTTCGCTTGGGGATGGTGAGTTGTTGTTCTCTTTTGGATGGGCCATTTGCTGATGTCAATGTCGTTTGCTGTCCAAAGCCGAGTTTGTGCTCCTCGAACAGATCCTTCCCGAGGGCGAGAAGCATCCTTTTGCTACGACGATGCTCGGACACTTTGAGAAGCTCAACACGCCCATCAAGTCGGTCAACACGTACCCGACCGTCGTCGACCAGCTGCGACGCTTTAGGACGCGCGGGTGGAACTCGGTCCTCGTCTGGACGCTGTGGAAGGCCTGGGCCGACGAGACGTTCCTCTCGGCGGCTGATCGGCGGAAGCTGGATGAGGTCGAGCCCTTTGATGAGTGGGAGGAGTTTGCCCTCTTTGCTGGTCACTACTGTGTTGTGCATGCGAGGACGGCTGGCGGCGGTGGTGCTGCTGCCGTACCACAAACGACGCCCAGCAACCCCCTTGCCACCGTGCAGTCTGTGATGCTGCAGTATGACGAGTTGCCGGGGCAGAAGTGGCAGCGGCGCTTTGCAGCGGCGATGCCTGTTGTGGCCCAGGGAGCTAAAGGCGCTGACGAGCAAGTATTAGTGAATGTGATGGGCCTCGGGACAAAAGCGCGGATGCAATCTTGCGATATTTACAGTCAGGGGGACGCTGACTCCGCCGTTGAATTTACCTTGCGCGAAGGCGGCCCAACGAGCAGAATGTGCCATACATTGACGGACCTTGGCAATGCCGGCTTTCTCCTGGCGGGAGGCCGGGCCTCGCCATCTACCCCTTTCAAAGACTGCTGGCTGTTTGACCAGAAAGAAAATGCATGGAAAAGGACACATGATCTACCGGCTCCCCTGTACAGGCATTCAGTCGCCAGGCTTGGGGAGACAGATATGGCCTTGCTGGCGGGCAGCAAGGGCAAGTCGGGTATCGTTGACGACTACCTTCTTTACCGCTCTGATGTAGGCTGGGTCAGTTGTGAAGTCGTTGGCACCAGACCAACCCCAGTTTATGGAGCGGCGCTCGCTCCCCACCGCGATTCCTCTTCGCCCGATAGGTTCGCTGGTATATTTATAGGGGGGCTTGCAGATAACGGCGTCATCTCTGACCAGATATTAGTTTGGACACTGGACGTATCCAACATCAAGGTGCCTACGCAACTCTGTGCTTTCCTCGCGGATGGTCAACGAAGCTACTCAAGAAACTGACACATTCCTAGAAACCCGTCATGACTTTTACACCTCAGCGAGTATTAGAGTCCCGCCACTCGCTGGCAAGATTCGGCGCCACGTGCTTCCAGCTACATCATTCTAACGAGTTCATCATGCTCGGGGGAGTGGTGGGCGATCATCTCCTAGCCCAAGAGAACGAGATCTTGGCATTCTCCATCCAGTCAGGAGAGTGCAGCATTACGCGGCGCTTTGTGGACCCTCGCATTGTTGACGGCACACTTCCGTGGCCTCTGATGATAGGGAGCTCCGTTGTCTCGATGCCTGATGGCCGTGTGGTGGTCCTCGGGGGCGGAGCGACGTGCTTTTCCATGGGCACGTTCTGGAATTCGGGCGTGTATACTTTGCACTTGCCAAACTTGGATTCCAACGCGACACCCTGGGTGTACAAAAAGGCCGTCGATATCATCCCAGGCGGTGAATTTTCGTCGCCCAGCCAGATTGATGATCGGGGGATTACAGGCGAGAGCCCTATTATCAAGCCCATCGCTCGAGTTGGAGTAGAAACGAAGGAAGACTTTGTCCGAGTTGTGCGCGAGGGCCGACCAGTCGTACTGGAGGGGCTGGACCTGGGAAGATGTGTCTCGGATTGGAATCTAGAGTACCTTGTTGACAAGGTTGGAGCTGATCGCAAGGTAAGTATCCGGCGAAGCAAACAATGTATCTCACGGATACGGCAGACAGGGCTAATATGACTACAGGTCGTCATTCACGACTCCGCCACGCAGTCTATGGATTTCAATGCCAAGAACTTTCGCTACGTGACGACTGAGTTTGGAGATTTCGTGCAAAAGGTGGCTGGGGGCGAGAGGCTCTACCTGAGGGCACTGTCGGACGAGAAACCGGCCGAGAAGCCTGCCGTGCTGGCGGACGACTTCCCCCTCCTGACCCCGGACTTTGTGCTGCCGCCGCAGTTGTCACTAGTTGCGGAGAACCTCTTCAGCTCCGTGTTGAGAATTTCTGGGCCTGTCAACATGTGGCTTCACTACGATGTGTGTCCTTTATTCTTTTCAAGTTTCCACCCCATTCACTATTTTGCCTACTGAGTGAGCATTGTTCACTGACATCCCGCTCAACCCATTCAATAGGTCATGGCCAATGTCTACTGCCAAATCGGCGGCTCAAAGCGACTCATCCTGTTGCCGCCCGCAGACGTCGAGCATCTCGCGTTCGCGCCGGGCGCCTCGAGTTCCAGTATCGATGTTTTCGCATCGATCGATGCACTACCGAGCCAAACGCGCCCTCACGAGGCCGTGCTAGCCCCCGGCGAGGTCTTGTTTCTGCCCCCGCTGTGGCTGCACACGGCGACGCCGGTTGGAGAGAGCGGCAGTAGTGTCGCAGTCAATGTGTTCTTTAGAGATCTGGAGAGCGGCTATGCGGCTGGGAGGGATGTGTATGGAAACAGGGACCTGGCGGCGTACGAGAAGGGTCGTCAGGACGTGGGGCGCATTGCGAATAGCTTCAAGAAATTACCCGCGGAGGCGAGGGAGTTTTATCTCCTCCGGCTTGCTGATGAGCTGCGCAGGAAGGCGAGGGGGTGAGGTTTTTCTAGATCTTCGGCCATGTGAAATATGATAAACACAGTCGATTTGCTACACGGCTTAATTGGCACAGGTTTTATGGACTTGTGTTGTTGGTTTGGGTTGGTTCGGGGCTCAGGGGCTCAGGGGCTCAGGGGCTTGATGTTGAATATTTACATGGCACATGCGCCGGGACTTTTATTGGGTGCACGAAAACGTGGGCAGGTGCTAGCCTGCGGACCTTATCGCCGGCAAAAGAAAGAAAAAAGGCGGCTACCAAGATCTGTGAAAAGCATATCTCTCGCGCGACGGTGGCACAAAGATCTCCAACTCGCGTGGTGCCCAATCCGAGGCCGTTCATTTGATTACATGTGCAGGATTACGGGAGGACAATGCACACACGGCCACCAGTACGAGTCAGCCAGGCACATGCATCAATGCGCCAACCTGACAGGTCCGCCAATCTGCCGCTCGGGGCGGGATTGCCTTTTTTTTTTTTTTTTGCAACCCTTCTTCAGGGTCCCCTTCAGCGCAAGGCGGCACAAGGCACAAGGCACAGACAGACAGCCGCCCCCGAGTCCGACGTCTGACGCGCCGCCCAGAATAGCAGCATGAGGTACGTATCTGATCTGACCCACAAGCAATGCAAAGCAAATACCTAGGTGATTATTTTGTGGTGGCGCGGAAGATAGGAAAGAAAAAAGTAAGACGCGGTTTCCGAAGTGGTGGTGAGAGCAAAGTTTACAGTTTCGCATTCGCGACATCAACGCATTGGATGGCATGAATGGCAGGCAGTCTTCAGTGCTTCACAGGACGGACGGATGCCGAGTTTCGCGATCGAGGAAAAAGATGACGCGCTTCAGTTCAGAGCTCCGACTTCATCCCTGGGCACTTTTGGCTAGCGTGGCGTCCCTGCAGGGATCGGGTGTTGCCTTGTCCGTTTCTTATCGGGGCATTTTTTTTCTCTTCCATCTCGAATTACACAGTGCACTTGTGCACAAAGCTACCTAGGGACAGGTACTGGAAGATTTCTGTCAACAACTGCGGAGATAGATGCATCCAGCGCTCTCTTATCTTTAAAACAGCGCCCTTCTAGAGGGGGGAAGATGCAAGTGAGCGCTTTACGGGGGAATGGATAATCTTCAATGGCACCTGCCCGAGCACTCACTCCTCCAGGCAATGGATCCGTTAATCCCTCTCCCTGTTGTTGCTCTGAAATCTGGAAGGATGCACTGGGTGTGGGTACTGTCTCCGTCCCGCCGGGGTACCAACACGCCCCTAACGCCGTAGCTTAGCCGGGATTTACCGGGCCAATTTTTTGAGACGACTTTTCCCGCTTAGTAGTGTGGTGGGTGCCGCGCTGGCCCGTGTCTTTTTTGCTTGCTGGGCCGCTTCCCCAACCTCGATTTTTCAAAAAGGCTCATCTTGACTTTTGGACATCACCGTCGCATACCATCCATCCAGGTCCCAATTGACAACCCTCAGGTCGCCCTTGCCGTCGCCGTCGCCGTCGTCATCCTCAGTCGCACCCTCTCCACTCAGTCCCGTCTTTTTAATTCCTCCCACCCAACCGCACACAATGGCTAGCACTCCGCAATCCACCGGCTCGGTCAAGGTCGACGCCGCCATCCAGAATGTCGCCGCCGCTGCCCCGGCCAAGCTCACCGGCGTCCAGCTGTACTCCAGATTCGCCCTTGCCGGCGCTCTCTGCTGCTCCATCACCCACGGTGCCCTCACCCCCGTCGATGTGTACGTCTAGTCTATCCCGTCCGTCTGTCGCTTGACGACAACAGGGCAACTTGGCAGGATCCCTCACCCCTCGTCCCCCCTCGTACTAGATACGCGTCCGTCGCTTCGCGCATCATCCGTGGCTAACGCTGTGTCTGTATCCGAAATGCAGCGTCAAGACCCGCATCCAGCTCGACCCCGCCAAGTACAACACTGGCATGATCGGATCCTTCAAGAAGGTTGTCCAGGCCGAGGGTGCCGGTGCTCTCCTCACCGGAGTCGGCCCTACCTTTGCCGGATACTTCCTCCAGGGTGCCTTCAAGTTCGGAGGATATGAGTTCTTCAAGCAGCAGTTCATCAACCAGCTCGGCTACGAGAATGCCTCCAACTACCGCACCCCCATCTACCTGGCCTCGTCCGCCGCCGCCGAGTTCTTCGCCGATATTGCCCTGTGCCCTCTTGAGGCCACCCGTATCCGTCTCGTCGCTGAGCCCACCTACGCCAGCGGCCTGATCGGTGGCTTCGGCAAGATCTTCCGCCAGGAGGGTATCGGCGCCTTCTACGCCGGATTCGGACCCATCCTCTTCAAGCAGTACGTTTGATACCGCGCTCTCGTCATCTCCTCCCCCGGGTGAATGCTAACCCTCGACAACCAGGATTCCCTACACCATGTCCAAGTTCGTCGTCTACGAGAAGGTCTCTGAGACCATCTTCCGCTCGTTCCCCAAGAAGGACATGTCCGACAGCATGCAGACCGTCACCAACCTCGGATCCGGCCTGATCGCCGGTTTCGCCGCCGCCCTCGTGTCCCAGCCCGCCGATACCATGCTCAGCAAGATCAACAAGACCAAGGGCGCCCCCGGTGAGGGCACCACCACCCGCCTCATCAAGATCGCTAAGGAGCTTGGTCTCCGTGGCTCGTACAGCGGTATCGGCACCCGTCTCTTCATGGTCGGCACCCTGACCGCCTTCCAGTTCGCCATCTACGGTGTAAGTTCCCCCCGCCACCGTGAGCAGTTTGCACATATGCTGACCCGCCCCTAGGACCTGAAGAAGGCTCTTGGCGCCACCGGTGGAGTCGAAATCGCCGCCTAAGCGTTGTTTGCGCTGGCGGATGAACGGGGTTGAGGGGTTGACTCGGAAGTAATGAATGGATGGGACGTTTGTCGCGACGAGCGATGAAAATCCTGGGGGCTGGAAGCTACAACTCCCTTTCTGGCAGCATACAGCAGCAGCGTCTCCCGGCGCTGGTTTTTCCGGTTGTCCTCGGACAGAAACTGCATTTAGACCTAACCGGACCGGATGGATGGATGGGTTGGCTAACCGGAATCTTTTTTTTGCCGTGTGTGTGTTTTTAAAGTTGTATGTCAGGCTCTTTTGGGAAATTGGGACCTTGGTGGTGTTTTTTTTTTCTTTCCTTTAAAGTCTTTTGCGAAAGATGCTTTACATCCCCATATAGAGCATAGAGAGAAGAGCACTTTGGGCAAAGAAGCGCATCCTGCCTTTGCCTGCCAGAGGGGCCTTGGCTGTATAATTAGTCCAAAAATTTTAAAGAGCAATAGAGGGAAGATAGAGAGGAAGATGGAGATGTGAAGGAAGGTTTGGTGATTCTTGTAGTGGTGGTTGTTGGTTGAGAATGTGAGTTCCAGGCTGTGTAGATGAAATAGATGTATGTGTTGTTTACTCGCGTGAGACCGCAATGTGCTTATACGTGATCCTGAAGAAGAGAATGGGGAATGTTGCGAGTTTTGGGATTGTGAGATTGTGAAATTGTTGAAACTCTACGTTATATGTATCGCATAATCTTTTTGATGTTGGCATTATTTCCTGCAATTGTTGATGGTTACGCGAGCAACCAAGTACCCGCTGTCGTCTCCCGGACACAACAATTATCATCAAGTTGGAAGTGGGAATTATTGTTGTATGTGTTATGCTACGAATCTTAATAGACGGTTCTGATGAACCTGGGAGTTATACAGAGCCTGTGAGTCCCGATAATCGGAGGTTGAGAAACACTCTGAAGACAACCAAGTTGTGGGCTCCCGTGGGCTGTGGGTGGGCCATTATATAGCAAAGGCCCGGCCGGATCTTTCATCCACAGGAAAAACGCGTCAGTGGTTTAGTGGTAAAATCCATCGTTGCCATCGATGGGCCCCGTGTTCGATTCACGGCTGACGCATCTAACGCTTCACTTTTTGTTGTTTTCTTTTTGGCACGTTTATTTTAGGTGCATCTGCTCTTGTTTTTATTGAACGCGCAGGCGGGTTTTTTGCACTGGCAAATGTGCCAGCCAGTGTTATGAAATCTTCAAGCCTTATGAATACAAATGCACAATGTTTCAATGCTTTGACAATAGCTAGCGCTGGGAGCACAATAAGAATTGGGACTATTCAGACAACGGGAGGGGCCTGGGCAGCAAGTGGGCTGCGGCGCACCAATCGCGATGGTACCGAAGCGACCCCAGCCATGTGTCCAAGCTCAAGCTCTCCATGTTCTACGGTAACGCTCCCGCGTCCCTTGCGCGCATCCATCCCGTCTGGCTGACATTTGAACTTGCAGACGGCGCCCAGAGCCTCAACACCATCGACACCCCGTTTGCTGTCGTTGGGAATAGCGGGCCGCGCCGACATTTTGTCGTTCTCACACCACAATCAATGAATTGCCCGACGTGAGGATTATCAGAATATGATCTTTTGACAATTGTGCAATCCATCGGACCAATGCGCGAGTGAATGCGACCGCCCAAACCGTCGAGGTCCCGCTCCTCAACATTCGTTGCCCCACCCGACGAACGACCGACTTCCATCCCAACATCGCACCTTTCTTCGTTTGCGCCCCGCGCACGAGAAGGGCCACGCTCCTTCCCGACCTGCCACCGCCCTCGATTTTTGGTTCTAAACTGCCGGCGCGTCGCCTGCCCAACTTCAACCTGCTTCCTTCCTGCGATCCCGACCGATCAATCCACAACAATAGGAATCAGCTCGACGCGCAGCACCCACATCAAGTAAATGCCCACCTTCTTGATATCACACCTCCTATTGTCTCTCGGATTTCTCTTTTTGCGCGGCTACCTGTATTTCCAGTCGTCCTCGACCAGCGCGCGCCTTCCTAGCGTTCTTCTGTACACTTCTGGTTTTCTCCTGCTGCCCAATCTTTCCAATCTACCTCACGACCGGATTAGTACCAAGTCGTCTACTCCCGCTTTATCGCACCTGGCCTCTCTGGCGTCCTGGGCGATGTTCTTCAACCTCGCCTCTTTCTTCGTCTCTTTCCTTGTGCTGCGGCTTTCCTGGTCTTTGTACCTTCCTGCGACCGCATTTTCCATCAAGGAAGCGACGGCCTTTGATCCCGCTCCCATTTCCGGTTGCGGTCACAACATCAACAACAGCAAGCATCAACAGGAATCACTTAAACTAACACCATGCCTCCCAAGCCTCCAACCCCTCGGACGACACGCAACAGTCGTGGCCTCCGCAACAGCCCTAGCGTCTCCTCAGCCGACGAGTCCGACTCATCGGTCATCGGTTCAAGGGTCTCGAAGCGGCGGAGA
The DNA here is from genome assembly GCA_033439705.1 of Cercophora scortea. Taxonomy (NCBI): domain Eukaryota; kingdom Fungi; phylum Ascomycota; class Sordariomycetes; order Sordariales; family Lasiosphaeriaceae; genus Cercophora; species Cercophora scortea. The sequence continues at coordinate 2,091,538 of JAUEPO010000005.1, read as the reverse complement.
AGAACCACGCCTGCCCGGAAGACTGCACCTGCGCCTGCCACTTCCGACGGCTCGTCTGGCTTGGCCCAAACTAACCCTCAGCCCCTCAGCTACATCGACCCTGTGCCGGCTACACCGCTTAACCTTCCCACCATTGTCGAGGAGGCAACTCCAGTCACTCCAGCACCCAAGGACACTGCGATTCCGAGTCCTCTCCCCGCGGCCACCGAACCGCAAACAAATCCTTTTGAGGGGCTACCTCCGGCGACGCCTCCGCAAGCGACACCTCTCCCAGCGCCATCTGTGCCGGAGACGCCTTTCCGAGCGGCACCTGTGCCCGCGACACCCCTACAAGCGGAATCTGAGCCTGCGACACCTCTCCAAGCAGCTCCTCTTTCTGCCTCGCCTTCACCAGCGGCATCTGAGCCTGCGACAGCTTTACAAACGGGATTTGAGCCAGCAATTCCCCTGCAAACAGAACCTCTGCCTGCAACACATCTACGAGCGGCATCTGAGCCTGCTACACTTCTCCCAGCAGAGCCTCTGCCCGCGGCACCTCTACGAGCGGCATCTGAGCCTCCTGCCCCTCTCCAGACAGTACCCCTGCCTGCGGCACCTCTACGAGCGGCTTCTGAGCCTCCTGCACCTCTCCAGACAGTTCCCCTGCCTGCGACACCTGTACAAGCGGCATCTGAGCCTAAGACACCTCTTCAATCAGCAGCTGAGCCATTGCCCGCTCGATCAACGACCTCTATCCCTCCTGGAAGCAACCCAATCGCCTCCGAGACACAGATTTTGGCAGCACGACTTTCACAGCTACCCTGTTCTCAGAACCTTGCTGCAAGGCTCATCCGGAGAAGGCTTGCAAATGACCCTGGGTATATAAAGCGGAGACGAGCGAAACGGCCATCACAAAAACCCCCACAACCCTCCCCGGCACACGAGAACAGCCCAGGGAATGAAACCCGTCGGTTCAAAGAACTCAGCGCCAAGGAAGGAGAACAGTTCGCGAGGGAACTTTACACGGCGATTCGCAACGAGCAGTTCATGAGAGGTTGTATCTGCGGTGGACCAACTATTTACAATTGCAAAGAGGACGCCGAATCGGGCTTCGGTCATTTGCGTTTCTATGTCGTCGACCCGGAGCGCTACAACTTGCGTGTTATTCAGCACAAGCACGATCCACTTTGGTACTGCAACTGCGGCCATGAGAAGTATATCTCGGTCTACAACGGCATCATTAACAGCAACGGAAAGCGTCCGGCCCAGGACTCAGAGCTCGATCTGATTGCGCAAAACGCAAAAGGCGAGCGAAGTGATACCGTCGAGCGAGTGATCTGTTCACCTAGCGAAGCGGACGAGCTAGCTCACGCCCAACAACTCAAACCCTCTTCCCAGTCCATGTGGTCATCCGTGACTCGCTGTGTTGCAACCATGGGCAACTCGGTATTCGATTTCCTTGGCAAGATCCGGGACATCATCCGCGGAGATGCCCATGAAGCTGTCGATACCCGCTCCTATGACGCGATCAACGCCAAGGTCGTTGTCAAACGCTTCAAGCGCCAAGCATGCCTGCCTGTCGAGGCATCATTGGCCACAGAGCCAACCGTCGATCTCAATGGTCTTCCATACTTTGCGTGGACGAACGGCCCGGCCAAATATATCGGTAGGAAGCAGCTTATGCGCATCCAAGAAGCTTTCGAGCGCCAATTGCAGACGATCCAGAACGAACTCATCTGCGGCGGTCCAACCATTGACGACGTGAGAGCTCGACACCAGGAGGGTGAAGATCTCGAGCTTAGCATCGCTATTCATCAACTAGGACAGCAAGAATTCGGGGAAGCTGAATCTGAGGAGGACAGTGCCCGCATATTCGCAAGCGCAGTCGAATCCTATTATCTCGGGCTCTCCACGATCCTCGAGTTCATAACCAAGATATACACCCCAAAGATGCTTTCGGATATTAAGAGTCTCTATCCGAACCCCCCAAGCGAGCTGGCTGTCGGCGACTCCAATTTTAGGATGAGCTGTAAAGACGGGGCTGACTTTCTCAATTTTGTGTTAACTCTAAAAGAGTTGTACAAGATTGACGAGACATTTGAGGAGGCTATTACCAAGATTCTTGTGGATGTTAATGCCATTCACAAGTCGGAGCTATTGCCAAGCTGGGTTGAATGCGCTGGGAAAGAGTGCGCGATGCCCGGTACCTTTCCTACAGCTTCCGTCTTCGACGACATACCCGTGGGCCAGGTCGATATCGAACCTCGCTACGCTCTCAAGTTTCCCTCGTCGGACTCGCCTACCAAATCAGCGCCCCCTGTCAGGGTCAGAGACTTCAAAGCCATTTCGCGTCCGAAGGGGATTTTGAAAAAGTCCAAAGAATGGCCTGCTAACCCAAGCTCGCCGAGATATGTTTCGACACCGGACAAGAAGCGGAAACTCGCCTTCCAAAACCCCGTCTCCAAGTTCAATGTTCCGGACATGATCCCTGCGAAGGTCATGCCGATAGCGGATGCCATTCAGATGGAAACGCGACAGGCTTGGAACGATGCTCATCGAAATGGCTCTGTCAGGGTATATGATGATGGGCATGACGTTCTAGTTCCAGTCCCGAAACCTCGGCAGGAGCCAGATCCATGGGATATTGACCCCGAGAGAGGACCGGTCAGCCGCAGCCCCTCGAAGACAAACCATGCTCGATTGGGTCTTGGTGCTCCGCGTCGATATATCACTGATCCTTCGAGGTGGGAGCTGCAAAACGTGGAAAAGGACGACAGAGAAATGGGCCTACAATATCTCTCGGGGAAGTACGGAACATTTTTGGGCGATATGCGCCGAGACCTTCAACAGCGCTGGCTAGTACGGCGAGAGCCTGAGTCTGATCCAGAGCCTGAGCCCGAGCCGCAGAATCCGGAGCAACATAGCCCCAGTTCACAGCAAGCCGTCTCACACCCGACTACACCATATCGAGCCCAAGCACAACAGCAGAAATCACCAAGACTGTCGTCAAATAAAAGTTCTCGTTGGCAACAGAACAGTCTGACAGCGAAAGCTGCCCAGCCACAGAGCCAGCCACAGACCCCGGAGGAAAGGCGGCGGGCTATGGATGTTTTCCTCCAAAATTCCGAGGTCGAGAACCAAGATGAGCCTCAGGGGCCCAGAGAACTTGGCCCTATCGACGATCTTTATATAGCTACGAGGAAGCTGGAAGATCTGAACATTGCTCGCCAAATCCGCGAAGAGTTCGAGGTGGCCGTTCAGCGGGAGGTCGACGAACGCCTGCAACGAGAGCTGGAAGAAGAAGCTCGGCGGAAAGAAGAGGAAGAGCGCGAGCGGATAGAGCAGGAGCGGCGCCGAGAGGAAGCCCGCCTGCAGGCAGAACGCGCCAGGAAAGAGCTGGAGCGAAAGCGTGAGCTAGAGGCCAAGAAGCAGCGGGAAGCCGAAGAGTACGCCGCATTAACCGGCCTTAGAGCCCCGACTCGACCCATTATCCTGCCAATCAGCAAAGAGTGGGAGTCCAAGGTGGATGCGATCCAAAGCGCAGCCGAGACCACCGAGCTTACCAAGACGCCGGACGGTCAGGGTCTGACCCGCCGAGACTTTGCCTCTAAGCTCCTCCCAGAGAAGGCATGGCTCAACGACAATATCATCATCGGCTCCATCCTGCACGTCGCCAACTATGTCAATCAGGCGGCAGGAGCCCCTGTCAAGGACCCAAAATGCGTCGCATTCACTTCCTTCTTCTGGCCGCGCTTAGAATCAGCTGGCCCGACCAAAGTCGGCCGTCTCATGAAAAATGCCAACGTCAGAAAGGACAACTTCCTGGAGATCGATACTATCCTGATTCCCATCTGCAAGGGGTCGCACTGGACTTTGGCTATCGTACGCCCTAAACGACGGACGGTTGCGCACATAGACTCGATGAGGGCAGGCGCAGGCGACGAGGGTATAAAGGCCCAGCTGCTTGAGTGGGTCAAAGTGAGTCTAGAGGAGAAGTTTGTTGCGGACGAATGGTCAAGTTTTGACTACAAGGCTCCCCGGCAAACCAACGGCTGGGACTGCGGTGTGTTTACTATCACCAACGCCGCATGCTTTGCAATGGGCCTGGACCCGAACCTCTCCTACACTGCCCGACAGCTCACCGAGCAAAGGAGGCGACTGGCTGCCGTTTTGCTTAACAAGGGATTCACTGACGAGCTCAGCCTTGATGGCCTATGATTGCTATGAACCCTGCACTCACGAGAGAACATCCGAAAACTGCTACAACGAAGAGGGATCTGGAGACACCTGGCTCAAGTTCTTCAAGTCTCTTGAGCTTCTACAGTTGAAGTTAGACGACTTCACATTGCTCTGGGGACCACCTCCCCCGCGGTGTATTGCGATTTGGACGCATCCCACCAAGACTCAACAAGACTGTACTTTGCAAATATTCTTAGTACAGTTCATACATTGCCGGCAGTTATTCGGCAACGAGAAGTCATCACTGGCGTAGGTGCCTCAGAACCAGACTTCCGCCTCGATGAACTTGGTAAATTGCGCATTCTGCCGAATTCATGATGCATACCTTAGGTGGCGGCGTTGGTTTGGGCATGTCGAAGAAAAAGAAGGAGGCTGCAAGGTGCCTGGAGTTCCAGACTCAACTTGGCTACGCTAAAAGCTAGTTGATTGGTTTCGCCCTGCTTTTTTTTTTTATTTGCTCGTGCTTCCATTTTGGGGTTGATGGGCATCGAGCGTCGAGCACTTGGATGGACGGGGCAGATGAAACCCGATCGATATATTCTGTTCATTGGCGAAAGATAGGATGGCTTGCAACTGATCTAGACAGGGCATGACGTCAGTGTACAATTTGTATATAATGCATGTGTAGATACCACCACACGTATCTGGATGACCGCATGGAAGTGGGAAAGTCGTCGATCTTGATATCCGACTAGCGTTTTTGTTCTTTTTTCTTCTTCTCTTTGCTTTTTGGTGGTGGAGCTTTGCGGGAAAAAGATGGAAATATGGTAATGGATATGGGTGTTCTTGCCATGGCTTTTGTCTGTTAATGGAGTTTCTGAAGAGCAAAAAGCAAAGCGACACACTGTAGAAGTGTTTGATTATGGGTTTGGCCGGTTGGCTGGCTGGTTGGTTTGGTTTGGTCGGTCAGGGGGTAAATGGAACAAACAGGACACGGCTTTGTCTTGTGAATTGATACAAACATGCGATCTTTGCATGCTTTTCAGCGTCTTCCTGTCGAATCAGTTTGTCGAAGATGGTTACATGGGGTGAGTGAGTGTGCGATAAGTTGTCATCCAAGGTTTGGCAGTTTCAAGCAAGCGCGACGAATCAGATGAGACAAACGGGCTGGGCTGGGCTGGGCTGGGCGTAAGCAGGAAAAAGGGGGGGACATATGCGGGTATGTATGTCGTCTGCTTACTTTTCTGAGCCGAACTCCGGATGGATGTGTGTGTTGGTAACCAGTCTTTCGTCCCTTTCTTAGTTGGGTAATTACTACCCGGAGAGGATAACAATATCTGAAGTTGTTTCAATAACTTGGGGGGCAGGGTTGATAGAAGAAAAACAGAACCTATTGATTGGGTAGAGAGGCTGAGTGAGTAAGGTAGGTGTGTTTGTTCGTCTTGTCTGTCGTTGTGGATTTTGGTGGTGGTGAGTGAGGGAGGAACAAGGCCCGGGCAGACGGGCTGCATGTATACCCCGGGCCCCGGGCCCCGGGAGTAAGCTGGACTGGAACTTCCCGCGGCGCTGGGGAGGGCAGGTGGTAGCGTGACCATGTGATGCAAAGGAAAGGAACGTAATAGTTCAAGCTGAAGGGAAATGGGATGGGATGGAGTGGAGTGGATTACCTGCGAACCTGCGTTTAGTTTGTTTGGTTGGTGTTGTGGGGAGGGAGGTGGGGATATTACTGATCTTCTTTGTCTGCCTGGGGTGACCGAGGTAGATTAGTAGTTGCATTTGGCTTGGTATGGGGGTTGGGTCTGGAAGAGAGAGGGATGGGATGGGATGGGTGTGTGTGTTTGTGTGTGTGGTATGCGTATGGGGGAGTTACTAATAACCTGGGCAACATGCAAAAAATGGATGAGGGAGAGGCATGTCAACATGTCTAGTAACAGCAGCAGTAACAGCTGAGATCACAGTTCAGAGTAGGTAGGGACTTTCTCGCCCTACCTGGCCTACATACAGTAGGTGATGTACCTGTTTCTGCTTCCGTCTGTCTGTACCTGCCCGCCGACCGGTTTGTTGATTCACTTAGCTCTCTCGCAACGACTCAAGAAGGGACAGAGAAGAGGCAGGCATGTGACATGTGACCAAGAACAAGAAAGAGAATAATTCACAGCTGAACAGACAGACAGATATTAGACGGACAACGCCGCTCTCCAGCATCGACTTCCCCAGCTGAACATTTCTGTCTGTCTAGGGCAACGAGACAGGGGCAGCGGGATGGAGACTCGCGGCTAGGGCCGGGTATGAGAGAGATGAAGAAAGAGGCACGTACGTACGTACACACGGCACGGAGGCAGAAGCTGTCTACATGGACTTACTTACTTACCAGCATTCATGTGTGAGTGGGGCATGGAGGCATGCTCAGCGGGGGAATAGGAGGTCTTGTTTACTGCCCAACCACCAGATCATGTATGTGGAGAGGGAGCTCCATCCATCCATCCATCCACGCCCAATGTTAGGATAAGGCACGACTGACAACCGACTTCCTCATCAGTAACCAGTAACCAAGTATCGACGACCGCCGGATCGATTCATCCATCGGTTGGTCTGCTGCCTACCTGTCCAGAGAGTCTCCATTTTATACCCGCCCCGCCCCGCGCCGCCCTGCCCTGCCCTACTCCTGCTTCTTGCCTTTCTTCTCGGCGATGGGGGGCGTGGAATCCGTACCGTAAGCACCTTACGAGTACCGCCGCCATATCGTGGAGCCGTCCAAGAGTTTCACATCCGTGGGGAAACTGACTTTCCTTATTCGCTCTGCCGATGCTGGGGGTGAGACTTGGGGTGCATTCTCGGCGGGGACTGCGGCGGCGGCGCGGATCTTCCATCCTTTATCTCTACTTCTCCTCATACAGAAGAATGAAGGGTTTATTTGCCCGGTCCTGGTGGGTACTTGGTCGTGGTCTGCGGCTCAGTTACGTGGATGGTAATCAGCAACCAACCAAGCAACCAAGCAAGCAACCAAGCAACCAAGCAACCAAGCAAGCAACCAAGCAAGCAACCAAGCAAGCAACCAAGCAAGCAACCAAGCAAGCAACCAAGCAAGCAACCAAGCAAGCAACCAAGCAAGCAACCAAGTATCGAGTGAGTATCATGCTACTACTTTGAGGGGATGTGTGGTTGGGACAAGCGGTATGATCTATGGGCAGGGCGGTTCGTCAGCAGCCGCCAGCCAGGTCTCGGTCAACCATATGATATATGACTTTACTTAGCCTTCATAGCACATGTAATATGATCAAGACATTACCACCTAGTAAAAGTACATACACGCGCAGTCAGTAGTGAGTGTAATTACAATGGTTACCGTGCCCAATCTCAACTCAACCGGTCATCTCATCACTAAAAATCAGTTACTTTCTCACATCCACTGCCCATCTGGCTGTAAAGACTTGGTTGGAACCGCTCAATCGGTTCCGGAAATGCCCCGGCGTTGATGAATGTGTCCATCGAATGTATCTGTGCTGTTGCTGCTGTCTCACCCCTGAAAGGCACATGGTCATGAGCGATACGCTTCCCTCTCAGCTTGATTCAAGCAAGCAAAGAACCCACCAACACCAACACCAACAGCCACCTCAGCCAGCCAAACACAAGCACAAACACCGACAAAACAAAGAGCCAGATATGACCAAATAGGGGAGAGGCAATTGATTTGATTCAGCACCAGCCATCAACCAGACTAGGCGCAGACACCCTAAACTCCACAAGCGCCATGAGTCAGTCCCACCCATGCACGCGTGTCCTCTTGATATCAACTCTAAAAACTAAGGTAACCCAAATACCTGACCATATGTAATGCACGCAAGCAAAAGTTATGTACGTTCGAGCATATGTATGTATAAACAATGTCCCAAAAAAACGCCAGTTTCTCTCTGCCCCAGCCCAGCCTCGCCTGCTATTTTTCTTTTCGATACAACCAACCGACCGACCGACCGACCAACCAAACCATAATGATGAATCTCCAAACAAAACCAAAAAAAAAACAAGCAGTTTGACTCCAAAGATGCTTGTCATACCAAATACGTAAAAAAGAAAAAAAGTAAATGTGAAGACAGAAGAAGGTTTGAAGAGTTCATCATCCATGCGTGAGCACTTCCACGCGAGCACCTGTAAAAAAAAATATGTGTGCTCGCGGGTCTAAAAAACAAAGGAAACAAAAATAAGAATGAACATGTAAGAAAAAGAATAAACAATAGAAAGCAAGTTTGGGGTATCGAAACAATGCATCAATCCGTCCGTGGACCATCCACCCCGTCCACGGTCCACCGTCTCAAATTCCACTCATTCTCTCGGTCCCATGCTAAACACACGATGTAAAAGACTGCGCTTCGCACCACCGGCACGTCGGTACTGGTACTGATATGTCGGGCAGATGTTCTCCACCGCCAGGCATTTTCGATCCAGCTCGGCTTCCCACCCGTAGGGATCGAGCTCGGGAGTGTCTCGGGGAAATCCTTCAGGGTCGAGACACGTGATTGAGGAGTAGTCGGACTCTCCGGGTCCAAACGTGACGTTCAAGTGGTTGGAGAAGTCGGTGACCGAAAGCTGCGGCGAGGAGAGCTCCGACATTGGCGTTGTAGCATCGCCAGGCAGCGGGTCAAATTCGTTCTCGGTGTCGTTCTCGTCAAAGGCGGGGTCGATCTCCAGCGGCTTCTCGTCAAAATCGACCAAGAGGGATCGTTGGTGGTTCGGGCGGTTGAGGAGAGGCAGTAAGCTAGAGGCGTTGCTTTGGGTAGTAGTGTGTGTGGATGTAGTAGTCCTCTTGACCACCTCATCCATCAAGTTTGCCGGAATCCGTAGTGGCTTCAGGGTCGACGACCTAATTCTTGGCCGGGCAAGTCGTCGAGTTGATGTCCCTCGCCCTCGGATGGGATATGGTGAATAACCTTTTGCGGCCATGCCCACCCTTTGGGCCCCGATACAGCCTGCACCTAGGCTTGCCGTGTCCCTTGTTGTGAGACAAGTGACAGGTTCGCCTGGGTGCGGCTCTTCCCAACCGCTCGAAGTTTGCGAGACCGTTGACTGCGTTGCTGGTTGCGTGCTTTGGTCGCTACCGCTGCGCTCTGTCTGTATCGGCATGGCTCGTTCGAGAGAGGTTGTGGAGGGGGCTTTGGGGAATGACATGACCTGTAATCCCTATACTGGATTGTTGCTGCTCTGACTCCCTTCGCTCATGGTGGTATCGAGATCGACGCCTCCGGAAGTGACACTGGCGTGAGAACGCTTGTTGCGACCTTTCCTGCTGAGCCCCAGCTTCGCCCCCATCTTCTTCCAACCGCTGTTGTGCGCGCTGATGGCTCTGTGGAGGCTCCCAGGAGAGGTGCTAAATGCCCAGTCCGATGTAGGCGGTGTCGTAGGCGGCGTCATGGGCTCATTTGAGGGAGAACCTGTGCTTCCTGTATCGTCCGAAAGTCCGGCTTCCCGCTCGACTGGTTCGGCCGATGATGAAGCAGAACGACTTGTGGAATCGCTGGTCCAGCCAATGTTAAGCAGGGGTAGAAAGCCGGCCTTTGGGGATCGGCTCGATTCGTCAGTGGTTGAAGAGGATGAACCAGAGTCCTTTGGCGTGCGGAGCCGTGACCGTCCCAGCCTCGAATCGCGTGATGATCCTTCCTCGCCGCTGTCAAATCGAGGGAGCGCGACAGACTCCAGGAAAGGGCCCATAACCGAGTCGTTCATAAGTTCGTACACGATTGTAACTGCTTCGTCGAGCTCCGAAGGTTGGGGTGGCGTGGGGTTAGCCGGCAGCGATAGCAGCCGATCTCGAACATGTGCCGGAAGATTGACCTCACGGGGGCCATAGGGGAGAATGTAAGCACGCATCAGCTTCTGCCACTGTGAGCACAGGTGCTCATTAGCATCCACAATCCATGTCGACTGGTCCTGCAAGATATCGGTGTAGGCGGTCTTGTAACGCTCGGCTTCCATTGTGAATTCCAATGTCTCGAGGCACTGCTTTTGGGACATGAAAGCCATGAAGGCGCCAAGCGTGTATGGAGGAGGGGCTATGTTTAATAATATGTCTCGTAGTGAGGGGAACGGGCCCGACGCCGAATGCACAATGGCCAGGCTTGCTGGCCTGGACGTTGTCATGATCGAGTCCCGGTCACTGTCCTCAATGACAGTTGAGGGCTTCGGTGATGATATTCGGGGCGGTGGGCTTGGGCTTGGAGAGGTTGGTGACTGTCTTCGTAACCGCGCCTTTGGCATTCTTCTGACACGCACCGAGGCCCGGAAAGTTGAATGGCCCGTGGCAGAATTGGCGGGAAATTGAAATTGACCCGTGAAGCAGCAAGCAGGGTGCTCAGCAGACGAGATGACTCCAGGTATCCTTCTGTTATTCACTCCATGCACTTGGACGACAGCAGATAGCCAGGCAGCAGCGGCGGCGGCAGCAGCACCACGACGACGACCACCTCCACTATATATGCCGTTTGTTGTGGTTGCGTGAAATGCAGGGACTCGCAGAAGCGGCTGTTTTGAAGTGTGTCGTTGCCCGATTCCCGTGCCACGCAGGTAGCGTCTTGACTCCGCTGCCGAGCAAGTACCGGGTCTGAGTCCACCAATTACCACGGGAAACAGCAGGCGCAAGAGCGGAAAGCCGCAGGAGAAAGAGCAAGCTGTGACCGATTTAGAGCTGAGTGGCCGCGCTGTTGGGAACTGTGTGTCAGGTTGCGGACGTCACCCAGGAATCTGCAGGCAGCCGTGAGTGGAGCAACAGGACAGGCTGCGAGCAAGCTTGGGGTGCCAGATAGACACAGCGCAGTAACAGCACGAGGGGATAGTGCGGCAACACAGCAGGTCCAGTCCGTCCACCTTTGGTTTCCGTCTTCGGATCGCGAGCCGCGGGTTCGGAGAAGAGATGATCAGCGGCAGATGAATGATGAGCGCGCGCTGTAAGACCGGATGTTTGTCGTCGAGATATGCGAATTCCCAGAGAAGGTATCGGGTACAGGTGTGTGTGTGAGCGAGCTAGTGCGTTGGCGAAAGCGCAAACAGACAGACGTTGTATGGGAAAGGAGCGACGAGAGGGGGAGTTGCGAGTTGCGAGATGCGAGATGCGAGTTCGTCCCAGAAAAGCGTGTCTATCCTCAAGCAGGGGTAGGCAGGGCGAAAGGCGGGATGAGATTTGACAGTCGATCTGGCCTGCGAGTCAAGGGCGAACAGATAAAAGGGCGAACAGATAAACAGGCGAGACGGAGAACGGGCCAGGGATACGTCCAGGTAAGGTTATGTGGTCGGGCAGCCTGGTGTGGGTTGTGGGCGTGGTGTAGTCGAAGCAGAAGGCAGAGAGTGAGGTACCAGCAGAAACACACCTCCTACAGTGGGCAACGACAGGAATAGATGGGGCCGCGCAGGGCAGGCCAGGTAGGTACAGGAGGTAAAATAGGCAAGGAAGGCACAGATGTGGAGGCCAGAGATTTCCCAAAAGGAAAAAAACTACGGTAATGCTCAAGCAATGGATGGAATGGAATGGACCCGGCGCCTTGGTAGGAGGAAGGCAGGAAGGCGTGGAGGCGCAGAGGCGTCAAGGGCGTGCACTCCGGATTCACCTGTACCGAGAAGGTGAGGGTGAAGTGGAGGGTGGGCGACTGGGCGACTGGGCGTGGCAGGTTCCGAACAACGTCGGGTCGGCCTCAAGTTAGTGCAGTCGTTTCCAGTTTGAGGCCCAGCTGTCTGGCGGAGGAGCGTGTGCCGACCAGGCCAGAGGAGGAAGGGAAAGCCGAACAGAGGGTCAGAATCCAGGATGGTTCAGAGACGAATTGCGCTACCTAGCCCAGGGAGGTAGTGTCGACTGAGGTGTGTAGTGCTCGCGCTTGCCATTTGCGACTTGCGCTATGCAGGTTGCGGGCTGGCCTTGCGGGTTGCGCTTGCAGTTGTGCTAATGCTCAATGCTGGGAGGGGAAGATGCTGCTAAGCCGGGGTTCTAGTGCGTGTGGTACACCCGTAGTGCTGTTCTGGAATTAAAGTAAGGCAAGGCGAGGCAAGGCAAAAGGAAGCAGGCAAGGTTGGCAATGAATAATGAGTCGGGTAGGATCCTGGAATCCTGGGATCCTGGGAAGGCCGTGTGTGTGTGAGCTGGGAGGCGGATTGGCATTGGCGAACAAAGCTAGGCAATGCATTGCCCGTGTGTGTGCTTGTTTCCCATGCCCTTGCTCATCAGTCGCTGCCAGCTCGCCATTCGAGGGCGCGGAGCGCGGCGCGGCGACAAATCCAGAGGCTACGTACGGGTTACAGTATCCTGTACCTGCGCAGGGATTAGATTACTTGAACCTTAGGTAATGGCGAGCAAGGTTAACAAGGTCATGGGCAAACATCTTTCTCCTGCGCCTTCAAGTTAACCCCGTTCATGGGTTGAATTCTTTGTTCGTTATCGGCCTGATCAGCGGATGACCCTCGAGATTGGGCGTGGCTTCACAAATCGAATGGGATGAGTCCGTGGACCGGAAAGATGGGGTGGGGTTGTCTCATGGAATGGCTCACAGAAGGCCCATGGAACGCCACGCCAGCGACGCCCGATCAGATGCGCAAAGTACCTCCAGGTGTCTCCTGTTTCTCGAGCCACGCAATTTAGCCGCAGAGAGGGCTTCTCTAGCAGTGAATTTGCGTCCAGGCCTAACACGAGGACCGTGAGACGACATGCCCGCGCCCAGAGCTGAGGAGAACCAGATGGTGGAGACCCGTGGATCCAGGTTTCCAGCTTGCCTCCACCCGGCCAGCACCAGCAACCAGCGCCCAGCTCCTTCTTGGAAGCACCGAAGCAACCCGTTGGAAGGGTGGCAGTGGGTGGGAAATGAGCAGAGGAAGTACCTTGAGGCGGAATGTGGGGCGGGACCGCCGTTGAGCAACCGTGACACTGACATTGTGTGCCGTCGCCGCTCACACCCCTCGCATGCTTCTAGAAGACTTCTTTGAGGGGGGCAAAGAAGGTGCCGTCCAGCCAATCAGGCGCCACAGAGCCCACACCATTAGCCAACGGACAGGAGTGGCTCTCCAGGAAAAGCCCGACTGGCAGGCACCAGGCAGTCGCCGCGCACCCTCTGACCTGTGCTAAAAGCAGCGACGGAAAATCGAACGTCTGGAAGGTTGCTGGAACAATGACCCCTGCAGCACACGGGTTAGATGCCCATGTCTCACAGAAAAAAACTCTTGGCTTTTGTCCAAGCGGCTGCTTGACCTTTTGGGTCGGACTTTACCAAGTTGATCCGAACGAGGTGAGATCCCAATACCCGTATCGAGCCGTATCCTGTATATCACCGTAAGCCATTTCGAGATTCATGTACAATTATCACCGACAACGCAATACCTTCATACGCGTATAGTACGGCACGAGTCGCGTGCATGTCCCACCTGAGCAGGTGTTCATCCCGCCATTGCTATTTGTTCCACAGTCTTGAAGCATCTGGGTCACCACCACCATCACCACCACCTTTCCATCGGAAACAAGCGGGGCAGGGCAGCAACCCACCAATATCGCGCCGCAATTCAGTTGCCTTGCCAGACTTGCTCAAAGTTTGGTTTAACTCTCTCTGCTGTGTTTAATCGTGGGATCCCCGTGTCTCTCGCTACCGCGCACGGCAGTCGTCTGCAGCCTGGATATCCGCCAATGGATGGGAAGAGAGCCAGACGACATTTTCTCCACACAGCCACAGTAGGCAGTCGTGTCATGGACGGATGGGGATCGATAGCAATCGGCGGGAAGAGGGAGGGGGGAGGAGCACGTGAACCTGACCTGCCTTGCCATCGAACAAAGAAACCAACCCTTGGCTTCCAAAGAGCATCAGACGGATGGGATCGACTGGGCAAATCGGCGGGCGAAACGGGAGTGAATGATGGAGCGTTTGCGTCATGCGGAACCCCAAAGGCACAAGGGGGCGAAGAGGGTGAAAAAAGAGTCCGAGAGCTGCCCACGGGCCAGCAAAACCGGCGATCAAGGTCTGACCTTTTCCTGATCGGCCGACTTTCTGGCGGCTCGAGGGCGGGTCTGGATTTGCGCGTGAGGTGCGCCGCCGTGAAGCTCCGTACTTTTGCACTTCTGGCACGTCCGGTCGGTGGCTCCTCCCCTTGCACGAAGTGTAAATATTCGCACAGGCCGCCAGCCCGCCCGCCTGCCTGCCTAACGTAGAGCCCGGGACCGATGCAGAGGTTGTGTGTCGTCTCCCAGGCCCACAAGAGGCCCCAGCCGTGTCTTGTCAGACCATCACATGGAGGTGCCACCACAGTTTCTCAACTCCAACAACCGCGGAGAGACGATGGCCGGGGTCGCTTCAAGTTTGATCAGAGCAACCTAACCTCCACTTATCTCACCAACGGTGTAGCAGTCCTTGCCGCCTTTACCGACCTAGGTACCTATCTAGACCGCCCAACCAGGCAAACCGTCAAGTCCAGGTATGTATTAATAGCCCCTCGAAGACGCTGCATTCGGACATACGTCTTTCCCCATTCGGAGTATGCTGTGGCCTTGTGAAAAGGTTGGATCATGGGGGTTGCGATGATGGGATTCTGTCTCACTCGTGGTGAGAAGAGGCGGCCACTGGGCCAGGGCCAGGGCCAAACAATCTACCAACCATAACCCGCAACCCGCAACCGCGGCACCGCATATCGCCGCAGCCTGAACTCAATATTATGTAGGGACTTTGTGCAAAGCAGGCTTCCTTCTGACAGAAAGCCTGTTGCAAGGCAACTAAGGTGCCAAGGAACAAACGAACAAGGCGCGCGCGGACATGTCGGGCATGAACCAAAGAAGAAGCAAAAAAGGCTCAGCCAAGGCGTGGGTGATTCGGGTAAGGTAAGGTTGATTGATACCGATTAGAGTGAGCGGGATATAGGGCTGATTTCTGCTTCTTCATCTCTTCTTCATCTCTTCTTCATTCCTATCCATCCATCCATCTGTCCATAATCTCTATCTCCACCTTGTGAACCACTGTATAGGCGGTGTTTGGGTCGAATTGCCACAGTTGGCTGGCTGGCTGCTGTTGTGTTGGTGTCACTCGAAATGCGTCGATATGTGTGTCCCATCCGCGGCTTCGCTTCCAGGTTGCTTCCCATAATGAATCCTCGGGCTGCCCAAATGACTGGGAGGCGAAAATCGATTTTTCCCGGCCGCGAAATGACGATGATTGCTGCGGCTGCTGTGCAACCCAGAGGATTTTGAGGTGGCCTTCCTTCCCGAACGCCGATTCTCACCTTCAAGGATCCTGCAAACACTACCTACCCTTCACTAGTGTGAGAATCGGTGATGATTGTAGGTATGTACCACGCAGCCGGGTGAAATAGAGATGGGAAAATTCATGCAGCATTGTCCGGGAAGTTATGCCGCGATAATTAACGGGTTACCTTGCGCCGCTTGGCGTGTTCTAGAAGGTTTTACCGCCGGCTGCTGCTGCTGCTGCTGCTGCTGCTGCTGCTACTGCTGCTGCTTGGCCAGATAGTGACAGGTCGACAATCAAGACACAGGCAGAGTGACAGGGCAGCAGCGAGTTGACGCGGGATCGTTATTCGTTCAAATTCGCGTCAGCCCAAAACGACACCTCAATTAATTGGGTTCCGGTTCAGGAATGTGCATAGAACATTCCAAAGCACCCGCGCCCAGGATTAACTTAACCGCCCAAAGGGAAGGAAGAGAGCAAGAAAAATAAAGTGCACACAGTTTACACATCCCGTCTCATTCCCGGAATATGGGTTCATTGGCTCTGTTGTCATGCCAGGATGGGGACAGGCTCGAGACAACAACCTTATGATGTTGTTGTCGCCGAGAGCTTTCCAGGGATACAAACATGCGATTGCGATCAATCGAGCTTCTCACCCTCCCATAACCCGTATCTACAGCGGGGTCATAACTCGCGGTAGTAATGTTGTGTCACCAGCCATGCAAGCAAGCAATCAAGCAAAGCATGAAAGTTGAATGCCGTGCCCTTTCAGCCAGCCAGCCAGCTCAGTCGGTGGAAGCCGCGGGAGCCGTGGAAGTTCTGGAAAAAGCCAAGCAAAAAGTCGTCGCCAAGCCAGGGCCGTAAAACCACACGAATCAGACCCCGGAGCAATTGCACCTGCCTAGGCGCCTCGAGCCTGCCCTGCGAGTTTTCGCCTCACCTCACCAAGCCGTCGTCGCGACCCGAACGGTGTGCACGCCGCGCCGGCGCGTTTCGTTGGGTTGGTCTCGGCGTTCCAAACGATGTCACTCACACGCACAATCCGAAATCCTTACACCGTCAGTCCCGTCACTCACCCACCTTCGTTTCTCCTTCTGGCAGGTTTCTAGAATCTTTCCTGCTGCGGACTAATCGGTCCCGGGCCCCGCAACGTGCGTGACGGGAAGGCCTGAAGAAGGGCCTTGGTGCGATGCAGCTCCCAGGTTGCTGCATCCATCCCATCCCATCCATCCAGTTTTGGTTTTTTTTTTTCTTCAACCATCCCTCTCGGGCCGCGCCAAGGACTCTCCTTCCACAAAGTCGCAAACGAAGCTACCGGCTGGGCGAGGCGAGCGAGTCGAGACTCCCGATTCTCGCGAATACCGGTAGACTTGGCTCCCTATCTTTTTTTAGCGAGACCGGCGGTTAGACGGATATGCCGGAAACCCTTGTGGGAAATTTGTGTTTGAATTGGCTGACCGCGGCGTCGTGTCGCCCATTTGCCACTCACTAAGTGGCTTTGCTGGTTTCGGGGTGTCTATCCGAGAGAGATAGAGGGTTTGTTACTCGGAGTTGTATTTTAGCACATAAAACCTGTTCCACGTCGTATAACAGTCAGGCAGTTTAGGTTCCAAGCAAGCCGTTTGTTGATCAGTCTCTCTCAAAAGAGGTTTGTGTGGAACTGTTGGACGTTGGGTGGATTCCCAGGTTGGTTGATCAGCCACTCAGGCTCCAATCTCGGGTTCGGTTCCGATGGATGGTGGGGTGGTGGGTGGGGCCGCCGATGTGATGGGATGGAGAACCCACTCCACGATCCACCCCTCAAGTGGATTATTAATCCAGTAGTGACCTCCTGATGACGGATAACTCCATTCGGCTGGGTCAAAGAGCTGCTAGCAACCTGGAACCTAACTCACTCTTGACAACGCTAACAGATCAGCGTCTAAACGCCGAAGACATGAGGCTGTCAGGCACGTGTCAGGGTTAATCAAGATCCGATCGAAACTCCCGTGATGTGAAGTTAACGACATTATTACACGTATACCATACTCCTCCAATTTTGGTCCCTGATATTCAAGTTACTCTGGACCTGCGATGTGGCGTCTAGCCGTTCCACGTGTCTTGGGCCCTCTGCAATGCTCAACTGGAAGGCAATGCCGAAGCCGCAGGGGGCCAGGGCAGGCAAAGTTACGTGTTTAAACGCCGCACGCCAATGACGGAGATTCCGTCCCTTGCCTCTTTTTTCTACTACGACTCTCCACACCGCGATCGAGGATGAATTGATGGATTGGATTCTTTTTCAGCTCCCGCCAAGATGCAGATATCCTAATCCCGGGTAGCCTCATCGCATGTGGAACCCGTGTTCTCGCCAAGCTTGGCAGAAGTACCTCCCTCACCTTCACCGTCGAACGCCAACAACGCCAACACAACCGAGAAGCGGCCCCATCGCAAACGCAACATCGATCCGCTTTCTCCTCGGGGGGAGGGAATCGTGACCATCGTGCATCAATCATCAACATCAGCATCTGACGTTTGGTTCATACACGCCCCTCCCCTCCCCTGCCTGTCAGTCGTCTTTCACACCTCACACCTCACACACCTCACCCGCCTTTCGGTTTTTTGACGTGTCCAGCAAGGTACTTTGTCCCACATCATGACTCGGTGCCCCCGTCGCCCGGCCCCCAGCCTCACGGCCCTAGCATCAACTCCGGATCTACCTGTCTGTTGCGGGTCTCTTTTTTTGAGCCGCCTTGTTCAATATCCCTGACATGCATCCTCGTCTTAACCCGCAATACGTTATTTTTTCCTTCTTTTTTGCATGATCCATGGCCTGTTGTTTTTCTACGTTTTACGTTTTTCTCTCTGTTTACCCCGTCATTCAAGCGGAGCGAATGATCCAAGGTTTCACTCAGCCGTCGGTTGCCGCCGGTTGCCGGGGCCGACAACATGTCGTGTTGTTACCATGTTATTACTCGATAATATCCACCGCATCTTGGTCAAACGGGCCCGACGCGCCGTTGTCGTTGACAAAAACTATTGACTCAAACCACTTATCTTGGCGGCAGCATCATGGTAACAAAATAACAGAAAAAGGACGCAGGAAAGAGAAAGAAAGGGGGAAAAAAGGGAGATAAACCCCCTCCCCCCTGTCTGCTCCGTACACATTACGAAAGAAAAGTGTCATCATTCGAGGTGGCCAAGCGGCCAAGAAGCGGGTTGGTAATCACGAGGACGGCAAAAGAATTGAGTTGATTCATCATACGTGTACTATGTTTACACGTGGATTTGGGAGGCCCTTTGTTTCCCGCCTTGATGCTCCCTGGGGATCAGCTCGCTTTCCCCCCTGGATCAGGAAAGTCGGGAACAGAACAAAGCCAGCCAGAGAGAAGAAATTCTAGAAGCATCAGAACACCCCAACCCCTTGCGCGATGCGACGTTGGGCCAGGGGTGGGGTCTCGAACCGCATTTGGGGCAGCGTCGCATCCGAGATCTCGCGTCCAATGGGGACGGTCCGCGTGGGACAAAATGGCAAGTTGGGGAAAGGCCTCTCTCCCTCTTGTGACTGAACTTGTTGACCAGCTTCCTGAACGGGCACAGACTACCGAGACAATGCCGTCACAACGCCGAGAAGAGAGAAGGGGAGCTCCTCCTCTTTTGGGTGTTCGCAAGCCAAGGGGAGGAAGGCGGGGAGCGAGAGAACGTTGCAAAGCAAGAGAAAAGATATGTGATGCGCTGAAAAGACCGACCGGGAGAAGAACAAAAAAGGGCCCAGATTATCAAATCACTATATAAAACCTGCTGTTGCTAGCTACTATGGACTTGCGCGCAGCCGATGCTTTGCAGATCTCTCTCTCGCTTCAAGCCGCTTCACGTCCCTCTCGCCTCTCGCCTCGTGCGATCTCGTCCGCGGGACCTTGATTCCAGATCCGACGTTGCAGAACAGGGCAGGTGTTTTGCTAATTGTAGAGTGGCATCTTGTTTATAGTGTATCTGGCCCTTACACGTGTTTATTGCACTCGCATTCGCGACGACGACGACGACGACGACGACGTTGTCGCTGTGGAAAGAGAATCTACCACAGTACACTACCTGGTCATGAACGTGCCATTGCTCCTTGGGAACCTCCGCTGCCAGCCATACCTTACCTTATCCCACGGCGCTAATTAAAACAACTCATGGACGTTTGTTAGCCTTCGCTGGGGCCGGCGTCTCGGAGGAGGAGGAGGAGGTGAGCTACCTGGTATCGCTGGGGCGGTCTAGAACCATGCCATGCCAGGCCAGCTCTCAACTGGGAAGGAGCTCAGAGGGAGGCGTACGGGGGTTGCCGTGGTTGATCAGGGACAGCGTCAGTGAATGATTGATTGAATTGCTGCTCTTTGGGACGGATGGATGGGATATACGCTACACTATTTACGTGTAGTTGGTGGGATCGGTTCTCATGCCCATCAATTCCAAATGCTGAAAGCAAGCAACTCGCGGATGCGCATACAGCTTGCCGTGATGCTCGCTCGCCTCGCTTACCTGGTAGCTAACGACATTCATTCATGAAAGATGTAAATCACTAGATCGAGGCGACCGCCAAGGACATGCGTGAACTTGATCCTAGCCAGCCACCTTTCTTTCATTACCAAGCTACTCGTCACGGTTTCCCCCGTGCTATGGCATTCTCGCGGAGAACGAGGCGTTATACATACATCCCCGTGGTATAGACCACCCCAGCTGGACTCGTTCTGAAGCCCGAGTCTGTCCGGTCTCTCTCGGGCACCTTGGCTCTCTCGCTCGGGCTTCAGAATAGAAGCCCAGGTGCCCGAGACTGTTTCGCTGCCCTGCTAGTCTAGTCAGTCCCCTCCCTCCCTCCCTCCCTACCTATCTAGCAAGGACCGGATGTGTGTGTGTGTGTGTGTGTGTGTGTGTGTGTGTGTCGTTCTGACTGATCAGAATCTACTATGATGCCAACTAATAACCCCTCACACTATTTAGCTGGGAGGTAGTGGTGGTGTGGTGAAGTTAGTTACTAGTATTGCATAAACTCAACCTCCTCGGGATACCACCTCGTCACGCACGCACGCACACGTGGATGGGTGGATTGTCTTGTCTTGGTGGTGATGGCTGCGGCTTGGGAGGAGAAAGGGGGATGCCGGAGCGGGTGTGACGAGACATGCTTTGCGTCTAGTCCCGCCATCTCCGGAGTTACCTAACCCCTATTGTCGTCATTGCTCCCCACCCCGGATAGGTTATCTTGACGATGGGAAGGGGGGAGGGTTGCTTCGTGTGGGTGTGGGTGTGGTTGGCGATGGAGTTGCTGGTGGTCAAGCACGCTTAGCTGGAGTCCTTATCTCACTCACTGCACTACGCTCATCTTTCTCGTCTGCCTAGTTATCTCGTAGTTGCTTCAGTTGCCTCGGTTGATGCCACGTGGGCATCTGTTTCGTCCTCGTGTGAAGCTACGATGGGAGTGAGTTGTGATGATGATATCGACATGTGTATGTCTGTCTGTGTGTGCATGCCGTATAACAAAATACCGAGGCAAGTTGAAGCAAGACTATGATCTACTAGAGATGTTTACCTGCCAAGCTGGGCAAGTGTCTGCTTGTCCGTGATCGACCTCAATCTTGACGCCGGTATCTTCAATGAGAAGTGGATGAAGTTATGGTAGAGAATATCCCTCTATCTTTGACCGGAGCCTCGGGAAACCCATCCAGCTTCCAGCACATGACAATGGTCCAGCAGCAGTTCAGGAAAACATGAACGAGACACACACACACGCAGAGATTCATCCGCCTCTTCCCTGATCAACCAATGCACCATCACATCACAGCTTACCAAGATAACCCAACCACCAAACCCTGATATCTCCCTCCCCTCTCGGGTCCTCCCGAACGAAACCATTCCAAAACAAGCAAACCCGAGCCCCGATGTCATTCCTCGCAAGTAAGCCTGCGTTTCTTCCCTTCATCCAGGGAAACCCGGGGGACGGGCAGAATCAGATCATGTCCCCCTCATCCCCTCCTCTCTGGTCCGTCCGCCCGCATCTGCTGCACGAGACAATACAACTGCGTCTGCATGGGATGGGGGAGAGAGCAACACTGCTCGCTTGCTGGCTGCAGACAGGATATCTGGGCCTGCTTCCCCGGACTGGACGGGTTTGCTCAAGACGCAGACGCAGACGCAGACGCAATGCATATGCAGTTCCAAACAAACCATGGCACGCCGTGATTCCAACAGGTTCCATACATACGCAACCCCATGCACACACATACACAGATGGAGAGAGAGAAAGACACACACACACACACACACACACACACACACACACACCACACCCACGAGAAGCGGAGCAAGTGTTCCCCAGAAACATGGACCCGTGAGTGTGAGTGGTGATCACTGACATGATGCCCAAACCCTGTGAAGTGTGAACACACACGCACCCCGCATGAAGCAAGCAGGACGTGGGAGAAGATCTCCCCCTCCTTGCCCCTTTTCATCCATCCATCCATCCACCCGACCATATCTATCCAACCACCAACCTACACAACATCCGCGCCGCGAATCCCATGACGACCACAGAAACCTCCACCGCGTATCCCACCTGACGTACGCCCAGTACAGACAAGGCGAGGTAGGCACCATAGAAAACCCTTGTATACCCACCCACTTGCCCATCCATGCAGCAGCCAGGCGTAGCCTCATTGACGCGCCTCGCCTGACGTGAGAACACTTCACACACACCCTCACTCTCCTCGCTCATCCTATAAAACAAACTTAATAAACTACCGCACTATGTGAGACGGGAGAGAGGGAGAGGGGGGGATGAAACGGTGATGAAGAGGGAGAGAGAGAGAGAAAGAGAGAGAGCCAAGAATCCATCTGCCGAAAGCCGAGCAGAGCAAACAAGCTTTGGAGGCCAAGTGATAGATAGATAGGTAGACAGTATACGTCTTTCGTGACCGGCACTACCTTCTCTATAGTATGTGCCTTGTAATGTCAGCTCATACATAGCTAAAGTATATCTATATGTGTTTAAGAAAACTGTATAAATCTTACTCAGCGTAAAGACCAACCACGACACAAGATGCGCCAGCCATTCATAGGAAAACGAACGATGGGAAACGAGAGACACAACGCAGTGCCCAACTCTTCACTTCACGTAGTTGAACAGGTCACACACACGCAAGCAAGGAGAGAAGCTGACAACAAGAATGAAACAAGATCAGGTACTCACTCAGCACCTCAGTCCCTCACTCCAGGGCCATCGAAGGACCAAAGCACCGTTCGCAAACCCATCAGTTTAATGATAATACCCACCTTCTACCTGCCAAAGGCAGAGAACAAGAAAACCTCTCTCCACCCCCCAGCCCCAAAAATAAACGTATAGAAAAAAAGACATTACCATTTGAACTGTGGCTAACCCCATGATTCCCCGATCCATTCTAGAAGTTTACAACGCCGCCCAAATGTTCCTTTTTTGAAACGGAAACGAAAACGAGAAATGAAACGAAATGAAACTGGCCTCCCCTATCCTAACTCTCATCCTCGATCGGCTTGTCGTGCCTCGAGTACATCTTGTACTCCAGCGACGTGCTGAAATCAAGCTTCTTCTGCTCAACCTGCTTCCGCGTTGCCGTGAGCATGGGATGCGGCAGGCCCATTGACTCGAGGAACGAGACAGCTAAACGGGAGAGAAAGGACTAGTCAGCGCATACTCCTCATCGTAACGGTCACAGTCATATTCAAAAACGGAGTTGATAAAACTTACTATCCTTCCACTCCTTATCCTGTCTCTTCTGGTCCCACTTGAGCTCCTCAGCCATGATATCAATCACCTTAGGCAGGGCCTCCAATGTAGCCTGGGCATTCAGAAACGCCAACCTCGTTCTCCTGGCCAGGACATCGACCGCCGTCTGCGCATACTCGTACCTGACCGCATACCGGATCTCGCCATCGACAAAGGGGTAGAGCTGGGAGATGCGCTCGCCCTTGGCAGGGAAGCGCTTGTCCGTGGCCTTGCACAGCGCGGCGACGGTCCAGGCGCGGTCGCCGTAGCTCTCGGTCAGGTGCTTGGCGACCTCGGTCTCGACGCCAAAGTGCTGGATGAGGTGGATGAACAGCGTGCGGCTGAAGCCGTGGGCACCGATCAGGCGGACGCGGTGCGTCTGGCAGGACCCGTCGAGACTAGCGCCGTCATCAATCTGCTCGGTACCGCTGACGCGGGGCGCGTTGGTGACCTGCCGCGTCTTGAGGCCGAACTCCTTGACCGCGGCGTCGACGCACTCCTCGGCCATTTGGCGGTATGTGGTCCATTTGCCGCCTGCGCAGGTGAGGAGACCGGAGTCAGAGATGTCGATCAGATGGTTCCGTACGAGTGACTCGGTGTTCTTGGCCTTGGGGTCCTTGACAAGCGGGCGGAGGCCGGACCATGCGGCAAGGACATCGCCGCGACGGACGTTGATATCTGGCGAGAGGTAGTGGCTAATCTCGTTCAAGATCCATTGAATTGACTTCTCGTCGGGCAAGGGGTTCGTGGAGATCTCGGCGGGCTCATCGGTCGTGCCCGCGATGGTGTTGCCTTGCCAGGGCAGAAAGAAGATGACTCTGCCGTCGGACGTTGAAGGGTCGATCAAGCCCATCTTGCCAGGGCTGTAATAGCCGGGAAGGATGACGTGCACACCAGATGCCGGTGCCACAATTTCCTTGCAACTGGGGTCGTCCAGCTTTCTTATGCCGTCTGTAAAGGGACCCGTGCAGTTGATGATGCATTTGGCCTTGACGTTGAACCCATCAACTTTCTTGCCATTCCGCTCAGGGACCCTGTCATTGACGGTCGCGCCGCAGAGCTTGCCATTCTCGTCTTTCAGAAGAGCGGTAACCTCCATGTGGTTGACCACGGTAGCCCCGTATAACGCTGCTGTCATGCCAATCGAGACGTTCATCCGGGAATCGTTGTGCGCTCCATCGTAGTACACCAGGGCGCCGACGAGGTCGGATTGCTTGAGCATGGGGAATGCGTCGATCGCCTTGCTCTTGGTCAGGAAGTACGAGCTCTCAATGCCCTCGCTTCCGGCCAGGAAGTCATAGAACTTGGTGCCGGCCCAGTAGTATGGAACCTTCCACCACCTGTCGAGGGGCAACATGATGGGCAGCCACATGCTCAGATGCGGCGCCGTCTGCAGGAAGTACTTGCGCTCCTTAAGCGCCTCCTTGACCAGCTCGTACTGGGCATAATCCAGGTTCCAGACAGCCTTCTCCAGATAACGCACTCCGCCGTGTACCAGCTTGGTGCTCTTGCTGCTGGTGCCAGAGCTGAAGTCGTCACGCTCTACCATGGCGACCTTGAGACCGCGTGTAGCCGCATCCAGAGCAACTCCGGCACCAGTTGCGCCGGCGCCGATAACGAGGAGGTCATATTCATCTTCCCCGCTCTCGGAGTTGCTTTTCTTGAGGTCGGCAATCTGCTCAGCTCGCGATTTTATGCGGGGGAAGCGAGGCAGCCTGAACGTGCCGTCGGCGCCGAAGATAGGGGGAGGGACGGCGGGGCCTTCGTAGCCGGGGATGTTTCGTGGTCGGTACACGTAATAGAGGGCGCCACCAGTCGCGCCGAGGGCGGCAACTGGGGCTATCAGCCGCCGTGTCCTGGAGAATCGCGACATGGCCGGGTCGGCGCAGAGCAGTTGCGGGTTGCGGCGTGCAGCTGCAGAGTGAGTCGGAGATGGGACGAAAGCGGACGAAGCAATGGTGCTTTTTGTTGTTCAAGAAGTGCTGCTGTCTTGTTGATCTGGTACCTTAGCTCCACACCAATGACGCAACCGGACGTCCAAGCAAGGGTCAGTCAGATTGGTCAGGTCAGGGAACAAGCCAGAGAGTCCGCGTCAACCGCCGTGCCGCAACCTCGAAGCTGCTGTCTCAGGTCGTTGAAGGTGAATTCCTGACGATGTATCGACATACGTCGGTTGCGGTGATCGTCGACGCAGTATCGATTTATGTGGACGACAGGCGGAGGAGGAGATGTTCCGAAGGAGCGACGATGGGAACCGATCCAGAGGGGCGGGAGGGACCTCGGAGGGAGTTGCAAACGACCAGAATAGAACTGCAGGCGGGAAGCGTGGCAATCACTCCAGGTCAGGCAAGGCAGGCATGTATTGTACCTACTGCCAGGGTCCAGGGTCAATCCAATAAAGAAGGAAATAAAACTTCAAAAAGGTCCCTGGGCAGTCAGCGCGCCCTGCTGCGAAAGGACGACGAACAAAGTTTTCTTAGGTCCAGATCGCGCCAATACCATCCATCATGGCGGGAAGATATGCTACCTCCATTGCCTCAGGTAAGGTCACAGGTCAGGTAATTGCCTCGCCCGTCGCTCCAGGACCAGCCGGTTGCGGCAAAACCACGCCGTCCTCGTGCTCCGGCACAGCGAAGAGGGCAATCAATGCCACCTGTAAGGTAGGGACAAAGCCGGCAGGTAGCCAT
This sequence comes from Cercophora scortea, assembly GCA_033439705.1. Taxonomy (NCBI): domain Eukaryota; kingdom Fungi; phylum Ascomycota; class Sordariomycetes; order Sordariales; family Lasiosphaeriaceae; genus Cercophora; species Cercophora scortea. Next base: position 2,065,751 of record JAUEPO010000005.1, on the reverse strand, counting down.
GAGATGGAATGGCGTGAAATGGTCTGAGCTGGCTGGCCGAGCTGGGAGCTGCCAGTATGAAAAAAGGTGGGAACTTGTGTTGCAGAGGGGAGAAACTGGAAGGGATCCTCGCTTGCCCCCACGTACCCCAGGTCTACGGGGTTAGCTTCGTCCTCTCAGGACCCTGAGCTGCACCACGCGCCCAGCTCCTGCCCCATAACTTGCGGCAAAATCGGGGAAGCTGGCGGGCACAAGCACAGGCGGAAAGGCCTGGCACTGGGCAGGTACCCGTCGGACGAGTGCGACCGAGTATTTTCCGCCAATCAAGAGCTGTAACCAGCTGAATGGAAGGTCCCGACACGCCCTCAAATCAGCCGGCACATCTGATTCTTGTACACTGTACGCCTCACACTGCTCGGCAGACAAAAGCCCGGACAAGCAAGCACCCGACGGGTACCTTTTTTCTTCTTATGAATTGTGAGAGAAAAATCCAGATCTGTGGTGACACAGGTATAACAGGTATAGTACCTCAAATATGCTTGGATACTATACGCATGTGACAATCCGGCTGGCTGGCGAGAATTCGATGCTATTCAAGCAGCTTTGAAGACTGCGTTTTCTCGAAGATCTGCCTTCACAACCTGGGGCTTCCATGCAGCCACTTTCTCTCCCTTTCTCCCGAACTCTAATAATCGGCCATTTGTGACGAAGTAGTGATCTACCTGGAAATCAACTCCCACATTGAGTAAAATGCCCCGTGATGTCTATACGAAATAAGGATCCGAGGCTGTAGTATTACTTCATCTCCAACATCAAATTTCCAACTCCATCCCTTACCTATACCGCCTCGACAAACCCCTCGTCACTGGACAGCAAGCTACAACCTTGAAGTCGACGACCCTCCAGGCCTGATCCACGCACCTGGATGTATTTCAAGTCTAACCTATCAGCCTTATGGGGGGAGGAGGGGGGGATACCCTGGGTCCTCGGCACCACCTTCGTTCTCGGTAGCGGATGTCGAGGCATGGGGTTGGGCACAATCCGACGTCACTTTCGTCCTCGTCGCTCTCGGCACACTTCGTCAACGGTGAAGCTGGGGAATGGTCGGTTTAATTGATTAACCGGGCTACCAAACATTCGGGGGACCTCGAGTTCCGATTAATGTAGGAAAACGCCTTGGTCTATATGATGTCCTGCCAGATCCGCTCCGATTGGGCAACGCGATCTACGAAACGCAAATACATGGCTCCTCTCTGGTGTTGCGTCAGAGATGATTTGGGCGTGGAAGATAAATCGGTTCCGAGGGTTTGAAATCAAACATCCAGACATGATCCTGCAAATCATATGACACTTTAGGAACTGGCCGGCATTTCGACAAGTTGTTGCCCCCATTGTGTCTAGGCGTGCGTCATATATCGGTCACGGTCACAATCATGCCTCTCCGCTTCGACAAAGCTTTGCAAACGAGTTCTAAGGAATCAAGGTCGCACTCTCGGCATTGTACAGTATTTACACCCAGTGTCATCTCCTCCAGCTTCGATGCTCCCCCTGCATTCCCGTCCCCCCTAATCTTGTGTGTTACACAGGCGATCCGACGAGGCTCATTGCGTCTATGGACAAAAGAAAAGTGGCGTGAATTATGCCTTGGAAGATGGGGACTGGACGTGTCCCTTGCCAGAGTAGCCCTCGGACGAGATACCGGTCAACGGGTCGGATTTTTGAGCCTGTTAGAATCGGCGGGTTAGCGACTAGAGCTACGATGACGTGGGTTTTGCGGGAACAAGCCGGGGGTATACGCACAATCAGGAACTCGTTGGTAGCCTCCTGCCACTCCTTGGTCATGGTGGACGGGGGCGGCTTGGCAAAGGCTCTCATGATCGCAAAGATGGCGAAGCTGAGGCCGAGACCGAAGAAGGTGTAAAGAGCGACCTTCTTGCCCTCACCCGGAGGAGGAAGAGCGCGAGGGCCATGGGGGCCGAAGGCAATCCAGTAGGCTACACCAATTAGTCGACGTTAGCCTTGTCATTTGGAGACTCGGCCCCAAGCTGAAGCTCCAACCCGGGCCGATCGAGGGGTTATCTGTCGGTCGCAACCATCTCCCCCAAGCGCCCCATCCATCAATTGGCTTCCCTGAAGCTTCGACGCCCATCCCCAGACAGATGCTGAAGAGATGCTGGAGCTTCAAATCGTGCGTAGATGGATGGCCGGGGAGCTAGCCGACCGGTGCAATGCACCACGATGCTACTTACCGGCCTTCTTCTCCTGGATGGTCAGCTCGGTCCAGCTCTCCTTCATGCGGTCGCGCAGAGCCATCCAGAGCTCAGCCTGCTCCTGCATCGGCAGACCCTCCCATCTCTTCTCGATGTTGGCTAGCGTCGGATTGGAGATGGCGTGGGTGGTGGCAGCACGGCAGCCGAGGGCCACGGTGGTCGAGGGGCGGGCAGCGCGCACGGCGGCCTTGCGCAGCGCGGCGGTCGCGGGTGTTCGAAGCATTTTGACGTGAGGTTGAGGTGGTGGTCGGGGACGGCTTCGGCGGTGAGAGTGGAGATGGGTCAATTGAGCTGTCCGCGCGGGTTGACGGCCTAGAGCTCCTTCGTCGACGTTGTTTTTTGTGAGGTGTGAAGTCATAAAAAGGACGAGCTTTTTTTGGGGCCGCCCGGCCTCAGCTCGGAACAGTGGACTGTGGGAGTGGTCTGATGGGACTTGGCAGCCCGTGTGCTGCCGCTTTGCTTGCCCCGTTTATTCCCGCCTGCCCTGTCGTGCCTGTCTTGCGTCGTTCCGTTTTCACCTCGAAAAGCCGCCCCACTAGAGCTTTAACTAGGTCGCGATTGGCTGCAGTGTACACCATAGCACAGTGCAAGGTAACTCCGAAACGGCGCTTTCATTGACCCATACGCTTTACGGGTTACAGAGTTCAACCCCGAGCACCGGGCTGCCTTTTAACTTGAACAGCACTTCACGTATAGCTTCAATATGCAGGCGGAAATAAAGAGACCGATCTGACCATTGGGAGTTGTATGAATTCAATATGTGCTACCTGCCTGGATCCGTCGATGAGTTTGACCGTGCTAACCCTCGGTCAGAGTCAAGGCAGTTTCGAGGAAGGTTCGAGGGAGACCCAAGGCAGGTGCTTCTCGAGGCACCATGAGTGCCTTCCCACTTTCGTTGACATGGCCGAGCGCTATCATGAAAGGCTCTCCTACAGCTTGAAATTTGTGAAACTCGAAGATTTCTCCCATCATCTTCAACTAGGAGCAGAGGTCAACCATGGCACCTTCCGCGCCTCTCACTCCAACTCCGCAAAGGATCGCGACGCCTAGCCCACCAGACTCAAGCGCACTCGTCATGGCGTGAGTAGAAAGGAAACCTGATCTATCCCTACCGAGCAGAAGAGATCGGCAATTGATGGGAACCTGGTTCCTAGTCCAAACACCCAACAACGGCGTTCTTCAACTCGTTTGCGCCTCCAAAAACGTCCAAGGGAGAGCGAGGGTCCTGCGGACGAGACCGCGAGTGAACCTGTAAAGAAGACCTCGCGATCTTGGAGTGTAACCACGACCAGGTCGTCTGGGTCCATCTCTCTCGGAGCCCTGACTCCAGCCCAGACACGCCTTTCTGGCACTCCAAACCCAAATGTCGCCAATGCCGGCGAAGAGGCTGGCTCGCAAGACGACTTCGAAAGAACCATCGACGCAGCAGCACCTAGCCGGGGGGGCTCGCGTGAACCAAATGACCAAAACGATACACGACGGCAGGCTCAGGCAGTGCTAACCGAACCTGGACTGGAAGTCTCCAGTCAGCTCTTCGAGGATTCGGACTTGTTTACCAGTGTTCTCATGAATTATTATCTGAAGCTGGCTGTGTGCAGGACCTCACACATGACGACCGTGGACTGTCGGCTGCTCCAACCTACCCAAGAACCGCCACGCGAGGAAGATGTCCGGCGTCTGCAGGGGCTACTTGTATTCCCCTCCCCCGTAACTGAGATTCCCGTCGGTCTCAACGTCGACGCGAAACATTAGGTCTGTTGCCGGTTGTCGTTTGGCGAACGAAACGTAACGGTGTTTGACTCCTTTGAATGCACGTTATTCTTTCTGGACTGTCACAAAATGCTCAGAGGTTTTATCACAACTTATCTGCCGGGAAGAGGAGGTTTTAACGATCCATCGAGCTGGACCTTTCTTAAGGCCCGTTGCCCTCAAATCAATGGTTACGACTCTGGTGTATACACGGTGGCCGTCGCATTCCATCTTGCTGCCGGTATTCAGCTAGACCATACAATCGACTGTGTACTGTGGCGCTATTTGCTGCTTTCTCTGGCGTTGGACCGCCCATTCGACAGCGTCCTGCCTAAGTCAATTCTGGCGGCAGATACATCACTTGCCGCATCTCCGCCGACCATGGATGAAGATCTCGCTGACTTGGGCTTCGAAGGCTCTAAGATTCTTCGACGAGCGGCCGTTCAGCATAAGTTGGAGATCAAAACCTATGAAGATCGCATGGTCGAAGTTGAAGATCGCTCCGACGCGTTAGGCCGGCTTCGTCAAGTGGCAGGCAAATTTGACGGCTCTCGACGAGCGCTGAGGAAACAGTTTGAGGATGTCACAACCTTCTTTGCACTCCTGGATAAGATGACGGTAGCATATGTCGAAGGTGCCGACATGGACGCCTTGCGAATTAAGTCCGCCGCGATCCTCCGCGAGAAGCGCCACAAGATCGAACTGCTTGACAAATATTCTTCGCGGTGGGCAAGACTGAGCAAAGATCTGGCCAAAGCTGAGGAAATGTTGGAACTTTCAATCGAAACCCTCCGCACGCATCTCAGTAGTGTGGAGGAGGAGTGGTCGTGGGCTCTGAACTTGGCGCTCGATTGAGTGTATGTGAAGTATCTGAGCCTGCGGTTAGGATGGCTGTCAACACTACGCGAGCACGTGAGGGTATTCGGGGTTTGCTATCTCAAACTTATGCTGCGTCAAAGTTTATCCGCAGGCCATGCCTTTGATTTATGGTGGAATGGGATTTCGTGAATCATATTTCCCCAAGTGCCTGGTAGTTAATCACTTAATTCTAGCTGTTGCTCATTTCGTCGAGGATGCCATCCTTCTCATGTGTTTCACTGTTAGGTGCTCTCATATTTCGTGGTGAAGTGTTATATATACACAAAGAAATGGAGGTCCCGTTATAAAATCTCAGTATGCCTACTGGTTTTTCTTGGCCTGACGAGACTCTGTGAAGCCATCAGCCTTTTTACCCTCAGATGCGTCTGGCGACTGAGGTAAGCCTGAAGGAGTCGTTTTCCTGCTTATAGTGTGAGCTCGGTAGGTGAGATCTCGCTTCCATTGAGGACTTACAACGGGTCAGATGAGATGCGCTCTTGATGTAGCTCTTGTAAACTGGGGCCGAATGTGTAATATGCTGCCAAATGTGTTAGACCTAGGTGTGCTCTCTTTAAAAAAGGGGCTAGAAGAACTGACCATTCGTCACGCCAAAGACCGCGACCAAGCCAATGGTCAAGATCTTGCGACCGCTCATTTTGTATTATTGAATTGTTGTATGAATCGGGACAAGGGACAATCCTCTCTCATAGGAGAATTGCTCCAAGTCAGACCGCTCAGGCTTTGGAATGCGAAGGGTTATTGGCGAGATTTCCAGGGAGGATTGAGTGTTGTCAGCGGAGTTTTGGGGGTTCTCGTTGCCAGAGCGGCAAGTTACGGAATGGATTTCTGGGGTACAGGTTACGGGTTACAGTGGCGACAACGGGAGTCCGTAACACGTAAAACCGTACACAGTACTGTGTACAGTGCTATGAGCCAGCGCGTGGTCACTAGCCCCACCATAGCTCAAGTCGCGTCTCTCGCCGTTAATTACGCGTTTTACCAAGAGGCAAACCTGGAACCCATGCAACAATTAACCCATACTATCACTGATTAGGTATCCGTATTCCCGTCACCAACCTGGATTGCCATATCGCTACCTACCGTAGGCAGGACGACGCAGCGGCCCAACGACACCACCACGCAAAGATGCAATGACACATGGGAAATGACCAGTCAACGCCATGAGGAACTGGAGGGAATTGGGAGAGGTTCCAGATTCGGACGACGACGACGAGAGCCTCGACGATCTTGAATCGCAGCAAGACCAGCAAGCACAACAACTCCAGAGGCAAGGGTCCGCCCAGTGTCCCGTCGAGGACGGGGATCAAGATGAATTGGCAGAGGATGGCCCTTTTCTCCCCGGCAAAGCAGCCCACCAGGACCAGAGCATTCGTCATACTGAACACCACTTCGAGGACGAGGATGAATTGGCAAAGGACGAAACCCCGCCTCTTCCCAAGGCCCTTGGCGCCAGCACCGACGACCCGAAATTGCACAACGAGCCTGCCCAGAAGAGCCCGGATCATCTCGACGACAATGACGATCAACTGCTCCCACGCCGGAAGGACTCCGACGTTTGGAGCATCCCGAGCTCTCCTCTCTCCCCACCTCCTTCCCAGGAGAATGAAACACCCGATGTCATTTCTACCGATGTCCACCCAGGTGGCGAAGCGTCAACATATACGCTTGACGAGCAGCCCCCGGTCGTTGAAGCGGATTTCCTGATCGATGATATATCGGCAAGCTATGTGAGGGATGCAGTTCTACCTCCTCGCGCTTCTCCTTCGACTCCGGCCTCGAACGCCAACCGCCAGAGCTTTCCATCGTTACAACGAATCGACGCCAGCCAGGCACAAAATCACGAGAGAGCAGCCGAAGAGGAGCAACATCTTTCGAGACAGGCGGCTGTTCGGCTAGAACGATCGTTACGACCACGAAAACCGATCCAGCAGCACCCATACCTCCTCGAAAATGCACAATACTCGACCTTCATGAAGTCTCACGGAATGAAACCGGTCAAGGTTGTTATAGAGTCTCAAATGACCAATGGGACAACCGAGGAGGAGGACTCTCAGGAGCGGGAGTTCCAAGCTGAGGAGAGTCAGGAGACAATCCGTAATGCACCCACAGAAGAGGCTGATGGAGTTGACATTCCCATTATGTTCAACGACGATGCTGGCGATCCATATGAGCTGCCTTTGTCTCCCTCGCCGCCCAAAACATCACCGACGAATCTTCACTTACCAGCCGGTAACTCTAGCCAGCAGACTACCGGAGATCACACGGATGTCACAAGTGTTTCCGGCGATGAGGAGGAGTTTCCCTCCCTGGATAAGCTTATGCCAGTACCTGCGAAACTACCACGCTCACGGAACCTAAAGCGCCAAAGCTCTGGAATGCTGTCAGCAAAGTCAAAACGACAAAAGAACTCTTTGATCACGCCTCAATCAACGTCCCCCCATCGTGGGCTTATAATACCCCCAACAACTGTATGGGACCTGTCCTCTTCGCCCACAGAGCCTGAGGCAAACAACGAGCAGTCTCAGATCTTGGGAAATACGCCCAGGTCTCCAGAACGAGCACCTGCAAGAGCACCTGCAAGGACCCCCGCATCTTCACGGAGACCGCCATCGTCTTTGCGTCTATTGCAAAACTTCACAAGCGACTCTCCCGTTCTGGAAGATGAACCTCGCGAGAGCGATGCGAGTAACTCGGACTCGGATTCGGCTTCCTCTACACGCAGCTCAGTCAGCGGCTCCGAGGTTATTCGCAAAAACGGCCGAAGAATTCGTGGCGTGCTGCCGGCTTCATGGCTTAGACTGGATCAGAAAAAAGACCGAGCCGTCGTTCGGAATACCAGGAATAGCCCCGAGCCTCTTCTTGACCAAGGCCCAAGACGTGGCGTGGCTCTACCGAGACATGGCACCCCAAAGCAGCCACCATCTACCGCCGTATTCCTTTTTAACGATTCAGACGATTCCGACAACGGAGTAACTCGACCGCGAGCTACAACTGATGACGCTTTTCGTGCTGTACCAGATGTGGTGGTTCTCGATGATGACGACTATGATAATGACCATGATGATGACGATGGAGCTTCTGTTGTGGAGGAGGATATCATTGACAGGATGCTCCCTGGAAGGAAAAGAGTAGGCTCTTCCAGCCGCTCGCGACATCCGAATAAAATAAGGAAGAAGTCGGCGTTCTCTGGGCCGGGTCGAGCGTCTCGACAGCCAAGAATCACCCAACTTCTTAGCCGATCAGAGAGCGCAAGCAATACAACGACACCGTCAAGGAAAGGACCGACGAGGCCCAAGCCACAGGGAGGAGAAAAGCACGTCTCGACAAACAAGCGGCGCTCAAAGAAACGGGCGACAACGCCCCCACAGCTGAGCATTCTGGATGTCATGGAGCCTAAAGCCCCGAGATTCATCAAAATTGCTGCCCGTAACGTCAAAAAGAAGGCAAATCTGGGGAAAGCCAGCCCGTCCAGGAAGATCATTAGCCTGGCGAGCCGGGGAGATAACATTGATGCTTTATCGGCTCTCCAAGACTGGAAGTCCGGTAAAACGAGGCCCAAGATTGCTGACCGGCCACCAAAACAGCCCGATGCATTGGGCACGAGAGCGCCTCTGCAAGAAATACTTCCTAACATGATGCCCGAGCCTCCCGAGACTCAGCCAAGACAGGCTTTTTCATACCCCAGGAAGTTAGCCAGACAGAGTAGCCTCAACAGATTTGTCACTGTTGACAGCGGTAATGCTCAGAAGGTCCCACGCACGCCTCTGAGGCCAAAGCCAGTTCACCGGAAACCATTTCAAGATCGTAGCGCAAGCTATCGGCCTGCGCAGCTAGAGACTGCCGAGGAAGAAAGTCGGGGACGAGGGCTCACTTCTGCGAAACGGTCTCTTGATGCCCTCTTCAGAAAGACGGGGAAAGTGATTGGGACACCAACAAGTTACCGGTCAGCGGAGTTTGATGATGCATTTCTCCCAGCCTTGGGTGAATCAGAGCATCGTCAAACCAACGATATTTTGGACCCCAAGGCTTCATCAGTTACGCGAGCGCCGACGACGGCAAATGCGAAGTCGCGCTTTCGAAAGAGGGCGGCGCCTCAGTATATTGATCCTGATGCTCCACAGTACGCTCGAGCAAATGATCCTTTACCGGCTGCTATGGCTGTTGCGAGGGAGATAACGGAAACGGACAGTCCTGACAAGCTCAAAGGACTCCACCCGTATGGTACCGTCTATACGCAGCACTTCGAAGTCTTTCCCTTAGAAACGGGTACATTCTTTCACGAGACCACCGTCATTGGTCGTGGATATGTCAAGAAAGCAACAGAGGTCGGCCTTCCTCAGAGGATCCGTCGCCACAAACCGGCTATCTCCTTCGTTTTCGACGAGCAAACTCTGAGCTGGGGTCCCTGGGACGACAGGACATCTTCGGAGTTTGGCATTCTTGTCGATTGGATGGTTGATCAGTTGAGTCCCAGCGGTGCTGCGGACAACGAGACTGTGAATCACAGGACTGTTCAAGCTGCCGACTTCATTCTCGAATACATCCTTGACGCCCTCAGTGTCCAGGATGACGACAATGAAAAGGCCTTCCTCTCGAGATCTTTTGAGGTTTTATCTAGCTTCGTCAGCAGGTTCGAGTCTCTTGGCTGGACGGGAACACCCGAGAAACACAAAAAGATTCGCCTTGATGTTGCTACTCGTGTTTGTGTGGCGATATTGGCAATCCAGTCATTGAGTCGGGCAGTTGGGGACGATCCTATGCAAAGCTTCGCCGTCGAGGAGCTTCTCAAACGATTGGCGTCGGTGGCAGTGAAAGGCCTGCTAGATCTCGGCCTCGGGGAGTTAAAGGAGTTGTATCCCGATTTGCAGCGCCCTACGGCCAGAGAACGAGGCATACGCCCGAATCAAACAACTGCAAATTGTTGGGTGGTTATGATGCGCGTGCTAGAGAGTGCCAGTATTCCAAGAAGCTCTTTCTGGGATATTACTCACTCCATCATGCTGAAGCCCGGCGTTGCTTCAGGTTCGGACACCCAGGCTTTCGAACGTCTCTGGCAAGACACATTCACGCTATTGCCTCTCAGCGAGATCGAGAATACTGGACTTCTGATCCCTGGAATGAGGAACGCAACCCCTTTAGAAGGTTGGACCTTGCCACAACAGCTTCTGAAGCGCGTTTTCAGTCTTTACAAATTGAATCACCGGCAGTCACCGAGTTTCAATGAATATTGCCGGGCTCTGGTTGCCCGTTGTTACTACCTGGTTCAACTATGGGGCTGGCGCAAATGCACTGGAGTCATCGGGACGATCTTTGACTTCTTCGGCTCACAGGGCCTTGAGCATCTGAGGAATGAAGAGGTCCACCGGTCCCCTCGTTTTCTTGACGAACTTCACCAGAACCCATCATTGTCCATTGACCCGGGCGATCGTTGCTTTCACATTTTCCTCAAAGTTTTGGCTTTGGCGATTCAACGCCTGCAGAAGCTTGGACGTATCAATGACATCAAAAATCTGGTTGCCAGAACCCTTCCGAACCACGACAGGCAATATCTCAAAGAGGATACTCTCCATCACCACCAGCTTGCTGCCCTGAGAAACCATCACGATCTTCTGTGTACCTTGTTTTGGGCAGCTCCTCCTGAACTCCGGCCGGCGGTTCATCTGATAGAGAGACTGGTCAACCCTGGAAGTGCCCACAAAGAAGCATGCCTGATCAACATTCGGGCATGGAACCAGCTGGCACGTTTTGTCATATCCAACAACGAGGGCAGTGCGACCTTCAGACCATTTGTCACTTGGCGGAACAGTGTCTTCAACCAAATCCTCGACCAGTATCTGTCAGCGGCATCCGACATTGAGCAGCAATTTCAAATTCTGTCCAAGGATGTCCCGGGCATTAGCAGAGACATGCGGGATGACATGATTGCGAAGAACAAGGCAACAGCGATGGACCTAATTCACGCGTCTTTGAAGGCTTCTCTTGACGTCCTGCAGCACGCTACATCGCTCGAGGCGACTGTTTATACGCTGAATATTTGTAAGTACCTCGTACTGCGCTCCCATTTTTGGGCTGTGGAAGCTGACTTCACTCTAGCTCAATTGCAGAAAATCTTCACCAGTCTTGACCTCCGCATTCCCGGCTTTGACTGGGGCGTGTTGCAGGTAGCTATTGAGACACTGGAGCATTGTCTAAGCCGTATCGATCAAGTTTCCGAAGAGCAGTACTCCAGTGAACTTGCTGGCACAATCGACTCTACTCAGGTCGATGATGCTGTCCTTGTAAGTTACCCGAGTATCCACCAGGCCCAAAGCGCATTGATCTGACTTTTCACAGCTGGTCCATGAGCAGATAACCAAGGAGTTCTTTTGGATGGGCCGCGCAATTCTCAAATTGCCTACCAAGCTACCCGTTAAGGGCTCAGTTGCGAAACACGACAAGCAAGCTGCCTGTGCTGAGAAGACCGTCATTTTAGCTGCCAGGCTGGCCGCCAGATTCATGAAGGACGGGCTCACAGTATGTATTCCCATGAGGTGACTCTTGTGTTTATATAACCGCTGACGATCCCAGCAATTATCTCCCTACTTCTCCAAAGGAAAGCATGGCTTGTTCTCAGACATGCCAAAGAAATTGGATGGCATGGAAAGAAGATATCTTCCTCTGTTCCTTGCGGTTCTCGTCAAAAACAACATCTTCGACAAATTCAAAGAAATCGCGACCAGCCTCTTGGAGCTTTGGGTTCTGTCAATCATCAAGCCCTCGCGGTACCTGGGGTTCGAGAACTACCTTGGCGAGGCACTGCAACGACACGACTTGCCTTTCATAAAGAAGGCCACGGTGACCGTCGGAATCGCGCAGGACTACAACTCAAACCATGATATGTTTGCGTGCGTCCTGCACCACATGCGCAAGTCCTTGCGTGAGACTGGGTCGACTCTTGCGAAGCAGCTCCGGGACGGATATTCAAAGACTCTTCAACTGGCCATGCAGAAGATGAAGGAAGACCTAGCACTCTTGCGACCAGAACCATTGGAGCACGAGGAATACATGAAGTTTGTGAGGCAGCTGATCTCGCTCATAAAGTCCCACGGGATTGGCATCTGTGTGGTTGATCCGTTTTTTACCCAGCCGAGCTTAGATTACTCCCCTCCAGTACAGGACCCCCAGCTGCATATTGCCGGAATTATTGCGTACGGGGTCAGGTTGAGTGAGAACGAGGTGACTGCTGTTCCGCAGCTCTTCCATTACCTCTACAACAACTTCAAGATCGCGCTCGGCAACGATAGGGTGCGCCAGGAGGGCAGCATTCTCGTCAAGGCGATGTCGAACAGCCACGTCTTGTCCTTCCTGTTGCAATTTATGATCCCGGCGATCATGGAGGCATGTTCGCAGACGAGCGATGCCTGGCTTCTGCTGGAGGTGTACGTCCGCGCGTTGGACAACGTATTGAGTAGGTCTTGTCTACCGAGGGAACTCGCGGACGCCGATCTCGAGCATGCCGCGGGCATCTTGATGCACCTGCTCTCCTGGTTTCGTGCCCTCCGGGATAGCGGCTCGTCGACGCCTTCGGCAGAACAACTTTACATCATCGGACTACTCGTGACTGTTGCCGATATGCTTCAGCCGAGTCTCAGAGCCGCTCTGTACTGCGATGAGATCCACCCGGGGCTTTCTGGAGTCGAAACAACGATCACCTCGCTGGCAAGTGTTTTCACAGAAGCAATGAGCCATGTGAGTGAAGTCATTGCGTCACCCGATGCCGAGATTTCAGTTAAGGATGTTCGCGTCGCAGCTCTTCTAAGTGGTCTGCCGCCGCCGGATGGCTCCGCCACGACGGTCGCTGGGAAGAATGCACGCGTGCAAGAATTTGCCAGAATCATCGTCTCGGATGTCCGCAAGAACTGGGTTGTCTCGGACAGCTATGTGACGCTGCAGATGGTGGGCAGAGCTGCGGCAGCCCCCACGGCGACACAGCGCCAGGCTGGGCAGGGGACTCGTTATGGACCGTGGGTTGTCAGGGAGCTCTTGCGGGATCTGTGCGGGCAAGCTGGTCGGTGGAAGCTGGGACTGGGACGGCTGCAATCTGGGGAGGAGGAGGGGAGAAGTGTGCGTGGATGGGGAGTTGGTGGAGATAGTCTGATTTTCTAGAGGGTTTTTACAAGCGATGGCTTATGGGTTTGCTGTTGTCTTGGGCTTGCATACCTACCTTGGGATAGACCGGTTGTGATTTGCGATGAGGGTAGAAAGCGGGTGCATGAAGACAAAAGAGGCATGATTAGTTACGAGTTAGCAGGTATGGAAACTCGAATTAAGAGAATGAGGCAAGAGAAAATAAGAGGAAATATTACTATGTTTTGTTCCGCGAGAGCCGGATAACTCGACGCATGTGCGGGTGATGAAAATGAATATATAAACATGCACTGTTCAAGTTCATCGTTGGCTTACTATTTTCCCCTTGTCTCAGGGGCTCTTCAGGGAAACAAACACTGGCCAAAGCATGATTGGGCGGCCGGCTTACCTAATACACCAGCAGACGGTCCAGCTCTCGGCTGGCAGCGGGTGAAATTCGATGGCGCGCCCCAAAGTTTCTTTCGTCAGTCGCGACGGCAGTTTGTTAGTCGCCCCAATTGGTCCCGCCAATCCTCCATTGGACCTTGGACCTACAATACACGTACTGTACCTTTACATAGCGGGTGATATTTTGACACCTCGACCGACAACGCGCCGCACCATTCCACACCACCCACCCCCTGCGTCCCTCCCAAGACTCAATTGGACTCGACATTAGCGGCGCAACACCACGAACTACCCAGATGCGAGCCTGGCAACGGCGTTGACACTTCCCAATGCCTGCCGCTGGGGCCCGAGCCCTTCTGTCGGCCAAAGCGAGATGCTCCTGTCGACATGGCCTTGGCCTTAGCCTGCCTCTCCCCCGCGTTGGCGCCAGTGTCGTCCATCACCATGAGGCGGCACCACCCCACGCCCGAAGCTTTCGAACTTCTGCGGCCGCCCTAGAGCCCGATGTTCCCGAGAAGAAATCCAGCGACAACCTCCCAGCCAAGCCTGCCTCTGCCGCCACCGAAGAGCCCGCCACTACCGCTGCTGCCGCCGACCAGGCCAAGGCTTCGACGACCGAGACCCCCGAGTCTACCCCCCAGACGGCTGCCGAGATAGCAGCGCAAAAAGATGCGCGGAGGGGAGGGTACAGGCTCTCTCGTCCCCGTGCCGTCCGCGCCCGCGTCGAGGAGGTGCCGGGGCTTTCATTGCCCGCCTGGTTTATGGACCAGTATGTCTCGCTGTACGAGTCAAGACCCATTGGCGGGCCTAATACGCTGCTGTTTCCTCTGGGAGAGGAGGATCGCGAAGCCGTCTTGAATCTCTTGTCGGCCCAGCTTGACAGGGCGACGCTGACACAGGCCGACATCGACACGTGGAAGGACAAGTTCTCCCGCCTCCTCAAGACTGAAGGCCCCGACGCCATTCCCTCTGAGGTCGCTTCCGAAGTACTGGATAGGTTGATGCCCAGGTTTCGGGCCACCCACAATGCTGTCTTCTTGCAGACTCTAGCACTTGTACACCGAGAAGGCGCCGATCCAGAACACATTGAGAGGCTGCGTCAGCACCACTCGTCTCGGGAAGACGACATAATGCGCTTGTCGTGGTGGTCGGACGAGGTGCTCTCGAAAGAGGCACAGCGCTGGCTGGCCAACCTTCGCTCGGATTCGCAGCCTGGCTCGGGAGCGCTACACGGCAGCCCTCTGGCAAACCGGCCCGAGCTGGAATACCCGGTCTGCATGGAACTTCTCGCTGCCGTGCGGGCTGAGCTTCAGGCTCGCGCCCCGAGCAGCAAAAGGAAGGACGTACAGCGGCCTGTGACTGTTCTGTCGGTGCTGAACCGCAAGGGGCGCAGCGTTCCTATCTCGGTCGTGGACGATGTTGCCACTGATCTGGGCGCCGACGTTGTGCACTTGGACGCATCTAGCCTCGCGATTCTCATGGGGAAGCACCTAGGCCAGCAACTGCACTGGAACCGCCGCTCGATATCGGTGCTTGGCTATGCTGCTGCGGAGATAAACGGGAGGATGGCCCCCCGAGCCGAGGCGGAGCAGGAGCATGAGCTGGGCATGGTCACCATGGCTCTGCCCTCCAGGTTACGGTCCTTCCTGTCCTCCAAAGACAGCAGCATGTCGGATGGCGGGGTGATGGAAGGGCGCTGGGAGGAGATGAAGATGGCGCACGCGATAGAATCGATCGTGGCTGCTGCTGACGCCAAACGGGAGGCCCAGCAGGGCGGCTCGTCCGGGCCAGAGCGTGACTTGATTATCCACGTCCATGACTACGTAGAGATCAGCTCGTTGCAAGACGGCCTCATAACTAAGCTCCGGGCTGTGGTCGATAGCATATGGCAGAAGGGGAGAAAAGTTGTCCTTATAGGCTCCTCGTCCTCTGAAGTCCAGAAGTCATCACAATGGCGCGACCAGCTGGTTGAGATGGGCCGAGATGCTCATCACATCATACCGTTCCACGCGTCTGAGATCACGGCCTGGACAGAACTTCACGACAACCTCCGGGACAATCTCGTCAACATCGAGCAGATGCTCAAGGCGATGCTGGGGAGCGGGGCCGATATTACCTTTGACTCCAGTATTGTCAAGCTGAAGTTCTCCGAAGCTCGGACCGTCGAAGAGAAATATGCCGACATGTTCAGCAAGCTCTCCGACCATGTCTTTGACGTCCAATGGGTCTACCGGCTCACGTCGCTGATGATCGGCAGCCGCAGCCCGCGCTTTCAAAAGTTCGGCTTCAGCCACCTGCAGTACGCCCTCAACTCCATGTCCGATCGCGACAAGCACTGGACATCCATCTCGCCCGCCGTCCGGCCCCCGTACTTCTCCCCGCTGTTCACACCAAGAAGCGGCGGGTCCATGTCCTCCTTCATGTCCTCAGGCAGCAGCGGCGGCGGCTCCGACGACTGGCCATCCAACCTCACCAATGGCTCGTCCAACTCCTCCAAGGACTACGACCAGCACGAGAAGAAGCTCCTCTCAGGCCTCATCAACGCAAAAGACATCCACACCACCTTCAACGACATCATCGTCCCCGCCGAGACCAAAGAATCCCTCCTCGGGCTCACCACCCTCTCTCTCGTCCGGCCCGACGCCTTCTCCTACGGCGTGCTCAAGACGGAGCGCATCCCAGGCTGCCTCCTCTACGGCCCGCCCGGCACCGGCAAGACCCTCCTCGCCAAGGCCGTCGCCAAAGAAAGCGGCGCAAACATGCTCGAAGTCTCCGCGGCAAGCATCAACGACATGTGGCTAGGCCAATCAGAGAAGAACGTGCGCGCACTCTTCTCACTCGCCCGCAAGATGGCGCCAATGGTAATCTTCCTCGACGAAGCAGACGCACTCCTCGGCGCGCGCCACAACGGGCCCGGCCGCACCGGCCACCGCGAGACAATCACCCAGTTCCTCCGCGAGTGGGACGGCCTCTCCGACATGCGCGCCTTCATCATGGTCGCGACCAACCGCCCCTTCGACCTCGACGAGGCCGTCCTCCGCCGCCTGCCGCGCAAGATCCTCGTCGACCTCCCCCTCACGCCGGAACGGTCCAGCATCCTCTCCGTCATGCTGCGCGACGAACAACTCGCACCGGACGTCGACCTCGCGACCCTCGCTAAGGAAACAGAGCTCTACTCGGGCTCGGATCTCAAGAACCTGTGCGTCTCCGCCGCCATGGAGGCCGTCCGCGCCGAGTGCCGCGCCCGCGACGCGTTTGATGGCCCAGTGGAGGAATATGTCTTCCCACTTAAGCGCGAACTTACCCGCGCACACTTTGAGAAGGCTATGCGCGAGATTAGTGCGAGTATTAGTGAGGATATGGATAGTTTGAAGGCGATTCGCAAGTTTGATGAGCAGTATGGCGATGCGGGGAGGACGAGGAAGGGGAGGAGGAGTATGGGGTTTGAGGTTGTTGAGGAAAGGAAGGGGAGTGGTGAGGCTCGGGTGAGGCAGGTTGTTCCTGCTGTGTGAGTGAGGGTGGGTGTCCGTTTGTTTGTTGGGAGGAGGGATGAGGGAGGATGGTTGGGTGTATATGGGGGTCCGTCCATCCACCTGCCTAGATTATGTTTTATCTGGGTGGGTTTTTACGTAGGTAAGTACCTGTCGGTAAGGGAGGTTAGGACAGGTTAGGTTGGAGGGGTTAGATTAACATTACATTACCTTGAACTGATGGACAGACAGACAGACAGACATCTTGTAACAACATTGTGCAGATGCATATGTATGCAGTATATATTTTACCTATTTACATATCAAAACGGGAGAAGAAAAAAAACAAGACATCAAAAGAAAAGCCACCGGTAGCGGGTGGGTTTGATTGGTTGGTTTATTATTTATTCTTGGGCCGTAGAATACTTTTGTATTCATTGTCAAAAACGAATATAGATAAATACATGGTAAAATTGGGAATTGTTTTATTTGAAGACTTCGTCTGTTAACTACTCTGCTCTACTTGTTTGTTTGGGTATCAACAACCTATTTGTCTTTTACCCATCGTCCTCACGTAATTATGGACGCTATTTCGCCGTGGGCTGACCGTTTTGCCGCCCCCCGTCCTTGGACTTCTTGTTTGTTTATTTCCACTACCTATTCATTCTCCAACCCGTCGTCTGTGTGAATCACTGCGCCGCCACCCGCTGGTTATACAGCCCCTGGGCATGCTTAAGGCTCGTCAGGGTCGGCTCAAAGAACGCCAGCACGGCGTCCTTACCGCCACCGACAGGCACGTACTTGGCCTTCCGCCCCGTCTTCTGGTAGTACTCCTTGATCTCCGTCTTGCGCTTATCGTTAGTCCTAGCACGAATCTTCTCTGCCTCTGCGGCAAGCGCTTGGACGCGCATGCTAGACCGACTCAGCGACTCAGCATGGGCAGCGAGCTCGTTCGCGCGGGCGGCATCGCCCGAGAGGAAGGCGTTCCAGAACTGCTTGAGGAACTCGGTCGTCGTGGCGTTGGTGATGGCGCACTGCTGCGCAATGTCCTCGGGGATGCTCATCGGGGTGGTGGCGGCGTCGCCTAGACCGTCTGTTTCGGCACGTTTCTTGGCCATGCTCTCGAGCAGCTGGTCCTGGGCGTGCTTGCGCGCGGCCCGCGAGCCGACGTGCGAGGTCTTAGTATGAGCTTCGGGGTCGCTGTCGCTGTCGTCGTCCACGCCGATGCCCTTATGCAGGTCAATACCGCTGGCGCCGTCCTCTTCGACCACCTCGAGCTCGTATTTGGCCAAGCCGAGGACCGTTTTGGGGTCTTGCTGGGCGTATTGCTGGGCTTCGGTGGATTGCTGGTCGGTGGCGGCGTCTTGGTTGGAGAAGAACTTGGTTTGCTCTTTCACGTTGAGCACGATGCGCTCCGTCTCGGCGTCGCCGCGGAGGTCGCGGAGGACGAGATCGTGGGCGTAGACGGCGTCGTCGAGACTGTCGGCGGCCGCGGGGTCTTGATCTGACGGCGCCACGTTGGCCATGATCTTCTCGCTCAGGCTGTTGAGCGTCCGGACGATGGGGATGTTGTTACGCGGGCGCATCTCGACATCTTTGCGGTTGCCGCTGCGGAAGCCGCCTTCGTTCTCCTCGTTGGCCTCGATGTCGATGATATGCGGGACTTGCTGCTCGTTGATCCGGCTCGCGAATCCTGTGATATAGTCGGCTTCGCTGTACTTGTCAAAGAGAGGTTTTGGGTTGTCGTTGTCTGTCACGCGCTCGCCTCTCAGCTTCTTGAACAGCCGACTGAGGAAGAAGCTGGACCAGAAGTCGCCCTCGCTCATCTTGGGCACGTTTTCGTCGTATATCCTCTTGACCAGAGGGTGCTGCTTGAATATCATCTGGACTTGCTCCACGTTGAGGTTCAGCTTCAGCTCGTCGTTTTCTGTCCGCGGCTTGATGGTGGACAAGACGTTGTAGGAGCCCTTCTTTTGGTTCAGCTCGATGGCGTGGGCGCGGAGGAGGTTGATCCTGCTTGCCCAGAACTGTTCGTTGAAAGCGGCGGGGGGTATGGACTCCGGTTTGGACTCGAGGGCATTCTTGTATATCTGGTTGAGGGTCTTGTCCTTTTTGAGGAGAGACTGCTGGAGCTCGACGTCGTTCTTGAGCATGGCGTCCTCGAACCAGCGTATCGTCGCGGGCTTCGCGCCCGAGGCATTGGCTGATGCCCCAGCACCACCTGGCTCGTTACTAGCCGCCCTGGGTACGTTTGGGTCATTACCCCTTGCCTCTGCGAGAAGCCTCGAGAGAACTTCCTTGATAGCATTTGCTTCGGGTCTGGCGTCGGTGGGCGATATGAAGTGGAAGAGATATGACACGGGGGGTGCGTCTGGGGTCCGTGGTTTCTCAAAGACCTTGAGCATGACCTTGGGGATGTTGTCCGGGGTCTGCTGGAGGTTGGTGATGTTGTCGACGGCGAGAGACACCACCGGCGGACCGGTGCCGGGCAAGGGGGTCCATATTAGCGACGTGCGGTCATCTGTGAGGGTGATGATGCCGTCCTTTTTCTTGTAGGCGACGGTGGCACGAGGGACAGCCATTGCGGGCTGGTGGTTGGTGGTGGTCGCCCCGATAGTTCAGAACAGGGAAAGGGTCAATGTGTGTATGATGGATGATGATGTATGGTGGTCAAATCAGCGTGGCCGAGGCTATGATCATGCCCCGAAACTCAACAAACAACCCCAACGTCTCCTGCTTGTTTTGCTTTTTCTTGTCACGCTTCTGTGTTTCAAGCCCCTAGCCACACCTGCGGCATCGACAACACTGAAGACAAATTATATCTAATGTCTGTCTGTCTGCCTGCCTCTCAGAGTCTCAGCCTCATCTCAGTCAGACAGGTCCCGCGTCCTCGTCCAATCGACACCGCGCCGCCAACGTCAAGTGGCAGGGAGGGCAGACGGATGCCAAGCGGCTAAGGCACGCCTAGCGGCCACCCTCAGGAGTGGATATATCCCCGCAAGGTGCCCAAAGAACCGCGACAAAGCTAGTTGGAGGTAACCTGTTGTGGTCGGTTATACGGGTGAAGAGAGGGTCCGGATCCTTCGGCTGGCCGTCGGGATGTGGTGTTTTGATATGGATGGAAGCTTCCGGGGAACGACGACGGGGCGGGCAGCAGTCCTGAGTTCTTTTCGCATCTCCCTTGTGGTTGATTAATTTTAGTACTTTGACGTCACGTGTACCTTTGTTTGGAGTTGGACCCGAAAATCAATCAAATAAAAAAATACCTAGCCAATGCAAGCCTTTGGAGAAGTGCTGAGCTGAGCTGAGCTGAGAATGAAATACGTAAATGCAATGCCTTGGTTCCAGGTTTGATTGAATTGGACGGAAACGGTGTCAATCGGGAATGGCACGGTCGAGATGAAGCTCCCTGAGGTACTTTTATTACCTAAGGGAACAGGCACGACAGGCTGGTCACCCTTCTACCCGTCCACCCGAGCGAGGGCAGTTGGTGCTGAGGCAAGGAAGGCACCTGACGGCAAAAACACGGCTTGGGTGCTTGGCCGGGTGTGCAGCTGACAGGGGATGGGTCTGCAGCGCGCCTTGATCCCTGTCCGTGCCCAGTCTTTTTTTGCAGGTTGGCAGGCGCAATTGGAGAATTTGCCGTCATCGTCTCCGTGTTCTCTCGCTTTTTTTGCAGTCGCGGCACTGACTCTGGTCTGTGCCTTAGCGCACTTTCCAATTTCCATTACCTGGTCCCGTCGTCGCTGGAGTCAATGTCCTAAATGTCCTCACCCTCGACTTCTCGTCTCTAGACGACAGCCACCCGAGCTTCTGCTACGGATCTTGGACCTGGACTTGAGCCCTGACTTACTCCGCCGCTCATTATTACGGCTTCTCCCCTTTCTCCTGTTTCCCCCCGTGCAGCTCTTCAGTTGCACCTGTACTATATTTTGCCAAAAGGGGTGTTTGTTTCTTTTTGGCGGCATTATCCCCTCGCATCTCCCCTGACACCCAGCGAAGATGCTGCGCGGTTCGTTCAGAGTGCTGCAGGGCGCAGCCGCATCGTCGCGATGCTTCTCGACCGCCTCCATATCAGCTCGCGCGAGCTTGAGGCTGGCGACTGCCCGTCGCCCCCTCGCCGTCGCGACCCAGAAGCGCTTCGAGAGCGCCACGTCCAATCCCCCGGATCCGAGCGACAACTTCCTCTCGGGCAACACTGCCAACTATATCGATGAGATGTACCTGCAGTGGAAACAGGACCCCAAGAGTGTCCACATCTCGTGGCAGGTCTACTTCAAGAATGTCGAGAGCGGCGACATGCCCATCTCCCAGGCCTTCACGCCCCCGCCGTCTCTGGTGCCCAACTCCTCCTTCGTCCCCGGGCTGGCCGCGGGTGCCGGAGTCGGCATTGGTGAGGGCTCCGACGTGACCAACCATCTCAAGGTCCAGCTCCTCGTGCGCGCATACCAGGCTCGTGGCCACCACCGGGCGCGCATCGACCCCCTCGGCATCCGCAACACCAACAAGCAGGGCTTCGGTAACATCACACCCAAGGAGCTCTCGCTCGACTACTACCAGTTCACCGAGAAGGATATGGACACCGAATACACCCTGGGCCCCGGCATTCTGCCGCGCTTCAAGAGGGAGGGCCGCGAGAAGATGACGCTCCGTGAGATTGTTGCCGCCTGCGAGAAGATCTACTGCGGCTCCTACGGCGTCGAGTTCATCCACATTCCCGACAGAGAAAAGTGCGATTGGCTGCGCGAGCGCCTCGAGGTGCCCCAGCCCTTCAAGTACTCCATCGATGAGAAGCGACGGATTCTCGACCGCCTGATTTGGAGCTCGAGCTTCGAGTCCTTCTCGGCCACCAAGTACCCCAACGACAAGCGATTCGGCCTCGAGGGCTGCGAGACCCTCGTGCCCGGCATGAAGGCTCTGATCGACCGCAGCGTCGACTACGGCGTCAAGGACATTGTCATTGGCATGCCCCATCGTGGCCGTCTCAACGTTCTCAGCAACGTCGTCCGCAAGCCCAACGAGTCCATCTTCAGCGAGTTCGCCGGTACCGCTGGCGCCGAGGACGAAGGTTCCGGTGATGTCAAATACCATCTTGGCATGAACTTCGAGCGCCCCACTCCCTCGGGAAAGCGCGTTCAGCTCTCCCTGGTGGCCAACCCGTCCCATCTCGAGGCCGAGGACCCCGTTGTCCTTGGCAAGGTCCGCGCCATCCAGCACTACAACAACGACGAGGAAGGCCATAAGAGCGCCATGGCCGTCTTGCTGCACGGTGACGCCGCCCTCGCTGCCCAGGGTGTTGTGTACGAGTGCCTCGGCTTCCACTCCCTCCCGGCCTTCTCCACCGGTGGTACCATCCACATGGTTGTGAACAACCAGATTGGTTTCACCACCGATCCCCGCTACTCCCGTTCCACTGCCTACTGCACGGATATCGCCAAGGCCATTGACGCTCCCGTGTTCCACGTCAACGCCGATGATGTCGAGGCCGTCAACTTCGTCTCGCAGCTGGCTGCCGATTGGCGTGCCGAGTTCAAGCAGGATGTTATTATTGATATCGTGTGCTACAGAAAGCACGGCCACAACGAGACCGACCAGCCTTCCTTCACCCAGCCCTTGATGTACAAGCGCATCCAGGCCCACGAGCCCCAGATCGAGATCTACACCAACCAGCTCCTGAAGGAGGGCAACTTCACCAAGGAGGATATCGAGGAGCACAAGCAGTGGGTGTGGGGCATGTTGGAGGAGAGCTTTGCCAAGTCCAAGGACTACCAGCCTACTTCTAAGGAATGGACGACGAGTGCTTGGAACGGCTTCAAGTCGCCCAAGGAGCTGGCGACTGAGGTGCTTCCCCACAACCCGACTGGCGTTGACCAGAAGACGCTGGAGCACATCGGAACTGTCATTGGTGGCAGCCCCGAAGGCTTCAACATTCACCGCAACCTCAAGCGCATTCTGTCCAACCGCACCAAGTCGGTTGTCGAGGGCAAGAGCATCGACTGGTCGACGGCCGAGGCGCTGGCGTTCGGCTCCATCGTGACCGAGGGACACCACGTCCGTATCTCTGGCCAGGATGTTGAGCGCGGTACCTTCTCGCAACGCCACGCCGTCTTCCACGACCAGGAGAACGAGGACACCTACACCCCGCTCCAGCACATCAGCAAGGACCAGGGCAAGTTTGTCATCTCCAACTCGTCCTTGAGCGAGTTTGGTGCGCTCGGCTTCGAGTACGGATACTCCCTGCAGGACCCCAATGGCTTCGTGATGTGGGAGGCCCAGTTTGGTGACTTTGCCAACAACGCGCAGTGCATCATTGATCAGTTCATCGCTTCCGGTGAGGTCAAGTGGATGCAGCGCACTGGACTTGTCGTGTCTCTGCCCCACGGCTATGATGGCCAGGGTCCTGAGCACTCGTCCGGTCGTCTCGAGCGATTCCTCCAGCTCTGCAACGAGGATCCTCGCGTGTTCCCTTCGCCCCAGAAGCTGGAGCGCCAGCACCAGGACAGCAACATGCAGATCGCCTACATGACGACACCTGCTAATCTGTTCCACATCCTCCGCCGCCAGATGAACAGACAGTTCCGCAAGCGTACGTTTTTACACCCTCATTTCTCCTCTGGCTAGGTAACACAAAGCTAACGATTACAATCTAGCTCTCATCATCTTCTTCTCCAAGTCTCTGCTGCGTCACCCTCTTGCCCGCTCGGATATTGAGGAGTTCACCGGCGACTCTCAGTTCCAGTGGATCATCGAGGACCCGGCCCACAAGTCGGGCGCCATCAAGGCTCCCGAGGAGATTGAGCGTGTCATCCTCTGCTCAGGCCAGGTCTACGCGGCGCTGCACAAGTACCGTGCCGACAACAAGATCGACAACGTCGCCTTCACCCGTATCGAGCAGCTCAACCCCTTCCCCTGGGAGCAGCTGCGCGAGAACCTGGACAAGTACCCCAACGCCAAGACCATCGTCTGGGCCCAGGAGGAGCCGCTCAACGCCGGCGCGTGGAGCTTTACCCAGCCCCGCATCGAGACCCTGCTCAACCAGACGAAGCACCACGACCGCAAGCACGTTATGTACGCTGGCCGCAGCCCGAGCGCCTCTGTCGCCACTGGCATGAAGTCCAGCCACACCAGGGAGGAGCAGGAGCTCCTGGAGATGGCCTTTACTGTCGAGCAGGATAAGCTGAAGGGGGAGTAGAGTAGAATTGAAATGAGTTGAGTTGAGTTGCCTGTAATTTTATCATTGCAAACGCGGACGTGTGGGGGTTTGGCTTCGCTTGGCTTGGCTTGAGCAATAGAATCATTCATGGATAGGATTAAATCAAAGTCTCTCTTTCTTTTGTCTTTTTTTTTTCTTATTTCAGTGTAGTGTATGATGGCTTGTCATTCTCTCTCTGTTGTTCTGGGCATTAGAGTAGTGTAGTACATATGGAAGAATGGGATGACAAGGTGGGGTTGTCGGTACCTGGTATATGAACATGGTATGAAGCATGATGATGGATCTTGTGCCTGGATAGGTGTGACGTCAATTTGTACCTGTACTATACATCTCTGCGGGTACCTTTATGTCTACATATCTTCTATGTATCTTACCTTGTTGTAGAGATGGAGTTGTATAATTACCAAATCATTTAAGAAAGATTTTGAGTTGGAGATGTATGAAGTCGTTGCTAAGGCGTTCACTATGACATTCGCTTTCTTCCGTAAATAATCAATAACACACACACACATGATTTGATATGAATTCCCGAGGTTACCTCTCGAGGTTCTGGGTATTTTTAAGGGGTAAATTTTGCTATATGGTAGTCCTCGAACGAGGTGAGTTGCAGTCTTCTCAACACCAAGACCTATCCAAACCTCAATATCATACCAACCGAAACTAACAAACGCTTAATAACTAAACTCCACCCACCACTACCATCATTACTCTCCATCCCATACACGCCCCATACCCGACGAAGTTTTATTTATTCCTTCATTCACTCAACTCACTCAACTCACTCAACCAACCACTCCTCAATCTCAACCCCAATACTCCTCCCCAAGCCCCTAACAACCTCCCACCCGACATTCACGCGCCACTTCCCCCCGCGGTCCATGGGATCACTATTCCCCGCACCGCCCGCGCCACCAACGCGGACTAACAACCGCAGACTCGCGAGCGTAGCGATAGCCATGCCAGTATCCGAGTCCATGCCCTGCTGCTCGTCGCCACTGGGATCCCACTCGCGCCGCACGGATGCAAAGATGGCCAGCATGCGCTCGAGGATAAAGGCGTGCGCGCCGAGGAGCTTGCGTGCGATCTTGCGGTGCTTGCTTCGGCGGCCGGCGTTGCTGCGCCCGCTGACGCCGACGGAGAGGCCGCCGCGTCGGCGGCGGCGGCCGTGGTGGTGCGTTGAGAAGAGGGTTAGGTCGTGCCGGGCTGGGTTGTGGGAGGCTAGGTAGGCGGCCAGGAGGAGGAGGCGGGCTGTGGTGGGTAGGAGGGCGGCGAGGTCGGGCGCTGAGGATGTGGGTTGTGGGGGTTTGGGGAGTACGGTGCCGTTTGTTAGGGTGGAGGGGTCGGTTGTTGTAGTGGGGGTTTGTGTTGGTGGTGGTGTTTGGAGGCGCCGCGCGGCGGACACGATGCCGGGGTCTAGCAGGCGCTCGTCCCGGAAGTGCACGCGCGCGGCGACTAGGAGCTTGGAGAACTCACGCGGCGCGTGCGTGCCGGCGAGGATGGGCGCCGTGAAGCGCGGCCAGAGTGCTTGGCAGGCGTGCCGTAGGGAAGGGAGGATGCGCGAGGCGGCGCGGGCGAGCGCATCGTGCACGGCGGCGGTGAAGCGGGCCCAGAGCTCGGTCGTCTCGGCTTGCGTCGTGTTGGGGAGGGGGGTTGGTGGAGAGGCGCCGAGGATGGCGACGAACTCGGGCTTGGTGTAGTTGGGGAAGTGGATGTGGGAGACGAAGGGTGTGTGGAGGAAGCCTGCGGGCGGGCTGGTCGCGATGAAGACGGTTGTTATGTTGGGGATCTGGAGATTTGGGTGTGCTGGTTAGCTTCGGGGGTTGTTGTGAGGAGATGGGGAAGGGGAGGAGGGCGCACAATCTCGGATAGCCGTGCTAGGGCCGGGAGGAGGGTTGGCGGGGCTTCGCGCTGGCGGTCGATGCCGTCAAAGACCAGGACGAAGCGGAAGTTGTCCGGGCGTGGCGTGTACTTGAGCATCTTGGACAAGGCAACCGTCAGCTGCGAGACGGTCTCGCACTTGAGCGGCGCGCCATCCCACCGCAGGGCGCGGGCGACCTTGCCCACGACGGTTTCGAAGAGGTGCCGGCCCGTGATGCATTCCACGCAGTTGACGATGGCGAACTTGAGGCCCGGAGAGCCATTGTCGTCGATGTCGATGTCGTCGTTCTCAAGGGCGGCGAGAACGGCGGCGGTGATGGCGCTCTTGCCCGTCGACTTGGTGCCGTAGAGGACCAGATTCCGGCATGGCGCGGCGCTGGGCTGGCGGTTGGTTGGTCAATACTTGCAATTGGCATACTCTAATCAATCAAAGGCGAGCGGAGAGCAGAAGTGGTTAGGTGGGTGTGTAGGACTTACATGGACAAGAGTAGCCAGAGCCCGGATTTGAGGCTCTCGAGATGGAAAGGCCTGGGCCAGCGTGGTCAGGACCAGCTCGTCGGGGAGCTGGAACAGGCCATTGTAGCCCATTGTTCTTGTTTTCCTTTTCTTTTTTATCTTCTTCTTCTCTTTAGATCTTCCGACAAAGAAAAAAAAGAAGAAATTGGGCAGGCAGGGGGAGTTGTAGGAGTTTTGTCGCGAATAGACCATGTAAGAGACGGACGGGTAGAAAGTCGCGTCCGTACGGGATAGAGTCAATTGCAGATACGCGAGCACAGGTACGGTACCACGTGGGCACCTACATACAGTATCTGGTATAGCTAAACTACGGGTTAGCGTAGTGGCTACACTTCCCGGTCAACTGCTGTGGAAGCAGAGCACGTCTTTCACTTCTCCACCCCACCCATTCCGTTCAGTCGGGCGCCGGTTTGTGGGCAGCCTCCCGCCCCTGCGGACATGCGCTCGGCAGTGCGCAGCATTGGCACATCATACACGTGTCCAGCGGCGGGACAATCACACCGGTTCGATCTGAGAGGCCCGAAGGCTGATATCTCATCGGTAAAAACGCTAAGTGCGCCTGCCTGGTGGCGTACGTAGTATTAGTGCAATGGCTGGTCGATGAGCTGCCGACCTTCGCACCCGACTAGGTCCTGCCAACTTTCATTAGGTACCTATTCCGATTGACCCGAACTTGGAAGGATCGATCACGGGCTGGCGGGCGCAAGGGGTGACGACGACCACAACGGGCGGTTTGTTGCATACGAGACGACCTGGAGTTGAGAGGTACCTCAGCTGCCGTGCCTGACCCAAGTTCTACATGACACCACCGCCAACACCGACTTCAATCACGACAACGACTCCGACGACAACAACAAACAAATCTCGCAACGATGGATGCTGGCGACTGACGATTTGGCGATTGATGCACTTGGACATTTTTTGATTGATTTTCTCCTGGTCCTTTTCCACCCCACCGTTCATTATCATTAATTACGTCGTTGATACTACCACGCCCTGGGATCTTTGACTTTTGATTCTTGACGTTGGCGGGTAGAGCCGAGTCGTACAGTAACCGCCGAGGTGGTAACCATAATCAATCAAATCAATCCATCATGCTCCCGCTCCAGCCTGAAAAGAAAGCCTACCACCACAAGCGACCGCATCGAAAGTCCAGGGCTGGCTGCCGCAATTGCAAGACCCGCAAGGCGAGTTTTGACGCCGCCCCCGCTATGGTTTACCGTCGTTGTCACACCCATGGTCGGTCGCTAACAGCACGACACAGGTCAAATGCGATGAGGCACGCCCCGCTTGCCGCGCCTGTTCCATGAGGAGGGAGTCGTGCATTTATCCTACCACCACCTCCGCATCTTCCGCATCCACGGCCTCCCCGGCGGTTTCTCTGGCCTACCGCGGCCATGCTGCCCCATCCTCATCTCCAGATTCAAGGCCAGCTCCGGTTCCGGTTCCGGTTCCGGGTCCGGGTCCTGGCTCCGGCTCTGGCTATCATTATGCGCCCGCTTCCCCGCCTCTCACCTTGTCGGCCAGCCACTCACCCGAGTCGCTTTCTGATGGCCAAGTTGTCAATTATGAGAGGCCCGGCGCGATCAAGCTTCAAATCGTGCGCGAACCGCTCTATGTGCCCTCCGGCCGCAGTGAAGCCGACATGAAACTCTTGTACCTGTACACAACCACCACGTACAAGTCCTTCTCCACGTACAAATCATTATCGCCAGACCGTCCCATGGGGTACCAGATCGACTATGCCCTCAGGGTCAAGACGGTCGAGCATGCCTTTTCCAGCCCCTTTCTGATGGATTGCATCCTGGGGCTCTCGGCCATGCACATGGACCATCTAGGCCACCGTGATGTCAACGTCCCAGCCACGAGAGCACACGCCTACCGAGCGAGGGCCTTCCAGGGCTACCGAAAGGCCATCGAGGACGCCGATCCCGCCACATTTCCGGCCCTGCTGGTGTGCTCCCTCTTGCTTTGTCCACTCGCGAGTCAAATGTTCCGCGGCGAGGATGCCAGGAAGCTCTATGTCATCGACTGGATCATCGTCTGGCGAGGAATCAGCTTGATCATGAGCATGATCGAGCTCCCGCTGTTGGAGACTTCCGGCATTGGTCCGCTCTTTTGCAGGCCGCTGGTGAATATGAAAGACGCCGCCCTCCATATCCCAAGCAACCTTTTAAACATGATAGCCTCTATCAAAGAAGGGGAAATTGACCAGTAGGTTTCCCCTATCTGGCCAATCACGTCCAGTCTGCCCCTCTACCCAAGTGTCAACAAAAAAATAAAAAAAATACTCACATGCTAATCCTCTATCTACGTATAGCCCCGAAGTCGAGGTTTACCACGAAAGTCTCAGGTACTTGGGCTCAATATACCATGAGCTTCTCACAAAGGGCTTTAACCCCCTTTTAAACCTACGCATTATCACCTTCTTTACATTTCTGCCCCCGAGGTTTATCCAACTCGCTCAAAACAGACGACCGTACGCCTTGGTGATCATTGCACACCACCTAGTCTTTACGAAGATCATCAAGACCGTCTGGTGGGTGGAGAATGTTGGGGATAAGGGCATCCAAGACATCAGCGAATTTCTGGGCCCGAAATGGGACTTTTATCTGCGTGTTCCAAAGGCGGCCATCCACATCAACGGCATCCGAGGCATTGCCAAGCTGCTTCTCGATGACCCGACCTGGCAACCGCCCAGTCCTACTGTCGCGCCGAAGAAGGGTGGCCTCTGTGCCCCCCCACCAAACACCATAGTTGGCGCAGATGGCAAAACCTACGTGCTTACCCCGTAAGTCGACACTCAAGCTCCCTTCAATCACGCGCCAGGGGAATCCCAGACGCTTGAGAGCTCTCAAGGCAAGCATAACACGCATCTTCTAACCCCACTAGAATGGAACAGTTGAGCATGTGCAAAAAAAGCTGATTCTTTCATCTTCTCTTGCAGGCAGTTGGAAGGCGTGTTTGAGCAGACAAACTCCTACCGCCAATGGGAGCTCGGTTTCTGGCTTAAACACTCTCCATCCATTGTCTACCCTTTGTTACAAAACGACGTGGGCGCCAAGCAAATATATCAAGAGGTCGATGATCCTATCCGAAGCGAATGGCCATAGAAGTGGTCAAGTGTAGTAGTGTGTTTGGTTGAGCTTTTTAGAGCCTAAGGCGATTTGTTTCGATATTATATACCCCTTTTCTACTACGTCTTTATGAGTCTCGGCATGCACATCTAGGCAATATAACTTCTAGTTGTCATTCGGCGTTTTTTTCACTTGCGGAACCGCTTACTCAATCAGGATCGTGGTCACAACATCCATGATGAGCATTCTTTGACTCGACAAATAAAATCCAACATGAGCGAGCCCCTACTCATATTCGACCGCGAGCAGCCCCCCGTTACCACTTCCTCCCCCATCGACATCAAATCACCCATACGGTTCCCTTCTTTCTTCCCCCATTCCTCCCACCCTCTCAAATCCCAAACCACGCCTCGCTCGCCGTCAGATTGGACGGGACCGAATGACCAACACCCGTCGCATAGATGCCCTGCACATGGTCCCCGTAGTTGTCCGTCTGGTAGTTGCGCTCGGGGTAGTTCTTGAGGCTGCTGGTGGGCGTCGTGCTGCTGACGCCAAACACGTTGGTCCACTGCTTGATCTCCTCCTGGTAGTTCTGCGGCGCGATCGTGCCGTCGGCGCTGCCGTGCCAGATCTGCATGCGAGGGCGCGGGCCGTCGTAGCCTGGGAACATGTTGCGCGCCACGGCGCCCCATGCCTCGGGTGTTGCGCGGCTCTGTTTTTTTTTTTTTTTGGTTTATTTACATGGTTAGTGGTTTGGTGGAGACGTTGCATACCTAGGGAAGGCGGAGGAGGAGGGTAATGAGTGGTGATGTGATGTGATGTGAATGCTTACCGAGCCTCCGCTGCAGCTGTTGTTCCATGCATCTACGCCGCCCGACGACGAGACGAAGCAGCCGGCTGCTACGCCGCTGTACAGCGAGACGGCCGCGATCAGGTCCGGGTAGGTGGCTGCCATGACGTTGCTCATCATTGCTGCGAACGTCAGTAAGTAATCAACCAAACCCACACCCACATAGAAAGAGAGAAAAAGGGAGAAAACCTCACCCCCCGAGCTCCCACCCGTAACAAACACCTTTGTCGGATCCGCCTTATACTTGTCAATTCCATACAGAATCATATTCGATATCGCCTGCGAATCCCCGCCGCCGCCGCGCTTGAGCGACGCCTTGCTCGACACGTCCCAGCACGTGCCGCTGTGCGGCGAGCTCGGCCAGATGGTGATGTAGCCCTTCTTGTCGGAGCCGGCCTTCCAGGGGATCTTGGCGTTGCGCGAGTACGTCTCGGCCGTCGATTGGCAGGAGTGGATGACGACGACGAGCGGGGGGTTGGGGAGGACTTTGTCTGGGACGTAGACCCACCTTTGTTTTTGAGTGTATGGGATTAGTTGCTGTTGCTGTTGATGGTGATGATGGGGAGTGTATGTATGCATATAAAGGGGGAGGGGAGGGAATAAAAACTTACATGGCGACCTTTGAAGTAGCGTTGTTGGGATAATCGACCTTTGTGAGCTGCGCGCCCATGACCACGGACGATGTGGCCGCGGCCAGGAGGCCAGCCAGTAGAGTTGGTGTATGCATTCTGTCTGCGTGTCTGTCTCTTTCCAAGATCTGCTTCCCCTATTCCTTTGAAAAAGATCCCAATACAATCTTACTCTCCCAACGACAAAAAAGCCAAGACCAAAACAAAACCTAACGGCATCCACTGCCCCCTTTATATACCTGCCTACCTACAACACTGCATAGATGATGAACTATACTCAACGGAACATTGCAATATAGAAAAACTCCCCACGTCCTATACCCCAAGCTAGGTAATCAAGCTTTTTCTCCCCTGCCCGCGTGGTTTCCATATTGCTCTCCCAGGCACGAAACGAGTATGGGGTACACACACACCTTCGCCCCGGATTCTGGACGCCGAGAGTAGATGGGTGGGTAATACTAAACAATTGCCGCTTTTTAAACAAATAACACGGATGAGACAGACAGGATGAGAGCCTAAGAATGAACAAGGGCAAGCAAGGTACGGGAGGGGGGGGGGGTCGAATTTTCCACCAAGAGAAACAGGCGGTGTTGGACGGGGTATCCATCATCGGCGGCTAAAAGAACTTATATATCAAACGACGTGACCACAGAACTATATCGCCCCGGGCTGACAGCTCCAATTGGACAGACAGGTGGGTTCGACACAGGGCAGGGCGTGGATGGTGTCCCGGCCATTGTTTAAAATCGCGGACCTAACTCCGAGCGTCATAGGACGTGCAAGCAATTTACACTGCCGCGACGACCCACTTACGAGGCGCCTCTGCCTGCTACGGAACCAACCTGGGGGAAACACGATCAAGTCCAACATAAAGTCAAACAACTCAAGACGGACGACGAGATTGCAGGTCGCGCAGATAGAACAAAAACTGAAAGGTTCAACCACATGAATTTTATCGTCACGGCAACCAGAGTAAAAAAGAATGCCGCTGATGT
Source organism: Cercophora scortea (assembly GCA_033439705.1). Taxonomy (NCBI): domain Eukaryota; kingdom Fungi; phylum Ascomycota; class Sordariomycetes; order Sordariales; family Lasiosphaeriaceae; genus Cercophora; species Cercophora scortea. The sequence goes on along the minus strand of JAUEPO010000005.1, from coordinate 2,033,732 downwards.
ATGGCCGGGATATAGAGGAAATGACTTGATTGATACACAGCTCACAAAGGAAAACTTAACTGAGCTAAGGACCTCCCCCGGGAACCTCTTTTCTCTTCTATACACAGGTCACCGTTTCCGTCCCGGGATTTTGTTGTACGCTACCATTACTCGCTCTTCTCAAGCTCGGCCAGGATCTTCTCACCCTTCTGGCGGGCAGACGCGAAGTCGCCAACCATGTAGAAGGCACCCTCGGGCAGATCGTCACCATCACCGTTAAGGATGGCCTGGAAAGAGGCAATGGTGTCCTTAAGGTCGACAAGCTTGCCCTCGATACCAGTGAAGACCTGGGCGACAGTGAAAGGCTGGCTCAGGAAACGCTGGATCTTACGGGCACGCTCAACAGTAAGCTTGTCAGCTTCTGAAAGCTCGTCCATACCAAGAATGGCAATGATATCTTGGAGAGACTTGTACTCCTGGAGGATCTGCTGGACGCGGGTGGCGGTGGCGTAGTGGACATCACCGACAATACGGGGGTCCAGCATACGAGACTTGGAGTCGAGGGGGTCGACAGCGGGGTAGATACCCAACTCGGAAATACCACGGGACAAGACAGTGGTGGCGTCCAGATGGGCGAAGGTGGTGGCGGGAGCGGGATCCGTCAAGTCATCAGCGGGGACGTAGACGGCCTGGACGGAGGTAATGGAGCCCTTCTTGGTGGTGGTGATACGCTCCTGCATCATACCCATGTCGACGGCGAGGGTGGGCTGGTAACCGACGGCAGAGGGGATACGGCCGAGGAGAGCGGACACCTCAGAACCGGCCTGGGTGAAGCGGAAAATGTTGTCGATGAAGAGAAGCACTGCAAAACGGTCAGCACGACTGCAACAAGTCAAAATAAGCATCCAACAATGGGAAATACACACCATCCTGGCCCTCGGCATCACGGAAGTACTCGGCAACGGTCAGACCAGTGAGAGCGACACGGGCACGAGCTCCGGGGGGCTCGTTCATCTGACCGAAGACAAGGGCGACCTTGGACTCGCCATCCAGCTGAATGACGGAGGTCTCCTGCATCTCGTGGTACAGATCGTTACCCTCACGGGTACGCTCACCGACACCAGTGAAGACGGAGTAACCACCGTGAGCCTTGGCGATGTTGTTGATCAACTCCTGGATGAAGACGGTCTTGCCGACACCGGCACCGCCGAAGAGACCAATCTTTCCACCACGAGCGTAAGGAGCGAGGAGATCGACGACCTTGATGCCGGTGACGAGAACCTCGGCAGTGGTGGACTGCTCGGTGAACTCGGGAGCCTCGGCGTGGATGGGAAGTCTGGTCTCGGACTTGATGGGTCCTCTCTCGTCGATCGGGTCACCGGTGACGTTCATGATACGTCCCAGGGTGGCATGGCCGACGCTAAATAGTATCATCGTCAGCTGGTGTCCCGACAGACAGTTTTCGAGCCGTAGTTGGACTCGGACGACGGGTGAACCCACGGAATTGTGATGGGAGCACCAGCTGTGGTTCGAGGTTAGCGCATGCTATTGCATTGGGGTTCGCGGTTTTTGTCAGGGAGGCTTACTATCGCTGGCCTTGGCGCCGCGGACGAGACCCTCAGTACCTAGATATCGTTCAGAACGGGATGCAATGCTGGCGGCGGAAGCGCAGGAAACGAACCGTCCATGGCAATACATCTCACGACGGATTCACCAAGATGTTGCTGCGACGGGTCAGCGGGCCGAACGAGAGGCTGGGCGCCTTGAGTTTGGGTTTGGTTTCAGATGACATACCGACACCTCAAGAACGAGCTTCTGTCCATTGTTGATGGTCTCGAGGGCGTTCAGGATAGGAGGGAGCTTGTCGGTATCGAACTTGACTGCGCGAGAGAGTCAGTATCCCGGGCGGCGGTGCTGCTGTCGCGTCGAGGCGGCTTGTTGAGGTATTTTCACTGACCATCGACGACGGCACCTGCGGTTGCGTGGTTAGCCTAAATTTTTGAGACCCGAGCCGAGCTGGCACCCCCGAAAAGCCCTTACCAATGACCTGGTAGATCTTGCCATCACCAACGCCGGCGGAGGAGGCGAATCTGCTGAGGGCCGGGGCTCTGAGGTTGAAGGCCGAGGGGCGAACGGCGCGGCGGGTCGCTGCCGCCGCGTACGATGGACGAGCTGTCCGGGCGAAGGCGGAAATGCCGCTGTAGGTCGAGCAGGACAAGGCCGACGGCAATCAGCAAGTGCTCAATTGCCCAATTGGAGCCAATTGACGCATGGGTGTCCTGGAGTTGGCCTCCATGGGTCGGAACTCACCTCTTGAACATCGTGACGATGGCGAAGCGCGGGCTTGTGATGGTGGATTAATCGGGCGAGGAAAGATGGCTTTGAAAAAGGGAAGAAACGGGTGCCGAAAATCTCTCGACGAGCTTCGGTTAGGAGCTGCGGAGCTTCCCAACAAGCCACGTGACCCTGTCAAAAGTCGAAAAGTGGGGATCCGCTCACCCTTCGCGCACCCTCGCGCACCTCTCCAACTTGCCCAGTGCCCGCCCCTTCCGTCGCCCTTTCACCACAGCACAGCACTGACCAACTGACCGTCAGCCGTTCCGTTCCCTGTTCCCGCCAGTGCACCAGCCATCTTGCTGGTTGCCAGGGTGAGCACTGGAAATGAAATCGGCCTCGGGCAATAACGGAGAAAATGTTTCTCGAGCTGCTTCCCTTGCCAGTCTCAGCCAGTCTCAGCCAGTCTCCAGTGCATGTGCCGCCCTGCCTGCACTGGCCATGCACGCCATCGGTGAGCATCCATATCCGAAGCTACTGCACCATCCCTCGTCCAAAATACAATTAGACGAAGCTCTATTCTCACCCGTAGTCTGGATATTTAAAGGAAAAGAGTCGAAAAAGAAAGTCAATTGATAAGAATCGAGCTCTCAGACACCTCATTTGAACTTAAATGGACATTGTATGCATCGAAACCGACGAACTGATAAATGCAACCAACTTTGCACCCAAGGTTTGTGTCCTCGGCAGCTCTGTCCCGCAACAACAAAACAGACATCGAATTTGATCTAGTTGGCTTCCTTCACAGAGCAAGCAACGGGAGCTAAAGCAAGAAACAATTCGTCGCATTGGAAGACAAGCAAGTGCTATTCAAGTTTCTTCGTCTTCCCCTCCTCTTTTATATGCGCTCGAATTACGTACTTTCCATCACCAGAGCGAGATACCAACTAAGCAACATCCTTCTAAGCAAAACACCTAAATCCCGAAGCCGTTCCATCTAATCACTACCCTACTACTACCGATACTAACTCAGGACTTTACTTTTGGGAGATTGTCGACTCCAATGCAAAAACCTGTGCAAAAGTTAGCAACAACTCTCGTGATAACGTATAAAAAAGCAACCAAGAAGAAACCTACAACAGCCGTCCTGGAAGGAAGGTAGATATGCGTGCAATTCTTACGGCCGTTCCACGGCAGCGCCTCGGTAAAGAAGCGTGTCGAGTCGTCGAGGCGAGAGAACCCTCCGTGCTCTTTGGAATCCGAGTCGAGTACGATCCTGTATGTTCCAGCGACGTCAACACCAGCACGGTATTCCGTGTAGCTCTTGGTCGGGTGAAAGTTGAACGCAAAGAGCAACCCCGCGCGCTCAAAGATAACCACCATGTCGGTCTCGTTCTTGAGTGAGATATACGCCTGCGGAGAGTGCAGCCAACCGTACTTGCCCTCTGTGAGGTTCATGGACCGGTCAAAGTTGTTGAGGAACTGGTATCTCAGGAGCGGGTCGTCGGTCAAGTTCAGCTGGCGCCGAGCATACCAGAAAGAATTCTGGTTGCCCTCGCGAGGAAAGTCGAGCCACTCCGGGTGTCCGAACTCGTTACCCTCAAAGTTGAGGTAGCCCTCACCTCCCAGACTGTGGGTCAGGAGCCGGATCATCTTGTGAAGCGCCATGCCGCGGTCGATAACGGGAGTCAGGGGCATGAGCGTCGACATGTTGGTGTAGAGCTCAGCATCGCAGAGATGCATCATGAGACTCTTGTCACCCACCAGACTATAACAAGGATTAGCGCGCACCACAACCAAAAGCAGCGGGAAATAATCTTACGCTTGGTCATGACTCTCACAGTAAGCGATCGTCTTCTCCCCATGGCGCCGATTGGTGAGGGTGAAGCAGATGTTTCCGAGGTCCCAGTCCTCGTCCTTGGTCTCCTTCAAGAGCTTAATCCACATGTCAGGGATTGCCATGGCAAGCCTGTAGTCAAATCCAACGCCACCCAGAGCGAGCGGCAGACACAGCGCCGGCATACCCGAGACGTCCTCGGCGACAGTAATGACCTCGGGGTAAAGCTCATGCAGCATCTCGTTGGCTAGCATCATATAGACAACAGCCTCCTCATCGACGCTAGCGCCGAAGTACTCATGGTAGCCGCCAGAGAAACCGCTGTTGAGTGTTAGCCAACCGTGGGGCATCGCGTTTGAAAAGAAACAGAAACAGAAACAAGACTCACGTTCCAATGCCGTGATGGAGATACAGCATACTCGTCACGCCATCAAATCTGAATCCGTCGAACTGGTACTCGTCCATCCAGAATCTCAGATTGCTGAGCAAAAATCGCATCACTTCGTGGTGACCATAGTTGAAAAGCCTGCTGTCCCACAACTCATGCTTTCCCTTTGCGCCTTCATGAAAATACTGATGATCGGTGCCATCAAACTGGTTCAGACCGTCGAGAACATTCTTGGACGCATGGCTGTGCACGACGTCCAGAAGCACAACAAGCCCAAGGCTGTGGGCGGTGTCGACCAGTTCCTTCAGGTCCTCCGGGGGGCCATATCGACTGCTGGCAGCGAAGAAGTTGTTCACCTGGTAACCAAAGCTGGCATAGTAGGCATGCTCCATGACCGCCATGAGCTGAATAACGTTGTAGCCAAGACTCTTGATCCGCGGTAGCATGTTCTTGGTGAACTCCTTGTATGTGGCGACCCTCAGCTCGGGAGAGGAAATGCCGACATGGGCTTCGTATACCCGCAGACTCTCGGGCTTCTTTGGGCGGGGGTGCTTGAAGACATACTTGTCTTTCGGGGCAGGGTTCCAGAACCTGGCGTCGTAGGCGGGTGAGACAGAGAGGTCTTGGGTGACATACTTGATCCACGCCGGTATTCTGTCAACCCATTCTCCAGACGGAAGCTGCAAAGACACCTTGACCTTGGAGTTGTGGGGGATAGGCGCTTGACCGTCGGCCTTGGGAGGAATGGTTGTTTCGAAGACGCCAAACTGGTTCTTCTTCAGCTTGTGTGAATCTCGGTTCCAGCTGTCTGAGAGGTGTGTGTTAGATAGGCAACATTCCATGGCAGACCGACCAATGCTTACTGAAATCTCCGATAAGGGAGGCCTGCACGGCATTGGGAGCCCATTCTCTGTAGGCGATGCTGCCGTCGCTCTTCATGTGCAACCCGTATATCTCCTCGCCCTAGCGTACGGGTCAGCGATGTTCTAGCGGCCGTTTGGATTTGCATGCGCGCTGCCAGACGGGACATACTTTGCTGAACTTGTCCAAACCACCCTCGGTCTCGTCAATTGTCTTGATCCATTCTTGTGCTTTGGCGTATCGCCGCTTCAAGGCGTCCTGGAACGGCGAGAGCCATGGATCGAGCTTGACGACGCCTGTTGTGTCGTCCGTGTTAGCTAGTCTACAGAGCAAAGAGACGCAGAGGCCGCTCGTACCTGTGCCGTCGGTTGGAATATCATCGTTGGCCACATGCGAGCCATGGGCCAGCGTGTTGGACGAGTTGTCTGCAATTGGATCCATTCTAGACAGGCGATGGGGTATGGTAGAGGAGCAGACGGGGGAATTATCGACAGAGGAGGCCGGTAGATGAAGCGGGGGGTTCGAGATTCAGTGACGGAGGCGATACCGGTTAGTTAACCCACAAGCCTGATATGATCTGGTTGGTATGGTATGGCATGGGCTGGGCAGGTCTGGAATGTCGCCAGTGTTTGTTGTTTGCACGAGTCTGCACGGCTCAAAATTGGATCAATCGAACAATTGTTGCCTTAATAACGCTTCGCCTGAGAAGGACCGAAGCAAAACACGATACGATATGGAAAATTATTAGGGTGGTCTGATTGACGGGAGTTGTTCGTATCTTTTGCTATCTTGCTTGGCCAAAACCTCAACCGGAGGCTAGAGCTCGGGGAGCTCTATGCTGCATTACATCATTGGGACTCTAGGCCACTGCGGGCCTAACTCGATTGCGACGGAAAGCGCACCTCAGCGACCACAGGGCACCCCTGCCTCGCCGCCCACCGGTCCTGGTCCCCTAGGCGACGTTTGAAATATTTCAGAGACGAGGCGAAAGAGATCGCGTATACCTGGGAGTTAATGAAGCGCATGCCTGTGGGTTTGTAGATATCGGTGAGAAATCGACCAAGGAGGAAACCGTGTTGTTGTCGTAAGTGTGACTCTCCAGAATTGACTTGGTCGGGGAAAGCCCTGATCTGAGCTCCATGATGCGCGCCACCCCTTTCTCTTCCACTCTTGCCTTCTTGTCACCGCCCCCTCTTCCCCCGAGATCGCTGCATCCAGATCCCAGTTTTCACTGCAGGGTTAGCTTGCTCAGCAAGTGAGCGGCGAACTTATCACCCGCATACTGTGTAAACCCTAGGCATTGACATCTTAGCTGGAGCTCCTCCCAAGGAATTAAGCTTACCTAGCGTGCTCAGGCTGAAGAGCCCCGCAGCCTGCCCCGCCAGTCTGGAGTTCCAAGACGTTAGGAACCTCCGCCGCGACCCACCCCACCCCCACCAAATCTCACTTGAGTGATGTCCTCTCAATACAGCACGGGTTGACGAGCGGGTTCTACTAAGTAGTACCTCGAGCCGGTACATTAGGAGCTTGCGAGTCAAGCAATAGGCCAATTCGCAAGGGCTTTGCTCTCCTGTTATTTTCCCGGGCAGCATTGATTCGTTCATCTTGAGACATAAGTGGCATCAGTAAGTTGCCTGACGTGTTCTTCAACCTTCGAACCACCGAGACATCCCGTCATCCCGCTAGATGCATGCAAGGCGGCCAGCTATGTACGCGAGGGAAATAAGAAAAAACACAGGCAGGGGACGTCGCGCTCCTAAATGGATATATTAGCTTCTTTGAATAGCAGGATCAGGTGTCAGTTTGTTGCGCATTAGGATCTTTTTGAAGTTAGATGTTCAGGACGGAGAGGCCAAAACCTCTCTAGTCAGCCCACGAGCAAGGAGACATGAAATAACAATCACCACACAGAAGAAATCAGAGACAACGAAAAGCGAGGAATTCGAGCAGTCCTTGCCTAGATACTGTGAAGAAGTTTTTCCGAAGCCCAATTACGCCATGTAGGAAAAACACTGATGCATCCTGGACGCGGCTTTCTCAGCGACGAGATAAGTAATTTCGTCATCTGGCGTGTAAGTCGTTGTTGATGCGAGCTCTGTGTCTTATTGCAAGATACCCTCATCACCACGACCTGCCTCGATTTCCGCTCCCATGGAAATTTGCCGAACTCGAAAGAGAGCACGATCCAACCGCACTGAGAACATCGCGATTCTCTGGCTCATATAATGAATCATTTCATGAGAGATAAGACATCGAGCAAGAAGTAGGTCCCGGTCTCTCTGCCCCGGAGGCAGCTTCGACCTAGTTATCTCTTAGTCATAACCCGTCCTTCCTGTCATGATCTTCCCGTCTGAGTGAACATAGCAGGTTTCTGACAGCTCGGGGTTTTGCGTAATATTAAATCGAATATGGGACATGAGAAGGCGGTGGGTTGAGAAGTCTACTGCAGGTTGGGGCTGGAAGTTTATTAGCCACAACTATAGACCCCCGTGGCCGCAAGGTTGACAGGAGCAGCGTCAACGCCACTCAATTCACGGATGCTCTGCAGCCAGCATGTCATACGAGAAGTCGACCAATCAGACACGGTCCATCCTGCCCCAGACTCGCACGCAGCGGATAAAGTTGAACATATTCACGAGATAAGTAAAGGGACAGCCTCCATTGCCGAAAATCGGACGTCTGAGACGACCCTTGAGCTGGTCGATGATAAAAGTGTAACCCGCGACTTCCAGGTTGTATGTGGGGAGGCGAGGGGATGGTGGGGGACTTGGACCCAAAGCTCCCCTGATAAGGAAGTCGCCAACCAACCCGGAAGGTGCCCTCTGGGGGTCGGGGCGGTTGCGCTTCTGCTCACTGGTCCCTGCCTCCTTCTCCCCCGCACTCGGGCCAGACAGCTTATCCGCTGCCAATGCTCCTCCTCCCTCCAGCCCATGGAATTATGCTCGGTGGCGCTGCGGACATCAACCATCCAACCTCGGACCTGACCTATCAACCTCATTTCCGATACATGCCGCCATCCATTCCTAACCTCCCAAGATGGTGAAGCAGCTCCTCCCGAGTACCTAGATGAATACTTTACCTCCAAGACGCAAACCCAATCCTGCCCGCCCTATCTGTCCTGCCCGAGCATGACGCCAGCTCAACCGTCGCAATGTCGGTCCTAACCAGACCGCGCGCCTCCTTCTTTGCCCCGACACCCCCAACCATCACCCCGCGACCTCCGCGCCGATTGCGGCCAACCTACCCGGCCTTCTCGACCTACAAGTGCCTCGCCGTTGCCCCCCGCCGGCCGCAGAACTTCAACTCGGGCTTCACGAGCAGCTATGATCCGACTCTTGACAAGGGGCGCGGCCCCATCTTTGCCAAGTCCAACTTCGGCGTCCCCCAGTTCTACCCCCGCGACCTGAAGAGGCGCGTCGACGACTACGTGGTGGGTCAGGACCGAGCGAAGAAAACCATCTGTTCCGTTATCTTCAACCACTACCAGGGCCTCCGCCGTCGCCAGCACCACGAGGCCCAGGACCAACGCTTGCGCGAAAAGCTCCAGAGACAAAGGCATGCCCACGAGCGCGACCTGCTTGAGCGATCTGGATCTGGCTACAACAATGGCGGCATGACTACGCCTCCTGTTGAAGGTGGTAGGCGGTTGTTTGATCCTCCCCCCGTGCATCCCCCCACCCGTCGATACTGGGCTGATGAGCGTGACTCTCCGAAAGACGAGCTCCCCGCGCGCAGCGAGAATTTCCGCCAGACGGCACGTTCGCTGCCCGAGGAAATCTTCGAAACGCCTTCCGACGACTTCTGCACCCCGGACGATTCCGACGTGCCGCATCATGTGAAAATTGACAAGAGCAACATCTTATTGATAGGCCCGACGGGTGTAGGCAAGACGTATATACTTGAGTTAGTCAAAGCCGGCCCGGGATGTGTCTCTCGGTTGTCGGCCCTATGCTGACCATGATACAATGCAGGACTCTAAGCAAAAAGCTCAACGTGCCATTCACGATCAGCGATTGCAACTCGTTTACACAGGCTGGATACATCGGCCAGGATGTCGAAGCTTGTATCGAGCGGCTGCTCATCGAGGCCAACTACGACATCAAAGCAACCGAGCACGGCATCGTCGTGTTGGACGAGTTTGACAAGATTGCAAAGAGGGAGACGGTCAACGGCAGGGATGTGGGAGGCGAGGGCGTGCAGCAAGCTCTCTTGAAGCTCGTGGAGGGGACCAAGGTCACGGTTAACATTAAGGAGCAACGATCCTCCCGGCCCACAAGCGCCCCGGCCAATGGCTACGGCTCGTCAAGCGCACCACCGACCCCTCCCACAGGAAAGGTCGACCAGTTCACGGTCGACACCACCAACATCCTCTTCGTCTTCTGCGGCGCGTTTGTCGGACTAGACAAGACCGTCCTGCGGCGAGTTTCCAAGCCGTCGATCGGCTTCGGCTCCGAGATACGCAGCGGTCGAAGCTCGTCCATGTCGGGAAGCAAAGAAATCCTTCCTCGGGAAATGTACAGCCATCTCCCGCACCAGCCTGTCGTGCCAACCGCCTCGGCGACGACCTCACCAAGCAGCGGCTTCACCACGGCCTCACCAAGCGGCGGCTTCACCCCGCTCGACCTCGCCACCCCCGCCGACCTACAAGCCTACGGCTTCATCCCCGAGCTCATCGGGCGCATGCACAACATCTGCGCGCTATCGCCGCTCTCGCTCGACGAGCTCTACCGCATCCTCACGGAACCGCGGAACAGCCTCGTGGCACAGTACACGGCGCTCTTTGAGACGTACCCCAGTAGACTGGCGTTTACACGGCGGGCGCTCTACGCCATTGCGGAGAGGGCAGCCAAGAACGAGACAGGGGCCCGGGGCTTGAAGATGGAAATGGAGCGCGTACTGGCTGAGCCCATGTTTGATGCGCCCATGCCGTACGTGCTGATCACAGAGGCTTGTGTCAGTGGCGCTGAGAAGGCTTGCTATTGGGGCAAGGATGGAAGGCTGGAGCTGGAGCGGAGGAGAGATGAAGAGGATGGAAGGGATAAAGCTGGCGCTGTTGAGGAGGTACGGTTTGAGCAGTTCAGGCAGGCTGGGCAGAGTGGTGCGTGAGGTTTTATGATTGTGGATGATGATGATGATGAGGGGGTACATATTTGGGATCTGGCTTTGATGGTTTCTCGTTGACGGTGCGGGCGTTTTGCTTGGGCGATGGTAAGTCTTCTGCTCGCTTTACTTTTGGTTTGGTTGCTCATGGACGAACGGCGGATTGGTCCTCTTGGGTGTAAATTGGTTAACGAAAGGATGGATGGTTATGGTCATGGTTTGATGCGGAATTGCGCTCTGGCAAGCCATCTTATACAGTTTTCCAGGTTGTGGCCGCTGCCTCGAGGGCGCGGGCAGGAAGCTTGCATATGGTTACCTACAGTATCTCTAAAGCATACATAATCGAGGCAGGGAATAAAAAGCAGTCTCATTTATTGCCTTGGTTCTCTCGCATTTGCTTTGGGACCTGCTTGTGTGACTTTGTCTAAACCTTTCGCGCTTATTTCATTGGCATGAGTTGACACTGAATGGTACCACGGGCTGGCGGACCCCTGAATTACATCATTCGGGGATGGCGGGGCAGGCGGCATCGGAGCGCCAGGAGTGGGCGATAAGAAGCGGGAACGAACTTTATCGATGAACGTTCGCCAGCCCGCGACACCTACATTAGTGGACGGTAGCAAGCAAAGGCAACAGAAAAGCTTACACATGCGGACTTGAACACCTACCGACAGGAAAAAAAGAAACAATTCTTTTTACAAAAAAGGAGGGGGGCAAAAGCACATACCTGATATTCCTCGGCCAAGCGACTTTTACTGCGTATTTTCCCCTCCCCTCAACCCTACCACCACAGCAGTGGAGCAAAGCAATATCGCCAGCCCGCCCTCGACACGACAGCAACCCCTCCTCTTTTCCCAGAACCCTCTCTCTCCCCTGAGAAGACAAAAAGCCGCCAACCAACCAACCAAACCAAACCAAAACCGATGGATAAAAAAGCAGCACAAATCTCGCCCCTCGCGGCCCTCAAGCCGGACCTCTACCAGCGCGCATGGGCATCCGTCCCGCACCCGACCCTCCCGCTTCTCGCAACAACGCACGCAAACCAAGTCACCGTCTTCTCCCTGGCCACGCTATCCAAGCACAGCGTGCTCGCAGGCGGACACACGCGCTCCGTCCGCGCCGTGGCATGGCAGCCCGCGCAGCCCGCGAACCGCCTACGTCTAGTCACGGGCAGCTTTGATGCCTCCGCGGGCTTATGGACATGGGACGACGATTCCACTGCGGCGGCGGGGTTAGAGCGCGAGGTTACGCTTACCGGTTCTGGTGGCGATGGTAATACCGATGAGGATGATGACAAGGACTGGGAGTTTAACCTCGTCCTTGAAGGGCACGAGCACGAAGTCAAGGGGGTCGCGTTTAATCCCTCCGGCCAGTACCTCGCGACATGTAGTCGGGACAAGACGGTTTGGATCTGGGAGGACGTGGGTGGGGCAGGTGGGGATGGTGACGATGATGAGTGGGAGACGGTCGCGGTGCTGAGTGAGCATGATGGCGACGTCAAGGCTGTTGCGTGGTGTCCTGATGTTCCTGGGCGGAAGGGACGGTACAGTGCCGATGTGCTGGCTAGCGCGAGCTATGATAATACGGTGCGGATATGGCGCGAGGATGTGGATGGGGAGTGGGTTTGCGTTGCGGTGCTCGAGGGGCATGAGGGGACTGTTTGGGGACTGCAGTGGGAGCCTACCACTACGACAGGAAACAGGTTTCCTAGGTTGATGACGTGGTCTGCGGACGCGACGATGCGGGTGTGGACGCTGCGCGAGGAGAAGGAGGAGGAAGAGGACCAGGGTGAGGATGTTAGCGGTGGCGAGAGTCGCTTGTTCAGGTCCGGCCTGGGCGGGATCCCGAATACCATGCGCCGATCGATGCGCGAGGAGTGGGAATGCACCGCCGTGCTGCCGCGCGTGCATACGCGGGCCGTCTACTCGGCTACGTGGAGCGCGGATACAGGGCTGGTGGCTAGTGCCGGGAGTGATGGGTTGCTTGTTGTCTATGCGGAAGAGGCACCACAACCCGCAGCAGCGACGGGGATAGAAAACACGGCGGCGGCGGCTGAGAAGAACGGAGAAGCAGAAGAAGAAGAAAAGAAGGGTGGTGCGTGGCGCGTGCTGGGCAAGGTTGAGAATGCTCACGGGCCGTACGAGGTCAACCACACCACCTGGTGCAAGCGGTTCGATGCCGGCGCGGAGCGGAAGGGCGAGGAGGAGATGCTTGTCACGACGGGGGATGATGGGGTTATTCGCCCGTGGCAGGTTAGGATATCGTGACCGTGAGGAGGAAGGAAAGAAAGAAACACGCGAGATAGACAGGAAAGAAAGAAAGAAAGGATGTGATGAATATACTATACTGTGATACCAGGGACATAGAATTCGGAATTTTGAGGATATCCATCTTGCACATGATATCACTTGCGAGATTTGGGGACTTGTTAGCAGGGGCAAGACTTACTCTTCGCATGCTATGTTTTGCCGTGAATGTTTGTGTTAGCTGTGTGTTTTATTAACCACTTGAATACCAAGACACACAATCACAGCTATATGTCACAACCAACACCACTGACAACAGTCCCCTTTCTTCCTTAGTTCGTTGGTTGGCAGGCAGGCAGTAAGCAACGCATAGAAGGGGGCGGCACAGTGACCCTCCTCGTCTGGCATGTAATGTATTGTCGTTCTATCCACCTATACACACACTCGTATGTATACTCGACTCCCTCACGCGAGGATCTTGTTCGAAACCCCATTCTCCAACAAACAGACAGACAGACAGACACACGGCCTCCACACCATCGCCTTCCCATATCCAACCTAATTACCTATGCGGCAAAAGTTTATGTGTGTAAAAAAAAAAGTAGTGGTTTTTTTCTTTTTTTTTTTTTCTTTCCTTTTTGGGTTTTTGGCACAGGAAAAAAAAAATCCCCCCAAAAAAATCGTAATCATACATTCAAAGGTGCGCCGGCCAGTGCCCACCCGTCATCTAGCAGCATGAAGCATGTAGTAGTAGCAGTAGCAGTAGTAGTAGTACTTGTAATTGTGGAAGAAGCAGAAGAAAAAAGAACCCCAGTTAAACGCCGTTTGTCTAGTAGCCCGCGCCCTTGCCTCGTTTGCTAGTTTAGTTCGTTCGTTCGCTCGTCCGTCCGTCCGTCCGTCGCTCTCTATCTAAAAAGGAGTAAGAAGAAAAGAAGAAGATGAAAAAAAAACCAAGACAGGCAGGCATGCATGGTATGTATGATGAGAATGTAAAAAAAAAACAAATATGTATGAATGGCAGCGCAACCCACGACTCTGATGCGCTGTGAGAACTTTTGACAAATAGATCAGACAGGATTTCGTGTCGTTGGGCCAGTTTTGAAAAGCGAGATATGATTTGATGCAAATTCGAGCCTTGGTTGCCGCTTGCTTTCATTCCCTTTCGCTCCTGCGTAAATGTAGCAACAGGCAATGCGGTGGACACTCTTTCTCCATTCGTCTGGTGAAGATCAGACCGCTCGTATTAATAATGGTGAGAAGAAGAAAGAAAAAAAATGAAATTGGAAACAAACAGGCTACGACGCGACTGCTACCTTGCCGTCGCCAAAGCGCCACGTGTGTTCCTGCTTCGTTCCAGGGGGGAGCCAGGCGGCGTTGCTAGCGCCCCTATTCCGGCCGTGCCCGACATCATCCGACTTCTTCGTGTCATCGGCAGCGCCGTTCAAAGACGGGCGGTGGTTGTGCCCGTTTGTGAAGGCCTCGTGGTGAGGCATTGGTGGCTGCACCACACCGCCTGACTGAACTTCAAACATGGGCATGCTCTGGCCGATGCCATTAATCGTCGGGACCTGTTTCGAGCTCAGCGGCAGGAGGGGTTGTTCCTTGCTCTCTGTCATGGCCCGCGCTCTTTGGTCGGCTTTGTTTCTCTCTTGGCTCCTATCGTAGAGATATAGACCTAGGAAGGTCAGGGCGATACCCGCCGCTTGGACGTTGGTGGTCGGGTTGCGGAACCAGAATATCGCGACGGTGATGACGAAGACGCGCTTGATCAGACTGGCCACAGAGTAGGTAACGGGAGATACCATGGACAGCAGCACGAAGGCCAGGATGTTCTGGCCAAAGTGGAAGGTGCCGTTGAAGATAAATTCAAGAGTAAGTCGACCATGATCAAATGAGTTCGGACTTTTTGACAGGTCGACGGAGCCATCCCAGAGGAAATCTCCAATGATGCCGATGCCTTCGCTCCATAGCCAGATTGGGCATGTGAGGAGGAAGGCCATCCCCGACGAATAGCAGAGAAGGTTAAGCTTGTCTAGCTTCCGGGTTTGCGCTCCAAGGCCCAGCTCCTCGGCTCTGGCTGCTTCGTTGAAGAGCCTCTTGGAGAATATGTTTTGGGTGACGAAGATAATGGTGGCAAGCAGGGCATATAATATCCCCAGGTACTGGCCGCCGAAGCTGTGGTCTCCCGAGCATGCCAGCATCACTCCGGTCGTCAGGGGAATGAGGGACAGGTATGTTGCCCTGGGGTACTGAATGTCAAAGATCAATCGGTATGCCAGCACGGTAAAAAGCGGGGAAAGCCCCTTAATCGTGTGGACGAGAGATACGGGTATCTTGGAGGTGGCGGTTGAGCTGAGGAGATGGCCGGCGATCTGAAAGACGGCGAGAGGCATCGTCGTCATGATCACGTCTCGCGACGGAGCCCGAAGTGGGTTTTTGAGCGCTGGGATGGCGGTTCGCAGGCGCGGGAATGTTGAGGCCAACCAGGAGAACAGCATGCAGTACGAGGAGACGAAGGCGAACTGCACGAGGGTCAATGTCGCGGGCTTGTCGAATGCCGTTAGAATGGACTTGGAGGACGTGTTGGTCAGGGCGGACGACCAGTACCACATCATGCATAGTATCTAGACGGCGGGGCGCATCAGCATGGAACTCTTCTGTCTGAGATCTCGAGTTTGTTTGGGTCTGGCGCGCAACGCTGCTGCCAGCAGGGGAAACTCACGACAAGGCTATATGAAACGGGGGCGCGCAGCGCATCCGCAATCTCGTGGGCATTGTGGCTCATGCTGCCGGATCTTATATGGCGGATGGCATTGGTTATGCTCTGCTGTCTCCCGTGGCCATACGCGGCCGGCGGGGCTTCTCTCTTGGTATTCCATCGCACGCGGCTGTCCCTCCGTGGATTCCACATGCCGGAGGGCTGTGTCGCACCGTTGCTGGCGCCATTGGTGTATCCATTCTGTCTGCGCGGACTTGGGGCGCGCCCGTTGCCGTTGGGGAAGACGTGCCCCACGTCAAAGTCGGGGAACTTCTCCGTCTCTTGGTGATGCGCGGCGCCATTGGTCTCGGAGTAGGGCTTCAGGCCGGCCTGGCGATTGAGAGAAGGGGTGCGTATTGACGACGAGCCAGCCGTGGTCGAATGCGAGGTTGAGGTCGAATGGGGCATCGCAGCGGCGAGCCGAGTCGGGTCGAGTCGCGAAGGGCGAGGAACCGTGGCAGTGACAGTGACGGTAACGAGTGACGACTCGGATTGGGATGGTATTGAATGGGATTGGATTGGTTTGGTTTTGCGAAACTCGCGAACGAGAAAAGCGTCGGCCGAGTCGGGGCGAGCGGGGGGCGAGGGGCCGAGGGGGGAGAGCGGCTGCAGGATCAGACGAGCTCACGAAACCTCGCGATCATTGCCTCTTTGCTCTGTCTCAATTCATTGATTAATTGGAAGGCACCAAAGGTTTCTGGTTTCCGGTTTCTGGTCCGCGCGCGTCAACGTCGAGTGGCCTGTAGTTCTGTAGCACAGTGCACGAATGGGGGGATCGAAGCGAAGCTGGTGAGACTGGACGTTTGAACACCACCGACGAACTGGAAACTGACTGACTGATTACGAGCGATGCTAGCCTGCCGCCCGAGACCGGTTGTGGGCCGCGTGCATCCACCCATCGAACATCGATAAGAAATAAGCTAATCTTGGCCTCCCAATCCGCTGTCCAAGAACACCCACGCGCAAGCAGCCAGCCGGCCTAGCGAGCGACGAAACCAGGGGCCCAGCGGGCCGGCGGGTCTGCACCAGGCTACGTAGCACGCTGAAGGTTCCAGCTGCGCCACAGCATCCTGCCCCTGCCGTCTCGACGCCACATTCTGTCACCTCCCTGCTGCTCCATGAGGCTCAAGGCTGAAGCTTGCTGCTGCTGGGCTCAAACTTTTGGCGACGACGCTGACCAAAAACTGCGCTAGCGAGCCGAGCATATTGTCGAATCGAATCGCGTGTCGAGCAGCCATCCTCTACATTCGCTCCGTATCATAGCCTCACGCGGGCAGCAATTCTCGCCCACCCTCAGTCACACGACAAGGCCTTCATCTTGCCTGTTTGTTACAGTAATCAACAGCCTCCCGTCTCGTCTGTGTCGCATCTCGGAAATCTCGACAACAGCAACTACAACTTACTTGACAAGAGCCGATCGGCTTTCTGCGCGGCCCCAAGATGGCGGCCCCCAAGATGACCAAGAACCAGATGCGCCGGGCCAAGAAGAAGGAGCAGAAAAAGACACAACTCGAGGTACGTTGCGCGCCCACCTCCCAACCCTCACCTCGCTCTCGCTATTCGCGTCATGTTGATTTTGGATCTCGGCTAACAGCACCGCGCAGGACGGTTCCAAGACTCCTGAACCCAAGAGCGAAACCCCCCAAGCCAAGAAGCTCTCAAATGAAGACCACTCCACAACCAAGAGCGAGCCATCCTCACTCGACGCACAAGCCGCCTCCTCGAACCTCGAAGTCAAGAAAGAGCCGGGAGCGTCCGACAAGATCGATGCAGACGGCCCCGCCCCCGACGAGGTCGACTTCGAAGATGACCCCAGGTACGCCGAGTACAAGAGCATATTCGAAAAGTTCAACATAAGCCTAGAGGACGACGAGGTAGCGAGGGAAGCCAACGCGGGTAACAAGGGCCAGGTGTTCTTCGACGAAGACGACGAGATTCCCGACGAGGACGAGGAAGCCGCCCAGAACCAGCTGTCCAAGAAGAAGCGCAAGAAGCTGAACAAGCTCTCCATCGCCGAGCTCAAAGCGCTCGTGCAGAACCCCGAGGTGGTAGAATGGCAGGACGTGTCGTCGTCAGACCCACGCCTGCTGGTCCAGATCAAAGCCCAGCGGAACATCGTACCGGTCCCGAGCCACTGGTCACTGAAGCGCGAATACCTCTCCAGTAAACGTGGTGTCGAGAAACCGCCCTTCAAGCTCCCCCAGTTCATCGCCGAGACCGGCATCACCGAGATGCGCGACGCCGTCCTCGAGAAGCAGGCAGAGCAGTCTCTCAAGCAGAAGCAGCGCGAGCGCGTGCAGCCCAAGATGGGCAAGCTCGACATCGACTACCAACGACTCTACGACGCCTTCTTCCGCCACCAGACCAAGCCCGAGCTCACACGGTTCGGCGACGTATACTACGAGGGCAAGGAGTGGGAGGCCGACTACCGCGTCTTCAAGCCGGGCGACATTAGCGAAGCCCTCCGCGAGGCCCTGGGCATGCAGCCCGGCTTCCCGCCGCCCTGGCTCCTGCAGCAGCAGCGCGTCGGACCGCCCCCTTCCTACCCCACCCTTAAGATCCCCGGTCTCAACGCGCCCCTGCCGCCCGGCGCGAACTGGGGCTTCCAGCCCGGCCAGTGGGGTAAACCCCCGCTCGACGAATACAACCGCCCGCTCTACGGCGGCGACATCTTCGGCATCATGGCGGGCCAGCCCGGCGGCGCTGCCCCCACCCAGCAGCAGCCGAACCCCGCGGCCCCACTCGCCCCGGCCGGCGCCGGCGCCGGCGAGCCCGTCGAGCGCACCCTCTGGGGCGAACTACAACCCCCCGCCGAGGAATCCGAAGAGGAAGAATCCGAAGAAGAAGAAGACTCGGACGAGGAAGACGCCGACATCCCCGGCGGCACCGAAACCATCACAGGCCTCGAGACCCCCGGCGGCTACGCCAGCACCGTCCTCGCCGACCACGCACCCTCGGGCGTCGAGACCAGCATGGCAGGCGAGCTCGACCTGCGCAAAACCCGGCGCGGCTTCGAGACAGAAGAAAGCAGCTACGGTGGGGCTCCACGCTCCGCCTACCAGGTCATACCCGAGCGCCAGGCCCGCGTCGAAGGCTTTTTCGGCAGCGACAAGACATACGACCTCTCTAAGCACGGGCATGGACACGGGCACGGCCACCCGCACGCGCCCTTGCTGGGCCAGGACGACGACAGCTCCCGCAAGCGCAAGAAGCCAGGCGACGTCGAGGTCGCGCTCGACCCAGACGCGCTAGTCGCCCAGGGCGGCTTAAATAAAGAAGACCTTAAGAAGAAGTACGAGGCCGGCCGGCGCGAGGAAGGCCCCGGCGCGCAGTGGGCTGGCTCGGCTTATGATGAGGATCTGAGCGATATGATTGCGCAGGAGAGCAGGAAGAGGCAGAAGAGGGACGAGGAGAGGAGGGGGGAGAGGAAGGAGAAGCATCGGTCTTAGCTTGTGATTGATGATGTAAGAGGGAGGGGGGGAAAGAGGGAAATATTATCTTTATACCACCAGTATTATTCATTGCTATCGGCGTTTTTCTGTTTTTTTTTTCTCTTTTTTTTTTTCGCTTCGCTTTTTTCTTTTCCCCCCCTTCCCTTCCCTTTTTTTTTTATGGCGAAGGAAAAGAATACACGCAAAGGCGGGTTCGGGTGGGGTAGGTAGGTAGATTCCTTGGGTGTTGCGTGGAATTGTAAAGTGCATATGTATACCGACAAATTGAACCGAGGTGGGGGTGGGATGCGTGGGAATAAAAGACGTCCAACAAGTTTGTTTGGTCTGTATGGATATGGAAAGTGTTTATCATGGTCTGCTATGAGCCATATGGGTTATATCAGTGCGGTGGGTGTGGTTGGTCGTTGATTTGGTGTCTGGGGTGATTAGAGTGAATGAAAACGTTGAAGATGCCAGCCACCCACAGCCTCGAGCGAGCCGGTTGTGTAACAACACTCACGGTTCGCATGCCTGTCCTGTCTCATAGGCTACATATTACATGTCCATTCTCTTTTCTTCTTTTTCCCCCTCCCTCCTTTTTTTTCTTCCCCCCATCAGCCAATACCAGCTGCCTGTAAACTTGGAACTCATCTTGGTTCTTTCTTCATACCCAACACAGGATATCTACCTATGTACCTACCTAGGCTTTGTGAACTTTTGCTCTTCCCACCAGAAGATTACGGAACCTACCTATATATGGTCAACTTTTATTCAGCGACAGAATCGCGATTCGCGGAAAAAAATCCGAGCTTTTCTACGAAACTCAAGAAAATTCCACAGGGCTCTTTCTCTCTCTCTCGGTGCCTTTCCCGGAATACCTCCCAGTCTTTTTTCTTAATCTCCTCCCTCCCAGCTCTTCTCTTTGCATAGGTACACGAATTACCTGGTACTTACCTACCTTACTCATCCTCCCCACCGATCAAACTTCACAACCCAAACTCACCACCTCGAGCCGCGTCCAAACTCTTTTCCGAGTCAGTACCTCGGATAACCACATAATTTACATCGTCTTTTCACACATGGCTACATACACACATACCTACCTTACCTCCCTACCTGACCTGACCTAACCTACCTCAACCATATCGATTCCAAGATACTGATTCTTAGCAAATACGGTAGCTAATGTCTGCATGTCCATGTCCATGTTCGTCCTCTCCGTCCATATCGAAGAACGGCCGGGAAGAGAAAAAGAACCCAACCGAACTTGCTTATTTCCTTCCTCCTCTCCTACCTACGTATGTACAAGCCAGGCCCACTAAAACAACAAAGAGAACAAATCATGCACCACCACCAACCACCAACCACCACCACTCCAGAGCAATATTCCCAGTATTACCCCTATGCATGGCGTCAGTCATATCATCCCTCATGACCATCTGCCAAAAAAAAAAAAACACCTTTCTCGTGATAGCTCGTCTGGCTGAATCTTCCGCCTCTATGAGCAGCTACTGCACCGCCAGTCCCTTCCTTTCTCAGCCGCCTCCTGGGGGTTCTCCACGCAAGTGGCGTGATATAGACGCTTTTTACATTGCTGGTGTTCGCCAGAGTCAGCACCTTGCACAAATGGCCAAAATATCGGATCCGGTGTTGATAAGAAACCTGGGATAGAGACAAAAAGAGAGACGTACCTTGTTGGCGCAGATCAGCATCGACGGCACGGGAACCGGCTCGCCGCAGGCCGTGCAGCCACCCGCTCTCCTGGGCGTAGGAGCCGGCTTTACCTCTTCGGGCAGCTTCAGGGCTCTCGCCTCGTTGAGCCTATGTGTGACCTCAACAATGGTGGCATCACTGATTGCTTGTCGTGCCAACAGCATGGACATGTGTTTGCTAAACTCCTCCGCCCGACTCCGTCTCGCCACGATCCAGGGTGCCTTTTCCTTGACGAACTTCAGGAGCTCACGTGGCAGGTACTGTTCTGATGACAGATGCTTCTTCAGGATGAAGGCATCCCATTCCTTCATGTACTCCTTCTCCGCGGGCGTGACATCGAGGAAGTCCTGGAGATTGTCACGGTGTTTAAGTAGCAGCCAAGTGTCGTCTATTGGATTTTGACGAACTTCAGTGCCCGGCACTAGCTGAACCTTGCTCAGCGCGTCAAATAGCGGCTGTTTGATATTTGGCACATAAACCTTCTTTTGAGTGCGCTGGACAGGCCGTTTCTGCGAGCAGTCAGTTTCGGCCGTTGAAAAGACGCCTCCGGTGTAGCTTACCTGGAAGGGCTTGATCAGCTGTGGCTTCTCGCCAATCTCGATACCATTATCTGGACCAAGGCGAGAGTGGACCCATGAGTAGTCACCCTCGGCGTATCTATCCAGATCCAAAGGCTTCACCGGGAGGCCGAGTTGGTACACTTTGGGCCTCAGAGGATCATCGGTATTCTCGGGGCTAGGCGTGACCGTGACAACATAACCCCCTTTGGAACCCATACTGATGTCAAACTCGTACTGTGGGTGACTGCCGTAATGGACACGCAGCTGGTTGATCCGATCATTCTCGGCACCGCACACCAGACAGCTGAGCCTATCTGTCTGTACCTGTTCAGGTGGGAGAATGTAGGTAATGACATGGTCGTACATATGACCCTGCTCATCATTGGACTTGCGCGGCTTTTTGGTCTCCTTTTTAGACGCCTTGTTCCACAGATGCTTCACATTGTAGTTGATATCTGGTCTTGCCCGCCGAGATCGAGTCGGGGTGATTTCGCCCTCGGCAAGTTCGTCGGGATGCTCCACAGCAATGCCGTACGGGTGAGCATCAATCGAGCTGTCCATCTCACCGTTGACCAAGGGGATAGAGTGGTGCCCGTTAATCCCGTTCGTGCTGTCAGGTGTGATGAGAGCGTTGATGACCTCAATACCGTTGGCATTACCATTAGGCAACGGCACGATAGGCTCAAACGGATCGAACACGGTGATAGAGCTCTTGATGTCCTTTTGATGTTCCCGAGCCTGGCTCGAGATGGACGTCAACCAGCGGACGTCGACGTCCATGATAAAGTTGGTCAAGATCTCCTGCTGCGGCCGGTTCTTCACCCCTATTCGAATCGTCTTCCTATGACGACTGTTGAAGATGTCGGGGATGCTAGCGGAAAGCACCCATTGGCGGGCCGGCAGGGTACAGAAGGCATCCTGATCACTGAGCGAGACAAGATGGATTGGCGGCCACTTTGGATCACCAGCCGACTCAAGCTCGACAAAGACTGTGTAGGAGCTGGCCAGTCCAAACACAGCGTCGTCGTCGCGTTCGAGATAGATTTTGTCTTCGGGGATGGTAAAAGGCTTGATGTCGACGACACGGGCCAAGGGAGAAGAGCCAGTCGGGTTCTTGTAGATCTTGATATCGCAGAGTTGACTGTCGACATGCAACACGATCTGCTCGCCGGCCTTGACTGTGCAGATGGTAATCCTGCAACGGGCCCGTATTTGAGTTACGACTGGGGGGACGACACCATTCATGATGCCGTTTCTGAGGCGTGGAGAATCCTTGTGGCTGATTTTGAGGATCTCGAGGCGCAAGGACCGTTGAGCATCCCCGGGGAGAAACGGAGCGCCATCATAGTCATTCTCTTGCTTGACACGGCGACGTTTGCTTGGATGCTGGCACTGTTCTTCTTCTGCTGCGGCGAACTTGTCGCCTGAATCCCGGGGTCGCCTCGAGCTCGTCTTGGCCACCATTTTCTCGTTCCAGTGATTGGTGACCTTGATCCAGTTCCGGTGCAGAAAAGGGAGTCTGCGATTATGCCGAGTTGCCACAGTCATGGCGGGATGCAGACATGGGAGGCCGAGTGGATGAGGACGTGGAAAAGCGTTGAACGTGCGCGAGTGTGAATGAGTGCGATGTATTGCGTCGATGCGTAATAGTGAGAACCCAGAAACCACCGTCCAATGATTAAGTGTGTGTGTGCTTTGGATTGCGGTTGGAGTATGTGACAACAACGGCGGCGGTATCCCAACTGCGCACGCAGGTCATGGACTCGCAAATGGGTGGCCTGGCTGGGCGTTGGTGTCACCAAGCCTGGTGGATGAAGGGTGGGATGCTGAAGGAGACGTGCGTTTGATGCCAGGCCTGGGAAGGGCCGTGAATCAATCAAAAAGAAATGCTAGCCTCTCTTCAAGATGCACCCCGTGAGAAGTAGGCGGGATGGAAAACCCGTAGTAATAATGGAAGGTGGAATGGAGAGATTGGGGCCGCCGGCGACCAGAGAAGGAAGCAGGTGCGAGGGATAAGGTTGGCGGGTAAGGCAGGGGAGAGGGTCGAGGAGTCAACGGGCAGGACAGGGCAGAATAGAAAAAAAACCGAAGGTCGACGTTTGTCAACAACCTCGTCTCATCCGATGGATACCTTGAGGTATGGTGAGGTGTAATGTCGAGCTCGGTTGGTGTTATGTGTGGTGTGTGTGTGTGTGTGGCGCCAGCTTATTAAACTTTGATACGGCTATAGCAGGTGCAGGTGCAGGCAAACTCGCTGGCTTCCCTCCGCCTACCAACACTGGAGCAACGAAAAAAGACGAGGTGCGGAATTAGTCGTCGATGTTGAAGATGCAAGACGTGGATAGACCGGCGTGACGGTACGTGCTGCATCGAAATACAGGTTAGTGGTCTGGGGTGCGTGGGTGCGGATACGCCGTATAATGATGGAAGCGCGAAGGAGAGGGAAAAGACGCGTAGCTTTACCGAATGGCGACGAGAACAGATTCTATCGCGATTTGACCCCCAGCTGTCCCGTCCCGGTCCCTCTGTCGGGTGCCTGTCGTGAGCTCGTGGGGCTGTTGCACCGAGCTCTGGCTCTGACCGGTTAGCGGCTCCGTCGCGGTAGATCAGTACGAAAAAATCCGCAGAAAGTGCTGGCCTTAGCCAGGTATCTCGCTAGCAGCGCCTGCCCGATTACACTGCGACAGGCAGGGATGTCGGATAGGCATCCAATGCCTGAGTGTGGCCTGTGGCTTTGCAACCTGTCGCCTGTATTGTGGTGCACTACGGATTGAAGATCGACGGTGATGGATCTGGAGGCACCGTGAGGTAGAGGAATCAAACAATAACTCCACAGTGCACGTATCATTAGACAAGCAATTTTCGGAGACTGAGGCGGGGTGTTTCTTCAATAAGCAAATGTTGCATTTGCGATTGACTCATCAGCCGTGGCTCGTCCTTGGTTGGCGTTGGTTGGGAATGGAAGGTCATTCTTGAGAAAACGAGATTGAAAGGGAAAGCAAGCAAACAGGCCATGATCCGCTGGATTTTGAATGGATCAGATTCAGAATGCACGTGGCATCCGGCCCTGCCATGCCGGTGCGCAAACGCGGGATTCGCCTGAAAACCTTCCGATAAGTTTAGATTTGAAAATTGGGGCGACCGCCATGTTGCCTGGTGTCGTATCTTCAATGGCTTCGTCACCTGCTTTTCCTCCAACATGCTTGACGTCCCGGATGCCGGGTGTCCAAAGTTGCTACGTGGGTGTTCAAGTAGGTTGACATTTCACTAGAATCGAGATCGGAAAAAATTGTTGAGCAAGAAGTGTCTCTACAGGTACTCTGGATAAACGATATGCATTGCGATGCTAGATGGATGGAAGCAGGAGAATATTTGTGTTGAATGATTGAGAGTGATCGGGTCTGCCCTGGACGTGTAACAAGGTAAGCAAGGTGCCTACCTGTACTTGGTGGGTAAAATCCAGGCTTCTCGAAGGAAAAGGCCGGGGCACATGAATTAGTATTCCAGATGTCTAATCACCATACAACGAGGCAGAAACTCAGTCGACGGCGTGCCTTGCCTCTTTTTCGTTTGTGCATCCGATTTGTATAAGGGGAATCAGTGTCCTGTCTTACACGAGCCGGCCAAAAAATGGGGGTGGATAATACCTGGTAGTGTGTCGCTAATTATAACTTGGGCGCCATACACGCGCCTTCCCTGCCCCCTTCGCCCTTGTGTTATTTTCAAGAATAGCATCGTGAGATTAGGCAGGGAGTAGAATTTGCATGTGGTTCAACTTCTATAAAACTACAGCATGATACAATGCGAGGGATGCTCAGCACCTGGGCCGAACCCCGCTAGGTTCAACCGCCAAGAGATCCCGTCGCTTACAGTACCCATCATGTTTTGCAACACGTCTTTTCCCCCCACCCAGACCAGATTCCTGATAACATCAGTCAATCGGGATACGAGAGGATCCCAAAGAGTTGGATCGTGTACAAAAATCAAAGCCATTGACTGCCTTTGACTTCAAGGCGTTAGATACGCCCGTTCTAGGTTCTTATTGGACTGTGGATGTGAACCAACCGCTCTCGTCTATGATTGACGCCGCTGCCTCGTCCCTCTCCACCGAGTGAACGGGCGTGCACCCAGAAATCAAACCTCAACTTTGTTCTTTGGATTAGCTCCAAGTCTCTTTGGACCTTTCAGGAAGCCCCCAATCTCCCGGAATACTGCAATTAGTTGATTTTCTACCTCGGAGCACCTTGACTTGCACGGCTCTGAAGAGTCGAGAGGAGCACCCAAAGACATCGCCGGACAACCACAAAGAAGGCAGATAATTGTCAGTGATTGTGCAGGAACGAAGGGAATATTGATGAAAGGTCTAAGCAAGCATCTTCTTGTTTACTCGGTAATGTGTCCATGGGGCTTGGACGGGGGAATGATGCACGAGGAAGACAGTGTCTTGACTATTGGCCGGCCTGCCTGCCTTCCTCTGTGATTCTCTTGAAATCAAGTGAGGAACAATTATTGAGAAGACTTAAGGGACGGGGAAGTCTAACCACAGCGGGAATTGATTGCTGCCAGGTAGGCATCCAAGGTGCTTCCTATCGGTTATCCCATTACAAACCACGGAAGCAAATGAACATTTCGTATGCTGCTGAGTACCGAATACAACAAGCAACGATCATGGCAATGCTACCGCCACATCTGTGACGGATGATGACTTGACAGCAGACACAGCAGTCGGCCATGAGTAAATGAACAGAAAAACACCATTCTTGCGACAGATCTATCCGCCATTCCGTATCCAATACAATCTATAAACCGTCCACCGAATGATAGAAACAGACAAACGGGGAATAATTAGCACATAAGAAGTGGTCGATAATATGGCCCGTCGGGGTGGCAGACCCCAATCTCCACCCAGACTTAAAAACGGCCCGGGTCCTCACGGAACACGGATTGAACACGACGTCAATAAACCATTACTACATCGACATCTCCAGTTGGGGAAAGCCTTTGTTTTTCTGCGGAGGCTGTTGCAGCCTAGACTCTCCATTTACACATGGTAACTGAAGCAAAAAAATACAACAAACATACATGGCTAGGGGAAGGAGGCTCGGAGTCATTCCTGAAACCCACTATAAGCCACAACTCAACGTCGGAGCCCGACAACGTCCACGCCGACTCCCCTCGATCATGATAAGAATTTGTTGATGATGACGAATTTTGATCGTGGACCGAACGACAGAAAAAAAATGGCTCTGGGGAAACAGTCACGTTTCCAGCCGGTTTGGAAACCGGTCGAGCGAGCTGGCGCTGATGAACACGACTGGGGACTGAACCCCTCACTTCAGCAGCCGCCCAAAAACACCGCCAACCTCACCGGCCTCTCTATCCCACAAAAGCCCAAACAAATACAGTAACAGCCATATTCACTCCGATTCCAGCTTCGCTATGCTATTCTAAGCTAAGCTAGCAATAATGATACTCATCTCCGCATTATGCACCTCTAGCGATAATTATACACCATACACCGTCCGTCCGTCCGTCCGTCCGTCCCGGGCGTAATTGCCACCAACGCCATGCATCTCCTTCCATGAGCCCCCACCTCCAGCTGAGACGTCCGTTAACCGATCTTTTCCAGCACATCGAATATGTAATAGCAACAAAAGCTAACAAAACATGACAGAGCCAGCCCATTAGCATGGATGCATCCTTAGAAGCAAAATTTCAGAAAACGCGACGCGTCTCAAGACACTCGCCCAGAAAGGATACTTGACCTTCCATCATGCAGCGCTCTTAAATGCCATCGAACAGCAAATTAATACCGCCCGCTCACAACGAGCCTCGCCCTACCAAGCATAACCAGCGTCGTCATCCACATCGCCATCCCAATCCTCATCCAAGTCATCCGACAACTCGTCATCAAGAAAGTCGTCCATGTTGAACGTCGTCTCGGTGGGCTTTTGATTGTCCAAGAAGATCTCCACCTTCTCGCACATGCCCTGACGAAACACGTCGGGCTCGGAAGATGGCGGTGAAGACAATAATGACTCTTTCTTGTCCGAGTCGTCTGCATCCTCTTGGTCTGAAGACTCAAGATCATCCTCGTCGTCATCCGTGTCTGGCTCAGCATACGAGGGCCTGGCAATTCCGTTTCTCAGATCTCGGCCAATGCTACTGGCGCGAGAGGAAGGGCTGCTGGTTGTTTGCATGCCGGGAACGTCAGAAGGAGCAGCAAAGCGGCGACTGCTCCGCCTCGACGGACTGGGCTCATCTGGACTCGCCAGGACATTTTGAGGTCCTCGTGCGGTCTTCTTAGGCTTGCCCGCATGCTTGTCCTTGGACTGTGGTAGCCGGAGGGTGGAGAACGGCCGAGGGTCTGACAGCTTGCGTAAAAATACCTTCTTGAGCATCATATCCCATTTGTCGCGAAGTGCAGAGCGCTGACGGAAAGGAATGTCCAACATGGTCTTCAGGTCCAGACATCGCAGCTCCGGGAGCCTTGGCGCACTATCGACCAATGACTGGAAGAAGACTTCTGCGGCGTCGGCGGTCCACTTTCTCATGTTCTTTAGCTCAATTGTTTCGAGTCCTTTGGACCAATCGGGGACCTGGTCGGGGGTGAGGACGTTGTCATAGTTGGGCTCTGAATCATGGTAGAACTCGTGATGGCTGTATGTTTTCAAATCCATGCACAGGGTCTGCAGGTTTGGGCAGGCAGTGCCCAAGACGGTGAGAAACGACAGATCGAGCGACTGGTTGTGGTGGAGGTGGAGGTGTTGAAGCTTCTGCCCATGGGTTACCAGATAGCTGGCAAAGTCTTCGCCGTTGATCTCCCAGCAGTTGACCAATTCCAAGGTCCGTATGGTTTTGGGGAGAAGCGGGAGAAAGTTTCCGGTGACGACAGTTGACGACTCAATCGAGAGATACTCCAAGTCCGGCAGAACGGAAATTGCATCTGCCATGCTTTGGATGAAGGCATCATCCTGGGCGCTGATTTCGGCGTCATCGGCATCTCCCCTAGCTCTCAGTGACGGTAACTGGTAGTTGACGAAGCAGAGTTTCTTCAAGTTCGTAAATGCGGGTGTCTCATGAAGGGACTTGACGTTGGCGAGATCAAAACCCGGCGCCATCATGCGGCTGTTCCATCGCCAGCCAGCAAGCCTCGTTGGCTTTCTTTGACGACCATCCTCGAGCGTAGTTTGCACATCGTTCATCGCCTCGAAAAGGGAGTTGGGATAATGCCAACGGAGATTGTCGTCCAAGTTCCGGTAGGGGGGTAGGTCCTTCTCGTGCCAAAAATCAATCACTTTGAGGCGAGGTAGAGTGCGGACTAGGGCGCCAAAATCGAGCGGCTGGCCTCTGTAGGTCTTTGCAGCAATCTCTGCAACATCGATCCGCAGCTTCTCAACCTTTGCTCTGTAATTGAACGTGGTTGTGGCTGGATCCCGGGAAAGGTGCTCCAACAAGCTGTGGGCCATTGGCCTGGAGAGCAATGCGGGGCATTGGTAAAGAGCTGTCAGAGCCGGCTCTGCGAATGCGCGACAAATCCGGCTTGTCGACAGGAGCCAGTTGATCGCCTCCCGACTGCTGCTGAGCGATGCCGACGCATATTGAAAGACTTCAACCAGCACATAGTAAGGAAGGCTGGCCCAGTTGGGGATCACGGCGTTGGCATTGGCCGCTGTCTCATCTGAGCGGGGCTTGGGCTTCTCCACTGCTGAAGAGTTAACTCGACGCCGCTTAGTCGCCCGCAACAACTTGGTCTTGCTATGTCTCTTGCGGCCTTTGCTGCGAGTGCGGCGTGTGGTGGCCGTTGCTACCGCTGAGGCTGCGACTGCGGCTGCGGCTGCGGCTGCCACTGCTGTTCGCTTTGGCCGTGGCGCTGGCTCTGGATCGGGGCTGGGGGAAATGTAAGAATTATCAGCGACTTGGTCGTCGTCATCATCATCATCATCGTCGGAGTCCTCTTCATAAAAGCCGGTTTGGGGACGACTCCGCTTTGTGCGGCGACGGCTATCAACAAGCGGAGCTGGCTGGGTTTCTGCTGTGGGTGGGGGTGGTGGTGGTGGTCTCGCCGAACGAGTGTGCGACGACCTCGTTCTGTGAGATGAGAATGATGATGATGATGGCTGCTGCTGGGTCTGTGGAGGTGGTGGCGGTGCGACAGCCGAATTGTCACGCAAAATATCGCTTGGATTGGCCCTGCTGGATTGGGCGGCTAGCCTTCTTGTGACGGGTCCGCCAATCCTTGGTGCGGCGCGGGGTGTCGAATGTGTCGCACCCGGCGGAGCACCCCGGCCGCCTCTCGCATCTCGGCGTGGCCGCAACTCTCGCCCGGTCGCAGACGTGGAAAGGGCCCCGGCAGATGCAGACCCCGATGCAGTCGATGAGATGGACAGCGACGAAGCAGGGCCTACTGCAGGGCCGCTGCGTGTTCTTGTGCTGACCATGGACAAGTGTTGCAAAACGTTGCCAGGACTGTCTCCCGCCGTGAAGGTTGTGCCAGGGAGAAAAATCACTATCTACAAATTGGCACTTCACGGTCGGCTCGATTGACGGGGACTTGAATGCGGAAGAGAGAGGTGACAGAGAGGACTTGCCGACCGGTGGATGGATAAGCCAGGGCCAGGCAGCCAAGCGCCAAAGCTGGGCAGTCAAGGGCAAAGTGGCAGCATGAGCACAGACCAAGACCCGCTGCACGACCGAATTTTACCCGACAAAAGCTCACCCCTCCCCCACCCGCAACATTTCTTTGGCCGATTGTTCCGAGGTACATAGGTACTTTCAAGTAGAGGATCAGGTTCCAAGTGCGTTTGGGCAACAAAGTCTAGTGCAAGGGAAAGATGGAAGCAAACAAATTCCAAGGGATATTCAATAGGTCAGGTAGCTGAAAATTGGGCAAGAGGCGTGTAGACCAAGCATCCAGAGCCGCCTCTCCACAGGGGCCTTGTTTTACGGGTTCGGCTCACTGCTGACATCCAGGATTGCTGCATCTTGCCGTGCATCTTCAAGGTCAGCCCCTGTAGTGGCTACCTAGGCACAGCATACACCTAACCCATTTCCCATTTCAAAAAAGTGACGGGCGGGTTCGACATGATACGGTATTACTGTCTAGGTTATACCTAGGCTAGCAGTCACGATCATCCCCTTTGTTGCCTCGCGCGTTAACCAGCACCAGTGTAGCCCTTCGCAAGTCGTTATTTTTGAATTTCTGTAACTGACGACGGCCTCACATTTCCTCCCATATTTCCTCGAACCCAACTCCATTTCCCTGAACGCCTGATAAATGCCATCCTCCCGGTCCCCGTTGTCGTGATACCTAGAACTCAAGCCTTCCGGCCATCGAGTCTTCTGCCCTTGGTGTCGTCAGCCTTCTTCTCAGCCTTCTCCGGCGCCTTCTCGTCGCCATCACCCTTCCTCTTCACCGCTCCCCTCAAGGTCTGGCCTTGGCCAGCAAAGTGGGGCTGCTGCGCGCTCGCCGCCTCCCGCTCCTTATCAGCTGCCGTCTTGACCGGCTTGACCTCGTAGCCCAGGAAGAGCTTGTTGGGAGGCAGTCGTAGTGGCAACGGCCCATTGGCCCGCTGACCTTGCACCGCCGGAATCTTGACGCTGCTTGATGCGCCAGCCACAGGAGTCGCTGGCTTGGGGGTCGATGTCTTGCCGGCTTTCTTGGAAGTAAGTCTCTGCCCTTCTCCGTAGAAGTTCCCTGCTACGGAAGACAGCGAGCTCGGAGCGATTGCATCGTAGTTGATTGCCTGCGCCATGGTGCCCTGGCTGTGCAACAGACCACCGGCGGGAAGACCGGTACCTGCACCTCCTACACTGCGGGGTGTGCTGGTGCCGCTACCCCTTGGCTGCTTTGCCGGCTCAACGTAGCCGACGGGTGAAGCAAAGTCGACGCTGACGTCGGTCTCGATCATGCTGACACCCATCTTGTCGGTTTCTGGCTTGACGTCCAACACAGCCATGTCGTAGACCTCGTCGTTATACTCAAAGTTGAAGACATCACCCTTGGTCAGCGCTGCGAAGTTGCGGAAGGCCTTCTCGAGGACGGCGCGAGGGTCGCTGATATCGAGGAAGTTTGTGGACTGGGGCTGGAGTTTGACCAGCTTCGCGAGCTCCAGGGAGGTGGTCTTGACCTGGATCATGTCGCCGGGCTCGAGCTGGAGGGTTTGCATCATCCACTGGGGGATGTATGCTCGGCCCTCTTCAGCCACAAACTCGAGCACACCAGCGTGCGTGTGCTTCCCCGACTCGCCGTTGATAAGCTCCAACATGATGGGCCATTGCACGTGGAGTCTTGACACCTTGTCGAGGGCCGAAGGTGGGAGGAGGATCTTGGAGCCAAAGTTGAGCTCGGGGCGCTCATTGCCGGGCGCCATGATTAAAGGATAGCACCGGTAGTATTCGTCGAAGCGCTGCACCCCTCTTTGGCGCCCCATGCCGCCGCGGGCCATTTGGTAGAGGTGATTCGGGTCATTGGGATCAAACCCGCCGCCGCCCCATGCGTTGAACTGGTCGCGATGTCAGTAGGTGTGAGTTGACTGCGACTTGGAAGCAAGTCGAGCTGTTAGCTTCCGTGTCCTAGCTTCACTTACCATCCTGGCGACGTATCTGCAGCTGTGCGGGTTATCGCGGACAAACGATGTGATGTTGTGCTCAAGAAAACACTCTTTGGTGGAGGAGAACTGAGCAGTATGAATAAAATGAGGCCGCCGAAAAGTACTTGTACTGCACAACGGAGCTTTGTTTGCGATGGTGGGGTTTAAAGCTTCAAGATAAGGTGAAGTCAGTCAGCTAAATCTGTCGGGCGGCATGGAATGGAAGGCACCAGCTGATGACGGAGTTCAGGTGCCACCTCAAGCACCTTGTCGGTGGGGTTACGTAGTAGCAGGAGCTTATCCCGAACTGTGGCTGGTTGTGGCGCTAGCTTTCCCTCGTCGAAGCCACTCTCGAGCCACTTGACAAAGCTGGTGCGTTACGGGTTATGTCCAAGATCGAACCGGCATGCTTCTATCATTGGCTACATGTAGTTATTATGCATAATGTTACACGGAAGCCTCAGGGTACTGGAGGTATTGATTTGTTATTACTTCTAAACTCTTTTTGGGGCCTGATTTGAATTCCATGTCTTTTGATAAGCCCTGACAGCTAACGGTACGCACGTTACAGGGGACACTGCAACTACGCGAGGACCCAAGCTCCACGCCATGTGGTGCACATCCCCGCTTGAGTTGCAAGAACCCCGCGCCATCCACCCTTCATCCCAGTTTCACGAGGCAACACTCATTCACTGACGCGCCAACTCTTCGGTTTTCCATCCCTACTACCGCGTGAGCCTTTGACAAAAAGCCATTAGATTTACGACCTGCCAACTCGAAGCCCATCCCCACAGGCCTGGTGCCGTGCCCCTCTTGAGCAAGCAACACGCGACAGCATGTCGACCAGATTCGCCGCCGCACGGCCAAAGCGGGCCAGCGAGGCCTTCGCGCGGGCCCACCACGGCGAAGACGACGACGGCGCAGACGGCACGTCTAGTAAGAAAGTACGGTTCGATGTCCGGAACCCGTCAGCCTTGGCGCCGAGCGTGGGGGACGACGACGGCGAGGCCGAAGACGAGGTCCTCGCAGCCGACGTCATTGGCGCGTCGACGAGGGCCATGAAGCGCGGCGCCGTCAACATCGACGGCTACGACTCAGACTCAGACAACGACAATCTCGAAGCGAGAGCAGAAGCTAGGGGGACGAAGGGCAAGGAGGCCGAGGATGTCGACTTGGCCGAGGTGATGGACAACTACGCCTCGAAAAAGACAGGCAAAGGTGCCGCCAACGATGATGATGACGACGAAATGGACATGTTTGGTGACGACGACGACGATGCGGACGGCAAGGGCGCTGGTAGCGGCAAGGCAGGGAAGAAGAAGAACAAAGAGGTCCATTTCCTAGCGGACGACCTGATCGAGGGCCAGGAGCGCAACAGCAAGAGCAGCAGCAAGATACGGATCGACGGCGAAGATGATGACGACGAAAGCAGTGACGACGAAGAGGAAGTCGATCTCGAGGCCGTCATCGAGGAGGAGGGTCTAGACGAGGAAGTTGGCGCCGGCGGCCTCAAAAAGCACGCGCCCAAGATCGACGCCTTCAACATGCGGGACGAGCAGGAGGAAGGCGCCTTCGACGAGGCCGGCAACTTCATCCGCAAGGCCGCCGACGCGAACGCCGTGCACGACCGCTGGCTGGAGGGCCTCAGCAAAAAGGATATCAAAAAGGCCGCCGAGGCGCGAGACAAGCGCGACGCCGAGCTACGGCAGATACAACGGGAGAACGACAGTATACTGACGGCCGATCTGCTGAAGCGGCTGATCCTCCAGCTGGAGATCGGCGAGACGGCCCTGGAGGCACTGGCGAGGTTAGGAAAGGGCCAGACAAAGCCGAAAAGGGTGCCGAAATGGAAGCAGAAGAAGCAGCACAAGGGCGCCGCTGCTACCGACGCAATGGACGTTGACACAGAAAAGGAATCGGAGGACCCTAAACAGGTCAAGATTAAAGAATCGATTGACGCCATAACGGACGCCGCGGATAAGCTTCTGGGGCGCGACTATTCTGATATATACGACACGGAGCGGGAAAGGCTCATTAGAGAGTACAGCAAACAGACTGGAGAGCCATGGGCAGAACCCCGGAAACAAGAGGACGAGGAGGAGGAACGGGGCGCACAGAGTTCGGGCAAGACCAAGTCATGGGAGTTTCGGTGGGTAGATGGTCGTGATGATGCTGCCAAACAGGGGCCATTTGATGGTCCGACTATGAAGGCGTGGGAGGATGCAGGGTACTTTGGCCAAGGGGTCGAGTTTCGCCCTGAAGGCAGCGGGGAGAGTGGGTGGACCCCAACCGCAACCTTTATCTGAGAGTCGCGCCAGAGGATATGACGCTGTCCCCCTTTATTATATACCCCTCGGGATAGCGGGCAAAAACATAAAAATAAAACCAGCAAGTACATGCTGGCACAGCATTTAACATCCTCGCCAGGCGGGCGGGCTATTTTTTCGTCTTATTATTCTTTCTTTCGCATTATACGCCATATCGTAACAGGATATAAAAATCTCTCCTCCCCGCCCTAAAACCGCCCCATTTCAGACCAAACAAGTTTTTAACCCAGCCCATTAAACGCCTACAGTCAGATTTGTGTGTGTCGTCATTTCACTACCTACCTACCTAGCTCGTGTCCATCGTCTCGCCTCCCTGGCCGCCGCCGTTTGTGACGAAATTGACCGCGCCGTCGTTGCCGATCAGGCGGTATTCCTGTTCGCTCACAAACTTGACACTCCTGGCGGGGTCGTAGAAGAGCTTGAAGCTGCGCTGCACGTCCTCCACGCTGACTTGCTTGGCGCGTCTCTTTGCGCAGATCAGCTGCGAGGTTGTGATCAGGTTGCTTCCGTACCGGAGGCCGGCCTCCTGGCCGATCTTGCTGAGAAGGGCGAGCGCGTCGGGCGACAGGTCGACCTCTTCTTCCTGGGCGCGGATGGCGAGAATCTGGCGGATCTCATCTGGGTTGTAGGCGTGTGTGTTGATGATGGAGACGCGGTCGAGGAAGTCGAGGGGGAGGCCGTGGGGGCTCTTGTAGTTGGTGCCGCGGATCTTGGAGTGCCCGCGGTTGCTGGCCATGATGACAATGGGCGCCAGGTCGGACTCGAGCGCGCGGTTCACGTATGAGTAGCACTCGATATCGAGCATGTGCACCTCGTCGATGAACAAAACACCGGGCACGATCTCGGCTTTGCCTTCTTCTTTCCACTCTGCGACCTTGGTATTGATCTGGTCCCGGATCTCGCTGCGGATCTCGCCTGTGTCGCCGGAGAAGAGCGCAAGGAAGCCCTGCGTCCGCGAGTTGATCACATCGATCTCGTGCAGGGTGACTGTGTGAACGACCTCCTTGCGCTTCTGGAGCTCGCCGTCGGGGCACTGGAGGAACTTTGTGTCGACACCCATCGCGTCGTAGTCGCGCGACCTCGCATACGATCGGCCCAGCTTGGTGATCTTCCCAGATGACTTGTCGATCGAAATGATATCTCCAGCCATGACGCGCTCCTTGGTCATGGCGTCAATCATCTTGCTTCCCATGTCGTAGATGGCCTCCATGTCGGTCGTCTTGATGGTGAGCTTGCCCTGCTTGGCGCCGCCCGTGACGCTGCGGTCGATCTGGATCTCCACGACCTCTCCCTCCATTATTTCGCTCTCCTCCTTGATTCTGACGCCGATGGACTTTCGGAAGGCTTGGGTGAGAGCCTCTGTCTTGGACATCTCGAGGGAGAAGATCTCCGAGGCGGCGAGGGTGGTGAAGGGGACGTCGGCGCCGAGCGACTGGGCCATGCCCATGGCAATGGCAGTCTTGCCGGTGCTGCAGGACAGACACGGGTCAGCATCAACAGTACTTCCAGACGGGGAGCGCGTCGTGGTTTACCTGGGAGGGCCAGCAATAAGCACAGCACGTCCAGCAATCTTCCCCTGCTTAATCATCTCCAGTATGACGGCGGCAGCCTTCCGTGCCTTCTCCTGCCCGACCAGCCCTTGGGACGAAGCCCGAGGCTCTAGCGTGTCGGCATCGACGCCGAGGCCGCGAATATGGGAGTGGGCTGCGATCAGATTGAGGCCCCGAAGGTCCTTGTTCTCCGAGACGGTGACGACGGGCTGCATTTGCGGGCGGGAGGTGTTAGCTTTTGGTTTTGGCCCAGCGATAGCTTGGATATACGTACAGCAGCCATGTTGCGCGATGTGGCGATTGTCAAATCACGGGTGAAGGCTCTGTGGGTGGTTTCGCAGAGGCCGGGTTGGTTCTCTGGGAAGCTTTTGAATTTCGTGTTGTCGCTGTTGCGGGTGCTGCCGTTCTCCAGGCAGTTCGTCCAAATTTCAGGTAATTGTACTGGTTACGGCAGGCAGGTGGAAGTAATCCGTGCTGCAAATCAGACAGCTAGAGGTACTTGGGGACATGCCTTGCGCTCCGGTAGTGAGACCCACTTGCTCCAGCTGCTCCTCGATCCAACCCGACTTCATGCGGTCCACTCGATACCTAGCTCGCCAGGTACCTATGTAGTTTTTCTTCTTCTTTTGAAGCATAATGGTATCGTATCCATAGTTTCTCAGGGCCTCAGGTTACGATTGGTCCTGTCTTGGCAGGGGCAGCAGCATGCGTGGGTTGAAGTTGACATATTTGCTCACTATAGATGCTACACGGTCTCACAGTTGCGTAAAGCGCTTACATCGTGGCAACATTGCCAGGTATCCGGGTTACATGAGCTTACAATCGACCTTCATTGAAGCTATCCTAAAAATCGACGCAAAGCGAGCGTTGTATATTACCTGTGGGCAACCAATGGCTAAGGTGCTCTACCTGGTCGGCGAGATTGTGCCTGTGCCTCTGGCGAAAGTGATTGTGCCTAAACCCAATCGGGTGCTGCCTACATGCTCTCGACCACAAAATCCATTCTGCGTGTCTGCTACCAAACAATAACCTACCAGCCTAACCATACCTCATAGCAACCCCTCTTGCGCCATTCTGCCCAGATACCTAATCTTTTAATCCTGTAAGGACCCTGAATGCCATATCATCTTATCATCTATATGTGTACCATAAATCGAACACGCTAGCTCCTGGAGATCAATATGGAATCTGATACCGGGGCAGTGACTGGGAATATGTACCTACAGTAGGTATCCCGTACCTTACGCGGTACACCAAAGCTGGGTCGGGCGGTCACGGTTTAACCCACATTTAGTCTGTGCGCTACCCTGTAAAGTAGTCCCAACGCCTGCATGCCCAATGTCCATCCAGGATTCTGGGCACCTTTTCCATTTGGTTTTCGTAAACCGCGATCACGTCGACCTGCAAGACCCCGTGCATGCGTGCGTGGCTACCTATCTGAGGTACCTGCCTGTCGACCTGACCTTGCTGAATTTCTGATCCTTGTCAAGTCACTGACTGCGGCTTCTTTCCAATTCTTTCGACCGCCCTCCATCCTCAAGCCCTGCAAAAGAATGACGATGATGACATCCTGAAATGGAAACTATTTGATTGCGCCTGTTTGTTTTGATCAATATACTCACACGTTGCCCGAGGTACCGTTGCGCTCTTGACGGCCATCCATCGACTAAGCCCCAGAACGAGTTACAGCAGGTGCGGGGCGAAACTGAAAGTTGTTGCTTTGTGTCGGTGGATCGCGCTGCTGCTTCGCGATCATACCTGCCCAAGCCCAGGCCGACACCATTGATTTTTCGCAAAGTCACTACTCATTACACTCTGGACGACGGCGCCGGCCAGTCTCCACGCTGTGCGCTTCCGTGGGGATATACCGAGACCTCCACTTCACGATATCCCCACGTATCGAATCGCAAATCGCTGATTGCTGATCGCTGTCCAGCTGCCATCTGCCCCGTCCGCTTCAGGACCTATTATCTACATCCACATCCCAATCGCGAACCCGACTCTCTGGCGGCGCAGCTCCGCTTCCCCATGAAGAGTTCAGCTCTCCCGCAGTTGCCTGGAAAGCTTCAACTCTTGCTTGAAGTCTGGTTCCCGTAGCCAGAAAGACGCTGTTTAATATTGCTTTGGAACGAGGTCACATCTCGGCATGGCCTACAGATCCGCAGCCGACGCGTATTCAAGACGCCCTTCGGGTGATGATCGCCGTCGCGATGATGCACATGACCGCCGTCACGAGAGTGGTGGATGGGGAAGGTCGGACGCGTACAGGGACGACCGATATCGAGAAAAAGACCGCGAGTATATCAGTTCTCCGCCAAAGGATAGGGACAGGGACAGGGAGAGGGACAGGGAACGAGAAAGGGAACGAGAAAGGGAACGAGAAAGGGAACGAGAAAGGGAACGAGAACGAGAACGAGAACGAGAAAGAGAACGGGACAGAGAGAGGGACAGAGAGAGGGAAAAGGACATTGGGCGGGATCGCGCCAAAGACCGTGATCGTGAACGTGATCGTGACTCTGATCGTGGCCATATCCCAGACCCCCCTCGCAACGCTCCAACAGGCCCAGCGTTGAACTTACGAGGGGCGGGACCTCCTGTTCGTGCTCGGCTGGACCATGGCCATGCGGTTGGCGCAAGTAAGTCTAAATTCACGAATGCCTACTTCTCTAACGTGGCATGTCGAAAACTTTACTTGGCTTTCGAAATTCTAACCTGCTTACCTGGTACACAGACCTTAATCCCAACTCTCCCACAAAGAACCTTGGCTTTAACGGTTCCAACCCCGAGGAAAATATCGCTAAACAGTTTCGAATATTTGGAGAGTACCTGGTGCAGGAAACGAGGCTGTCGTATTATCTAGAGACCTTGGACAAGGTCTTGGGTCAGAGACAGGCGGAATACGAGAAGTCCATGCCGAAGCATGCCGAGTTTCCATCTGTCCCCGAACTTCAAAACAAATACCGGGCGAGAGATTCCAAGGAGCGGAAACGAGCGCAAGATCAGCTGGACAAGTACAAGGCCAGAATCGCAAAGATCTGCAACGAAATGGCCTCACAACTGCTACGCGGGCTGCCCCTTGTCGAGATGAAGGCTCAGCAGAAGGACTCTGAGGGTTCTGGTCACGGAAAGGAACACGATAGCAAGCTGGCGGTGCTCGAGAGCACCATCAAGCAGCTTGAGGAAAACTCCAAGAAAGAATGGGACGCCGTCTCAGCGCAAATCGCGGAGTTGCAAGGGCGCGACCCCACGCAAGACGGGGACTACAAATCGGAACTCGCGAAGCAGCATAATCAGTTTGAGGAGCAGGTCAAAAAACTTGTGGAGGAGGTCCGCTCGGAAATTACGAGGGAGGGAAACGACCATAAGGAACAGATTCGGACTCTTCAGGAGGATGTTGAGTCGAAATTTCTGGCCCTGGAAAATGATCACAAGAAGCAGATCAAGACTCTTCGGGAGGACCTCGAATCGAAGCTTTTGAGACAGGAGAACGACCATAAGGACCAACTGCAGGGATTGCAGGATCTTTTGAAGCAGCAGGCCGAGATGATGAAAGAACTGGGGTCACGGCTATCGAGCCGAGAGGAGGAGGCTACGAAGATGGCTCGAAAGATTGAGGAAGTCGATACCAAGAGCGGCACGGATTCGACATCGACAACTGAGCTCGCTGCATTGCAGCAAGAAAGTTCAGCCCAAGGGTCCAGGGTTTCCGCCTTGGAAACGGCAGTCTCGAGTCTCGCAAGCCAATCGGGCGAATTAGATGAGGGCCTCAAGAATCTGCGTTCGAGTGTCGGCGCAACTGCGGAATCTTGGGCTCAGGAGATTGGGCAGCTGAATAAGAAAGTTGCCGACCAAGATCTCCAGTTTGGACGCCTCGATTTCGAGAACTTGGACAACATGGTGGACAACTGGGAATTTGTGATCCCAGCCTTGCAAGAGAACATGAAGAAGATCGACGTCAAACTCACAGAATTAGCTACCAGAGTAACGGAGAGTATGAACAACAAGCCATCCGTTCAGCCGTCACGCCAGCCATCCGTCCAACCATCCGCCGAGCCATCTGGCCAGCCATCTCGTCAACCGTCTGCCCAGCCAACCGCCCGGCCAACCGCCCAGCCAACCGCCCAGCCGTTAGGAGATATGAAAGACTCGATTCTTAGCCAAGTCAAAGAGTTCCAAACCAAGTTTTCGAACATGATCGGAAGAGTGATGGAAGAGCAAGGGACGGCACTTGACGACCATGCCACACGCATCCAGTCGCTGGAGAGTACTATTAACCAGCACCTTCAAATCGCCGCCGGGCTAGACTCTCTCAAAGCTACGGCGTCGAAGCTCACTCAAGATATCGCAGAACTCATGACGAAATCCGGCCAAACGGATTCGGCGGTCAGGGCTCTCGGCGCGGAACTCAAATCGAAGAACGACAACCTCACGTTCCAGCTAACGACCCTGGATTCGCAATTCAGTAGCTTGTCGACCAAGCAGCTGGCGGACTCCATGATCGGGCACTTGGAGGCTATCTACCCGAGCGCACGCCAGATTAATGCGGATATCGGCTTTCTCAAGATACAGACCCAGGAGATCAAGCGGAAGCTGGACAAGATGTCTGAGGAAACTGCACCGCTGAAAACCGACGTGGAGAAGCTTACTGCCTACTTTGAGAAGATTGAGGAGGGATCACCAAGCAGTGGAGGAGGAGGAGGTGCCGGTCAAAAAAGAAGGAGAGTCGAGTCCCCCAACGGGGTTGACAACTCCGTATCGAATGGTCATGGTTAGAGACATGAGAGCTAGATCTTGGACTTTCAAGATTCCGCTAGAGTTCGATGTCCAGTGCCTTTGGACCTCGTCCGTTTCAGCAGGTCGTGTGGATGACCTCGGTCATGGCGCTCATATATCTAACCTTGAGTGTACATGTATTGTTTTGAGATGTTGGGGATGGATGCATTATTAGCGGGGCCCGGGAATGGAATGGGAGAAGGGGCACTACGTATAAATACAGGTCGGTTTATTCACAGACGTGGGTACCTGCTAGGTATCTATCTATCTCCGTGTATGGATTGATGTGCGGGACTGAAGAGAAGGAGCGGTGTGGGGGTGTGTTGCGCCCCGAATACCGGGTATGCGTGCCTGTTCTAACATTCATTCATGGATGCCTAGGCTTTTGGCATTGAAGCACTCGGCGGTGCTTGAGCTTTGGCCGGATTGAAAGGTTGCCGTGCTCGTTGAGCTGGGGCTCTACAAAGTTACTCCCGTCCCCAGCTAACTACGTAGTACATCGGCGGGATGTGCCACTGGTGTCGGCAGCCTGGAACCTCAGCCACCAGAGTCAATTGTCCACGGCTTCACCTGTCTACCGTATTTGGTCGTTGCAGGAGTATCTGTGATGAACATGATGAACTACAGGCTTACAGAAATCCTGGTTATGTCGTGATGCCAGCTTACTGTGGTACAGTACCTGGTAGGTCGTGCCTGGCAGCGCTACCTGGTACTGGAACCTATCAACCGATGGCTTCCAGTTCCAAAGCAACCAATTCTATCTCAGGCAATGCTTTGCATGGCACAATAGGCGCGGCAAAAGGGTTGTCGAGTAAGGTACCAGACCTAGCCCGTACCTAAGGGAAGCTACCTCGCCTTAGTCCTGGGCCTGCCCTGGTCCCTCACCTCAATAGGGAGCCCTGCCTGCGTCATTGTTCCGAAATGTACCGTCCCACCTTACCTTACCTTATTGAAGGAAAGGTATTGTGCCTGGGTACCTGACCTTGAAGAAAGGCACGTAATGTGTCTTGTCTTGTTTAGATCGAGAAGAGCAGAATTCTTCTATTTTATTTCCATCACACTTGCTTTGCTTCCAAATCTTCCATTACCGGCTCCCGGTCACCTCCAGAATTTACACCGCAATCAATCGTCCACCAGGATATCCACTGTGAACTCTACTTGCACCGCTTCCCCCGACTTCCCGACTGGGCCTCCCGCTCCGCAGTTTGGAGTCTCTCTGGACAGAAACACCTCCCACCCGCTCGGCCACCCACCACCAACCCACACCCTGTTCGCTCTCCACCTCCACATCCGCCTTCGCCGCTCCACTGCTCGCTCGCGCCAAAACCGCCCACCACCTGGCTAAGTTAAGCATCCCAGCCCGCACCGAACGCTCGGCTCCCTGTACATCATCACCCCCGAACTTGCGCTTTCGGACAAGACGACTACGAGAACCTAGCTGCAAAGCGTCCAAATTCGAATTGGGCCTTTCCTCGCCGACAAATTTCCGAAACAAAATACAAAGTCCCCGAAAAAAACGCAGCCTATCGAACAGGCCGACGGATTGATTGAAGGTGCATGCAGGCATCGCCACGTCGTCCCGCGTGAGAGATGCGCTTGTGTCTACGGGTTACGTCTTGAATAG
Organism: Cercophora scortea; assembly: GCA_033439705.1. Taxonomy (NCBI): domain Eukaryota; kingdom Fungi; phylum Ascomycota; class Sordariomycetes; order Sordariales; family Lasiosphaeriaceae; genus Cercophora; species Cercophora scortea. The sequence continues at coordinate 1,991,719 of JAUEPO010000005.1, read as the reverse complement.
CCCGAAGGTTGCTGCCGCCGCCGCGAGGTTGGGACAGAGCTAGACTAGGAACAGAACAGCCCAGGCCAGCCCAGCAGCCCGCCCAACCCAGTCCAGTCCAGGGACCCAGGCGACTTGGACATCGCGAAAGTAAAAGCGCCCGGCAACCAAACGTCACGTCAACGCTCCGCCAGCAAGCAAAGCCGCTCGCTCGCCCGCCTTGCAGACTGTCGCGATCCGGCCACGATCCGACCACGGGGCGCTCGCGACATTGTCCTTGTTTGTGTATGTAGACAGCCGGTGGGCGCTTCTTCCTTTGACCTCCAGCTTGCTTGGCCGCGGTCCAATTGCCCCGCAAACCCAAAAAGTTGGAAGCCGCGGCGGATTGGATTGATCGCATCGGGCGCAATCAGCCACGGCAGCGCGACACAAGAACCTTTGGCCGAAATGTAACTGGGCTAACCGTGGGAGTCCACAGACAGTTGCGCCCGAACGAGCCATCTCTCTACCGAGCCGACGACCTAGATTTTGTGGCGCGCGGGCAGTGTCGGTGTCGGTGTCGCTCCCGCATCCTGCCAAAACCGCTTCTCGCCCTCCCGCATCTGCATCTCGGCCGACATCTTCAACTTCCCTCGTCGCCCGCACCTGTCGGTTGTCGATCTCGTGCAGGCCCAGGCCCCGCGTCGCGACCTCCCTCTACCGCCCCGGGACCCTGTTGCGGTTCACTTTGCGCCCCAACAGACCGTTTCTTTGATGAATCCGATGTGGCAGCAATGAAAGGAACGATGGATGGAGCGGCACAAAGTATAAACAAAGTAGCCCAGCGCATACTCCCCGATCGCCCTCACCATCTGTCTGCCACTGTATCCGGCCGATACCCTGAGCCAAGCGGGTTCTGGTTCACTCACCGGAGCGGTCCGTTGCAATACATGACATACCTCTCCGATGCGCATCGCGGCGTGCTCATGACTCGGCCTTCATACGACATCTACATCGAAGCCGACAGTGCGCCCGCCCCGATGCCCGCCAAGCTCCTCGCGCGTGGCGAGGTGAAGAAGATGTCCATCAAGGATTATCAAAACAGAAAAAAATCTATTTCACCCGCAGATAATGACATGGCTATCAAGATGGACGCGAGGTCAAACGGCACAACCACGGCGAAAACCGCCAAGGAAAACGGCAAGGCGGAGGAACCGAGGTCGAAAGAGAAGGTTGAGAGGCGACAGGACTCCCGGCCAGAAAAGCCGCGGGCCGAGCTGAATGGCGACAGGTATGTGCAAGGTGGACATGGGTGGTGGGTCATGATCGCACGACTAACATTGCCAAAAGTATAAGAATCTCAAGCTCCCAATCAAAACCGCAACCCGACGCAGTTAGTAGTCGAAAACGAAATGCCGAGATGGATCGGAATCTACCTCCCCAGAAACGGCTCAAAAGCGAGTCCAGTCCCAGGCTCGACCATGTCCGTAGCTCGAACTCGAAGCCCGAGCCGGCCCGCGATCGAGAGCGCCTGAACGAGAAATCACACAAAGATGCGACAAGGGAATCACTACATCCGACCATCAATGGGTTGCCTCCTCCCGAGACGGACAGGGACCGAGATAACTCGGCATCCCCAAGGTCAACAATACAGGTAAACGGGACAAGAGCTCGGTCAAGCAGCATGACCCCACCGCCTCGGAGGATGGACTCAGAGGTCGGCACGAAATCGATCGTCCCGGCTCTCTTATCACCACTCCACCCTTCGTTATTCGAGAGCGATCCTGAAGATCAGGACAGGGTCAGGAGAAGGCCCGGGGAGAAGGCACCCGCAAAGGCGCAAACGACAAGCAGTGCAATACCCCAGAAAAGGCCCAGAACGATATTTGAAATACCGCCGCTGCTCTCCCCGACACTTCCACCGATCGTCGAGGCAGAACTTGCGCGCGTGAAGAAAACACCTACCAAGGGCGATATAAGCCGGTGGAGCAGCCAACTCTCCGAGTCCCCCAGCAGTGCGAGGAAGACTAGGATGGTTCCTGAGGTGATGGAGGATGAGGAACCAAGCCGACCGTCGCTCATGGTCTCGTTCAAATTTAAGAAACAGAACTACGTCAAGAGGGCGAAAGAGCTGTTGAGCCTCCCATCCAAATCAGCGAAGAACGCGATAAAGAAGGAGCGCTCTATCAGTGTGGATGAGACACCCCCACCGCCACCGGCGAAGAAGCGCCCCCGGATTACGGAGGAGGTACCAGCAGAACCGATCATCCCGAAGAGGAGCAAAGTGACGGCTGACATACTGAGTGCTAAATCGAGCGGAGGTGGCGGCGGTAGCGGCGGATTGTCCACGCCTCTCAAGCAAGGCGCCCCGACGATGTCGCGTGTCACGTCGAGCCAGTCCCAGGCCAACACACCCAGCAACTCGCAGGCCCTGACGCTCACCCCAGGCACGGGAGACCGGAAGCCGGCCCTCACCGACAGTGCATCAGATGCCGCAAGACCTCGCACCAGCAGCGCCACGATCGAGAGCCTCAAGAAGCGACACGAGGAGTACATGACGCTCGGCACCAAGCTCAAGCACACCCGCGACAGCCTGTGCAGAACCGTCCCGCGAGACGAGAAGCGCATCACAGTCCTCCACTTCGAGATGGTCCTCTCCTACATGGTGGCCTTCTACTCACTAAACCAAGCCCGCATGCAAGACCGCAAGGTCTGCGAGATCGGCCTCTGGGAAGCCCTCCTCCCGCATCTCCACGAGCTTAAGAGCCGCGTGGTGAGCAACCGCCCGCTCCGCGCCCTCGCCCTGCAGCTCAACGCCCTCTGCCTCGAGCAGGTCACGCTCGCGTTTGGCACGCTCGACCCGGGCATGGCGGCCCAGCACTTTGTCAAGTGGGCCAAGCTCGACCGCGGCCGCGTGCCTATGTGGGTTGATGCGACTAACTCGTCGGACGGGGTGACCGACCGCGGACTCAAGACGCTCGTCGGCCCCTGGACGAAGGTCGAGGATGCTGTCGTCGCGGCGCTGGCTATTATGCGTAGGTGGGCCGAGCGCGACGGCGTCCAGTGGCGCGCGGTTATTATGCGCGAGAGGGATAAGGATCGCGAGAAGGCGCCGGGGCTGGGCCCGGGGCCGGTGAATGGGCTTCTTAAGGCTGAGAGGGCGGGGTGAGGGAGCGGAGCGCGGGGTTGGAGAAGAGGGAATGTACATGCGTGTCTCATATGAATGTGTAACTTTGTATTACGGACAGGCGGACAGGCGGACAGGCGGACAGGCGGACGGCACGGATGAGAGAGAGAGATATCCCAGCGCGAGGCGTTGAGGCTGGAACAGCTGTTTTCTTCGGCGCAGCACAGCACAGCAAAGCAGGGAAAGGCTATGGCAAATGGCACACACAGGTATCGAGCGGCATTTGGTACAGGGAGGAGGACGGCGTTTTCTGATGATTTTTTTTTTTTTTTCCCTTCCCCGCCTTTTGATAGGAAGGGGTGTGTGTGTGTGTGTGTGTGTGTGTGTGTTTGTGGAGGATGGGAGAGTTGAGCCTTTTGGTTTCTCCAACCCCGGTTTTTTTTCTATTTCACAATTTTTCTTATTTTTTTTTTTCCAGGTTACAGGTACCTAGGTAGGTATTCAATGTGCGTTTCAGCCTGGTTTGTATGTACAGTGCAGGTGGAATTTTACCATATGGCAAGGCAAAGCAGGGCACAAGTGTTTCATACCTTCCCTACAGATACCTACAGGTAGCTACTTTACCTACCCGACCTACCTGATGTTTCTTGGTTTTTCTTTGTTCTTTTTTTTTTTTTTTTTTTTTTTTTTTGGATTTCTTGATGCGGCTGGCTCGGCGCTGGGACTCGGAGACCAAGATACCTTGTTTACTTTATCGACCTTACACTACCTACATGTAGTTACTTACTGGCGTATGTACCTACGTACTGCTACTATTTATTGCCCTGGATCGGATGCCTCAACGGGCTGGATTGGACACATGGATACCTGGTACTTAGATGGATGGCCTTTGGCGGGCCGGGCGCGGATGGGGCGAGTCGAGTCGATGTGAATGAGTGTGTGTGATGGTTGTTGAGAGGTACTGCCTGATACCTGGTTGATATCAACGAACGAGTATCTACCTGCCGATATATATTCTGCCCGTTCGTTGCTGTTGTCGTGCTTGTCTGTCTTCCTGTCCTCTTGTTCCTGCATGTTAGTGTGTGTGCGTGTGTATGTGTGTTTGCTGTTGGCCTCCTTCAATGTTTGTGTTGCGTCCTGGTTCGAGTACTCAGCACAACACAAAGCCAGGTAGGTAAGTAGGTAAGTACCTGAAGTAAGTGATATAGGTACCTAAGTACCTAGTTTTACACCTGGATATGATGCAAAAATCTCTGGCATGTTTCGTGAGCGGGATCTGGGTGGGTGGTGGTTCCGGGCCCATCATGTCACTGCCTGGTCATCGAATTACCGACGAACCCTACCGTGAGTGACTTGGGAGCACAAAGATTCAAGGAAATCAAACTCCATCACGGTGCATGGTGGTTATTATTTTGTGAAGCAGTGGTTAGGCTACCTGAGCTAGCTGGAGGTAAGCTAAGCTACTTGACTTGATGGTTCGCGTGTCAACTGGCCTCCAATTTGAATATTGGAATGTACCGAGTCGACTGTCCGCGAGAGATGAGATCTGAGAGCAGAACACTCTGAGGTACCTTGTCAACTCAATGTCGAATAGCTAATGAAAAGTAAGACATGACCGAAGAAAAGGAAATAAGAAAGAAAGAAAAGAATCCATCCCGCTGCAGTGGGTATCATTCATCCCGAAAACAAACCCTCCCACTCGACTCTTTGTGATGATCATCCCACCTGTCTCATAGTGTCCCGTGCTGCTGCAATGTAGTAGTGCAAAGAGCAAGAGAACCCCGATTCCAGAATGTTATGTGAATAACACAGAAAAGGAAATAAAAAACTGAACGAAAGAGAAGGGCCAGGGCTGGGCCTGGAGAAGAAAAGCAAGAAGATGCGAGGTGGTCGTGACCATGTCTGTCGGCCTGCCCGCCGTAAAGACCATAAGCGACTCGACGGAGGATATATCCGCCCTGATATCTCTCTGTATGTCTCTCGTTTTTGTTGTGACCGCAACCGTGCAGTGATAAGTACTTGTAACGCACTGCCCGCCGTCGTCGTCAACACACACCAATCGCAAACCCAGCCCAGCCTAATCCACCCATCATTGATGCCAACCCTCAAGCGGGCAGGGCAAGGTGGGCAAGGCAAGGTAAGGTAAGGCAGGATAGTGTAATGCAAGTAAGGCATGGCAACCTACTTCCCCCCAAAAACACCCCAACCGCCTCCGAGTCCCCCGCCGGCACCAAAAACATCAGGGATCAAATCAAACCCCGACGCCCCATCAGCCTGCAGGCCCCAGTCCTGATAGTCGCCGCCACCGCCGCCCACGGCAGGATGATCAAGCTGGCTCCAGTCAAAGTCGGCGGGGCCCAGCTGGGAGGGCGGGAAACGCTCAGGCTCCGAGTCCAGCACCATCGTCTCCTGTCTCTCCAACTTGGGAACTCGGACGGGCGCGGGCGCCATCATCGTGCCCGGGGCGGGGCCGACAGTCATGCTGCGGCGCGCGTTGGTTGTAGCGTGGTTGCGGAATGCCATCTCGTTGTTGTTGTTGTTGTTGTCGTCGTCGTCTTGCTCTTGGTCGGATTCCTCTGAGCCGTCGTTTTCGTCTTCTTCATTCTCGTTCTCGTTCTCGGAGACTTGCTCGATTTTCAGGGGACGGGCGGAGGCGGGGATGTGCTTGGTGATGGGATAGAGCTCCTGCTCCTGGTCATTGTTCTTGACGTATTCCTCGTCGTCATTGTCCATGTTGTCTTCGCCATCGGTGGAGTGCTCCTTCTTGACGTTGACGAGGGCCTTGTGCACGGCGGTCGTCAGCTTGGCGGTGGGAGTCTTTTTGGCTGCTGCGGGAGCGCGCTTTCTCACGCCGCCGCCGCGGGGGGTGGAGGGTGCGGATGCTTTGGTCGGGGTCGGGGCTGCGCTGTTGCCGGTGTTGTTATTCCTGCCGGCCGTGTTGGCGCTGGTGCCCCAGTTCTCGAGGCCGTGCTTGCGCTTGATCTGACCGAAGCGGACCTGGAGTGTTTTGGCTTTGTTAGTTTGTGTGGTGGGTGCCGCATGTGGGATGATTGGAAAGGGGAGAGGAGCTGGTGGTGAGGAACGGGTGAGATGATATCAGATTCAACTCAACTCAACTTACCTTGGCCGTATCGGAATTCTTCAGGTTGCTGTCTGCCGCTACGGCATTCCAGTCGATGTCGGGCCTGTTGCGCATGTTCTTGATAATGTTGAAGAAGAAGAGCGCCTCCTGGGGGGTGGGTGCCGGCTGGCCGGAGGGCGCGGCTTTGGGGGTGGCGGGGATCTTGGCTTTGCCCATTGTGATTTTCTTTTGGGGTGGAAGGGTTGGAAATCACGGATTGAGGGCGCTGGTCTTTGTTGTGTTTTGTTGGTATAGGTGCAACACAAGATCGGGGAATGGTATGTTTCTGTCAGTAAGGCAGGTTAGTGAGTGTGCGTGCTGAACCGGTTGTGGAGAGTGAGGTTGACTGAGAGTGAGATGAGATGTAGGCAGGAATCTGTCAAGGATTGGGGTCGGTGAAAAAAGGTAAGGGAGGTGAGGCCGGCAGTGGGACGAAGTCAGAAAGAGGACGGGGTTGGAATGATAATCAACTTCACTTGACGATTACCTGTGAGCCCAAGGATTGGTTGGCTACCTTTCTTCGGCGAGAGGGTGGAGAGGTTTTGGTATCAGGAAAGAAAGGACTTGTTCTCGATGAGATCTCAAGGAATGTGCAATGACAATTGGATATGTCCTCGGGAAAATGTGGAAAGAAGATGTCAGGAATTGGATGTGCGTACTGCCACCAAGACGCGAGGCAGGTGTGAAGTCAGTGTGAGGTGAGAGGAGAACTGAGGTGGACGATTGTGAAATGGTAGGGAGGAAGGGTGCTAGGAAAGAACGGCAAGCAAGCACCCGCAGTAAATGCCTAGGTAACTTGGCCGGTCTGCTCAATGAATGGAGAGAATACCAAAGAACAAAAATGGTCGAGATCGTCGAATGGGAATATGGGAAGATGGCTATTGTTGGCTGAGCCGGAGCTGGTAGGCTGACTTGAAAAGGCCGGGAAGGAGCGTAGAAATAATACCAGCTCGTGGGATAATGCAGGCGTAGAAAGAGATCGACATGCAAGATCACGATGTTTCCCCACCGCGAGGTTTCAATTCGTACCTCGAAGATAGACCCAAGGCCTAACAAGATCAAGTCTCGCGCTGTACTTTGCCGGTCAAAGACAATACTTGAGCGGCAGCAGGTGAGGCTCGGATTTGGTGACGTGGGCCAGGATACGATTTCGTGAGAAAAGTAAGAAGGGGAAAAGAAAACGGGAAGGAGACCGGAAAACCAAATTTTGGCAGACCATATAAATAGGTCGGCGTGGGCCGCCAGGATCTCATTCAGAAACAAGAGATGGAAACGTAGGCGTTGAGCGTTTGACCTCAATGTGTAGCAAGAATGGGCAGGATATCAGATGAACCGCCTCGCAAAAGTCATTCATATTATCCGAAACCGAGCGAGGTCGCCCAATCGACTCACAAGTTCAACGCAGGAGGTCGCCCGTGGTCATCCGATAAGTAACAGCCAAACGCTGCTTCAAGTGTCTGCGCAATAGCGAGAGCCACACAATAGGGCAGCCCCGCGGATGGAATTGGATAGCACTCCAACAATCACGAATCACCGCTCAGGAAGAAACGAACGGCGGTCATCTTCATCTGGCGGTGTTGAATAGCAAGCTCGGGCGAGGTTCAACGAGTCGACGAGAGGGTGGAAGACCGTGGTAGCCAAGGAGTAGGTATCATCAGAAAAGGTCATATCATCATTGGTATCTAGTTATACAGTAGGCCGCCAACAAAAGCTGCCTCGTTATCGCAAAACCAGCAGGAGGCAGCATATACTCACTCACTCCAGAAAGCTAACAGCAGATTCAGTCTCATGGGCACATGGAGATGAGTGGAAGGAGAAAAAGAAGTCGTCAATAGAGAGTCAACCCGCAACCCCCCGCCTCATTGGCCACAAATCCAGAAAATAACCCGTAGTTGCCCGTGCCGGGTCTAACAATATTGGGAATCCCACTCCTCGTGCTTAACCATGACATGGTCATCCTCGTGATCGGCAATGCCATCCCGAAGTCCAAGCTCGTCAGCAGCATGCTGATCCGGTTGGTGGTCGTAGTACGCATTCGAGTAGTTGTCCATCGAGTACCCCACGGCGAAGCCAGCGTACGCTGGACTCTGGTGCCAGGGGACGGCCTGTGGGTGTGAACATTGGGCTTGGCTGGGGAAGTCGAGCGATGCATCGGCGTGAAGGAGCTCATTGACGGGGCTTTGGGTGAACCCCGGGGGGGAGGCAAGGGCGGCGTCCGAGTCGCTGCAGGGCGTCAGGAGCCTGGTGTTATCTGGCCGAGACTGTATTTTTGAAGTCGTCGTCGTTATGCTGGTGAGATAGAGCCCGGCATCTGGTGCAGGCAACCCTTCGTCTTTGATTACCGGCGACTGGGGCGGTTGAACAGAATGGGCGTCGCTAAACGCCCCGTCATGCTGATGGTGATCGAGGGCAGGTTCAGATTTGATGATGTATTCGCTCGCTTCGTCCATTTTGGCCTTCTCGGCGTTCTTCCTCTTCGTGACTCGGGCCTTAATCGGGTTGGCTCGGTTTCGGCGCTGCGGTTCGGTTCCCATCACCGTCTGCTTATATCGAGCATATCGCATGCGGGCCGCATGGCCATTGCTGATCTTTTGTGGCAAGTAAGGACTGTTGGCGACCTTTTCCCAGTCGATCTAGCACACCGATTGGATGTCAGCTCACCTTGAGGGGGGTACACGGAGCTGGATGTGCAAAAACTCACGTCCTTGAGGTCTTTCTGCTGGAGGATGGCAAAAAGAAGCCTCTTCATGGTCTCGTCGTTGCTGGACATGATGGCGGGTGTCTGGATTGCTCACTTGCCCCTCTTTTGCTGATGTTGTTGAGAGAAGGTTCAAGAGACGGTTGGCAGAGCGGAGAACCGCTTGTGGGCAGTGAAGAAGGCTGGTGGGTTGACCGCTCAATATAAACCCCCGGTGTGGCAGATATGCCTAGTCTACTAGGTACGCGTGGACTTCCGAGATGGATCCTGCGGCAAGGATAGCATCAACCGAGTCCCAAACAACTCGAATGTGGGGAAGTGAGTCACTATCATATGAGGCTGTCGGACTGCGTAGGGACCGCGTAGTAGGTAGGTAGATAGGTACTTGTATCGCCGTAAAAAGGCAAAGGAAGCCGAGGAGGCACAGGCGCCCGCGGATCAGGGCCGACTGGGGAAGTGGAGGGGCAAACTGAACGAGCAGCAAAGCCGGCAAAGATTGGCTTGTCGGGTCAGAAGATGGAAAGAGAAGGAAGAAAGAAAAAGTGAGAAATTAGCATCGAAATAAGAAAGAAGTGCATGAAGGAGCTGTTTGCTGCCACGACCCAAAAGCGGCCTCGAATGGGATAATATGCGAGACTCAACAAATCAGTTGTCCCGCCAAGCTGGGGGCTTTGTTTGCTTCCAATGCACTGCTTGACAATCGCGGTGCACTACACCTCCGTGTCCCCCTTTTCTTCTGCGACTTTGCTCCCCCACGAGGCCATGCTAATGGCAGGGTTGACCTTGCTCATGGACCGATTGGGGACTGGGGATGGTGGAAAATGACAGCATCTCGAGCGACAGACAAGGATCTATAGTACATGTCTTGGAAAGAAACCACTTTACGCGGTAGTGCGCGTCGGCCTCGTCGCCTAGTGCCTCTGCAACCCACCATCGCGATATTAATGGATGGTGGGGTGGGTCGCGCCCAATCCCCCAGTACAAGTGCAGCTGCGCTGAGCGTGCATGCACGACGGGATCAATCCAGGGGCAGAGTGAGACGGGAGGAGAGACGAGTGAGTCACCCGAGTCACTCCAGGGAATGTGGGTGGTTGGGATTTGGGAAAGGAAGAGCCTTCATCGTTTTCATTGGCAATGATGGGCCTGGGGGCCTGGGAATCCTCTTCCCCCGGCCTCAGGAAGCCGCTTCGGGACAGGCAGGCTCGCACGGCTTTTGTGGTGTGCGGTGTGTGATGCGGAATGGTGTGGACGATGGGATGGGCACTTTGGTACGGAATGCAAAGTGGTGGTCGAGAACACACCAGACAGCATGTATCGGTACATGAAACCCCGCCCGGGCTAGACAATAGTCTGGAAGCCAGGCGGCGACTTTCCTTGCCCATCCGTCCGTCCATGGTGCAGTGAAAAAGAAAAAAAGAAAAACCCTCCAATGCAGACGAAGAAACAGTCCAGTGATACTCGAATAAAGGTCAGCTTTTAACGGAGAATAGTAGCCTGGAAATCGTAAATCGTGAGAGAGAGAGCGGGCCGGGTTTGGATTGCATGGTCTTGCATGGTTGGTGTTCCGCAGAGTTTTTCACAGACAGCTTCAGATTGTTCTCCAATCCAAAGCCGCCTCAAATTGATGGTAGGCAGCAGCCGGGCGGAACCAGGAAGGAGCGAGGAGGTTAGAACAGACCGGGCTAACAGCGCGTTGCAGTTGGCACTGTGGGACCGGTTTCGCGAGGGAGGCGCCAAATCACTTGATCTTAAGGCCCCACTCTTGCAGGGTGTGACGCCGGCGGCGGTCGGGCGTGAGCTTATCACTCACGACCTCGACTTCCTGATCAATATTTCACCAACTCAGGCATCTCCAGGCATCCATCGATCCATGCAGGTGTGCCTTCCTCGAGCAGGTAACCTTCCCATTTTCGGCTAGCCTTTGCGGTTTCCCTGCAGCGACTGAGGTACCAGCGGTCAGCTACCAGTCTACCAGACGCGCAAGAACACCCGGGGGCGTGAGGGGACGTGAGGGGCCGCTGCAGCCAATAGTTTCAGTTGCTCAGCCCCTCACCACCGCTCGGCCAGCTCGGTCTCGGCACGTGCTCGGTTGAATGTTCGACCCGCAGCTGTTAGGTGGGCATCTGATTGACCTCGCCGGTGCCGTCGCCTCGACTCCGCAAGCTGCCAAACTGCCAATCTTTCTTTAGCAGCCCTTAGCAATTTCCCCCGGGTCTAATCCACTCTCACGGCTCGTATACCACACTGCTGTAACCCGTAGGCGCTTCGGCCAGTGCAACCAGTCGCCATGAACAAGAACTGGAACGACCGGGCCGACAAGGACCTGTTCTTCACCATTCTGTCGGTCAAAAACATCGGCGTCATCAGCGGATCAGAATGGACCACCATCGGCAACCACATGCGCACACTGGGCTACGGCTTCACAAATGAAGGATGTCGGTATGTTGTAGTAGTCTGTCTGTCAATTCCAACAAGTATCTTTATATCTTCTCCGCACGGGTGCTGGATGGATATCCATCTCGCCCACCCACCCGCTCCTTACCAACCTAACCTTTCCTAATGGCTCATATTCCTCACCATCCCTAATGGCTCATATTCCTCACCATCCCTAATGGCTCATATTCCTCACCATCTTTACCTTGTTTGTTTGGCAATTGTTCGCTTGCACCTACCGAACTGGTCCCTACTGCTCTAGCAACTACATGTAGTATCATGATATAATTATTATGTCTATTCTGTCTTGTCTCGTCTTGGTCGCTCGCGCTCTGCGTTCCCATTCAGCCCCCTTTCATCCCAACTTGCAACAACCGCACTAGCCCCAAAGATGGCGAACCCCAATGCTGACGTTGGTCCCCCTCCTTCAGCCAGCACTTCCAGGGCCTCCGACGTGCCAAGGACAAGTCAGACCCTGCTGGCCCTGCATCTCCGGCAGACAGCCCTAGGAAGCTCGACCCGACTCTCAACCCCATTACTCGAAGGCCCGGCCCAGGTCGTGGACGTCCCAGAAAGCCGGTCGCCCCGGTGACAGGTGCCACGCCTCCCGAGGGCTCGGACGGTTTGGCCGGGACAGTGATGTCCACTTCAGCCGTGCCTGTTCCTATCCCCGGCGTTCCTGCAGTTGCTCGTGGCGCGCCCGGACTGTCTGGTGTCCCTGGCCCTCATCAGCTTGGTCAGATTCAAGGTCAACCGCCGCTTCCGGTCAGCCAGTCCATGTCGATCGAATCCCAGACCCCTATGCCCGGCGATGATGACCTTGCCGTGGATCCCAGCCTGGACGATGTCGACGTTGGGGATGTGGATGACGCCAGCCAGCACATGGCGAAAAGACCGCGGCTCGACCCAAATCAGGATCCATCGCTCGAAGACGAAGCCGTCATGCATGCTCTTGCTGCCCACAACAACCCAAATGCAGTAGATCATTTTACGACCGAGTGAGTCGTCTGGCTTTGTGTCTGTGATCTTGGTGTTCTGACGCTAACTATTCACGAGCTTCACCTACGGTGACGCCTAGGCGTCATCACTTGGCGGTTATTTGGATGTCTGACGCTTTGGAGTCTAGGAAGGTTTGGAGGTACACTGGGTTCATAATTGCTACGTTTGAAGTCTTCGCCCCCCTCGATCACTTTCTTTGCGGCTTACAGTATATACAATTGCATTCGGTTTAAATGGTGGGATCCGGAGTTCCGGGTTCGAATTTATGGGTTATCGAGATGATGGTATCGGGCTGGTCTGGCATGGCATGGCCGGCCCAAGATAGGGAAACACATCTGTCAATGACGCATTTCCATCGTGATGTCAGTTCCATAACGGGATAAGGAAGGTGATACTGGAGTTGGAAGACGCGTTCTGTGTTTGCCTGCTATCTGCTTGCTTGCTCAGTTTTCGACAAGGCTAGGGACTTGTCTGGCCACAATGGTTGTGTGGTTTGAAGTTGAGTGGAAATGTGTGTTTGGAAGTTGATGGGGTGGTGATGAATGGGATGGCAATGGGCTGGATGGCGTGCATGCACGCATGAACGAGCCTCCTCCCTCACCCGGAAATCACTTGCTGCCTGCAAAACCAGATTTCGATCGGCCTCATGCATTCCTCTTCCAACACACAACACAACACACCTTCAACCCGCCTTCCTTTCATCTTCCACCCCCGCAGCCTGCATCAATCATATCGCAATCGTCGACAGACAATAAAACCGACATCATGGAGTCCGATACCCCCACCACGCCGACCACCGCCGCCGCCGCCGCCAAAGCCGCGCCCAAGGAGTCGAAGTGGAACGACGCCGCCCATGTCGCCCTTCTCGGTTCCGTCGTTGAAGCTCTGCATGAATCGGGAAGCTCGCCGGCCAAGAACAAAGACCTCATCATGAAGACCATGACTGCACAGGGCCAGGACTTCACTTGGGAGGCCATTCGGTAAGTGACAAGCGGCTTGCTCCGTGGCTGCTGATTTATTTACTTGTTCCTACCCGTCTCCACCGCCTGCTTTGGTTTACTCTGCTCTGTTTTTGTTGTGCTCCCCCCACATAGTGACCCCGTCAACCGCAGCCTCGCGCACATTTCTTCTCCCTCCTCTCTCTTCTTCCTCATCTTCCTTCCTCTACCAGGTTCTTATCCTATCCTGCATACCGGTTACCAATACATAAGCACACCAACTCCTCGTTTCTTTTACCGCTACAACCATGCCGCGTTGGACCGATCACACCCATATAGACCTCCTAGTGGCGTTCTACTCAGCTTTCCAGCAGGGCATGGAAAAGGACAAGCAAGATGCGATTGTGGCCACTATGAGGGCCAAGGGCCACGACGATGTCAATTGGGACCTGCTTCGGTATGATTGATTTGGCAATTTCCCGTTTGCTTTCTCTTTCTTCCACGACATTTGCGTTCCTGGATCGTTTTCTTTTCTCCGTTTTTTGCAGGCCAATCCACCGATTTCGGCCGCGCTCTTTCCGTTTTGTCCACCGCCGTCAAAAGCCTGCTCAATCCGAGCTGAACACCACATCCATCATCCCTCACACACACACACACACACACACACACACACACACACACACACACACACACTTTCTCTATCTTCTTCCTCTACCAGCCATCTCCAATTACCCAACCTCCTCATTCGTCCACACCCACACCTAATCGTCCGCTTCGAACTGCCTTGCATTCCGCCACAATGCCTAGATGGGAGGACATACGCGATGACCTCTTCGAGGCCATTATGAATGTGCATGGGCCTCTCACCAAGGAGCAGCAGGACGACGTCGTCGAGTTCATGCGCAGCCGTGGTCACAGTATGGTTTGGAACGCCATCAGGTATGTTAATGAGATGGCAGGCAGTTTGAGCCAGGTCTCGCCCCGATAACAAAACCCTCCCATTTCCTTCGCCGCGGTCCTCCTTTCCTTTTTCTTCCCTTCCCTTCCCCCACCAATCCTCAACCTTGGCACTATTACTATTGCTCTCGGCACCAAGTCACCCTCGCCTCGATCACGATCTTCATCATGTCCAGGCCCGTGCATGTCTGGGATGCGGAGGCGAATCACGATGTTCTAATTGCTCTGAACAAACTGTTTCTGCCAAACGCCAAAGACTGCGAGAAGATGATCGTCGAGCTGCGTGCAAAGGGCTACACCTACAGTCACAACGCGCTGCTGTATGCGTCTTTCCTACTTCCCTCCCCGTTTGCAAAAGCCTCGCCTCCACCTTTCACCTTCTTTTGTTCCTGTTTCCCTCAACTTTTACTACAATCAAACTCGCTGGCTCTTCCTCCTCTTGCACCCAAACAAACCTCCAACGATACACGAATCGGTTTCTCCCATCCTCCGTCACAACAGCAACAGCAACAATGCCGGCCGCCGGACGCGTCTTGCAGACTTGGACTGCCGAGACTCACGAAGCTATCATGCTCGTGATGGTCGAGTACCTCAAGCCGTCTGCAAAACAGTGGCGCGAAATGCTGGAGATGCTCCATAGTCGTGGCCATACCTTCACAGAGGGCGCCCTTCAGTATGTGCAGCAGTTGCTCGTTTCACTCACCTATCGATCCACTCTCCTCGGCGTTTGCTCCCAACTTCGTCTGAGGTCTGAGGTGAAGGTGAAATCACAATAACCAAAAAATCCATCCCCCCTTCCCCCCGGTCTCCCCCCGGCCCGATTTCCTTAAATTCCCTCCCGCTTCCCTCCCCGATCTCCCTCCCTTCTCCCTCCCCTCCCACACACAACACCACCACCGAGAAAAAATCCCGAGACCTTTTCTGTTGTTTTATTTCCTCTTCTTCATTTCTTGGCCCACGATGTCGTCTGTGTCTCCTACGATCTGGGACCACGAGGCCCATCTAGCACTCTTGCAAGCCATCATTGCAGTAGCACCACCCAATCCGACCGAGTGGGAGCAGGTTCTGGCACGTGTTGCCAAAAAGGGCTACCAATACACCTCGGGCGCTGCTCTGTGAGCAAACAAATCCTCCTTTGCCCCACTTCAACCTCACTTTCCCTCTTTCCTTATCTGCTCCGCTCATTTTTCCTCCTTCTTCCTCTTCCTTCCTCATCCTTCAACAATCCACCTTACAACAACACATCACCACCCTATCTCACATAACCGGCTGCGAACTACCCTCACACCTTCTCTTCCATCCATTTTCCATTGCTTCAATTTTCGCCGCTTTCTCCCATCGGTGCAAAATGGCTGCGAATGGCGACCGCATGACTTGGAACCATGCTGCAGATCACGATCTCCTCAGCTGCTTGGTCCAACATCTCCAACCCAACCAAGACCAGCTTCGGGGAGTGGTTCGGATGATGCACGGGCTGGGCTACCCATGCTCTCTCAAAGCCATCACGTACTTAACTCATCTTTGCATCATTTCATTTCATTTCTTTTGTTTTTCTTTTACATTGATTCTTGGCAACCACACCACTATGAGTCATATGTTCATTCCGCTAACGTCTTCCTTTCTCCTCCCACAGACAGCACCTGCAGAAGCTTCGCCGCAAGGAAGGAGCTAACTCCCCCAAGCCCGCTGCGGCCAAGAAACCCGCTGGCGTCAAGAAGTCCGCTGGCACCGGCACCCCGCGTAAGCGCAAGGGAAAGGCCGCTCCCGTCATGGACGACAATGCCGACGTCGATGATGACGAGGAGGGAGACGAGTTCGAGGGAACCCCGTCGAAGAAGGCTAAGACTGAGCCCGTCATCAAGGACGAGGATGACGAGTGAGTGAGTACTTCCCGACCTGGCACACGTGTGTCTATATCCTTCCCGCCTTGATCAATGCTAACATTATCCTCAATCCAGACTCGACAACTAAAACACCAACACACACCCGGGCCTCTAGTCCATCACTTCACACGATGGCTAGACGTCTTAAACCGGCAGTGTGGTCCATGTGATTGATGGATGGATGGATGAAGGAGATTTTTTTCTTTCTTTTCTTTCTGTCTACGGTGGATAAAAATCTGGCGTTTGCTTCTGGTGGAGTTGGACGGAAACATTTGGCTCGGAGTTTTTTTTTTCTCGCCAACGATCGATCACACACACATAACTGGCTGGAACTGGGGGTTACGGTTACGGTTTTCCCTGGCACTTTGCACATCAATCACATTTTCGATTCTTTTCCCTTTCTTTTCCTTTTCCTTGTTTCTTTCATCAGGATTCAGGATGGATGGGTTTGGTTTTCCCACATTGGCTGTTTTGGAGGGTGGCTAGAAATGGTTGCGGACTGGATGATCGTTGTCTATGGGCAGGGTTTCTTGTTTCGTCCCCTCTGATGGATGGTCTTGGGAATTATTCAAATTTTCTCACTTGCACACTTTTTCTTCCAGACTGGTGGGCTGCTTAGGTAGTCTAGGTACATACCTTTGATATTGCACGCTTTCTGCTTGGTGGTTTCTCGCGAGAGGGACCTCATCGGTGGGGAGGGCAAATTCAAACTACGTTGAGGGCAAAGCTACACCTTAACATTGTTCCCTATGTGTGACGCGTCCTTGTCTCTGTTTGGTCATCTCATCCCAGCGCACAAAATAATTTTATCCTCTCGCGTGAAAGGGACGATCATGTTTCGAGTTTGCCCGCTTGTTTGCACAGTGGCCGTTGATGGGGCCTTCGTTTGGACACTGCTCCATCAAGACGCCATTCCCTTACCAATTTAGGAATCCAAAAATTCAATATCTATGTTTGCAAAGAAGCAAAGCTCATATAACGTCCCTTCCAGCCGCCGTGAGCCTAAGCACAGACGCTTCTCCAATCAACACCAATTTTCGCGCGAGCTTCGTCCCATCCTACTCTGATATCACCAAGCCAAACGGCCGTCTTGCCGTGGTTTCTAGACAGAGCTAGTCAGCGGCCGCACTTCGGTCCTCCGTGTTTCGGGTTTGTAGGCAGCTTACCAGGTTCAGAACAGATGAAATCCCAACCTGATGCTATTATACATCATACACTTGGAAGCTGGTGTTTGGGATGGAAAACCAAACAGTTGGTAGGGACCCCTCATCTCCTCTACAGAACGCTGACAGAAATCCATGGAACCTCTTCGTCCCGGCAAATAACTCGCCCTAAAGAAAAGCTGGCGGGTTTGGTGTGAGGGAAGGTGGGTAGGTTGATTGATTACGCGTCCCTCGAGTTTGTCGGTGCCTGGCTTTGTTCTTTTTTTTGCTGGCCGGGGATTTGATGGGGGATAGGACGCCAACATTGCTAGTGTTCGCTGCTGATAATCAAACATTTTGTATCTAACATCTTGGTTACCTTGCCTGGCACAGGTTCCCTTGTGCTGGTAGTCTTGGCATGGCATATCTTCTATCTATCTAGTTGGGGATTTCCACAGGGTCTAAGTGTTCAGACCCTCTCCAGAAATAATTGGACTTCTTGTTATCGGAAGGAAAAAGGGATACCAGGCGGGGCTGCTCATATGTACAGCCGTTGTGGGATGAGTAAGGGATTATGAAAGCAACTAATTATCCCCGATGTTAGGTGCATGTAGTTTCATCAAGGTGAGGTGCTAAGCAAATATTTAACTTGCATTGCTATAAGTTAGATGGGCGCCAATGATGGATGGCGTTGATGGTTCCTTGGTTTAATCAATGAAGAGAGCAGAGAGGCAATCATCTCTCAAGTTCCCGATGTCCGTGCCAACTGCAAAGCGAGAAAAAAGAATCAATGGGAAGTAAACGCACGCACGAATTCTTTCAGCCACGTTCATTTTTGATGTCATCGGCTCAAATAGTTCATTGCTTGCCGTGGTGATGTCCATGGGTATCCTGCAATATTTCATTGCGAGTGCCTGATCCAACATCACCACATCTTTTGGGAAGAGTTTGGCATGACGAAAGCCGATCTCTAAGCTATTATTGCCTTCATCTTCAAGCACAAGACCGAAATCCCACACCTTGAGGCCTCCCGCCGCAATTCGACGGATGTACTTCCTTGGGGTTCTCAGCATTGGAAATTTCCCAGGTTATGAACGTGATTTGGTGAGAGTTGGTCTCGCCAACATACTTTCCCTTTCCTTCCCATTTTTCGTTCGCAACTCGTCGCGGTTCAAGTTATGTAATAACTTTGCATGGATGCAACGCATCGTTTTTTCCGTTCCACACCAGTTTTGACCGTCTCGGCCTGATACCTCTGATAACATTGGCGTAACGGGTAGGCAATAATAAACACAGGATTTATACCGCAGGACTAGAGCAGAATCGCTCCTTCCGTTTGTGAGGTCGACTCCCGCCTGATGAGCGTGGAATTTATGTGGGGAATGATAAGGACCAAGGCAGCTGTCCGCGGCAGCGGCGTGCTTGACACCTTCCCGAGAGGTGCCTACAGGAACGCAAAATGGCCGCTGGCTACCTAAAAAAAAAAAAAATGTTTGGAGTCAGTGGTAGGTAAAAAAACTTTCATGGGACGGGAGTTTGCCATTCCACGATGTCGGGAAAGGTGGCATGCACAACCCATCACCACGCAAGAAATTCAACCACAGCGAAAAACACCAGCGGACGGGATATTCAGGTAGACAGCAACCTAATTTTGTATTGCGTATGACCACTGTCAGTTTTCTGGGCATGTAGGTACCTAGCTACCTACGCAATGGAGGGGTATCGCAAAGGAACGGAAAAAAGAAAGATAAAAGGAATGTCCCAGCCCACTAATCCCGGCCATCCCACCCATTTCAAGTACCTAGAGACTGCACTCATCCTCCACCCCAAATTCTGCTCTCCTCCAACATGAGAGACAGCAAAAGCCAATGCACACCCATCATCCACCCGTCCACATCCCGAAAAGAAAAAGCCCCAAAGAACAGCGTTTGCCCAGCCAATGCGTCCCATCACTTCCACCTCGTGTCCCTGAAACAACATCGAGTCTGCGCTATGCTCCGAACAGGCACAGTAGAAGAAATCATAAGGGAGAAAGGAAGTAATTATGGTAGTGGTGGTCCCCTGCCGGTCGCGTCGGTTTGTCCATGTCGATGTTTGTCTTGGTCTGGTCACAAGGAAACAATGTTAACATCATTCCAGCAAGAATGTGAAGACGTGGGAAAAAAAGAAAAAGAGAAACGAACCTCAACCACGACCCGAATGAACTAGTCGACTCATCTACACCGACTCCTCATCCTCCTCCTCCTCCTTCTTAACCTTCTTGGTTCTCGGAGCGCGCTTTCTGACGACTTTCTTGGCCGGCTGGGCGTGGCCGCCGTCGTCGTCGTCAATCTCCTCTCGCTTGACGCTACCGTCGGACTCGGTCTCGCCAGAGTCGTTGGCGTCGGCCTTGCGCTTTTTACCCTTGGCGCCGGCAGCAGCGGGCTTGGCGGCTTTGGTGGCGGCAGCAGCGGGGGCGGTGCCGCCGTTGTTCTTGTTGTTTTGGGCCTTGAGCATTCGCTCGTAGCGCTTGGCGCTGGGTTGGGGGGAGGGATGTTAGAATGGTTTTATTTTGTTGATGGGAAGGAGAGGGGAATGAACGTACGCGGCGGCCTTGGAGACGATGCCGAGTTCCTTGGCGACCTCCTCAAAGTTGACCTGTTGATGGGGAGTGAAGGGTTAGTCATGGTCGGTCGGTCATGAACGGGGATCTGGAATTGGATGAGCTTACCTTGCCGGAGACCGAGTGCTGGATGCACACGATCAGGAAGCGGAGCTGGTTCTCGAAGTCGGGGGCAGACATCTTGAGGTTTTGTTTTTCGGTTGGCTTCTGATTATGTTTTCGTGTTGGTCTGGAGTTTTTGAATGGCGGTCAGCATGACATCAAAGCGGTGTCCTTTTCTTTTTCGCAGAAGGGGCCCCGAGTGGTGGGCTTTCTCGCTTGGAGGTCTCTGTGGTTTATGGTGTCGAGGGGGCCTGGAGAAAGACAAAGGGAAGGAGGGACTGGACAGGCAGGAGAGGTCGGACCTGACGGTGATGTGTGCCTTGAGGGTGAGGTCAATCTCAAACTGAAATCGAGAAGACATTGGAACAGAACCTGTCGGCGTGTGTCGACGAGAGGAGAAGTGTTTGCTGGAGTCGCTTGACAGACAAACCTTGAAGAATACCTTGGTATTGGAAGGGTATGTCTTTTTGGGAAGGAAGTAGGATGAGGGATGATGGAGGCGGCAGAAGATGGGAGAGGGCAGAAGATGGGTGACGTGTCTTTGTCGACGAAGAAGGGCAGGCTGGAGTATGTGATGGACGGGGAAAGAGCTTACCAGGAAAAGAGGCACAGCCTTAAAGGAAGTGGTCGACTTTGTTGCTGGTCCTGATGCTTGGTCAGAGTATGCCTCAGATGAGGGAGGATGAGAGCGAAGTTCAGAGTGTAACGGAGAAAGTAGAATGGAGGAGGGGGAAGGACCTCTAAATAGGACTGACTAACCTTGGGGATGCTGCTCGTTGCTCGGGGCAGGTTTGTCGAAAGAGAAAGACGGTCGATGGACGGCGGGAGGGAGATATTTATACGTGTGTCTGGCAGCTTCGAGGGAGGGCCGGCACCAGGCATCCTAACAATAGGACGAATAATAGAACCGACAGTGGGCCCGACAATAGGACGACCGACGGCCAGATGACCACCGTCCGATAACCGTCCGATATTCGGGAAGCCACTATTGTCTGATTGCCCGTCCGATGTCTGTCTCGCCGTCTATTGTCGTCAAGTCTGGCACCTGCTGGTCCGTTTGCATTGGCCCCTGGTCGGCTATTGTCCTATTGTCCTCCCCCTGGCTCCACCCGCTTCCACGCCCACGTCCACGCCCCGGGAGGTCTTGTTAAAAAGTCCAAAAATTTCCCGCCCTCCTACTCCCACTTCTTCTTTTTCTTTTCCAACCAACACACATCATCTCGACTGCTACCGATCAAAAGATCCAGTCAATCTCGTCCACGACCCATCAACCACCAGACCTCCCATCACAGCTTGCACCATCGTTGTTACCCTTGCCTTCCTTAGCTGCCTGAATCTGGAGATCGACTAGATAGCCTCACTCCATCTATCTTGGTTGACTCGCATCTTCGCGCTCAAGTCTCGACTGGCACTGCTTGCACTCCATTGGCAGTTCGGTCACACCAGAACCAGATCCCAAAATTCTTGATCTACCATTCGCAGTAAGTTGACCGTCTACATTTCTGTTTCGTTCCTCCTCCTGCTTCAATCAGGAGCCCAACTCTGCCTGCTTTCTCATCATGAGTGGCACGTGGCGGGGTGAGGACGTCTCTGATCCGGAAATCATTTTACTTGATCATTTGCACACACTCGAAACCTACCCGGTCATTCATTTATCCATCTACACTCCTATCTCCCGTGCCTGTCTACCTGATCTTACCCTCGTCGCGATGGCCCTCGGTCAAGGAAGGTCCGCGAGAAGGACAGAGTAAAGGCTCCTCAGGGTTTAAAAGTGCTTGATCGTCTTACCTGGTTCTTTGGTTCGATCTGTGGCCGCTTTTTTGTCTTCCTGGTTCTATATCTACCTACCTACACAATGCTTTGCTTCTCATCCCCTCACTTCACTTTATCCCGGCTTCCATCTGTTGCCCACGCCTTGGTCGACGTCTATGACACAATCAACGCCGTACTTTGGCAGCGATTGAAAAAGATCTCAATGTTGTCGAACGCCACCAAACCGGATCAAACCTGCGTACTTCAGGTCCGACCCGGATTTTGTCGCGTCGCGTCGCTCGACGATGCAATCCGATCCAACCCCATCACGAGACTAACTTTGCCACCTCAACAGCAACCGACTCCCACAATGCCTCCCAAGAGCTCGACCCCGACCGACACTGCGTCGGAGAGCGCCGCTCCCAGCGCCGGTCCCAGCGCCGCCATGGCCCGCCCCATGATCAAAGACAAGCCGGTGACCGACAGCGAGATAAAGCTCGTTCTCGGCATGGCCCAGCGCTTCAAAGAGAGGCCGGAGGTTGACTGGGAGGGCGTGGCCAAGCTGACCGGGCTGAAGGACGAGAAAAGTGCCCAGGCGCGCTGGCGCCAGTTTCTCAAAAGACATGACCTTGAGTACGTCGGCGAGACCGCCACGGGTCCGGCCGACGTGGCTGGCAAGAAGCGTGCCGCCGACGCCGACGCCGACGCCGATGGTGATGAGGCTGAGGCTAAGGCTGAGGAGTCTGAGGGCGGCGCCCCCGCCAAAAAGAAGCGTGCTGGCCGCAAGCGTGGCCCGTACAAGAAGACGCTTGTTCGGCAGGCCCAGAAGGTGGCCGAGAGCAAAGGCAAGGGGCGAGATGACGCTGAGACAAAGGAGATCAGCGAGGCCGCCGAAGCCCTCGCAAGTATGGCCAGTGCCCCCGCGGTCGCCGAGAGCAAAGGCAAGGGGCGAGATGACGCTGAGACAAAGGAGATCAGCGAGGCCGCCGAAGCCCTCGTGAGCCTGGCCAGTGCCCCCTCGGCTGCCGACACCAAAGGAAAGGGACGAGATGACGCTGAGTTGAAGGAGACCAACGAGGCCGCCGAGGCCCTCATTAGTATTGCCGCTGGCCCCAGAACTGTCGACATCAAAGGCAAGAGGCGGGGTGGTGCCGCGATGAAGCAGGAGACCGACGAGGCCGCCGAGGCAGCAGAGAGACTAGATGCCGCTAATGCCCTCATGAGCATTTCTAGTGCCCCCTCGGCTGTCGGCATCAAAGGCAAGGGGCATGATAACGCTGAGATAAATCAGGAGGCCGGCGAGGTTGAGACGCAGCAAGAGCCCGAGCCCGACGCAGTTCCCAACAACCGGCCCCCCTCTATCTTCGGCGACGGCAACTTGAAGTGGGCCCCGATCAGATTACGAAAATGAAATAATCGCCATCACGGCTTTCCGATTTTTTTTCTTTTCGACTTTGATACCCCGGGTTCGGATCTGGATCATGACCTCTTGCTGCATTTGCACATTTCGTGAAGGAGTCAGGGCGTTGGATGGGTTGACTTAGCGAGGCATTCTGGGCGTTTGTGGAGCTTTTTCTGCATCATGGTTGTATTTCAGGCGTCACGGTTATTTTCTTTTCTTATCTGCTCTCGTTTTCGGCTCGTCAACGGTATGGGAGTTTGTCGGCGGAGGGTATTTGGCGTGCAGGCACGCGGATTCTTCGGTTTACAGCGATGGGTACTTGATAGCTCTTAGATACTAGGGAGTTGCTTGGCTTTTGCTACTCGGGACATTGCATGGGAGCGGGCGTGTGGCAATTAGAAGATAACCATTTATTTGAGAGCAAAGCTACGGCTTTCGAAACTGGCATCGGGCCAAATACATACGAAGACTTTTCCTATTTCTATCTGCTGTGATTCATGTTTCGTGTTTTGCGCCACGGGGCTGTGCCCTATTGTCCGTCGTGGTATAATTTGTGTCGCGGTTCTATCGTCCAAGGCTGCATCATTCTCTGGCTGACCACTCTGTCGCCCTATTCAAAAAGCCGTGGTCTCCCTGGGAAAGGAATCATGCTATTGAAGAAATATATCCTAGTGCGCCACCACATGATAATACGGAGTGCTTTTAAATGGCGGGATGTTGTCGCGTTCTGGGCGCGGATTGCTGGTGTTACTTCCCGTCGCCTGGTTGTTATCATAATTAATATTTATTTAACAGCAGACCTAACGTCAAAAAGACATCTACATTTCATGATGCCCGAGATCCAAATGCATTGAACGAGGAATAGGGTAGAATGGACTACGCGATTGAGCTGTGATGGTGAATTGATTTGATTGTACCTACTTGGCACATTTTCCGACAGAAACAATAATTCCTGGAATTCATCACGTCCTTGTCCCATCGACAAAACGTCACCCACCCCACACAAAAGGCAAAGCGATCGCCCTGAGCCAGCAGAATAACGTAAAATTAAAATCCCAGACAGAGTGCAATATTCACTGTCAAAAAACTTGGACATCAAGTGCATATCCTAGGCTTGTCCAGCGTCATTCTCTATATTTTGCTCAGGGGCCCCGTTGCCACGGCAACCATGGGACTTAAAATTCACCAAATGCTTTTCAAACACTCGACTTGGTACATTGCAGTTTGTCTCCAAATATCGCCATTGATGTTGGGCCTGGTGAGTGCATTTGGGTAACTTACCTGGCAGGGATGCTGCAATGAATGATGCTCGAAACCACTCTAGCTGGACGAAGAGATGGTCGGAGTGTAGGTGTCCTGCTTGCCGAATATTACGAGAGCGAGAGTGGTACCCTATCTCGAGACTAGACCCTTAATTGCATCGATTGAGCCTCCTGCATTAACTATTGTCTCAATATTTTGAGGGATTTGTATAAGAAGATTTTCTTTTGTGTGTGCTGGAAGAAAAAATCGACAGAGATATGCAGGTCCTGTCGTGATGTTTCGGCACCATGTTTCATAAATCCGAACTATTCATTATTTCCCACGAAAACAATAGCCATTGGAAAAAATCAACAACGGTGCATTATTGTAGCCGTGTAATTTGGTGTTTGCGCCGGAAGGACCCCAGTCACCTGTTCCTTCCGCGTTTGCAAAGTTCGTCTGAACTAATTATTGCGCATGGCTAGTGGTGGCAGCAATCCGAAATCGGAGGTGAATAGGAAGGAGAGGTTTCACGGTTGGCTATTGGGCGCGCGCCGTGTTGAATTTCATCTGATCTTTGGTGGTGAGATGGATTTCGCGGCCGTTGGAGATAAGACCACCTGGTTTTTGGATGCAAAAACGGCAGCCCAGTGAGGAGGAACACACCTCATTGAAGGTCGTTTGGGAGTTACAATTCAACGAGGTCATTTGGCAATGGAAATGCCGGGCAAAATAGAAGAAGGGGAAACATAGGCGCACTTGTGTATTCACTTGTGGCTCCATCTATGCGTGCTCTTTCTGCGCAGAAAACAAGCTGTCCTGCAAAGTCGGCGCACGCCAATTGTTCTCGGCAATACTCGAGTCCTGTCCAAGGCACGCAATCTCGCAAGTTGATGGGATGAAAAGGTTGACGCGTCAGCTTTCGGGGTCTAGAACTATTGTTGAGCTCGCCTGCAGACTGTAGGACTCCCACTGAAAAGGGCCCCAAAAGGAACCAAACCACCAGCCTTGGCGCGCTGCAACGCGTTTTTTGCATCTTCAAGCTCGCTGCCGTCGGGGCAGGAAAGACCGACCAACCACAGCTCGCGAAACCCGATTGCAGCAAATCCATGCCCCACAGCGGTGAGGTGAATGTCACTCGCCCACCTTCTTCCTTTTGAATCGGTCCTCCAACTCTTCCTTTCTTCCTCTCCAAGCTTCAGTGCTCTCCTCCTTCACAGGCACACTACTGCATCTTCTTGCGCACATCACGCCGCACTCAGCTACGACATTCTCTCTCTGCTTCACAATTTATATTTCGCATACGACTGCAGGTATTCTTGCAAAGAGTACGTCGCCATTGAAAGCGTACTTCGGCCAAGGTAAGGCAAACCTGTCCAGTGTTCTCCGTCAACTTCACGCAGGAGGCAACTTCTCCTCCCTCACCTACTCCCACGTCACAATTGCACCCATTCCCTCAGTTTGCAATCACTTCCAGCACCCCCCCCCCCAGCCATTTTGAGAACAAAATTTGGCTTCCGAGCGAGCAACTGGTCTCCCAATCTGCCGCACCTTCCTCAAAAGCGCAGCGCGACCTCCCTCATTGTCCTCTCACTCTGCGCGAACCCTCCCAATCCTCTCCCCAATCTCCTTCCGGAAAGTGTTTAGCAGCCTCACACGCCCACTCGCAAATATCCCCAAACCAAGAACAAAACGCCCTCAAGGCACGTATCACCACTCCTCATACGAGAAACCCTTCTCCAAACTTCGTCGCCAAAACCTTGGTTGGTGACGGACTCGATCCAAGGCACCGCCTCCGCGCGCTCCCCATGCTCCAGACCGATCACTCTTTTTCTCCATCCTCGTATATCATTACCAGATCAACCGACCTGTTCATGCATGACATTGAGATATCCAAGAGACTAACGAGCAATAGTGTTTGCAGGACATAAACTGTCAATCAAGGCGGCTTTTTGTTTTCCCTCTCATTACCAGCCAACATGGGTTCGACCAAGAAGACGCCCGCCAAAGCTGGCAAGTCGGCCGTGAAGGCTCACCATGCTCGTGGCAACCGCGACTTAAGCCGCTCGTTCTCCCCCGAGGTTAGCGAGATCAACTCACCATCTGAGGCATCGCCGGGCCCCAGCCGTTCAAGCGCGCCGCACCTGCCTCCAACCATGGAAGAACGAAAAAAGAATGGTCGCGTCGAGGGCCGTAACTTGATTCCCTGGAGCCGTAAGTTCTGCCCACGGTATTTGTTGGGCATGTGTGTATGGGTGACACTGCTGATTCACGGACCGGTAGGCCCTCGCATGGCGGATAAGCTGCTTCTTCACATCATGTACGAGACCACTCGGCACCGGATTGACGTCCCGTGGGATGCCATCGCCCACCGATTCCATCCAGGCTCTACCGGTGGTGCTATAATGCAGCATCTCAACCGCTTACGGGGTATCCTCGTCGCCGAGGGTCACTTGGTTCCCCCGATTGTCCAGAAGCCGGGCTCCAAGGTTTACGTCGATCCCAAGATTCGTGGCTACGTCAGAAAGTACCCAGAGTCCGAGGACATGACCACGAGCCGTCCGGTCTCCTTTGAAGAAGTTATCGAGGATCCCAAGTACAACCTCCCTGATGCTTTTGAGGGCTATAGGCAGCCCACTAGCGCTAAACGGGAGGCGCGTCTTATTTCATCCCCCAGAGTTGCCACTCCAGGTTCAAGCCGTGCTAGCAGTGCCCTTAAAGCACCTATCAAGGGCAGCACCAGGACTTCCGGCATCCTTAAGGATTTGACGGCTTCGAATTCATCCTCAAAGAAGACACCGGTCAAGACACCAGTCAAAAAGACGCCGGCAAAGAAGGCTTCGCCTAGAAAGGCCTCCGCCAGAAAGGTGGAGGAAGAGGAGGACGAGGAGTTGGATATAAAGGAGGAGAACGAGCGTGGACTAGGCTTCGATTCTGACAGCGAATTTGATCCAACCCACGAGTCTGCTTCGAAGGTGGTTCGTCGCTCGTCGCGTCCGAGAAAAGTGGCTCGCTCCTACGCCGAAGAGGAAATTGTGGATGATGAGGAAGCCGCCGAGGATTCTGAAGATAACCTTGGTACAGTCGGTGGCAATGCGGCTGGCCGGAGCACTGCCCGCAGCCAGGGGGATGGCCATGACGACGATGCCGATGCGGACGCCGGTATGGAGGATGATGTCTCCCAGTATATCAAATCCGAGCATGACGCCGCCACCGCAACGGCCGTTACCGGGCGCAAATCTCCCGATATTATTGAGGTTGATAACGATTCCAAGGCAGGAAAGCGTGTGGCGGGAGCCGGCCACTCTGATTATGAACACATGGAGGGCAACGGGAACGGAGTGGTATACATCCCAGGTTCTGAAGATGAAGAGGTATGTTTCCCAAAATTGCCACGCAAAAGAACAGCTGCTGACATCCTATTAGAATGACTCTCTTCCCGCTAGCCATAATGCGGCCCACCAAACCCCGCAAACCCCCCGAGGTCACGGCTACCATCATCATGACTCTCTTTCATTCAGCAGTCCGATTGCTGCTAGCAAGGCTCGTTCTGCCATTCTCGACTTCAGCAATGGTATGCGTAACGGCATCCCAAACGGTATGCCGGGCATGGACCTCGAAACCATGATGCCGAATCTCACTCGTAACCAAGCCTTGGGCGGCTCTCGGAATCACATGGACCTTCACCCTGGCGTGTACAGCTACACGGGTCAACCCGTTACCGCCTTCGCCCGATCGAATGACATGCATCCGCCTCCCATGATTCGACGCAACAGCGGCCCAGACGGCTTGGGCTTCCAGACCAGCAGCGAGGATAGCTTCGAGCGGAGCAGTCCTGCTATGAGCAGAGAGAACGGCTACTTCGACAACACCGTCAACCCTGCTGATGTAGAGAGCTTCCACCTCGACAACTACTTCCACATGTGAGCCTCATTTAAGGACGAATGGTTTGGCGCCGTGGCTACGAGGTCGAATGGTGCTATTTTACTGGCTTCCTGATCTTCTTCCGACTTCGCCGCTGCAGTGGCTTGGTCGGAAATGGGCATCTTCGTGGCATCCAGCCAGAACGGTTCGACCTACCTCTGTCTGAGCCTGATAGCCAGACGTGTATGAGTATCCTGCTTTCTCGGTTTAGGCCTTTTTACGTCTTCTGATCTCCTTCGTCCTCCCGGTCTCTTTCTTCATCTCGATCTCTTTCGGTATTCAGATCTTTTTCGGCATCTCAATATTTTGCGGCATTGCTGCTTATCTCATCGGCTCGGGAGCTCTTTTGCCACAAACTTGCATCAAGCAATGCATGGAATCTCGAACTTCTTTCAGTATCTTGATCTCTTTCGGTATCCCGGCCAATCCAGCAACTCTGCCTGTCCTCTCTGACAGACAGGCGATTTTCTTGCTGCTGGCTTGTATCAAACAAGAACATCACCATCATCGTCGTTCACCTCTTTTGGCAAACTTTGGCCTTCTTCTGAAGAGAGGGCTACTGCACCATCTCCATCCGGCGATATGCGGTGCCAAAGAGTGGCTTAGTTAGCTGCCAATGGCGATGATCTATCTTCTGCCACAATCCAGAGTGGCTGGCTACTGATCTCACGCAAACACTGCGGCATTCCATAAGCAGAACTGCATTTGCTATGGAGTCTCCGTCTGTCGCTTTTGAGTCGTTTTCTCTCGGGGCGCCGCTGACGAGGAATTACGAACATGGTCCAAGGCGTATTCGCGCGTGGTTTTTCCTTCATTTCTCTTTAGACTTTCTCGCTCCCCTCTTGTCTTCTTCAAAATTAGGGATATTCATGCGGTGCCGAGGCACTCGGATGGACAAACCAGAAGGCTTCAGGGGCGGCTTTCCACCATATCGGTGAGGGCAATACCAAGCTATATATGGTTCTGACGGCCCTTTCTGGGCTAGCATATTTTGACTTGGACAGAGGGAGCGTTTGTGTATGAATATTGGATTCGTTTACGAATCTGCAGCAAAACTCGGTGGTTTGGAGTTGAGGGCACACGAGGGATCTGGCGGTTTGGCTGGTGGTTTGGCTTGACTTTTCATAGACTTTCCTGACCTGATACCCGGCAATTGGGTGCCTGCTTCTTCGCAGAAGATAGATAGATACCTAGTCATGAAATTTGGGGAAAATGCAATCATATTCTAGATTACTGGTCCTGTTCCTGTTGTTTGTTGACGTGAAGCGAGCACGGCACCACGGCTCAAAAATGAAAAGGGGTGCGGCTCCACTCGTCGCCGCAGTCGCGCTGTGGTGTGTGTGCATCGTCGACGACTGACGTTGCGATTCCATCGGCCGTCCACGGCAATCAGGGAGGAATTGTGGGGCTCCGATGATTCCAGAAGCACCCGCAGCACCCGCGTTTTGTCCGCGCTAGCACCGCATCCTGCCTAGCCTCAGCAAGTTCTGGAGCTCGGGCCATCGGATATGATGAACCTGGGGTTTTTTTTCCTTCGCGTCCGTCGAGATTACATCGGCATTGAACTCTTTCCTCCTCACTTTCATTCTCTCCACCGCCTCCCAGACCGCGCCCTCACCTCCACGCAGCCGATACGTCCTACCCCGACGACGTCCTCCATCCTCCCCCTTCACACATAGCTCGTCCTCTCAGCAGCTTCGAAAATGCAGCGCGCATTGACCAGAGCCTCGGTGTCGTCGCCGTTGACGGCCGCTGCTCGCCTCCGGTCGACCCAGCAGCTCCGCTTTGCGCACAAGGTATGTCCATCTCGTGTGGTATAAGCCGCAACTCGGCACTCGATGTTGCTTCTTTCTCGGGCGGATTGGCTTACACGGCAATCAATCTACAGGACATCAAGTTCGGCGTCGAGGCTCGCGCATCCCTGCTTGCCGGTGTTGAGACTCTCGCAAAGGCTGTTGCCACCACACTCGGCCCCAAGGGTCGCAAC
The DNA here is from genome assembly GCA_033439705.1 of Cercophora scortea. NCBI lineage: Eukaryota > Fungi > Ascomycota > Sordariomycetes > Sordariales > Lasiosphaeriaceae > Cercophora > Cercophora scortea. The sequence continues at coordinate 1,961,452 of JAUEPO010000005.1, read as the reverse complement.
GTGCTGATTGAGTCCAGCTATGGCTCTCCCAAGATCACAAAGGGTGAGTGGCCTCGGAAACATGATGGATTGACGCCATTGGGGCTTGGACGCTGACGTTTGGATAGATGGTGTAACTGTCGCGAGGGCTATCTCCCTCAAGGACAAGTTCGAGAACCTTGGTGCCAAGCTGCTCCAGGATGTTGCCTCCAAGACCAACGAGGTTGCCGGTGACGGAACCACGACTGCCACCGTCCTTGCCCGTGCCATCTTCTCCGAGACCGTCAAGAACGTCGCTGCTGGCTGCAACCCCATGGATCTCCGCCGTGGAATCCAGGCCGCCGTCAACGCCGTCGTCGAGTACCTCCAGCAGAACAAGCGCGACATCACCACCAGCGCCGAGATTGCCCAGGTTGCCACCATCAGCGCCAACGGTGACGAGCACATTGGCAAGCTGATTGCCAGCGCCATGGAGAAGGTCGGCAAGGAGGGTGTCATCACAGTCAAGGAGGGCAAGACCCTGCAGGACGAGCTGGACGTGACCGAGGGCATGCGCTTCGACCGCGGCTATGTCTCCCCCTACTTCATCACCGACGCCAAGTCGCAGAAAATTGAGTTCGAGAAGCCCCTGATCCTGCTCTCGGAGAAGAAGATCTCCCAGGCTATGGACATCATCCCCGCCCTCGAGCTCTCCAACCAGCTCCGTCGTCCTCTCGTCATCATCGCCGAGGACATTGACGGCGAGGCGCTTGCCGTCTGCATTCTCAACAAGCTCCGTGGCCAGCTCCAGGTTGCTGCCGTCAAGGCCCCCGGCTTCGGCGACAACCGCAAGTCGGTTCTCGGCGATATCGCCATCCTCACCAACGCCACCGTCTTCACTGACGAGCTGGACGTCAAGCTCGAGAAGCTCACGGCCGACATGCTCGGCTCGACCGGCTCCATCACCATCACCAAGGAGGACACCATCATCCTCAACGGTGACGGCACCAAAGAGATGATCACCCAGAGGTGCGAGCAGATCCGCGGCGTCATGAGCGACCCCACCACCTCCGAGTACGAGAAGGAGAAGCTCCAGGAGCGTCTCGCCAAGCTCTCTGGCGGTGTTGCCGTCATCAAGGTCGGCGGCTCCTCCGAGGTGGAGGTTGGTGAGAAGAAGGACCGCTTCGTGGATGCCCTCAACGCCACCCGCGCTGCTGTTGAGGAGGGTATCCTCCCCGGTGGTGGCACCGCCCTCATCAAGGCGTCAGCCAACGCCCTTAAGGACATCAAGACCTACAACTTCGACCAGCAGCTCGGAGTCAGCATCATCAAGAACGCCATCACCAGACCTGCGCGGACTATCGTTGAGAACGCCGGTCTCGAGGGCTCTGTTATCGTTGGGAAGCTCACTGACGAGTTCGCCGGCGACTTCAACAAGGGCTTCGACAGCCAAAAGGGCGAGTACGTTGACATGATCGCGGCCGGTATCCTTGACCCCTTCAAGGTTGTCCGGACTGGCCTTGTCGACGCCAGCGGCGTTGCCTCGCTCCTCGGCACAACCGAGGTAGCAATCGTTGAGGCGGACTCTCCCCAGGGCCCTCCTCCTATGGGTGGTGGTATGGGCGGCATGGGCGGCATGGGTGGCATGATGTAAGGAAAAGTTGGGCGACGACGAAACCGGTCTTTTCTCTCTGATTTACTACGGCGATCAGGATTGGGGGGCATTTGGCTTTTTTTGGTTTGGGTGTATTGTATCACGGACTGTAAAAATGTGCCATGTAATTCTCTCTCTCTCTCTCCCCTCTACCCTTTCCTCTCTGTGTTCATACTACCTTACCTAGATATTCCCACCCGCGGCCATTGGTGCCCCATTGTATAATACGACCAACACACACACACACACACCGGGTTAGAGTAGAGATAAGCAGAAAAAAGCGAAATTGTACTTGTATAAGATACCTATCTATCTACCTACCTGCCTGCCTACCTTGGCTTCATCCTGCATGCTGTGAGGCTTTTGTGTATTTCGCTGGCAGCCTGCAGCACAGCAGGCAGCTGTTGTTGGACATGTCGGTGTTGACGTAGGCCGGTCAGGCATCAAGATATCTACCTGGAGTATTCCAGGTTTGCTGTGGCCGGGCAAGGAAGCTTGCGTGATCTTTGTGGCTGGGTTTTGCGTGATGCGTAACTACCAGGTAACCAAACTCACAAACATGTACAAGAATAAAGTGCATTACACACTGAAGCTTATGCGGCCATGTTTGCTTTTATTGTCCACCAGCTCCACTAATCAGGTAGCTGGGATGCTGGTGTCGTGTGTGCGCGTGGCTCCCCCAATGGACAGTGGAAGCCTGTCTCGCAGACAACCCGTCTGGCGACAGGGCAGCGCTTGAACCCCACCATTGGACCAAGGTCGGGGGTTGTTTTTCCCCTCCTCAGGATGAATCCATTGCTCATCGCTACCAACCCAGGTTTGCCTTAACTATCCCAGCCGACCCAGCTTCAACCTACCATACCAAGCCCAACCTTTTTTCCCCCTCCTCTACTTTTACCTTGAAACTTCGCTTGATCGCAAATACCATTTTTTTGTTTGTGATTTTTCCCTGTCTTGATTTTGGCGGGCAAAAACTGCATCACTCATATCGGCGCCATCTTGTCCTATCGATTTGACTTTTCTGTACGTGCGTACCGAGCGAGCGAGAGAGAGGCTGCTTGGCTGCTTGGCCGTGTTATTAGCTCCTGCCTGCTTGCCTGCTCGCCTGTCCTGTCCTCTGCCCCCAAGCTGTTTCGTTAGCCTAGCTGCCCTGCCTACCTGCATCGCCCCGCCCACGCAACCCGCTTCGCTCCTTTCGCATCAGGCCGTTTTGCGACCCCTCGCTCGCCCACACCCATCCACCCACCACCCGACGAGCGGCCGACCCATCGTCTTCGTGTGTCTCCATTTGCTGACTTACCACACCAAGCTCAACCTTGTTTCCCTCCTCGCGATCTTTTGAACCCAAGGGAAAAAAAAAAAGACCAAGACAATACAACACAACATCCGGGTTATAGCCTTTCCGCAAATCTCTCGCCATCATGGTAAATGACAACTCCTCCTCCTTGCTCGTGAAATCGCGTATCTGGTCCTTGTTGCTGACGTAGCTTGGGACAGTCTCAATCCGGGTCAGTAACGCCTCACCCCCGCCGCCAAGCCCAAAGCACGAAAGCTATTGCCGACGTCCACCTCCTTCGTCCTTCGTGCTTTTGCCCACGCTCCCACAACCCATGGCCTCTCTCGTCTCGCGATTGCGGGAGCGTAGGGGAGAGGGAAATAGCATCGATATATAGGGCCACAGCGGACGCGGCACGATGAGGAGGGGCCCTCCCTCATCCGCCCCCGCCCGCGGAGAGGAGGGAGAACGGGGACAAACCCGAGGGGATGTTTCGCGCGCAAGAAGAGACACACTGGCTAACCTCTGACCTTTTCCGTGTCACGATCTGCAGAGCCTCCGTCAGCCCAGAGTGCATACAGGCGTACAACGACCTGAAGCTCAGCAAGAAGCACAAGTACATCATCTACAAGCTCTCGGACGACAACAAGCAGATTGTCGTCGACTCCACCGGCGAGGGTGACGACTACGAGGAGTTCCGCGACAAGCTGGTAAACGCAAAGACCAAGTCCAAGACCGTATGAACTCCCCCTCACGCTTTCTTTTCATGACCTAGCAGCCCGGCTGGTCCAAACTGTGGACTCTGCGCTTTCCCCCCCCCCTCCCTTCCGGGTCCGTCCAGGCGATTGCAGCATGCTGACTTTCTGGCTTCGGTCAACAGGGTGCTGTTGGCAAGGGTCCCCGCTACGCCATCTACGACTTCGAGTACCGGCTCGCCTCCGGCGAGGGCACCCGGTAGGCCACGACCTGCAACCCCCACTGCGCCCAGCAGCGAACGCGACGCAGCTACTGACTGCCACCATAGTAACAAGATCACCTTCATCGCCTGGTCGCCAGATGATGCCGGTATTATGGTAGGTGCCGAGCGAGCAGAGCAGAGCAGAGCCAATACCTCGCAATCCCCCCCTCCACCGCCCCGCATAATTATGCACAGCCGCGCTAACCAGCCCACCCAACCAACCAAACAGGCCAAGATGGTGTACGCCTCGTCCAAGGAGGCGCTCAAGCGCTCGCTCAACGGCATCGCGACCGAGCTCCAGGCCAACGACCAGGACGACATCGAGTTCGAGACCGTGCTCAAGACGGTCAGCAAGGGAACTGCGGCTTAAATGCTTGCTTGCTTCTGTTTTAGTTGTTGTTGTTGTTGCTTGATATAGCTAGTAGCTAATTAGCAATTTGGGCCCCATGACACTGACACACCACCGTGCCGTCTTCTTCCTTCTTTTTCTACTTTTTTTTGACACACAACTTTTTCTGGTTTGGTTCCCACATTCGAGTCGGCGATGCGGAGCGCGCGCCCCCCTCCCCCTGTGCGATATACAAGAGACACCACACACACCACACACAATACAACACAAAGCAGACACAGACACGTAGTATAGGACAAGACAAGACAAGACAAGGAATGATGCACATGTTATCCTCGGGGCGGTCGGTGGCAAAGCTGGAAAAAGTGAGAATTTGGCAAGCAGTAGCTGTTGTGGGCGGCGTGGGGGCGGCAAGGCAAGTTTTTTTGAAGTCGAGCTACCTGAGGCTTTCGGACGTGGATGTGGATGTGGATGGGGGATATCATGATGAGATTAAGGGTTGTGACAAGTAGACACGCACGCACGCACGCACGCACGAATGAACGAACGGATGATCAGCGATCTGTGGTCTCTGGGGATCAAACTTTGCCCTACTCGCCGCGATGGATGGTGAACTGTATGCAATGCGTAACAGCGTAACATGGCGAGAGCACTGTGTTGTTGTGTCTCGACTATTTCTCTGCTGCTCGTTCCATCTCTCGTAAGGAAAGGCACGATTGATCCTTAAGGCTGTGATATGCTCGTTTCCCACTGAACCAACTATCCCAACCACGATGCCCACCATCCTTCGTTCCTAACTTCCTAACCCGGTCACGATCTAAATATACACTTCCCCTTTAATTTATACCATGGTAGACAACATGACGAACTTCTTTATCTCCTCCCCGCCGCCCATGCACCTCTAAATACCCCGCAAATTTCCTCAGCCGTCGCCTCATCCCGTATCCGCTGCTGCAGAAACCCCTTCAGATCGCTCCAGAACTGCTCCGTCTCCAGCACCGGCGGCCCGCTTAATCCCTGCGCTACATGGTTGTCTCCCTCTGTGCTTGTACCGGTGCCGGTCATATCGACCTCTTTATCTACTGCCTCCGCTGCTACGGGGGGAGAAACGACAGTAGGGCAGGGGATAATAGACGCAGCGCCGCCCATCACCATGACGGAAAACTCCATACTCGCTGGCGCGCTGGTGGTTTTATCAGTGGAGGCGGAGAGAACATCCTTTAAAGTCTTGCTGTCCGCGACGGGCTTTTTGGCGTAGAGCAGCTTGAGTTTGTCGATGGGGATGGAGGTCTGGGAGGATATGGAGGTCTTGAGGTCCAGGGCCGAGGTTGTGGACAGGGGGAGGTTGGGGAAGGAGAGTTCTAGGGGCGGGTTGCGGAGGGATTTTATGTGGACTGTTGTTGTTGTTGTTGTTGTTGTTGTTGTTGTTGTTGTTGTTGTTGTTGTGCTTGCGGAAGTTGCTGGGGTGGTTGTCGAGGTGCTGGAAGAGGGAGAGGTTGTCGAGGGGGAGGTGCTGGTGCTGGTTGGGCGGCGAGGGGGTTTGCTCATTGGTTTGGAGTTGGAAGGGCGCGGGAGGGTGTACTGTTTTTTTGTGTTAGTATGCATACCTCTTATGTAGCTTATGGGGAGGGGTTTTAGTGGGAGAAAGAACAGGGAGGGAGAGGGAGAGGGAGAGAGAGACGGGCAACATACGGGCGTGCTGGCTGGGTAGTTGCGCGGGTCCTCGACATGGTCGCCGGGGATCTTTGGCGGCTTGGTGTCGAGGAGGGCGAGGAAGGTCCTGGCGTAGGCGACCTCGGTCATTGTGGCGGTTTTTGTTTGCTGCTGTGCTTTCTTTGTGGGTGTTGGATTGGATTATTTGGGGAGAGCGGAACAAAATAAATGTTCGCTTTGCGTTGTTTTGTTTGGCGAGAAAAGGTGCAAGGTTGATGTTGAGGTTGAGCTTGAGGTTGAGTTGGTGGTGCAGCTTGCTCAGCTCAGGGTATGGAAACTTGGAAAATGAAATGGACAACCTACGGTAAGGTATGGATGGATGATCCCCGGCGGCACAATGGGGGGTTTCGACCACCGGGACTCCCCGCCCGCTCACTCATTCACTCACCTACTGTAGAATCAACGTCACCCACTGTGCTGAAGCTCCCCACTGGGCGTCCCCTGCGGGGCAGCAACTGGCTTATCCAGCCACGCCAGCTTATCTGCGCCTCGACAGGAGGGGCGGCCAAAGCTAATATCGGTCACGCTGGGGTTCGAGGGATTGAGCTCAACACCGTGCATCAGTGAAACACCATGACATCAATATTGAGACACCTTAATCTGGTCCGGTACGCAGGCAGGTTCCATCCAGCTTTAAAAGCACTTTGCATCTTTGATTTAAAACGACAACTTGACAACCTACAGTAAGCTGCCAACGGGCACAACCCAACTCTGATTAAACCCACACTGTCTCCCATATAATTATAGCTTTGATCCACTAATACAGTACACACAGCAACACAAAGCCTTCCATTCACTCACTCACACCAAATACTGCACGCATCTACATAGATCCCAAAAGCAAAAAAAGAGTCAAATTTTTTTTTTTTTGCCTGCTCCAAAAAGTTCTATCATTGATCATCACCGTCCCTAATGGACAAAGCGCCTACTGTCCGTCACCACAAGTTCCGTTCCGTCCCGTTCCATACAAAGTTCCATACCTAAGCATAACAAACATAACCATAACCATATTTTCACAAGCCAGACCAAAGAATAGAAAAAGAGAATAGAAAAAGAGAACAAAAACCAAGAAAAGAAAAGGGAAAAAAAATCCATTGTCATAAAACCTATCCAGCCAATCATGCATGCGCGGGTTTCCCCTGAAGCCTATATATATATATCTGTGTGTGTGTGTGTGTGTGTGTATGTATCTTTTTATCATCATTGGATTATGAGCCTAGCCGACCAGTATACCCCACGAAGGACACCCCCGGAAGCATCTGGCCGTCCACCCACCCACCCATCCATCCATCCATCCATCCATCCATCGTGCGTGTCCATCTTTCCTGGCCGTTATGATCGTCATAAATATACCGCCCAAAGGTATGTATGTATAGTTCTTTTTGATACCGACCGACCGACCGATCCTTCATCAATTCGTCAAAAAAAAAAAAAAAAAGCCGTCTATGTAATGTCATTCATCCATCCCTCCATCCCCTCAGCGGAGAGGAGCCGTGATACAAACCGGCAAAGAAACCACTATCAAAACATTGCTTGCCGAGCAAGAATGCGTGAGGGAGGTTGTCCTTTGCTTTGTTAATAAGAGAAGAAGAAAAAAATTATAACCGGTAAGAGATGAAGCAAGCACGGAGTAAGAAGTGAAAGAAAAAACTGCTCTTTCCCGAACCTTCTCAAACCCGCTCCGCTCATCATTTCGTACACAGGCGATACCTGCCCCCCCCCCCCCCCCCCGGAAGTGGGCGAGTGCGTATTACTCCGTCGTCGTGCTGACAATGTCGCGGATAGCCCATTTCCAGGCATCGCCGCGATCGCCATGGCCACTGACCCAGAGGTGGCACTTCTTTCTCCATCGTTCTTCTTCCTCGCGCTGGCGGCGGACGAATTCGGGTCCCACGTCAAACTCTTCGCCCACAAGCCAGTCGTCTTTGATGTCGCTGACCCGGCGGGGGCCGCCTTCGCTCGACTCCATGGTGTGGTCCTCGAGGTCGGGGATGTCCTTGAACACGTCTTCGTCGTCCTCGAGGGCGTTGAAGCCATCCATGGGGTCACTTGCTTCTGCCTTGTTGGCAGTGGTCTGGGGTGCGAGCTTGAGCCAGCACATGTTCTGCGGATCAAAGACCATGCCACCCACGACCTGCACGCCCTTGGTTGGCCCAATGTTGGTAATCAAAGCTGGGCGAGGGGTCGCGTTCTCTCGTTCTCGCACTAGATAGTGTGGCATCGACGACGTGGAGGGCGATGAAGCCGGAGCGTCAAACGCCGTCAAAACGTTGTCGTTGCCCTCCCATTGGAACGTCTCGGGGTTATAGCACATCCCGTTCAATACTGCGTTCACGTTAGCAATGGTTGGCTTGGCTGGAGGCAACAATACAAACTCACTCTTCAGGTCCTTGGGGGGATTGAGATTCGCAATGAGATGCGGCTTGGTCTGCGGGGTTTTCCGAATCTTCCTGGACTTCACCGTTGCCTGGGGAGGCTGCGGTGTGAGGTTGTTTCTTGCCGAAAGCTGAGCCACCCGCTGTGTGGTAAGTTGGGCAAGCGGACCTGACGGGGTTCGTTGAGCAAGGCTGGTTTCCCGCGCAATTCGGCTTGCGGCAGTATCGCGAGCAAAGCTCGGGACGTGATCCATTCGTGCCGGCGAGTAGGGCAACCCGGGCGACGGGGTGGCGTTCCGGTCGGGCAAGATATTCGGATACATCCTGCTCCGCATCTGCTGCGCCTTGGGCCCGGTCGTGATGGGCTGTCGGAGGTACCTCGCTTCGGCCTGGCTGGAGGTGGGGAGATCATCAAAGCCGTCCAGCTCATGCCCGTCCCCGAATGACTTGAATCGGCGAGGTTTGTCGAGGCGCGAATAGGACCCTTCTGGTACAAGCTTCTCTGCCGGGCGATATTTCCGCGGACTAGGCGATCGCATCGTTGACCGAGAAAATGCGCGGGAATTGGGCCGGTACTCAATGCTGGTCTCGGAATCATGTCGACGGAAGACGCGAGAGCTCTTCGCTGCGACATTGTGCGATTGAGACGCCGAAGCGCCCGCGGGAAGGAACGGGATAGACCCTTTTCGGGGCTGTTGAGCTGTACCCTCACTTGTCCGGAAGCGCTCAACTGGCGTCTTTGGTCTCATGGAAGATTGAGGCCGTGAGCTCAACTCTGTCCTAGAGGGGGGGCGTTCATATCCACGAGATAGGGGCGCCCGGATGGGCGACTGAGTCGCTCGCATGGCAGGCAGTGACCGCTTAAGTCTAAGAAGCTGCGCACTTGTGGTCGTCGGCTCGGTTCTCAAGGAAACCGCAGATGTTTTCTGGCCAAGCTCTTTCCTCCGAGGGGTTGATGGTGCAAATGACTGGGTAGCGGACGGGGTTGTGGGAGTCGTAACGCTTGATATGGAGGATGTAGCAGAGTGTCCCATGCGGGATAGAGAGCGACGCGTGTGCGTAATTGGCCCTCCGCTCTCTGACACAGGTTCCAGCGATGATTGCGTGTGTGTGCGCTCGTGGCTCACCATCGGTCCCATTGGCATGGGTCCCAAAGGCCGCGGGAGGCGTGATACAACGCCGCCAGGCTTGTTAGTGAACTTCAGAGAGACAGCCGCTTTCGGCCGGGAAGGGCTGGCGGGTCTAGCCTCCTTTATGTGCAGGTTGCGATGCAGCGTAAGCTTCTTGGAATCGAAAACTTCGCCATCGCCAATATCAAGGTCGGCAAGGAAATCTTCCTTCTCCTCTCTCTCCTCCTTGGCGGGTTCCTCCACTATCCGTTCGGGAGACCGGCTTTGACGCCGTCGATGCAGTCGCTCCTCAAAGTTGAGGGGCCCATTGGGAATTATGAGGCCGTCCAACGCCTCGTCTTCGCTTTCGGCAGTGATCGAGCTTGCGATGCTTGGACTCAACGCCGAAGCAGAAGAACTCCGATTTGATCGCCCGTCACGTCGAGTGCCACCGAACCTCGTCCCAAGGCTTCCTTCCGCCCACTCAAGGTCATCCAAGGGGTTCGATGGCGTTTTGGGGATGTCTCTGCGACTTGAGAGCTTCAGCCTGCCGTCCAGTGGAAGCTCAAAATCGTGCTCAAAATCATCATCTCCAGCAGGATTCTTCTGCGGAGTTGGGGGTGTTATCAGGGAGATGGGCTTTGGGAATTCACGCCTCTTAGGCGCCTTGATGGTTGCATCGCCATCTCCGAAAAAGTCGTCATCATCCTCGGCGTCGCGGAATAGATCCAGGTTGATAGTGCCTGGCGTGACCATCGGCTTGCGCTCCTCACCAAAGATAGGTGCTGAGGTAGGTGCCGGCTTTGCTGGGCTGGTGTGCACCGAGCCGCTCACCTGGCGCGACGGAGGTCGTGATGAGGGCTGCGAGGGTGGCGGAAACTCGCTGGGAAACTGAGAGGTGTCTCGCGGCTTGAACTGCAAGAACTGGCCGGCGCCAGAAAACTCCAGGTCGTCCTCCCAATCCTCCTCAATAATCTTCTTGATTTTCCTACCACCAAGTCTCTTGATTGTGCCCCCCATCAAAGCCGAGGGCGGCACGTTTTTCGGAATCGGGATGCCGGCCTTGGCTGCGGCAGCGATAGCGTCCAACGTCGACTTTTCATCGTCCCCCGGCAAAAGGACCTGCTTCTCCTCCTCCCCGTGGATAGACTCAAATTCGGATCTCATGGACGAAAGAGAATCCCGCCGGTGGGACGGAGCGTGTGCGGATGTTGACTGGCTCTGGATGGTGAGGTCGTCGCTCTCGATCAGGAAGTCGTCATCGTCCCAGTTCTCGACCTCGTCCTCCACCGGCTGGCGAGGTTTAAGGCGTAAGGTTTCCATGGCTGTTGGCTATGCGCGACTCTAAAATGCGGGTCTACCTGCGCGCGCTGGTAGTCGAGGAAAAATCGGGGTTGTCGCGGCGACAGCTGTTCGGTGATGGTGTATCGGTGTATCGGAGCACACTGCGACGTGGAACGACGGCAGCAAGGTCATCAACAATGGGGACTCATAGTCGGCCACACTGCGTCGTCAAGCCACCAGTTGCAGTCAGTTCCAGGCAGTTCCTCCCCGTCCACTGTCTCCCGATTGAATTTCCCCAGATAGATGGCCCAAAGTTTCTGTCCAGGTCAAAGTAAAGTAGCCAGTGCGAGCAGTTAACGTTTAGCCAATGCGCGGAGTGTCGAATTGACGGGTGTCGTCGGTCGGCAGATGGCAAGGTACGAGACGGAGTCGAATGCGGGAGAGAAGTATGCTGTGCAGATAGTTTGGGGTCGGGTCGGGATGGGGCGTCTGATGGGTGGATGATGAGTGGATGACGGGTCTCAAAAAGGCTACGTTTGGAGGACCTTTCTTTTTCGAGGTGTCGGAGTCGGCAACTAGGAAGGATAATCGGAAGAATGCATGAATTTCCTGCTGTGGAGGATCACCGCATCTGCGTGTGCATTGGGCAAAAGGGTGACGTTGGCGATGAGCACGATGCGAAATTGAAAGGCGGGACGGACAAGACAGGTGAGCGGATGTGAATCGTGTGGCTGGAAGAATGGAAATGGCGGATGGCACAAAGCCCGGCCGACCGCCCAGCTTTCCCCAGCTCCCGCCCAACTTCTCCTAAGACCTGCAAGGTTGGTTGGGGCTGGCTCCAGGGCAGCTGCCAGCTACGGGCCGCGCTAGACTGCTTTCTATCTCGCTAGTGGCAGTCATCCCGCAAGCCGGCTCCAAGAAAATCACCCGCCCCTTGTGTTCGCACGGACACGACTCCCAACGGAACACGAGAGGAGGACAGCTTCACGAGTCAGATGAGGGCCAGCGATTGTCTATTTTATTCAGGACCGTTACTACAATACTGGCGCCGACACAAGACAAATTCAACAGCCACAGCCAGGCAATGAGAGAGCGTGGTCTTGTCATGAGCGGTTGATCATCTCCCAGGTGGCATTTGAGTTTTTTTTGTTGGCCAGGTGTGGGTTTCTCCTTTCCCCAGAGCGGCAGAGGTGCTCCCCGACATCCCCAGGCTTGGGATGCTGCTCCCTACAGCTCAGCCCTAGTCTGTTTAAGCATCATCCTTGGTGAGAGTATTCGTTCAGAGTGACCGCGTTCCTGACGCGTCTTCGACGCGCTCGCTAGGTTGTCTCTCTCCCCTGTCCCCGCCTTTTCCAAAGTCGGTGTGCGAGCATCGCTAATTCAATGCTCGTGCTTTTAATGGGGCGGGTGCGCACCCACCGACAATCGAGACCATCTCGTCCCCAATAGTGTTCTAACGTCGCCGCTTGGAAATAGGGATGGAGGATATCGCAAGTTGCAAGTTATAATTACTCGTTTGCTTTTTTTTATTTCTTTTTTTTTTATCTCCCTTTGCACTGCTGTAAGCTGGAGCTGTTATGCACCACTGCAGCTTACCAATTCTCGCTGTGGTCGCCATGCCATATAGAACAATTCAGTAGTGTTTTTGAATGCTCGAAACAGAATGTCCTTTGCTCAGTAGGTGTTCTATCGATGATGGTTCCTTGGTGTGCTTTGCATCGCTGGTTGTTGCCTGCCTAAATCTCCATGCTTTGTTGGCTGTTTCCTGCCTGGACTCAGGTAGTATTACCACCGTACATGACCTATTATTCCAAAACCAGATTTTGAAGCTCATTGATCTCTCTGCATTTTGTGTTTCTATTTCTCCCTCTTCCTTCTTCCAAATCTCCAACAGGCAATCTCCGTCCAGTCTCGGCTGCCCGCCTCCGCTGATGAACCAACCCGAACCGAACGAAACCTCTTTTCACCCAAAACACCCAAAGTACGAAAGTACGAAACAAACAAAAATAGCGGGACCTTTGCATTGCTCTCCAAACAAACCTTCTTCTTTTTTTCCCCGCAATCACAGTCGATTTCCGGGTCCGGCCGCCCCGCACCGCCCGTTGTCTCTCCTCTCCCGTCATTCCGTGGGAAGCTCTCAGCTATTAAACCTCCGAAGCCATAAAACGCCGTCCCCTTCGCAATCTCGTCGTGTTTCATCTTGGGCGGCGTTGCGTCGGCACAAGCCAGATTTAGTACGTTTGCTATAATCACGGGTTCACAGCAGGATTGATAGGACTGATTCACTATTACTCGTTCTACACCTCACACCTCCTTCCTCCCTGCCTTGTAATTCCAAGGCAGCGACATCTCCATCCGGCCCGTGATCATCCTATCCGCCTTACCCCCCGTCCAAGCCAAGCCAAGCAAAGCAGCAGAGCAGAGCAGAGCAATAAGCCATGGCGCCCTCCTCCCAGATCATCCGCATCCCTCGCACCGACACGGGCGAGGATGGGGCCTTCATCCTGGGCGAGGTCACGCCGACGGGATCTGCGTCGAAGCCCCTCAACGTCAAATTGGTCGCCACCGAGGGCGAGGAGCCCTATATGCTCAAACGTATGTGATATTTTCCCACTCCCACACCTACCCGACCAGCTAGCCTATCACGTCCCATGTAGGAAAACGCAGATCTTATACCCCAGCCCCTTGTGTGGTATAATGTTCTCTGGAAATCGAGAAGGAAGCTAAGCTGACAACGAAACGTTTCATCATTTTCCCCCGCGGCCAGTGAGACATGACCGTATCGGCGAATTCCGAGCAAGCAACAGCCCCTGCTCGCCGGCAGAGTGGGAGAGCATCTTGAAGTCTATCCTGCTCAAGAACGAGGCCGTCGAGGGCATCGAAGCTGGTGCCGAGGCGGAAGCGGGGAAGTCACTGACAATCACCATCAGGAGGCGGGTTGCCGGCATCAACGTAAGCCATCGCTCGCTCGCTCCCCTCCCACTGAGCACTTGGTAGTAACTAAATACCATTCCAGCAACGTCTCGGCTCCTTAACGCTCAACTACAAAAGCGATGAAGCCATCCAGCTCTTCGACTGGTGCGGCGCCGCGGCCCTCGAGCGGCAGAAATTCCGCGAGGACCTCGCCGCCGAGACAACCAAAGCCAGCGACCTGGAATCGCGCGTCACGGAGCTGAAGAACCAGCTAGACGAGCTGATCCAGTCCAAAAAGGACAGGGAAACCGAGATCCTGGAGAAGATGTGCGCCCTGCTGAACGAGAAGAAGCTCAAGATCCGCGAGCAGCAGAGGCTGCTCAGCACCGCCAAGATTGACCCGGTCAAGCTGGCCGCCATGCAGCGCGCTGTGGCCGCGGAGGTCCAGCGCGGCCGGAACCCGCAAGCATCTCGGCCTGGGAAGCGCAAGATGCGCGGGACGGCGGCGAGTGATAGTGAGTCTGATGAAGGGTTCGAGAAGATGGACGTTGATCCGAAGCCGGCGGATGAGGGCGACGATGAAGAGGAGGATGAGGAGGAGGCGCCGAAGCAGAACGAGTCAGAGAGCGAGCGCGATACCCCAGATGAACATGATGATGATGGTGATGATGCGACGGGCAGCGAGCCTGATGAAGACGACGAGCCTGTGTCTCGCCGGAGCCCGCCGCCTGCCAGCCAGTCTGGCAACGCGAGAGAGAGCTTGACGATACACCCAAGACGGAAAGCGCCGAGTCCGGCGGCAAGAATGGACTCTAGCCCTGCTGCCCCGGCTGATGGCAGCGAGACAGAGTCTGACGATGAGCTGTGAGCATAATTATCAGCTTCATGCTCTGTTCAAATTTGACGCATTTGACTATCGATTGATCTCATGTGAAGGTCTCAATAGCATGATGACATGGTTGCAAGACGACACGATATATGGAAATCCAACCGCGCCCTTTGATGACTCCCACCACAAGCACCAAAACAAACATGTCTCCGCAAAAAAAGGGGTATATATGAATTTATTTCTCTACGTGCTACAAGATCGCCACCAACTCTCCCCAGCCATCTTATCAACGCCTATCATCAGCAGCAAACTTCCCCAACCAAAACCCCCTAAAATGCTTCTCCCTCCCAGCCTCAGCAACTTCCTCCACCTCCTTCGGCGTCAAATGGAACGCAGGCAGCTTCGCCAAATACCCCTGCAGCCGCTGCTCGTTCCCGCTGGTCGTCAAAGCCACAATCCCCTGATCCAGACACCAGCGCAGGGCAATCTCACCCTCACTCACGCCATACTTCTTTGCCAACCTTTCATACACCGCATCGCACGGCCCCGGCGCAGCCTTGGTAATAGCCGTTAGCGGAGCATACGCCTCGATCGCGATGCCGTGTTGGCGGTGGAAGGCCACCAGGTCGCCGTGCTGTAGGTAGGGATGGTACTCGATCTGGTTTACTACGGGGGGCAGGCGGGCTGTGGTCAGGATGGGTTCCAGGTCTGACTGCAGGTAGTTGGATACCCCGATGGATCTTGCTCGGCCGGAGTCTTTGATAGCTTCCATCTCGGCCCATTTGGATTGGTGGTCGGCGGGGGTTTTGGCAAAGTAGGGCTGGTGGATTAGGTAGAGGTCTACGTAGTCTAGGCCTAGTTTTGCCAAGGACCGGGAGAAGGCGGTTTCGATGGTCTCGCCGGCCCGGCAGCTGGTTTTGGTGGTTACGAAGAGCTTCGAGCGCGGGACGCCGGCGGCTTTGATGGCGGCGCCGAGTTCTTGTTCGTTGCCGTAGGCTATTGTGTGGATGGGGCGTGTGAGAACGCGGTGACGGTGGGCTGTATGTGGGGGATGATTCTACGTACCTTCGGCGCCGTCTAGGTGGTAGTAGCCGGCTTTGATGGCCGCGACGGTGTGGTCGACGATTTGCTGGTTGAAAGCCGTGTCGCCGCCGCGCTTGAAATTCGCTGTTCCCAGGCCGTAGCCGAGCTTTGTTTACGGCGGAAAAATCAGTCGGGTTGTTCTTTTTTAGAGGAGGGAGAAAGGGCATATAGTAGACGTCTCGCCCTCACTCACCATGGGGATCTCATTGCCGTCGCTCAGCTTGAGGTTGGGGATGGAGCCCCCCTGCTGCTTGGGTGCCGTGCCGGAGGCGTCGGGCTGGAAGGCCGAGGTGATGGAATGCATTTTCCTATCTGTGATGAGCGGGGATTTGGGGAGACGAGTCAACGGTGAAGCTAAGAGGGACTGCTGGGCTTGGTGTTGAATGAAGTGAGACCGTTGGGTTGTAAGTGACTTTGTGTTTGACAGGTAATATGAGTGCAAGGTCCTGGTGCAACGGGCAACTTGCACCATTTCAAGTTCCACGGCGGGGACCCGCATTGGGGACACTCGATCAAGGTATCACAGCGGTGGGTTTCGATTGCGACACTTTGAAAGTAATGGATGTATTAATAAGCCTGCAAACCACAAATAGGTATCTTGACAGCGGCCGATCCGCGTCCGATGTGTGATCGGTCATTCATCGCATTTGCTCCTTTACCTAGTCTTTAGTGGGAGCTCATGTCCTGGCATGGACTAGAGCAACGCTCGACCCCGCAGCGACAGCTTCCAGAACGCGGGGACACCACCAGCACTGGCTATGACGCCATAGCCGAGCTGGCCGGGACAATGCTGCCGCTCTGTTGAGTTCCGTCATTACATGACCTACTACCTGTCAGGACATGTCAGTCAAGGGAAGTGCTGAGAATATCTCTTGATAAGGGGTAATGGCTGAAGATTCACAAATCTACTGTAGTGTACCACAGTAGAGTGATATTTTGTAAGCTGTTTGTTGAATATCCTGTGAGTCTAATGCCTGTCTCCGCGCGCGGGTAAGCTTGGCGTCTCGGTGCATGTTGCTGCAGTAGGCTGGGGGGGCCGGCCGATGATTGACGTCCACCCATCTTCTCCCTCCATCTCATCCCGCCGCTGCGGATCCGGACCGTTCATCGCCACACCCACCTCGGGACCTTGCTTGAGCCGCTTACTCGATTGTTGTATTTAATTTCTTTTGTTTTTCGTCATATTTCGTTGCAATTTCACGATTTGTCATGGGTGCTCCGCTTTGAGCGTTCCTCTTCATCGTTTTGCTTCTTCTTCTTGAGAACAACAGCTCGACAACAACGACGACATACCTACCCGTCGCTGCCAAAAGGGGTCCTCATCCTCACCCATGCGCTTCCCGCCTACATCGCGCTGTCTTGTCCTCGCCCAGCAGCACGTGAGAAACGTGCACAACAGCCGGACCTTCTCCTCCTCTTTCTCCTTCACCACCGCCGCGCCGATGGCCACCACCAATGGCACCGCCCCGAAAGGCAAAGGCACCACGCTCGCGGACCTTCCCAAGTCGTGGCACTTCACCTCATCCCTCCCGCCAGACGCGGTATTCCCCACCCCGGCGGCCAGCCACCAGACCCCCCGCGACGAGATCGGGCCGCGCCAGGTCCGGGGCGCCGCCTTCACCTGGGTGCGGCCCGAGCCCCAGCAGGACGCCGAGCTGCTCGCCGTCTCCCCGGCCGCCATGCGCGACCTGGGACTAGCCCTATCCGAGGCCGACACCGAGGACTTCAAGCAGACCGCCGTAGGCAACAAGCTCTACGGCTGGGACGCCGCTACGCTCTCCGGGCCAGGGTACCCGTGGGCGCAGTGCTACGGCGGCTATCAGTTCGGCGACTGGGCAGGCCAGCTTGGCGACGGGCGTGCCATCAGTCTCTTCGAGGCCACCAACCCCGCCACGGGCGTGCGGTACGAAGTCCAAATCAAGGGCGCCGGCATGACGCCCTACAGCCGCTTCGCCGACGGCAAGGCCGTCCTCCGCAGCTCCATCCGCGAGTTCGTCGTCAGCGAGGCCCTCCACGCACTACACATCCCCACCACCCGCGCCCTGGCCCTCAGCCTGCTCCCGCACAGCCGCGTGCGCCGCGAGGTGACCGAGCCGGGTGCCATCGTCGTCCGCTTCGCCCAGAGCTGGCTGCGCTTCGGCACCTTCGACCTCCTCCGCGCCCGTGGCGACCGCGCTCTGACAAGGCAACTAGCCACCTACGCAGCCGAGTCCGTCCTCGGCGGCTGGGACGCTCTCCCCTCCCGCCTCTCGGACCCCGAAAACCCTACCTCCAACCCCACCAACCTCACCTCCCCGCCCCGCTCCATCCCAAAAGACGAAATCCAAGGTCCCCCCGGCAGCGAAGAAAACCGCTTCCACCGCCTCTACCGCGAGATCGTCCGACGCAACGCCCTAACCGTAGCAAAATGGCAAGCCTACGGGTTCATGAACGGCGTGCTCAACACCGACAACACCTCCATTTTAGGCCTATCCATCGACTTCGGCCCCTTCGCCTTCATGGACACCTTCTCCCCCTCCTACACGCCCAACCACGACGACCACTTCCTGCGCTACTCGTACCGCAACCAGCCAACCATCATCTGGTGGAACCTAGTAAGGCTAGGCGAGGCCCTAGCCGAGCTCATCGGCGCCGGACCGGACTGCGACTCCCCTACATTCAACGGAATCAACCCCGACGAAGACGACCCAGCGGTCTCAGACCCCCTCATCACCCGCGCGGAAAAACTAATCACCCTCGCGGGGGAAGAGTACAAGGCCGTCTTTCTCGCAGAGTACAAGTCTCTAATGACCGCCCGCTTAGGTCTGCGCGTATTCCGCGAGTCGGATTTCGCGGACCTCTTCAGCGCCCTGCTGGATACGATGGAATCCCTCGAGCTGGACTTTACTCTCTTCTTCCGGCGCTTAAGCAGTCTGCGCGTAAGCGAGATATCCACCGCCTCTGCACGCGAGGAGGTCGCCGCACGCTTTTTCTACCACGATGATAAGGTGAGCGCAGCGGATAGAACAAGGGTAGCGGAATGGCTTGCCCGTTGGCGTGAGCGTGTCGTGCAGGACTGGGGCACGCTTGAAGACTGGGGTACTAGCGATAGCGATAGTAAAGGAGGGGCGGTATCGGACGCGCGCGAGGAGGAAAGGATCGCGGCGATGAAGAGCGTGAATCCCAACTTTGTACCGCGCGGGTGGATACTCGATGAGGTGATTAGGAGGGTGGAGAAGGGCGGGGAGAGGGAGGTGTTGAAACGGGTTATGCATTTGGCGCTGCATCCTTTTGAGGATAGTTGGGCTGGGAGGACGTTTGAAGAGGATGGGGAGGGGGAGGTGTATGTGGGTGATAGGGAGGAGGAGGAGAGGTGGACTGGTGACGTGCCTAGGGCGGGGAGGGCGTTGCAATGTAGTTGTAGTTCTTGATTTGATTAGAGTAAGTAGAACGGGTCGGGTCGGCTTGGCTTGGCTTGGCTTGGGCTGGTGGTTTATCACCTAATTACCCAAGGTAGATATGGGGGAGGGAGGCATCGTGGCTTTGGCTGTCTGTTCTTTTTTTTCATACAGGAGAAACCTGTAGACTAGTGGTCCGGAGTTGGAGCGAATATTTATTTATCTCTTAAGATTTTCTGGTTTTATGGGTTGCTATACCACCATAGGTATTTTATTCAAGCGTGCGTGCGATGCGATATTGATGCTGGTGTAGCTTGGATGGCTCCTACTTAGACAAAGAAAGAACGTCATCATAAGCCATCTCACTCACACACTGGAACTCTTATCTCAATCTGATTTTTGTGCAATTTGTATTATGTAGTGTGGGTGTATGGAATTACTTTATATCAGGATAACCACCCACCCCCCTTTCCACAACAAAAGCCAACCAACCAACCAACCAACCAACCAACCAACCAACCGACCCTTTAACGCCGCCATTCATCATCAGAGGTTTTTTTTGTTCATCATCCCATGAAAACCAGACCTACCCCCGGTCTATAGTCATACAACCCCTTGCTCTCTCATCATCATCACCACCACCACAACGACGACTGCCTGACCATATTATATCCCCCCCACTTCCCATCTATATGTCTCTCTGCTCTGTGCGCGCGGACGCATACCCTTCCGTGATTTTTTTACTTGCTGGTATCAACCACGTACCGGCCGACAATCTTGCCCGCCTTCATCAGCTCAAACACCTCCTGCAGCTGGCTGAGCCCGACGGTCTTGAAGGGCACCTTGATTAGGCCCTGGCTGAAGAAGTCGAGGGCCTCCTGGGTGTCCTGCCTGTTGCCGACGTAGCTGCCCTTGATGCTGATCATGCGGACGACGGTGTCGAAGACGGGCGCCTTGAGGTAGGCCTTGGCGGGCAGGCCGATGCAGATGACGGTGCCGCGGCTGCGGACGTACTCGGTCGCCTGCTGGAACGGCTTCTCCTGCACGGCGAGCAGGATGACGGCGTGGGGACCCGTGCCGTCGGGGGTCGCGGCCTTGACCTCGGCCACCAGGTCGGGCGACGACATGAAGTCGACGTAGGCCTTGGCGCCGAGCGTCTTGCAGCTGGCCGCCTTCTCCTCGCCGCCGTCGATGGCGATGGTGTTGAGGCCCATGGCCTTGGCGTACTGCAGCGCCATGCTGCCGAGACCGCCGCCGGCGCCGACGATCGCGACCCACTGGCCCGGCCGGGCGCCAGACTCCTTCAGTCCCTTGTAGACGGTGATGCCGGCGCACAGCACGGGGGCGACTTCGTCGAGCTTGGTGCCCTTGGGGATGTGGGCCACGTGCGCAGCCTTGGCGATGGCGTATTGCTGGAAGCTGCCGTCGACGGTGTAGCCTGACAGGAGCGCGTTGGCGCAGAGAGGCTCGTCGGATGTCATGCAGAAGCTGCAGGCCAGGCAGCTGCCGTTCAGCCACTTGATGCCGGCTAGGTCGCCGAGCTCGATGTCGTTGACTAGGGAGCCCTTGGCAACGACGACGCCGGCGCCCTCGTGGCCGCCCACCAGCGGGAGCTTGACGTCCAGGGGCCAGTCGCCCATCATGGCGTGCAAGTCAGTGTGGCAGACACCCGAGTACTTGACGTTGACGAGCACCTCATCGGGGCCGGGCTGCTGGACGGGAATCTTCTTGTAGATGGCGGCTAGAAAAGGGAGGGGTTAGTTTTCTGGTTGTGTTTTGAGAAGTTTGAGATATTGAAAAAGGGGGGGAAGGGAAGCTTACGGCCGCCGGTCGCTTCAACCACCTGGGCCCACTGCTCGGTTGGGATCTCAAAGGTCGCCATAATGTAATTGTGTGGTGTATTGGTGTTGGGTAAAGGTGTGGATAATGTAGGATGGCAGGCGAGTAGGTATGTTGACTGTTTTGCTGACTATAGTGCTCACGATCTCGTGTAGAGTGTGTGTGTGTGTGTGTGTGTTGATGATGTGGAATGATGCGGAACAAGCAGGTTTGGGAATCACCGACGGTCCTTCCCTCTTATACGAGAAGACGTGTGGACAGAAAAACACAAAATGTGACGCTCAGCCTTTGGATGCTTGGCTTTCGGACGGGGGGCTAAGCGAAAACAGCAGATCGGAAAGTTGCGAGAGACTGTTGGAAGGTGGGACGTAGGCTCAAAGTGGGAAGATGGAAGCTGGTCAGTCTGGTGATACCTGCAGGCCGACAGAGCCTAGGTTGCGTTGCATTTTCATGATGATGCATCCATCATCCCCAGGTGCCCCCTAAGTCTAGTGCCCACACCTCAGCGAGCTCAAGGCCCTGGGGGCGGGTGCGCGGGTGCGCGGGAAAACGTCGTACGATACTGACGGAGCTTGCCCAAGCTTTCTGCGCTTCTGCCAGGGCCGGAGCTCCTTCTCGCGTCTTTCCACAACGAAAAGACACGCCCAATCGCGGCATGGTCCCAACGCTTGAACGCATTTGGTTCAATGGGCATGCAAAACTAACTTACATGGATGGAAGCTGGGCCGGGCATCAGGAATGGCCCATCGCGACCGATCCCAGCGTTTCGACTGTCATGAGGTAGCTTTGTGCTTGTCAACTCTTCCATCAACCCGGTCGATCGCCCTAGGTTTCTGGGTAATGGGCGCCGAAAAGTGCGGGGAAAATCCTTCTGCGACGCACAGGAAAGCAATGTGCCCTTGGCACCTGCCGGGCAGAAGGCTTGAGATGGAAAGTTAGAGTTCCGGATGCTAGGCAGCATGCAGATACGAAGGGACTGGACTCAATCTGCTACACGATCCGTCTTAGTGTTGTTGCGCTTGATGACGACGATGAAGAAGGAACGAGGGGTCCCAAAGAGGGGTCTGGCGCACGCCCAGAAACAAAAGAGCCCCACTCTCCCGGCCTTCGGCGCCATTCGAGCTCGACAGGGCCCCACGTCGATCCCACGGCGGCGGTGGATGGGCTAGGAGGGGCGTCTGTGGTGGCGGCGAGACGGCCAAGGGTACCGGTATCCGATCTGCTAAATTGATTGAGTTTCTCCATCTCCCATCCCATCAGACCACTCCCCTGGACCACGTTCACGTTGAATCGCGTTCTCCGTGAAGCGGCTGAGATGATCAACATGTAAACGACCCTGGTGTTGGTGAGATAAGTCAGGTTACTATGGAAATATTTTTCACTCTTATCTAGGCACTATGTCGGACTCTTGAGTGATTTTCAATGCCACCAACCTTTGTCTTTCTCCAATCGCACCTTTTCTGGGTTTCGTTTATTCATATACTACATACGCGACCTACACGTACTTGCCTAGACCAGCTATTTGCTGATCCCATCGCTTCTACACGTGGATACACTGTCCCGAGTCCAGCTTCAGCTTCCCTACAGAAAATCCACCTACCCGGATATGTGTACACGTACGCGACCTACATGCCTGCTTTGGGAACAAGCTGCAACTCAGACCTGCTCCCGGGCATCCGCCTATCCGGAGTTATTTCTCCCCCGCTCTCACTCTCCTCTGTCTTGAAACGCCAACCAAGGCAGCAGGAGCAGTGCCAAACCTCCAGGCTCCAGGCTCCAGCTTCCGGTCGAGCGACGTGAGAACCTACTTCAGTCCGAAGAGTAACAGTGAAGATCAATAATTGGGGTCGGCGATCCACCTGCGTGGTGATCCTGTGCGGGGATATGATCCATACATGAAGCTCGTCCAGGGTGCCAAGCCAGGTAAACTTGGAGGTGTGCACTGCACTGTAAGCTAAGGTATCCCTGGATGTCTCAGATGCACGGTGGCTGTGGCTGGCCTCTCTGCATGCGAGTTACCATCGAAGACGTTGGTGGTGGTGGTGCAGTCGTGCAGTCACCACCACACCTCCACCGAGATCGGTGCCCAATGGTGTGTTCAGTGGTGTTACAGCGCCGTTGAATCCAGACTTCGTTCAGAAGGTAGGCAATAAAGTGCAAATCAGGCCACCGGCGCGGTCCGCACTAGCGCATTTGCAGCGATTATGCAGCCGCAAAAGCGGGCCCATCGTCTTTCTGCCCGCTTCAGCCTTCCACGGGGTCCCCCGGGGTCTAGAAGTCGACCGCCCTTGGCATGCCCTCAGCCCATCATGATCCGCTCTCATGACTTCCTTTAACTCGGATCTTCTCTCGGCCACACCGCGCGTCAAGCCCGGCCCGGTTTGTAGAAAAAAAACTTCCAGTACTGATTTCTTTGGCCTCATCTGATGATAGCAAACATTGCCGCCTCTCGCTCCCGCTTTTTGCACCAAGAAGAAGAAAAATAAACCACCGCTTATGATCCGCCTGGTCCTCCCAGCAGCGCAAACCTCCGGACGATTCCTGGGCCATACTCTTGATACTGTTGAATGATTAGCCGCCAACCTCCTTATTTTTCTTCACACAACGAAGGGGCAAGGGGAAAACTCCGTACCTCTGCCTTGGTATGGCAATACGACCTGAACTCGGGCGTCTGTCCCAGCAAGCTTCCACCAAACCACGGACCGTGCCGTTGTCTCTTGTGTGAAATAACCTGCACCTCCAATCCTCCGCTCTTTGCGCCGCCGCTGCGCACCTCACTGGCGCGGATTCGCGCATCCACGAGCTGCTTGATGTCGCGCTGTAACCTGCGGCCGAAATCCTTGTAGAGAGTGCTTCCACCCGAGAGAACAATGTTCTTGTACAATCCGCGGCGGACATCAATCGGGGAGGACTGGATGACGCCGTCGACAACCACCGGCAGCGGCGTCAAAAAGTCGGACGAGTAGATCTCGGGGTTGAAGAAAATCTCGGGAGCAAGGAAGCGCTCGTAGCCAACGTCAACCGTAACCTGGCGGCCGCCGGGCTGGAAAACCTTGTGCTTGATGAAGCGGGTCGGGTCGCGGTCGTAGCGGGAGAATTCCTTGACGATATCCGGGCAAACATAGCAGTACTCCTCCTTGATCTCCTGGGCCGTCTTGAGGGACGAATCGGGCTCTCCACGGTCTCGAAGGAGCGATTGGACAAAGTAGGTGATATCTCGGCCGGCGATCGGGATGGACTTGATGGAAGACCCGATGACGTAACCCTCAGCCACTGGGATAACGTGCGTGACGCCGTCACCGGAGTCGATCACGGTACCGGTGAGGGATCGGTCCTGCACCTTTGACGATGTCCAGGAAGCTGCAAGGGCAAGGACGGCCTGGACTGCGATGTAGAGACCGGCGCAGTTGAAGGACTCGAAGAAGATTTCGGCGGTGTTTTCGCGGTTCTCGGGGGGGTTCAGGGGCTAGATAGAGGTAACGTTCAGCAGCTTCCCAAGGCCAGGCATAAGGCGGGGGCAGTCTAACCGGTTCAGTGAGGAGGAAGTAGTGGTCTTCCGGCTCGACTCTTAGATACTTGAAGATTGAATTGGACCAGAACCTTTCCATGTGATCCTGTGTCGCATGAGTTAGTCAAGGCTCTGCTATGGATGAACCCATACCAACCCCGCCTCAGCTTACCCAATTCTCTATCTGGCCGTGTCTGATGGGGTAGTGTAGTCCGTATCCTGGGCCGTCAGTCGAGGGCAGCTACATCAGCAGGAGGAATCCAGCTTACCAGGCCCGTTGGACGCCGCTATCGCCTCGTCGCCGATGAAGAAGTCGAGGTCCTCAGTTCCGCGCTTCATGGACAAGTGGCCGCCAGGACCGGCGCCCCCGGTAAGAAAGGAGGGCTTGTTTGCCACCGAGGGTCGACCGGAGCCAGAGCCACCGCTGCCACCCGTCGGGCCCTTGGTCGCAATCGCTGTCGGGAAGACGAAGGAGGGGGAGTCGTTGCCAGCGAAACCTAGGGAACCAGTCGGGTTAGATATTGTTTGCTGCGATAGACTCGACCCGGGCTCATGACTGGGGCAAGAGCAGCATACCTAGCTTGGAGAACCCCGTGCCGCTGCGAGGTAGGTCATGGTCAGCGATGGCTTCATTTGCGGGCGGTCGTGGTCTCCATCCAGGGGCGGGGCGGGGCTGGGCTGGGATGAGCCGGCCGGCGGAAGCGCTGCACCTACTTGTCCATGACAACGGCGGGAGTTTGGTTGGCCATCGTTGCAGAGCTGCGGCTGCGCACAGCTTCGAGATGATCGTGGGCGCAAAGAAAGAGTTGTTTCGAGCAACGGCGGACGTGGACGGCGGCCGGGCGAGATGGACGCAAGTTCAGGTCGGTTAGTTGAGGTCCCAAGGTCCAACCAAGATTACGTGCCTGCCTACCAGGAAGCTAGCTCTTGTGGACGCACACCGTTGCGGCTGTGCGCTGTGTGAACGAGAAGGAGCCCCGCCATGGAGCTACGGCGGACCACTCGAGCCAGTAGTGCAATACGGGCTGCTGTGTAATTACCTGGTACACAATACGGACATTACCTGGTAAGGACGCATGGCACACGAGCAGTTGCTTCTTCATGTCAACCTTATTTACCTTACCTCACACCTGACCCACGATCACTTACCGCCTCGCTGCATCTTCACCTGCATCTTCAAGATTCATGTCGAGGCAACTGCGAGGCGACTTGAAGTCAAGGCCGGAAAGCTGAAAGCATCCCTGAACCCAAGCACCCGGGACCCAGCGCCAAATGCGATGCAGGGAAGGTACCTAATCCAGGCGAACCCATGGGGTTCCTGGCAAGAAGCATCACGACGTCAAGTCCTCCCGGTAACAGAAGGAACGCCCGGTATCTCGCCTTCCAAAAACACACAAACTCACCAGCGGTGAGCGTGCTGATGACGACGAAAGACGGTGTGACTGGATTTAATTCCCGAACTCCTCGTAATCCTGGGCGCCTGGCAAACCTCTTTCGAGCCTCCATTCAACCTTTCCTCCAGCTTCAGGTCCGCTCTCCCTGACCACCACCATCTTGCCCTGAGTTTGCTTCTCTCGCCCAATCCCACCCAGTACCACCATTTGGGGTACTATTTTTTTTTTGCCTACCTCCTATGGGACGAAGCATTCCAATCAAGTCATCAGCCAGAATAGCCTTACTGCGTATCGTTTGACATTATTTGTTTTATTTTATTTTTTCGCTGGGGAAGAACAGGCCAGGCCAGGCCAGGCCTCTCGCGTGTGTCATTCCCCCCTTGCAAAACCACAACATCTTTCCTGCCCCGCCATCCCTCGTCAGTCTCGTCTCAAGGAACAGACAAAAGAGCCGTTTGCCAACTTCGGGTTTCCAGGTAGCGAGTCGGCTCGGCAGGCAGGCAGACTGACTGGCGCCATTTCCGAAAACCTATGTTCCATCTCCACTACCGATCACTCACATTTGACCTGGATTTCCAACTGCCCTGCAACGTCTGCGCCGTCAACCCTGGAGACTCGGCATTCAATCGTTCTGAGAATTTGCGAGAGCTATAAACTGCGAGAGACTGCGGTAGTGAGAGGAGACTCAAGAAAGACTCCGAGGGTTCTTGCATCGCTCGAGCTTCCCTCGCAGGGTGCCGAGCTTGTCTCCTAGTTATCGTCCAACCACGGGTCTCAGTCTAGGGGCCATTCGTGGAAAGACAGAGAGACAACAAGCTTCGTCAAACATGTCCAAATACCCGCGCCATGGCACAAAAGCCACCGGAGTAGACGGCACCTCAGAGAAGATTTGGAAACGGGGGCCCAAGCCACCAGTTGCTGCCATATTCATCCATGCAGGGGCAGGCTATCACAGCATTGCGAATGAGAAGGTTCACCTCGAGGCCTGCAGCGAGTGAGTTTCTCCCATGATCGTCTTGAAAGGCCCCAACTGATGTGGGTTGTGAGCAGAGCCGCCCGTGTGGGCCTGAGATTTCTCAGAGCTGGTGCCCCTGCCCCAGATGCCGTGGAAGCTGCCATCAAGTGCCTGGAGGACAAGGAGATCACCAATGCCGGCTTTGGAAGCAACCTGAATATGGACGGCGTGGTTGAGTGCGATGCAACTATCGTTGACCATCTCGGGAGAAGCGGCGCTTGTGGTGCTGTCCCTGGTACGACCGGACGACCGGTACCCAGCCCCGGGAGAACCTTTGGCTACATGCTGACTCCATGCTCTCTCATCTAGGAATCAAGAATCCCATATCACTCGCCAAGCTGATTCTGGACGCGAGCAGTCAGCCCCTATCACTCCGCCGCGTTCCACCCAACATTCTGGTGGGAGTAGGGGCACAGGAGTTCGCTGAGGAGCACGGGATGTCCACCACTCTGAACGAGTACCTGGTCTCGAAGAATGCCAAGGATCGCTATATGCGTTGGAACGAGGACCTGAGGAAGGCTGAGGCTAGACTGAGCGCTGCTGCCGCTGCGACTTCTGTCTGTAACTACCCCGACCAGCCGAAGACGCCGCCGACACCGACCACGCAAACCTTGGTCGAATATGACAGAGCTGCAAATGTAGCTGCCAATCCGAGCCATCTTCGGGATCATACAAGCGCAATCCTGACAGGAACATGGAACGAGGGTCAACCTGATTCTCCACATTCCAGCGGCTCTCCCGCCCCTGAGAACGGATCACCTGTGGTGCCCCCCAGCTCAGCTCGCTCTTCCCAAAGTCCAACGCCAAGAACAGCACCGAATGGACAATACCGAACCACGGACCGCAGTCCGTTGAGCTTCATGAGCGCTGCCTTTCAGTCACGGTCATCGCCATCACCGAAGAGGCCAAAAGTACGCAAGAGCGTGAGCGATGACCCAAGCTCGATGGCATCCCGTCTTCACGGACCCAGCACGGTCTCTCCGACAGCTTCGTCGCACGACGGGTCCGTGAGTACTGAAGAGGATTTGGTCGATGATGACCCTGAGCTACTCGCACACTTTCTCGATGCCCCCTGCGATGTGTCTATGGGGGGGACTTCTGGCACCGCCGCCGACGCCGGCTTGCCCCAAGAGTCAAGCGCGGACCTAGACATGGTGACTGACACTATAGGTGCCATCGCCATTGATCTGAAAGGTAACATCGCAGCAGGGTCCTCCTCGGGCGGCATCGGCATGAAACACAGAGGCCGGATCGGCCCCGCAGCCCTCGTGGGCATCGGCACGGCTGTTGTCCCCGAAGACCCGGACGACGAGTGGGCATGCTCCGTAGCAGCCGTCACCAGCGGCACAGGCGAACATATGGCGACGACCATAGCATCCGCCAAATGCGCCGAGCGCCTGTTTACCGACACGCGGCGCGGACCTGGCGGACGGGATATCGAGGAGGTTGACGAACATCACCTGATGGAGTCGTTCATTCTGGATGACTTCATGAACCATCCTGGCGTCCGAAACCAGCCATCAACGGGGGCGATAGGCGTCATGGCTGTCAAGAAGGACCGCACAGGCATCTACTTTTACTTTGCTCACAACACGGACTCGTTTGCGCTGGCGTCCATGTCGTCGGCGGAGCGCGAGCCCAGCTGCGTCATGTCTCGACTCGGTAAGAACGGGCCCGTTGCGCAGGGTGGGCGGAAGATCCGAGTTGACTGAAAAGAGAGCTGTGGTGGCTATGGCTCTTGCTTTGCTTGTCGACTTTGCGCTAGATTGGGTATCAAGGAGCGACCTCTCGTTGGTCATTGGCATGAACGGTATAGCATGCCATATGTGCTCTTTGCGGGCAACTGCCAACGGTTGGAGATGAAGAGAGAATAGAATGAGAATTTGGGCAAAGCGGGCTGCTCACTTGGCTAAGGTACCCAGCCTCCGTTGGCGTCGGTGTTGGGGTTGCTAGGTAACCTCGACTGCTCGGGAGGATTTGCTACTCTGGGGTGATGATCCCTTTTTACCCACACACAGGCTCGGCTGCAAACTCTAAGATGCCTGTAGACGGTTCGTTGCAGTTTGTTTATAGGGCAGGCAATCAAGGCTTCGATGGCCTGGTCTTCTCTTCTGGCGAAGGTCGTTCCTTCAATCGCTCTCTGCACGTGTCTGTCTGGGTGAGTTGACAGAAGCCCTTGTGTGAACCTGGCTGCATGAGTGTGACATGATTGCTAACGAGAGCAACATCTCGCCATTGGAATTGGGACAGCACTCGAGATTCGAAGCAATGGACGATCTCCAAGTCCCTTTATCTTGCTGTCTAGCTACTCAACTCTTTAGGCCCACCAGCTACCTAGCTACCCGGGCCTCCTTATAGCCGCCTAGCACACATAGAGCAAGCGATGATATAAACAAGATCCCTACACTACTCGTTCATCTATCAAAGACAACCACAACCAACCGCTTCCCCTTCCAACCCACCCCGTGTCTTTTTCTCACGAGAACGCCATGCAGAAAATCCCATCCCATTGCAGCCGACCTCCCACTCCCCATTCCGTTTCTCCGTTTCTATAAAATAAAATATAAAAAATTGATCGACGCCGTTTGTGTATGTACCTAGGTATGGTAGGTAGGAACATTCACCGTGCTATGTAAACCAGGCGCCCCGTTTCCCAGGGAAATATTCGGCCTTTTCTTCGTCTTTATTTCCCATGCTTTCTTTAGTTGTTGAAAATCAACTTTTTGACGTTTATCCGTTGGATTATTAAATCGCCCATCTGATCTGAGTGACTGTCACATTTTCGTTTTTTATCTCTCTCACAACGATTAGTCTAGAGGAGAAATGAAATCTTTCATGAGCCAGAAGCCTGGCCATTAACCGCCTTCTTCTCTTTCCTCCTGCCGTTCACCGCGGGCATGGCTCCATAGTCCCCCAGCGCCAGCTCCGTGTCGCAAGTCAGACACCTGCCCCCATCGGGCACCTCGCAGAAGATGCTCAGACAAATACTGCACACGAAACCCGTGTCGACGACGCGGCGGTGGCAGAAGCAGGCCGCGCGGAAGTCGACTACGTCGGCGCTGGGCGTGACTAGTATGTCGGCGATACTCCTGCTTGCCGCGCCGGCGCCGGCCTTGCTGCCCTTTGAGATGGCAGAGGTCTTGGGGCCCGTTGCCGCGCTGCTGCTGTCGAGGTCCGAACCGCCTGCGCTGGGACCCGCGGGGGCTGTACCGCGGCTGAAGCCGAGCATTAGGTACTGTAGTAGGCCTTGTGGCTCCGCGGCGCGGACAAAGGTGCCGCGCGTGATGAAGGAGGCTTGTTGGAGGAAGGTGGCGTTGCCGCGTAGCGCGAGCGTGTCGATTGCGATGCGTGCGTGCGCGGCGGCAAAGACGGCGTTCATGGTTGGGATGTATTGTCCTGGGCTGCTGTCGCTGACGGAGATGACGAGGATGCGGGCGTGTAGACCGGTGAGACCGCCGCTTGAGGAGGAGGTGGTGGCGTGGGTGGTGGAAGTGCTGCTGCCGCCGGTGGGGTTGGCGGCTGTGCGGGAGGATGAGAGGGAGAGCGCGAGTTTGTTGATGTGGCTTAGAGCCAGGGTTAAGGCGCCTGCGATCTGGGAGGTCGGCGTCGCGATGTCGGATGGGACGGTGCTGGAGATGAGGGTGCGCAGGGCGGCGAGGACGGAGGCTTCGATTTGGGCGAATTGGGGGAACTTGTTGGCGGAGAGGGGGACGGGGGCTGGGGCGTCGGTCATGAGGATGTCCTGGGAGGAGGAGGAGAGTGTTGGTGGTTGTGGTTGTGGTTGTGGTTGTGGCGGTGGTGGGGGGTAGAGGAAGACGGCCTTGGTGTTGTGGGAGGCGATGACGGCGATCTGGTTGGAGTTGCTGAAGGCCAGATGGGCATTGATGAAGATGACGATGCTGGCGAGGGCGCGCGACATGGGAAGCACGTCGGCGAGTGCGTTCCAGGCGCGCGGGTTGGTGTCGATGATGATGGTGGTCAGCGACGGCACCTCCTGGGTGCTGAACACCTCCATGTGGTCCGAGGCGTCGACGGCATCTTGGGCAGTCATTTTCGCGGCGAGGATTGGTTGAGGGTGAGGAAGGGGGCGAGGTTTGTGTGTGTGTAGCTTATTTTTTTTATGGTTATTCTATGGACTGAGATATGAGGATGGTATCTGAATGATGTTCAGTCAGGGATGCCGATGCTGATGATGCCGATGCCGGTCTCCTTCCAATGGCACCTGGCCGAGGAAAAAGCTTCTTTGACTGCCCCGACGGAAATAGTGATTGGAACGCACAAAAGGTTCGCTGGCAGCCCCCCTCGAGGCCAGGCGGTGGTTCTCAGCCACTCGGCTGGGCGGGTGGTAAATGCTAAGAATGAGCCGAGGGGGACAACTGCAGCAAGCTCGGGCGCGTGATGGTGCATGGAAAGTGGCAGTGGAACGCGTTGTCGAGAAATTTACCTGGTAACTCCGAGCTCTCAACCCTGGAACTTCTCGCCCGATTGCGCGCCGACACGTGATGGCGTCAGCGTTAGGTAGCAGATAAGATCTCTTTCCCAGGATTGTTTCAGAGGGGCACTGACCTCCTCCCAATCCCCACCAGCTATTTTTGGGCCCATGGCTCATCGCCTATCGGCTTTTAGCGTGGGGTTCTGGAGGTGCGTGGAGGGGTAATCAACTGTCAACCAATCCATCCGACCTTGCCGTCTCAATCATCCCAGGCGGGCTTTGCATTGCCTCTAGCCGTACAGCAGAAAGGACCCAAGACATCGAAACATCTCACAGACCACGCACACATCGCTCGTCGCCCCTCGCCCCAGGAGCGGGCCAAGCACGACTCGGGAAAAGGGTGCAACACGATAGCGACGGGGCGTTCAACAAGCTTGCATTCCGTGGCACGCCCCAACCAAATATCTCTCAAGCTCTCACCTGTCTCTCTCTTTTGCTCTCTTTCTTTCAACCCTCTCTGTCGCCCCATCTCGCATCTTCTCCCCTGCATGCATTATCAACGAATCATCAAGCCGCTCTCGTCCATCTATCACCTCACCACCTCTAGTTGAATCCTAAACAATCAACCTTCCATTTCACCCTTCACTTGTTCCCGTCCCTCAAAGCCCCTCTTTCACTTGCCTAAGTTACCGACCAACCGACCAACCGACCTACCAGTCTAGTAGATATCAAATCTACTGTGGGGGTGTCGATCATTTCCCCCATCTTGCCTACCTCCAAGTCTGGAAGTGCCGGATAGACACAATCGCGTACCAGCCATGGCTGCCGTCGCCAACACCATCGATGCTGCCCTGCAGTCGTCGGAGCCTCTGGGGCGGCAAGACCAGACCCTGCTCCTCTTTGCCCGGCTGATGGAGGGAGGCCAGGAGGACGAGGAGACCGTGAAGGATCTGGGCCGATTGACCAAGCTCCTCAACGACGACGTGGAGGCTTCCAAGACGGACCCGCCCTCCATCACCAGCGTCATCGACGGCGACTGCGTCGACACCATCGTCTGCTATCTCGACATGCGGCAGCCCGACATTGTGCGAGGCCATGCCACCCTCTGTACCTCGGCCTACCTCCGCGCCGCCGGCGAGGATGGAAACAGGAAGCTGGCCAATTTCTTCCACGACAGGATCCGGAGAGGCACCTACGACGACTACATTGTGGGCTTCTGCGTCGCCGCCTCCATCTTCCCCATCGTGCCCGACCTCACCTCGGAGATGTTCCTTACCGAGGGCTTCCTGCCCAGCCTGGGCCCCCTTATGAGGCGGAAATGGAAGAGCCGCAAGGTCGAGACGGCGTGTCTGGAGATGCTCAACGCCGCATGCATGCACGCTGCCTGCAGGGAAGCCATCCAGAAGTACTGCACCGAGTGGCTCGAGGAGGTGGTCGACCAAGACCCTGAAGATGTGCTGCGGGAAATGTACACGGCCGATCCCGACATGCAGATGCAAGAAGGCTCTATCCTGATGAGGCGACACTCGGAGCAGGTCCAGAACCTCGCCGCCGTGGTCTTGGCGAAGCTCAGGGTTAGCAACCGCACCTGCACACCTCCCTCCGATTCCGCCGCCTGCTCGTGCTGATGATGTCCGCTGACATCAGCCTTGAAGGCAGTTCAACCCGTGCGGCCCCCGGCCGACCCGTCCGGATCCCGCATACAGCCGGCGACGACCAGCGTGGAAGACCTCTCCAAGATGTTCACCAAGATGCTCCTCAAGAAACCAGAACATTCCGCCCAGGCGTCCATCGAGGGGTTGGCATACGCATCGCTGCAGTCCAAGATCAAGGAGAACCTATCCAAGGACGAAGAGGTCCTGAAGAGCATCGTCAAAACACTTGCTGCCGCCCCTCCAAAGTCTCCCCTGACATACGGAGCTCTCAGCATATTTGTCAACCTTACCGTCTACCAACCCACACTCTCCGAAGAGGAAAAGCGAATGTCCCAACTCAAGGCCTATGCGAATGCCGGCGGCAAGCTTCAATCTGACCCACTGAACGACAATGACCACGTTACGGAGCGGTGTAAACGGGTCTTTGAAGCTGGCATCGTTCCAGTACTTGTCAGCCACAGCAAAAACGGCTCCCTCGCCTCCCTGTCTCTCATCATCTCCATCATCTACTCCCTCTCCACGACCCCGGCTCTCCGCGGGCAGCTAGCCCAGCAGGGCGCCGTCCGCCTACTCATCGCCGCGTGGACCGCCCTGCCCGAAACTGAATCCAAAGCGCGCCGTACCGCCGCGCAAGCACTCGCTCGCATCCTAATATCCACAAACCCTGCCCACGTCTTTGGTGGAACCCGCCCAACACCCCAAAGCACTGCGATCCGCCCGCTAGCTTCCATACTGTCTCCGGACGCGGCCGCTGACACCCACGACCTTCTTCCGACATTTGAGGCCCTCATGGCCCTGACCAATCTTGCCTCGACCGACGATGAGACCCGCCGCAACATCACCCGGACCGCCTGGGCTGACATTGAGGATCTGCTCCTAAGCTCCAACGCTCGGATCACGACCGCGGCCGTCGAGCTTGTGTGCAACATCGTCCAGAGCCCCGCCGAGGCCATCTCGCTGTACGGCGATGGAACACCGCAAGCGCAAAACCGGCTGCATGTGCTCGTCGCGCTAGCAGATGCCGAGGATGTCGCTACACGCAGCGCCGCGGGCGGAGGCCTGGCGAGCTTGACGGGCCACGAGGCGGTCGTGCGCGGCATCGTGGCAAGGGAGCGCGGGGTCGAGGTGGTGCTTAGTCTTTGCGCAGAGGACAGAGAGGATCTAAGGCATCGGGGCGCAGTTGTTGTCTACAATATGGTTACGGCCGAGGGCGAGACGGGCAAGCTGGCGAGGGAGAAGCTCCGTGCCGCTGCGGGCGTCGAGGTGCTGATGGAGTGCGCCAAGAAGAGCAGGACGGCCGAGGTGGTGGAGGTTACTGTCCAAGCGCTGAAGACGCTGCTTGAGCAGACGTGATGTGCTCGGGCAAACGTTTCAGAGAATGGGGGTTTACGAAAGCTAATAATATTATCGGCGCCGCTGCGTTATTACCTTTTTCTGTTTCTTGGAAGCGACGTTGTTTGTGTACAGACACAACTCAACAGGATGGAACACCAAGGTCCGGGGAAGGGAGACTCTCCGTCCGTCTTCAACAAGTCGGCTGGGGTAGGATTAGTAAACACCAACCACGACGGGCGGCTGGTTGGTTTACAGGTAATAGGGGAAACATGCATAAGACCATGGCTTGTTACTGGGCAGTAGAAGAACCGGACAGTCGAGCTGCCTCATCCACAGCTGAGAATACAGTCCTGCAGAAAGGTGGTTCCGTTCCACGATGCAAGTTCTGTGAATAGCGGTTGAGTTCATTTACAACAATGCAGCTCATCACTAGGCGCAAATCATATGAAAGTCTGTCCGTTTCCCTGTAAGGTAAATAATATATGCCCCTAATGCATTATATATATACTACCG
The DNA here is from genome assembly GCA_033439705.1 of Cercophora scortea. Lineage (NCBI taxonomy): Eukaryota > Fungi > Ascomycota > Sordariomycetes > Sordariales > Lasiosphaeriaceae > Cercophora > Cercophora scortea. The sequence continues at coordinate 1,926,883 of JAUEPO010000005.1, read as the reverse complement.
TATACATGATTTTACATATATATGTATGCAGGCCATAATTACATCCTCCCCCAGTTACCTTATCGTAACTACATAATGTAACCCCAGGTGGACAGGCATTGAATGCAAGTCACACACACTCACTCCCAACAAGAACTTCAAAAAACCACAAGAAAATATCACATCCAATCCAAGTTTCATTCATCCAAAAAAAGATAACAAGATAGCTAAAACCCAGAAACAAACAAAGAAACAAAAACGCCATCCAACCAATCCAAAGAACAAAAACAAAACACACACAGAATAGAAAATGGAACACAAAAAACGCCATGCCATGCAACATCATCAAAAGAATTGCCGCCAGAGTGCCTGCCCGGTTTATCCAAAATCCCAGCAGCAGCAGCAGCCCCAGCCCCCAGTCCCGCATGGAATGGTAGGAATGGAACTAAGCATACCTAAACGTGCCCGTCCTGACCGGCTCATAACGCGCATCAGGCATCGGCACGCCATTATACCCACCACCCCTCACAGCTCCGGACCCATTCGGCGAACGCATGGGCATACCCGGCGGTCCATAGGGATGATTACTCCACCCGCCGCCACCATACTGCTGGCGCATACCAGGGGGTTTGGGGATCCTGCTCGCCGGCGCAGGGCGTCTGCGCGAGCGCCACGAGTTCCAGCAGCAGCTTGCAAAGGCCGCAAGGATAAGCAACCCGACAACAACCGCGACGGGGATGACGATGTTCAAGTTCTGTTTGACCCAGTCGCCGATCTGGTTGGTCAGGTTGGCGCCGATGCAGTTGCCGTTGGAGCACTTGCCGCCGCCCTCGCAGGCGGTGCCGTCGAGGAAGTACTGCTGCATGCTGTAGCAGACATTTTGGCCGAACTCAGGGGACGCGCACGAGAGCACGCAGCCCTGGGACGAGCACGAGTAGGTGTCGTTGCCCTTGGTTAGGCTGCCCATGAGGGTCTTGCACTGCAGGTCGCGGGATGTGCACTGGCCCGAGGCGCAGGTGAGGCCGGCGTTGGACGAGCCGCAGCTGGTGCCGTCGGGGGAGGTGGCGTCGGTGGGACACACGGGGGATGTGCCGGAGCATGTCTCGGCCGGGTCGCAGGAGCCGGTGCTGGGGCGGCAGACGGTGCCCTGGCTTAGGAACTTGCATGTGTCGCTGCAGCATTCTTCGTTGGACGGGTCGCACACGCTGTTGGGCTTGAACTTGCAGGTTGCGGCTTCGCAGCACGGGTTGTTGCCGCAGCCCGAGGCGCCGCCGCAGTCGCAGTCCTCGCCGGGCTCGACGATGCCGTTGCCGCATTGTTGCGGGGTGATGGTGGACACGTCCTTGTTGTTGGCTAGGCAGCCGACGCGCGCCGAGTTGCGCCCCAGGAAGCTGCACACATTGCCGATGCTGCAGGGGGAGAAGTTGGTGATGCCGCTGGCCGTGGACGGGTTCATGATGAAGTCGGCGCCTGCGTCGCAGGAGCTGCTGGTTAGGGGGCAGCATTGCTGTTTCGTGACGGAGCCGTCGCCGCAGGTCTGGGGGGTGCAGTCGTGGACGGCGCCGAAGGTGTGGCCCGTCTCGTGGGCAAAGACGAGCCATTCGGTCGAGGTACGGACGACTACGTTGGCGGCGGCGATGGTTTCGTCTCCCGATGTTTGAGCGCCCGCCTGGCAGACCTGACCAAGCCAGGCCAGGCCGACAGCGGCTCCGGTGTTGCATGTAGTCAAGAGCGTCCAATAGGCGTTGGCGTCGGTCTGCTTGCCGCGCCATGCCGAGAACAAGTTAAGGCGGTTCGTGATGGTGACGCTGCCGGAGCAGCCGACATTCCACGGGGCGTCAGCTGAAGCCGTCGCGGGGCAATCAGCTGCACTGATGGTCAGGTTCTGGATGCCCAGAGAGATGTTGAAGGTACCCTCATACAACTGCGATGCCGAGTTGACCTGTTGGATGATGTTCTTTCGCGCGGCCTCTTCGGAGCCCAGGAGCTTCGTGTAAGTGCAGTCTGTGGCAATGCCGACCAGGGCGACCTTTCTTGTCGTCGGGCATCCTGCCGTCGATCCGATGGTGTCAGCGAGGTTGACACCGGCACCGTTACCGCCGGCTGTACCGTCGATCTGACGTCCGAACAGATGCATCGGGTTGATCTGGGCCCAAGGCGTCGTCCCTTCGGCATCGTCGACGGCGCGGTATACAAGGTTAGTCTCGTCTCTGTTGTACAACAGTTCATCCGCCGAACAGCCAGTGCTCGCCAAGCTGCGCTTCAGTTCCTCCTTCTGGTCTTGCCGTTGGCCTTGAACTGCGCCCACGAGGTCGGAATCCCGCCAGACAATCATGTACTCCTCGTCAGCCTCCTCGATCGCGGGGTCCCCAGGGATAGACGTCATCTTGTAGTTCGTGCTCGTCTGGATATGGTGGTGATCTCCGTCGACCTTGAAAGCTCCCTCGAATATGGGCTTTGGTCCGTCGTGGTGCACATTGATCCGCGCCCAGCCTGCATTCGTCCACTCGGTGTGGCCATCCAGCCGTATGAATGCCGTGCCCTTGAAGATCTTGTGGTCGAGCCTATCGATGGGCTCGACCCGGACGACCTTGCCATCGGGACCCAGGATCTGGACAGTCGCATCCTCGGAAAGAATGTCGTGGTTCGGCTCGAGTGTGAGGCGTATCTTCTGGCCGCGGTCGTGGAGGAAGAAGGAGATGTCAAAAGACGAGAGCGCATGCACTCGGTGCGAGGGTGTCTGTATTACGGCGTCGTCGATGCGGCTCACGTAGGTTAGGGGGTTCCGTTGTACGGAATGCGCTTTTGGAGCAGCGTGTCAGCTGGACGATGCACACCCACACATTGCGATCGCTGTCCTGTTGAAAAAAGAAAACGCCAGGCGACGTACCTGTTGCGGATTGCACGAGAAGTGCTACGCCAGCGACGACGGCCGCGAAGGCCCTGGGAATGATCATAATTCAGACGAAAAATGTACTACCACCACCTGTCCATGGGAAGCGAGCGTCTGTGTATCGTATCGCCGGAGCCTTTGTCGTCGTCGAGACGGAGGTGGAGGTGGAGATGGGGTATCACCACGAGTGTGTATCTCCGCTAATCTGTGGTTGTTTCAATTACCCGCCTCGTTTGCGTTGCGGATAGCCTCCCAAAAACGAGCTGAGCGAGTGGAAGGGGGGAATAACGAGGGCGGCGTGTTTCGTTCGTCAAGTACTAAGGAGGAGGGTGAGGAGGAGATCAGGCTTTCGGATTTTGGTCGCAATGGGAACCAGTGGCAGTGGGCGGTGCAGTGCAGTTGATGCAGTCCTCTTGGAAAGGCAAAGGCAAAAGGAGGGAAGCCAGAGAGCGTCAGCTACACAGTACACTGCGGGATACGTGAGCACAGTGTTCAGAATAGGATTTGGTTACGGGTTACGGCAAACGGCGCACGCTTCGTTGGCCAAGCACCGTGCGAGCGACGGAAACGGGGTCTGCTGCGTAACGCCAAGGGTCTGCGGCGACCTTTTTGGGCTGGGCGGCGGCGGCGGCCTCGTAAAATGTCCTGGGCACACGTAGGGGACTTGGTTAGACGGGGTTTACAAATCATTCAGCTATTGAAGGAAAGTCGGGCTGTGTTTTCCAAACCATGACCTCCACTCCATTCCACCCGCAAGACTGCTTATCGTAGCTTCGATCAGGATGCCCACTTGACTCGGGATCGGCAACTACCAGGTACCTAATAATACCAAGTAAGTATCCTGTCTTCCAGAGCGTTGCTAGGTTAATAAGACTGGCACGGGCACAGACTCGGTGTGCAGTACCCCTTAAACAAAAAACCCAAGGAGGCTGCTGTATGATTCGGGGGCTCGATGTTTCAGGTCCTCGTGCCGTATGCCATGACCCGTCTGCCATCGGTTGGTAACCCATGGCAGCAGGGCAGCAGCCTCGCCTCGACGGACGGGTCCATCTCCATGGAATCCCTCGGGCAGCAGCCGCCATGACAACCTGCCAGATAACAAGAAAGAAAAAAGTCTGGACGATAAATAATAAATAACCTTTTTACCAAAAGTCAATTACCCAAATGTCACCCATCAAATCACAAGACCCGATGAAAAGCAGCAGCCAGCCGTCCGACCTTTTCTTTCATGGACCTGACGTGCGCTAACGCCTCAGCCTGCCTTGTCTAGGAGCACCCCAGCGCCGGGAAGCCTGCCAACTCCCTTCCTCCCAGGGCCAAGCCACCAAGCGCAAACCTAACACACGTGGGTGGGGACAGACACAGACGCAAGGCCAGGCCAGGCCCAACCTTGCAGGATACGTAAGGTACCGGGCAGCGAATGCTCCGTCCTTGGTAACTGCAAGTATTCTCGCAGTGTAGGTGGAGAGAGAGAAAAAACAAAAGTAAAGAGGTTCTTCAAAAGTTGGCAGTTGCGTCTCCATTCATTTATTTAATCTTTCAACCTCAACGAAAACCAAACCAAGCCGAACATCGTCCAGCCAGCCGCCCGCTGTTTATATCTTAGGTAGCAACCAACAACACCCAGCAGGGCATCATCCATCCCACCTCAGTCCTTTGTCTCACTGCATACCTTACCTACACTTCCGGCTCGCACTGTACAAGTCTGACATTCATCCATAAGCCCTGCGACCGAGTGTAGGATAATCCATTGCTGCGCTGTTACCAACCACCAAGATATCTTTAGAGTTATCCACAGTACTGTAGGTAAGGGCATGGTAATCTGATGCGCATACGCGGAGCCTTTTCACTGTTCATAAGGCGTCCATCGGTCGCGTCGGGACTTTGCGGCACTTTGCAGATGGAGTTTTAATTGAATTGCGCGAGTCCAGTGCTTGTTGAGACCCCTTCAAACCTTCCCTCAGCTCTGGCGTCGAATCGTTCGATTTGTTGATCCACCATCCCATTCCCATCCCATCCCATCCCATCCACAACGCCGTGCTCTTCCCTGACAGTAGGGAGGACGAGATACACTATTATAGTGCCCTACGAATTGAATTACATCCATCGCCGATAGTGATAAAATAATAAACGCAACGGTTCATTTTCATTCTTCATTCTCGTCGTTGGTATCGCATCCGTCCCGCGCGCACGCAGACGATAGCCAAATGCGACACAATCACACCCACACTAACCCCCAAGCCGGACCAGGGGAGGAAGGAATGACAATGGAAGACAAGCGCTGACGAGTCCCTGCAGGCCAAAGCCACCCTCATGTCATACGCCAAGCCCTGCCAAGGAAGCAAACTTACGCAACTCCCTCAACCCATTCGATCCGATGCGATGATGGCGGGCGGGTTAAGTTACAGAAGCCCAAACAAAGATGCAGCAGCGATAATGGATGCTGGTACATAGTGTAGTGCACATTTAGAACCACATCAGATACCAAAGAGATGCTAGAGGAAGGAGGACATTCAAAACTTCAGACAGAACAAATCAATATACGTGTCCAGCAAACTACTACCAGGTAGTAACGTAGGAAAAAGGTAAAGTCTCCAACCGACCCCAAAAAGATACAGACGATGGATGGCGTAAAATAAGATAAAAATGTGAAGCTGCTAAGCAATAAAGACAACAAGACGCAAAATAAAAACCAAAAAAAAAAAACCCCCCCCAAAAAAAACAAGACGACTAAAATTCCGTTACATCTTAGGCAACTCAATCCAATGCCTGCCACGTACGTCGCACGACTTTAAACAACAACAACGTTCTCTCTCTCTCTCTCTCTCTCGACACTTCCGTCTGTCTTCCCTCCCCTCGGTCGGCCCTGCCTCCATAGGAGAATGTTCGATACAGATATCAAAACCGGTGGTATAATCCCTTGAACCCAACAACAACAACAACAACAGCAAATAATTTGAAAGGCTCTTCTTTTTTTATCTTTCTTTTCACTTTCTCATCTACTTCTTCTTGGCCTCATGAACGATCGCAATGATCTTGTCAACCACACTAGGATCCGAGAGCTAAAAACAAACACATCCAAATTAGTCACTGAACTCTGGAGAAAGAAAAAAAGGCATGAACATCACTTGTGAGACTTACCGTCGAAGTATCACCCAGCTGATCCTCCTCGCCAGCCAAGATCTTCCTAAGAATACGGCGCATAATCTTGCCACTGCGCGTCTTGGGCAGATCGGGCACGATGAAAACGGCCTTGGGCGCCGCAAACGGCCCAATGCTCTTGCGGACCTGGAGGATGAACTCCTTGCGGAGCGCATCCGAGTTCTCGCTGCCCTCCTTGATGGCAACGAACGCGTTGACGGCCTGGCCTGTGAGCTCGTCCGCCACGCCGACGACCGCCGCCTCGGCGATGGCGTGGTGCTCGATGAGCGCGGCCTCAATCTCGGCTGTCGACAGACGATGTCCGCTGACGTTGACCACGTCATCGACACGGCCGCGGATCCAGTAGAAACCATCGTGGTCCCGGCCGGCGCCGTCTCCGGTGAACTTGGTAATGGTCAGCTCGAGAGTTCGCCATGGCACATGAAGAGAGTTTAACTTACGTAGTAGCCCTTGTACACGTTCAGGTAAGTGTCCATGTACCGCTTGTGTGCGCCCCAGACAGTGCGGGCCATGCTGGGCCACGCCTGCTTGAAAGCCAGAACACCCTCAACGTCGTTGCCAAAGATCTCCTCGCCCGAGACGGGGTCGATGATCGCCGGCTCAATGCCGAAGAAGGGAAGAGACGCCGAGCCAGGCTTTGTTGGTGTCACACCGGCAAGAGGAGTAATGACGTTGGAGCCAGTCTCGGTTTGCCAGTACGTCTAAGGTTCATAGTTAGTTGGAAGAACAAGCAAACCCGGGTTTCGATGTCACAAGACTTACATCAACAATCTGTGCCTCCTCCTTGCCAACAATCTCAAAGTACCACTTCCAGACCTCGGCAGCAATGGGCTCACCGACAGACCCAAGTACTCTCAGGTGCTTCATCTCGTTCTTCACATAGTGGTCACCTGCCCGCTTCAGCAGACGAAGAGCGGTCGGGGCAACATAGAACTGCGTGACCTCGTGCTTGTCGATAATGTCCCAGTAGCGGGAGAAGTTGGGATAGGCCGGGGTGCCCTCGAACACGACGGTCGAGACACCGAGAAGAAGGGGCGCATATACGACATAGGTATGTCCAGTGATCCAGCCGACATCTCCTCCGCAGAAATAACGGTCTCCGTCATGGATGTCGAAGACATATTTTCCGGTCAGCGCGGCACCGAGAAGGTAGCCGGCGGTGCTGTGCAAGACGCCCTTGGGCTTGCCAGTGGAGCCGGATGTGTAAAGGAGGAACAAGGGGTCCTCGGAGTTGACGCGCTCGGGGGCGATGTAAGAAGGCCACTTGTCGACCTCCTCGTGCCACCACCAATCACGGCCCTTCGTCATGGGGACATCAGCACCGGTGCGCTTGTAGACAAGCACGTGGGTGACATCAGGGCACTGCTTGAGCGCATCGTCCACAATCTTCTTGGTGCCGATCAACTTTCCGCCGCGCTTGCCCTCGTCGGACGTGATGACGACCTTGCTCTGGGCGTCGATGACGCGGTCGCGCAGGGAGTCGGCAGAGAAACCGGCAAAGACGACCGAGTGGACGGCACCAATTCTGCTGCAGGCGAGGAAGGCAACGAGCGCCTCGGGAATCATGGGCAGGTAGATGGCCACGGTGTCTCCCTTCTTGACGCCCATCTGCTTCAGGACATAGGCAGTCTTGCAGACCTCCCGAAGGAGCTCGGCGTAGGTGACTTTCCGGCCCTCAGAGGGCTCATCGGCCTCGTAGATGATGGCCACCTTGTCGGGGTTCTTGATGGCGTGTCGGTCGACGCAGTTGTACGAGGCGTTGAGCTCGCCCTCCAAGAACCAGGCATTGTCGCCATTGGCCAGGGAGCCGCTGTGCACCGTCTGGAAGTCCTTGGACCAGGACAGCAGCTCACGCGCTTGCCTGCCCCAGAACTGGTCGGGCTCTGTGATGGACTCCTTGTACAGCTGCTGGTACTCCTCGAGGTCTGCGGCGGGTGCGCGGCGCGTTAGCTCAGCTCAGCCCAGCTTGATCGATCGAATCGATTGATTTCATCCGTTGTTCCGACATGGCAGTACATGGTCCCCCTCCATCCGGTCCACGGCTCAAGGGAAAGAAAAGGTGGGGTGGGGGGAAACCAGTGAGGGGGAGAAAAGGGGGGGTAAAGAAGGGGAGGTTTGCGACTTACTGGCCAAATGAGGCTTGCTCGGATGCTCTGTCGCAGCGCAATCCAGGTTAGCTCGCGTCTTGCCTTGCAGGTTGCTTCCCTTGGCCCATGCCCCGCACACTCCTCTTTTCGCACGTCAACGTACTTGCAAGCATCTTCTGGGGAGGGTCTGCAAAACAGGCACTCGAGTCAGTTTCCCCAACAAAATATCCAATGGCTTGCGGCCAGCTCCAATTGAGGAGCTGCCTGGCGCTGTGAGCTTACGGAAAGTGTCGACTTCATGAGCCTCCATCACCACACGGGCCTTGGGGGCTTCGGCAGCCATCTTGGGTGGTTTGGCGGGTAAATGCGCGGGGTAGAGCTCTGTTTCCTTTGTTCGTGTAAGAGGAAGAGGGAGTGCCCAGAGGAGGGAAGTCGTAGGGAGGAGGAGGATGCAAGTTCTCAAGCTTGACCCGGTGCCGCAGGGCGAGGAACGAGGCAGACCAGTACTCGGCCGGGGTGGGCTAATGTGAGGTGTGTAGGCAAGGTACGTAAGATGGCGATGACTGAGAAGGAGGAGGATAGAGAGAAGAAGGGAGCAAAGACGAGACGGAGGGAAGGTATTATTAGATAAAGCGCGCAGGCAGAAGGCAGAGATGGGACCGGGCCAAGGTTCAAAGGGGTCGCTTTTTGTATTATGGCAGAAATCAAACGATGCATATCCGCCTGGACGGAGTAGCTACATGGATGATGGATGCAGCTTTGGGAGGTGGGACCTCTCGAGGGGTCAGAGTACAGTACGTTGTGCGTTGCTCCCGCCGACCGGACCGGAGCTTGTACTGCTACATGCATGGTGGGCGATCGGGAGGACGGCGTCGATGAGGTGTAAAGGTACCTCCCTCCCCTTCTACTGTTAGTATGGTATGGGAGCGAGTGGAGAGCGTTTCCTTCCGCCCGACGACACAACCTGGCTTTGGAGGCTAGGAATAGAGATGGCCCCCCCTTCTCCCCATCAAATATCGCCCTTGTTCGTTCTGGCTTGGCACCCGCCCGCACCGGAAGGGGCAATGACATGCCACTTCGCGCAACAGACAGCTTGAGACGAGAGAGGGAGGGAGGGGCAGAGCAGCGACTCCGATTCCATTGCGCACGGTGGAATGGAGAGCGTCCCAAGATATGGCATTGGACGTACGCGTATTTCAAAAGTCAAGTGGAGGAAGAAAAGGCAGTCCGTTTGACCTTGAATGCTGCTGAAACATGGACGAGGGAAAAAGAGAAGCCATCTGGGAGGATGGAGGGTACCGCGGGGCCGGACACGGCACAACGCGCACAGTAGGTAAGTACGACCTACCTCAGGTACCTTACCTACCTTGACGTAAGACAAACCTGGAAGTCACAGAAGGGAAAGTACAACCATTCCGTGCATAGTCCCCTCGTCTGGAAGGCGCTGCTGGCCCTCCGATGAGGCGCGCGGTTTGAAGGTACACGTGTAGCTAAGGTAGGTGACTGCGAGGGACTAGTATTTGAGATGGCCTCAAGGTGCTCCTCCCCTCCTCCGGACGCGGCAGCGATTTGCTCCACACCATGGTGGGGTTAAGTTTTCGGTACCTTACCGGATGGTACATGCCCGCAAGAGCACTTGCATCGGTCAACCTTGCTCACCCGCCTATGGCCAGGCAGCGCGTACCTGGCTGTTCTTGCTCGTCGGAAAGCTCGACCAGTGCGATCAATAAGATGCCCTGGGTGCCAAAAGCCACCAGAGTCTGGGCCATCCAATCGTGGGAATTCCGAGCGTGTCACGTCGTAGTGATGGCGATGGCGAAGGCATGGAATGGGACTGATAGCCAAAGGTTATGGAAGTCGAGCACCAACCAAACCAGGCAGGTGCAGGGTACTTTGTTCCTTACCCACCACCTGCAGTTGAGCCGCTGCAGTGATATTGAAAAACGGTCTGCCGTCTCCCCAGCGGTTGTTTGGCAAAATGGACATTTATGGGGGGAACCGAGCAGCAGGCGCTGGGAACTCTGCAGAAGCTTTCTGCCAAACACACCCATAGATGGACGGATGCCCAACAGCTCATTTGGCTGTCTGGCTAAGTTGCCCTGCCCTGCCTGCCTGCCTGAGTTGCGGTGCCTGCCCAGAGGCAGCCCGGTGGCCGTTGGCCGTTGGCGGACATCCCCGCCACGAGGGATAAGAGACGGCAGACCGAAGAAGGTTGAGCGAACCAGAAGAGAAGCCAATATTAAGTGCATGAGTGGTTGGTCGTCACGACAATGGATGACCGGGCTGCATTCCGCACGGGTGGGACAATATTTCCACTCGCTTGGTCGACCGTCGACATGACTGACACCCTCCTTCCAGTGGTAAGGTCGGTCGGTCGGTCGGTCGGTCACCACCGGCGGAAACCAAACATAGGCGATCCACAGGACGCTGACTCTCTGCAGTGGCCAGGCAGCTTCCATCTTGTCGAACCTGGTGGGATGAAAATGGCATGTACCGGGTACGAAGTTGGCCCGGTCGTCCAGCACAATGAATGACAAATGACAGGTGAGCCTTGCAGCCAGCAGCTTGCTTGTACTCGCACTGCTGTGCACTAAACTAGAAGGGCATGGCGTCTTCCCCGCATCTCTTGAGGGAAAATGGGGGGAAACCTGGGGCGTCGTCGTCCGGGGCTGCTCTGGGGGCCGCCCCTCTTTGCGATTTTGGTCCGATCGGGCGAGCGTGTCTTGGCCGTCTCTGCCGCTCAGGCTCAGGGTTGGCTGACGGCAGAGGCGTTTTCTTTGAAGCACTTCAGTTCCAGTCCCGCTCGTCCCGTCGTCGCCGAGTCCCGTCGTTTTCTTCAGAGCAGCACGAGACCGGCGGGCGACCAGCAAGTATTTGTACACTTTTCCCCATCAGGAAAGCTCTGGGTCGGTCAGCCATACATGATATGCATGCAGTCCCAGGGAAGTGTTCAGCGTAACCCAAACAACCAATTCGCCGCCGTGCGTGCGTGCGTGCTTGCTGCGCGGGCCTGAGTGTAACGACGGCGACGGCTGCATCCATCCATCCATCCCTACCTACACATAACGGGTAACTCATTGCCTAGCCAAGTATGGATCAAACGCCCGGTCAGCCAGGTCTGCTTTATCTGTACCTACCTTCCCGTGACAATTCCAGATCGACAATTTTGAAATGCATCCATGAATTCCAAATTTCTTGTTACGGGGAGTAAGCCAGTAAGTAAGCCAGCTAAAAAAAAAAAAAAAATTACTAACCTTGGTCAACTGGTGGGGGGTTTGTTTTCCCTAGCGCGCAAGGAGAGGACGAAAGGATGAAGATGGGATGGCAGGGGCCGATAGCCATGGCGAAATCTAGATCAATCACCTCGGGTACGGGTAGGTTTATTTGACCGCAACCGGTGCAAGTGCAGTGCGGTGCGGTGCGGTGCCCTCGGTTTTCACCCAGGTTGTTTCCCCCAAATCCTTGTGGGTTTACCGAGACGCGGGGTTGTGCTGCTAACTGCATTGCCTCATAATTAGTGTCCCTGGGAAGTGGAAAGAGCGAATTGGACGACAACTGGAGTCTTTACGGGGCAAAGCAAAGTCTAGAATATCTTGGCCCGCTCTGTGCAAGTACGTCGTCTGTCGATTCACACATGCGACTTTGCTCCATCCCGCAAGACCGAGTTCCCCTTGCATCATCTTTGTCTAGAAACAGTCAAGCTTGTGCCCCAATTCCTTCCACAGATAAGGGGACACGCGGGCCAACTCCAAAAAGTCGCAAACTACCTGACCTAGGTGCCTAGGTAGCAAACAAAAAAACAACCATGACGTAGAATCACCCCACCATGGACAAAGGGAAATCACAAGTGTTATTTCTCAACCCAAAAGATCCGTAACGCCGCATGACCCTCGCTTTGCCATGTCCCCGAATTATACAGATTAGAACGGTGACTGGTTAGCCCTACCTGATACTCCACCTCTTCTTGCCGCGCGCCCCCTTTCCCCCGCGGTATTGTACCCGCCCCAGACCAGTCTCGATGCTCATGTGATTCCCCAGGAACACTCACAACATGGAGGTACCAGGTATCTTCCAGGTTCCGGGTTCTTACAACAAACCCCCAGACAGTTCAATATGTAGCCCAGGCCCTTTGATAACCTCGGCCGAGCAACATTGGCACACTCACTAGCAAGTCAACTAACCCACCAGCCCGAGCAACAACAGATAGTGATAAACCTATCTAAAACATCTCAGATTAGTCAAGGCAGGCATGGATGGTCCTACGTCCGAGCATACAAAACAAGCATTCATACCTACTTTACCTACATACATACATACATACATACATACATACATACATACATACATACATACATACATACATACTTGCCCACCGACACTTCATGTCCCATCATCCCATCCCTACTCAGCATCAGCGCAAGCAAACATAGGGAAAAAATAAAGAAAGAATAAAGAAGAAAGAAAAACGAGAGAAAAGAAAAGTTACAGCAAAACTAGTTTGATTCGCATCCATGGAATTTATAATGTAAATAAACAAAGCCAAAATCAAAATACAGCGAACGACGATGACAACGACCTGCTTTCTCAAGAGGGATGATGTGATGAGCCAGCCAGCCCCTTTGGTATCTCTCCCTCGCGACTACCTTTACTACCCTCCCTCCCTCCCTATCCTATCCTATCCCATTCCCTCGCCCTCAAATACCTCCTATTCTTTTTCTTCTTTTTCTTCTTCTTCTTCTTCTTCTTCTTCCTCCTCCATTCAAATTTCATTACCACTCCGAAAGTAGGTACTGTAGATACCAAGGTATCCCTCCTCCTCCTCCAACTTTCGGACGACAGACAGACAGACAATCCAGTGCCGTGTCCCGCCCGAATCCAACCAGACAGACAGATAGATAGAGGGGATGAAATGTCAAGACACACACACACCCCTACAAGGAAACTAAGATCAAAAAGCCATGAAACAAATAAGTGAGATGAAGAAGCAGAAGTGAAAGGAGAAGAACATAAGCAGAAGGAGAAGGGGTTAGAATAAATAAATAAATAAACAACTCCATGTCGCATCGCATTTATATATATATACTGGAGCTCGGAGCTAGGAGCCGGCGCTTTTCTTCATGCAGCATGCAGCATGCAGCCCCATCCATCCATATGGCCATAATCGGGGGGGGATATCGACCAAGAAATCATACAAAAAAATACAACAAATGAAAAAAAAAAAAAAAAAAAAAAAATTGAAAAAAGAAGAAAACGAAGAAAAAATAAAATATCTTAAAACCTCCTCTTCCTCCTCCTCCTCCTCCTCCTCCCCTCAAAAAACGTTACATGAAACAATACAAAACTTTGCAGTCATCGTCGTCCTCCGGGATATATTCAGTGAAGCCAAGGCAGGTTGCAAAAAAAACCAACAAACAACAACAGCAGCAGTAGCAGAAAAATAAACTCATCATACCCGCCGCCGCCGTCGCCGTCGCCGAAACAAGGCAAACAAGCAAGCAATTCATCCGTCCGTCGTCCAAAAACCAGCCGGCCCCATCATCATCAACAATACCATCCAACCCACCCCCAAACCCACCACCACCACAATCCACCCCCCAAGAAGCGTCATCGGCGATACCCTGCGCCCCTAGAAGCAGTTAAGACTACCCTTCTTCTTCTTCTTGGAGATGGTATTCATCCTCTCCTCGAGATGGGCGCGGGCAATCTCGGCATCCCGTCGCTTCTTGCGCTCCTCCTCGACCTGCTGCAGGCTCCACCGATTATCCTGCTGCGGCTTCTCCTTGAGCTCCTTGTTCTCGTTCTCGAGATCCGTCGCGCGGCGGCGCCACGCGTCGCAGTCGGCCTTCATCTTGTTCTGCTGGCGCTCGAGGTCCGTGAGGGCCTCCTCGAGCGTGGCCGTCAGCTGCTTCTCCGCCTTGAGGTGCTTCTCGATCAGCTCGATGCGCGCCTCGTGGTCCTCGCGGATCTGCGACATGGCCGCGATGTCCTTGCTGGCTGGACGGCCCGTCGGCGACACCGGTGCCCGCGAGCCGTTGGCATCTGAGCTTCCGGGCGGGAGAGGGGGTAGGGGGATCGCCGGTGGAGGCGAAGGGAGGGACGCAACCGACGAGCTCTTGTGGAGGTGGGAGTTGATCGAGTTGGTCCGTTGCGGGCCGTTGTCGACCGACGACAGCGTCTCGTACTTGCCCTGCTGCGTGTTAGTGCTTTGGCGACTGGCGGAGGCGCGGGTCAAAAGTACCTGGAGGGAGGCATATTCCTCCTTGATGGCGTCCAGCTCGGACTGCAGCCTTTGCTTGGCCGCATTCGCCTCCTCGAGCTTGGCGTTGCGTTCCGTCTGGAGGGTCGACAGCCGGTTGTTGGTAGCCTGGGCCTGGTCAAAGTTGTTCTGGAGCTGATCTTCCAGCTCCTCCACCAGACGCGAGTTCTTCTTGCTCTTGGTCTCGAGATCGACCATCTTGTTCTTGATGAGGATGATCGATTCCCTGACAGGATAGGAGGAGGCCTTCGCCTTCTCGCCGTCAGCAAGCATGTCCGCCAAGGTCGACTTGACAGCCTCAAGATCACGCATGACCGTATCGTTTATGCTTGACAGGTCCTCTACGTGGCGCTCGAGCTCCGCCCTCTTCTGCTGCTCCTGGCCGAGGGCCTTGTGGTCTGCAATCAGGTCATCGATGCGGTCGGAAATGTTCTCTACGCTGACGTCCATTTGCAGAGCAAAGGCGATCTGAGTAGCGACCTTCATGAGCTCTTCGCGAGCCTCAGCCAGGTCGTCCTCCAAGAATCGAATTTGGCCGGCATGCTCAGACTTCAGAGCCGCCAACTGAGACTCGTACTCTTGCTCGGAGGACGCCTTGATATCGGCCATGTCCTTCTCGTGCTGCGACTGGAGGCTGAGAAGGTTCTCTTGATGGGCCTTGATGGCTTGCTCGTGCTCGGCAATCTGCTGCTCGAGCTGCGCTGCCAGCTGCTTGTGCGTATCAGCCTCGCCAGTGGCCAAATCGCGATCTCTCGAGGCAATATCAAGAAGAGCCTTGGTAGCAGCGTGCTGCTCCTCGACCTCCGCGACCTTTGCGGCGTTCGCGTTGATGAGCGCCTTATACTCGTCGATTTCATTCCGCAAGAAGTCTACCAGCTCCTGGTGCCTGGTGTCGACCGCCTTGGCCTCGAGGTCCTCCTCAGGCTGCCTTTGAGCAGCTTCAGAGAGCTGTGTGCTAAAGAAAGCAACCTGGCTCTCCAGCTCTCCAATTGTCTTCTTCATCTGCTCCTCAGCGGCTTGCATGCTTGCCAAGGCCTCCTGGTGCTTGGCTTCCCAGCTCTCGAGCTCAGCCTCGAGCTCGGACACTCTCTGGGCGTGCGCCTCCTGCTGGTAAGTCAAGTCGTCAGAATGCCCGTTGACTTCCCTCTCAGCCGGCTGGGTAGTCTGCTTCAAGGTCTCTCGGAGCTCCTCCAACTGCGCTTCTAGCTCCTTCTCCCGGGTTGCATGGAGCTCCTGCTTCTCTTGCATCTGCTTCTCGCTCTTTTCCAGCTGCTCTCGGAAGTTTGACACAACGGCCATGTCCATAGGAGAGGCCTTCAAGCTCGATCGCTCCCGAGTGAGGCCAGAGATGATGGCCATCTTCGTCTCCATCTCCTTCTTTGTTGATGCCACATCCGCTTCGAGTTCCTGTATACGTTCAGAGCGGGCGTGAAGTTCGTGCATGGCAGCGTTCAGGTTGAGTTCGAAGTTCTGCATCACATCTGGCTGGTTCTCAAAGTTCTCGGCCGCGATATTCCGCAGCGAAGCGAACGATCGATGAGCCCGGTCAATAATCATGACATTCTGACTGGACTTGCGGCGGATAACGGGAGTGCTACCCCTCGGTGATGAGGCTTCAGTGTTGGCAGCCTGGGCCTTGGCAAACTCGGTCTTGAGTTCCTCCACCATGTCCAGAGTCTCAAAATGCTTCTCCTCGAGCTGGGCATATCGTTCGGCCAGATCTCTCTCGGAAGCCTCCCTCTCGGCAGCGAGCGTCTTCAGCCTGTCAAGCTCAACCGCGATCGCATCACTGTTCATAAGCGAAGACAGGCGGGCTGGGGATCTAGGCATCGCGGTCTCTGCCTCGGACTCCAAGATGGTACCAGGAGACTCCATGGCTGACGATAGCTCGGAAGAAAGTGAACGTGTCGTGGTGGAGAAGACCTGGGTGCCATCTCTCGTCTCGCTAGATCTTGCGTCGGACAGGAAGGATTGCGGTCTTGTCTGCGTCGGAGACGCCACTGAGAGCATGGAGTCTCGTTGCCGGCCGGGATGCCGTGCCTCGTCCACAGCGTCTTGGAGCTCGGACAGAGCCCGCAGCGCCTCCTCATACTTGGCGTGAAGATTGTCGTATTCATTAATCGTGGTCTCGTGTTCCATACGGAGACCAACAAGCTCCTGGGTCACAGACTCCAGCTTGTCGGCTACGAACTTGGACTGAGCAGGGCTTGCTGGGGGGTCATAGACCTCGCTCTTCCCTCCCAGGTAAGCCTGCGAAGCCTTTGGTGTGGCTTCTCTCCCGTTTGGTTGTTGATCGGTCGTCAGATCAGCTGCCTCTTCCTCGGGGATATCCTCCTCACTGCTCTCGGGGATGGCGTCCTCCTCACTGCTCTCGGGGATGGCGTCCTCCAGATGGCTATGGCGACTAGCATGGCTCTGGCTGCGCGAGTGGTCCGCAAATTTTCGGCTGGCCGTCCATCGATGGCCCGCGCCATTGGTGACTTCAGGCTCAGCCTCGGCAATCGGCGTCGTCTCCTGCTGGATGTGGTCCAACTCGTAGAGCAGCGAGTCGAGTTTCCCAAGGCTACGCTGCCGCTCAACGACCTGCTCCAGCCTGTCAATCTCGCGCTGCATCATCTCTGCGTCTTGGTCAGCCTCGGCAAGACGCTCCTCCAAGGTTGAGATGTAATCCTCGCACGAAGCCTCGGTGTCCCGCACCCGGGCAATCTCCTTGCGGAGCTCCAGGATGATGGTGGCGTTTTTCTCCTCGCCAGACGTGTGCCCGTCGAGTTTGGACTCCAAGTCGTGCAGGTAGTTCTCGGTACTGGCCTCGCGGTCCATCAGCTTCTGTAGCCTCGCCTGCAGCTGGGTGTTGATGGTCTCGGTGTAGGCGCACTTGGTCTCCTTTTCCAACAGCGAGGTCTCGGTATTAGAGAGGGTCGCACGGGTGTTGGCCAGAGAGTGCTCCAGAGACTGGATCGTCTTCTCGTACTCCAACACGACCTGCTCGACGGCCTGGGCAAAGCTGTTTGACCGGTTCAGGCGCTCGGTGGCACTGTCGCCCAAACTGCCCTCGTGCAACTGGTTCTCGGCAAACTCGTTGTCGCGGGCCTTGGCCATCTCGGCTATGAGCTTCGCGTGCCGCTGGGACAGGGCCGTGTAGTTCTCCTGGGTGTCCAGCAGCTGATTCTGCAGCTCCACCTCGCGCTCGTTGTGCCGCTCGGACCTCTCGCCTGCCGTCTGGGTGCGTCGCTCGCCCCCGCCCCGTTCTGCACTCCGGATTTGCTCGCGTAAGAATGCGACCTCGGCCTTGAGACGATCGATAATGGCCTGTTTGTCGCCCTCTTCCACCTGCTGGATCCTCGGCTTGCTCTGGATGGCTCGGGCCCTTTGCGCATATTGCACCGTGTTGAGCGTCTCGCTAAGATGGAATTCTGCAGGCGTCACACAGGCAATCATGTATGTGATTGCGTTCCCGCCGAGTGAGTCCTGGAGCAGCCGGGTGAGCTTGGAGTCCCGGTAGGAGACGTGCGACCCGGCCTGGCGTGACGAAAGCTGCGAGATGACCTTGCCCAAGGCAGCCAGCCCGGCGTTGATCGAGATGCCCTCCTTGGCCCGTTCCCCTTGCGCGCCCGTGTTCTTTAGACGTTCGCTGCCGGCTAAATCGACAAAGTGCATCTTGCTGTCGGTCGTCACCCAGGCTTCGCCCCCCGTCATCGCCTCCAGCGGCACCGAGAATCGCTTTTCGGCTCCCTGCGCTGCCTGCAGCTTGTTCTTGCGCTGCACTAGATTCAAGCTGAACACGGCATGTGAGCGTGATGACCGGGCATTGATGGCTGTCGCATCCGTTTGTCGCAGTACCGAACCCTGGTTCAGCACATTCATCAGATCATCCACGGAATTAATTTCAACCTGCTGCAGACCAGTGAGAAGAATGTTGCCCTTGACATCTTCGCGGATGGTGACATTGCCGCGCTCACTCGCCGGCACATGTTCAGACACCAGGAGGTCCCGAAGATGTTCATTGTAAATTTCGACATATGTCGCGCGCAGCGTCCATGTCTTCTCTCCCCGGGGCTGGTTTGCAGCTTGCGTCGAGTACCGGGAGGGCGTACGAAGCTGTGACATGGATGCTCGGTTCGGGTTCCCCTTGGGTCCATCGAGCTTCTCAAACAGTGCGGTCGCAGCACGTGGGATAACACCTAGAGTTGAAGGTTAGCGACGGCTGCGCGTGGCCGGGGCTCTCCTCGGCCATGGTGGCACAAGAAAAGTCTACTCTGTCCCCAAAGATAAATATGCATATATGCTTAAGCGCACTCACCCATTACTTCGAGGTCAAGTTGCTCGTCGGGGCCAGAAGTGCCCATTGTGTACGACTTGCCGGCGCCGGACTGGCCGTAGGCGAGCACCGAGACATTGTAGCCCTGGGTAAATGTGTCGACGCATTCGCTCAGGTACTCCCAGACGCCCTCCTGGTCGACTTCGGGGCCAAACACCTTGTCGAACACGAACAGCTTGCGTCCTTGTGGAGAGTCGATTGCCAGGCCAGTCCCGGATTGAACCTGGACCATAGATCGCTGGAAGCGCTGGGGAATGAGCTCGAAGCCGGGATCGGTGGCTCTCAAGGGTGGGCGAACGCGAACGGCTGCATAAAGAAGAGTGATGTCAGATGCGGGTGCTCCCGTGCAAGGTGCCTGGTGCCTTGTGCCTGAAGCAGCATGCGCGAGTCAAGCTTCGTTGTCGCAGCTCGCAAGGTGCTTCTGGGCGAGTGGGGATGGATAGCTTGGATAGGTTGGATAGGTACTCACCAACTTTGACCGCGGTTTTGCTCTCATCGTCGGATGCCCTGCTTCCACCGCCGGCCTTACTCGATATGCTCATGCGGCTGTTGCTCCTGGGCGCTGGTCGGACCATGGCGCTCAATGGGCGCTGCGGCAGTGTGGCCGGCGATGCTGGTGGTGAGCTGGCCATTTCGGCGGGAAGCGAAGGGGCGACAGCTGCTGCTTTAAGGGTATTTATTTATATGGTACGCTGGTTTTTTGGGTGCCGCGACGTGACGTGGAGGCGGGCGGGCCGCAGCTTGTCGGCGCCTGCTTTTTCGATGGCGGCCGAACCAGTTGCTGGGTCACTGGGCGCTGATCGCTGGTCGCTGGTCGCTGGTTGCTGGTTGCTGCTGGGCAGTCGCGAATGACGGCACAGCACCTGCGGCAGTGAACGGCACGGGTGCTTAATCGCCTCGCGGCAGAGCAGGCGAAGTTGGCGGATAGGCTGCTTGCTGTCTGGCTGACTGTTTGGAATGCAGCAGGCAGAATGGAACGGCAACAAGACCCCGCGAAGGAGGATTATGCTTCCGTCATCTGGGCTGTGCCAGAAACGAAGATTTTTTTTTTTCTTTCGGTGCCGGTTTTCCTGACCTGCCGTCTTGTTTGCGCGGGTATCGTTTTTTGTGACGGGGAAAACGCTTTGCCCACTCGCTTGCTTGTCCAAGACACACACACACACCTCAAGCTTGAAGAAGTAAGCGCAGCGTACGGGCCACGGGGAGGAGCGTTAAACGGGAGAGGCCCTTGTTTATTTGATTGCGAGGACCTAGGACCAGGGTACCGCAAATTGCGAGCGCGTCCCCTGAAAGCGCGGAAAGAGGGTCGAAACGCTGATTGGAATCCCTGCTGGGCTTTCCAAATCAAGGGTATTAAAGCTGGGGTGGTCTGGGTCTAGTCTGGGGCTGCGACTGGATCGAGAGTGGGAGCACGCTTCTCCGCGAAAACTGCCTGCAGCCTGAGTCGTCGACTTGTTCAGATACCCGAGCGGCGTCGTCGAGTGAAAGCCGGTGTTGGGGACTGACTGGGCAGAGGAGGATGGATATACAGGTACAGGATACGGGATAATTAGGTACAGGAGCCAAAGCACACCTAATTAGTGACAGAAGAGGCTCTGAGGACTCACGGGCCAGGAAGACGGGACGAGAAGAAGCAAATGGAAGTCTTCTAGCAATGAAGCAGATGGGCGATGGGCGGGAGAGAGCAAGGAGGGCAAAATCCGACCGTTTCGTCCGACTACTGCGTAAGGTAACGCCCACTGACACTGACGAGCTATTACCCTATGCGAGCACCGAGTCCAGTGCAAGCGGCGGGAAACCGAATGCCAGTGCAGCATTGTGAGGTCAACGAGGTGCGAGCCCAGCAAAGGGGGAGGCTCTCTGCTAGGCCGAACTGGGTGCCCGACCTTGGGGGTTCCAGGTTCGTACCTTCCATCTTCGATGGCACCATGACCGCGCATGGGCAACCCGTAGTGCAACCTTCGCCAGTTACAGGTCGTTGGGTTCCGAATCGGGTGGGCTCAGGTACCTTCCACTGGTAGCCAAGAGACCGGCTGGGCCTGACTAATTCATTGCCTAGGTTCAATGCTGGGTGGTGGTGATGCTTCTTTTTTTTTTCTTGCACCGCCGTCGAGCTGATATCTGAAATTCTACACAAGCTCAGGGGCGATTCAGGAGGTTTTTATCAAGGAAAAAGAAAATAACCTCAGCGCAGTCCACAATGGTTGGATGTTTGTGTTGCATCGCTTCTACGGTAGTGGGCACGCATGGCTTACACCACACGACACGCTGGGCGACGGGAGACAAGCATTGCACACGCGCAAAGGTCCTGTCGGCCCTCGTTTGCACCGCTCGATTGGATGTGCCTTTTTGGTGCTCAGGGGTGCAGGAAAACCAACGGAACGGTCAGATGTGAATGGACAGGACGAACTGGTTAGCTGCATCGGTTCCACCACCCAAGGTGCTAAGCCCAGTCAAGCCCGCGTCGCACTTTGCTATCTGCAGGCACGCCATTGCACGCACCAGTGCACCACTCACATCAACGCCACAAACCCCCGTCCAATCACCAGCCGCCCCGGTTCGGCGTTGGCGTTGCCTCGACTGGCCAATTCTGGCTTCTTTGTTCCGAGATGGGGGTTTCCCAGTGTCTCTCTCAAGATTCGAAAATTTTCAGCGGGCTGAATAGGGGTTCAGTTCGGGATCCCAATAATAGGGCTTATCAGAAGCCCCCCAGACCAAGACCAAAAGGACCAAATCAGGGTGTTGTCGGTGACAAGCGCATCATTCATGCGACTGGGGCCACCAAGAAAAAGCAAACACCAACAAACGGCGAGTGAGTGAGGGAGGGAGTGGGAGGGGAGCGGCAGAGTGGCAGGAGTGGGTATGATCCTCCCTCGGGTTTCCTCCGCCCCCGCTTCCTCGAAACACAAAAAAGCATTGACAAGTTTATTGGGACCTGGGAAGTTTGGTAACCCGTGATGGAAAGAGGGACGCCGCCCACTGCTGCCAAGTTGAAGTTGGAGGATCCGCCTCCCTTCTTCTCTCCGCATCCTCCGCCTGCCACTGCCTGCCCAGGAGCCAGGGCTTTTCGCCTGCTTCCATTCTTGCCCTGCCAGCCGGTGCAGAGGCTCGACCGCGCTTCGACTGGTCGGTCGGTCCCTCGCATGCGCTAGAACCAAGCTTGAGGATCGCCGGCTCTTGGACGTTGCTCCACACTTTGTTCGGACGGCGAGTCTCCAAAGACAGACAAATCGCCGTAGTTAGCCGTGCTACTAGCTGAAGTCGTCGACAAAGCCCTTCGAGAAGTGCGTAGTACGTATACGTATAGTCCACGGGACGGTCACCTTAGCTCGACCGCTTCCCCGAGGATGCGTTCTCGAACCTCTTTGCATTGCGGGGGATGCGTCAAACCACCCCGTCATATCAGTCCGACAATAACCATTCAGATGGGATGATAGGCGGAACCGCCATTTGGCATCTTTGGAATGCTTGGAGATGCTTGCGCAAGCCGCCAATTTGCTGTCCTGAGCAATGCACGCCATGACAATCGAGTACCATCTCACGCATGTAACTTTGCTCAACCACTCGTAATGCATGAGCACACCTCCCCTCCTTCGTCCGAAGTTCAAAGTCGTTTCCATGGCCCATATGCTGTCGTTGATATGCCGACGATCACGGCATTTTGAAACTGAAAGCTGGGAAACATGCGACATCTGTGCTGCGAGAAAGCCGGGCACGTGGGAGAGGAGCAAAGTTCCATCGGTAACAGGCGATCGCTACACTTCTGGTAGATCGCGACTGCAGTGAAGCATCATCGTGTGCGCCTTGAAAGATCCCGAACTAGCAGAAATGTTCCACAAACTGGAAGAGGTATCCCTGGAGCGGGGAGTCACGGACTTGCTCAGAAGTGGCCATGCGGCACGAAAAGGGACGGCAAAACATGACCGACCAGTCACAGACCGCTGGGCCGACCGTTAATGGTCAAATCCGGCCGACATGTCCCTCTCCATCCGGCACTCCGGCCGTTTGTTTATGATGATGCGGTCCCGAAGAGAGTTTGCAAAAGAAGGAATGAAGGGGGTTACCACGTACAATCCCTTGGCTTTCCTTATCTCGAGCCAGCACAGACGATCGTGGGCTGCCCAGCTTCCCTAAACAGTTGGGCTGTCGATTGTGATCCGAACGTTGGCGGTGGGTTCTGTGGAATTGCAGGGCGACAGTGACCCCACCGCCCTGAAGTGTCGCAAAGCACACACCTGCAACTGGTTTGTGCTTGTGATTGTGATTGTGCCCGCCACCGGGAATCCCTGCTCTTACTGATGTGGGCTTCCATCCTCCATGTCACTCGAAAAATGCGCTCGACCGTGCGCAATTGAGTTGGCCAATCCCGTGTAGGTGCTCAGCATCAGCATGGTCTGACCGCGCGAGGAGGACCCCATCCACATCCTCCGGCCCACGTGCGGGTATTCCCCGAGAGCCGACGAGGAAGGAAAATCAAAGAGACTCGAGAAGACCGATCGGTGTGATGGCGATCAGTGAGGCGGTGGTTGAAACGAACTTGGCACCTGGCGGGAAAATTGTGGACGTCATCCCAGCTTCCCAGCACGCCAAAACATCCGCACCGACGACCGAGAACCGTACGATTTGCTGAAAAAGGTGAGGCACTAGAAGGTCGGTGGGCGTAACCAGTAAAGCAGAGTTCAAACAAACCGACGATCCCAGCTTTTAAAGCTGGAGTGCTGCGAGTTAAAATTGCATCCTTGCGGTTCAGGTTAGGTTCTGTGGTGCAAACCGAGAAATTGAATGCTGACATGAATAACCATTCGGTCCGTTCCGGCTGGGTTGACAAGCAACGACGGGTTAGGTGAGAAGGAGAGGATGACCTCCCTCTACCCACCATCGGTCACGTGCGTCGTGTCTAGTTCGTGCCTTCCCGTCGCGTCATATTGTCTGTGCTTGCTGGGCGTCCGCTACCCACTTGGCACTTGCCGCGAGATGCAACCGAGATCAATGGCTGACTTCAATGCCCTGGTTGGCAACACGGACGGCTCGTAACTCTAATCAGACCTCAGACGAGCCCCTCGTCCACCACCAGGGCAGTCCACTTCGGTCTTTGCCTTTCCATTTCGCGTGACAAGTGCATATGGGTATGAAGCAGCCTCGCGGTCACTACAATGCCCGTCGAGTTCATCTCCCTCCTCTCCAGCCCTGAAGCTGGGGCCTCGTCCCCACCCAGAGCCAAAAAGACAACAAATTCGCCCCCCGCCAGACCAAGTCTTCCCTCGCGAAGACTGGGCTACGACGATGGCCACGACGATGAATTCGACGATATCCTAGATCTGACCGATGACAAGCTGCCTCAGAAGATTCGCATAGGGCCCGAGTCCGCCACTGCCCCCGGCAATGCAGCCAAGAGGGACATTCGCAATGACGACTGGCTACTCTCAGACGACTTTGGCATTCCCGCGGATGCTCATCCATCCCTTCGTGACATCGACCATGGCCCTGCCCCGAAGCGACAGCGCTTAGCGACTACCATCAATAGGCTTGGTGGAGGGCGAGCAAGCAAGTTGGCACAGTCAGGGGATTCGCCTGCCAATAACTTCGCTCGACCAAGAGCTCACCAGCCATCCGGTGGACTGAACTCCGCTCTGGAGGACATTGAATTTTCAAGCCCGCCCCGGTTGAACACCAGCCGCTCCAAATCGAAGCCTACTAACCTAGACGACGATGATGATCTCTTCGTAAATTCCTCTCCACGGGGAAAGGAGAATACGCGGGATGTGCCAAGCATAGCAGATGACTCCGACCCCTTCGCGACCAGCCCAGTCAGAGCCCCCCGCAAACAGCCGCCATCTCCCAAGAAAGCTGCTGCATGGGATCCTATCTCGAGCTCGCTCCCGATCCCGGCTCGTGACAGGCCTGCAAGCCAACGTCGTCCTCTGCAGAGAAGCCGTTCCGAGGTGATCATTCTCGACGACTCTGATGCTTCCGCCGGCGACCAGGGGCTCTCTGAAGAAGACGACTTTCCTGACATCGCTGATATCGATATCTCGGATGCCACACTCATTGCGCCTACGAGAAAAGCAAAACCTCCGCCACGGAAACCCGCTGCCCGCCCACCATCAAAGGCGCCAAGCAACCCAAGACCGAGACCGGCGGCATCGGCGCAAACCGCCGAAGAAAAGGCTGCCGCACGAGAAGCCGAGAAGGAGCGCAAGCTTCAGGAAAAGGAACGCGCAAAGGAGGAGAGGGTGCGCGAGAGAGAAAAGGCCGCTGCACTAGCAGACGTCAACAAAATCCGCACTGACAAGAAAGTCTCGGCTCCCGAGATGATCGTCGACTTTCCGAGCACGCTCAACCACGTAATAAAGCTGCAAGCCGAGCAGCTACTCAAGGACCTCGACGTCGAAAGCACCACATGCTCCTGCCCCGTCAAGAACGTGGTCAGGTGGCGACGCAAGGTGCGCAGCGTCTACAACGACGAACTGGGCATGTGGGAGCCTGCCCCCGCGCGGGTCGAGCCCGAGAAATACGCCATGGTCCACCTGCTCGCCGCCGAATTCGTTGACCTCTCGCTCGACCCTAGCGGCGAGGCTAACACCCTCGAAGCACACGTCCTCCGCATGAAGCGCCACTTCCCAGACCACTCCATCATCTATCTGATCGAGGGCCTAACGCCCTGGCTGCGCAAGAACCGCACCCTCTTCGAGCGCCAGTACGCCGCAGCCGTGCGCGGCGGTGACGGCCAAGACGCCCAACAGCAACCACCATCCACGGCGCGCCGTCGCAAGCCCAAGGCCAACGAACCGCAAGAATACATCAACCCAGACGGCGTCGAAGACGCACTCCTCCAGCTCCAAGTCCTCCACGGGGCCCTGATCCACCACACGGCCGCACCCGTCGAGACAGCCAAGTGGATCGCCGTCTTCACGCAGCACATCAGCACGGTCCCCTACCGGCGCCAGCGCGAGGAGAGCAACGCCGCCGCGGCGGGCTTCTGTATGGAGACGGGCCAGGTGCGCACCGGCGACGGCGCCAAGGACACGTACGTGCGCATGCTGCAGGAGATTGCGCGCGTCACGGCGCCCATTGCGTGGGGCGTGGCCGGGGAGTTTGATACCGTGGCGGAGCTGGTGCGCGGCCTGGAGGACGAGGGGCCGCTGTGTCTTGAGGCGGTGCGCAAGGGCGCGAATAAGGATGGGGCGGTATCGGATCGCGCCGTCGGGCAGGCGGTTAGTCGCCGGATACACAAGATTTTCACGGGGACGGACGAGACGAGTACGGATGTGTGAGAGGGGGAGTGTCGGCTGTGGTAGGATTTATGATGAGACGTGGCATGACGACGATGCTTTGCTGCTCTGGATCTCCCTCGTTTGGTGGGGATTTGACTGGTTGATATTATGCTGGAGCAGTAAGGGGATGGATGAATGACTTTGTAGTATATTGATTAGTTAACTACCTGGTATGCAGGAGGGTGACTACCAGGTGTCATAATCGTCGATAGTATGTGTATATAAGTCGCCGAGGTACTGAGTAGTAAATAGCCATTGACACTACGATGAACTCTCCGTCAAACCAACAAAATGCAATGGGATATAATCGAGACGACGACATGGTTGATTCCTTCTCCAACCATCGAAATACCGAATCCAGTCTCGTGAAAAAGAAATAGTGTGAAGGAAAAGAAAAAAGGAAGAAAAAGAATGTCATAAGAGGCTCTACCCAGCAAACCCGCCGCCGCTGATGGGAAAGAAAGAAAGAAGGCGAACACGACGCTATGCATCCATCCATGCATCCATGCAAATGCCACATAAACGCCCTACGCCTAAAAAGGGGGCCAAAGACTGCGACGCTATCGCAGGAGACCACCCCCTCTCGCCGTGGTGGACGCCGGTTTGCCGCTCGTCGAGGCGGAGGTGGTGGTGGTGGTGGGGGGTTTTTGTTGTTTCTCGTCAATGTCGTTGTAGCCGCACATCATCTTGGTGAAGTGGTAGCGGGCGCCTGTTATGCTCTGTTTTTGGGGAGTTGGAGGTTAGACTGTTGGTGTTTGTTGTTCTGTGCGTGTCTCTCTTTCTCTCTCTGTGGCGGCGTTCATTGTGCGGATGTGTGTGGTGTATATAACACCTGGCACGGATGATGAGGAGGGAAAGGGGCGGGGGGGGGGGGGCAACTCACATCTCCTGTACTCTGTGCGTACATCATCAGCAGCTCAGGGTTCTCTAGGAAGGCGATGGCCGTTTGACGGCGCTCGATAGCGGCGAAATCTTCCTTGCCGATGCTTTGGATTTTTGTTATTAGCAAGGGGGTGTTGAGAGAGAGAGATGAGGAGCTAGGTAACAAAAAACTCACCGGCGACCGCCCATTCGCCTATGCAAGCTGACATCCGTCTCATTGTCGCTCAGGTCATCGCTGTTGTCTTCAGAGCCGTCGGTGGACTGGGAGGGGTCTTTGCCCCGGGCCTGGCGGTCTCGCATCTGCGGTGTGAAGGCTGGGTCGCCACCGTCGTTGGCCGATGATTTGGACAAGGACAGTCGCGGTTGGGTGGAGAGCTGGCGCGGAAGGTTGCTGCCGCTTCCGGCCGTGTGATGCGTCGAGCCGGAGCCGGAGCCGCTGCCGTTGCCGTCACCGCCGTGGGGTGACGAGGAGCTTGAGGGGCCGCCGGGTGCTGACATGTTTTCCGACTGTTTCGACCGTTTCTGGTTCCGAGTTCTGGGGTCCCCTTCGTTGACGATACGGGTTCCTTTGCTATGCTCCCTCGACACGTCCCGATTTGGTTCGTATGACGTGTGTCTCAAGAGGCAAGGAATTCGACATGCGCAGGGCGAGCCTTGTAGCTCACGAGCACCTTGGGCAAGTTGGCGAGGCGGGCGGCGAACTGCTGTGTCTTTTTGGACTCGAGGGGAAAACGACAAGGGGATTGTTTTGAAAGCGCAGTGCAGGTGCTTTCATGACGACGTGCGTGCGGGGCTTTATCTGTATTATATTAATTCACAAAAACTGCACTGCCAGCTCATCGGCCCCTCATAGAATTTACAGGTGGTCAGGTATTTCGTTTTAGCTTTGAACTAGAAGTTGCATGTCGCTGCATTCTGTCGTCCGACGTGACTTCTCGTTCTGTCACCCTCGACATTACTGTGATAGAGTAAACAATAGGTGGCGAGGTGGGGCTATGAAACAACCTCGAACCGATCTTGGCGCCAAAACCGCCGGGGAGGCACCTTCCTCTCCTTTTCCGCAAACTTCAATACGCACCCGTCAGGCCACGTACCTACCAGATACGTTTCTCAATCTTAGTATTTGCAGACGAGAAGGAGCTATCAAAGTTCCTGCCAGAATCAAATGTGCTGCTCTCCTACCAGCAGACGTGGCTTTACTCGTGCTGCATCTTCCCGTCGAAGCTGCATGGGGCACATAGACAAGAGGACGATGAGTGGGGCCACGGGGTCGGATGACAATGGCGATTGTCCGGGGTACGGGCCGTTTATTTTTCCCTCTGTTTCCTTCTCCGTCTTTTCCCCAAAACCAAGTGTGTCAGTCTCACAGGCAGCATGGATGTGTGAGGTGGTGGATAGGTGGGGCGCTCTGCATCTCACGACAAAACGACAGGCAGTTTGGAGACAAGAGCATCATCCATCCGCCTCACTCCTATCCACGCAGATAATCGATGTAGGTGTGTATTGGCTAGAGAGGAGAGCAATTCGCTGCCCCGGTATTTCCTCCGAGGCTAAGGTCCTTGGCCATAAAGCAACCGCGCCTCATTCGCCGCATGCTGGCTTCTCGTCCAAGCTGCGACATACATGTAGTAACTTGGGTGTATAACAGCAGTAAGCAACTTTGTCCCGCAACAACAAAGTGCTGCTGCGTTCTCAACACGGCTCGGCTTTTAGAGTGTTCGTATGGACAGCCAATGACGTTTTCCTTTTTGAGCTTCTTGCGCCCTTCATCGTTCACGTTAATACTGCATCAAACCACACAACTCAACAGCCAGAGCCTCAACATCACCACCCAGCAAACGGAACCAACATCCACCTCGCATGACCCAAATGACATACCATATCTCCTCCAGCTAACTGCCCAATTCAACTTACACATTCACCAAAATCCTTCCTAAAATCCACTCACATTCCCTTCAACCCCTCCACAAAGAAGCCCAAACACCCCTCCCCTAACTCTCAACAGCCAACGCCTTAACACCAACCAACTTCGCCCCCTTCCCCTTCCCCTCCGTCGTGACAACCCAATACTCAGCCTTGACCCCGCCCCTAGCCACACGATACACGCGCACATCGTTGCCCTCGCCCGCGGCCCGGACGGCGTCGATGATGTCCTTGTACTGCCCTTGGCTGTCCCAGTCGATGGGGTCTAGGATCTCGATCTCGGCGGACTTGGGTTCCCAGTGGTTGATGAGCTGTGCGAATTCGACTTGCCGAAAAGAATCACAACAAATTAGCTCTCTTGTAACAACAGTACGTACGTACGTACGTCACCGCGAAAACCGAATACAAACAAACCTCAAGTAGGGAAACAGGACAAGGTTAAAGAACCACGAAAAAGAAAAAGAGAAGAAGAAGGAGAAAAGAGAGAAGAGAAACAAGTAGAACAAAACTCACCCTCATCAGGCAATCCCTTCCCACCCTCATCCCACCCAAGCGCAACAGGCACAAACGGCTCGTCCGCATCGCTCATATAAAACGCATCCCTCGTAACTTTGACCAACGGCTCCGGAACCTCGACGCCCTGCTCGGTAGCCTTGAACACCTTCTCCCCGGCACCACCAGCATCACCACTTGTCTCCGTAGTCGCAGCCTTGGGATACCCCTCCTGCGGGTCCTGGTTGGCCTTATTCAGAAAGTTCATGTAATCGTCGTCGGACGCCATCTTGTTTTCCGCAACCCTACTCGTGCTCGTGCTGAATCTCTGGCGGCGCGCTTTGAGGAGTTGTGTAGAGGGGGAGGAGGTTGGTCGTTGGAGGGTGCGATCAGCGACAGCAGCGCGGAGGCGAGGTGTAGATTGCGCTTGTCGTCGTCGGTGCTGCAGCGAGTAGGCAAGACTTTTTGCGGTGAGGTTGGTATTGGTAAAGCGATTCGAAGCAGAGGCAGAAATCGAGAGTTGGCGCCGTGATATCGCAAGCGGCTGTCGTTGAATAAGAACCTTGTATAAAGATTGATCGAGGACACGGCGGGAAGGTGGGATCATGGCGTGTGTAGGTGGTTTTGTACCTAAGGTATGCGGGTGGGCGGGCTGTATAAAACAAGAGAGCTGCAGCGCGCTGCTTGCTTGGCTACCTCAGGTGATGATGTAATTTCGGTCACAGTCACAGGCGGGGCTGCCGTTTCTGGTTCGTTCAAAGGCCATTCCATTCTAACCCCGCGCAAACTGATCCGCCGCTATCCTTGCTAAGAAATCGTGGGGCAGCGGGTGGGTGCTGAATTACAACGTCAAGAACTCAATTGCAACAGCATGAAAGCGGAAAACATAGGTTTTCTTAGATAGGATTCCTGACGTATATATACACTCGCCGTAATGACACGGCGAGCACAAGTATCAAGACAAAAGAGGCTGGAATGGATCGTAAGATATTCCCACAACATTAACTGTTTGACACGCACACGGTACGCCGGGAAAAATACGAAGCAACGCTCAACATGGAAACAAGGTCACATAATATCACACAGACGTTACGGCAATGAGTTCATTTCTCCTATTCCTCTTCATGCAGCTACCAAGCTGAATATGCAGGTATAAATATCCGTATTGCCCATGAACCGAAGAGCAACAAGAAAGCCGTAACACCAATGCCGTTTGTAAAAGACTAGAAAGAACAAGCTGCTGCGCTCTAAGCGCTGGCAACAAGATCCTTCTTGAGGGTACCCTGGAAAGCCTTCTTCTCGGCAGGGGTCTGGAAAGCACCGTGTCCGAACTCGGACGAGGTGTCGATCCACTTGAGCTCAACCTTCTCCAGAGCGCGTCTGGAGGTGTGGATGAACATGGACTTGCGGAGAGTCATGACTCTCTTCTTGACACCGGGGACGGAGCCCTTGACCATGACGAAGTCGTTGTTGATCTCGCCGTAACGGACGAAGCCACCCATACTGTTTCCCACATGTTAGCATACGAATCCGTCGTCGTCGTCCATTCTACCAGGCAGGCAAAAAAAAACTTACGGTGTGATGGTCTTCTTGGTGATGTCCAGCTCGGTGGCGGCGTTGTCATCAGCATCACCCTTGCCGATGCGGTAAACCTTGTGGTTGACCGAGGTACGGTGATGGTAACCCATCTGACCGGCACGGGCAACAGTCCACTGGACGTGGGAAGGATGCCACGCTCCGATACAGGCGACCTTGCGGAGACCCTTGTGGGTCTTACGCGGAAGCTTCTTGGTTCCCCATCTGGCGGTAACACCAGAGTAACCGTGACCCTTGGTGACGGCGATGACATCAATCATCTCGTCCTGCTCGAAGATGGAGTCGATGCCGACGGGCTTCTCGAACAGAGCAGTGCCGAACTCGACCTTGTCAGCGACGGAGCCGCCGTTGAGCTGGATCTCCATAAGGTGGGCCTTCTTCTGCTTGAGGGGGTCTTGCGGATCTGGGTGTGGGCCAGAACGCGGACAACAGTGCAGTACTTCTTGATACGCTCAAGCTCGCGGGTGATGGACGAGCCGCTGTTGTCGGAGTGCTTCTTGGCGTACTTGGTGAAGGCCTTCTTCTTGGACTTGTACCAGTTCTTGTAGAAGCGGCGCTTGACCTCGTCGGACAGATGCTCAGCCCAAACGGTGGTCAACGAGCGGAGACCGCGGGGAGTCTCGATGTACTGTGCGTGTTATTAGGATACGCCGCCTCTTCAAAACCAGCTGGACGGCAAAGACTTACACCAACCAGACCCACAACAATCATCTGTGAAAGATGTTAGCCATTGACATAATAGAAGCCAAGCGGGCTGTGTTGCGCGTACAGGTGGGGTATCAATGATAGTCACAGCCTCGACCACCTCCTTCTTGTGTGCCTTCGCGCCGGGACGGTCGAGGTCGCGGACGATCGTGGTCATGCCAGCCTTGTAGCCCATGGCGGCGGTAAGGTGGACCGGCTTCTTGGGGTCATCCTTGGGGAACCTGCGATGGAAACCAATGTCAGCGTTGTGATCTTGATGTCGCAAATCGAGAAAGTCTAATCCAGATCGAAGCTGTTTCTGTCCACTTACGACTTGACCTTTCCTCTGTGGCGGGCAGCACGCTTGCGCGGCAAGAAAGCCAGCGAACCGTGGCGAGGAGCCTCAAACTCTGCATTCAGTCAGCATCGATATTCATCATGACCGGTGGTTGCTTCCAACTCGATGAGGAAGAATTGGTTTCCGGACGCAAGTCTTGCGACATCGTGCCCTCGAACCCATTGTCCCTTGCGCGATGAAATGACAACTCGTAGGCGTGGCCGTGGCCGTAGATAGGACGTCGGTAGGTACTCACTACGATGAGACATGATTGCTGATGTCGGGTTAGTTGGAGTGGGAAAGAAAGTCAGAAGTCCGCCGCGACAAGAAAAAGAGCTTCGATAGCAATTTGGGTAGGCTAGCAAATTTGTGTGGGAAGCAGTGGACGCTCGGGCCATGTGAAAGCGGAGCCCTGAAAAGTCAACCCTACCCCACTTAACAGTCCATTATGGTACTGGCACATAACCGGACAACGCTGTCCGGGGTTATCCGTACTGTGCATGGTGTAACCCCAGCTGGTGAAAGACGGCTAGAGAAGATGGCATCGGTCAGTAACCATGGCCTCTGAAATACAAGTCAGGTAGCTACTCGAGGTCTCTGCAGGATGGAATTACGTCTGTCATGGCTCCGAAAACAGGCATTGGTTAACTGCATGAGGTTTGTAACTGGGAAACATGTAAGGATTCATTGTATCGCGGTCCTTGCTCTGCATCAAGTCTTCCGAGGGGGGGCTGGAGGTTCTTATGATTTAGCTATCTCACCCGAGAGCACAGGTCAGATCCGCATCATCGCCTACCTATCTCAATTCAAGTTTATTCACCAAGTCATATGCAGAAACCACAGCAAGTATCACGATCTCGAACAGCTAGGCGCTTGTAGATTGATTTCATTCCGCGAGGAGGTATTAAACTAAAGCAAAAGGAAATGTACGAATAAGCGGGATACAACAAAACGCGAGGCCGGGGCCGCCTCGCATTATCTGGACAACACGCTCTAAGCTCGATTGAACTCCAGGAGCGCTTCCTTCCAGACGTACATTGCCACCAAACCATCAACAGGGCGTGTAGGAGGAAGATGCTTGCAAAATCAAAACCGGGCCACCAAGGGCGTACAAAAAACCAAGACAACAGTCAAAATAAGAAGAAGAAAAAAACAGAAAGGCCCTGTATTGGCCTCTTCGTTTCCCATTCCAAACGGAAAAGAAGCCAGCCAACTGTCCAGCCGTGAACCGAGACGGGCGAAAACACAATTTGCGTGAGCAGCTGAGGAGTATAAGACTGAAAACCAGAGAGGCCGCTATCAATGAAGAAGGTGTAGCCCTGATGAGTATGAAATGACACGCTTCATCCGGCAAAATTTCTAACTGCCCTCCACCTTTTGTGCCATCATGCCGTTGATGCTGGCGCTGGTTGGGGTTCCGTTCTTCATCTCGCTGGTGGCGGAGCCGGGGCCTGATGTAGGACCAGAGATGATGCCAGCCTTCTTATCCTCCTCGCCGCTATCATCGTAGTCCTCATCGACGTCCATCTTACGCGCGGCTCTCTCGGGCTCATTCATGATAGCGGGGTGGGGAGCGGGAGGATGATCCATGCGACGCTCCTCCGGGGGAGGTGGGTAATCCTTAGGAGCCGGACCAGGCTGGGGTCCTGGACCCTCATGGATCAGATTCTGCATCGGGGCTGGGCCCTGCTGCATCGGCGGCAAGTGGGCAGGAACGGAGTGTGACTGGGGATGATGAGCAGCATCTGAGGGGTGGTACCCTTCGTTGGCATGGCGCTGCTCTTCGGCGCGGCGCATCTCCTCAACTCTGCGCTGCTCCTCAAGACGGCGCTGCTCTTCAAGGCGACGCTGCTCTTCAATGCGGCGCTGCTCTTCCAGCCGGCGCGGATCCTCCAGACGGCGGTCATCAAACCGGCGAGCCTCGGATGAGTTACGGCGGTACGGCTCAAGACGAGGAGGGGTCGATGGGCGACGGTGCCTCATGTCATCCATGCGCGCACGACTCTCCTCAGTCGACGGCTTCTTCGCCTCTCGCTCATCCTCCCACTCACGCATTCTCTTCGGGCCTACAGAAGACGGGCGCGGGTCGTGATCTCTATGCAGCCCAGGATCGACAGACATGCCAGGTTGAGGAGGATGGGGAACACCACCAGGTTCAGGGCCGCTGGGGCCAGCCTGCTCAGGATGCTGCGGATACGGTGGCTGGTGCTGCGGGTAGGCCGACTTGGGCGATGGCATCCGGCTGTCATGCATAGGGGGTCTACCATCATTCCTCGGGCTATTGGTGCGATACGGGGGCATGAGTGAGTTCGGGGGAGGTGGGCCGTTTGGACCCGGGCCCGTGTTGACATGGTGCACGGCAGCAGGAGTGGGACCAGCATAGTTCGGGTTCCGTATCCGTGGTGGGGGTTGCGACACCTGAGGTGGCTGTTGAGGCTGTTGCTGAGGCGGCGGGGGAGGAGCCGCGTAGTGCGGCTGAGGGGGAGGGGATGGTGGTCCTCGTCTCAATTGTTCCGGTGCCCGATTAACCTCTCCGTACGTCCTCATCTGTTGCTCCGGCCGAGGGCTGGGCTGCCGCGGAAGCGGGGGAGCTGGTCCGCGAAACGGCTCGCGATCTGAGGCATACGGGTTTGGCGGCTGAGGAGGAGGGTTGATATCAGAGATCCTTGCTCCCCAGGAGTTGGGACCGGGGCCAGGTCCAGGTCCAGGTCCTCCACCTGCGTTCAACATAGGCTGGGGAGGTTGAACCGGTGCTGCGGTCCCCGACCCTGCCCATTGCGGGCCGGGGGGACCAACTGCCCCAGAAGCCTGGTAGGCCTGTGGGTGAACATCGGTGGGCATTGGTGCTTGTCCTGGCGGGTTGCCACTGGACTGGCCGTTCCGCAACAGTTGCAATCTGGCCTTGATGTGGGGGTTCGAAGGATCCAGCTCAGCAGCTCTCTGGTACGCATCCAGGGCATCGCTGATCTGGTTGTTGCAAGATTCGTACTGGATCTCCGCGTTAGCCGCCGGCTAGCCATCGACAGGCAGCACGTGTGACACAGGGCAAACTTACCAGAGTACCCAGGTCATACCAAACTTCGGAGATGAACGGGTTCAGGCGGATCGCACGCGAGTATGCGTCAAGAGCATCGCGATACTGATTGATCTGGTAATAAAGGACTCCAATGGAGCACCAGAATGTAGGGTTCCGGCCGTCACGGTACACGGCCTGTTGATAGGCCTCGTATGCTTTGGGGTACTTCTGCTGTGACATGTAGCATCGCCCGAGGAGATACCAGCTTTGCGCGTCGGTGTTATCTGCCACGGGTTAGGGCCTGCCGGTTTGTAAGAGTTATGTGTTGGAACTCACCAGCTGAAACCGACTGCTGAAGATACTCTATGGCCCTCTCTTGGTTGTTGTAGCTGTTGCTCTGTTGGTGATGCAACCATCCAAGTTGCTGGAGGACCTTCGCGTGGTTGGCATCCCGGTCGAGCACGCGGAGGTACGCCGCCTTAGCGCTGTCATACTGCATCTTTGTTAGTGGCAAGCATTGTAACGGAGCGGGCCATACATACATCTTTTTGTTGTTCGTGGACATGGCCAATCTGGAACCAAATGTCCTCTTCGGTCAAAGGCGTCGGCGGCGAGTTGACAATGTATTTGAAGCACTGGAGACGAGGTTAGAGTCTTGGACATCTTGGTCAAAAAAAACATCCAAACATACCTCTAAAGATTGAGTATACTTCTGCTGCTGTTTATAGATTATTCCTAGTCGGAAGTAGATCTCATGGGCCTTGTCGAAATCTGGCTGCATCTGCATCACCTGAGAGAATGCCTCCTCTGCATGGTCCAGAGAGCCATATCGGTCGTAGAGGATACCAATGCCATACCAAAGCCTCGGTTCCTATGAATGGTGGTGTCAGTATGAAGTGTGACGACAAGACATTCCCTGGGGAAGGAGATATAAAAAAAAAACCAACCTTTGGGTTACGGAGATTGACCAGCGCAGACTGGTACGCAGCATAGGCTTGTTGGAGGTCATCCATCATCAGGAAGCAGTGTCCTGAGGATCTACAGTTAGCAAAAAAGCCGCGACGACTGAACGGCCGCTCGCCCTCATGCACCTACCAAGACTGCCCCAGGCCTCCCCATTGTTACTTTCTATCTTGAGGATAGCTTGTAGATATTCGGCGGCCTTCGGGAAGTCCTCGCGGGTCCTCAGAACCAGGCTCATGGCGTTCATGGCGGGGATGGACTGAGGATTCGCCCTCAGCGCATGCTCATAGGCCGCCATGGCCTCATCAAGGTTGCCCAAGAGCTCTGCCAAAGAGCCTGATGATGAAGGTTAGCACACAGACGGGTACAAGCCAGCCCAGCAAGGACCAGGGATTGCTCTGGGGGTGAGTTTGCGCATACCTATTTGAATCCACACAAGCTCTGTCAGCCCCAAGAGATTCGCGCGCGATGCATTCCACGCGCTCGTAGGCGGGGGAGGTCCGGGAGGCCCAGGAGGACCCGGGGGCCCATGATGCATCTGCATCTGCATCGGCGGGGAAGGGTGATGATTCGCCATGATATCTGGCGCACGTCGCGCAGCCAGCTTCTCGGTTATCGACTTTGCCAGTCGCGGCAACGGGGAAAGCGAGGTCTCAGGTGATGAAGAGCTGGTTGGCTTCTTGGTGTGGACCCTTCAGACAATGCCGACGTCCAACGTGTCCTACCGTGATGGATGCGATGCGCGCAAAGCAACCGACGCACGGAGCAGAGTGGATTGGGGTTCTGCGCACAAGACACTCGTGGCCGATGGCGATTGTATTGTCGCGGCGATGGTGATGCCAGAGGGTAATTCAAGTCCACCGTGGTTGGGGTTGTGGTTGGAGTTGAAGCTGAAGCTGAAGCTGACGGGGACCAACGAAAAGGACCGCTGCCTTCGCACTATTTCAAAGCTCGTCCCGGCCCAGAGAGAGGTCGGAGGGAAAAAGGGGGACGCTGACCCAAGGCAGGCAGCTTGAGGGTTGGGATCGATTGATGGAATGATCAAAGCGTGATTGTCCCGGTTCAGACTACAGATAACCGTTGATCCAGCATGGAGGTTGCCAGACGGTCGGGAGGCAGAAAGGGGGCAGGAAGCTGAAGGGAAGCAAGGGAAGAGATCCGAAGAGATCCTTGGGGCAAAGAAATCCAAGCATCGGGGGAAGGTACAGCATTTCGACCCGTCGCTCCTTGCTCACTCCCCTTACCCACGGGGACCCACTTCTTATTTTTCGCGGTACTCCCACGGTCGAACATCAATCAGGGACTGGGATGATGCGAGAAGTTGAGGATACCTGCGGCAGGGGGGGTGGCAGGACCCACAGTACATGAGGCGGCTTGAAAGCCTGTTACCCGCCATCTTAAAAAAGCGGTCTTGGAAAGCGGCGTGTCGAGATTGCCGTTAGCGGCAACGCTAAATTGACTCTGTGTCAGACCACAACAGGAAGTAAAAGCCTGCCTGCCGCATTCAAGCCTTGGAGGGAAACGACACATGCGTGTTCGGAAAAAAGCCGTGAATAATAATCGTTGCAGCCACAAAGCCGCACTGCAGCACGTTGAGACGAAAGGCATCATCAGGCCATTTGCTGTCATCAACCCAAGGCTAGGATTGCTTCCATCCCATCGTCTATCATCGCGTTCGCGCAGATTGATAATGACTCATCCGTCCCAAACGTATTTTCCAGAGTTTGATTTCCCCATCCGCATGCCCACCACCAACGTTGTGAGCTGCGGGTGTGTTTGGGGTTTTTATAGGTAGTGGAGAGGACGCGATGACAGGCAGCTTACCTGACCTGGGCTTGGGGACTTCCAGCCTCTCACTCGTTGGAGCAGCAGAATCCTTACCTTGGGCAAGTGCGTGCTAGACCAGTGTAGTGTAGGTTTCCATCCTCCGTTAGCTCCACGGTCCATTTAGCTCTGGAGTAGCCTCCATCGCTTCTTGGCGTGCCGCCCCGCAATCTCATCCGATCGTCATGTCGGCAAACGTCCAGCCAGCAGCAAGAACAATGGAGAGAGATAAGTCATCACCCGCATCGCTGTCACGGGATCGCGGATGCAGAAAAACCAAGGGACCTCAGACGAAAGGGGATATTTTTCCATCTCAGCGCGCAACTCCCAGGAAGTCATACGGGTAAGGTATTTATATGTTATTCAATACCTGCGTACCCAGGTACAAGCAGTCAGTGCAGATGGTCAGATAAGCAGATCAAAGTGTAGTGCAGTGTAATTATGTGCGTGCAGGTAGCCAAGGTGAAGGCGCCTGCCTGACGGGCGTTTCATCCCAAGTATTGTTGGTGGGTGCGACGTCCATGTTTCCCCCGTCCAGCCTCCAGCCTCCTCCCCGACGCTGCTGTCGTGCCTGGAGGACCACGGGCTGACATGTTCCTCCTAGGGCGGCATTCCAGGGTCAGCTTGTACCCGGTACGAGCCAGGCCTGTCTGGGCCGAGGACACCCCACAGGGGGAGGGCGTCTCCGGAGAGAGCGGCAACGCCATTCCTTTTGACTAGCCCGTCGAGCCTGTGCGGAAGGAGGCGCTCTGTGGCGACTGGTGCTACCCGTACCAGAATCCATGCATTCCGCCCGCATCAGCACCAAGCCAGACAGGGAACGTACCT
Organism: Cercophora scortea; assembly: GCA_033439705.1. Classification (NCBI taxonomy): domain Eukaryota; kingdom Fungi; phylum Ascomycota; class Sordariomycetes; order Sordariales; family Lasiosphaeriaceae; genus Cercophora; species Cercophora scortea. Next base: position 1,888,369 of record JAUEPO010000005.1, on the reverse strand, counting down.
CTCCACTAATAACCCGTACCCCCCTCCCGTCCTCCACACAGCCCAGCCGTCACCACCGCTGCAACGCAGAACCCTATCGCCGCAAATGAGGTCGAGGCCCGTAATTGGGGGCTTTGATAGTGCGGTGTGGTGTGGTGCGGGTGTGGGTGTGTGCAAGCCTACCCAACGCAAAGCTTTCACTCGTCATCGGAAAATAATCACGCTTCGATGCAAGCACGCACGCACTCTCTTCTGTCGCTGAATTGTTGCTGCTGGCCGGCCCAGACAGGCCCAGGGCATCCCCATCTCTGGCAGCTGGGTCCTTTTCCCTCCCTCTCCCCACAGAATGGAGCACGCCAAATAAAGTGTGAAAACGAGGTGCGCGATGCCGAGGAAATACGCACTGAGAAAAAAGCATGGGATGACATGAGAGCTATGGGGTTCAAAGACGAAAAACAAAAAGCTGGGTCCTGTCGTTGGTGGCCTCGGTCAGCGCTAGGACGCGTGCGTAACCCGCCTTGTCGTCCACCGTTGGTTTAGTCGCACCCTCACCACTTGCTCACCTTGGACCGGCAGCATCAAGGCAACCTGCCCAGGCAAGGTGGGTTGGCGGCACGACGGCTGTGTGGTTCATTGTCCTGGGCTACACCACCACCCTCTGGCGTCGATGTGGTGCATTGTCGGCGATATATTAAATATAGCGTTTCCCCACGCCGTAGCCACCATCGAGGCTCTACTACGTAAAATGTCACCGTGCCAGATTTGACACACGCACGCACACACATAACGTCTATATAATCCACCGTCGTGTGGAAGGACTGCTCTGGAGATGAGGTGTTTCTCCCAGTCCGGCTTCCTGGCAATGACAAACGTGGTCTGATGGAGAGCTCAGTGCCATCAAATTACGACAAAGCGAAGGTGAAACATTTTCCTTGTCGTCCGTCAAACAATAAGAACAAGGGGACTAGGAGAAACAACAACAACAACAATCAAGCGAAGCAATGGAAGGATCACGCAGCCGCCGCATTCGTTCACAGCTCACAAATGCGAGGCTGCCCGCTGGCTCTGTTGCGACGAAAAACCCAAAACACAAGGGGGAAGAAGCGCTGAGGTGATTCGGAAACATTGGGCTGAAGTGGTGTGTGTGTGTGTGTGTGTGTGTGTGTGGTGCACGTCTTCTCCTCACACCTCCCGTCACCAAAAAAAACCCGCCCAGTGCTGCACCATCGTTGATGTGTGGGGAGAAGCGAGGAGGGGGCCGCCTGGATGGGAAGGATGCTGGGCGGATCGACCTAAGCCCTTCTAGCAAACGGCCGGCGTGTGGGAAGCGATCCTACCTACGCGACAGATACATGATACAAGCAAGAAGTGCAGCGCATGCCTGATCTCCCGGCCTCGGTGATGGGCGGGAAAGGAAGGGGGACGGGCGGGCAGGCAGCTCACACACGCGGTTGCATATCCGCCGCCTGGCAAATCTTATCGTCGGGCGGGGGGGACGCGCAGAGTTCCAATGCTTCCAGAAAGGCTATGCAAAGAAAAGGGAAACGCAGGTGTTTAATAAGACCTGGTCGGGGTTAGTCAGCGCAGTATTTTCCTTCTTTGTTTCTCCCTTGTCTCGCTTCACCTGCCAGCGCGCGTCACCGACACACGCAACCGGGAAGACGAGATATATATCGGCACGAATGCCACCGGTCCCTTGTCTTGAGGAACCAGGACAGTAAATTCGCGTGCACGTGCGACCATTCGTAGTTGTTCTTTGATTGAACATTATTCTAACTTTCGCTCTTCAAAACTTTTATTTTTGGTCAAATCTTATTATCCGATGGGATGAATAAACGATCATGACGATATGTGATGATGATGATGATGATGATGATGATGATGCCCCCAAAACTGGTGTGGATGCCTAGCTTGGATGGATGAGGTGGCCAAGCGCCGACAAGCCGGGAAGAACCAGCGGGCGGATCCAGACCTCCTGTGGAGCGAAGTGGAGGCAAGGTACTTTCAAGCTAGGGCGGAATCTAACCCAAGCTGGGTGAGCAGACCCACCCAGTCCAAAGCCAGCAGCACCCCACCGAGCCCACCGGTCGTCGTTTGAGGAGTCAGGCACAGACCGAAAAGGATGCGCCTGAACACTAAAGCAACGAGGCCCCCAGAAAAATAAAACCGAATAAGCGCTTGCAAAAAAAAACAACAAAAAAAAAAACACAAAGGCAGCATAAAACACAACGCAAAGCCAACCAACCCATCAACATAAATTGCAGATAAAAACCAACCCGTCCCGCGCGCCATCCCGATCGATCAGAGCGAGCAGCCTGAACCAGCGACACTACACTACACTACACTAGTGTATCTTCCAGTGGTTCACGCTAGCGCCAGTCTGGGAAACCCGCCGCCCGCGAAACGCACGTGGCAGTTTTGATTAATGGTTCACTTCACACTTTTTTCACTTCAAAGGGGATTTTAGACGAAGAAGAACCGTGACACACACTAGTGTGTAGCGAAGGGAGGGGGGCGCCCGCGCGCGCCGCGGAGGCGGCGGCCAGCCCCAGGGCAACCGCGAGGCTTGCGGCGGCGTCGGACGGCGGCGGCGGTGCCTGGAACAAAGCAGGAGTGGGAAATGGCCAAAAGGAAAAGGTAAAGGGAGAGAGGGAGGGGGTTTTACTACAGGTACTTTGTATAACGCGCCGCCAACGATATAAAAAATGAGCTAACTCGTCATAGTGCAGTGCGGATTTTTGACATAAAATAGCTCTCGCACTAAGAGGAGAAAAAAACAAACAGAGCCTCCTCCTCGCTACACTGGTGCACGTTGGTACCTATCCAGTCCAACCAAAGGTTAGGTAAGGCAAGGCAAGGTAAAACCTCGCGACCTGCGTGTCCGCCCGCCCAGCCTAACCAAGGTTCTCCGCTTCCTCTCGAGACGTGTTATTTTGGCGGGACCCGCCTAACCATTTTCCCCCCTTCCACAAACCCACCTGATGGAGACACCCATCCCACTATTATCCCGACCCAGCCCCGAAACCGCAGGCAAAGCATGATATTGGGTGGGGTAGACCGTCAGTCAGGTGAACAAAAAGGGAAAAATATAAGAAGACGTTTTGCTCGATAAAGAATTCAATTGCCGTGGGGCTCCTTTTGCATGATAGTTTTTTTGGTCTTCGGTTTTAATCAAGCTTTTGCCCTGGTTGTGTATCCGTTAGACGTGTTGTGAAATCTTGGCTGGGCTCGGCTCGACGAAGCCGATGTGGTGACGCCCAGCCGCTGCAAAGCCGCACATCATCAGATGGTTTCTTTCCTTCCGGGCGATCGCCTGGGCGCGCGATTCATGGACGATCTCCGGTTTCATCGGCCGTTCGGGGTTCACGCGTAGTTTGCACATCTTCTGTCGGCATGGCAGGCAAATCTAGATAGCAAGACGGGAGCACGCAGAAGATGCGGACCCGTAGCGGGAGAAGAGGCACGAGAGAGGCGCCGGGTGAAATGAGGAGGCATTCCATGCGGCTTCCATTCGCTGCCGCCTTCTGCATCATGTCACGTCTTGGGGCGTGTCCTCCTTCTTCTTCTCCTTATTCGGGCCTTGGCTATATAAGCAAGCCAGCATTCTCTCTCTCCCGCTCGCTCGCTTGCTTCTTTGCCGAACACCTTGCATGTGTCCGAACGGTTTCCATCCGGGTTACCGCGCACAGAAGAAAAAAGAAAAATCGGCTTTGCGGTGTTTTTGGGGGCGGTATCGTTGACTGGTTTTGCCAAGAGGCACACATATCAATCTAAATCCGCAGATTACCCATATGGGGCACAGATTGGGTGCCCATGACATCGGCGGGATGTGGGACGTGTGGGTAGGGTTCTTTTACGTCTGGGCTTTCGCCCCCTCACACCGAAGTCCCCTGAGAGGCTATTGCAGGGGTCGTGGTGCTATTTATTTCTGCAGTATGAGATATCCACCGTTGGCCGGTATGAAATGTACCCCGGGCGAAGAAGGGAGAACGAGGGGGGCGGGGGTGGGGAGAAGGAGGGACGTGCATCCCAGTCCCACCCGTCCATCCGTCCCACTCATTCGCTGACGCCTGTTTCTTGCGCTGCTGCTGCTGAGCTTGTGCTGCTGCTTTGCTTCAAACGCTTTGCCTTGCTGACTGCTGACTCCACGACACGCTTGTCTGCACACCGTATGTGACTGTCCTTCGTTCTTCCGCGGCACCCCCGCTGTGGTAGACGGACAGATGGATGGGTGCATGCATGCATTGTACTGTGTATACTTAGGGACATGCGGTACAGTACGGACAACACATAGCACCCAGCTATCCGAATTCGGGTGATTGCGTGACTGTGGAGGGGGGAAACGGCTCTACTGTGTAGAGTCCAGACGGCAGATTGAACCCACCGCCAGCGGGAGAGCCACCTTCCACACTCGGGCTGGGACTGGCTGACGGCGCCGTTCCGTCCAGTCCTTTTCAGTCCAGAGACGACTGTGAAGGGGATCAGCAGTTTAAAAAGGGGGATGGAGGGTGGGAGGGAGGCAAGACGAGACGAGGTGTGAGAAAGGTCGGTCATCGGTATCCGGGGTAGTTTCTGCTGGGAGCCAAGAAAAGCTTGGGGATGGGTGTGAGGTACGCATAGTACGTGTGCGTGTGCACGCACGGGATACGGCTTTGGTGATTGTGTGATGATGGACGGGTGGCCGGGGTTGGGTCACGGTCGGTGGAGATCCGTCCTGTGGTGGGAGGTTTTGGTGGATGATGCAGGCCCGGAAGCAGAGACGTGCAGGATGTGCCGTGCAGCAGCAGCAGCAGCAGCAGCAGTGCAGAGTGCAGAGTGCAGATAGGATGGAAGATGACGGTGGCACCGCACCGGCCAGACTGCCTGTGTAGGGTTCTGGCGACAGGTACCTGAAGTACATGTGGTGAGGTACGTACCTTCCATACCGGGTAGCCTGTATCACCTCACCCAAGCTACCGACCTGACCAAGGGAAGGCAAGGTAGCCTGGCAATTAATAACCGAAGGCAGTTAATTAAGTGCAGGTAGTAGCATCCCGTGAGCTGAGGTAGCTCTCGGGAAAGTTGCAATATGCTGCTTGCTGGACGCATCGGTTGTGAAACGAACCTCTCAGATTTTGGGTTGTCGAATCACGTGCTTGGGAACCATGGGATGGAAGAAACGGCCAGCGACCCCAGGACGGTGTGGTGCGGTCAGACGCGGCCTTGTTTTTGGAAAGTCGAGCATGATGCAGCTTGCTTTGGTTGCTTCCATCTGCTTTGCTGCCTCCCAGGTCGGTGCTAGCTGCCGCGGCGGTTTTCCAGGCTAGGAAGGCATGTGGATGTCTGGACGCCACATTCGCAGCCTGGGCCAGTGGGCTGGCGACGTGCCCGTGTACCTCCGTACCTCTCCGTGCTCCCTCTGCGGGCTACCGTACGGGATATGGATACCGTGTGTGCACCGACCCCTGTGTCAGATGTGTTGGCCATCCATCGTTCCCCCCCAGGTTCATGTTTCCATGGGTGTTCCTCTCCGCGATTTCAGCTGTCCCTCGATCCGGGCAGCTCGCCCAGGACGGGAGCTCAGGAACCTGCTAACCCATCTTCCCCCCACCGCCGTTCTCAAGGCGCACGCAAGGGACGTGACGCTTGACCCTTTTGTTTCCTCGATGGCTGGTGCGATCTGCACTTGCATTTGCATGCAGCCTGGATATTGGACGCACATCCAGCACTCCGTGAGAATGGTTTCTATCCATCTGTCTGGAGGTGATGGTCGACAGATAAGCAGCCGCGCCAACCAGCGAGATCCCCCCCTCCCAAATCAGGTACTTTGCACCTGCCTTAGTATATTACCGTGTCAGGCGTGCTTACCTTACAGCAAACCTCTGCTGCTGCGTTTAGGTAATGCAAAGCGTGTGCCTCAAGCTCGGTGCTTTGCATTGCAGGTTGATGCACGTGAACGACGGTCTCGCCATGCTACTTGGAGCTAGAGACAAAACGCATTGGGTGCCTCGAGGGTGCCCTCGCTCCACCTTCACTACCAGGTAACCTTACCCTAAGTCTGACGGGTGACTGAGGCGCTCTGCCTGTCCCGCCCGATTTGCCCTAGTCCATTTTCGGATCCGCGTTGCTGCGCCCAGGCAACCTGAAAGCCAGAAGCAACCAGCCCCAAATGCTTGTTCGACAATCATCGCCCAGAACGATCGATATCAACTCCATTTCCCCGGACCGATTTGCCAAGAGAGAGGCGGTCAGAACGCGAGAGCTGAGCAGGCAACGGGACCTGACCACCACCCAGTCGACCAACCAACCCAAGTTGCGATTATACGGGATATCCACCCAAGGCCCGCAATACTATCCGATGAATATGAATCCCAGTACCTCCTCGTGGGTGAGTGCAAGTTGACCAAACCAGTCACATCTTTCATAAATTACCAGCACCTAAAGTATACAAAACTCGAATACGACATTGCGCATTCGGTGCGGGCCTCCTGTTTCCCATTAGCCATCAGGGGTTGTGAGTGGGCGTGAGGCAAGGAGCTTGCGGTGCAGATCGAATCGAATCGTCCAGCGCGGAGCCCAGCCATCCTTGAACGCCTCCCACTTCGATATCCCCACTCCCCATCGAGACTGGAGAGATTCCCAACGACACGGGCTAGCATTTGTGTGGTTGGCTCAACTGCCACTACAGGATACACCATGGCGAGCATGGATACTCGGTACTCAGGACCCGTACCTTATACCAAACCTACCACCAACCTTTGTACCTTGCCCGCACTAGAGCCAATGCCGGGCAGCCTCTCTTCTTACACTACCAGGTAACCAAGATGCTTCAAGCCTTCAACAGCTCTTGGAGATGGGGAGATGGAGAGAGATGGCGTTCCATCATCAAGCCCGCGTGCCTGGCCCCTCCTCGATTAAAGTATCGCACTCACCCAGGAGCCTCCGCGTCATGTCATTACACTGCCTGCGGGTTACCTCCACAGCTGTCGTGGCTCTCCACCTCGGAGACCAACGGAAACGGGCGTCGATGATGCAAAGAACAACGGCTTGACTGGATCACAGAACCCCAGTGGCTCCCGCCATGAGACCCGTGGCTTGGGAGTACCGAGATGTAGGCACCCGGGTCGACGGCGCCTGCTGCAACCTTGCAGGACGGCCATCGTGAAATGTCTCTTGCTGTTCGTCCTGGTTTCTCCTGCAGTGTTTCTGATGCTGTACCGCGTCGCACCCTTTTCCCCTTCCCACCCCTCGCCCCTCTCTTTTCCATCCTGTTCTACCATAATGGGTAATAAAGCTTCGAGCCTTCGACACATCAGAGGCCGTGCAACGAGCTGATCGTTCCACTGACTGATTCACTGAGACAACACAACCGCCTTTGGTTCACCACGCTGAGTGGCGTGTGGCCCCGCCTATCAACCACGACACGGGTCCGACACGGCACAAGCTGGTTTGGTGTGATGAAGGAGCTGCGTCGCCCGAGGACCGATCGGATGCTTTGGATGACGATGCTTCCCTCTCGGTGCGACGTGCTCGTGCCAGATTCCAACGTGGGGAAAGAGGAAAATGAATTGACGAATAAATTGTAGCATCCAGGGGAAAACGGCGAACTTGAGCTACGCAAACCACTCGACAGACGCCGCCGCGCCCCAACCAAGATTCGCAATTATTGCAATCATCACCACCAGAGGGCATGAAAACTGGCGAGCTGAACAAGGCTCACCCCCTTCAACTCCTCTCCCGGGACGGACCTTCCGTTTCTTTCTCTTTTTCTTTTTCTCCTTTGACAGAGACACGGTAACAAGACTGAACGCCTTGTCTCAACTCTCAAAGCTTTCGGAGCCCTGTCTCGCAGTGTGATTGGTTCCCGGTCGTTTCTTCTTTCTGTTTGTTCGGTGATTTTTGGTACATGGCGCTTTTTTTTTGCTTCTTCCTCCTTTTCTTGCGCCCCGGCAAGCGAATCAGCAGCATCCGTCACTCAGCGAGGAGGGGCTTGGAGGGGAGGGCGTGAGCCTGGTTGGCTGGAACAGGACTCGCTCACACGCATGTCCCGAGACAGGCCAGCAGCCGATCTCGTCAGCTAGCCAGCCAGAGCCCAGGTTCGGAACGAGAAGGGCTGGCCAGGTCTCAGGCATCTTTTGGGACATGTCATCTCTCTGCGCCGCCGCCGCCGCCGCCACCAGGCTGAGCAGATGCGGTTGAGATTTACTCGGGCACGGGCACGGGCACGGGCAGGGTCTGACAGTCTCGCCGGCGGACACTTGCTGCTCTGGGGATACAAAGAGCGCTGGTTGATGGCCCGGGGGCCTACGTCACTTTCTGGCAGTACCAGGGAGGGGCGGGAAGCAACAACGGGAACATGTATATCCGTTGACATATAGGATTGTTTAGATGAGTGATGTGATTGCATCTCAACAGCCATCAAGATGGGATGTCAATTCACTCCATGTGGTTTTCAGAGCGGCGGCCATGGCGGGCTGCCGGAATCAGTGAGCAAATAAACCTCGTTTCCAACAAGCATCTTTGAATGATAGTCCATCTACAGAATACGCCATTGCCCCAGGTCACCCTCCCTTGCTTCCTCATGCTCTTACAATGGTATCGAAAATACCAACAACCCAAGTCACCTCTTGCAGCTCCCCCGGTCCAGTTGGCTTGATATATACAGGTCGATAAGTACCTTACCTTGAGGTAACAACTTCGACCGACATGTACATCAAGCGGTGTACAGGTTCCAGCTGGACTCAACAATTTTTATGTTGAGTCCAGACTGACGATCGTGCGCTTCTTTCTTTTTGTGTTACCTACGCTTCAAGACCCGAGACCCCCCCCCCCCCCCCCAAGTTCCTATTACCGTACTTGCCATTCATTAGGTTCATCACAAATACGGAAGAGCCATCGAGGCAAAGCCAAACAAAAATCAGTGACCTCAAATCCAGTGCTTTTTGGTTGAAATAATGGCACCTCCACCACTCCTCGTCGACCCGGAAGTCGAGTACCGCGTGATCCTGCCAGAGGACCGTTCTCAGCAAGCCTACCCCATTGACGAGACTCAAGATGTGGATGCCATCTGCCGCGTCACAGCATACCACCGAGACGATTTCGACCTCGTGGTTGTATCGCGCAGCCAACACAGAACGGACTTCCTTCGCATGGGGTTGATGGGCCTAATATTGCCCGTGTTCTGGGCAGCAGACCTCGGAACGTTGGAGAAACTCCCGGTGGAGATCCTCATGGATATCATCCGCCGCCTCGACTTCGCCTCGGTCGTCAGATTCCTGCGGGTGAACCGCCGCGCCCGGCAGGTCGTCGCCGAGCTGCCCGAGTACTCCTTCGTGGTCACGCACGGGCTCGACACCGTCCTGGGGCTGTTCGAGGTGCGGCTTGCGTCCCGCTTCAGCCTGGCCCAGCTGGACGCCGTCATCCGCATCGGGAACTGTCTGCGCTGCGGCCAGTTCGCGGGCTACGTCTTCCTGCCGACCCTCGAGAGGTGCTGCTTGCGTTGCCTGGACACTGCCATGGACTTTGAGGTTCTCGTCCTGACCGACGCAAAGGCTGAGAAACTTTGGAACAGTGACCGGAATGGCTCCCTCCCCTTTTTACGAACCAAACCCGGGTATTACACTTTTCACGACAAGTACGCCCATGAGAGGGGTTGGCTTGTGCCGGCGAAGGCGGTTTCGCCCTTTATAAAGTTTGACCGTTTGACCCGGTTCTTTCGGTACATGGCCGCCACGGCGCAGCCTCATGTCACCGGCCGCGGCCACGACGTGCTGGTCCAGCGCGGCATCTACTGCAAGTCATGCCTGGCTTCTGTCGAGAAAAGGGTGCATGCGGCTGGCAACTCGCCTGACATCCCTCCCCTGAGCTGCCGGGTCTTCTCGCAGGAGGAATACATCAAGCACTTCCAGTGGTGCCGTGGGGCGCAGGCTATGTGGGAGGCGAGTGCGGGCGGGACGTTGCCTGTCGAAGAGCCGAAGCTGACTCGGCAGCGGGGAGCGTTTCGTTACCGGGATTTCGATTAGAATTTACGGCAGGATTATGGATAGCCTGGGTGCTTTTTGCTCGATATAGTCTCGGAGGATATATATACATGCGGGCCGATGGGTTTGGCGATGTAAGACGGCGTGTGCTTGGAGTGAAGGCTGACAATATAATGGTGCTGGGTGGTGCGGTGGAAGCTGCTTTACAATAGGGGTGCGCAGAGTTGAACGGTTTGAACAGTCTTTCGGGGAACGCAACGAATTGCTTATTACTGCTGCAGCAAGTATCAAGGACGATGGATACCTACTGAATGTCATGACGTATACGGTAGCTCTATATCTGCTTACTCCTTCTGACGTATGTTTCTTTCCGAGAAACCTCTTTCTCAGATCATAATTTTGATGTCCTTCTCACTAATTATCTCTGGACATCCTCAAGTTGTGGATCAGAGAAGTAACCAACGCGGAGAAGACGCCGTTAGTCGACGGCAAACTAGCACAGGATACAGGATGACCGGGGCGTGTACGGATGGGGGACTTTTCTTCTATGCTGAGAATTTAGGTTTTTCTTTATCCGACTAGCAGCAACTCTCTTATTCATACCACCCACCATGGGTAGGGTTTCCGGTATGGCTTTTCTGATCCGCTTTGCCTGCCTGTCTTTCTATACCGTGACGCACTACCAGCCCTCCACCCATCAAGGGAAACTTTTCGCATATTTTCCCCCGGTTCATCGATGTATATAAAACGACGCCGCCGTAACCGTCGTATAGATAGATGCGTTCCGTAGTCCGCGATATGCTCGAGAAGATAACGGAGAGAGCAATACAACAAACGGAACCCTGGGATCTCTAAACAACAATTTACATATCAAACAAACCTTAAACTTACCAATATACACATACTGCGTAGGTAGGTAGCTGAAGGTAGGTACACGTTACCCAAATAACACTAACATAAACGATAAAAAAGCAAATGCCCAACCGCCTATTCACTCAGAGCGTCAAGCCAACAAAAAGACTTTGAGCATTGCAACTGCCGTGATAACCAGGAAGCCACCAACCAGTACTATAGACGACGACGACAAGCAGAACCGACATTGCCATTAACCAAGCAAATCGCAAAAAAGACTAAACCTCATCCCGACAGCAGAGGACGAAAAATGAACAAAGTTCCTACAGGATACCTGGTAGCCACAAACTATAATATACACCCCGGCTGACGACGGCAGACGCAGCTTCCATTGTTTGTTTGTCTGTTTTTAGGGGACCTCGTAAGTTCCCCTGCCCCCCTCGCCAGGCATGGATGCATACAACCCACACAAAACTGCATTTCATGCCCCCATCCCCATCCCTTCCCCCTTTCCCCCGGCCAAACACACGAGGAACCAGTAAGAAACAGAGCGCAAAAAACCGGTCTTTCCCAACTCCAACTCCGAAAGGATTTCGCCCGCCCCCTCGCGCGCGCGCGCAAAAACGCTACCAAAAAAAAAAAAAAAAAGTATTAAGTGTCATAATAAAACTAATCTCGCTCTTTCCTTCCTTCCTTGCTTTTTTTTTGTTTTTTTTGCAGCATTTCCCTCATCAATAAGCGTTTGGGCGGCAGGTAGGTAGGTAGGTAGATAGAGCCACTGGACCGCCTTGAAACCAACAAACATCCACTTTAAAGCCGAATGATATCATGTTTTTCTTTCGGAATAAAATCAAGGGTTACTCCTGTCGCCATCGCCATGGGGGTCATAGCTCGTCTCGCCCAACATGCCCGCGCCCGCGCCCTGCGTCGTCATGGCCTTCTGCGTATTGACTTGTGGCTGCGTCTGCACTGTCGGCCCCGTGGCGGAGGGCGCGGGAGGCTGAACGGCGGGTGGTGCGGGCGCGCTCTGTGCGCGGGCGGCCACGTTGGCCGTGGCGGCATGTAGGCGCTGGTCGAGCGCTTTCAAAGCGAGGGCCCTCCTCCGCTCGGCCTCGGCCCGCGCGCTGCCCGGGGCGCCGCGGTGGATGAATGTGTTGTCGCCGCGGGCGGCCGAGTGGTCGGCCTGGCTGAAGGGGGCGCACAGGCGCATGGCGACGAGCACGTTGAAGACCTGCGCCGAGATGCCGGCGACGAAGGGGCGGGCCGGGGCCGGGAAGAACTCGGCAAAGGCAAAGGTGTCGCTGGCGTCGCCGCGGAGCGAGCTCGGCTGGGAGGTGGAGTCGAGGTCGGGGAACACGGGCTTGTAGAAGCGCAGGTAGGTCCAGCTGGTGAGCAGGCCGAAGACGGAGAGCAGGAACGAGGCGCTGGTCAGCATGGGTGTGAGGCAGAGCACGGTCACGAGCCCGATGTAGAGGAGCGGGAAGCGCGGCACGCGCAGCGAGATGATGCCGCGGAAGAGGGTCACGGTGTGCGCGGGCACGAGCTGGCTGAAGGCGACGAGGAACGAGATCTGTAGTGGGATGGTGCCGGCGATGGTCATCAGTCTGTGGACGGGGGGAGGGAGAGATGGGTTGTTTGTTAGCTAGGTTCCTCTGTCTGTCTGAATAGTATGGAAGGTTGGGGGGGGGGGGGGGAGAGAAAAAGAAGAGACATACGTCCAGCGCTCGTCGCGCGTAAAGGTAAAGAAGACGATGGTGGTCGCAAAGACGAGGGTGTTGGGCACGAGGGCGCAGATCAGCAGGAACTTGCCAAACTCCTTGGACGACCAGGCGCGCTCGAGGTAGCGGCCGCCATGGTACAGGGTCAGGCAGGCGATGGTCAGGGTGAAGACGTTGCTCTCGACCAGCGTGGTGGTGAGGAAGGTCCAGGGATAGACCAGGGAGAGCTGGGGGATCAGGTTAAGATAGGGGATGACGATGTCCGAGTTGGCCGTCCATTGGCGGTACCGGATCGTCGCGCTCAGCACCGACTGCAGCCCCAGCACGATGAGCAGGATGCGCGTCACGGGCGGGATATTTATTCGAGGCGGCATATTGCGAGGGTGGTGATGGAGGGTGTGGTGGGTGGTGGTGGGTGGTCGGGGGGTGGTGATGGGATGACGATGTGGTGGTCGTGGTGAAGCACTTTTTTTTTTGGTGGTGGTGAGCTTTGAAGCCAGCACCAGCACTTGCCAGGTATTACGGGCTAGTAGCAGCTAGCAGCAACACCTAGCCAGCGCCTCAATCCCCGTCTCACGACGAACGACAGACATGTTACGTCGGCCGTCGGCACACACCACTAAAAACTACTGCTGACTTGGAGTCACGTGGCCTGGCGAGACCAGCGAGGCTGATTGGCTGCAGCTAGATTGAGATCTTGACACAGGCCATCCACCCACTGCTATTGCCGTGTCGTGCCTTCCATCACAGTTAAATACTATAGGAACAGGATGCTTGGTGGGCATATGCTACAGATACTTGTATCTACGGGTAGTTGTCTCCTCAGATGTGAAAGTCTCCAATTCAAATGGCTTGAACACCTGGCCCGTCGCTTAGGTGCGGTTCGGGTTATCAAAAGACCATCGACAGTCCCTTTCTGCCTTACGGGATGCGCATCTTAGCTGATGCAATTTTTCGCGGCATGGAACCTTGGCTGCGTAGCGCGTGCCGTACCTAGCTGATAGGTAAGGTAAGGTAAGGTAGTCGACGCAACGGGACCCCACGCGGGTAATAACCCGTTCGTCGCGGGCAGGATTCTGTCTGTATTTGGCCGACTTCCAGTCAGTGCCATTCCCGTTCGATCCTCGCCCCTGGGCTGTCAATTCGACATGCGTCAAGTATTTCATTGTTGCAAAGATTACGACTGTCCATATTCATATGATTTATTTCGCAAGAATACATTACCGAGGTCTAGTGCAGTGCTCGAACTGACAGACAGACAGATAGACAGATGGGACAAAGGGCGGACGGGGCGGGATCGCGGGTGGAATGGCTGGCTGGTTCAAGGTTGGGCGTTGGGTGATCAGCCGTCCCCACTGTAATCCGGACGGAGACCTTGATGCCTCTCTCCAAAAATGGAATGCAACTCTGAGAGGGGGTGGCCAGACCATGCACCGAACTTTGGGTCCATTGTTCCAACCTTCCATGACGGCCTCCCCTTGGTAATCCCGCCGTGGAGATTGGAGCGTGTCTGGAATGTCGCCGATGGCTTTTCCCAACCTGAATAAGTGATTGTATGAATTCCAAGAGCGACCCGCAAGAACCGAGATGTCTGTCTTTGATGCGATCTGTGGAATTTCCTCCCTTCTCACGTACGGTTCTATGTATCCCGTCTGCAGGTCAGCGACGTGCGGGTTAAGGCAGGTCATTTTGGTGCGTGCGGCGACGACCCAGCAGCCAGTTGTGGTCCCGAAGGACGGTCACCTCACAAATAAACCCGCGCCAGATCCGGCGTGTGGGGACCTGGGGAGGAGTGGTGCCGGTGAGGAAGGATGGAGGAGGCAGAGACACGCTTGCTGGTAACCCCTGAAACAAAACCGTCAATGAAAGGCTCGAAACCTGCGGCCAATCACAGGCCCCTGTCGCTTCACAAACAAGGTGCCTAGCACCCATGTTCGAACCTCGGAGGCAAATGGGATCTGAGGGTTCAAGAGATGTGTGGTGTCCACGTCGTCCCCACCATCACCAATCAATCTGGAAGGCCCAGAAACGGCAGAAGCAGATCACACACACACGCACATGCACCTGTCGACACACACCTTTCACAAACATGGAAGTGCATGTTTGTTTTCCGCCGCCTGTGCGGTACGGAAGTACATAGATACACCGCCTGGCAGGGGTTACGCCCACCCCTCCGGCGTCCCTCGAGGTTCGAATAATTCTCCCCGTGGTGCATCCTCCCTCCTCCCATATCCCAGCGATCTCGCATCCTCCCTAGCCCTAGCCCGTCTGGGTCATGGCTCGCTGGGCCTTGGAACGATCATTTTTGGATGCCATTTCGGCCTTCGCCTGATGCAGGCAAAGCAGCAGAAAGAACAAGAGAACACACGCACGCACACTCTCTTCTGCCGGCTGAGCATCGTCATATCTCTATTTCGCCTCCCTCCACCCTGCATCCCTGGATGGCTTGATTGTGGACGGGGTTTGGTCTGTATCTTTCCCAACAACGTATGACCTGTCTGTTTCTTTGAGGGGTTCGCCCACATGGTTGAATGGGCTGTTTTCTTCTGGCTGCAGTGTATAGTCTACAGGTCGATGCAGCAAAAAAGAAAAAAGAAAAGAGAAGTTTGTGTCTACGAAGAGTACGGTATACTGTGCACTTGGCATGCACGTGGCATTGGCTGGTGAGAAATAGCGCTACCAACCTTACCTCAAGAAGCGAGGAAGATAGCCCTGCGTGCCTGCCTTGGTGTGTTTTACGAATGGATTATGTGAGCCCACTTGCTTTGCGCAAGGGATGCATTTTGCATTTGAGCGGCGTTGGGGGCATTGCACGCATGGCATGGCATGGCATTGCACGCATGGGACGAGGATGACCTATGGTGACGATGATGACGGGATGTTAAAAGAGAAGCAATGGATGGCGGCGCCGCCTTCCGTACACTGCCCGTCTACCCACTAACCCGCACTCTTCGAGGGTTTTCCGCCTGGGCTCGGCGTGACATGGCATGGCATGGAACATGGAACTCACAGTCACACACCGTACCCTTCCTCCCATGCCCAGCCCTGGGCAAATCCGTACGCTGTCAGTCCCGTATTACAGTACCTGCCGGCCGGCTTGTTGCACCCTGCCTGCGAGTGAGCGAGCCAACTGCAGCTCCCAGGCTGCCAGCCAGCCGAGCCAGTCCGGGTCGGCGGAAACCCGTTGGCGGTCTGCTTTGCATGGATAACCTGTAAGTATCTCACGATATCAAAGTCAAGGTATGTATCCTGCAGAGGCTCAAAGCAAGCTAGTGTGCCATATTCCCCATACACTCACTCCACTAAGAACAGGTTTCGGCGTTCGTTCTGCTGGTGGTCGTGCCGCCTATCGGCAGCTGCTGGATGGGACCAGATTTGAAAATGGAGACTGAATGAGGGCTGGTGGGGCACGTTTCCTAGGAACCCTTTTCCGTTGCAAGATCCGGAAGATGATGTGGGGCTGCAGGTACATCGAGCCTAGATGAAGGAGCAACCTTGCGCTGAGGTGTCTTTTTGGCTTGACTGGCTGTGGAGTGCGAGAGAATTCGACGTGATGGAAAATACCACCTTACACTGCCGCCTACGAACCAACCTTACCAACCTGACCGTACATACCTCCAGGAACATGCATGTTGCTGCGCAAAGGTATTTGCGCCGGGGAATCGCAGAGGACGGGAGCCGGCAATGCATGGTATGGACAAATACAAAGAACACCTATGATGAAAGGGATGAGATCTGGCACCCAACGCTATCGCTCGACCGCCGCCCAAAGGAGGAGAGTTTCGTGATCGAATCGAGTTTCCGTCCCTTTTCGCTGCTTGCGCGCAACGAGGTGAGGTAAAAGTGGGGCAACGCCTGGTTGGTCTCTGCAAGGTATTAAATTGTGTGGATGGTCGTACCTTACCGGGGTACGGAAGTACGTGCATTGTCGTTACCTTCCCCCCCCAAGGTCGATTGTCATCCTTTTATGGGGCCCCGGCTGAGGAGGCTTCTTTGGTGGACCTGGGTTGTGCCTCGTCAACTTGCGACACCAAGACATAACATTGAGAGCAATGTCCTCACCAGCATCATCGCACATTTGTGTCCGTGGCTTTGTACAGGCGGCGGGCAGGCTATGAATCTAGGTGGTGTTTTGGCTGCTGCTGCTGGCTCTGCCCTGGTGGTGGTGCCTTGTTGGGCGGGCTGTTGAATTGGATGCCGCTGGCTGGTTGGCTGCTTGATTGCGGGCTGCGGGTTGCGGGTTGCGGGTTGCGGGCTGGATGTGTGGCCTTCCTTGCCGGGTCTCGGTTTAGACTAGCGTCCGGTCTTGCGTTTTAGTCGCTCGCCTAAACGCGCAGCGCCAGCAGCCCCAGTCGTCAGAATGGTGCGGTACAGGAGTACCTGAGTACCTCGAGCAGGTACCTGAGGTACGCCGGTACCGTCCATGCACAGGGCCGGTGGGTGGGAACACTGGACTGGACCGCGGGACCCATTGGGATCCAATTCAGGGCACCCCCCTCTGGGCTGGCTCTCCCGTCACTGGCAAAGCCGCCGCCGCCAAATCCGCACCTGCCCTGGCTCCTGGCCACCTACCTGCCTTGCCTGCTGCCCGCTGCCCGCTAACCCGTAGTTGCTACTCGCTCGTGCCGTGCGAGCGGGCGTGTGGGCGTGCGTGCCACCTGCCCAAATCTCAACCTTGCACTTTGAAGGTTCCATTTCTTCGTTCCTCATCATCACCAGCGAACAAACAACAAAAGCTTCAAACTGCTACTCATCGCCACACGCCCTCGACACATACGCGCCCGTTCATCCTTACTGCGGTATCACTATTGCCGGACCCCTCGTCGCTGGCTCTGCCCACAGCCGCACCCCGACAATGAAGGAATTACTCGACACGGACCGGGTCAACTTTCTCGTCTGGAGGTTCGTGTTTTCGCCGCCCTTCACATCCAAACCTCACTTCCAGCTGGCCGCCGCATTTTCCGTCCGACCTCCTCTGCTTCTCTTTTTGCTAACCGCAGGCCGTCTTGTCCGCACTTGCCAGATACCTAATAGAGTCCAGTATGTCGTGGTCACCCTCACGCGTCTTTTTTTTTCTCTCTCTTTTCTTCTCTTCTCTTTCTTGGGGCGCCTGGGCCGCCTCCCGGTTGGTACCTGCCCTGTGGCATGCCCTGTGAGACTGACCGCAGCTCGCTGCTTTTCCCGTCCCTTAGATTATCGAGAAACCGCCGCCAAACTCCAAAAAGAGTGGAGGGTTCAAGCACCTCACAAGCAATTTGACTTTGCGCCCCATGTTCACACCTACGCACTAGTGCATCTCTTGACAAAGGGTCTAGTCTACGAGGACCATGAAAGGAAATATATCGAGCAGCAACAGCAGCAGGTACGAATTGTGTTCCCTTTTTCCTTCGCTCGCTCACCGGCCTCGCCTCGCCTTGCCTCATTTTCCGCATTGGTTGGTGGATGCGAATTGTGCTGGACTGCTGGCCCTCCCGTGGTTGATCGGTCGCGCGACCAGTGCCAGTGCCGGGGTAAGGTACTGACAATCTCTTGCAGGTGCCTCAAAATGTGCCGGGAAAGGCCGAGGCGAGACTGCGCGGGGTGTTCGGACCGCTCAAATACGAGCAGGCCCGCCACGACCCGGAGGACGACAGGAGGGATGATGAAGAGGACGACTCCGACGTCGATGCCGAGCATGAGGAAGATCTCGAGCTCGACCATGAGTTTCCGGTGGTGCATGACCAGGATGTTGAGCCCGAAGAGATTGAGGGCTCACGAAAGCGCCAGATGGACAGGCAACACCACGCATTGTCCAATGGATCTCCCGCTAAGAGACAGAGACTGAGCAACGGCTACGAAAACGGGGCGGATTCAGCCACAACCCCCATGGAAATTGACGAGGCCGACCACGACAACAACCACGCATATCCGTCACCACTCGAGGGCGAGCAGGCCGCATCGCCGCCGCCGCGCACCGAGGGCCCCGACAAGGGCACGCAGGTCGAGAAGTCGCACGAGCTCACGCACGAAACGGTATTCCTGCAGCTGGGCGCCGGCGAATCGTCGCCAGAATCCGAGGCAGCGTCAGCGTCGCCGGCTCTAGCTAACGAAAACCCTATTGTGCTGCACTGCGAGTGGAACCCCAAAGACCCATCCATCTTGGCGGCTGCCGGGACCGATGCGCTAGCCCGCGTTTGGACTGTCTCGCGTGGAGCCGCCCCAGATGGATCAGATGGGGGGAACCCAGGCTCCCTTCCCGATCACGTGCCCGCCACCCCCTTTGGTGCCGCCCGCCCCTTCAGGAACCTTATCGAGGACGATGTGCCCAAGAGCGCCATAGTCTCCGCCATGGCTTGGAATTCCACCGGCGATGCCATTGCTCTCGCTATCGAGGTCGAGAACAAGGCCCGCATAAGTATCTGGAGCCTTGACGGCACCATCTCGCACCGATTCGACGGCATCGAGCCGCCCATCATCAAGCTGCGCTGGAGCCCCAACAGCGACTTCATCCTGGGCATCAGCCCCGAGAACCGAGGCACTCTTGTGACGATATTTTCCTCCACTATGCCCAACTCGCTGTCGCACTTCCTCCCCGACCATGACCTTGTTGCGGACCCCTTGGACGCCGCCTGGATCAGCGAGACCGAATTTGTTCTCTGCGGAGGGGACTCTCTGGTTTGTCTCCTCTGCACGCCAGAAGGCATAGTGCCTGGAAGGGAGTTTCACGCAGGCAGGGACGAAGCCTTTTCGCAGATTCACTTTGATCGGCGGTCCAAGCTCATTGCCACTTCTAGTGACAAAGGCAAGATCGACGTAAGTGTCATGCTCCTGAGCGCTTTAAGGAGAAATATAGCTGACAACTCTTGCTAAATAGATATGGGATGAATCGGGCCATCGTCGGTCGATTTCTGCTCATATTGGGGTTATCACCGCCCTTCAGTGGCAACCTCTACAGACGGATCCCGCCGAGGACGAAAGGTTGCTGGCATCGAGTGGTGAAGATGGCGTTATCTGCATCTGGAATGTGCGCAACTCGGACAACAAGCCCAAGTACTCGATGACCATGGCAGGCCCGGTTCTTGGCCTATCGATTTCTCCGGATGGGGCCTTCATCGCTGGGGCAACAAGCGACAAAATCCTGATTTGGAAGCTGGGCGAACATGTTGTGCCAAGGGCAACCTGGAGTAGGGTGCCTCACCCAGGCTGGCAAAGCCCGAAAGCGAACTCGGACACCGAAGAAGAGTATAGCATCTGTTTGGCGTGGGATTCTGACGGACAGAAACTGGTATACGGAGCTAATAGCCGAGTAAGTGTGCCCTCTTTGGTCGCCGACCCGTCCAGCGCTAACATCTTTCAGCTTGCTGTCATCAACTTTCGCTAGGTGCTTCAACAAGAGGACATCAGCAAAGTCGATTCTGCCGAGTCTCACCCATCCGAGCCTGCGGACGTGGGATATGTCGAAACTGGGTCTGGCGACCTGCAGACGACAAAAGGACGACCATTGAGGCGATTGGAAAAGACGTTCGGTATCGGACCTGAAGGATATGGTGACAGCCAAACGCCAGAAGTCCTCGGCCTTTCAAGTGATTTCAGGCTCTCTGGCACTCACCCGCAGACACCCGACACGTGTCTTCCGAGTCGATCTAGTTCCTCTCGTCGACCAGATGACATCGATTCGGGGATAGACCTACCTTCGAGGAAGCTGCTCGCGGACGAGGATTCAGGTTCCGACAGGCTGGATCAGGACTGGTCTGGTGCTTTACCAGGTCTCGGGTCGGGCTCATACGCACTGCGTACCATTTTGGATGTTAAGCCAAAATTATCTGCGCTGCGTACGACTTGATCTCCAAGGCGACCCGCTTCTTGATCAGTGAGTTTTGCCTTTGGGATGGGCTTGAGCATGCCCATATCCAACTGCTGATGAATCTCGGATCTTGGGGTGGCTCGAAAACTTGTTCGTCTAGAAGCTGGCCAGGGAGCAGTGGGTCTGCTGGGTGGAGCCAAGTTGGCTTGGGCACACCAGGCGGCTACGACCACACCGGGCAAAGGCCAGATTCTCCCCCCAATACATCCAGAGCAGGGCTGCCGGCAGGTGGTCGAGATGAATACGCGATCTTGGAGGAGCTGGTTCAACAATTGTGAAGGGTGGGTAGCCGCGGTGGGGAGTTGAAACCCGAGCGTGATGCCGCGGGTCGGTTTCTTCAACTCCCATCTATCGCAGCTTGCGCATATGCTAGCATATGCATGCCCCAAAAATGTGGCAACATGCCGGACGGATTTTTGCGCACTTGGATATCACGACCCGGGTTCCCGATGATGAAGCAAGCATGCATGGTTTTGTTTTGTATAAATAGCGCGGGGGAGGAGGTTTGAACACTGGAGAGAGAGAAAGAGAGAGGGAGCGGGAGAAGGAGGGAGGGGCGTTTTGGGTGTCTTGTCTTGGTTGAATCCGGGTTGCGAATGCATTTGCAGTTGTGTGGGTTGTGGGTTGGGAACTAACTATGGATGGATGGAGTATGATTGTCTGCGCATAGGATCGGTCGGCTATAGCTAGCGAGTAGAGTAGCACATACATAAATGGAGCGCTGCTTTTAGTAGGTTGTTATGTATTTTGTGTGTTGGGGAGGATTGTTCGTGTATCTGGTCTGGCTTGGGCGTTATCAGAGGCGTAGTGGTATAAAGTTGATATTAGATGTGCTAGGTCAGGTAGGTATAATAAAGTTGCGAGGAAATTTGGCGACTGTTGAAGTGTGAGTCTTGAGGGCATCTCATGAAGTGATTTAGTACTAGGCAACAAGGGGAGACGAGATAGGAGGAAAAGGGGAAAGGGGAGTCATTCATCAATAAGTCAACAACAACAAGCACGACAGTGGGAAGAGAGAGATAGGGGGGATTAGAGCAAGGCCCATCGCTCTATCAAACCGCTCCACCCGCGCCCTCCACCCGCGCCCTCCCCCAACTCATTCTCGCTGCTCGGGGGATCTCCCAACCCATGCGTTCTGAGGTAGGTAGGTAGAAGAGGAGGAAATGGAAGCTTGGCTAAGTAGGGACGAGGAAGGGGATCGAGGGCACGTAGCGCAGCGAATGTACTCTGTACCTGGGAACTTGGAAGACTGACAGATGGATAGATAGACAGATATATGTACCGCGAAGACGTGCCGCCAAGTCTACACTCAAATCGGCAAACTGAGGAGTCCATCCAGCAGCCCACCAGAGTCCAGCGTAGAAGTAACAATACCAACCTGACAATTCATCAACAACCACCTCGCTCCACACCAATCATTCACTTCCAATCGAGCAAGTAACCAAGCATCCCAAGAAAAACATCGCTTGGTCGATTGCGATATGACATGGCATGTATGTATGGTATGGTATCATTCCGTAGCTTCCCTCCCCCCCTCCATTAACTATTATCTACCCGCTTTGCTTGCTGCTCTCGACGCATGCAATGTGACGTGATGCAATGATATGATATAAACAAAAACAAAACAAAATCCAAATACAAAGAAAGCCAAGGCCCTCCACTCCAATCCAAATGGCCCGGTCGGGGGGTATAGGGTACTCTCTCTCTCTCTCATCCCTGTCCAAAAGAGACAGGTAAAAAATAGCCCCCTGAAACGCCTCCTGTGCCGCATAAACAAGACCAAACCACAATGCCGCCTTTTGCCTTTTGCCTCATCATCCACCTTTTTCTACACGAACTTCACAGCTCGTGCCTCTTCTTCCAGCTTCCCTCCCCTATCCAAAAGCTGTTGAATTCTCATCAAACAGCGTTGTCCGCCCTCTCATCCCTCCGCGGCGCAGACGCCATTGCAGCGCTATTATTCCCATTCCCGCCCGCGGCAAACTCCTTATTATCACCCACATCGTCCGTGGATTCATCGAACCCGGCCGGCGGCGGTGTCGGCGCAAACGAGCTGCGCTGGCGAAGCTTGTGTCCATACAGATAGAACAAGACAGGAATAGGCACCAGCGCGGCCGCGACGCAGCCGAGCAGGGTGGACGCCCACTGGATCCCCATGCCCTCAAACATGTAGCTTGAGAATAAAGGGAAGCCCGCGCCAGCCAGCGATCGCAGAAAAGTGTTACCCGCGATGGCGGAGGCGGCGAACATGAGGTACGAGTCGACCAGGTAGTTGAGGGCTTGCAAAAAGATGGATAGTAGGCCGAAGCCGCTGAGGATGCCGGACAGGGTGGGCACGATCCAGTGCACGTCCTCACGGTAGCCGGACCATCCGAACCAGAAGAGGCCTGCGGCGAAGGAGACGCCGCCGGCGATGACGCTGGGGAGACGCCATTCGGGCACGGGCACGCCGTTGTTGGCTGCTAGCTTGCGCTGGTACCATGGTTGTTGGGCGAGGACGGTGACGCCCGAGATGAGCTGGCCGATGATCATGCCGAAGAAGGTCAGACCCGAGATACCGGCGGAGAAGTGGTGGACGCCCTGGAAGACAAAGGGGTAGGCGGTCAGGAAGAGGTAGAGTAGCCCGTAGATAAAGGCCATGTAGACGGACAGCGCAGCGATGATGGGCTCGCCGAAGAGCAGGCGCATCGGACGGGAGAAGTTCTTGGTTACGAGCTCGCGGAAGTCGACCTCGATCTCCTCCTGCTTGGCGTGGATGCCCCAGTTGAGGGTGCGGCGGCGGAGCTCCTCGGCCTTGCCGACGAGGATGACGGGCGGGTACGTCTCCTCGAGGAAGAAGAGGTCGAGGAGGAACGCGACGGCGCCCATGATGGAGATGAGCCAGCCGCACCAGCGCCAGCCGAGGTACGAGTCGACGATGAAGCCGCCGACAAACGGCGACATCAGCGGGCCAGTGAAGACGGCCATGGAGAAGATGGTGATGGCGACGCCGCGCGTCCGGTTGTCGAACATGTCCGAGAAGACGGCGGCGACGACGGCGAGCGGGCAGGCGCCGAAGAAGCCCGCGAAGAAGCGGCAGATGAGGATGGTCTGCAGGTCCTTGGCCGAGGCGGTGCCGATGTTGAAGATGGTGAAGCCGAACATGGCGAGCACGAGCGGCAGCCGACGGCCCCTCAGCTCGGACAGGGGCGCCCAGAGGGTTGGCCCGGTCGCGAAGCCGAGGACGTACAGGGAGACGCCGAGGAGGCCCACTGTCACGGAGACCTCGAACTGGGCGGCGATGGAGCGGGTGGCGGAGGAGAAGATACTAGACCCAAAGGCGGCCGTCATCGTGGTGTAGCCGAGCATAGCGGCGGTCAGGAGCTTCTTCCTGAGGGGCCAGTTCTGGGCATGCAGCGGGTCGTCGGGGCCATCGAACTCCACCACGTAGCCCTCACGGTCGGGGAGGGGCGGCGGGTAAGGCTTCCCGGCGCCGAACTCGGGCAGTGGCTTCCTAGACTCCCTGCTCTTGGGATCTCTCCCGACGGTTGCGCTGTGCTGGCTGCGCTGGGTCTGGATGCGCGAGAGGGCGGTGGGGTGGCGGTCGAGGTCGCGCGATGTCGAGACGCGGCTCATGCCGACTGTGCGTTCCCGTGCGGACCGTCCGTCCGAAGTTGTGGTTGTCGACACGGACGAGGCCGAGATGACCCGTTCGATCTCCTCGCTGCGCCGCCCGGTGAACATGGTCGGAGAGGCGTCAGCCTCGGCCGCGATGATCTCGCGGTCCGCTTCGTCTATCGCCATTGTGTGAAGTTGTTACCGCTCTGCAAGACTTGGTGATTGGTCTGTGAGAATGTCGGTAGGGTATAGTAATATGCCGAGACTCGGGATGGGGATGGAGATGGAATAGTATAGTATAGTTGAGACGAGCAGCAGCGCAGAGTCAGACAACGTCACTAACAAGGGATCAGGGGCCCAGCAAGGTACATATACTGCACTGCACTGGACTGCACGGTGGAACAGCAATTAGCAGACAACACTAGACAGACTAGTGTGAAGATCCAGAATAATCCAGAAGGGGGAGGTAGTGGTGAAAAAAAAAGTAAAAATTAAAACAGTAGTTTCTCTCAGGGAGGGGGGGCGGCTTCCTTCCCACCTTAATACGGATGACGTGCAAGACCCTGCGGGAGAGAAACTAAACGTATATTTTTTTCCCCTTCCCTAGTCCCGTCGTTTTTTTTTGTCGTTGGATTCGTTCGGCCCAATGCACAACGGGAGCAACGCAAATCCCGTCTTGGTACCGATCAAAGATGGAGCTGCTGTCTCCTGTGATTTGCAATCCAGCCAAGTAGTCTAGCCTGCTGGGCTAGGTTCCTGGGTCGAACTCGGCGCTCGCCTTTCGCCTTTTTGTCTGGGATGAGGCCGGCATGGGGGATTAGAGTTGTGCACGATCGGCAAATCGGTGCCGCGACTTTCCCCCATCCGCTCCCAGTAAATCCAGATGCCTGCAACAACGGACGGAAAGGAAAAATAGAAGAAAAAAACCGACACCCCGCACTTGGACAGCCCAAGCCCAAATGTCGGGACACCACTAAGCAACCCGGCCGTGGCGTCTTTGTCTGCTTTCCACAGGCTGGCCGTTTGACGGCGGGATGTCTTCTGTTCGTCGTGACTGCCCAGTCTGAGATCAATGGATGGCATGCAAGGCAGTTACCAAAGCAGCATGCAGCAAACCTTGCCAATTGCCATGCCTTGCTGCTGCACCAGGGCGGGCAACTGCTGCAGACGGCAAGATGCGGCTGCCAGCTTAACTCCCTCCACTATCCCCAGCCCCACATCGGCGATTGATGGTGGGGTCAAGCGCCGTCCACCGATCGATAAGGATCCAATTCTCCAAGCCAAGGCCCACGGCCCTAGCACCCCAACACCGACGCGGCAAAGTGCCCGGCCGCTCTCGTCATGCAGTGGCACTTTTGGCACCCGCGGGCTGCAGCAGACACACTGGCAGTTTTCCCTCGAGGGTCTTAGTCAGGCATGACGCCTCCGGCACCTCCCACCCGCCAGAGCTGTGGGAGATCCTTAATTCCGCATTCGCTCGCTGCGGAGTTACGTCAGTCGCTCTTCCGTCTCGGATTGAACAAGACATCCGGCCACAATCTTATTGGACCCCACTCGGCCCAAGTCGCATGCAAGGGAAGCCATGTTCATGCAACCAGGCACGGCTGAATAAGGCCGATGCTTTCCTTTACTCGGGTCTGGAACTTTCGACGGTTTTTTTTCCGTTTGTCGAGCTTTACCCAATATAAGTGGATGTTTTTGTCGAGTGCGGTTGCCATATGTTTCGTAATTGGTATGGGGCAGTGCTGGTAAAGATTTTTCTCATTCTGGTTTTCCGGTGCGACCCTCACACGCAGACTCGCCTTGATTCTCGTGTTACCGCGCGGCTTACGGCGTATCCGTAGCGTGATATCCAACAAGTGCCGAGGCATGTTGTCGGAGTTTCCCAATTACACAGCAGGATGAGCGTGTTATAATCGAGAATCCAGTAAGTGCCGAGTACTGTCTAGTAATCCGACAAAAAGATGCTGCCCAACATGATGCAAAATTTTCGACATGGACACCGCCACTCCGCTATGCGATCATCATTGCTCCATATGTCGTAGTTTGTAAGTCAACAAATCGATGGACACGAGGCGTCCAAGTGCGGGTCCTTTGAGGCTTGGGGAGTCATCCCGGCTCAAGGCTCGGCATCCGGGGTCGTGAACTCCGGATCGAAATAATCAGTCGGGCCGGGACCAGGGCCACGTCAGGATCAGCGCACGCCCCAGTTGTCGTCTTCTAGAAGGCTCGCCGCGTCTTCTAGGCTCAGCCCGGCCGTCTCGGGATAGACCCTCCAGATCAAGCCGTAGCCAACCGCGCAGAGCAGCGCATAGAGCGCAAACGTCCACGTCGGCGTCAGCGCGTCCATCAGCAGCAGGAAGGTCAGCCCGATGACAAAGTTGGCGCCCCAGTTTGTCGCCGTCGCAATCCCGCTCCCTATCGACCGCACGCTGAGGGAGAACAGCTCGCTCTGCATCCACGGCACATTTCCAAGCCCGATCGCGTAGCCGGCCACGTACATCATGATGCTGAAGAGGATCACGACCGCCGCGCCCTGGGCGGCCGGTGCACTGCTCTGCGTAGCTGAAGAGTTAGACGACAGCTCGATATACGAGAAGCCGTAGCCCGCTAGCAGCAGGCCAACGATCATGAAGGGGATCGACCACAGCAGGATCCGTCTCCTTCCCACGCGGTCGATCAGGCTCAGCGCAATCAACGTAAACGCAAAGTTGGTGACTGCAACGACCAAAGACGTGAGAGTCGGCATAGGGAACCCGACAAGCGTGAAGATGGTCGCTGAGAAGTACATGAGCGAGTTCTGTAAACAGTTAGCCAGTCACTCCACAAGCACCATAACACCCTCTCAGAAATGGGTGCACGTACAAACCCGCACAGCTGCTGCAGGCCCTGGAGGAGACAAGCAATCGCCAACGCCCGCCGATTCCTCCTAATGCCAAACAGCTCATACAACGAGTCCCTCCATCCCGGCCGCCTGTTCGTGCGCCTGTTCGTGCGCCTGTTACTCAGCCTTCTCGCCTCAGCCTCCTCCCTGACCTCAGTCTCAATGTTCTTCAGCGTAGCATCAACCAGCCTCCTTGATCCCGCACGCTGCCCCGAGACCCTCGCAATGACGTCTCTCGCCGCAGCCGACCGGCCGGCCTTGACCAGCCACCGCGGACTCTCGGGCATAAACACGACAATCACCGTCTGCACCGCGGCAGGCACGGCGCCTAACCCCACCATCCACCGCCAGCCCGTCGTCTCGCTTCCATACGCCCCAAACAGCCACCCGACGATGTACGCCACCACCTGCCCGAGCGTGATGAAGACAATGTTCATCGTGACCAGCCTGCCGCGGTGCGCCGCGGGCGCCAGCTCGGCAATGTACAGCGGGATGACGAAGCTAGCGGCCCCGACGGCGCCGCCGACAATCGAGCGCCCGACGACCATGCTCGCGACAGTCGTGCTGAGGGCCTGGATCACGGCGCCGGCGATGAACAGGCCGTCGGCGGCCAGGATGACGCGTTTGCGGCCAAAGGCGTCGGCGAGGACGGACGCGAAGGGCGAGATTAGAAGGGCGAAGAGTGATGTGCAGGACGTGACGACCGACTTGTCGAGGGAGGAGAGAGGGCGGTCTGAGAGCGAGGTGCCGATGGAGACCAGGGTGGCTGAGATCACGCCCGTGTCGTAGCCGAAGAGCAGACCGCTTATCCCGGCGGAGAAGGTGAGTAGCCAGAGGAATAGGCCGGGGGACTCATCCGGCTGTTTATCCGCGTGAAGGGCAGACTGAGCGTCGCTATCTTCTCTGTCGCTTGTGTTGTCGAAGTTGTCGAAGTTGTCATCGTCGTCGTTGTCAGCCGCATGATGACGGGAATTGGCGGCAATCAGAGGTTCATGCTGGCTGGTCATGGCCGCTGTGTTGACGACGGCATGCCGAGCCTGGCTCTTTACCGAGTGACTGACCGATAGACAGCTTCAACGGTAGGTAATCGGTGTGCGGTCGGTCGGTCGGTCGGGGGGCGGGGGGCGGGTCGGACTTGTTGGTGTTGCTTTGATGATGAAATGGTTCCGGGTTCACCATCCGTCGGAAAGGCGGAATGCGGCCAAGGGAAGCCAAGCCCGCCTCAACCTTGCCGTTGTGCAACTGGCTGTCAGTGGGCAGCCGCAACTTTAGGTAAGCCCGCTCGCTACCTGCCCGTAAAAAGTGTTTCCAGGTACCGGTAGGTTATTCGCCGGCGGCCAAGAACACCCGCCGCACGGCGATCCTGCAGGGATGGCAATTGAAACAACTAGGGGCTCCAGCGCTTGGGCCCAGACGTTTCAACCACGCACGAGGGACAGCTTGCTGGGCGCTGGCTGCTGCCCGCCGCCGACGACAGCTTGACGAACGCGCTGTCTCATCATCATCACCGGTGCCCCTTTTTAGAATTTTCTGGGACAGCGTTTTCCTCTCCGCATATTCCTCTATCTAATTGACAGCTGGCTCTTTCAATTACTCTCGATCGACCCCATCTACCATAATCTGGATTATCCCTCGACTGCTCGAATCCATCGTTTCCTCCCCGTCCGTCCACGTCAACTCCAAGCTTGAACAGATAGATACTTTAGCTCGAAAGTTCAACACCAACTCCCCGTCGGATCTCCCATACCAAATCCAAACCATCACGACACACTCTCACACACCACCAAACACCACACACATACAGAGATACAAAATGGCCACCGTCTACACCACCCCTCCCCAACGGGACTCGTGGTTCGCGCCACTCTCCATCGACCTGATCGTCAAAGTCCTCCGCACCTCCTTCTTCCACCCCTTCATCGCGTGGATCATCCCGCTCTGCTTCCGGGCGCAAAACATGTTCTGGGACGCGCCGCCCATGCTCGTCTCAATCGCATGGGCGAGCTTCATCTCCCTCTGCTGGATCCTCGGCACCTTCAACCAGCGGCTCGCCTACGGGCTCCCGCGCGAAGTCGACCTAAGCGAGGAAGTGATAGTCATCACGGGCGGCGCGAGCGGGCTGGGCCTGTTGATCGCCGAGGTATACGGCATGCGGGGGGCGACGGTCGCCGTACTAGATATCCAGGACATGGACCACCTCGAGGCGCGGGGCGTGACCTACTACAAGTGCGACGTGTCCGACAAGGCGCAAGTCCTCCGCGTCGCCGGCGAAATCGAGCGCGACCTCGGCACGCCGACGGTCCTTATAAACAACGCCGCCATCGTGCCCGGTAAACGCCTTCTCGACATGACGCTCTCCGAAATCGACACCTCCCTGTCCACCAACCTCCTCTCGCACTTCTACACGCTGCACACCTTCCTCCCCGCCCTCGCCCGCAGCCCCGTAGGCGGCACGATCGTCACAATCTCCAGCGTGATCGGCCAGACAGGCGCCGCGCAACTAACCGACTACGCCGCCGCCAAAGCCGGCGTAACAGCTCTACACAAGTCCCTCGCCGCCGAGCTCAAAGTCTCCCACCCACAACTGCGCACCGTGCTCGTGACACCAGGCCAGTTGAGCACCCCGCTGTTCTACGGCGTGCAGACGCCCAACGCTTTTTTAGCGCCCGTGGTCGAGCCCGTCGACGTGGCCAAGGCTATTATTGCCGCCGTCGACGGCGGCCGCAACGAGGCCATCGCCATGCCGCTGTACGCCCGCTGGATCGAGTGGTACAATGTCCTGCCCATCGGCCTGCAGGCCGTCGCTAGGAGGATTGCTGGCGTCGATGTCGGCATGCGTACCTTTGTGGGGCGTCAGGGTGTTGCTGCTGCTGCTGCGCGGGCACAGAATGGCGAGAAGGAGGGGTTGATTCAGGCGTTTTAGATTCGAGAGCGTTGTGTCTCTTCTTAACGTCCTTGGACAATATAAGGCAAAAGAAAATCATAATCTGCGGGAGAGACTTAGGAAAGATGCGCTTGGCGCTGGCGCTCTCGCTCTTCTTTATGCTGATATGTTTAACCTAAAGTAGGAGAGAAAATGGACAAACAAGAAACGTGTAATGATATGTCAAAGAGAGGAGAAGGTTATGAGCAATCTGCCATGAGAGCATCTGCATGCATAAGGCAAGATGAGAAGAAGAAGAAGAGGCACACCTAGGCGTACGCCGACGCCTCTTGTTGTATATTAGATACCTTACCTCCCTATTTAGTATTTGCATTTGTACCTGCCTTTTGGAGAGTCTTGGTTTACCTGGTCCTCGATTCCACTATCTGTTGTCCATGTATGCCATGTGAATTTCTTCTGTATATCTCGGTAGCAACCGTAAATATCCACAGCTGCCTTACAACAACTCAACCTTTGCTACTTGTTGGGGAAAGATGAAATATTTCGCCAGAGGAGGAGATCTGCAACATATCGGTGCGGATCACAATACCCTCAAAGTATCCGAGGAACTTGTGACAAGCCAACCAGAAAACATACACACCCCCCAGTACCCTCCCTACAAACATCTCCTTGCCCAGGAACTCACTCACTTACTCACAAAACACACACCATACCATTGATTAATTTTTTTCTTTTATTCTCCCCCGTCAACTCTCAGAAGGCCATCTATGTACGCCCCAGCCGCCACGTTCATCCACCAGGTACCTAGGTAGGTAGGCAAACCGGCTCATTACTTCCCTTTCCCGAGAGTGTCTGCGTGTCTGGTCTCATCCCATCCTGACTCCCAGTGAATCAATGACCAGCCATCCAGACCAGTCAGTCTCTATGTTATTTGCCTGCCTGCCAGTCCACCTATTCCCGACTCTCCCGCAAGAAGAAAGAAGAAGAAAATGAAAAAGCGGGGAAAAACATCATTAGCAATTACAAATCAACTACATCAGTCGTTTCCATGGGAGACAATAGAGAAAAATCCTACCATCTCCGGTGCAAAAGCGGAAATAGCCAGCAAAAGACAAGAAGAGAGAACCTGGAAACCCGACTTGAGCAGTTCCTCTGCTGCTCAAAGGGTTGACGCCGGTCCGTCGACGGATCCAACTCTAGGATTCATCCCGACAATAACGCCAGACTCTGAGTGTCCTGATCCCTGCGCCTCCATCCATGGGGGGCCAGCGGTAAAACAAAGCCCATGCAATACATCCCAGTAAACATGGAATATGGTGTGATCAGAGAACGCCGATTTCCAATGCGATTGCCACTTGGTGCAAGTGTGCCGGGCCAGTCCAAAAACAGGAAAGGCTACCTGGACATCCAAGAAAGGAAAATGTCGTCGAAGCCAAATGCTTTACGGAACTATTCCCATGCATAAGAGACCAGATGGGGAAACCCATCGTGGAATGTGGTATGTGTCCTCCCTTAGAGATCAGCGCCCAAGAAGCTTTGCTCCTTCTATAGCCAAAAGGTGAAGAAGAGCATGACACCGACCAGACCGGCGCTCATGCCAGCAATCTCCTTGTTCACGGGAGCAGGGTTCTTGGTCGATGTTGCCGACGCCGCAGTTCCGGTGGGAGTGCTGGCAGTAGGAGCCGAGGTATAGGTACCACTGAACGTCTCGCCGAGCTCAGGCAACCGCACATTACCCTGAACCAACCAGCCGCTGGCAGTCGACGTGGGGCACGCTCTTGTCGAGACCTTGTCCGGGTTGTAGTTGGAGCTGGCGACACCAGTTGGGGTGACCTTGGCCCATTGTGACTTGAGGTTGTCGAAGTCGGGAGAGATGGCCGTCGGTGTGCCGGCCACGGTGTAGCCGCCCACAATGTTGCTGCCCGTTACGGTGGCGGAAACGGCGGGGCCATAAGAGACCAGGCCGTAGTGGTTGGCCTCCTCGATCCACTCATAGATGATCGATCCACTCCAGTCGTTCACCATTTCTTTGCCAAAGATGGCGGACTGGTCATCGAAAAGGCGCGGGCCGGGGACATTGCATCCAGTCTCGGAGAAGAAGATGGGGACAGGGAAGTCCTTGGCCTGTGCCTGCAGAGCTGCGTAGCCAGACGTGCTGTAGGTCGACGGGTCGCACCACTCATACGAGTTGAGGGCGAAGAAATCGATGATCTCGGACGAGTTGCCGCCGCAGGTGAGGTAGTCCTGAAGCATGGGTCGAAGCTCCGCGATATCGGCGGCCGAGTAGCCGATGGGGATCTTGCGGTAGCCCTTGCGATCCCGGTACGTCTTCATATCGCGAGCAGCAGTCTTGATATAGGGCGCAGCCATAGACTGATTCGCTTGGGCGATGATCTCGTTTCCAATGAAGAAGCCCAGGACATTGTCGTACTTGACGAAGGCATCCATAACCTCAGCGTACCTGTCATGCTGAGTCTGATTCCACCATGGGTCGTTCTACAAAACCTGGTCTTAGCAAACATCCCAGAGTTAGACCCGCATATCTTGGCACTCACGGGAAGAATGTACGTGTCGAACGTGTCCAAGTCGATGAGGGTGTAGATGCCAGCTTTAGCAAACACGCTCATGCAGCCAGAATGGTCCGCCTTTGCGTCCACGTGGTAGACGCGGATGGCATTGGCGCCCAGCGATTGCATCAACTCGGCATCTCGAGCGCACTGTTCGGTATGCACAAGGGGGTCCTCTGTTTGCACAAGGTTAGACAAGCCAGCGGGGGAGAAGAGTCACTGTAGTGACAGGCACTTACCAGGTATCAGCTGGTAGGCAACTCCTGTGGAAATTTGTTAGCCATGAGTCCAGCTGCGCCCAACGAGGGGAAGAATCCCGTACCCTTTACAAAGAACTGCGAGCCATCCTTGTTGAAGAACTTGTTGCCCACAGCCTCAATGGTCTGCAGAGCACTGGCAGCTGCTGCGCCGATCACGGCGGATGAGAGTAGAGAGAACTTCATGACGAAATTGGTCAAGTCTCCAGAACGAATGGTGCCTATGCCGGGGGGGGGGGGGGGGGGGTGCTTGAAGAGGCTCCGAAAAGATGCGATATTGGAAATAAATAACAGGCGAATTGGCACTTGCGAACAACAATAAAGTGCTGCGGTTCGGGTCCAAAACAGAGGCAAGTGGTCCAAGGGCAGTAACTAAAACCAAGAAGGCAGGTGAGATAGAGGTAGCGAAAGATGTCGTCGTCCTGATGGATCAATTTCGCAAATTCGGGAGCAGTCGATTAGGGAGCTGGAGGGGCGTGCTTGCTTGCTCCTTCTTCGGGATCCCAACTCGCGGGAATGTGACGTATGTGAGCGAAAGTGCGGGAAGGTGCTGCTGGTGCTGCTAGGCCGAAGTCTGCAAAAAGCCAGGATTCCTAATGGGCAATGGGTCGTTCGTGAAAGTCGTCGAATGTTTGTCAGTCGGGTGATTGCACCTGCCAAGCGATGGACAGCAAGGTACGTGACGGATGGTCAAAAGTTGAGATGGAAAAACAAAAAACGAGGGACACTACTGTCTTGAACTTCTCAACTCCTTGAAGACGAGGGCCGTTTACTCTAATCACGTGCCGGCACTGCAGTTCAAAGAGGGAGAGAGAGAAGGTGCAAGAACAAGTAGAAGAAAAAGGAAATAGAGAGGAAAGTGTGAAAGATCCCAGGAGAGCGAAAGTGAGGTGGTGGAGTAAGAAGCAAGGTTGGATGGAAAACAAGATGCAACAAGTTTCCAGCAAGCAATAACCCATAAATGATAAAGCACCTAATGAAAAAAAAGACCACTTGGGACGCAATTCCCCGTACGCTACGCGTGTGCTACGTAGGCTAGATTACCCGCTTTTCCCAGCTGCCCTGGTTTCCTTCCCCTGGTCCAACCTGGTTGCCGTCTGCAGCAAATCGCAAGTTCAAGCGGGAAGAGACCGAGACCACCCCTGTCCCCCAGTCGGAAAGGAGGAGGAAGGAGCAGGAGGAGGCTCAATTCTCCAAAAAGACCAAAAGCAAACGGAAAGCACGAAAACAAGGCGCAAGGAGAGATGGACGCAACCAAAACCCACCTCTCCACCCGCACCGCAGTAGCTGGCACATCCAAACCAAGGATTCCCAATGCAGCCAAGGCGCGCGAGCGATATCGACGGGCTGGAAGCTCCAAGCTTGATTTTCCCCTTCCTACCAACGACATGCATCATCCATCCACCCATTGCGCAACGAGCTGCATGCAATGCAACGGCGCTAGTCCGGTCGGAGAGACATTCAGAGACTCAGGGGGGCTGTTTTCGGGACTGCAGCCAAAAAATCGAGATGGGCTTTCGATAAACACTTTTGCATCGATTGGCTCACAACGGCCCTTTCCATTATCAGCAGCTGGCTGGGACGTGAACTGCCCCCCGAACCCGAGCTGGGCCACACTGCACACTGGATGAAATTCCCAACCGAACCGAACGCTTTCGCTGCTTTCAGCCAACCGTAACCCGTACGGCCCGGCAGGAGGATTGTTGGTTGCATAGCATGGCATGGCCACCAGCCAGCCAGCCAGCCAGCCATGCATTGGATGGATGGATGCATTGCATTTGGGCGAGGTAAACCCGTCGGTCGGTCGGCGGACGCTAGGTTGCGCTCAGCCAACCTGCGTGGCATAAAATAGAAATGGCGCCGGCTGCTGCATCGAGATTTATTTTTTGAGACCTGCCTGCCTCACCTGCCTCGACGGCCGCCGCCGCCGCCGCCGCCGCCGCTACCACTAGCTTGTTGCACTGGAGACGCTCGACGTTCACTTGTCGAGTGGGTTACCGGAGTGGAGATGGAGGTCTCACCTTTGGTTTGTTGTTAGGTAGTCTTGCGCGTCCGAGTGTGTCAGTTTTGGGTGGTGCTTCGAATTGATCCAATCCCCATCCAAACTTCTGTCACACACAGACACAGACACCCCACGAACAACCCGCCACTCCCCTGCACTTGTTCGTCCATCCGTCTCTCATGCACAAAAAAACACAAGAAACACGTTCCACCCGGCCCGGGTCCGGTCTGTTCTGTTCTGTTTTGAAGATCGGTTGGTTTGGTTGGTTCCATTTTTTCTCGCTCTCTCTCTGCTGTGGCGCGTTACTTTGTCGGAAAGCCGCCCAACCAACCGCGACGAACAACCCTTATTGTTCGTGTACAAGTGTACATACGTCACGTCGTACTTTGCCTTGCTTTACCCCTGGGAGGAAGGAGGTGGTGGGGTAGGGTTACTATGGTATTTTTACTGTACGCATAGTACCTGTCTCCAAATCAAAACCTGTGCGAGCGGGCAGAGTTACAAAACAGAGCACAAAAGGAGATGGGTTCAGGCTCAGGCTCAGTCGGTGATTTTGTCCCCCAGCTACTCGAAACATTTCCCATCGCGGGAGCACGTTCCGTTTCTTCCTTTCTCCCAAATACTGCGTACATTACAACACGTGCTCTAGACCCGGAAGGTGCAAAACCACCTCCACCATGCAAGAAAAGGGATTGGCAGACAGACAAACGCAGGGGGGGGGGTTGGAGGGTTGCAGATTTGGACAAGATTGGAGATTGGATTCGGGTTTTCCTCCCCCGAGCCCCCCTGCCGCGATCGTCGTCCACCACCCGCTTGTGGCTTTTCTTTCACGTTCTTTCTTTTGGCACGCGTCGCGCACGTGCACTGTCTCTGTCACTCTGCTGGAATAGAATGGCTGACTTGACTGACCGACGACCTGTTGGATGGTCTGATCACCACGGTTGCGGCAGAGCCCGCCAGCCGCCAGCCACCACCTACCACCGTACATAGCACGCTGATCCCGATTACAGTCTCAAACTCTGTGGTACGAGTCTATGCACATCAAGGCGCAAAGTCAATGAGTGGCGTTTGTTTACCCGTGCTCACATTCACTGCACATGCTTACTTACACCTGATGAATACTACATACAATAAACCATATATCAATTCTCTGTCTTAGTACTTTCCCAATTTGGACCATCTCGGTTATCAACAGGATAATAGGGGGGTATTCACAATCACAACGCTTCCAACAACCACACCATTGACCAAATCTTGCACACCAACTCAAACGCCCCTTTTTCACAACGGTCGGCCAAAATGCGGAGCCCCAACATGCTCCAGACAAGCTGATCGCCAACAGCAACGACCTTCACGTTTTCAGTCTTATAACCTTAACCAAGAGTCCTGCCGATCCTATACCCGTCCGACCCATACATACAAATAAGCTCGGAATATACAGCAAGTAAAACACACGCACACGCCGCCAGCTGCACCAGAAAGAAAAGGAAAAAAAAGGAACCCCGCCCCCCAGAATCATCCATCATCATCATCGTTATCATCGTCATCATCATCATGCTCTCATTTCTAGTCATCACAATCCTTGGTCAGCTTTGGGCTGTGCGGCAACCAATTAGCCATGGGGAGTTTCTCAATTACCTGTATATACAGGGGCCTGCCAGTGCTGCCTCACCTTGTCTCTCGTACGAAGGTTCAGTAGAGTCTGGAAGCTGCTACTCAGGTCGCTGTTGGTCCTCGGCCGCTCTCGTTCCCTCTCGGGTTCTCGAGTGCTCTCGGTCCTGCGGAGGCTGCCGGGGCTGCTCCCGCCGCTGCTTGTCCGCTTGTGCTCGATACTGCGTGAACCGCTGCTCCGCTTCGTCATGATGGACATCGTGTCGTGGCTGTTATTCCTCGACAGCTGTGTTGGTGAGTTCAGCTTCATGCTGCCAATCCCAAAGTCCCAGCCTCCATATTGGTGCACGCAGTGTGGCTCCAAAATGCCTGCGGCATCTCTCAGGATCTGGTACATCTTGGTCTGCACGTCAGTGGCGGCCGGCCGTTCCGAGGGATGGAGCGATAGCATATGTCCAACAACGTGCAGCATGGGCAATATGGCTCTGAACTCCTGGTCGTCCTTTTTCGATGCATCTTTGACCAGCTGGCTCATCCAGCTATCCACCTGGCCAAGGTTCTTGTGAAACGACGAATCCAATACGGCCCCGCCACGGCCCGGGCTCTTGTGCTTCGCCGCACGATGCGTGGCAAACGGCCGCCCCTGTTTCTTGAGTAGGAAACTCAAGAGCTCGAGAATTACACAGCCTAGGGAGAAGATGTCGGCTGCTTGAGGGTTGAGATGTGGTGTGGGCGCGTGCATCATAGCCATCGGGGTATTGACACCATAGTCTGTCATGCGGCTGATGAAGGACTGGCCACCTTCTGGTGAGGTGGACGGCGAGACGATGGTCGATCTGCGATGCGTCGGGCTCGGCGGTCCCGACGGCTTAAACCACTGCTCGGGGGCAGCGTAATCGTACGACTCCTTGTCAAAAGACGTCTTGTCTGTCATTGCCGCTAGGATCTCTGGGTTGAAGCGTGTGAAGTCGGCAAAGCAGATGTGGTTATCGTTGGAGAACAGAATCGTCGACGGCTTGATATTCCCATGCGAGAGACCCCGATTGTGGATGTAACAAATGGTGTCAACTAAGCAGTGAATCCAGTTCAGGACGAGCCGCCTCCGCGCTTGCTTTTCCAGGTTCTTTATCGAGCTCGGCGTCGTTGTGAGGAAAGACTTGAGCGTAAAGTCGGGCGGTAGAGTGAAAAGAACATATCCGTATTCGTGCTGGATGTAAGACGTATAGTACGACACCAGATGTTGGTTTTGAAGGTTCTTGATCCCGTTGACCTCGTACAGGAAATCCTCATGGCTCAGGTAGCCCGGGCCAAAACCCGGACCAAGGGGTATACGACGGCGACAAAAGACCGTTCCTGGCTGGTTCGGAAGCGTAACTCTGTCGACATGGTAACCCTGGCTCTGGCC
The DNA here is from genome assembly GCA_033439705.1 of Cercophora scortea. Taxonomy (NCBI): domain Eukaryota; kingdom Fungi; phylum Ascomycota; class Sordariomycetes; order Sordariales; family Lasiosphaeriaceae; genus Cercophora; species Cercophora scortea. The sequence continues at coordinate 1,850,811 of JAUEPO010000005.1, read as the reverse complement.
CGTGGGGAGCGTTTGCTTCTTGTCAACAATATCCAGGGGTACAACCTCATCTTCCTGATAGATAGCATGTTCACCCTTCTGGAGTGGGCGGAGCAGGTAGTAGAACTGTCGGTAGAAGAACCTCCTTTCCGACTTCTCGTCCTTCGAAGGAGTCAGGGCAAGGCGTTCGACCTGATCGAGCGCAATAGGGAGGTCCTCGTCGTCCCATGAGTCGTCGATAACGCCAAAGATCTGGTCTGGGACACCAATGTCGACGAGGATGAGGAAGATGCGCCTTGCTTTCTCATCGATCCACTCCCAGTAGGTCCCATCCGTCAAACCATCACCGAATCCAAGCGGCCTGTCCAAGCGTTCGATCTCCTCGGGGAGTAGATGGTTGCAGACAAACTGCCGCGTGACAGTCTTGTCGATGGTGTCCAGGTCCCACCACATCTTGTCTTGGCACAATGCAGGTGCTGTTGCTGTTTTGTTGATAGGTCGTTGGTGTATTGCCGGCTCTTAAGTTCAAGCAAGAACCACGAGATACGATATGGATGAAGTCGACGAAGCTTGGTGTTGTCCAGCGAGAGACTCACTCACTTCTTGATATCCAAGGTATAAGAGAAAAAGTTGGGTGGGGGAAGGTAGCAGCCCTTGACCCCGGGATACTGAGACATTTGGCCTTCAACTGGGGGCCCGGCTTGCTGCTCTGAATTCGGTGGCACTCCCAGCCGGCCGGATAGAGCCCGGGAACCCATGGAAGAGGGGCATTCGTGAAGCATGGGAGGCGAGAGGGAAGGGGAGGGGAGGGGCAAATCCTGGGGAGATTGAAATGTCGCATACACTGCACGAAGTGCACTCTCTCGCAGAAGCCAGAAGGCCCGAGTCAGAAGTGGTGCTGTGCTGTGCTGTCTTGCCGGGTCACTGATATCAGATGTCTCGAGAAGCAACTGACAGACGCCCTGTTTCGCACTAGAGGCCGCGCCTCATTGGCCCAAATCTGGGGAAGAGATAAGGAAAGCCGACGTCTGTGTGGCCCCGCGGCTGTGGGCACTGGTCCTAATGGTTGTGATGTGCATCAGGCGCCACTTGGACGTGGGATGAATGAGCGAGGGCACGAGATTGGCGGGCAACTGCGGGCGTGATGAGTTGCCCCCCTTGTCCTTCCAGCTCGTTTGCAGACTGCAGACCTTCGTCCAGCATCGTTCGAGGTTGCAACGCAGGCAGATCCGGATTGCACACCCAGAGCCTTGGAGACGTATCTACCGAACCTTATGTAATTATTCAAGGCTCATGACCGTCTGATTTTGGTGCCTTTGGTTGCCCTAAAGCTCAAGTCCTTCCTTCCCGTAGGTGGCCTTTGGTGGAGAAGTGGGAGACGGGCGCGGATCAGAGACGGAAAGAGCACCCTCCCACCACGACACACGACACGAGCCCACGATGGACATCGCGAAGGGAAAGGACGTGGGGGAGCCAACCCCACACACACCCTCAACCCCCAAGACCAAGAAACAAGGGACCTCAGCTCCAGCGGCCTTCCCTGCGTGTGTGTGCCTCCTGCCACCAATTCGATATTCCAAGATCCTTTGGTCCTAGCGCAAGTCACCGGGGCGGGTCTTGGCATTTTAGTTTGGGGAACAACGAGAATCTGTCGGAGCCAGCAGGTCATGTTGCATTCAAGGTGCCGCCAGAGAGATTATCGCAAGATCAGGGAAGTACTTTAACCATCACCAAATCGCCGTCACTTCTCACTTTTCGCAGCCCACAACAACGCCGCGAGAATTCTCAACGATAGAAACAACGGGGCAGCGACGGTCCAGACCAAGCCATGGCAGATTCGGCGACGTCTTTCCGATGGGCGTTTATCCCACTTACACGGAGGGAGCTATCGTGTACGGGATAGTAATAAGGGTCTCGACACTATTGACGCCGCTCTCATCTTGAAGATCCCGAGTCTGCCGTTCGGTTCGTTTCATGGAACTTTCCGAGTCCCTGATCCTTCCGGCCTTTATAGCGCACGCTGGTAATTTTCTGCGGGTTGGGAACCTTGCCCTAGTAGCAGTTATTCGCCTAGGCAACGGCCAAGCAGTTGAACAAAAAGGGCTCACTCAAATCGCGCACTATGATGGATCGTCCAAGTTCGCCGAATCTCTCAGGCCAGCCCCAGGCAGCAGAAACATCTAACACAGTATCATGACTAGCACACGGATCAACAAGGAGCCTGGTTCTTGGTAATCGAACATCCGGCAGCAGACGACGGGATATGGAGATGAGGAGGGAGGAGGGAGGAGGAGGGCGGCACTCCCACGCCCGAACCACCGGGCGAAACCGCCACACCTGCAACCAGCAACCACCAGACGTTAGTTACATGCAAGCCTTTCTTTCTGTCGCCGGTGAGGCGTTGAAACTCAAATCAACGGTTTCAGCGTTGAGGTCAACGTAGCGGTGAGTCTGCATGGAGCTTCTGTTTCGTCAAAGCCGAAGCTACATACAGCAGCAGACATGGGGACAAGACGCAGAGTCAACGTTCTTCTCTGTCTCTGGGCGCGCGCGCATGGTCGTGGGCGTGGCCTCGAAGCCAAGCCTTTGCCCCAAGCTACCATCGCATTAAAGCCCCACGAAAACCACACTGGCGGGTCCACGGTGCCCCGATGTGATGATACCACAGTACAGATGGCTCCTCGGTCGGTCGCTCGGTGTCAGAAAGATGAGGTCGGTATCGCTGTTTGGAGCTGGGCCATGTCCAAGACCCATCTCCGAGGCACTTCCTCGGGCAAAGGCAATCCCCACAAACAAACCCAAGTTCTTGTTGGGGGATCGGTCACTTTGCCCAGGAGGATCCTTAATTACACTATTCATCAAAACCACCAGAGCAAAACATACGATATGATACCTACACTTCACGTATACAGGAGAAACCAAATTCCCATGACCCCTCAACAACGGCTACCTATCATGAGTTCCCCCCCACCTAAGGCAGAGTGGCAGGGGTTCACACCCCAAGATAAGCTATGGCATTGAGCTACCGACCGGCGCGTCGCGGGGGTGGTGAAGGGGGAAAAGTGTCTCTCCTCCAGTCAACAGGGCTGGTTTCTCTTATCGAACGAACCCCAGAGTTTTCAGAAAGGAGGAGGGAGGGTCCTTGCTTTGTCTTAGTGTAGATGTGGGGTGAGTGAGTGAGTGACAGAATGCTGGACTAGTAGGTACCTTACCTACGTGAAGAGACAGACGGCCGTTAATCCTTTCACGACATTACGGTTGTGTGTGTAGATAAGGCCGTTCCTATTTTTCTTCTTTTCTTGATTTTCTCTTCTCGAGAACCAACTTCCTGATGTCCCTGTCAAGTGATAAACACCCGGGCCACGGCTTGTTCCCAAGCAAGCAAGCAACGGGTTCCCCCTTCCTCCCCCAAGCGTACAACTGTTCCCAACCAACCTCGAACGCAAAACCCTCCACTCCGGCGTAGATAGAGTATCTCACAAAACCTAGGTGCAATTCTCGGTCACTACGTAGTACACCACAGGATACCAACAACCTACCTACCTACAATACAACCCTTAAACGTTTGTTAGTACGGTTCTTGACAGGGTTAATCCGACGAGTAAGAACACATAGCGAGCGCCAAAAGACAGGGAAAGGACAAGGGAAAATTTGGGAAAGATTCGAAATCACAAGGGCTTCTGATCTAACCATTCCAATTCCAGCACCTCTCCCAGGGTAATTTCTGTGGTGGCGTCGTTTAGTACACTCCAAAGTACCCGCTAGACAAACGTACCAGAGCTGTATTGCAATCGTGGCTATCTCTTGGCGACAGCGCTAACAAGTAGGCTTGATACTAAGCCCTGCCGTGCATGGAGCCCACGAGTCGTGTGGGTTGCAGCTTTCAACACGCCATGCATGATTGCAACTGCGTTGCGTTCTGCAAACAGCTAAGCTACCTACCTGGTAGTTGGACAGACAGGTCCGGGACTTCGCAGACTGCTGCAGACTGAGAGACCGTTGCGCGTGGCTTGGGTGGTGAACAGGCCAAGCCAAGCCACGTGTTGGGAGTAGCTAAATAGGTCTGGCGTAGGGCTGGCTTGTCAGATGCGCGCATTTTTGTCTGTGTACTGTGGTATGTGTGGTGTCTTGCTGAAAGGGGCGAGAAGGAGGGAGTTGTCGAGAGGAGCCTAGTCCAGTAAGTACCGAGTAAAGAAGAGAGGTGATATGTTAGACCCGGCTGGCTGGCGCGGACTCGAGCGTGTTAATTGTATGTATGTATTGATGCATCCTAATTCTATTCACTTTCTAAAGGTTTATGACATATCCTGCATGTTCCAGTTCCCTCTCTTCAACCCCAGGAACCGAGGAGAGAAATCATGTGGTCAATCCCCCGCTATTCACCTGTCTCGTCTCGCCCGAGGCAGCAAACCTCCCGTCCCACAGCCGCATGATGCCCTGCACCGAGCTCCCGCCCGGGGCCATCCAGGTGGTGTTGTGCCTCTTCTGCTGGAGACTAGCAAACGTACCGTTGTCGAATCCTTCTTCGACATGCAGCACGTCGGGCATTAACTGGTGATGGATCCTGGGAGCGGCGATGGCATCGCGGATGTTGATGTTGTGCTCCAGCAGGTTGAAGGCTACCTGTGTCGTGGCACTGATGATGCGGGAGCCACCCGCTGCGCCGGTGGTGAAGAACAGTGACCCGTTGGAGGCAAACTCCACGATGATTGGGTTGATGGACGAGAGGGGCCGCTTGCCAGGCGCGATGAAGTTTGCCGGGGACGGCTCGAAGCCGAATGAGTTGCGTCGACCTGGTTGAGAGAAGTCGTCCATTTCGTCGTTGCTGTGGGTGGGCACCTTGGAGTAAGCCATGGGGGAAAGAGAGTAGGAAGAGGTTGCATGAAAGGGGAGAATAGCGGATATGAATGGTGGTGGCTTACAGGATGATACCAGAATCTGGAGTCATGATCTGGGCACCAAACAAGAGATTGACCGTTGTTGTCGACGACACAGTCAGCCCAGAGGAATCGGCCGTGACAATGTGAGACGTCCCTCCGCTCTCTGCCGCGTAGAGGGATTCTGGGTCATAGACGTCGACGGGCTGAGTCTGATTGTCCATAATCAGGGCGCGTATCTCTCTTGCCTTGTCGTTACTCATCATGAGTTCCTCGTACTTCTTGATGTCCTCGACAAAGTCCGGATCGCCAAGCTCTGACCTCGCTCCATAGGCAAATTTCATGGCCTCGACGAGTCGATGAGTAGTCAAGTTGTGGTCATCCAGATCCTGGGGTGAGTACTGCTCCATGGTCTTGAGGATGCTGAGCATCACGGCACCGCTGCTGGGAGCTTCTGTGGTGAAGAGCTTGTAGTCACGGTAGTCGACGCTGAGTGCCGGTTTTATCCGGACGGTGTAGTTCTTGAAGTCGTCGAGCGTTACGGTCCCATTCAGTGCCTGGATATAGTCAACCATTGACTCGGCGAGTTCGCCTTCGTAGAAGACATCAGGTCCCTGGTTGGCTATCTTCTCGAGTGATCTTAATAACGGTTAGCACGCCGTAGATACAAGGAACCTTATGCGTACCATCCATCAACTTACTCTGCGTAGCGTTTTCTCGTGATTACGTCGCCAAGCTTCACCAAGGTCCCTGTTATGTGTATAAGTCAATGCTTGAGAGAGAGCCATGGCCAGAGCCTCTTCTCACCATTGGGAGCAAAGTCCTCTGCCCATATGGGGTCATCCACAAGGAAGGAACTATATGAGCTGGCGACAGCCATGTATCGGATCAAGTCCTCGGATACTTTAGACATGTAAGCACTCGAGGGTCGCCATACTTCGGTTGAAGGAGCTTACCTGGGAAGCCATCTCGGGCTACCTTGACTGCCGGCCTCACGACGGTCCTCCACGGTAAACGCTGTTGAGATGGTTAGTTTGGGAGGTCATTCAGTCAATAGAGGGCAAATAAGCACATACGCCGTGTTTGTTATGCAGATACTCAAGACCCCGTAACTCTCCCGGGATAGCGACAGCAAAAGGACCACGAACACTGGCCAAGGGGTCGTCCTTGTACATGTCCCGAGAAGCAGCGGCGGGAGCGGATTCCCGGTAGTCTATGGTCTCATATTTGCCATTCTCGTCTCGAACGAGCATGAAACCTCCGCCGCCAATGCCCGAGTGATACATGCCAATGACGCCCACACAGAGATTTGTTGCCACCATGGCATCAGCGGCAGAACCCTGCGGCACAGGTTAGATATCCGGTAACCTCAGCTGTGTTTCGCAAGCCTTCAGACTTGGGGGGGAAGCTCACGCCAAGTTTGATCATGTTGATGCCGATGCGAGAACATATGGAGCTTTCCGAGGCGACGGCTCCCTTGCTGTCCTCGGCTTCCGACTCCAGAACCTCCTGATAAGGGGCTGCTGAGCTCAGACGAAGCCGAGAGAGCGCCGACAGCCAGCATAACAGGGTGGACGAAGAGCCTGAGTTTGGCTGTTAGTGATTCTCTGGTGGTTGGTTGGTGGGTGGGAGGCAGAGGCACGGGAACTCACGCATTGTGTGGGTTGTCTCGTCTGAAGACCAGACGCCTAACTAATGGATTACCGGCCACCGAAAAGAGAATGCGGCGCCGTTTTGTGTTCCGTGTTCCGTACCCAGGCCCGTCCTCCAGCTCCGGCTCACCGATTTGTGTCCGAGAGAAGACGCTGGCTTATCGCTGACCACGGCAGATAGGCCCACCGAACGGCCGAATTGATTAAATGCAAGACAAAACAGGTTGCATCCGCGAATAGATAAAGTATATCTACTTTACGGTATTCGAGCAGGCAAAAAGATACCACGTTGACAACAACTTTTCCGGGGCTCCGGATTAGAGTTGTCTTGTTCAAAGAAACGGCCCGTGTCAGACGGGGTTGATATTAGAAAGCAGCCAAAGATGGGACGGGAATCGACGGCCGGAAGTCCCATGATTGGACCCCCGCGCTTGCTTGATAATAGAGCGGTGTTCTTCTTAGCGGCAAACCCTGTCGGCACGACATTCGCTCACAAATGAACAACATAATTGCGAAAAGCCCAATGTGTCTTCTATCGCACCTGCCGTTGTGAACTTGAATTATTTTACCAACTGTCAGGCACCTCTAGGCAGCAATACGTCAAGAGGAAAGAGCGACAATGCTTTCACCCGTGACTACCTGGTAGGTAATGAACCATAAAATAGACCCTAACCCGGTATCAGCCAAACTGCTTCGGATGCTTCTGATCGACACAGTCCCGAACGGATCGACCAAACAGAACCCGACACAAACAAAACCCCCAAATTCATCCTTTGCTTCAACATGCTTCAAGATGCTTCGAAAACAGCCTTCTCTCATTCTAGAAGCTTGATACGATAGCCTTGTCTTGGCTCTCTGCGGTTCCCGGAAAGCTTGCTTCCCATCAACTGTGCCTCTCTCTCGAAATCGGTTTTCAGACACCCGAACGTTACATCTGGCTCTGAAGCAGAGGATTACAAACAGAAACCACCTTACAGAACCTTTTCCCTGGGGTCCCGTCTCTCTACTGGCAAAACAAGCAACCGAGCCAAGACAATCCATCCGGCCTTTTGAGACGGTCGCAGGGTTGGAGATGGCACTTTCGGAATACTCCTGGGCGGAACAGTTTGGTTTCGTCTGTCTGGTGCTTGTTTTTATGTTCCTTCCTTTCCAAAGCGAGGGCGCCTAAACAAGCGATGCTCTGGTGCCTTCCAGCCGGGCCAGCTTGTGTACCTGACGAGTCTGCTTGTCAAAGATGGAAGTTCGAACCTTGATTTGCCCCGCTGCATGTGGGTCTACCTCCACGCCCGAGCAAATCACGGCTGGCGCCGATACCAAGACCGACAGGTGAAACCGTCTCCTTTTTGTCTCGTCATCCGCTATCCTGGTAAATCCGCTCTGCTCCACCCGTACCCCTCCGCCAGGCCGTTCTCCAGAGTCCAGCTCAGACCGATCTGTCCAGGGAAGACGACGACCTATTTTCGGCGATTGACGTGGCTGCCGCTGCATAGCATGGCGTGTGCAGGTATTTGGAAAGACATGCGATGAATTTCGTCTGGTCTGCGCGAGTCGCATGAATTCCCTTTTGTTCTTTCTCCGAGAATATTCCCCCACCCACGGTGCTGCGAGAATCATCATGCACACAGCCATACTGCGGTCCGCGGTACAGGTAGGTGGGGTTCCTCAACAGCCGGGCTTCTCGATCGTGACGATGCGAGGGGAGAGGGGCACCACCACCAAGAAGCGCTGGCCCGTCCCGTTTCGATTCGATTCACAAGATGTGTCTCCCGTCTCAGAGCCTAAACTCGACAAGCTGTTTGTTCCCGCCATCGTTGCCATATGCCAGCCCGCTTGGCTCCATCCCCTTCCCGCATTTCGCCAGGAAATTCGCAACCAGACTTCTCCGTCGATCAGCTAAAACACGCATGGATGTGAAGGAGGCTCAGATCAATTGATTTCTCTTGGCAGGCGCTCGATTCAGTCGGGGAATATGGTGAGCTTCGACAACAGGCCACAGCCCATGGAATCCTCAGTTGATCATCTGTCTCAGAGTCTCCAGCGTCCCCGGTCACCATCTTCTCTTCCATGAATGATGAGATGAGAGATTGACAGTGCACAGCCGCGCGGATCATAATGTTAATCATTACCAACTGAGAAATACAGTATGGCTGCATGAGATTTGACCCACGGCGCTCGCTCAGTCAGCCTAGGAAACCCGGAAAACCTAAGCAGGTGCCTCGTTCGAACAGAAGCCTCTTCATGCGCAAATCAAGAACGACATCGAGTACGGCACGGCGTAACCCGTATGAAGCTGGGGTTTGCCAACTTCCCACATCATCCTCTCTCATGCGCTTCAATCCAGGACTCGTCCAGTCATCCATCTCCCTACACCACCCCCTCCAAAGGGGAGCCGCCTTTTCGTCTCCTTGACCCGACCAGGATTCTGCGAGCGCCCCCTTATTGGTTGGTGGCATCGTCTCAGATTTCTGTTCCTGCATTTGACCCCTGTTCTTCCGGGACAACCCCCGCTCACGTTGCCCAGAGCCCCATACCACAACTCCTGGTTTTCTGTGAAACCTCCGAACGTTGCCTTGCCGTCAATTCGGTTGCGGCACTCACCACCACGCTGGACTGGGAGCATGCTGGCCGACAAGTGGAGGCCACACCAGTCCTTCATTGACCGAGAGCCTGCACCGAAGACCCTGTGCCTGTGCCGGTGGGACTGGGCTGGGCAAGCGGCTGTGCTCGTTCGCCCGCTTGGTCGATCCGGACAGGGGTTTGTTTTCTTGGGTCTTGGCGATGGGTGACGAAGAAGAGTTGCTCCTCATAAGGAAGGGTCCAAGACAGCATTCATATTGGCCCACCTTCTCCCTTGGTTTTTTCTTCATCTCACTCCGTTCCTTCATTCAAGTCCTCGACCCGGTTGTCTTTTTACAGTTCAAGCACCATTCTTTTTGCTTGTCTGCTCGTCCCTGCTGCCCAGTTTCAGCAGCTTCTACTTCTTTTTCAAACTTATACACTCTCTTGACGCAACAGCTGTGCCTGTCTGCCCACATCGCGAAGTCGATTTTCGCTCCTTCATTCTTGAATATCTGCAAAGTCTGTCACTCAGACCCAAAGGACACGCCCGCTTGAAGATTCCGGTCAGATTTGGAAAGGAAACATCAACTATCTACAAGATACATACATACATCAGCCACGATGAAGTCTGCCACTGTTGCCCTCGGTCTCTTTGCGGCCCTGACCACCGCCTTCTCGCATCCCCGCCACATGCACTTCCGCCGCTCGAACACAACTAGCATCGCCTCAAGCAGCAGCGCCGCATCGATTCTTGCAACTGCCGAGTCCGCGGCAACCGCTGGGGCCCTTACCACTGCCGGAGCCCTTACCACTGCCGGGTCTGCCCTGACCACCGCCGCACCATTGGGAACCGGCATCTTTACCAACAACACTGCAGCCGGTCTCACGACCCTGACCGTCGTCGCCACCTCGGTCCGCACAATCACCTCGTGCGCTGCCACCATCACCAACTGCCCCGCAAACAACCCTGCGTCCATGTCCGCCTTGCCCAGCGAGGCCCTCTCTGTCGTTGTGGTCACGGACACGATTGTGCTTACCTCGACGGTCTGCCCTGTCACCGAGGCTGCGTCCATCTCGAAAAGCGTTGTCGCAGATGCCTCGAAGGGCCTCATCACGGGCTCCACTGTGACCAAGTCTGCCGACTCCGCGGCCACAGCATCCGTTGTCGTTAGCACTGCCACCTCCGTAGCCGAGGTTGTCACATCCAAGGTCATCACCATCACCCTGGGCGGCGGCGGCGGTGTCAACGGCGCTCCTCACGTTGTCACGAGCACCATCATGTCGACCCACAAGTCCACCATCATCCAATATGTCACTGTGACCATGGCCGCAAGCTCTGCCGCTGCTGCCGTTGGCGGTGACGTGAAGGCATCCACTCAGGTTGCGGCTGAGGTTGATACCACCACCACCCAGACCACCACCACCACCGGAACTCGCTACGTGACTATCGAGACTGGTGCAACTGTTACTGCTGTTGCTTCAGCTGGCGTTGGCTCGGACTCGAGCTCCGACTCTGGATCGGGCTCTGGATCGGGCTCCGGCTCCGGTTCCGGATCAGGCTCGGACTGCAACTGCCCCGCCGCCGCGACCGTCACCCTGGCTGCGTCAACCGTAACCGTCGCCGCCTCCACCGTCTACGTGACGGTAGGCAGCGAGGCCCCCGCCTCCACTATCCAGACTCTGGCCGACGTGGCAACCGCCGTCACGACCGCCGCCGCCCTCCAGACCAGTGCCGGAAACGACCTGGCTGGCTCGGGCGAGACATCCTCTGCCTGCGCACCGGACGTGATCGTCACCGTCACCGAGGGATCGGAGGCGCCTGCCTCTACTCTGGCGCCGTTCCCGCTCGGCAACAGCACCCTGCCTGCTGCGAGCGGCACCGCGCCAGTTGCTAGCGGCACTGCTGTCGCTGCGCGGTTGCGCTAAGTGGTCGGTCTTCATGTAAGAAATCGGAAGCGATTTTTTGATGTGATTACCACGCTTCTGTATAGCTAGATGGTGGTGTGGTGGTGGTGCTGTTTTTTCTATGTCGATGTACTTTTGCTTCACCTTGAGCAGGTACATGGGGGTTTCTTCTGGCAGTCCCTGGCGTGGCAGCTCAACTGGATTGGTCTGAGCCGGGATGAGACTGTATATTGGGTTCTTTTTCTTCTTCTTTCTATGATATCCCCCACTTTTTAGGGGGAATATCTGTACCTAAGGGTGCATGCACAATTTCTTGGACGGTTGTGTATATATACCTTGGTTTTTGATAGACGAAGAGTTTTTGTTTTCGTCTGTTTGTGAGTAGGAGAGAGACTTTGTTTCGTTTGTCATGGAAGATATATCCAGCTGCGTGTGTGACGATGAAAGTTAGAGATGATGAGGGGACCGCACGACGCGGATTACGTAAAAAAATGATATGCAATGACACTGGAAATTGGGACTTGAACATGACATGCTGTGATTTGATGAGGATAGACAGGTGAGTGGTCTGGTGATGTGATGTGATGTGGTACTGCAGTTGCGGCGCTGCCAATCATTGCGGTTTTAGGGAAGGGGAGAGGGTTCAACTCGCTTCAACTTCGAGTGTCTATCTAGGTCATGTACTCTATACCGGGATGGGAAAAGAACCGGCGGCGGCGGCGGGTGGGCTCTGGGTGCAGTGGAACGGGAAATGTTACTTGATCTTCGAAACGAAAGGAGCCCCTTTCTTTTTGAGCTCTCCCGGCTGCCTCTTTCGACAGTGTTGTTGAAGTATATTAATGGGGAGTTTCCGCTTCCAGACTATGACTATATACGAGGGGGGGACGGAGAGAGCACATAATATGAAGTCTACCATCAGGGAAAGGTTTAGTTTTGTTGCGTGTGAGTTAATATGATGTGAGGAGTGGAAAGGCTTTTTGCCCTCTCGATGACAAAGAGGGGACTTGATTCGCGACACTTTGTGAGTTTGGTTCAAGCCCGAGATAGGGGTTCACAGGCTTTCCTCACACCAGGGTGGTGGGGCCTGCCTGCCCGCATGGCGGAAAGGTTCCATAGCCCTGGCCCAAGCGTCGAGCGGAAGCCTGTTCCGCTCCCATGGGGACTCCATACGTCACGGGAATCTCTGACACGAAGCGCAAGAAAAAGAAAACGCCCAAAAAGCGCAACGGCCGAGCATAAACCCGAGAAAGTTCTGCATTCGACGAGTTAAATTACCGCCCCATCCATCCGACGCCGCGCGATAGACGAAATTCGAGAGACGAAGAAAGGAAAATGGCATTTGACGATGACGACAACCCCACGGCGGCGCCCGCAGCAGCCATGTCCGCGCAAGCCGCGGCAGGAGGAGGAGCTGAAGGAGATGACGCACTGCTGCTAGACGAAGAGGAGGTGCAGGACTTTCGGGCCTTTGCCGCCAGCGCCGGCGCCTACCGCAAGAACACAAACATCTCGGCGCAGACGATCCGCAAGGGCGAGAAGGACTTTGAGTCGCACGGCACGCGCGCGCAGGAGAACGCGCTCGAGCAGAGCCGGCACGCCATGAAGGACGTGCTGAGCTACACGCGCGCGCACACGCAGCAGAACTGGGCGCGGGCGTGGTACTTCCCTGACTGGTGGGCCGAGTACCCGGCCGAGGAAGAAGAGGAGGAGGAGGAGGAGGTGCGGAAGGATGCCGAGGGGAACAAGGTGCAGGTGGACAAGAAGCCATTCGCCGATGTGCGCAACCGTGTTGTGATTCTCGAGTCGAGCACCGTCGCGAGCATGAATCTCGGTCGCGCGGTCACGGGCCAGCCGAAGGAAAAGCCGGCGCGCGGCAAGGATTGGTTACTCCCTGAAGAGGCGCTGTACCTGGTCGAGCGCGGGTCGTTGGATCTATGGTGGCCGACGCGGGGGCTGGAGCACATCTTCCCGGCCGAGAAGCCTGTCGTTAAGAGCGACGAGGGCGCAGACGCAGACACTGCCGAGGCCACAGAGGAAGCCGACGAGTATGAGAAGGGATTCCCGCTCAGCCTCGAGGCCGCGTATTCGCTGCTCATTGGCAACGACGGCGAGCGCGGGAAGGTCACCCTCCAAAAGTTCCAGGTCTACTCCAATCTCAAGCGAGCCGGCTACAACGTGCTCCGCGCGCCGCCATTCCACAAGCAGCCCGCGCCGACGCCGACGCCGACGCCCGAGAACTCCCCCCTCTCCCTCTCCCAATGGCTGCTCTCCCTCCTCCCCGAACGCAGCAGCGTGCCAAGCCACCAGCCGTACGGCCCGCTCGTCCAGCCGGGCCTCTACCGGTCCTACACGTCCATCTTCCGGCAGATGGCCCTGGTCCCGCGGCACAAGCCGGTGGCCGGCCCGTCGAGTCAATGGCAGGCAAGCGCACCATTCGACATCTGCTACTACATATGGAAGTCGGCGCAGAAGTGGTCCAAGACCCGGCACCCGCCGCCCGATTTCTACCTCGCGGTCGTGGACGCGCAGCAGTCGGACGTGCCGACGCTCGAGGAGATCGCCGCGCTGCTGGACGCGACGCCGCTTGCGCCCGGAAAGCCCGAGTGGACTGGCCCGGCAAGGCTGTATGCGCGCCTCAAGCACGGCCACAGGAACGTGCTTATCGCTGTCGTCGATCACGGCATCATCAACTATATGCGCTTCGCCGAGGGCGCGTTTGGGCAGGAGGAGCTCTACGACAGGTTTGATTCCCGGGGCTTGAGTCGCGGGGGAAAGAGGGGAGGAGGAGGAAGAGGCGGTAGGGGGAGGGGTGGTGGGCGCGGAGGAGGAGGCGGGAGAGGTGGGCGCGGCCGAGGCAGGTGATTTGATTTGACCTGGCCGGCCTCGAGGAGCATGTACCGATATATGTTAAGGTGTAACTATGAATGAACACACGATACCCAGTCCCCAGCGTTGGCAAGGGCAGTGATCGGTTACTGTACTATAGGTTCGTGCAGGAAAACGCGCTGCTTCCTGCTGCTATTGTCACACGTCACACGCGTTTACTTGTTTCGGGCCGTGATGCTGCTCGTTCTGTATCACGCCGGACACGAAGCAGAGTTTTTTTTTTTTTTTTTTTTTTTTTTTGCTCTTTCTCTCCCCCCTTCTCTCTCCCTCCTAACCCCTTTATATTTATTTGCCACTGGGTCATCTCCAGCTCGCAGCTGAATCTAGCGCGCGCCATACCTGGTAGCTAGGGGGGCTGTATGAATGCCGCCCTGCCAGGGTATGAACTTGATAAGAGAATGAGATAAAATAAATCTTTTTTGCTCCTGGATTAGATTATGACAAACAAAACAAACAAACAAAATCTAATGTGTTTTAGTTTAGCAGTGCTTGATGTGATGTGCACTGCACAGGAGGCCGGTTGTTTATGTTGCAGGGTGGGGTGTGACGCAATGATATCTTTCATCAACTGCTTTTCTGACAGTGTCAACTCGTTCTCGGTCATTCCAAGTTGGAGTTCGCTGTGCTGCGTTGCGCTACTCCTTTTCCTTTCACCAACGTCCTAACTAGCACTCCACCTCAATTATGGAGGTGGCCGATCACATGATTGGAGGTGGCTTTCCAGGGGTTTGGGATGAGGGTGTGTACTGTGTGGGTTGGCGGCGACCTGTTGGCTCGATCGATCTCCCCCAGTGGGTGGTGGCTGGATTTACGTGCAGCACGCACTCACGCACCGATGAGGGGGATGGATTTGAATTTTGGGGATTGTCAAAACATTTGGAAAAAAAGACAAGCTGCCTGCCGCCTCGCATTCGTACTTTTTGCCTGCCGGATCTTCTGACCACTGACGTCTTTTACTGCGTATTCAGCTGTTTAGGCTAGCTGGCTTGGGGTTTGAGTTTCGTGTCTGGTCTGTCTGGTGTCTGGTCTGGTAATCAGCTTGACCACTCATGTGTCACACACACAATTGGAGTGGGGCCAGAGATCGAAGGTTATTAGGCGACTGTGTTGTCCCGTAACGCAACGGGCGCGTGTTTCCTTCCTTGTTGGTTGCCCCAAAGCCCGAGT
Organism: Cercophora scortea; assembly: GCA_033439705.1. Lineage (NCBI taxonomy): Eukaryota > Fungi > Ascomycota > Sordariomycetes > Sordariales > Lasiosphaeriaceae > Cercophora > Cercophora scortea. Next base: position 1,835,786 of record JAUEPO010000005.1, on the reverse strand, counting down.
ACCGATCGAGTGTCGAGCCGGGTCGAGTTCGCCGAGTCTCTCTCTGACATGATGAGGGTAACTGGTAACACTACCTGACTACTGGGTGGGTTTTGCTGTGTGCTACCTCAGGCTGGTGGGCCCACATCAGGAGCAAGTTATGGACCAAGTCGATCATACGACGTCGCCAATAACACACCAAGAGAGACGATTTGCTCTTGCATTCAAGCAAAGTTGATTCCGTGTCCGATCCTGGTACCCTATACATAAACTAGTGTACCTACCCCCTACCTGATATAGGTCGGTTGGTGGAACCGTGATTTTTTTTCACACGTCCATCGTCAATTTCCTGTGTCGCTCGACCATTTGCATCATTCGCATCATTTGATGCTACAGATGGAATGTTTCAGATGGCTCAAACACGCCTAGGTTGGTCTCGGAAGACCAATGCACACTGCCTGAATGCAAAACAGGAGCAAAGTGTGAAGGGAAGGGAAAGGAAGGGAACAGGCCATCAACGCAAGGGACGACGCGAATTGATCAATCACTTCAATGTTGCTTTGCTATCAATGTGAGGAAGAAACCTTCCCTAAATAAGGTACAAGATAAGTACACAACGGAGCAGAGGCCCACAATCAGATAGAGTTAGGCAGTGCCAAAAGCAGAAAGAAACATGCACTCCGAGCGATCTGGAGCCCCCAAACTTTCCCAAGTCCCGCAGCGCAACTTTTTTAGGCCAAGGACTGTAAAATCCTTTTGCAAGTCACCTCGGCCTGCCGTTGTTATTGGTCGGTGGAAACACCAAGCATCCATTTCCACGGAGCGCGCCCAGAAAAATAAAAAGGGATAAGTTACCAGGTAATGATGACAGCGTGAGTCGGAGGAAATCGCGTCGCTAAACTCTGCGGATTAATTCTGCCGTCTTTCCTCCTGCATGGAAAGAAGAAAAGAAGAAGGAAGAAGAAGAAAATAAAAAGACAGAGAGGCAACGAATAAAACTGCAAATGTTCAAGGTCAGGTACCTGGTAGGCTGGAGCAGATCTCCTGTCTGTCGCCTCAGAGTCGCTATCCGTTGTTCATGGACGGTCGTGGGTCGCCAATCAAAGCGAGCAACTGGAACTCGGCAGAAAAGGAAAAGACCCAAAGGAAGGAGTGAGTCTCGCTCGCTTAGGGCCAACCCACGGATCGTCTCTCACTCAACTGGGTGCAATTTGGCTGAAGGCAGTTGAATCATCCCGTCATGCTCCGGTACCTACTTAGTACTTTTTGCCTTGGTGGGCGGCGCGCGCCCGTCGGGGTGTCTCCTGGCTGGAGTCCTGGGCAGCACCTGCTACGAGTATCGTCCATGTATCCCGTACCCCCCCAGATTCCAGACTACCTTACCTGACCTGACCTTACCTTGCCTTTCCGACCTAAGGTAATAACCTTGTCTCCCTTGGAATCAATTAACTGCCACTCTGCGCCAGTTCGTTCAGTTCCCGCCACGGCACCCTTCCTCCTCTTTTGCATCATCCTTTTTCTCTCTCTTTCTCTCTCTCTCTTGCTTTCTCGCTCTTGCTCTCATTTCTCTCTCCCGCAACACCACCCAACGTCCCGCTCTACTCCACACCGCACACCCAAACACGCCAACCCGGGGTTGTTCGCAACGCGTTCTCGAAACTACCCTGCCTTATTGCGCCGACATTACACCCCGGCTTTCGCTAAACCTGGGTTCTGCATCGCCTTGAACCGTGTAACTCGGCATTTACCATTACCTTGCCTACCTAAATAAACCATTCGCGACACTCTCTTCTGTGTGTTTGGTCGTCCTGCACTCAGGCCGGTGATACCCAAGTCTGGCGGCTTCCGTTCTCTCAGTCGCTCTGCCTCCATCAGTATAGGGACTAGATCCAAGAATACCTCTTTTTACGGAGGTCAAGGCTTTTTTCGTGACTGTGCCCTCGAAACTCGCCAGCCATCGAGTCCCAGAGCATCCATCCATTCTCTCTCACCTTTGGTCGACCACCTCAGTCTTGCAGGTTTCTCTGTGCCGGCAAGCCCACATCCATCCATACCTTCCAGGTTATTACCGGATTTGGCTCCTTTGCAAGGTACATACATACGCGTACGTTATGTCTGATGGTCTTTTTTATTTTATCTTCTCCTTCTTCGCCTGGTCGCTCTTCCGCGTTCAGTCGCCAACCTGAAGTCAGGTTCCTGAATGTTCAATCAGGCCGTGCAAGCGTGCATCCATGTAAACATTGACGCCCTCGACCAATTGATCATAGCCCCCGGTCTGTCCCCGTCCCGCACGGTTGTTGGTTTCTTGATACCCCAAAGCCAAGTCATCATCATCCTTCAGTCCCATTCAGTCTCATGACAAACCGGGCGTCCAGGTCAAGTCAGGACTGGGCGGTGGCCATCATTGTGTTGCCAAGCCCAGAGAGCTTGGAAAGCCTCTGATCACACGCCCGACGACCCAAGGTGCAATCGCGGCCTCAACTCGATCTCACTCGGTCGATCGTCTCCATCAATCCATGCCACCCACTCACACTACCTCTGCTGGCCTACACTCACTCCACTCCACTTTCTTTTGATCATTGACCACCACCGCCACAACCACTCCTTACCACACCCTGTCCACAACATAACACTTACCAACACAACCACAACTACATCACAACCCGCCTTTGTCCGATTTCTCATTTCGCCAGCGCGCTCTTTTCTCTTTCTCAGCACTTGCTTAGTCTACCTTGCTTGTCGATCAAATTCGTTAGCAACCCTCTTTTCATCTGATTTGTCGGTTTACTGCGACTCGCAATCACCAACACGTTCCAACTGACAACCCACGCAGAGTTGCATCCGTCCATCCTGCGGATTGGTGACGGCTGGTCCTATCAAAATGGAAGCCGCCGTCGAGCCCACGCGAGCCGGTGAAGAGACTGCCACAGCGCAATTTGTGCCTATTGAGGTTGATGACGAGCCAAAGGTTGAGAGGTAAGCCGTCATGTTTTTTTGGTTTGTCTTTTTTTATGCCTTGATTTGCTTTCTCGGACTCGAATGGACTCACTTTGGTCCGCCGCACGGATGGACATGTTTTTTTTCTTCTGGATATCGGGGCTGTCGAAGTCGCGGTCTCGATGCATTCCAGCTTTCGCACAACATCAAAGCCAACCTGCACCGTTTTGCGCCGAAAGTACCTAGCGAGTTCGTGCATTTGGCTCGGAGACACGAGAGAGGGTTTAGGATCATCTCATCTTCTTGCTCTCGCCCCTTCTGCAAAGCTGGAAGAGAGTCGGGGGTGGGGGACTTGTCCACAGGATCAAAGAGTGGGACTGGGCGGCCAGCTGATTTGGGGCAATCTTTCTTTTCTCTTTTTTTTTGTTGCCGTCTGGCCATGGTCCATGACGCAGAGAATTGGTTGGCCTTATTGCAATCTGCTTGTCTCCAAGAATCCGTGGCCGAGGACGCATCTCGTGGCAAAGGCGGGCCGTCAGTCGCTAGAGCCAGTGCTCCTTCCTCGTCGCCCTGCTCTCTCGACTCGCCGTCGCCATCGCCGTCGCACCTGCCGTTTACGAGTCGACGACACCTAGGCCCATCTCATGTTTTCTTGGAAGGGACTTGGGTTGGAAGATCTAACCATGAAGTCTGTTTTCAGCGCAGTATTGTCGGGGCGGTCGCACTCCTCAAGGCAAGTCGTTTCCCCGGATTTCTACCCGCCTGACCCACTGCACGAGAACTTGCCTCGCAGCTATTGTTTGGTTGGCCTGCAGATTCTGTTCTATTGTGGTATACTTCCTACCGTACCAGGCACCTCAGGTGCTATTGTATCTGCCTGGCTCCGGTGGCAATTCACCCTCTCCTGCCTGTTCTGCCGTGGGCTGTTCTCTTCATTCACCACATCGATTACCCCACCAAAGAGATTCACATCGTGGCAACCTGGCAACTCATTTGCTTCTACAAAACCCAACATTACCTCCGACTTTTTCCTCCCTCAACCATTTGCAAACTCAACTGCCCTTGCATTCTCGCCTCAAGTTGGAGGTGTTCTGTTTTTTTTTTTCTTTCCCCCCCCTCCCCTACCCTCTTCCTCGGGCGCTGTTGAACCTAGCGGCTCTGTTGAACGGCAGCATGACAACTGCCCGGCCTATCAGCATACGGTCGGACTCTAGTCCAGAGTCAATCATATGGTTCGTGTTTCAGTCTGTCAGGCAAGACTCCAATCCTGCACACAGCCTCCAGTAAACCTGGGCGTCATTTCATTCTTCTTCCTGTCAGCTGCATTGCTCTCTCTGTCTTCGGATGACAAGGTCGTCCGTTCAGAGCCACTCACCTATTTCCCTATTCTTCACGGTTTCCCCACTACATTTCCCTTCCCGGGGCTCTTGCCCAGTTCCTCTAGCTATTCCTTCTTGCGCACTGCAACCAAGTTGGGCCCTCTTGTCCTTCTACTCTTCCTCGACTCGTCGCTTTGCCTCGTGTCCCCACATATCCAAAACTCTTCATTCTTTGACCGAACAATTCGGCCAGTCCCCGGGCAGTCTCGGCTACCACATTAAAGAGTCTTGGGAACTTGAGGAATTCCCTTGCTATGCTTACGTTGAAGAAGACCGCCACCACGTTGACCTCGACGGACCCCACACTTGGACTCAGTTAGCTGCCAACCCATTCCTCACCACTTCTGCCTCATCATTTTCCATTCACTTTCTCAGTTGTTCCTTCCAGTCACATTTTCGTCTTCTCGAGCATTTGTTTCCTATTGAAATCAACCTACTGACTCGGGTTTTTACAGCACTCCTGTCAATGGCCACCATATAGAGGAGGAGGAAGACGACATTAATAACGAAGACCTCACCCCGCCGCCTGACAGCCCTGTGGACGAGACACTTGGCGAGACACTCGAAGAGCCCGTCGGTGACTCGGCCGACAATTCTCTCGTTGAGGTGGTGGACGACGCGATCGACGATCCGGTTGATGACCCAGTTGACGATACCTTGAGCCACACCTCCAGTCCTCAAGTCAACATTTTAGAGGACGAAATTGTTGTTGGTACCAAGTCTAACAACAACAATACCAACATGAAGAGTCTTTCCAAGTCCCCTCTTCCGCCTGCGGCGTCCGAATCTGAGGACGTGGAGATGATCGAGCCTGAGGAGCAGGCCGCCCAACCTCCATATCCCAAGCGCAAGCGAACCGTCAATTACAGCGACTTGAATGACGACAAGGTCGACTATCCTGTCCGCCCCGAGCCGGACGCGCGTACCAAGCAGTTACGTCCAGCCAAGACGCACGGCATGGGCGGCGTCAAGGGTGTGGTGCTTGGCTTCTGGCGCGACTCGGAGCCAGAGGACGACAGGGACAAACATTCTGTCATCGGCTTTATTGATGTTAGGGACCGCCTACGAACCCGCATTCAGGCGACGACCAGAGACGGCCGCAACATCACACAGGAGTACCCTCTACCCCCGGGCCCGGGTGGGAGCTGGGTTACTTTCGAGAAGGTGGCTTTCGACCCTCCTCTCGTCAATCTAGATCACTACCAAATCAAGGAATTCGTCAAGATCCGTGCCGAGTCGCTGCGGAAGGACGAGACTCCGGAAGAGAAGGAAGAGCTGGATGCAATTGCCATTAAGGAGGCGATTCATCGCGTGCAAAACAACCCACCTCCGGAGACCACCGTGCCTATCGCCATTGCCTACGGTGCGCAGATCCCAGAGCATGCCCAGCTCTCGAATCGCCCTGAAGCGAAAAAGCGCCGGCTCCTCAATTACGGCAACAGCCCCGCAGGCTCGCCATCAACTCATATTCAATTGGACAACATCCCCGGTACCCGTCCCACAAGGATTCTTTTGGGTTACTGGAAGCAGTCCAGTGAACAAGCCGTGGAAAACAAGCATGCAGTATATGGTATTTTAGGCGCCAACGACATGTTCAGAGTTAAGTTGATGCGAGAGACACGCGATGGCCGTGCGATTATTGGCAACTTCCCGCATGGTGCCGGTGCTCTATGGATTCACTGGGATGAAGTCGAGTTCGAGCCTCACCTCAGGCATCTATCTCGCCCGGAGATCAAGGAGTATTGTCGGGTCCGCCAACGCCAGATTGACGAGGGCGAGACCAACGAGGCGCGTGCATCCAACGAAGCAAAGGCCGTCTACGAGGCCCAGGCGCGCGTTGTCAGCAGTTTCGCCCCTCCCACCAAGAAAGAGGACATGGGCAACATGCCCGCCATCGCGATGAAGATATCCCCCGCGCCCAATGGTAACAGCGCGTACGAGGAATCGGCCAGCAACAGCGGCAATGCTGCCGCCCAAAACCTCAAGCCCACAGCAAACAGGTTCGATGGTGTTCCGCACGAGCTTCGTCAGTCTCGTAGGATCGAGAACGGACCACGCGGCCCCAGACACTCCCTGCCAGACGTGGAGCTCCGCGCAGCTAACCGTCCCCAAAGCGTCGACGCACTGGAGCGAACCAACTCGATTGCCCGCCGCGAGGTTGAGCGCATCGAACTAGCCCAGAACCGCGCCGACCAACGCGCAGTCAGTCGCGAGGGGGCAGGCGGCGGCGCCTCCAGCATGACGGCGAACAAGAGCTTATTCCAGGACCATGTGTCTCGTCTCAACAAAGTCTGGGTCGCGCAGGAGGCAAACCGCATCAAGGGCGGCGCCGAGGACGCCAAGATATACATGGGCGTCAAGTACGAGCGCAAGCAGGGCGGCCCGTTCGAGGGCAAGCTTGTCAGCCAGGGCACCATCATCAGCATCGACGGGGAGGATTACGTCGAGTACCGCGTTCTTACGAAGCCGAGTTTCTTTTGACTAGAGTGAGGGGAGTGAAGGGGGAGGAGTTGTGGAGACGTGGCTATACCTTTTTGACGACTCGGATTGGATTGGACTGGACTGGCTTGGTCTGCTTTTGCTTTGCTTTGCTTGCCGTTTTCTCTCTGCACAGTTGCACATACCTCGCAAACTGGTGCGACGTTTTCGACATCGTCATATCTATCCCCTTTACACCCTAACTCTTAATACACGAGCGACGCGATCCCACTTCTATATATTGCTTATAGGATGGTTGGATCCAGCGACAACAACAACAAACAACAAAACTGGACGGCCGAGCCGACCGACTGACTGACAGGAGGGGCGGAGGAACAGACGGACGGACAGACAGGTGGGAGGACAATTGGTCGATGGATATGGCGGATTCCTTAACTATACCCCCTTGGTCTTTTCTTTTTCTTTCTTTTGCTTTGCCGTTTTCTTTTTCGCTAAAGATTGGGGGGCATGGTGTTTTTTTCTTTCCTTTTCTCTTTTTGCCTTGCGGCTTTCTCTCTCGCTTTTCTTTTTTCTCTCTCTCTCTACGGCTCTTTATCTCACTCTTTTTTATCTCTCTCTTCATGGCTGCGCGTGTGTATCCTCTTGTACGATTTTCTCGGGATCCTATAATCAACCAGGCTGCTTGCTTTTCTGGCGTTTTTAGGCATGGAACGGGAGATCAGGTCGCAGGGGAGGGAGGGAGGGCGAGGCAAGGGGAGCGGATGGAACGGAGGAGTGAATTAGAGCGGAGCGAAGCCCTGCTTTGTTCTTTTTCTTCACTTCCTTCTGTTTTTGTTCCGCTTGCCTGCCTGCCTGCCTGCCTGCCCGCCTTTCCGTCACGCAGGTAGTTTAGTTCGGTTTTCTATTTCTTTTTCCTGGTGTATCCGTTCTTCCGCTTGGGGTTTATCTTGCCGGGACGGGACGCCGGACTATTAGACGTCCTGTCGGCAGTCTGGCTTATAGATAAGGTAGAGAGTGGAGGAGGAAAAAGGTCGGGGGTTTGGGTCAGATGTATGAACGGCCCCCCTCCCATCCCTCTCTCTCCTGACCCAAAATGGATGGATGGAGAAAACCCCTTTTTCATTGCCGTTGTCTTTGCCTTTGCCTGCTTGCCTACGTTGTCTATCTGTGATTGCTCGGTTTACTTACTAATGAGCGCGGGATTGCCTATAAGGCTGACAGCGCGGCGTCTATATAAGGTATATGCCGGACGGTAGCCGCTTGTGAGAGGCTGAAAGAAAAGTTGAATGAATGGATAGACCAGGTGGTATCGGGGTTGGATGGATCGAGAAGTTGGTTGTATGTCACTGTGCCAGTATGTATGTCCGTATGTATGTATGTCCGTGTGTGTGTCTCTACCTTGTGTGTGTATTCATGTATGTGTGTACCTGGTAGTGGTAGGTACCTAGGTAATCATCAAATCCTTGTCTCATTCTCCTTTTCCATTGACCTGTCTGGTCTGGTATTCATCATATTCTCTCATCGGCAAGCGACTTGGTAAGTGAGGTTTCGGGCCCAGTTGAAAGTTAAAAACACCGTTGTATATATAGGGGAGGCCAATTATTTATGGTCATGAGTCTGATTGCAAAATAGAGTATAATTTTCACGTTGGGGATATTGGCTTGAACTGTCTACGGTGATGCTTGATATGGAATGCTATGTGTGAGGAAGTCAACGGTGGAGAGAGATACAAACAGAGAGACACGCACAGAGGCACTCAGAGAGGCACGCATAGAGAGAGGGTACAACAGCAAGCGGTTTGATTTTCATCAACCTTGATCTCGGTTATATGTGGTATCTAATGGTGGTAGTGGTAGGTATATCGCACCACGACGACATTCTTTTGACATGATTCATCTATATTTTTATCCACCCTCCCTCCCTTCCTTCCTGTCTAAAATCCCTCCATCATGTGCGTGCGTGCGTGCGTGCGATTTCTTTCATCGTTTTCCAACCCCGACAGACAGCGAAAACCTCGAATCCCCACACATACAGAACATGCAACTCCCACCGACTGACTGCCTAGTCGGATACACACACGAGGAGGGAAACCCATAAGCTTAGTTGGTCGGTATCTTGATCCAAAACCGGCCAGGAAGCAACCAAAAAACAAGGAAAACGAGAGGTATGGTATCTCATGAAACTCAGCACATATAATCTACTCGGCGTCCTGGGCGTAGTTCTCTGTCTTCATATCCGTCAGACCCAGCTCCTCCTCCTCCTCGGCTGTGCGATCGTACTCTTCCACAATCATCTGGTCGTCGGGCAGCGTTGGATCGTCAGCCAGGCTCTGCACGTAGCTGCACGCCAGCGGGTCGGCAAGGATGATTGTGAAATGGACCTCGCCCTTGATGGCCCTATCGAGCTTCTCGAAGAAGGCATCCCAGCGCGCACGCTCCTCGTTCGCGAGTGAGTCGCCTCCCGCGGTGAGCTCACCGCCGTCAGTGCCCTGGAAGATCTGCTTCTGGAGATCATCGCGGACCTGGGTTAGCAGGCCCTCTACGGTGGTGAAGCGTCCGCCGAGGGTTCCGGGGTTGACCGAAAGGCTGAGCTCGGGGCACTCTAGCGCGCAGCTCTCGCTCTTGAGGATGTCGCGGGCCAGGTCGATGTTTGTCCTGACGAGCAGGGTCACCTTCTTGCCCTTCTCGGGCACCTCGCCACCGGTCTTGACGTCGTTGGACTTATAGCCGCAGTCGTCGCAGCTGGTGTTCATGATGACGACTTGGCGGAAGTGGGGGATGTCGACCATCTTCATGTTGGTGATGCACGGGTGCATGCAGCCAGGGCACGAGGCAGGGAACTGGTAGACTTGATCGGGGACGATGTCTTCGTCCTCAAGGTTGGGCGCGGGCTGCACAGCAGTGTCTGCGAGGCCGAGTGCCGAGTTCTGTTCGGGTGTGCGGGGATATTCGCGCTTCTCCAGCTTGCCTACGCCGTCGCGCACGTCGGGTGTGATGAACGAGTTGCCAGCAGGGTCGTCAACGGCGAGACGGAAGGGGAAGGCCTCACCCGCGAGCATGGCCTTTCCCTTGGTGACGATCTCGTGGATCTTGGCGAATACTTCGGGTTCCTTCTCTTTGCGCGCCGGCTGGGCGACCTCGAGGTCGTCGATGATGGTGGATAGCAGGCCCTCGACGTTGGTGAGCTGTCCACGGCCGGCGGGGATCTCGACGTCCAACTCGATGAACTTGATGGTGGCGGTGTCGGACTTGACAACCTGGCGCTCGAAATCGGGCATGGAGGTGAGGCGGAGCTCATAGTGGACACCCTTGGGCTGGAATGCGCCCGCGGATTGTATCTCGTTGTTCTGGAAGCCGCACTTGTCGCAGGCGAAGGACATGAGGATGACCTCACGGAAGTATGGAATCTTGGTTAATAGGAGGCGTGTGACTCCCTACAGAGACATGTGTGAGTTGAAATCCGTGGTGGGTTGAACTTTGGGGGTGGGGTTTCCGGGCGAGGCTCCGACATACATTCTGGTGGCAGTTCATGCACATGGACTCGATCTCGTCGACAAACTTGTTCTCGCCGTCCACCTGGGACTGGATCTCGTTGTTGGGTTTGGTGCCGTTCGTGTCGGTGGCGCCGTTGGTCTCGCGCGCAGCCATGGCCGCATCGACCTGCTCGCCGATCGTCGCAAACAGGTCGGACGACATCTTGTCTGGCTAGTTTCAAAGTATACCGGTAGACTAGAAGCTGGTTGGTGATGTATGGCGGGGAGAAATTTTTGGAGGGGCAGTTTGCGATCGGTACCTTAATGCACAAATTTGGCGGGGTAGGCGCAAAACGGGATGTCACTGCTTGGGCCTCCAGACTCCAGAGCTTATGTCATAGGCCTGGCCGAGGCCAGTGGACGCACCTGCCTTCCAGAACATTCCCGTTGGGACTTATTTCTGCATGAAGTCGGAGAGGCTCAGGCCAAATCCAGACCGTGACGCGTTTTTCTGTTCGAGCAAAGCCTGCAGCCCGGCCTTTCTGGACTTTGCCCGCTTTTTGCTGCTCGCATTTGCGGACTGTGCGAGGGATGAGGGAGCCACGGGTGCTGCACTGGTAGTAGGAGCGGTACCGGTAGTTGCACCCGTAGCCTGTGCTGCTTTTTGTGTCTTTGCCTTGCGCCTTGAGATGCGCGATGGGGCTGGCAGCTTGATTTCGGTCAGCCGTCCGCAAGGGCCGCAGGCGAACTGCTTTGTCGGGCCTGAACTAGGCGTCGCTTCTCGCGTCTCTTTCACTCGTCGATGTTGAGCTGAGCGGTGGTTTTTACGTCTTGCCGCCGCATGCTTAGGCTTGATGGTCAAGCTGCTTCCGTGCCCCAGGATCATGATATGGCCGCAGCAGGTGCAGACATGCTGTCTCTGGAAATCCGAGGGAGGAGGCAGCTCGTTCTCAAACATCAAGTTGTTCCTTTGGATCATGAGAAAAGCCGAGATTTCCGGGGCCGTGGTCGCCAGCAGGTGGCCGGCATCTGTGAGGAAATTGAGTGTCGGGGATATGTCGACGGAAGCCATGGTGTATGTGTCGGTGAATCAGGTACGGGTAGTCAAGCTTGCTGGCTACAGTATGAGGTGAAAACGAAGCATTGGTGTAAATTTCGATTGGTTGTGCACTGACCAACACTGGCGAACGTGGCATGAGCACCCTCCAAAAAGGTTATTGGAACAGGGGTTCTTTCCAGTTGATATTTTTTCTTGAATCCATTCAGATTTATTTCTTTGGAACGTTCAAGTGATCTTCAACATGGAAATCGCTAACTCGGCTGAAATCCAGACCGCAGTCACTCATGAAATCCAGGTCTAAAATTTTCTCGCCATCTTGGTGACGAGTATTGAACCTACCAGATATCCCCGCAGTTGAGGAAACGAGTCGAGAATAAACCAATTGAGGCGCAAACCTCCCCGAAGCCTAGGACCGGTTTATCGTCCACTTCACGTCCTTGATGCTGACCTCCTCACTTGACTTCTCATCGTAGTCATACCAATCCCCTTCAACAAGCTCGATGCCGGTGAACTTGGAGCCTGTCTCCAGGCCATCGGCAAGCCACTCTCCCTGTCGCACGATGTGTCAGTACCTATTGTTCGGTTGGAACTAGGGAAGAAGAGAAAAAAACAGAGAAACCAGTGATACCTCTGAGTGAAACTCTGTGAACTCCAGCCCCCGGCAGTCAAACTCGATAATCTTCTGCGGCTTTGGGGGCTCGGTTTGCTGATACGGAGTCGGGGCAGTCTGGATGGAAGCCGTGGACTCTCTCTGCCAGACATGACAACTGTGTCAGTACATGGTTTGGAAATACACAAGGCCCGTGCCGGTGGAATAAAGCTATCCGATACCTTGCAGTTCTTGCACTTCCAGACAAAGTTGGCCTCGCCCCGGCTTCCGCTCATCTCGTTTGTTTCCTAGACAGTCGCCGTTAGAAACCTCATGAGCAAACAAACAAGCGATACAAACACAAGCTCAGATGTGCAGCAGGGTACTCACAAAGCGGCTGACGGAGACGGGCTTGGGATGTGTCTCTCTGCATGATGTGCACTGCACCTTGAAGGTGTACCAGAACGGGTTGTTCTCGTCGTCCTTCGGGCGCAGATTTGTGACGCTGGAATCTCAAGTCAATGAGGGGTTCAGACGGGTTTTGGGTAAAAAGAGACGAAGGAGGGGTGGTAAAGGCGAAGAAGCCATGGACACTCACCCCGTCAACTCGGCTGTTAGTGTGAGCGCATACATGGTGAGTGATCGATCTTGGCTGGCTTTTCTTGTATTTTTCTCGCGTTGTTGTTGTTGTTTCGTGTAATCGCAATATAGGTGCTCTGAGAAGTGGTCTAACAGCAGACAGCTCACAATTGAGCTCTGACGATGGAGGGGCAGTCAAAGCAGCTTCTCCAACCGCCGCACCTCAGCCCCACTTCCATCTCGATGCAGCGACCCCCACCGTACGTGGTATGTTCTGTGGGCTTGGGGAGAGCTGCCCGCAAGCTGCTGCTTTGAAGCGAGCTCCTGTGCCCCCTCAGACCACCCCGAGCGAGCATGCCTTGGCGTCGGCGCAAGGACCCACCTTCCCGAGCAGCTGAGGCTCAATAATCGCGACATCGTCGGACGACAACAGACCACCGACGACCATTGAATTGAACGACATGCCCCGACGATGCAGCGGATATGGTCGACGGCCGCCCAGCTCCGGGGCTGTCACTGTCGGACATGCGTCAGACCGACAATTGCAGCGGCCGTCCAAGCGACAAACCCTAAGACGCCGGGACGTCGCAACGCCCTAGCCAGCCATGTTTTCACGGCCTGCTACGCCGGCGTCATTGCTTCTGCCGCCATTATCGACGACGCCCGAGAGCACCGGCATCGAGACAATGAATGCCGCACGCCGGAGGCAAGGAGCGCCCAAGCGGCCCGGGCCCGGGCCCTGGCCCTAGCCATGGAACAGACGGCAACCCGAGATCTGGCCCAGATCGTCACCTCCGCCGACTACTATACAGACGTGTTCGATCGTCGTGTGCAGCGTCGGATAGACGCCCTGAACTCGATTTGCAGGTACCGGCCGGGGTATCTGCTGGCGCACAGGGAGAAGCAAAAGACGAGGTGGAAGTCCCTCGATCAGCTGCGCAAGATATGCTCTCCAAACGGCTGGTATGGGCATAAAAAGATGATGGGGCAGGGCATCGACAGGTGTGATGATGCCATCGCCCTCGAAGAAACCGACCCCTTCATGCCGCAACGAGAGGCGCGCAGTCCGCTTCAGTTTGCGAGGGCAACCGACATGATCAATGACCTGGTCGACCAGCTTCTAAAGGTGGCCTACAACGAAACAGAAACCCAGTTTCCCCGTACGCACCCGGCGCTGGGCAGCCCCGATTCCGCATGGACTGCCATCCGCTTGTTGCGATCCGACGGCTATCCGCGCTACAGCCACCCCGAATTAGATCCCGAAGCAACTATCAAGGCCCGCGCTCGGTTGAATGAGGTCAACAGCAACATTATGCGGGATTGGCAGGTGCCCCGGAGGGAGCATTTTGTGGCCAAGATCTGCTACAACCTTCTCGTTTCCACCATTCCGCCTGGCATTCAAAACTACAACGTGCTGATCCTTGGCTTCACCCGGCTCGGGGAGCATGGCTTGGCGCAGGCCGTGGTCGATTCCTTCCTGTATAAGAGCCATTTCATTCCTACCAAGGCCACGGTATTGTGCTTGCTGCAGCACTTCCGATTGAAGAGAGACGTCGTCGGGTTCTATGCCATGCTTCGGCGCGTCATCGCCCACGACTGCCGAGGGATTGGCATCAAACGAAGGAAAATTGACGAAGTCAAGAAATCCGGCCAGCTTCGACGCTGGGCGGTCGAAGCAGATGTGGGATTTTCTGGCGGGTATGTTGTCGAGCTCCCAAAGATGGATTCGGCGCTCTATGAAGCCATGATACAGGGGTTGGTGGACTTCAAAATGACCGGACATGCTGCCAAAGTTTTTGTCGTGTGTCTTCAAGAGAAGGGCACCATTAGTGCTGAGGTTCTCGATTACCTACTGCATGCTTGCATCAGGACTATGGACGACCTGGCTACCCGGGTGCTGATACATGGGCTCATTACCAATGTCAACGAGGCGGCGTCCTTGATCCTGGGGACAGAGCTCAGCAACGCGACGGTGAGGAAGATACGCCACCTCTTGAACATGCGCCGGGCCAAAATTCTCGACACCTCCGATACCCCATCCCTTGGCCCTCGCGTCGATATCCCGACCCGGAAAGACCCTCTCATACACCTTACAACAGCCCTTTGGATAAGAGAGGTCGAGGGCGATCTGTTTGCTATGAAAGAAGATTTACGTCGGATCGGCAAGGCTCTCTCACAGGAAGGACCACTTGAAACTCGACTCGATTTGGCACTGTCATGGGCCAAAGTCATTACCGCACGCCCATGGCGCGCTCTAGGACGCACCGAGGCCATTTGGCGGCTAGCCAAGCTCGACTGGGTAAGCGAGCAGTGCGACGCCTCTCAGGCGCTGCTCGAGCAAACACAGCACAAGATTTACAACACCATGGCCCGGTCAATACCGCGGCCGGTCAGGGGAGACACGTTGTTTGATACGACGGTTTCCGCCGAGCAGCGGCTCAGCCTCAACCGGCTCTTGCGGATCCCAGGCACGGTGCAACACCATATCGGCATCTGCTTTTCGGTCAGCCAGCAGCTGGATTCGCGCTTGAAGGTGGCTATCCTGCATGCGCTCCCGGAGCCCGATGTCGCCGAGTTTTGGGGGGAGACGAGGGGCACCGCGGATACCCCGTTGGGCGGGCTTTTTGTCAAGCTCTCGCGGTATCTGGAGAGCTTCTCCAAGGGCGTGAAGGACAGCATCAAGAGCCAGGGGCTGGATACAGACACAGACAGAAAAGCAAGGTCATGTGTTTCTTTCAACTACTCGACGACGTCGGCGCTCGAGAATCGCTTGCTAGGTGCTGCTGTTGGGAATAGAGGTATCGTGCCGGGGCCCAATTTCTAAAGAGCTGAAATGGCTGGTTGGGTCGGCATGTACATATAGACGTATATCTCTCTCTGTACATGCATTATTTGAAGGACATATCCTGTGGACAGTAGATAAGCCATAGCTTCTTCCCGTGTCTCTGAATGGTTGTTTCACAGCTGGACTGAACTGGAGTTCGTGCATACAGAATCAATCACCAACCTAACAAACAAACAAAACGTGCCGAGATAAAATAGCGCGCCCCCTGAAGGTAGCAAGGACTCCCCGAAGAAAAAACAACCAACGTCACTTGACCATCATCATCCGCCTTCTTTTAGCCTCGCGTGTACCTGACTAATGCTCAAAGGGTTCTCCGGAAAGAGACAAGAGTCACGAGACCCTCTCCAGGTATCCTGCTAGTGTACTTGTGCGTGTGCTGTAACCTGTCCTTACCTACCTATGTAGGTAATAGTGAGAGATTTATTTGTTTGGCATTTGTTGCGATCGGGGAGGTAGGTGTTGCGTTGCGTTGCGGGTGGCGGTGAACAACATCAAGCTTGGTGTCATAGGGGTTACTACCCGCTCGTGGGCAAACTATGTAACCCGCAACCCACGAGTTACAACAAAGCTAGCGTCCCAGACAGCAAGAAAAGACACTTGTAGCATTGGACGGGGATCTGGTGGGCAAAACGGCTTGGCTCGGCCTGTCAGTGCGCATGGCGTTGAACACTGCATCCTCGAGCGCATGGACGGCTTGTCAGTTGAGCTGATCTTTTTTGGCGGGGGGCACGCACGACACGGTAGGGCGATGTATGCACTTTCTGTAACCGCATCTCCATATTGTATAGTGCTTGGTACTTCGGTACCTGAGGTGTGCATTAATTAACGAGTGTTTTCTGTCATCGCCTCATCGACGTTCGTGCTTGAAAGGACTGACCGGATTCGACAGCCATCCCACGGGATGGAGGTGAAGGAACAGTGGACGGCTCGACAGTCGACGGGTCCAGAGTTGCAAGGGCAATCTGGAAGGGGACGCAAAGGTGGGGCCCCGCTTTTGGCCGATTGTCCAGTGAGCTTGAGCAGATGTTCCACACACGCCACCCAGCAGTTTGACTGGTCCGCTTGGACTTGGACAGCCGGGAACATGGAACGGGAGGAGGAAGGCACGATTGCGATTGTGCTGCTTTGGAATGTCCCAAAAGATCCGGTATTTCCCAATTCCAACCATTGAAAACTTGGGAGGGGTGCACCACCACCGTACGTACACTACGTGTACGCCGGGTAGCAGCAGTATAGAAACAACCCGAATTGATGAGCTCATCGCCCCCATGGCCCTCCCTCCATCAAGCTGCCAAGCATACCTTATGTACCTGCCTATGCCATGTTTTGACCAAGTCCAGGGTCCCTTCGGATCCTTTCACCATTCGCATTAACACTAACGACTTCGAACACTTCCTACAGGATACCATCATCCCATATTCTATCCCCCAGATCCCATCCCTTCCCATTCATCGCCGGGGGACCCGCTTCTAGTGTATCCATCATACCGCTCCATCGCGTTTTTGGTCTGGAACGGTTTCTCGAACAATCCCTCCCCACGTTCCCTAGTCTTTTATGGCGCTTTTTAAGGTCCGGGATTCGTGACTTTGCTTGCTTGCTCATCAAGGTGTCTGGAACTTTTTCTTGGTGTGCCATTGTCCAACAAACAACCTGGACTACCACCACCACCACGGCACTCTTCTCACCTTCTCGGCTTGACATCAACGTCACGCCCCCTTGTCAACTCCTACTTTCAACCTCAATTTCACCTCCTGCGATGCAGACTGACAGCTGTATCTGTATTTCTATTTAACTCGAGCCGTTGGTTCTCACGAATTCTGCAGCGCGCGCGCGGCTGGGTCTTGACCGACCTCACCTCACGACGCCTGGGATTCCATCCCTGCCTCGCCCATCAACTACCTTACCTACATAATTACAACTTCACTTCCTAGTCCGCTTTAGGGGTTGAAGATGAAGTTTGGACGAAAGTACGTATCTGCGCTGGGCTCTCCTTGCTCACCAACCTTCACTGTGCATAGAGCTCACACACCTGATTTAGTCTCCCCAGAAACCAAGTCCCTGAGTGGGCATCGTCATACATCAACTATAAGGGCCTGAAGAAGCTGGTGAAGGCCCTAGCCGTAGCGGCCAAGAATGGAGAGCAGGTCGATTTAGCAGGTGGGACCATCCGTGGATCTGACCGTTGGGGGCTGAGCCCGTAGAACCTAACCAACTGTGACAGAGTTCTTCTTCGCCCTGGACCGGAACCTGGAGGACGTGGACTCGTTCTTCAACAAGAAGCTCGCGGACGCCTGCCGCCGCCTCAACGTGCTCCAGGATAGATATGGCCAAACACCCGATGTTGTTGCGCATCTTGATGACGATGAGGTCGAGGAGCTCATGGGCGCCCTGCTCGAGCTCCGGAGTCAGCTTCGGAATCTCCAGTGGTTTGGTGAGATCAACCGACGCGGATTCGTCAAGATCACGAAGAAGCTGGATAAGAAGGTCCCCAACTCGACGACGCAGTACCGCTACATCTCGACAAAGGTCGACCCGCGCCCTTTTGCGACAGACACCACCACCGGCCAGATATTGTCCGAGATCAACAAGTGGCTCTCGGTGCTCGGAGACGCCCAGCATGCCGACGATGCCATATCGCAGCGGTCAACGCGATCTCTCGGGCGGACAGCGGCGAAAGCCCTGCTGAATGTCCCTGCAGCAGTTGTCGATAGGCTTGACCAAGCGATCCGCAAGGATGACGTAGTCACTCTGAAAACAGGTCTCAAGGAGGGCATTTCTGCGGGTTCTGAGCCCGCCTCGCAGAGCATGTTGCTCAATCTTCTTCAACGGTCCATCTCAGCTCGTTCAAGGAGTTGTATATCGTATCTTCTCGACAATATCACATCTCTTGAGGAGCCGGACGACATCAACCAGCGCAGTTGCATCCACAGGCTAGTGATCCATATCGGACGGACAAAGACAGCCTCGTCGAACAAGAGCGAGGCAGATGGAGGCTCGTATCCATTCCCTGGTGCCGCCCAATACGCCCAACCTTACCTCACCCCGGCTACATCTCCCCTTCCGGCCCCGAGAGCTAGCAACCTTAAGGAGTGTGGTATCCTTGGCCACGACGACGAAGCGGTTCAGCTACTCACGTTCATCCTCGAGAAGCTCCGACCAAGCCAAAGGAATGTCCTCAGCGTCCGCGACGCATTTGGTCGTATCCCGCTGCACTACGCTGCTCAGTTTGGCTTTGTGGTCGTTTGCCAGATCATCATGAGCAAGATGCAGGCTTGGGGGCAGTTCAACGTGGAGAACGGAATCGACGCTCCCGAATGGCAGGACAAGGAAGGCAATGCGCCGCTGCATCTCAGTGTTCTCGGCGGTCACCCTCTGACAACGAAAGCGCTCCTGCAGGGCGAGAACTGGAGAGGTGTCAGCGATAACAGAGCCGAGTTGAGGCGTGCAGTCTCAAAGTCTAGTGCGGTGCTAGCCATTGCGACAAAGCACAACTTTAAACTCATCGTCAAGATGCTGGTGGACGCCGGGGTTGACATCAACTGGCAGGATAAGGCCGGCGAGACGGCTCTGCATATTGCCGCGAGGTTTGGTCACGACGAATGCGCCCGGGTGCTGTTGAACGGCACAGACCAGCAGAAAGCAGATGTGGAACTAGGCGAGAATTGTTTTGCCTGGACTCCCCTCCATATATCGGCCGTGGATGGCCACCTGTCCGTCGCTCAACTGCTGGTGGACGCTGGAGCAGATGTTGACAAGGTCGACGCGTCCGGCTGGACGGCGAGGGAACATGCCGCGCTGCGAGGACATATGCCTATAGCCCGTCTCCTCGCGGCCCACAGCCGGCCCGGAAACGAGACGCCCGGGAGTAGCTCTGACGACGAGAGATCGACCACGGGTGCCTTGCCTTCCGAGGTCGCCTCCTTGGAGGACAGACGGTCAAATGGCTCATCGCGTGCTGCAGAACCAGTAAAGACGTTTGGTCACCGGTATCTCAAGGACGAGAGCTTGGTTCTTGTCAGCCTTGGTTCGATGGACATGCGCAAGAACATCGAGGCGGTCAAGCTGGACAAGGTTCCTCTCAATGAGGCTCATACTACCGAGCTTGATACAGCCCTCTCGATTGTGGTTTCCGCTCATGGCGCTCATGGCGAGCCATTCATGATTGATCTGCCCTGTCACGAAAACATCTCTACGGAGCCGATCGTTTTCACTACTACAGACGCTTCGAAGGTCAAGCTGCTCTTTGACATCGTGCCGACTTACTCTGGCAACCAGAAGAACAAGATAGGTCGGGCTGCTGCGCTTCTCTCCAGCATCCGCCCCACGATCGGAGCCAAGAGAATGAATCTACAGGGCGATGTGTGCGTCCCCATCATGGGAGCAAACTTGGAAATCATCGGGACAGTCAGCTTCAACTTCCTGGTCATCACCCCGTTCTCGCACCCGAAGATGGAGGTTACGTCAAAACAGACATACTGGAGGAAGCTGACGGCGCCCATGGTTATCGGACACCGCGGCCTGGGTAAGAACCTGGCCTCGAACAAGTCCCTACAGCTGGGCGAGAACACGGTCCCGTCCTTCATTGCCGCTGCCAATCTTGGCGCGCAGTATGTCGAGTTCGACGTTCAGCTCACCAAGGATCACGTCCCGGTCATCTACCACGACTTCTTGGTCAGCGAGACCGGCTTTGATGCTCCCGTGCATACCTTGACTCTCGAGCAATTCTTGCACATCAACCCCGACTCAACACGCTCGGGCCAGCCCCCAAAGGCTCAGAATAAGCAACTGAAAAAGTTCCGCAGCAACAGCCCCGGCCCCCGCCAGCGCTCCATGTCGATGGACTACCCCGAGCAGTCTGGCAGAACGGACATGGAAGAGCGGATGAAGCACACGCGCGACTTCAAGGTGAAAGGGTTCAAGGCCAACTCGCGCGGCAACTTCATCCAGGCGCCCTTCGCGACGCTCGAGGACCTGTTCCGCAAGCTGCCGGAGTCGATCGGGTTCAACATTGAGATGAAATACCCGATGCTGCACGAGAGCGAGGAGCACGAGATGGACACGTACGCGGTCGAGCTCAACTCGTTCTGCGACACGGTGCTGGCCAAGGTGTACGACATGGCGGGCGACCGCCATGTCATCTTTTCGTCGTTCAACCCGGACATTTGCCTGTGTCTGAGCTTCAAGCAGCCGAGCATCCCCATCATGTTCCTGACGGACGCCGGGTGCTGTCCCGTGGGGGATATTCGAGCGAGCAGTCTGCAGGAGGCGATTCGGTTTGCCAGCCGGTGGAACTTGTTGGGCATTGTCAGCGCTGCGGAGCCGTTTGTTAATAGTCCGCGGCTGGTGAGGGTCGTGAAGCAGAGTGGGCTGGTTTGTGTTAGCTATGGCACGCAGAACAATGATCCGGTTTTGGTTCAGGTAAGTTGCGCGCCAACAACCTGTCTTGGGATCGATGGATGATAATGGGCTAACTCTTTCAATAGCGGCAAGTGAAAGAGGGCATCGACGCCGTCATCGTTGACAGCGTGCTGGCCATCCGGAAGGGCTTGACTGCCTCTACCAAGGACCAGGAGAACGGAGCAGCCCCCGGTCTTCTTTCGGAGAAGGCGAGCAAAGCCACGACCGAAAATCATGGAAACCGGGGTGCAAATGGGGCAGGAGTTGCGGGTGAGCCGGAACATTCTTTCCAGTCTTTGAAGACGTAGACTTTTGTTTTCCTCTTTTCCCTTTTTTTTCTTGTCTCCTTTTTACTCGAAGAGCGTGGATCACAGGCAGGCAGGCAGGCAGGCAGGCAGGCAGGATTGAACACATTGATTTTCACACAAACAAGCAGGGCGTTGGGAAATACGGGACGGCACAGCGCAGGCACAGGCACACCTAGACTTACCTAGACTAGACGAGATGGACTTTCAACACCACCCACCGTGTGAGAGGGAATGGAATGAATTGGATGGGATGGGATGGGATGAGATGGGATGGGGTGGGATGGCAAACAACGGGCGTTATGATTGCGCTGCATGTCTTTTTTCTCGGTATCGGATCAGTCCCTATGAAATATCAACTTTTCTTCAACTAACTGCCGAAACTACATGCTTGGCTGTTGGGGGGGTTTGTTGCAATGGTTGTCTTGGGTGATTCTTGACAAGCTGGCTGCCTCCCCCGTTCCTCTGCACGACACGACATAAAATCATACACGGCAAAAAAAAAACGAGGGGGGCGGAAATGCCGGGTGGCTGTGGCTGGCTGTTTGATGTGGCTACCTAGGTATTTGCGTCTGACTGAGCAAACTAACTGCTGTGGGTTAAGGTACCTGAGGTAGGTTTGTGTGTGCCCGTGCACGGCATCGGGCTGAGGGTGAGGCTGTGTCGGTCGTGATGCGTTTTGCCATGGAAGTTGCGTGTTTTGTCTCCTGTCTTGTTTGCCGAGGTTTCGCGTCTTTTTTGCCTCTGTTAATACACTACTTACCCTACCCGGTTTTGATATGCGGCCGATGTTCGATTCTTGGTCGGGAGGCTGGGTTGGGATCCTGGGGTTCTTTCTCGGTGAGTTTGGTGAGATTCTGCATGGTAGTGTACGATGCTACTGTGGCTGCTGAATAAGTCGACAAAGTGACCAAGGTACCTATGTAGTTTTGTCGAACTGGATGATTACTACGTAGAGGCGTCTTGGTTTCTTTGAGGAACCAGGTCGGTTGCTAAGAATAACCACCACCATCCCTCAAGCATCTAATTACCAGGTAGTGTATCTGTTGTCGTCTGCTTCCCGTGTCTTTATCCCCTGGCTATGAACCTCTTTTCAGTTTGGCGTCGCAACGGCTACTCGATTGTGTGTTGGGAGGAAGGACAGGAAAGGAAAGGAAAGGAAACGAAGCTGACGACGTGAGAGTCGTGGGAAGAGTGTGAGACTGAGAGGCAACCTACCCAGCGCCATCCCCCTTTTTTGTACATTTGCCTTGACAGCATGCACAAGTTCTTTTCTTCCTTTTCTGTTTTTGGTTAGGCATTTCGATGTTGGGATTTTCAGCTGTTTTCTCTTCCCATCATCAGGTATATATCCCTAACCCGCCCGTAGCTAAGCACTGCAGTAGCCCCGCGAGCGAGTCACCGCCCCGCCTCCATACGACGTCGATAACGACTGGGAGCAAAGCGAGCGAGCGAAACAAACCCCGCGCCCCGCCCCCTCTGCCACTGCACTTCTGTTGCTCAGCTTCCACTCTCTGTGTGGTAAATCCCGTCATCCATTTGCCTGTGCGCCAGGGCAGGTAAGGTCGGGTACTCAGCTGAACAACGGAAAACTTGCAGAATCTTTTTTTCCTCCTGCTTTCTTATATCTTACTCCCCCCGCCCGTTTCTCTTCTCTTTTTCGCAAACAGACCTTTATTCGCAATACCCGACCACCGGTCATCGACCCCACACCACAGCGAACGTAACTTCTCGATCCTCATCTAGACGCAGCCAGCGAAAAAAAACAAAAGATTAAATCAAGAGAAAGAAAAAAAAACAGGACAGAGAAAAAAAAAAGATGGCAGGAACCGCATCGCCGGGCGGTAGCGGGCCAACCCATGCGCCGCCGCCGCTCCCAGCGGGCTGGATCGCACAATGGGACAGCGCCAGCAAGAAGTACTACTTTGTGCAGCTGTCGACGGGCGTGTCGCAGTGGGACACACCCACCGACGCCGCGCCCGTGGGCAGCAGCACCCCGGCCCAGGGCTACGAGCACCCCTACGGCGTCCCGGGCGGACACAGCAACGGCGGCGGCCAGATCATCACCCACCCGGACGGGTCGCAGACGGTCAAGCACCCCGACGGCACCATGGAGCCCGTTATGCCGCGCGAGGACGGGAGCAGGGGCATCGGAGGCGACGGGCAGAGCGATAGGGGGCTTGGGGTATGTTTGTTTCTTTTCTTTGTGGTGCTCTCCTGTAAGCCAAAGCTAACCTTTCTTGCGTGCCCCCCATATAGGCCTTCCTCGGCAACGCGCTCACGAGCCAGCTCGGTGGCGGCAAACAATCGCACGGCGGCGGCGGCGGCGGTGGTGGCCTGGCTGGCCAGATATTTAGCGGCCTGGCAGGAGGCAGCTCTGGTGGCCACGGCGGCGGCAGCAACAGCGGCGGCGGTATCGGAGGCAAGCTGGCCTCCCAACTGGCTTCCAACTTGTTCTCGTCTGGGAACAGCAAACCGACTCAGTCGCAGTCGTCGGCTCACAACTCGAACCAGGGAGGAGGCCTTGCGGGCTCGGTGATGGGCGGCTTCGCAAGCATGCTCGGGGGCAACAAGCCAGCCGGACAGAGCTCCGGCTCCGGCTCCGGCTACGGCTACTCCAACTCGGGCCAAGGCGGAAACTACAGCGCCCAGGCGCCTCCGGCAGTCTACCAGACACCCACGGCAGGCTCAAGCTCTTCATACCATGCCCCACAGTCGCAACAACAGCCAGCCAGCACACCAGGAGGATACCACCAACCCGCAAACTCGAGCGGCACACCCACCTACCAGGCACACGGCCAAAGCAGCGCACCGTCCTACCAAGCCCCAGGCCAGGCGTACGCACCAGCAGGCCACAACGCTCCTCCCTACGGCCAGGCGCAGCAGACCCAAGGGCACCCCGCCCCGTACGCCGCGACCGCACCCGCAGCCCAGCAGCCCCAACACTACGGCCAGCCGCAGTACGGCTCGCACACGCCACCACAGCCCTACGGCGCGGCGCAGGGCCAGAGCCACCAGCAGCCGCCGCCGCATCAGCAGCAACAGCCCCAGCAACCCTACGGCCAACCGGCATACGGAACACCGGGCGCGTATCCGTCGCAGTATCCGCCCCAGCCAGCATACGGTGGTCCGCAGCAGCAGCAGCAGCAACACCCGGGCCAGGGCCAGGGCCATTACCCGCCTGGCGGCCACCAGCAGCAGCAGCAGCAGCAGCAGCAGCACTACGGTCAGCACTAGCAGCCTCACCGGAACGCGGCTTTTGACTCGTCGGCGCCGGCTTAGGGCCCGGAAAGTGACGAGTGCGAAGAAGAGGAGTTGCCTCGACCACTATCGCCCGATACCTTGCGGGCGGCCCGGATGGAGCTGAGGGACATTTGGGCTCGGGCAGAGAAAAGGTGGCGCGCTGAGCACTTTATAGCCGTGGCGATGCGGGACGCGGCGGATAGGTTGGGGGTTTCGGATGATTGAGTGAGAGGTCGATGCAGGGTTGGCATGATTCTCTTTGGGGCAAAGCAAGATGTGAAAGGTGAAAATGCAGAGTCGGAGCTGTCGGAGCTGTCGGGTCGGGGTGGGATGGATAGATGTGGCCATGTAAGTTGGTTGATTGCAGGAGGGGACGTTTTAGTCAAGACGGCAAAGCATGGTGGAGGAAATCCGTGCCGTGCGTAGGTAGAATACCATGGGGCGAGTGAGGAGGAGGAGGAGGAGGGAGGGGGGAAGGAGCATATCATAGCATAGCGTAGGTAAGGTAGGTACCTTTGGGGAGGAGTGGACACAACACACACAACACAGCGAGAGCAAGCGGGGGGACATGGATACAAATTAGTTCATTTTTTGTCTTTGTCGCAATGATCTATTCATTTTGGTCTTTTTTATATTTTTCCGTTCTCTTTTTTTTTTTTTTTTTTTGATGAGGATGGTCTTTTCTAATATGATTCCGTTGTGAGAGAGTCGATGAATTGAAGGAGCCGGCCTTTGTAGACTTTTTTCAGATATACCACCATATACCGTATAATTAGCGTATACTCATCGACTGAATGGCTGACTGAGTGACTGGCTGAATGAGTGAGTGAGTGACTGAGTGACTGAGTGAGTGAGCGATTCGTTGCGTTGTCTGGATGTGGCGGTGGCCTCTTTGATTCACTACCAGATAGATATCATGGACTTCCTTATTCTTATCGCGCGGGAAGAGATGGAGAAAGATGTCCAACAGATAGATAAATAGATATATGGGGCTTGCTGGTGTGTGTGTGTGTGTGTGTGTGCGCGACAGGATTTCATTTCATTAGTTACCTGTAGGTATATATATATATACTCTCTCTCACATAGTCTACTGCACCTTCTTCCTCGACAAAACTGCCCCCTCCGAAGCAAGCCCCCTCTTCTTCTCACCGCTCCCCTCGACCTCGACAACAGCCCGCAGCCAGGCAACGATCCGTAAGGAAAGGAGGTAGGCTACCAAGGCGACGAAGAGGATGTACCCGACGGTGGGGACAAGCGAGCGCGGGAGGACGTTGAACACAAAGGGGTCCAGGATGATGTCGACGTCCACGGGGGGGACCGTGTGCATTAGGCTTGTGTTGGAGGTGAAGTAATCTGCTGCTGCGAGGATCTGGAGGAGGAGGATTGAGGATTCTTTCTCGCCTGTGGTGGTTGGGGGGGGGATACTGGGTGATGGTCTGTTTCTTTTCCTTGGGGTGAGAATGGTTGGCGTGAGGTTGAGTATGACGCGAGAGAGGTGATTAGCTCGGGGGTCTCAAAGACCGTGTCGAGGGTGTATGTTGTTATTGTGAAGGCGGTTGGTTGCTTTGGGTTGTTGTTAGGTGGTGTTCACTATGTATTAGGGGGAAGGTAAAGGGAGCTTACAGTCGCAGCCCAGCACACGCGCACTTCATAGCGCTGGCCCGCAGTGAGCTCGTCGAGGAGCAGCCAGGTTGCGATGCCTTGACTCGCTGAGTCTGGGAACGCGGCCGCGAGACGGGTCCGCAGGGAGGAGGACTGGCGGGTGGAAGGGGTGAGGGTGTCGATGTGCAGGTCTGATAGCGTCGGGTGCGCTAGGGGGATTATGGAGCTGGCGGGGCCGAGGAAGATGGTCTTTTCGACGTTGCATAGGGCGGTTTGGAGCCCGAGGAGGGAGGTGAGTAGTTGTGGGAGGAGATGGGCTATTTTTCCTTTGTTGTGAAGGGACATGTTTACTTTCCAGGTAGGTGCGTATAGGAGGAACCTTGCGGGTTAGGTACAGGTAACTCGGGCGGGTGGTGTGTAAAAGCCAGTGGATGGAAAGAGTGCAAGTCGTCGCATGGATTGGGCACGAGCCACAGCTGCTGCTGCTGCCTCTTTCCCCGGTTTAGCCCCACAGCCAAAGCTGCACTGCTGCAGGTAAATTACGGGGAATGCAGCAACGCACGGGATGCCAGGGCCCTTCCCCACAGAAACAACCCGGCGCCACCTCCACCCCAACTTGAGAATCACATGCTTGAACGCGGGCTCCATTCCAAGCGGAAGGTGGGTGACGCAAGGCAGGGCCGAGGAACCACTTCTCCCTTTAGCGGTGCACTACCTGACCTGACCTTGCTGTAGCCCGTAGCTAACCAGGGCAGCACCTCAGCAACTGAGGTGATGACCAAGAAACCCGACTCTGGACCTCCGACATCGACATTGACGTTAACATCAACATTAACAACGACAAACACACAAACACACGCACCCTCGAACGGATTTGAATATTGCCAACATGCCGCCATGCGCTGTCGTTGCGCGCCCCGCCCGAGCCTAGACTTATTGCTGCGACACGCCCGCCATTGCCATTGAACAGTGTCGTCCTCGATGAGCGCTTCCACGACGTCGCCGTCGCCGTCGCCCCAATCCTTTGACCTGCCAGCTTCTTCTCGCCCAGCCCGCCCGCAATGGCGCCGGCCCAGTCCAAGTTCGCCCTGCCGGCCACGATGCGGGAGCGCAACCTCCGCGCGGCCCTCTCGGAGCTCACCACCCTCTACGTGGCCAACCGCACCCGCATCTCGCGCGCCGTCTACATCACGCTCGCCCTGGCCCTGGTCAACCGTGTCCGGAGCGCCATCTCGGAGCAGAAGGCTGCGTCGGCCCGCGAGGCCGCCAAGCGCCAAGAGCGCATCGGCACCACCTCGACCGTCGACGAGCCCGATGCGGCCACCAAGAAGAAGAAGGTCGAGCTGAACCGCGAGTTCTTCCGCTCGCTCCTCCGCCTGCTCCGCGTCGTCGTGCCCGGCTGGCGCAGCAAGGAGACCCGCCTGCTCATCAGCCACACTGTGTTTTTGGTGCTGCGCACCTTGATCAGCGTCAAGGTTGCGGCCATGGACGGCGCCATCGTCAAGGCCCTGGTCAAGGGCAACGGGCGCGAGTTCCTCAAGCGCATTGTGTGGTGGATGATCATCGCCGTCCCGGCCACCTTCACCAACTCCATGCTATCATACCACCAAGCCGAGCTCTCGCTGAGATACCGCACGCGCTTGACGCAATACATACACGACAAGTACCTGTCGCAGCTGACCTTCTACGGCATCTCGGCTCTGGACGACAGGATCAAGAACCCCGACCAGCTCATCGCGGTCGACGTTGCCAAGTTCTCCAACAGCCTAGCAGAATTATACAGTAACTTGGCAAAACCACTGCTCGATATGGTGAGCCCTCTTTTTTTCCCGCCCCCTTTTTGAACCCTCACACCAAGGGCGTCGTCCACTGACCAAAGAACAGACCATCTACACCATATCCCTATCCAAGAGTGTCGGTGGCGAGGGGGTCGTCTTCATGTCTCTCCTCGTCCAGCTCTCGGCAAGCGTGATGCGAGCGCTGACCCCGCCGTTTGGCAAATACGTGGCCGACGAGGCGCGGCTGGAGGGCGAGTTCCGCTTCCAGCACTCGAGACTGATAGACCACAGCGAGGAAGTCGCCTTATACGGCGGCCACGAGGCCGAGAAGGACACGCTAGACAAGGGCTACTTCACGCTCATCAAGCACGTCAACTACATCCTCCGACGCCGCTTCTACCACGGCTTCATGGAGGACTTTGTCATCAAGTACTTCTGGGGCGCGTTGGGCCTCATGCTCTGCAGCGTCCCCGTCTTCGTCAAGCTGCCGGGCGGCGTGACCATGAACATGGGCGACCGCACAGAGAGCTTCGTCACCAACCGACGCATGCTCCTGTCGGCATCCGACGCCTTTGGCCGCGTCATGTTCTCGTACAGAGAAATCATGGAGCTCGCCGGGTACACCTCGCGCGTGGCGACGCTGCTCGAAGTCATGGACGACATCCAGGCCGGCCACTTTGAGAAGAAGCTCGTCTCGAGCTCGGGCATTGAAGACAACGAGGCAGTCCTCAAGGGCCGAGGCAAGATCATCGAAAGCAAAGATATTCAGTTCATCGACGTGTACGTTTCTCCCCCTCTCCTCCCCCTCCCCTCACAACCTCACAAACTAACCCCCCTCCCTCGTAGCCCCATCATCTCCCCCAACGGCGACGTCCTCGTCAAAGCCCTCTCCTTCTCCCTCAAACCAGGCGACCACCTGCTCGTAGTCGGCCCCAACGGCTGCGGCAAGTCCTCCCTCTTCCGCATCCTCGGCGGTCTCTGGCCCGTCTACGGCGGAACAGTCTACAAGCCCCCCTTCAGCGACATCTTCTACATCCCCCAACGCCCCTACCTCTCCCGCGGCTCCCTCCGCCAGCAAATCATCTACCCAGACGGCCTACGAACCATGCGCGCCAAGGGCGTGACCGACGCCGACCTGCTCGCGATCCTGCGCACCCTCTCCCTCGAGCACCTAGTCGATCTCTACCCAGACGAAGGCTGGGACGCCGAAGCCGAGTGGCGCGATGTTTTATCCGGCGGGCTCCAGCAGCGCGTCGCCATGGCGCGCCTGTTCTACCACAAGCCCAGGTACGCGATCCTGGACGAGTGCACCAGCTCCGTCACGCTCGAGACGGAAAAAGTCATGTACGAGAACGCCAAGAGTCTGGGGATTACGTTGATGACGGTCAGTCACCGACGGAGTCTGTGGAAGTACCATAGTCGCATATTGCAGTTTGATGGGCAGGGGAATTATGTCTTCACGAAGCTGGATGCGGAGAAGAGGCTGCAGCTGGAGGACGAGAAGGAGGATTTGGAGGTGCTGCTGAGGCAGGTGCCTGAGATTGAGAGGAGGATTGCCGAGTTGACGGCTTTGTGAGGGGGTTGTTTCTAAAAGGGGAGGGAAAGAAGAAGACGAAGAAAGAACAAGAAGAGACTGGGTTGCTGTTGGTTTTTAAATGATGAGACGGTTATGGTTTAAGTGTTATTTGGGGTGTTGGAGGACGAGGGATGAAATATATTATACATTGCACTTTAGTTATGTTTCGTATTCTCTATCGTTGGCTGCGGTGCTTTCTCTTGGGTGTTACACAGAGATAAAAGTAGCAGAAGGGACACAATGGGGTACGGTAGGGACTGGAGGGGGTTGCAGCAACACTGTGTTGTATATTACTACTGGCTACCAAAAACCACAATTATCATTACTCTGTCACGTAACCAACCCAGAACAAACAAGACTATAAAAAAAATAGACAAAAAAAAAAAAACACACTGCCATTACAACACAACCAACGCCAACCCCTTTCCCCCTCACACGTTATTCATATTAAACCACTTTTTCCATATTTCCCTCCACAATCCATCCCATACTCTCCCCCGCGCGCGCGTCCCTTACCTCGCCCGCTGAATCCCCAACTTGGCCAACTGGATCCGCGGAAACACACCCGCCACAATCAGCACAACAGCAACCGCCACACTCCAAGTCTTGATCTTGAGCACGCCCTTATTATAATCCGTATCCGTCGCCGTGATCACCGTCGCCAAGACAAGAAGCAGCACCACGTACCCAGCGTAGCGATGATACCGCCAGCTCGCCTTGGCTCTCTCGACTCCACCAAACACAGCGGGCACAGCCCACATGAGAAAACCAAAAAGGTACTGCAGGAGGAGCACGATCCCCGTCGCGGCGCCGAGGTAGCCGTGCACGCTGTGGAAGTGATCGCCGTGGTTGACCTGTTTGTTGGTTTCGATTATGGATATGCCTGCGGTGAAGAGGAGGAAGGAGAGCAAGTGCAGGGCTGCGTGCGCGCGCGCGCCGAGGAGTTTGGCCGTGGGCGTGTTGGTGGGTTGCAGGATTAGGATCGCTTGGGTTAGGGTGAAGACGCCGAGGGATTGGAGAAGCGGGTGTGGTGTTACGAGAGGTAGGGTCGGGTGGACGAAGACGCCTGCCCAGATGAGGACAAGGAGGAGGACCGCGCCTGCTTGGGCTAGGAGGCCGGTTCCTGGGGTTTCTTGTGAGTATGGAGGTAGGTTATACGGGTTTCGGGTGGGATGGGGAGGGGGAGGTTACCGAGGTAGAGGTTGTTGATCATCGGTGCGTCGTCTTTCTGGAGTGCGTCGCCTGGTCGGCCTAGGAGTGGTTCGGTTTCTGGAACGGGGGGTGGTGAAGAAGTTGTGTCTTCTGCTGCTGCCGCTGTTGCTTCTTCGGTGTCGTTGGGTTGTGAAGCCAATAATGGCTGGGTCTCTGTGGACGCCATGGTTTATGACGAAGGCAAGGTAGGTTGGTGTGCGGTTGTGAGTTGAGGGCTATCCGCCGGATCTCGATGGGAAAAAAGTAAAGTTGCCAAGCGTTGGGCTGTGGTGATTCAATGGCTTGTCGGGTAGACTTGTAAAACTGTGGATGATGGGGGAGGAGTGTTGATGTTCGGTTTGCGGGGAAGGTTTTAGACTTGGGAGGTGAGGTGAGTGAGTGGGATGCTTGTTGCGAGCTGAGCTTGTGGTTCCCCGTCGTTCGCCTAGGCAGAAGGCGGGAAGCTTGTGCAACCGACACAGTTGGAGGTATCTGCGTTAGGAAGGTACTATGGAACTTGAGCGAAGGGGTAACGCTTCACAAGCTTTGGCGACGGGGCTTTGGATTCCAGATGCACAGTAAGTCGAATACTTGGATAGCCTACGCGCTGTACGATAATTATCCTTCCGGCACAGGTATGGAAATCATCATGCGACCTAGTATCATTGAGACGCATCATAAGAGAGTTTTGTCCCCGATTTTGAAGCCTGTACACAATAGGGCAGTGTACAGCTGCACCATTTCGCTGGTGTGGATTGCGTAGCCAAGCCCAGCGATGACGGCACCGAGCTAGCTTGGCGAATGAGCGCCTCGCCATTCTCAATTCTCCGACATTTTGCGGGGTCACCCGTCCGACTTCGACGACCGCCGAGCGGTAACCTCATCGGTCCCACCAGCGGCAAGGGCAGGGGCATCTTATCAGTTTATCTCGGCACAGCGCAACCCCGCTGTTGAAGCCCCCGCCGTCACCACGACAAGAGATCAAAAAAAAAAGACGGGGGCGACCCTGGGAACCAAAGTGGGTGACGGGGTGGGACCGCTTCCAGTCGATGCACTCGCTCGAGTAAAACAGACGGGTAAGGTACACTACAATCGGATCGAACCGGCTCGCGTGGGTGCTTGTTATCAGATCTCGTCCATCGTTGCAAGGGAAGGAAGGAAGGAGGACCTAGAAAGCGACCTAGAAAGCAATTTCGGACGTGGCCGCCTTCCACCCGCTACCTTCCACCAAAGCCCAGACAGAATCCAGAGCCCAACCCGAGGTGACAGCACCAGTGTGCTTGCTGAGGGGATTGGTGTTTTCCTTGTGTCATTATCTTTTGCCCGGCGCCCGCGCTCTTCTGTTTGGCGGGTCAAAATCAGATGATGCCTGCTAAGGTCTTGCTCTCTTCTCGGTTTCTTTCTGTTTCTTTCCTCTTTACTGCGCTCTCTTCTTCTCTCCACTTCCACCCGGCCGCCGATTGACCGATTGATTGATTGTCAGTGACGATCATCCCCCTCCACTTAAAGTATAATATTTACCCCCAATCCCCTTTCAACCACGCGGCACAATGTACGACATCGAATACAAGCTCGAGCCCGTCAAGGCCACGCCGGTGGCCGCCGGCGAAATCGACACCACCTTCCGTTCCAGCTGCATCGGTTTGTCGACCCCTCCTCCACCCGTCCCAACGCATATGCAGACCGACCACGGCCTCAGCCACGGCCACGGCAGCTGACAAGACTCCCTCCTCGTGTTTGCACACAAAACAGACCTGATCTCAGCGGCTCTCGGCGGCAAGGTTCTCGGGTTCTCGGACGAATGGTTCGCCGAAGCCTCCAACCTCCTGACGCCCACGGCGCCCATCCGACAACCCGGCAAGATGGTCTACACCGGTGCCTGGTACGACGGGTGGGAGACGAGACGGCACAACGCGGCCCCCTTCGACTGGGTGGTCACCCGTCTCGGAGTCGCGTCCGGCACCGTTGAGGGCGTCGAGGTGGACACGGCCTTCTTCTCCGGCAACCACGCGCCCGCCATCTCGGTCGAGGGCTGCTTCAGCCTCAACGACGAGGAAGTTCTCTCCTGGAAGGGCGAGCGCGGCGGGTGGGAGCCGATCCTGAGCATCCAGGAATGCGGGCCCTCGCAGCGGTTCGGGTGGAAGCTCGACGACCCGACGCAGAAGAATTACACCCACGTGCGGCTCAACATGTACCCCGACGGCGGCATAGCCCGGTTCCGCCTCTTCGGCCACGCCGTGCCCGTCTTCCCGGACGACAAGGACGTCATCTTCGACCTGGCGGCCGCACAGAACGGCGGAGTGGCCGTCTCCTGCAGCGACCAGCACTTCGGCACCAAGGACAACCTGATCCTGCCCGGCCGGGGCAAGGACATGGGCGACGGCTGGGAGACGGCTCGGTCGCGCACCAGGGGCCACGTGGACTGGGCCATCATCCGGCTCGGCGCGCCCGGCTATATCCAGAGCTTCGTGGTCGACACGGCTCACTTCCGAGGCAACTTCCCGCAGCAGGTCAAGCTGGAGGCGATCGAGTGGAAGGGCAAGGGAGAGCCAGCGGCGGATGCGGAGGGCTGGACCGAGGTCGCCGAGCCCATCAAGTGCAGTCCCGACCACGAGCACCCGGTTGAGTCCTTGGTCAAAGACAAGCCGTTCTCCCATGTTAAGCTCATTATCGTACCCGACGGAGGAGTCAAGCGGTTGAGAGTGTTTGCAAAGCGGGCTGTCTAAGATGGGGGCATTGCATACGGGGAAAAAGAATCAGACTATTTTGGCAGCAAAAGCTAGACAAAAATAAAAATGCAACATAAGTCTATGCTCTATGTGCCCCCCCCCCCCCCCCCCTTCTGACAAAAAAAGCACGAGGGTTGGTTTATAGAGGGACTCTTGGCTTGTCGTGGAGAGGTTGTTCTTTTATAGACCTCCTATCTCGGTTTCCATAAACAAAATACAGTTGGTCGATCAAGTTGACGGCGCCAGTTGCGTCGCTGACAGTCGAGAAACGGACATCACTTCCTTCGAGCACGGTCTCTTCTACACCAAGGTGTCAACAGGGATAGCTTGATATGGCTGATGATTCCAACAACGGAGAAGGATGATCAAAAGCTGTTTATGACCGCCTTCTTTTCTAATTGGTATACGGTAATTATAACTGCTTCAAGTAAGCTGGACTATTCCATTTCTTACCACGACTTACCGACGAAAACGACGATCGCCAAGTCGAATGTGGCCATGATAAAAGCAGGTGGCTAGGTAAAAGTAAACATAATCTACTGTTGCATTTTTGTCGTCTGATAAGGGTATATATAGAAGCCAGACTTTGAAAAAAAAAAAAAAAATACAAATGCCACGATGACGAGCTGTCATAAACCACCGCAATGGCCATGAGAACGGCCGCGCGAATGTACCAGCCATCGTCTCAAATCGCTTGCTCGTTCTATACGGGTTACAACCCCCCATATATCCCTCCCTCCCTCTCTCGTCCCTCCCCTTCACCGACCCTCGCTTTCAAACGTGAATTTCATCGCTTCTTTTCTTCCAGCTCATGTATTCCAAAACGCTCATTAGTGAATAGCTCCCGAGCTCATCCAAGTGTGTTGTGTGGTGGGTTCCGTTGCCCCAATCGCGGTTCTGTCGTGTGTCCCATCCCACAATGTATTAGAGCAAGGTGCCAGGCAAGACACAATCCTCCCCCTCTTCTCCTCGCGCAAAAAAGCCGCTGTAAACCTGCAGGTGGCCGCCGTGAACGTCAAGTCCCGATCAAGTCATGATAATATCCAAACCACAAAACTCCCGTTCCTCTTTAGGTGCGCGCAGTCGTATGGTGTCGTAAAGCTCGTTACGGGTATGAGGGCACTACCGGCATGGGCCAATCGTCCTCGGTGATGCTAGACCAGAAGAACCAGACCGTCACGACCGCCAGCAGGTTGAAGAGCGTCTCGAACATGGACCCGTCGATCTTCCCTGACGTGCCGTTGCAGATGTAGGGGCTGACAACGTAGGTGAAGATCTGGCCCAGCGCAAAGAGCAGAGCGGCTCCGCCGAGGTAAAGCATTGGCCGCTTCTCGCCGAGAACCTGGAGGACCAGAATCGACTCCAGGACGAAGAAAGCGACGACGAAAACCAGGGGCACGACCTGGTATAACGTGTAGAGCGCGATGTTCCGGTTTGGCGTCGCATAGCTGTCATTCCAGTAGCCGGTCCATTTGAAGCCCGTATCGAGCGTGATGTAACCGACTCCGATGAGCAGGACGACCGCCGAACCAATGATCAGCCCTAAGGATGCCGGTGTTCCATCGTCGAGGATCTGATAGCCCACAACGGCGTTGAGCATCAGAATCCAAGTTGTCGCGATGATGAAGCCGATGTGGATGCCAGTGAACGCCTATAGCTTGGTTAGCTCATGCAGAGTCAAGGTGTGTGTGCTCTCTCGCTGTTGAACGTACGACTCGGACTGTACTGCTTAGCGGGAACTCTCCTATCGTGAAGATTTCGCATATCGATACCACGATATAGCTGGCAAGAAAGATTTGCATTTCCCTGCGAGGGGGTTAGCTTCGGTCGCGTCATTGGCCAGAGGATTGCTAACCTTCGCCCGACAGCTGCCTTTTTCCGTTCGGATCGCAGTACGAGGAACGTGGCGACGGCAATGGCGATACCGGATAACAATATCGACCCTATGTGAGACTTAGTAGTCCGCCAGTAAAGCATCGTCATGAGATGTTACAAACCTAGATTTCCCAGGTTTCTCCCCCCGACAGCGGGATTCCAACCAGCTTGCACCCTTGCCACGGCCCATCCTGGCTATGGGAATCTGAGAGAACCTGAATAGCACACCGGGTCAGTCCTGTCACACACGCGCAGTGGGCAAGAGCGCACTTACATTGCAAACTGGAAGCGTCGAGTCGCGACAAAAGGCCTAATGGGAGAGGAATTTGGTCAGTTACTCCACCGTCTTTTAAGCAGCAAGTACTTCACAACTGCCCGATTCCGACCCCAAGCCTTGGTGTTGCCTCACCTCAAAGTTGCCATATTGCGTTGAGCCCATTGTGCGATGTGGGCGCCCGGCTATCGAGCCCGGCTATCGTAAGAGGACAATAAACTGCTTTGTATCTCTGTTCTCTGCGAGTTTGCGCTCCGGTATCTCCAGCTGATGTCGCCCTCCGCTTCGTGCACCCGATTTCCAAATCTCCCTTACACAGCGGGCGGCGTGTGTTGTCCAAAAGTCCCAAGCCCTCGTTTTCGTTGCGGACAGCGTCGCGGAGAAGTGGATTCGATGCGATTGGATCAGCGGTGGAGTTTCATCCGTAGTCGTCCCTTGTTGGCCGGCAATCTTCTCTTTCGTCTCTCCTCCTTCCTTTCCAACTCTTCTATTTCGTTCAAAAAATGCTTCAATTGAAGTTGGATCGGTTGCGAGAGAGCCAGTTGACGAAATACGGCGATTGATATCTTGGCGTCGCGTTGCTGTTTTCGTACTAGGTTGACGGATGATGCTTGTATTTGTTGTGGTGATGGAGCAATTGGGAGGGAAGACGAAGCTGGACACGGCCGCGGGCGGGTCTCCGCAATATAAAACTCAATGCTGGAGCAGGATCGAACTCGAAGGCTGGGGGAAGCTCGCTTTTCGCTTTACGGCAGGAACAGGGCAGGAACAACCCTTGTTCGCTTGTTCTAGCGTCGAGACGACGAGACCCACTTGGCTCCACACAGCCGGCTGCGCGCTGTGGTTGGTGGAGCGCTCTTGGACATATCCTTGGAAGGAGCTAGGCCAGTCTCTTTGAAATGACAGAGATGGCTTGATCGAGGCCGTGTGTCCTGTGAGTGACACCTTGGAATTCCCTTTGAAATTCCCTTGTTTTCCTGCCACCCTGGTGTTGCAGCGACGACAATAGTCTCGGCGGTGTCCTCGAAAGGGCGGCAACCGAACACACTTTGGGACGCTCGCTGTGGATTGACTTTGAGGCCATGTACGCATCCGTCGTAACACCCTGGCTGCATCGGTATTCGTGCCTTGTAACCCGAATGTGTACGACTGCAAAGCACAAGCCTCGAAGAAAATAAAATCCACGCCTCCCGCCGTACGTCTTGCCCGTCGCGGGATTGAACAAACACCTCACGCTGGGCTCGGGCATGCGGGGTTGCAGGATGATTTCAATCTTGGCCCAAGATGTCGAGTCTCAAGGGCGGCGGGAGTCATGTAGGTAATTTGGCACAATTCATGCACGATGAGCTGGACGCCAGGGAACCGGGAGAGGCAACGCACCTCATTGCCTCGGGCTTCAGCGCGGGCAGCCAGTCAGCGGCGCTGACTGCGCGTCTTCCCCCCCATCCCGAGCCCATCAAGCCAGGGCCACGTCGGACGATGGCTGTGTCTTGCGTCCTGCAAGGCGGGCACTGCTGCAGCGCATCGCATCGGGCGCCATGCCACCCCCGCCAAGACTCTAAAAAAGAATCAAGGGCTGTCCGTCGCAAAACCAGAAGATCGATCCGACGCTTGTTCGACGGCGCCGTCATTTTCGATAACCCGTAAGATAGCCCGCGGTCCACGGACGTTTCCCCGATTTATTTAGGATCCGCAAACGAGCCAAGCAGCTGGCCGGGTTGAAGCAAGTTGGACACTGGTGTCCATTTCCCAGTCTCAGAGAAAGATGAGACGACGCTTGCATTTTAGTGCTGCAACATCAACTTTGACAGCTTCTGTCATGGCCTGGAGCCTCTCTTTTTGGCCGACTGTCATCCCATCATTGGACCAACAGGATCTCCTCGGCAACACAATGAATGCCATACCACGACCACGTTCCGCAAGATGACCCGACTTTTGCACGGACGCTACCAAGCCTCGCCACAAGGTTGACGGTTTTCCCCATCATCTAGAACTGGTCCTCAGTCTCACTCATTGAACGCGATCGTGTAATTTGGGTTCAATCTGGGCGAGTGGCACAATGGCACCAGGCCGTTATGAGAGGTACCGGCCCTTGCATGTTGCATTCTTAATTTTCCGCTGCGTTTCCTCAAGATGCGCCGAGGCACTTGTATGCGTGCAGCAGGCAGTCGACATCAAAACCGTGGTTGCCTCCCGTTTTAATGTCCTGTAGCTGTTTCAAGTTTCATCACAACCGCCCTCCCCAAGCCCCCACTCAGCTGCAGCCAACTCCTCGCTTTTAAGTTTAAAGGGCAGCTGCATCTTGGAATTGCGTAACCCGTACTTGGGACAAAGTGCTGTGACCGACGGCCTAGCAGGTTCGTTTTAATCTTCGTTGTTCCGTGGTTTGCGGTGGTTTGGCGGACCCGACTGGCCTATACCTTGCACGGTTATCGGATCTTCGAGCGCCCTCCTCAATACACTACGGACTATGTCAATGGGTATTGAGGATCATTGATCCTAACACCCGATTGCCGGCCCTTGCGGCTGGCGGAGTCCGATGCGATTGTGGAGGTGGTCAATGATGGGGTAAGTTCCTCCCCTCAATAACGAAAGATGGTCTCGATACTGTGTAGTAAGTATCTCGGGGCATTTTTATGCCTGCAACATGGTTTAGTCTCTCGTTTTATCCTAGATCAAGATATCTTCTGTTCTAAGCGTATACAGCTCTTGAAGTTTCCTCCCTTACCTTGATCTCATCTACACAAAGGGACAATCAAGCAAAGGGCTAGACCAAACCGGACATGTCTCTATATCTCAACTATCCAACGCCCTGGAAGCCTTTATTGTTTGGAAAGGGCTCAATAAGAAGACAAAGAGCATTGACAACAAAGCCCTGATAAATGATCGGTGCAGATTGAGGTACTTACAGATTGTCCTAGTTTTGGCATTTCATGGAGTGACTCTCAGGCGTGATGAGAAAAGGGGGCAAACTCCGCGGGGTGTACCCCAGCCCTGGCCAATTCAAAGGGAATGCGGGGCAGCGTTTGCCTCTTCGATGGGATAAAGTACCTGGACCACACGTAGAACTCTGGATTTAAGGGTTAGCTCAGGAACACTGCAGAAAGCCACAATGTCGTCCGCCACTGGAACGGCACTTGCGCTCTTCGTCCATGACCCGCCGGTATTTCAACTTTTAGCTCAATTCGGGTCTGCGAGCTGTGTAGAGCCTCACATCTCAAAACGATGAAGACAGGAGGAAGCAGCCAGTCTCCGGGCAGCAGCGAACCGGGCTTTGTTTGGCCTTTCTTGAGCCGGATCACTCGCTGACTTTGGCTTTGCAACGGTTGAGTCCGCCAATCGACCGACATATATGTGGATTCCTTCAACACGTGTGCGCGGCGCAATGGCGAGAACGGGCTCCTTTGTTGGTGCT
The DNA here is from genome assembly GCA_033439705.1 of Cercophora scortea. Lineage (NCBI taxonomy): Eukaryota > Fungi > Ascomycota > Sordariomycetes > Sordariales > Lasiosphaeriaceae > Cercophora > Cercophora scortea. Next base: position 1,797,122 of record JAUEPO010000005.1, on the reverse strand, counting down.
GAATAGCTGGCCCGGCGATCTTGTCTAGACAGATCAAGACCACCGTTAGCTCCTTGTGATTCGCTCATCTCGGAAAACCAAGCCTTATGATTGAGCGAGACCGCGAGGAACTCCACAAGATTGCCAGTGATCTACATGATGGCCCTGTTTAAAGGCACTCGTTCTTGCTATAGCACCCTAGTGATTGGATTGTCGGGTAGTCGCTTCAACGGTGCTGGTGTGCAAAGTGGGCAAGATCGATGGAAGTTCAACCTTGAAGGCTGACCCATGTGCCTGCCCCAATGATACTGGAAGTGACGTGTGAACGGGTCAACCGGCAATTATTTCCCCATGTGGCGGGCGGCGTCCGTCAGCAGGCATAGCAGCATGGACCCTCCAACCCAGCTTGCAACTGACCTCCAATGGGAATGTGAGCCCCCATGACGCCGCAACACGGGACCTCACCGACTACCGGAGCTTCTTTGCTTGTTTCCTTCTACACTAGGATTACACCTGCATACACAGATGGACAGCACTTTACGCGTGTCTCCCTTCAAGTGCCTGCCCGAGCTTTTGAATTTCCTGGACTTGCATCCGCCCAACCGCCCGACTCTCCGACCTATGTCCTCCGCAACGGCTCCAATTAAACTCTCCCACAGTCTCCCACGGGCAACTGCTACCCTCGGCCTCCCACCAGTCTCTCTGCAACCATCGCAGACATCGCAGACGGGGGTTGCTGCCAGACAGCCCCATCACCTTCAAGATTCCTCTCCAGAACGCAGCCCGAGTTCCCTCCAACATCCCCCTCCGGACACTGCCCACCCAGTCGCCCGTTCCAGGCCGCCGGTCGACGTCATTGCTAGCGTCCCATCGCCAGGGCTACCCCGGCGACTTTTCGCCCTACACTGATTCCGACGACGACTACGACGACCAAGACGGCGGTTCTGTCGACTCGTGGACCGACACGGGTGACCTTGCCGAGCAGCTGGATGACGAGGATCCACTGAGGCAAAGACTCAACGAGACCCTCGACGACGAGATCCTCGCCAGTGTATTCAAGCGCCATCCCAAGAAGAAACATCACCGTCACGCCAAGCGAGTTCGATATCAGGAGCCGCATTCGTCTTCAAGGAGTCGCTCTCCATTGCACCGCCCTGGAGCCGTTAATAAAGAGGCCATACACATCCCCGACGCCCCCCATCGGAGCGTATCAAAGGCCGAGCGCCTCATCGCTTTCATCATGACGGGCGGAACGAGCTCCATCCATGGCCTGACAGGCAAGCCCTTGATGTTGGTCTGCTCCGATATAACCGCTCTCGGGGGAATACTTACTAATGCTCTTGGTGCAGCTATTTCACCTCTATCTTTGTATCATTAGGTGTATTTCTTTTTGGCTATGACCAGGGTGTTATGTCGGGCATTATCACGTATGTCGCCGGCTCCCCCCTTCATCCGTCACCGACGTAGCTAACACGCCGACTTAGCGGCCCGTACTTCACAGACTACTTCCATCAGCCCTCCAGCGCTGAGATAGGCTCAATGGTAGCTATCCTGGAGATCGGCGCCTTCATCTCCTCGCTGGTGGTTGGCCGGGTCGGTGATATCATTGGCCGCCGGAAAACGATTCTCTATGGATCATGTATCTTTTTCGTGGGCGGCGCCCTCCAGACGGCTGCACTGAACATGGCCATGATGATGCTGGGCAGAATCATTGCTGGTCTCGGCGTTGGCATGCTATCCACCATTGTCCCTGTTTACCAATCCGAGATCTCCCCACCACACAACAGGGGCAAGCTCGCGTGCATCGAATTCTCAGGAAACATAATAGGATACACGACCTCGGTCTGGGTCGACTACTTCTGTGGATTTATAGAAGGAAACACGTCATGGCGTCTGCCGCTGCTGATGCAGTGTATCATGGGCGCGTTGCTCGGCCTCGGGAGCTTGATCATCGTCGAATCACCCAGGTGGCTTCTCGACAACGATCACGACGAGGAGGGCATCGTGGTCATTGCAAACCTGTACGGTGGCGGTGACATCCACAACCCCCGGGCCAGGGACGAGTTCCGCGAAATCAAGATGGATGTGCTTCTCCAGCGACAAGAGGGCGAGAGAACCTACAGCGAGATGTTCAAACGCTACCGGACACGCGTCTTTATTGCCATGTCAGCCCAAGCCTTGGCCCAGCTCAATGGCATCAACGTCATATCGTACTATGCACCTTTGGTGTTTGAGTCCGCTGGCTGGATAGGCCACGACGCTGTGCTGATGACGGGGTTCAATGGCATCACCTACTTTCTCTCGACCATTCCCCCATGGTACATCGTGGACCGATGGGGCCGGCGGCCCATTCTTCTGTCCGGAGCCGTGGCCATGGCCATCTCCTTATCCCTCATCTCATACTTTATCTTTTTAGATATCCGCTCTACACCGACCATGGTGGTCATCCTTGTCATGATCTACAATGCGGCCTTTGGATACTCTTGGGGCCCCATCCCATGGCTCTACCCGCCCGAGATCCTACCCCTGAAGATACGGTCCAAGGGAGCGAGTCTTTCTACAGCCACCAATTGGGCATTCAACTGGCTGGTTGGCATGATGACGCCAATTCTGCAAGACTGGATCAAGTGGAGACTGTACCTGATCCATGCTTTCTTCTGCGTGGTCAGTTTTGTTGTTGGTAAGCCGTGCCCCGTCTTCCCATCTTCGCTCGCCGCAAGCTAACCGGTCCCGTCAGTATACTTTATCTACCCGGAAACCTGTGGTGTGCGCCTGGAAGACATGGACGCTCTGTTTGGCGACTCAACCAAGGCCTTTGGCACCCCAGCGGCGGGAACACCAGCCTTGCGCGCGGAATCGGACTCGTTAATGAGAACAGGATCGCCTGTACCCCCGTTAGACATTCGAGGCGACATCAGAGGCCGTCCAAGGTTCGGTGCGGGCAGCGCTATCCCAGGTCTCGCTCTTGATCCGCCGAACGAGATAGACCGCAAGGCGAGGACCGCTTCTCGGGACAAGCGCGTCGGTGTTGGCGGTTGGCTGTCCAGGATGATGGGCCGTGGAGGCTCCAGCAGCGGTTCAGGAAGCGGTGGGGGATATGCGCCCGTTGGACAAGGCGAGGATTAATCTCCAAGCGTATGCTTTTTGATTTTCGTTGCTTTTATCTTCTTTTGGGTATCGTTTTCTGTCCTTGGATCCTTGGCGTGTACAATGTAAACTGTTGGGGTAATTATACGGGTTACGGGGGCGTTATTTCCGTGGATGGATATGGCAATTGTCAAAACTACCAGGTAGAATCGGGAGATTGAGGCCGGTGCCTCTTTGCATATAGATGGTGCGGGACTATAAATGCTAAAATCTAGGAGTTGGTGAACTTGAATGAATGAGTGGCCCGTGCTTGCCGACTTGTCTCATTAATTGGACAGAGGGGTGAAAAAAGTTGGGCATCTGGAATCGTCCTTCTCACTCAACACAACCGTCACCCTCACACGCACGCACATGCCAGCTTCGACATCACAAATATGTCGACCCCTGAACTAGTTCAAGCCTATCGCAAGCTCTACCGGGCGGGGCTGCGGGCTGTACAGTTCTCGACGCCATCACGGTACGCATTCCGGGATCAGCTCCGCGACGCGTTCCGCGACAAGAAAGGCACCTTCGATGCCGAGGGCATCAGGCGCACCGTCTGGTTCTTGAATGCCGCGGCGCAGGAGCGCGGACTCGAGCACAAGATCCTCAAAAACATTATCCGCGTATACAGTGCCCGCAGGGAAACGTTAATGCACTATCCTTGGAGGCAGCATTTGCTCAAGGGGCGCATCGTCGAGGCCCACAAGCAGAAGCGTGGTGCAGTGTACGATCCCATCAGGGACACCGAGCTGGAGCATTACAGGAGGACGATTGCCATGCTCAATGAGACTATGGGTATTTGTCTGAGATAATGCACTGCACTCAATACCCAGCACCCGCGCAACGCGAGCCAGACCTGCAGTAGCAACGCGCCGGGCAGTACATACCGTACCGTACCGTACCGCGCTGTGCCGGACATACGCAAGGTACAGACAGTACCGACCTTCGACCTCCGACCTGCCCGGCATCTGGCATCTTTACCGTCCGAGGAAAAGGATCGACTGCCTGGGCTGGGGAACATGCAGCGGGCGTCCGATACCGAGATCGATTAGACACAGTCGGTGGAAAATTGCCCTGTGCAGCAGCAGAAGCAGCAGCAGCAAATGTTCTCCGCACGGGTTATTAAGCCCACCCACACACCATCAAACAAACTGGAGCTCGAACACGACTTGGTGGCGCATGACTCTTGGTGCAACGGCAGTTTGAGCCCCCTCTGCTCGAGGTTTTCTATTACGAAACCTCCTCCCAGTGGAATTGTGGTTTTTTTTCCCACCTGGCCGGTGTCAATAAAAATCAAATGTCTCTCTCTGCTGGAGCTGGATGGACACGTATATTGAGTCGTGGTCGCTGCGGGGCGGAGATCTGCAAAAACATATGTTCACGGTTTTGAGTTAGATGTTTAACGCACGTATGAGGCAGAGACGGGTGGGGGTCCGTCGCGGATTGGGGGAGAGAGTGAAGAAGTACACATACACGGCAGCATGTATGTGTGTGTAGTGTGTGCTTGCATCACGGCTCGCTATGCCTCGGCCTTTTCGGCACGACATCAAAGTATCGCGCCTCACTTTCGGGGGTGGCGTTTGCTCTTGTACTTGTAGAGGTCAATCTTGAGAAGGGAAGGGAGGGGAGGCTGAATTGGCTGCTGGAATGGCGTCGTTGGGTTTTCTGTGACATTCCATGGCCGGTAGTCGAGAATTAATACAACTGGAAGAACTCGTCTGTCTCCCTGTACCTTAGTTACACAGTACCTACCTTCCTCGACGTGAAAGACTACCAAGGCGTGGTTGCCGGCCCAGGATCTGAAGCACGGCACGCGGGACGCGGGTGACTCTGTTAGGTCCCAGATATGTAGATGCTCTTTCCCTCATCAGGCAAGCGATGCAGGTATGACGTTGATCTGCTTTCTATAGCTTTATCCCAGGTCATTCACCAACTTTCATTTGGTACAAGTGCGAGCAAATTGCGCTGACGGAATGGCAGGAACGGGCGGCATCCAAATCTCTACACGTGCAGAATTAAGTGGTGGCTCTAAAGAGCTCACAACCTAAATCCCGAGGGCTGTTGTTGTTGATGACTGACAAGACGAGACCCGCAGCAGCTACCCCAAGCCAAGCGGGTGCCCACCGAGGTCGGCCCTGCGCTAAAGATCCCATACAGAAGCAGAGTCGTGTCTCAGTGGCCACTGCCTCAGCTCTGTGACACTCCTTCGTGCAGTGGACTCACTTCAGCAGCTGATCGACCCCGTCATTGTGGAGAGTCTTGAGCTTCACGATCCAACCAGTCGTGGAGTTGGGGGATGGGGTAGCTTTCTTTGTGTCGCGACCCCGCAATTAAGCTTCACGCCCAAACCCACCTACCACGCCATCACCAAGTCCCCGCCGGCGGTGCATCCGTCGTACAAACGCCTAACGATAAGCCCATCCCCATAGATCCCATCAGTGCCTTCGTGTACACGTACAGTGCATACCGAGTTAGCAACCCACCCAGGGCAAGGTGGCCGATCAATCTATTGTCACCCGACCTGAGCGACCCTGAAGCTTCCAGGATCTGGTCATTGATTGATATTGACAATCCACCACCGCGGCCGGCAACCTCCACCCCTCTCCTCCCATCTCTCCCTCTCCTCTCCCGCTCACTTCCCACCCTCCCGACCAAAGCTTCTCCCTCTTGCCGTCGATCTCCCCTTCGTCTCCAATCTCCATCGCGACTCTCCCTCCGACTTGTACGCCACCAACAACCAACCAACAACCAACCAACCACCAGCCAGCAATTCGCCCTCGCCCTCCCCATTCTGCATGGGAACCCGCCTCCGACGCCAGCCCCTTTGAGAAAAAACGACGGCAGGAGGTTCTTGATGGACCTTCACCCGACCGGCCCTTTCGCGACCGCGCTGAGGACATTGGTCTCGGCCTCCGAGACCACGGTCTAGCGGGCGCCTGCTGAACAAACAGAGGCTTCCCCGATTTTGTCTTTTGACCAGACACGAGGGCAGGAAGATATGCCTGCTGAGCCCCCGCCCGACCTCGAGAACAAGATACAAAATGGTCCGGCCTGTCCCCTCCAGCCGCTCCCGACCATGCCTCAGCACGGCAACCCACAACCCGACAGCAGCAGCAACAGCAGCAGCAGCAGCAGCAGCAACAAGAGTAGCAATGACAACAAGAGGAGGAAGGATGGTGGCATCAGCAGCAACGATGGGTGGAGCACATATCGCCTGGTTAAGCGCTACCGCGTCGAGGTGGCAGCCTCTGCCTCCAGCGTCCTGTCCACCATGACCACGTTCCCGCTGGACAGCGTCAAGACGCGCATGCAGACGTACAAGTACGCGGGCTTCCTGGACTGCGTGCGCCACACGTACCAGACGGAGAAGCTGAGGGGGTTCTTCCGAGGTGGGTGTCTCTGCTCTAGCTAGGGCGCCAACACGGTCATTCGACCCGTCTGCTGACTCTGCTCTAGGCGTCACGGCCCCAATGGCAAGCATCACCCTCGTCAGGACCGTCTCCTTCTCTATCTACCAACGATCGAAATACGTTTACTCGGATTGGGTCAAGAAGAACTTTGGCTTCGACGTCATGGGCCATGTCTCGAAGACGGGGTCCTATCCCAACTTCTGGACCGTTGCGACCTTTGGCGCGGCCGGCGCGACAGCAGGCTCATGCATAACGGTCATAGCTTGTATGTCGGCTTTTCTACCCCTTGCAGCTCAATTTCAACATACAGTTTCTCGCCCAGCAATGATGGGTCTGCACAGGCCGCTAACAGTGCGTTATAGGCCCGTTCGAGCTCACAAAGCTCAGCGCCCAGGTCTCTGTCCTGATGGCGGACAAGAAAAACTGCCCCCGGCCCGAGAGCCATCACATCGCTGCCAGTTATCAGAACAAGGGGACCCTGAAGACGCTACAAAATATCATTAAGCATAGAGGCTTCAGGGGACTCTATACGGGGTGGAACTTGCATCTGAGTGAGTGGAAGCTGGGATTGGAAACCAGAGGCAGGAGGGCTAACCGAGTCGTTTCGTGCAGTGCGTGATACGTTGGGAACGGCAACGTACTTTATGACGTACGAAAGCAGCAAGCAGCTACTGACAACCTTTGGCGGCGAAGGCGCCCATTCTAATAATCCGTGGGCGGTTCTGGTGGCCGGCGGTCTCTGTGGCATTGTTTCTTGGGCTTTGATATGTAAGAAAACTTTCTTCCATCTTCCCCTGACTCCTTGTAAACAAAGCTAAAAGCGGGGACACACATTTTCAGATCCCGTGGACTCGGCAAAGAGCATCTACCAGCGGAATTCATTGATGTACTCCAAGGGACAGAAGGTGGACCCGGTCAAGATCGAGTTCTTCCGGCGGAACATGTACCGCGGCCTGGGGGTGTCTATGGCCCGCTCCTGCGCCGTCAATGCCGTGTTCTTTTCGTCGTTTGAGTTTCTCAAGAAACGCATCAAGAACATGGAGGATGTTTAATAAGGTTCGTCTGAAACCGGGAGGGGCGGGGCGGGGCGCTGTGTAAAACTTTTTTGTTATTTTTATTATTCTTTTGCTCAGCGCCGGGTTTGACGTGAGTAGTTTACGTCAAAAACGAGGTCTACTATATGGTTCCGACCGACGTTTTGTAAGTCTTGATTTTTCAGGCGGGTAAGGCAGGCAGGCAGGCAGGCAGACTCGAATTGGTGTCTTGGCTTGGCATGTTATGTTCGGTTTGTTTTTAAAATATCATTGTACAGGCTGTATAAACTAGCTGGCTGGCGGCATTTGTTGTGTTATTCTTTTTTTGGGAGGGCCACCGGGGGGGGGGGGGGGGGGGGGAGGAGAGGAGGCTGCATGTGGATCATCTTTGTGCCATGAAAGCATCCAATATTGTATTGACATTTTCATCTCCGCCTGGGAGAAGTAGCTGGGCTGAGCCGAGCTGGATTTCCGCGTGTATATGTGTGTGTATGGGTGAGGGGGCTAGGCGAGGAGGAAATACCTGGTAGGCTTAGTATTTTGCTGTGGTGGACGGAGGGAGATATATAGGTAGTATAGTTTGATGGAAGAGCATTGTTCAACTGCTAATTGTTCTGGTTTGCTTCTGGGATGCATGTGCAGTTCCGAATGGGACACCTAAGAAAAAAGAATAGAGATCCCCGTATATTTCAAAGAGAGAAACCAGGTTATGATAATATGAATAAATCCTTTGGAGAGTGAAATGTCATCTGTCTCCTTCAGCCTCGCTTGTCCGGTATAAGGGAAGTTATGTATATTGTCCAACCGCGTCTCTACAGGGAGTCGCTGACTGTGCTGGATAAAATTGAAAAAAGGACGGAGTCACCTTCCAGGTGGGCATGTAATTCACCGACCATATCCATTTGTGAACACTCTCAAGTACCCGTACAATCTGATTGGATATCATGAGCAGACAGTAACATTGAACCTGTCCCCCTGAGAAATCCTACAGGAACTGAGTGACGGGGGCGCGGGGCTTGGAGGGGCACGACTGCCATATCTTACTTTACGTGGTCCCACAGGGCGTACTATCTACGCACGAGCCACCGATGACGGGGCATAATTTGGGATTGGACAGGCTTCCAGAATTCAGCCCACTTTGGTGACATGCCATCCCCTTCTAGACCTCTAACCTCCCTACCTACCTGCCCACCTACTTGTCTTCCTTAGGTAAGGAGAAGGAACCAAGACAACCTACGCCATCTCCCTATTTCCTTTAACATTGCACCTGGCTCCCTTTGGCTCTTCCTGCCCTTTTTATTTATCTGCCAGCAGCTGGAAACCCGAGACGAAGCGGATGCGCGTCGAGGTCGAGGTCGAGCATTGCCAGGCCGCCGCCCGTACCGCTTCCAGGTTCCCGTCCCCGCCATTCGCCCCATGAGACGAGACAAGCCCACCGCCGCATGAGACACGGCCGCCGCAAGCCCAAGCCTGCGCCCAAGCCTGCGCCCAAAGCCTTAGCACATAATACGGGATAACGGGACAGGATACCCATACGTACAGTTCACAGTGCATACCCATGCCACCCTCGACCGATTCCACCCCTGCGACCCTTGCGACTTCCGGCCATGGATCTCGGGGCTTCTGATGGCGGCTTCGACGCCGACGACAGGGAGATGTCGCCCAGAAAGAGGCCCTTGCCGGCCGACCTCCCGCGATCCCTTGACGACCGGAGACATGTGCCGACCGAGCTGGTGGCCGAGACGGAGATGTACGACGGATGGCAGGGTTGGTGCCCCTCTCCCCCTCCCATGTCTGATTTACCAAACCTCTCCCGGCGTCATGCAATGCACACACATACTCTGCTCTTGCCATGTCGTGTTTCTCGTGCTAAATCAACCCTCGCCGTCCGCCCCCAGGACAATCACAGTTCCTCACGTCGCCCATGCTCGCCAAGCCCCTGACCTTCAGCGACCTCTCCCTGAACGACGCAAACTACGACGAGGACCTGACCAAGGGCGGCCCCAAGACCGAGACGAGGCTGATGGAGATGCTCGCCGCACAAGCCGCTCACTCCGCCGGCGCCATCTTTGAGGACGAGGATGCTGTTGCCACCGACGAGACCATGACGCAGGACCAGAGGAAGGACGTTTTGCAGAAGGCGCTCATCATGGCTGCGAGCAATGGGAATGTCGACTCGGTCAGGAAGATCCTCAAGGGCCCGGCGAGGCAGTTCGTCGACGTCAATGTGCCCGATGACGAAGGCACCCCGGCTCTGATATACGCAAGCTGCTTTGTAGGTCCAGTCCCGCCCCGCTGGCCCTAACCCGCGGATCTTATCCCTCCTGTCCATGCCCTTTGCTGACTCCGACGCTGCGGATAGGGACACGAGCCTGTGGTGCAAGCCCTCGTCGATGCGGGTGTGGATGTCGACAAGCAAGACCGGAACCATTGGAGCGCGCTCATGTGGGCGATGACAAACCGGCACAAAGGCATCGCGAAACTGCTGCTCGATAGCGGAGCATCCCCCGAGGCGAGGACGTCATCGGGGAGGACGGCTTTCGATTTTGTCGCCCCCGACAGCGACATGTCGTACTACCTCAACGACAGCGGGTATGGCATCGGGTCGGCTGGCGCCACCGACGACTTTTACAACCCGGGATTCTCCCAGGACAAGTTTGAGGAGGAGCTGGCCGAGAACGAATTACGGAGGCGCATGATGATGGAGAGCGCCCGCGACCTGGAGGTAGATCTGGGCAACGTGGGAATCGATGACCAGCCCGAGGTTCGCGACTTGTCCACCTTCACCTCTCTCGGTCGTTGTACTGACCTGACCTGGTTAGCCTGTCGACGAGTTCGAGGAAGAGCAGCAGGAGTTTGACTGGTCGAGGTGTCTGCACGATCAGATGTTTGTCTTCCAGGAGAACGAGCTAGAACGCATCCTGGACATTGTCATAACCAACATGACCCCCCAGCGATCGCCGTCCCAGAAGCCTGTTCCCGCAAACATGATATTCCTGGGCGCGAGATATGCGCACTACCACTCGAGCCCCGAGCTGCTAGGTAAGCTTCTCGTCACTGCTATGGACAAGATCAACGACGTAGTTGAGAGGTACCAGTGGGACATGACGATCCTGGCTTTCTGGATCTCGAACGCGACGCTTCTACTACACTATCTTAAGAAAGATGCCGGTCTAGTCGAAGCCACGACAGAGTTCCAGGCACAGCTCGCGGAGCTCATCAACGAAATATTCATCCTCATCGTGCGAGACGCGGAGAGGCGCCTAGACAAAGTCCTGGACGCCGGCATGCTGGACCACGAAACAATACCCGGATTCGAGGACATCACGTTCCAGAACGAATGGAAGATTTTCAAGCGGAAAAAGGAGGTCAAGGAACAACCGCTGGAGAAGCGGTACCGGCCACCCTCTCCAAAACAGAGAGCGAAACCATCTCCACGCAACGTGACATCGCTGCTCTCCTCAACACTTTTTGTTCTCGACCTCTACGACATACATTCTGTGATCGCGTCACAAGTCATCTCACAGCTGATATACTGGCTCGGCGCAGAGCTGTTTAACCGCATCATGTCTAGCCGCAAATATCTAGCGCGCACAAAAGCCATGCAAATCCGCATGAACATCTCAGTCCTCGAAGACTGGGCGCGGCAGAACAATCGGCAGCCGGAGCACTACGAGGGCGGCGAGATGAAAACGAGCGGAGAGAATATCGTCGACGCAACGCGGCGACATCTAACCCCCGTCATTCAGCTCCTGCAATGGCTTCAGTGCTTCTCGTCACTAGACGCCGACGACTTGGAAGCGCTCGTCGGCACACTCCAGCAGCTCAAGGCGCTCAGCCCGCAACAAATGATACACGCGGCAACACACTACCGGCCCGAGGTGGGCGAGAAGGGCCTGCCGAAAAGCGCAATGAAGTACCTCTTGGCCATCCAGAAGGAGGCAGCGCTGCGGCGCGAGAGGAACCGCAACACGGCTTCGTCGCCGAAAGCGAAATCCGCAGGAGGGTTTGGGGGCGGAGATAGCGCCCCGGTCACGCCCGCGAAGGGCTCAAATGGTCACAGCGGATTCAACACACCACAACCAGCGGGGACGCCCAAGGTGGGGGGTGAAGAGTCGGACGAGGAAGACGAGGCCCCCGCCAACTTGCTGCTCGACCCGGCGCTGATGCTGCCGTTCTCGCTCCCGAGCATGACGGATATGCTGGTCAGCTACGGGGCCGGGTTCGGCGGCGTCAATCGCGAGAGGGAGCGCAAGTATATACCTACTATCCCGCCAGAGTTTTTAGAAAAGATTGAGGCGAGTGCGGGGAGCCGGAAGGGGCCCATGTTTGGGGAGAAGGATTGGGAGAATGAAGAGGTTTGATTGTGGTGGTGGTGTTTTTTTGTGGGTATTATTTTATTTTAATTATTTACTACCTACCTATGGGACTATGGTATTCTACCTTGCGCGCATGTTGTATTTATGTGTATGAAAAACAGGCAGGCAGGCAGGCAGGCAGGCAGGCAGGCAGGCAGGCAGGCAGGCAGGCAGGCAGGCAGCAGAATTGAAACGAACAGGTACCTACAAGGTACCGTGTGGGAGGTAGACTTTTGTGGGAATGGAAAAAGAAACCATGCATGCATGCCGTGGGCTTCAACTTTGGTGTTGTGTTGCCCGGGCATGCAAAACTCGGTCCTCGTCCTCGTCCGAGTGAGAATGGATCCTCTGAAGGGGAAGTAGGGATCAATTTGCCTCTTAGATAGAGTGGTGGAGGATGGATGGATGGGTGGGGGATTGACTGACTGTGTGTGAGAGAGGGATTTGTTTGCCGGTTGTGGGAGCACGACTTGCAACTTGACAACACACACACACACACATATCACCGTACAATTTGGGAAGAGGCAAGTCTTTTTTTTTTTCATTCTCGCAAGCCGTGACATGATGGTGGTGCTGGTGGTGGTGGGTAGTGGTAATGCGGGAGACAGGGGTTTTGGGGAGGCAGGCGGGGCGGACTTACTTGACGGGCTGGGATTGGATTGGATGACGGGACTCATGCACGCTGCAAGGGACGGACAACTGGCAGACGCCCACCTCAGGAACAGGAAGGAACACCGCGGGATGGGCGCATGGGATGGGATGCACGCTCACACTTCCTCGGCTTTTTTTGTGTTGTGTTCGCTAGAGGGGTTTTTGAGAGCTTGCATGCCATGCCATGCCATGCCATGCCATGATGCATGTAAAAAAAGTTCAGGGCAGGGAGCATATACCATGTGTGTGCCTATTCCTTATGTACCCAGCTAGGTATGGTGTTTATGTTCTTGGCAGATGGAGGGATGAGCAATGGGTGTCCTGTATCTAGTGTTTATTTTTGATTTGTTAAACTCTGTATGCGGGGTGTAATTATCGTCCTGTTTGCGAGTTGTTTCTTCCCCGCGGTTTTCTAGCCCTTTTTTTAGTAGTTTCATAGCCCGCCGCCTTGGCTTGACTTGACTTGCTCATGAACGGTTGAGCAGAGTGGGTGCAGGAGGGGGCACTTGGATCGAGAGGGGGGGTCAGACAACAGGGCAGCGATCTACACAGTATCCATGCTGCCACATCTACGTACATCACAGACAGGGGGCGGGACGACGAGGGGAACGCTCATCGTTGAGGAGAAAGAAAGAGAGAGAAAAAAAAAACCCCCCAGGTTTGTCTGTCTTTGCAGCGCTTGGATGTCGTGGCGTTGAGATCGCTGTGCTGTGGTGAGACAAGGGGGATACAATCGAGGAGAGCTTGGAAGAGGGGGGTTTGTGAAAGGACAATTTGGTGGGGTCGGGTCGAGTTTGTGCCATTGACTTGTGGTCTGTCTGGCTGTCGACTTTTGCACTCATGACGGGATGATGGCGGTGAGGAGTATTTCCATGACTTCCTGGTTGGAACATTGTTTGCTGTGTGTTTCCGTGCATCCATCCATACACAGCCAGGACACACACACACACACACACACACACACACACACACACAACCAAACAGGCACGCACGCACTTACACACCGCCTCGTTGGGGAGGCATTGTGCCTGGATTGTCGGACTTGAGATGTTTTTGTACATCTGTTCGGGATGTGGAAGGTAGGGCAGAGAGACACAAGGTAAGTTCTGGGTTGGGAGGTAACGTCGGGTGGAGGTAGGGTTGATTCGAACCTCTTTCTTTCTTTCTTTTCTTCTTCCTGCGAAACCTGGATAGGTAACCATCACAGCTACAACTACCAAGCTAGCCGCCAGCTGTTGAGCACAAAATGCACGATCCCGTTGCGGCACGGCGGAGGAGTAGGGGGGCAAGAGAGGACCAGCAATGCGGTGATAAGAAAAAATTGTAGAAAACGGAATTCGGGCAATCGGATTGGCATTGGCATTGGCATTGGCAGTATTGGTTACTGCTGCATTGATGAGCTGGCTAAATGAGCCCCTCGCCACGTCAGTTTTGACGGGCTCCAATCAAGCAAGGCCCAACCAATCCCAATCTCAGTCATCTTGCTCCGTTGGGAAATCTGCGGGGCAAGCGGATCCCTTGTTCCGTTTGATTTATTGGCTTTTTTTTTCTTCTTCCTCCCTATCTCCCTCTCTTTTCTCTCTCCATTCTGGAGGTCACGAGAAGTGTCGGGCCTGTGAATCAGAACCCATCGGTCTCTTAGCACGAACACATGTGGGTGAGGTGAGGTGGTGATTTTGCGTGAACAGATCGTACTACGGGTAGCCCCCCGCCGTGGAACTCCGTCTGACAGCTTGTCGTTGGCGGGGTCTCCCCGCGCGCCGCCCCTCCTTCCAGACAGATCAGTGGATGGTTCTTGAGAGTTGGGTTCAGGGGTCCAATTAGCAATTCGGGCTTGTCGATCGGCTGGCTGGTGGACCGACTGATGACAACCAGGTTTGTTGGGTTCCATGCTCTCGCCTGGATCTTGGTGGCCGATCAGAAGAGTTCCTTCTTCCTTTTGCCTTTTGAAAAAACTCGAGGGGAACAGAAAAGACGGGCTGCCATCCATCCTTGATTCAATGGATTGGTCAAGGGCTGGTTGTCTGGGATAGGCCTGCAAGGACGGCGCGCCGTTCCGGCAGTTATGGTGTATCCCGTAATTACCGGTAAAGGTTGATGGCAAAAGGACATCCTTGGGGTCACACTCGACTTATACCCAGACATGCATGAAGTATATACTGTATATTTTTTTTCTTCTTTTTTAACTTTTCGTTTCGGTTCTTTTTTGTCAGGGGGATTTTCTTAGCCAAACGCCACTGATCCAGATTCATTGATCTCCTAGCTTGATCTTATCATCGAGAGATCTGCTGTTGCGGGTCATTGTCTCAGTGGCCTTGCACTTGGCGCAACTCCGGGCGGAAGTCATTCCCTCTCTGCCCAATGCAAAGCAGCCCTTTTTAGGTTCATACACAGTAGACGGGAGTCATCCATTTATCGCGTCATGCATCCCTCTCCGCCCATATTGCACGCATGCACGCATGCACCCACCGGGCTGTCTACACAGTACTTAGTTACCTGGCCCGTACGGGTGTAGGCCTGCAGGATCCCGGTGCCTTGTTCGGAGGGTGGGTTCTCTTTCCAATTTGACGCCCGTAATCCCGTGCTCCGTTCAGCAAACGTGGAGGGACATGGCAGGTTCGGGGTCCACCACATCTCTCAACCGGGAAGAAGAAGAAGAAGCAGAAAAAAAAAGACTCGAAAATCCCAAAGCCGGCCTTGCTCTCTCGCACCTGCGCTACCCGACTCTAGCCTCGGACCAACCTGGCAAGAGCAAACGAGAAACATTGGTCAATGGTAGGTACATGTACCTGGGTTGGTGACGGAGATATTGGGCTCCCGAGCTTGGCCCAAGGCCGGCCTGGTTAGACCCGTCAGAGAGATTGGACTACGGGTTAGGAAAGCACGACGGGACGGACAGCACATGTGTGCATATTGCGGCCTGCCTTCCCAAGCAATGATAATGATTAATTAAACCCTTTGCCCGCTGCCGTTCTCCGTGGCCCCAATCCCGCGTGCTTTATTTTTCATTTTCTTTTACCTGGCAGCGCTGAGGTATTGAATTCGTCTGGTCCTTCCTGGCGCCTTGTCTCGTCTTGTCTTGTCTTGCAGTTGCTCACTGGGCCACCCTTACCCTTATCCTCACTCACTCATCCTCACGTATTATTATCACAGACCTCTGCTTAACCTGGTCATATACCAACACGCCCCTTTGCTACCCCGGTTTCGAGCTACTACAACTACAGCCTCTTTTGCTTTGCCCACCTCGACGCCATCGGGGCTTGGGAGACGTTTGCCAGTGGCTGGTCTAGCAAACTTCCTTTTCGGCTCCGCCGCAGCCAACAACCTCGCTTCTCCGAATCACTTCGCTGGAACGACGTCTTTCTCGCCCATCTTCTCCTGCTGCACTGCAGGGGGTCCACGGGCATCGGACATCGGGAATCGGGCGCTGGGGAGAAAGAGAAAGACTGTGAGCGTGGTCAGTGTTATCATTCGGGACTTGGACCCGGCGCTGTGCCACGTCAAATCCTGTGCAAACATTCGGGAAAGAGCAGCACCCACCTCAGCTTCTATTCGTCACCCATGGCGCCTCAGAGGTTTGCAAGCGTGCGGTCCAAGACAAAACCTCCAGCCCGGATTGCCCCTTTTCGAGACGACACCGGCCTAGTTGCTTTTCGTTACGAGCAGACAAAGCAAGCGGAGCCGCCGATTCCACTTCCACCACGGAACCCTCTGCGCGCCTCACGCCGTCATTCCACCCAGTCCACAGCGGCCTCCGCATCTCCTGTCATCATAACACCCCCGGCTATCCCTCCACCCCACGACCAGCATCCGCTCTTTCGCCTGCAACAGTCATCCCTGCCACGGGTGCCCGAGCACAAGAGAGACTCGTTTATAGCTGCGACATCCTCTTCGGTCACACTCCGAGACGAATACCAGGTCGACGTGGTTTTCGGGAAGCTAGTCGATGAAGCGCCCGATACGCCATCCATGTACTCCGGCGACGACAAGAGCTTCATCGAAAAGACATCGCCTTCCCGTCCGGCTCCCCTGAGACTCTCTCCTCGACCGGGTCGCCCTGCGACTCCCACTGCGGCTACGGCCGAATCGCCGACACAAGCGACGCAGCCAACCACACCGTCGCGCGCCGCTTCTTTCAGCCAGAAATTAGGAAAGACGTTTAGTCTCCGGTCGGCAGGCGCAAAGAGGTTGCGGAAGAAGACTCTTGGCGAGGACAAGGCTGTGACCCCTGATGCGCCTCTCGGGAACATGCGGGGCTCGCTTACATCTCCCGACTTCCCCAAGTCGCCTGGGACTGGGTCTCCCCCACGTTCAGTTGCACGGTCCACGAATGGCATGCAACGGGATTGTCTCCCATCCCAGTCTGGAGAAATGGATTTTGCCCCGATTACCACCACCATCCCCGAGGACAGTCTCTGGGACGACCTGGGCAACCTATCCTTCTCCAAGCGAGGAAGTATTATGTTTGGTGGCCGAAATGATACATTAGCCCCGTCCTTGATGGCTAGACTTGGAGACGGCGCCACGGCCGATGAAAAGCCCACGGGCACCACATCCGACACAAACGCCCAACCCGCAGGGGTCATCGTGGTCGACGCGACCAGCGCCATGAAGCGCACGACGACACACGAGAGCTCACCGTCCGTACCGAGTATTCATCTCCTGTCAATAGACGCGGAGAGGGAATCACAAAAGGTGAGGTCGCTCTATGAATCCGGCGATGTCCTGAACTGGCAAGATGGGCGCGTCTCATTCTGTGAGCGCCTTGAGCCGACCGAGGAAGTCCCGTCAGACGAGGAAGAGAACGTTGTGTACGGCTTTCCTTTGAAACTCCATAATGAACTTCACCGTCGATGCTGACTGCCTTGCCTCGCCCTTTAGTTCTTCTCTTCCATTAAATCCTCCATCAAATCCTCCCTCAAGCGACCGACGTACCACGCGTACGCCGACCATCGCTACGCCACGGTCGGTCAGTTCATTATCGCCACGAGATAGCCTGGTTAGGAGGGAATATGAACGCGCCGGCGGCTTGGAAGACTGGGAGGATGTCGAAGGTGCCGATGTCGACCGGTATGGTTTCATCAGCCAGAGGAGGCCCGGATCCAGGTCGGGAACCCCGGAACTGAAATCAGCACAGCTCTCACCTAGAAGGAGGAACGTCCTGACGAAGCGGCCGGGCTCGGCTTATTCTTCGTCACCACTTGGCCTATCGCTACGCCCTCCAAGCAGAAAGGTGTCGACTCGCTCGCTGAACACCTTTGCATCCGAGTTCTCCACCACTTCGCGGCGATCGACACGATCGTCGATACGGTCCGCCG
The DNA here is from genome assembly GCA_033439705.1 of Cercophora scortea. NCBI lineage: Eukaryota > Fungi > Ascomycota > Sordariomycetes > Sordariales > Lasiosphaeriaceae > Cercophora > Cercophora scortea. The sequence goes on along the minus strand of JAUEPO010000005.1, from coordinate 1,779,243 downwards.
CCAACCACCTGCCGCACAACAGAGATCGGAGATGGATGGACGAGGCTGGAGACATGCTTGCATCACAGCCTGGCGAGCAGGATGTCGAAAACAAGATGAGTGAGAAGGCTGTGGAGGCGCTGAAGCGCAAAGAGTTGGAACGGTCCGAGAAGTGGAGGAAGATGGCCAAGGTCATCAAGAAAGGGGAGGAAGGCCAGGGGATGGACTTTGAATTCGACACCAAGAATCCGAAGCTTATTGAGCGGACGTGGAAAGGGATACCCGACTGCTGGCGAGCGGCTGCCTGGCATTCCTTTCTTGCGACAAGCGCGACTGCCTGGAAGAGCACAGAAACCGACGAGATGCTCATGGGCGAGTTCAGGAGGCTCCAAGAGATGGGATCTCCTGATGATGTGCAGATAGACTTGGACGTGCCCAGGACCGTCAACGGGCACATTATGTTCCGGAAGAGGTATCGTGGCGGACAGCGCCTCCTTTTCCGAGTGCTGCACGCCATCTCTCTGTACTTTCCCGGCACGGGCTATGTGCAGGGCATGGCCTGTCTGGCGGCCACCTTGCTGTGCTACTACGACGAAGAGAGATGCTTTGTGATGCTGGTTCGGATGTGGAAGTATCGCGGTTTGGAACGACTCTATCAGCCGGGTTTCGGCGCTCTGATGTCCACACTCCAGGAATTGGAGGCACGCTGGCTGCCCGGGAAGGACGTCGCGGACAAGCTGGTGAGTTTCTCTCGTCCAAGTACCTCTGTGGACTGTGCTAACATGGGGCATGCTAGACCGAGCTTTCCATCGACCCAACAGCGTACGGCACCCGATGGTACCTGACTCTGTTTAACCTTTCGATTCCATTCGCAGCCCAGCTCCGCGTCTGGGACGTCTTTCTGCTCCTGGGCGACTGTCCCCCAGAAGGCTCTTCTGCCGACTCGAGTCGGGGCAAAGCCAAGGAGAGCAACAGCAATGGCCCCCGGGGCCTTGATGTTCTCCACGCGACCAGCGCGGCAATAATTCACGCACTAAGAGAAGTCCTGTTGGATTCGGACTTTGAGAACGCTATGAAGGCACTCACGTCCTGGATCCCCATCAAGGACGAGGACCTTCTGATGAAGGTGGCGCACGCATCGTGGAGGCAGCACCAGGTCAAGCGCAAAGACAATGCTTAGGAGGCATCCCAGCAGGTGGTAATGCCCTGGATTCATGAGTCGTCATCCAGGTTACGATCTTTGCTTGATATCGGCCATGAGGGGCGATGAAGCAAACCGGCTCGATCACGTCCACACCATCATAATCACACCCACACGCCCGTTCGGCAACCACACAATTTTCTTTCTTTTGTTCTTCGGCACTTTGGCTGCTCTTGTTTCGCGGGTTGCTTTCTTTTCTTTCTTTTCCACTTCTTGATGGGACACGGCTCTGTTTTGTTTCATTTTACGAAAAAGCTGCCTGTACAGCGGTGCGGGAGATTGGTTGATACCCTTGTCTTTTCTGGTTTGGTTTACGATTGATCACATGAATGAACTTTGCTTCACGTTTTGCGATTTGGTGGTTTCTCTTTTCTTTTCTTTTGTGTGTGTTGGCGGACTGCGTTTTCCTTGTTGGGTTTGGTTGGGTATTGGGTGGTTCAGACTTCTGGAAAAGGGCATGGTGTGCAGAGTCCATACACGCCCTCTTCGCGACCTAGGTGCAGGTGCTTGCCTGCCTTGGTCTTTTTTGTTCTTTCATTGCTCTCGCAATGGCTGGGTACCTTGCGTTAGGTGCCCGTATTCAGATGAAGTTATGTTTAGTTGTAGATGAGTAATTTTTAAAGACTGTTGAGGTGTCGATAAAACTGTTGAAAACTGCACCGTCTCCTATTGAGAATGGACCGGTAAGGTATCTTGAGTTTCAAGATAGGGGTGATCACACGGCCACTCAAAGTTGTGTTGATGAGAAATTATGTGGATGGATTGGGTTTGATAAATGCAGCTAAATGGACCATGCAAAAACTCTAAACAGTCCCAAAGTAAGCCCACTTGGGGCACCCCGCAGTCCATTTATAGTCTTGACAGCCAATCAGCTACAACCAGAATCCTTGCCATTTTGTGCGATTACAGATGCCCCCTGCTCTTACCGACGATATTCACACACCTGAATTTTTCTTCGCCGCCGCCGCCGTCGTCCTGTGAAGCAGCTCATCCACAAGGCCTGACTGACTGACACCCCCACCACCCACACTTATATTAGCCCGCCAGGCAACAGAAAAAGGGTTATTTTTTCATAACCCGTCAGCCACCGTCTGGACACAAACCAAACAACCAACCGGTTTTGCAGCCATGTCACGAAAACCGCAGTTAAGGCCGGGCATCGACCGGGACATCTACCACCTAGTCCAGACGCTCGAGAGCCAGGGGGACGGGCCCAAAGCGCCGCGGCTGACGGTCAGCTCGGTCTATGAGAGCATCAAGCGGTCCAACTCTAGCTTGGCCAGGCAGAAGAAGCGGCCGCTGGAGGACTCGATCGAGCGGGTGCTCGCCGTGCGGAAGGAGGAGATCAAGGCCGACGCCGGCGAGGACTCGGACGAGCTGATCGAGGCTGCTGAGGCAGCAGAGGCGGCCAGGCGGAGCAAGTCGCAGGACCCTGGATTCTCGCTGCTCAACAAGCAGATCGCCAAGGCCTGGGGCCTGAAAGGCACCCCTGGGCCCGGGCCGGCGCCGTCGAACGGCGATGCGATGGAGGGCGTTGAGAACGGGACCAGCACGCCGTCTGCCGACAGGGCTGCTAACGGAGAGCCCAAGGCGAAGAAGAGGAAGAGCGAGCGCGAGAGGGAGCGGGCCCCGAAGGAGGTGGACAGGAGTCCGCCGGTGGTTATTAGTATCCGCGACATCGCGGGCGTGGACGAGCCGCTCGAACGGCTGATGCACGAGATCTGGTTCCCGCTGTGCGCGGGCGAGGCGTGCGAGAAGATGGGCTACCGGTACGACAACGGGGTACTGCTCCACGGGCCGTCGGGGTGCGGCAAGACGACGCTGGCGCAGGCGGTGGCGGGCAGCGTGGGCGCGGCCTACATCCCGGTCTCGGCGCCGTCCATCGTGGGCGGCACGTCGGGCGAGTCGGAGAAGAACATCCGCGACATGTTTGACGAGGCAATCCGCCTGGCGCCTTGCCTGGTCTTTATCGACGAGATCGACGCCATCGCGGGCAAGCGCGAGAACGCCAACAAGGGCATGGAGGGCCGTATTGTGGCTGAGATCATGAGCGGCATGGACCGCATCAAGCAGACCCCGCTCGGCAAGAACGTGGTCGTGCTGGCGGCGACGAACCGCCCCGAGACCCTCGACGCGTCTATCCGCCGCCGCTTCAGCACCGAGATCGACATGGGCATGCCCAACGAGAAGGCCCGCGAGCAGATCCTCCGCTCGCTGTCCCGCGACCTCAATGTCGCCCCCGACGTCAGCTTCACAGAGCTGGCTAAGCTCACCCCGGGCTACGTCGGCAGTGACCTGCAGTATGTGGTCAAGGCGGCCGTGTCGGAGAGCTTCCGCGACAGCCTCAGCCAGCTGATCGACAAGGCGCAGACCCTCCGCCCAGGCGAGTTCGACGACACGTCCCCCGTGCAGCGCAACTGGCTGCTCCTCGAAGACCACCGCCGCGCGGCCTGGGGCGAAAGCTGCATCACACCCGAGCACTTCAAGACCGCCGTAGCACGTGTCCAACCGGCCTCCAAGCGGGAAGGCTTCAGCACGATCCCCGACACAACATGGGCCAACGTCGGCGCGCTGACCGAGGTACGCAAGAAGCTCGAGATGTCCATCATCGGGCCGATCAAAAACCCCGAGCTCTTCACTTCAGTCGGCATCAAGCCCGCAGCTGGTATCCTCCTCTGGGGCCCGCCAGGCTGCGGCAAGACCCTCGTCGCCAAGGCCGTCGCCAACGAGTCCAAGGCAAACTTCATCTCCATCAAGGGCCCCGAGCTACTCAACAAATACGTCGGCGAATCCGAGCGCGCGGTCCGCCAGCTCTTTGCGCGCGCCAAGTCCTCGGCGCCGTGTATCCTCTTCTTCGACGAGATGGACGCGCTCGTCCCGAAACGCGACGACTCGCTCTCCGACGCCAGCGCGCGCGTAGTGAATACCCTCCTCACCGAACTCGACGGCGTCGGCGACCGCAGCGGCATCTACGTCATCGGCGCCACCAACCGGCCCGACATAATCGACCCAGCTATCCGTCGACCAGGTCGTCTGGGCACAAGTATCTACGTCGGCCTGCCCTCGCCCTCTGACCGCGCCGACATTCTCAAAACACTATACCGCAACACGATCAACAAGGCTGCGCCGCGGGGACCGGGGACAGAGGAGGTTGATCTGCAGAATGTGGCGCTGGATAGACGGTGCGATGGGTTCAGTGGCGCGGATCTGGGGAATCTGATGCATTCTGCTGCGCAGGCGTGTTTGGAACGGGCGTATTTGGGGCAGACTATGGAGCAGACTTCTTCTTCGTTGAAGGAGGGGGCAGCGGGGGAGAAGGGTGGGGAGAAGGGGGTGAAGCCGGTTATTACGCTGGCGGATTGGGAGAAGGCGCTGGATGAGGTCAAGCCTAGTGTTAAGCCTGAGGGGCATTATGATGATTTTAATTAGACATACATATACAGACACACACCGTAGATCTTGGGGGGAGGTGGTATAGAAATGTAATAAACATGGAAAAAGACTAGACGGGTTCACTGAAGGCGTTGTTGATAAGGCGGAGGCCATATAGAGAACAACAACATCCTCGGCATGGCATCAGACAGAGTTATTCTCGCATGTCGTGAGCTGATAGGAAATTACAAGGCTGGGTGGGAACTAGACATTAAAAAAAGGAGGAGTCCTCAACATCTATCTATCTGATTTGGACAATTTAGTCTCACAAGCGGGATACGAATCTCGATATGTGAGAGACAGAGAGGGTGGGTGAGACCAAGGTTTGACATAGGAAGAAGCATTGAAGCCAATATCATCTTATCTATCTATCAGTTCTATAGTATAGACGGGAAAATGTCAAACTGAGCCTAGAAACCGCCCTGTACTCAAAACACCGTCACCAAGGCTGTAAAAGAATGATGCCAACGAGAGAGCAAAGGTGGTACGGAGAAGGGGGTTCGTAAAAAAAAAAAAAAAAAAAGAGGAGAGGGAATAATATATCATCAGGTCGCCTGAAAAAGCCACCGGGTCGCCGGGCACGTCGTCGTCTAGTCTATGATACAAGGTGTGCCAAGCCGTCTAATGCAAAAATCCCCGTATTAATACAACAACCACCACCACCACCACCACCACCACTACATCAACCCTATCCTCGGAAACACACACACACACACCAAATTTACTTGGTGGACTCCTGGAGGAAGCTAGAGAGGGGAAAACACAAAGAGTTAGTTTATTGTCGTCTATTATAGACTTCCAAGAGACACGCGAGGGGAGGGGGGAGAGGGGATGGGGGAAAGAAACATACGTGATGAGGTCGTTCCTGTCCTTGTCCTTCTTCAGGCCACCGAACGCCATCTTGGTGCCGGGGATGTACTTCTTGGGGTTCTCGAGGTACTCGAACTGGAGGGAAGAGAGAGAGTAAACATGTTAGCGGCGCAAGGATCAAAACCAGCCAGTACTTCAGCAGCAAGGTAGAACATACCAGAGTCTCGTTGTTCCACTCAATGCCCTTCTGCTTGTTGGCGTCGGTGTAGGCGAAGCCGTCGACGGAGCCCGTCTTGCGGCCAAAGAGGCCGTGGAGCGCGGGTCCGATCTTGTTGCCGCCGTCAGCCTCGAGGGTGTGGCACTGCGCGCAGCGGGTCTTGAAGAGGTTGGCACCCTTCTTGGCGTCTCCTGTTGGGGAGGGTTAGTTAGTGGTCTGCAAGTATAACAAGAAGAAAAGCCGAGATTTGTTTGGTTCGGGGGAAAGTGGTCTGATCTGTCCGGTCTGGCGTGTTGTCTCTAGTCGCGACGAGGCCCGGCCGGCAATGTTCGTGAAGAAACAAGGGATCCGGTTCGCTCCGCCGTGTTCGTGCCCCGGCGTGCGAGCATGATTCCTCTCCGCCGCCCCGAGCCGGTTGCTTATGCGCCAAATGAAAATGCCGCAGCGAAAAGTCGGCCGCAGCGGCATGCGTGCAATGCCGTGGCGTGGGCAACGAAAGGAGGGAGCTCCAGCCAGGTGATAGCGCGAAATAAAAGGGACCATGGGCGGGCGAGAGGCCTCAAGCATCGCGGCGACACGTTGCGGGGGGCCAATGGCTCACGGCTTCGACGTCTTTGCGGATGGGCGGGCGGCCGAGAGGCGATGATGATGACGCCGAGACAGCCACGCAGACCACGCGGGAACAGAAAAGAGAGAGGGCGGGTGCTGCCAGTTTTTACGTACCCTTGCTGAAAGGCATCTTGACGGTTTTTGTGGTGTTGTTTTGTTGGGTGTGGAGATTAAAAGACTGAGGAGGACCTTTTTCGTCGAGGTTTGTAGGTTGTAGTAGTAATGAATTGGGAAGAAGAAGAAGGAGGAAAAACTTTTTGCGAGAGGGCGCAAACTGGAAGGGGAAAAAAAGTTGGAAGCGCAAGGTCAAGTAGGTACGTACAAGCCCAGCCAGGTACGGGTACACGGGTGGTGCACAGTGATAATTTTCGGCCTGTCACAGGCTGGCGCGGTACCTCTCAATGAGCTTCTGCAGTCAATCCGTCCTTGTTGCCGACCGGGAAGTGCTACGTAGTGGCCAGGTTTGTTCGCGGGAGCCACACTTGGGGCTGGAGCCAGGTGGCTCCCTGGGCCAATCAGGCGGCGAGCGATGGTCAGAGGCTGTCGGGACCCACGGGGAAAATCGGAAGTGGCCGCGGCGAAAATCCCCGTACACACTGTGGAATGGCGCGCGTGAGGCCCCATGCTCGTCCCAGCTTTTTCCTTGTTTCCTAGCGCGTTTTTTTGGTTCACATTCTGCGCTACGGGGAGCTGCTGCGGGCGTGGCCTGTGGCCTGCAGGAAGGAGCCTTTTTTTCCTGTCGCCTCTCTCCCCTCCCGAATTGAGCCGCACGACGGGGAACCGCTTGTCCGAAAATACGAATCCGTACTGTACAGTACGTACCACAGTACCGTGCTGACTGGGCAGACTGCCAAAGCTCACCTCGCCCGGAGCCGTCGACGCTCCGCTCCGCAACCCCGTCCACCGCCGCCGCCCCTCCTCCCCCGGCCAATCCTTTAGCTCGTGGAACTAGTGTCGAGGCTCCCGTTGCGGCATTGAACGACGTAACGGGCTTCACTCAAAAATTATTGTGAATACCATCAGCGCAACAACAACACAACACAACACAACGTCAAAACGACAGCACCACAATGGCAGCATCCACGATCCCCCGGTTCCTGCTCCCACAGTACGGACAGATGTGGCAACGAATCCCCTCCGCAGCACCTAGCCACACCATCGCCAAGGCCGTGACTCGTACGACCAAGTCCTTTGCGCGATTCGCCTCGTCGACGAGCCCACCTCCCTCCGGCCCGCGCGTGCTCGAGAAGCCGACACGATTCAACCCTCCCTCGCACGGCGCGCGTCTGCCCAAGAAGGTCACGCCGCGGCACTATGGCGGCGAGCTGAGCGCCGACGAGGTGCAGGCGCAGAAGCGGAAGGACTACCCGGGCCTGAAGCCACCCCCGGGCACCTTTGGGCACTGGATCCTGTCGAGCCGGTGGATTCACGCCACCATCACCATGGTTCGTTTACTCCCCCAAAACCTTCCCCTTCCCCCCCTTTTTCCTTGATGAAAACGTAAAGCATTCTGACTTCTTGACCCCCACCAAACAGGGCACCCTCGGCGCGCTCGCCTTCTACACGGCCAACGAGAACTTCAAGCGCAACTCGCCCTTCGCCGACATGGTGCCCGCGGCCAGCGAGTTCCTCTACCACCCCATCACGGCGACGCGCCAGCTGGCCGACGTGATCCGCATGAACGAGATGCACAACGCCGCCATCGTGCAGGCCAAGCGGCAGCGGCGCGTCGACGACGTGGCCAAGCGCGCCGAGTACCGCAAGGCGCACGGCCTGCCGCTCGAGCAGGGGTTCTTTGGCAGGACCAACAACAACGTCGAGGCCGAGTCGGAGTCGTCGCCCGGCGCCGCGGCGCCGTCCGGTACGCGAGAGGAGCGCGTTGTTGAGGATCCCAAGTTTTAGTTCTAGGGACGTTGGCAGTCTGTTGTTGTTGTAGTAGCAAAGGAAAATATAAACCCATGGGCAAAAGCAGTGGATGTGGAAATTGGCTGGGTATCTTTTTGTTTTCTAATGCATATATGTACCAGTACAGTTTGGATGGTAGACCAAGCAAGCTGCCCGAGACGGGACTCGCAGGCTATTTCATCACAGTGGACGTTTTGATCCTTTTTTTTTTGTTTCCTTCGTATACGTGTGTGTATGTGTGTCTGTGATCCTCGTCTCGACTTCCATCGCAGAGACCAACAATCAAGCCACCAAATCAACCGCATCCAGCGCATCCAGCACCTCATCCGCGACTCCGCCCCGCACGAGCGACTTCTGCACCAGCGCCGCCATGACCAGCGCCTTGGCTCCTCCTCTCGGCGCCTTCCACACGCCCTCGACAGCCTCTGACTCTGCCGCCCTCGCCTCGGGCTGCTTCTGTGTCGTCGCCGCCGCGCCGTAGGCACTATTCGTAGCGTTGGGCACACCAGGGGGCGTCAGCCTCGACGGGGGGTCAATCGTCCTGACTGACAACAGCCGTAGATTGCGCCCGAGCGACGAAGAAGACTCGTCCACTTCTTCGTCTGTCTTTGTCGTCTCCTCGCCCACCGACACCGCCAGCGCGACGTCCGCCACAGCCAGCTCCTCCTTGGACGGGTCGAAGATGATGTTGTTGCCCACCGCCATGACCAGCAGGCTGACGGGCGGGCGCGAGGTGGCTTTACCGTCCTTGGTGCGGGTGTAGAGGTAGGGTGCGGCGGCCCAGTCGTCGTCGAAGAAGGGGTCCTCGTCGCCCTCGGACTTGAGCCGCGGGAGTCGTGTTGCGAGCAGCGCCAGGTGTGTGGTCAGGGAGAGCAGCGGGAGCGGGTAGGACAGCGGCGGGGATATTAACAGGATCTGTTTGTTGCGCGAAAGAAAAAAAAAACACTGTAGTTAGCAAAACCCATACCCCCAGAACAAAGCAGAAGGGAGGAAGGAAGGAAGCAAGAAAAAGCCCACATCAAGATACAGTTTCCAGTGAAACCTCCGATTAATCCACAGCTTCTTCGCAAACTCTCCCGAAGCAAGCAACGCCTCAGCCAGCATCGCGCCCAAAAACACCGTCCCTGGATCATCGTCTCTCGCACCCGGAATCTCAACACTCAGTTCAACCCACTCGTTCTCCCCCACCCTCTCCCCATCACCCCCTCCCCCTCCTCACCCTCCAACCCCTCCACAAAATCCCCCTCCAACCCCTCCACAAAATCCCCCTCAAGCCTACTCCCAAGACCACCACCACCACCACCACCACCACCAAGCTCCCCCCCATCATCCTCCCTCCCGCCGTCCCCGCGCCGCGTACGTTCAACCTCAGCCTTGACGCCCACGATCGCTTCCGTGCCGTCGGCGAAGCAGATGCGCGCGCTGCCGTTGGTGCCGGGCAGGATACCCGTCTCTGCTGCGAGGGGACGGAACTGCGTTGCGGAGCGGCCGTCGGGGCGGATTGGGGGTGTGAGCGAGAGGGAGGCGTGCAGGTAGGCCAGCTCGGCGGGGGAGAGGAGGGCGTGTTGTGTTGTTGACGCCATTGTCTTTGGCCGGTTCGTTCGTTGTTTGTTGTTTTAAATTGGGCGGTGGTTTTTTTTTTTTTTTTTTTTTTTCAGTTTGGGTTATGGTGTGTGGTATGATATGCCGGGAAGTAAAAAAGGAAAGAAAGAAAAAGGGAACACCTTGCCCCAAATGCAATGCGATGCGATGGTCTCGCAGTGTCCGTATGTACGCAAGTAAGGTAGGTGGGGTGGAAGCTGCTGCACGGTAAGGCAGGCACAGGCACAGACAGCTCTTTTGGAAATTTTGGAGGGGCTACTGCTGCAGCAAAAAAGTCACCGCCAAATCAATTGATTGGTCGCTGCATGGATGGAATCGCGTCTGCAGTGGTCCAGAATTGCAAAAAAGACGAGGCTGCCCGAATGTGGGGTGAGGCTGAAATCACACTAGCCCAGCTTGTTTCCTCTTTCGATCCACAGGGGGTTATCTCTGGGGAAGCGGGCTAGTGGGCATTTCCTTCACAGACCAGTTACCAGATTACCAGCGGTAACGGGTGTAATTACTAGCGCTCCGCCCCCTATTTCTTTCACATGGTTTGTTTACACTACAAAGCAGCCAAAGTTTCCCGAGACATTAAAAGGGGCTACCAGCACCAGTGCGCAGTACTCAGCGAGGACGTGACAGAAACATGCAAAGGACTTTCTCCTGTATACACTCAGTCCAGGTGCCTTTCGTGAGAAATGAAATCCATTCAGCTAAAAGAAGTCGCTACGATAATATACTACCGCTTTATCCCTTTATGTACGTACCCCTGTTTCTCTCTTTTCTTGTTTGGCATATTGGCTCCCGCTCAACCCAGACCTCTGCGCGGAACCATGCTATGATAAAGAAAAGTTATACGCAAAGTCCTCCACAAAAGTAACAAAACCAACTACCGCTGATGTGATGGTCCGCAAGTTCGCTGTTCCGTATGTGATCCGCTCCCAAATTGATAACCTTTCACATCTCCAGCCCTGCCTGAACTCCAGAAAGAAGACCGTCCCCGAAACTCCAAACCGGTCCCTAACTCATCCAAGTCATTGACAGCCCCCCAATCTCATCTCAAACTCCAAGCGCCGTCTTCTTCAGATTGTGCGGCACCTTCCACCCATGCACATTTGCCGCGCGGAGAAACGCATCCACCGCCTCGCTGATGCCATAATCACCCTCACCGGTCCCAGCAGGCTTTTTTCCCGGGTTTCTCAATCGAGCCGGCTTCGGATCAGTACTGCAGATGGCCATGCGGACCTGGAGCAGCACACTCTCCATGCTGTTTGCCGGACTCCAGCCCGAGTTTGTTAGCAGTTCCATGCACAAGGCACCGCCTGCAGTCACGTGGCCGCCGCCACCCTTCGCGAATGGCAGGAAGCGTGGCCGAATGACGCGGACAAATGGAGGCGACATTGGGAAGTCTTCTCCAAAGCGGAACTCCAGCACGATCGAGCTTATCTTTGCTTTAGACATATCCGTGGCCAGCGGCAGGGAAGGATCAAAGCTGTGAAGCTCGACGATCCACTGAAAAAGATTGCTTATCTGGTCAAAATCAATGAACCAGCCAAGCTCGTGAAGCGGTGTCTTGGACTGGATGTCCTGCAGACTCTTCAGCTCGCGGGCGAGGCCCTTGGTGGCAGATTCGTTGGCAAAGGTGGGGGGGTCTAGGCGTAGCACGCTAGATAAATCAAGAGTGCCGGGCTTGAATGTAGTCACCTTAGTTGCGCTCCTGTCAGGAGAGGCTCGGGAATCTGATTTCTTTAACGGTGGCCCAGTTGCTTCGTCAAGCTCGTCGCCGGAATAGATGAATTTGGTGTCCTCTGAATCCTCGTCGCTCGCGGTCTCGTCATCCACTACTTGGATGGATCTTTTCGCTACAGTCGACGAGGGAGTTGCTCCTCTGCCGATAGTTCGGGGAGGTATGGCCGAGAGGGGAATCTCGAGGCGACGCCCGTTCTCACCGAAAATCTCCAGGCCAGCTGCTTGCTTGTGGAATCCGCTGGTTTCTTGTGACGGGGCGGTCATCGATGCGGTGCCCCCTTGAGTAGGTTTCGGTTGCTGTCCCTTGGGAGAAGATGAAACAAACAGGTACCGGCATTGGTGCCAGTCAAGCTGGGAAACCACGTAGTGAGGATTGGTTGACACAAACTCCTCCGGTGCATTGATGATTTCGTTCAAGCTTATACAAGCTGTGAGCTTGAGGACCGAGTTGGGCCATGTCTTGCCAACGCCACGATAGGAATACGAGACGCTCGCGGTCAAACGGGGACTGAAATACACGCCATCCCCATACGAGCGGCCACACCTGACATCCTTGAAATCAAGTCCAGACCGAATGATGCTGTGCCAGTTGTATATCATGCTGCCGTGCCAGGCGAATATCGTGGGGTTTTGAGCCAGCTTCTCCTTCTTTCGCGCTGCGACTTCTTGGAGGGCTCTTTTGAACCGCTGTTCCTTGTCTGGGCTTCCTTGCGCAAAGCGAAACTGTATCCATCCTTCCATTCCTGGGATCCGTTCGCTTTCTCGGTTCCGTCCTCTTCCTGTCGGCGCTGCCGGCGCTGTCGGGGCTGTCGGGGCTGTGGCTGGCTGCGTGGGGGATTTGCTTTGTTCCGGACAACGATCAACTAGAGAGATACATGACCGGTTGGATGATACGATCCACTGGAGTAGCGAGGCCGCGGCAGTTGATACATGGCGCATGGACTTAAAGGAGGACTGAATATTGCTCTTCAGGTACTCCTCAATCTCAGAGATGGGAGGAAGGGTGTCCAGTATCATGCGAATCGAAAGCGCTTGGTTTCCCGGATCCAAGGAGTCGAAGCCTGTATCGTAGAAGTAAACCTGTGAGGATTCGTTAGTTTGACTGTATACTATACTTTGAGTTAATTGGGAGTGTTCACGGACATCAACTTTGCTGAGCATCATGTTGGCATATGGTATGGTTGTTGTGGAGGGCTCTGACGCAGATGGTGCATTCGACACGGTCGACCACTCGACAGGCGCAACAACGGGGTAGCTGCTCTTGCACACGTCCTTGAAAGTGAATGAGTTCTTAAAAACATTGACAATAATCGCATGGTGGTAGATAATGTTGGAGCGAGGACGATACACAAACCAGTTATTAGAACGGATATCCCTGTCCTTGTGTTTCAGCGAGGTACCATCAAAGTAGAGTCGTGATTGGCCTTTCGGGGCCAAAGCCATCGTGGTTCCCGCGCTGGAAACATCAGGGACCTGAAGTCGCAACCCTGCCGGGAATTCGCGTATTGCAAAAAGGTGCTTTGAGGGTGCCGTGGATTTGGTATCCCCCATCGACCGGGCATGCTCTAGCGCTGCCGGCGGTCCCGACACTGCTGCATAACAGAGACTGACCAAGAGGTCGACAACATATGGCTCGGTAAGAATCTCGTGCTCGATGTTTGGGCCGAACCCCAAGGACATGTACTGGTATAGGCACAGCGGGGTGGAGCAGACAAATGGTCGTAAAGCTTCAAAGCCACTGTCCACCCTGCGATGGCATCTTAGACAGAATTCTGTGCATTTTACAAAGTATCGCATGGTGAATTGCATAGCGATCAAGAGAAAGCTGCGCCCTCCGGGACAGTCCTTGTCTGCCAAATGGTCGTCGGCGAGGATCGGGTGGTCGAATGACGCCGTCGAGTTCACACCCGCTGGGCGATCAAAAGTGGCCGGCTCCCGGGATATATCGTCATCAGGTGACTTAGGAATTTCAGCGCCCGTCCTTAATATGCGATTCTCATTCGCCTCCTCCCAGGAGAAGCCGTGTGTTTCGCGAAGCTTCACAAGAGAAACGAAATCGTCCTTCAGATATTGGTCGAGGGAATTCGAGATGAAGAGCTTCATGAACTGATCACCATCCGGCTGTTGGCTGCTGAGGCGGTCGAGGCTGCCGGACTCGGAAAACGCACGCAGCGCGCTCTGTAGAGATGGCTTATAACGCTTGCACCTTCCGACCCGGAAATCGGCCCCAGAAAGATTGGCAGGTTGCCTGAGAATGCTTTCCAGTGTGGTGTTGGTGGGTCTGAAGCGAACGAGAAGCACCACGTAGTCGCTATCCTCCACGTCCCACGCCGACTTAGCCTCCTCAGACAGGGACAGCTTGTTGATACGGATTGATATGGACACCATTCCGTTGTCGCTACCGGCACTGAAATCCTCCAAAATGCCAACCTTGAAGCCGGAGCGTATCACCTGGCGTAAATCTTGTTTGATACGTGCTTGCCATGGTGCCCGCTCCCGTAATGGTGTCAGACGTGAACGTGCTGGTATCGGAGATGACGGCAAGCCGAAGATCTCGCCGTCTGCCTCGCAACTAGCGTCAGAGTCGCCAGAAAAGTCATCTTCAGGAGCGACTTCATCCTCGTCCTTGCTGCTTGGTGGCTTAGCGGGAACGGGTTTCGTCTGAGCTCGATCAAGAATGTTGTTGAATTGCTTCGAGATCTCAGTGACCATCTCATAGACACTTAAGCCCAAAAGATAGTTTTGAATGGTCTCAATCGCATCTGAGACCTCCTTGGGTGTATGGTCATCGTCGGTAAAAAGTACGAACGAGTTCTCATCCGGATACTCGTCGACGTTCTGCGCCAGGGCTCGTATGCGGAAGGTCCGGGGAAGAGAAGCGTGGTGCAGGACGACCACCACCTCGGCATCAGAGTCTCCGCTTGTGATGGACTGGACGTTGCAAATCTTCCCCTCCGCAGCTCTCGCAGCGGCGGCGGAGATGTCGGACCGGAACTTTTTGAAGGTCATGGTCGGTGTTGCGGAATATTGGGGGGTTACCTGAGGTTCGCAGGAGTGGTATAGGGAGTGAGAGATTGCAGAGAGAAAATATATCGAGTTCCACCTAGCATCAATGACACGCCCTGTGGACTGGAACCCTGTAGGCGGTGGTCTCGGGATAAAGGGCTTGACAGCCTGGAAGGAGAAGGAACCCGCGAAGCGATACCTGGTAGCTTCTCATCTAGAGATGTTTCTGGGCTAGAGATGCCTTCCAGGTTGCTTATATCCGAGGTTCTTGCCAAACCAAATGGGTGGGCCTTGGATAGTGAATCATGGATGGCGGTTCTCGTAAACTGGCAGGGCACTGCTAGCTGAGGCCTTTCGGGTTGTCTAGGTCACTTCCACTGGTTTCTTGGACCTTCTGGGCGGCCACTGTGTGAAAAAAAAAAAAAAAAAAAAAAGGAAAAATGAGGGAGACCAAAGTATCTGAGATGCTAAGTACCTAAGCACCCGAGCTTTCGTCTCAGGTATTGGGGGCTGCGTTTACACGCTTTGCGAGTCGAAAGTTATTCTGTCAGGACTTTTACCGGCAATGTCGTCAATGTTTGTGGTGGTGTGAAGGAGGAAGCAAGGGCGAATAAATTTGCGTGTGACTGTTCGGGCAAGTGCCAACGTGAAGGAGTGTCAAGGCAGCAGCGATGGCGGGGAAGCACTTGGATAGGTCGACACGCACACTGAGAAGCTCGGCCTTCTAGGTTCCAGGTTGATCTTTCTGCGGGTGGTCATCGGGCCAGTGCAAGCTCCATGCAGTCCCGTCGTCCAAAGCACTTTGGCATTCGGTCACCGCCCAGCCGCAAGTGCCTGGTACGTTTTGTGAGGTACCTACACTACATTCAATCCCTAATCGTGGATAGAAGGCTTCATTCACCCACAGCATTCAACAGGACAGCATTGGCTTCGGAGGCACGCGGATTGCCTAACGGCCTAGGTACCTCGAAAAGACGGAATTTCTGCCCATCGTGTTGCTGCAGGCAGACATGTCAGGTCGATGAGCCGTTGAAGTCGAAAACTACCTGGTAGATAGCGACACCCTAGTGTCCCGGTAATTCAAGGCGTCTACTGTGTACCTGGTAGACAGGAGGGTTCGAGATGGAGGCCCATCGTGTGCCCGCTGGCCAAACCGGCAAACGTCATTGCAACCAAAGCAATTCCGGGTTGCTAGTCCCAAAGAACAGAGTACCTCCATGCTGGATTTACGCTTTGTTGTCTTTTACCAAGTATGAAAGATGCGAGAGGCAAAGCGCAGGCGACATGTGGATGGTGGATGTTGCTCTCGAGCACTTGTCGCCAGCTGGCGGTATGCATTGTTGGCTGGCGTGTCAGTCCCGTTGGTAGGGCTGAAAGGTGGATTTGACATTGGATGGACTGTGCCTGCCCCTGCCGCAACGTGAGCTAGGGAGGAGCTACATACCCGCGAACATGGCCCCAGACCACAACCGAACCTCAACACCACCTAACCCCAACCAAACACTGACCTCACCTCCAATCTTGGGCGACGGGCAGAACAAAGTTCCGGGAGCGCCAGCCCGTTGTAACTCAATTTTTTTTCTTTCTTTTTTCTTTCTAGTTACTATATCAGCTGCATTATAGCTACTTTGATTGATTCCCTTGATAATCATAATACGTCGCTAACCGACCTTGGCCGCCTTCCGCCCTCGATCCTCCTTCTCCAACCCGCCCTCACGTCACCTCACCTACCTGGGACGTGACTGCAAGACAATGGCCTGGGACTCGAAATCCATGCGGCGGCGACAGAATAGCACTGCTTCGAGTGGCGGCTCGCGAAGTCTGGCCACTCATGCCCGTCAGCCTAGGCAGCCGACCCAGGCAAAGTCAGCCCATGTGGCCGATCCCTTCTTGGTTGACTTCCTAAGCCCGTCGTTTGATGCCGCCGCCTACCTCAACTCCACGCTCCCCCCTCTTCAGACTGGAGGCGCGCCAGCTTCCTCAAGGTCCAGCCAGGGTGCAGTGTCGCTGGCAGACCTCTCCTTCCAGGCCCAATCGTCACTCTCACAGCTAAACGCGCATACGACAAGGCTTACCACTACCCTGACCCAGCTCACCGATGACATCCTGAGGAGTGGCAGCCGCCTAGCGTACGAGGTTGAACTGCTTCGGGGCGAAACCTTGAGTTTGGCAGAGTCACTCACCGAAGGCCTACACTCTGACATCGTCAAGTTCGTGCCCGAGGGCATCCAGGCGCCCACTGCCGACCCTGTCGCATGGTCAGCCACAGCACCGACCGATGGTCACGTCCTGTCCTCGCACCAGAGACGCCTCTCCGTCGCAGCAAAGGCGCTATCAGTACCGAACACCGAGGATGTCGCAGCTCCCGTCAGACCAGCCGAGACAGTCGCACCAGATGAGCCGTCGTACATCTCACAGTTACGCACCCTCACACTTGTGCGCGCCCGTCTTGACTCTGTCATCAAGACCTTTGGCGATGCCATGGAGTTTGTGTTTCCGCCCTCCGAGATCTCGGTCAGCTCCTCCTTCCTCTCGGTGTCGGCCCCTGATGCCGGCGGCGAGAACCACAGCACCGAAGAAAAGGGGCAGCAGGTTCTCCAGGCGCTGCGGGATGAAATTAGTGACATCCTCAACAAGAATGCCGACCCAATCAAGGGCATTGAAGACGCTGCCCGTCGTATCGAGGAGTTGAAGGAGCTGACCAAGGTATGGAAAGGCACAGCTGAGGAAAAAGGCCGCGCTAGATTTATCGAGAGCTTGGCAAGGATGGTTGAGGATAAGCACAAGGATTTGTTGCGGGAGATCGAGCAATCGACCAGGAGAGACAACGGCAAGCCTGAGCGGGAGCCAAGCTCAGGAAAGAATGGCGGAGAAGCCGATGCGACGCAAGCGAAAAATAAAGGCTATGGCGGCTACGGACTCATAAGCCAGCTCCAGAAGCTAAGGGATGGGCTGTGATCAAGGATAGTTGGATTTCACCATTTGTGGAATCTCTTTTAAGTTACGTACAGACTACTACGCCGGTAAAGCTATCCTAGGTGCTTCAGAAAGTGTCTGCAACCGAAACAGCCTCATTGATGGCCACAACCCAACACGATCCCCCAGAGCCAGGAGCGACGCAGTGCATCAATCTTGACAGCTCAAGAGAGTATACAGTCAAGAGCGGATATCATATTGCTGCCGCGGTCTGCAGTTTGATTGGGCGCTCGTAAGGACATTGGGCATACCGAAAACGGAGGGGATTTCAGGATCTGGCTGACCTCTTTCTCGGTTAGGCACAGTTGTTGGCGTTGTAAGCTGCCATTTCGGACGTCCGCGGTATGATATATTCAAGAATACGGGAGCTCGGAACTTGGAGTCTGTATTGGGACGCAACCAGGAAGGCTGTTCCTTGGCCTTCTGTATTTGGAAGACAGAGGAAAAGCCGTTGCCGAGAACATGATGTGTTGTCTACGGATTATCACCCAGAAGCTCCCACTGGGTCATTGGCGATGCCGCGGTGTCGCATTGCATATGCGAGTGTCGGCAGTATCCGGGTTCTTGGAACCATTTTCACAACAGCCAACAGGACCGGAGTCTTCACCGATTGGGAATACGCGGCTATATACAGTGCCGTGTAATGGGACCCCTGACTATGAAACGCCAACAACAAACTATACGAGTTACCAGATCGGTATAACAGTCTCAATCTATATCACGGCATTGAGCTTCTTGGCTGCCAAAGAAGTGAGTGAGCTGTGCCTCCTAGATAAGCATGTCTATCCCCCGCCGTTATTTGGAAAAGAAGAACTGTCAGCGGTGAACCCACCTCCAAGACCTGTTTAACCCAATGAAACCACCCCATACCAAAATGGCCGCATGTGCGTACCACCAACAGCATCATGCGGCCATGAAGAAAGATCCGACATCTCATGCAGTTGGCAGGTGTCACGACGATGAAGGCGGCCGCCATAATATGTGCGGGTATACATAACAAACAGGTGCTCCCTTGCACGTGTGGATGGAGAGGCTCCAAATTGACTACCTGTAGTCTTGAAGGCTCTCAGGCTTCTAGCTTTTCTATATGAGCCTCGGATCGTTGCGTCGCCTATTAGCTCGACTTCATCCCGTACTGTTTCATTAGTGATAACGCCACGATGGCATCTTTCACGGGGACTTCGACTTTGGACGTTCTTTGGAATGATGTCTCGAGCTCGCCAAACAAGTATCTCACACTCCTCGCCTTATCGGCCCTTGTCTTCTTCGTTCGCTGGGCTGCGACGCCAAATGTTGATTCTCGAGAGCCGCCGCTGATAAAGCCAGCCATTCCTGGGGTCGGGCATATCATCAACCTGCTGATGCGCCAGGTGGATTTCTACCCATATGTGTTGTAAGCCGGCGATGCTATCCTTGGCGCTCCATGTTTCTCACAGTCATGTATTGACGAGTAAGGCATATAGCAGGGAAAAGAAGCACCTAGCTATGACGATACCCCTGGCGGATAAAAAGATGTACCTCCTCAAATCACCACGTCTGATCCAGGCCGCGATGCGGTCCAAGAGTCTCTCATTCGAACCCTTCCTGCTCGAGTACTCACAGAACCTGCTCGGCATGACCGACGACGAGTTTGCGCCGGTGCCGAAATCAGTTCCGGATCTCATACAGGCCGTCCACAGCTCCATGGCGTCCAAGCACCTCCATGCCATGAATGCCACGGCGCTCAACTACATCGCCGACGAGATCAACGCAATCGGGTCCTTCTCCTTACCGTCCCTGGATGTCAACAACGCATGGATCTGGATCCGAACCCTCATCACCAAGGCCACGACCAACGCCATGTTCGGGCACCGCAACCCGTTCCACTTTAACCCGTCGCTAGTCGACGATCTGTGGTAAGCAGCCCTTCCCAACCGTGTGCCAGCAACAAACGGCGTGCTAACACCGGACCCCAGGGCATTCGACAACGGCACATTCTTCCTGGGCACCAACCTCTTCCCGCGCATCTTCCGCCCGCGCTCCGTCGCCGCTCGCGCCCGCCTCCAAGCGGCGCTCCAGAAATACTACGCCGCGCGCCTCGATGAAGGGCCGGACGTCTCGCAGATCATGCGGGCGCGCGCGGCGGTCTTGCGGGCGCACGGCGTGCCTAATAGCAGCGTGGGTCGCTTCGAGATCCCGATGGTGCAGGTGGGCATCGTCAACACGATGCCGATCATGTTCTGGTTCTTTGCGCGGGTCGTCTCGCGGCCCGAGGTGCTGGCGCGTGCCCGCACGGAGCTGCTCCCGCTTGTCGAGGAGTCGCTCGCCCCAGCCCCAGACAGCAGCAACAGCATGAGACAAGCAACGGTCAACATATCCGTCCTCGGGGACCGCGCACCCTTCCTGGTCTCCTGCTTCCGCGAGACGAATCGTCTGTATAACCACGCGGTCATCGTGCGCCGCGTGATGGCGGACACACAGCTGTCTGACGACGACGAGAATAGCACGACGTACCTCCTCAAGAAAGGCACCGACGTACACATGCCCGCCAACGTCGTTCACAGGCTCCCGGAGGCCTGGGGACCAGACGCAGACGAGTTCCAGCCGGAAAGGTTTCTGGGCGGCGGAGCTACCGGGACGGAGGCGGACCGTATGAGGAAGGCGGCGACGATCCCGTTTGGAGGCGGCCTGCATCTATGTCCGGGACGCAACTTTGCGTTTGCCGAGAATATGGGCTTGATGGCGGCGCTGGTCGTGGGGTATGATGTCAGGGGCTTAGGGGATGGGCCCGGTCTGGCGCCGGTGCCGAGGGCTGCGACGGTAGGCTTAGGACATGCGATTGCGACGCCGATGGGCGGTGGGGTGGGGCTGAGGGTGTCTATTACGAGACGCCAGGGCTGGGAGGATGTCGAGTGGAGGTTTACTTCCTCGTGAGACGTGGTCTGATCCAGGGGCTGTGATACGCCGTATTTGTGCTGGATATGTGCCATAGGGGTTATGGGGGTCAGGATCAGGGAATGCGTTTTTCTGTCAGGTTTCATCGTGACCTGTCATGTTTAACAGAGATGGGTACCTGGTTGGTAGTATCTCTGACGCAACATATGGAGCTCTGTCATATATGATATTTTCTAACACTTTCCGTCGTTATCATCATAGGTGATATCCGAGGTCGAGGAATTGGATAACTAACTAGTAGCCCCGTGGTTACTTGAGGGTGAACCTACCAAACCCTCAAATGGTTGAACAAGACATATATCGTCTCTGAGAGCATGGAAACCCAACTACTTCGGCACCTGAGAAACGGCGAATGTTCAACTTAGAGCTCAGCAAATACAATACTCCCAAGATGGTGTCTAATGTGTAACACCAAGCCAATGCCACGGCGCATGTATACCGACCTACTTATATACCCCTATCCCCATTCTCTCTACGTAGTATACCAACTGAAACCTCAACCCGCGAAAAACAAGCTAACCACGCACTCTCTCCCTCTCCCTCTCCCCTTTTCCCCTGATCATCACGCATCCGAATGTCCCTCTCTTAAATTCCTCTCACGGCACAGCACTGACTTTCTCCCACGTCATGGACACAAAGACACCAAAACCACCAAGCATAAAGATACGTATCTCCTTGAGCTGACTAGATACATGAACACCTACAGATATATCTGGCGTATAGAGACATCAACACAGCGCGAGGTAAAAGAAAGAAAAGAAAGAAAAGAAAAAAAAAGAAGAAGAAAGGAACAGGAACAGGCAGGGGACACACACAGCTCACATTGCACAACCTCGAGCGAACCAACGTCGCACGTCGTCATCCCACGTGTGAAGCGCGGTATGCGGACCCGAAAAAACACAGACCACATGCCCACGGCCGTGTGACTGTTTCGTGCAATGGTAATAAGTGACTCTTTTCTTGTCATACTAACTCTGACTGACTGAGTGACTGTTCTCAGTTGTTTGGGCTAGAGGAGGAGCGCAGGGGCGAGTCTGGACTAGCATACGTCTGTCCTCCCTCCCTCCTTCCCTCCTAACCCACTTTCTCGTTGTGTCCCCCCATTTTGTCTGTTTTTATAGCCGAGATGTACTAGACGCGGTATCATGCGTGATTTTGTCCCAGCCCTTCTTCTCCGCGTCCGATCCAGCATGTGTGGGATACGTTATTGGAGCTTTTGAGAATTAAACATTGCAGTTCCGCACGCGCCCGTCTATTTCCTGGTGACGATAAGCTAGGTCGAGTCATAGCCAGGGCAAATGTCTCTCCATTTCTCTCCCATGCTACCTTGGTCAAACGACCGTCCAGATAGCTGCCTGGCAGCTACCTTAATTCTTGCTCTGCCCAGTGTACACCCAAGTAGCACAAGCAAATAACCAAAGCTCGACGCTTCTCCAACATAACAATTCTCATACTGTCTACAAAGCCTAACCCAACAGGAGCGGCACGTAGACATTGCTGTCAGTGTTTCTTGAATACCTAACAGCAGTTGCTAGGTATCTAGGTAGGTAGTAAACAACCCACCACGCCGTATCGCGTACGCTTCTCTTCATTTTCATTTTCATTCAGAAAGAACAAACATGCCACCCTGCCCTGTCCTGTCCCGTCCTGCCATGTACAAGTCTTTCTTTCCAGACTGTGAGAACGATCTATCTTTTAGTATCATCACCTCTTCCAGGTTCTTTTTTTGCATCCCCAGCCTCCCTTTTTCCGTGTCATGTCATTTTTGCGTGCGTGCGTTCGTGAGTGCATTCATCATCTCTTCCCAAAACCAAGAACACCTCCCTCCTCCCAGCTTCATGGAACAGCGGGTGAGTAAGTAAAAACCAAGAGAGAAGAGACATAAAAAGAGATATTGGTTTTGAGGACCCACGAGATGAGCAGAATAAGGAAAAAGATAAAAGAAGAAGATATAATAAGTAAGGTAGACAAAGCCATTGGATTTCTCCTCCACCTCTTAGAATCTCCCCCCTATCCCATATTCGTGTGTCTTTTTCATAACGAATCGTCAGAAAATGCTCGTTTTTGGGCATCCATGAGATCGATGCCTTGGGGGGCCACTCCCAATCCATTACCCCAGTAAAATGCATCCATACGTTTGTTCGCCCATCCAACCGTTTAGAAATGAACCATGCCGCCCTGGAAGTTTGCTCCCTTTTTCCGAATAAAAACAAGACCTGCCTACGTGCTCGCCTGGCGCCCAGTTCTGTCTTTTCATGTAGTAAAAAGAAAAGGAAAAATTGTTTCTATGATGCTCCAGTTGCGAACTCCCCAAAACGGATGCAAACAAGATTGTGCCGCCGTTTACTGGAACGGAGGAGATATGAAAGGGCATGAGTCAACCACAACCGCCGCAGCCACGAAGACGCAGATCCCGTTTGTCGTGACGCTTCTAAAGTCTGGCGACGCACGTGTCGGCTCGAAGACGCACTCGAAAAGGTTTACTTAGAACCTTTTGGTGTTATCTCCCGTGGTGCAGACTGCGTTTCTCGGGGCGGGCCGGAAAGGAAAGGTGCAAAACAAAGACAAAAAGCTTCCGTACATCAACTGCAGGGAAGGCCACAGTAGTCGCCATATCGAGGGGTGATTCGCCGAGACACAAAAGATGCAGAGTTTCGCTCTCTGCCTCTGAGATCTCTGGACGACGAAAAGCTCCGCAGAAAGGCAGCCGAAGAGATGCCCTCCAGGATTCTCGCTTCACGCGTGCCACGTGCATCGTCGCCCTTGTGAGATGGCCTGAGCGAGGTGTTACCCTTAATATGGCGGGCCCACGGCTACCTCTTCATGGTTGACCGCTTAAGAGCAGACTGGAGCTCTGGTCGATCCTTGAGGTGTTCCCAAGCCTCGGCGTAGGTGAACCACTTCCGCTCCCGCTTATCCTTCTCGGGCCAGTCGTCTGCCTCGCTTGTGACGGTCGCCTCGTAGAACTGGAACAAGGAGCGTTCTTTCTCCTTGGAACGTTTCTTGGGGGGACGTGAATCCTCGATCTCGCCCAAGTCGTAGTCGATCTGCACCACAATGCCCGCCTCCTCCCAGGCCTCACGCTCCGCTGCTTGTGTGCACTCCTCGTCCATCTCCCAACCCCCTTTCGGCAACACCCAGCCCTTGCGCCGTGTCGACTGGATCATCAACACATAAGTCTTGTCCGCCGATAAAGGCACCACCCCGGCAACCAGCCGCTCGCCTTTCGTATTATACCCTGCCGAGAAGAATGGTCAGTCGGTGCGCCTGCAAGCGCCGGGAGATCTAGGCGTCCCAGAGGTGATGGGAAATCATCAAACGCCGTGCAAGAATATTCTTTGTTTATATTCTCCTGATTTCTCCATCATGTTTGGGTGCAAGTAAGACTCACTCTGATTGGTCCGCCCAGTTCGGGATTCCATGGAACGATTATTGCTGCTTGACGCCATGGTTCTTAAGGAAAACGCCAACCGGCCCGTAGAGCCGACAGGGGGATTGTGTTGAGGATTTAAATGCGATGAGAACACGAGAGCGCCGTATGAATTTTATGGCGAAAAAGAACGATCTCGGGAAGTGCGATGTCCAGATGGCAATGCGCGCTGAGAGAGCGGTATCTCGTTTGGGGCTCTATATAAGAGGCATGGTCGAAGAAATTCGTGAGAAATAGGTGTGCGATTCTCGAGCAAATCAACGTTTGTGGGGCCGGACGTTTGAGTTTATTTTTTGGGGTTGCTGGCCGTTTTTTCTTCTTCGGCTGGCTCAACCAATGGGCACTATTGGGGGAAGAAAACGTGCTGGAGACAAGGCCAGCGTAGAGAATGAGGATCTGGCGTTCTGGTGCTCGGACGACCAGCGTTGTGCGATGGCCTGGTTCACGAGGAAGCCGAAAATAGTTCCTCTGGCGGAGGAGTGGGCTGAACGATGGTGATGATGGATGGTGTGACGGCCTGGATTGGGCTTCGAGATGCCGGGTTATACAGCATGCAGCAGGGTGGCGAGAGGATTCGAGGGCCGCCGGAGGGCGTAAGTGAAGCTGAGACTCGGCCAAGAAGAGGAGGAGGAGGAGAGGGTCGGGGACGTCGGAGGACGTCGGGGGTCGAGGTGCTTCTTCAAGGTGTGGGCAGCCGGAGCGGGCAGGCTTTTTTTTTTTTTTTGAGGCCTTCCACTTTTTGGGGGCGCGTTCGGGGCACTGGCGGCGCGCAGCGGGGTCCGCAAGGTGCACCTGCTGTCACTACGACGGTGAGCTCGGGTGTAGAGCCTAGGTATTATTGCTAATGGAGCTGGCGGCGAGATGCAGTTGAGGAACCAAGAGCAGGCAGAGACTGGAGTTGGGGGCAGGGCACTGGGAGCTCTGCTGAAAGGCAGGCCGTTGCATGTCTCGTGCCATGACAGGGCAGTGGAGGGGAGGGGAGGGCAGCAGAGCAGATGGAGGGGCAGATTCCGGGGAAAATAGAGTTAACTTTTATACTAGTACATAGGCAGGTAGATACATCAGAGAAGAAAAAAAGAATGGAAGAGCCTCTGTCAGACCTGCCCAGAGCCAGGAAAGGAGGCAAGGAAGCCAGGCTAGCGAGTAGCTCCCTGTAATACTCTGCTCTGTGTGCGCGGGTAGGCATGTGTGCGTGCGTGCGTGCGTGGACGTGTTGGTGTGTGATGTGCGCCTGTGGGTGCGGTGCTTTGCTGGGTTGCAACTTGCAGGGGTAGCTTCTGCTGGGCTTGGCGGTCTTTTTCCATCGATGCTTCCCCACATGGCGGCGAGAGGCATGACGGGCATGACGGAGCCCATTGGGAACGCGAGCAAACAAATCGTTGTGAGAGGGAGAAGAAGAGGACGGGAGAGAGGTGCCGACAGACCTAAATGCTCCGTGAAGAAGAAAGCCACTTACATGAGACCTTCCAGGTTCCTTGCTGCACGCGGGTCGCAGTTGCAGTTCCAGTTGCAGTTGCAGTTGCCCACGCAGCAGGTACGTACCGCGGAAATGTCGAGGAGGAAGGGGGTGTGCGCCCGCGGCTCGGTATTGGTCAACAGGATGGGTGGCTCTGCCGGATTGGCGAATGCCGCTTTTTGAGAGTTGCAATGTCAGGTTGAGGTATCCCGAAGTGAGTGGGTGGACTGTGCTGTGCGTCTTCCTTGCCCCGTCCAGGAGACGAGGAGCCGAACGTGGATGACTTGGAGGGTGGGTTAGGTGCCTAACTGGGCAGAGTAGATACATGTACCTTGTGGGATGGGCAATTCGTTGGCCGTTGATATCTGACCTCGCGGGCAACAAACAGACTGAACGCAATGACGGGAGTTGACGGGTTGCACGCTCGATGCTTTGTCGCATGTATCTGAGACTTTCCCGAGGCGTGGGGTTGAACCAGTGGGCTGCGAGTCAGATGGTACCAGGTAGCTGGCGGCCATGCAGGAAGTGCCCCAACGGCGAAACATCTAATGAGCCGTCGCTCAGTTTCCATCCGAATGTATCCAAAATAGTTGGTCGTGTGAGGTCTACAGGTATTTTCCAATTTGCTCAAGTCAGGTGGTGGGCCATCTCGACTTTCATCCACGTTCGTAAAGGGGACAAGGCGTGAGCCTAGGTGAGCCCGCGCCTGGAACCCAATGAAGGCCTGGTTGCCTGCTATGTGACGTCTTTCCATCAATCGAGACAATGGACACACACCTTCCTGTTTCTTCTCCAAAAGGAGGTGTGCAAGACAACACAACAACCAACTACCAGGGACAGGGAAGGCACAAAGTGTTAGTGGCCTTACGTCGCATCGACCAAGGTGACTCCTTCCCCATGGATCGCTATGCCCCAATCAGACTTGATCGGCCCGTCACACAAAGTCTCAAGTACCTCCAGCTCACCTACCTTTGGTCGGGAATGGAACCTGAAAACTGCCCCTCTTGTTATGTTTCTGTATGGTACCTTACCTGAACATATCGGATTGAGCCTTTCTGTCGGATGAATGAAACGTTTATTCCTCGCTTTTCTCTTGGGTCTGCCTATCCTACCTCAGTCACCATGACAGCGGCGGGGACAGACACCACCCTGCAGCCCGCTAACGGCTATTGGAGCCATGTATCCTGTAGGCCGCGTCTAGGCCTTCCCCTCTCCGCCTAGCAGATCGCCACGGGTAACTAATGGGCGGGCAGGACGGGACGTCCAGTCGACCACCTACAGGAGACTTTACTTGTTGGCCTCCCATCGACCACCCATCAAGTCAACCGGCCCGGCACCTCGAACGGAGCATTCGAAGCCTCCCCCATGCTTTCTTCACCCATACCTTGCCCAACAGACACCACTTGCTTCAATTTCCCGCCTCCTTCTTAGGTCTCGCCACACAGAGCATTTTGTATTCTCGCGTCGGGTCCTACGGCAGCTGTTGCATGCCTGGTTGGGGCTTCACCGGGTAGCCACCTGAGCATTATTGTCCCATGGCTTCGACCTAGGCTCTCGTCCTCCACTTGCCTGCCCCCCTCTGCTTCCGTGCTACCTTGCCTACCCGGGAAAACGGCCTGCCTACCGAGTACCTCACCTTGCCCTGGTAGGGTCGACAGTATTCACCGCCCAAGTCAACGACGGCCCGGTCCAGCGGCCTTTACACGTCACACGCAAACCTCGGCCTGGGCCTACACAGCACATTGCTTTCTCGACTCCCGATTCCCGGGAGCTTCGAACCCTGTCCCCGCCACCCCTTCTTGGTGGTTGTCGATCCGCTGTATCTCGGTTGTCGGACAGTTCCCGTCCTGAGAACAGGGCGCCCTGCCTGCCAGACGAGCCGCATCCGCTTCCGCATCCGCATCAGCCCATCCAGGTCCAAGGTCCCAGTCTCGAGGTTCCATATTCCAGATCCCAGGTTCCAGGGAGGCCAGGTTCCACGTCACAGGCGGAAAGTGAGCGGTGTATCCAACGCTGGCCAGCCATCTACCCGTCCGTTCAGGACACACACACACAGCAACCTACACAGTACCGCCAGTTGTCCTTCTGACCGTTCAACCTTACCTTGGATACCTTCCTCCACCCAACTGCCCGTCTTTTACCGACACAGGTACCTCTAGCCCGACCCACCCGTTTGGGAAAGAATGGCAGACACAGACATGCACACCCCTGACGACGCTGCAGCATGTTCCTTTATATTCCCAATCGGTAAGTTGCCCAGTCCTGTCTCTTCTCATCCAACCATTCGTACCATGTGCAAGCAACGCACGCTGTCGTTGGCTGCTCGACTTTCCTCTGCAAATACGGTCTGGTTCCAGTTTTCTGCTATGCTTGCCCTTAGCGTTCGGTGCCAAGTGGCATCAGATGCTGACCTCAGTCAGTACTGGGCCGTCATCTAAGTCGTTTCCGATCCTCGGATGATCCTAGCTTGACTTAACCCACGCCCGGCCGAAACCTCAACCTTTCCCATCGACCGGACAATGGCCTGGCAGTGGCCGCTTGTTCCATCTCTGCCGCCATGACCTTTCCTAAATACAAACCATTACGTTTCCAGATCGTGCGGATCCTTGCATCCTCTATTTCATCACGTGTGATGAGGCTACTCGTTTGAAACAACGACGTCCCGTTACCCCACTGTCATCCGTGGTTTATATACGTCTCTTCGATGAAGAAATATCTTCCAATTCTAAACACGGCGCTCAATGACACTGACAGCAAATGAAAACGCATAGGTTACCAGAGCTCAAGTAATTGCGGCTACTGTCGCCGTACTCGCAGTGGTCAGTCTCAGAAATCCAAAAAACGTGAATGTCTATTTTCTTTTCTTTATATTATCCCAACCATGTCCCAACCACCCCCCCGGAAATTCCCCTAGCTTGCCCAATCGTCACTCACCTAGCCCGCATGCCACGCTCCCCAACCTTGTCGTGCAATGACCTTAGTTGCATACAATCAAGCACGAGGGTCGGCCCCGGACGGCTCCATCAGCGTTGACGCTGCTTTGGTCAAGTCGGGTTGTCTGACACACATTTTATATCCACAGGCTATTCGTATTATGCCTCGGCGACCTCTCTAACGCCGGCATTTTATAAAAAACTGCTCGATCGATGCTGGAGACGATCTGGAACCCTTCTCTACCGGCCAAATCAGAAAGGCGCCTGTTGCCCCCACTACACTGTTCGTCTGGACTCGACCAAGTTCAAGCCCAACAAAGACCAACGTCAGGCTGTCAACCGATTCAATAGATATGTCGTCGGTGAGCCATACTTGAAAGAGGCGGCTCGTCTGTTCCCTATGTCACGCGACCAAGTCAGAAAACGTGACAATGAGTTTGACCCAGTCGCGAGAATCCATGAGCCCGAGGTCCAATCACTCAAGTCTCCCCCATCGCCAGCTCATCGATTTGAGGTCACGTTGGAGCCGGACACTTTCTCGGAGGAGAAATATGCGGTTTTCGAGAACTATCAACGCATAGTTCACAAGGAGCCGGCCGACAAGATTTCCGCCGCTGGATTCAAGAGATTCTTGTGCGACTCGCCCATAAGACGTGAGACTTTGGTTGGTCTCGATGGCACAGAGCGTCAGCTAGGCTCGTTTCATCAATGCTACCGTCTTGACGGGAAGCTTGTCGCGATTGGTGTATTGGACATCCTCCCAAACTGCGTCAGTGCTGTCTACTTTCTCTATCATGAGTCGATTCATTCCCAAAACCCTGGGAAACTCGGGGCTATGAGAGAAATCGCTTTGGCTCTTGAAGGTGGTTACCGGTGGTGGTACTCGGGGTACTACATCCATCAATGTGCGAAAATGAAGTATAAGATAGACTTCTCTCCGCAGTACGTCCTCGACCCCGAGAGCTATGGATGGGACCTTCTCGACAAGGAGGCGTTGTCAATCTTTGACAAGAAGCCCTATGTCAGCCTGCCGAGAGAGCGGCGGGCGGCGGATGACACCAATCATGTCTCCCCTGAGGCTGAAAAGCAGCCCGACGACCAGGCAACAGGCTCCAGTGACGCTGATGAGCGCGAGAGCCAGAACCAGAGCGAGAGTGAGAGCGAGAGCGAAGACGAGCCGTTTCTTTTCACCAGCGATATGCCAGGCATGCCATCGCTACAAGAGATGGAGGAACTGGACATGGACGGGCTGCTGATTCGATCGGACTTCTCAGACGGCTACTTCTTGGCGTCGGACCTGGTTGTGTGGGAGACTGAAAGCATCTCAAAGCATGGGAACCTGAAGTCCAAGATTGCGGAGTTAGTGGCAGCGATTGGGCCAGAGCTGATGGGTGAGATCTGTGTGGATTTCTGCAGGCGCAAATAACAGGCCGCGATGCCACCGAGGTCAAACGAAGCGATCTTGGGCGAGGAGGTTGGTCGAGCAATCCTCGGTCGACCGTTTGGGAAGAAGGTCATGTGCCTGTCCTGTTCAGACTCTCGGTAAAGCGAGGCGTCTAGGTTTCTCATGGCGGGCCGGGGGGCTCGGTTTGTTACCGACATGCATCGCTTGTGAGCATGGGTAACCCGTAGAAGTTTGTTGATAGCGTGGGGGGTGCGTTGGATACCTGACTAAGATGTTCAAGGCAATACTCAAGGTAATCAGCATTGAACTCTGTCTTGAATGGCCTTGGATGCCTAGCTCGCCCCTCCCCGGTCTGCCACGGTTTTAGACAAACTCCCTGAGGAACTCAGTCGGACAGCAACAAGTAGACAGTACATAGCCGGGTGAGCAAAGCATGCCTTTTCAAGATCACGCTGACAATTTCCGAATACGGTCTCCTGGGTCCGCCTACATCTCAGCCACCGCATCTGCATCCTGTAGGTCTTTCTCCTTTCAATGCGGGCAACTGCAGTCTGAATAATCCATCACATTTGCATTTCAAGTACTGAACTCATTCGTGGAGAAGGCTGGACGGCGCAGGACAAGATCGGCTTGCTTCTTTTGGGTCACCGAGAAGAACAAGGCGGGCAGGCTCTGTATAATGGCATTAGGTAGTTTCCGGACTGTCCTGTTATCAGGTATTCTCGTTTCTCCCGAATGCCTGCTTCTTGAATCCAATTCGTGATTGCTGGGGAGGGAGGTTGGAGGGGCTAACTGATCTTCTTTTTACTGATGACGGGAATACCACAAGTTTCGACTTCGGCTTCATCTCTGGATCAGCTCAATCTGCTCTAACACTGTCAGTAAACCACCGGCTGCTAGAGATACCCGAGGCTGCAATGTACCTGGTATTTCGTTATGGTCGTGGATGTCGAGTGCTCCTTCCCTTCCCGGTGATGGCGAGGGAGGTACACAATGGAAGGTACCTATGAGGGAGCTGCTCTCCATGTCTTTCGATTGCTCTTTCCCGCCTCCCCAGAATTTGCTACAGCTATGCGGGCTGCCACCAAGCTTACCTGTTCATCCTTCGCATTCGGCAAATATGGGAAACATGGACTAGATTCTACGAGTGATTTTCAAGGACAACTTTGAACCCTTTTCTTTGCACCTCGCGCTGCTTCTCTCCGTCCGACCATGCTGTTTGCAAACCCAGGAGTCTGCGGTAGGAACAGGTTAACGATAAAGCGCATCCCTACCACCGCCTCACCTTTTTAGCTGGCTTCCTAGCAACATAGCCCCCCTCCCAACAATCCGATCTGCAATGCCAGCAGTGGCAATCGACCTGGGAAACATCAAAACCTCCACCCGGAAACCGTCAAAGCTGTCTCTGACGCTATCAGTCTCTTGCACGATAGTCTTGCCTCCTTCTTGGCCCGGTCCGCCAACTGCGCCCCAGATATGCGCGTCTTCCCAAGCGGGAGATTTATGGGTTGCTAAGGCTGGGTCCTGCCAGCTTGACTTCCTGACTCTGATCAATGGCGAGCCACTTGAAAGGCTTGAAATTGACCAGGTCCTTGCCTCAGAGATCATCAACTTGGTCGATGCTTGCTCGGTAACCGCGCCTTGCAACCAGTTTCCGTGTTTTGAGGTGGTTTCTAACCAATGCGTTCATTTCCTTTTCCTGTAGATTTGGGACGAGCTCGGGCTTACACTGAAGCTCAACCATTCTCTCAACCATGCCTCGAACCAGCGACGCCCCCAACGGTCTTTCTTTCTTCATCATCCGGACCTCTCATCAGAGGAGATCGCGCCACCTGAAATTCCTTGCGCAACGTTCCGAGACTTGAGATGCGAAATCAACTTTTGTGTCGACGATGTCGAGCAAAAAGCCCACACCGAGGACACCAGACACATTGCACAGCCGGAGGGAGCCAGTCATAAACAACAGCAGGAACAACAGGAGCCGGTGACCTGTGGACCTAGCGAACAAAAGTTGAGTACAGTCCACGCTCATACCTATAATCTTCGGGACCGCTCCAGTTTGAGCAGAATGGCATTGGTTGCACATGAGGAGTCAACGAGGGAAGAGGAGAGATTCGAATCCAGGTTCCTGCCTTTCCCAATAAACAATGAAATCGAACACCGGGGTTTTCTTTTCCAATCAACGGCAGCAAATACACTTGCAGATATGTCGTTGCTTCTCCATGCCGCGCTTCAGCAACTCCTTGGCGTAAGGAAAGCGCCAACGGGAATCAAGGTTGATGGGAGCACGTCATCTGCGTCTTTATTGGAAATTGCCCCAGCAGTCTGGAATCTACGATATCTCGAGGTAAGAGTCAATTCCACAGTCTCAGACCCCAGGCCAGAGGTTAACTAACTCGACCAAGTCTGTCGTAGCCAATGCGAGAGTGATTCAGAAACTAGCCGATAGAATAGCCCGGACTTCGAACATTGCCAGATCAGTCAGTCTACGAGAGAAAGCCAGGACACTCGCACCTGAAAATACCAAAATAAGACTGTGGAAGCAAGCGATTGCCACCAAAGTCGAGCCGGTGAAGAAGACTCGGAGTCGAGGAGATGCACGCCATGCCGCAATGGAAGAAAAAGCAACAGACATCGATCCTCCGTCCGATCTGGAGTCCCAACAGGGGAACTCTTTGGTGTTATTCCACGCAGGGGAGGAACTTCACACCCTCTCGGTGAACCACACAGAAAGACACGATCAGATTACGGGGGCAAACCGGCAAATGCTATATGAAAATCCCTGGCCTAATCCCGGGTTGGCTGAGAGGGCACTGGCCGCGACAGGATACTCCCAAGACGTCAATTATCACAGCGGTTTCAACGACCAAAACATGAACGATGGGATCCTATCAGGCCGTCTGACAGCGTGGACGCATGGCCCAGGAGCTGATTCCATCTATACACACGGACGTATCAGTGCATATTTGACCGAAGACGAGGGCGCTGTTCATGAGACACTTCCCCATGCCGGACTTCTAGAATGGACACCTGCTGATACGGACGCATATGAAGCAGACGAGACTCTTCAAATTGGCCAGGATCATGCTGACACCCACAGCAGTATCTCGTCAGACAACATCTCGTCCGACGATCTATCGGAGGATACGTCAGACGATGTGGAAGATACTTACTTTTATCAAGATATCCATGGGAACATATATCCATGTGAGGGGACGGGGATGATCGAGACCCCCTTCCTCGAGGTCGGGGATAATGTACGCGAAGCACATCACTTTCTTCAGACCAGTTCACCGTACAGTTCACCATACACTGAGGTTAACGACGACGAAGATTACGAGGAAGAAGAATGTGTGACTTGAGAGGCCAACGCACGTGCATGTTGGTTGGGATCTGCAACGAATTCAAGGCCCCGCATGAGGTATCCGGCGCAATAATCTATGTACCGTCTGCAAAATGAACAAATCTGTCGCAACAAATCAACAAATGGTCTCCTTTGCCCGTAGCAGCTGTCTCTCGAGCGGCTAGACTAGCGTTTCTTTCAGATTACTTCCTCGCCCAAGGTGCCGATCAGCCATCCGCCTTTCCCAGGAGTCCCTTGGCGCCGAGAGGCCATAAAACGGCCGCCAAAACAGCGTGTCGGTGCCCCCCTTTCCGACCGTGCTGGATGGATTGGCGTTGTCGAATACCACTCGGTCTGCCCCGCGCACATACCGAGTCACTCTTGATGCCGCGTCGCCGTCGTTCGTTTCGGCCAAAATTCCAGTCCAGTGCCAGCCCAGATCAGTTATGACCGTCGAGAGCTGAACGAACACACTCTCTCCCTCCCTCGATTTCCTTCGCCGTTGCCCATAGAACTTGATTCCGCCCAGAAAAAAAAGCAAGAACACCGCTGGCGCGTCCTATCGCAATGCTTGTTGTCTCCATCTCGCTCCAACCCATGACTAGCCAGCCGGCCAGTTTGGATTACCTAGCGGCGGGGGGCTTCGCGGGACCGCCCTTTGCGGGCGCCTTCTCTTTCTTCTTCTTTTGCTCGGGCTTCATGGTGGCGTAGTGGATGTACCAGATGAGAACGATCTGGAGGATGATGCCGACGAGGACAACGAGGAGGATGGTGAAAAGGAAGGGCTGGTCGTTGAGCACGGCCACGGCCTGCGGGGTCGCGCCGATCTTGGCGAACCAGTCGAATTGGCCTGGTGCCATTATGGAGGCTCGGGCTCACGCGGTTTGGTTTGTGGTGGTTGTTTGGAGGAGAGAAGAGGATGGGAGAGCTGGTTTTTGGGAGAGTGGTGGCGCGGCTCTTAAGAAGGCGATGGAAGGATTGAAGGATTTATTGTTGTGACGGTGACGGCTTCGTCTCTGGATCGAGGATAATTATTGATAAATAGACACAGCCGGCTGTTTGAGAGGAAAGGGAAAGGAAGAATAAGTATCAAGCTCAATCAAGGAGCGTGGATGGTGAGTGAGAAAGAGAATAAAGCGGAAGGGTGTAGGTTGAGGATTGGTATTCACGGAACACGCAAGCAACCAAGCAGCAGCAGAGGAAGGAAGGAATGGTTAGGATTATTAGGAACAACCAGCATGGATGGATGGAACAGGGTAAATTTGGAGGAGCGACACCCTCCTTTTGAAACCACAGACGTTGCACTCAAGAACAAGAGAGGTGTCGACGAACTACGTAGAGTCTAGACTAGATCCGCCCCCTTCTTTGCCCCCCAGTGTGGAGGTGTATCGTCACAAGCAAAGCAAAGTCAGGGGGTTCCTGATACATGGCACAGGCGTTTCAGGCTTGCGGCAGAATCGACAGATGACTTAGGTAAGCGGGCTGTGATTGGATGGGTTGCACGCGGGAAATGTCTCGAGCTTTGCTTTTGGCCTAAGGGCAACGGATAGGGAGGAACAAGAATAGAAGACAAAGTTGATTCCCTGCATTTCGAGATTGTGTTCAGGCTTTGATAATAACGAGTGGATTCGCGTGCAGTTCCCTTTCCCCAGCTTTTGCATCATGGGTCGCCTGCCCAATCAGATGAGGGCTTGGCGCGAGTTGCGATCAGTTGCCTACCTGGTACCCATATTTCTGTCTGAGGAGTTAGGTGTGAATCCCGAACTGCCAAGGTACCGAAGTACCTTTGACCTTGGCTACCGCGTCCCGAAAGCTCGGGCCCCCAAAAATAAAATTGCTGGGCCAGACATCGGATGTGGTCGTGTCGCCGGCCGCAAGCTCTCTGAATGCCCCCGACGAGAAAAAGTACGACGTGACGGCCGCCGCTCACCAGGGTTCCTCGACCGACGACGACAACACCAAGCAACAGCACCACCACACACACACCAGCCATCGGAGGTCCGACAGGCGGAAATCTAAACCCGACCGGCAGCCATGAGTGCAGCACGCCCAGCTGTCAGGAACCTCTTCTCGCGGCACCTGGCCTCTGCTGCGTCGACTCCGGCAACAGCAGCAGTCCGACCCGCCGTAATAGCAGCCGCCGCCGGCGCCGCACAATCGCCGTCATGTCGCCACCACCAGTTCCACAGCTCGGCCCAGCTGGAGGCCCGGAGGCGGCCGCGCTTCAAGAGCGTGCGCGCCGAGGAGATGGGCCTGGTCTCGGAGAAGAAGGTGCAGGAGTACTCGGATAAGACGTTCCCGCGGTACACCCAGGAGGAGATGGAGGCGCTGGCCGAGCAGTACTCGCCCGCGCAGCTGGCCGCGCTCGAGGCCGGCGAGGCCGCCATCGACCCGCGCGACCTGACCATCCAGGGCCGCCTGCGCGTCGACCCGTACCGCATGCCCTACATCGACGACTTTGCCGAGATCCAGCCCATCATCGACCGGCGCCCGCGCAAGCAGCCGCCACCCGACCCCAACGCCCGCTTCATGAACCTGGACGAGTTCACCGAGGACCTGATCAAGTGGGCCGACAAGTTTCAGACCGGGCCCGTCACGGGCACCCTCAAGAAGCTGACCGACTTCGTGCCCAAGGAGTACAGGAAAAAGCCCGAGGGCCAGTGGCCCGGCGCCATCCGCGACCGCGCCCACGAGGACTTTGCCCTGTATATCCAGGAGGAAGCCAGCAAGCCGCCGACGGACCCGGACGTGGCGGCCGTGAGTGGGCCGACCGACGCCGACGTGCTCGAGTATATTTTGGAGCGGTCGTCCATGACGGACGGCAACCGGACCAGCAACTCGGCCCTGGCCCCCGCGCTGCCGGCCAAGGTCCCCGGCGTGACGGGGCTGTACAAGAACGCCATCGACCCGGCCGACGAGGGTCTGGACGACACGGGTATCTACCAGGAGCTGAAGAAGCGGACCGGCATGACGGTCCGCGAGATCATGGGCATCCGATGCGCGGAGCTGGTGCAGCGCTTTGTGTCCAACCAGACCCGTCTCGGCAAGATCAGGAGCACCTCGTCTCTGTGGGTGGCTGGCAACGGCCACGGCTGGCTCGGCATCGGCATCGCCAAGAGCGTCGAGCCCATGGCTGCCAACCAGCGCGCCAAGATGCTTGCTATCCGCAATATGCGGCCCATCCGCCGGTACGAGGAGCGGACTATCTACGGCAATGTCGAGGCCAAGGTCGGCGGCTCTGTCGTGCGCCTGTTTTCGCGTCCTCCAGGTATGCCCCACCCCAAAAAGTCGATATCTACACATTGCATACCAGACACTAACCACTTTGTCTTTTCTCATCTAGGATTCGGCCTCCGCGTGTCCCACAGAATCTTTGAAATGTGCCGCGCCGCGGGCATCAAGGACCTCTCGGCCAAGTTCATCCGCTCGCGCAACCCGCTCAACACGGTCAAGGCCACGTACGACGCGCTGACGAGCCAGCCGGACCCGGAGGAGATCGCTATCGGCCGGGGCAAGAAGCTCGTCGACGTGCGCAAGGTCTACTATGGCGGCGCTGTACATTAATTGAGTTGGAATGGAATAGAATGGAATGGAATAGCCGCCTGGTTTGTGTATGTGTGTGTATGTGGAGGGGTGTGTGTGTGGGATAATTATGTGGTGGGCATGTATGTATATATGTAAACCATGTTGTGTACTAAAAAAATAAGACAAGAAAGAGAAAGCCTTGAACCCCCTTCTGTGGGCTATTCGTACTTGAGAGATTCGTGTCGTGAGGTTGCGGTGTGTTTGTCCTGTTTGTGTGCACGGGTATATATATCTCTGCCTCGAGCCCATATTCGGCTTTTTGATGACCATCCCGTCGTCATGAGAGCTCCCTCTGGCGGTTACACCCAATTCAGTGCCGTGTTGACATCTCGACATGATGGACTGGGCCATTCCCCCCGTCCCGTCCCGTGCCCGACACTCGTTCCAGCTCCTTCCCATGCTACGTCTTTCTTTCCAAACATGTACGGGACAGACAGATGATAGCGAACCCCCCGTTCAAAAGCTAGCAGCAATATAGGCCAGACAGCCAGACAGATAATTTAGATAGGTAGCCAGCATCACCAGCGAGCCTTGTCTCCCAACTCACTCAACCAGGGAGAGAATTCAGTTCCCTTTCTCCCTGCAGATGGGCTAGGCTGGCTAGGGTAGACGAGCTTTGCCACAACCTCCCTCATTCATTAAACTCATCCCATCCATCCACTTCCCATCCATCCGGCTCATTGCTGGTCCCGCTGGTCGCCGCCGCCCCAGTCAATCTCCTGCTGCAGCACGATGCTGTACACGCTCGCCTTGAGCAGAGTAAACACCAGACTAGTCTTGCGCTCGAGCTCGCGCAGGCCGTCGAGGATCTCGCTTGTCGGCGCACTGGCGAGGTTATCTAGGATCGAGGCGAGCTGTGGTGGGTGTTAGTAAGTTAATAAGTAAGTAAACGTGCTTTGTGTAAGCTTGCTGTTTGGTGGCTATGATTGTTTTGAGTGTTGTTTTCTTATCCCTTGGACGCTGTTTGGTTATGTGCTAGAATATAAATACGGGACCGACCCACCTTCTTCATGTTCTCGGCCAGCCGCTCGTACTCCTCGAGAACCTCCTGCTCGAGCGGCGAGAGCTCGGGCGGGGTGGAGAGCAGGGCGTTGGAGGGTGCCGAATCCATTTTTCGGCGGTTTGTTATAGCTAGCGCGCAGCAGCTCTCAAAATATATTGAGTTGTTTTCGTGGGCGGGATTGTGGTGGTTGTCAACCCCCTCCCCAAACAGAGCTTCAGTGTGTACAAGTGAGTGCGTCGCGGTTGGATCGCGGGCGCGGTTGGTTGATGGACGGTCGTGGTGGGGTTGATAAGATAAGATCTTCTGGAATAGACCCTAACCCTGGGGGAACTACGCAATGCCCGAGGAGTTCGCACAAAGACGAGTTACGTCCCTGTCTTCATTGTTTATAATGTGGTCTGGGATAACATATAGTCGCTAGCAATTTCAGGATATTCCTTT
Source organism: Cercophora scortea (assembly GCA_033439705.1). Lineage (NCBI taxonomy): Eukaryota > Fungi > Ascomycota > Sordariomycetes > Sordariales > Lasiosphaeriaceae > Cercophora > Cercophora scortea. Next base: position 1,741,245 of record JAUEPO010000005.1, on the reverse strand, counting down.
GCAATCCGAAGCTGAAATGTATTCTCATATATGTATGGGTTGCCCGAAGGGCCCTGGCAGATGCAAAGCAGCGAGAGCATGGAGTTCTTGCTTGTATCCATGCCCGCAAAGTAGCTGTGATGTTTCTTCCTTCGTACTACCGCATATGGCTGGACTAGCCCTTTGGGTTGTGGGTGCTAGGAGTCCCCTGAATGATGTAGAATGCAGGGCGTGGAGCACCTCAGTCCACCCCCCAGCGGCATCAATGATTGCCGTGAACTTGAGGGTCTCTATGGCCCCATGGCTCAACATGAGCACTTGCTTCTTCCCTGTCGTCGGTATTTGAGCTATGATCCTCTCTAATATAGAGAAGAGCCTCGTCCTCCTCCTCACTTGGCCAGCGGATTCGCATGTATCGTGACCCTCTCAATCTTGACGGGCTCCGTTGGCCTGCCCTTCTTGTCGACCTCGAGCGCTTCAATCTTGGCCAACGTTGCCAGACTGTCGTCGCCCAGCAGCTTGCCAAAGACGGTGTTCAGGCCGTCGAGATGGGGCGCCTTCTCGAAGAGGATGAAGAACTGGCTGCCGTTGGTGCCGGGGCCCTTGTTGGCCATGCTCAAGATGCCGCGCTCATGGTGGCGCAACGTTGGACGGATTTCGTCCTCGAAGGAGGGGCCGTAGATGGAACGACCGCCCTTGGGATTGTCGGGCGGCGACGGGTGGGCGGGCGCGCCGGTCTGCACCATGAAGCCGGGGATTACGCGGTGGAAAGGGGATTCATTGTAGTAGTCGGAGGCGCACAGCGCGAGGAAGTTCTGGGAGGGTGAAAATGTCAGCTTTTTTCTTTCTTACTTTCTTTCTTTCTTTTCTCTTGCTCTTTCTTTTCGCAGCGCAATCCATGCACGTACCTCGGCTGTTTTGGGGACGCTCTCGCAAAACACCTCGATCTTGAGATCCCCTAGGGTGGTGTGCAGCGTTACCGACATGACGGGTTGTCCAAATGAAGCGACTCGGGCTTCATTTCCGGATATGAACTACAAAGTCGACGTCACGAATCATGCCGGATCCCCGCCCGGACGACGCGGTTGATCGACGCGCCCGTCTGAGGTGGGTGGTCAAGGGTAATTAAGAGAAGCTTGGACCACTGAGCAGGGAGTCGACCGAGCTAAACAGCCAGCTCCAGTCCGCCCTCCAGGGCTGAGCAGAGCGACTTCAAGTTCCGGTCAAATTCGTCTCCGTTACGGCCTTGCCCAGCAGAGTCGATTTGAAATCTTACGTCATGGACCGGAGAGGTACGCAACGTCTGAGCTATTATAATATTTCGAGGTTGTTCGAGACTTTAGGACATGTTTTACTGCTGAGGTCCGGCGGAGCTTACCTTGAATCCAGCCATCCAACCCCACTGTGTAACCTGTTGATTGGAGGTCGATCATCCCGAGGCTCTGGCTACACTGCGTGAAGCTGGAAACTCGCATCGAGACATACGAGGTATCTATGCGGTGGTATATGACTTCCTACGGCCATGTGCACCCGTGTATTTGGGATTTAAACCTTGCCGTGGGATACTTCTCTTTAGTGTCAACGTATTGGAGGGTTTTGGTTTGGGTTCATTAGTGTTGAAGCCGGGCATGCAGGAACCACAAACCATTCGGTGTTTGTGGGGTTAAATCCGCCATCGAGAAACGGCGAGGACTGCGAACCTTTCATGCATTCGCCGTCAGCAGTTCATTGTCTTACAGGTTAGCAGGTCCAGCAGTTGCTTATAAAACAATCAGGTAGCGATTGCTGTCTGATATATCTCCGCCGTGAGCCTGTCAGCGGCTCCCCACCAGCCGCAGCCAAGGCCCCTGCTAACCCGTAGAGGCGCATCATCCATGAGGCTGTGGTGCCAAGCCAGGGTACCCTTGAAAGGTGGAGTCGAAGCACACACACTTGTCCGTTTCAATGGCTCCAGTCAACAGCCCCAAAGACAATTCCCCATCACGCCAGCCCAGCTTAGAGTTTCAACGACAGCAAGCAACAAGAAACAAGCCTTGGTCCTTGACAGCAAATCCGACCGTCGTCACGGTGAAAACTTCTAGTGTACCCGCCACGGAGGTTTTGGGCTGTTTTTAGGACCGGTGGTAAGGTGCCCATCAATTCCATATTCAGACCGTCGTACCTTTGTTGTACCTCGGGTCCTTGTTTAGTTCGAAAAGTGCCAGCGAAGCTACCTTGCCGATTGGACTGAGAACGAGGGCCGATCCGATACCCAGCAACCCAAGCACCTCAAGCCAGCCCTGCGAGAACGACTTGAGAGCACACGCAAGCCATGAAGACCCATAATTATCATTTGTTTTTGTTGTTGACCCGTTGCCCGTATGCCTCGACACTTAATAAGGCCGAGGTGATGCAAACTTCCTTGGTGCTGCTGTCACCGCTGTATTGTATCCCCGTATGTTCTGTCGAGTGGGAAGGTGTATGCAGTAAGCTAGAAGCTGCAAGCAACGTGGAAAGCACCTGCATTATGTAAACCAGAAACAAAGACGATCAGCTCAGTTCAAAGCAAAGCTGGAAGGCGCGATAGTACCCGATCACACCTAATTCTAGTGAAGCAAGGCACATGAGGAAGGAACCTCCACTGGAAGGTAAGGACGTATGAGGGTTTCTCGATGCCCAGGTTCGGCACGGAGCTGATGTGCTTTAAATGTTGGAACCGGCGGGAGAGGTGTGAATAATGAACCCCACGGCGGTTCTGCGGGACCTTGGATTCGATTAGATCACCCCTACCACCCGTCACATTGAGCCCATCCCACATCCCCGTTTCCCCATCACCCAGAGACTGGGCAGACCCCTTTGAGCCGCCCTGTTGACGCTTGACGCTGCCCGTTGCCCGCTGTCCACCCGCTGCGGCTACTGGGCACCCATACCCACCATCACCGACAGGCAGCACCTTTTCGTACTATTCGATCAATCCCGTCCCCCATCCCCATGCAGCCAAGTCGGCCATTCACTGTTCAATCCACGGGCGATGGAAAGCCCGTTCACCTCATCTCAGCATTACCAAACCCACAAAACCCTCCATACCTTACCTTGACCGCAGGTACCTACCAAGACAGTACTGTAGACCTCACATCACGACGACGACGACCCGCCTCAATCGCGAGCACTGGCGCCCCTCCTCCGACAGGAATGCCCTGCGACCAACAAGGCCTCCGTCTCTTATCGATACAGCTCTCGCGATCGCCAGGGACTCTGTGCAGGATCCGGGCCCGTCCCTGCGACCTCGCCTCGATACCTCGCCGTACCTACCCCTCACCTACCTCAGGTCCAGGTCCAGGTCCTGGCGCACGTCAAGTTTGTCGACAACCAGCCTGCACGCACGCACCCACACTCACCACCTCCGACCACCCACACGCCCGCACCCACGCCCGCGCCCGCGCAGATCGCAACCCGCACCACGCCTTCTCCTCCCTCTCAGCTCAGCCCTCAGCTGTGACGCGGCGAGGCCCGTCTGCGAGACCTTCATGAACGGAGAAGGCCGTGCCGCCCGCTCTCGACACGACAACATCCCCACGCCGTTTCCATTGAGCACCCCGTCTATGCACATCCCGGCGCCGACAGCAGGATGAATGCGTCAAACGCTCCTGCAACCGTGAGGATATCGGGCCCGCCAAACAGCAATTTCCTGGTGGGCTATCCTGGCATATCTGCAACCCTGGTGAGTCCAGTCAAGTCGAGCCGAGTCCCTCAGAGCTTCTCTGGCTGCTTGATTCCTGTCGCAAGACGGCGGCAGCGTGCGCATCGCGCCTGCACTGCCCCGGGCATATCCGTGTGGCATACCAGTGTCGATATCGTTGCTGACAGCGTCGCTCGCCCATTTCCAGCCCAGGATAGTTGGAAAGGTTGAGATCCGGCCCGGGGCTGGCTACTCTGCACCAGTAAATGTGTCCATGGTGCGCATCTCACTGCAGCGCCGCGAGACAATACATCCAGCCGCCGAGAATGTTGCGAAACGGCACCTCGGTACACCGCGACGCGAGACGGTCGATCTGGTGGGGAAGGAGATGCTGCTCTTCCGATGCGTATCGGGCAGGGAGGCTGATAGCGTCATCGCAATGGACCTGCCATTCCAAATATTCATCCCCTTCGGCCGCGGCGGTGAAGAGACCAACAGAAGAATTCCTCCTGCAAGCCTGCAGCTGCCCAGCCGGATCGCCGAAACGTACTATGAGCTCGTCGTCACCGTTCAGCAAGGCCAGAGCGCCCAGAACCGATACACCTTCCCGATCCCGCTACAACGATACGATACACTCTCGACCTTTGGCATGTACAACCGCCCCGAGAGCAGGGTCGTGACAGCAGACAACATAGTCACGCTGGGCATATCCCTCCCGAGATGGAGCTATGGTCCGCTAGACCCCATCACCGTATATATAAAACTCGCCCCGAATCCGGACCTGGTCGCCAAAGCGAAAAAGGTCACGATCCAAAAGATAACGCTCTCCATCGAAGAGGAGATTACATTCAACCCAGAAGGAGACGAGCCTACCAAGAAGGTCAACAAGATCGCAAAACACACACAACAAGTAGGCGCAAAAATGCCTGAAGCCGGATACGTCACCAATCTGGGTTTAGTGTTTCCCGCGCGAGACCAAAGGGACCCGGACGGCATCATCAAACGAGGGAAACCAGGATTTCCCATGTATGAGATAGCAAGCTTTACAACGACGTCGACACTTTACAAGATCGAGTTCTTCTTAAGCATAAAAGTAGGCTCTCCACAGCAACGCAACCTTGCCAGCGAGGCACATGGTGGATCATCATGGAAGTTGCTAACAAGTTCCACAGGCACATATGACCTCGGCCCGTGACATCACCCTGCGGCAACCAATCGTAATATGCCCCATGGACCAGCAAGCCTGCAAGGAGGAGATGGACGCCATAGAACAAGCAGCAAAGGACGCCTCCATGGTTGATGTCAATAACCCAGTCCTCCCGGAGCGCACCATCATCTATGCCAGCGAAAGAGAAGCGATACGGCACCTGGGGCTTTGCGAGGTCGGAGGTGTCAAGAAGATGCTCATCGAATAACATGACGACCCACAACTAAAGAACCCTCGGCATAAAATGGAGAGATAGGAAGAAGCGGTATGCAAGCAAGCAACCCGTCGGAGATGAAGCTCGGCGCAACTCGTCGTACCTGGCCACACGATCGAACCGCGCCGCAGACCACCGTCCGGAGCGCTTCAAGCCGATGCGAGACATGTCGGCGACCATGTTATGTCCCGCTTCCGAGCAGAGGAGACCTGGACGCGTGACTGGGGGGGGGACCATTGACGAGCAGCATGACCGAGCGAAACTGTATTGCAGTCTTCAACTCCTCGTGGGTCACGACTTGTGATTGAGGTTACAAGCTCAGCGATTCCCGTCCGATTCCATCTCAACGAGAGCAGACACATGTGCAAACAAGCCGACCGCATGCTTCGGACCCAGGGAGACCGGCCAATGACCCTCTCTTCGCCCCCCTATCCGCCCTCCCCGTCCACCTCGACCGTGGATACCTGCCAAAACCCCGACCCCATCGACCCAACTACCCGTCCCTCCTCCCCGCCCCTCCGTCAACACCGACGTTGATGTGAGAGCGAGACATCGAGCTCGCCCCAGAACGACCTTACGACTTGGATAACGAGAAGGCCCGCGGCTTGAACACCGCCGCTTCCATGCCTTTTTTACACAGTTTAATACCTTACCTATATGTTCTATTTATTCTTTTGGAGGCAATACAACCGGTTGATGGGCTCCTTATCTCCTACCAACCAGAAGAGGAAGAGGAGAGGAGAGGAGTGAAGCAACCTGGTTTTCCTGATTTCCCTGGCGCAAAGACATGTATACCGAGCAGCGAGAAGGGAGCCTTCCCTCGTTTTTGATTCGGCAAATTCTGTGTGGATGTTTTTTTTCTCATAACTTCCATTTTTGTCACAAATGATTTTTCTTGTTTCAATTGGGAAGAGGAAATCTTTCGCGGATGTGGGAATGGGAGATATGTTCGGAAGGGGAAATAGGGCTGGGCTCGGGGGACTGGGCTGGGATACTGGGCTGGGCTGGGTGGAGCGGCATGGTGCTTGATTATAATGAGCCATATGAATTTTGTATTCCGGCCGGCGTTTGGTCTCATCACCTCCGGGGTGGCAGGGCGCCGCCGTTGAGGATGGGAACATTTGGTTGGAGCGGCGAGGCTTGGGATTTCGATGGAATGGGTCGGGGAAGGTATATATATATATATATATATCTTTGGATCTACCTAGCCCCCTTACCTTACTTATGTGAGAAGAGGCGGGAGGGACGAAGGCATTGGGGTTATCTGCTGCCTTGCCTTGCCCGGTATTGGGGATACAGGGAACGAGTTGGATACCCGGGTAGTGTAGCCGCTCCAGCTTTGTGGGAAGAACAGGAGATTGGAGCGGATACATGCATGCATGCATCTATCAACAATTCCTCTGCACGATATCAAAATCAGTGTACTGAATAAAACTTGATATTGTCATGTGACAAAAAACAGATAAGTGATAATTGACTAGCAAGTCAATCACCATTTTACGTCCGCCTACTATTATACATCGTGATATTTATTGTTGGAACCAATTGGGGGGGTCCAACGGGTTGGTTGTGTTAACGCACCAAGGAAAGCAGGCTCTCCATAAACTACCAGGTACCTTATACAAAAGGGGCTCCTCGCCCTCCTCATATGTCTATGTAGATCGCGATGAAGCAACCATCTTTTCGCCATCTCTTTAGTGACGCTATCAACAGATATAACCAACCTATCAACCCAACTCTACCTACCTACCCACACCAACCTATGTACCACGCACCCAGACCGTTAGTTAGTAGGATATATCCCAATAACCTGAATGAGAAAGACATCTCTGCGTCGTCGTAAGAGCCCCCAAGATATTCTCTCGGGCAGTTCATAATATACACCAAGAAGCAGACCAGACAGACATGGCATTCTTAAGCCAGCAAGGTTAGTTATTAACCTCTCTCATCACGCTTATTAGCCCAGCTATGTATGTTAAAATTGTCATATTTGTTATTCTTTGTTTGTTTTGTGTATCTTCGTCTTTTCTTTCCGCATTCCATCCATCGTACACACGCTCTGCCATAACCAAGCAAACCAGACCGACCCTGCGTGCTCTTTCTCTATACCCAGCTATCCTATCTATATTTTCTTTTTTATCAATGGTATCAAATGCAACCCTCCCTCTCTGTCCACCTGCCCCTTTCCCCCCAAAGACACGTAACTACCGTTGTATGCATATGTATAGTTATATTTATACATGGTGGTTGTTTACTTTACCTGGGATGCGGGAACTCGTCCTCCAGCTGCAGCCTCACGCCAACATTCATGCTAATCAGCTCCTGCACGAGCAGCTTGGCGGCATACGGCATCGTCATCTTTGTGACCTGCCTCGTGCTCTTGCACGTGCCGCAGTAGCCCTTGTAGCCGAACAGGCCGCACTGCTCGCAGATGTCGATGGATGTGGCGTCGGACGAGATCATGAGGCGCTCGAGCAGCAGCTGGGAGGCGCCGTAGGCGATCAGACAGTCGCGTTCCATTTCTCCCAGACGCAGACCGCCGTCGCGCGAGCGGCCCTCGGTCGGCTGGCGGGTCAGGATGGCCTTGGGGCCGCGCGAGCGCGAGTGCATCTTGTCCTGGACCATGTGCTTGAGGCGCTGGTAGAAGATGGGCCCGTTGAAGATGTAAGCCTCGAGGGGCTCGCCCGTGATGCCCGAGGTGAAGTAGTCCTTGCCTTCCCAGGAGAAGCCGTGTTCGACGAGGACCTTGCCCATCTCCTCGACCGGGTGGGAGCGGAAGGCGTCGCCGAAGCCGTACTCGGGCCGTCCGTGGACGATGGAGGCTTTGCCCGTCAGGCACTCGAAGAGCTTGCCGACTGTCATGCGGGAGGGGAAACCGTGGGGGTTCATGATGATGTCGGGGACGAGGCCGCTGTCGGCGAAGGGCATGTCTTCCTGGTCGACGATGATGCCGACGACACCCTTCTGACCGTGGCGAGAAGAGAACTTGTCACCGAGCTCGGGACGACGCGTCTGTCTGGTCCGGACCTTGACGACCGGGTGGTGTTTTTCGTTCTCCGAGATCATGACCCGGTCGATGTAAGCATGGTCGTAGATTTTGTAGTTGACCGAGGCATCACGGAAGTCATCCGGGCCTCGGTCGGAGCCTATGCCGGTCGAGGATTGGTCCAGCGGTGTCTCTTTGTGGATCATGGTCTCTCCTGAGTGAACCCGCTCACCAACCATGGCCAGACCATCCTGGTCGAGAACGTTGTGCTTGGTTATCCGATAGCCATCCTCGTCCTTGTCCACGCCTCCCAGCTTATCCGAACGCCCGTTAGGGTACTTCTGCATCTCGGCGGTGTACTTGCGGAATACTTGGCAACGGCCAAAGCCACGATCTACGGATGCTTTGTTCAAAACAAGGGCGTCCTCGATATCGTAGCCAGAGAAGGACATGACGACGACGGTAGCGTTCTGCCCCGCCGGGAGCTTGTCGTAGTGGACAAGCTGGATTGTCTTGGTGATGACCATGGGCCGCTGTGGATAGACGAGAGTATAGAGGAGAGTATCTATCCGGTTCTGCTGGTTGTATGCGATGGCGCCGACGGCTTGCTTGCCCATGGCACATTGGTAAGTATTACGGGGGGATTGGTTGTGATGGGGGAATGGAATCAGGCCGGCAACTGCTCCGAGGATGGTGAATGGTTCGATCTCCAGATGGGTTGTGCTTTGGCGAATATCCGTCTCATAAAGGGCTACTAATGTGTCATTTTCCTCGTTGACGTCGAGGTATTCGACAATGCCGTGCGTCAAAAAGTCATCGAAAGTCGCCTTGCCGAGCTGAAGGAGTTTTAAATGTTCGGGTTTGAGCCTCGACTTCCCGTCGCGCACGATAATATATGGCCGACAGATGCGTCCTTCGTCGGTAGCAATGTGTACGGCGGCAAAGTGGCTGTTGAGGTGGATGCTCACAAAGGGAGATATCCAGCCGCGACGGCGCATTTTCCTGAATTTTGCGGCAAAGCGCTTGGGGTACCGGGTCAACGCAAAGGGTGTACCGTTGAGGTAGATCATGTATGATCCTTCCCTGTGCATCTCGGTTCCGGTGAAGTTTCGGATGGGCTCGACTCCGGGTTCGACGCTGAAGATCCATTTCTTAACCGGGCCCTCCTCGATGTTCGTTGTGATGTGTGTCATCAAGGCCAAATTCTTGACCAAACCGCAGGCTTCTCCTTCTGGTGTATCAGAGGTGCACAACATTCCCCACTGCGAAGGCTGAAGGGCTCTGGGACCCGAGACCTTTCTCGTCTTCTCGAACTGACTGCTGATACGCGTCATCATCCCCAGGGCGGCAATGTAGCTCAATCTGCTCAACACATGGGTCACGCCGGCTCTGTTCATGTTGAACCGTTTTACGCTCCAGTTTCCGCTCTGGATGGCCCGGTTCACACCCATGGTGATGAAGGCGCCTTGGCCGGTAATGGGGCCAATTGGGTCGTAGGCGGATGTGCGGTTGGGCTTCTTGAAGAAATACTCCATATTTGACTTCACGTCGCTGACAAACTTCTTGAAAAGATCCTCAAAGAGCAGCGACAGGAGCTGTCCAGCCAGTTCCAATCTCTTGTTTCCGACGAAATCGCGGTCGTCGACGAGTTTTGGGTTGTGGACCGCCATCAGTACACGGCGCACCATCATGGCAATGTAAATGGCCTTGGGGTAGAAGTCGAGGCCGTCGATGGTAAGATGGGCAATGACGATATTCGCCAGAGCATCGAGGCCTTCCTCCACGGCGCTCCGTCGGGGTGCCTGGTTGAAGGACCTATTCCTGGGGCCGCCCATCTTCACTCTCGCACCGACGTATTCCAGAGCTTGCTGCTGGGTGTAGACGCCGGCCTTGGACGCGTCGTCGAAGTTGATCAGGAAGTCGTCCTGGTACCGTGCATCGCCACCGGTGACGAGTTCCATGATCTCGTAGTCTGACATGCCGCCAAGAGCCTTGAGGATAATGACGATGGGGATGGCTTCCACGAGCACGTTGTGCTGCAAGGTGATGCGCTCCTTTTTGAGCACCACGTATGTCTTGGACTTCCTCTCGTGTGTGGAACTGGTAACCGAGGCCATGACGCCGCCAGTCTTCTCTTCTGCTTCAACAATGACTCGGTTCTTGCTGAGCTGCTCCTGGATGAGGATGACCTTCTCGGTTCCGTTGACGATAAAGTAGCCGCCGGGGTCGAGGGGACACTCGTTCATGACCTCCATCTCTGCATTGTTGGCGCCGGCCAGGTAGCACTTTGCGCTCTTGAGCATGACGGGCAGGCGGCAGAGGGGCACATCCTTGCGTATGATCTTCTTCTTGTCGCGCGAGTAGACGACATCGACAACGACGGGGGCGGCGTAGGTCAGGTCGCGGAGGCGACACTCTTGAGGCGTGACTTCGTTGCGCGCCTTGAAGTCACTAAAGTCATTGCGTGTTGGTCGTCCGACACGGATGTCGGTGAACTCGAGCCAGAAGTTTTCCTCTTGGTCGCTCTTGATGATGCGGTTGGTCTTGACGATGTCCTGGATCTCTTTGTTGACGAAGAAGTTGTACGAGTCGATGTGCTGCTTGACGAGTCCCTTGACCTTGAGGAAGGCGGGTAAGAGCTGGTATTTGTCGTCTTTGGTCGAGATGGGGTCCGTCAGCCTCTTGCCGTTGTAGAAGGGCTCGAGGAGGGCCTCGAAGCCGTCGTCTAATGGCGCCATCCTAGTCGCCGTGGCCGTTGCCGTCGCAATCGCAATCGCAATCGCAATCGCAGCACCGCGCGTGCCTTGTGCTGTCCTGTCTGCTGGGGGCCAAGCAGACGTGTCGTGTGAATTGATTGATCGGAGCCAGGAATTATTTTTGGGGCCCCGCGTCGCCGAAATGCGATAAGGAGCCGATAAGAAACAATCATCCGCCGTTAATTGAGTCAGAGGTGGGGGACGACGAAACGGGCAACAGCCCCTCCCATCGCCGGTTTACCCATCAAGTCACCGCATCACAGGCACAACTTTTGTATGGTTTGGGATATCAAGGTGTGTGCATTCTTCACCTGTTCCTCAAACCTGGCAAAGTTCGAGCTCGAAAAAATTGAAATAAATAAAGAAGATAAAGCAAATACACTTCAGTTTGAGTGTCTCAAGTATCACTCACTATTTACATTATTAGGTAAGCATCTCGACCCGGTAAAGCTTCCGGTATTGTGGGAATGGAGACGGCAAGCACTTGAGACGCCCCTCCTCGTCATTTCTTCTTGACCTACCTATGCGTGTAGGCGGCCACAACACAAGGCTGCGCACCTCAAGAACCGACGCAATGCGAAGCGGACCTGGACTCTGTAGTGACATGTCGTTTCCGTGCCGCAGGACCTACAGGTGGGTATGTACAAATAATTAAAAAAGGTTATCCTAGCTCCCCAGGAAGGCAGAGGCAGAAGAGAGACATGCATTGCACATGCAAGTGATGGGGATGGCTGGGCGGGCACTGACGGGACTGCCGCCGCCCGTCGGTCCAAGGTTCGAAAATTGAGTCCTTGACTGGTTCCAATCCCAACCCCGAGCTCGTAATCTTGACCGCGCAAACATGCAATTGCATCCGGCGCATTTGCATCTGCATCTGCATTTGATGTGCTGGCGACTTTTTGCGCGCGGGAAGCTCTCTCGAGGAGGAGGGGCAGACAGAAAGGTGAAGAGGGGAAACAACTCGAAATAGCATCATGATCCATAAGGGATCCATGCCCATACCATGTCCTGCCCCTCTCTTCCCCCTCCTTGGTTTGGATCTGCGACAAGGCTAAAAACGGGGTTCGCAAAGATCACGGACCCTGGCTAGAGGAAAACTAAAAAGTCTTTATCTCGATATACGTACATGTGGATTCTGATTAGATGTCTCTATGAGTAACAATGTTTTCCCGGACAAAACAAACCATAATTGTTGAGGTCCGGTAGTGTTCGCTCTCTCTCTCTCTCTCTCTCTCTCTCTCTCTCTCTCTCTCTCTCTCTCTCTCTCCCCACTGGCTAAGAATCTGATGTAACGATTTTTCTCAAGAAAAAAGCCATTTTTACAAAACCTTCCCCCCGTTCTCGGCACCGTGGAGTTGACCTGTTCGTTCGCTCGCGATGTCGTAATTTGTAGGATACCGCCGGAGCTTGTGTTTCACGAACAAGCGCGATACATCGGTTGAGATGTTTTGTACCACCACCTACCACAGTAGACGGGGGCTGGCCTGTGGATTGATTATCACCGCCAGGAAACACAATAATTTCGATTGCGGTTTCGTTGTTCACAATTGGGTCTGGAAAGGTAACCCGGGTTGAAATTCGCCTCCGACTCCCATCCGTTCTCAGAGATCGTCTGTCCTCTGGCCATTCGACTCGGTTCACCGACTTTCAGCAATGTCAAGCAGTGGGTATGGAAGGCACGAGTGTGGGGTTGATGAGGCTGACGTAGGTAAAAAGGTAGGTACGGGATAGGTAGGAACCCCTCATTGTGCCTTCCTGAGTGACAGCTCATGTCTGGTTGGCTGTGTGGGGGAAGGATACACGGTACACTCATCTAGACTTGCCGCAACGCAACGCAACGCAACGCAACGCAACGCGGTGCATCGCATCGCATCGCATCGCATCGAGACCTGACGCACCTGCTAGGACTCGCGTGCTTCGCTCCAGTACCTCAGGTGGCTCACAAGGAGACCTATCCGGATTGCCACCCAGAGACAATATTCGGTGCTTTCTTTTTTTGGTGTCTTCGGACGTGGTATCCTACACCTAGGTTGCCCCACGGTCTGTGGTCGTTTCCGTCCTCTTTTCTTTTTCTTTGACGACACCGCGATGATCCCTAACCAAAGGCGCCGGCCTATGTAGGTGTACCTACTATACTAACTACGCCGCACCGTCTTGTGTGCCGCTGACGTGCGGAGATGTTCCGAGCTTTTGTTTTGAAGCTTTCATCCCATTGTCGGGCAGATGTGGTGGGGCGGCACATTTCTTCTCTCCCCTCCCCTGCCACCCCCCATCTCAGACCGGCCTTTTTGTGTGGGAGCACGAAAGTCCGTGGAGAGACTCGAGATTGGTCAAGATGTGGGAAAGGGGGCAAGCGGCTTCAAGACTCGACTCCTCGAGTCTCGAGAGCTTAGCGCGCTAACTCTCCACAATTGGTTGTCGAGCGGGAACTTGGACCAGGACCTCGATCAAAAAAAGGCATCCCTGCATGAAGGGGTTGGGCGACTTGTTGCCAACGTCGCCATCGTCCTAATCCTCGCAAGGGAGCTCCGCAGCAGGGGCAAGCCTGGCTGGAAAGGGTAGGTAGCCGCCCTTTTCGGTGGGGATGCGAGACCAGGGAGACGTGAGCGCACGCGGCGGCGGCGGCGCCATCCTTCATCCTCCAAGGAACAAAGAAGAAGGAAATTCAGATCTCTCCCATGTCTTCTGGAAGTCGGTGTGAAAGAAACCAGGCACGAAATCTAGGATCCTGGGCAAGGCACCGGACGCGAAAGGTACAACAAACGAGGCACAACCTGACAGAAACGCTAGCCGCGCTCGAAGTCGCGAACATGGAGTTCCCATGGCTGTGGTCTCGACGTTTATGTGAAGAGGGCCGGTTAAATGCAGTTGCAGCTGGCGGGCGGTCCTAGCTCCTCTCTCGCACATTTCCCCCCTCCAAATCCCATGAGGTACCTATACGTACAATATGGGCGGTAGGCGGCTAGACTATGGGTTAGGAAGCCCCCATGCTTTCTCCTCCGCAATGTCGCCATCTGCCTTGTGTCGAAATCACTTCTCATATGCGCCATCAGCGTTATTACTGTCCCCTCGTGTCCGCCACAATACCATAAAGGCGTCCCTGCAGCGGCTGATGGCTGGCATTTGCAAAATGTTTTGTGGTCTTTGTGTGCGGCTTCGGGACAGGGACAGGGACATGGTCATGGACATCAGGGACAAGGACAGCACAGGAGAATGACGAGGGCCGGATCCGAGAGCCCAACTAGTTTCAACGGATGGCCCATGGACGACTTACATGACCAAACCGCCCTTTGACGGCCGAGCTGATGGACTTTCTTGGACGCCACCAGAAAGCCGATCTGCGGGAGAGCGAGACACACACGCGCACACACGCACACACATCACAGTTGGTCTATCTGTATTGGATGACTTCCCGTCCGGAGCACACACAGTACAGACAGTTTCTAGAGTTACTGTATTCGCCATGACTTAGTACTCAAAGACTAAGCTTTCTGAAGACAGGTTGTTGTGTGAGAGCTGCGAGCAAAATACCATGCTTGCGAGAGAAGGCGAAGTTCCTTAGAACTTGTATCGGTGAAGAACAAATTATACACGGAAAGTCCAGTCCATGGCAACAGGGGGCGGCTGGCAAAACCTGGGGAACTCTCTCGTGGCCTTGCATGCCCGTCTCGCGGCGTCGTAGTTGAACCACCCACGTCGAGGTCGCTGCCTTTGCCTGCGTTCTACACCGCTGCTTTTTTTTTTCTTTCTCTTTCTCTTTGCATTTCCCCTTTCCAAAAGCCCCCTAATATACAGGGAGGCGAATCCAGGTGAACCGGGAATCAGTCGACGTCAAACGTGTAAGGTCAGGTGAATAGGGCTTTATTCGTGGGCAATTGGCACACGTTCGCCTGCAGACACTAAGGGTTCGGGGTAGGTACCTGGCCTTGGATGCATTGCCGGGGACCTTACCGTACAGGAGACCTGGTAATGATAGGTGGTTCGACCTGCTACTGTCTGCCGGTTCTGGGTGCATGCATCAAGGTGAGGCGAGCAGGAAGGGAGGCACACACCTCATAGGAGTGTCAGGACGCAAGGTGCATATAAGTCGGGAAGGCGAGCTTTATTCTATAGGTACCTAGGTAGCTTTGAGAATCAATATTGTCGTAGAGGGCGCAAGGTGTGAGAATAAATGTTGAGCATTTCATGGCCAACAGGGTCTGGAACAACCTATACACTAGGATCGCGCAGTCCAATAAACACAGTACCTTACCTTGGTGTACCGTGCCGAAATACGGTTTGTGTTCCAGGTTCCAGTTGTCGGGCTGTTTCCATCTGTTTGTGGAAACTCGAATCCACGCCAGCAGCCCGCAGTTGCAGCAAGGAAAGAAAAAAAGCCCCATGCCAGCCCAATGCCCCCAATCGCAGCAGCTTGGAGTGGGGACGTTTTAGCGCAGGTCGAAGCACAGTCTGCTACCCTTTGGTGCCCTGCCCGCCCAAGAAAGCATTGGCTGCGTTTCTGCCGTGAGGTGGGTGGGCTCGCCATCCCATGGAACACGGGTCCCCGTCTCGCTGCTGCCAGGGCCCACGGGCGGCCCACGGCTCACGGCCCAGGGCTGGGTGGGTGACTTCAGGTGCCACTGCCAGGCGTGCGTGCTGGAAACCTCCACCACCCAAGACTGGGACCTGACGCCGTTTCCGCTCCCTTCCTCACCCACGCTCTTTTCTAGTACTGATTTCGACCTTTTTGCTGCTGCTCCTGGTCTCCAGGGCGCATCGTGTGCCAACAGACTTGTATCCAAAAGGTCAGTCGCATCGACATGTTTCTCTTTGATCGTCCGAGTTGCCAGAGCTCTAGAGCCCGTCCCAGCGCCCGTTCCCGTCTCGTCACAGCTCGCCAGCGCTGATGGAGCTTTGGGGTCCTCGTCACCCATCGTCCTCGCCTTGCCTTGCCTTGCCCCGTCTCGAGCCGTGTCCACCCAGAGCTTGAGATGTCGCCCGTTGACCCAGCGGCAGCGGAAGTGGAAGCAGCAAAGAAGCAGCTACTTCAGCGCTGCGTGCGCTTGTTGGGCCAGACTGGTTGAGGCGGCGGCGGCAATGGCAATGGCAATGGCAATGGCAGCACAATGCTGGCTGGATGCCTTGCCTACCTACATCAAGACAGCATCGCATCCCCCCTGCGCGTGCTCTGGACCCAGCTTCTGCCCCAGCCTCCACTTCGGCCTCCCTTCCCCTCCCCCCTCCCCTCTCTCCCCTCCCATTGCCACTGCTAGCCTGTCCTCAATGCCAAACCTCCAGCCCGCTGCATGGACGAGATTGTTGACTGGATGGTGCCGACAGACGTATAGACGAAGAGACCGACGACCAATTCGCCCCTTGTATAAAAGTGTGTTGTTCTAGCAAGAGAAAAAGATGGACGATTTCTTCCGATCCCAGCAGAGCCCTCGAGGCGAGGCGCAGATGAGTTCCACCTCGACCTTTGTCACGACTCCTCGCAATGGACCAATGCTGCCGCGCCGCTTCACCACCGACTCTGGCCGTGTACCAACCCTATCATCGATTACTGCCGGCGCCGCCCAGCGCGGCCCCGAGTCTCAAGATTTCTCTGTCTCTGCAACCACGGTATGTTCCTGCCGGGGAGAGGGAGGAGGGGAGACGGACCAGCTTGCCCGAGGCTCTTGAACGATGCGTTCTTGTCTCGTTGCGCGGAATGTGCCCATGAGCCATGCTGACTTTGGCCATGATCATAGACGTTGCATAAAGTTCAATTGGTATGTTGCTCTTTGCTGTTTCGTGTTGTTTTGACGTGCGGCCCTGTGTTCTCGCCCAGGCTCGAGAGTCTCGTTGGCTGACCTCATGGCCCTCGCGGCTGCGGTAACTACAGCTGGAGAAGAAAAGGATGGAATATGAGCGTCTCCGCGAGCATAAGCGGCGCTTCGAGGCCGAGATCCATAAGCTGGATGCCCAGCAGCGCATGGACGAGCGAGACCTCCAGCTGCTGCAGGAAGAGTTGAGCACAGGTAGATTTGCCGGGCATCAGTCCGAGCCGACCACACCCCCGGAGTTTCGCGAGTCGTCTTCGGGCTTTCCCACCATGTTTTCGAGGCCAAACCGGTATTCGACCTCGAGCTTGACCTCCCCACCGGGCTTGTTCAATCGACCTGGCCGGTCGGGCTCGCAGCTTGTTTCGCCACAGTCTGGCATTATACAATCCCGATTCGGTTTCGACGACCAAATCCCGTCACGTTCCGTCCCAGGGTCGCGAAGAAACAGTGACGAGGACGAAAAGGAGGAGGCGGTTCGCCAAGATCCGACGAGCCACCGCTCAACAAACGCGTAAGTGCTCCAAGTTCAGATGATTGTGATTTGCTTTTTCCCGTGAGCGGCCCACCACTTGCACCTCAGAAGCCTTGAAGTGAGTGGTGAGGTATTAGGCTTCAATTGCTCTGTTGCCTGCCCTGGTTTGGGACTGTGTGGTGCCTTCCCGGACTTCTCCCATTCACTGTTGCTTCGTTTGCGCCTATTGTTCATGTGCTCTATTCTTCGTCCCGAGTTTCAACACATGAGAGTCCGTCCCAACTTTCTTGATAATACCAGATCGTTTGTGGGGTCCTTCCTCGTTTCAACTCGTTCCTGCCCCCTTCTTCTATTTATTCTCCTCCTCCTATCCTTTTCGGCGGGAATTCTTCTACAATAAGCAGGGCAGCCTTGAATCTTTTTTTACCCCCTTTCGTTGCCGTCAATAGGCCTTCAATCACAGTCCTGGTCTCTCAAGTGGGTATAAAGGCTGTGGCTGCTCTTGCGACGCTTGCTCCTGCTTTCCTCCGCTTCATATCTTCGTCCCACTCAGTTTATCTTTCCTGTTGTGTGGGCTCCTGGCCTTCTTTTTGTCATTTTGGCGATCCAATCGCTTCAAGCACCTCCTCACTCTGATATCTCAACTTGCGATCACTCGCAACACCGGTTACCTGCAGAGCACTCAGGTTTCGGCCCAACCAAAGCCTTGCCGACTGACAAGACGCTATTCTAGACTCAATCGGTATTCGATGCCCGTCACTCGCTCTAGGACATACCTGGGCGATATCGGTTTGGAAGACAGCAATAACACCACGGGATTCCTTTTCGGAGACGAGGATTCCAACTCTGGGGAGAATAGAACCACCCCCACGGCCCAGACGAACAGCAGCACTGACGCCTTCCCTACACTTTTTCGACAGCAAGGCTATACATCTATGGTGAGCTTATTTTTGTTTCATTGTTTGCGTTGCGTTGAGCGCGACTTGTGCTTTTGGGTGCCGGCCGCGATCCCTACCCCACGTTTGGCCACACCCCGGCAGCTTGCAGGGCTTGAATAATTTCTGAGAATTGCTTCACATTCACTTTCGCACTCACCTTTCCGTTTGACCCCTTGCCCCACTAATTTTGACTTGTATTGAATTCCCTCTTCCCACCCTCCCCCCTCCCCGAGCAAACTTAAACACCATCCACCTTATTTCTCATCACCCCGAAAAAAATTGCCTTCTCCTTCCTATCCTCCAAATGTAACTCTGCACAAACCAGACTGTATCCCCTAGTTCTTGCCTCAATTTGTCACGAAATATCCCATCCACCAAGTGTTGTTTACCCGGCCTGTTAACACTACTTCATCGAAGCTTTCTGCTTCCTCTGCTGCCCTAGACCTTGCTCATTCCCAGCTCTCCGACCCTGAGACCCCCCCAGGCCCCTCGGACAATTGGAGCAGAATTAACAGGCACCGTCCTCAGCAGAGTATGTCGGCCATCGGCTCAAGCCAACACAACAACGGCACGAGTTCTGTCGGTTCGCCTTCAGAGGTCAGCACCATCGGCAGCCGCCCCGCAAGCATTCGGCACTCACTTGACGGCATGAAGTTCTTCCAGGAGGCTGTGTCTGGCGCTCCCGACGCTTCGCCTTCTTCTGTTGTTTCCCCCCAGACTACCCACATCATGGCGACCCCGCCGAAGCTGCAGCAGTCTTATTCCGCAAACGACATCCCCACCGTGAAGAGCTCGACCGGCTCGTCTACCCTGACCACAAACGCAAACAACCACGCGCAGCAGCATTTCCACAACCACAACGCCAGCCTTGGTCGGATCCCCGCCGGCGCTATGCCTCACCGCCATAGCCGCGAGCTTTCCAGCGATGCTAGCTTGTCTAATGGTCGCGAGAATGGCGGCTACCCTTCCATCAACTCGACGCTGCACGCCAATGCCGCTCCTTTCGGCCCGCCCTCCAGCCAACCCCAGGCTGCTGTCTCGGCCACTCAGGCGGTGAGCTCGCCGACTTCGGGCATGCCTTATCAGTATTTCAACAACGGGGCCGCCTACAACGCACCCCCCAACGCCCCTAACGGAACTGGTGCGGCTGCGTTCAACGCGCTCCCTATGCTGATGCAGAACTTGTCGGTTGCTGGCAACAATCCCTCTGGTCTCTACTCTCCTCAGAGCTATACGGGTTATGGAGCTCTGTACAGCAATACCCCCCGGCAGCCACAGGACAGCCAGGCTCGCGTCATCCAGAACCGTCGTCAGATGGACAGCGAAGCCATGGCTCGGTTCAACAATCTCCCCCTGGAGCAAGTTGGTGGCACCATCTATACTCTGTGCAAAGATCAGCACGGATGCCGTTACCTCCAAAAGCAGCTCGAGAACCGGATCCCCGAACAGGTTCATATGATTTGGCTGGAGACCAACCAGCACGTCGTGGAGCTCATGACGGACCCCTTTGGCAACTACCTGTGCCAGAAGTTGCTTGAGTACTGCAGCGACGATGAGCGCACGGTTCTGATCCAAAACGCGGCTTCGGACATGGTGCGCATTGCGCTGAATCAGCATGGTACTCGAGCCCTCCAGAAGATGATCGAGCATGTCACCTTGCCAGTTCAGATCAGCCTCATCATCGAGGCTCTTCGCTACCAGGTTGTTGAGCTCATCCAGGACCTCAATGGCAACCATGTCATCCAGAAGTGCCTGAACAAGCTCAGTGCGCAAGACGCTACTTTCATCTTTGAAGCGGTCGGCACGCATGCTGTCGACGTCGGCACTCACCGTCACGGCTGCTGCGTGCTCCAGCGCTGCATTGACCACGCCGATGGCCCCCAGAAGGTGTGGCTCATCAAGTGCATCACAGACCACGCCGTCGCCCTTGTCCAGGACCCCTTTGGCAACTACGTCGTTCAATACATCATTGATCTCAACGAGATGAGCTTCACCGAGCCTCTTGTTCAGCAATTCAGAGGACGTATTGCCCAGCTGTCCCGCCACAAGTTCAGCTCGAATGTGGTGGAGAAGTGCCTCCGTTGTGCCGGCGATGTGTCCAAGGACATGATCGTGTCTGAGCTCCTGATTCCCGGCGAGATGGATCGTCTTCTCCGCGACTCATTTGCCAACTACGTCATCCAGACGGCTCTTGAGTACGCGACACCCCTGATGAAGCACAACCTCGTCGAGTGCATTCGCCCCATTCTCCCTACCATCCGCGCAACCCCTTACGGTCGTCGCATTCAGGCCAAGATCCAGACCTACGATTCTCGCAGCGGCGCCAGCACCAATGGACAAGTGACGCCTTCCGACAGCACTGGTGGGCAGATAGCTCTACGCCCCGGCCATGCCCGTGCCATGTCGAACAGCACATCGATCCTGGCTGGCGGTGGCTTTGCCAAGGGTGCCAACGGCATTAGCTCGGGCGCTGGTCGCGGCGCTGGTACAACATACCCCAGCAGCGCCACCATCACCGTTCCTCCTCCGCAAGCCCAGGCGCCCCCGCAGCCTCCCCGCGCCCAGCATTTCCAGCAGTTTGCTCCTCTCGGTGCCCCGGCTGAGAACGGCGAGACTCAGTGGTTCTAGGCCTCGCACGCCATGAGAGTGCGGCGAAGCTGGCGCTGAGTCGCCACATCCTTTACGTCTTTTCCCCCTGCTACACTAGTCACGAAGCGTCATCCATTTGCAACGACAGTCACGACCATTCCTCTTTTGCACCGTCTGTTACAACTAGCAACGACTGGCACGGCATATCGACTTTTCTTTTCATGATGCGGCACCGTACCAATGGCTACCGCGAGAACGACGACTATCGAGCATAAGTGGCCATGGAGAGATGTCCTCTCCCTGGTTTCGCTTTGTTGTATACTATTCGCTCGATAGGTACGATGGTCTCGATGGGCATAGAATTCCTTGCAGCGAAATCTATTTCGACGAACATCACAAAATTCCCCTTCTCGTCTGTGTTCTCTCTTCGCTTCTTTTGAACGGGGCCTGGGCCTGCGTTTTTCGAAATCATTCAGCTGGGTGTAGTGGCCTTTTTGTTCTCGTTGGTTCCTTGTGGCACCTACTATCTCTTCCCTGGGTGTACATCACATCGCGGGTCATCGTCATCTTTTGGTGGCTTGATGGTAGCCACACAGTCGACAGTCGGAAACATGGGCTTCTCTCTCGCTCGGACGATTGAGGTTTCGGTGGTCGGGCTTGTAGCGGACACCCTGGGTCCGCTGTGCCGCCTGGCTCACTCTTTCCGTTGGCCTTTTTCTCTCTCCTCGGCCGACGGTTGGTTGCCGCAACGACCCTCGTTGGTGCTTTATCTCGGTGCTTGATGCCAGCTCGCACATACATCGGCGAGCTCAGCTCCCTTGAGCCCTTCATTATTCGATTGGGACGGGTGGGCATACATGGCAGGATAATATCCAGGATATCGGTGAGGAGACCAATCGAGAGCTCAGGATAATATCTGGGATTTATTTCTCGGGATATGGTCGAGGTTAGAATCGCCACCAACTAGGCTGTCAGAGGTCAGCCATCTAGCTAGCTAGCTAGCCCGACGGGCACCCGTTTTCCGCAGAGGCCCTTTTTTCCCAGTCTGCTTTATTTCCTTTTCATTTGTTGTTTTCGCTTTCTTTTTTTTCTTTCTCTTCCAGACTTCTTGTTGTCTTTGGGACGATCGACCAGTTGATCAAGCAACATTTTTCTCGCGCACGGTTAAGCAACGAAAGAGGGATATAGTAGTTCTTGGTTTTTTTTTTTTCTTCTTCACTTTACGATAGCGGTGGTGTGTATGCCAGTGGTGGCGGGAGGAGGTGGCGGCGGCGGCGGCTTGTACGTTTTGTTGTAGTTGGTGTCCCAGTCCTGCTGCCGCCTGCCGCTCCTTTTCTTTTACCTGCCCAGTCTTAAGCTGCTTTGGTTCTTCTTCATCTGCTGCTGCTGCTTCTTCTTGCCTGTATTTAGAGGACACAAAAATAAAAAGCTCACTTATAGCTGTGGTCGTATCAGTTCGTGATGGGTGAATTGTGATATTTACATGCTTGGCCAGTTGTTTCCTCCCTTATAGGTACGTGTATTGACTCCCACAGGGACAGTTGTAGGCATGCTTCTCTCTGTTCACGAATACTCTGCCAGGCTGATATATATCTATAGGTCCACATGTCGAGAATGATCGGATGTGGAAATGGAAGCCTCTCTTGGCGGTGGAGGTGGAGGTGGAGGGGGTGAAGTGGCTATTTAGTGACACCGATCATATGGACACGACATATACGCATGATTAGGCAGGCCGTGTATGTAAAACCAAATTACGAGCCGTCTACCTACCCGTCATGAAGAAGCAAATACTGACAATGACAATACTGTGCTACTTCTCCAAGTTCGGCTATGTATTCTCTTCTGCCTGAGAAAACCATTTCACAAAACACGTCAAACCATCCACCCACCTACTGCCCATCGCGGCAACACAACCCCATCACGATGTATCACAAGCCTCCCTCCCATTTCCCTCCCCTCCAGAAGGTTTACCTCCCTGCCGACCGACCGACCGGCCGAACAGCGCCATAAGTAATTAAAATAGAACGTCGGCGGCACAGATCCGGGAACCAACTTGGCTTGCTCCCTAGAACCCCCCGAACCTTGCTTTTTCCTGTCATGAGGGGTCCATTGAAACCGACATACATACCTAGGCACATTCGCCATCAGAGGTCTAATTACCATTTGCAGTGCAAATCTTTTGCAACCCCCATCCACGACCGAGTGATCTATCTAGTTAAACCATAGCACCGTATACGGTGTACGCAGTTCCCGGGTGGAGGAGGACCGATCAATGGCTGACAGAGAGAAAAGGGAAACAAACAAGCCCCGACCGAGCAGCAGTTACCTTGATGGACGCACGGGTATGCCGTCGTCCAAGACAAGGATAACCCCGTCCTTTGCACTGCCGGGGCGGAGACGATAGATTATCTCTTATCGTTCAGGAACAACTTGGTAGAAACGATCTTCCAAAGTTCCAGATGGATTTCACGTTTGAGCCAAGTTTATGCACAAGTCCCCCAAACCCAGGAGACCCAGACCCAGACATTATCCACATACAACAACGCAAGCATGGTAAAAGCACGAAATACACAGGGTGGAAAGAGACTGCAAGAAAAGCACACAACGAAACGTGTGGCACAGTTTTCCATATAACGCCCCCCAATTTTTAAACTCCTAGGTAATGAAGACAATGTCATCACAGTGGCAGCCGTCAGCGTGTCAGAAGCAAACACACGTGTTAGTGTGCACCCATGATAAGGGTATCTTTCCATTGTTGGTCATCTATGTCGAGTATTCCATGCCAATGCTCCCCAATGTCAACGTGACGAGCAGATCCGCTGGGACCAAAAAGAAGGCCAGCCAGCGCGTCCCAGATACCGTCCCGCTGCACGAAGCAGCAGATCCAGAACAGAAAAAAACAACGTCGTATCCTCCACCGGGGCCCACCGCGCCGATTCCCCGCTTAGCGGTATCTCCACAGAGACAGGGTGTTGTGTCGCTTCCAGGTCTTTCTGCGGCCGGCCTGGGTCTTGGTGTAGCGATGGCCCTTGTTGAGACCACGCGAAGCCTTGCCGGTGGCGGTGAGGCCGCGGCACTCGCGGTGCTTGTGGACGGGGTTGACGATCCAGTTGATGCGGGGGTCCTTGCGGATGGCCTTGTGCTGGGGGTCGACGAGGATGACCTCGAAGTACTTGTAGGTGGAGTCCTGGTTGACCCAGTACGAGTTGAGCACGCGCAAGTTGGCGCAGCGGCGGCCGACACGCTCCTCGGCGGTGGCCTTCAGGGAGCGCTGGTACTTGAGCTGGTTGACTCCCTGGTTGGTGGGCTTGCCTGTGTGGAGAAACAGGAAAAAGTCAGCCGCTGATCGACGAAGAAAAAAAAGAGCATGTCCGATGCAGCCAAGAATCTTGGATCCGAGATAAACGTACCGTAGGTGGCACCCTTGGGGACGGGCTTCTTGCGGCCACCGCGACGAACGCGAACGCGGTAGATGACATAGCCCTGCTTGGCCTTGTATCCGAGGCGGCGAGCCTTGTCGGGGCGGCTGGGCTTGGAAGCACGGTGGATGACGTTCAACTGACGAAGCTATATTGATGCACTCTCAGCAAATGTTCAACGAGTGTATAGCAAGAACGGCGGCAAGTGCGTCGTTCCTGTCGACGGAGTCTCTTTCTCGATTGAACGAAAAAAAGAACACCCCGCCGACAGGACCTCAGCCAGCTACCGTCCACAATTCCCCGGTGTATATTCGACTAACCTCCCAGCAGCGAACACGGAGGAGAAACCGCAGGACATCGCTCTGCTTCTTCTTCTGAAGCTCCTCGAGATACTTAAGGGCACCCATCTTGACTCTGCGGGATTGAACGTTAGCTCCGGATTGCGCTGAGATGAGAAAACGAGCGTGATCGTCGGGCGACGACTGAGGAATTGGTGGGCTCACGTGTAGGGAGATGTGGTGGAGGAGGCTACTCACGATGTTCCTGTGGTTAGTGGTCGGGGGGAAAGAAGTTCGAGGCAGTCGCCAGCCGGTAAATTTTTGGATTTCAAAACTGTGAGGAAAGCAGCAACCCTAAAAAATGCGGGGCGGACTGGTCCGTGCTTCTAAAGGGTGGATCCAAATGGTGCTGGACCCAGCTGCATGCTCGTTGGTCGGATTGACCGCTTGCTGAGCTGGCCCCTTGCAGAGTTGAACCAAAGACAAACTGAGCATTTCATTGGTTTATTTGATACGATGCATAGTCAATCCCAAAGCCACTTCTCATCATGATGATGGCTGGAGATGATGTTCAAGAGCAGCTCCTTTACACACCGAATGAATTACTAGGACCGTTCCCCTGTTTATCCCAAGCAACCGATGTCTCTCTTATGACAACCAATGCAGCGACATTCACTCACCTCGCGGCATCAACCCTCATCGACATCCCTTCACTTTGGTCCACCGGGTGCTGGAGCATGCAACGTCCGAACGAGATTTGCGAGCGCCTGCATCTGAGCACGCGCCGCCCAACCCCACGTCCCAGCTTCGGTAGCCTTCTTGCTCTTCTCAAACAGGCTCAGAGCAAGGCTCTCGGTGTCCGTTATGCTGGCCTTGGCTGGAGCCCGAGTAGCATGCTCTTCGTCCGGGCCAATGCAACTCTCGACAAGCCTCTTTCCATATTGCCGAGCATACTGGAGCAGCTGCTTCATCAGCTCGTCGTCCCGTTTCCAAGTCTCCTGGGGAAGTACCAGCTTGGGTCGTCGTAAAATCTTGTCTGCGTGTTGATGGCGCTTCAAGACTGCACGACCGAGGCGAATGACGTCCCGCGTTTTCCTCAGCAATGGATTCTTTGTGACACGAGATTTCGTGATTGCGGCCTTGACGCCGTTAAAGATACCAGCAAGCTCTTTTTGCTTGCCTGCTTGGTCGTGCCGCCTTGGACAGTCTTTCAGCTACAATCTGGTGGATGGTGGGTCGGAATGGCTTACAGTTGTTGTTTGAGCCCTGCCAAAGCCTCGTGGACCTTGCTACGGTCACTAGCCACCTGCTCTTGGTAACGCTGGATGAACTCCCTCGACTTCCTATTCTGCTCCAGCAGATGCTGTTCGATGGTCGCAAGTGGTTTCTTCAGGTTGGTTCTGGACAATGGTTAGAGTGCGTGCGTAAGGAGATCCTGGCTGCGATCTTTCATACAGACCGCCCCCGAATTCATCGTCTTCTGAATTGTCTTTAGCAGCTCCAACGCGATTAGGTTGCTTCTTGACGGCCGTTTTTGCAGTCCTCCTTGCCTTTCCTGCAGTAGCCTTGATCTCCGAATTTGACTCAGCAGCAGCCCGGGGGGCTTTAAAAGGCCTCGAGGATCGATTGCGTGTGGAAGGTGGCCGATAAGGGGGATCGTCATCCGCTTTTTTCTTCCGTGCCATGACGGCAGGCTTGACACAGCCGGGATAAGTTGAGACGGCAGTAAACCCAGTAGAAGTTGCAAACGAGGTCACGGCAGGCGGAATTATCTCAGGTTTGCTGGCCAGGTCTTCTGCAAATTTCGGTCTGGGCAGTCCTTCGTTCCTTCCACCCCTCCGTATCGCACGAACTTAGCCCCATCACATCCCAGGAAGGCACGATCGGTTCACATATTACTATGCCAAGCCAGACACAGTGAAAATCCTGAGCCTACATCATTAGTCCGGGCTGAAACAGTGGGAGGCGAAAGGCCTGGGGTTCAAAGAGAGGGAGAGGGAGGCAGTGCGCGCGCGTGTGTGTGTGTGTGTGTGTGTGTGTGTGTGTGTTCGAGTGGCTATCTGATATTTTCACACGTAACGTCGGAAGGGAGCGGAACCCAATATGGTCATTACCACACGTTTAGCAACCTATCTGACCGTCTGACCACTGGCGTTCATGTGACAAAAACACCTAACGCAAAAGAAAAGCAGAAAAGAGAAAAGAAGATGAGAAGAAAAGTCTTTGTATTGTCGTTACAGGTTATCCCTACCCAATACCAATCACAGGTTTCCTTTTTTAGTATCAAATTACACCATGCTCGTGCAAAGCCCTCTTCTGTCTATGGCAAGTGTTCCCGTTCGTAAAGAAGAAGATAGAAAACAAAACCCCCCCCCAAAAAAAGTAAAAACCGCGACCGGCTCATCTCGTCCGTAGAGATGAAAAGAGAGTCCTAGCCTGTCTTGGGTGGGCCGGAAGAAGAGAGAAAGAAATTGGATGGATCTGACCGACAGCAATGAAAGAAAAGGTAAATAGCAAATGTATAAATGTCCCAACTCCACCCAAGTTACTAATGTTCACCAAAGATCATAAAGCAGTCTCCGTTTCCGTGTCCTTCCCGTGTCTGTCTGTGTCTGTGTCTGTATCTTGTGTCGGGTGTGTCCTACCCTAAGCAAAAATTGCCGGCCAACGCCATGAACGAGGATGGCCACCTTTACTCGAAACCCCATGTAGTCTGACATTTCCCATAGTCTCATCATGGAAGGGTCGACCATTCCATTTTCTTTTCGTGCCCTGATCTTTCTTTTCTGTATCGCAAGTCCAAATGAGCGAGTAGTGTCGTCTTCCAAGGATGCAAAACAACAACATGCATGAAATAAATACGATTATGAAGGCATTAATCGGCTGTTTGGCCGGGAAGACTGCGTCGTAACGGCCATCAACGGGAGTTAAGGGAAAGCCCCTGGAAAGACGTCATCCATTCTGGCTGTTGGGATCCCAGGGCCGGCACACCTTGCTCGTGTGGGGTGCCGGTGGACGTGGGAGTCGGGAAGCGTCCCCGTGTAGAGTAATCGCCGCCTTGTGGGAAGGCGCTCGCGTATGCATCCAGGCTCATCATCCCAGGTGCGTAGGGCAAGGTTCCCGGCCGGGCAGGATTGCCGCTGCCGAAAGCACCGCTGTACGGGTTGTAGGGATAGTTCGGGACCGGGTAGGTTGAGCCGGACACAACAGCCCGGTCGGGGTTGAAGGAAGTCGGGAATGGTGCCTGAGAACCACGGCCCGCCTGCCCAGAACCAGAATAGGCTGCCTGCGGCTCTTGTTGGTTGTTCTGGCGGCGTTCCGTCGTTCCGGATCCACGTCCAACACCCACAGCACCAGGCCCAATGCCACTCGGGGCCTGGAGACCAAGTGAAGGGCTGGCAAACGAGGCTGGGTTGATCGCGGACATCCAAATGCGCGTCTTGTAGATCTTGAATAGATCCGTCACAAGAGAGTTGAAGTTGATATACGAGTCGGCGAAATAGTAGAAGGTCAATTTCTTCCAGTCCCTATACATCGTTAGCGGGTGTGAGTTGCATGGCGGCTGTTTGATACTCACATCTGGAATTCAGCGTCGAGAATCTCCATGTTCAGGCCATGCTCCTTGACCTTCTGCATGCACACGCGCTTCGCCTTCGCCTCATTTCCTTCCTTGTCTCGCAAGGCATGGATCTCGTGGCTCTGCGCCAGACGCTTGATCAGCTTTGGCTTCAGCTCGCCCGAGTTTGGCTCCTGCATGTGGTGCTGGCTTGGAGGTCCCATTCCGCCGACGGCACTGCCCTGGAGGCCATTAGCAGCCGCCATGAGACCGGCGCCGGCGCCCTCCTGTGACAGGGCCGCGTTTTGGGAGTACATCATAAGCCACTTGTACTGCTCCTCGGCATAATGCTCCTTCAGCTCTTTCGCGGTTTGCCAGTCGACGTTGTACTTAGCAACAGTCCCCAAGTCCGTGCCACGGTCGGCCTCCACTATTACCAGGTCACCGGGTTTGACACTCAAGCCAGTGCCTTCCTGGATGTAGAACACATCCGCTCGAGCGCACTTGAAGAGAACTATGTGAAGGGATTGATTATGCCGAGGCTGCGCCACTCCATACATGCTTCGGTGCGGCGAGGTGGGCCTGTTGGAATAGGGGCCGTGGAGTGGGCCGTATGGCGACTGGTATTGATTGCCATATCCAGCTTGCGCAAGGCCCTGCTGAGGGCCGGCGAGATTGGCACCGCCGGTGAAGTACGACGAAACTGACGCAGAAGGTGTGTTAATAACCGGACCTTGGAACAGCTCTTGCAGGGTCTTACCTGGGTTCGCGATAGGGAAGTTGACGCTGTCAGGGTATCCTCCTTGAAAGTCTTGGGAGTCTTGAGAACCAAGGTCGTGTGATGCGGCAACTTCTCCAATGGAGCTGATGGAGCCTTGTCGGGTTGGCACATCGGCAAACGAATGTCGTCTGCTCTGGGGAATATCCTGAAGCCCACCAAACCCAAGCGAGCTTTGCCAGAATCCTTTCTTGACATTCTCTAGCTTCCTGTCAATCAGCGACGGGGATCGATAGGGCCCTGGTCCATATTCGCTCATTCGTCTGGCCAGACTTCTCTTGGCTGCCATTTCAGATCCATCATTGAAGTCTTCGTGCTCGTCAATAGCATAATCCGATTCTTCAGGGACTGGCTCTTGCATGTATCCGTTCGCCAGCCCATACGCAGAGCCAGTCGAGGCTCGTGGTCTCGGTCGCATCTGGTACTGCTGCTGGCGTAGCATGGCGTTCTCTCGAGTGAGCATCTCAATCGTCTTTGCCTCAGCGGACTGGTGCTGGCTCCCGTGCATTGACCCTGGTATAGACTCGGTACTGTCGTCGTCGTCGTCGTCTTCATTCACCTTTCCAAGCATGTTGCCATCATTCGCCATCTCGCTCAGCATACTAGGCCGAGAAGGGCGATGTTGCAAGCCAGAATGTGGAATGGGACGAACTCGAGCGACGAGAATTGTGGAAGAGCCCATAGACGTGGTAGCTGTCTCTGGCTCCAGTTGTCCCACGGAGTAGGACTGCGAGCGGTAGGTCTTGGGGGTTGGATGAAGCGGAATCGCGAATGGGATCTGAGAATTCGGAGCCTCCCTGGGAGCTGGAGACGTCTGTGTCAATGCACCCTCAAAGAACGAATTGCCCGAGCCTCCAGGAGGAACTGCTGATGTCGGAGAAGGCAGAACTTCGGCCAGCCGCGATGGTGGCTCTTTTCTTTCATTGTTCCAAATACCAGTTCCCCAAGGGAAGTTGCCGGGCCCCGCGTGGCCTCGGCTAAGCACAACAGCTGATGTCGAGTGGGCACCCCATGTGCCTGCTCCCGGCTCGACAGCCGGGGTGCTCGGGTGAGATGCTGTTGGTGACATTGAGCTGCTCGCGAAAGAACCCTTTCGGGGACGGGGGAGCGGCTGTTGAGACGTGTCGTTCAGCCAAGAGGCCCTACGCACAGGCTTTGGGGGCGCAGAGGTAGGCTGGCTCTCTTGACGAAGAGGGTCAGCCTCGTCGTCCGAACTTGCCAATGCCTCTGAATCGGGAGTCGACCTTCGTGCATTCAGCTTCTCCAGCAGGATTGCCTGGCTGCTTGGCGCGACGGCAGGAAAACCAGGTTGACCCGGCTTAGACTGTACGCCGGCTTTAGCGGTACCAGAGCTCATTGTCCAGATCAAATTTCTTGGAAATTTTGCGGCACTCTTTCGTCGAAGCCGCGTTGAGCAAGCCCCGGTTGGACGACTTGCGTGCCAACCCGTTGACGGAACGATGCTGAGAAGATGCTCTGGCGTGGGTCAAATTCACGGAATCAGGCCTGGCCAATTTACCGACAGCAGTGGTTGGCGAAGCGAGCAACACGGCGTCAAAGGAAACAAAACAAAAAAATCCCTGGGCCTTCTCGGGATCTTAATAATGTTGTAGACACCACGTCTGCGAGTGTGTTGTCAGTATACACGCCAAGAGTCCGAAGATGGCCATGGTGCAGAGCTATGAAAAAAGCAAGACCGCGGTATCGTCATGAAAAGAGTGTGACAGGATGACAAGGCTCAGGTGCAGATGACGTTCGGCTTTGGTCGGGATGCGGGCTGATCATTATGGCCGGTCGGTTGAAAAATATGACGGGTGCAATGAAGAAGGGCTTGGTGGCGGGCTGCTGCCGACGGAGTCTGATGGATGATGAAGGCGAGATTGACTTACCAGAGTGAATATAATATTAGATCTATGGACAGGGTATCGTGTGGAATCTCTAATTGTGTAAGGCAGATCGAAAAGGGCGTGATGAAAGAGCGTCCAACTGATGCAAGCGGGCTCGGGCGACTTGGAGATGGAAGTTGATGTGCCAGATCGCGGCGCGGTAGGTCGGGGTGGTTTGGCCTCGCGCAAGAACGCCTTTGGAAAGTCGCCAAACGCAGCCTAGCAATGTGCGCCCGTCTCACCAGTGGGTGAAGGAGTGAGAAAACGTTGGAGGCAGAACGGAATGTCGACCGGCGTGCTGGGGCGGGCAGGCCGGGGTGAAGAAAGGTCCTAAAGAGAAGAATCTGATGGATGGTGAGGTGGGCGGGTTGAAGAAAAACGACGTGTATGTGCGGAATACGACGGCGTGATCTTTAGTCGGCTCTCTCTGTCCAGGCGGCCCTGTCTGGCTGTCTGGCTGGCTGCTGTCTGCTGTCTGTCTGTCGCTGCGGGCGGTGGTGGAGTGCGGCAACCTAACTCGAGACTAATTGCGACCTCCCATTGCAGTTGGTTATGACGGAAGCCCCACAGCAGGGAATGTAATGGTATGGGTTGCCGCAAGGTAGGTAAGGTAGGTACGTGGGTAGGTATGTAGTGCTGACCCCAAGGCAAGGTGGGTAAGTTAAGTCTGTCGCTGACCGGCGGGAGACGAGAGGCAGCGACTGTTTGTTGATATACCTAAGCATTCGCCGCCGTCGAGCCGCGAGATAGGGAAGGGCAAAGCAAGGGAACTGGATGTAAGAAGAGGGTTCAAGAGAAGAAGTGTTGATGCGCCTGTCGGTAAGATCAGGTATTGTTGGTAAGGTAAGGTAAGGTCAGGTCTGGTTGGGAGGTATGAGCGGCAGAGGGATTGGTGCGCGGAGTTCCCAGGTTGTGGG
Organism: Cercophora scortea; assembly: GCA_033439705.1. NCBI lineage: Eukaryota > Fungi > Ascomycota > Sordariomycetes > Sordariales > Lasiosphaeriaceae > Cercophora > Cercophora scortea. The sequence goes on along the minus strand of JAUEPO010000005.1, from coordinate 1,709,808 downwards.
TGGTCGAGGCAGGCGCAGGTAGGATGCTTGTTCAGGGCAGGTGCGGGGACGTTGCTCGCTAGTGGCCAGATCCTGGGTCAGTTGAGCTAGGTTAACCGGGGGCCAGGACAAGTCGTTCTCAGTCCTCCAACCTTACGTTAGATCAATGAGGCAGACAAGTCGATTCGGTAGGAGCCGTGGCAAAGCTACACTAAACCGGCAATGCCGTTAGAAAGCAGTTGCAGGTGCGCTTTTGCAATTGCGGATGGGCAATTGTCACTGGGCCCGGATGCAAGAATTGCTGATATCGATGATGGCGGGAAATTATACCTGATGGAGAGACAGATGACCCAAGGCGGGGAACCAGGTCATGTTCAGGTCAAGACGGGTCAAGTCAGGTCAGGCCAGGTCCACGGGTCACGAAAAAGCCACACGACCTCCAGCTCGGGAACAAAGACATGGTCTGTTGAGCTACATTCCCGGAATGGACCTAGGCGGAAAGAGAGCAGAGGCAAACTTTGAGGTTCAAGAGACGAGAAAGAGAGGCAAAAAAAAAAAAAGGCAGGGCAAAGGAGAAAGAACCGGCGAAACGGGTTAGATGAGGTCAGGCAAGGTACCTTTTCGTTACATGCCGTACTGTATCAGCCCCAAAATCTGGAGGCAAGACATCTCTGGTGGGGTGTGAAGCTCTGGTGCAGTCTCATCCACTCACCAGCGAGACAGGGATCCAGTAAATACATAATCTTCCACCCAGCCCAAGAGTCTCTTCGGCCTTGCGTGCAGTGCATCTTAGCGCGTAGGGTCCACGCTTTCTCGGTACCAGATCAGGTACCTGTAAATCTGACAATCTGTACGGAATGGCGACTGGATGGATGGTATCTGGTCTTTCGTGCATCCCGTCCTTGTTTCTCGTTTCATCCAGCCTGCATTGCCTGCCCCTTTCTCGTGCTTTCTGCCCTGCAATCGCGTGACCGATGCTGTGGTGTAGATGCCTTTACGGAATGGTAAGATGAAAGGCATCAGATATCAAGCTGCCTAAACCTTATTATTCGTACCTTCCACTGCCTGAGGATTTCAGTGTTGATATGATGTTGTGCTGGGTTGGCCTCTGTCCTGAGAGAGCCTTGTGCCTGCTGCTTTGGGGGGTTTCCCTTCAAAGCTTTCCCCCACCTCATTTCTGGGGAAGCTGCGCTGCAGCATTTCAGGGTTCCGGGTTGACACGTACAGGTAGTACCTGGAGCTCGTCTACTTCTCTCCTGCAGCAGCCCTGCCGAAGCGGAATGGAAGCGGAAGCGGTGTCGGTAACCTAAAACCTGGAGCTCCTCCCGTGGACCGTGGACTGGTCTTTGGAGGAACCCGTCGGCGGGGATTATCCCACCACAAACAATGTTTCTTACTGTACCCGCAACTCTTTCATCATCCATCCTAGAAATCAACTGACGTTCAGAGTTCTTCATGGGTACCTATTCGCCCACCGCCACAGTCAGCCCTACAGGGACTCGCTTTCTGCATACCCATAGCATAGGTAGCTCCCCGGGATGTCTAACGTCGCGCTCTATGGTCCTCGAAGCAATCAAACTGTGCATGTGCGGCCTATCTCGATTTCGAGCAAAAAAGAGCGGCATGCTCTGGCACTACTTACCGCCAAAAGCTAGCTGGGCTGGGGTGTCTAGAGACAGACGGGATAATACTACAACGATTGTTCGGTTTCGATTCAGGGGTTCCTTTCCTGGATCCTGCATACTATGCCATGGCCATGGCGATGGCGATGGACGACGAAAAAAAGCCATGGCCGTGTGTTGAAACGGACACTCGGCAGTCACTGGGTGATCCAACAATTTTCTCTGAAAATAGAGCCTCTTGCCGGAACCCCTGGACGTCCGCTCTGACACGGCCCTGACCTGACGATGTCCAACCGAAATTCCCATGGACCATCGGATCGGGAGGAGGAAGAATAAACAAGCGTTTGGACACCGCCTCTGACATGCATGGCTAAGACGGCCGTCCCCACAGACAATTTGCTGTTCTCCAGATGCACGTTCTGGACACTTTGCTTAGCTGCAGCCGGCCCAAAACGGCGCTGGGGGTGCATTCCCCCTCGCCCCCTCGAGGCGGCCGACACAACCGTGTGCCCGCCCAGGAAGTCGATCGCTTCACCGGGGTCCCCATCGTGTCCAGTTGATTCTCACCGTCTGCTCTGGCCCCCCGCCGCCGCCGACGCTGCCTCCGCACAATCTCAGCCATCGAGACTCCATCATGGAAGATGGGAGAATGCCGCGTCATGTTGTGCAACCGCACGATGATGCATCTGCATGGACATGGACAAGGTGCCCAAGAACCCCCTGCAACCAATGGCGTGAGGCCGCGGCCTGTATGGCCAACTCGACTCCTGTTCTCCCCCCCGAGGAAATCGACGGCTACGAGAGGAATCGCTGCCATACTCGCCATCCCCCCACCGAGACATACAAAGGGCTGAAGCTTTGATGCAGCAGCAGGAAATGATGAGGGGGGGAGGGGTAAAGGGGTTTGTGGCGGCCAGCGGCTGCAAAACACATCACGCGCCCCCCAAGAAACTCATGGCCTCCGTCATCCACTCGGGACTATTGTATAAGTGTATTGTACGAACAACTTGAGATGGAGTTTCAGGGCATAGCCCAGCGTGTCCAAAGCCCGCCACATCAGATCCCTCGACCCTGACCTGACCCTTCCGCCTCGGGGGTCCATCTCGTCTCGTCATTCACCGGTCATGATATGGCCACAGTTGGCAGATGGATGCAAGACCTCGCGGACTGCCATTGAGCGGCCCGCAGCAACCCTTCCTCATGCGATAGAGGCACTAACTAACTAGCTTGGTAGTGTCGTGCATTAAAGCAATATGCCTTGTGGAATAAGAGGGGGGGTTAATACCAGGAAAGACGCAGGACGAGGCCCACTCATCAGCCTAAATAGCGCGAAGCAAACGTCCATGGGACCAAGCTAGCTGGAACGCAACGCGGGAAACCCCAGGTTTTAGTCCAGATGCAACCATCAAACATCGAGTCCTCAAGTGCCACCCACTCCCCGAGCCACACGTCAAAAGAGAAACCCCCCCCCCCCCCCCAGCACAGACGTACTGTATACGGGTGATACGCTGTAGAGGAGCATCCCTTCCATGAGGTGGTGACAAGGTGCTCAATCTGATAACTCGGATGGTACCGCAGCTGAAATACCATCCCTACCCCGCCAAAAAAGGAAGAGAAAACAAGAATAAGAACAGAAACGCGGGGCGCGGGTGCGGGTGCGGATGCGGGCGGGCTTAATATCGCCGCTTGCAGGAAAGGAAAGGTCATGGCGTTTGTTGAAGAGAGGCGGAAAGAAAGAAAAAGGAAAGAAAATAAGGGCGGGGAGGGGACGGTTTACCCCGGATCCACGTCGGTCCACGATCTGGTTGGTAGCTTTCCCCCTCTGTGGAGAGCTTTTACTTCGCTAGCTCTGTTCCCCTCCGAACTTTATCTCGGTACGCACCGCACATGCAGGTGGAGGTCATTCGCTGGGGCTTGACAGCACCGTTGCGACGTTGACTGCCACGACTGCCAACCAAAAAAGCAGCAGAAGAAAAAACACCTTCCCGACAGGAGGAAAAAAAAGAGGCACCGATAGTCACAAAGCGTCATCAAAAAACGAACAACCTACAAATTCTACACTGTCTGGATCCATATGCATCATCTCTGGATTTCCTAGATGGACATATCCAAACTCCAAAGGATTTGCAGCGTCCAAAGAAAACCAAAACGTTTGTGGGACGAGAACAGTTTCTCTGCAGGTAGCCGCGCGCAATATATGTTTCTCGGTTGGTCCAACGCACACAGAAGGAAGAATATTGAAACGTTCCAATTGCGCCAACGAATTGGTGCCCGTCCAATGTTCAGGAACGGTGGAGTGTGCACACCCCGATTGTCCTGTGAGAGTCGCCGTCGAGGCGCCACAAGGGAGGCGAAGCTCCCGAATTGTGTGTTGTTGGATGAAACTGCCTCGGCACTGCAAGTAGACCATACCAGAAGCACCTTGGCCGAGTAATGGCCAGGTGTTGAATAGAAACTACCAATGGCCGTGGAAAACATTCGTCGATTTTATTGCTTCGTTGTTGCTGATCTGCCCGACTAGACCACGCCGTGACCACTACATAGTGTTACAACGACCGACGGCCTGCCGTGGAAAAATAATACAGTAAAAACATGCGGGCCCAATGGCAGATCGCCACTTATGACTTAGCCAGGGACAGTATCCAAAGACCCCTTGCCAACAGTCGACGGAGGAGCTTCACCACCTCTCTGGGCCTTGAGCTTCTCCTCAAACTTGGCAAATTCCTGCAGAGCAATCTCTTCCTCCTGATCCAGCACCTGCTGGACACCTTGCACTTCCTCGATCTAATAGCCAGTTAGTCATTGGGATGCCACATCGACGTAAGATCAAAAAGGATAAGAAAAAAAAGGGGGCAAAGCGCAACTTACGTAATGCATCAACATGCCCTCAATGCCATTCTTCAGTGTAACCGTACTGGAATCGCACGTCCGGCACGCGCCTCGCAGCTTCAACTTCACGAACCCATCCTCAAACCCTCTAAACTCGATATCGCCGCCATCCTCCTGGATCGCAGGACGGATCCTCGTCTCCAGCAGCTCCTTGATCATGCCCACAACCTCGCTGTCGTTCTCGTTGTAGCTCAGACTGTCGTTCTCGCCCGTCTCCTGGCCGTCCGCCTCGCCCTCCTTGCGTTCGCTGACATTGACGATCGTCTGCCCCGAGGTGATGGCCTCGGTGATGAGCGCAAACACCTCGGGCGGATGTGCGCCCAGTTCGCGTCGGCGGCCTTGGTGACGGTGATGAAGTCGGCGCCGTAGAAGACGGCCGTCACGCCGTCGATGTTCATCAGCTGCGCGGCCAGCGGGGATGGGTATGGCGGCGCAATGGTCGACCGCGGGTTGAGGTACTCGACGAAGGGCGTCGACATGCTCTCGGGGAGCACGCGGTGGTTGGGCAGGAACTTGAGCGCGTCCGCGTTGGGCGTGTTCTCGGTCTGGATGAAGATGGTGCGCCGGCCGCGGCCGACTGCGCTCCATGGCTGGTGGGCGGAGGGGAGTCGGGGACGGATACTGTTGGCTCCAGAGGTGAGGGAGGGAGAGCCGCGGCGGGCGGTGAGGCCGGTGTGCGCTTGGCGGGTGGCTGTCACCTGCTGGAGTCGGAGACAGGTCGCGGTCTGGAAGGGCCGCGGTCGGGATGTTCTCGACACCAGCGGCGCGAAGCCTCGTATTAATTTGTTGGACGGCATTTCAGCCCAATTCACGCCGTTTTGCGTGTCGATTGAAAATCGTAGGTGCTAGGGTGCAGGTTTGGTGAGGCTGAAGGGCCGTAAAACGGCGGTCGTCGAGAGAGGCAAAACAAACGATGAAGCAAACAGGACAGGCAGGGTCCGAAAGTTGCCGCTCGCCCTTGCCCGGTTCCGCTGTGTAGTGCGGGCTGCTGACAAAAAGGCGGGCTCCGATCTGTCGGGTCGATCTTTCCTTTTTTTTTTTCTCTGGCTGCTGCAGCTCGCGCGCTGCGTCATAGCTTCCCCACAAATTCACTGGAGCCTGGGCAGCGCGTCCACCCGCCCACCGGCCATGCAGATAAGAGGATAAGAAAAAAAGAAAACAGGGTCCTCCACCAGCATCACAAATCTCACTGGACAATCAAGACCTTCCTCGCCTATCGCCGCCACGAACGCACAAGAACGACAGCCAGTCAGAGCCGGCTTACACAAATCCCGTGAACCGCGATCGCCGTTGTTTGATTGGCGCGACCTTTCTCGGTGCCAAATTCAACCTCAACCAAGCTCAATCTTCGCGACTGAAATATCACCTCTGCCTCACCACCTCAGGGCGCGAGAGATAAGAGTCGAGCGCCAGATCTGTGAACTCGTCGCATCGCGACAGCGACGCCAACACCGCCGCCATGTTGCGCGAAGAGGACTTTGTCGTCAAGCCGGAGCCGGAGTCGGACGGGACAATGGCAGAGATGAGCCCGGAGAGCACTCCCTTTCCAGAGGCCACGGCAGTGAAGCAAGAAGACGCCGCCACCACGGTCAAACCCGATCCAGAGGCAGAACCCCCAAAGCCAACCATCGCCATTCAATACTGCGATATCTGCACCAAGGGGGTCGGAAAGTACAAGTGCCCGCGCTGCCCCCTGAGATAGTAAGCCAACCTCAATCCCCCCCCCCCCCCCCCCCCCCCATCCTTCCCTCCCATGTTGACGATGACACTGACAATTTACCCCCAAACAGCTGCTCCGTCGCCTGCAACAAAATCCACAAGGAGAAAGACCCACACCCATCCATAGAACCAGCCTCTCAACAAGCCCCCCAACCTCAACAGCAACAGCAGCAACAACCGCCCCCCTCCGCTCCCGACCCGTACAGCGTCCTCCTCGACCACCGCGCCGAACTCGCCCGCCTATACCGCAAATACCCCAACCTCGAGACCGAGCTCCTCCGCATCCAAGAAACGACCCTCCCGCCGTCCTCCGCCCCCAACCCCAACAGCCTAGCCTTTAAGATGCTCCAGCAGTCACAACAAGCCCTAGGTGGCTCCAAGCAGCATACATGGTCGCGCGACGTGGGCCTCCGCAAGGGCGCCGCCGCGCTGCGCAAGGCGAGGACGGACCCCGGCGACAAGGGCGACGCGGTGCGCGAGTTCTGCGACCTCGTCAAGTATCTCCTCGCGTCAGGGAAAACCGGCGGCGGCGGCGCGGACGGTAGTGCCGGCGGTGTGGATCCTACCAGCCTGGTGCGGGAGGAGATCGTCAAGGAGGAGACGGCTCAGATCGCGCGACTGCTGAAGAAAGAGCAGGAGAGGGACCACGGCCGGTAGCCCCAAGTCAGGTGTTGGTATTTGTCGGTATATGTTCTTGGCAAGCGCTGCTGAAAAAAAATGTTCGAACAACATCGAGAGAGCATGGGTCTGCGCAGTCCAAGCTGCGCCAGCGCCCAGAATTCAGGTTCGAAGATGCCTGGAGGAACCCCTGTCGGGAAAGGGGATAAAAAGAAAAGGACAGCCCGAACCACTGTCATGGCGATATGCGACACGATGCATGTTTAGACACGGCCCTCGAGGAATACGGAAATGATATGCGAAAATCACCACCCATGCGACCTACGAGCATCCGCAACCAGGAACCAAGAACCAGGACCCGGCCAGACGAAAAACGCATGGATGAATTACGAGTATTCATTATCATTAGAAGTTACTAGTGGACTATATTTCTAATATGCCAAGCCAGGTAAGCAGCAGCAGCAGCAGCAGAAGAAGAACAACCAGGAGGAAGCACCAGAAGTCACCCAGGCCCCGAGCTATACCTGCCCCCTGAAAAAAGCATCATCCCAACTCCTTCATGTTTTCTTTCATCCCCTCTTCTTTATTCTTGCCCAACTAACGCTTAAACTTAGCAAAAAACCCAACTTTCGGCGACTTAAGCGCCTCCTGCTGCGACCCTCCCTCTCCCTTCCCGGTGGTAGTGGTAGTGGTAGTGGTAGGGGACGTCGCCACAGCATCCTCAGGCACAACCGCCGGAGCCGACGACGAAGCCGATGAGCCCTTGCTCCCGCCTCCGCTGCCGATCCTGCCCCGTAGCGCCCAGATGGAATCCGCCTTCTTCAGCAGCGGGGTCAGAAGCAGCTTATTAGGCCGCAGCGCCCTGCCCCCGGCCGCGGTCTCGTCGCTCTGCGTCCAGTCGACGCGGGGCTCGTGATGATGGTGGTGGTGGCGGATCAGCTCCTCGGGCGGCGTGGCGTCCTCGCCCCCCGCGTCTAGTAGCGGATCCATCATCATCAGCGAGCGGCGGTTATGCTCGTCTCCTCTATCCATCGCTAGCGCCGCGGCATCGGCGATGGCGTTGCCTGTGCTGTTCCGCCTTGCGTGCCCGCGGTGGTGGTGGTGGAGGTGGTGGCCCTCGGGCATCAGCCGGGCTAGTTCAGCTTCGAAAGTGTGTGCGGATTCACGGAGTGTCTCCTCGTCGCGGTGCGCCGCGTCCTCTAGCATCCGCGTGCGCTGGAACTGGTTCCTGTCCAAAGCCTTCTCGCGCTTGCTCTGGCTGTGCTTGAGTGCGCGGGTCAGCTCCGCTGGCGCAATGGTGGTGTGCTCGGTGGCGGCGGGCCCGCGGTTGGCTCCTCCGCCGTCCTTGTGGAACTTGAGCGCCCGCAGAGAGAGCTGGTGCACGCCGCCACCGCTGCCGCCGCCCTCGTGGCTCATGTTTTCGACGGTCGTCGTCCGCGCGAACTGCTTGGCGGCTTCCTTGGGCACGTGATGGTACTCGCCTGCTGGTGCTGTTGTCCCCCCCGGCGGCGGCGGGGAGGCGTTTTCGGTGGACCGCCGCGCTTTGGCGGACGAGCGGGAGCGCCGGAGGTCCGTGATTAGGTCGCTGTGTTCGGGGTTTGTGCGCGTCTTGTGGAGGAGGGGTTTGGAGGCCGGCTCGGTGGTGTGGATGGAATTTTGGGAGCCGTCTTGGGATTTTGGCGGTGCTTTTGCGGCGGCGGCGGCAGCAGCGGCTTCGGCGCGGGCTCGCCGGCGCTCGGCGTGCGCTCTTTGCTCGGCGAGGACTAGGTAGAGACGCCTGCTGAGCTCGTCGGGGTCAAAGTGGCCTTCGGGCAATGCATGGCCTCGGATTTTGAATGGTAGTTGTTGTTGTTTAGCCCCTCCTGGCGGCCGTATGGGAGGGCCCTGCTCCCGGACGTAGTTCATCTTGTATTGCATTCCTGTGCCTGCCACGAGATGGCTAGCGACGGGTGGTTACACTGTGGGGGAGGTGTGTGAAACGAAGAGTTTCACTTGGTCGATAATTAGGTTGTTGTTTTTGTTGGTTTCTCGTCCCTTCACAGGAAAGCCACGGCTGTATGGAAAGTAGACAGACACCCAGGTAGACGACGAGAGCGGGATCGGCTAATGTGCCGGCTGGAAACAACCTGAACCTAAGCTTGGGTCGCTGGTGGTGGTGGTGGTGGTGGGCCCGGAAGCGAAGATATGCGGAAAAGCAAAAATAACCCGAGTATGATAATAAGCAGGCGAGAGCCGATCTGGTTGGTGGTGACGCCTTGATGTTATAAACAGACTTTTTGGGGGATCGGAACTCCCTGTGTCTGTGTCTCTCTCTCTCGCACGCACACGGGTTTCGTTTTCTTTGTTTTTCCTCTCGAGGTCTTTTGCGACTTTGTTTCAAGCACACAAACACACAAAGGAATTCTTTTCTCGAGGTTTCCCGCGGGAGGGGATGGGCAGGTGGGTATTTAGAGTGAAGAAAAAATCCCTAGTATGCAAAAAGGCACAGGGGGGTGGCCTGTTGTTGGTTTATGTGTGGTTCGAGTTTGTCGTCGTTGAGTGTCTTAGTTGTCAGGTCAGGTCAGGTCAGGGTTTTGTGTTAAACCTGGAATGGAGACAAAGTACCTTGGATAAGGTAGATGAGGAGGAGAGAAATATGGCAAGCACTTGGGGGTATGGAGGAGTTATACGTTTTGCATGGGAGAGAGACTAGGTCGAGTTTATTTCTCGGGGGGTTTTTTTTTTTTTTTTTTTTGTTCTTTTCAACTCTCGGCCGGTAGGTACCTAGGTTGGTTCTTGTATTTCCTGGTTTTGCTCGTTTCCGTTCCTGGTAGGGAGGGGGACCAAAGCAACGCAAGGCAATGGCATGGGAAGCGAAAACCGGGCCTCCTCCTCCAACTCCTCTCCCGAGGGAGGCCGTCCCATGGGAACATGGGGTTGTGAGAAGAAGGGGGTGTGGGTATGTGTGTGTGTCTTGTTGCAGTAGCATCACTTTTGGGCCCAGCATGTATGGTATGTAGGGTTCAGGTAGTGTAGGTACGGTTGGTACATTAGACAGGGAGGGTAGGGTAGAGTAGGGAATTACCGTGCCTAGAGCCGAGGCGAGAGAGGGCACGCGACGAGGCGCTTCGCGGTTCACCCAACAGAAAGTGACAGAGAGAGAGTAAAAAAAATAAAATAAAAAGGCGGCCTAGCAATGCAATGGAGGTAGCTCAGGAGAAACAAGAGCTGCTGATCAGATGCCGAATTTGGCCCTAGACAGGAAACAATCGAACGGGGGGCCGCTTGCCGCTTTCTCCGCACCCCATCGCATCGCAAGTCTGGGCAGTCTGGGCCCGGGAGAGGGGGCTAAAACATCCAACGTGGAGAAAGAGGTCATTTGACTTTCTGACTAGACTGCTAACGACCTGACGGGAGGGCCCTGAGGGCGCTTGGCTTCGGTCCTGGCATCCACTTTCTCCTGGTGTGGCCGGGAGCGTGGTAACCTAACCTTTGGTATGGGGTAAAAGGAAGGGCAGACGATGTCTCTAGTCGAGTTCAAGACCCAGTTTTGTTTACACTTCACCGTACACTTGTACACCTACCTGGCTCTACTAGCCGGGGAAATAAGGATGGGCGTTTTGGAGTGAGTGTCCGCCAGTCTCTGCTGTGGTAGATGCTGCTGTTTCTCTTGGTACCGAACGGTATGTGGGCGCCCTGTCCGACTTTTGCTATATTGTGCAGTGATAAGTTGCATCGCGTGCGCGTTGTTCGACTTGGCCGTCCTCGTTCCTCGCATGCTCCCTCTAACGTCATGCGCGGTCGTGTGCAATGCAGGGCAGAGAGAAAGTGTGGGTGGGCGGATACATGCATGCGGCCCTCGCTTGGCATTGCATTACACTGCTGACTGCTTTTGCCTCTGCCGGGTTCTTGTCTTTGACAGCAACCCACTCGGCTTCGAGCCTGGGGAAGCGGTTCCACGAAGAGAAAGAGATGACCGAAAAAGGATGTCTGCACGGGTGCGACCGATCTACCTCCGGTACGGAGATACGTGTACAGACCTGCCCCCTCGAGTTCGTGGTCCGATAGTCTGGCGTATCTTGAGCAACAAAAATCATCCAAGATGTCCGGTGTGAACAAAAAGTGATGGTGGTCTTCCCCAGATTTCGATCAGCACACCACACCACCCGGGCATCAGCCCAGACCACCTCTGGGGCGATCCCAGCCGACCAGCGAGTCCACGTTCCTCGTTAGCGGTGAGTGTGGGGCAGGACTGAGGAAAGCCCGGTCGGGGCCAGACGGTGTCGGGTTCCTGTCAACTTTAGTGTACACCGCACATCGCAGGCGGGGACGACGAGACCCACTGCCCGGACCCTCAAAGGCCCTCAGTCGCACCCAAGTTTGCTTTGGTCCCCAGCGCCAACCAACGTCTGTCAACGCAAGAAATAATTCGTATGCTCCATCCATGATCTCGAGTGCTTGGAGAAGAGCATGCAGGCCGCCTTCCGAGTCGACCAACCGACTGAGTGACTGACCGCAAACAAACCGAGGCTGCCCTCGTGATCCGGGCGGCGACCTGGTAGCGCTCCTGGCTTAGATGTGCACTCAGCTGCAGCTTGCACCGCCGGAGGTCCCTGGATTTGACATGTCCGCGTGACTAGCGCCGGTTTCCCGTGTCTCTCGGTCGGCGACCACCGACGCAAGCTTTTGAGTGAAGGACTGAGCGCCCGCTTCAGCTTTGCAGCCCTTTTGCTTTGCATGCTGAAAGCCCATACTGAGGAGCCTGGCGGCAGCTCTCAGCCGCGCGGCCTCAACCGGAGTCCCGTTTTGGCCATGGGTTTCCCGCCGTCGTTGTCGGACTTGCTTGCGCTGCTCCTCAGCCATTCTGGGGCGGAAGCACCCGACGGGGACAGGGCGGACGACTTGCACCTTTCAATTGCATCCACCTCAGCTGAACGCTGTTGGGGCCGACTTGAGCCGAGACATCAGCCCGCCTTGCCCCGTCTGCCCGCTGTGCATTGCCCGATGTCCGCTGCCCGCTGCAGGCCGTTGGCTGTTTGTTTGCTGAACTATTATATAAACAGGATGCCGTTTTATACTAGGCTCAATCACATGGGAGAAGTTAAAAAACCTGCAATACCGAGAACCATCGGCCAGTGAGTCAAAAGCGGTCTGAGAACGAGGCAAGGCTGATGCACAGCAGCACAGGTAACGTTTCCCGACCATCTCAAAGCCACCTTCGTTGCCCGTTTTCTGCCTGATTTAGAGGCCTGGTTGTGTAACCCTAAATGAGGTGCGGTTCTGCTCTTTGTCCCTCTGCCTGTTGGTGGTTCCGTTAGTCAGTCTTGATGCTCTGCTTCCGGGAAGAGAGCCCCATGGGTTTCGGGAGTTTTGTTGAACTGGCGTGTGCACTGCCTGCCCGCGCCGAGTCGGAAAGCTGTTTGACTGGCGAGGATAGTGCCGTCTGTCTCAATACGTAACAGGGACAGCCTTGACTCTCGGGGTCCTTTCAACCCGCACCCAGTAGTGGCACCAGCCTGAGGGGAGATCATCGTCAGTCGATGAGGGGTCGTCTGTCTTGGATGGAGAGGGGTCCGGTCGGGGATTTCGAATTGCCATCCATTGTTTTACTGTTAATTCTGATCGGGTCTGCCATGCCCATCAAAAACGGCTGTTAGCGTATTGTCTTGGTACTTTAGACTGAGGTGCAATGCTGTTAAATGTTACCTATTTTTTTTTTTTTTTTTGGCCAGCGGGCTGTATCTACCGTACCTCTTGTAGGTATCAGGCAGGTACCTGACGTAGGTTGACCGTTAGCTTACCTTACCTTAGTCTTTGGAGTGAGTTTCTGATTTCTCCATCTGGCTCGTTGGTGGCAGGGAGGAGCTTCCGGGTTGTTTGTTCCTGCGGGTGCTGACGGGACGCAGACGCAAGGGGCGGACCTGGGGGGGCAGTCCACATCATTTGTTGCTACTGCATCTTGCCATCCCTCAGAACGTCGTTCCGCCGGCCACGTTCCTCTTCGTCGCTAACCGTTGGGTCCTGGTCCTGGCGGGCAAGGCCCAAGTTCCATGGCAGCAAGCCCGTAGCTCCCTTCTTTACCCTGGGTCCCACCGTCGACCAACAAGACTCGCGGGGCCAGGACTGGCAAAGCAAACACCTCACGGCATTTTGACGACGAAACCCTTGCTGCAACTGGTTGCGCTTGTAACACTGTTGCTGGTGCTGGTGCTGGTGCTGATGCTGGTGCATCTGCCGCAAAAGGGCTGAGGTGAAAGGGAAACGAAGCCAAAGCTGTGCCCTGCTGCTGCCGCTGCCACTGCCGCTGCTACTCATCCTCCGACTCCTTGATTGCCCGACTCCTTGTCCTTGGCTTGCCGCTGCTGCACGCCTCCCTCCGTGCCCGCCTGCCAGCCAGCCTGCCTCCCTCCAAGCACCAAGCACCAAGCAAGCCATCCATTCCATCCCATCCCATCCTCGAATCGAATCGCGACAGCCATCTCCACCGCCCCCGAAACCCGCCCGCCCGCCAAACCCTGACGCCCCCCCCCCGTACCGTCCTGCAAAGGCAAGGTCAGGTCAGGTATCAGAAAGGGGTATGCTCCCTTCCTCCTTCTCCTTCCCGAGCCATATCCATATCCAATTCCATATCCCCACCATCATGTTGTAGCATCAGGTAGCCGTTTTTCTGTAGCGATGCGAGTCCAAACTCATCAACGTGTGGCAGATCGTGAGCGTGAGCGCGACCGCGAGCGTGGTGGCCGCGACCGCCAGCACGACAACGGCGGCGGCTCCAAGGGGCTCCAAATCCAATTGACTTCCCCGCATCGATCTCGACAAGGCTCCGCCTTTCGAACTGGTGGCCCGGCCTCCGCTCCGCCGCCCCCTTCCGCCGTCGTCTCCGAGGGCACCTTCTTGCTTGTCGACGACCCGCCGGCTGCAAACGTCCGAGACTCGTTTTCCTCCATCGTCGACGACCCGTTTTTTCTGCGATACGACATCGTCACCGTGGCCCCAGCCCCAGCCCACGCCCCGAGCTCCTCGACAGCCGGTCCCCCGCGTCATGATCCGCAACAGCTCTGGCTCCCACCGCGCAAAGAATCTCTAAGTGACAGGAACCCTACGCCTTGGGTAAGCAAGCCCTCGTCCTGCCTCGCCCTGCCCCGCCCAGGAACGGACCGATGAGGATTGCGGGTGCCATAGTGGAACACAAGGGGACGAAAGGGCTGACAATACAATTGTCCATCCAGTTTGAACGATCCAACAGCACCATGGAGGCCATCAATCTCGCAGTCATTGGCGCCGACGGGGTGGGCAAGTCGTCCTTTATCCAGAGGGCCATGAGGCTCCCCCAGCCCCCGGGCATGAACGTCACTGCTCTGCGCGAGGACATTGACGGCACCCCCTACCTCGTGACGCTTGTCGAGCTCGATCTCGAGGCCTTCACCCTAGACCCTGGCCAGTCAATACAATGGCCAAAACAGATCAACGGGCACATGGTGCCCCGCATGGACGCCGCTATGATTCTGTACGACGTTGGCAATGCCGAAAGCATCCAGAATATCCCCCCGACCATGAGTGAGTCCTCTCGCTCCTCTCACCGACTGGCACCTTCTAATTTTTGTTAGCTGCTCTGGCGCACTCATCCCTCCCGGCTGCTCTCGTAGCCACCAAATGCGACGCCCCTGAAAGCCTACGACGATTAGACACAGCCGATGTTGCTTCCAAATTTCCTGCGTCCGTCATAAATTTCAAGACCTCGGCCAATATCCCAGGAAGCGCTCGGGAATGCCTCCACTCCATGTTGCGGGCCGCCGTGGCCACCCGAAGAGGTGAGTTGGATGACGAGGCACTCTTCATTTCCCTCGGGTTGTATCGGCGCGTCAAGTGACCAGTCGCGTGCTGGTAGCCCAACATAAGCGAGCATGTAGGTGCCGTGATACGGGACTAATCGCAAATAGGAGGATCCGACAAGTCAGAAGGCGGCTTTATCGCCAGGAGAAGAGCTGCCTCGACCGCCAACCTGGATGCGCCCCCAGACACCATCAACGGCCGGCCAATCAGTCAAAATAGTAAACACAGCAGGGCGAGCTCCGACTTCTCACTTCTGCGCGGATTCCCACCCCCTGCCAACGAGGGTTACCACAGGGGGCCGCCATCAAGGTCACCAAGACTAGAGTACCAAATCCACGCCCCAGGCAGTAACCAGAACATAAACTCGGACGGCTCAGAGGACGGACCATCGCAGACGGTTTCCAGCATGCTACGAACGCCGGGGATTCGCCTGGATGGTGGGGCAGAGTCGTTCTTGGACATCGAGGAATCCGATGCCGAGTCTTATCGATACTCGGATGATATTCCGATACTGCAACGTAATGACGACAATTTCCTGGAGAGGCCCGCTCGCGTGGCCGGTGTCACCTTTGACGAACTCGTCGACAGGCTTATAGCGCCAAGGATGACGAGGGCCGACAACAACTTCGCCGACATATTCCTGTGTTTGTACCGGAAGTTCGCCGCCCCTAGCGAGCTTCTCTCGGCCATTCTCGTGCGGCGGGACCGTGTGAAGAATGACCGGACGGCACAGTTTCTAACCAAGATTGGAGCCCAAATGCGCATTATCGAAGTGGTAGCCAAATGGCTGTCGCTTTACCCAGGCGACTTCGCCCGGCCGGCGACAAAGAGAAACCTGGAGGGGCTGATAAAACAGCTCGCAGCGGAAGATGCGTTCTCTGCTGCAGCACAACAGATGCGAACACATCTAGAACAGAAGGTGGTTGAAGACGACGATACGGGCTGGGCGAAATGCGACGAGATAGAGGAGGACACGGCAGGCATGCCTAGCCGAAGCACCGGCCGGGGCAAGGATGTAACGGGGCGTGGACATGGCGAGCTTGCTTCGTCGATGAGCTCTCTCCAGCTGGAAGAGCCAGGCATGCCTGACCAGAGGCGTCCCTCGCAAGGCTCAGACCAGTCTGGGTTAGAAACGCACGCTGGCCCGGCGCTCGCAAGATTCCAATTTCACTCCTTTGAGGACTATGAGCGCGAAGCTGCGACCATGGAGCCCAGAGGAACTCTCCCCCTGAACAAGATACGATACCACTGCTTCATGGATCTCGACCCGGACGAGATCGCCGAGGAGATTACGCGCATCGATTGGGTCATGTTCAGCTCGATCCGTATCCGCGACATGGTGCGGCACGTCTCCCTGCCTTCTGACCAGAAGGACAAGTGCCGCAGCCTGCACAATGTCGACCGCATGGTGTCACACTTCAACCACGTCGCCAAGTGGGTTGCCAACATGGTGCTCATCCGCGACAAGGCCAAGCACCGCGCCCCGTGCCTCGAAAAGTTCATGTACGTCGCCCTGAAGCTGCGCCAGCTGAACGACTACAACGGCCTCGCGGCCGTGCTGGCGGGCATCAACGGCACCGCGGTGCACCGCCTCGTGCAGACGCGCGCCTTGGTCTCGGCCGAGGTCCAGAAACGGTTCGCGAGGCTGGTGCTCTTGATGGGCACGCAGAAGAGCCACTTCGCGTACAGGCTGGCGTGGGAGAACTCGCCGCTGCCGAGGATCCCGTTCATGCCGCTGCATAGGCGGGATCTGGTCTCGGCGGAGGAGGGGAGCAGGACGTTTGTGGGGCCGAACGGCGATCGAATTAATTGGAAGAAGTACGAGGTGCTGGGCGAGGTGCTCTTGCCTATCATGAAGAGCCAGGGCCAGCCGTATCCCGACTTGAAGAGGCATGAGCTAGCTAGGGAGTTGATTCTGGATTGCAGGATAGCGACGGATGAAGAGGTTGGTTTCTACCTACCCCCCATACGTAGCGATGGTTTGGTCCCGTGTGTGAGACTTGCTGACTTTTTTCGACTCTGCAGGACATATACCAGCGCAGCTTGCAAGTCGAGCCGAGTACAGGCAGCGCGGCCGAGTCAAGCAAGAAGAAGTTCCCCTGGTTGGCAAAGTAGATGCAGTAACCCGGAAACCGAGAGCCGGAAGTGGGAGTATGAGTGTGAGTGTGAGCGAGGAACTAATGAATATGGGACTGGGCGGGTTTTTGTCTGTGTCTATGTGTTGTGCTCTTTTTTCTCTCTGCATTTTTTTGGTTGGTTAAGGTAGCCATGGCTATGGCTCGGAGGTTTAATCGAATCTAAAGCAAGCAAGTTTGTGGCGTAAGACTTTTGGGAACTAAAGTAGGTAGTAGTTGTCTATGTGGTCTGGTCTGGTGTTGTATGGTGTGGTTGGTGTTGTTTCCTTGGGGCTGGAAGGTGGGGGCTTGTTTTACTGAAGATAAGACATGGAACATATTATACATTACATAGAACCCCTGACTTCACTTGATGACCTGAGTAGTGGTGGCGGCGGCGGTTTCTTTGCTTTTGGGGGTGTATAGGGGGATGATATCTTCATGAAGAATTTACGTGGAGGGGAGGGGAGGGACGGAATACCTCGGAACTATTTTGCCTAGTATGTAGTAGAGTGAGGAAGGAGGGAAGGGAGATATACATACATACATACATACATACATGCCTTATTCCCCTGCTTTTTGACTCGAAAAGAACAACAGGGGATATCTCGTTTGATACCAGATGTAACCGAGTTTGCCAGGTAGGTAATTTTTTAAGTCTATGAGCTTAAACAGGACGCTTTTCTTTTCTTCCGATGCTTGCTTCAACACTTGGCTTCGGTCATGTCTTTCTTGATCTGTACCTTGGTCATACATACAAGAGGTCCGTCCATTTTATTTATTCTAGATGCCCGCCGACGCAAAACTTAGTGTCGGTGCATATATATACACCAAGTATATATATATATATACTTGAGATATCTTCTACCTCGCCCCAGCCGTTTTACCAGCATCCGATTTTACCCCGCTAGGGACATAAAATTGCTAAGTAATAACTCACATCACATCACAGCACAGCACACACGCACATTATGGACCTCAACATATCATGATTTCACAACGTAACATCCTTTTCTGTTTATAAAAAAAAAAAAGCCTCTGCATGATGAATTGCCCCCCGTCCTCTCGTTCTTCTCCTCTCTCTCCTCTTCACCTCTTTTCATTCATTGATTTGATAGTTTGATTGCTTGCTTGCTTGCTCAATTGATTGCTTCGATTCGATTCAA
Source organism: Cercophora scortea (assembly GCA_033439705.1). NCBI lineage: Eukaryota > Fungi > Ascomycota > Sordariomycetes > Sordariales > Lasiosphaeriaceae > Cercophora > Cercophora scortea. The sequence continues at coordinate 1,691,889 of JAUEPO010000005.1, read as the reverse complement.
TTGGATTCCCGTCCACAAACGCCCGCCCGCCCAAAAACAAGAAAAGAAAAAAAAAGAAACTACCAGGTAAACTCCACCAGATGAGTGTTTTTGTTGTAGAATGAAACATGTGTGTAAATGCCGACCTGAGTCAGTCAACTAAAGTTTTCAGTTAAAGTCAACTAACTCAACTCAACCCACTCACTCACTCACTCAGTCTCTAGAAGACTTTCATTTCCTCCTCCCACTTTCCACTTCCCTCTTCTCATCCCCTCCTCCCCTCCTTCTCTTTGTATTTGTACCCGTCCTTTTCTCCTCTGCGTCCTCCTTCTTTCTCCTCCCTCTTCCTCCTCCTCACATGCCAGTCTAAATGAGTGAAGGTGAATCAGATAAAGGAGAGGAAACCGCAGAAGAAGAAGAAGACGAAGAAGGCGGAGAAAACAAAAGACTGCTGAGAATCCACACAGAATCCCCCACCATGCTCTCACCTCGTTACTCCCTTGCCAGCAGCAACAAGAAAAAGAAATATCATAAAGAATAATAAATAAAAGAAAAGACCATAAAAACACACCAATTGTTTCCCACAATGCCCTATAATGCTCAGTTGACAAAGCGCGAGCGCAAAAAAAAGGAGGAAAACGTTCAAGGCTACCAGGTAGGTATAGACAACCAGCGGTGCCTAGGATGTCTGTCTATCGCATTTCAAACGACAAAACAGCCTGCTTTTTCTTTTCTTCAAAAAATGACACAGAGGCGTAACCCCCGCCGTGAGAGAGAGAGTCCATCACCGGCCTCGAGACTACTATGAGCTTCCTACGACTCGTATCCGTTCGCGGCGTCCGAGCCGTAGTCGTGCTCGCCGTCGTGATGTAGCGTGACGCTGTTGAACTCCTCGAACGGATCGACCGCGTCTCCCGTCGTTGGCGTCGCGAGGCCGCTCTCGAGGGGCAGGGATTTGAAGGCCCCCATTGGTCTTGACCCGCTGATGTCGACGCTCTCGCTCTCCTTGACGTTGCGGAAATTTATCGTGTCGATACCACGCCCCTGGTTGGGAACGATTGGTGGCTTCATGTGCCGGATCAGTGCCCATTGGGTCGTCCGGAAGAAGGGATGGCTCTTGATGTCGGAAGCACCAGCGCGGGCTCCAAGACGCCGGGCCTCATCCTTGATGAGGAGCTTCCGGATCAACGACTTGCAGAGACTGTGCCAGTCAGTAACATGGACGAGAGAGCGGTGGGGCATCGATACTAACTTTGATATTTGCGGTGCGCCCGCGTGGTCAGGGAAGGGTATGTCTTCCCTGAGGATGTTGGCGAATGTTGCATTGCGGTTCTTCCCCTTGAACGGCGTCGTGCCGTACAACATCTCATATACCAGGATCCCCAGCGTCCACCAGTCCACCGCACTAGTGTGTCCGCTCCCCTTAATGACCTCAGGGGCGATGTACTCTTCGGTCCCCACAAAGGAGTTTGTCCGGAAGTTGGCGATACACGACTTAGTGTCGATCGTCGGGAGCGACGATATACTTGTGCCGTTCTTTCCCGGGATCATGGTGGGCTTGCCGCCAGGGTCGGACTGTTTGGAGAGATCGAAATCAGACAACATGATGTGGCCTGACTGATGTAACAGGATGTCTGGGGAATTTGTCAGCCTGATGATCCCGCAGCGGACAACAGCCTCCTCCCAACCTACTTTCTGGCTTCAGATCCCGGTAAATGAAACCCATGAGGTGCAGGTATTCCAATGCTGCCGTGACCTCTGCTGCATAAAAACGGGCATCCTCCTCTGGTATGCACTTACCGGGCCTGGTCTGCAGGGCCCGGAAGAACTCGCCTCCACTGCAGTATTCCATGCAGAGGTACAGGTAATCCTCGGACTGGAAAGAGTGATATAGCGTCACGATGAAGGGGTGGTTGCTCGTGGCCAGGATCTCCTGCTCTGCCAGAGCCCTCTTGATCTTGTTGCGCTTTATCATCTCCTTCTTGCTCAAGACTGCTATTTGTCAGCGGGGCCCACGGTGCCGACGAGGTTGGAACGGGCTACCTTTCATCGCGTATAACCTCGAGCTCTTCTTCTCCCTGACTAGATACACCTTGCCCACGTCTCCCTTGCCGATCAGCTTAATCTTGTCGAAGCTCTGAGGGCCGACCTCGACGTTGCGGATCTTGATCGAGTTGGAGCTGTATGTCCGGCGGAAGGCGAGGGGCGAGCGATGCGGCGGGAGTGCTCCGAGGCTGTCTGCGTCGGGGACGGCTAGGTTGGCCGGCTCACCGTTGGCCTTGGGGTCGGCAAAGCCAAACATGGTTGCATCTCCGTTCTCAAACAGCGGTTCCTTGGTCAATTCGGCCGTGGCGGGGCGCTCGCCGCTCCCCTTGGACTTGGAAAACAGACCCTGTGCGTTGGGAGCACTGGCAACCCTCCTCAGTTTCCTGGCCAGCGCCTCCTTGGTGGTGGCCGCGGCTTGCTCGGCGACGCCATTGGGGCCGTCCACCTTGAGGATCGGGGTGTCGGGGGGGCTCGGCGGGACGGAGCCTTCGTTGTGATGGCGCAGGCCGGGCTGGCCCTGGTGGGCAAAGTAGGGATTCGCGTGGGCAGTCGGGCTCATCGACTCCTCGAGCGCATTGCCCTCGCTGGCGACGGTGCCGCTGCGGAGGCGGCCGACATTGAAGAACCTCGACTGCCGAAAGGGCGTCTTGGTCTCGGACCGCAGGGAGGAGGAGGCATTATTGTGGGAGGTGGCGGCGGCGGCGGCGGCGTCTCGTTCCCGGTCTCGTTCGCGGTTGGTGTTGCCCGAATTGATGCGGAAGAAGTTCTTCAACCGCTGCGGGAAGTGGCTATCGCCATTCGTGGTCTTTATTGACGGCATGATGACCTGGAGCGCTGATCCGATCATGAGGTCGAGCCCATGGTTGGAGGACGGGGATGACGGGGGAGGGAGTAGACGACGCGGGACGTGGATGAAGGGGTTAGATGGATGGATGGATGGATGGACGGATGGATGGGCAAGGTACAGTGGAGAGGTATGAATGAACCAGGACACACTGATCAGGGAGAGGAGACGGCGGCGGGCGGGCGCTGCATTAACGGATTACGGGTCGCCGCACTACACAGTACCTGGTAGCATCCACAGCTCCCCCAGGCCAAGGTGACAGGGCAGAGAGAAGAGGCGGAGAAAGTCGAAGTGAGGTGAGTGTTGCAGGCCACTGTCCGCTAAATTGCCTGCACTGGTCACGGGATTTCCCGGCCCTGGCCGACCGTCTACAGTGCCTGAGATCCTGAGATGGAGTGCTCTCGAAAGAAAGTCGGTCGGTCGCCCGTCTTGGTGGAGGCCCCTAGCGTGCCCGCAGCCCGTGGGAATTGGAAGGTGCTGCTGCTGCGCCTTGGACGGTTACCTGTTTTGCGTGGAGGTACCAAGCATGTACCAACCATGCACACTCAGCCCTAGCCTCCAGCTCCTGTCCGTGATCTTTTAGCGCGTCAATGACCCAGAGCATGTACTTGTCCATTTCCATACCATGAACGGCAGCCTGGAAAAAATTGGTATATATATCATATCACCTTCCCTCGCCAGCCAAACGATGTCCAACAAAGAGGGTGGAACCCAGAGAGGAATCTGTCGTTGGACTTGAAACTCAATCATGACTTGCACAGAGCTAACAGACAGACCAAGGCAGGCAAGGTGCCTAGGAGGTCCCGGCGAGAGTCCAACCTGGAGGCTCCTCAAAACCCAAAAAGCAGCGGAAGGTACAGCACAGGTACAGTCTCAGCTCAGGCACACTGGCAGGCTGCTGTGACGTGTATGGACCTACAATACCGACCTGCCGTAGGAACCAGGTAGCCTCTCCTGACTCTGTTCAACACACGCTGTGTCTGAGCAATTCTCATTCCACCACAGGTATCCAAATTCCCGTTACGAATCGACTGGAAATCCTCATACCTCCCTTGGGTGTTGGTTATTTCTCCCCTGAGCAGAGCAGACAAGCACCGTCCGTCCGTTCACCGTGTGTGATTTGAACCTTCCATATTGGGCGAAGTCCTCCTTTCTCGCTCGCTCGGTCTCTCCGCACCTGTCCAAGGTCAAGCAAGCAAAGCAAGGTCCAGACTTCCAGTCTGCGTTCTTTAAACGCACGCAATCGAACCTGGATGTACATCATGCCTACACTAGAGCCTTCCCACCACACTGGAAAGAAAGCTGCACCGTGCCGCACCCCAAGGCGAGACTAGACAGGAGCTGCAGCAGAAAGAAGCATTAGACCCGGGCGGGGGAGAGCGGGGGGTCGAACCTTCCCACCTTTCCAGCCACCCACCCACACGTGGGACTTGCTTTGGCACCGAAGAGGGGTCGAGCAAGCCCGTTTCTGCAAATGGGGGCAATTATTGAATACACCTGAACTTACCTGGTACCTATCTGCCTTGGAAGGCGAAAAAGAAACCACGGAAGAAAGGCTCGATCACACCATCGTCGTGGGGTAACAATAATTCAAACAGTCCCAAGGCTCGGTGGGGGGGAAGGGGGGTCAATTAATCCAGTAGTGGCTGGCTGCGCGGTGCTGTTCCTCCCCGTTACGGCTTCGATACATACAATTATCCAATATCCAACCGGGCAGTTGGAAAGTTGCACACAGTAAGGCGAACTGGACTGGCCACCATCACATCACATCACCCTCCCGTGCCTCCTTCTCCTCCATTCTTCCTCTTCTACGGCCCGACGTACCCCTTCTTCCGTTCCTGGAACAAAACAACCGCCAGCCCATACGACAGGGTTCGCGCGAATCTTTTTTTGGACCGACCGTCCGGGCGGGTCTAATCCTGCAACCTCCACTGTCTGTCTGTCTGTCTGTCTACAGAACACGAACAGCATTCGAACCTTTTGTCATCCTAGCGCTTATAAATCGCCAACACACACCAAGGCGGTGCCCCCTTTTACACGAACAAATGATAACAACCCTGGATCGCACGGCTAATCGCCGAAATTGTCCCACAGTAAAACGAAACCTATAGTATATGGTCAAGTTGATGTTCACTTTCGTGTAACGTCAAGAAAGTAGTAAATGCTATTGAGCAGTCAACTTTTACCGGCTGCGCAAAACCAGCAAGAATCCATCAACGCTCCTTAGTGATGATTCGTCGTCATGTATATACAATAAGTTCCACATAGCCCATAAACCCTCGCCATCATACAGCGAAACGCCGCGCCGTGTCTATTTTCTCCCCCTTCTCAATTCAACCCAAACACTCCCTCCACTCAACCCCAAACTTCCCCTTCTTCAGCCCCTCCGCATACTCCCTCAACCCCTTTTGCTTTGCGCGCTTAGCCTCGTTCGCAGCGGTCATCGCAAGTTGAAACTCCTCCGAGTGGTCCGGCTCCATCGGGGCATTCAGCTGCTGCTGCCTCAGACACCGGTGCAGCCTCTTCTCCCTCCGTTTCCTTTCCTCGTCGTTCTCAAACTCCTGCTCCCGGATCGACGGCGTGACCTGTTTCCCCGCCGCATCAAACAGGTACCCCGGCAGCGGCGGGTCCGCGGAGTCCCCGCGCATGCACGTCGCCGCCGCCTTGTCGAGCGTGTCGCTGGAGTTGCGCGGCCCGTCGCCCACGTGCCACACGAATGGGAGTAGGTGCGCCTTGTCGACGTGCTCCCTGAATGCGTCGTCCGTCGGTAGGTCTACCGGTGGCCCGGCGCGCGCTGCGCAGGTGGACCACTGGCACGTTTCTGAGTCTCCGTGGACGATGAAGAGGTGCCGGCGCAGGGTCTCGAGGTTCTGGAGCTCGGCCGGGCAGTTGGCCCATTCGCAGTAGAAGGGGACGTACTTCGGCCGCAAGCTGAGGAAGATCTGCCGCGGCTCTGGGGACGGCGCCTTGGGAGGCCGGCCGCGGCGTTTGGCTTCGCCGGGAGGTTTCTTGGGCTTTGGAGGCCGCGGAGCTCCTGGTTGTGAGTTGGGGGCGGTGTAGGGCCCGCTTCCTATCTTCCAGCCGAAGGGGCGGCCGCGCTTTTTGGGTTTAGGGGTGAGGGATGAGACGAAGGAAGGTGCTGGCTGCTGCTTCTGCTGTGTGGGTTGTTGATGGGGGATAAATGGCTTTGGTGGTGGTTTTAAGCCCGGGATGAGGTCTGAGGTTACGAGGTTGTCCAAGTCTTGTGTGTCGGAGGGATCGTCTTCCGGGGGGACGACGTATTCCGACTTCCTGGGACTGGAGTGAAGGACGACGGCGACGTGTGAGGTTTTTGTGAGGGAGTTGATTGGCGCGAAACTCCGTGGTGACGGTTGGGGCGGTGGCCTTGGCGTTTCTATTGATGTTTGGGCCAAATTTGCACGCGGGGGATCGATCTCCATTTCGTCCTCGTCGTTTTGATCGTGCTGGTCATCTTCGTCGTCTCCGTCGTCCCTTGGCTCATCTCGCATGTCGTAATCATGATAGTGTCCCGACCCGTCGCCCAGCTCGTCCTCAGATTCACCATGTTCCACCTGCCAGCCGTTAAAACTGGTTCTAAGGTGGCCGCTACGGCTGCTTGTGGCACCCGAGTAGCCACCACCAGAACCCGTGTCGGGATCAGTGTCGGGATCGTAAGGCATCACTTTGCTCTTATTCCGAGATACCTGGGATATGGGGCGTGGCTGGGTTGGGTGTGAAAGCAGTGAAAAAAGTCCAACGGATATAGTCCGCCAACAACGTTTGGGGTTTCCCCTCTTTTTTGAGAAATGAAAACAAATAAAATCTAAAAGTCTTTTAGAACTTGAACGGTAGGGCCCAGCGCGGGAAAGTGAGCAAGTACCAGACTGAGTGAGGGAAGGAGGAGCCCAGGCGTGGATTGGGCTCAAAAGTTGCGCCTCAAAGCGCCCGTGTTATGGACCCTTTAGCGGTGTCCTTGTTTGTTCGCATAATAACGAGCTTGATCAACATTTTTGTGGTGATTGTTTGAGTGCGCTGGTTTCCATGGTTCGGTTTGACGCGACTTCTGGGTTGTCAATATCCACAGGCTGTTATTCAGACGTGATTGACGTTGCCTTGCCGGATGACCAGCAGCAGCAGCAGCAGCAGCAGCAAGCGCCAAGCAGCAGCCGTCCTGAACACCTCAAAGCACGGGCCTCATTTGCACAGTCTGGACATCAAGGCGTCGTCTCCGCACGGTACCCGACACAACCCGCTACCTCCACAAGCTGGCTGCCTGGCTGCTGCTGCCCATTGGCAAAGCACGGCGCTGGAAGATCCCAAAAGGAACGGTGAGCTGCGGCTGCTTCTCATTCTCTTTCGATAAATACCTGCCCGTATCAAAAGCTGCAGCTGGACTGTAATCCAGTCTTTAATGCAGAGCTTCGTCGTGCACATAGCCGGCATTCTCAATCTCAACGAAATATGTGTCCCAATTCAGCCGTGCCTCTCAGTTACTCGGTGCCCATGGCCTCAGGTATCGGAACCACAGTAGAAACCAGTGAAGCAGTGCAACCAACCTCGAGAAAGGAATGGAACCACCACCACCACCACCACAACGGCCTGCTTTCAAATGCACCTCTTACATCTTATGTACCTCTGCTTTCGGGCTTCCCCTCTCGCTCATTTACAAAGCCGGCGGGCGTTATTTCATCATCTGTCTTCAAAGTTTGCACATCCTCCAGCAGCAGCAGCATTATTAATCACTTCCTTCTTTTCATGTCCACAGTGATGAGGGCGGGGTTCATCGGTCCCCGTGTCATGTCTCAGCGTGGGCATATGTAATCATTAATAGCATCAAAGCTGCGTTGCGTTTGGAAATACATACATATAAGAAAGAGACCTCCTGGCCCCCTTGCTTTTCGTTACCGTTATTGATATTGTTCATCCAACGCACCTCAAAGCCTTCCCAAACCAAGCAACTCATATCATATATCAAACATGTCCTCCCTCTCAAAGACATTCTACGCCGTCGTCGCCGGTGTGGGCAGCGGCACCGGCCGGTCTGTTGCTCTCCGGTTTGCCAAGGCCTACCCCGTGGTGTTGCTCGCCCGTCATAACGACAGCTACGACGGCATCGTCTCCGAGATCCAGCAGCAGGGCGGCCAGGCCGTCGGCATCAGCGCCGACACTTCTGACCCGCAGTCGCTGAGTACCGCCTTTGAGACGATCAAGAAGGAGCACCCAGACAAGAAGCTCGCTGCGGCGATATGTAAGATATATCAGACTTCCATCTAATATGATATATATATATATATATATATATGTATACTGACCAACCCGATGCAGTCAACGTCTCCGGCGGCCTGACATTCAAGTCCTTCCTAGAGCTCAACGTCGACGACATTGACGCAAGCCACAAAGCCAACAGGTACCCTTCCCCCCTATTACCTTTCATCATCACCAAAACAATCCCCCAACTAATTGCCCATCTCACCAAAAACAGCCGAAGCTTCTTCAACTTTGCCCAAAACGTGATCCCCCAACTCCTCGACTCCGTCGACGCCGCGCCGCCCAACCCACCAACCCTGCTCGTGACCGGCGCGACCGCTTCCGTCCGTGGTAGCGCGCGCTTCGGGCCCTTCGCGGCCGGCAAGTTTGCCGTGCGCGCCCTGAGCCAGTCCCTCGCGCGCGAGTTCGGTCCGCAGGGCGTCCACGTCGCGCACGCCATCATCGACGGCGTCATCGACATCCCAAGGACCCAGGGGTATAATGTTAACGAGGGGAAGCCTGATGGCAAGATTGCGCCTGATGCTGTGAGTTGATTCTTTATACCTTGACTATCTGGTGTTTGGGTTTTCTTCTTTGGTGTTCTTTATTGGGAGGGAGTGTTTGCTGACTGACTTTTGAACCGCGGGGGTTTAGATTGCTGAGAGTTACTGGTACTTGCACACGCAGCACCGTTCTGGCTTTACTCAGGAGCTGGACATCCGGCCGTATGTTGAGAAGTTCTAAGCAGATGACGAGGTACCAGGCAGTCCTAGTCAGGTAGTAAGAGCAAATAACATGGCCGATGTGTATCGCACGCGCTTTGAATGTGTCCCCGTCCTGCATCCCCACACCCAAGCCCGAGCCCAAGCCCAAGCCCATTCTTTGGCCCTAGACATGCAATGGTCATCAGAGTCATGATTGATCAATCTATCAAGGATACATACAATTTCACAAGGAGATAATCGGCCAAGGAACGTGAAAGTTTGCCGGGCACCTCCTCATACCCAGGTATGGGCTCCATTCAGAGAGCTTGATTAAATCGTAAAAACATAAAAAAAACCAGCTTGTCAAAAAACCGGGATTTCTTCCCAAACCCCCAGGAACGCCTATGGATGTAGATGCATTTGTCTCCAGCTCCTCTCTCCGGTGTTTTGTTTTATCGTCGTCTCGTGACGCAAGAGGGGATAGTTTTACCACTTCGATCAAAACCGCCTTTCGAGCAAGCCGCGCGGCCAAACGCTGCCCGCTTGCCCGCCCGCTGGGGGAGGGATTTGCCATGAAGGACATGTCTTGGCTGGCTTGCTTTATCTTCGACGGCGCCGCCATGCTGGTATTTTGGTCTCATGCACCAGACAGCTTTCAAGTATCGGGCGCCGGCTCGGGGTCCTCGTCCCCATCTTCGCCCCCATCTTCGCCATTGGCGTCGTCTGTCGGGACAGGGGGGCCGCCGTGGAGCGCTGCTAAGCGTGCTTCTTCCCTCCTCTCGGCGAGAGCTTCGGTTTCCTTCCTCAGCTTCTCCAGGTTCCACGCGTCGTCGTCTCCGTCATCCTCTTCGTCTGACTCGTCGCCGTCCACCTTCCAGTTGCCGCTCTCAAACATGGCACGGCCAGTGTCCTCTCTGGCCTTCTTTGCTGCCTCTTCGGCCGCCTTCTTATCCATGCGCTCCTTCTTCCATTTGGCGAAGCTTTCGGGCGTCACCGGCGTCAGTGTGCCGGTGAGCTTGTGCCTCTCGGATTCGAGGAAGTCTTCGAGCGTCAGGGTCTTGAGGGGCGACTTGTCCATCATCGCCTTCTCGGCCGCCCTTTGTTCCTTGGTCTTCAGAACGAATCTATCAGGTAGTGTTAGCACACAGAATTTTCCCCGTTAGATTTTGCTGTCCGTTGTGTCGTGACTTACCCAGCTGGAAGAGCATGCTTGTACATGCAGTTGTTTCCGCCGTTGGGGCAGACCCAGAACCAACCGTACTTGCCATCCTCGATGGCCTCGATAAAGAACTTGCACACCTTCTCGGTCGTCGTGCGCTGGTTGCCCTTCTTGGACATGACGACGGCCCGGAGCTTCTCCTCGTCCCAGTCGGCCGACGTCTCCTGCTTCTTCTTCTCGTCCTCTTCCGCCCGGGTGTCCTGGTAGAGGTTCTTCTTCTCGACCCTGCGCTCGACCTCGAGGTCGTGGGAGAATTTGCACTTCTTGCCCTTCTCGCAGTTGCCCTTCTTGAAGAAGATGCAAAGGACCGTCTTGGGGTCGACGCCGAAGGGCACCTTCTGGATCTGCGCCGGCTTGTTGAGGAGGGCCTCCATCTCGCGCTTAGCGTCTTCGGCCGCCAGCTTCTCGCGCTCTCGCTGGGCCTTCTCGGCCTCCTTGCGCTTCTGCTCGGCGTTGCCGCCCGCCTTCATCGAAGAGTTGAGGGCGGCAATCGTTTTTTGCGCGGCGGCACCCTTCTTATTCTTCATGCCAAAGGTTTTGTCCTCGACGATCTTGGCCGACGACGGCTTCTTGCCCGCGCCCACCTTCTCGACCTTCTTGGGAGGAGCCATGCTGGGCTGATCGTCGTATTAAATTGCGCTGGGGCTTTTTGGTGTCGAGTTTGCAGAGTCGTTGGACGTCGGTGTCGCGGGTGGTGGCCAAAAGGGCAGCTTGGGAATGGAGTCGTTTGTGTGTTTGGATGGGCAAGTTTTTGCAGGGGCCAAATCGCACCGCCAGGCGGGGATCTCGAACAATCGAAAGTGGTCGAAGTGGGTTGAAGAAATGCCTTAGCGACCCGGCACGCTAAATCGCCCCCTGGAGAGCCCTGACGTCGGCCATCCGTCCCCGCCAGGCCCAGAAGGTACGGGCCACCTTGGCGAGCTTGGGCCTCCACGTGATCGAGAGGAGCATCCCTGTGCGGTATTGATACGGGGCGGGTTAGGCGAGATGGTACGGGTTACGTACGGGGTACCTGTCGACAAGTACCAGCGGCGGGTTCCTTGCCGTCGTCAAGGCTGAAAGCTGTCCAGATCTCCAGCTTCTCTAGCTATTACAACACCAACCCCATCAACTTCCACATTGAAGGAGCAGAAGTCGTGCAATTGTTCGGCAGACAAGGTAATTTTTGACGCCTTTGTTCTGCTCATTACTTGGCGTTCTTTGGGCCTCCCCAGCAGCGTAACTGACATACTGTTCCCGCGTCAGAATCACCGTCGATCCACTCCATCGACCATCTATACATCTCCCGAAGCGCAACTGCCCACCAACCTACACCCTCCACGCCCCGCCAAGATGATTTCCGACGACGAGTTGTATCGCCTTGCCATTGTGCTTGGATCTGTCGCCATGATCCTCATCGTCCTGTACCATTTCTTCGAGGTCAATGCCGCCGACAGACAACCCGAGGCCGTGAAGGGGGAGAAGACATCCGGGAAGACAAGCGCACAGACAACATCAGCTTCGACCAAGACGAGATAGCTTCGTGTCCCGTGAAGGATATCATTGTACGATCAGGAGGGCGCGTGGTGTCATCGTTCTTTGCGATGTCAAATACAGAGGGCTCAAACCGGCGCGGCGCAAAGAACCAGGGGTAAACACCATCCGACAGACCAAATGGGTAACGAACGGGACGGGCCCGGCGCGTGGAGGACTGGTATAGCAGAGCAGGCTGGCTCGGAGAGTCGCGATAGTAGCCTGGGGCATACGATGGCCAATTTGAGGACCATGAAACAAAGCAACGGATCTCGTAGGGATGGCCTGTGAAACGTGGTTCGCTGATGGATACCTGACGAGCTGGCCAAGGACGAACTTCACTGCATTGGCCGGGTCATGACGTACAAAGGGGTCCCAACCGACGACTGTGAATGATCACACTTCTCCAAACCGTCCCAAATATTACTCGTCATAGCGCGCAGCTTTCGTTCACTGCATCGTGTGTTCCTTGTTTTCTCTGTGTCAGAACCATTGATTGCACATACTGTACACGTACAAGCAAGCGAGACAAAAGGACTGCATGCAACACGGCGAGGGTATCCCGTAAGCGGTGGGCATCTGCTGAGCTCAGATCTCGCAGCTGCCAGCAGATGTGGGTTCGACGGGTTCTTGGCCTGGATGGCGCTGCACCCAGCCGCAAGAATGGCGGACTGCTTTCAGACTGCAAGCCTTGTGACTTTTGAGACAGATATCCGTTAGCCTCATCAAGGTTTTTATGTAACTTCAAAAAAAGAACTCCCGTCACAAGACGTTCCAAATCGTAACCGTTGGAAAATGACAAGTTTCACCAGAAAGTTAAATGTACTTTGACGCGGTAGCGCTGTGGTGAACTTGGTGTTGGCTGACTTCCATCTTCCCAAAAGGGTTTGGTGTGTCACTGCGCCAGTCTCCACGCCACCTCCCTCCTGGCGCCTTCCAGGATCCCGCGCAAGGCCAAGCCCGAAAGTCTGACTCCTTGTCCCGTCGGCAGAGAGCCAGGCCGCCAGCTTTCCCTCCCAGTGCCTTCCTCCTTCCCTCCCGCCAACAAAGTCCGCGCCCTCGATTTCTCACCTCTTTCCTCTTCATCAACCCAACACCACAACACAAATCCGCCCACCGCAAGCCTTTTATCATTTCTACCAGGCCTGCATCCAACTTCGCGCGTCTGCCCTCATTCTACAAACGACATCAAGACCTTCAAATCCTCGCGCGCTTGCTGCCTTTTCGCGCTCGTCGACCATTTCAACTTGACGCGACCTTCTCGCGCCAGCAGTCGGACCATCCACCAGCAGACAGTCTCATCGACTTGTCGCATCAGCCCCCTCATTTGACGCGTATATTCTTTCGCTCGTGCTCTCCATTCTGCTCTTTGCATTCCACGCAAACCGCAGATCTCGTCGCATCGCCGCCTCTCTCTTTATCTCCCAACTCGACTTAATCTACACATCAACCGCCATCATGTCCGGCAAGCTTGACCAGTCTCTTGACGAGATCCTCTCCACCCAACGCCGCGCCGCCGGCGGTGCCCGTCGCTCTACGCGCCGTGTTTCGGCTGGCAATCGCCCCACCCCCGCTGCTCCCGCTGGCGGAATTCAGAAGACCACAAAGCCTGCCCGCAATGCCGCTGGCAAGGCTGCGCCGTCCAAGCGCCCCGGACTCGTTGGCGAGAGCAAGATCATGGTCAGCAACCTGGTAAGTCGTCACCCCTCCATCAGATCCCGACCTTCAAAATAACCTTACTAACCGCATGGCAGCCCAAGGATGTTTCCGAAGGCCAGATCAAGGTATGTTATGACCGATGAGGCCATTCAGCCTTCGGACTTTTGTCGACATCCCTCTTCCGTCGCGTATCCTATCGACGTCATGTCCTCGGTGGACAAAACCCGCGTGGTTTTCCCGGCATCCCAGCAGGAGCATGTCACGATGTCAAACGCTCCTTCTTGACGTGCATCAACCACGCCGTCCAGTTCCCAGAAGTTTAGCGGGTTCGCGTCGCGCTCTACGGTCTTATCACAGCGGCTGCCTGGCAAGCACCCATGATATGAAACTGTCGCGCAGACAATACCAAGGACAAAGGCGCTAAGCCTGACAGACACATCTAAGCTGGGGTGCCTTCGCATTATCCTCTTTTGGCTGGTCACCAGAATGAGAAGTTTGCTTCTTGGCGAGCTTAGCAGTGAGCAAGACGCGGCAATATTCGTCCCAGTTGTAAACTGGGCAGTTCCTCGGGGGTATCGGTGCGCTGAGGGCTTGCAACTGAACATGCTGGGTTCTCCGGCATCGCTTGCATCCTTTTCCAATATTCATGTTTGGGACCGAGACGCAAAGTCTTTATGCTGGGCTTTATCGAGGGTTCATAGCCTGTTTCTTGAGGCATTTTACGGCTCCAGCACAAGGCTTTGCTCGGAAATATTGGAGGGGATGAGGCCCTTGCGGCTGTCGGGTTTGGCTCACCTGTCAGTCGCCGGTGACGCTAGATAGGGGATTTGCTCATTGCTCTGCTCGCTGCTCTTGGTTACACGATTTTCGAGGCGCCGATATACTCCGCGATGCACACGGTCGATTTTGAACTTCGAATCATCCCGGATCGGATACGGACGGATGCTCATAGTCAAACTCGCATGACGCTAACCACGAACACCCCTTGATAGGAATACTTCCAGCAATCAGTTGGCCAGGTGAAGAAGGTCGAGCTTTCGTACGGTCCAGGTGGCGCTAGCCGTGGTATCGCCCACGTCACGTTCCACCATGCGGATGGTGCCAGCAAGGCATTCACCACCCTCAACGGGCTTCTTATTGATAACCGCCCGGTCAAGGTTCGTTCAATTCGACGAGACATGGAGGCTGGACCGCATTATACTAACACACAGCCAAGGTTGAGGTTGTCGTCGCATCCGCAGACCTGATTCCCCAGCCCAAGACTCTCGGTCAGCGCATTTCGCAGCCGAAGGCCCAGCCCAAGTCTGCGGCCACCGTCAAGCATGGCGCCAGCGCGACAAAGGGCGGTGCCGCTCCTGCCGCCAAGGGCGCGAAGAAGGTTGCGAAGAAGGGCCGCAACGTCCGCCCCGCCAAGAAGACTGCTGAGGAGCTCGACATGGAGATGGTCGACTACTTTGACCACTCTAACGAGAACACCAACGGCGGCGCACCGGCGGCGACTAGCACTGACGCGCCGATGGAGGACGAGATTCTTTGAGCGGCCGGCACGCACTAGCACAGGATCAGCGGAAGAAGCGTCAGGGGAAGCTCAGCGGTTTATGGAGGTTCGGTAAAGGGAGGTTTTGCTTTTTACATGGAAGGGGGGTGGTCTCGTAGCGCCGCTTTAGCAGCGCATTTACGGCACAGATTGGTATCGATTTGCTCCGTACGTTTGTTTTCGGAAAGTGTATAATTCAGGGAACGCAATTGATTCACCAGCTTGCTGTCATGTTATTCTCGGTCGTATGGGGTATGTGATCATCTGAATGGTCAGAGAATGAGTCGTAGGTGTCACGATTCAGGGGAAGTCCTGGGCAACACAATGTTGAATTTGTCGATGCTATGGGGTGTAAATTACCTACTAAGGTATAACCACCTGATTAATGAACGACATTCTACCTCTATTCTTTCCTCCTTTGATTATACGCCTCGACATCCCAGTAATAAGATACGCGGAGTCGAATGCGTTGAGCCAGACTTCACAAGGCATATTCCTTGAAGGTACAGCGTTTGTTACGAAAATCCGCCCAGAATGGAACGAGAAAACAAAACAAAAAGGAGAGAGCCCATCTCTTCCTCCTCGCTCAGCAGCTCAGCGAAGCCCTATTACATCCCATCCGTGTTGAATATCGTGGGACTCTCAACCTCAACACCATCTAATCTACTGCGTCACTCAGTCACCGGCTTTCAACGCGTTCAGAAGTGAAGAGGGAAAAAAAACGAAAGAAAAGGTGTTGTTGAAAACAAAAGGAGTGCATGAATGAATGGCAGGTTCGGTTCTGTTGAATAAGGCAGAGAGATGTGTCTTGTTTGTTGCCGTGTGTGTGTTGTCCATCCCATCCCACTCTTCTATTCTTCCATTCTTCCATCCGTTCATCCCATCCGATTCATCCCATGATCTTGAGCACACCTGCCGACTACCCGTGGTGATCTTGGCTTCGGGTTTCGGTTTACTTGGGACCCGGGTAAGGCTGATCCGAAGGCCAAGCGACGATACTAGCCCCGGCGCGGGAGGCCTCGGCGGCTTCGGCGGAGGTATATTGGTCCGAGGAGCTACTGCTGCTGCCACCGCCGTTGGTCGTGTTCGAGGTTGTGTCCGTGCCGGAGCCGGAGCCGGAACCGGAGCCGTTGGTGTTGGAGGATGGCTGGGAGGACATTTTTTTTTTTGTGCTTGGTTCTTTGTTTGTTTCTCCTGGGGTATCTGTGAGTTTGGAGTCTGGGGGGATGCGTAGGACGTAGGTTTATTGGATTGTTGCTTATGGGCATATGTGTACAAAGAGGGTTGGTGAGGAGGGTATCAGGAGAGGCTTGTGAGCTGGGGATTGTTTGTTCTGGTCTTGAGGGGGTTGGCTTTGTGTGTTTTCCGCGGGATGTATGGAGCTTCGTGCTCTTGGTTTGGTGAGCTGGTCTGGGGAGGGTGGCAGTGCTTCTCGCGGTTGAAAAGGCTGCTTGGTCGAGGGAGAAGAAGTTGCGCCTGAAGAACGTACCTGGTTTCCCTGCTGTCTTGTTGTCTTATCGAAGGGATAGAATTTTTTGAACCTGCGAGTGTACGAAGCCGAGCGCGATACTGAGAGCTGGTGATGGACCAAAGCCGGGCCTCAACGCGCTCTTTATACCTCATATCTGCCCCCCGCGCCCCCTCGTCTCCGCGAGGCCATCTCGTCTTCTTCGAGACAACCCTCACGAACGAGGTCGAGGAGAAAGCATCATCCGCCCGTCATCTCTCCTCTGATCTCCTCTTCCTCCTCCTTCTCCCTCCTTCCACCACCATGCCAATATTCCACTTCTAGTCATCCATCCACATCCTGTCTCCCGGTTCCCGGTTTCTTCGCCATCCGAGCCTTGGCAGGTAGGTCGGTCGGTGGTCAGCGCCAAGCTGGTCCCCTCGATCCCCTCCAAACCGCCATTCCTGGCCAGTGGTGATGATGATGTCGCCGGTGGCAGTCATGATCACGGACGCGAGGCAGAGATCGCAGAGCATCATCAGCCTCCGGCAGTGAACAAAAAAGCAAACTACAGAAACTGGGCGCGGAACCATCTCCATCCGGACCCGAGCCCCAGGGTAAAAGGGTGGGTTGGGTGTGAGTGCGAGCAAAGAAGTGAGCCTGTGTATTGGTTCCCCGAGTGGTTGGTGAATTCAGGAACGTGTAACCACCGAAAACACTCGGTTTATAGACCCATACCCGCGTCCATAAACGGGTAAGGCTCACACGCCCACGAGCAGCTAGACAAACGGTGCGGGAAACCTGGTATCCGTCCAGAGACAATAGAGGAGAGGTGTTGTAGCACAAATGACGATCCATGATAGCTTGGCACACACGGGCTTACCCCCCGGGCTGCCCAGCTTTGATGTCGCGAGTCTCGCGAAACCGATGAAGAATCCCATAAGCCGGACAGGCAATCCCGTATATGCGAATTATGCGGAGCTGAGGCACCATCCCAATGTCGTGGTGCAGGAGGATTGACAAAGAGGCCGATAAGCCTGCGCGCTAGACTTGTTAGCTGATTAGAAAGGGAAAGAAAAAAAGGAGAACCTCGCTCTCATTCACGTCCTCCCGCGCAAGAGTCCAGTTGATGGGGAAACGATAACAAGTTCCATTCGCCGAAAAATCCTGTCTGGTCAAGAAAATATTCAGATTAACCGCCAACCGATCTCGCCCAGAACATCTGTTCAGAACCAGTCCGTGTGAGCTTTTTCATGTCTCGTTCTTGTACTCCCCCAATGCTGGTCTAGGGTTAGAGTCAGGCCTCCAAAGCCTGCGGCGCGCCAAGATTCCCATTTTGAAGCTTCCTTCATGCCGCTGCCTTGGACTCGTCCTTCTTCTCTCCAGCCTCCTCGGCCTCCTCGGCCTCATCACCCTCGAGAGCGGGCATGTCCTCATCGTCAGAGGAGTGCTCCTCATCGCTCTCGTCACCACCGCCAAGACCGCCAGCACCGCTGAGCTTGGAGAAGTCGATGCCGCCAAAGTCGCCGCCGGCGCCACCTATAAAAAGGCGAGTTAGCAGATGGACAACGGACCAGAATACCGCCGATTAGAGAGTTTGGTCTGTGGGGTCTCAGATCCGGCCTTTCTTTCACGCATCCCATTTGATCAGTCCGGCATGTACGTACCACCCATACCAGGCATTCCATCTATAGGCACGTAATGATGTTTAGCTTTGGAGGATGGGAAAGGGGGGGCGGAAGAATGGGCAAGGATGATGACCGACAAAGTCCTTCAAGCTTGTTGCTGCTATGCTGGGGAAGGAATCTACTCACCCATGCCGCCAAAGTTTGAGAGGTCCTCCTCAGGAGCCTCGTTTTGCTCATCCTCATCAACCCACTTGTCGAAGTCGGTCTTGAGGAAGTGGACCTTCTTGGACTCCTTCAGCAGACGGGGCCAGTAGGCATCGGCGAGCTCCTTCTTGAACAGCTTCATCTCGACGTCGCGGGATGTGTGGTTGATCTTGGTTGCGGAGGGGTCGATCTCGCCGTAGAACTCCAGCTCCAAGTGGTAGGTGCGCTTGAGCGAGTCCGAGTGGCCGGTGAAGGTCAGGCTGGTGGGCTGGATGTGCAGCTTCAGGTTGGAGGGGGGGACATCGGGGATGTTGATGGTCAGGTAGATAAAGTTCTTGTTGGCTTCGGCGCTGGATGAGCGTTGCGCCCAGAGGACTGCGAAGGGGGGGGGGCAGCACGGTTAGCGACACGATAGTCCTCGTCTGTTGACAGGCAGGCCTTGTGAAGTGGTGCGGGCGAAATGCCGTAACCCAGACACACAGATGCTTGTGGAATTCATCGAGGGCCAAGTAAGGAGGGTGGGCGCGGGATTGGGAGGCAGGAGTTCTCACCCTCAGGTGTTACGGTGGCGGCCATCGCGATGGATGCGACAAGTTATGACGAGCGAAGACGGCGAGCTAGTTCGTAGCGAGGAGGGGTAGCTCCTGGAAGCGCTGGGAAAACCGACGACGTTGACGGTTTATAAAGACTCGGTAAAGTGACGTGAGTCGAGAAAGTTGGGAGTTTTGATTTGTTCTTGAACACGTTGTGAGACTTTTGGATCTCAGAAGTCAAAGTTGGGGAGGAGGAGGTGCAGCAATTGGGAAAGCAAGGTAAAGTGCCTTGGAGAGAATAGGGTGCGAGAAGTGGATAGAACCTGCGGAAGTGGAGGGATTGTTTAGTGAGGCTGCGGGCGGTTTCCAGCGATTGGCGGTTTGCACTGCCTTGCCGCCTGGACATCCTTGCGGTTTGGGGACCCTGGGGTCATGGTAGAATTCGTAAGAAGACCAAAGATCACTGGACACGGACCACTGCAGGGCTGAGGCAACACCGAGCAGCTCCAGGCGGGCCCCTCTCCACCTCGATGTGATGGGGGACAAAGCATTCTAGATTCTACAGTTCCAGGTTACCTTCTGAGCATTCCTACCTGCCGAGATGAAGCTACAGTCGCCGACGCAGGGGACCGTGATTACGATTTTCAAAGCCATTCAAGGAGGTACTAGCATCAGGTAGCGACGGTGCACACTTTTTACTTATAGACCCAAGTCTCGCCATTTCAGCATAGGCAATACCGAATATGCATCTTGCCATACCTCCAATAAACGTGGGGAGGGTAGTTGCTCAGCGCGGTGCATTCTCATCTTAACGGACTCCTCTGTGCTGAAAATCCGACTTCGTTCAAACGAGTGATAAATGCCTGGTAGTTGAGGGTGTCATATTGTGTCCCGACGGGAGGTTCGGTCAGGTTCCCCGTGCCTTCCATAGCTTTGCATTGCATGGTGGGGGCGGGCACGAGCTCTTGGAAGGGTGGTAGCAGTTGTAAGTATCCGGGATTCCGGTGCCTCATTGTAGACTGCGCATTACATTAAGCAGATGGATGGAATGTGGGATTGCCCATATCTACCTGCAGCTCATACAAAGAAGATTATACCGTAATTACCTGGTAGGTTTTATATAGTCTTCCATGTTGGAGTGCACTTCGAGAACGGGCAGTCGCGATAAGATCGAATACAATACCCAAGTTCCCCGTAACGCCATTTCGAGTCAGTTACAGGTTAGGTAAGGTACCTGGGTCTGAGTGCGGGGCACCACCTAGTGGGCAATTCAAAGAGCGGGGGACCAGCCTACCAGCTCAATTAGCACCTGGCTGGAGCTTGGCGGCCACCAGCGCGCGCCAGATGAGGCTCACGTCAGTGTTCCAGGTGGCAGGCCAAGCCTTGCCTAGCCCGGAACCCATGAGAGTTGTGAGACAGACCAACCAAGCAAGCAACCTGGAACCTGGAACCTCAACCTCCAGAACCCCAGCCCGGCAAACCACGACTTATCAACCGGCCTCTGCGCCCGCATTGCGAATCGGATACACTGCCCTAGAGCACACCAGACCGATAAATAAAACCGAGCCTTGGCCACCATGGAATCACTCAAGGCGCTCTTTGTCAAGCCGGATCCCCAGGCGCAGGTGCGTTTCTTCGCCGATGCCAGGCACAATGGAAACCAACCGACCGACCGACCGACTGACCCATTCGCATAGATCCGCAAATGCAACGCCATGATCCGCGCCAACATCCGCAAGCTAGACCGCGACATCGCCGCCCTCAAGGCCAACGAGACCAAGATCAAGAACCTGATCGTGGCGGCCGACCGCCGCGCCGCCAAGGACCCGAGCCGCCAGCGGCAGGCCCAAAAGGAGGTCCGCGGCTTCGCGCGCGAGCTGATCCGCGCCCGCCGGGCCAGCGCACGCATGGTGACGGGCAAGGCCCAGCTCAACAGCGTGCAGATGCAGGTCAACGAGGCCTTTGCCCTGCGCAAGATCGAAGGCAGCATCCGCGCCAGCGTCGGCATCATGAAGGACGTCAACAGCCTCGTGCGCCTGCCCGAGCTTGCCATCACCATGTCGGAGCTGAGCAAGGAGCTGATGAAGGCCGGCATCATCGAGGAGATGGTCGGCGAGAGCCTGCCCGAGTCCGACATCGCTGAGGACGAGCTGTTCCTGGACGAGGCCGACTCCGAGGTCGACAAGGTCCTCAGCGAGATCCTCAAGGACCGCATGGAGAAGACTGGCGCGCTGCCTAGTGTGCCGCAGCAGCAGGCCCAGGAAGCGGTCCCTGCCCAGCAACAGCAGCAGCAGCAGGCCGTCGAGGAGGACGAAGAAGACACAGAGGCCATGATGGACCAGATGCGGAACCGTCTGGAGGCGCTCAGGAGTTGAGGGGTCGGACGCGTTGCTTGCTTGCTGGCTGAAAGGCTTTTCTGTTGCATGCATGTGAGGGGCCGTGGGTATCATACCGGGCTGGCCTGGGCTTGGCTTTAGGGAAGGGACGGCGTTGGGGCGTTATTGGCCTGTTTCGCTTGAATCGGCATTGTGGTGCGTCTATATCTGATTGATAGCATTTTGGGTTATCATAATATTGGTACCTTTGGAGGCGAAGTAATAGCCTTGCAAATTCACATCACACGAGATGCAGTCTTTCCTGTGTATCTGTTCAGTCTACCTGGCCTCGTGTTCTTATGTTATATTAGATGCTGGGCAGTGACTTGTTCACATTCCCATCACCATTACGGATACCAGTAGGGTGGGCAGATTGATGACAGTCGGGAATACCACTACACCAGGCACACGTCAACCTAGCCTTTAGCGTTGTTGTTTGATTTATCGTTCACATTGGAGTCCCGAGGGTCACCTGTACGTTTACCATCCTTCAACTTTTAAACACTTTGGAAGACGATGCAGACAACGAGGGTTCGAACAAGACGCATATCCTATCACCAGATCTCACACGTATTTAACACGCTAATTCCCAGTCTTCTTTTTTGAATGGGAGATTCATAAGATCTGTAGACTTTCTATCAACAGCTTACATTGCCGCATGAACTTGCTTCATCTCTCCAACACCGTCTTCAAAGGTCCAACTTCCATGACAACATAAACTTTGTTGAGAGACGTTGCTCGACCGTCGGTATTCAAGACCTAGTGATCCCAGATATCGGCAGCCTCGTTCTGAGGATGCTGTTCGCACAATTACCTACTCGGGGTAGTCCTCGAGACGAAAGGGTGCTCCTTTCTCTTAGTTATTTCGACACGTAATACAACGTAATCTCGACTTAGGGGCAACACCTGGTATGCATCATTTATTTGCTAGTGGTAAGCTTACCTTGATGGGTCTCCAATAGTGTTGAATTCTCTTCCAGTGAGCATCAAGAATTGCTGTTGGACACGATGAATGAAACACCTGATGATGTTGAATATAGGTCATAAGAATCTCGTGGGCCTCTCTTTCCGCTCTATTGGGAGGGTGGAGAGTAAGCGGTTGGTGGAGCTAATCGTGCCAGTCGATTCCTCTAAACAAGACATGTTTCTATATTAGAGGCCACCCCAGGCATCGTTCATTATTCCCACGGATGCCTTCTTCGGTGATATAAAGCAAAGCGCCCCCAAACATCTTGTTGCTTCTATTTGCTGTGGAGCCATGTCCGGACTAAAGTAAGTACATAGGTGGAGAGATGCATTCCCCTTCCCCAGCACCATTCGACCTACCACCGATTTGACAACATCCAACGACCGAGCGAAGGAGAAGAATATATGTCAGGTACCTGAGACATGGACATACTTGGGCAGAGGAAGATACACGAAGAGCTTGATTCAAAATACCTGTCAGTGGGATAACCATTGGAGAATATCAAGCCGTTAAATTGGTTGTTGGTGCCTCTCGTCAACAAAGAAAAGATAGTAAAAAGAAAACAACACGAGGTAAAAGTACATCCCCATCAGTACTCCAATCCGTACAAAGCTCGCAATTCCCAACCGGCAATAGCTGAGACGATATAATCCTCCCGAGACTCACAGTTGCAATTAAGTACAAATATTGAATCTCAGTGGGCTCTGAATTCAGACGAATTTCATTTGATATTTGTATATTTTATTATTGGACCTTTTGCCCACCGCTGTGTTTTCCTGACTTGATTGAATCGTGTCAAATGGTGACGTTATCATGATGAGCGAGGTAGGTAATGAAATTGATCACGAACACTGGAACGTCTCTGGCAATCGAGGCCACCAAAGTAACCGTGTGCCTCTATAATATGACCGTGTCTAACAGATCAGAGATCAGGCGTAACCCATATTCTCGACCTCGCGTATTCTGGATGCTGTATTACAGATGCAGTTATTGTGTGTATTGAAACAAAAAGGCCCTGGGCAATTTTCATCCCATACTTGATTTCTTAGCCACCGTCGAAGCTTAGAGACCTGCGTCGAAGGATTGATTCAACTTCCAGGTTCAACATAAAAGGAAGGACCAGAAGATATACGAGGTCTGCACCAGAGGCACACGGTCACTTTAGTGGCCTCACTGGCAATAACCCAGTCTCCTTGACGCGCTGATCACAACCTTGGGACTCCTTTCCTTAACTCCATACGAAGTGACCGATGTGACACTCCCTTGCCACCAGAGACCCAGAGAATGGCAAGCCGCCTAGGCTATCCGGCTGCCCTGTTCGCGACGTGGGAAGCTGCAGAAACTGCAATTCATAACTGTCAGACATCTCACAGTGAAGAGGAAACATAGGCAAATTATCCAAAGCGTGTACCAACCTCAGTCAGGTCTACATGTTTATACAGAGCCCCATAGATGGATAGTCTCACTTCTAACCAGTTGTTCTACTACTTGCACGTACATCAGCCACCGCATCAGAACTTCTCCCGTGAACCTTTGTGGACGGCTTTGTTGGACTACAGATCAACCTTCTCTTCCCTCCCTCTCACTTCACTACCACAAGGTGGTGATACACGGCACGGTACGGTGCGGCCTATTGCGACTCTCTCATCTGAATAGGGGCATATGCAATCACCCTTTAACCCCCTTTTCTCAACACATTACTCGAACCCAAAGCTAACAACGAGAATCTAAGATATACAATGGAACTCAACCAGCACAACCATCTCCATATCATTTCACTCCCACAGAAAATGCTCAACACACATGGAACATAAGCCAAAGCCACATCAACCGCTCTCTCTCGTCCCCTGCCCTGGCCCCCTTTCCCGCAGAGCCAGAAACGACGTAATGCAGTGGATATCAAAAAAGCCTCCACAGAGCCCACAGATAGCTCCCCTGCTGTGGTTACAGTATTGACACTTCACAGCAGCCACATCCAAAACCCGCCTCCCCCGACTCTCATCCCACAAACTTCTCGACACTTGTCCCCGTGAGCCTCACTCTAGGATACGCTACCAGTTGCATAACCGCGCAGTTACGTTACACAATAAACACTCTAGCCATGAGCTTTCCTCACGACAACGAACGAACATCAACATACGAAGCCGACAACGCTCAGCCAGTCACTCACTCATTCACTCAAAGCTCATGAATAATTACCAACGACCTAAACCAACCGCCGGGCCACGATCGCCTCATCTCTATCATCTATCACGAAACCTAACTATACAAGTCTCTGCCAACTCACAGTCCACAGCTCACAACTCACGTCCCCCCGGCCGACCAAAAGATCCGCTTCGAGACCACAACCCAAGAGGCTGGCACCGGCGAGGTAGGTAAGGTAGTCAGGCACCTACCTATGGGCGTACACTGTATCCTTCCCCATCCGTGCAGAGCAGTGACATACCCATATCCAAGACTGTACCTCAAACGACAGAACCTCCCATCCAACCAAGAAAAGAGACTCTCGGAACGGGCCCCAGCATCCCGTCCACGCATGCGGCAGCCAGTTGTGGTTAACAATCAGACCAACCAACGAAGAAACGAGACATGGTAAGACGTAGGCAGACAAATCACCAAGCTCTCTCCTTCCCCCCAGAGTTCGTCAGTCAGCCTCGACGGCTCTTCCGAACCTGTATGGTGGGTGGGCTGCAAGTCTGTTGGTCTACATACCTAGCTACAGTAGCTAAACTTGGGGTCCACGCACGCACGCACGCCGTCCATACCATGCCATACCAACCAACGAACCCGCCCGCAAGGAACCAGACGGACGGCGGCGGGGAAATACCAAGAAAAATGATAATTATCAGCCATCATCCCCAATGCCATGTGGTGAGGTGGCCCTGCATCATTCCATCGGGCTTGCCAGACTACAGCAAACAGGACAGCATCTCACCACCAGCCAAGCCAGTATGGTGTTGCGTGGCCTGGCCTCAGGATGGGTTGGGATACCGTCAGGCTTTTTTTTCTCTTGGGATTGGGTCTGGAGTGCACACCAAGTAAGGCATCTATCTACTTTACCTCAGGTACCTACGTTACCTACCAAACTGAACAACGATAGTAGAAACCCATCCAAAGAACAAAGCAGAAGACGAAGAGAAAACGAAGAGAACAAACCCCGATACCTGGTACCTAGTTGGAAACACGCGCCGCAAGCTTGCTTCGCAGACATGCATTGCTACTACTTACTGAATACATCCCGCCCGCCGGCTCGGGGGGGGGGGGGAAGTTACCCACACTACCACTACCACCCACCACCACACACACACACACATACCACATGGGCATTTTAATCACGACGAATAGATAAAATAGATAGATAGGTACGCAGTAGGGGAAGTACCTGGTAGTAGAGTGTAGTGTGGTGCAGTGTAGATAATTACCAGATCCAACAATGCACGATGATGCGGTTCCCTCGGGGCTGCGGCACAGATTAGTACCGTGCTTGACAACCACGAGGAGGAGGAGTACACCCGTAGGAGGAGGAGGGGAAATGCCGTGATTTGCCCGCCACATGGATGAATATTGGGGAGTTTTTCATTTTCTTTTCTTTCCATTTTGGACACGCAAGCAAGCAAGAGTTACCCCTTCCTTCTCCTGCCCTGGACGGGAAGTGCAAAAGGTGAGCTAATATTGGCTTGTTGGTGGTCATGACATGGATGATTAATGATAATGATGTTAGGGGGTTTAGAGACATGGTGGAATAAGTGCGGTATTCTCACCCTCTTGACGAACAAGGGCAACAGCCAAGATACCTACCTACCGCGACACTTACACAATCTGCTCAAATCAATGAACGCGACAGCGGGGTTAATTACAAGGTCCAGAAAGGGCAGGCAATGGAGGCCAAGGAGGAAGAAGAAGCAGCGCTACGGGTTACAGTGAGCCCTTCAACCCCAGAGTCTTAGGTCTTAGTTCCACTACCTCATTGGCCGTCACATTTCGTTGCTTCGGTTCGGTGTGATATTGGGCATGAACTTGAAAAGGCCTGCCTGCCCCATGGGCCGAAACTCCCTGCGTGCGTGCGTGTTCTGTTCAAGCACAGATACCACAGATACCACAGATCCTGTAGGTCGATAAACCCTCCACCCGAGCCATGCGCGCTCGGAATTCCTTGCCTGTATTCCTTTTTGTCGCCGAGTACCTAGTCTCGATGCAAAGGTCAGGTAGGTGATGGACTTTTTTGTCCGGCCCAACCGACCTAGGCGGTGCACAACAATTCAGGAGGGAAAAAACGAGAGTCAGACAAAGACCTAGGAATAAAAACGTGACCGCATTCAGGCGCGGCCTTGGGATTGGACAGATGCAGTGTGAAGTGTGAAGTGTGAACCCATCTACGATGCACCAAAGTTAGCCGCCGGCCCAGCACCTACAGTGCCTCCATGTCAGATCCTGCCATCGGTCGGCGACGACAGAAGCGCTGCTGCTGTGGCGAGATAGATTACACCACCGATGGGGTGTTTTTTCTTTCCTGTGCTGTGAACAAATCCAACCAACCCCTGATGGTGATGGATGGATCGTTTAATACCTAAGCAGCAGCAAGAGTGAGCGGCTTGTGCTTCGAATCGAGGGATGTCATGCAACGTAGCGTCGGTCAAGTCGTGCGTGTGTGCACGATGTCCAGGGCATATTGCAGACATATGTGACGAGATGGGAGCGCGCTGAAGCTGCTGTGGACAAGCAAGCATTTGAAGCATGGGACGACAGGAAGGATCGAGCCTAACGAGCGCGCGACAGAGCAAGCCAGGGTGATGCCATGCCATGTACTGTCTACCTCGAGCACAGCGTCGCGTCCCATCGACAGTCTCGCTCGGCCTCACGGATGGGGGGGGGACTGCGTGAATTGTCGGGGCCGCGGCTGGCGATGCTGTCTGTGTTAAGCTGCTGTTGGACTGAGTGATAGTGACGTCTGGAGTCGAGGTCAGGAGCATGATGCTTGCCAGTGAGGCCAATAATGGCTTTCTTGTTGCACAGCACCCTGCCTGGGCTTGGACGGACTTGTCTATGCCATAACCGTGTGTGCCTTGGCCATGGCCTATGCGCATTCATTGATTTGATGGAGACAGACCACACCCCCTGAGCCGGGATGCAATGCCGAGGGCTGGATATACGGGAGCCGGTTGGATCCTGGCCGGCCCGCAAGGTGCCCTCCCCGAGTCCGAGTGGGTTGTCTCTGGCTGCTGGTCTGTCTCGGCCA
Source organism: Cercophora scortea (assembly GCA_033439705.1). Taxonomy (NCBI): domain Eukaryota; kingdom Fungi; phylum Ascomycota; class Sordariomycetes; order Sordariales; family Lasiosphaeriaceae; genus Cercophora; species Cercophora scortea. The sequence goes on along the minus strand of JAUEPO010000005.1, from coordinate 1,664,752 downwards.
CAGCTCCCCCGGACCTCGGCAACTTTGGAGTATCTGCATCTGGGTCTGCCGAATGTCCCTCGCCCATTGCCCATTGCGAAAACCATGACGTCCAACAAGGGGGATTGATTCCAAACCGTGGCGTTTTGTCTCGTATTTCACAACGACTCGAAGTGACTCCGATTGTATTCCTGTTTTCTCGCGGTCCTTCGCACAGGCCCCGACCACCAATCAAGAGGCAAATACGCGACACGGCGAGGTGATTGGCAGCCAGCCTCCGCCAGTGCCAGTGCTCTTCGCTCTCTCCTGTGCTGTTGAGTCAATATCGAGAAACACAAAACGAGACATTTATGTAGGTGATCCCCGACAGGAGGAGGGTGGGGGGGAAAAGGCAATAATTGATCCATCACTGGCATCGAAACTGGCTGGCATCGCCTCCTTTCCGTTTTTCTGCCCGTGTCGTCCAGTGTTTCTGGTTCATTCTGGTGATTAGTGGTTGTTGGTAGTGGTTGGTGGTTTTGACTCGATGATTCACTTTCCCACCGACACGCACAGCCCTGCCTGCCTAATTGCCTGCCACGCCTGCTGCCTTTTTGCCTCTTGCCCTCGAGGCACCTCGGCTTTGTGGTCGGGCGGTCTGGTGATGGCTCCCGCCCTCTCACCCGCTGCGATCCAGTTGATTCGAGTCACAAGCCAACAAGGCGAAGCACGACCCCCCAGACGACGACAGCCAGCTTTCAATCCTCTGCCATGTGACGGCCGCATCATCAAAAGGTATGACATACATGCCTGAGGAAGAGCAGGTCCTCCCTCAGGCAAGGTAATAACCTGCAAAGATACTGTAACCTGGTAGTGCAGATGAAATATCCCCGTAGCTTGTCCATTTTTATTCTGGAATAATATCGAAGCAATTTAGGAAACCTCGGTGTCCAGGGAACTCTCTATCGCGAACCCTGGGATCCGTTGTTCTGAGGGCCTTCTTGTCCAAGAATAGCGCGCAATTTACAGAACGGGGGAAAGCACGGAAGGGGCCACCACCAGCCCAAACGGCTGGAGAGTTCCTTCCACGTTGGGGGTGTGGAGGAGTGGAGGAGGCTTTTTCCTGACAGCTCCTTCCCCCATTCCCCCTTACCCCCACCCCCACTCGACTCCGGTGGGAAGGAGAGACCCCCTTTTTAAGGTGTGCTCCAGGTGTGGGATTGTGGATTTGTGGGATTGTGGATTACACTATGACCAGGAAGGGATGTTGGAGCCTGGGAGCCTGGGAGCCTGGGAGCCTGGGAGCTGGGAGCTGGGAGACAGCGATCATCAAAGAATGAAACAAGAAGCGAAATACGTGTCCCGTAACCCGTAACCCGTACGGTACCAGGTAAACTTGTCCCCCCGACCGTATCAAGACCGTTTTGTCACGAGAGCCGACTGGAAGTGGATTGCGTAGTGTATTTCGTTGCCCGGGGTTGCAAACTTCTTTTCAGGATCCAAGACGACGAGGGTCGGAAATACGTCGCCGGGATACATCCGACTCCTCCGTCCCCTGTTGTGCTGGCTAGCTGGTTCGGACACTGACACTGACACTGAACAGTCTGACCTCAAACTTGTTGGAAAGGGGGGATTGGAAAGTCTGAACGGAGCTTCTTCCAGTTCTTCTAGCGTCGCGGCCGGCGGGCACACTACAGCATCACTACTGACTTGCTAAAGAATCAAAGTTGAGGACGCACTGAACGTGTTCCTCTCGGATCGCATCCGGCGGTTGCTCATTTCGGAGCAACTTTTTACGATCGGACTGCACTTTTTTCATGGTGCCGGCGGACGCTTTGACCTGGGATGCGGGTGGTTCTTCCGCGCGACCTGTCAAATTCCCTGGTTGGCTGCGCCCGTGCATACCGGACTACGGAATAACACACATACACAAAAAGAAAGGTCTTTTGCTTTGCCCTCCTTTTTCCACTGTCGGCAAACTCGGGGGTTTCACGGAAGTGGGTGCGTGTCCAAACTCGGGTTTCGTTGACAACACCGAACATTGCTACTGTGTAGTTAGTGCCCACGCCGTCACCGTCGCCATTTCACCGTTTGCCTATCATCATCACCAGCAAAATACGCGTTACGACTTACGAGTTAAACGAAATGGATTTGGAAGGTATCATCACCCACCTGGTCCTGGAGACCCGTACCTAGCTCCGATTCTGTTTCCCTTTGCACTGGAAGATTAGACAAGCAGAACAAGGACAAGGAACCAGTATCTTACCGAAGTCCCCCGGCGCCACCGAATTCCACCAGCTTGGGTTGTCCGGTCGGTCCCCTTCACCTACCCCCATGTTTCACCCCATGTTCGCTCAATCCACCCCCGGACGGCAATCCTACTGGATGCTCGACGACTTCCTTCTTCCGGCCTTCTAGCGCGACCGTCCAAATCTTACCTGGCCGGTAGGCCCAAGGTAAGTCTGACATGGACGCGGAGCAGACAAGGTCCGAGCTCGGCTGTCGTTTTCTTTCTCGCTCTGCTCTGCGAGCGGACCGGCGGCCTGCCTGCATGGGGACCCCAACGTATTTTTTCCCCCATCGCGTCAATGGCGTTTATGAAGGACGAACCAAGGACCCAGGATTTACGAAGGGCCAAAGGGACTTCCAAACCGAGCGAGCGAGCGGCGGCGGCTCGTTTTGACACCCAGGAACCCCCTTTCCAAGTTTCCCTTCTTCTCACCCGCCCAAAATCCCAACTTCTTTGAATTTTGAAGGGGGTACGACGGGACCCAAAAGGGTGCTCAGGCTTTTTTTTCTTGCAAAATTCCTTTAGACGGACCGAGAACCACATAGCTTCAACCAAGAGTCCACAATAAGCTTTGACCCACCAGCCGAGGCGGGATCGACCTTCCGTCCCCTCCTTTCCCTGGTGTTCGCCAGAGAAATGCTATGCCGAATTGGGGTAACGGGTGCTCTCTGCTTGGCTGGTTGCTGGCTGGGGTAGTTTTTTTTTTTGGCGACCGAGGTCTGGGGCGGGTGGAGGGGAAAGGCGGTCAGGGAACATTTTGGACCACCCAAACAAACGGCCCGCCATCGTAGGTAGGTCGGAGCTCTGTTCTGCTCTGCTCGGCTCTGCTACCTCACTACGGCTGTACGGGTGGTAACCTTGAAATGTCTTGTTCAATGTCTCTTCTCTTCCGCCCGCCGCTCCCGATGGCCGGAGGAAGGGAGAAAACCTGTTTCGGCCAGAGACGTCAGTAATGTCTGTCTGTCTGCCGGCCATGCTGTCCATATTTGCAATTATTGCAGCTGTGTGCGAAACAGACGGTGAGGGCTACTTTGCAGCACTTTACCACAGCAAGGTAAAAAAGGTGCCTAACTAAACTAATGCCATGTCATTTATGTCATGTAATATCGCGTCATGCCTTTGCCAGCTTGTACTGCATCATGATCTTGACGACGGTACCGACGACGACGACGATGTCGACGAAAGGCAGGCAGGTTTTTTGGGCACCGAGTACCGACACCCGTTCCGTTGAGAAATTGATTACCAAAAGGCGATGATGTGTAAATAAACCGAGGTGGGATTGTTCGCAAAGGTACTGTGGTACCACGAAACAACTGCAAGGTTCATGAATCTCAAAGCGGGAGGTCAGCACGGGAGGCGTGCGTCGGACTCATCGGAAAACATGGCCGTTGTGGTCCTGCATCCCGAAAGTCCTTATCTGAGAGTCTGCGTGCCGGGATCATCCATCCATCCATCCATCCATCCATCCCCTTCCCAGTTCGGATGGCTCGCTCGCTCGCCTCGCCTCGCCCCGCCCTTCTGCCACTGCCAACAGTGTGTGTGTGTGTGTGTGGTTGCTGCCTCAGCCACAGCAAGCTGAAGTCAGCAATAAACCGGCAAACAAAAAACCATACAGGTCCGGGCCGCAGCCGTCTCCGTCTCTTGTCAAGTGTGGTTGTTGTGTGCCTCTCCAATCTGACTCATGGCTGCTCCCGTTTCTTGCCATCAACAACACCCTCTCGATCCTTCGGACGACGTCGGGCAGAGGCAATCACGCCGCGGGTTTGGCTGTTTGGTGTGCTGTGTGTGTAATTAGTATGCGGAGTAAATTATACGCAGCAGGATATCCGCAGCAAAGCTGACGGCAACTCGCTGCCATCTTTTTTTTTTTGCGGTGTGTACCGTACCGCAAGGGAGAGTAAGGTTTGCAGGAGCGGCCATGAGGTGTATGACGATGACAGGCAGCCCTACGAAAGTACCCTGCTCTCCCATACGTATCGTGCATCAACTGCTTGCTTTGCCGCTTGCTGCACCCCTCCATACGACATACCGAGACCGCAGACGGGGCACTACATACATGCCCCATCAGGACGGCCGTATCACTGTCATCATGTTCCTGAACCAGCAGCAGCCGTCACCTCAGTCAGTCCTGGGCATCGTCTGGACGGGACAGGCATTGATTGCCATGCTGCCTCTAATCAGCATGTACACACAGCACATACACTAGAATAGAGGACGGAAGCTTGACATTATGGTGGGCGCTTCAAGATAGCTGCCTAAGGAGCTGCCACAGGTTTTTGGGGGCAGCAACCAAGCATGACGTTGCAGCCAAGGCCGCCATTTGTTTTGCATGTGGCCGACGACAACAGCAGCCGGTGGTTTGGTTTGCCAACATCATCAATAACTCGTTTTGTTGTCAGCCAACACATACACACCCACCCACACACACACACACATACATTCATACTCCGACTCACACACACACTACGCACACTACGCACACTACGCACACCGCACACACACGGGGACACACAGGCAGGCACACTATCCGTCTCGGCCGGCGGTCGGGCATGCTTTGTTTGGCGATCATCCTGAGATTAGTGATGGCAGGTAGGTAGGTACCTATCCGTGACAATACTGCAAGCGTCCGGAACAGAATGCGAAAAAAAATAATAAAAAAAAAAAAAAATCAAAGACGCCTACCTGCGTCGCCGACTTCCAGTACGGCCATAGGAAGCAAGCAAAGACTCTCTCTCCTCTGATCGAGAGAAAAGGGGTTGAGAGTGACGGTCGACCGTGTCTCGCATTTTTTGCATTTCTTTTTCGCCTTCAGCTACTCCCCTTTTCTCGAAATATATTACACATCACTTTTTCATGCCAGGGAGGAGAGGGAGAGAAAAGCAACGTTTGAGCCACCAACAAGAGACACGACAAATCGGAGCGTGTCGCGGGGTGTTTGACAGTGTTTGGAGGCGTTTTTTTTCGCCATCCATCCCGTATACGTTTCAGCCCGTATTGGACCAACTGCCCGCATGAGTGTGTATGCATTACGAGTTATTACGCAGCTCGTTTTCGGTGTTGGCCCCCCTCCGGGCGGTGAGTGAGCGAGGCGCGGATCTGGCGTGCCTTCTTAGCCTCCAGGCTACAGGGATTGGCAGTCTCGCGGGTGAGACCCGGGGCCTGTGGGTGAGACGGGACGGATGGGGAGGATGGAGACATGGGGATTGTGTGGAGCGGAGGGTCCTCTCTCGCAACCGGCGAATGGGGCCGGAACTTGGGGGGCCCTGCCTGTCCAAGTGTCCACGTTCTGGCGCGGACCTTGTTCTTTGTCCCGTGGGACGGGGGAATAATGGACAAAGCGCTGCTTTTCCTTGCTGGCGTCAGGGATGGGGATGAGATGATGGAGAAGGGGACCCCAAAAAACGTAACGAGAGATGAGATGACAGCAGTCGAACCCGGGGCGCTGGGCGCTGGGCCCGGTGGGTAATCACCTTTTGCCTGGGCTGTCTTCCCCCGACATGACGGCCACGCGACTGACAAGCAAAGAGATCCGTTCATTTCCCAAGCAACTGGGAGGTAAGGTTTGACTCCAGTTTGGGGCTGCAGTGCTTTGTTTGCTGGCTGGCCCGAGAGTTAGGTGTGCCCAGGCAGGCAGGCGCAAGGCCGGGCCTGGTTTTTGGGCGTGTGCAACAAACAACGTAACCACCTCACCTGCCGGCCGAGGTTACCGTTGGTACAGAAAACCTGGAAAACGGGATGCCAGACCGATGAGAATGTATTATTAAAAATGGCGGATATGTATCCTGTATGCGCGGGACAGTGCAGTGCACGAAGGCGGTCAGACTTTCTTAGTGTAGACACCGCAACTCTGCCAGGTATGGGCGTGTCAGAACTTGCCCCGGCGGCGGTGTCGGTTCCTTCGTCGCGTGGGGGGAACGTCGGGTGCCAATCCGAGTCATCGCAATTTGGGATGCTTGGGCCTGCTGCTATCTTGGTGTGTGTCCTTCCGTTGCTCGTTAGTGCCCAGGCGTGCTAGGTAGGCAGCCCAGCGCGCGCAGTCCAGTCCGTCCACGCCGTCTCAGTCTCAACTCCTGGAAAAAAGTCTCAGTCTCATCACTTCTCGCCCACAGGTACTTCCAGCTCCCTGCTGGTTGCCCCGTGTTCCAGCGCACTAGTCTGTCTTGCTTGTTCCATGCCCAATCCCGCGGGGAACAGGCCGACGGGCGGCGAGCGGCGTAGGTTGCAGGCAGGTTTCCAGGCCCCTTCCGCGTTGGTTGGTTCACGTTTGTTTGCTGTAACGTACAGAAAGGTACGGAAGGTACGGTTACGGGACGATGACTCGTCGCTGCGGGTGGCTGCTGGACATTATTTCAGTTTATTTGGTGCCGCGTCGCGCCTCCTCCTCCTCCTCCGTCGCCGTCCGCCCCCCCCTTGACAGCTAACCGCTTTTTCACCGCATCCGCCCTTGCCCCCCTGCCTGCCTGGGTTGCTTTTCCCATAATTACGGTACCAGTTTTTTCACCGTAACGGCCTTCTCCCGACTTTCCTGTTTGATCGCGCTAGGAACCTGGAAGTCACATTTAATCTGCCCCACGGCTAACCTGTCTCCTGGGTTCCCATCCTTGCCTCCCCCTTGACCCCAGTTCAGACCGTCCCAAAGACTCGAGACATATAAGAGTTGACATTCCCAGCTCTCCGGACATCGTCGCCCTTGACCTGTCCCGACAACGACGACAACGATAATCTATCTTGATCAACATCTATCTGCCTGGTAAAACTTCTCCAACGACTACTACCTCGCCTCGATATACGTCATCCACTTATACGGACGACTACCACCAACCGCTTACAACCCACACAACCGCAGCCATGTACGGCTCATACAGTTCATCCAGCTCTTCGAGCCGCTCCACATACAACTCCTACAGCTACAGCTCATATAGCAGCATGTCCTCACCGATGGATATCGCACCGAGCCCATTTTCCTCGCGGGGACCCGACGCGACCTGCGCCTTTCCCTCGTGGCCGCGCCGTTCCTCATTCGCCGAGTCTGACGCCGCCGAGGAACGGGCCACCTCCTACCTCTCGGACGAGGACCTGTTTCCCCAAGACGTGTTCGAGGACGATGCGCGCAGTGTGTCCAGCAGCAACGGCAGCGTGTCGCCCCTTCAGTCGCCTCATGTCCCCGTCATGACCGATGCCGAGATCCTCGAGCTTCAGCGTGAGCGGGCAGCATACCAGAAGGAAGTTGTGCGCTACCTCGTCAACGAGAAGGAGAGGCGGCGGCAGCAGGCCAAGCGATCGCGCCGGAGCAGCTCGGGCTCGGCGTCCGGGGCGACCTCCAACACGTCATCATCCTCAAAGAAGAGCCCCAAGAGCAAGCTCAGCGCCATGACTCCCATCGCCGAGGCTGAGTGAAAGAAGAGCACCTTCCACATGCACCGATGCATGTGGCGCGCTAGATGCAACCCTCTTACTGAGTAAGCTTACCCTTCATGCCCTACACAACCTACACAGTATGCTCTGGCGCCTAGAATTAGTTATTCTGGTGACCGCGTTTTCCCGGACACGAGTGACTAACATTGTTCATCAGTTCTCCAATTACCCCACCTATCATTCGCCATGACCCGCGACGCATATCCCTGATTGGGGAGCCGACCGTCGCACCGCCGACATGATCCAGGATGCAGTGTATCCTGTTTCAACCGAGCACTCAGCCATGTGCGCGAGACTAGTTGTCCACGCCAGCTTTGGGCCACCACACCGGTGCGCCCAATTCGCGCCGAGCAAGATTACCCGACTGGAGCGGTGTAGTCGAGCCCCGGGACTACTCGGGATCATCACAATCACCACCCATCACAACCCACCACCACCACCACCACCACCACCACCACAACATTCGGGTAGATCAGGATCGACTTGCACAGATCTCGGCCAAAATGCCTCCCCCGCAACAACTGGCTCAATTATTCGGCCTTTCCCACCAAAGTGCCGAGATCTAGCCGCAGCGTGCGGGCTGACCAACCGGACCAACAATATCCCTCAGTACTTTCAACAGTCAGCCCCCGCGCACACCCCCGCGGGCTTCCGCATTACGTGGGGCCCACAGCACCCCGGACCGGCCCCCCACACCCACTCCGGCCCGGCGCACCCGAGACGGGCCAAGTGTAAACTTCCCCCCCCAGCAACAATTCCTGGTTTTTTATTTCCGCGCTCTTCTCAACAAGCATACATGCACACATTATAATCCCTCATGGGCGCGAGCCTTGATCAATGACGACATCATCCTCCGTGTGCAGGTTGGACACAGCAACACTTGCTTGTGTCTGCCAGCGCGACACGGACGGGACGGGATGTCGCCCTCCGGGTTTTCAACTGGCCAGTTTGTTGGCCAGGTTGAACCACCCTTTTTTTTTCTTCTTTTTTTTTTTCTTTCCCACTTTCCACTTTTCCCAGTCGTCATCATCACTATCTCGGAGCGGGCATACTTGGCTTTTTGTGTTCAACATGATCATCATTGGGAGCAAACCGGCGTGTTCGATAACTTCCCTTTTGGCTTTTATTTCAAGGACAGATCTACATGCAGGCGGAGCGAAACGGGAACACACAATTGCCCACACAATTTTGCATGGTTTGGGAGGGATACATACTGCTGCTGCTGCTGCTGCTCATCCTGGAGCCCAGCATTGCATGCGTTGCACATGCATGCGCATCGGATACATTTTGGCGTTTGCATTTTTACATCCATGGATTGGATCGGATACGGAAAAATGTTTGGGATTGGGACAGAGACTACACAAGAGTGTGGACAGCGACGACGATACCCCCTCTTTTTTTCACTTCTTTGGCGGCAACAAAGCCCCCTTATTTTTTGATACCCATTTACCTATCCTATCCTTGATGATGGATATGGTTTTAGCATAGCATTTTTTATCTTTTTACCTTAGTTTTAGTCTTAGTTTCACTACATACATAGCTTCTCTTCATACAGATAATCATTACCCCTATCTACATCATTATGCACTACCTACCGACTTGAACCGAATCGTGCTCAGTGTGTGCCTTGGGATGATGAACATGCATGCAAGTGGTATTGACGATCTCATTCAACTTATCCAGTGTGAAATTCTTCTTCATGGATAACAAACAGAGCTCGCAAACCGTGACGGATTTAACTTTTTGATTCACGCTCACGGTAGGTAGTCGTGTATGGATTGATTGACGTCCAACCTACGGGTTATTAACAACCCTGGAACGGAACCTACATGGATGGCACTTTGACTTTTGACTCGCATAACGACGCAGTCTTTTTCGTAGTAGGTATAGAACTGAGTAAGTTTCAGATCCCATCATCACGTTTGCAGCAGCTCTCACTCAGTGCGTTGCAGATTACCTGGTAACTTGCCAATTTATTATGCGATGAAATAAATCCCCGAGTAGGGAAGGAGGGAAGGAGGGAAGGAGGGAAGGAAGGAGGGAGCAGAACAACAACAACCACCCGACGACGACGACGACCAACGAGAGCCACCGACCGCCCCTTTCTCGAATTTTTGATGTGTACGTGTATGTGATGAGTAGATGATGAATCGACAGATACTGTACAAATCACCCAATGGGACAATAAAATGGTTCCCGATAGCGGCGTGCTCTCAGAAAAGCGACCAAGCATCGATGAGTCTTGGTCAAGGTAAGAACCTAGGCAAGGAAAGGATTCAATCACTGCACAGTAAAACTGAAGGACCGAAACCTCTCCCTCCCTCCAATCATTCAAGGGTGTGATTGGTGTGTGTGTGATTCGAGGTGTCTTTCATGAAAGCCCACCCATCACAAACGATAGCGCGTGATGTGATGATGGGAGCATAGACTAAACCCCCCACCATCTGATGAAATGTCTGAAGTGTGATTGATTGACATGGATCGGAAAAAAGCTAAACTTCGAGACCGTTGCTATCTATGTATCTTTACTTATCGAGCCTATCTGGCGATTATCGTCTTGCTTCAGTTTGCACGTGCTAGTTTTTTTTTTCTTTCCGAATGCTGTTGGGCGATCTCGCGCGCGGAGCAATACACAGTACACACGCACGTACACTCACGCAGCAGATCATCGTTCGCATGTCGCGGATCAGCTGGTCATCTCTCTCGTGCATTTGGGCTCGCATTGCCTAGGGGAGCTAGTTCGAGGCTCTAGATAATCCCCCGGATTTGGAGCACCGTAGTTTACTTGGCGATCTCTATGAGCTTGTTGTTGATTAATGAGGTGCGGTTAGAGTTGAGGGAGGGTCTGGGCCGTGTAAGTGACCATGTAGAACGCAGAGGCAAAGATGGAGAGAGCAGACAGACGTCCACCACGCAAAGAACCAGAGTATCATAGCGCCCTCAACGAGATATCAAACTGTGAAGCATGCTCTCTGTCATCCACCCTGCTCGGTAGGTAGCTAGCAACGGATCTCGCGCGGATGTATTCAAGCGTGCAGGCAAGCTGATCTGGTCACTCTCCTCCCACCCAACCCATGCCATGCCCATCGAAAAATCCCCGCCAAGCCAGGCTTATTGTCCTTGAAATTCTCCGAACGGCACCCACACGGTAATTAACAAGGCCAGCCGACCGTCGAAGGAACGCGATAGCCCGTGATCAAGCGCGCAAGCGTGTGCTTGCCACTTAGTGGGCCACTATGCCATTTAAGAACAATTCGCGAGAGCCTATGGTCTAAAAGCAAACACGTCCTAGAGCAGCCTGGAAGGGGGGAGGGGCAAGACAAGATGGCTTCGACGGTTGGGGCGGGAAAACGACTGGCTTGGAGGGGGGGGAAGAGGAGAAGCGTGATTGGTTGGGTGTTCCACGAAAAGAAGGAATTCAACGGGTCGCAACAATCGAGATTCGAGAACGGGGGGGGGGGGGGGGAGGAAGGGGAGAAAACGCCATCTCTGTCTTTTGGTTATTCCCGATGTCGTGGCAATGTACGAAAGGCCAGATGGAGGCAGGAAGGAGAAAAAGCGGGCTGAGACAAGACACTGTGATAAACGTGGAAAAAGTAACGAGCGGTCAAGAGCGACCCTGCTTGTGCACCAACAACGTCCGAGACAGACAGATGGGATGGGTTTGGTGGAAAGGGAAAATAAACCAGATCAGAGACTTTGAGGATGATGCATTGTCAACCTCCACTTGCCTTGCCTGTGAACAGCAAGTTCTTCCGCGTTGGGAATATCGAGGCGTCTGTCTATAACCCGCATGAGATGTGGCCCGTGGCGGATCTCTCGTGCAATCACCAAACACAATTTCGATGTACGGCCAGGTTAGGTTCTGTTGCTGCTGCACACTTGTGGATTGCGACGAAGGAGGACTGGAAGAGGAGTCGAGAATGGATGAGCACCCTTATGCAGAGATACGAGACAGTTCACACCTCTGACCTCACAGACTGCGGGACACTGAGTGTGATTTGTGGCTTGCCAATAGCCAGCCCGCGGTCCGTGATGTAAACGCAAGTGCCACCGACCTCGTCACATCAGATATCAACTTTTTTGCGGTCCAGCTTCCTTCTCGATGCGGACTCTTGTGGGGAAGGGGCTGCAGCAGCAAATGGATGTTTCCGCTTTTAGAACACCAGTTACATGTCTTGGCGACTTGGGTGAGGAGGAAAAGGAAAGAAGGTGAGCACGCAAGGTGAGAGGGGAGTTGTATGGAGAGAGAGCATGGAAGCGCTTGTTGCTGACGGGTGAATTGTCGGTCATGGAAGGAGTTCTCGTCGGACCCGAAGTACAAAAACATCCATGTTCTGACCAGAGACCCGTGTTTGCTGGCGGAAGGAGCGGCATGGATGGGGTTCCAAGGTTGATTTGAGATGGCAGGTCTGACCGACCCCCAGCGTAACCATAAGTTCCATAACTTCCAATGCCATGGGACGTCCCTACGCGGGGGGCGCCTTCAAAACGAAGAGTAGTATAGGATACGAAGCACAAAAAAAAAAAAAAAGCAAAGCGGTGGCAGTGTGGTTGCGCTGCAATGTCGCGATCAATGCTCTCCGCGTTGTTGTTTTAATAAGATTGCCAGACACTCCCCACCCAACCTCGACCTGCGTGGAGGTGCGCATGGATGGAGAAGAGGGAACGCTACGGAGAGCACCTACCACACCCAAAAGACACCACCCTTGCACGAGGGGGCAGTTGCACTACATGGAAGGGACGCACGCACACGCCGCCGCCGCTTCCGCCCGCCGACCGACGACGACGACAAGGTCGGGCGGGAGGGGAACTTTTGGCTGGCTGGCCCACCTCCGCCTTTTTTTCTGACCACCACCCTCCACACCCGTTGCGAGCGCTTTGACAATTCGTTTTGCATCCAGGATGTTTCCGTACATCCCCCGGTCCATCAATCTGAAATCTGGTCGATTTGGCAATTGACGACACTACACTACGGCCCGGGTTATGGCGATGGGCCTAACCTAACGCAATGGACGAGGATAATAAATAATTCATACCGGTCTGGTCCCTGAATGCGCAACAGCCAAGGTCGTCCGTCTCCCGTCCTCTGTCGCCAAGCGGCACAGGCACAGGTAGGTACAGGACAGAAAGCGGGATGGGATGGGGATGGGGATGGGGATTAATGTATCGATCGTCGCTCATGGACCCTGTAATTCCTGCACGGGTCCCTTTCAATCCATCCCGGTTTTTTTTTCCTGCTGCAGCACCCAATTCCATTCCGCTCGCTCATCGCGATGGCCTGGCCGGGCAGGGGATGGCATGGCATGGCATGGCATTCTGGACGACGATTTGCAATCTATACACTATCACGGTCCCACGGTCGCCGCCGCCGCCGGCTTCGCACAAATACACAAGGAAAAAGTCTCGGACGTCGACATGACCTAGGGCATCGCAACGAGGGTTTTCCCCATCAGGGATCTTTTTCTTCTTCTGCTGCGCGCGTGTGTGTGTTGTGTTATCTATCTCTCTCTGTGTGTGACTGTAACCCCAACTGAGCATAATCAATCCCCACCACCGCTGAGCCTGTACGTCTCGGTTTTCCCTACCTTTTTCTTTCTTTTTCCAGAAGGATGGTGAACGAGTGTGAACCCAAGTGACGGCGATGGTGACATGCATTTTTCCTTGTGTGCCGTGCAACTCGGCATTTTTGTCCCACGAACGGGCTGCTTTGTTGGCCGGTTTGTTGCCCGCTTCCCCCCCCCCCCCCCCCCTTCCCTTTTTTCGGGTGTGTTGGACAGCATACGAGGATGCCAGGCACGAACTCGCGAGGACTGGCTGTGGTTGATCAATCCCGAGAGAGGAGGAAGGGGGACGGGGGGTCATGCAATGGAAGCAGCAGCAGCAGCAGCAGGTCGATAAATTGGTCTGCTTTCTCCTCATATTTGGGGTTACCAGATGGCAAATGCTGTGCTATCTTCTCTCTTTGCTCCAGCGAGAAAGGGTTGGAGGTCGTGGCGGTGGTTCCTGGACTTGTTCCCGGTTCCCCTGCATGAGGTTGCTGCTGGGCTGGTAGCTATCCTGTATACTAGGCCGCGGATTGAGGCCGCGGGGTACCCTATCCTCCTAAGGTCGGGTACCTAAGGTAGCTAACACCAAATGAGCTCTCTTCTCCATACCTACTTGAGGGTACCATATGGATGACTTACACATGCCGTGCGTGCGGTGCCTGCGTGGTGGTGTGCAGCGTATCAGTGTATCGTGGTGTTTCTTTGGGGGAGGGGAGATTTGGTGTGTGGGTTCGTCCCAGATGGGAAATCTGAGGTCGCAATCGTGGCTGGCCGTCCACCAGTCCCCATCCCGTACCTTGCTTGACGTGATGGTTGATTAATATGCCAAACCAGCGCAGAACCGTGAGTCACCGTGACCTCGATGACGGCAAACTGACTGGTCAGCTTTTTTCCTCTCGAATTGGGAATTCGTGGGAGTCCTCCTGCAAATTCCCACGCAACTCGCATCTGCAATTTACTTTCACAAGCGAGGACCGGCGCACGGAAGAGGAGTCATAGGTAAGTTGAACAATCGGAATTTGTTGACAAGGGACGAGATGTTGGACTAGCTAACCAGGTCCAACAACCAAGCTGTCACGAGTTCTGGACAGGAGGCGAATCGGATGGCGTAACTGCAGAACCGTTGCTTCTTAGTGCGAGGCTTGCCCTCCCGATGGCAGCCGGTTGGCCGTTGCCCTCGACATGATTGGAAAATCGGGAGCGGATTGACACAGATCTGTAACAAGGGAACCACATTCTCTGCCTCGACATGACAGTGACAGCTTCCCCTGGGGGCGGTGTTTGAATGGCTGTGGTTTGCGTGTGGCGTGGGGAGGCCAATGCAGATTAATATGGAAAGTCATTCTCACTTAGAGTGCCTTGCCCTGCCTGCCATGCCAGTGCACCTGCATGTCCGTGGTATTGGTGGTGGTGGTTATGGTGGTGGGTGGGGTTGCCCATTGCCGTGTAAGTCGTTTGTTTGGTGTTTGGATTTTGGAGGTCAGAGTTGACTGACTTGAAGGTTGGTTGACATTTGGGGGTTTCAAATATCAGCTCAGGGCTTTGCTTGCATCATCATGTAAGGTGGACACCTCAAAAATGCAAGTGCAACTCAGTCACTACGAGTGAGTACCTACATACATCTTACCCGAGAAAGAGTCCAAAATAGAAAGCAGGCCTCCTGCTCTCACCTAAGTTACCTAGCTCTTTTGTGGCTCTGGGCTTCACCGCTTGGGCTTTTCGTGCTAGTTGAGAGGATTCAACGTCCTTGTTGGACCGTTTGCTAGTGTCAGGTAAGGCAGGTAGTTCCTCGCCTACTTAGCGGGAGGGAGAGGAAGGAACGGCTCGAACGAATAATTAGCTCCATCGATGAATGAAAACCGATGCCAAGCACTAGCTAGGTATGAGAGTCTGTTCGCGTTGATGCCGATCCATCATCGTGTCCCGGTCTTCACCTTGGCTTTCAGGGTTAAAGTGTAGGTGTGTATTCCCGCAGAGCGGGTAGGTCCCACCAAACGAGTGAGTGCACTTTGTAGGTGGAGCTTTAGGGGTAAGGTAACCACCTACTGTAGGCTCCAGAGTCCAGGGTGCAATTCAGCGATGTAATGTGATCGGTTCCCGTACCTTCCTTCTAGCCATGACTTGCAGGTTTGCAGCTTCCAGGTTCGCACCCAGCACTGTCCGACACCCCGATCCTCGCCTGCCCTAAACCAAGGAATTTGTGGATTTGTTGGTGGAAAAGGGAGATCATGAGATGATGGCCCTGGGCAGTCAGCCTAGGGAAGGATCCAGAAACCTGGTAGCGGTGCAGTTGGCCCCTTTTATGCTCATCTCTGATCGGGACAACCAGCGATGCAATTATGCTGCTTGTTTGTCGTGTCATGCCGCCGCGCGCAACGGATGATTGATTTGCAGGTTTGGCCGGGTGCTCTGCATTGACAGTCCGAGTCCTCCTTGTGCCTCTGAGTGGTCGATTGTTTAAAGGCGGGAACAGCGAGAAAGGCGAACAATAGGATAATAACGCAGGACGTCTCGACAGATCAAAAGGCGGGATGGGCGATAAGATCCTTGTCGCAAGAGTGATGGCGGCCGTGATTGGTGCTGCCGACCTTGACCGGGGCAGGGGTTCCCTTGCAGTTGGTCAGTGAGGGCGCTTAGAAACCCTTGGTCCCCGCCGCCGCTTTTTCTCCGCACCCCACCACGCAACGCAACGCAACGCAACGCAACCTGCAAAGCAGCGCAACGCAACATCCATCACGGCTGCCCAACCACACATTCAGACAGCATCGCCCATCTTGGGAATTCCATTCCGCGGACGGCGGACAGCAGACAGCAACCGGGAATCAGCAATAGGTCGTTCTCGTAGGGGCATACACTAATTACACCGCAGCTCACCGTGCTCACCCGTTGCATGTTCGGCGTGATCCGGCGTGGCATGTTTGTTTAATGGGCCAGCAAAGGAGCCTGGAAGGCATCGAATCGATCCTCACTCATTGGCGTCCAGAGGACACTGGACCAGGACAACGACTGGACTCGACTCCGACCCTGACCTCGACCTCGACTCCCAACATGGGGTTGCAGATCGCTGCAATTCGATGCTTTGCTTTCTGCAACTCTCACTGATCAATCCCTGACAGCGGCCAATCCCCCCTCGCCGGCATGGGATATGCACTCAGGTACCGCTTACACACACAGTAACACCACACCTCCAACTCCAAGGCGGGGTGTAACCCGTACCTGTATCCCGTACTTCTATCAGCAGGTATCTACACTTGATATCCATGCAGCACCTGTCGTGGTACATACATGCAGTACCGTACCCGAGAGTGTACATCATACACGCACGCACTGCCGCAACCGCGCGCAGAGGCTGTAACGGGCTGGAAGCCCCCAGAGTCACACTCATCCATGCCTCTTACACTTGGGTGGTTCTGGCCTCCACCCGCCGCCACTGAAGCACGCGCAAGTTTGGGGGAAGAAACGGGCAGAGAACGAGAGAGAGAGAGAGAGACAGTGCTGCATGCACAGAGCAGACGAGAACGGAAGGCCTCCCCTCATCCATCCTCCTTTCTCTGCCTACACCGCATGACCTGCCCGCCTGGCTACAACTGCGGGTGACGACGACGTCAGAACGGCTCCGCTCCGCTCCTCTTGCCTTCCTCGAGTCCTGGTTCGGTATGCCAGTCGTTCGTTCATTATGGCCAGGTTCGCAACGACTCGCCGGCACGCACCAGCAGACCGGAGGCTAATTATGGCAAATATTGAATGTACCATGTACGCTCGCCTGGAGGGCCAACCACGACTGCTGAACAGCACTGCTTGACCTGCTCGAGTCGGGGCTACTGCAGATGCCGCCATTGACGAGCCCAGATCAATGTCACTCACAGACCAGGGGCCAAGCTCCAGGGCAGCAGGGACCCAGGGCCATACCGGGCTTGTGGCTTTTTCTCCTCGACAGGCCCCGGACCCTTGCCCGTTGCTAGTGCCCCTCCTCGCTAGCTAATGCACATCTTTGCCATGCTGCCCGTCTTTCCACGCAGCCTTGCTCTTGGCCATGTCGCTGGTCGACCAGATGAGCCGGTCCGCATCCGCATCCGCTCCAGATTTGCATCCTTTCGCGTTAGAGGCGGCGAGCCAGGGCTCTAATTTTATATGTGGTTCTCGGCCCATCCAGTGACAGCTCGGCCCTGTCAACTTAAGCGCTTGGAGGTTGGGTAGTTATTTGCTGGCACACCCTCACTCACATGGGACTGACTCTGACTGACCTCTTGCTCGTTCCTGTTCCTGTTTCTCGTCTATGTGTGTGTGTGTGTATTCCGTACTTCTGGACCTGCCTGCTGCTGCTGCTGCACTTACACACGCCCGACGCGAGATCTTGCAGCAGCAAGAAGCAGGAGCAGACGCAGGAGTAGACGCAGCATCACCGCCGCCAGAGCACAACAAGCGCCGGCCAGCATCACCTTCCCCCTCCCTGGGCCCCAGCTCGGCTCCCATGAGGCGAGGCGGGTAACTTATCTTGCCGCCCCCATACACCCAATACACCCATACATCCATACACCCTCGCCCCCTCCTGCGTCTACTACAGTGTACCGCCGCGTCTGTTCTCCGTCTCCAGGAGCACTTCCCGTGCAACCCTACCGGCGACCCAAAGAACCCTCCCATCCCTTCCTTTCTTCAACCTCTCCATCTCCACTTCCGCATTCCATTCCGTGGCCTGGCGACCAGAGACAGCAAGCCCACGCCGCCGAGAGAGTACCTGTATATCGAGGCACGACAGCCGCAGCAGCAATCGTCTGCAATTCCCCACCAGCGCATGCTGGGCACGCCTCGAGCTCCGCAGCCCAGGAGTACCGAACGTGGAGGACCAATTTGGACGGCTACGCACAGCAGACTGTTCCATGTGATGACTGAGGTTTAAGACTGTGTAGCCTTGCTGCTCATTCTGGTTCGCTGCGAAACACCCGGAGGAGGATATATCCTGCCGCTTGGTACGTCCTGCTTTCTTGTGCACCGCTCGGCTCGATACGGAGGTTGAGCATAGAGAGAGGGTTGGAGCACGGCAAGCCAGGTCCGACGGGAATACCCTTGTATGCGACTTTCCGGCTAACAGTGCAGCTGTTTGCAAGATCTACGATCTAGACAAGTTATCTAGTCTCCCCCCCCCCGTGCCCAACATGTCTGCCGCGGGCCACCACTCGAGGAGACGTGCCGGGTCGAGCAACGCGAATCTAGAGGTAGCCTCCAAGGGACGGACAGGCCACATGCAAGACTTCGCCATGCCTCCCAACCCGAACGCGGTCGCCCGCTATCTCGAGCCATGCGCCGCCACGGCCTCGATGTTTCTATATGCCCAGGGGAGCTCGGTTGTGTGCAGTCACCACGACACATTGACGATAGAGAGGAGGTTTGCTCGCCACTCTGAGGAGGTCCAGCTGCTGGCCGTTGACAATGCGAGCGAGATGGGAGCCGGGAGGTTGGTGGTCAGCTATGATGCAGGGCAGACGGCCATTGTCTGGGATCTGTTGACCGGAGACGAGGTGGCTCGATTTGCGTCGTATGAGAACCTCACTTGCGCCGCCTGGATGCGCAATGGCAATGTTGCGTTTGGTTAGCATTGCCCATTCGGTTTGGATGCCGAGACAAACCTCTTTGCTAACACACGAGCCCAGGCAATGTACAAGGCAACGTTATTCTTTTTGAGCCGACAACGTCAGAACACATCTCTGCGAGGACGATTGATCAAATATCCATCACAGCCATCACACCAGCAGCAGACTGCAGAACATTTGCAATTGGGCAAGTACACCCCTGATAATTCAGATGATGAATTGAAAAACAGGGGGCTAACCTACGCATGTTTAGGTACCAAAATGGTTCGCTCTTGATCGCAACACTACAGCCGAGGTTCACAATTCTGCACAACCTGACCACCTCACGCGGCCCGTCTCCCATTGTGTCATTGGCATGGCACGCCTCGTCGTCCCGCCAAAAGTCAGACATGCTGGCTGTGCAGACGAACGACGGAGATCTTCGCGTATGGAGCGTATCGAAAGCGTACAATGCAGAAGATCCTGCAAAGGTGGTGAGGATTTTGAAACGAACTGAAAATTACATGGCAGGCCCCAACTGGATGGGCTGGTCTAAGAACGGCCGGATCATTCAACATTCAGAAGGGTGAGTTTTTGACCTCTGGCTGTGTTGTTGCTTGCCAAAGTCTCAACCCTTACTAAGACATTGTGTCCTCATAGCGAAACCATCTCGTGGGATGTGCGGACAAAGCACGTTACTTACGATACTATTCCGACCCTGTCCAACATTAGGGGGCTGGCCGTTTATGGGCCGGGCGCTAGCCTTTTCACATTGGGCCCTAACAACACGGCTCAGCAATTCGATCTGAACTCGCCAGCGATGATGGTCGCTAACGTACAGCATCCTGCAAACTTGCTCCCTCCTTCACCCCCTATTTCGCTCGAGTCGGAAGAGAAGCAGAACGCAAGCCATTCGGAATCCGAGTCTTCAGTCTCAATCGCCATCCATGCGGACCTGTCCGAGACTGACGAGGACTATGCATCGCCCCTGGCTAGGCTCGTCCAAAGGGAGCCGGAGCCAGAAGCGGAACATTTGGACATGGACAAGTACCGCACAGATAGCCCGGTATCCAGTCGCAGCCGGTCAAGCGTTTCGCTGTCATCTTCTGGCTCTCAAACACCAGCACGTGGCTACACGCCCTCGGTGATGTCGCACGCCATGACTGAGAACACATACATCTCAACCGGGTCCTCGCTCCGGTCTTCTGTCGCCCCACACCGCGAGCGAAGAGACAACAGAGAATCCTATTCGACGACCAGCTCGGTTTCCATGTCGAGCGCCTCTCAGTACCGTAGCTCAAGGCACAGGCCATCAAGACTGCGTAACGAGGTTCCGCGCAGCCCTGAGGAGTCGAAAGTCGTAGATCTCTTCAAGTTTACCAAGGCCCGGCTAATCGACATGCCATACAAGGCACCTTTCGCAGGCGACAGCTCCCGAATGACCAACGATGACCTTCGCCGACAGATGCTGCAGACAATCTTTGGGTGGAACAAGGAGGTCGACGAGCTCATTCGAGATGAGATGTCCCGCCACCCCCTCGGCTCTACTAACCGGATTCTTCTTGCCAAATGGCTAGGCGACATCAACACGGACATCATGGCTATGGGCTCGGAGAACATGACTTCTTCGGACTGGATGCTTCTGGCCCTGAGTGGTATCGGCGGACAGGCATCCCAGCACAAACTTGGACGGGCCTACGTGCAGCGGCTCCTGGAGAGCGGTGACGTTCATGCTGCCGCCACCATCATGATCGGACTGGGCGACCACAACGACGCCATCGAGATCTACGTTTCCCACAAGAGGTACATGGAGGCGCTGATTTTGATCTGCCTCTTCTTTCCGGCCACGTGGGAGCGCCAAGAGCAGATTGTCAGGAAATGGGGAGAATGGGCTGTGCAGCACGGTCAACAGCAGTTGGCAATCAGATGCTTTGCTTGCACTGGCCATGAATCCAGCGAGCCCTGGACATCGCCCTCGGCACAGCAGATCACCTTCCCCAGCATCACGCAGACAGTCCCCGAGCTTCTTAGCCCTCCCATGTCGCCTCCCCATATGGGTCTCGGGCCTCAACGAGCGATTGCAAAGACCTCGGCCCTCAAGCTCATCACCTCTTTTGGCGGCGACCCGAAAGCCAAGGCCAAGTTCTTTTCGGGCAATGACGATGGCAAGACGCCCATTGCGGCTGGAGCAACGCCCATCATGGACTCGGCTCTCTCACCTGGCGGAGCTGATCCGGCAACAGCGGTATTGCGGCCGAGCAACCGCAGCCAGTTTACCACTCCAGCCTCGGCTCGTCCGGTTCAAGGGTTCGGCCGACAGCGGCTTCCTTCTATCGGTGAAGCTCCTGACGCACGCGAGCTGCGAACTGCTATTAGCCGACCTGCCGTCGATCCGTATGCCAAAATCAAGCCGATCGAGGTGAATACAAACAGCATGAGGGGCCTGGACTTACCGCGGGCCTCAACTGCCAGCCCAAGGATCATGAAAGGCAAGGCGCAGCCGCCCCCGTCTCCATCGCCGGCAGCCGTGGCTGCGCTCATGGAAGGCCCTCGACGGAGAAACGGGTCCCGCAGTCGTATCCCAGAGGGTCTCGATCTCTCCTTCCCCACGTACGCTGACGCGGACGACCTGACATCACCCGAACAGTCGGCAGCATCTGGTGCACGCTATCACTGGCCATCCAGACGTCGAGGCCCGGGATCCGTTGCCAGCTCGGTAACGTCTGCTTCAGCGGCCTCCAGTGTTGCCGGCAAGGGCCACCGCGGGCACCAGCAAGGGAAGAGCCTGGACGACTACATGCACAGCCTTGATACGTCCGGCTCGACTCGTGCATCCAGCCGCGATGGCCGTGCTCGTGTTCGTGATTCTAGCCGACAGCGCAAGGGCGATAGAGAAGAGTCTAACGACCGTAGCCGGGGCTATACTCCCAAGGGCGGAAAGCGATCTCCAAAGTCACCCGTGCCCATGTCCCCCGAAGACCTGATCAACCTGGCTACTCCAAGGGAGGACTCGGAGGAGATAGGCAGCAAGCAGCTCATCGATATCTCCACTGACGAGCCAAGCACGGTGAGAAAGGTATCCAACGGGAACGGGTACCGCGACACTTCCCGAGCCAGAGCGCAGAGCCGCACTGCTAGTCGCACAAGACGCGAGCAAAGCCGGGATGGCCGTCGCACCCGCAGCCCCGACAGACACGTGCCACCGGCCTTGGAACTTCGCGGGCGCTCAACAAACCGCGATGGTTCCGCAAACAGGTCGCCATCCTCGCCCCAGCCCATGACGGGCAGCACGCAGCACTTCTACGGCTCAGACGACGAGGAGGAGTACAGACAGGCCCTGGAGGCTCGGGAGAAGTTCCGCCGGAGGAATGGTCGAAGCACAAGCCGAAATGGCAGAGGCGGAGAGAACCCTGTGTCTCCCATCTCGGTCCGGTCCACCGCACTGGGTGGTCGTGACCGTGACCAAGGCCGTGACCAAGGCCGCGATAGGTCAGAGAGTGTTCGTCGTAGCTCCTCGCGCGCCACTCGTGACGGCTCGGAGCGCAGAAAGAGAATCCCGGCGCCGCTCCCCACCCCGGCACCAATGAAGCTCATGACTGACGGCGCTGGCGACTTGAGAGTCGTCAAGGATGAGAGGCAGCTCAAGAAGGAGGCTGCTGCCCGCGAGCTCGAGGAACGCCGGAAGTCACTGGCAAGGAGACCGTCTGCCCCTCCCATCCCGCATCCTGACGAGCTCTCTCCGGCCCTGATGCGAACGCCGCCTGGCAACTACGACTTCCCCAGTCGCCCGAGCCAGATGCCCTCGCTGATGGAGCTGCCCAGCACTGTCTTTGTGCCTCAACTAAGGGAAAGGGATCTCCCGTCGCGTAGCGCCAGCGTGGACCCCAGCGCTGGGAGGAGCATGTATGCGAACCGGGGACCGCACATCGGGCTTCCCGCCACTCCCAAGGCCATGCGTCTCGTGTTGGAGTCTGACTCGAGCAAGCACAGCCAGCATTACCCCGTGCCCCCTATTCCCGAGACCTTCGCCCAGGCTTCACCACCCTTGGTACTGCACTCGAACCATCCTTCCCCGAACAAAGTGCCGTCTGCCAAGACATCGCCCAAGCATGAAGCGGCTGAGATTGAGCCACCCCTCCAGAGCCCAGCCCTTCTCCTCCCAGCGACCGTCTACACACCCCCTCCGCCGGCCTCATCTCGGCCCCCAATTCAAAGATGCGCGTCTGCTCCCCCGCAAGACTTGGCGCCACCCCAAGGAGGACATGCTCGAGGGCCCTCGTCTGGATTCATGCTGAGCAAGATGAGCTTCGCAGACACTAACCCAGGCAACGGTCGGAGACCGTCCCACGATGGGCAAATGCAAAGCGCCCGCAGGCCATCCCACGACGGCCCAGTCCAAAACGTGTCAAACGCTCGCAGGCCATCCCACGATGGGCAAATCCCGCCTCCTCCTCCGCCTCCCCCGGTGCCACCGATGCTCAAGGAGCTCCAGCACCTTGCCGTGCCGCCCCCGCCCCCGCCAGCCCCGTTGCCGCATGCGGGCGTTCTTAAGCCAGTCGTCTACGGCGGAAGCTCGGGCATGATCGAGATCGTCATGGACGACGATCAGCCGCAGCAGCAGCAGCAGCAGCAGCCTCCCGCCGCGATCCCGGTGCACGAGTCGGCGGTGCCCATCATTTCGCCTCCGGCCCCGCCGTCGTCGCGCAACAGCCACAACCGTGGCCGCAGCAGCGTGGACAACAGCATCGGTGCGCGCATCTCGCGGGCAACGGAGCGGATGCGCTCGGCGAGCAGAAGCCGCGTCAAGGATAGCGTCATCAGCCGCACCAAGTCGCCCGAGTCTGCGCCGTACGAGAGCGTGCCCATGCCGCTGAACTTTCAGATGAACCAGATGAGCCAGATGAGGGCGGAGCTGGCCAAGAGCCCCGTGTATCAGCAGCAGCAGCAGCAGCAGCAGCAGCAGGGCCAGACCCAGGCCCAAGCGCAGAACGACTTCCGCACTGGACTGCACCACAGCGAGATGATTTAGTTTGGGAATTTGCCCTTACCGCTTCCACCACACACCAAACCCGCCATGAACATTTACATTCGCCCACGTATATACGAACTGTCTAGGGGGGGTTTATTTCACCACCTCCCCCTAATCTCCAGTCAAATAAGCCATGTTTGAACACCTCTTCTCTCATCTCATCTCATATATACATTTTTTCTTCTCCATGTCTCTCTCCGAAACATATTCTTCAATTCTTACTTAGCATGGCGATTGGCGTTGAAATTTATGCCCCTCTTGGTGGCTGCCGATGTGTGTTGTTGTCTTTGGAAACCCCTAGGGGTAGCGGTTTTTTTATATATATTCTTGCGGTTATCGTCTCGACGACCGGCACACAAGTCCAGTTTTTATGCCCTGCTTGGCAGCGCGGGCTTTTTTTTGGATAACGGGGATGGAAGGGGAAAGGGGGGTTAAATTATTACATAACGCGTTGTGCAGCGAGCGATGGGGGCTCATGCACACAACAGTACTGGTAGATTTTATTCTGTTCTGTTCTGTTCTGTTCTGTACAATTCACAGTCTATCCTTTGCATATCATCATATAGCAGTTATGTTTGTTTAACCTTTTCTTATCGTTCTGTCTGCTTTGCTTTGAAGCGTTTTCTTGTTTCTTTTTTTTTTTTTTTTTGCAGTGCTTTGTTTCACATTTCAATGTTTTTCTCTTGTTTCGTTTTCTTGGTTTTTTGGTTTTTTTTTTGGTTTTTTTTTGGTTTTTTTCTTTACTTCTTCTGACGACTCATGATCAACCGGGGAGGGCGAGGCGAGCGAGAGAGAGATAATGAATGGATGGGGGAGGCAGGACTGACAAGTTTGTGACTGAAGGTGGACGCGGGTGAGAGAAGAAGAAGATACAACAAAGGGGTCAGCCGAGAAAAAAAAAAGATCACTTTGCACGCAAGCAACATGCAAGATTTATACATATGGTGGTGGTACATGGGAAACAAAGGAATGGAATGCAAAGGAATGGAAAGGAAAGGAAAGTGTTATTTACAATGCTGCCTCACGGCATACTGGTAGCTAGCTAGCTGGCTGTCTTGTCTCCTCCTATTCCAGAGGGAGTGAGTGAGTTGAGTTGAGTGAGGGAGGTCTGGATGGGTTCTTTCTTGTTTGCTTGCTTGATTGCTTGCTTCTCGGTTAATTCTGATGGATGGATGGATGGTTGAGTGGCTGGCGGTTCAGTGTTGTTTGGAGAAGGACGGGACGGGGAAGTATGTAGGTAGGTAGCCTGCTGCATTTCGTAAATCAACACTTTTGAGAACAGACACACACACACACACACACACACACACCCTTGTGAGCACTTGAGATTTGCTGTGTTGTGGTTTTAGCAGGCTCACTCACTTACTCTCCAACTCTTCTTGGATCTTCACTCACTACATAGGTAGACGTGGCAGGTACGCGGGTAGGTGAAGTAGGTCAGTCAGGTAGGTGTATTGACAGTTAGTTTAACACGCCAGATGCTATTTCTTTCTTTCCTTTCTCCCACCTTTCTCCTCCTCTCTCTCACTCTCTCTCTCCCTCTCTCTCTCGCTCGCTCGCTCTCTCAATGTGCTGATTTCTTTTATACAAGAACCGCAAAATATAGTCTAGGTCGTCTAGTGATGGTGCAGTACAGTGCATGACGCAGCGACGGCGGGCCAGACCCACCACCCAGCAAGCAAGCAAGCAAGCAGACAGCTTCCACCAAGATCAAGAAACAAGAGACGAGTACAATACACACAGACACATATCGCCTGGGCGGGGTTATGTTGCTCGGGTTTCCCAGCCCGGCTCCCCTCCCTCCCTCCCCTCCCTTCCCTTCCCTTCTCTTTCTCAGTTGTGTTTTTATGAACCCATCCCCGGACCCCAGCCACAGCAATGCAGACAGATAGCAATAACAGTTAGCAGCAGAAAGGGTTGTAAAAGCAGCAGCAGCAACAGGAAACAGTAATACCCCCTTCTTCTCCATCACAGATCAACAAGAGGGAGGGCATTACTATTTACTTAACCAAAAAGAAAGGGAAAAAGAAAAATGAATAGCAAGCCCCGCACACACACACACACACACACAAGACACCGTGGGCAAGAAGAGAAAGAGTAAATGCAATCGTCGCAATGAAACCAGATCCCTTTCCTTCTATGCTTTCCCTCTCCTAAACACCAGTTAATGGGGTTGCGAATGCGTTCGTTGGGCGTAGCTGCTCTTTATATCCTCGTTGAGGACCGGACCAGCGAATCAGCCATCTGAAAACTGCCGCTTCAGATCGGTCCACTTGCGGGTGAGAGTCTCGTGTTGAGAGTTGATCTAATTAGACAACACCACCACCTGTTAGCAACCTTGCCGCATCGCGTTTGCATCTATAGGGAGGAAAAAGACCACGCACCTCAGCAAACTGCATCTTTGTCCTGACCAGCTCCTCCTCGAGCTCAGAAAGCTCCTTCTCCAGCCTCAGGTTCTCCTCGTGCACGTTCTCGTTCCGTTTGACGAGATCGTCCCGTTCTTGCTGCCACTTGGTCTCGAGCTCGGCGGGCTGCTGATCAATCACGACACGCAGCTCTCTGACTTGGCCCTTGAGACTCTCGTTTTCGTCTTTGAGCTCCTCGTTCTCGACCTTGGTGCGCACAAGCTCCGTGGCGAGCGCGGCCTGCTCACGGTCCACCGTCTCGATGCCCTCCTCCAGCCGTCGGACCTTGATCGCGTAGCTTGCGTTGGCAGCCTTGAGGCCTTCGAGCTCTGCCTCGCGCTCTTTCTCGGCGCGGGTCTTCTCCTCCCATTCGGCTGCGTAGAGCTTGAGGGCCTCGGGAGTGATCTTGACTTCGCACGCATCACGGACGAGCTGGTCTGCGCGGTATACCTCCTTGTCAATGTTGCTGGAACTGCTGCCAAAGAAGCCGCTCTCGAGGATCGAGTTCGAGGAAGGCGAGGCATCGATGTATACATCAAAGAGACGGTCTTTCAGGAACGTCGTGAGCTGGGCCATATCTGACATGGCCAGGAGGGCCGTTGCGTTCTTCTGCATGAGAACAATGCCGAACTTGAGAATGGCAGACAGGCCCTCGGAGAAAATCAAGTCGTAGATTCGGAGAACCAGCTGGAGCGGGAACCGGTAGGCGAAGAGGGTGAGGAACCATTGTGTGGCGTAGAGGTGTGAGGAGATCCCCCGCCTGTGGAGATGGCAGTACAGGGCCGGCTCGAGATCCTCCAGGAGGCGCTCGAACTGGTAGAGATGCTTGTGGAGGCCGGGCATATCCTGGATAAAGAGGTCACGGAGGTGGTACTGGTTCATCAGCCGCACCAGCAGACAAAAGGCCTCCTCTTCGGGCATGTTGAAGAGAAGGGGCATGACGAGAAAGTTCATGCCCTGGGCATAGCCGACGCCCTCGTCGAACAGAGCGTATGCCTTGCAAACGCCAAACAGGCCCTCTTGAAGCCCCTGGGCAACAGCAAACTTGGAATAGCTCGTCCTGGCACCGAGGTCCCTTCGTATGACCTTCTCAAGCTTCTTCAGCATTGCCAAATCCTCCTTGTCCTTCTTCTTGCGCTCAGCAGCGGCAGCAGCCTGCGACCTGAGGAACAGGTCCGAGTCCTTGTCGGTCGGGGAGGGGACGCCATTCCCGTTGGTGATTGAGTGATCAGAGGTAATGGAAGACGACGAGGATGCCGGCTCCCTGTTGCTTACGCTCCCATTGATCGAAGAGGCTGTTCCCGACCCGTTGCTCTGCTTATCCTTGTCCGTTCCCCTGACGACGAGGTCGCGGTAGACGACTTCCAGTTCCTCGTTCTTGCTTTGAGCCAGAACTTGCCAAACCACGCCGCGGATTGCGCTCGGAATGCCAGTAGCAATAGCCTGATTCAGCTCGTCGGGGCTTGTCCGAGAGACAGCCGCGGGCCCTTCATAGACGACTGCTTGCCAAAGATCCCAGTCAACCGGGGCGTCCGAGATGGCCGTCGTGGTCCCCGAAGCCGTGCCGGGAGCGAGACTCCGGCTTGGGCTTGGCGGGATTGGCGAGGCAGGAGGCTGCACCCCGAGGCTCTCCTTGTTCTCGGTGAGGATCCCCAAGGCACCGCCGCCCGTCTTGTCATCCTCTCCACCAGTCGTTGGCACACCCGCCTCGTCCCTCATCCTTAATTGATGGAAGCGATCCTTTAGCGTAGGTCGAGGCGCAGCTGCAACCCCGTTGGCTTCGCCCTCCTCGTCCAGCTTGCCCAGTATCGTATCTGGATTACTAGTCACAGTAGCGACCGAGCTAGCTGTATTCCTCCTCGCGGAAACGACGACGGGTGGGTTCGAAGTGTGATCTTTCGACGAGCTCCTCGAGAGCCAGGAGAATGGACTGGTCAGCTTCCTGCCAGTTGGGGGTGGCGCGAGCGGAGGCGCAGAAGCAGCCGTTGCAGCAATTCCGGGGGAGGTCTTGGACGAGGGATCGCTGGCGGGGGGCGACCAGGGCATTGCTGGGAGCGCATTTGTTATGCTGCTGAAAGACATGGATTTGGACTGTTCCTTGTGGTGGGAGCTCTTCTCTAGACCCGAGTCAGCATCCATGCGCTGCCATGGGATGTGTGTGATAGTCAAGAGACTTGCCTTTTGGTACGGTTGCAGGTACGACTGTGGCCACGGCAGCAGCAGCGGCGGTTGCGGTCATGGCTGCAGCTGCGACTGCGACGTCGTCATCGAGGTTCACGTTGTCGAGCGAGGCAGCAGAGGCCAAGGAGATGCGTCGCGGCAGCTTCTCCTCGGGGGTCTCTTGGACTATTTCGGGCACATAGGTAGTTGTAGGAGGTTGTGGCACTTCTTCCTCGTCGTAGTCGGACTCGTCTTTTTCGTCTGGCGGTGTGGGGCGGCTGAGGGAGGCCGTTCGCTTGGTCAAGGACCGCACGGAGCCAGTGTCGACGGCATCCTCAAAGGTGTCCTAAAAGCGAGAGCAAGGGTCAGCTATGGGCGTCGAGAGGTGGGCGTCGAGCGAGCGAGGGTGTGCGTGCTGCCAGGTTGTGCGACGGTGCGACTAAGAGACGTACGGTTTCCTTGTCAGACAGGTCGGCCTCGCTCTGGTGCTTTTGTGTATCCTCTCCATCTTCCTCGCTCTCGTCACTTTCGTCGTTCTCGTGTGTCTCTGGCGTCGTTGGTGCCACGACGGGGGGCTGCTCCTTTGTCTCGTGCGTGACCGTGGCCGTGACCGTGACCGCCTCGTCGAGGGCGGACATGGCTCCGTGTGGTGGATTTCTCTCCCCAGGTGCCGGCCAATGTCTACCCGAGGTGCGAGATCCGGGGCCGTGGAGAGAAGAAGGTTGGCTGCAATGCGTGGTGCTCGGTTCAGTAGGTACTTGGGGGTTCGATACTCTAATGCTCAGACGTGGGA
Organism: Cercophora scortea; assembly: GCA_033439705.1. Lineage (NCBI taxonomy): Eukaryota > Fungi > Ascomycota > Sordariomycetes > Sordariales > Lasiosphaeriaceae > Cercophora > Cercophora scortea. The sequence continues at coordinate 1,635,586 of JAUEPO010000005.1, read as the reverse complement.
CTTATCAAGCCATGGATTGCCCTGCTGCATGCAAGCCAGGCGATAGATAGCGAACGGGAACGGGACGTGGGGCGAGGCGTGGACGAAACTTTGGGGACCAAGAGTCTGTGGGAATGCCGGCGCATGCATACAGTTGGGCAGTTGGAATCTTTGTGTGTTGAATGTGGAAGAAAAGTCAAGGTCGAGGAAGTTCCAGCAGAGAGAGGTTTGAGGGCTGGTGTCCAAAGGATCGTTTGCACCTACCTCCCTTTCAAAGGTCGGTCGGTGGGAATGGAATTGGAGGTCCACGGTGCTGTTAATAAAAAACGGGGTGCGGCGGCGGCGGGAGTGGAGGTACCTACGGGCAGGGGTCATTGCTGCAGCAGTGACAAGGCACCACCTCGTCAGTGGTCACAGACCAGAGAAGCCCGCGCAATGACACGCGCCCCGTATCCCAGACCACTCCACCGTGCAATAGAGTGCAGTAATGATAACTAATAACAGATGGAGGTTAACTACTCTCGCTACTACCAATATTGTGTAATATCCCGTCGTAGAGTGCAGGTACCTGGGCATATCGGAGGGATAGCAGAGGTTAAGCAGAGGCATGGGTTTCACGGCATGGCACAGAGATTAACCTCCAAATTTCTGGTGGCCTCCTTTTCAAGAGTGTATCCATCCCAAGCGCCTTCTGCAACCCTGATGAGGCCCGAAATAGCTACGTCTGCATGTCTAACACATGCAGGCAGATAGTCCAATTCATGACCAATTCTGTCGCAATGCCCGGCGAGGCCCTTTGTTAGGAGGGGGAGAGAAAAAAAAAAAAAAAAGGAGAGATTCAGGTACCCATCTTTCTGGTGGTGTTGAAAAAGACCCAAAAATTCAACAATCTGACTGGACGAGGTTGCATCGCTGGGCAGAGGAGCCAGGCGCGAGGTGGCGTGTGCTTTTGAAACGAAACGACGCTGGGGTGACCTATCGAGCGTGTCTGCTTGGCTGCCGCCTCTCCCACTCGCCCGTTTCACCATCACCTGCACAGCGCTGCACGGGAGTGGAGTGACATGCAAGTCCCAGGGAAGTCCCCCCAAGTCTTGCAGCAGGTTTTAGGTTGCATCTCGATTCTCGACAGCTGCCGGCCAGCCTGCACTGCACGGCACATTGCTTTGCGGCTCTCTCTGCCCAGCCCAGCCCAGCCCCGCCCAGCCGTGTTGATCATCCGAACAATCGACGACCATGATCGCCAGTCCCCGCCTTCCCCCATAGGGTCTGAGACAGAGTCTTGACCCAAGGTTTGCGGCGAGCCGCAAGGTTAATTGCACCTCGTTCTTTGACCCATCATTCAACCGCTGGGGGTCGCTCCTTCTTCCCGCCAAGCACAGTTGCAGCAGAAATCTCTGATCTGGTTAGACACGGTCACATTATAGAGGCACACGGTTACTTTAGTAGCCTCGCTCTTGATCAGTCGTTGAAGATACCTTGATTGCGCTCCTCAGTTGATAGTGTATCGATAAGAGGCAGTTCTTTCTCAAAGTTTAGCACGGCGCTCTTTTCTAGGTAGCCATAATCTTCAAAGAACAAGATCTCTCCCCTCAGGCAAAGTATCCCCTTTTCATTGAATCTTGCCTTCACTTTCTCCTGACTCCCTAATACTGAACACCGTCACCAATCCATCACCATTAGATTACCCCTATACCGTACAGCCAGTATCTCTGGTCTCTTTGATGGTTATCCTGTTGTTCCTTGCTCAGTTCATTTATTGACCGGACACACAGACTGCTGAAGATACCCCCTTGGTTATCGCTCCTTATCCTCCTTCACCATATTCAACAACAAGTGTTGCTCCCACCCAGCGCGCCCTGGTAGATAACTCCTTTTTTTTTTTTTTTGTCTCATGTCTTTTCTCACTGGTTGGGGAGGGTTGTCCAAAACCACTGTCCCTTACACGGATAGGAGACGGCAAAGTCACAAGTGAAACAGTGATCACAGAGTGCAAAGTGGCATCATGTCGGTAACGTCTTGCGATCCCAAGCTATAGGCTTCTCGGGTTACAATACTCGATCAAAAAAAGAAAACAAAAAAAAAAAAAAAAGAATAAAAAAAAAGAATAAAAGCAAAAGGGTATCTGGCTGGTCCCGGCCATTAATCATCCCATCCCTCCCTCCCCCCTTCAAAATCAAGACCCCTCCAAGACCCAAACCGCCCCCCAAACTCCAAACCCCAAGGCAGGCTAGCCGACCTGCGGCCAGGATCCGACTACTCTCGCTCCTCGAAGAGGCGGTGGATGAACCACGGCGCCTCCTCCCAGGCGATTTCGTCATCCTCTGGCTCTGGGCCAGCCGCCTTCTCCTCACCCTCACCCTCGCCCTCGTCCTCCTCCTCGTCGCCCAGCTCCTCCATCTCCCAACCAGCGCCAGGCATCAGCCGGTCGATCTCGACGACCAGGTTCCGGATCGCCTGGGGAGCCTCCTTGATGGAGATGTCCCCCTCTCCCACACCAACACCAAAACCAACTCCAGCACCACCTCCGACTCCGAAACCGTCGCCCACCGACGTGCCTACCTGACCCAAAGCAGGCAGAGCACGGCCCCGCGAGGAGCCAGCCTCCCCCACGCCAGCGAAGGGGTTAGACAGTGCAAGCACCGCCGAGAGGCCGTCGGTGGGGACACGGCCGTGCATCAGGGGGCCCAGCTTGACCTCCTCCTTCTCCTCTCCTCCCTCCATCTTCTTGGCCGCGATGGCCGTCTCCATCCGCGCCAGCTGCGCGCGCAGCAGCTCCACCTCCTCCTCCTTGGCCTCGGCCAGCCGGGCCACCAGCTCGCCCGCCGTGGCCGGGAAGAAGGGCGACGCGTCCAGGCCCAGGTAGTGCGCCGTGTTGCGCAGGCGGTGGTAGGCCCGCCGCATCTGTTCGCGGTCGCTGAGCCACGACCAGCTGGTGCCGGCGTAGTGTGGCTCCTCCACCGCCTGCGCCTGCTCGTGCTGCTGCTGGTGGTGGTAGTAGCCGCTCATGGTCTGTTGCGTGGTGTTAGACTGTGTCTTGTTATACTGCAAGAAGTCAAAGGGCGAGGAGGACATTGGGTTCAAACTCACTCTCGTTGGTTCAAGGGGCTCGGTCCGGCCGACGCTTGAAGATGGGGTTAAGCTCTGCGGGAGAAGGCGTCAGTCTTGTTGGGCGACGGGCTCGCGACTCAAAGACCGGATGGCAGATCGAGTCGGGGATCGGGCATGAGAAGGGTGTGGGAGGTGGGGAGCTTTCTGGTTGTGAAAGAGGGTGTCTGGAGGTTCCTGCCATGGTGAGGGCGGGCTCAGGGGTGATGGAAACCGGGGGTTGTAGGCTGAACTTCGGACTGGCTTGGTATGGGAGAGGAAGAAAACCAAGCAGTCAAAAAAAGAACAGCATGTATAGGTAGGTGGGTGGCTAACTCATGAGTTGAGATAGCGCCTTTGAAGGAGGAGGAGGATGGTCTTGGGTCAGTTTGAGACAGGAAGGAAAGAAAAGGGGTGAGAGCCGCAGACCTGCGATACCCTGGAGGAGTTACTCACGAATGACAACTGCGCAGACCAGTACCCCAGCCAAGCTGCAGAAGTCTCTTGATATACACCCATACTCCGAGAGTGACCTCACCCCGAAAGCTTGCCAGGCAATCGGTGAGAGACACTCCCAAAGCTGCGCAGAAGGATGGGGATTCGTTCTCTAACACGACTTTTGTCTCTCTCGCTTGCGGTCTTCAAAGACTTCCCGCGGGTAAATGACAAAAGTCGTCAAGAGAATGGTGATGATGGTAGTATTGGTAAGGATGAGAATATCTCGTCAACTTGCACAACGAACTAGAATAGAGCTGACACGACCATGCTAAGCACGGAAGGGATTTCTGCTCAGGGACCGTGACCGTGGATAATGTGACCGAAGACGAGGTATCAGGTGGCGGTGACCTCAGAGGAGCCACACACACTTGTGTTGAGTCGAAGGCTTGGTGACGGGCTGCATGCCATGCCGCCTCGGATCCCGGACCGGAAGTGATGCATCCATCTGATCCATCGGCGTATACAGAAGAAAAAAAAAAAGCGGCGGCAGCGTGGGCTCACTCGAACCACGCGGCCTGTTGTTGATGCCGGGTAAAGAGGATATGGACAGGCAGGGACAAACATACCAAAGAGCTGTCGGTGTCTCGGCGGGCAGCTGGGCTGCCTCTGGTTCTGGTTCTGGCTCGGTGGTGTGCTGGCGTCCGGCGCCGGCGAGAGAGAGAGAGAGAGAGAGAGAGAGTGTGTGTGTGTGTGGTTATGAAGAGGGTTGGTAGTGAAGGTTATGATAGATGGAGTGTTGTTGCTGCTGCTGCTGCTGGTGGTACTAACGGTGTATGTTGGTCTGGTATGGTATGGTAACTGCTTCTGTGAACTCTGGCGAAAGAGAGGACTGTGAAGCATCCAGCTTGAAGAAAAAGAAAAGAAGAAGAAGAGAGTGAGAAGCAGAGACGAGAAGAGGTGTTAAGTATCCCCACTTCCGCTGCCTCGATGGATGGAAAGAGGCAGAGAGAGCAACAATAGGACCGTGAAGGTGTATTCATCTGCTCAGGGCGGCATAGGCTCGACAACAGTCACCACTTGGTTCCTATTCACGTCTGCTTGGCTGGGTCTATTGCTCCCCTCCTGGGCGGGCACTTGCCCGTGGTCGTTTGTATTGTTGCTATTCTGGTGAGCCGGGACGGGGTATTGTAACCTGGAAGTTGAGATGATTCCTATTAGCACGCCGATGAGCTCTATGTTTCAGGAATAAGGTAGGTAGGTAGGTAGGTTGGTAGATGGACTATTGTATTGTACTCCCTGGGCACTCACGATATCTTGAATACTGCGTTTTTCCTGCTCACTCGAGCGGTACCGCGTGCCGTGTTGGTTGGTTAATAGGAAGAAGCATCGACGCCTCATGTGACTACCCCTAAACCGTCCCATCTTTCAAGTTGCGAAACAAGAGTATCGTGAATAGCCAAGGCTTGTTGTAAATAGCCCGCGGATGAGCAATCTGAATAACCTCGTCGGTTTCGCGTGCGGTGGAGGGGAATGAAGGCCGGAAATGGCGGGAGGGGAGGAGGGATGGGAGAAGAGGAAGGAGGAAGAAGGTGAAGGAATTTTGACGTGTGCTCTTGGGGGGGCATCATTAGGGGGAATCACGCTGGCTTCGCGTCCGTCTCCCAGTTTTGATCGGAAGCATGGTGAAGCCAGGGTGAGAAATATCTGATCTGGTCCCGGCCTATGCCTTTCTTGCCTAGCAGAGCATCTGCCCTGATTCATCTCCTTGAATTTTGTTTGTTTACCAGCTCAGTCGTATAAGCTAAGCACCATTCTCACTTTTCCAAAACCGAGCTCTTGATATACCCAATCTTGAATCTCCCATGTGGCTGCTCCTACGCGGTTTGTTTTTGGTTTGTTTACTCATGGCTCACGTGAGAGGCGTGCATGGTATGATACAAGGCGCCGTAGACGGGATTTCAGCCCTTGGATCTGAATGAATGACCACGGCCTCATAGCAGCGTGATGAGAAGAGACGTCGAGATATCAACTTGCTTTGATACCCTAGGTAGAGGATTCAACAACCCGTGGATGGAACCCGTCATCGACTATGGTCATTAATCCTACGGAGGCTTGGTGAAATACCAGGCGTTGTGATAGAACCAGGCACAGATAAACTTGGTCTGAGAAGCCAGCCAGTCATGGCATCGCCCCGGGGTTCACGTCTTCATAGGCATACTGTAGCTCACATGGGGTTGAGCTAGCCCCTGAAATAGCACCATAGCTGATAGATTCAGTTTACCGCAAGAATACCGGTATTTCCACCCGAAAGATGTCCTTCTACCAGCTATGAAAAGGGTCAAAGATCATCACCAGACTGGGTACCCATTGTGTTCATAAGCTTGATTATATGAATAAATATATATTCCCACCAGATCGTTGTTTTCCAACGGACAAAGCAGAAAGAACCCGGCCACCCAACTATATAAAACTCCTTTAACCGACCTGACAAAACGAAAGGGTGTGGGGGGGGCATAAGTCATATCATAATAAAATATTCGCAAACCATCCCTATTCCCAAAACTCTCAAGAGCCTTGACCAGCCTGGCATTCTACCAGGGCCACCATGTGCGTGCACAGAACCCTTCTCGCCCGCACTCATGATGTCCGTCCCTTGTTGCGAACCCATGACGTAAGTCTAACGTGACCATATCACGACCTCCAGCAGCCTTTGCCAGTGGTGGGTAAGAAACAAAAAAAAAAAAAACCAAAAAAAAAAACAAGAAAACAGAGAGCCTGCTCGCTCAATGCTTCTCCAGGACCATGACAGGCTGCACCTGCTCAGCGGACCGCAGGACCATCAAGTCGGACCCGGTGCTCTCGATGCTGGCGATCCGCCTGAGCTGGCCGGGGAAGAAGTAGCGCCCGCCCCGACCGCTGGCGTTGGACGTCGTCTTCCACATCGGCTGCTGCTGCTGCTGGGGATAGTAGTGTTGCTGGGAGGCTATCAAGAACAGCTGGCTCTCTCTCTGGTTCTGGTTCTGGCTGGAGGGCATTCCGTGGCCATTGTCTCCGGAGGGGGGCGAGTTCCAGCAGCTTGAGCAGGGGCATTGGTTTGAGCCGGCCATGATTGTTGGTTGATGTTGAGTGAGAAGGGGGGGAGAAAACGAGGTGGAGGGAAAGGTCTTGGCTTGGTCTTGGCGTTGGGTTGGGCTAGTGTAAGAGGAAGAAGCGGGTCTTGTTTTCGTTGGTTGGTCTCGATGGACCCTTTTCCGTGGCAATATTTTGGGTGGTGTTGATGTTGTTGATGTTTGTCTCCAGCGGGGAAGAAGAAAAGAAGAACAAACAAAGGTATGAATATGTATATACCAGTCGACAAGGCAAGGCAGGGCGGTGAATAAATCCAAGGAGAAGAATGAAAGAAAGAAGAAACAAACCTCTCTTGGCGGCTGCCTTTATATAACGTGGTTTCGCCAAGCCAAGCCAGCCATGCCAGCCAGCCAGCCAGCCAGCCAGCTCCTCTTATCCCAACCGGCCCTTTCTGGCAAGCTCAGCTGTTACACACCAACCACGACCAGGCCAGCCTGCTGCTCCTCCTTCTTCTTCTGCTTCTCCTCCTCCTCCTGCTTTTTGCTACTGCTGCTGATGCACACTTATCATGTCCCACTAGCAAGATACGTAACGTACCTAAGGTAAGGTAGATGGCCTATCCATGCGCCAAGGGTGTGTGTTGCAATAGGTACACAAATACCTTCCTTCCCCTTCCCACCCCCCAGATGGACGTTGAATAAAAAGTCCAAGAATAGCCAGTCCCGTTGACCGGGTTGCACAAGACTTCATATCCAACAAGGCACAGTGCCAAGGACCCGTCGCACAAAGAAGGTCGGCAGTCCTGATTGCGTTTCCTTGCCGTTATTGAGTCTCCCGCGCACACCGACATATCCTGATCTCCTCTAAGAGGAGGAGGAGGAGAAGCAAACCAAACCCCCACACCCACTTGGTGAAGTTTGGGGGCAGCTGCCCCTCCACGCCCTACTCTGACGAGAGAGGAGAAGAGGTTCCTAGTGTAGGACAATGTAGTGGGCTGCGGCTGAGTGCGTCCTTGTGCAACAGCCCAAACACGCGCATCCAAATCCGTTCCCTTGCCGATCCCCCGGCAGTAAGTATGTACGTACTGTAGTAGTCTGAGAAGAAAGAGAGAGAGAGGGGGTCCTTCACCGACAGGGCACCACCACTGCAATGCAGCGCATCGTTGTTTGCTCCCAGTAGATCTAGAACGTCTTGTCTGGGTCGATTCGATGATCCAACGTGCGCGCCGGGATAATTCCAAATCTGAGCCGCGCGCGATCTGGAGAAAGGAAATAAGGTAGGGAAGCAAAAAAACGTTGTCGTGTCGAACCATACATCTCGACATGTTGGGTTTCCCTTCCCTGCTACCACTACCTTAACCTGCAGGCAGGGTACAGTGCAGGCAAGGCGGGACGGTGAGCGGGGGGGGGGGGGGGACCGACCCATTTGCGGTTCCCGTCTGGGCAAAGTCACACCTTACTCTACGGGCCAGGCTAGCCCTTGGAAAGTTAGGTGTTTGCTCCCCGTGCTACCTTCACCGTTCACGCGTTCGCCCAAATATCAAATGCAAAGGCAGGTACGGACGTTCCTACAGGATACTTTGAATTAATCTTGGCCAAGGCATATTATATATATATATATATATATATATATTAACAGGCACAACCTGCCTCTCCCGTATTGGACACCTCCAACGCCTCCCGTGCGCAAGTGACCTTTCTTTCCAACAACATCTCAAATACTTTCTCTTCCAAGAGTCGGTCCGCATCTCCCCTTCGGTGTATACGAACCATGACGCAACATCACTTCATCGCCCCCCCTTAAATCCGCGCTTTTTTTTTCTCACTTTCACTTCCACTCACAAAATCTCGAGACAAGCGAAAGTGGAAAACACGCCATCATGCCACCAGAAAACCACAGAGAACACCCGGAGCTAGGCGACCCACGACATAATAGCACGACACGCCATAAAAAAAACCCTCGCAGAATCCCCACCGCCCAAAAACCGTCAGCGCCGCCGCATGGGTATGGAAGGGCCGACCGCACCGGGAACACGAACCGAACCGAACCACCGGGCAATCAGTGCCGTAGTGTTAACACGTACACGTGTAGTGTGGTGGATAAAGCAGGTAGGTACAGACCACAGACCGATATCTGCAATGGTGGCCATATGTTTTGCAATGAATCCCATTTGTTTGCTCAACCCGGGTTTTGCAGACCTGCAGACCGGGCCTTCTAGTTTCTGCATCACGCCCGCACGCCCAGCTTCCCCCAAAATCAGGTACTGTAGGAACACATACACAACACGAATACATCAAAACATGTGACGAAAAATACGGACGGACAGTCAGACAAGCAGTACCCGTACAACATCAACAAGACAAGAACAGCACCCAAACTCACCCCCGCTGCTGCGGCAACAGGTAAGGTAGGTAGGTACGTAGTACATCGTTTCATGCATGGCCGGCTTTCGTAGTTACAAGTTACAACTATGGGTTAGGGGGATGGAAACAAAAAGCCCCAAACAGATTTCCCAAAAAAGAAAAAAGTCTATAAACACGCATCCACGCATACATACATCTATTGCCCCGTTTGCCCCGATTGTTTGCTTGCCTATGTCTTGCTATGTCTTATCCACTACGTCTACGTCACGCTACCGCACACGCCATCGCCATCGCCATCGCTCCCGCTCTAGATTCCAAGGGTGAACTCGACGCCGACGTCAATATCACGAGCTGTGCGAAAGAAGAATGGTTAGCGGGATTATATATATAACACACAGCAGGGACAGTAGCTTACCCATCTTGACAACCTTGGACAGCTGCACGGCCTTCTCGGCGGCGCTCTGCAGGTCATCAATGGAAAAGATCTTCATGCCCGAGTCGTTGAGGATCTGGTGCGCCTTCTCCATGTTGGTGCCCTGCAGACGCGCAATGATGGGGATCTTGAGGTTGAGCGTCTTGACCGTGTTGATCAGGCCCGTGGCGATGGCGTCGCACCGCACGATGCCGCCAAAGATGTTGACAAAGATGGCTGTCACCTTGGCGTCGCTGGTGATGAGCTCAAAGGCCTCCTTGATGGCCTGCGGGGTGGCACCGCCGCCGACGTCGAGGAAGTTGGCGGGGGCGCCGCCGTTGAGCTTGATGATGTCCATGGTGGCCATGGCCAGACCAGCACCGTTGACGAGGCAGCCAATGTCGCCGTCGAGCTTGATAAAGTTCAGGCCCGACTCGGCGGCGCGCACCTCCTCGGGGTCCTCCTGGGTGGTATCGCGCCAGTCGAAGATCTCCTTCTGGCGGTAGAAGGCATTGTCGTCGAAGCCGAACTTGGCGTCCATGCACATGACCTTGTGGTCCGACGTCTCGGACAGCGGGTTGATCTCGATCTGGGTGGCGTCCTTCTCGACAAAGATCTTGTACAGCTTCTGGATGGTGTCCTTGGCGTCCTCGATGCACTGCTCGCTGAAGCCGAGCGACGTGGCCACGCTGCGGGCGATCTCGTCCGTCACGCCGACGTTGATGTCGATGTAGGTGGTGACGATGGCATCCGGGTTCTCCTTGGCGACGCCCTCAATGTCCATGCCGCCCTGCGACGACGAGACGATGACGGGGCCCTGCGACGCGCGGTCCATCAGGATGGCCAGGTAGAACTCGCGGCGGGCAAACTTGCGCTCGCAGATGTAGACCGAGTTGCACAGACGGCCCTCGGCGCCCGTCTGCTTGGTCACCAGCTTGTGACCGATCATCTGCTCGGCGAACATCTTGGCCTCGGTGGGCGAGTAGATGACGCGCACGCCGCCCTTGAGGCCGTTGTCAAAGGTGCCCTTTCCACGGCCGCCAGCCAGGACCTGGGCCTTGATCACCATATCACCCGAGCCGATCGACTTGGCGACCGTCTCGGCCTCGGCCGCGTTCTTTGCGACAGCGCCGTTGGGGATGTCGATGCCATACTGTTTGTTTTTGGGAGACGTGTCAGAACGAGGAGGAGGAGGACGGCCTGGAGGGTTGCGCTGTGGCGGAGCTTACCTCGCGGAGCAGGTCGGCGGAGCGGTACTCGTGAATGCTCAACGCTCTCCTTTGTTGCGCAAAGCCGGGGAGTCTGAGAGAGGGAGAGATCTAGAGGTGGAGGAACAGAACACGTTAGCTGGAGATCCCGAATTCCGATGCGACGCGACGCGACGCGATGCGGAGACATGCGATGCAATAGATGATACGTGGCGCATTGTTGATTGAATGATGGGATTTCTTGAGGCATTGATCGACTTTGAGGTTTGACGGGGACGGGGGATGGCGATGGGAACGGGCGAATATCACCAGCAAACAGACATACCTTGGGAGCAGCAAAGGCCGAGGCCAATGCGCGGTTGCGACCGAGCTTGAACATTCTGGACGGGTTGCTCTGCTGCTGCTGCTACCGGGCAAAGAGAGAGAGAAGAAAAAAAGAATGATGATCAAGGGGGAGGTTGATCGTGGATGGGGCAGCTTCAGCTTCGGCGTCAATCCAGCAGAAATCAGAAACCAGGAGGTAAGACCAAGTCACCGAAATGACGCTTCGCTTGCAGTCTTCCGCTCAATGCCACGAGCCAGTAACGTACCGCGCAGTTCTCAGTACGGGTATCCAGACCCCAAGGTGCCCCAGGCGCTGCAATTGCAGGCGGCAGATTTGGAGCCCCACGCACGCCCGCCAGCCAATGGCAGGCCCTACGTCGTCCCGAGATGCCCCGTACGCACTCGGCAAAGAGTGGCAGTAGCGGCCCGAACGTCTGTTTGCTCGCTCCTCCACCTGCCTGGCAGTCTGAAGTCGGCTCGGGGGGCGTCTGGACTGCGGCCGCTGTGCCCACACTCCGCTTATTTTACGGGCGGCCAACAGTGCCGTTACCTAACACTGGAATTTACAGCATACCTCGTTGTCGATGGACGAGTAAATACGATTAAGACGCTCCCAATATTGCCAAACCACGCTCGTTCAATTTGTTATATCTCTTCTGCATCTTTAAATTCCCAATTTTTTACAGGCACCGAGTAATTGGATCATATCGATACCATGATATGGCCAGCAAACTCCTCTTTAAATCTCGGCAGTCGCCATCAACACGACGGCGCACGCATTGCAGAGAGAGATAGCTACGTGCAAAGCCAAGGACGAGATCAACCGTCTCATAGCGGTCTCTACCCTTTTGAAGGCGAGCTTGGTTATTATATGGGGGGCTGAGGGCCTCTGGTGGAGCCTCGGATACACGTACCTGGACCACCATTGCAAGCGGAGCTTCGACACGATGTCCCTTCTTCAAGCCATGAGAGAAGTGCACTTCTGCCACCACCCTCGTTTATTAAACGGGCACAGGCACAGGCACAGGCACCATTGTGTACCCCACGGCCAAGCGGGGTCCACCCCTATCCTACCTTTACAGCGGGCGAGTTGCGGAAATACAGGGTGACGACGCCCAAACCATCCTCTATCCTCAGGGTCGAAACAGCGGCGGCGACTGGACTAACGCTTAAGCCTATTGCATCGCCGCAACCTCGAAACGATCTTCCAAGCTTTGGTGGTCTTGGTGTTCCTCGAGACGTCCCAGACCCTCACCTTCATCCTCACTCTCTAGCAACCAACAAGTCTGAACAACATCCCCAGCCCAGGATAATCCGTGGAGACACCAAAGCACCAGAACCCCGAAAAGCACCAAAACCCCCTAAAGCAACAAACCCCAAAGCACCCAAAGCACCTAGCGTGCAGGGCAGCTCTTCCCAAACATCCCTCTCGCCGGCATCAAACGTGCCATGCATTATCCACCGATGTCGCGCGTTTCCACACGTATCGTGGCCTCTCACGCAAAAGGAAATCGATCTCTCTATCTGGAGCTTCCTTGACCTTTCAACACCGAGACCCGGCCGCGCTGCACGATGCTCCATACTCCCTGGACTAAACAAGGACAAGGGTAAGTAATCGACTTTTTTTTTTTTTTTTTTTTTTTTTTTGCCCATAAAAGACATTCAGTCAACATTATCGCCATATATATGTGTATACCTGGTAGTCTAGGTCTGACCATACTACTTAGATGATGTCGCCGAGGAAAAATTATGGAAGAGTTTCATCCGGCTGTATAACACACGAAACCAGCAGGGTATCCAGATCGAAATGGGGGCTCCCCATGATAGCCCGCTGTTTATATACAAGAAACAAGGCTTGTAAAACAACCCCGACAGTCCCAAAATATGCAACCCACGATAACTAATACTTATCCTATTATCCCAAGTGATGTCCGTATTTGAGCAGAGCACAGTCTATGCCAGAATAAAAGCCAACCTGGACAGCGAAGAGTTCGCCGCCGTGGAGCGCTGGTTCGGCATCATAAAGAATGGGCGCAACCATGCACAAGGGCGCTTGTTCTCCGTGATTCGAAATGCAGTGTTGCTATCGAATTGCTCATGTGTCCAGCTGCCAGCCATGGACAGCACCAACTCTCCAACCCCCAGAACCGACTATATACAGGACTACATGTACGTACCAAAGAAAAAATTCATGTGGTACAGGCCGCTGCTCGAGGCTCTGGTTATCGGGTATATGCCCGGTGGGACTTCCGTGCCTACGGCCCCATGCACCAAGTGTCGCGATGGCCCGAGGGATTTGCGCGGGGGCTGTAAGGTGCCCTTTTGGTCGCGGTGTATGATTATCAATGACCCGTGGGACGTTTGGACGGGAGAGTTTTTGTACGAATTGCTTGTTTAACTTTGGGGGGAACGGGGATGAAGAATGTGATGTGGTTAGGTAAAATTTGTATAACAGGGCATGTGTTTTCCACTTCGACAGGTAGCGGCTGGTGGATATAGTCTACTGGATTTGAGATAGGCAGACAGACAGACAGGTACCGGGTAAATACCAGGCACGCGTGCATGCAAGGACGTTGCATTCCATCCATCCATCCATCCTCGATGATCGGTTTACTACAAGCACAGTACCTGGTATCCAAGATGCTTTCTAACACAGCTCTGGTCTCGACGGTTATTCCCTACCACGTCAAGTCCTGCACATCATTATATCCCGCCCAGTCCGTCTGCGTGTCTGCCTTTGTGGCTCGAAATGCTAACCTAGACTAACCCGTAGGCCAACTAGGAAATGATGATGCGCCCTCTTACTTATTCGCTCACTCACCGTTGAAACACTAGAAGACCACCGACCTGCCCCCGAGCGCTGCTAGAAGCTTTCGGTATCGTTGCCAGCGTTTCTCTAACGGGTCTACGGGTTAACGGTCTTGGACCCTTCAAAGCCGGCTCATTCCTGTCATGAAGCTTTTGATGGTGGAACACGTTAGAAAAAGAAAAAAACTCTCGAAAAACACAACAGAACCCGTTTCGTGGATGATCTGCTGTTGATCAGTCCAGTCTGCAAGCCTAGCAGCCCGCAATGAGAGAAACAAACCTTCCATATGAGTACATTTATTTATATATATATATATATATATATATAAGAACACAATGTCACCACTCCGGCTTCAAAGTGAACTCAGTGGTCCGTCCCAGCAAATACATGACGCCCCTACTGTCTATGAAGCACTACACCGGATTGACATCATCTCATTGGCCCCCGCCCCAACGACGACAAGACTTGCTGCGTTTTGATTGGTCTCTCTTCTTCTTCTTCTTCTTCTGGCTCAGATCGTCATCGACAAGCACACACACCATCCTCTTCACGGTATACTCTTCGCTCTGCTGCGGAGAAGCTGCAGTCGCCGCGGTTATATAATCCTTTGCATGTGGACGCTCTCTTTGTCCACTGTGGTGAATAAGGTATCCTTGAGTGAACCACTTAGGGCCTGAGGGTTGATATAGGTGCGTAACTCTCCATTGTTGCTTTATACTGCTCATGAGTAAATTGTGCAAGTCAATTTTATTTTCAGCCGATAACTGACTAACACAATGCTGCTTTCACCTTCAGACATCACCATGTTGGACCGTCTTCTGGCACTGGGCCCGCTATACTTGTGTGGCCTCGCCCTGGGCTGCATCATTGCCTACTTCCCCCTCAGAAAAGCCTACATCGACTACAGGATATGGAGGGTCGGGGGTGTCCGCTCGCCGCTGATTGCAACCAATCCTCTATGGGGTAATGTTGACTACCTACCCCTATTCAAACCCAACAGATAAACATTTCCCCATACCCCAACTAACACGCGCCAAAGGCCTCCCCTTCTTCTTCAGCGCCGGCTCCAAGCAAATGAACAACAAACTCCTGGACCACTTCGAGGGCCTGTTCAAAAACACGCCCCCGTCATGCCCCAACTGCGTCGAGATCAGCACGTTCGGCGTCGTGCGCTTCCTAATGACCCAGGAGCCGGCGCACGTCAAGACGATCCTGACGACCAAATTCGCCGACTTTGGCAAAGGGCCGCGCTTCCACGAGTCCTGGAGCCCCTTTCTCGGCGACAGCATCTTCACGACCGACGGGCAGGCCTGGGCTGATAGTCGCGCGCTGATCCGGCCCATGTTTGTCAAGGACCGGGTGAGCGACTTGGACATCTTTGATCGCTGGACGGATGCTTTGATTGGGCTGATTCCGGGTGGTGGGCAGACTGTTGATGTGATGGACTTGTTTTATCGCATGACGCTGGATGTGACGACGGATTTTCTGCTGGGGGAGAGCGTGAATAGTCTGGGGAAGTACGTTAAGCAAGCACCTGACCTGTTCATCCATCCCTGCATCACTCATACACATTTCCAAAGACAAAGTAAACAAACACTGAACCCCCCCCTAATTATAGTCCCAAACACGAATTCGTCGACGCCTTCAAAGAAGTCCAGCGCATCCAAATGCTCCTAACCATCCTCTCGTCCGTTGTCCCCCTCCCCAAACTCCAAACCCCCAAACTAACCTTCCCCCTCTAATAGCCCCTTCCGCTCCTTGATCCCCAAAGGCCGCTACAAGTCCGGCATCCGCACCATCGAACGCTTCATATCCCCCTTCATAACCCGCACCCTCTCCCTCCCTCCCCCCGCCAAATCCCCCTCATCCCCTACTTCCCCATCCTCCCCCACCGAATCCCCATCCCCATCCTCTCACAGTACAACCTTCCTGCACTCCCTCTCCCTCCAAACCTCCTCCCCAAAAGTAATCCGCGACCAGCTCATCGCAATCCTCCTCGCCGGCCGCGACACAACAGCAGCGACCCTCTCCTGGACGCTCTACGAACTCGCCCACTACCCCCAAACCTACTCCCGCCTGCGCAACTCCATCCTCACCCTCCTCGGCCCCGACCGCAAACCAACCTACTCCGACCTGAAATCCTTG
Source organism: Cercophora scortea (assembly GCA_033439705.1). NCBI lineage: Eukaryota > Fungi > Ascomycota > Sordariomycetes > Sordariales > Lasiosphaeriaceae > Cercophora > Cercophora scortea. Next base: position 1,619,755 of record JAUEPO010000005.1, on the reverse strand, counting down.
CCCTACCTCACCCACACCCTCAACGAAACTCTCCGTCTCTACCCCGCTGTCCCCTACAACCTCCGCGCAGCGACCTGCGATACCACCCTGCCCAGCACAGTCGAGGGCCAGCCGCCGATTGCGGTGCTCAAGGGGGACGTGGTGGTGTATTCTGCGATGGCGATGCAGAGACGGGCGGATCTGTACCCGCCTGTGTCAGAGACCTTTGCGGATCCGGCGGTTTTCAGTCCGGATAGGTGGGAGCATTGGACGCCCAAGGCGTGGAATTATATTCCATTCAACGGGGGGCCGAGGATTTGTGTTGGGCAGAATTTCGCCATGACGGAGATGGCGTTTACTCGTATGTTTGTTTCTCCCTCTTTACCCCCTATCTCTCTCTCTCGGTGTCTCCCACTCTCTCTCTCTCTCTTTTTCATTTTCAGAATGAAGCCGGGGATTCCCCTTTTTGTTGTTTTCAAGAAGGCTGACATAGGAAATCATCGGTAGTTGTCCGGCTGGTGCAGAAATACGAAAGGATAGAGTACCGAGGGGATTGGCATGCGCAGTATCACAAGGCTGAGATTGTCGGTGCGCCGGGGCATGGAGTCCCTGTGGCATTCTTCGAGGCTGCGGAGGATGGAGATGCTGCGTAGAAGGGGAGAGAACATATCTAGGTCAGGTTTGATGGAAGACTAGAGACAGGTACTGGGTGGATAGGTACAGGATGTAGTGGGAGGAGGCTTGGATACAGTATCATCAAGCTCATGTACTTTGTAAGAATAAACCGAAACTCGTCAAGAGCCGTTAGAAAAGGAGGGTAGTTAGGTCGGTCGGTAAACAGGTTGTCAATTACAAGCTGCTACTCAAACGATTCTGCGTATCACAGACAAATAGGGGAAACACACACACTGATGACACGAGACTTGAAGTGATATCAATTATTAACCGCCATCTCGCCCAAGCAATTAAAATAAGAAAGTTCTCCCTCAGAAACATCCCACCGAGCAGTCCATGCGCATGGCCACAGAAAACAGGGACCTGCACTTCCCCTTTCTCTGGACCATGCAAATTCCTGTCAGGGGACCCGAGACCAGGAGAAAAAACACTACACTAGAAACCGACAACATGAGCGGCGGGTAATGCGGGAGAGAAAAGAAAAAAAAACGAAAATCTCAAAAAAGTATACACTGTGGTGATCCCATCCAGCCTACCATACCACGGCCAGCCCCACGCCAGGTCCCAGCCAGCCCGATCATTGCGAAAATGCTTGAATACCAAATGCAAAAGACGGGCAGCAGCAGCTCCAGTCTTCTTTTTAATACGACAGGTCGGGCAATTTATGCCCTCCCGTCCCTGTCAAAAACCAGCAACTCCAAATACACACAGACACACCAATCTCAACACCACCAGGAACGATCAATCAATCCATTCCCTAACGACACCCATTTCTACGCGAAACCAAAGTAGTCACTGCCGGCTGTAATGGCCTTGAGGACTTGGCTGCGGAGAATGTCATAGCTCTCATACTCGGGGAGATCGAGCTCTGTAAACTTGGTTAGTCGCCGAGAAGAATCACAGGTATAGACGGATGTGGATCAAAACTTACGGTTAAAGCACGTGTGCGAGCTGGGCAGCCGCTCCTTGTTGCCGTAGTCGCGGTGGATGTTGAACCGGCTGATGCCGTTCATGCCCTCCAGCTCCTTGAATCCGTTGAGGGGTACCTTGGAGGTTCCCGTCACGAACTGCAGAAGCTTGGCCCGCTCCTCCTTGTCGAACGAGCGGACGGCGCGCCAGAACCACTGGATCTGCTGCGAAGCCGCCGAGTAGTTGTGATACTCGGTGTTGCTCTTCCAGTCGTCGACATCGATATCAGGCAGACCAGAGATCAGCAGCTCCAGCTCTTGTTCGTTGAAGATGGCAATCAGCTCCTCGGGGATGATGTCGTGGAAACCTGTTTTTGTTTTGCTTGTTAGCCGTTGCTCCATTCGGGAGGACGCCATGTATATGGGGATCAACTTACCCTTGAGGAAGTTCTCCATCTGATCCTTAACAGAAGAGAGAAGCTTGTGCTCGACGATCAGCCGCACGTACTCGTGCTTGTTCTCCTCCGTGACCGCGATATTCCGGCCATCCTCAATGAGATCGACCACCTTGGTGACACCAAATTCGTCGTCCTCCACAGAGAATGTCTCGACAATGATGTCTGTGATGTCGTTTTCAAGCATCCACACCAGTGATTTGTAGTAGTCTGGATCAAACGACTCCATATCCTTGACGGACACGGGCTTGCCTAGGATGCGCTTGTAGACCGCACGACTGAAGTAGCAGTCTAGGAGGCGGCCCTCGTACAGGGCCTTGCCGATGATGCGTCCAATGAACTTGAAGAACAGCAGATGCTCGTCGTTGATTCCGCTGAGCTTGTTGGGGTGGAACGTGGTGCGATCCGACGACACGGGAATAAACAGCGCGTAGTTGGGGTCAAACATCTGCCTCGAGAGGACCTGGAACCACTCGCGGGTGACACCGCCGGCATCAACACCTTCCTCGCCATGGAAGCGGATGTTGAGCTTTCCAAACTTCATCTCTGCGCCCGACTTGAAGTAGAGCGACTTGAACGAGTCATGGAAGACATGCTCGCGACGCACAGAGAGCTGCAGCGCCTGGCGGGAAGCCGGGTTTTGCTGCTGTCCCGCCTTGGAGTGAACGCTGCGGTTGAAGTAGTTCCGCTTGTTGTCGAATTCCAGCACCTTGGGGTTCTTGACGAGAAGGGAGAAGGTTCCAGACATGAGCTTGGGGTTATGACGGACCAGCTCGTTGAGGATTCGTCGGTGGTCTTCCGTAAAGGTGAAGAATAGGCCGGCGATCCGGTTCTCGGGGGGTGGGCTGGAGAGGAGTAGCTCCTTTGCGACGGGGATCTGGGACAGCGGCCCGTCACCAAGAGTGGTGTTCTTGCACACCACCATCAGAGACTCGATAAGGGGCAAGAGGATGGTCGCCACATTGAGCATGTTCTCACGTTGGCGAATCGCACTCAGGCAAGCGCTCAGTTTATCCCACATGGTGCCGAATGTTGGGTTCCAGTACAGCGACCCCAGGAGGTCCTCCTTGGTGCTCTCCCTAACAGCGCCTTCGGTGGTCTGTTCCGGCTTTTTGCCCTTGCCATCGAAGAGGTGGTCGAGAGCAGTCAGAACACGGAGCAGCTTGTTCTGCTCCGACGCTCCGGGTGAGAATTTGGCCAGTGCAACGCCCTGAATCTCCGTGCCAGACTCGGCCTTCAAGATGTGGGGAAGGAGATTGTCTAGATCGGCCACGATATTTTCGCTGAGAACACGAGCCTGACGCACCAACTCTTCTCCAAATATCGTCTTGGCACCGGGGATGTTCGAGAGGTTCTTGATGGTCGAAATGGTGTTCTGAAATGTCTTGGAGCTGCACTCGCGTGCCACAAAGATATTGATCACCAGCTTCAGGCTGTGTTCTGGGATCGTGGGTGGCGTGAGCTGTCGAACCTTCTTCTCCTCAGTCTCTTGATCCTTGGCTGTCGAGCTCTCTGCAGTGGCGGCGGTGCTGTCTTGCGCCGTATGCTGTTCACCAGAAGCTGCTTCGGTTGCTTCAGCTGATTCGGCAGTCTGCTGCGCAGAGGCATTCTCGCCCGATGATGTGGCGGCTTCAGTGCTTGGCTCAGCCTTGTCCGCATCGGCCTTCTTCTTCTTCTTCTTTGCCTCCTCCTCGGCCTCTTTTCGTCGACGTTCCAGCGCTTGAAGCGGGTAAGTAACCTTGTTCAACAGATCGGCAAGCAACTGCATCACGGCTGAACTCTCCATGATGAGGTCCCGATCTAGAAGACCCAAGAGCGAGTTGATGGCATATTTCTGCGCCTTGGCGTTGAGGTCCTTGTCCTTGCCCTTGCCCTTGCGGCTTAAGCTCCGCTTGAGGGTGGATGCAACAGTTTCGTGCTCTGTCAAGAAAAGCGACGGAACATGCGGGTTTTTGGTCGACAGCTCAACAAGAAGGTCGAGGCATTGTTGGACAACCAGGAGAGGCGACACATCCGAGTTGCTCAGAATATGGTTGTTAGTGCTGATATTCGTGAAGGTCCTCTTGAGGCCTGTTGGTGTCTTGGGATCCTTGTCTCTCGGCTGCTTCGCTTTGAGGGAGAGTTGGCCGAAGCTGCGCTCAACCGCATCCATGTCAGTGCTTCCATCTTGGAGGATCTGGAGCAGGTTGGAGACGACCTCCAGCCGATTCTGGCGGTTCTCGCAGACGTGGATGAAGACGTCGAACAGGTAATTGCGGACCGAGCCCTGCTGGCCAATAAACATGAGACGAAGAAGCGTGGCAACACCAGCCTTATCTAGCATCTGAACAATGGTGCGTCGCTGAGCCTTAACGTCGCTCGCACCACTTGCTTCTGTTGGTCGAGGAGCGTTCTGGGAACGGGCCATGGCTGGTGGCGCCCCCCGGTGCGCAGTGTTGTGTCGTTGAGCGAGAGCTCTGGCTTCTGCGGCCAGTCCGGGGGGTAGATGTTCGATAAGCTCATCACCTTGATCCATCAAGACTTGCTGCCTGAGATCTTCCGGGAAGGTTAGCAATATGCTACCCGGGTCCATGTCCGCGCCCAGGTCTTGCCCAGAGGCCGCTGCTTGACGACGCTGTTCATCACGCTCCCTACGGCGACGTTCTTGACGTTCCTGCTGCACGATCTCCATCCGCAACTCATCAGGAAGAGCCTCAAGGAATTCCTGGAAGACCTCGGTGTTTTCGCCCTCGTTCGCAGCCTGCTCTCGAGCTTGCGATCGCCGTGCGCTGACAGTTTGGGCAATGACCTCCTCCCTAAATTCCTCGGGTAGAGCGGCCAGGTATTCGGGGTCGATGCCAAGATCCGTAACATCAACCTCCTCGCCTCTTATAATTGTGACGACGCGGGGTACCGAAGCGCCGCTCTGTTGCTGCTCATTGCTGCCCGCTGCATGAGTCTCGACTCCTTCCATGGCCTGCGGCTCTTCGGCCGCCCGGGCTTCGGCAAGCTCTGCCAATTGCGCCGCCGCCTGAAGACGCTCACGCTCGTCACGCTCACGCTCGCGCTCACGGTCCTCGGCCTCCTTCTTTTCCCTTGCGATTTTCTCCTCGGCTTCTCTGGCTTCTCGCTCTTTGCGTTCCTCCTCCTCGCGTTTCTTGCGCTCCTCTTCCTTCCTATGCTTTTCTGCCTCTTCCCGGGCTTTCGCTTCCTTCTCATGTTGGATCGCAGCCGGCGTAAGGCCCGCGACAATGGCAGTGTGGAGCCTATCCGACTTCTCGCCGTGGTTGAATCCGAAGATCATCTTGGCTTCTTGGAGCCACCGCTCTATGGTGGTCTCCGGGCTGAAGTTGACGACTGAGTGCGGCTCTTGGAAGATTTCTCGTCGGGTGTCTGAGCGGATCTCGCGGCTGTGCGGGTGACCCGTTACTGGGATACTGAGCTCACGCACCTCTCCGCGAGGGCCTTCGGACGTGATATGAAAGCTGAGCTGATGGCCAGCTCGGCCGTGGGGCATAGGCAGAGACTGGACCAGGTCGCTGATGAAAGCCAAAGGCCCCTCAAGACCACCGCCTGCTACCAGGCTATGGGGGAATGGAAGACGGATCATTTGGTTAGGGTGGCGGGGCTGTGTCTCCCGTCCAGGCCTATTGCTGGATAGAAGAAGAGGGTTGACGCCGTCGTCATTAGTAGGAGGTTGCCTGGCATTGGTAGGGCGAATATAGCTTCGGAAGTCTAAGACATGATTAGTGATGGCCGATAATGATGGTGACTCAATTGGCATTTTTGAATCCCTTGGAGGGCGTCGCAAAAGGTTTGAGCTCGTAGCTCTTTCGGAGTCATGTATGACTTACCGCTCATGGTTTCGCCACGGGGCCCCCCTCCGATCATGAAGGGAGTACCATGGATTGTGCTCCGTGGGTGATGCCTGAGTCTATTAGGCTCGATCGCAAGATCCCAGCCAAGGCCAGCTGGCATGTTGGGGGCTGGAAAGTCCTCGTCTGCTCGAGTTAGTCACAGAGGAACAACGGAGGGCCAGAAGCGGAAACTTACGCGGATATTCTTGCTCGTAATAGACGTCGTCTTCATCCATGTCGTCTTCCTCCTCCTCGTCTACTCGTGTGTAAGCAGGGGTTTGGCCAACATCATCAAGGAGAACCCTACCGTCCTCCTCTCCACCATCATCGACGTAGTTGTCTTCAAAGTTGCGTATCGCATCTGGGTTAAGATCGGCGTCCATAGCTGCGCGAACGATTGAAGGGAAGCCAGCAAGCTGGGCATTGTCGTGCATTCCGTGGATATGCGCCTCGTGGAAATCTTGGGCTTCGGCCTCGTAGTCGAGTTCCTCTTGGTCCTCTTCATCCTCTTCGTCAGTATCACTCTCCCAGGCCGACCCACCATCGTCGTCAAGAGCATTACCCTCCTCATCGACAATCTCGATCTGGTTTTCGACGTCTTCCATATCGTCCGAGTCGGCATCGTCTTCGTCGTCGTCGTCGCTAGCGTCGTCGTCTTCGTCGTCGTCGTCGTCTTCGTCGTCGTCGTCGTCCTCATCATCCTCATCATCGTCCTCGTCCATATCTTCGTCGTCGTCATCGTTCTCACCCATAATGACCTCGACGACGCCCGGGTTGCCAGGAAGACCTTCAATTTCTCCCATCTCGCCAAGCTCTTCATCTTCGTCGCTAGGGTTGTCTTCTCCATCCTGTGACATTTCATCTCCATAGTCCAGCTCGTCATCGTACTGCTCGTCATCGTACATATCCTCGTCATCTATGATTGTTAGTAATCGATTCGGCTGGTAGAAGAGGTGAGGTTCGATATCCGTACCATCTTCAGAGTCCTCGGAGAAGTCCTCTTCGCGTCCGGGCTCAAGCATGCCTAACGTGGAGTTCCGGTAGAGATCCGGTGTCTCTTCTCGGTCGTCCTCAAGATCGGAAAGAGATGATGCCGAGGCGACCTCGTCATCTAGCGGATCTGGGGATGCAGCGGGCATCACATCTGACTGGCTGAGTTGGAAGGCGGTCTTTGTGAGTGATCGCAAAACACGCAGAATGTACTTAATGGTGCGCTTGACGTTGGGGAAAGTGAGGTCAATCTCTGCGATAGAGGCTGTCATGGTGGCCAGGTATCCCTTTTCATACATGATGCGCTTAAGCTGTGCATGGGATCTGATAACACCTGGGTCTGTTCCTCTAGTATTACCCGGGGTAGAATCCTTGTCCTTTTCACCAATCATCTGGCTCATGAGTTCGGCAAGACAGATCATCTTCCCATAACGAACATCGAATGGTTCGCCGGGAACAGATGCCTCTTTGTAGGCACGGAGAATGGTGTCGAGCACGAACCGGCGGACGAATAGGAGATCTGGCTCATCATCATACTCAAAGTTGTCGCGGGTGCGGTCAAAGGGCTTCTCGCCAGTCCTAGCCACGAGAGCCACCAATACGGCTTGGGCCTGAGTGGACGTTGCGATCTTTTTCTTGAGAAGCATTGTGTCCATCGGCGCATTGGGCGACAGCCAAAGCAAGTCGTTGAGGATGTAGTTCAGTACGCTTGACCGAGGCTTGATGGGCGTGCTGGTCTGGATGGGCGCACTGCGCTTGAAATTGATGAATTCAACCTTGGCGCGGTTGAAGCTCTGCAGTAGCTCAGCCAGGCAGTTCAACAAGAAGCAGCGGTAGATATAGATAGGATGCTCCTCTGGCTTGAATGCCACCTTCAGGGACTTCTTCTCCTTCTCCTTGATCTCGGACGGCTGTTCATCCCCGGGCAGCGGTGTGGCATCGCCACTTGGGCTAGGCGATTCGCCCAGAATTGCTGCCACTTTTGACTCTGATGGAACCAGGCTAGGGGCCTCTTTATCCTCGACTTCTCGATAATTGAGCAATTCGCAGAGAAGAAAGTGCACAACACCGTCGGGATTCTCTAGAACAGGCCGCTTCATCTCATGGGCTGGAGTTTTTGGGGCGTCCGACAACTCTTTACCCGACTCTGTTGATGGCTTGACATCGCTGATAGTCAGATCCTCCGTCGCTTGCACAGTAGGCTCTACCGAGCTGTCCTTCGGCGGTGCTGGGGAATCTGAAACCTGGTCCTTCAGAGAAATAGCATAGGCGCGTGGGGGTCCTTCAGCTTGCGGGGGTGCCCATCGATTGATCTTCAGGAGCTCAGTGGAAACTTCGATAAAGATCTTTGGCGAGCGAAGGGCCACATGCGAGAGGTGGCGAAGGTAGTTGTGGGTATCGATGGATCGAGGATTCCGCGCAGACGAGGCCATGAACTGCCGGATTTCCGACTGCATCAGCTGCCGAATAGTATCTTCATCTTCAGCGATGTGGCGAAGGATGATCATAATACTATCAGAAATATGCGACTGCTTGAGGCGGGCGGAGCCAGCACTGCACAGCTGCTTCGCCATAACAAATAGCCTCTGCAAGTTCTTCTTCTCGCCGATAGATTTGGCCACCGCATGATCCCGGGTGAGAATCACGAGGATGCGCAGCACAGAGATAGCGAGAGACTCTTCTTTGCCGATGCGGGGGAGAATGTCCAGGATTGTCGTCATGAGAACGGATCGAGCATCCTCCGGCAGGTTGGGTTCCCTCTGCACCCACACTGGCTGCTCAAACGGATCCTCTTCTTTGGCAGGCGACTTCCATTGGCATTCGACTGGTTGAGAGTCCTCCGAGAGAAGAGTCTCGAAGATGAGAAGAATGTATGGAATCCATGGGGGCAGTTCCTCGTTCACGCTCCCAGGGTGAAGTTTGAGAAAACCGAGGTAGTCACCAATGTTTTGCTTCAGGATCGGTACCGTGGCTTTGAGAAACGCCGGCTGTTGGAGAAGCAGACACAAAAGATGGGCATAGGCCGCAATGGTTCGGCCGTTCGATTTCTTTTCCTCGTCATCATCCATTGCGAACGAGTTGAGTGCGCTCGCCAGAACAGTGCCGACTTCCGTCCGCTTCTCATCGCTGTCAGCTTTGAGGATGGTGTTGGTAATGAGGTCCGATACCTCGAAGACTGAACCAGGGTGGGCTCGGACAACATCCAAACAACGATCAATCAAGTCGGCCTGGAGCTTCGCCCGTTCCTCATCCAGGTCGTCTTTGGTGATATGGGGCACCGCTGGAGCCTCCGTGGTGTCGCCTGATGAAGCTGCGGGTGGCTGAGAAGATGCAGACGGCCCCCCAGTAGCCTCCACACTGTCGGAGCGTTGGCTCGACGTCTCGAGGCTGTTTTCATCGGAGCCAACAGATAAATTGTCGCTAAGTTCCCCGGCATCTGCTTCCTCGACAACATCTGCGATGAGGTGGTTGAGATCCGGCAGGGAGTCCAGCGCCATCGGGTCTGCAGACGGATTAAATCCCGGGATGGGGGTTGAAGACTGATCCTGGGACTCGGCAGTCTTTGGTGTAGGAGGGCCCCGGTAAGCATCCTCTTCGGGAATGGGATTTCGCTTGCCAGCAATTCCTTTTTGATGGGCCCGACAGTATTCAGTGGCATCGTCATTCTTTCCACCAGCACGATAAACCGCTTCCCGAGCCAAGTCGGCGTCATAGAGCTGAGTCAAGTTTCGGATTGGCTCTGCATACGAAGCCCAGTTGAATGGCACAGCCTCGCGGTTCTTAAAGAGCGATGGCGGGGGAGCTTTGTCCGAGCGGCGATACGAATTCGACTCTTGATCAGCAGCCGAGATCGTTTTTAGGATGTCGATGATCTTGCTCAACACCTGGGAGGGTGTCTTCTCGACGAGCTCTGATTCCCAGAGCTTGCGAACCACGGGGAGAACGGCCATCCTCAGCTCCACAACAAGCTGGTTGCCGTATTCTTTGGTTCTATCCGTCGACCGCTGGGGTGCTAAATGAACCAGGCTAAGAGATTCAGAGACATTCTTGCCGTTGACAAGCAGCTGATAGATCTCAAGGATCTTCTTCATCCCGAGGATCGCCATCTTCGGCTTGTTGGGGTCATCATTGTCAGGCTTGCTAATTTCGTCCGAGAACCGGCCCAGCATGGTATTGAGAGTTTCGATTCCACCATGCTCCTTGAGTGCGATCAGCACAGGAAGGACAAGTTGAACGGAATTTCGATCAGCCCCCCTAGCGTTGTCGATTAGCATCGCAGACAGTGTATGCAACACGAACAACAAAGAACGAAGACCATCCGCTGTTGACTCCTGCTGAGACAGGTTCAGCTGCTCCAAAATCATCTCTGCCAGCACCTCCGCAATGGTCAGGTGGTGTCCCCGGATGTAGGAATCGTTTCCGCGACGAGGCAGTAGCGCCTTTCCAATTGTTTGGAAGAAGGGGGTGGTTGATGGCGTGATGGAATGGAGAAGCCCCCGAAGAGTCTGGTAGTTTTGAAACTGAGCCGTCGACTGCTCGTCTGAGCTCGGTCGCTGTGTCTGGGCAGCTGAGTCGTGGCCATCATTGCTCCAAGGCCCCGATAAAAGCTCCGGAAGAGAGAGATCCTCGACGCTTGCACTGCGAAGATCGTAGATGCTTGTGTTTGAAGGCTTTTTCCCAGCCCAATGCGACGGAACGAGTTTCGCGAGCGACATTTCCTCATTCAAGATGTTACCGAGCAAGGGCCCCAAACGCTTGATGAGGCGTAGGTAATAGTCATACACATTGACCGGAGGCAATGTAACATAGCCTGAGCGAGAGGAGTAGGGGAAGCATTGGTAGAGAGTCTTGACAAGGGTCTGCAAGTTGACCAATGCCTTCACAACTGCTGTCCCGTTCGACACCTTGTGCAGCATAGCCTGATCCCAGTCTCCGTTCTCGGTCAAGAGTGACAGATCGGTGATGAGGAAGCGAGCAAAGAACGGAGAGGTCCCATCTCTGGTGACCAGCGGCTGCAGGGTATCGAGGGCAGCTTGGATGCGGTTGAGCAAAGAAGGGAGCCCAATGATCTGCGAGTTCTCAACAAGTTGCGAAGTAAGTTGTCCAAGGACACGAGAGGCTGCCGAGTCGCCAAAATTATGTGGAAGGCTAGGGGCTTCGGAGAGATCGAGGAGCAGCTCGATACCGCCTTCCCGCACAAAGGTCGACTTGAGATTAGGATTACCCATGACGGCGTTCATGAAATGAGAGGCTACCAAGACGTATGGAGTGATCTCGCTGTAGGGAGCCGTGGGCGCTGGTGTCTGGGATGCAGCCTCATGCTTCGGAGAGCCGGGCTCCACGACTTCGAGACCAACGTCTGCCATTTCCACATCATCATCACTAGATATGGCCTTTTGCTTTCCTTTGTCTATCGTTTTGGCAGATCCTGACCTCCTAAGTAGGGACTCGTCAGCGGTAACGGGCGTTCCGTCGGCATCGGTGACCTGGAGCTTGACCCCCCATCCTGCAGTGACGGCCTTGGATTTTGAGAGATGCACAATTCTGGCGACCATGTCTATTATAGCATTGGAGATGGCAGGTCTCAAGGCTGGATGATGGCGAGTAAGCTCGTCAAAGCTAGCACCGACGTTACCAGCCAGCTCTGGATCTATCTCCATGCAGTGAACGTGGTCTGGGCTCTCGAAAATCTCCAGATATTTCTCCAGAGCGCGCGAAGACACCACCATCTTCATGCCGAGATTATTCAGGGAAATCGAGTTAAGAACCGTAGGGATAACGTTGATTGCATCTGCAGAAGGGAGAATGCCACAGGCCAAGGGGTAATCTCGCGGGGCCTCGAGCATCGACTGAGTAGGCGGGTGAGGGCGTTCATCATTAAAATTTATCGAGTCCTCGGAGTACGCCGGTGAGCTGGCGTCGTCATCCTGGGTAGGCGCTTTAGTGGAAAGCGGCTCTATCGGCTCCTCAATCGCCACAGGCTGTCCTGTCAGGGCCTCGAGGAAGCTTTGAATCATGCCCGACTCAGATATAGCTGCAAAGCTGGTGGGATCGTTGTTGATAAAGTCGCTCAGAAGTGTAGTCGCATTCGTCCAGACCACAGACCCGAAGAAGCGCATGTCTTGAATGATGAGGCGAAGGCTTGCCAGAAGAGGAGAGTTGTCCACCAGGTTCCTGAGAAGTCGATCTGTATTTCCGCCGAAGGAAAATGCATTGGTCATGACGTGGTGGATGAACTTGAGAAGCCACTTGAGGGTTTGCTGCTGGTAGAAAGGAATTTCGTAGTCTACCAGAGAAGCGTGGAACTCAGGTTTCGTCCCGAGCCCAGCCGCGCAGAGGCTCTTCGAATCAGAGGCAGTGTGGACTATGAGGTTCGCAATGCTGTCCAGTCCCGAAGCATTGCTGAAGGCAGTAAATGCTCCTTGATACCCGTAGACGAGGTTATCCAAGATGGACAGAATCATGCTGTGGTTCCGACTTGCAACCCGTGAGCGTAGATTAAGAACTTCAACTAACACTTCCATCAGGCCGGCATTGATCATATCTTGTCCAACGCGGGTCGCCATGGCCATGTGGAGGACGAGATTGAAAAGGTTACTCCGCCATTCATCCACATCAGTGGTCTTAGCCTCGGGGTCCGCCGGGTCATCCTTCATTTCCGCCACTGCTTTTCTTACAACATAGAGGAGGACGCCGTGGTTGACATTGGCGTTGAGAGCCGAGACCACGTCCCCGTACTTTGTTTGGAAATTTGAGATGGCCTCTAGAAGCTTCAGCACGATTGCCTGGATCCAAAGAGGGGTGTCCTTGGCACCATCGAGAGACGGATGTATCAACTCAGCAAGCTGGTACACAAGCTGATATCTCCGGGGCTCATCGTTGTCCTGCTTCATGGCCTTCTCTATAAATGTGGATTCCTGGTGGATGAATGCCAGGTTGGAGATTGCCAACAAACGAACAGCTAGGGCACGCTGCCGGGACTCAAATGACGTCCCCTGAAGTGATTTAGATATCCTCAAACGGCAGAGGAACTCATACTGAGACGCCTTTGGCATGTCAGGGGGACACAGCTTCAAGAGTTCATAGATTGAAGACGACTGGAATTTGGATTCGCGGATCTCAAAAGTCTTGGGGCCCGAAGGACCAGCATCCTCCCCGATTGTTCCAGGGGTTTTTTGAGACGGGCTGTCCTCGGGGTTCGGGGCGCGATGCGAGCGAGGGGTCTGAGAGATGTTGGTGGAGCTGCGTCGCAAAGGTGTCGGCGTTGTCGGCACCGTTGATGATGATGATGCCACTGAAGGAGTGGTACGTTCTACCGCCTGAGGCTCCGACGGCACGACCGGCTCCGTGCCGCTTGGCGTTGGGTAGTAGACGATCTTGATGTCCCCCCAGCCATTCCATTGTCCTTCATTGGTCTCGCCCGGCGCGGCAATCGCAACTAAATCGTTGGCATATATGGACGCCGCATTCTTGTTGGCGGAGCCCTGTACTTTGTCTTTGCCTTTAGTAGCAGCGCTGGGGGTTGTTGGCGGATGGTCGGCAAACTTGGCTATCGGGGTTTTGACAAAAGGCTGAGCCAACTGATGCACCCGATCGAGTTCTATATTGTAGTGGTTGGCCAACAGAGCGCTGTTGATCTGCCGAGATGGAGCTACCATGCGCTTTACCGAGGCCTGGTATCGCTGAGCCAATTCCAAGCCGACCTTGAGCGTGGCTTCCACCACGTCCAAATATGTGCTGATGAGGAGGTCGTTCAGGTGGCAACTGCTGGCATAGATGCTCCTGTTGCCGCAATGATCCAAGAGCATCTTGGTGAAATCGAGCACCGCTATGACAAGCTGGCGATCCCCATCCTGCTCATATCCCAACTGAAGCAGCGCCTCCTTGCTCCACGGCTGATCAGCACAGTAATCAACCGATGCCCCGGTGTTCAGGAGGATATCACATCCGAAATCTCGCTGCTGGAAGCCGTCGTGTAGACTGTATGTGGCGCAGAAGGATTCGAGGATGGAGTCGAAGCGGTTGAGCAGAGGTATCCAGTGGTAGAGGTCGCCTCGCGGGAAAGACCATCTCGGTGGGAACTTTTCGAGTTGTTGAGGAATGAGCGGCAAGGGCGCAGATGCGGCGGCTTTGACAAAGTCCTTGAGCCAAGGAGACTGGGCGGATGATGTTAGTCCGGACAAGCAGAGGCAGGGGCTGGGAAATGCTGCAGCGCAGCAATCCGACTTACCAAGGTCTCCCTGTGCTTGGGCTGCATCGTCTTCGTGATCTTGCCCATCTTGACGACGCGGCTAGGCCGCCAGGGCGTAAAAGAGTAGACACTCCCCCTCCGCTACCGACACGTCCTCAGTGGTGAACGGTAGCCTTACTTGGAAGCGGAAGCCTTGCGGAAGTCGCGGAGAGTGGGATGAGATGCGGACAACACCTGCTAGGGTCAGCAACCAAGCAGGCACGGTGAGAAAATAGTGGCGGAGGGGTCTCGGTGGGTTGAAGCAAAAAATCGCCGCCGCCGCGGAGAGGTGGGCGAAGAAGGCGAGCAGCTCCCGTCAGGCAAGGGTAGGTACCTTAGGTAACTAAGGCAAGGTAGGTTCGGAGAGTGGCTCACCTGGTCGGAGGACGGCAAAAGACGAGTGCAGGTCGCCTTTGGATGTCCTCGATTCGGGATGGTCCAGAAGACTACGTGTCGGGAATGGAAAAGGGCAGGTTCGTGATTTTTTTTTTCAAGTGCGCAGGTCAGGTCAAGTTTTCGGGCGTGAAGTATTGGAGGAGGGATGATGCCGAGGAGGGTTGAGTTCAAGATGGCCAAAGGAAGCACCAACCTTTTTTGGCGGAGGAAAGATCAGTGCTGGGTTGCGTAAGAAGGGAATGACGGCAGCTGTTGGTCAGGTACGGACTACAGACGACTGCAGATGGCACCAAAAGTTCAAGCGAGTGCCGCCCAAAAGCAGGTGCTCGGGTGGGGCAAGGCTCCGCAGTTCACGCCGCCTCAGTCACAGTGGGGCTAGCCTGTGGGGCGCTATGTAGTGTATTTGTCGGGCTTGGAGCTTGTCTGGCAGGTCCGGGAAGCAAGGAACATTCCCAAGCTCAGATACCTGGAGGTACGTTCCCGGCATTAGGTAAGCTATCGTTTTTATTGCCGGCAGTGCCAAATGAGATCGATTGCTTCTGACTTCAACACCTCCACCGGGGTCTGGATTACTAGTGCGGTGGATTGGCAGGGGAGTTGGCAGGGAGGATGGAAAGCTTCGACAGCCACATACGCAAGTTGTACACTTTCTAGCAGTTTCTATGGAAAACGACCTTAGATAAAGAGTTGCATACTTCAACCAAAGAAAAACGGAAGCCCAGGCACAACAAACTCGAGGAAAACGGCCCCACCTCTTGACCATTGAACAATATATTCTAGTCTTCTCCTCTTACCGACCCCTAAATTCTGTGGACTCATCCCCTGGTTGTCTGGTGGGCCAGTGGCGCTCAAAGTCGCCCGCTAGTAATTCAAATCCCGGAGGAGGTGAAGTGAAGCTCTGGATTCCTATCAATCTTGGCACCGGTCCGGGGCCACTTGATGGAACCTACTAGCATCATTTTTGGGCATACCAGTAAAACAGAGTACATATATCTCTGACAGCCGGGGATGATTGAAAGCACGGGCATTTACTCAACATATGAGGGGTAGCTTGGGCCTGCCAAAACCTACCTTGTACCTGTAGGTACACCGTACTCGGCTGCTACCTCTGTTCAACGTGCTTGGTCCAACCCCACCACCAACATTGGATAGCAATTCAACTGTTTGATGCTGGACACTTGCAGCAGCGTGAGCCGACGTAGCCATCTCAAAGCCATCCTTCATTTGATCCCCAAATCCAATCGCGACAGAGCGTCCCAAGGAATTTGTTCAAACTGCAACAAGCCAGCCGGGCCTTCGCGTTGCACGTGCTGGAAAAGAAGCTCAATCAGCTATGAAAGATCCCCCAAACTTCCGCAGCTTGCCTGTTGGCCACCGTACTCAAACAAGAGGGTCAACTGCACTCATCTCATACGTGGTCAACTCCATTATCGTACCACCGAGTTATCAACAACACCAGAAACTCCCGCATTCATCAGAATAGCCTCGTGCATGCTTCCTGATATCTAGTGAGCCCAAGGAGTTATCAGCCAACCGGATCCCAGATCTTGATAAACACGGGAAACGTTGAGACGACGAGACCAGCCACAGCGACCCGTACAAGAGTGCAGATGACAATATGCCAAACTTGATACTGTGACATAAACGCCACACGAGATTGAATGTCACGCGCAGGAGCGCAAGCTTTACAGCCACCCGTGCGTACGATACCATATATGTTATCAACACCTGCGTTGAACCTGCATTAGGCGCTCAAGTGACGGAGCTCAGCAACCCGCAGCTTGATCCCACCAGAAGCTCGTGCCTTGCCTACCTTACGGGCCTAGGTCTTGTGAGCCAATCGCAGAAGCACCGGACCCCTGGTTTGAACCCAATCCAGGATCGTTCCCCGGTCCTCAAGCTAAGATGTCTAAACTAAATGGTGAAAGCAAACAGATTGTGGAGTACCCGTATTGTCGAAGCATTTCCCTCCCCAGCAGCTAAGGGTGGTCACTAATTACTACGTATTACACGATTTAAGACGACCCCACCATACTAGCAGCATATACCCCGTAAAAGCGACAGGAATGACGGAGGCTTGAGTGGCACGTGGAGTTTTGACCAGATACCTGAGGGTACCTACATACGGCACGGGGGACAGCTGAGTGCCAAAAGAATGCCAGACCATTTTGTTTTACCACGATAGACGCCGCAGCAAACCCCACGATAGAGCAATTGTTTGTTCGGAAGCATCCGGTTGGTCTCGTTCCCCACGGTACTGGGCCGAATGGGCTCTTGCCATGGTCTGGTAGGAACACAAAGTACAGCAGCCCAAACAAAACATGGCAGGAATGATGTCAATGCAAATGCTCAGTCTTGTGATTTCGTGAAAAGGGGATGCCGTTTACACGTCCAAGATGAAGTCGCCAGACAACCACGCCATGACCATTTTCCCAAGTAAACCGAGATCCATTACCATCAAACGTTCCAAATCTACTTGCGCATGGAGCTAGCTCTCCGCTTGCGGAGGGTAGCCTTCTGGGCCTTGGCCTCAGAGACACGCTTGGCAAGGAGGGCGGAGTACTCGGACTGCAGTTACGGTCAGTGATTATTCCTCCCACACGTAGGGACCTTGGGGGGATCAAAACATACAGCCTCATCCTTGACCTTCTCAGCCTGGCGGCGCTTGAGCGCGACGCGATGGCGCTTGTGCTGCAGACGCTGGGGGGTGACCAGGCGCTGGATGCGGGGGGCCTTGGTGTAAGGCTTCTTGCCCTCGCCCTTGGGGGTGACCTCGCGACGAATGACGTACTTGCGGACCTGTTTATCGATAATCGTTTAGCCTACGTTTTATCTCAGACTCTACCCGAACTGCGCGATTCTCATCGTCACAGTCACTGGGCAGGCGATGACGGAACTGCAATGGCTTGTAGCACATACATCGTCATCCTTGCTGAGGCCGAAGAAGCGGCGGATCTTGGTGGCGCGCTTGGGGCCGAGACGCTTGGGGTGGACGGTGTCGGTCAGGCCGGGGATGTCCTGCTCGCCCTGCTTGACAATGGCCAGAGCGAGAACGGACAGATCGGCACCGACGATGCAGCCGCGGACGGACTTGCGCTTACGCTCGCCGGTGCGGCGGGCGCGGTAGCACGAGTGGCCCTCGGAGAGCAGGAGGCGGACACGGTGAGGGGCGATAACACCCTGCTTCATCGGGAAACCCTGCTTGTCGTTTCCACCGGTGATGCGGAGGATATAACCCTTCCACTCATCGCCAAGGGGATCGGCGGGGACCTCAGCGCCCATCTGTTTTCGTTCGTCGTCAGTATTTTTTATCGACGTTTGGCTCGGGCTCTCGGTGGTTCGTGACTTACGCGCTTCCTATCACGACATGTTAGCTGCAAGTCAAACAGAGAAACAAATTGGGGGGATACGGCACGTACTCGAGGAAGTGTCTGACTTTGCGCTCATCCTCCACCTCGATAAGCTTCTGCGAGCCGTTCGCAGGGTGCGAAATGTTCAACTATTCGGGCGGTCAGCGCTGGGTCGATAAAAAGAACCGACACGGAGCGTTCCACGGGCACGGAAACTGAACAGCCGCAATGACGCAGACGAATTCGCTCGGTCGTTCCGTATGAAGGGGACATCGCGAGCTCACCTTCATCTTGGCGGTTGTGGTGGTGAACGGCCGGATGCTCGTTTGTCGATGCTCAGTCGGAGGTTGAGACCAGCGGCCAGGCCACAGGAAGATTTTGTGTGGTTAGGGCACAATTTTGGCAGCAGCGATAGAGCGGCCCCACATTTCTCGCTGGTCGCCAGCCCTGCCGGGACGGCGACCTGGCAGTCTAGGCCGCATCAGGTTAGAGGCTAAACGACATCCACCTCGAACTTTCCCAAGGTGCCAAGCCAAAGAAAACCCCCGCCAGCCATTGAGCAGAGTGCAGACTGTAAGAGGCGGGCGGAAGGACTGTCAAGGCTCCATAATAAGGCATCCTGGACAAATAACTTGAAAGTAATTGACCAAAGAATCTATTCTCGCTGATCCCAGTGGGACACCGGCTCCGCTAAATTCTAGGCCTGCTCGATTCGTTTGCAGGTTGGATTTCGACGTTGCGTCCATCTCTTGGCAAGGGTCAGAAGCGATCTCACACGATCTCATTCTCACTTACTCAACCCCTCATCAAAAGGTGTATCAGCCCAACCAGTGGTTACCAAGTCGCCACCTCAACCAACGAGACTTGAAATTCTAGACGCAGCCCTCAAAATATTGTTGCATGTTACAAGTCACTCTCGCGTGTTGTGTAAGCCGCCGGTGAATATCCGGGAAAATGGAGGGCGACCGCGCCCTGGTCGACCTGGGCATCGCCGCCGACCTCGAGGAGGAGACACATGCGCCGCAGAACGTGGTGAGGCAGCCCAAGAAGCGGTTCGTCGGCAAGCGGACAGCAGCCGAGACGGCAGCAAAGTCCAGCCAGGAAGGGAACTCGTCGATAGAAGATAGCGGGGCAATCCAAGGTACTTTTCTCATCTCAGACACCAACTCACTCACTCACTCACTGCCCCTTGAGAAACATATAACTGATATATACGAACTTACCGCAGTTGCCCAGCCCAGGAGAGCACCACGGATGCTGAACCAAGTGCCCGCCGAGATCCTGAATGACCCGGCGCTCAAAGAAGCAATAGCGCTGCTGCCCGCCAACTACTCGTTCGAGATCCCCAAAACCATCCACCGCATCCGCTCGCTGGGGGCCAAGAAAGTGGCCCTACAGATGCCCGAAGGGCTTCTCCTCTTCGCCACGACCGTCTCGGACATCCTGACCGAGTTCTGCCCGGGCATCGAGACGCTCATCATGGGCGACGTCACATACGGCGCGTGCTGCATCGACGACTACACGGCGCGGGCCATGGGATGCGATCTACTCGTGCACTACGCGCACAGCTGCCTGATCCCCGTGGACGTAACCAAGATCAAAACCCTCTACGTCTTCGTCGACATCAGCATCGACACGACGCACTTGCTCGCCAGCCTGGAGCGCAACTTTGCCCCAGGTAAAACCATCGCCATGGTAGGCACGATCCAGTTCAACGCCACGATCCACGGGACCCGACCCACACTCGAAAAAGCCGGCTTCAACATCATCGTGCCGCAGATCGCACCGCTCTCCCGCGGGGAGATCCTAGGCTGCACCTCGCCCAACCTGTCCACATACACCGACACGCCGGTCGACCTGATCCTCTACCTCGGCGACGGGCGCTTCCATCTCGAGAGCATCATGATCCATAACCCAGGCATCCCGGCCTACCGGTACGACCCCTACTCGCGCAAGCTGACGCACGAGACGTACGGGCACGACGAGATGCGCGACCTCCGGCGGGACGCTATCCGCACGGCTAAGACGGCCAAGAAGTGGGGGCTCATCCTCGGGTCGCTGGGCCGGCAGGGGAACCCGCACACGATGGCGCTGATCGAGAGCCGGCTGACGGCGATGGGTGTGCCGTTCGTCAACTTGCTGCTCAGCGAGATCTTTCCGGGTAAGCTGGCCATGATGGATGATGTCGAGTGCTGGGTGCAGGTCGCGTGTCCGAGGCTGAGTATTGACTGGGGATATGCCTTCCCGCGGCCATTGTTGACGCCGTACGAGGCGCTGATTGCGTTGGATGAGAAGGAGGACTGGGGCAAGGGGGCATACCCAATGGATTACTACGGCAAGGAGGGTCTGGGGAGGACGAAGCCCGCCGGTCTTGTCGCGACGGCGTAGCTAGGCCAGATAAATGCCAATCATGAACACAAGCACCGAAGAACTGTGTGGTTCAAAGCGTAATATATTTCGTAACCTAAAATCACGAACACCGTCCAATCCCGCGTAGACAGCAAGAGGACTTGATCCCCAATCATTTCACCATCAACCACCACAACTGCTCATTCTTCCACATCCTTCCCCTTTTCCCCAATGCCTCCGATTAAGCCAGGCCCTCCACTTCCCCCCCAAAACCTCAACCAAGACATCCCCCCCTCCCCGCCTAGACCTATACGGCACGCCAGATATTCTACTCCTGACTCACCGGCTCAGGCCGGATATTAAACACAATCTTATACTTGACAATCTCCACCACCTCCAGTTCCTCCCCTCCCTCCTCCCCTTTCCCCCCCAGTTCCTCCTCCCTACCACCACCACCACTGTTTCTCCTTCTCCGCACAACAGCCAAAGGCTTCCCCAGCTTCTTCACCTCCCCCGTCAACCGCTGGTGCAGTCCAACATGCATATACACACGCTTCATCCACGCCGTGCTCGTGCTAGCAGTAACAGAATCGGGTCGGAATTCAGGGAAATCGATCCGTCCGATAGGGATGGCGGGTTGGGGTGATTCGCCTTCGGCGTTGGAGTCGTATGGGATGTTGATTTCGCCTTGGAGTTCGATCAGGGCGAGGCCTGCGGGTGTTTGGAGGATTTGTGGGAGCGGATTAGACGCGGAAGGGGCTGTGAATGGGCGTGGGTGGAGGGTTATTGCCTGTGGTTGTGCTGTTGGCGGTGTTGATGAGGAGGACATTGTGGGTTTTGCGGGTTGCTTGCTTGCTTTTCGGCTACCGGGTATCCTTTCTTCTTTTTTGACGTATTCACCAAGGTACCTAGCGAACAAATTGGCGAACGAGGAACCAAAAAAGTAATTCTGCCTGGTTTTGCCCGGATGCGGTGCCCTTTTGCTTTCAAGCGCGTGGTGGTATGAATGCTATCTCACGGTTCAAGTCAGCCAGGTTACCTCACGATGAGCATGGGAAAAGCCGACTTACGATGCTACTGTAGGATGCAGACCAATGAAGCGGGAAGACGTTTGTTGATTTTGTGGACTAAGTAATTCTGGAGGCCGCCCGTGGATTCAAGTCCATTAATATCCTCAAGAATTGACGATGGATATGTTGTTGTGTGCCTGATGCCGTGTCTTGTTCAGAATGCCTTCCCTTCAGAAGGCATGTTCGTTGGGTCGACATGAACATGAACGATCCACATAACCCTAACCCTGGGGAATGAACTCCAGCCATGGGTTATGATGGTGTAGTCCACCACTTAATCGACTCCATGATACAGGTAGCCTTAAATAGGTATACTCTGATTGGAAGAAGTTGATCCGTTTCTTGTAGGCTTCACAGTGCTTGTTTATGATGAGAGGTAGCATATCGTCGCCCGTCCTTGCCACTCTCACGTTGTCACTGAAGTAGACGAAAAGACTCGGACCCCGTTCGTCACGACACAATAGCGGGAGTATATAAGGTTATTTTCACGAAAGAAACACGCTAATAAAACGCGGCTACCAGAAATAAATTGAGACGCTTCGCTTTTTGAAGGCATCAAACCGTTCACCATCGCTGACAACCCACTCCATATACACAAAGGCCAGCCACCCACCCCCTCTCCCCCTCAAGCACCCGTCACAGTCGAGTTTATACTAAACCGATAACTCGCCTGGAGCACATACGGATCGCCGCCGGGCTCAAAGATCTGCTTCCTGCCCCGCTGCCACTCAGGCCGGTTGATGCCATCAATCCAGTCCTCCACCTCCAGCACGACGCATCCATACTTGGGGATCGTGCGCGGGAAATCGGCGTTATCGAACAGGCCCTGCGTCGTCTTGAGCGCCATGGACCCGTTCTGTCCGTTGCAAGAGTACATCTGGAAGGCCTCCTGGTCCGAGTAGACGTCGAGCTGGATGCCTGACCAGGCGGATTGCAGACGGGCAACGAAACCGTCTTTGCGCCAGTCATAGGGGCCTTCTTGGTCGCGGTTGACCAGCCAGCAGTTGTCTAACGAGATGGTTAGATAGTTACTGCGAATGGGATGGACTTGACTTACCATATCCGGAGCAGTTGAAGCCGCAGTTCCCGTGGATCTCGGGATCCGAGAAGCTGTAGCCAATCTGCTTCGGCGCGCTCCAGAAGTCGTTGACAGACCCGCGCTTGTTCGCCAGAATATCCCCCGTGGGAATAAGGATGTTGTCAACCCCGACCCTCTGACCGCTGTACGGCAGGTAAAAGGTGTGGTTCAGCGCGCTCTGGGTCTCGTTGTTCGCAAACCCGTCCAGGTTCCAGTATGTGTGGCTGCTCAGCATGATGGGTGTTTTCTTGGTGGTGGCAATGGCGACCATCTTGAAGTCCCACGTCAATTTACCCAGGGTGTAGGTGATGTAAGAAACAACCTGGCCAGGGAAACCCTCCTTGCCGTCCGGGTCGACAATGGAGAAGGTAATGCTGTTGTTCCTGTAGGACTCGACGGTAAAGTTGCGCCAATCCCAGCCATCGGGGCCTCCGTGAAGAGTGTCGAGACCGTCCGGGTGAGCGGCCGTGGGATTCTCGTTGGCCAGGACGTGATACGTGACTCCGTCGAGCTCAAACGAGCTGTTCTTGATGCGGTTTGCATACCGGCCGGGCACTCCGCCAAAGTGTGGGTGTTGTCGGTCAATGCCGTAGTAGCTGGCATTGTCAAAGCCAGTCACAATGTCCCGCTGGATTCCGTACTGGTCGTTGATCAGGAGGTTGGAAATGGATGCGCCGTAAGGCACAAAGGCGGCAGATATGCCCTCGCCATATATCCAGTATTTGCCGTTTACGTCTGGCTCGGGGACAGTGTTTCTGCTGGCTAGAGCTGTGGAGAGCAGAAACACTGCGGCTGAAAGCAAGTTGAGACGCATTTTTCCGATCAAGGAGCGAGACGAAGTGACAGACTCGAGTAATAGGGGACAGTTCAGACCACGAAGCGCGGCGAGGACAATGGTATAAGAGAGGGAGAGAAAGCTTTGGGGAGAGCGTGGAGAGAGGAGAAACCACAACAATCTGCCCTTGCGCCTAAACCCTGCCCACCCAGACAAAAATCTCGGGATGAAGGTGGGATGCGACGTGCAGAGGGACGGGAAGCTCCAGATGAAATTGGAGACGTTCGGTCACTCGGGGGGAGGGTGAGGGGGAGGAGGTACTCGATCGCCTTCACCGACGGTGCAGCTATTAGGGACGAACTTTAATTAATGACCCGAATCTCCACTCCCATGTGCTCTGCTGCGGTGTGACAGTGGCAGCAGACTCTCGCAATGCTGGATGGGATGAACTCCCATTTGCTTTGCTCGCCTCACCCACCTCCAGACGAAAGCCCCGGAAAGTCGGTGGTTGGCGATGGAGTTTGTAAGTGTACATACAGTGTACGGCCGAAATCCTGGAAGCTGGACTCGATGCAGATGCAGATGCAGATGCTGTGCGACAACCGACAACAGGGTAGACACTATACGGATCAGTCCTCGTGATTGTCGGTGTGGTATCAGATGCAACTCGAGATACTTGCCCCGCGCGCAACATTCTTGGAGGTTTGACGACCGTGACCCGTGAACCTACCTGCCACACTCCTTCCTTCCACGCTTCCCTTTCTCCCCGCTCCCCGCTTCAGACCGAGAAGCACAAATCGCCGTTGCAGATCTGCCCCGATCGCGTCACAATCGGTACCCTGTTCCAGCAAACCCCAGCCGTTGGTTTCCGTCACGGCCGTGAGACGTGAAGATGAATCCCAGCAGGGATACCGAAGCAAAGCACAGAGATCTCGTCTC
This sequence comes from Cercophora scortea, assembly GCA_033439705.1. Lineage (NCBI taxonomy): Eukaryota > Fungi > Ascomycota > Sordariomycetes > Sordariales > Lasiosphaeriaceae > Cercophora > Cercophora scortea. The sequence goes on along the minus strand of JAUEPO010000005.1, from coordinate 1,595,724 downwards.
TCGCGGTTGCTACAGTACCTGCACTCCTCAATCCATGCTCTCTCCACCTAAGCGACGACTTTGCTTCCTCCTCCTCCCATCCTGAGAAAATCGGATTAGATGATTCGGCTGGCGAGCGAAGATAGAGATTGGTGGCCGGAAAAATTATCGAGTCGAATTCCCATATGACGTCGCAAGTTCAAGGTCAAGATCATTGGCGCGGCTGTGGCGTTTCTAGGGTTCTGCTGCCAGCCTGCCGCCGGCTCCAGTCTCGAAATGCGGGGTTGCCTCCACTTGCATCTCCCCTTACCCCAACCCCCAACTTCATAAGCTTGTCTTTGCTGCCAAGACATATTGAATTGCATCCAGCTCAAGCAGTTGAGGGAATCAAATACTCAAGGCAGCCGTACAATTCACAAGTGCAATACCACAACGTCCTCCACTGCCTAGGTAGACGGGATTGTATATGTCCGTGCCCATATCCCTTCCACCTCAGTTTACCAGTCCATTATACCGGAAGGCACCTTCGACAAAAGCGAATCCTACTGCAAGTGACAACCCGGCATCGGTACAAGATCTCGGCAAAGAGCCCGCTGCAAGATGGGTCTGCATCGTAACATAGGCAAAGAGGTTAATATAAGCAAGGTAGAAAGATACCAGGTAGTATAGTGACCGAACTATGCGCTCCAATCACAACCGCTAATTCGAAGAGCTCGAGCTCGAGAGACATGGGAAGCTCTCGGGTTCGACTCACGCAGAACAGGACAGGTTCAAGCTCTCGAAAACAATACAGCCTAACACTGATGGAATTCCAATCTAAAACTTTCGTAGCGCAAACACAACAACAACACCAGAGCCTATCAGATACAACTAGGCAGGCAGGCAGGCAATCAAGCAAGCCCTCGGACACCCACCAGAGAATGCGAAACCCTCGCGAACAAAAAAGGGGGGTCCCGAGAGCAAATTCTAAGACTCCTCTTCCTGCTCCAGGCACGACAGGACCAGCACATCTTTCTCCTCCTCAGCCAGTTCTTGTCAATATACAGGCCCGTCACAGTCTATGCGTCAATCAGATTGCCCTCCTCAGCCGTGTCCCGGGTATCCTTGTTGGTCGGGGCGCTAGCAGCCTTCGCCTTGCCCATTGCCGCCGTTCTCGTGTAGTACTCGTTGATCACCTTGGCGGGGATACGGTTGAGCATGTCCTTGCGGTAAATGCGGAGCAAGCTCCACGCCAGATCCAGAGACTCAAAGATTGTTCGGGACTCGTAGGGGCCCTGGCTAATGAACTGGCGCTCAAATTTCTCGAGGAACTCGAGCGAGAGCTTGTCCTCAGCCGACAGCGCTTCCTCACCAACGACAGCCTTCATGGCTGCCGCATCACGACCAATGGCGTACTTGGCATACAGCTGATTCGACACATCGCCGTGGTCGTTACGGGTCATGCCCTCGCCGATGGCGGACTTCATGAGACGGGAGAGCGACGGGAGGACGTTGATGGGGGGGTAGATACCGCGGTTGTGCAGGTTTCGGTCAACGAAGATCTGGCCCTCGGTGATGTATCCTGTCAAGTCGGGAATAGGATGGGTGATATCGTCGTTAGGCATCGTAAGAATAGGGATCTGGGTGATGGAGCCATTGCGGCCCGCGACACGACCAGCTCGTTCGTAAATGGTCGACAAATCCGTGTACATGTAACCGGGGAAACCACGACGACCGGGGACCTCCTCTCGGGCCGCCGAGACTTCACGAAGAGCGTCGCAGTAGGCGGAAAGATCGGTAAGAATAACCAGAACGTGCTTCTCGAGTTGATAGGCATAGTACTCGGCGGTGGTCAGCGCAAGACGGGGTGTGATGATACGTTCGATGCTACGACACCGTTAGCAACTGGCCATAGACGGTTAGCTGTGAAGTGGAGGTGCGCTCTCTTACGTGGGATCGTTGGCGAGGTTGAGGAACAAGGTGACACGCTCTAAGCTGCCGTTCTCCTCGAAATCACGCGTGAAGAAACGAGCAGTCTCCAAGTTGACACCCATGGCGGCGAAGACGATGGAGAAGTTCTCCTCGTGTCCGTCGTGGGTGCCCTTGTTGGTCAGACCCTCGCGTTGGACCAAACTGGCCTGCCGACAGATCTGGGCAGCGATTTCGTTGTGTGGCAGACCAGCAGCCGAGAAAATGGGGATCTTCTGGCCACGGGCGATCGAGTTCATGGTGTCGATGGCCGAGATACCGGTCGAGATCATCTCTTCGGGGTACACCTAGGTTGTCTTAGCCACTTGTCGCCGCAGCTAGTAGCTCGCAGCTCGCGGTCCGCGGGGCGGTGGGGCTTACTCTTGAGTATGGGTTGATGGGGCTGCCATTGATATCCAAGAACTCCTCGGCCAGGACCTTGGGTCCCTTGTCGATTGCACGTCCGGAGCCATCGAAGATGCGGCCAAGCATGTCCTCCGACACACCGAGCTTCAAGCTCTCGCCCGTGAACTCGACCCGGGTCTTGTCCGAAATTAGCGCTCTGTCCATCCATACTAACACCGGCCGGGAGGAGGGGAGAGGGTGTCGAACTCACCTTCTTCACATCGATGCCGGAGGTACCCTCAAAGACCTGTGTGTGATGGATCAGCGCATGGCGTCGCGGCGGGGAGGTCGAGCTGCGAGCTGTACCTGTACGATGGCTCGGCTTCCTGCACGGGGCGTGTGAGCAGAAGCAAGACGGGAGCTGGGGGGAGGCGCTTACCTCGGGCTTCCAGGACCTGGCCAGAACGCTGGGTTCCGTCGGGGAGCGTCAGGGTGACAATCTCATTGTACCGCGGGAATTTGACCTGGCAAGACAAGTTAGTTAGGAGAGAGGGCCTCGCGGGCAGAGATCGGAAATCGCGCAGACGCAGGCGCAGGGCAGACCGACATTGTCGAGGATGACGAGCGGTCCGTTGACACCTCCAACGGTGTTGTAGCGGAGTCGGGGGACCACCGAGTACGATGACGATTCGCGTGGGTCGCTCATGGTGAATAGCCGGCGTGCAGCGCTTTCTCGGAGGGGCAGGCTTGTCGGTTGGAAGCTCGAGACCAGCTCAGGAAGCAATTTCGGAATGTAGGGCGGCGGTTGCGTGGATTGCGCGGATTTGAGGATGCTAAACAGAGCTCTTGCTTTTTCGACAAGCTCCCGCTCGGCGCTGGCTGGCTGGCTGGCTCGCTCGCTCGTCTCTAGGTGGTGATAAGCCAAGGCCCAGGCTCGCTCCCAGGCGCCCCCCAGGCTACTCCCGCCCCGTCCTGCCCTGTCCTATCCCAGCCCAGCCCAGCCAAGGCAAGCCCCGCACTCGAGCAGCGACAGCGGCAACGCCACATTGGTGTTTTTAGAATGAACAGAGCAGTCTAGAACTGAGCGAGGTGCCCTTATTTAGTACATGGGAATTCTTCATATGCTACTTTGCTTCATTTCAAAACCAGACGGGAGTCTCGCATTCCAGCCTGTCGAATATGTCGCTGAGAATGAGTTAACTTCCGCGCAAGTCCGGCTCGAGGGACAGCACCTATGGGGTGCACCTAGCCAGGTACCTATCCTGAGCTCCACCTTGTGGCAGTGCAGCCCCAGCTGTCAATGTCCTAGCTCCGACCGTCGTAAGTACCAACCCGCGCCAAAAGTTCCATCACGCGCCGCCTGGTTCAACTCCGAGAACTTGGTCACCATCAATTATCCAAAACTGGCGGGCTAAGCCCCCCGAGACAAACATCATGTCGACCATCTACAACCTCGAACCGCAGCCGACCGCATCTGTCATTATCCACACCACCCAGGGCGAGATCTTGGTCGAACTCTTCGCAAAACAGACTCCGCTTACCTGTCGCAACTTCCTGCAGCTCAGCTTGGATGGCTACTATGACAACACAATATTCCACCGCCTGGTGCCAGGCTTCATCCTTCAAGGAGGAGATCCGTCAGGAACGGGCCATGGAGGGGAGTCGATCTACGACGGCGGTGCGCTCAGCGGAGACCTGGATCCATGGCCGATGGACCAGAGGAGGGGCAAGAACGCCGGACCGATGGGCGTAAACTTCAAAGACGAGTTCCATTCGCGGCTGAAGTTCAACCGCAGAGGCCTCCTGGGCATGGCGAACGAGGGGGCGCCCGATACCAACAGCAGCCAGTTCTTCTTCACGCTGGGCAAAACCGAGGAATTGAATGGAAAAAATACCGTCTTTGGCCGGGTGGCCGGCGACACCATCTACAACCTGGCGAAAATGGGAGAGTCCGAAATTGAGGAGGGTGGGGAGCGGCCGCTATACCCCATCAAGATCACGCGGGTCGAAATTCTCATCAACCCCTTTGAAGGCATGCAAAAGAGAGAGAAAAAGGTGCAAAAGATACAGAGAGCGCCGCAGGTGGAGAAGAAGCAAAAAAAGAGAAAGGGGGGCAAACAACTCCTCAGCTTCGGAGACGAGGTAGGCGATGACGACGACGTTCCTGTGATCAAGAAGGCCAAGTTCGATACAAGGATAGTGGTGGATTTGGATGATGAAGAGCCAGCCCAGCGGAACGTGCCAGCGAAGCCGCCGCCTCCCAAGAAAGAAGCGAAACCGAAGCACGACGATATCCAGGCGCAAGACAAGCCGACACGGGAGAGGCGGAAGAGCCCCAGCCCCAGCCTCAGCCCTGGTCCGAGCCGGACTCCCTTTGAACCAACAAAATCAAGACAGGAACCACCAAGGCAATACAGTGTTGAGCCAAGCCCTGAGCCGGAGCGTGTGGATGATAAGAAGTCGCTGCTTGAGCGAACCAATGCCGAGATTGCAGCGGTCAAGGCATCTATGAAACGAACCATCCATTCTGAGCCGGTAAAGGAGAAAAAGAAATCGGCCTTAGAGCAGATGATACCAGAGACAGCGTTGCGCGGGAGGAAGCGGAAGCCGGCAGGCACCAGGGAGGAACAGGAGGCACTAGATCTGCTCAGGTCCTTCAGGTCGAAATTGGAACACGCCCCCTCAGAAAAGAGCATTGCCCCCGAGCCCGCAAAAGCAGCAGAGGGGGCTGATGCTGCCGACGAAGAAGGTCAGGATGGCGACGGAGAGGTATGCGATCTGCATTTCATCGCCAACTGCCAAAGCTGCCGGGCCTGGGACAAGCTTGAAGAGGTCAAGGACGACAGCGATGACGAAGGCTGGATGTCTCACAAGCTGAGCTTCGCTGCCGACAAGCTCGGCAAAGATCTCAGCTACCGGAAGAAAGCAGAGGAGGAGCTGGTTGTCATTGATCCGCTTGCGAAGGCTAGGACGCTCCAGGAGGAGAAGAAGGCATCGCGGCAGGCCAGGTCTGGCGCGACTTCTAGAGCCTGGGACCGGGCGGCGCGAAAGGATCAGCCGTAGAGGCAGGGAGGGAGACAGCCTCCTTTACCGTTCGGGTGGTCTTTGTAGTAGTTGATTGTACGGCGTAACTGTGAAAATATGGTACCTAGCTAGTGGTCGTGGTTGATGTCCTAAGATACCCCCATTTATTTGTGTGTTTTGCATCCTCGTGTTCTTTGCTACCTACACCGCCCGCTCCAACCCGATTGCTAGGCGGGTTCTAGTTCACCGTTGTAGGAACCCATGGGGCGTTTGTGGACTCATGCCAAAGGGATGACTAGCTCAGGTATTTACCGTGATTGCGTGCTTTGTAACTTGACACTTCCGGCTCCTCGGTACCTACAGGTATTTACTTCACGGTCTTGAACGCCTTGGTTTCTAGCTGGTTGGTTATGATGTCCCTTGTCTGTTAGGTGGTGGTTGGTTGCTTGTTTTAGACTCAGGCTATTGGGCCATTTTTTAGTTGTTCATGCTAGTCCGAGAATGCGGATCAAATCCGTGTTTGTTGCATGCACATCTGCAAGGTCCCCTGCCTTGAGTCTGATGTTTTGAAGATGCACGTATTTAGTTGCTTGATGACAATGCGATGGTGAATGGTGAGCGCACTGTCGGATTGTTGATTCTGGGCTAGCGGGCTGACGGGCTAGCTTGGCAGGTACCTGGCCTTAGGTACCGAATTGCTTCATTGTGGGGAGAGTCGTTGCTGGGCTCATTGATTGGCCTGCCAAGCGAGAAATGTCTGAGCTGCCCGCTCAGCCCGCTTTATCGATAGGTTGCCTTTGGCTTGGGGGAACGAGGAAGCCGCCCACTATGATGCTTTGCAGCCTCAACGTCGATAACACCATGGCCACCTAGGACGGTCCAAGGACAAACCGAAAAAGAAGAACAAATCTCAATCTCATCCACCTCCACCTGCCACCCGGGCGATCACCCAGGTTGACTCTCTCTTGAACACCTCCTCAAAGACAGGGTTATGCGATCCAAGGAGACTCCTTGTTGACACCCAGAAAAGACGGACAGGCCCAGCCGATAAAGGGCCGCCCAGCCAGATAGATTACAGGGCAGCTTTGACAGAAAGACGGACCTCTGGACGGCTTCTTGGAAGTGCCGGGACGCTGAACTGCGAACTGCATGGCCGACTTCGAGGCCTTTGCCGACGAGACACGACAGTAAAGAAACGCGACAACTCTTTCTGCCACCGCAACCCGCCTGCCTCTTTTCCCGACCTTGTTCAGCTTACCTGTACCCATCAGCCTAGAAGCCCAGCATCCCATCGCCTGTGGTCTTGGATCTGCCTCCAAGTCTTTGGGAGACGATAGCACGCCGCACGCCGCACGCCCTTCTTTGGCCCGGCCGTGTCAATCACATCACCAACTCGCCCACCAGCACCACCGCCCACCATCGTCCAGCGCACCCGGCAGCACCCAACACCCATCGCCCGCGCCCGCGCCTTCTTCAATAGACCTGGTTCGGCCTTTGGTCTGTCTGTCTGCCTGGTGCCTGGTGCCTGGTGCCTGGTCGCCAGCCCTTTCTTGGCCGGGAGCGACAATCAATTGATTCCACGCTGTATATATTAATATCTCGGTCGCGCAGACTTTGCAAGCTCGTTGGCTAGAATCGATCACCCTCTTGGCGAAAAATCCAGCACTGTCGAGCCCAGACATCTACACAAGCCTGCAAACTTCGGTGACATTCATCTGCGCGGGACTACGAGACGGCGAGCCGACTGGAAGGACGCCCCATCACGACGACAGATTGCCGGCGAATCCGTGTGGGACTCACTCTGACCGCTGGACTTGGAACCTGGATTCTGGACTCTGGACTCTGGACCCCCGGCCTGAAAAATTGATACCCTTTGCGCCGTGCTGCCCTGCATTCACTCGAGCCCGACGCACGACCTCGCCGCCGTCGCCCTCCGATTTGGACACCCACCCTTGCGTAGCCGCATCGCATAGCGGGAGCAAACGCGCTGCTGTGGGCTGCCCCGAGAGACGAGACCCTCTCAAGTGGAGCTCGGCGCGTTGGGCGCATGCTCGCTTCTGTTATGTCGTCGACAAATCCTAGAAAGAGACCAGCTCCAGGCGTATCTCCAAACATCCCCATGCCCATTCCTCAGATGCCGCAGCAGTTTTCCCAGACGCAGCCGGATCAAGTGTTCAGGTGGAACGGCGCGGCCGACGGGAGTGGTTATGTCGATGCGGCCTCCTCCAACGTGACCCCGTACTCCATGATGTCGTCGCAACCCCAGTACGGCCAGACAATCCCGGCGCCCTCCTCCACGGCTCTGGCTCGCCGCCAGGTCAACCGCGCGCTGGTGCCCTCTGCCAGGCCGCCCTTCGATGCCACGCCCGAGTCGTGGAACCAGTTCGCCGAGGACCCTTCGACGTTTGTCCAGCCCCAGAACGGAGTCGTTGACGAGCACGACAACCTCGAGCGGCTCGAGGAGCTGGCGCAGCGGGCCAAAAAAGACGCGACGAACAAGCGAAAACAGATTCCCCCTTTCGTACAGAAGCTAAGCAGGTACGTACCGTACTCTTTGCCTTCTCCTCGTGCTCGCCACTCTGGCTACACAGCAAGCTAACCGTGCAACCCCAGTTTCCTGGACGAATCTAGGAACACAGAGTTGATTCGCTGGTCTGACAAGGGTGACTCGTTCGTCGTCCTCGATGAAGACGAGTTCGCCAAGACTCTGATCCCGGAGCTCTTCAAACACAACAACTACGCTTCGTTCGTGCGACAGCTCAACATGTATGGCTTCCATAAGCGCGTTGGACTGTCAGACAACTCGATGAAGGCGAGCGAGAGGAAAAACAAGAGTCCGAGCGAATACTACAACCCCTTCTTCCGGCGCGGCCACCCAAACCTCTTGTGGCTCATAAATAAGCCAAAAGGTGGTAACAAGAAAAAGACCGAGAGTAATCGAAACGTGAAGCAAGAAGAGGGCGACAACGACAGCGATGACGAGATTGTGGAGGAGACATACACGGCCCCAGTTTTCACGGCGGCCCCGGTTGGCAGAGCGCCCCCCATTGCCAACGATATCGGGCCTCTGCCTCGGAAGGATCTAGTGCAAGTCAAGACACAGCTGGACAGGGTCCAGCAGCAGCAAAACGCAATTCACTCCATGCTGACAAAATTACGGCAAGAACATACTTCACTCTTCCAGCAAGCCATCATGTTCCAGACCATGCACGAGCGTCACGAAAACTCCATCAATGCGATATTGAACTTTCTAGCCAACGTATTTAGGAAGTCGTTGGAAGAGCAAGGGGGCACCCACAGTGTCCAGGATCTCCTCGCGAGCATCATTCCCAATTCGCAGAGCCACGGTCCGAACCAGATGCCCCAAGGCAGCGTTGTTGATCTGGGCGAGTTTCTCAACCAGCAAGCCCAGAACGTCACAACCCTGAGCACCCCCAAGCGGCAACAACGCCTGCTCCCGCCCATCCCACAGCATCCCGCTGGCAAGGCGACCACCCTCTCCCCCGCGTCCACACCGTCCCCGGCCCCGCCACAGTCAGCATACCAAGGTCCTCAGATGGGGTCGGTGACGGAGCTTTTTGATACGTCACCCTCGGATTCTACCTCGCCAGGTTACATTAAGAGTGAGCTGCAGAACAATCCGCATGAGGGTATGATGAAGATCATCAACGATACGAATGCGGGAAACACATCCGGACTCGACCTGGGAAACATTGCGACGAAGACGCCCGTGAGCATGAGCAACGACCAGCGCAACAAGATGCTCAGCATTATGGCTGGCCAGTCCTCGCACGCTTCTCCTTCGGTGTCCAGCAGGCCAACCCCCAACCCAGCCCCGTCGATCCCTGCACCATCGGCCGGTCTAAGCATGCCCAACCCCGACGCCTCCATCTCACCGTTGTCCTCGATTGCTCCGCCTTCTATGCAAGACCTACAATTCACGCAATCTGAGTTGGAGAGGCTGCAGCGGTTAACCGACCAAAACGCCAGCCACATCAACCACCTCACCAGCATATTAGGCCCCCTGAGCCCGTCTGGCCGTATCCCAGGTCTCGACGACCACGGCAACGCCAACACGGGCTACTTTGACGACAGCTCCGAATTCGAACAGTTCATCAACACGAGCGCCCTCTCAGACCAAAGCGCGTTTGAGCCAAGCTTTGGAGGTGGCATGGGGCTGGGCATGGCGGGTAGTGGAGACGGCAACGACTTCAACTTTAGTCTCGACGGGCCGCACGATTACCTCCAGGGGATCTCGGGTATAGCAACGAACGGCAACGGCCTTGCTACCGGCGATGCGGGGTACGACTCGGGACGTGTGTATGACATGAATTCGCCCGTGAACAGCCCTAGTCCGGCGGTGACGGAGGAGATCACGCGGGATGGAGTCGACAGCCCGGAACGAGACTCGAAGCGTCGTAGGAAGCGATGATGGGTTTCTTGTTCTCCCGCGGGTGTCCCCGTTTGACGTCGACGGTGTTTCTTGGACCTGCTCCTGCGGCTGTGAATAGGGCAATCACTGGTCATCGTCGCCTCCTCCTCCTCCTCCTCGAGATCCACGCTACATCTTTATGACATTCGTCTGCTGCCGCCCGTCATGCATGTCGTATGTGTACCTACTGAGTCTGGAGAAAAATACAAAAAAAAAAAAGTATTTCGAACCAACCAACGTCACCTCTCCATGTCAGCGCTTTTGAATCCGCACACTTCGAATCTACGGTTCAAGATCGGAGATGCACACGGTCTAAAAAAGCAAGGCATGTCCGTTGCGGATATCTGCGCATGGATGCGTGGTCTGTTCGTTCGATACGCGATGAACAGATACTTCGCATGGCGCCCCGAGCCTACCGCCAATCGAAGAAGCGAACATGGAGACGACGACGGTGCTGGCGTGCGTGGACAGTCAGTAGATAGATGAACGGGCTTCTTTCTCTGCTCGCTTTTCCTCGAGAAACCTACAGCAAGCAGGGAAAGCACACGCCACACAACAAAAAAAAAAAAAAGAAAGATGCTAGAACAAAAGAAAGGAGAAGCAAAGAATAATAAGAAAAAAGAAACCGGGGTATGACGTGTTCATGACTTATACAGGCGCGCGCGCGGGCTTTCAACAGGTCCGAGTTCGATACAGCGGGATCCCAGCCGGATGGATGGATGGATGACGGTGGCTTGGTTAGGTTAGGTAGGTACCTTAGGCAGTCAGGTAGGTAAGTAGGTCCGTCTGACGGCAAGCGGGCTAGGTGTTTTTTTGTTTGTTTGTTTCCTTTTAGGAGGTGGTGGGCTTCTGTTTTTTTTTTGTTCTTTCTTTTCCATTCCTTCTGCGCTACACGGTACGCTTTGGTTTAGACTTTATTTGGCTTAGCTTTACCGTAGGACGGTTGGACCTGGGCGGGCGGCTTTGGCTTTGGCTTTGGCTTTGTGATCTATAGAGCACAGGCGTTTGGGGGCGGCGAGGACAGGGCGAGGGGCGGGAGGAAGGAAGGGAAGTACATACCGACTTTACATACCTACATGTACCTACCTAGGTACCTACCTACACATCTTAGTATAAGAGCGATTTTTTTTTTTTACGTGGTACTGCTTGGCTACCTACCTGGCCTGCTTAAGGTACCTATCCTATGTTGAGGGATTGTTTGGGGATAGCTGGTTGGGCTATCTCGTGTAGAGTGTCGAAACTCAGCGATGTCGAACATTATAATTACGTGTACCCTGCTTGTAATTAGAGAAGACAGTTTCAGCATTGGCTACCTATGTAGGTAGGGAGGTTATGTGATTTAATTCTCCATATCCGAGTCAAGAGACACTACAGGTAGTTACATAGCATTGATTACCAGGTGGATGGATTATATGATATAATTCTAACTGATATATGCTCTGAGTTTTCGAGACAAAAAAAGCAACGTGAATCAACAACCTGCTTTTGAAGCTCTAATTCTAATTTATATATATATATATATATATCCAAGCAAAATACTTTTGGAAACAACTGCTTGTCGACCCCCGTTGGGCATCCCACATAATATGGGGAGAGGGGTATCTATATATTAGGTATCGTCAAAAACATATAGTTGAAATGCCCATACCAAAGACACGACAAGACAAGCAAATGAAATAGTTCCCGGTGAGGGAAGACGAATATTCTAGCAAGAAAGTGATGCAGCCAAGCCAAACATACGTCGTATGGAGATTAAAGACGCCTGTCGGTTTCTCGGCTGGCTGTCTTGGTAATTACTCACGGCGGCATGATCAATAACAGCCAACCAGCCAGCCTCCGTTTTAGGACTTCATCTGCAGAAACACACACTCTAAACTTTTCCCAGCGGAGGATGAGGAGGATGAGGAAGAAGATGAAGAGTAACCTGCTACCTGCCGTCTGCGCACGAAGGATCCGGATACCTAGTCATCGTCCTTGGGCCATAGCCTGTGTCGCGGTAGTCAGCAATCCACCCTTTCTCACACACACTCTAACGAAGAAAGAAAGGAATATAACTTACAGTTCCCTCTTCCACAGACACTTGATCATGCACCCAAACACAAGCACCCAGACGAGCACGATGCAGCCTGCGAGCACACACCCGCAGATCTGCAGCCCGGGGCTCTCGAATGCCCTGCCAAGTTGCTCTGTAGCCGCGACCTATTCGTAGTATCATCAGCACAGTTATCTAAGAGGCGCCCCCATCCCCAACCCAAAAAAGAAAAAAAAAAAAAAAAGAAACTTCCAAGATGAGGCAAAAGCAAGAAAAAGGCAAACACACCAAAGCCGTGTTGGGAAAGACAAACGAGAACCACGTCATCTGGAAGGACATCTTGGACCGGTGCTCCGGGCGCAGGTACTTCCACAGCGACCCGACCGAGACCAGAAAGAACCAGATGCTCAGCCCCCATAGCCAGAGGCCAGTCACGTAGGCGAGGAGTCTGAGAATGTAGACGGCGTGCTGTGTGCCCATGAAGTTGGTCGGGAAGATATCTGTTGTGTGGTAGCCGAGCTGGACTGTTTTTTCTCATCACACACCACACACTCAGTCAGCTCTCTTCACCGTGTTCTTCTCACGATATTACCGAACGAGCGATGAAGGTAGAATATGGTGTTGATAGGGGGAAAGGGGGGACACACCTAGCCCGGCAGCAGTGAACCCGCTCGGCCCAATGCTGATAAACACACCCGGCCTCTGCGCGTCCCGCGGCAGCTTCTGCGTCATGAGCCGGTACAGAAAGGCGGCGCAGACCATGAAGCTGATGAGGAACCCCGTCCCCTGGACGGTGACCGAGGCCATGGTGATGGCGACGGTGTTGATGGAGCTAAGCTGGCCCGTGTTGACGGCGGCGGCGATCAGGTTGCCGCCAAAGGGAGCCGTGAGCAGAAGCGGGTAGGCGGGGAATACCCAGACCGGCGTCATTGTGTGGATGGGGAAGACTCTGGGTGGTTTTTGTTGTTAGCGGTTCTGTTGTTTTCGCCGCACACGAGTTTGGTCAGGGGTGGTGGGTTGTGTTTTTGGTTTGGAATCGAATCATACTGCGTTGACCATAGGGTCAGGTACATGCCGGCGCTGGCAAAGGTGCTGGCGCTGATGTATATCCAGAACATGGCTTCCATGGCCTGGAGGAGCCAGGGGCCGGCGTGCGGGACGCCGTACTGGCAGATGGTGATGAGGATGGTTGCCGCCCTGTGTTTTGGTGGTTGTCTTAGAACTGTTCACCCTTTTTTGTGGCTACAGCGGTTAAGGTACGTACGAGACAATCTTTGCGATGGCAGTCAGTTAGTCAGTTGATGGGTAAGTCAATAACCCCTTGTCTTTCATCCCATCTTTTTCACAGTACGAAAGAGGGGAAAATAAGAGCCAAGACTCACAACAGCGGGAACAAAAAGACTCTCCAGCTGGTCAGTGAACGAGTTCACCAGGCTCCCCGGGCGCCAGCGGAAGCGCAGCGTGATCAAGACACAGTTCATAACAAAGAGGCACATGTTGAGGAAGAAGAAGGCGAGGCCGAGCCCCGTCAGCCATTGTGACCTGTATGGTACTACATTGATACAACAAGGTGTCAGACAGCACCATGGGCAAGGCAGTAGTAAGTGGTAAGAGACATGCATACTCGAGTATAAAAGATTCGCTACGCCTCCCGTGGCCTTAGTAGGGCGGTTAGTAAATCGCTGAACAGCAAACCCATCCAGCTAGAGAAATAACATTGCATGCAAGCAACTCGCGTATTCGAGAGAGATTGGGGGAGGGGGCAAAGCAACCATACCATCGTCATGGTAAACCACGTCCACCGATAACACGCGATGCGGTCCCTGATGCCGACCTTTCGGCGGCCATTGGGAGACAAGCCGCGTGCTCTGGCTTTGGACAAGATGCCATCGAGACTGGAACACGGAGCAGCAGCAGCAGCACCGCCACCACCAGCACTCGAGGAATAGGACGTCGAGTGTCCATGCCCACCGCAAGTAGACGACACAGCACCATTAGCCCTCCCCGGCCGTGACGACGACGACGATGGCGGACCTCCATTGCTGCTCCCATACTCGGGCGGGAAAGACGGTGGGTACGGGGACGGGGACGGAGGTGCGTCATCCTCGGGGGACTCGTACCCCCCACCCCCACCACCACCACTGGCGGCAGCCGAAGCGGCATTGGAGAATGTCACACAGCAGACTGGACGCCGGCGGCCGCGGCAGTCGTCGCAGTGGCAGTCGCAGCACACGGCGGCGGCCATGGCGCAAACAGGCGGTGCAGGATATACAGCGGCACGAGGAAGCTGGGCTCGTTGCCCTCGACGGCCTCGAGTCGTCCCGTGGCCTCGGAGAAGTGCGCCAGCGTGGCGAGGAAGATGATCAGCTCCAGGAGGGTGCCCGTCAGGACGTCGCTCATCGTCATGATCAAGCACTCCCCGGTTTTAGTATTTTCGCGGCGGGGCGGCCGAAGGCGGGGCGGGTTTATATATATAGATAGATGTATAAGGTATATATGTATCTCTGTCTCTGTGTGGGTGCCGTGTGTGTTGTCCAAGCAAGGTTACCTGGGTAGTTACCTAGGTAGTGGAGTTTTTTTTCTGTCTATATCCTGGTCTAGCTGGCGCCGTTGTTTGTATCGCCTTGTTTTTTTGTCTTAATGATGTGCTAAACTCGGATTGGCCAATTCAAAAAAAAAAAAAAGGGAAGCCGCTAGAAATGACGGGAATGGCTTTGGCTTGCTTGCGTGTTCTATGTACGCCCGGAATCGAAAAGCAACAAAAAAAACGGCGTGGCCGGCCAGGGTGTGTGTGTGTGGTGTCCCGAAATCTTGTAACTGTTGGCCTCGTGGCGTGTACGGTGTAGTGTACCACCCAGGTACGAATCGCCCGCACTACGCAGCGGGGCCGACGACGTAAGGTAAATAGCAAAGAAAAGTCAGCGAATGCAGAGGTTCAGTTGGTAATTAGATCACGAAAGTGCTGGCTTTTGGTTGCTTGAATCTGAATGAATGATATGAGTGGATGGCGTGTCGTGTGAGTGAGTTGTTCACTCAGTCAAGCCCCGAGGACCGGGCGCGGGCGATCCCACGGCCGTGGAAGGAGCTAACGGAAGGCCCCACCCACCCACCAGCCAAGCCAGGTCACATCGAGAATCAACTAAAGGTTAGGTACCTTACCCCAAGATTCGCATGAATGAATGACCTCTGGATTTTTTTTTTTAAAAAACAATTGCCCATTCAATGGACCACTTACCAGGTATGATCGAAGTGGAGCTGCTACCCCAGGCTGTGGGCAACATGAGAAGGAGCAAGCAGCTGAAAGAGATCCAAAAAGAAAACCTCGATCTCGTGTACACTACTTGAGAGTGATAAAGAAGCAAAACCCAAAACCCCAAAACCCCTCCCCCAGAAATCCGCCACCGCTGGAGTGCCTTCAGGGTCCGTCGTCCGCCCTCCTTGAACAAATAAGGGACCATCCATTCCACAAGTACAAACACCCACAAGCACATGTACACCATAAAAACGTGCAAGTACGACGCAACACGAGGCCGAACAAGAACAAGAAAACTCACAAACCCCGAGAACGCTCCGCTCCGGCAGATCTCGGACCCAAGCGGCACGAGCGGAGTCCCCTTTCGCAGTTTCGCAGTCGACCGACACGACTTGCCGGACCCCGCCGCCTGAACCCTCGGGGTTGTGTCACCGGGCTTGCAAATCGCTCCCAAGTGAGCAACCACTCAGTTAGGAAAGCGGCAATAATAAACCGAAACTTTCGTCATTCCCGACCCCTCCTTGCTACTAATGAGCTACTAAACCCCTCACCCCTTTTTTTTTTCACAGTAGATCAACACGGCTATCGGTGCCGACGTCAAGATGCAGCCAGCACACACATATAAAACCAAAACAAATGAATTTTCAGAAGAGCGCATTTCTTTCAGCGCGAGCTTTATTCCTGTCTATCAGTCCCATTTATTTTTTATATCTTTACCTTTGTATGTGAGCACGACAGAGATGGATGGATGGGGCACAAGATCATCGTCATCATCATCATCATCGCCTTCACCTTCTGCTTTGCTAGCACCTTGTCTCTCTATACAGATCTAGTATATAGCGGTATAGATATAGGCAAGGTACCTGAAACCTAGGTCTATACAGGTAGGTAGCTAGGTAGGTGTAAAGCATGTACCAGGTTATGTGCGTGTGTGCGTGCCCCATGTCCGTGCCTGTGCCCGTACCCGTGCGCAGCAGCAATATGAGCCGCGTGTTGTTGTGTAGCAATTATATGAAGAGAAGTCTGGCTCGACTAATACCAAACTACTGTCCTCCCTTACCAAGGCAGCTCGAGAAAGGATCGAGATTCATGTCTTTTTTTTTTTGTGTGAGTCTTGGGTTTCGTTGTTTTCTCTTCTTCTTTGGATCCTCAGTAGCGGCGGCAGCAGCAGGGGAGCGAGCGAGTGGCCGGGTCTCTGGGGCCATTCCCCCCCAACCGAGAACGAGAACGGCCCGCGAAAATACCGAGCATTGTCGAAGCAGTTTGCGGTGTCCAGTAAGGACGGTAACCAACCCAAGTCTTTCAAGGCTCAAGATGTTCTACCCACGTCTGCCCAGAGTCATTCGAATGTGTCCCAAACGCCGAGAAAAGGATCGTGCGCAGATGGCTGGAACCAGCTTGGAGTGGCAGTGTGTGGCCGCCAATGCAATGTCTTTTGTTTTGGTTCAGAAGGAGAGAAAAAGAAAAAGGAAAAAGAAGAAAATGAACCCCAGGAGAAAATAAAACGGACAAGAACGCCAGACAGGTGATCGATAGATGCTTATGTCCGAGATATATGCAGTTAGTCGAAATTGAAGAGCACGCTGATGGATTCACCATGGTGGACGCGCCGTATCGCCTCCGCAAAGATCGGGGCGATGTCCAAAACGACGAGCTTGTGGCCCAGCTTCGCCTTGTGGTCGTCCTGGGGCACCGAGTTGGTCACAACCAGCTTGTCCAGCGCGGAAGCGTTGATGCGGTTGATGGCATCTCCGCTGAAGACACCGTGTGTTACCAGCGCGTAGATCTTGGCCGCGCCCTCTTTCTTGAGCAGCTTGGCCGCTCTGGTGATCGTGTTGCCCGTGTCGGCAATGTCGTCAATCAGGATGCAGACACGGTCAGCTACATTGCCCACAAGCATCATGCTCGCGTTTTGCCGTTCCGTGATCTTGGTCGGGCGACGTTCCTGTTTAGAAGATTTGAGTGCTGACCACGAGGACGAAGGAGTTGGAGATAATACCTTGTGGATGAGCGCGAAATCAACCCCCATGCTGTCAGCGATCGCCGTTGCGCGTTTTGCGCCTCCAGCATCGGGGCTGATAATGACAGCGTCCTTGTAGTTGGGAATGTGTTGCTGGATGTACTGCTTGAGAAGCGGTCTTCCGTACAGGTTATCGACTGGGACGTCGAAGAATCCTTGCACTAAACGAGGGAAAAGGTTAATGTCGGCCCCCAGCCAACGTCAAGGGGGAAGCGGCAAGGCATGATTCGAGCACAGAGACGTGCAAGCTTCAGTATAGAGCCCCCATCTTCAACGGTGCTGCCAAGTGAACCGTGGACAAGATTCTTGCCGGAATGCACATACCTTGAGGATCGTGGAGGTCCATCGTAATGACTACAGTAGCGAGTTAGTGTCCATGCGCAATGTCGTCAACACCCACCAATGCTGCCGCGCATTATATTCCAGACGTGACGTGACAGGATTGTAAGCGCGCCAAGGAAGTGGCCTGCTTCTGTCGTGTGCGTTTCACAACGGGGCAAGATCGCTGGGGACATGACGTACCGTGATCAGCGCCAGCGCAGGTCAAAAGATTTGCTACCAGCGTCCCCGCCTGCGCAACCCACTGCTTGTAGCCTGGTCTCGCCTCAAACGCGTTGACAATGGAGAGGTTCTCGTAGTCGTGCGTGGTGTAACTTCCGGGATGGGCGCGAACGCTGGCGGCGCCGTTGCTGCCATTGGCCAAGTATGACTCTCCATTGGGCTTCCCGTTGACCATGGGAGACGCGGGTCCGTCGCCGTTAAGCTGGGAGGCCTTCAGCAGCCTGTTCGTGATGTCGGCACCGTTTGTAAGACCCGCGCTCTTGGGCACGTTCGGGGCGGGGGTCGCGGGGACGCTGTCGAAGGTGTAGTCCTTCCTGCCGGCGTCGGTGGGGGCCTTGAACAGAGGGGCTCCAGCCTTGTTGTAGGGGATGTCGGGCTGTCTCGAATAGGGGAACAGGGGCAGGACGGCAGTGACTCTCCGCGCCGAGCCCGTCTTGCAGGCCGAGATCATGATGCAGAGATCCATGAAGTGATCATTCAGCTTGGCGCCATTGCCGCCGAAGCCAGTCTGGATGATGTAGACATCCTTGCCCCGCACAGAGTCCTTGATCTCGCAGCGACTCTCCCCAGACGAGAACTTGGTCAGGATGCGGGCGCAGGCTGGGAGCGCGAGGGCATTGCATACGCTCTCGACCAGCTTGGGGTGCGAGTTACCGCCGAGGACGACGATGTTGCGAACCATACTGAAGGCTCAATCCGCGACGGATGCGAGCGTGGTGGGGGGAGGAGTTGAAAAAAGGAGGGGCGCGCGCTGCCGTGAGGCAAAAGCCAGCAAATAATTCGAGGCGACAGCCAAGCGAGGCGAGGCGACGATACCGGAGAGCTGCGGTATTTGGGGCTCTGCCGCAGCTTCAGCTTCAGCTCCAGCCGTCAATCAGGAATGGGCAATGGCGGTTTGTTCGGGGTCGGTGTCGTGATTAATTAGCCGGTTGAGAGACCCAACGCAACGTAGCTAGCTAGGTTCCGATCTCTTCTCGCGTCCTTTCCGGGGGAGGTGGTTTGAGCCGGTGATAACAAAGAAGCCGAGGATAGGCGACTCGAAAGACAGCCAACGGGGTAACGGCAGCGGCAGGGCAGGGCAGGTGAGGAGACAAAAAACAGGAGAAAATCAGGAGGGGGCTAGAGTCACAAAAGAGCCATCTTGATTCTGTGACGGGTGCTCGGCGAGTCAAGAGCGGTAACAGACTGGCGAGTCTGTGGGCTAGGTTGTGAAAAGGCAGTTTGGGCAAGGTAGGAGCCGCTCGCCGCAGAGCGGCCAAAAGATGGGGGGAATATAAAAAAACTTTTGCAGTGCGGGCGGTGGTTCAAGGTTCCTTGCCTCGCTCTTTCTCTGCCCGCCCGCTTGACGTCGCCCCCCGGTCTGGACGGTACCTGGTACGTGCTCCATGCCTCTGCTGCCTGCCTGTCCTGTGCGCGGTAGCATTGTAGCACATACCGTACCGTACCGAGCGTACCTACCGTACCGGCTGCTGCTTGGCTGTCCCCGCCTCTGTTCCCTCTGTCCTTGGTCCCTTCTTCAGTGGACTTCCGCACACTTCGTGACGGTCAAGCGATGGATGGCGCGATAAAATTTGCGCCTGGCTGCATGTGCTGTCGGATGGTGGGGAAAGCTCGGCAAATTCGATTGGACCAGAGCGCTCAATGTGAAGTCCTTGCGCCCCTCGCAGACATGTCCCTTCCCGATGGCGGGGTCGTCAACAGCTCAAAGGTCAGCAAGTTCTTTTCTGACCTGTGATCCGACTGCCCGCAGCCCGCCAAGCCCCTCCACAGAAAGCCAAGCCAACAATAGCAAAGCAAACTTGCAGATTGCTATGCAACGACACAGCGAACCGCATTACGTAGTGGGAATTTCAAACAGCATCATTTTTTTTGTTTTTTTGGCATTAGCAACTAGCACCAACACGGAAAAAACACCATCATAGAACCCCTTGCTATTTGCTCCCAACGCCCGTTGCCGACTGATCGAAACGAATCAACATTTGAAGACACGATGAAGATCCTCGAGTCGCAGAACGCGTTGCTGTCCAACTACGAGGTCTACCAGCACCTCGTCGACCAAGAAACTCGCAACAAGGCAAACAAGAGACGAGTGCCTGCCAACCTCGCCAAGCTCGTCACTGAGGTCTGTACCTAGGACGTGCAGGTTCCGAAGACAAAACCCAGCTTACTGAACATGCCACTGCAGGTCATCACCTATCTACGAGAAAGGCCCGGGCCGCTCGAGAAGCAGGAGGAGACGCACGCCTACACCCCCGAATCCATCCCCCGTCTGCTCGAGAAGATCCGCGAGGCCAACTTCCAGAGCGAGCTGGCCAAGGGCGAGCTAATTTCCATCCTCAACCTGCGGCCAGCTACTAGTGCGCAGCTGAGCACCGCCGTCGAGGACCTGGAGGAGCGCTTCACCGAGGACGAGCAAAACAGGATTGTCGACATCATCGCCGAGGTTCTTGGCCGCGACGAGCCGGCACCAGCGGAGGGAGAAGGCGAGGAAGGCGCCGAAGACGCCGTGCCGTCGATCGAGAATGGCTCTTGATGGGAGGGCATTCTCCAATAAGCTAAAGCTAGCTGCCATGCCTACATAACGGTACACCCTCCGTCGCTCTGGCCGCCGTCATCTGTCTTTGTTCGGACCGCCGTCGTGCAGATATCCTCAAACACCTCGCTGAGCAGCTCGCCCGTTATGGCGGAGCACTCCATATACTTGTCGGCTCTCATTTCGGCGGCTATGCGGTAGGCCTCTTGTGGATATATGATGCCGTTTGGATCGTTCTCGGACCGCAGATCTCTCTTGAGACCCAGCACCAGAAGCGGAGCATTGTCGCTGGTCTCGAATGTTGTTCGGACTTCCTTGACCCACTGCGGAAACGGTCAGAAGGCGGGCTGCTGCTGCGAGGGTGGGGACTGGATGAGTAGGACTACTGCGACATGACATACCACTCGTTGCATATCGATGAGACTCAACCTTTGGCTGATATCATAGCAGATGATGACAAGGTCGGGCTGGAGAAGGCGCCAGCTCTCGGGGCTGGAGGTGTCGTGGAACTCGAAGCGATACTCGCCTATGCGCGAGCGGACCTCAAAAACAAACGGCTGGTCTATGTCTCTGAGAAGGGTGACTGGGACTTTGCCTGTGAGGTTCTGGCGTCCCCGGCTGATTCTCCTGTGATAAGGGGTCAGCTGATATACGTAGCAGAGTAGAGCATCAGATATGGGTAATAATCTAGATAGCAAGCAGACTTTGGGTACTGACGATAAAAACGTAGACTTCCCACACCCCTCATCCCCCAGCAACAGAATGGTGATTGCTTGAGCCTCCATCACGACTGCAACATGACATTGCAAGGAACAACAGAATGGGCTTTCATCCCCGTGTGTTTTAGTGTTTCTTATGCTTCCGGGGATATGCTAGTGAAATATGCCGCATGGACTACTACGTAAATAGGATGAGATGAATGCGCTGTGCAGCTCACCGAAACAGGCGACGTCGAGCGCTGTTTGAGACGATTGAGCGCCCCCCTGTCAGTCAGCCGTGGGGTTGTGTGTGGGTGGATGGGCTGCCCGTTATCGATAAGAGGGCGCCAAGGCAGCCAAAGGGCCAACCAGACAACCAAGAACGTTCTCCACAAAGTGCTGGACTCGCAAAAATCTGGATTGACCATGGCATTTTGAGTTTCGACCATCGATGACTACCCGACCGACCCTTGGCATTTAAATTCATCTGTTTTATTTTCAAGATCCATCACAGCCTCCTCGACCCGCACGTTGCCGTCTGCCGACTTTTAAAGAGGCAGTGAGCGGTAGAGAGGCAGACCGCACCGGAGCGCTGGAACACGGGGGAAAGATTGAGTCACGGCAAAGCAGAACAAAAAAACAGAGCCCTCTGCCTGTTTGCCTGCCTGTCTGCAGTGATTGCCTGCGAGCCAACCAGCCAGCCAGAACGTCCATCCCGGGCATCCACAATTGGGTGGTGACTGTGATTGATCGATCGTGCCTCCATGATTAGATGAACAACACTCGTCCATGCCGGGGCTCTTTCCTCCCACAGACGCGTAGAATCAGGACTGCAGTCGAGTTCTGGTTTCCGAGTAAGAACCCAAGCGCCAGCGTGTGGTGCCCGATCCAGATCCAGATCCAGACCCGTACCCTAGGAACAAACACGGCGCAAGCGGCGGAGAAGACAGAAAAACCAAAGACGGGAATCATGGCGCCCCCTCCCAAGGACTACAGCAGGTTTACCAAGGACGGACTCATCAAGCGCATTAGATGGCTGGAGGACCAGGTCGAGAAACAAAAGCAGCTGGTAGCAGAAGCGACAACAGCAGCAGACCCAAGCAACAGCGCTGCTGCTGCGGCTGATGCACCGCATGAGAGCGCAAAGACAAACTGCACCGCGCTCCCATCCGCCGGCCGCAAGAGGAAGCGCAAGCCGCTCGACCCCACGCAGTACTCGACACGCCTGATCGCGCTGAAGCTGGCCTACCTGGGCAAAGAGTACAACGGCTTCGAGTACCAGACGACGGCCTCGCAGCCGTCCATCGAGGAGGAGCTGTGGAAGGCCCTGGTCAAGGCGTGCCTCATCTCGCCTGAGAACCCGGACGAGGTCGACTTCAGCCCCTATGAGTACTCCAAGTGCGGCCGCACCGACAAGGGCGTCAGCGCCTTTGGCCAGGTCATCGGCATCAGGGTGCGGAGCTACAAGCCGCTGCCAAAGGAGGAACAGGATCAAGACAATGACCAGGACCAGGAGGACTCATCTATGCAAGAGCCTGCGGCTAAACATGCCGAGCACAGCACAAGTGACGTCGAGATGACAGACGCCAGTGCCGTTACGAAGCCCCAGTCCAAGCCCCCCAAGCCGAAGCCAGCAAAGGAATGGGACCCCATCTCGGACGAGATACCCTACGCGCGCGTGCTCAACCGGCTGCTGCCGCGCGACATCCGCATCCTCGCCTGGGCACCCACCCTGCCCGAGAACTTCTCGGCGCGCTTCTCGTGCCGCGAGCGGCAGTACCGCTACTTCTTCACGCAGCCGGCGTTTGCGCCGCTGCCGCACGCCCTCGAGGGTCCCGCCCCCTCCAGCCTTGCGAACAGATGCAGCACCAAGCTGCAGAAGGGCGGGTGGCTCGACATCGACGCCATGCGCCAGGCCGCCAAACTGTTCGAGGGCGCGCACGACTTCCGCAACTTTTGCAAGATCGACCCGGCCAAGCAGATCACAAACTTTATGCGCCGCGTCTTCGAGGCCGACATCCACGAGGTCGAGGACGTCGACTCGGCCCTCCCCTTCCTCGACCGGCCCGAGTTCAGGCCGGCCGGCGTGCCCGCGGGCGTCCGTCCCAAGGTGTACTACTTCCACGTGCGCGGGTCCGCCTTCCTCTGGCACCAGATCCGGCACATGGTGTCCATCCTGTTCCTGGTCGGGCAGGGCCTCGAGGCGCCGAGCGTGGTGTCGGACCTGCTCAACGCGACCAAGTACCCGCGACGGCCCAACTACCTCATGGCCGACGAGGTGCCGCTCGTCCTGTGGGACTGCATCTTCCCGGACCTGACCAAGGAGGCGCCGGGGACGAACGCGCACCTCCCCGAGACCGAGGTCAACCTGAACATGCAGGACGGCATGGACTGGGTCTGGATGGGCGAGGACAACCCCGTCAACCTGCACGGGTCGTCCGGGCTGGTGGACCAGATGTGGGAGAACTGGCGCGAGAAGAAGATGGACGAGCTGCTGGCCAACCGGCTGCTCGAGTGCATGGCCACCAAGCCCGACATGACGCGCCACGTCGACAGCCGGCGCATGACGCAGCCCAAGAGCCAGAAGGTGTTTGAGGGCGGCAACGCGGGTCGCTATGCCGGCACGTATCTGCCCGTCATGAAGCGCAACGTGCAGGCGTCGGTCGACGAGATGAACGACAAGTGGGCGCAAGCCAGGGGGTTCGCGAGCGCTGCGGAGCTGGCGCGCACCAAGAACTGGCGGACGGTGATTAAGGAGGCGAAGCGGGGGTTGTCGTCGTCCTCGCCCTCGGACAAGGATGAGGTTGAGTAGCGGGCAACGGTCCCAGGTAGATAGACAGCAATAAGGAAGAACAAAAAAACACAAGAAATGAAATCATCTTGATTCCTCAGACACTTGCTTGAACATAGTCGCTCGCGAACGTACTGTCCCAACGCCCATCACCACCTCTCAATACCCCCATCTTTATACCTCCCCCTCTCCCCCTCCCCAGGCCCAGGCTCATACAAACACCCCCTAACCCCCCTCCAAACGGCCTCCACGATCCTCCGTCCAGGCAACAAGCCCGGAAACACCACAACCACATCCTCCTCCCCCTCCACCACGACTACTAGGTAATACCGGACCTCAAACCCTTTAAACGCCTCGTTGATCAGCACGTCCTGGATCTTGGCCGTCGGTATGAACCGCGTATTACTCCCGCGCGACGATGAAGTCTGGATGCCCAGCCCGCGGAGCACGAGCACGCTTTCCGTTGTGTGGAGCCGGAGGAGGAGGGATGTGTACAGCAGCGCTGAGGAGATGAGGAGGAGGATCCAGGTGGGTAGGGCGGCGGCGAGGCGGGAGAGGGATTGTCCTGGGGCGGAGAGTTGGAGGGTTTGGAGGAGGGTTAGGAGGGTGGAAGGGGAGATTTGGGAGAGGATTGTTTTGGCGGTTGGTGAGGAGGTTTCGAGTGGTTGTGGTGGTTGTGGTTGTGCTTGGGGGGCGAAGAATTGCGAGTAGAGAGCGATGATCACGCTTAGGACGACTGTTATCCGTATGGCGAGGATCGAGAGGAGGGCGAGGCGGAGGGGGATCGTCATTGGTGGACAGGTTGTTACGGTGAATTCGGCGGTTGTGGGCGAGGGCCGCCGGATGTAGAGGTGTGGTGGTGTCGTGAGCATCGTGGTTGTTGTGCTGCGGTTTCTTTTTGCGGTTGGGAGAGAGCGTAATCTGTAGTGCTTCGACTGAGGTCCAGTTGGCGATCTGGGAGCTGTCGACTCGACTTGACTTTGGGTGGAGAGGAGAGAATGAGACCGCCGGTTTGGGTTCACTTGGTCTGTGGCCTTGTTGCCCGCCGAGGTGAATTGGCCGCGCAGTTGCGGTTGCGGTTGCGGTTGCAGATTGGGATTGTGTCCGGTGAGGTTAAACGTGTTTTGTCGCATATGAATAAAACGTCAGAAGAAAATGTTCAATTACCTGCCTGCACCGCAATGCGCGAACGCGACACCCCGAATCCAATCCAAAGACAGCTGGGGTGGCAAGTGAACAACCACCCAAGCACACAGGGCCTTATCTAACTTACCTGCCTAGGTATCTAACCGATAAGCTCGCACAGACCTCCGCACGCAGCCAGCCTACTGCAGGGTATATCTATTAGTTCCCCGCCCCAAAATTTCGACTGTAGTGGTCACATTGGTTTAGAAGACGCTTTGCGAAATTCTCCCTTGCGCTCTATCTCATCCCCGTTCAGATCCCCCCAGCGGCGCCCAGCGCGAATCTTGCGGTGATCGCCCACTCGCACGGGTAACCTGCGATGCTGCGCGCGGTCCTAAGCAATGAAGATGACACTTGAGGGAGGCTCCACTCTGCAGAGGCATCTTCACCGTCAGATGGCGCGCTGGATCACGAACGTTGGGGGCTTGAGATAGCGTCGGGAGATGGTGATGTCGACTCCATTTTTTTGTCACTTTGGGTCAAGTTTTTGCTGTTTTTATTTTGATCTTCTGAGGTATCATTGTGATCGCTGGGATGTGCCGAATGCGAATATAGTCCCGTTTTATTTTTACTTGTTGTTGGCAGCCCGCCATTGTCGAATTCACTCCCTCATGACGGGTGGAGATTCTCGCGATACTTCCTGCCGTCAGTGAAGTTGTAGATGCGTCCATGCGCACGAAGCCGTAGGTCGATCTTTTCCACCCACCCACATTCATGCACGACATACGAACAAGGTAATGCATGCCCCATTTGAGGCGCCTGCTGCAGATAATGATCTTATTTTTTTGGCTTGTTCAGCGCTGCAATCCGTCGACCTGACTTGACATTTGTTCAGAGAAAACACCCCCTTTCTCGCCGGCTACCGTTGCCGTGGTGTTCATGGCGGAGCAGAGTGGAGCCATCACATCACGGTGTTTGAAGGTTCGATCATTCCCGCCTACCTGAGTGAAGAGGAAATATATCTGAAATAGATCAAGCGGTCTGTCCGGGTTTGAGAGAAGAAAGGCTCGGGGCAGAAGAGACCACATGAACCAAGACTGCGTCGACTGTCTAGGAGAATGAAAACGCTGGATTCACAATGGGTAGAGTTGCAAAGTAGATGAGAATGGAGGAGAACAAGATGGGAGGTTTGACAAGGCTCGCTTTGACTTCCTTATTCTCTGTGAGGGCTCTCCTCCCCTTGGCTTGTCCTTGGGACGGCTTTTACGTCTACGGTGTACAACCTGGGGGATTCGTCCCATGACAACAAACATAATGGAATCCATTCCACATATCTGCCAGCCTCATGTCTTCAAGGATCCTCATTCCTCACCCTTTGGCCGGATAACCATGTTAACCAACTCTCACCCAACACAGGGCAGCGGCAGTCACAAGCAACAGCAGGCACTCATGGTAATGACCAGATCTGAATTGTAGGCTGGGCGCGGAACCAGTCGGGTACATTTTTGTTGGTATATTTGTTTTTCCTTGCCCTATGAACCGAACCTGCCCCATGCTTGATATCGGCGATGAAGAAACTGGAAAATAAATTGCAGTTATCCGCAAGAACCCCCAACATAGTAGGCAGCATGCAAAAAAGACCTTCAACACCGTGGCCAAAAGCCGAAGCGAGCCCGTGCTCAACCCATTCATCCTTCCCGGTCATCAAACGGCTCCCACACGTAGCATCATCGTCTACTTGTGGTGGAGCTTGCGCTGGTAGAAAGCGAGCTCCTCACCCTCGAGGATGTAACCGTCGCAGCGGCCGGACTGGCCGGGGCGCGAGGCAATGACGGCGTAGATACGACCGGCCTCGAACTGCTTCTCGAGAGCGGCGTCGACCTTGCCGGCGGTGGCGAAGCGCTCGGCCTGCTTCTTCTCGACCGAGTTGGACTTCTTCACCTCCTCAACGGCCTCCTTGGCGGCCTTGGTCTGGCGACGACGGCCGATGGGCTGGCCGTAGTGGGCCTCGTACCACTGACGGAAAGGAGCGGCATCGATCTGGACAACGGCGGACTTGGTGAGGGTGTTGGTGCGGACAAGCTCGTTGTTGGAAGGGTGGTCTGGCTAAGGGTCAGCATCACGGGTCGGAGCTGGAAGGGGCTGGGACAACCAGAGGCTTTGGTCTCTCGATAGACCAAGTCTCCTCGTCCCCGAAATAAGACGTACAGGCGACAGCAATGACACGGGTCTTGCGGGTGCATCCCTCAGAGGCCCAGGCGAAGTTGCCAGAGTCAAGACGGAGGGCACGGTACTTGTGGTTGCCGCCACGGGTGCGGACGGTGTGGATACGCTTGGCACCGATACGAGTGTTCGCAGGCTGGCGACCCGCCTCGAAGGCTCTCTTCTTCCCTGCCGCGCTGTCAGAAAAGTTTTTCTTCCAATGCGTGATACAGGCTCAGAACGCAATGGTATGGTCTCGCAAGAGCAAGAACCTCCCAAGCGGACCTTCGAGTATTATTTTCATTCGAGGAATTGGTACATACGGTAGTAACTACAGACGAGAAAAAAACACGGTTAGCTAATTGTGTTCTGCTCCGACAGCTGGACTAGGAGGGGAGGGGAGCAACTTGCGCTCTCTTGGCTCCCGTGTGGGAGCGCTTGTGCCGGGAGTCTCTGGAGATACCCATTTTGTCGGATGCTGTTCGGCGCAGCACGAAAATAATTAGCTACAAATCCCCTCGATGCATGCGAATTTCGCGTCCGTCCAGGCGTCGGCGGGGATCCCGATCGGTTTTCTCTTCGTTGCTCCGAAAATAGGCCATGGGGACGTCGACGCGCTGGGGACACGCAGTTTTCGATTTACTCACCTCGTTGGTCGTCGAGTGTGCCGGTTGAGGTTGCTGGGTGGTTCGAGGAAGGAAGACGATTTTAAAATGTGGGCGCGGCTACTAAATTCGGTCAAAGGTTGGCCCTACTCCACTCTGGCTCGCTCCCCTCCCTCCCGCGTTTTGCTCCCTCCCGCCTCCCAGGGCTGAGCCAAACCCGGGGTTAGGGTTAGACGTTGTCTGCTCGCCATCCTCAATGCAGCAAATCAAGCAGCGGCGCCCGATAAGCGATTTTCGGGGCCCCTGCCCATCTTATCGGACATGGAAATCTTGGGAAATTTCCAGACGAACGACCACATCTGAAAACATAACCAAGGGGTTTTCACAGCGCGCATTCACTTCTCGTCTGTGCAATCAAGCAGACTCCAAGCCAGGGCACCTACCAATCCATCTAACCAGCAACGTCGGATTCACCCCCATTTGCGCGGAGGATACCCCCCACAAAAGCTTCAACCGTCAACCCCAAAATGGCACCGCCAAGCTCCACGACAGCGAGCAACAAGCCGCCCGTGGCACCAGATCTGGACCTGATTTTCAACCGAATTTCCATGGGCATGGCCAAGCACCGCCGCATCCTCGAGACTCTCAAGAAGCCCGTCCCCCAAGTTAGCAGCGGCGCAACCTCCGCCGCCCCCTCAGTAGACTCAGAGGACTCATCATCATCCGCCGCCCCAAGAAAGGGGTTCTCATCACTCTCCAAATCCACCACCACTGCCACCAAACCCTCACCTACACCCACAGACACCACAAAATCACAACGCGCGGCTGCCGACGACGACTCAGATCTGAACCCGTACTTCCAGCAGCCGCCCAACGCCGGGATAGGATGGACCCCCGCGCCCTCGGCCTCATCTTTCGCCGCCGGCGGGGGCACCAACAGCGCTGCAGAGCGCATGCTCAAGATGCGCCTGCTGGGCGGGCGCAAGGGCATGCTCGCGGCCGCAGCAGCGGCGGCGGCGGCCGATGAGAAGAAGAAGGGCAAGTATCGCAAGCGCGACGCGGGCAGCGACAGCGAGGAGGACATGGGACGGAGTGCGGTGGGAAGGTCTAAGAAGCGGTCGCGGGTTGTGCCTGTGCCTATGTCCATCCCTGCGCCTGTAGGCGAGACGGGTTCCAAGGAACAGACTCTGGGGGATGAAAAGGTCACGGTTTCTGAGCCGGTTGTTGAGTCTCAAGATGGACCAGTCTCAACATCGGCAAAGGAGCAAGAAAGCGCCTCATCAGTAAATCCCCCATCTCCGCAGAAAAGACTCGAGGGAGAAGGCTCCAAACCGCCGCCAGAGATGGAGGAGACGGAGAAAGGGGGTGGCGGCGCGGCCCTGAGGCGGAAGATGAAGAAGCGGATGAAGAAGAAGGAGAAACAGGTTTCCTCTGACGTGTCATAGATCTGGCAACGAGAGGGGAGGGAATCACATGGACGAACAATGAGAGCGAAATGCTACAAACGACATGTACATATGCATAATATATTCTCAAGCACATAACCACCTGACCACGACTCGTATCAACTCTCAAGCATAACATGTCCAGCCCAGACAGACGTACATACTCCCATGCTATCTCGCTACATATCATTCATCCCCAGAAGCAAACCGACCTGTTCAGCCCAATATCGACTTGATTGCCCTAAGATACAAAAAAAACATATATTTTTGTTAATAAAAAAACCCAAAGCAGCGCAACAACCCTCCCCTCAACCTGACCAGAACAAAACTGTCAGTCACCTCCAAGGCAATAACCAAAGCCGACCGCCCGCCTACGCTGACAACAAGGCAGGTACCCAACTGAGCAAACACAACAACGATCGGCTAGCTACCTGACCTTACTTGGACGATACCGTACTACTTAGAGATACAACGATTATCAAGACATTAAAACACTCTCTCTCCCTCATCCCTTTCCCCCCTCTTCCCCTTATTTTCTCACAAACTCCCTTTTGGATCATATTCTCCCTGCCCCTATATGGCGAACTGACTTAAAACAAATTTTTACCGGGCCTTCCCACAATGCTCAAAAAGTATGATCATACAGCAGCAGCAAAGACCTCCACCAATGCAGAGATTCCCCAAAGAACCATCGCCAACATGTCATCAGATCCCCGTCCGCGCTCCATCAAAGTAAATCCCACACACGCCCAGCTGGTTGAAGCTCAGAGGAGATTATCCGTTCCATCAGCAGCGACCCAGCAAGCAATAAGCAACTTGCTAGAGCAGCGGTCTCGCCAATTTAAGCCCCAGTAGTTAAACGCAAAACGCCAAAAACCGAGGCGAAGCCCTCGTTGCTCGTGGATATCGTAGGCGCCTTGCTTCTTGAGTGTTAGGATGTTGTATAACGGCAAGACGAAAAGAGGCGAGCCGATGTCGCAAGAACAAAAGGCGGTTCTATTATGATATCCAATGTCGTCGTTTGGTTCGCCTCTTTGATTATCGCAAAATATTTCGAGCTTTCAATATCCCCCCTATGTCGAAGTAAATCCAGATTCTGCGTTACTTAGATATGCGGACTGAGATTGTAGTGTTCAGAGACAAAGGGACAGTTCGGACACTCGGACACGGGTCGCGCGTCGACGGGTAGACAGCTCGGACTGAGGCTCAGGCGACCGTCATTGTAAACGTTTGCGTTTTCGATCATCTTCTCCCCTGGGATCTGATTCCTCTTCCTCATCCCTCTCCGCCGTGTCGGTCGGATTTAATATGTGAGCCATGCTACCTCTCCTCGTGGGTGGCGCCGAGTGGTCTCTAACCGAGAGGTTCTTGTTGTCCCCCTTATTCGCCGAGTTCCATGACCAGCTTCCAAAATTGTCCATAGAGCCGCCGCCGTTAGAAAAACCCGGAGGGGTCGTCGGTCTAGACTGAGGCTGCGAGGCCACCTGAAGAGAGTAGTGAGAAAACGAGTCGCGCATGCGCAGGTCGTCCCCCGCTGCTACCCGATTCGGTGATGAAGGCCACTGAGAAGAAGGAGGCCCAGATGCAAAAGGCGGAGGAGGTGCTTGCCAGCCGTGGTCCCTGATATCAGCCGAGGTATGTCGCCGAGCCAGGCTGCCAGGGGGCAACTCGACATTTGCCAATGGATGGGGTCCTGGAGGTGGTGGCGGCGGCTGCGAGCGGAGTGAGGACGGTGACGACTGTGTTGTGTTCCCACCTATTGAGCCATATGAACGGCGGGTGCTCATTGACAGGTTGGAGGGGATGGAGGGACGGTAGTGGTTTGACGGCCGGGGTTGGGGAACCGCGAGATTGGACCTTCGGGGATCATCTTGGGGCATTTGCCGTGGTGAAACCGGAGCATTCTCAACGTTTGCGAAGTAGGGGCGTGTGCTCGCAAAGAGCGACTCGTGGGGTTCCTCATACGGGCGGAACATATCCATGTGCCGCTGGATCTCCTCTTGCAGGGAGGAAACTAGAATAACAATTAGGCTATATTGGTGCCAAAAGTTTCAAACACAAGCCACTTACCATCCCGGTGTATTGGGTTGTCACGACTCGGGGCAAGGGCGAGAACGGCTCGTGACAGCTCGTGGTTGAATTGAAGCAGGCGGGACACAGTGTCCATGATGGTGATCCGTTCCACACGCATGATATGCATGCTCTCTTCCTGGCGCTGGAGACGATTGCTCAGCTCGTAGAGTGTGCGGTCTATGTCGTTCAACCTGGGGTCGCCGCCTTCTTGCATCGGCGGCATTGGCTCGGCTGGAGTGCCGGGTTGCGATGGTGGTGGCTTTTGGTTGCTGAATTCTCGGTGGACAAGCGCATGGCGAGAGGCGCGGCGTTTGATCTCCCGTAACCCAACAAGGTCTCCCCGCTTAAAGTTTCCGTTCCCATGCTTGAACTCCCAAAGCGTGGCGTCTGGGGCCCCGTGATGGAAAACGTCACTTACTGTGCAGTGTTAGTGGCGCCCAGCAACAACCACATTTCAAAAGGACTCGTACCTTTGTGAAACCCGTACATATTCAGCTGTCGCACAAAGGAGGAAATATTGGTGTGTTTGAAGTAGGTGCTGTCCAAGTCAGCGAGAAGAACTCGGCCGAACCCGCGCACCAAACTTACGCTAGCACTTTCGAAAACTCATGGGAAGGCTGCATGACGAAGCTTTCTGTCGTTGGTGTCCAAGATATCAGATGCTGTATCGTCTTGTCTTCGAGCATGCTGAGACAACATCATGTTAGCACCCACTGGGGAGAAGGGGCGGAATGGGACGAATGGCGCACTTGTAGAGCTTGTGGATGAAGGCGGTCTGGACGATCTTGGGCTGGTGGACAGCTGCGGCTGCCGCAGTCGGTGCCGGCATGATGATGTTGTCGGCGGATAGCTGGTCATGGTGTGGCGTGGTGTGCGATCGGTCGTTCATGCCGCTTGCGTTTCCATTTCCCATGCTGTTGTTGCCGTTGCCACTGCCACTGCCATTGCCATTGCCGTCACTGTCGGGACTCTTGGTAGCGGAAGGAGGGGCGGATGAGTTTGTGGGCGTGGTGATCTCCATGGGGTCGCCTGGAGAAGGCGCAGACATTTGTATCGTGGGAGTCATGATGGGGACTGTTCTTATCCCAAGCGGTTCTTCTGGTCTGTCGCCCAGACGATTTCTCGGCGCACTCTCAGTGGCAGTAGCCATCTGCACTGCTTGTGGGGAGAACTGTCAGCACAGGTGCTTTGTATGGCGCGGAAAGGGTTTGCGATTCACGGATGACGGCGCATACTGTATTGGGAGGGGCGGCGCATACGTGCAGACAGCTTTAGCATAAGAAAAGATAAAAAGCAGCAAAATATCTGCCAGCCTACCTCATTGCTCTAAAAAGGGGCCAATGGTTCGTTTGCGTGCTGGCGAATCAAGATCTGGGGTCTCGCGCACCCCTTTGTTCGCGAAGGCGTTCGTTCCCTGCTACCTCCCGTAGCTCGTGGCAAGGACCCGCTCCGAGCAAGCTCTCCCTCCTTTTGCGGGCAAGACTGGCAGTGACTGTTCAGAGAGACAGCCTTTCGACACAATAATCAACGGGCGGTTCCGGGCAATTGAGATCGCGACCAATCGGGGCGGGCGGTGGTGGGAGACAAAGGGGATTGGTGTCTACCCCGTGGAGTTATATCGGACGGGCGGGAGTGGGAGCTTGAGCTTGAAGAACACGGGGAAGGGAGGGCAGGTAGGGTCGGGACAGTCGTCGGAAGCGGAGCGAAGATGGAAGGTATTCGCTTTTTTGCCTGGCATCGGTGGCGCAAGGACTCGGGGGAGAAACAACCGTGGTCCTGGCGAGATTGGCTGATTGGTAGACTGAGGGCGATCTGGGGGGGGCTTCCCTCAGACCAAACTAGAAGGGGGTCTGGCGCATTTCCTTTAAGTCTATGGAATGGGCCAAAGGAGGAGCGATGGAACTGGGACTGCGACTGGAACTGCAACTGGAACTGGAACTGGAACCAAAGGTACCGGTCGGGCTTGACTAAGATAAGGTACGGTATGGGAGCTGCAACTGGGGTCGGGTGGCATCCGTGCCGGAAAGGCTTGACACCGCAGACACAGGGCCCTCAGGTGCGGGCCAGGACTGCCCTGGCGTCCCTGCGCAGCTGGAAAGTCACCGCACCGTCGCTATTCAGCTAGCGCTTGTGCGCGCGACGACGCCGCCGCCGCTGGGTAATGCAATAATGAGGGGTACAGATGCCTGTGCAGGCCCGGTGCAGGGATAGCGCGGTACCTAGTACATGCCTGGACCTAGCGTGGGTACAAGCTGGGCCCCTGGGGGCGGCGCGCAGAATGGGAATGGCGGATGCGGGTGCTTCCTCTCAAATACGACACCAGAAGAGTGGCCTCGGCGTTTTAGACTCGTGCAGATGTGCGGTGGTGCTGACAAGCCGAGATCTGGCAACCTTCCAGAAGCTCGTTAGCATCGATCAGTGATGGTACAGGGTCGGATGTCTGTCGTCGCATCTTTTGAGGTTCCAGTGTGTGTTCTTCGAATGGAAGGAAGGAAGGGAACAACGAAACGAAGGGAGAGAACTGCCGCAGTGCACACGTATAATACGTATACCTGGCCTTTCCGGAGACCAAAGAAACCAAGACAACAGGAATTGGAAGAATGAAAACGGATGGACAGGGGAATGGGTACAAGATTCTTAACACGGAAGCGAGGAGACCTGGCCAATTGCGATTCCAGAAGGAGAAGGTGCGCTAGGTCAGTACGTACCTCCCTTACACTAGAGTTGGGGCGTCGTTAGACATGTCCAGGCACCGGTTCTTTGAGAAGATGGAACTTAACGGAAGACGGTGCGTATGTACCTTCGTACCTGTCTACCGCAATTCTGCAGCAATCCACTGGAAGGTCTCATGCAGATTGGGCTAGATGCCACATAGAAAATTCAAATACCTGAGGCACATTACTTGATAGGTTAGGTAAGGTTGGCGAAGGAGGTTCGAGCAAGCGAAAAAGGCCGGGAGGAGTAGAAATCCCTACTGTAGGTCAGGTACCCACCCGCCTTTGGGAAAGTGGATCTTGAAACCACCGAGATGAATGAATGGAAAATGGGGAGAACCTGGAAGGGGAATGCGATAATAGGTAGGAGGCCGTTCAGCAACATACGAGACATTGCATAGGAATGCCCATTGCCCATAAGTGCTGGTGGCTCGACTGGTCTTAAACACGCGAGGGCGATCATCAGAGGACAACAAGGTTGGCCTGACTGGCTTTTGAATTTGGATATGGAGCGGTGATGCTGGTAACGAGACGGCGAGACTCCATCGGGTGCATCTTGAATCGTCACACAGGCACACCTTGCCTAGCCCTAGGTACCTAGAGCAATGTACCTCACCTAACCTGCCGTATCTGTGGTTATTTGCCCGGGTTGTGCAAGCACGGCGTAAGATATCTTGGGTGAAGACCATTTCAGTCGGACAATCATTGGTACTCTGGAAGCTCCAGAAAGAAGACTCGAAGTCCCCAGATCGTGATATCGTTTCAGGGAAGCATGTCACCAGTCGAGAGCTGAGGATGTCCAGGTACCCTGCCACCCTCCCTGTGTGCGCCTTCTGGCTCCAGTAGTCCATGTTGAGTGCAAACGGTGTCTGCCGATGTGGGTGGAAACCGGGCGTCATCAGCCGTACGTACACTACGCTACGGATTAGACATGCTTCTAGATCCAAAACCAAGCAGGCAGTTGAAAACAACTCAGTTGCCATCCTCGTCTGTTTGTACACATAAGTGGGTCCTCGGTTCAAAGTTCTAGGCCTCCCGTATTTCATGCAAGTCGTTGGCCTTCGCGTTGGCAGACCGCCGCGGCGTGGTTGACGTCTTGGTCTTGTTGGGGCCATGCCTGAGCGGGCTGCCGTATATGGAAAGAGTGATTGGGGTCCTTTCCTCACATTGATTACTTGAGGCGGCAGGCACCACCAGGTATGATGAAATGGATGGAGGGTTCCAGTAACTTGGGAGGAAGGAAGGAAGGAGGGAAGGTCAGGTATCTCTTCACCTGCCCACCTGGATTGTGCATGTGTAGTGTACATAGCACCGGGCGTGCATCTCAGCGTGCATCCCAGCTGAGGTGAGGTGAGGTGAAGTGACCCAATTGGCTTGGGAAACTTTTCATACTTTCTTCCTCTAGATCCCCGTGTTTCTGTACGCCCTTCCATGGAAGCCATCAATCACCAGTATCGCCGGGGCCATAAATTACGGCACCGTCATGCCACGGAGGCACCGAAGAAAAGGTAATGAAGATATGGAACTACCTGTCTATCTCGTTCAGTGACGAGTGAGCAGCCTGTCAAACCAACCACCCACGCCATTCTTGCAAGGGATCAAGGGATCTTGGTTCAAGGTGAGAGGGAGTGTCGTCAATTCACCCTCCCCAAGGTGCTGATGCTTCCAGTCTTTCAGCCGAGCCAAAGATCTGCATCTCGGTGTGATCTCCGTCCCGCGGACCAGAGAACTGGAGCACCACCAATCTATCCAGAAATTCTACGGGGAAGTCTCACCAGGCTCCGGTACCTGTACATCGGGCGCCTCGCTCGTACGCCGCCCAGTCCTGGGAATGAATGGGAATAGAGACGGGTCCCCATCATCAGCGCAATTGCACGGGTATAACCAAACAACCCTTGTTCATAGGTGTGTCTAGAGAGCACAGTGGTGACATGGACCGTGCCGTGCGCGGGCCACAGGACCCAAGGATCTGTCATCGTCTCTCTCATCGCATCTCTCATGGCATCCCGTCTCCTCCCTGACGACGGCCATCGCCCGCAAGCCCTGGCCTTGTCGCTCAGGCCCACGTCTGTCCCGTACCAAACTCATACCCCTGGAGGGCCCGCTACCTCCAGGCTAACCCGTCGTCCCACTTCCAGCCCGCTGACATCTCCATGTCATTGTCGACCCGGTCAATCGTGAACTTGCGAGCTCACCTTCCCAATACCGCTTGCTTGGTATCCTGTAACGTGTACCACGTGTCTGGGATGACACGGGTCGCATCCCCAGTTGTTCGCCAACGCAAGACGCCTGAAATCTAATCGATACCGATCCCCTATGTCAACCGTGGAAGGAAGCCAGCCGTGGCATTGTATCAGAGGGGCCTCTAGCCTGCATACACTACAAGCTACACTTACAGCCTGCTACAAACGGGATGCAGCTCCGTCCCTCCCTTCCAGCGTCAAGAATTATCCGAAAGTCCAGGACACGCACCGTGGTCGCTGTTTGCAGTTCATTGGCGCCCTCGTCTGGACTCCCAGCTGCTGCCGTCGATGATGTCGTCATGCATTTGGCCCCGTCGTCAGCCTCTTCAGCTACAGAGACCGCCGCCGAGCTGGGCGGCTGAGCTGAGCTGAGCTCGGGAGCGCTGACTGATGGCCATTCTTTCGCGCATTCATGATATTGTACACTACCGGTGAGCGCCGCTCTTGTGCCGCGGGTCAATCCCGCGGGACTTGGGCCGAGCCATTCTCGTGTGCACGGTAGTGTGCTGGCTGCGGCGCCGAGTCGCCGCCGTGATAGTCCATACGTCCCAGAAAACCCCAAGAGTCGGCTCGAACAGGGCACAGGCTTCCAATGTCAATGTCAAAAGAGGGGCTCCAGGTAACCTTACGGTCTGAGCCCAGTGAGGAGTGCGTGCTCGTTTCACACTTCTGTTCTGGATGACTGGGGAACTCGAAACGCATGATCAACCCCAATACTACATCGCATCTGTATGGATTTCTCCATGCGGCATGGTCTCGAAGAACTACTCTCCTGCTGGCCCCGGGCAAGAGGCACGAGTTTCGTGATACAGAACGCCTGTTGGTGCTCCACGGAAACTGCCGTGACCTTTTGTGCCTCGAATTTCTCAGATCTCTGGCCAACATCTAAACGGATCGTCGATCTACTACGCACCAAGCGGTGAAGACCGGACCATGTAGGCTGAAGTCTCTGTGAACTCACAGAAGTCTCGCAGGCGAGTACGTATGGGGATTGAATGAGCTGCTGGCCTTCGGTCACTTTCAAGTCTCACATCCTCCCAATACTACTCTATGATGCACCATCACACAGGCCTTTACTACAAGCGTGATCCTTGGTCCAGTCAAGCCCCCGACTCGACCTCAAGACGCCGAATCATGAAGGCAATCTTACCATTCCGAGACGACGGACATCGCCATAGGGGTTCTGTCTGGTGTCGAATCTCCACATATCACCTTCAACACGGGTTTAACCTTTTTGTGTGCTTGTGCCGAAACAAGATGGCTAAGCCGAAATTCTCAGCAACCTGACAACATCGGCCTCGTGCGTGTGTGAATCGTCAATGTCCGTCTGACCGCCGCTCTCCCCGTCTTGATCCTGTACGGAACTTCCTTCACCTCCTTCGGCATGTCTCTCGATTGTGTCTTGTTTTCAGAAACACCGCAATCGCCATCGCCCATCGCCATGCGTCCCAACGGGTTCATCAGCCGGGGGCAGCCAACTCACACCAATACACCAGCTCCCGGCCCATAGGATCGCGAGTCTGGGGACATGGGAAACGCAATGCCGCTTTCCCCTTTCATGGAAAAACCTGGCCCTCGGACTCGACCGCGTCACAGTTGTTTCTCTGGGAAGAAACACGAGTGTTATGCAAAATCGAAGCTCAAGCACAAAAGAACACCCCTCTAGTTCGCTACTGTTTCGATCGCGTCGTGCCGCAAGATGCGCCGTAGCTGTGGTACTTGGCCTGGACATGGTCCAGGTCCTTTTGCCTGTTCTGTCCCCTGGATACCAGCCGACCGGCCAAAGAGAGCCTTTTCCCAGCTTTCTCACTAAATTCTCCGACTCAAAACACAACTCTTTTCCTTAATTTAGACACTTTGCTTCCAAACGGGGGAAAAGGGGGTTGGTGACATCCTATCTGCTGCTGCCCCCACGAACTCATCCGTGCCCTTCAGCCTTTTTTCAGCTGCGCCCTCCTCGCCAAGTACGAGACGTGGCTGGAGTGTGAGGTTACCTTGGGTAACATTCGTCTACCACCTCACCTGCCCAGCTGATAATCACCATGAAGCTTGTTAGTTTGGTTCGGAGCACTAAGGTTTGGGGGTTGTTGGTGCTGCTGAAAGCGATAATGGCAGGTTGAAGGAGACGAGCTGAGCTGAAGGGCTCACCAATCGAGAGATCGATCAAAGATATCCTTATTTTGGTAGTTTAGTCGAGCATGAGGATCCGGGCCGGAGAATAGGGCCTGCTAATCCGCAGTCTGAAGGCTTCGCCGGGGTGATGGCTTTCCATAAGCATACCCACAGGCTGTCTCTTTCACCTCATGGGAAGTGAAGCTAGGGGTTTATGGGCATCAGCGTTCATTCTATTCTTGATCTTGCTAGGAAACAGGAATGCGATCTTCGGAATCCATAGCATCGCGTAATTCGAACTAAACATGGACTGGCGGTGTCAACGGGATAGGATGAAGCTTGCCTCGACTGCCTCGGCGTTCCAAAAATGAGCGAGCACCGGACAAACAACCTGGAAAATACCAAATATCAATCCGAGTTATTTATAGTCACGGAACACTTCTAGCCTTGCTATATCCGCCTAAAATCGCTATCCAAAACACCGTGAAGCCAACAACCACTGCGCCATGCAATCGAATAGAGAAACAGTCGGGGAGGGTTATGAAGCAGTCAGTCAGTGTACATCATATCTGCCGTATTTACCAAAATAAGCACATGTGCCAGCGTTGGAACCTCTCTCATACCTCGTTTGCCAACACTAATCAAAACAAAGGACAAGAAAAAAATCAAGGAAAGTCATCATCATCATCGTCATCAGCACCTTCAAGCCTTCCCTCGCCGAGCCCCCGAATCTTCTCCCCCAGCACCGTCCGCCCGTACCTCTCCGCCACCTTGATCGCCGCCGCCACCATGCGTCCGCTGCGGTCGCGCATAAGCTGCACGGCGTCGAGCGCGCGCGAGCCGCGCTCCTCGCCCTCGCGCGCCTCGATGGCGACGAGCTGTAGAAGCGCCTTGTCGATCTCGATCTCGAGGCGCGAGAGGGCCACCCGCTGGCTGGCGGAGCTGGTGGTCGAGTCGATTAGGTCCGCGAGCTGGGTTGCGCGCAGGCCGTTGAGGAGGTAGGTTTGTTGGTGGGCGAGGGTGGTTTTGTCGCCTTCTTCTTCGTCTTCTTCGTCGTCGTCTTCATCATCTTCATCGTCATCCGAGGAAGAGGTGATGCCGTTCATGTCCTCGTCTTCGTCGAGACCAGCTGGCTTGGGTTTCTTCGTCTTCTTCTTCTTCTGGGCCTTGTCCTTCTTCTTCTTCTTCTGCTGGGTCGACGTGAGCGGAATGGCAAAGTCGAACTCGGAGAGCAAAGGGCGCGGGAAGTAGGGGTACTGGTCGCCGCCCTTGAGGATGATGCAGTGGAACTTGTTGTCGGCGACGGCGATGGGGAAGTACGTCTCGTTCTTCCGGCCCGAGGCGAGACGCGGGAGGAGCTTAGTGTCCAGGAGCGGGATCCAGGACGCGCGCGAGGGCTTGCGCCAGTGGAGGAGGGTTAGGAGCGTGCCTGTTGAGTCGTAGATGCAGGGATCCTGTGTGATGGTGTTAGTTTTGTTTTTCTTTTTTCTTTTTTGGTCGGGGGTTGGTTGGGGTGATGGCAGACTTACGCCGTTGTCTGAGAAAAAGACGCTCTTGACTGTGGCGCCTTCGGGAAGAGCGACGGTGTCTTCGTTCTGGCAGATCTCGTCGCGCTTGATGTTCTCGATCGTGTAGAGCAGTTTGGACATCCCGTCTGCGCCGACGGGTCCGTTGCCCATGGTGAGGACGTAATCGCGCCAGCTGGCACATGTGACGATGGGCGAGCTCTTGGGCCGGTAGACTCGGTAGGGGATGCCGAACAGGGTGTATATCCTCACGTAGTTGGCTGATGTCGTGACTGTGATGAAGGAGTCGCTGAGGGACATGGCAAGCACGGCCTCGCCTTTGGGGAGCCGTATCCGCCAGTCGCTTCGCTGGGTCCAGGTCTCGTGGGGGCGGTAGAGAACCACGGCTGGCGCATCATCTTTGGGAGGGCATGAGAACAGGGCGCCATTGTCGTTTAGGCAGGCCTTGTCGTAGAGAAATGTGTCGGTGAAGTGGAAGTCTCTGTGAAGCTCGTGGTCGTAGAATTCCACTGTCACGGTATTGTGTGAGTCTTGATCGACCGTCCATACAAAGCCGATGAGATTCAAGCAGAGGTATTTGCGGTTTCCACGCCAAGGGGTCGAGCCTGGTTGGAAGGCCTCATGGTGTTGTGGCTTGATGAAGTTGCCACGCTTTGCCGGGTGGTCGCCAAAGATGGCGTCGTCGTCAGCCGGGCGCTTTCGACCAACAGTGAGGGCGTAGCCGGCGCCATCATCATCCACCACAAAGCCGTCATCCTCGTCACCGTAGTCCTCGTTCAGGAGGTCGTCGAGACTATCGGGGGACCCCTTGCGCCCGGGGGGTGCGAGTCCAGGCTTCAGACCGTTGGTCTCTGGCTTTCGGCCATTTGCGGATATCTCTGCGAGAGGGTCGTGGATAAAGGGGGCGGGCTGCTTGGGAAGTCGCAAGAGGGAGGAGAACTGCTCCGAGACGAAATCGGGGCAGATAAACAGCTCTCCTTCGGAGGTTGTGAAGGAGACCAGGTTCTTGGTTGGGTGCCATGTGATGTCCATGACGCCGGGATATTCGTAGCGGGCGATGACGCTCTGGTCCTTGGTGGACCAGATCAAGAGCTTGTTGTCTTTCCCTGCCGAGGCCAACATCGCACCGTTGGGCGACCACGCCAGCGCGGTTATGTCTGCGTCGTGGCCACTCGCGAACACGCGCTGCTTCTCCCAGTCGTTCTTGGACACCACCTGGATGTCGCGTGTGGGCGTCGGCACAGCAAAGGCGCGTCCATCTGGGTGCCAGGCGACCTTTGTTGACGCCTCGGAGTCGGTCTCGATCCTGCCAATGACGCCGTCCACTTTCCGGATCAATTCCGGGTGTTCGGCTGTCAGAGAGTAGACGTAGATGATACCGTCGGTGCAGGACAGGGCCAACAGGGTGCCCCGAGGGTCGAAGGCGAGATGCTTGGTCGGCTTGCCGTGCTCCTTGAGGGTGCGCAGCCTGGTGTTGTCCTCGACGCCGACAAGCCTGACGGTCAGTTCGTCACTAGCGACTGCGCACCACTGGTTGTCGGGGGAGAGGGCCACATCGCGGACGGGCAGGGAGGTCCGGATCAGGAAGCGGTCGAACAGGTTGGTCTCGAGCGAGTAGAGGCTGACGGTGCCGTCCTCGGAGCCGGCGACGAAGAAGTCGTTGCCTGTGGCGACGGCAAAGTTCTGTTCCTGGCACTCGTCGATGTTGGTCGGCTCGGCCTCGATGCCCGTCTTGTAGAGCCGGATGGTGTTGTTGGACCCGACCGTCACCAGCTTGGAGCCGTCGGGCGTGTAGGCACAGTGTGTTGCCCCGACCGTGTGTGCAGGCCGAGGGCGCGGCCGCGAGGGAAT
The DNA here is from genome assembly GCA_033439705.1 of Cercophora scortea. Lineage (NCBI taxonomy): Eukaryota > Fungi > Ascomycota > Sordariomycetes > Sordariales > Lasiosphaeriaceae > Cercophora > Cercophora scortea. The sequence goes on along the minus strand of JAUEPO010000005.1, from coordinate 1,554,213 downwards.
ATGGGACGCCATACGGGCTGCAAATGGAGGTTCTTGTTGTCGTGACTCTTGGTGATAATCTTTGGGCGTAATGGTTCCGGGTTGCAGGCCGCCGCTGGAAGGTTCAATTACAGGTCCGCGATGATGCGAGACGCGTCGACCGCGTTCTCAATTTAACTCGCTGCCCGCCGCACACGCGCAGACTGGACGCGTTTAAGTGCCCCACTACTACCCCACTAAAACAGGTTGATCTTCCGCCTAGATGGTGGGATTGTCACGGCTTCCCTTCCCGTCTGTGTGTGGGTCGAGATGTCGAAGTTGGGGAACGACAAATCGCCTTGGGCGCTTTATTAGGCAGCAAAGTTTTGGTTAATAATTAAATTTTCTATCAACGGAAGCAAACAATTTGTACACTCAAACTCACTTTCCCAACTTTGCAAACCCACTCTTGGCCAAAATGCAGTCCTCCGACCCCAGAAACTTTTTCGAGACCGAGTAGGCCGCCGATCGATCCTGGCAGCGGATGCCAAACGACATTAGGTGCATAGCTAATCAATACCCCGATTCTGCAGCGCAGAGCAGGCGACGAGGAAGAGGAGAGCAGCCAAGGCCGGCAACAAATATGGAAACCCTATCCAGCTCAAGTCCAAGATTCTCGCGGCCGTAGTAGACCCTCGATCGCCCTCCTCGGCCGTCCTTGTGGCCGAGTCGGCCGGAGCTGTGCGCAGAGTCAGCCTGGATGTACGTTCGGCTTTATGTGTCCTGTGTGTGTGAGAGAGACTGGCTGCAGGCTGCTGGCCGCTGGTCGGTGGAAAGATCAAGATCCCATCTAACCGTTGCACGCTTGAGTTTCGCCCTTGTGCAGGACGACGGCGACGTCAAGACAGTCTACCGTGGCCCGACATCCCCCGTTTGCTCTCTCGCTGTGGGCGGCCCGGGCAACAGGACGCTCTTCGCCGGCTCCTGGGACAAGTGCGTATGGTCGTGGGACCTCGCTACCAAGGTCGCTGGCCGAAAGTTCATCGGCCACTCGGATTTCGTCAAGGCGCTCGTCTGTGCCAAGGTGGGCGGCAAAGACTGCTTGATCAGCGGCGGTGCAGACAAAAAGATCATCGTGTGGGATATTGCTACGGGCGCCCGGCTGCACACGCTCAAAGATGACATCGTCAACATGATGAGCCTCCAGGACCTGGTCGTCGACCATGCCTCCTCAAGCGAGGACGAGATCTGTCTTGTGAGCGCCAGCAGTGACCCGCACATCCGCCGCTGGAAGATCCGGCTGGACGGCTGGGAGCAGGTTGTCGAGGACGCCCCCGACGCCCCAGGAACCGAACGCCGGACCGTCCTTGAGCACGAGACCACCATCTACAAGCTCGTCTTTGATTACGACAGCGCCGACGTGGACCTGTGGACCTCCAGCGGCGACGGCACGACCAAGTGTCTCTCAAGACTCAGAGGCTTCACTGCTGACGACACTTACGACCACGGGGGCCATGTGCGTGCTGTGGCTGTCACCGGCCAGTGGATCATTACTGGCGGAAGAGACGAAGACCTCAAGTTCTGGGACCGTGCCTTGGGGAAGCTACACTGTTGTCTCCAGGGCCACTTTGACGAGATCACCGACTTAGTCGTTCTTGAGGCATCTAAGGGAACGCCATCGCGAGTGTGCAGTGTCAGCATCGACGGCACCGTCAGGACATGGCCCTTGGACAAGGCCGGTCTTGATGCCTTGGTCGAGGAGCAAAACAAGCCCGCCCAGGTTGTTGAGGAGGAAGAGGCCGAAACAGGCAATGCCGGCCTACTGAGCGTTGACGAGGAAGCGGAGCTCGCGGCGCTGATGGAGGATGATGAGTAGACTATCAAGAACCTGCATTGGCATCAACCAATAATTCGAATTTGCCTGCCGTGTTTTCCTTCCGACTCAACCAAGGACGCCGCCCAGAGAATATGGTCGTCCAAGCACCTTTCCCTTGGCCCGCTTCACCCCCCTCGCGCAGGATTTTGACCTATGCAAGTCGACTGACTTTACACATTGAGATGCAAGATTCCGCTCAGCTTGACGGGAACATGCAGCACATTACAAATTACTATGTTTTAACGGTTCCCGATAGTGGACGAACTCTCGCCTGCTTTGAATTTTTCCATGGCACGCGGCGCACAACGGACGGGCCATCATGCAAGGGCCCATCTTTTTCAACTTGCTCGAGACGCACCGAACGCAAGTATACATGTATCTTGAAGCAAGCTGCAGGGGCGACGGGTCACTGCAGCAGGACCAGAAGTCTTTGCCCGAAAATCTCGATCGGGAATTTCCGATCCTAACTTGCGTGATAAAATCTCGTCTTCTTTCCTCGTAACGGAGGGAAAGCTTCGATGGACACGTCGAGTTGTTGAGACTCAGACCACGCCGACAGGAGCTTGGCGAGGTCCATTGGTGAACAAACACCACAACTCCAGAGGCGCCCAGGAGCGGGCTGGATTGGATTGCCGTTTCCCCTGAAACCCTTCCGCGGACTCGAGATACCGTATCCGTCGCTTGGCTGGCTACAGATGCATCTCGATTTGCTGGACCCCGTACGGGTGTACGCCACCGATTTGAACTTGAACACAGGGGCTGAACTACGATATCTCCCGTGCCAAGTGTGTCTGCGTGTGCTGACGGCCGTGGGAAACACTTCGTAACCCAACGGGCGGGGCAGGGAAACAAGGTGACAAAAGGAAAAAGAAAAGAAAAAAAGCGGAAAGAAGCTGCTCTTGGATCACCCAAGACACGAAGGTGAGCTGAGAGTTCCATGTGTGGAAACTGGAAAGGGCTCACGCCGCCAACCAACAGCGGCGGCAACGTGGAACCCCTGTGCGGTATTGTGCTCAACTGACCACTCAGAAGCAGAGGCGTCAGGGAGGACCTAGTCTGCTGCTTGTTTATCACATCCCGAAAATTGCGACTCTCAATCGCCGGGTTGTGTTTTGTGACACCTCATTTGGACTCCTTCTCGAAGGCATCCATCTGCTTTCTCCTGGACAGACGCTGCAAGCGGTGCATTCATTTATCATTGGGACTGATGGAATCAGCTGCTGCTTTGTATCGTTCGAGTGTTTACGGGATATTCAGAGTTACTGACAACCGCTAGGCTCCCTCACCCCTTGTCGAGAACTTGAGCCACATCGTCCGAATTCCCCGATCTGAGTCTTCCATCAACCGTGTCCGCTGCAAGGCAAGGCCTAGCTCGATCATGTTCCTCGCCCGCGTCAAAGCGACACGGGCTACCAATCATTCCTGGGCCTGTGTCTCATGCCGCTATCCGGGACTCGGTGAATCCAGTGGTTTACGGTCCGGCGTGCAAGGGAGAAGTCCAGAAGCCGGGAACTCCCAGCGAGACGGCCTGCTGGGCTTGTCCCGTCTCGTTCTGTCTGAAAGCCTCATTGTGACAGCCCAATGAATGGCCCTCTCCTATCTACTGTATGAACCTGGGATGGTGTCATGCAACCTGCTTCATCTCGACCCTCGTTCGATTTGGCTGATCTCCACAGCAAGCCACCCCCTCACCCTTCAGGGCTGAACTTCTTTTCAGTGCTTGTTTTCACGCCACTGTCTCCTTCGAGTCTGCCCGTTATCTTGACTGGGGTATTCGAAGCCCGCCAGTTTGGTTCGGTTTACGTAGTAAGATTATCACCCAAAAGCTCAATCCTCTGCCAGCCGTCTCGCGTCTCAATACAAGAGGCTTCCTCTTCCCTTGTCGAGCCCGTGACGGTGCCGAGCTGGCTGTCACTCCCGGGTGTCTCTCAGTCTCTACCACACATCCGCACCAACATCGGATTCAACTTCCGACGGGGCCATGTCATCAGAGTATTCACTCGAGTCCCCCAAGCATTGCGGACACCTCGTTGCACTCGAGGGGCCTCCTGAGCTGGTTTCTACCCAGCTAGGCCTTTTGCCCCCTTCCTCGCAGATTATGGTCCTTCCAAATATCAAGCACTACTTGTTGGATACGAAAGAAGAGCAGACGTCGAACCCTAGGCACCTCATCCACAAGCTTCACAAAGCTGCGGGAACTCGGCACGAAGCAGCCATGGACTTTTTGCGGCAGTCAACAGCGAACAGAAAACGCATCGTCTTTATGGATGGAGGGACCGTGGGAGCGCAGGCTCAATGCCTCTCGGCAATCATCAACAGCCGGACCGAAAGCGACTTTGAGAAAGCAGCGGCCGTCTTCAACGATCTTGTGAGAAACGGTGTCGCAGGACTTTCGGACGACACGTTCTCAAGCGAAACTGATGATTGTGAAAGCTTGGACGATACGGCTCTCATCGGCGTTGCAATGAATGAGGGGACACCGATGGATTTGGAAGACAGGTGGAAGAAGGGCGAGTACCTGAGAGGGCCCGTAGCAGGTATCGCAGAGAGCGAGGACGACGAAACTGAGGATCCAATCATAACGGCCATGAGAAAAGCAGATGCCCTCGACAAGGAGACGGAATGTTTACAACCACCGAATCACGATGTAGACCTGACCGTCCAACTGACGGAAAGACTTCGGTCGCGGAGCCTAAGCATGTCTGCGCTCGACTTTCCTGATGACGAACAAGACCCACGAGCGAGCTTGCTGTTTCGAGCCGGCGCTTCAAAGCTCTTGGCATCGCCAATGCCCAGATCTCACGGTTCGCGCCCACCAACTCCCGATAGTGTCAGTAACGCGGATAGGTATGGGGTGAGGGAGACTTCAGCAGCCTTCGACGAGTCACATCGAAGCGAGAACGGCCTGGACCTGGCCGCTCGGGTGGTTCCAGGTTTCAGTCTTACGGCGAGGCCGTCCCTCTCAGCAATGGATCGACATGAAAAGTGTGCGTCCTGGTGTGTGGACGTGGCTGTGAAAAGGAGCATTCCTCAGCGACAGTCTCACTATCTGGAAGTGCCATCAGCCATCCCCGGCAAGATCTACAAGACTTGTTCTCAACGGGGCTCGCTTCATTACTGCGGGAGGGAGTCGAGACCAGAGTCTTACGTGGACAGAGGTACAGATGCGACCAACTTCGACCGCGACGGCCTGGCCAGTTCCGACTCGGAGTCCTCCGCAGATCAACCCTTCGAAGCTGTTTTACCATTCCTCGAAGACCTTGTCATACACTTTTCCAGCGAGACGCACGACCAAATGTTTGATCTTGTATCTCAGAGCTTCAAAAGTGGCATCTGCGCGAACCGTGTGCCTGGCTTAAGTTCACCAGTGTCCCCTGAGTCTGATGCGGCAGCGTTAGTACCACCCATTTCAACAATAACAACGACAGCAACAACAGCGCACCCGACCCAGTATCAGAACCCGGTCCTGCCACCAAAAGCGGTCGACCCAGACGACATGTATGCTTCCCATGGGTCGTATGGCCGCAAAGTGGCACAATCGATGTACAAAGACCGCGTCAATGGTCTGCCTACGCCGGACCGCTTCCCATCGCCAGTGCAAACACCGCCCAAACCCAGTCCAGACCTCCATCACAGGTTCTACACATTGTCGCCTGGTCGGCAAACTGCAGTCTCGACGCAGAACAACCTACGCTCGGTTCTCAACTCCCGCTTTCCCATAGAGGAATGGAACTATCTTCCGCCAAACTCGATCCATTCTTTAGAGACACGCAGTCTGTGGAAACCCTTGGTCTGCGACGTTGAACCCAGTCAAGTCCCGCGAGATAGTAGAAAACCCGATCTCATTCTCGCGATCGGTGCGGAACCGGGCGTCAAAAGAGACCATGTATCCGCTGTAACTGGGCGGGTTGAGAAATTGGGATGCAAGACCAGCGGGCTATCGAGGAGCGGCCGTCTCGATTTGAGGTATACACTACACATGGCCTAGCGAACAAGCCCACATCGCTGACAATGTGTGCTACTAGATATCTAATTGCGAATGCAATGCAGGCCTTTACCATCCAGCCATTGACGAAGCAGAGTCAAGGCAACCCCTTTACAGACAGCGCCCTCCTCGCCAGCCTCATCATCCCCCATATCGACAACTACCTCCTCGCCCACGACAACGTTCGGTTTCTTATTGTCGAGTATCCTTCCGAGCACATCTCTACAGCCTTGGCTCTGCAAAAGCTCATTGGGGTCGAGATGATGAAGCTGGCCGGTATCCTCAACGGTAACGATTCCACTGTGTCTGTCAAACAACAGGAAGACGCCATCACCAGTCTTCCTGAACCGCAAGACAGAGAATCTTCTCCCAAGTCGGCTGGCTCTTCGTTTGGAAAAGCCAACTACATCCTCACATCGCCGGCCACCGAAGTCGGCATTGACAAATTCATCGAATCCATCCGGAGGACCCTGACCTCGGTCTCCGACTTCTATCTTTCGGAGAGTCCGCCACGGGACGAGCCCACCAGAGCAAATATCCCAAACAACATCGCCGTGCCCAAAAGCACACCCGTTTCCACCTCCTCGGCCATCGACCCGACAGACAGCAACAAGAGCAGCCCAACACACTTCCGCCCCTCCACCCCCATCCCAACCACTCCTCCCCGCCAAATCGCCCCGCCTCCCCTTCCACCACCCGTCTCGACCAACACCCACAGACCCATCACCCCTCGAACCCCGGCTCTTCCACCACCGCCGTTGTTCCTCCCAACACCAACGCCAAGCATAAACCTCAATAACACCCCCATCCACGACGACTTCCATACAGAAGAAGTAGCCGTAGCCGTAGCCGTAACCGCGGGGATCATATCCCAGAAAGCTCCCCTTCGACTCATCCCGTCCCGCCGCATGCTGAACAATAGCCAACGGCCGCAGCAGCGGCTCATCGCACCAGTCGTTGATAAGGAAACCGACTACGTCGTCGACGGTGAGGGAGAGGACGAATATGAATACGACGACGCCGAGGAGCGCAGGCTGATTCCCATGTTTTTGAGGAAGAATAATCTGGAGAAGCGGAATAGTCACAAGGCTATGAAGTGGCTTGGGCTGGAGTAGTTGCCCTCGCCTTCGCCCGGTAACGATGTTGAGCAAAGTGCTATTTCATTTGTCGATTGGTGGAAGTTTGGTGGTAAGGTATACTCTGCAGGATCAAAATCAGGGGCTGGGTTTATTCATGATGGCTGGATTGGGTTGGGTGGATGGATGGATGGATGGATGGATGGATGGTTTTGGTGGGTATATGGATGAATGGAAGGGTGGAATCTTTTGGGGAGAATTATTAGGTATCAAGTTTGGGGTTAGATTTGGAGGATAGTGTTTAAGGGAAGCCAAGTCTCTCCGTCGAGGCGAGGAGTTGGTGTGGCGTGAGAAAAAAAGGATGTTGTTTTATCAGTTCTGGTTTTGATCAAGATCCCATAAAAAATGGACTTAACCATTAGTACATAGATTATGAGCTTTATTTGTTTTGTAAACCCCCCGTGATATAGGATCGGTAGGTATGGCTAAAAAAGACCTTCTCGTCACTGTGTCGACGTCATTGACGCTTTGGTTTATACCACTCAAGAAAAGAGCCGACGATATATTCGCCCGAAAAGAAAACATGAGCCATCTACTGGTGCTGAGACTGATATACAAGGGCGTGCAACAAGGCCATCGACGACCGGATATCTTAGACTAGGCAATCAAACAGCAACACACTCTCGAGACATCTTCTGCCAACTTCCGTGATTATGACCCATGCATCTATCGTGACTGCCAAGTAGGTGGACTGGTAATATTTGGTTGGCTGTATATGAGGTTGTATTTCAGGTCGCTATGCTATGATATTGTGCGTCTATTCTGAAACTACCTATCTATCTATGTACTTACTGTCTGTATCCCATCAATCACCCTCTCAATATCGCGATGAAGGCCAAAAGAGTCTACGCATGCATATCGCCATTCGTTATCCATCCCCGGCTGTAATATCCAACAGGGCCTTCCCAGGGTTTAGTCGAGCACAGTCGTGACAAAGCGTTATTATTATACCCACCCTCCAAAACAAGACGGGCGATCAAAGATGGGGAACCCCAACGCTCTCCATGACCAAGTTCACAATGCTCAAGAACCCCTCGCCGAGAATGAACCCCGATGCCAAGACAATCAAGGGTGTCTCCTGCCAGCCCATCGTCGACCGCCACCACCAGCCGAGCAGACCACCTATCGTCCGCGCGAGCGTAAACGACGGGACGTTGTACATGCCCACCGCCACGGCAATGCCGCCGGGAATGACGGCCTGCCAGAGCTTATTATTATTGCTCTTGTCCGCCGCAAGCGAGGTGCGGAGGGCCGTCGTGATCGCAAAGAGGACAGCGAACCCGATCGCCCATTCCTTCGCCATGGCAGGGAGCCCGTCCCCAGTGACCAGCCTGGCCGTGTATATCCAGACGAACGCGGTGGGGGCTTGGAACTGGCCTTCGGTGATCACGTACACGTGCGTGTATAGCCGATAGATGAAGGCGCTGACGACGGCCCCGACGGTGGCTCCGATCACCTGGCCCCAGAACTGTGCCTTTGGCGCGGCGCCGAGCAGATGACCCGTCTTCAAGTCCTGCATCAAATCGCCTGCTTGCAGCGCGCCGGCTTCGGACACCGCGCCGGCGACCAAGTTGATTAGGACACTCGATTTGTTGGACTGCGGGATAATCAGGGCGAAGAAGAGCTGGGCCAGCTTGCTGATGCCCGAGACCGGGTTCAAGTCCGTCTCCCCGAGCGCGCGCACGCCCATGATGCTGAGGACCAGCGCCATGAACACTGCCGTGACGGTGGCGTAGAGGGGCACGAGGTTTCCAAATACGATGTGGATGCACAGGATGCAGAACAGGATGGAGAGGACGAGCCCGACGCCGACGACCCGGTCGCTTATCTGCTGCTCGGGTGGCGCATCGTCTTGCTCCTCGGGCTCCGGGAGTACGTCAAACGATGCATCGCCGTCGCTCTCGCTCTCGCTTTCGGATGAGACAGCGCTGACGTCTGACAGTCGTCGTGCCGTTAAAAGCGAGGTCGATGGGTCATGAGCGTTGACAGACCTGTAGCCCTTTGAAGGCCTGCGCTCGAGGAACGCTTTGAATCTGTCTGGGATCCTGGACCCGATGATGACTCTTGCCTCCGGAAGGGTCTGCATCGCCGTACGCGCGGCAAGATATCCCAGGCTCACGATAGAATCTGCTAGCATAATGGCCAGCGAAACCCAGATGATCCAGCCTTTGCTCCCATTCTCCCACTTATCCACGGGGCCAGGCGCCCACCCCCTGTGCTTGGCCAGCGGAGAGAGGAACCCCCAGCCCACAACGGCGCCCAGGAGCATGTGCAACGTCGTTGTGGGGCCCATGATGATGCCCTGGCCGACATAGGCCAAGCTGGGGTTGAGCGTCCACAGCCATGAGCTGGCGGCAACGCTGCCGAAAACGGGGATATTCCTCAGGACGGGGAAGAAGTAGGTGGCAAAGGTGAAGAGGCCCGAGACGAGGAAGCAGACGAGCAGTATCTGGACGTTGCGCCGCCATGATTCCAGGTCTCGGGCCGAGTCTTCTTCGACAGCCGAACTGTCGACTTCCAGGGTGGAAGGGTCGGTGTCATCGGCGACGAGACTGGCAAAGCCAGCGGCAGCGCTCCCGGCCTTGTCATCGCTGGCGTCGCTCTTGCGCGTCTTGCCGTGCAGGACACTGATCAGAACCGCGGTGCTGAACCCACTGGGGAATTTGAGCTGCTCCCGAATGATGACTTGCCGGCGCAGTGGGACGGCAAACACAACGCCAAAGTAGCAGAGACCGAGCGACCACAGCACGAGCTTCCACAGACTGAGCTCGATGGGGCCCTGCTCGTCTTTGCGGAGCAGGAAGTTCATGGCTGGGAGCTGGAATCATCAAACATTGTCAACGAGTGCTCGCAAGTTTATCTATGAGAGTCGGGCCATTTTGAACGTACCACGCCGACAAAGCCACAGCCCAACGGCATGATGGCCATGCTCCCTGCAACCGTCTGGACCAGCACGTTCTCGACAGGCGAGAAGGGGAACTTGAGGTGGCGCGACAGGACCTTGAAGAAGCCGAAGCCCATCAAACTCGCCGGCATGGTCATGGTGCTGACCCAGCCCGTCTGGAGGCCAAAATACATGTTGGAGAAGCAGATGACCAGGCCAACCATGAGCCCGACGCCCACGCCGCGGAACGTGAAGCTTTCGCCCTCGATGCTGCGCTGGGGCGCCCGTGAGGCATGACGGTGGCCGTCGAGTGGTGTTGTTGCTGACCCGGACGGTGTCGCGGCGAGCTGCGATGCCGGTGTTGGTGCCAACGCTGGCTTCAGCAACGGGTCGGTATCCTCCATGGTGAGTGTTGAGGGGTCTGTCCCTTGGGCAAGCAAGCCCGGTCGGCTCACATCAAGAGGAGGGAACAGCGGTTGGCGATTGCATGAATCCGTAACTTGAAATACAGCGGTGATTATAAATTACAATAAGTCGGGGAAGGCGGTCATTCACATCATTCATGAAATGGCGACATGTCGACTTGCAGCAGTTAGTCGCAGCCAGTCACAAGCGGCACTCGGCAGGCATCAAGGGTCGGTCAGCAGCACTTCGAGTTCGGCTTTGACATGGCCGGCAGGCAATCTAGCATGGATGGTGCAAGTACCTGAGTGGCCGTGCACTGTGCAGCCGGTAGCTCAAGCAGCCACCCCGGACAGTGACAGCAGACAGGGCAGTTTATTAGCGGAGACAATGAGTGCAATCGCCAGGCATTATCATCGTCGCCATTCAAGCCTTGGCCGAGTCCATATCCAAATATTGAACAACCAAACCTCTCCCACCCCATATTTCTGCAGAACCGCACAGTCACGAGCTACGCATCGATACACCTTCGACGGCCGACTGCAGTAAATCATCTAGACCTCGGGCACTTGGCGCAGCTGCATTTGGGGAAACGAACAAACTGCGCGACTCTTCTTCCGCCTCGCTTGCTTGGTCGACGAGCCAAGTCAACGCAGGCCTGCGCGACAGCCTACCACGCATAGCCCGACATTCAAGCGACCGACACTCCTCCGACAGCGATATACCCAAACACATCAGATCTTGGTCAGACCATGGATCGGGCCCACCAGAGCAGCGGGCTTGGCCCCCGCCATGACGCGACGTCCAAGGTCCAGAAACCCGAGTCGGCAGCCGATCGGATGGCCGCTCTCAAGGCCCGCGTCGCCGCCGCAGTTGGAAGCGCCAAAGCCAAGGGCGGGCTTAACACGCCTCTTCATCCAGCCCTCGCCGACCTCAACGCACCGGTCCGGCCAAGAGACTCCGCCAGCGGTGCGGCCGGCGGTTGGCGTCCCGGCCAGGATAACGGAAAATTCGCAAAGAAGCAGCCGACAGCCTTGGATGGGTCACGGTCGAATCCCTACCTGGAGCCTGTCCACGGGCCGGCTGGCAAGACGAAGCAGCCCCGAGAGCTCATTTTCAACCCCAAGGGCAAATACATCCAGCAGGCCAACGCCCTGCGGAGACAAGCAGCCCTCGAGGCCCTGAAGAAGAAGATCGCCGAGGATTCGAGGAGGGCAGGCCTCGACGAGGACCGGGACGTCGAGAAGTCATATGCTCTCGACGCGCCACCAGACCTGGAGTGGTGGGACGAGGCCCTCGTCGATGGGAAGGACTACAGCAACATCCCCCAGTCTCTTAAACTAACCACCCCGGACAGCATCATCACACTATACATCCAACACCCAGTCGCCATCGAGCCGCCGCAGGAGAAGCAAGCGCCCGAGATGAAGCCCATGTACCTCACACCCAAGGAGCAACAGAAGCTCCGACGGCAGCGGCGCATGATGGAGCTGAAAGAAAAGCAAGCCAAGATCCGTCTCGGCCTCGAGCCCGCACCGCCGCCCAAGGTCAAGAAGTCCAATTTGATGCGCGTGCTCGGCGAAGAGGCCGTCAAGGACCCCACAGCCGTCGAGGCGCGCGTCAACCGCGAGATCGCGGAGCGCTTCGAGAAGCACATGGCAGCCAACGAGGAGCGCAAGCTGACCAAGGAGCAACGGCACGAGAAGCTGGCAGCGAACCAGCAGAAGGACGTGGCCAAGGGCATCCACATCCTGGTGCTTAAGATCAACAGCCTGGCCAACGGGCAGCACCGGTACAAGATCGGCATCAACGCGACCCAGAACGGCATCAACGGCATCTGCATCATGCACCCCAAGTTCTGCCTAGTCATCGCTGAGGGCGGCGAGCACAGCATCAACCAGTACAAGAAGCTACTGCTGCGCCGCATCGACTGGACCGAGGCCCTGCCCTCGCGCGAGCGCGACGTCGCGCAGGGCACCGCCGTGCGCGAGTGGCTCAAAGGTGAAGACGAGAAGGGCCAGCTCAAGGACCTGTCGGGGAACAAGTGTGTCTTGATCTTTGAGGGCGAGATCAAGGCCCAGTCGTTTAAGAAATGGGGGAGCAAGGTGTGTGAGACGGACCAGGAGGCCAGAGAGTTTCTGGCGCTGAGGAAGATGGATAACTTTTGGACACAGGCCAAGAACACTCCGTCGTGAGACCGGATGGTGGTCTTCTGTTTGGAATGAATGTCTGCATGTGTAGGTTTTCATGGGACGATGAGGGGTCTCTGGTATGTCACGTTTATTATCTTGTATTCCAGGCTCTGGGTAAAACGGTCATGAATATACACCAAGCTCGGTCAATGAATGACCTTGCTGCCCCCTGACACCCCTGAAACCAAAACCACTTCCACCGCAGTAATCAATGCGGCGTGTAAACAAACACCGTGCAAGCGCCCCCCCCTCTTTCTGTACGTCACAAAAACCACGCAAAAAATGGTTGAGCAGCCAAACTCAATTTCATATAATACTATTTATTTCCTTTCTATATCATATACCACCACCCCTAAGCCAAAAACGCCCCTATCGTTTGATTGGGCTCTGCCACCCCAAGATGAAAACAAAACAAAAAACAGCCCAACCCCTAATTCCGATTGACTTAGATATATATCACCTAACCATCGACTTTCCAATCTCACTCTCCCACCCCTTCGCCCTCTCAAACCCATTCGTATACGTCTGATAGTCCATAAACGCCTTATACACCTCCTCCTGCGAGTTGAGCACAAACGGACCATACTGCACCACCTTCTGGTCCAGCGGGGTGCCGGCAATCAGCACAAACCTTGCACTCTTGTCCGCGCCGGCATCCACCTCGGCCAGGACGACCTCCCCGGCGGGTTCAAACACCGCATTATGGTACTGCTCGACCGTCGTCTGGTTTCCCTTGGGTCCAAACAGCGTTGTCCCCTCCAGCGCGTACGCGAACGCGTTCCAGCCCTGCGGGAGGGGTTGTGCGATTTTCCCGCCGGGTTGGATTTCGATGTCGAGGATCCAGACGGGCGTGTAGGCTAGGTCTTTGACGGAGTCGATGCCGTGGCTTTGCCCGCTGATGACCTTGACGGTTACTTTGCCGTCGTCGACTTGTACGCTGGGGACTTCCGCCGCGCGTAAGTCGCGGTAGCGCGGCTCGCATGCTTTAAGCTTCGCGGGGAGATCGACCCACAGCTGCAGCCCGACGTTGGCGCTGCCGTCGGGGTTCTGTGCCGGCATCTCGGCGTGCACGATCCCTCTCCCCGCGGTCATGAATTGCAGATCACCCGGGCCGATGGTGCCTTTGTTACCCGCAAAGTCTTCGTGGTCGACGGCGCCTGAGAGGAGATAGGTTATGGTTTCTTGGCCGCGGTGCGGGTGGTCCGGGAAGCCGGCGCCGGGCTTGATGCTGAAGTGGTCGAGCATCAGGAAGGGCGAGAAGTTTTTGAGTTGGGGGGTTCCGACGGAGCGGCGCACGCGCGCGCCTGCGCCCTCGGCTTGCTCGACGGCGAGGAAGACCTTGCGGATTGCGCGCGGGATCGACATGGCTGTTGCGTGGAGGTGTGTGTTGGGGGGCACGGAGAGTTTGTGGGATTGGAGGTTGTCGTCGGGGGACGGAATCGCTGGTGCGGGATTCGTTGATATGCTGGTGTTGGGGTGGTAGCGATGGAGAAGCACGGAGGATGAAGATGCGACTATCGCGACAATCTTGTCTATAATTGCGATGCCAATGCGCTCTTCTCGGAACAGCAAGACGGAGACGAGCGCGACAATGACGGTCAACAGGAGGAGCTTCTTCATGGAGGACGGTGCACGGCGGGGTAGTTATACGACGACGGATCAAGGCGCATATTTCTCTGAAAACAGAAGATAAAACAAGGGCAAGAAAGAGGCCAGAGGGTATTTACACTAGCAAGGCGGCATGGAATTGTCGTGAATGTTCCTTTTGCCTGTTTACAAGACAATTACACACACAGCTTAACATGGCTGCCCCTCGTCGTTAGAACTGCCGGCCAGGGCAAAATGGTCCCGATCGAGTTAGCGGGAGCTGCTTATGTCAAGGTCTGTCATCGATCTGTAAGGGCGTTGAGCCTCGGGAGATTCGTTGGGTTTTTAGTCAGTTGTCGGTCAGCATCTTTATGTGCATTTGCTGGTCAAGATGCAACTATTGTTTAGATACAAATATTATGCTGTTCTGAGAGAGTTATCATTAAAGGGGGGTTTTGGCTTTAACCCGAAACTGTTCCAAAATGGTGGCGACAATGTGTGGCCGAAAGAGTGGCGCCCTCGAAGCTTATCAAATTTGCTACTGGGTACGGTAGCAGTGGGTAGGTTCCTTCCTGATGATGACGACAAGGCTGATAAGACAATCTGGTGACACCATTGGAGAATCAAACAGGAAAGAAGCTAACTGCAAATGTCGGAGCCCCGCTTATTTAGTTCCTCAGCAAGTGGTCCTTGGAAGAAGTCTAAAACATCGCTCTGGTGCCCCGCTCATTCACCCACCTGACCAGTGGTCCCTCATTCCTTGTCTCTTCTCTCCCTGGCAAAGTCCGTGACGGAGAACGGACGGGCGACCTGGGAAGCAGGAGAGAAGAGACGAGAACCACCAATAAGTCAGCCAACAAAGCACATCATGTGCCCGCCATCTGCTCGTCGGCGTTTGCTGATTCAAGCAACCCACCTGACCACCTGATCAATCTCCATTACTTATCACTGAACCATGACAGTCAATAACTAAACCTCCCTCCAGTCGAACACCAAACATCCGAATATCCCGGTCGGCGTCGTCGGAGAAGACCCAAACGCAACGTCGATCACCATGTGTTTTTTTTTTTTTCCCTTCTCCTTCTTTCTCCAATCCCCAGCCAATGGAATCTGCAGCTGTCGGTGTGATTGGACGAGGACGTGCACTCCAAAGGAGTCCAGAACCTCACAGACTTGGGTCTGGTGATTTCATGATGCAAGCATGCATCATTCATGGCTGAGATGAGTGGGTGACTGACTGGGCGGCAAGTGGGACGGAGCAAGGCTGGCGCCCGGTCCCGTCGTCGTCGACGTCGCTCGCCGACACATCGACAAGCAGAAGACAAGACAGCAAAAGTTGCTGACTGTCAAAGCATCCATCCATTGGCTTTCGGTTGATCGACAATGCTACTATACAACACTACACAACTCTGTCTGCGCACGGAACCACCAGGAAAGCCGGTGATGTGACGAGGGCATCGACACGGGACAGACAGAACCTGCAGAGAAAAAAAGATTGTGACGGATCTCCTGACGCCCGAGCGGGCGCCAATGATCGTGTCTTTCTGTTTCCCATCAGAACTTGGTGATGATAGTGGCCAATGGCTCGTCGTTCGATGGATGCATGGTGTGTTTCTGTCAGGCAGTACGTACGGTCAGTTAGTTAGTCTCGGATGGGACGGGATATGTTTCGCGGTTCGGGATGTTGCACTTTCCTCGCGACAACGACCACAACCCACCAGGAAGAGAAAACGACCTCCGATGATGCCGTCGTCGTCGAGAATCATCACATCATATCACATCACAGGCAGGTTGGGGGGGGGGGGGGGGGAACAGATTATCAATCTGATCAATGAGCAGACAGACACCCGTTTCTTGGTTGTCGTCGCACAACGAAGCTATAAGACCACCAATCCTTCCACCTCCCCCTTTTTCCTTCTGTTTTCCTTATGGTCAAAACCCCATCTCATCACATCCTAGCTTTTGCTATCACTTTTGAATAATAAACCAAGTAACACCGCTTGCAAAGACAAGTTGGTTTTGTTCTCAACCTTGATCCGTTCCTAGAATATTTATCTCGTGAAAGACATTTACTTTAACCTCCTTACTTCCTATCTCTCACACACAACAATGGCGGTCTTTGTCCGGAACGATGCTCTTGACACCAACCCGCCCGAGGGTGACCAATACCTGACGGTCAACGGGTCCGACTGGTTGTTTACCGTCGCGGCCGTCTACGCCCTCTCCTTCGTGAGCCATATCCCCCCCCCCCCCCCTTCCCCCTCACACACATCCCGACTAACACCCCATCCTCCCAAAAAGCTCACCCTCTACGGCCTAACCCATGTCGCCCGCGCCGGCGAGCGCTTCTTCCACTACCTCTTCCTGATCGCCACCTTCACCGGCGCCGTCTCGTACTTCGCCTCTGGCTCGGACCTAGGCTGGTCCCTCGTCGTGCAAGCCAACAACGTAGCCGACTACGGCCTGACCCGCCAGATCTTCTTCACCAAGTACATCAACTGGGTCGTCGCCTTCCCGACCGCCATCATCGCCCTCGGCGTGCTCTCGGGCGTCGCCTGGGCCACCATCGCCTTCAACGTCGCCCTCTCCTGGGCCTGGGTGATCAGCTACCTCGTCGGCGCATACGTGACCACCAACTACAAGTGGGGCTTCTTCGCCGCAGGCACGTTCGCCTACCTCCTCCTCGCCATCGGCACACTCACCGAGGGCCGCCGCGCGGCTATCCGCGTCGGCAGCGCCCCGCATTACACCCTTCTCGCGGGGGCTGTCAACCTCCTCTGGCTGCTCTACCCGATTGCCTACGGCCTGTCGGACGGCGGCAACCGTCTGGGCTTGACCTCGGCGTTTGTGTGGTTCGGCGTGCTGGACGTGCTGCTCATCCCCGGCCTGGCGTTCGCGTTTGTGGCGCTCTCGCGCAGCTGGGATTATAACAAGTTGAATATCGCCTTCACGCAGTACGGACGCGTGCCGACTACCGCGTTCCCTGAGAAGCAGCCTGCGCCGGCGGCTGGGGGTGTTGCTGAGACTACAGTCTAATTCCCCTAGGTTATCAAACCCCCGAGGGAGGAGGACTGAAGGACAAAAAAAAAAAAGGCATAAAAGCTCCAAAAAAAAAAGGGTGGGGGGGGAGGATGACACAGCAAAAAGGGGAAATCCTCGGAAGAGGTGGGGGGGACGTCTTTCGTTTGTTTGGGTTGACGGACGCGAATAATGCATGCGTGGGCTTATTGCTTTTCCAGAGATACCCTGGCTCGTTCGTTCTTTTTTTTTTTTTTTTTTTTTTTGTTAGTCTCGTTGTGGTGTTCGCTCGTTTTTCAAGATACCCCCACCCCGGGAGAGGAGAAAGGAGGAGGAGAAAGGAGAAGGGAGGAGGGAGACGATGTGGTGTTGTTGATCGCCTCAAATCTCGCCTCACATACCTACCTGGTAGTAGTGTGTGTTCGCACGCCTGGCACAGTAACGGTTCGGGTTCGCGGTAATGTCTAATACATGAGATGACGGTGTGATGATGAATTGAAATTAATATCAACACAAATAATACTATGCACGTTCACTGCGCAACAGAGATATGAATAAGTGACAAGAAGAGAAAAGAATATCGTATAACCATCCCCGGGAAGTGACTGGACTTTGGGAAAGAATGGAGTGGCCGTGTTTTACGTGGGCTGGGCTTGTGAAAAGGACCTACCTACCTACCTACCTACACAAAGAGCCGTGCTGGCTCACGTATACATGTATGGTGCGTCTATAGTAGATATGGTAATTCCCATTGAAGCTCGTGTCCAGAATATATATCTATCTTTTAAATAGTGTGTGGCAGGGACGTAGGAGCTTCATGTGCGCGCTTCCATTACACCGCGCACATACACAGGTCTTGGGTCACTGTCGTACGTACGGCTGCAGCCATATATACCCACCAACTCCATCCCTACCTAGTCCGACGACCCTCAGCCCAGAGCCATCATCTCGGCCTCGTCGTCCTCGTCCATATCATAGTCGCTGTCCTCGCCCTGCCGCGCACCATTCCGCTGCACGGCCGCAGCAGCAGCAGCAGCAGCAGCCGCCGTGGTCTCGACGTCCTTGCGGGCCTGGAGCTCCCTGATCTGCTGGTCCGCCATCTTGGCCTGGTGCTCCCCAAGGTCACGCAGGCTCCAGGTGCTAACGCCCTCCTGGTCCTTTGGCTTGAACGGCTGCGCCATGCGCTTAAGGAACCCCCTCGCGGTGCTGACGGCCATGTCGGTGCTGAGGTTGGTGTCGCGGTCCAGCATGGCCTGGTTGATCCACTTGGGCAGCTGGGCGCGCTTCCGCTGGAACCGGCGGTCGGCAAGCACCATGAGGCCGTAGTCGTCCTTGCCGCGGAGGACGCGGCCGAGGCACTGGGCGGCGTGGCGCATGGCGTCGAACGAGAGGAAGTCGTTCTCGCGGATGCGGTACGTCTCGCGGAGGAACTCGAGGCGCGCCTTGAGGATGCGCGACTCGGTGTACTGGAACGGCACGCCGATGCACAGCACCGTGCGCCCGTACTGGTGGTCAAAGTCGATGCCCTCCGACACCTTGCCGCGCGCGACGCACATGAGCACGGCGCCGCGCCCGTTGCAGCACGCCGTGCGGTACGTCTCGAGCGCCAGCGACGTCTCCTGCGCGTCGGGCGTCTCCACCAGGATGAGCTTGTACTTCCACACCTCGTCCAGGATGCCCATGCCCTGCCACATGCTGATGATGGACTCCATGTAGAGGTACGACGGGAAGAAGACCACCATCCCGTCGGGCGTGATGCGCGCAAACTCGGTCAGCAGACTCCCGTAGTTGCGCACCACGCTGGGCTCGTTGCGAACCTGGAAGCTCGTCGAAATCGAAGCCTGGTCACTTCCGCGCGTCACGATCATGGGCTGGAACGACTTCCTCGCCAAGGTCATGCTGTAGGATTCTTGCACGACAGTCGTGAAGCCGAGCATCTTTGGGTACATCTCCAGCGGCGATATCGTTCCAGATGTGATGACGACTGACCGGAACCGGTCAAAGATGGGCTTGATAGCAATGGCCGCATCGAGGCAGGTGAAATGCAACACAGGATTCGGCACCTCGGCCGTGTCCGACTCATAGGGCTCCAGGATCAGGAGGAAGCCCTTCTCGTACGTCGCCACGAGGGTTGCAAATGTAGCAACTTCCTGCAGGGGCTTGTAGTCCTCGATGTTGGTGAGCTCCAGCGTTCTCACCAGGGACGTTAGTCGCTCAGCACAGAACCTGAGTGGCTTCTTCTCGATAAATGTGTACTCCTTGAGATGGGCAAGGAATGATGGCGGGGTTTCCGAGATGACCTGTCGGACTTTCATCCGCGTCTGTTGGCAAGACTGGTCAGCCACAACGACAGCGAGAGGCCAAATAGAGCAAATCGGTTCACGTAGTAGTGTGACGCACCTTCAGATATTCGATAAATCTCCGGAGAAAGGCAACAAAGTGCTCTGCTCTCCTGATGTTTCCAGGAACTGCCTCCTTCAGCAGGTCGTCGGGGAGTGCTATTTAGATGGTTAGCAAGCTGAGCCGCCCACACGCATGCCATCTCGCCATCTCGCCATCTCGCCATCTCGGACAACGTACTGGGATTGGACATGAAGGCATCTTCTTGCCGCGCTTCGTCAGCGCCACGGAGCCCCTCGACGAGCTTTTCATACTCGTCTTGCAGCTTTTTCTGGTCAGAGTCCCGCATCTCGTTGATCCTGCTCTCGAGGTTCTGGGCGCCTCTTGTTGCTCTCCTGAGCGAATCCTCGGTTATGTCTGTGCTGAGCGACTCAATGCACACATTGTCAATATTATGCGCCTCGTCAAACACAATAATCGAGTCATTGGAGAGCTCCCTGGACACGCGCTCGGCGATTTTGGGATCCAGGAGGTAATGGTAAGAGTAGATGATGACGTTGCAGAATTGCATCTGTAACAGACAATCAGTAACTGAACGTGACTGGGCTTGATTAGGAGGCGTACCATCCGCCGAGCTGTGAAGTAAGGACATTGCTTGTGCTGCTCTCCGTATCGTAAGAGGCCGTCCAATGTCCATATCCCATTGGGGATCAAGTTATGGGGCTCAAGAAGGTCGAGATTCTAGTGACAGCACGTCAGCTCGCGTAGACCAAGCAACAAAAGGAGGAGACTACACGCACATCGTGATAGACGCAAACCTCGACGTCCTCGCCCTTCTCCTTCTTCTCCTTGATGAAGCCGGCCGTGAGGCTGCGGCAGCGGGCATCAACAACGCTGCCGCTCTTCTCACGCTTCACCGACGGGTGCAAACACAGGTTTTTGCGACTGGTGAGGCCCAGGCCCCTGAACTCTTCTTCCTTCCCGAGCCTCTCGGCCCGAAACTTCATGAGCGCCTTGAGTTCCACAAGGGCCTTTTCGATTTCGGACATGGTTCCTGTATGTCACAGGTCAGACACACTCCAAGTTACAGCTTGGCCGTGAGCAACAAACGGCCGGGGTAGTATTACTCACGAGAGCAGTAGATGAGCTTCCGGTGGGATGGGTAATACTGCTGGTAGGCAACAATGAGGGCCAGCAGGGTGACCGTCTTCCCCGTGCCCGAGGGCATCTCCAAAACGCAGTGTCCGCCAGCATCGAGAGTCTCTGTAGCAGCGTGTTAGAACTCAGCTGGTACATGGCACATGGGATCAGGTATCAACGGCCATGTCGGGACTCACTTTTCAGGTCTACCATGTATCTGCAGCGCAGCAAACAGCAGCCATGTCAATAATGCGTTTCACGTTCACAAATAGGGGAGGGCAGGTTCGGGACCGACATACGCATATTGCTCTAGAAATGATTATTATGTCCCGTCAGTCAAATTACTACTTCAAAAAAAAAGGGGGGGGGGGGGGGATGGCGGATTGGCGCATAAGGGAGGATCACGTACCTGGATAGATGCGCGGGTAGGGAAAGAGGACGGGCAAATCACTTTTGTTGCCGGGTCAGTCTCAGCCATGCATGCATGGCTGCAAAGGGGGATGGATTTTTGGATATGTGTGATGTGATGATGGAAGGCGGAACACCTGGCTGACGTACTCGATGTTGAACTCCATGATGGGCGATCGTGGCTTTTTTTTCTTCCTTTCTTCCTTTCTGCCTTTCTTTTTCGTTCCCTGCTAATGGGGCTCAGCGATGGATTTCGTCAGGCCTTGGCTCCCGAGTTCAGATGATGCAGATGTGATTGCGGCAGGTGTTGCAGGGCAGTTTTACTGGCATCTGGCTGGGGGGAATAGATTAAAGGAAGGTGGTTGATGGGTGC
The DNA here is from genome assembly GCA_033439705.1 of Cercophora scortea. Taxonomy (NCBI): domain Eukaryota; kingdom Fungi; phylum Ascomycota; class Sordariomycetes; order Sordariales; family Lasiosphaeriaceae; genus Cercophora; species Cercophora scortea. The sequence continues at coordinate 1,532,914 of JAUEPO010000005.1, read as the reverse complement.
AAATTTGATGTCAAGGAAAGAGCGACAGGGCGGACGACGACGATGACGGCGACAATGATGATGGTGTTTCCTCTCCAACCTCAACTCCAAATGCTGCTTCCGATGGCTTCTACTGCATTGATCTGCTTGGCTGTGCTTAACTTCAGGTTTGCTTGCCCTGCTGTTCCCGTCTCTCGCCTTCCTTCCAGGTTGTGGTGTTGAATCACGTGGATGGCTGCTGCCTGCCTGTCACCTAGTTTGGCTCGGGTCGTGATTCACAATCAAAGCCAACCGCGAACTGTGTCAATGCTTAGGTTACCCGGAACCGACCTCAGCCCGCTAGCCCACTTGGAGCTTCCAGTGGGACTGCCACAGCAGCCCCTCTTGCCCTCAAGCCAGAGCCCCGCTTCTCACTGCATTCAGTGTACGCACTCACCTCACCAAAACTCACTCACCTGTCAGAATCAGCTTCAGAATTGGGACGACCCGGATGGCAGGATGACAGCATCATTGAAAACATCCAGGATTATATTCCACTTGCAGCTTGAGGCCATCGCGTATCGACACTCCACGTACACCTGCCGCAGGGTGCCTATCGTGCTGACCTGCGGGATGTGTGTAGCTGCTTCCATGCTTACTTTACCTGGCGGTCCTTTCTAGCCTCCATTCCATCCATTACATCGACGGCCAAGACATCCCGTCCAAAGACATACATACTGTACCTGACCTTAGGTAACCATCGGACAGGCCGTGCAAGGAAACCGATCCAACGGACATACGAGATGTCAACCTCAATCCACTATACTCCCGACGCGACATCTTGGCTCTGCTGATTATTGCAGATCCCTTCCACCATCGTGTTAATCATGATGATGCTGATGATGATGATGATGACAAGCCCGACGGCTGTTGATCACTCCCGTCCTTCCTTTCTGACAACGATAACGAACAAAAAGACGACAAACACGCGCCGTTGCGCTTCTCGCCTCACCTCACCTCGCCTCGCCTCGCCCCGCCCGTCCGCGGCAGAACTCGGCCAGAGCTACACCTCAGACCGAGCGAGCCAGCGAGCGCTGCGCCAGTCAGCAGTCAAAGACAACGACCCACGGTCCCATCACGATTGATTAAAAAATCCACTTTCTACCACTGTGTGCTCTGTGCTGTGTATACGCCCGTCACTCCCGCAACCAAACACCCCCTTGCCAGCCCGCCAGCCCGCCAGCCCGCGCGCCCTTACAGCAGAAGCCCACGTGGGACGTCTCCTGCAGAGCGCCCGCCGAGTCGAACCACCAGACCGGGCGGGTGTGCGTGCGTGCGTGCGTGTGTGCCTTGCCAAGCTTGGAGGTGGAAGTCGGTTAGATAGCTTGATCCGAGTTTTCTTGTTGCGGGGCAGCAGCAGCATTGCGTGAACGCTTCGTATGTGTGCGTGTGCGTGGTGTACGGTCTCTTTCCTCTATCGAGTCAACATCATACAACTCTACCTGGTAGCTAGTCCAGTCAGTCACCCAGCCAATGTACACTTAAAACACGCCGACAAAAGGTACTATCTGGCAGGACCTTTTCATCCCACATCGGGCCGAGATCTCCTATCTACGGGTACACTAAACTCAAACCATACAGGCTTCAGGTACAAACCATCTTCAGCCATCAAGCACGCCACGAAAACAATACCAACGTAGTGATCGTAGATAGGATACACGGCAAACCCAACCATCGGAGCTGTCTCCGATCACACGACACACGCCTCGTAATACAGTACTGTGTAGACAGACAAGGCCAGACAAGCTACACAGTCAGTAGCCATTCACCACCGAGCGCCTCCAGCTCGCAGGCCAGCGTCTCACTCGGCTAAAGTGAGCTCTCACCTCAATCATATCATGGTCAAGAAACGAATGGGAAAAAAGAGAAGGGAAAGACATACAATCCCGTACCCGTAGCCATCCATCCGCGCAAGAAACCCCCCGCCCACCCCCAGGACCCAAAGAAATACACAAAACGGCCCAAAACAAACCAGCCAGCCAGCCAGCCAGCCAGCCAGCCAACCCAGCTAGCCCATCACAAGAGCGCAAAACGACCAGGGGGGTTGGGTGGACGGGAACAATGTGCGAGTGATAATGACCGACCAACCAACCAACCGACTTTTTGATTGTTGTCCATTCTTTCTTTCTTTTTGGCGTACATAGGTTTCTTCTTTTCCTGTCCCTCGTGGTTTTTTTTTTGTTTCATATCGATGCAGTGTATCTCAACGGCGCAGCGTAGCGTAGCGTCGAGGCGGGCGGCGGCGGCGGCGGTGGTGGTGGTGGTGGCATGCATGGAAGCCTTCCAGAACGAAACGAAACTCCAACCCTTCTTCCCCTCCCATCCTACCACAACCACACCCACCCACTTTTTTTTCCCTCGGATTTCTCAAAGCAGGGGTGCGGCAGACCGACCATAGAGAACCCATCAAACCACGGGATGAGATTCCCATGATATGACACAAGCAGTGTGCAGTGCAATGTACACCACCAAAAGTTGACTCCCCCTCCTCTCCCCGAATCCTTCACCGTCCGGGGCGGCCGGCGACTTACTACTACTACCCTATTCTCCCCCATCCTTCCCCCTCCCTTTCCGCATTTCCCCCTGCCCTGCCCTGCCCTGCCCTGCCCTGCCCTAGCTGCCGTGGTTGGTCGATGAAAAAGACCGGCTGGTTAACTTGCCGTGCTTTACTGGCTGGGCTTGTCATCTTCCTCTCGAAATCTCTGGTCAACCAGTCGCGACATATCAGAACCGTCCACCGGTTACCACCTCACTATATTGCATCCCATCCCCTCCCCTCCCCTTGCCTTGCGTAGTCTGCTTGCCTGCCTGCGTGGCCCGCAACACCACACACACACACACACACACAGGTAATACCACCTTGATCTTGATCTTGACCTAGACCTAGACCTAGACCGTGGACGGCTCGCTGGAAAGTGGCATGGCATGGGCAGGGACGGTATGGTATGGGGAGAGAAGGGGAGGAGAAAAAAGGACTCCACAGTCTGTGCCGTTGTGCCTCGCCGATTCAGCCTTGGAGAGAGAGGGGTGTGGTTCCAACGGTGGTGGGTTAACCCGTACTGTATATGATGATCTCCCCCCCAAACCGGGGCATAAAATCGGGGAATGACGCCGGACTAATACCTACGCCGATCACTCCCCCCCAAAAAGAATACACCATGATCTCCCACAGCCTCGAGGCACGGGCGGGAACAAAACTCCCTACCTCCTTGCACTATACGTCCAAGGCTATGATATGATATGATATGATGCTCCTTCTCGCGGGGGGGCCACCACAGTGCGTTTTGGTGTCACGACTGACAGCATATCTGATCCGCTCTCGCCTCAATTCTGACCACCTTCGTACGGTGTAAGAGGTGAAGCGAGACGGATAGACAGACAGCCAAGCAGTCCGGGCTGTCCACTTGAGTCAACAGACAGACAGACAAACAGACAGGCTGGGGTGTCCCGATTCGCAGAGCAGGCAGGGCGCCTTCCTTGCTTCTCCCGCAGACGCTAGAACATCGTAACCGCACCTCTGCCGCGATTCTTGCATGTATGTCCCTGACCCTGCTGGGGGAGAAGGGAAGAAAGCTGATTCGCATGCCTTACCTAGCCTTGTCACCTTGTGTAGCAACCTGGAAGCTTGTCGCTGTTTGTGGAAGTTAGGCCGAGAGCAACACCGCGTCTCGCTGCTTTGGTTCTTCACAGCCGCACGGTGGTCCAACCGTCGTAAGCCCGCCGACCACATGGGTGGTGTATTATCGAGATGACAGCATTATGCGGGGACAACGATAGGGTGGTGGGGGATCAACGCTGTCCGGGTTGCCCTCGCACGCACGGCCTTGCGTGTGCTACGCAACAATGCGAACCAGAATATGAGATAGGAGGTATGTGGTTGGCTGAGTTAGATAGGGCAGTGTAGGCAATTCGTCTTTCCTCCTTCTCCTCGAGGGCGGCAGCTGAGGTCCTGGAGAGCGATACTGGCAGCTGTGAAAGGATGTGTTATCCACTGTTGATTCATCAGCTGGCAGTAAGATAATACCGTATTCTCTTGGGGTTTCTGCACAGCTGATTCGTGCTTTATCCTCCCCCCCCTTCCGTCCTCTGCTAATTCAGAAGGTAAGGGAAAAGCAAAAAAAAGAAAAGAGAAAATGTATCCGACGGATTACTCCCTTCTTCCCCTGCCTGTTCCTGTCCAATCACAGCGGCGGGCACCCGCACACCCAGCCAACCGAATCTCACTCGCCACGTGAAAAGATCGGGGAAACGGGGTTTCACTACCGGCCGCCGAACCGACCGATGTGTGTGCTGCTGACCGACCAGGAAGGCAGCTCAACCCGTCCGGCTTCTTCGCCAACCAGCTGTGTTATGTCCTGGCTCCTGTGAATAACTCGTTAGCGGTTTCATCTACTGCCACCTATTATCAGGCTCGATGATGTTCAGTGTGTTGCTATTCGGCGCATTTCCCCCCCTTTGCCTTGTCTCTTGGTCGCATGTTTTGTAACGTGTTGGGGGTGTTGGCTGAGCTTCTTTCGTTTACGATTGATTGTCGCTTGTCCCCTTTTCAACTCCACTCCCTGCGCAAAAATAGCCAAGACAGGCAGAGAGGGAGACAGAGAGGGAGGGAGAGTGAGGGGGAGAGAGTCCAGCTCCAGTGCTGCCGGTCCTCCAGCAGCTGCTGTGATGCTATCTGGGGGCCGACTTTCATGCTTCATCCGTGTGGGCTGCTATCACCGGAAACGCAGGTGAGGGTGGTGGTGCATTGCTTGGCACCTTGATGCACAGTAAGACCTACCGACACCACGCTAAGCTGGTTTCTGATAAGATGTGTCTCCCTGGTTGAGTCGAGTACGTAGTAGCAGCGGCAAGTAGTGTACCACTCGAGGTTAGCCTTATAAAGAATGGTGCGGGTGGTGGTAATGCTTCTGGTGTGGGTGGTAATACTGTTTGAATACAGCTCCCAGGGCAATGCTCAAAGACCCAGGTGGTGAAAGCACAAGAGCGGGTCAGAATTGACCGTGTATAGATGCGTAGCAGTAGCAGCATCTACCCGGCCTGGGGGCGTGTTCGCTTGGAAGTAGTAAGTGCCCTGTTGAAAAAGCTCTTGGTCAATCAGCATGCGCCCCGATCGGGTAACAACAACTCTGCAGCCGTTCGTGACACGCGACTCTTTGGGAATAGATGGTCAGCCCTGAAGGGAAGCGGGAGAAGGGGAGGGGGTGGGGTGTATGGATAGAGACTACGGGCTCAAGTCAGTTGGTTTCAGCCCATTGTTGGATGTACCGTAGGTGTACTCAGCCTTCTCGAGTCGTCGCACTGCAGAATAGGCGACGCTAGACGCCGCCCAATCATGTGAAGAGGGATATTTTGGGCTTGATCGACCGCCACATCTCTGATCTTGGACATGCTGCCTGGTGTGCTGTCTCACACTCAGCTGCCGGCCGGCCTATTTGGGGTTTGTTGCTGATGAGGAAAGCTCGTAGGACCCGTGTAGGACGTTCAGACTAGACCACCGGAAGGAGTTGCCAAGACATTCCGGTGCGAAGGATATGAGAGGAGATATCGGCGGAATGCAGCAAAGTGTTTCAAGGGCCCCAGCTCAAAATCATCAAGTCAGAATTAAAGAGCCCTTCGGAGTGAAGGGACTGGCCGGACAGATCAAGCGTCAGCCATCTGTGATGATACTGTAATTGCGATAGAGGGCCGGTTCCATCCACTCGGGCTCAGACTGAATTGCCGTGTTTCCCCTCAGGCTCGGCTGGCTCGAAAGGCGAGCGGTGAAAGGTGAACCTGTGGGACTGGATTGGGTCGAGGGCATGGCGTACAATCCTACTGTGTGGGAAGAATGCTATCGCCGGCTTGTTAGTTGCCATCTGACTGGGCCTGCCGGGCAGGCAACTGCGTCCTGTCTGCACGAGGGGGAAGGGCCTCATGGCCCCCATCCCCATCCCCATCCGTAATCTGTATGGCGTTCTTCGCACTGCATATCTGGGGGCTTCAACAGAGCGTGCTGTGTATGGCTTTGATTGGGATTAAGCGCGGGAAGCAGGGGCCAGGAGGCATGGAACTTTTTCGACCTTCCATGCCGGCTTCCATGACCAGCCACTTGGTCTGCCGCGACCTGGAGATAGAGGAGGATTTAAGGTGCTGAGGCGCAGTGCGGCACACAAAGAGAGATTAGATAGTTGATCCGTGATCTGCACAGCCTAGGGACCTGCGAGGAATGCAATGTATCGAGCAGGGTCACCGTGGTCTTGGTAGGGACTTATGAAGGGCACCACAAGACAGAATGCGTCAAGTGGAGATGGAGATGGGAGTGGGAGAAGCTGCGCAGCTCAGAGCTGATGACAGGACAAGTCACAAGACATCTGGACCACTTCTGCCGAGTGTCGGGGAAAAAAAGAAAAGACCGATGTCTGGTGGGGCGTCACTCCCAATGTGCAAGTTAGATACTTGCAAGACGATAGCAAAGGCGAACCAAGTCTTTTCTGAGCTTGGGTACCTAATGATCTTGTTCAGATTCCAGGAGCCGAAGTCAGGCTAGCCGCCCCAGGCCGTCTTAGGCCCCGTGCGGAAGCAGGCGCTGCTGATTGCACCGTGCCAAGCTGACAGAGACTGTCCGTCGCCGAGTCGGGGATTCGGGGTTTCTGGAGCAAGTTCGCTCCCGTGGGGCTCGCGTGGCCGACGGGATCAGCCGTGCCCGAAAGCCTTCGACAATCTGAGATGGCTTTGACAACTCTCCCCGGGAGCTTCAGGGGGCGTGAATCCTTGACGGCTTGGCGGGTTAGCGGCGTCGCTTGGGCCAAGTCTAATCCCAGCCGGTCAGCATCGGACGCCATCGGACGGGTGCCGCTTTGTCGCTTTCAATGCAGAAGTTGACAAAACATTTCATGGTCTTGTCGAACTAGATCCTTTTGATGATGTCTTTCTGCGTTGAGATAGAAATTCGCCGTTCTCCAAAGAAAGCCATCACGCTTGGTTGACTGAACTCAGGTCGGAAAAATTCCCGGGCTCAAATTGTCGGGCTCGGTGGGTTGAGCTGCAGATGTTTCAAGACGGCGTGTTTTATGCATGAGCGTTGTTCATTTCTGGGGTTGACGTGACCAGGACAGGGTTTGCGCTTGGGGACCTTTCCAGGTTCCCTTTGGTGCAAAACGGCTGCCCTTGGCGGTGGTGCAACCTGCCTGTAGGAGCGCAAACGCGGGCCAAGGGCTGCACCTTGAAAGTCTGTACACAGTAATCCGTAATCCCTAACCTGCGGGCGTGGAGGGGTGGATGCGGCGGGTGATCATGTTTCAACTGCGAAAGATTCCAGTTCTTGACCACCGTCGAGCCACTGTTCTGCGTGGTGATGATCGTCGCCAATTCCAGAAATGGAGCTGCAGATGGTCCTGACCCTAACGGGGATCCTTCCGTGTCGCCGGTTGATGCCGTCGGGGCAGCCGTGGGAAAACAAATTAGAGAGATTCATCGGAAAGGGCATGATTGGAACCAAGAAACGCGCTCTCGCAAGCTGGAGACAAGTGACGGGGCGGGGAGTTGGTGCAGCGTCGCATCAGCTTCGTGGAATTTAGACACTCGGTGGTTTTTTGATGGGGGATGTGAAGCTGAGACAAGGTCCCGTCACGTCAAGCCCTGCACGAAGCAATCAATCACTTCTTCTCATCAGAAAAAAAGGCTTGGGACCGAACATCTCGTTCGACTCCTGGACCCCACGGCTTTGGCAGCTGGTCGGCCTGAAGCAGGTAACATGAATGGCGTGGAGTCGGATGCCCCAAATGGGACAGATGGATGAAACTGCGTCCAAAAGTTGTGGAGGGAGGTGAGGTGGAACTCGTGGGGAGAGCCACCTACGATGACGGGGCCCTAACACTGCAGGGCATCAAGCGCCAACAACAGTGGCGGCTGCTAGACTGCTGCAAGGTGCGAGTCCCAACCCGGAAGGCATAGGTGGACTGCAATTGCAGTGGAATGGAAGGTACGAGCGACCATCGACTCTGCCGTTGTCAACGAAGTTTGCCAGCCAGTGGATCCATCCAATACAGTGCAGGTAGTGTATGTCTCGTCTTTTCAGTCCGAGTCACCAAATGGGAAGCTTGCGATCCTCTCGACTCTCCGAAAGGGCGCTGAGGTACCGGTACCTTGGATCTCTTGACGACAGACGGCAACTATCGTCGTCTTTTTTGTATCTTGTTCTCTCCGTGGCGTTCACACCAGGACAATCCTCTTCCATGTTGTCCTGCTGTCCTTCAGGGCCGGCTACTGTATACGACATCGGTCTCCACCAGGCACCGACATAACTTTTGATGCACTCGCTGCCTGGGGTTGGCTTTCATATTAACATCCGACGTCAGTTGCTGCATGGCGGACGGCAGCACATGGCAGTGCAGTTTCCCGAGATAGCCCAGACTGAGCTGCTGCAACGCTAAGTTGTTGCCTAGAATGGAGTCCCTGGCGACCGGACTCTAAGTTGAGGGTTGAGCACGACACAAAGTTACACAGCAGCAGCTGGATGCATCACACCACCCCATTTGCATTGCATTTCGGTCGACCTATCTGTCTCGCCCGGTAACCCATTAAGTGCAGGTATCGGGGTCGTCAACGACACGGGCGGCACTGGAATCGATCTTTTCGGCAGCCAAATCTATCAGCACCATCCAGTCGACACGAGATCAGATGGGTCGAGCCTAGCCAAGCCAGCAGTTGGGGAGAGCCAGGAACAGGAACAAGAACAGGAACAGGGACGGGAACGGGGAACAGGAACAGAGGCAAGTGCGGTGATAGCGCATCTGCAGGGCATTTTGGCCATCTCACTGTTCTTGAGTTGGTGAGATGCCCGCCGCGATGGCGCATCACCCTCTCCCAGACAAGATACCCCAGGCCAGCAGTTTGCAGAGGCGGGCTAATCGTGTAGTTACATGGCGGAGCCCGGGAGAGACCTTCTCGAAGACCCAGACTTGATACAAGTCAGGTTCCCAGGCTGAGATACACGCGCAGACGCTGGCCTAGGTACTGTGGATAGAGTCGTCTTGCAGCTGAGTGGCTCTTTGGTAGGAGCTCTGGGTGGTATCGTGGGAGCTAGTCTAGTGGGCTTGGGCATCTTTCCAGCGTCCAAGTGTGCACAGTCAGCCAGATGCATTCCGTGGTGCTGTGGTTACCTGGTTACCTGAGGTACCTGACCTGAGGTGAGGTACCAACCCAAGCTCTTGGAATCTCTCGCAGCAGGGCATGTTCAAGCAGGTCAGATGGCAGCTGGCTGCATCAGTCGGCGCATTGGCGAATCATGGCTGCCCCCCCTGCGGCCGTGGTAGCTCCCAGCTCCCAGATCTCCCTCTGCGCCTTCCTTCCCCTTCCTTCCAGCCCAGATTTTAGGTTTCCCCGGCAAGCCCACCCACCGGCTGCAAGTGGACGCCTCAATCTCAATCAGGGTCGTTCCCCGCCTGAGATACCGGGCCTACCTGATCTTGGCTGTTCCCCGTTTCTAGGTTCCAGGTTTGTTTCCCGTTGCATAGATCGCTTCAATCTTCAACGTCCGCCATCGTCCCCAGCCAGCACCGTGACTTCACATCGCCAAACAAAGTCCTAGTCCTCAGCAAACACGATACGATTTGCATGCGCCGTCTCCGCACCTGGATCCAGTTCGAAAGCACCGCAGACCCACCAACGAGCAGGCTTTCCTGGCAGGACCACGCTGTTTTGTCGCGACATTGTTGGGGGCCGAAAGAGAACTTGGCCGACAGGGTTTGACGACCTCGCATGTTGGCGCCGCCACGTTTGCGGGACAGGTACCTCGACATGTCTCTCTATCTTGCACTCGGGACACCACAGCTTCCGCGGTCCCGTCCCTTCTCCAGCGAAGTACATAGTAGTGCCAGGTAAGGTCGGTGTCGGTGTCGGCCACGGCAGCTCAGGTTGATAGTCGCTGCTTGCTCCCCTTTCACCATTCAGGTACCTGCCTATGTACCCGACCTTAACTTACCTTAGCTACAGGTACATTCCCAAGTCCATCCGTGGAGATGACGAGTCCCCTTCCGTCCTTCCCCTCAAAGGTTCCTTGCAGTGAGGTTCTGACCAGAGTCGCATTATGTGAACAAGTCGCAGCGAGCAGAACGAACGGTTCATGGGCCCTGGCAGATGTGTCCCGTCGCATTCGTCGCATTTTGCATTTTGCACCTGGCACCAGGCGTGCCTGGCGAACCGTCCAGTAAGGCGCTTGCCCGACACCTGAACAGGCGCAGGCGCTCGCCTCCCCCACATCATGCGACGGTTTGCGACCCGCCCGTTGACAGCTTCCGTCAGGGTAAGTAGTGTACCTTGCCCGAATTTCCTGACATGAAGGTACATGTTGTTCCTCTGGCAATTCCTAACAGTAAAGTCTAGATATCTCCAGCTCGTTGCTCGAGGACTGCTCGGGTGCCGGATTGCACCAAAGATAGATTCAGGGCATCGCGTAGTGCCGTATCACCTGCTCGTCATAACCCGTAACGATCCCATCCTTCCATCGAATCGTGGCTTGGGCATTTTGTCTCGACACCAGCGCCAGTGCCCGTGCCAGGAGTTGCTGCTTGCAGGTGTGCTCGGCGCGGGTTCCCGCTTCCCTGCCCCGGTCGCCGAAATGGGCCCATGGTCCCCCTCTAAGCCCATTGTTGCTGCAGACCTCACTTGATCCTGGAACCTTGCACGCTCGCACACCAACAGCCCGAGCCTGGCGGGGTGCGAACCAGCTTCCTGTGAGTGTGACTGGCTGCGAGCCCACTGGGAGAGGGTACTATGGCCCCACACCAACTGTAAATGGACTCCAACAGCACCCGCAGTCCTGCACAGCACCACTGAGGCGAGTACGGGAACGTCGAGTGCTGTCTGAATATCCACCGACCCTCATCCCATGTATCCCGTACCGTACCCTATCCCCCCCTGCTCGCTGCCCTCTACTTTTAGACATGTCATGCACCTTTGATACGTGCAGTCCCCAACTTAGTACCTCACGTCTATTTTCCCAGTCATGTACCCTATTCTTTTCCGAGCTGGATCTTCTGGGACACTGCATTGGCACCCACCCCCTTCCCCTTGAGTATCCTGGGTCCTTCAACTCCCCCCTCCAAAAGTACCAACATCCCTCCTTGGTTCCAGCTTGCTAACCGCCTCGGGGCCTCTACCTGTCCATCCACAGGATCCTTCCCCATCAGGGTGGTGCCAGTCAGCCTCGCTGCTGGTCTGCACAGTACAGACAGACGGTAATCATGGACTTGGCAGCTCACAGCGGGACTTGCGCACCCAAGTCTTACCATGCAGCCACTGCTGATCCACACGTCGCTGTGTTCTTTATCGTGTGCTGCTCTACACCCACCCCCCTCCCTGCCCCCCCCGCCCCCTTTGGCCTTCCACTACCTCTACCCCGTCAAATGTTCTTACACGGTATTCCCAAGATGCACATCTTCTGGCCCCCAGCTTTCATAACGAACGCGTTCGGTATACCCAGCGCTTACTCCATTATTAGCCAGGCAGAAACCCAGTTCATTTACAAATGTATAAGAGACCCTGGGTAGTCTGCCTTGTCGAAACACTCCCACTGTGTGCTTCCACAGCCCTGCCTCAAGTTTATGAACCGATCTGTCAACGTCTACGAGGATCTTGCCGTGTTCCCTTGGCCAATTCGTGCTTCCCATGCTATCAGCTGCTTGCCTGCTCTTGATCGGTCAACAGAACCAAGACCTGGCCGCCACACTTATATCTGGCCTGCCTCCCCCCATCCTGTCTCAATAGGGAGCCTCGACGCGTTTGAAATACCAATCGGACCCCAACAAGCGTCTTACTCGGCACAGTTCCCCGGACCTCGCTCTCCATCACCAACACCTACTTGTATCGTCATCTTGTCATCTTGCCTCCAGCTCATAAATACACGAACCACTCCACACCGCAGCCATGGACCACCTCACACCACCGTCTCTCACCAGGTCGCCATCTACTCCCTCCCATACCTATTGCCCTTCAGAGAGATCTTCGCTGGATTACCCGTCTCCTAGCCTCGTCGAACAGCAGTATAAGCTGTCCTCGGTATACGACACGTCCTGCTCTGTGAACTCTCCTATGGACCCGGACAACTCTCTGCCCCCGCTTGACTCGATGGGCCCCTCCGACTGGAATAGCACGACTGTCCTCCACCCTACCTCGTCCGCCTCCGGCATGCCCAACATTCTCTCGGGCGAGTACGAACCGTTTGGACATTACCACTATAGCCACGACGTCTACCACACCCACAATGGCCACGCACATTCCATTTCCACCTCGACTCCGCCGCCAAGCGGTTCGGCATCCAGGTCTCCAATCCCGTCTTCCGCGAGGACTCCTCTGTCGTACACTCCCAACACCTCAGTTCCCAGCTCCATGACACCACGCGTCAAGATGGAGACGGCATCGGAATACGCGCAGAGCATGGAAGTCTCACACTACCCCTCTCCGCGATCCGTGCATGGATCGTATACCTCGGACGGCGGCGCTTACACAAACACCTCTGGGGGCTACCTCTCGGACAACAGCTCGTCGGGATGGCACAAGTCTGACTACCAGCCCGTTGAGCCCGACCAGTTCTATCCCGGCACCGGTGCCGCTTTTCTACAAGACGGAAGGAGACCGTACCGGGTGGCCCGGCCACGGCGGGCCCCGCGCCGTCTCACGACCAGGGAGGAGGCCAACTTCCAGTGTGAAGTCAAGGGATGTGGCAAGCTGTTCAGCCGGAGCTACAACTTCAAGGCGCACATGGAAACCCATGACGAAAAGCGCGAATACCCCTTCCCGTGCACGGTCAACGACTGCAACAAGAAGTTCGTGCGCAAGACGGACCTCCAGCGACACCACCAGAGCGTGCACATGAAGGAGCGGAACCACAAGTGCGACTACTGCAGTCGCCTATTCGCGCGCAAAGACACTTTGAGGAGGTACGCTTCAGCTCCCTGTGCCCCCCCTAACCAACCACCCTTTCTATGCTTCTTGAAACTAACATGGAGTGATCTAGGCACATGGAAGACGGCTGTTCGAAGAGATTCGATATTGGGACACTGGATCTTCGAGCCGACTATGATAGCCTCAACCCCAGCGCGCGCCCCATGGCAGGGCCAATGGGCCACTTGATGTCCCAAACAGGCGGCCTACCGCCAATGGCCATTCCACCTCTCACCAGCAACAACCTCCTTACCTCGATGCCGTCATCGATGCGGAGCAGGGATCTGCTTGCCGGCAGCGACCACGGCTGGGGCAGGTGATGACGGGCGAACTGCCAATGGATGTGCAAATTTCAACTATTAGATGCGCCGAGTACAAGAACCGGAGAAGCCGCAATCGGAGGCGCGCGAAACACTTTTTTTTTTTTTTTTTCCCGAGCAGTTCTTTGGCGGAACAGATTCTCTGAAATGTTGTGATTTCAGGCCGCTGTGCGTGTACGACTAATGTATTCAAGATGATAAACTTGGGATTTGGGGGATATTTTGGCTTTTGGTTTTTTTTTTTAACTAGAAAGCACGGGGACTGGGTGGGACATGGATATACAATGCTGGCTAGCTTTTGGTGGCGATGGGGGCGGCACTTTCTTCTTCATCCTCTTCTTCCTTGTTCCTCTCCCTTTTTTTTGTGTTCTGCTTCTTACTTTGTTCTTGTCGGTTTTTTCTATTTTCCTTGAGTACCTATCTATCTCTCTTCAGACTCATTTTCGGGACGGAGAGGGGGGCGGCCGCAAACCTTGCTGTCATCATCGTACTAGCGAGCGAGTATGGGGAACATTGGAAAGTTGCCGTCGGGTGGCAACATGATCTACATACCATAGCAAAAAATTACAACAAACAAAAAACTTGTGTGTACTGTATGCGCAAAACCTCATCTGGTCGTCGTTTGCTCTTCTTCAAGGCTGCTGCAAATAATGGATGTTTCTTAGCCTCAGGGCGGGGATTTACTTTGGCATAGCTACCTGGTAATGTACCTTGGGTTTTTGTTTGGTACACAGCCAGATACAATTACCCGTTGTTGTTGTTGATCTCTCTCAGGGGGGGGGAACCCGCTTTGTGCCACAGCCTCTCTCTCTCTCTCTATCCAGGTTCGACCGGGCACGTCGATATTGACTCTCCAAAAACGCCGTTTGGGGGGCACGAACGGGAGCTCCGCATTCCTTTCCCCTCCCTCTCCCCTTGCCCCCTTCCGCCGCGATGGGGGAAAGCCGCCGCGCCGCGCCGCCGCGCCCCACGGTCCCGAACCGATGACACTAATTATTACTACTACTACTACTACTGTACGTATAGGACGTCTGCCTATATAGCATACTATAGTAACTTTAATTCCTTCCATACCTAGGTAGCACAAAAATTCCATGTGTCTTTCCTTCTCTCGTCCCGGGCCCTTTGTAGGTACATAGTAGGTGTCTTGCCTTTTTCCCCGCAGTAGTGGTTGGATTCATACTCGGGGGACGGATAGCTACATGGAATATATTGCAAGTGCATGCATGCATGCGTGTGTGCGTGTGTGTGTGCAGGGCGTACGGCGGGTTTGGTTTGTGTAATTAGGTATGTAGTAGGTAGTAGGTAGTAGGGCCTTGCAAGGCGAAGCGCGGGGCATTACATTTTCCAAATGGAAGGCGTTGTCCATGCCCTACCTATGACGGTAATAAGGCATTGTATTGTATCACCTGCGGTGCCTGGGCGGCTGAGCAGAGCACCGGGCAACCTTTACTTCATTCAGTACACCTACATACCTACCTAGGTAGTAATACGGGATACGTCCACAAAGATCTGAGTAAGGACGGGATGCAGCGGAGGGGCTGTCGTGTTGTCTCGAATTGGAATGTTGTGTTGCCTGATAAGCCTCGCTCGCGCAGTCAGTGTCTTTTTTCTTTTCTTTTCTTTTTTTTTTTTCGGTTTCTGTTTCTGGTTTGAGATGGATGTTGTGTCGATCGTTTTGTGTTGAAGACGGAAACCTTCAACTCGAACCCTTTGATACGTACGGTACTGCTTATAATACCTAGGTACATGGCCTCGCATCGGAATGCGAAAACAGCGGGTCCTGGAGATAGCGCGCAAGTTCCAGGTTGGGGGAAAAGAAGACTGCACAGTACCAGGTACCTGACCTTTCACACACTCTCTCTCTCCAGCTGCAACTGGCTTTTCGCCCTATCACCTCAGGTCAGCCCAGAATTCATGTTGGAAAGTCGTCGTTATGGCGCTGGCCACTCGCAAAGCAACCGGCATCTGGTAATCTGTAGCTAACCCGGGGGGGCTAGGAACGGTCCGCTGACTGAGCTGACAGACGGGAACTATGAAGTGATTGGTTCCCCTGCGTTGCTGTATCTTTCAGTTCCTCAACGACGGGTCCAGGCCGCCCTCCTCCTGCTTCTACTCGTCTCTCAAGCTTTTCCTCTCTCGTTCTTCTCGCGTCTCGCAACAATGTCGTGTCAGACCAACAACCCGCTCATCAATTGAATGAGGTTCGATGATGGGGTGTGTGTGTGTGTGTGTGTGTGTGTGTGTGTGTGTGTGTGTGGTGGGGCGGGCGGGGGCCAATTCCATATCGCGGAAAGTGACCTACCAAAAGCCTTGGGGGTGTGGGCGGATTGAATACAGAAATCTTTTGCTAGCGACACACCACGTTCAACGACCAATCATAGGGAGGTCTTTGTGTAAATGGTCGCGTACTTTTCTCGGTGCCTGTATCGTAAACCCGCAACCATGAGGAGAGCCAAGCATGGAAACCTAAGGTACCTGTACCTGAGACCTGAGACCTGAAGCTAAGACACGCCGACGCAAGTGGCTGACAAAGGTTCGGTATCGGGTTCTGATCTTCTGCAGTCTGATATCGCACTGCATGATTAGGAAAAAGAAAAGAAAAGAAAAAAAAAGCAAAAAAAAAAGCACGTCGACTTGAAGTACGAGAGACCGAGTGGTGAAGTTTTGTTGGAGTCAGCATGCATCCCGTCGTCTCCCGCGTAACTGGATGGAGCGAGCGAACGGGACGGGATACGGGTAAGAATACCTGATGGAAGGCACGAAGAGACGATACAGGTGGTACTGTAGGTACCTCACGTTTTACCTGACCTCACATCACACATACCAGGTACCCTTTCTTCGTGACGCAGTGCACCACCGCATGCAAAGGCCCGTGGGGAAGGGTTCGGTCCGTTAAAGTGAGTCGACGACTGGCAGCTGCAGATTAATTTATTCAAGGCTGAACTTGCACTTTCCTGGAGGAGGACCTGGGAGGACAGAACGGGTCAGACGATGGAAATCTTTGGGGGTTTCGCAGGCCGTCGTCGCACAAAATCTCCTGTTCCAATGCCAGGAGTGCAATATTCATTTCTCTCTTGGGTGTGTCGTTTGGCCCCTCGCTCCCGCTCGTTCGTCCTATGACTCCCTGGCTTGGCACACTTGCGAATTAGCACCATGGAACTGCTGCAAGTGCGACTGCAACGGCTGCGGCTGCGGCTGCGGCTTCTTCCATCCCCATTGCACAGGGCACCCAAGCACGTCCTTGAGCAGGTCCTTGCCTTGCCTTGCCTTGCCTTGCCTTGGGGGTCCCCACGGCACCTTGCAAGGTCGCGCGATGGATCACTCGGCAGATATTGGAGCTAGCGGCCAGCGGACAGCGGCAGCTAAGAATTAGGTGGTCTCGCATCGTTTTTTTTTTAGCCTTTCTCGCACATCGCGCGCGGCCCCATCATTCAAGCACATCATCCCCATGTCCATGTCCCATGTCCCTGTGGTGTGGTGTGGTGCACGTCCATTCATTCATCCTTCCATCCACCCCCATCGAGCAGAGAGAGATTTCAAGACGACCTTGAGCAAAAGCCAATTGCGACGGCAGCGACAGAAAAACCAAGACAAAGCATGTCGCTAGTCATCGAGCTGGCGCACCGCGCATCCAATCACGAAGCCCTGCAGTACTCTCTCCGCATCGCGGGGTGGCACGCCGCCATCTCGGTCAACATTGGATTGGCCCTTTGTCACGAATGTCGCAAAGTCCCTGACAAGGACCGTGCAGGGGGGGGGGGAGGGGGCTTTTTCTTAACCGGATAAGGCCCAGGCGAGTGGATGGAAGTGGAAGGTGTCCCGTCTGCGAGGGCTGCCAAGGTCTTACTTACCCTGGGATCGGGCAGACGAGAGCAACGCAGACGCTCAAACAGGTAAAACCCGACCAAGGCCGGCCGGCGGGAGAGAAAGCCGCCCGTCTCTACTGTGTACCATGTTGCTTCCTCTGTGGGCTCCTCGCAGCACTAGTTGTCGTCTGTTTTCTTTCTTGTTTTACGTGCGTACGTAAGGTCAGAAGAACAGGACTACTAGGACTTGGACTGGGACAGCGACAGTGACAGTGACCATGGCTGCGGAATCGGACGGACTGGAGGAGATAGGGTTCTGACTTGTCGCCGCGACCCCGAGTCCCGACTGCTGAGATTCGGGTGCTGGAAGTTACCTGTAGTTGCTGCTGGATGACCCGGCATATCCTGACGGTCGGTGTCCTCGATGTTGGAATCTGACAGACAAGACCCTTCATTCCAAGCAGTCGACGAATCGGCCGCGGCCATCCAGCAACCGGCTTGGTCAGCTGCAACACACCCAGGCCCCGAGAAAAGCGAGTCAGAGTTCTGGCTGCTACCTTGGCCACCTACCGACCAACCCACCCGGCCGACGAGCAACACATGGCAAACGCAGCCTTACGAGGTTTTTGACGCTGTTGCCCCGCCCGTGATATCCGTCGCCTGGTTCGTGAGTTGGTTGGCTGGCTGGGCCGGCCGTCCTATCCCCCTCCCATCTCGAACGCAATCCCGTCCTGCGGCCGTCCATTGGCCACGGCAGGTAACCCCGTACGACATGCACAGTAATACAAGGTCCCAGTTTGCTGAGGCAAGGCCTCGGTCGGATTCAGGGTCGGAGTTCGAGGGGGTATCGGCATCATCCAAGAAGCGACGGACGCCATTCCCTGGAAAGGATGAGCGAGCAATTACCCATCATTTAACTCCATGGATACCCGATAACCACGCTGCTTGCTTGGCATCTGCTATTTGGCATACTGTGTAGACAGGCCACCCCTCGCATCCTTCCCAGCGCGCGCGCAATAGCGTTTGTCAGTCCGTCATAGGCCGCGTATGCTGCACACCCGGGGGAGAGCAGAATCTGCCCTTCCATCCTACACGTACGGCCCCCAAAACTCGCACGACCAAAGTCCAAAGGCCCACAACCTACAGTGTACATTGGCCCAGTGCTAAATCTGTGTGGGCGAAGTAGGCAAATCGCGGGTGTTGCTCACCTGCATGATATTGAGAGATAAATCATCATCAGCAGCAGCAGCAGCAGCAGCAGCAGCAGCATCATCATCAACGACATCAGCAACAACCCCACCACCTCCTCGCTGCCAAGTGTTGATCGCATGCTTTTTCAGGCACTCGGGTGTCGGATTACCGTTCCCTGGCGCCTAGCTCGCACGTCACTCTGGCTGTCATAGGCCAAACCACCTGCCGGGCTGACTTGGTGTCGAGAGGAGCCATGGCCGGCGATTGGTCTAGAGAGCCGCCTGGCGCTGAAGGGGGGTGACACGGCATATGGGAGAGACATCGGGCCCTTTCCAAGGGACCAGCTCAACGGGTTCTACTGTGTACGTATTACTACACTATCTTGTGCAGCAGACATATCGGGATCATGGCTGAGCTCACTTGGCAGTCATCTATCGACCGTCCTCGTGGTAAAGGGCCGGGGGCACAATAATGATTGGCTACTCACTTGACTCGACAACGCAACGTGAGGAATATACGATCCGCCTCTCTTCCTTCCTTCCGTGTCCTTGTTACCGGCGATTGCGGATTACGAGCCACGATATTTCCGGCCATTATGGTATGGCTAACCCCAAGCCAAGAAGCACCGGCGTACGTAGTACAGCTACCACGTTGGGGTGGCGATGAGATACTGTAGCCTCCACTTACATGGTATAGATCGACCAAGTCGCGATTGCGTTCGATTTCCCCGCTACCTGCCAGTGCCTGCCCACCCAGCTGCTGCGTGTTGATCAAGCCAGGGCGGCTTCCTGATGCGACGCTGGGGTTGCGAAAGGATCGCTCGCCCGCCCACGCGCGGTTGGTTTGTTGTTTGCTTAGCCTTCTTTCTCACTCACCAACCACAACTACGTGTACTACAACGACGACGACCATGTTGGTGTATATGCTACCTAAATTCTTTCTGCCGACGCTAGGTATTCAATGCTATGTATGCAACGATGCACCGTGATCCTCTCAACCAACTTGCATAGCTATTTATTTATTCACTAGCTCGAGGCCTCTCTCTATCGCTTTCATCATTGGGGGCCGTCCGGGGCGATATGCATGGACCTTGTGTGAGCAGTATGTAACACAGTAGGTACAGGTAGTAATACTGCGCTTTCTTCCGTCCAGATACTACAGCACAATGGGCAAAGTGTCCAATCACGACGGGATCCACGAAACCACGATGGGGATCCCATCTTTTTTTTTTTTTTTTTTTTTTTTTTTTTTTTTTTTTTTTCGGGGAGAGAGAGAGAGAGAGAGCGAGAGAGAGAGAGAGAGAGAGCGAGAACGACGGGTGCCACGGGGGTGCCAAGCTTCTGACCGTTTCGTTTTTTTTTTTTTTTTTTTTTTTTTTTGTTTTGTTTTTTTGCTACTGTAGATTACCTCGGACGCGGCACGGCGGGATGGGATGGGATGCACAAGAGGAGAAGAAGAGAAGAGAGAAATGCGACTCTGCACCCACCCACCCACCGGTGGAATAATCACAAAGCACAAGCACAAGCACAAGTAAAAGAAGTCATACTGTACTGTACTGTACTGTGTGTGTGGGGGGTGGTGGTGGTAGTAATCACATTGCATTTTTTTTTTTTTTTTGCTGCTCATCATCTTTCGATGGATGGATGGATGGGTGAAGAAGAAGAAGAAAAAGAGAACTGAAAAGGTGAGGTGAGGTGAGGTGCTGTGCCGGTCGGCCACTACTGCACTACATACACCTCCTACATACAGTATTTCTTCTTCTTACACAGTAACTCCCTCCATGCTGCAGATTGCAGATTGCAGATTGCAGATTGCAGATTGCAATCCCTTTACTTTCTTCCTTCTCCCGCCCGATGGCGGGTTTGCGCGCGTTCGTTTCGCCGCGAAAAGGCACGGCCGCGTGGTCGCTGGGGGAGGGAAGCGGACGGACGGACGGAAAGCGGACGGGAGCGAGTCGAGCCGTTGAGCTGGGAACCGCACCGCTGTCGCTGTCTCGGTCTGGCTTTCTTTGGCCTGGCTATTTGGCCCCGTACTACAATCCCCCAGACCGTTGGTGGGTGCAGGTCAAGGTCAGGGTCAGTCTCGGGGACCCGGGTTGGTTTTGGTTTTGGTTTTGGTTTTGGTTGTTGGCTGCTTCACCTACTGTATCTATCTATCTCTACTTACCTATGTACCTACCAGGTACCTACCTACCTACCTACCTCTCCTCTACTAGTGCACGTACCTACACAATCCGCTCGCTGCCGCCTTATCCTGTAACGTGACCCGTACACGTGTATCTATCGTCGATTGTTTTCCCGGGGGCGGACGGCTTTCGGACGGATGCCCGGCCGACTCGGCACGTTCGGGATACACTACAAGACGCAAAGCCCTCTTGTTTCCCCCCCCCCCCCCGCCGGGGAGCTGGCTTGGCTTGGCTTGGCTTGGCTCTAACTCTCATGGGGATAGTCTTGCATACATTGCACTGCACTGCGTGGTGGTTGGCTTGTTTGGTCAGGGGGGTGATGAGGCTGCCGGATGTGGAGGTTAGATACTACCTACGTACACGTACGTCCCTGGTCGTCGTATACTGTGTAGGCAGGCAGGCAGGCAGGTTGGGTTGGTTTGGTTTGGACTTACATTGTGGCTTGCTTTGCTTGCTACTGTACCTTGGCCTGGACCTGGGGTCTGGGGGGTGGTGGTACCATGGTACCATGGTACTGTACTGTGAGGTTTTTTGTTTCGATGATGCAGGTACTGTGATCAGCGTCACCCCCCTTTTTTTCCTTTTGCTCAGTGGGATGGATGTTGCTTCGTCTTGTTGATGGCGAGGAGCAGCTTTGTCTGTCCCGCGGTTTGTCTGTGGTTTGTTTGTCTGTGGGTTGTTGGACTTGATGTGTTACCGTCTGTGACTGTGACTTGGATGTTCTCCCTCCCTCCCTCCCTCCCTCCCTGCCTGGTTTATTTGTTTGTTGTTGGGTCGGATGGACGGTCCGTCTGGCGGGCGAGTGGTGCTGGGGGGAGTGAAGTGTGACGGGGACCAGCATTGTGGCACCATGGTTCGTTCCATGGCATGGTAGGATATGGTTTGCATCTGAAAGGTGATGGATGAGTGGAATGTGCTTGATGTGCGTATGTGATGAGGGAAGGGAAGGGAACAAATCCCGCCGCTATCTCAGGTAAATGGACCTAGTGTACACAGACAGGTACTAATCGTTGCGAATTTTTTTGGCAGAGCTCACGCGTTATGTTTTATTGCGCTTTGGGAGGATAATATGGGAGGATGGATTCGGGCTGGGGGGCGTCCAATGACCGCCCGAACCGGTCGGCGGGTTCTTTCTTGGTTTATTTTGATTTTTTTACTCCTCTCCATCTTTTGTGGTTCCGGGAGGTACAGGCCTTGTGTGATCCACGGTGTGCTAATTAATAGCTGCTGGTTCACTGGCAGGTTATTATCGATTCTTGATTTCTTTTTTGGTTAATAATTACAGGTTTTCTTGTTATGTGTCCCAGTCTTGGGCTCGCAGATGGGCAAAGTCGATTGGGAACCAAGACGTGAAAATAGGAGCCCGTGTTTGTCAACCAAACCCCTACATGTGTCGGTGGCACTGTACACAGTATGCTTCTTCTTCTTTCCTTCCATCCACGCCTTCTACACATCCGCTTGCTGATAAGGTTCTGACACGGAACAGGTTCTCGGGGACCCGTCGACGAACGAGACCTTCATGCGGGCATGGGGCGGGGATTGGATACCTTACCTTACCTATTTACCTGGCTTGTTGGATGGGTGGTTGGTTGGATGGTTGCGCGTCTAATGTTGGAAGAATGGGAGACTGACAGAGAGGCTGGACGTTAATAGTCGAGTTTCAATGAACCAACAGAATGTGACGGGCCAACGACTCCAGACCGGATGGGCGGTGTTTTGATAACGTGTTTTCTTTTGATCGATGGCTGGCTGGCTGGCTGGCAGTTGGAATCCGAGATTTGGAACTGCGGGTTTGCACATGTACCTGTTTGGGTAGCATGGGTAGGAGGGGAGGAGCGTTGCGATCTGGACTAAACATGGAACTGATCGTCTCTCTACTACTACCATGGTCTGTCTGTCTGCCTGTTTTGCCAGTCTGTCTGGTTGTCAAAGTCAAAGGTACATTCCGCCCGGTCCCGAAAGTCACGGCATCCCGCCGACGGATCCTTTCCCTTGTATTCTTCTTCTTCTTTCTTCCCTGTCTCGTTTGCTAACAACGGTTGAATACATACCAGGTAATAATACAAATCAGGACCCCTGATTTCCCGAGTTTTGCTTGCCCGCTGCCAGAAAGAGCGAGGGGAAAGGTGAGGGGGGGGGCCGAGAGAAAGTTTTGGCCCCCGAACTCCTGTCCGTCCGTCCGTCGATCCTTTGGCGCTTGTTGGCTGGCTGGATGGTTGGCCCCCTTCTTCTTCTTCTTCTTCTTCCTCATGCCTCTCTGTCTCTCTTCTCGCGTCTAGACCGCGCCATGTCATGTCATGTGAAAAGGGGACTGGCGAACAGCGCTCCTTCAGGCTTCACTCGCCCAGGTGAGAGAGATCGAGCGAGCGGGAGGGAGGGACCTAAAGGAGGGCATGGTGGCTGGGAGGAATCCGACTTGAGCATACACTACATGTACTGCATTGCTTGATCCAGTGACCCTGGATCCTGGGGCTCTTGACACGCACGCACACACGCACGCAAACAAAAGGTCCCGGCAGGCAGGCAGGCTGGCAGGTATGGCGGTGGTCTGCTTGTGTCAAGCAAGGGCAAGATCTTCTGAAACGGTTTCCTTTCTTTCCTTCTTTTCCAGTCCCCAGCCTTCTCTCACTTTTTTTTTTTTTTGGATATCCTCCGCCCGCTCTGCAGCTCTGCGGCATGATGGTCAGTTCCGGCGGGTTTCCATCTTGGAAGTGACGAGTTCAGTTCAATCGGCTCGCCGACGTGATAGTCCTGCATAGAGTCACGGTCAAGCTTTGAGTCCCCCGTTTGGCCTATTCAGCATACGCAGGCACGAACGAATGCAGGTCTAGACTAAAGATCAAGCAAGGCAAGGCAAGGCAAGGCAAGGCAAGGCAAGGCACCCCGGTGCAGTGGTCTAAAGGGGGGCGAGGTGAAGATGATTTGCGGACTCCTTCTGAACCACCCACTTCCCCTCCTTGGGACTGACCTTGTGGTAGCATCGTAGGATCACTTCTCGAACAAGTCGGCGAGGGGAATTGCTACACTCCACTGCGGGTGCGCATGATTGTATGGGTTGGATAGATAGGATAGGATGCGGGGATGGATGGATGCTGGTGTCCTTACTGTATGTACGTGTATGCATCCTTCCTTGCCTTGTTCATCTTGTTCTTGTCGTTTCTCGAACACACACCCCCCCCTTGGCCCCGTCACGCGTTTATCTGGTTCGACGATACGCCAGATGCCTGGGGGGTATGGTACGTAGGTGGGAGGTACTACTGTGTACTGCAGTATACACTCTCCGGACTGAATATGCCTTGCCAGTCGGGCTTGCATTGCTTGTTTGCTTGCAATACCTGGGGCCGAACGGCAAGGGAGGCCCGTCTGGGCGTGGGGAAGGAACTGGTTGTCGGTCAGGGGTGGTGGGTGAGTGACTGACGTGATGGATTTGAGAATCGGATGTGCTTCATGAGATCCTTTTCCCGCGCAAGAAATAGGAGTAAGGTGTAGAGACGTCAGCACCTCGCTGCCTAGACTCTACTCCTCTGATAGTATGAGGACACCTCTTTTCGTCAACGGGGCCCTGCAGGTCGTTCGTTTTCCTCGCGGGCTCGGGCGTTGACCCAAGCTGCTGGGAATTGCTCCCTTCCGGCTGCTACTTGAAGGCGCCGGATAGAGGCCGAACCGTTGTGCAGCTGTTCAGTTCTGTCTGGCATCGGGAACATGGATACCCGGGTTTAGTATCACCGGCCGGCTTTGAAGTTCGCCAGGCCATCATCTATCTTGAGGTTGCTGTGTCTATCTATCTAGGCATCTATCTATCTATATGCATCTTCTGGGTGGATAGGTAAGCCGCTGCGTGTTACACGGTTGATTAATAGGCAAACATGACATGGTGGTACGAAAGTAAAATCGGTATCGCGCACAACAAACTCATCATCTTCTTCACAACTAATATCACTTCGCCGACAGGCTCTCCACAAAGCCGGCCCAGTTAGTCTAAGCAGGAAAGAAGAAGAAGAAAAAAAAAAAAAAAAAAAAAAAAAAAAAACTCACCGCAGCTGCGCGGCGCGCAGATATTCCCCCCCCCGTACAACCTGTTTCACGTTTTCCAAAAACCAGCTGGCTAGCTGGCTGAGACTTGCCGAGTTGACGTCCCTCCCGCCATTGCCCCGCGAGCTGAGTGGAAAGCGGGAGTCGAAGCTGCATGGTTCTTGTTTTCAATATGGTTAGGTAGGTAGGTACTGTATGTAATAGGGCTTGATAGTTTCCAGCTGGCCCAGACCAAGGCCACTGCACTGCACTGCGCCAGGCGGGATGGATTTTTTTGAAGCGAAGGGAGAAGGAAGCGAAACGGCTAAAGTTGTGGCGCGGTTGTGGTTCAATCTACTGTACTGTACCTCGGTGCCTTGGAAACGGCCCCCGCCCGGCCCCCCTATTGTTGTCCTCTGCGAAGTGCTTGTGCGGTGCTCTGCTCTGCTCTGCCGTAGGGAGCTGCGCCTCGTGATCGTGAGGGGGAGGGAGGCACGGCAGCGAACTACGGGTTAATAGGTGGGGGATCTAATTTTGAAAAGTGGTTTTTTACCCCCTCGGTATGGCTCAGGTTGTACGATTTGTGTGAAATGTGCACCTGGAGATCTTTGATGGGGTATTTGGGGGTTTGAGGGGGTAGTGGTGGTGGTGGTGGTGGTGGTGGTGGTGGGTTGGGCTTGTTTTGTTGTTTTTGCGTGACAACTGCGCAGGTCGTTCAGGGGCTACGCTAATTGAAGCTCATGTCCACCGACAGTGTGTGTGATTGCCCTCTCCCGCCCCCGATATGTTTCTTTTGGGATTGTTGGTGACTGATGAGATGAGTACCTTGGACTAGTGGTCTTCAGGTCGGGAGGTTCTTGTTTTGGTCGCCGGCGGTTTGATTGCCTGTTTGCATTCCGTCTCTGTTGCGGTGGATTTTCAGGCGGTTTTTTTTTTTTTTTTTTGGTTTTTGAGCATGAGGTTCAGTGGTCAGGGGCTCGGTTTCTTTCTTAACGGCTGTATTTCTGTCCGACTTGTCTATCTGTCACCGGGGTTCAGCCCTCGCGGTGCGCCTACAGGGCAAAGCAGCAGACGAACCTGCCTGGTCATAAGGCTGCAGTCCCCGGAGTTGTTTCAGGTATTTTTGTTCTTCTGCGATACAGACAGGATGGGGTGGGGAGATGTCGGTTTGTTGGTTGGTCCCCGAGGAGGAAGCCTCCGTTGTATTGCCTGGTCCGTCTGCCTTGCGGTGTCTATCGCAGTGCCATGCCACGGTTTTCCGGGAAAGTCATGATCGCCGACTCGCGCCTGTTTGGTAGAGCATCTTCCTCGGAACGGTGGTTTTTGGTTGCAGTTAGTGCTGCCTGGAGATGCGAGACTTGGTCCGAGTTTGTGTTCGGAGGATTGTGGGATCATGGGGGCGATGGACAGGGTCTTCACCTGGTGTGGTTTGGGCGAAACTGTTTGAATACAGCAAGTACCGTATGCTGCTGTCGATGATGCGTGTGTGGGAACGGGTCGGGTTTGATATTGAGCAGGATACCTACTGTATGCTGGAGATGGCGACATGCCGTCGACTGGATCGCCAAGGCGTAGCAAACTTGGCCGGACCTCTGCACATGACTGTCTCTTTCTGGCCTCATCTCAGGGTGTGGTTCTACAATATGCCAACGGTGAGTATATGAGTATACAGTGCGCAGATGATCTGGGCCACGGCTCTCGAGAAACCAGCCATCGTTGTGACTAGAGGTGACGAATATTCTGTCTCTTGCGTATACACGGCCTGACTGGAGGGTTGCTTGCATTCCGAGTCGACCCCGAGACGGCACCAATATAGCCAGACCGGCTGGCGAAAGCTCTCATCCGCGGTGTCACACGGCCTGTCTGCTGTGACTGGAAGCGGGAGTACTCATTGGGAGAGCGGCAGGATGGAGATGCTCTGAGTGAACAGCAGGTTGGTTGGAGCATGTAAATGGAGGGAGTCACGGTACTTTACAAGTCGATTTGACCGATATACTTGCCAGTGGACAGAAGACTTCAACATGATACTTGAATAAGGAACTTGACCAAGATACTTGGACAAGATACTTTTCACGTCGCCTTCTCTCTGTACTGGAAATAGTACATTGGTATCTGCTTGTCTCCTTGCGAGTACTCGCGATAGAGTAAACAGGGCATTCCCATGTTGCGGTGTACTTGATGTCGACGGGAAAGGTGTCTATCTGCCACCTGGACTATTTCCGTCTAATTCGCATGCTGGACAGTACCAAGTTTAACACATCATGACCTTCAACGAGCTCCGAGGTACCATCCTCAACCCTGAATTCTCTCCATTGGGAATATTGCCACTAGGGAGTCTCTATACCAGCGGGTGGATTTTGACCAAAACGAGACAATTCCCAGTGGCAACAGGCACACCCACAAGCTCGAAAGTCACTTGTAGCGAGAAAAGGTCCACATCAGGACTGTAATGTTGGCGGTCTGTTGGGAACAACGCTGCTATTCTCGCCACCCTAGGGAGCTATCTCTTTCCATGATCCGTCACCAATGTCTATGTTCTAGGGAAAGAACACAATGTTCTAAGCAAAAGACGTAGGCACTACCGGAACGTCACCATCCATATCCCCATCTCCCTCCTCATCGTCGAAGTGATACGCCTCGTAGGCCCCAGCCTGCGCAGTAGAAGCTTCCTGGGTCTTGGGCGATGATGATGATGATGCAGCAAGTTCCTTTTGCAGCGTCTTATCCTCATTCTCAATGTCATCCTAAACACCCCACTCACGCACCCACGGCGTATGTTAGCCGGGCGGCAACAACCCTCCACTATATCTCGATACCGTCCGCACAGGGGGGAAACAAGAAAAGGGGCAGGGAGTATTTGGCCGTGTAACTCGGTATACGTACCTTTGTGGTCTTCCGCTTCGACACAAGGAGGAGGTTCTTGGTTTTTTTGTTGAACTGCGGTGACAGCAAGTTAGACTTGGTATCCCGGACATACACACACATGGAGATGAAATAAAGAGTGGGTATGGCGGATTCATACGTAGAGCTTATACTTCTTCCTTCCGCCGCTGAGCTTGTCGATCACCTGCACAAAGCGCTCCTGGACGTGCCGGCCCAGGGGCGGGTATTCGGCCGAGCACCACTGGGGAGGGATCGTCAAGTCCATCTTGGTCTGGTTGGCGTAGGGCTGGTAGGTTGGGGCATGCTGTGTTTGCTTTCCTTCTCGAGTAGAAGAGACGGGGGATATGGCTTTGGTGGTTTTGGGCGGCAACTGAGATGGCGACGTGAGCTGTCTGGAAATGTCAAAACGAGGGAGACGAGTGGGGAGAGAATGGGATTGTTGTATATCGACATTTTGGTGATTGTGGGCTTGCTCGGAGAGGTGAATCTCTGGATGGTGAATTGCTAGATGGTGAATGTTCAAAGGTCGGATCATCGAGATGGTGAACAGCAGCAAATGAATACCGAGATATTCACTCGATAGCAGTAAGCCGCGGACAACAATATCAAACATGCATTCTCCTACCGTGCACCCGGTAGCAGAGGTGATCATAGGACGACAGTAGATCAACAACGTCTTTTGTCTAGGTGACTACTCGAGGGTGTGTGGGTTCGAGTCCCCTGTGTTATTGACTTGGAACTCGAAGCGCATATGTTAACTACTATTTATTTTCCAGATGGAGGCTCAACATATCGAGGGCGTTCACATAGGAGATGCATTGTGATGAGTGTGTGTGTGTGTCGTTGGGTCTGTCATTACTCTCACTCCACTAGTTACCATGTTTGAGAACCGATCACGATGTCCGCAGAGGCCCCTTTTCCACGGGCTTCATTCTCCATGTTGTGAACGACGCCGCCTGAGCAGCTCTCACACGTGCACTTGCCATTTGTGCGGCAGATATCGGTCATGGATCGCGTCCACGCACACCGGCCCGACCTGAAAGAAGAGTCCGTTGTGGTGAGCTGGGAGTGAAGCACGCACGGGCTCGGAGTTTGAGCTGCCCCTTCAATAGTAAACAAAAACCAACCAAGCCAAGCTCCAGGCCGGCCTGTAAATACACTTGACGCACTCCAGCGAGTCACCTTTTCCCCCTGTACCACATCAATAAATCCATATTCCCGCAAATACCCTACTCACCAGTCTCCTTCACTCCCACTTGACCCCCGTTCCCACCCTCACCTTGACCCTCACCCTCCTCCTCCATCGCCGTCTTCACAGCAGCCCTAATCCCGCCCATGGTAACCTCAAACTCCACCGCATCACCAACCCCATCCCCCGAAGCAGGCGCGTGCGGCGCAAAGACAACCTTCATCCACCTCCGCCAGTTCCGCAGCGTCGGCATTCCGTGCCCCTCCTCGTCCTCATCCAAGCTATGCCTGCTCATCCCATACGCGGGCCGCTTGAACAGGGCGATGCGCGCGGATATCTGCGTCGACCAGACCAGCCCGAGCGAGGGCGTCTTGAGGGCATAGTCGGCGCTCGACAGGTCGTCGCCCCACCCCGTGAACCAGCGCTGCTGGTGGTCGAGCAGCAGCGCAGGCGGTGCCGGTGGTGCGCCACCACACTCGCCAGCAGGGAACGGGGGCGGAGGCGGCTTCATTGACGATGAGGGTCTCTGGTCTGCTGCGCTGGAGCGGGGGAGGAGATGGGCCATTGACGACGACGGCTCGGCGGTTGGCGTGGCGGTGGGTGGTTTCCCTTTGCTCCGGGCGGCGAGGGGACTTTCTTGTGTCCCGGCCTGGTGCTGGTGTTGGTTCTGGGTGAGGCTGGGCGAGTCGAACCGCCGGAACGACGAGGCGGGCGTCTTAGACCCGCCAAAGCGGTCGGCTACCTGGTTCGACACCACCACGGCGAGGTTGTGCTTGCGCGCCAGATCGCGCAGCTGCATGCCCAGACGGACCAGCTCGGCGCTCCGCGCGCCCATGTTGGAGCTGTGCTGCTGATGGGGGCCGGCGGCGGTGCGCTCGAACTCGGCACGGTAGTTGGCCGCCACGCTGTCGAGCACGAGCAGGCCCACGTTGCGGCGCCCGATCTGGACAGGCGCCTGGAAAGAGAGGATGTGGTCCTGGCTTTCCAGGTCCGGCGTGGTGGTGCTCATGATGTTGTCCAGCGAGGGCCGGTCGGCGGGGTCGACGCTTTTGAAGAGCGGGTTAGCGGCGAGCATCTGGGACAGCCTGCGCGTCGACAGCGGCGCCTCGGTGCTGATGTACAGCGCGGGTCGGCCGAGGCCGTAGGGCGGCGGCAGCTGCACGGCCAGCAGCAGGGTGAGCAGGAACTGGGTCTTGCCGGCGCCCGACTCGCCCGTGATCTCGGTGACATGGCCTGCCGGGATGCCGCCGCCGAGGGCACGGTCGAGCGCCGGATCGAGGGTGCTGATGGTGTGCCAGTGGGCGGCAAGAGACGCGTGGGTGTGTCTCAAGGCGCTGCTACTGGGAGCTGCAGCGTTCGAGGAGGCAGCATCGGAATAGGCGTCGAGCTCAGTGTGCAACGATGCCAGCACGGCGCTGCACAGGCGCTTGATGTCCAGCAGCGGCAGGCGGGTCCGCTTTCCAATGTCGGCGGCGTCGAGGGTCAGCAGGTCATTGGTCGTCAGCCCGTGCTTCTCCAGCGCCGGGATCAGACTGGCGTACTGGCCGACGGGGAAGTGCGGCAGCACGCGCAAAAGATCCGTCATGTTCCATCTGGCCGTCTTTGCATCTCGGATGTCAAGGAGGGAGGGAGGTGCAGTTGAAGTTGACCAGGCATGCAGAGGTTGTTGACCAATTACAGAATGCACACCAGAGCAAAACAGTCCCAGACCAACAAATACAAACGCACGGTCCAAGTACATTGCTCAAGCGCCACCTGCTTCCATTTACTCTGGAGAAGAGTCTGTGCTTGTAGAGATAAACCTCAGGAGGGTGGTTGAGACAGCGGGTCAAGGCTAGCCAGAATTGGCACCCAGGACGGCAAAACATGAGCTTTTTCCTGTAATATAAACTGTACCTCAATGAGATATTTTGAAGACGAATACCACATTCTCTGTTCCATGGTCATTTGGTGAAGGCATGCAAAGCTGGACCTCTCACATGGTGGGGTTTGCCATTGTGAAAAGTGGCGGGGTAGAAGGAGCTCCTCAGCTTCTGGCAGGACCTTCCTTCAGCTTGTCGAGGGCTTCCACTCGCGTCATGCTTCAGGCACCTTTTTATACCCCCATCATCACCTACGCGTGGGAGTAGTCGTAAATTCTTGGAGGAAGATATCCCGAGATTTACTGGCCCACACACTCATTCATTTTGCAACGGACAACAACCTGCGGGGAATAGTTCTGAGTTTTGACAGACTGAAGCTATCACTCCGCCGCCGAAAAAGACTGCATGCTCACAGAGAATCTCGACAGCTCGAGACATCCATGACAGCTGGCCGTCATTGATTCGAAGCACATCGAGACCATTTGGTTCTCGTCGTCCACGCGTCGCCATGGCCAATCCACCCTACCAACCCAGTAACCCTATGGCTCCTCCTCCTCCTCCTCCTCCTCCTCCTGCCTGGGCTTCTCGACCTGGTGGTGGAGGCCCCCCGGCGGCGGCACGCGAACCAAAGCCTTCGGAGCTGATTCCGCCCCTGACAAACCTTGCCCCCATCATCTTTGTCCCCTTCCGCGAGGACATCACCGCCAAGCGGTCCGACGCTCCGCGGGACCGCATCGAGCGTCTGAGACGGATCCTGCAGAGCATCGACTTCCAGACCCAGGGGGCCAAGGAGAACCTCTTGTTCCTGTTTGAGCGGGAGAAGACGCGCATCATCCTCGAGGCCCAGGAGAGGGAGCAAGAGTGGTTCCCGAACGGCGGCGTCAAGGCCGGCGGCGCGCACCCAGACGAGGCGGACCGCATCATTGGCTACATGGAGGCCCCGGCTCTCCCCGGCACCGACTACAACATCCGGAACATGGCAGAGCTGGATCGGAACAGGATGATTCCGCCCGATCTCTCGGTGCGTGACAGGGCCGTCGAAGAGCTGATGACCTTGGCCGAGGGCGCGGTCCAGCAGCTGGAAGGGTACGAAGGAAATATGCGCGATATCAAGAAGCTATATCTCGAGCGCCTCGATAGGGAGTTGACTATGATCAACGAAGTGGGAATGCGCCCCGAGGAGCGGAATCGCGCTGCGCCAGCTGCGCCCATGTAGCATGTACAGTAGCATGTAGCATGGAGAGAGGGAGTAGATACAGTCAGTTGCATAGCACGAGAGCAGCAGCAGCAGCAGCAGCAGCAAAGAGATTGTGGCCACCGGCGGTAAGAACCAATGCTCATCGAGGTCAAAAAAGACGTCTAGCACGAATCCATAACGGGGCCATAGGATTTATCTAGAGCACATGATAGAGGATGACTTGGCGAGTTAGTGCGACCCAGCCCCGAGGGGTCGAATCGCAAAACAAGTTTCTCCTACAATAAGTGCACAGTACAATTTAATGGAGAAGAGAAAAATCAAGAAGAGGGAGAGGGGAGCAGCAGGCGAGCTTTAAATGGGAAAAGCTGCAATCCTCGATCCCGAGCGGAGCTTACAATTCCGCGGCTCTGATTGGCGGGCTAAGCGACACTAGCTTTACGTTCTTCTTTCCGGACAAGGTCAATCGCTAAGCTGGCCCAAGCACCCGACGGCATCTTCGACAGGCTCAAGGCTCAAGCTCAGCGCTCTACCGTCCGACGACGAGCTGTAGATTGCGGCCGTCCCAATTGCCCTCGCCCTCGCCTCGACACACCGCGCCCGCCCGCGAACCACCACCACCGCCGCCTCCCAACCCCAATCGCCGCTCCTGACCACGCCGATACGACGACACGATGTTGCGGCAGACATTGGCCCGTTCGGCCTGGCGGGCTGGCAAGCAACAGGCCGGCAAAGCCAGCCGCGCCTTTTCAGCAACCGCCACGAGGCCCGCCGAGGTCGAGCTCACGATTGGTGAGCACCGCGCCCTCCCGACGCAATTGGCGTCCCGCCTTGTGCTGACTAGCTGCTAGATGGAAAGAAGGTCTCGATTGAGGGTGAGCAATGCCGTGACGCCCGTGAACTGCCGCCGTGATTGACACCGACCACAGCCGGTTCGGCCCTCATCCAGGCCTGCGAGAAGGCCGGAGCCACCATCCCCAGGTAAGCACCCAGCAGCCGTCCATCTATCCCCTTGCCGGCCCATTGCGATTCTTCTGTTTCTGTTTGCTAACTGGGTGCTCTCGTCTACAGATACTGCTACCACGAGTATGTCATACCGCCTGCGACCTCCCACCTACGCAAATCCGCCCACCTCCATTCCCCTTCCCGCTAACGATTAACCCCTCAGGAAGCTCATGATTGCCGGAAACTGTCGTATGTGCTTGGTCGAAGTCGAGAGGGTCCCGAAGCCCGTTGCGTCGTGCGCATGGCCCGTACAAGCCGGCATGGTCGTCAAGACCAACTCGCCCCTGACCCACAAGGCAAGAGAAGGCGTGATGGAGTTTTTGCTGGCAAACCACCCCTTGGACTGCCCTATCTGCGACCAGGGCGGCGAGTGCGACCTGCAGGACCAGTCAATGCGCTACGGTGCCGACAGAGGGCGGTTCCACGAGATTGGAGGAAAGCGTGCGGTTGAGGACAAGAACATCGGACCCCTCATCAAGACGTCGATGAACAGGTGTATCCACTGCACGAGATGTGTGCGCTTTGCCAATGATATTGCTGGCGCCTCGGAGATGGGCTCGACTGGACGAGGCAACGACCTGCAGATCGGCACATACCTGGAGCAGAACCTCAACTCCGAAATGTCCGGCAACGTCATCGACCTCTGCCCCGTTGGAGC
Source organism: Cercophora scortea (assembly GCA_033439705.1). NCBI lineage: Eukaryota > Fungi > Ascomycota > Sordariomycetes > Sordariales > Lasiosphaeriaceae > Cercophora > Cercophora scortea. The sequence continues at coordinate 1,499,667 of JAUEPO010000005.1, read as the reverse complement.
GCTCACCTCGAAGCCCTACGCGTTCCGAGCACGGCCGTGGGAGCTGAAGCGCACAGAGTCTATCGATGTTCTGGACGGTCTCGGCTCCAACATCCGCGTCGACTCCCGTGGCCTCGAGGTCATGCGCATCCTCCCCCGCCTCAACGATGATGTCAACGAAGAGTGGATCGACGACAAGACCCGGTTCGCCTGCGATGGTCTCAAGACACAGAGGCTCACCATTCCTCTGGTGCGCCGGGGCGACAAGTTCGAGTCGGCCTCGTGGGAGCAGGCTCTGACCGAGATCTCACACGCCTACCAGACGCTGGCGCCCAAGGGCGACGAGTTCAAGGTCATCGCCGGCCAGCTCACTGAGGTCGAGTCGCTCGTCGCCATGAAGGACCTTGCAAACAAGCTGGGCTCCGACAACCTTGCCCTGGACATGCCCTCTGGCAACCAGCCGCTCGCCCACGGCATTGACGTTCGGTCAAACTACCTCTTCAACTCCAGGATCTTTGGTATCGAGTCCGCCGACTGCATTCTTCTTATCGGCACCAACCCCAGACACGAGGCTGCTGTTCTGAACGCCCGTATCAGGAAGCAATGGCTCCGCTCGGATCTCGAGATTGGTGTTGTTGGCGAGACCTGGGACTCGACCTTTGAGTTCGAGCACTTTGGCACAGACCTCGCCGCTCTGAAGAAGACGCTGTCTGGACCCTTTGCCAAGAAGCTCCAGGCCGCCCAGAGACCCATGATCATCGTGGGCTCTGGTGTCACCGACCACCCTGACGCCAAGGCCTTCTACGAGCTCGTCGGCAGCTTCGTCGACAAGAACGCTGCCAACTTCCTCACGGAGGAGTGGAACGGCTTCAACATCCTCCAGCGCTCGGCTTCCAGAGTCGGCGCGTTCGAGGTCGGCTTCGTCACCCCCTCTGCCGCCGTCGCCGAGACCAAGCCCAAGTTCGTCTGGCTTCTTGGAGCCGACGAGTTTGATGCCGCCGATATCCCCAAGGAGGCCTTCATCGTCTACCAGGGCCACCACGGTGACAAGGGCGCCCAGATCGCCGATATCGTTCTCCCTGGCGCGGCGTACACCGAGAAGGCCGGAACCTACATCAACACCGAGGGCCGCGTCCAGATGACCCGCGCCGCAACCTCCCTCCCCGGCGCTGCCCGCACAGACTGGAAGATCATCCGGGCGGTGAGCGAGTTCCTCGGCGCGCCCCTGCCGTACGACGATGTCGCGCAGCTGAGAGACAGGATGGTCGAGATCAGCCCCGCGCTCGCGGCGTATGATGTCGTCGAGCCCGTTGCGCTCAAGCAGCTCAGCAAGGTGCAGCTGGTGGACCAGAACAAGGGAGCCAAGTCCACGGGCGCGCCGCTGACCAAGGTTGTCGACAATTTCTACTTTACTGATGTTATCTCTAGAAGGTCAGTCTTTATTTTTTTTTTTTCCGTTCCATTCTTGTCGTCAAACCTTTTTTTTCTCGATTGCCAGAATTATCAGCTAACGAAAATATCAGCTCCCCCACAATGGCGCGCTGCTCGGCGGCAAAGGAGACGGGTGACCCGCGGACTAACTTCATGGCTCCGGGCATGGAGGAGGATAGACCGATGGGCCAGGTTGCGTATGGGGCTTAGATAAAAATGAAACAATCAAAAAAGAGAGAAATACCTTAAAGACGAAGAAGAAGAGGAGGAAGAAGGAGGGAGATTTGAAAGCGGCAAACTGTAAAGCAATAGAAGAAGAATGATGATGTTGATAGTAGTGTTGTTCTCTGTCTCTCGCTTTCTCCTTGAGGTTGTTTCGGTTGGCTGATTTTCTTTCTTTTATTAAGAGAGTGTGGATTGTTTCTTTTGTTTTTTTCCCCTCGTTTGTTGAGTACTATGAAGAGATGCTTTTGTACATACATAAACATACATATAGGGGAGAAGAGCTAAAGTGCAAGAGGGGCAGGGGAAAGTAAATATCGTGTTTGTTCTTTTGCTCGTTCATCCTGCCTGCATCCGTGGGAGATGAAAAGTGTTTTTTTTGTATTGCTTCTCGAAATCTACCCAATAACTACCACTATATGGGTCACTAGGTAACTAAACTGCCTTTTGATGGTGATGATGTGCTCTGGTTCGGGATCTGTTCTCTGGATACTCTAAATCTTCCGTCTTTCCCACACATATATACACAGCATTCGGTGAAGAGAAATTTCTTTTCTGATGGAACGACCTAACAAGCTACTTAGCTATCTATCTGTCTGTCTTGGTATATATGAATTCCGTGGATGAGCGGGTATTTAGAAAAGACATTAAACACGTGCAGACGTAAGGTAGGTGGGTAGGTGTCGATTGCTCTATCGCGTTCTCTTCTTCCGCCAAAGGGATGGTTTGTCATGCCACCCCTTGTCTCCGCCGCCTCTCAATCCCGGATGGAGGCCGAGTACTAGCTATGCATGCCACACACAGCACATGATAATATGACATGAAATATACGCCATGTAACACCTGGACCTGACCGCTTCAATTTTATAAGATCTGATGTGAGTTGAAGAGAATATTTTTCGGTGCCAAATACTGGTGTGGCGCCTGACCTGGTTGGTCCATTAGATATGGGACGAGCCGAGGAGATAGATAGATAGGTCAAGGGAGGGAGAGGAGGAAAGCGGGTGGAGGAGGCAATGGGGTACGTCAACTTCCACACCGTGTTTCGCCCCACTAGGATCGAACAGGTAGGTAGGTCAGTAAGTCAACTCGGTGCTTTCTCTGTGGGCGGTCATGAATGTCAAACAGGTGGGAATTCCTGGTCGAGCAGGGCTCTCGCGAGCGTGGCATCGCTGCTGCTGTCGGTCTCTGCTGCCGGATGCATGGCGGTGACATTCACGGCCGAGCCTTGCTGCTTCTCCCACGGCTTCTGGGGTGCCTGCATCTTGCCGACGGGGAATATGCCCTGTGGTTGTACCGATGGTTAGTGTACTTTGGTATCGATATTGGTATTGATGTTGGTGGAGTTTACTAACCGGCTGTCGGACCACCGTGTTGGGAATCTCGCGCACGCCAGGTACAGGCTTGCCCGTAGTCACAGCGTCAATGATGGCCTGGAAATGGGCCGGGTACGGAGCGTCTTGTGAGCTGGCATCGCCGCCGTGGCTCACGAGGTCGTCCGCCTTCTTGGTCGGGTCCACCTTGGGAGCGTCGAGCTGCCACGCGGGAAGCGGCGGGCCGGGCGCCGGAGCCGGCACCCCCATCCGCCGCTGGATCTCCTCGATCTTGGTGAGCAGGTCCGGGTCCGGGCTGGACGGCGGATCGGCTGACGATGACGACGACGACGACGACGCGAGGTATGCCTCGTACGCGCTGCGGTCGATCTCAATGTTTAGACGGCTCTTGTACCACCAGATGCGCGCCTGTAGGCAGATGCCTAGAGCTGTTTGCCGCTCGGGTCCGTTGGGGAGCGGGCCGAGCATCGCGACTAGGCCTTGCTGGGGGGCGGATTGTTAGCATTGCTGGTTCTGTTGTTTTGGTGAAGATGAGGGAGGGTTGGGGGCACTTACAAGAAACGGGCGGTCGCGGCTCCAAGGGTAGGCATCGAATTTCTTGAAGACCGCGGCGGCGGTGTCGAGGGTATTTGCGTGCCGGACGCTTCCACTCGTTGCCGCATCGCGGTCTCCGTTGCTGGTGTTGTTGTTGTTGGTGGTGGTGTCCATGGTGAGTTTAGAGTAGTGTCATGTCCTGTGGTTGGTTGATCAAGGACAACAAAACAATATGAGGAGGTGTCGAGTGGGATGAGCGGGGTATCAGAATGAGAGAAAGGGGTTGCAATTTGGCGATGATGTGATATGAGAGTGTACCGGGTTTCGGGTACTGTAACTGTAGAAGTCGCGATACTTGGAGTTTGATCAAGGTGAATGTATGAACGGTACCCGATCACATGTGAGAATCCGGGGAAGGCCTGCCTGGGGAGAGGGGCGCAATCAATGAGTAAATGAATCCACCACCGTCGCGAAACAACCTCCACACTTTCTTTGGTAGGGGAGTGATGGAGGACTTGCAATCTGTAACTCCAGGGTTGTTTTGCTCAATTGGATAGCTGTTTGGCGCGATGGTTCAAGGGTTGGGGCCGAGATGAAGGAAGGCAGACATGGCAAGCACGTCTGGGCCTTTGCATCAACTTCGTAACAGAAAAACACTGTGCTGGCACAGTGAAAGGAAAGCACATTTCGGGTCATTGACAGGCCAAACCGGCAGCGCAGCGACGGCTTACCCCAGCAGCACAGATCTATCCGCACTGGGCCGCCCACGCAGCCCATCAATTGGCACTACCACTGCACCACCCGCCAACTGCTCACAGGCCCTCCGAACCGTCGACCCGGAACCGAACCCTGTCTTTTCTGCATTCTCGACAAAACATCAACGTCTGTCAGAATGCGCCGTGCCGCCTTCAAAGCCTTCCGGACCACCCTTCAATGCACCGTCCGAGGCCTTCGCGTTAGCCGACGGGGCTCCTTCCTACAGACGGCTTACCACCAGCCCGGCGCCCGCTACCTGTCGTCGTCGTCCTCGTCCGCATACGCATCCGCCTCCAGCCGCGCAGCCGTGCCGACTCCCACCCCGACGCCTCGCCCCGAGCATGTGCTGGGTGAACCCCTCCGGTCCTCCATGTACATCCGACGCGCCTCTGTCGCCCTGGCTTCGGTCCTCGTCGGCTACGGTGCCTGGATGACCTACAGTGGCGACAACTCTCACAGCAGTCTGATCTCGCGCGCCTATTCCACCTCCAAATCCTCAACCAGCGACGCCGCCGTTCCGACCCGGTCAGTGCTGGTCATAGGTCAAGACGAGCTCCACACGGGCACGATTGTCGGCGACGGGCCCATCTCCAAGTCCACCGACGATAATGGCCGCAAGGTGCTGGAGATGCTTACCCCGGAGCAGGCGACCCAGAGGCTACGGAAGAACGAGCAGTCGTACTTTGTGAACCGTGGCCAGGGTGTCGTCCGCTATGATTTGGTGCAGCTGCCCAGCAACGACCCCATAGAAGACGACCACGCGGAAAAGATTGTGGAGATTGGCAATGGGGGAAGCGACTGGATGTTCTGGGGCGTCTTTGACGGGCATTCGTAAGTTCCCCCAACGAGTGGTTCAATTGGGACTGTGACAGCAGCTGACATGTTTTGTAGGGGCTGGACAACATCAGCCAAGCTCCGCCAGACTCTGATCAGCTTTGTCGCGCGGGAGCTCAACTCTACGTACAAGGCCGCCAGTGACCTCACCCCAACACAGGATGCAGTCGAGGCGGCAATCAAGACAGGGTTTACACGGCTAGACGACGAGATTGTCCACCAGAGCGTGCAGAAGGTGCTGCAATCCAATAATAAAATCGTCGGGGCCGAGATGCTCGCACCGGCGTTATCCGGGTCATGCGCTCTTCTGTCCTTCTACGACAGCAAATCCAAGCTGCTCCGCGTCGCGTGCACGGGCGATTCTCGAGCAGTTCTGGGGCGCCGGTCCGAATCCGGCAAGTGGACAGCAACAGCCCTGTCGGTCGACCAGACCGGAGGCAATCCCGACGAAGCAGCGAGGCTGAGGAAGCAGCATCCCGGCGAGGAGCATGTCGTCCGGAACGGCCGTGTGCTCGGCGGACTGGAGCCGACCCGAGCATTCGGCGATGCCAGCTACAAATGGACGCGGGAGATCTCGGAGAAGCTGAGGGCTCAATTCTTTGGGCGCAGTGTCTCACCGCTTCTCAAGACCCCTCCCTACGTCACGGCCGAGCCGGTCGTTACCACCACCAAGATCGAGCCCGAGCTGGGTGATTTTGTAGTCATGGCGACTGACGGGCTCTGGGAGATGCTGACCACCGAGGAGGTGGTTGGGCTCGTCGGGAAGTGGATCGAGAGCCAGGCAAGTACCCTGCTCGGATCCAGGAAGGGTGGGCTCCCTGTCGAGACTCGCGGCTCCTCGGGCGACGCAGATGGCCAAAAGACCCCCATCCGGCTCCGGCAATGGGGCGTCTCCCCGGACAACATGGATCGCTTCGTGGTGGAGGACAAGAACGTCGCCACCCATCTCATCCGCAACGCACTGGGCGGAAAGAACCAGGAACAGGTCTCTGCCCTCCTGACCTTGCCGTCTCCGTACTCGCGACGCTATCGCGACGACCTGACGGTCCAGGTCATCTTCTTTGGGTACGGCGACAAGACAGGCGAGGTGGTGGTCAATGAGGAGGCAACGGCGGACGCTAAACCGGCTTCGATCAAGGCAAAGCTGTGAGAGTACATGCGTGCCTGGTTTCCGCTCGTTCGTCACTCCTTTTCTCCCTCGCCCCCGGTTGTCAACGAGGGTATGTTGCATGTCTGATTTGGCGCGTCGGTCGTGAATGGTGATACCAAAGTGGCGTGGTTTTTGCATCATGGTCTTCTGTTTGTTTTACCTCTGGGTTTTTTTTTCTCTTCTTCTTCGTCTCTTGTTTTTGTTGTGTCCATCTGTGTACAGGAAAGCGGATTATAGGGGATTGCTTGTTTGTTTGTTTGCTCTGTAATGGTTTTCTTTTATTTCGCTTAAACAGAAAACACCCCAGCATTTCGGAATAGAAATACGTTTCAGCGTCTTGGAATTGCGCAAGTTGACTGCCTGCCTAGTAATTATTTACTTGTGTTGCTGGCCTCTGATGACGACGGATGCTGCAAAGACGGGTGAAGGTGGAAAGGTGGGAGCCATGAAAAGGAGGCGTCATTGCCTCTGTGGATCCTGAAGTGGGTTGCTTTAGAGATCCCCTGCCACCGTGCGATTGTTGGCGCCAGATGGGTTCAAGGCCTTTTCTACGATGCGATATTGTACACGTGTGCCTGTTTATCGTGTTGGTTTCTGGGATCATGCACTTCATCGTCACATGCATAAGATCCAGACCGTTACTCACATTCAAGTGAAGAACGTGCAGGCAGCCAAGCAGACAGGCAACGCAGGCAACGCAGGCAAGGAGGCGGGCAGGGATGAGATAGATGGCTTGGGTTGGACTTGGCCCCTTGGAGAAGCATAGCGCCGTGTCCTGACGTCACGGAGCATTGTCAGCACCAACGCTTGGCAGTTGGACGGGCTCCAACCAGCACCAACCAAAGCTCCAGCCAGGACATGCCGCAACCCCTCCACCGCCGCGATCTCGCCGTGTCTAGCTCCCGTGGTGGACCGAGCCCCGTCATGTTGGGCAGCGCCGGTGTTGCCATGTTCCTGCTTTTTGATTGACTGCCGAGATTGTGCGCGATTGCAGCCGTCCATATATGTGGAGCGAGACGTGAGAGCGGCTGTCATCATTGAACGGGATCCGAGCCAAGTCCAGCTGGTGGGAAGGTCTAGAACATCGCAGCGTTTCCCATCGGGCAATTATCTCCTACCCTACCTTGGCACCTTTCCCGTCCTGCCTGCCTTACCAGGTACCAACGAGACCGATCTGCTATCTTTCTGCCATTGTACAACAAATAGCCTTGGGTCAGGCTACATCTATCGCTCACTCTTGGTTCCAATCGCTGCCCTACCTTACCCTACCTCAGATACGCAAGGTACGCGTGCTACGACGCACCCGACCCAGCCTAAGGTACAGGTAAACCTGGGAAGAGCTCCCGCAGCTTTTAATTCTGTCGCACCGCACTCGCTCGTAACTCGATATCCCGGGCCAGATCGATCTTCCACTCACTCTGCAACACAAGGCAAGGCCTCGATCACGAAGGCGTACTACGTCCCCCAACCTGGATCATGGTGGTCTTTGACAATCACGAGTTCCTGACCGAGGAAGAGAAGAGGCTCAAGGAAGACCGCAATCGCCTCAAGTACTGGAAGAAGTGGGGGCCGTATGTGTCGGAGAGGCAATGGGCGACGGGCAAGTCTTGCTCGACACAATACCGCGCCGATAACGGAACGTCGCATCGTCTAACATATCAATTGCAGTGAGAGAGGACTATAGCGAGGATGGCGATGCTTGGAGTCGTGAGTAAACCCCTTCTTCCCACTATACAAAACCTCCGCGCGATAAACAAATCGCACCGGCCTGTCTGCCCTGCCCTGCCCTGCCCTGCCCTGCTTGCTTACACACGCGCAACCGACCGACAGACTTCCCGCACGACCACGCCCGATCCCGCGCCTACAGGTGGGGTGAAGATGGCATCGCCGGTGTCTGCGACTCCCATGGCCTGCAGAACATCTCATTCGCTTTCTGGAACGAAAAGGAGTACGGTGGCCCATAACGTTCCCGTCTTGAGATCCGCACGACCAGTCCGCTGACTGGGTCTAGCCCCTTTCTCAAGGAACGACTATTTGGCCTGTCCAACCCCCAGGGGAACCACGGAGAGAGTATCAAGGAGGCCCATTTCCACCTCGACAACACACCTGTAAGTCCCCAGCTTTTCCCCAAACCTACCCCGAAATTGTTTCGCCCAAGCTAACCTCCATGTCCGTAGACGGTAAAACTCACAGTCCAAGACCAGGCACGGGACCCTCGAAGCTGATCTGTCTTAGCACTCGTACATGAAATACCTCTACAAATACCCACAAAAGCCATTCCCTTACAAGGACCTCCTGGACGAGAATGCTCGACGGACCAAGGAGGATACCGAATACCAGATTCTCGACACCGGTGTCTTCGAGGAGGACCGCTACTGGGACATCTTCATTGAGACCGCCAAGGAGGATGACAACCCCGATGAGATGCTCTTCCGTGTTACCGCCTGGAACAGAGGCCCCGATCCCGCCCCGCTCCACATCGTACCCCATGTGTGGTTCCGGAACACCTGGGCCTGGGGCCGGGAGGCGGCTGACAAGAAGCCTTCTATCGAAGCGTACGGCGAGAACTTGGTCAAGTCGAAACACCCGACCTTGGGAGACCGCTATGTCCTGCTGTCCCCCTCGCCCGGTACGGGCCCCAGCGGCGAGGACGTGCAGCCAGAGATCATGTTCACGGAAAATGACACGAACTACAAGCTGCTTTATGACGGTAAAAACGAGCAGCCGTATGTCAAGGATGCTTTCCATCGCCGCATTGTCGACGGCGACAAGAAGGCCGTGAACCCAGCACAGACTGGTACCAAGTTTGCCGCGCAGTTCGCCTTCAACGAGGCTGGGGGCGTCGCTCCTGGCGAGTGTGCAGTTGTCCGTTTCCGCTTTTCCAAGAGGGACGACCCATACCTCGACGAAGAAGAGTTCGACGACCTCATCGAGAAGAAGCGAGAGGAGGCCGACGATTTCTACTACCGCATCAGCCCCTTGCCCATGCCTGACGATCTCCGCAATATCCAACGACAAGCCTTTGCAGGCATGATGTGGTGTAAGCAGCATTACCTCTTCATCTGGGACGAGTGGGCGAACGGCGATCCCAGCCAACCACCTCCGCCACCGGGGCGCAAGGGCATCCGAAATTCCGCATGGAAGCATCTTCACTGTGACGATATTCTCTCCATGCCGGATTCGTGGGAGTACCCTTTCTTCGCTGCTTGGGACACCAGTTTCCACTGCATCACCCTGGCCATGATTGACCCGGAATTTGCCAAGAAGCAGCTCGATCTCTTCACCAGGGAGTGGTACTGCCATCCGAACGGCCAGCTTCCTGCATACGAATGGAACTTTAGCGACGTCAACCCGCCGGTCCATGCCTGGGCAACGTTCCGTGTCTTCAAGATTGAGCGCAAGCTGTACGGGAGACAAGATCTCGACTTCCTGGAGAGAGTCTTCCAGAAGTTGCTGATGAACTTCACCTGGTGGGTCAACCGAAAAGACGTTGACGGCAAAAACGTCTTTGAGGGCGGCTTCTTGGGCTTGGACAACATCGGCCTGTTCAACCGTTCCGAGCCCCTGCCTACTGGAGGCACATTGGAGCAGGCAGACAGCACCGGCTGGATGGCCTTCTACTGCCTGAACATGCTCAACATTGCCCTTGAGCTTGCCAAGCACCGTCGCATCTACGAAGACATTGCGACAAAGTTCTTTGAGCATTTCATCCTCATCAGCGATGCCATGACTTTCAGGATGGGCCAGAAGGACGAAAAGTCCCTCTGGAACGACCAGGACGGCTTCTACTATGATGCCATCTCCTGGGGCGGTCCCTGGATCCAGCAGCTCCCGGTCAGGTCTCTCGTCGGGCTGATCCCCCTCTATGCAACGCTGACGCTGGAGCCTGAGCTCATGAATAAGCTCCCTACCTTCAAGAAACGGGTCGAATGGTTCATCGCCAACCGCGCTGACACGGCCGAAAGGACGATGCACAGCATCCGCAAGCGAGGAAAGGGAAACCGGATCCTACTGTCTCTTGTCAGCAAGGACAGGCTGATCAAGATCCTGGAGCGCATGCTGGATGAGGACGAGTTCTTCAGCGATCACGGCATTCGCTCACTGTCCAAGTATCACAAGGAACACCCATACTCCATGGAGGTCAACGGGCAAACTTTCAGGGTCGGATATGTCCCCGGAGACTCGGACAGCGGCCTGTTTGGCGGAAACAGCAACTGGAGAGGGCCCATCTGGCTGTGTGTCAACTTCCTTCTCGTCGAGTCGCTGCAGCGGTTCTATCTGTTCTTTGGCCAGGAGCTGAAGGTCGAGTGTCCCGTCGGCTCGGGCGATTTGATGCATCTCGGCCACGTGTCGGAGGAGATTCAGCATCGCCTGCAGCATCTGTTTGCGCGCGGAGACGACGGGAGACGGAGCATCAACGCCGGCAACGACACGCTGGACTTTGACCCCAACTGGAGGGATTATCTGTGGTTCTACGAGTTCTTTGATGGCGATACTGGACGCGGACTCGGTGCTACGCATCAGTGTGGGTGGACGGGGTTGATTGCCAGGATGATTCATGACACTGGGTATGTTCCCCTTTTTTACCCCCCTCGCTCTTCCTTTGCATTTCTCGGGGGTTTCGTTCAAGAAAGCTAACACGACGTTCAAAGCGTGACCTGCCGTCTCCCACAAACCCCGCGCACACCCTCGGCAGGCATGGCGCACTACTTCGACGACATCTTCCACAGACATGATGGAGGCATGCAGACGCCCAAGTCACCGATCTCGCCACGGCTGCGGCGCACCTCGACTAGTCGGTCCATTTCCGCCCGCAGCGACTTTGGAGGCACAGACTTCACTGGCGACGAGGATGAGGAGGACGACGAGGTGCTGACCCGCCGCGGCTCAACGGACTTGGTTGCGCTGGCGAACCCGGAACGGCTCCGCGAGAGACAGCAGGCGGATAATCATTTGCATACGTACATCTCGCAGCAACTGGAGCGGGTGCGGCTTGAGCAGGATGATATGGGACCTGTTGAGGGCGATGAGTTTGAGGCTACGCCTTGATTGGGGGCGTATAGTGGGTAGGGTAGGGTGAGAATGGGGGTTATTATAGACGAGAGGGATTTATATAGATATTGGGTTTTGTGGCAAGGTGGGAAGGGGGGCGGGGGGGGTTGGGGGGTTGGGGGGTTGTTTGAAGCTACATTACCCCTTCCCTTGGTACCTTACCTGGACTGTACTTGCCTTGGCTTAAACTACCTTAGAGAGTTGCAAGCACGTAGTTTGGAGATATATATATTCTTGGGATAATTAAGTTCTCATCGTGTGGTGTACAGGATTGAGTTGTGGGGGATGGATGGATGCATGAGCAGCATATGAGGAATTAAGGGTTGCTATGCTTGCGCGGCAAGTACCTACGCGGGCCGAATGGGAGACTTCGATGCGATGTTTTTTTGCGCAAATACAATGATATAACCTGATCATGATGAAGAATGAGGAAAAAATTAGAATAGAATATAGGGCTGAGCACTTTTCAAAGAACGGCTAGATAACTGCTTCTCTTATTGGGTCGGTAGCTGACACCATTATAGGTTTAAAGTTCAAGGCATCTGCCAACTCGATCAGAAAATCGCGTCAGTGGTTTAGTGGTAAAATCCATCGTTGCCATCGATGGGCCCCGTGTTCGATTCACGGCTGACGCATTGCAAGCTTTGTTTTTTGCCTTTCCAGCCGTATAGAACACTTTTGTTTTCCTCATGGTTTCCTCTTATTTCATATCTTGCGTGTTTTTCTTTTTGTTTTTTTTTTTCCTCTTCTCTCTTTTTTTTTTATCCCACTCGCCAGGCCCCTGATGCCTGTCCATATAATTGTTATGCCCTTCAATTTCCGTATCTCTTATTTATTGCCTCATCTCTACTAGCGATTTGTTCGCTTCCATGATATATCCCTTCATTTCTCCATCTTGTTGTTTTGGACCATTCTTGGAAATAGATAGATGTAATGAAGGATGCATGATCGGCAAGCAGCAACAGTGAGCGTCCTTCACCCAACTCGCCCTAAATTGACCGCGACATCCCCACTACCATTGGCCTTTTGCTTCAATACCTACCTCCCATGGCTCTGGCCTCAACGGAATACCCAATATATACCACGGGTCGGGTTAGGAGAAGCGTTCTTCGGCTTCGGTATTCGCCAGTTGGGGCCGTATGGCGAGTGTGAATGTTCTCCAACTGATAGGTTTTCTCCAGAAGCCCCCCTCTTTACATTGAGAAGCGGGCACTTGTTGTAGCAAAAGAGGGCAGGCAGGCAGGCAATTGTCCATTCTCAAGAGAGAAAGAAGAGTGCGGGGCTTTTTCTCAGCCCAGCAGTCTAGTCCTGATGTAAATTTGGCAGACTATTGTACTCGTTTGAAGCCGATAATGTCGTATACCACGTGTGGTATGTCACTGCCGGTTGGGCTTTGTACATGTCACTGAATGGAGATGTAGCGAGATGGGATCGTCAAAAGCACTCGCAGGCGCAAACAGGAGGCTTCTAGATATTATACACAATCCAATGACCAGATATCAACCTTCTCACGAATTAAACCGACCCACGATGTTATCCCCCCAACCTAGCTAGAGAAAACCAAGCCTTCGACCTAGGTAATTACAGCCAACAGAACCGCACTGCACTTTCAAAAAGACAATAACAGGCAATATACGCATATATCTCAGGGAGAAAGAAGTTATAGGTTTTTCTATTCCACGCTCATATACACAGGGTTCCCCAACTAACCACTACCACCAGGAGTATGCCACACAAGTCTATCCTCGCTCGCTCGGAGAAAAAAGACTGGATGGATGATATGAACTGCTCTGATGCCTCGGCGGCTCCCTCCTCCTCTCCCTCCTCTTCCTCCTTTTACTCTCGGCTTGGTTCCAGTACAAACGTGAGGGAGAAAATAAAGAAAGACGAGATAATACGTTTACAAAGTGTCGACGAGAAGCTTGTTCATCTTGGCGACCTTGGAGGAGACGCTCAGGTCGATCGTCCTGTCGCCGATCTCGACGATCAGGCCACCGATGATGTCGGGGTTGATCTGGAGGGAATTGGTTAGTAAAGGGGTGTTTGGATATGTTTGTTGTTGTTGGTTCGGGGTGACATACGGTGTTGGTGACCTTGAGCTTCTTGTTCTGGCCGACGTAGCTGGACTTGGTGACGGCCGACTCGAGGCGCGATAGAGTCTTGTTGTCCAGGGGCTGCAGTTTGGTTTCCCGTCAGCACACGAGCTCTCGTTCCAATCCCCCAATCGCATTTGAATCCAGATCCCGACCCCGATCCTGATATCCGTCCGGGACAAATTCATACCTGGGCGCTGGTGACCACAAGCTCAACCTCGCCGCGCGAGGCGCTCATCAGCTCGGCGAACTTGGTGACGACGCCGGGGACGAGTCCGAGTCTGTTGTTGGCGGCCAGGGTAGACAGGAAGTTCTTGGCGGTCTCGCCGGTGATGCCCGCGGCCTTCTGAAGCTCGGCCACGATCTGGCTCTTGTCGGACTGGGACAGGGTGGGCGTCTGCAGGATGGCGACCAGCTTGGGGTCCTTCTCAAGCAGGCTGCCGAGAGCGGCGAGGGACTTGGCGGTGGGCTCGAGGGTAGAGGTCTTCACGGCGGCAGTGTACTGTTTGTGTTTGTAAATCACGCAGGGTTAGCTTTTGGTCGTTGGTGTTGATTGATTGATTGATGAATCGGATTCAGGGTCGGCGGACGAAGGCGCGGCCCAATCGATCGCGACCAAGGGGGGGAAGAAGTCGAGCGGTGCAGGGGAGGGCAATTGGGCTCGCAGGAAGGAAGGCGAGAGGCCGCGGGCGTACCAGAGCAGTGGCATAGGTGCCGTCGATGCCGAAGAGAGCGATCGGGGCCTTGATCTTCTCGGACGAGGCCGCGGCGGCCATGGTGCGGGTCTGGCCGAGGACAGCCCGCTGGGGAGCTGCCGCCCGCATCGAGCGGAGTAGTGCCTGTCGCGACAGCATGGTTGAGATGTGGGATTAGGTGCGATGACGGGGGCGTCTCGAATGTCGTGAAGTCGAGCTTCAGTTTTCAGCGACGTGGGTTTGGGCTTGTCGGCAAATTCAGGGATGCCTGAGGCTGCAGTCTGAGCTGCCGGCGCGGGTGAGTGGAGAGCTGAGGAAGCTTACGGGTTGGCTTGGGTTGGTTCCCGCGAAATCCCAATTGTCGCATACGGGTAGTCACACTCGCAATGTGCATATCTCACCCTCGACAGGTGCATCAAGTCAAATGAAACTGGTCAATCAATCCCTGCCATTCTCTTCCTCACTGGTACAGGCCTCGCAGTGTGCACTGCAGTTGCAATTGCGTTTTTTTTCAATGGCAGCTACAGGATGCATGCTGTCAAAATAACGTCGTGCTCGAATTCGAGAAAAACGCACATCCTAGCGCCTCCCCCAAACAGCACAAAAGCCTTGCGAATCCCGAAAGCCACTATGATCCCACATCGTCCCTCCTTTACCAACTAAGCAAACCCAGAAAACCTTTCCCGTATTGATCGGTCCAACCTAAACGCCAACATGCTCCACCCGGAAACAAATACAAACATTTGCCCTTCTAATCACTGCGCAACATGCTGTCCACCAGGTCGCCCAGCGGGCCCCAGAAGTCCTTGCCGCTGGCCAGGTTGTGCTCGTCAATGAACAGCACGTACTGCTTGAAGCTGGTGTTGAGATGCGGCTCTAGCCCGAGTTCCCGGATCACGGGGTAGTGGTGGCAGTAGATATGAGCGTAGACGCGGTACATGCGCTTGAAGATCTGGCGGACCAGCGCCGGAAACGATTTGGGGAAGGGGACGCCTGTCGACGGTTAGCCCATGGTTACTGCCGTGCTTCACAACAAAAAAAAACGCCGAGCTTACCGATTCGGCTGGGGAGAACAGCCTCGTTATCAATGTTGTTCTGGACCCAACTCATCAACTGCTCAATGTACGCCGGTGCGGGCATTTTGGTCGGTCGCTTGTAGTTCTCTGAATCCTGCCACAGATACTCGAACCTGGACACTGTCAGCCCAGCACCCAGATCTCCTGCATGGACGTGGAGGGAGGGTGCACCTACTCATCGGTCGCCTTCATCTCCGGGCATGTCTGAGGAGAGCAGAACTCGGTGATGGCGCCATAGAGAAGGTTGATCTGGTTGTAGAAATCCACCACTGTTCGCGCCCAGTCAGTCAGTATGCGCCAAGCCACCGCAAACTCCATGTCCTTTTGCCGGCCAGGGACCAGTGCTCACTGTTCACAGCCAACCACTCGTTCTCGTCCTCTCCCTCGGGGAGCTTGACCACCTTCCGCAGACTTCCTCCGCCCAGTGTAGCCTCCGCATACTGCCGCAGCTGGTAGCTGGTAGCACCACCCTTGCCGGCTGTGCGGGGCCGGAACTGGTTCCGCGTCCGCTGGTTGCTATTTTTCACGGTCCGTAAGCCACTGTATTCTCGCACAGCTTCTGGCGGCTCGAGAACGACGGGGGCGGGCATGACGCTACGATACGTATGATCTCCGCTGGGCAGTCTGGGTAGCCACCGCCCCAGCGAGGAGGAGGAGGAGGAGGAGGAGGAGGAGGAGGAGGAGGAGGAGGAGGATGCCGCCGCCTCATTGGTCGACAGGGGACTCGGGCGCGAGGGTTTTGCCATGAAACCACCACAACAAAATGACCGACTTACACTGTTGTGAGGAAGGAGCTCATGGCGAAGCCAAAGAGTCCGGGCTCCCAAAAGAATGCTGGTGAGCTGACGTCGTCATTCCGAGGTTAGCGGGGGCCCTCTTGTTCACCCATCGTGTCCATCGGCCATCCACCAATCCAGGCCAGCTGGCCCACTGGTGCATGGGTTGGGCCGTGGAGTCGCCCGTCGGTGTGCTCCATTATCGCGAGCGGGAACAGGGAAAAGCATCCATACCTATACAAACAGAGTCTGACTACTACCGAATGCTGGCGGTGGGCTTTCTGGCCTCGAAATTTGAATGCGACGAGCTTGAATGCGGCAGGGCGAGATAGTAATGTCGACAAAGTTTGCTTGGTGACAAGGAAAAGGCAAAGGATTAGGCTGCAGGTTGCATCATGTTTACTTGGGACAAATGACGGCAGGCACCCTCCATCGCTGGGCAACAGCGGCTTCGGCTGCAGGTGCCTGCGTCCCGCGCCAGCGCGCCATGGCAGCGCGCCTGCCCCGAGCCAGCTGAATGGCGGGGACGCTTTAGCGCAGCTGGCATTCATGGCGGGGTGCTGGAATCCCATCACGGCACTACCGGCCAATAGCCTGACACCGTTCCCGTCCCTCGACACACCATCGAACTCGATTCAAACTCGATTCAAGCTCGAGGCTTTTCTGACAGCCGCCGCAGCTCATGAAAACCACGCGACGCAGTCTACACATTCGCCAATGACCATGGACTTGATCTGAGCGGTTGGCGAGCGAGCATATATCCACCTCCATCCTCGTTATTTTTTTCTTTTGTTTTTTCTTCTTGCCGCACCCAATTGACCCTCCGCCGGGGCCGCCCGGATAGAAGGTGCTCAGCTTCCAAATAGCCTCAATGGGCGGAGCCGTTCTTTGAAATTTGATACCTTGTCTACTGCATGCATGACAGCCACGTGGAATAGGTCGCCCAACCTTGGAACTTCCATGTTGCGTCGCCAATCCGTGTGTTCAGGCTACAGCTACAGTACACCCGTACCTGACTGAATCTATCCTATCCAAGACGGAACAGTCGGGGCATCGACAACCGAAAAGACGTACTGTACCTCATTCCAAACCCCAACGGACCCCGCAGAGACGACGAGCAACCGTAGGGAAGCCAAATCCTGTGATGGGACGGTTAATGGCGATTGCGTCCTGTTCGGGGCAATGGTACCCTCTACCCCTCTGCAACCTGGCTAATGGGTTTCTGCCCTAGCACGGAGCAGGATGAAGAACCGGTGCGCCAAGATGTGAAGCTTCTTCCCGAGGAAAGGGATTTTCACTTGCTGGCTCTCCAGAGTGACCGTTTACCTGAGGGATCGGTTTGCAAGTGCCTCGTCGGTGACAACAATGCGTGTGCTGGGAATCCTGGTTTTGCTGGTCTCCATCGCGGAGGCGGTCTCAGTCTGTCAGAGAAGCAAAGTGGTGCGATCGTTCAATGTTCGCCGAAATGCCAGCTCACCCACAACCCCTTTACAAGTGGGCAATGGCAACTTTGCCTTTGGCGCCGATGTGACGGGCTTACAGACTTTCCAACCCTACGGTACCCTCTCTACATGGGGCTGGCACAATTTCAGTCTTCCAACTACAGCCAACCAGACCTCTGTTGACGGTAAGCATTTATACCATCCTATACATACATGGACATTCAACATTGACTTCCAAAAAAACAGACTTCACGGGCCTGCAATGGTGGACACATGGGAGACTGGTCCCCTATGCACAGCCGAACCCAGCTCAGAGCGACATCTCAACCTGGCTTATACAGAACCCTCAGAGGATCAACCTGGGCAACATTGGCTTTACCTTTGGCCAACCAAATGTCACCGAGTCCGACCTACAGCAAAAGGCGCAGGTCCTTGACATGTGGACAGGGAGGATCTCGTCCTCCTTTATTTACAATGGATCTACCGTTGGTGTAGAGACATGGGCTGCCCCCGACTCGGACACCGTTGCGATCGCTATCGAGTCTGACCTGCTCAAGTCGGGGCTCGGGCTCTTTCTCGACTTCCCCTATCCAGACCACAACAAATTCAACGCTCCTTTTGTTGGCGTATGGGATGCTGCGGATCAGCACTCGACCGTTCTCGAGCGAACCTCGTCCAACTCAGCTACGATAACGCATACCCTGGGCCAGACCACGTACGTCGTGACGCTTTCATGGGAAGGGGACGGCGCCATTTCCGGACCTGCGAAGGGAACCCACCGCTATTTCTTCACGGCTACAACCAATAAACTGCATTTCACCGCCTCTTTTGCGCCTACTTCGCAGCCAGAACCAGCAAGTTTTGGTGGAATTGTTCAAGCATCCCGTGATTGGTGGCGGTCATATTGGTCCTCAGGGGCTTTCATCGACCTCTCAGCCGTCAAGTCCGCGAACGCTACTGAGCTCCAACGCCGGATCATTGTCTCCCAATATCTCCTTGCCGTCAACTCGGCCTCGTCCAACCCTCCCCAGGAGTCTGGCCTCGTGAACAACGGCTGGTACGGCAAGTTCCATCTCGAGATGAATCTCTGGAACAGCCTGCCCTTTGCCCGCTGGGGACGCTTCCCTCTGCTATGGCGCAGCCTCCCCAACATGTACAGCCGCTTTCTGCCCTCATCCTTTGAGCGAGCTCATGCTCAAGGCTACTCTGGAGCGCGCTGGGGCAAGATGACCGACCCAACAGGCCGCAGCGCGCCCGGCGAGATCAACTCGCTCCTCATCTGGCAACAGCCGCACCCGATGTACTTTGCCGAGATGATCTACCGATCCTACCCAAACTCCACCACCCTCTCGCAGTGGGACGACATCCTAACGGCAACAGCGGACTTCATGGCCTCGTACGCCTTCTTCAACACTTCAACAGGTGTCTACGACCTCGGGCCCCCCATGTATCCGGTATCAGAAAACACCCCTCCCAACGCAACCATCAACCCGACCTTCGAGCTCGCCTACTGGCGCTTCGGCCTCGACGTCGCCATACGCTGGAAAACGCGGCAGAACCTTCCCGTGCCGGAACAGTGGACCACCGTCCGCGACCACCTCGCCCCCTTGCCCGTCGTCGACGGGACGTACGCGGTATACGAAGGCATCCCGAACATGTGGACCGACAGCAAGACGACAAACGACCACCCGGCCATGGCGGGCATCTTTGGCCTGCTGCCGCCGCCGTCCAGCGGGCCCGCGCTCGACGATAAGGCGCTGCGCAAGACGGCGGACAAGATCAGGCAGCTCTGGCCGCTGGAGGAGTCGTATGGCTGGGACTTCTCGATGCTGGCCATGAACGCGCTGCGCCTCGGGGACGCCGAGCAGGCGGTCGCGTACCTGCTGCATCCCATCTTTGCGTTTGACGACGCCGGGTACCCTGTTGGGGGGTCGCGGGTGCCGACGCCGTATTTCCCGAACGCGGCGTCGTTGCTGCTGGCGACTGCTATGATGGCGGGTGGATGGGATGGGGACGAGGGGAAGCATTTCCCTCCGGGGTGGGTGGTTGATGTGGAGGGGTTTGTGCCTGCTTTGTAAATAGGGGTGGGTAACTGCGGTGGGAATAGGGGGATATAGCCATCTGTGTGACACCCTGGACAAAAAGGGGCAGGCGGGCTCACTTGCTGATTGTGTGTGTGTGTGTTTGCGCATCTGTTCCGAGCCAAATATAAAAACCGAATCGCTTTTTTCCACGTTTGCTGCGCAATATGGATGCTCATGCTTCTAAATACATCTGGGCGAGGCTTTCGTGCTTCCCACAAAGCAACCACGAAATTGGACGGACGGAGCATTTCACAATATTCTGCTGTCCGAACCACCACCCTCACAAAAAAAAAAAAAAAAAAAACTATTTTTTTTTTCTTCTTCTTCTTTTTCCTCCACCTCTCTCTCTCTATCCATCATCATAGCAGGGTCTCACCCAAATTCTCGCCCTCGAAGCCCAGCGTCGCAAGCTTCTTAGTCTTGGACTTCTCCTTGGTCTTCTCGTCGCGCTTCATCTGCTTGGCCAGCGCCTGGACCAGCTCGGCGTCGGCCAGGTCGTAGCCCGGCGGCGGGTCGTCGTCGCGGTCGAGGTCGATCTCGCCTAGGAGTAGCACGTTCTCGCCGCGGACGAGGAAGATGCCGCGCTCGATGTCGGCGTACAGCCCGCGCGTCTGGTTCGGCGCCGTGCCGGGCGGGACAAAGATTCGTTCTTTCGTCGATTGCAGCACCAGGTTTGCTGGGGTAGCCAGTGTCCGTGTTAATTCTTCAATGGGTTTGACGGTAATGAGGGGCTTTAAGTGCCGGAGGTTGTTGGGCTTTGTCTCGTACCAAACTGATCCCAGCTCCGTAGGATGCCTAGGAGCTTCCGTCCGTCGCGCAGCGCCACCATCAGCTTCTCTGCGTGCGGGCAGGGTGTGTTAGTTCATGGGTCGGCAAGGTGAGTTTCCCTGTGTATGGCCTGGAGGGCTGGTCTTACTGTCGGTGAGGTCCAGCAGCTGGGCGGCCGTGGTGAACATCTGGGCGGGCAGCTGCTGCAGCTGGGGCGGGCGGCCCAGGGCTTGCGGGGGGATGATGCCCCCGTTGTCGGCAATTGAGAGGTTCTCCATTATGTGAAGGGTTGCCAGGTCGTGAACTGGGTGTAGATCGATATGGTCCAGTCCATCGGCCCTGGCTGCGGAATATGGTACTGTGAAGGCCTGGAAACGGAGCCGTGTGCGGTTCGTTCGGAGTGGTGATTTGATCGAATGTCCCCAAAATCCGGTCGGTACACGGCCCAATTGCGCACCACGCACGCACGCATCCAGACTTGGACGCCGCTTCCCGCCCGCTTGCCTTGCGTCCCTCCAATGCCCAATGCGGGGTGGGGGGACCTCGCGCTTTTGTGACTTTGCCTGCCGCCGAATGCCCACTCGCCTCAACCGTTCACCTCAGCCACATCTAGATCGGCCAAAGGGGGCTGGCAGGTGGAGTCAGGCAGGGCAGGCTGAGAATTAGTGAACGGGTTCCTGGTTAGGCTCGGAATTCCCTAACCGCTGGCCGGTCGCTGGACAACAGGGAATGGGACTGCCCCGGCCATCGGCGACTTTTGCCTGTCTCTCGTACCTGTATCATAGACAATAGGCCAGGTACCTGAGGTGGTGAGCGTTCCAAAAGTCGGCCCATTGAAGTGAGGACTGTCCGTCGCAACGCGCATCCATTTTCTATTGTTGCAGCTATTGTGCAGCGGCACGAGGTGAATGATCCCGCCCGACCACCCGACCTCAATAGGTACCTGGTACCTCCAAACCCGTAGCCCGCAACCCATACAATAGAATTGCACATCTGGCCCACCTACACCCGTACCTTGTATTCTCTTCCGTCGCTGCACTTACACCACCACTCCACCACCTTATTGTCCTCGCCGAAAGAACATGTACAATTCCCTGCTTGGAACGAGGCCATCTTTTGCCGTTCTTTAAAAGTTACGGGGAGCTACCGTGCAATCGATACCGAGCCATTCTTATTCCGCGGCTGCCCACCTCTTCTGAGCGAGCGCGCGCTTCATCTGCTTCCTCTCCTCGATTTCCCTTCTTCCCTTCTACCCAAAAGACTTTGCTTCTGTAGCACACCCGAAAAAACATCCTCACCCCAAGACCGCCGTTGTCATCATGGCGACCACCACCGACACGACCATGGCCGATGCGCCTGCCCCGCGAGCCGACCGTCGTATGAACGGGTCACCTCCGGCGCAGTCGAAGCGAGACAAGAAACGCCAGCTGCTCAACGATAAAATCGCCGTGCTCATGGACAAGTCCAGCAAGGAGCGGGACCAGTCCTTTCGCGAGCAGCTGCAGAAGATCCAGATCGACACCACCTTGGTCATGAAGATCGATCCTTACATCGACCGCCCGCTGGACGGCTTCGAAGAAGACCAGCAGAAACTGCGCCAGCAGCTCAATGGAGATGCCGACAACAACTCCACCCCCCGCTCCCTCCTCGAAATGTCTGGACCGAGGTTCTCCAAGTGGATGGAGAAAGTCCAAGACTTGGTTGAGCAGCGTGACTATGCCTTGACCAAATTCAAGGTATGCTTTTTTTCCTCTCTTGCCTCGTGCTGCCGAGAGATCTCGACCTGCGACGGATGCTAATCATTGTTTTCTCCCGTCCCTCCAGTTCGACTACGACAAGAAGGTTTCCGAGTTCCACAGCACACATGCCTACAAGACCGAGACGGCGAACCGCGAATACAAGGCACTTGCCCACACACTCCGCGAGCGTCTGATCAACGCCATTCATTCCAAAAAGTTCCGCCTGAATAAAGAGAAGGAGGCGCTGGAGATATCGGATGCCTCTGCCCTTCTGCTACACCCCAATCAGTTCAGCATCACCAACCCGGCGAGCCCAGGTGGCACACACAGCAAAAGGGCCACCCGGCTACGACGAGAAATGGAGGACATAAGCGGCATTGACGGCAAGAAGAGGAAGCGCAACAACAACAACGACGACGACGGCTCGCCGGCACCGCAACGCCGCGCCCTCGACCCCAATAATACCACTCCCCTCTGGCAGACGGACCGGCTGGCTATGCGGAAAGCAACTGGCCCAGTATACAGCATTGACAAGTTGTTTACCGACAAGGAGCTGTCCATGACGTACAACACGGCTGCCATGGCCGCGCACAAGTACCTGCTCACTCATAAGCCCAGGCTTGACGAACACGGCCGCCCTCTCTCGTCGCCTGAGGGGAGCGAGTCCGGTAGCGGCGACCACGACGAAGACGGCTCAGACTCGATCCCATCTGCTCCCATGATGGAGCGGAACGTGTCGCACGCAACTCGCAGCGCCCGCACCGGGGGAGCGAATCTAAACTTCACTGACGACAAGCTCATGGGCCTGGAAGCTCTGGCAAACTTTGATTTCCCGGGCAACTTCGAGCGTATGCTGGTTGCCGATCCCAAACTGCCTCCGACATTCCCATCGACATATGTCAAGGGCCACACAAAACAGTCTGATTTCAACACGCCCACCGCGCTGGCCAACGACGACGTCAACGGCGACATGATGGCCATGCAGGTGCTCAAACAGTATGAGCAGACCCACGGTCCCGGATCCAACTTCTCGTCGGAGAACGGCAGCCGGAAGCTTCTCGAGGCGATGGCGAGGCCCGTGGCAGACCAGCGCTATGTCTCGTATCTCCAAGGAGACCGCCCGATAGAGAACGATGTGAGAAGACGGCTGGGCCTCCCGATGGTGCTGGAACCCCCTCCGTCGGTGGACCAACCCACGGCTCCTGAGGGTTCCGGAACGCCATCCAAGCCTGGCCGAGCTGGCACGCCCTCACAATCGCCAGCTAAGCCGTCCGCCATGGCTGCCGCTATCGGCGGTTTGCCCATGAGCAGACAATCCAGCGCCAACGGGGCGCCAATGAGCAGAAGTAGTAGCAGGAAGGGCCGTACACGGGCTGGTTGAGGGCATGCATGCAGAAGTGGGTGGGGGTGGTTTGCATTGCATGCTTTAGTGTTGTAATATTTTTTTCTATCATCATGATCGTGCCTGGCTTCCTGTGTGGCCGGGTGGTTGGTTGGCTGGTCTCGGATGAAAGCGTGCGTGTGCGTGTGTCTTTACTCCCACCTGCTGCATGTTAGGGAGTTTTATCAGGATATTCAGATGTTTCCTTGACTGCTTCTTTTTTGCTATACCCATATCTGAGCAGTAATTCTTTTCAAATTTCAGAAACTCTTTTTTCTCAACTTTTCCCTGGAAATGGATACATGAATATTTGAGGCTGATGGACTGACTTACTGAGTGACTGACTGACTGGCCGTTGCTAACACGGCAAGAGAGCCAACCAACTGCTAATTCACACTGCAGATCGTGCGTGGCCTTCACACTGGCACCCATACCCATGCTAACCTACCTAGATCTAACACACACCTCTCCATCAATCATCTCTATAGATTGCAATCAGAAATCCCTGGGGCCCGTGCTGAATGGCTCGCTTGACCGAAGTAAACACCGCGACCAGTTATCAAACTCGGAGTCAGTTGTCGTTAGGAGCTCATATCGTGCGCGTATCTGGATCATGCGGACCATAAGGTTTTGTGCGCCGGATCGGTCCTGATGTGTGTAGAGCAACAAAATGCTAAGAGGGAAAGGGCATAAATAGATGGACTCTTCCACTTTCTCCAAACTTTCCCTAGACTACAGTCTACATGCCTCCCACCCCCCAATAGCTACCATGTTCGTCACCAGGCCTTATCCCTCCCCCAACAGCTACCATGACCGTCATTACGCCTTATCCCCCTCTTGATGATTCCCACCCCTATTTCCATTGCCGGGAGGCAAAATATGAAGACGACAATATATCCGCGGCCAAAGAGATAAAACGTCAAAATCGACGTAACAAAATTCAGCACTTCTTTGTCAAGCGCTGCTTAACGTTTTACAAACCTCAATCCCGGACAACCGCCAGCAAACCTTGGCGCGCCACAAGCACGACCCTTCAAGTGGATGATCTCGTCCTATCACACTCCAGAAGAATACCAAGCTCAAAGCGTCCGGCCGCACTCAACCCTGGTATTTATTACTTTGACGCATGCTGACAGATCTTGCTGAGCAAACTTGAGAGCGGAATTGGTACCCGGTGGCGAGACTGCCAAGTAATTACAAGAACAAGGCGTACTTTCCACGGATAAAGTGGGGCCGGCGTATTGTCTTTTCAGAACAAACCAAGGACGAGCCTCGATGGCTCACAGGACGCTGGCTTATTGTCGCGTATCTAGGTATGGAGCGACAGCCGTGAATGGCTACGGAGTGCAAACGTGGAGAGCCTACTATCTTTTCAGAATGCATTTTGGTAAGGACCTCTCATAATTTAAGTGCCTTCGAAAACGTCCTTCGTTATAGCGCCTGTTTCAGGTACAAACCGTTTTACCAGTCCGAAAAGGTACCAGATAAACTTGAGCGATTGGTTACATTATTCCGCCATTTCGGCGATTATCCTGGGCCGAACCCTCCTCCCATCCCACCCGATGCGCCGGTGCCGGATGTGCTCTCCGAACTGAGCCGTCTCATGAATAAAGAGGCGATAGCTCTATTATACACATGAAGGCACTTGACGTGGGAAGTTGGGAAATTGGTGCTGCTCCGGTATGAGAATGGGTACAACTCTGCCTGACGGTATCTTTACCGAACTGGCTGCGGGCGGGACTTGTTGAATGTGTGGTGGGTTTAGTGGGGGTGAATATCAACCAATGGGGTGTCGCAATGATGGGATATCCAAGGTCGCTTTTCTACGTAGTACTGTTTACTTAGGCACCTTAGCTGTTTTAGCTCGAGCTTAGGCAGGGCACGCGGGGCACCAGCAACGTGGGACATGTTTTGGGTCCGGGCACTAAACTGTGATTGGCGGATGCCGCGGCCAGGCGATGTGCGACATGGATTCCAAGTTACATGTAGCTTTTGCAGGTTGCAGAATCGAAAACATTTGGCTGCAACAAACACTTTTGCGTATTCTAACCTGTAGCTTACGTATCAATAGCGACACACGCGCGACAGAGAGAAGGAGGAAAAAACGAGACGTGTTTCTGGCCATGGCCATGTCGACGGCCGACCTGACGACGTCGATTGTGGACCTCATGTCGTCGCCCGACCCGCTCAACGAAAGTACCCCCAACTCAGCCCTGCCCTCGTCGCGTCGCGTCACCCGCAGCCAGACATCCCAGCGCTTTTTCATGACCAGCTCGCCCAAGAAGCAGACCTTTGAGCTCGACGTCGGAAGCGAGATCGCGCCACAGAAGCTGCTTGTGACGGTCGAGGCCGAGGACAGTGGCATCACCCGCGGCGTCACCCGTCGCCTCTTCCACCACCACCGACCCCAACCGTCGCCGTCGCAGATGATGAGCTATAGCTATCAATCGCCAACCCCGAGGCGGGGGGCCACCCGGCGCGTCGTCGACCCCAACGCCACCACCACGATAGTGCCGCTGCGGGGCCTGACCGACGACGAGATGGGCGGCCGCAGCGATGCCCCGACTCCCAGGCGACGCGGCAGGCCTCCAAAGTCGGGCACCCCCGTCGCTGCCACCAAGAAGCGCGGCAGACCCCCGACCCCGGCGCGCACCGCCCAATCCTCAATCGACATCCTGACTTCAGACATCAATGAGGATAACCAAGCGACGCCGCGCGCGGCCACCAGCCAGCCGAGACGAGCCCCGAAACGAAAGTCTTCTGCCACCCCACTGAAGGACAATGACACGCCCGGCACCCAGCAGAGAAAGAGGGGCCGCCCCAGGAAACAAGTCGCCGTGCCGGAGGAGGCTGCTGGGGCGCTGTCCGAGCAGGAGAGTACTGCGGATGCTGAAGTTGAGGACAATGTGTCGGTCGCGGCTGCTGAGGATCACCATGTCTTGCCCGCTCGACAAGACGAACGCCCTCCACAACCCCCCCAGTATCAGAATAGCGCCGCCGCGTATGAATCAGAAGAGGACATCTGGCTCGCCACCTTGTCGGATCAGTTGACGCCCATTGCCCGCCGATACGCCGAGCCTGAGCCCGCTCCAGAGCCCGAAGGACGACGGTCGGAAGAAGATGATCAGCAGCGCGACGAGTACTTGGACATAGGCGGCGGCATGGGATCACACAGCGATGCTGACACGTCAGAGGGCGAGGACCATGCGCTGCGCGGTGGCGATGCGCAAGAAACCATGACTGGCGAGGAGTTCACAATGATCGACCTCGGGTCTCTGATATCCATGCAGCCCAATTCTAGCATGATGGCACCAGTGCAGCAGGGGGAGCTCGGGGATGAGACCAGTTTTATCATTCACAGGACTATGGAGGCTCTTCGGCAGAGCCTGAACAAACCAGCGCAAGATGACGCGAGGGCTCCAACCGCGGATGCGGATGCCGAAGATGCTGGCGAGGTCAGTCTTATTCAAGAGCCGCGGAACGACGTTGATCTGGGACATGAGCAGGAGCATGAGCAGGAACAAGAACAGCGGCAGGAACAGGAACGGGAACAAGAGCGGACACAACAGCAGGAGCAACAACAGGCACCATCACAAGAGCAGCGGCCATCTCTATTTTCACAGCCGTCTCCGCAATCGTGGAATCGAAGCCCGCGGAGGACGAGACCGCAGCCTCTTGCGCAACAGCTGGCCCACAAGAATCTCTACCAGAGGGACGAACTGGATCTGCCAGAACGTCTCCCGACTCCCAGCTCAACCGAACAGCAGGAAACGAATGCTTATGAGGATTCTTTCTCTGAGATACCCGAAGAGGTTCTGGTGGCGGCAACTCCTCGGCGCGTTCGCCAGCCCCAGCCGGAGGCAGAGAGGGACGATGCAGCCCCTGATATTCAGCCGTCGATCGAGCGGCCCTCAACTGTGAATCCCTCCAATCCCCAATCTGAGTCAAATAGGCTGTTGACACCTGACGAGACACCATCACCAATCCCGACCGACGACGGCGAGGAAGAAGAGGAAGAACGGGAAGAAGCAAGGGCCCAGAGCAAATCTCCTGCGGCCGCCTCGGATTACGAAGTCCGCTCTTCGCCTCCGGTCAGCAGCCACGGGATACATCGGGGTCGCAACGGCTCCTTTGTACGCCACTCAAGGTCCAAGTCAATGGAGACGCCAGCCGACCAGCTCGCCTCATTCGTCTCACCTGCGTTGGCCGCGCTCAACAACGCCCACGCGATCAATCTGCCTCCTCCCGAATCTCTCCCCCGGCCGACACTCTCTCCGATTGTCCGAGTAGGTCGGGCCTTGCAGCTTGTCACGTCGGATCCCCCGTCACCCCCGGGAAGAGACAGTGTTCTGAGGAGTCCCTTCAGAGGTTCTGTACCCAAGTCCAGCCAGTCTCCTGGTCCATCGGCCGCGGCACCAGATGCTGAATCAGCTCCACTCATCGAGGTCGAACCCGCCCCACAGCCACGAGAGAGATCTTGGCTCGCGCCTTTGAGTCAGATCAAGAACTATGTTGTCCAAGGCGCGCAGGCGCTCTCGCCTAAACGTCCCGCTCCCCCTCAGATGGATATGGATGACCCCTTTAGTGTGAACAACGCTGAGCCTGAGAGGCCGTCCTCTGCGCGCAACTCGATATTCAGTTTTGGGAGCAGGCGTGCTCGGGAAGAGGCTATTGTGGAAGAAGAAGACGAAGAACACGAAGAGGAAGAGCAAGAGCAGGACGCCGCCGCTGGCATCACCAGTTCAACGAGAGCCAACTCCTTACGTGACGAGGATGAAATAAGCTGGCGGGATGAAGGTAGCCCTGTTAGGAATGTGTATGAGGAACACGTGTCTGCCACCTCAAGTGTACGCGGTACAGCAGGAGGGTCGTTTGCAAGTAATCGGGGGGGCGGTGTCGAGCTACGGGGCCGAGCTGATGAGGTGCCTGAGAGTGAGTTGGACAATGAGCGAGCGGCTGACGCGCGGTCTGAATTTGAGGAAGAGTTGGAAGAAGAAGTCCCGGGTGAGACTGAGATGGGACATGAGATGGATCAGGAATCGGATCAGGAGATGGACGAACGGGAAGACCAAGACATGGAGGAGCAAGAACAAGAACAAGATCAAGAGCAAGATGAGGAAGAGGATGAGGATATCTGGGCGATTGAAGCCCAGCGACCTACCCCTTTCTCGAAAAAAGCGCCATCGAGGCGAGAGCCCGTGGCCGAGCCCTCACGAACGGATCAAATCCCGAGCCCTTGGCGGCAGAGGAACAGTGAGCGCCTAGCCTTGGACGAAGAGCCTCGCGATCTGCCGGAAAAGGACACCCCAGCACCCGAAATGGACGACTTTAGCATGCTTTCTCGTCAAAGCCGTGGAGAAAAGACAGCAGTTCCGCCCAAGCCTGCTCCAGCAAGCAAGGCCGATCTCTCGGCGTTTTTCTCATCACCGGCCGTCCTACCAGAGGCGGCGCCTAGTCTTGGATATTTCAAGGCTCTAAATGCTCAGAGATACGAGAAGACGAATCTGGGGAGAGGTTTGGGTCTGGAGAGATTCAAAGCCGCTGCAACGGGGCAGAGTCAGCAGACGCTTGAAAGACTCTTGTCTAATCAACAACCCCCTCCTCGGCCGCAAGAACAAGAGCATGAGCCACGGCCCATTGTTCCACAACGGGAATCTCGAGTCCAGGAGCAGAGCCAGCGCTATCAGACAGGGGAGAGGACCTCGTCTTCTTCACAGAAGCCGCAGCCCCGTGTCCAAAAGCTGGGACCGTCCGTCCCTAAGCAAGACTTTCGTCTCCCAAGGCAACAGCCCTTTGTCCCACGGGACCAGGTTCAGATCCAGAGTCAACGAGCAACGATCCAAGAACAGGAGCCTGAGATCCAAAACCCTCGATCAACGATTCCGGAAAAGGAATTCCATATTCAAAACCCGCGACCGTATATTTCGCAGAAAGAGTTCCAAATCCAGGACCATAGCCTGGACCGGCGGACAACTCAAAGATCGCTGTTTACCCAGCAGCCCCAGCCTCAGCCTCAGCCCCGGACCACGGAACAGCGACCGCATCTCCCTCAGAAAGAGTTTCGTGTCCAGGAATCTCACCGTAGCGTCAACCTGTTCAACGTAGCGGGACACGCTGCCTCGGAAGAGACAGAGCTAATGTCCTCGTCCCCGCCGCTGGCCACCGCAGAGGATGAAGCCGTGTTCCAGCCGATTCCGCAAAAGCGGAATTTCACGCCTCGCCGCCGGGCTGGGAACAGTCTCTTTCAACCCCCTGCCCCAAAGCCAACTGCGCCGGCGGCAGCAAACTCGCTATTCGGAAACCCTCGAGTATCAACGTTTCTCTCCGCTGCGCCGGCACAAGTCCCTGCGCAAGACGAACTAATGGAGCCAGAGGAGGAGGAGGAGGAGGAAGAGGAGGACGACTACAGCGACGAATATACCGAGCTCAGCCCGGACCTGAGCTACGAGCGCCGCATCTCCTCGCGGCCTACCGCCTTCAACCGCGCCGCGTCGCCGACAAAGTCGAGCATGCGCTCGCCCATGAAGGGCAAGACCCCTGGCCGCGTCGTCGAGTTCACAAGCAGCACCATGTCGCCCCTGGCACAAGCCCAAGCCCGCGCCGAGCGCCGCGCGAACGCCTCTCCCGAGAAGCGGGCTGCTGCTGCTCCCCCTCCGCCTCCCCTCGCCGCTCCTGCCACCGCGACACTCGGCAATAGAAGCCGAAGCCGAAGCCACAGCAGCTCTATCTCCCCCGTCATCGAGGCCGACAAGGAGAACGCGTCTAACCCCGAGCCCGACACGGCCCCCGTCGTTGCCGCGGTGGAAAAGCCGACCTACACATCCTCCGGCTTCTTTGGGAAATTCGTCAAGCCGTTCACAGTCATGTCCTCATCCTCCTCCTCCTCGGCGGCAACGATACCCAAACCCGCCCCCGTCTCTATCCCGGCACCGGCACCGGCACCACACGCAATGCCACCCCCGCCCAAACCCTCCACATCCACCACAATCCCCCCAAACCCAAAACCTCAACAAGTGCTCTCCAAAACCCAATGGACCCGCGACCACTGGCTCCGCCTAGACGAGCTCCTCCAAGCGCGAAGGCAAGGGGGATCCCACTTCCGCCTCGCGCTGCACCACCATACCTCAGACTCCTCCCCCGCCGCGGCGGCGACACAGCACCACTTGCTAGGAAAACAGGTGACGGCGCAGGGCGAGGCCATGACGCTCGAGCCGTGGCATTTGGATATTGTGGATGCGTTTAGGAGGGAGGTGGGCGGGTGGGATCCGGAGGGGCTTGCCAAGAGGCTTTTTGCGCTTATGGTTGGCGAGGAGAGGAGGGCGGCTGGGTTGGTTCCTAGGCGGCGGTGATCGGGCTATCTATCCGTCCGCGTGTTTGTACTGCCATGCTGGGTGCATGAATGTCTACAACTGCATGTACCCGGTTCATGAATGTTTACTCTTTGGCGGGCAGGTTGGATTATGGTAACAGGTACTGAATAGGGGGGGGATTGCATCAGCTTTGGTTTGGTTTGGTTTTTACTGGATTTGGTTTCACTCGGTTTGGGTTTACTGGGTTCGATGTTGGCGTGCGTGCATGCATGCATGGTACTGTACTGCTGCGACGTATGTACTACGGTCATGGGTTGGTTTTTATTATAGGCTGCTTTTTGGGCATTGGAGTCGCAAATTGGTCAAAACGTGTACGCTGGCAGATACCAAAGAACTATGGATGGGGCGTTCAACGCGAAAGAAAGACGGGTTATCATATTTGTCACATCTAGGTACACTTCCGGGTGTTGAATGTGAAACGGATAAGATCATAAAGTTGACATGTTCAGTGCTGACTGATTTCACCACCGCTGGAATTTGCGCAGTTCATCCTTTGTTTTTATAATTCATTGACGCCCTGTCTTCTCTCTAACTAGCTAACTAAAAGTTGGTACAGTTGCAAAACACAAAAACAAGGAAAACCCCCACACAACGAACTACTACTCGAGCATGGAGGCCTGGTTCGTGTAGAGCACATCGACCACGTTGCTCAGCTTCTCAATGGTGGCCAGAGCCGAGTCATAAGCAACATCGCGCTGAGCCTCGTCAAAGATGTTGAGGCAGCCGGCGCCCTGGTCGAGCACGCCGATGATGACCTTGTCGAGGATCATCTGGGACAGCTTGCGCTCGACCTGCTGGGTGTCGAGGCCGACCATCTTGGCGATGTGGTCGATCTCGACGCGGCTGAAGGGCTCGATGACCTTGATCAGGTTTTGCTCCAGCATGGCGTCGTACAGCCGACGCAGGTGGTTGCGGATGAAGGCGTCGCTGCCGAGCTCGTACTTGTACGCGGCCAGGGCGCGCTCGTACTCCTCCAGCGAGCGGTTGGCGTGTGCGCGCGCGATGGCCTTCATGGCCTCGAGCGACTGGCCTGCGTACTTGGCTGCCTGCTTGGACGTCATGAGCTGGTTGACGTCGTCGACGAGGTTGAGCATGATCTTGCACAGCAGCATGTACTGCAGCGCCGCCTGGGCCCGCTGCGGCTCGTCCTGCGTGTGGTAGCCGTCGAGCGCCTCGATGAAGTAGCTGTAAGCCGTGTTGAAGTCCTTGTCCTCGGCGTGCAGCATGCCCGATTGCATGTCCAGGTTGGCCTGCAGGAGGGGCGGGGTGTAGACCGAGGCGGCGCTCGTGCGCGCGCTGGTGAGGGCCGCCCGCGCCTTGGACACGTTGCCCAGCGCGTGGTAGACGCGCGACTCGAGCAGCTGCACCTCGACCAGCACCAGCTTGTCGTCCAGCCGCTTGAGCTCCCGCAGCAGCCCGTTGATCAGCGTCAGCGCGTCGTAGTACGACTGCTTGGCCATGTAGAGCGTCACCAGGCGCGTCTCAAGGTTCTGGCGCAGGAAGCCCCGGCGCTCCGAGGTTGCCCATTCTATACATGACTTGGTCACGGAGATCTGGATGTCGGTCGTGTTGGGGATATCGTTGAAGAGGTCGAGGAGCTGGCGGACTGGAGAGAGAAAGAGTTGCCGGGTTAGTTAGCTGAACTGACCAGTGTGTGGGTAGAGGGGTAAGTAAGTAAGGGGGGTGGGCGTTACCAAGCTTTGCCGTCTTTGCCTTTGCAAAGGACGACAGGACTGTGCGGCTCTTGGTCACCAAGCCTACGAGCTCTTGTGAGTTCTTCTCATCGCGATACAGCTCGCCCAGGCTGACCAGGGCTGTCTCGTACTCCCGCACGGCGGCATCTGAGGTGGCCGATGGCGGCTGGGAGATGATGTCCTTGTAGATCTGCTCGGCTTTCCGCGGGTCGGCCCCGGCGAGCTTCCGCGCCTGCTGCACCCTCTCCGAATCGCCTTGTGCCATTGCTTCTGTTTCTGCTGCTGCCTTTTTTGTCTGTTTGTCCTTCGTCCTCTGCCGCTACTGCTGCTGCTCCCGGGGGTTGGGGTTGCTGTCCGAGTCGGGGGGCGGCGGTGGTCTGTATTGTCGTCTGCAATGGGGAAATTGGAGAATGAGCTGGAGACCTGAGTCGGGGTATCGTCGAGATGGCCGTCCTGTCGCAACGAAGCGTAGTCGCAAAAGTGGTCGTGATGGTGGTTAACTTGGGTGGCTGTCGGGTGTTTGGAGGAGCTGCCGCATTCAATGATGGAAGTGTCCAGCCTCACCATAACCATGCACCCTGCAGCGCAGTGCAGCCCAAGCACAGGCAACCCCAGGAGCTAGGTTGCCGTGACGCGACGTAATTAGCTGAGGTGCCTGCCCGTGCTAGCCTCGCCATCCCGGTTGTGGCTGGTGCTAATACCTGGTAGCTTGCCGGTGGCTGACCAGGTACGGGGCTACCAAGCGACAAGGCGGTGGGGATTCCTGCCGCTCAACCCCGCCAAAATTTCTCTGGCAGACAGGCGGGTCCATCTGCAATTGAAGATCGAAGTCTTGAAAGCGAAGCTGGTGGTGCACGTTCACATTTCGGTATTCTAATCCAGCTCCAGACCGGCGCAAACACACCACCTCCCGCCACACCTCTTCGCCATCTTCGAGACCACGATACCGAGCTTCTCGACCTCTACCCCTACCCGGATTTTTCAGCCAGGTGCACAAGAGAACAAGCATCATGAAGGTACGACACAACATGGCTGCTCCATCAATTGGAAACTAGCATCGAGTTCACCCCCCGACGGCTGTCGCAAGAACTTCTTCGCCTTTCCTCTCCAGACACTTTTCCGTCGATCGGAAGATATGGCGTCCTCATACATTGCGGATGCTGATTGCTGTCTATAACTCAGATCAAAGCACTCACCCGAAACATCTCGGCCCAGCAAGCCCCCGGCGCCGACGTCCAGCGGGCGCCGCGCAATCTCGCCCCCGAAATCCATCCCTTCGAGAGAGCACGCGAATAGTACGTCTACAGCGATCCCAGCCGACACTGGAGAATCATGGGGCAAAATATCTGACAATATGGAATAGCCAGAGAGCTCTCAATGCAGTCAAGCTGTAAGCGAAACCACCGGCCGACCCACCATCTCCGTCTCGTTCGTACATTGACAACAAGAAGGGAGCGCATGTTTGCCAAGCCTTTCCTCTCACAACTAGGAAACGGCCACGTTCAGGGTGTATATAGTTTGACCAAGGTTTGTTCACCCGCCATGCTGAGCACAGCAAGGTGGACCGGATGCTGATCGGATGGTCTAGAACAAGAGCTCCCTTAGCTCGGTTGCATCAGGCTCTGGCGATGGTATAATCAAGGTGTGGGATCTTACTTCGCGAGAGGAGACCTGGCACACATCCGCACAGTAAGCATCTATTTCCTTGTCCTGGTGGCGAGTCGCAGGGCACAGCTAACCAATTGCTTTTTCTTGTGCACAGCTCCAACATCGTCAAAGGCTTGACATTCACAAACGACAACAAGCTCTTGTCTTGTGGCACAGACGGCATCAAGCTTTGGGACCCATATCACTCAGAGAGCGGCTCTACTCCGCTATCGACTTGGCAGGAGGGAGGTCCATACACAGCAGTGTCAAGCCACCGATCTAGCAACGTCTTTGCTGCTTCATCCGGTGCCGGTTGCATCAGCATTTGGGATTTGGAGCACAGCTCTGCCCCGCAAAAGATACAATGGCCGAATCACACCGACACACTTACAGATGTCTGCTTCAACCAAGTTGAGACGTCCATCATTGGCGGTGTCGCCAGCGATCGATCCATCATCCTCTTCGACCTACGGACAAATCGTATGCACACCCCCTGACTCCCCGATACTGGTCCCGGATAACTGACCTAGAAATCTCTTTGAAGTGCCCGTCATAAAAACTGTTCTCAAATTTGCTTCCAATCGCATTGTCTTCAACCCCATGGAGGCGATGAACATGGCCGTAGCTTCAGAAGATCACAACATGTACGTTGAAAACCCCCCTCTCGACCAAAGGGGCTTTACAACAACTGACCATGACTCTAGTTACATGTTCGATGCAAGGAACTTTGATAAAGCACAGAATATCCAAAAGGGCCATGTCGCCGCCGTGATGGATGTTGAGTTCTCTCCCACTGGTGAGGAGCTTGTTAGCGGATCCTACGTAAGTGCGCCAGTCCTTTTCAACCATCAACAAAACGCTAATCATCGTAATTGCAGGACCGCACAATCAGGATATGGAGCCGTAACCAGGGACAGTCGCGCGATATCTACCACACAAAGCGGATGCAGAGGTAAAGAAATTCCGATTCACGCCTAACAGAGGTGGCACGGTGGCCGAGCTAACCAAACTCTTGCAGGGTATTCCGGACTTGCTGGACAATGGACTCCAAGTATCTTCTCAGCGGCAGTGACGATGTAAGCCCCCCTCGCTTTCCACCCACCCGCCCACTCCATTGCACCACAGAACTAACCTCGGTGACAACAGGGCAACGTCCGCTTGTGGCGCGGCAACGCCTCGGAACGCAGCGGCGTCAAATCCACCAAACAGAGACAGGCCCTCGAATACAACAAGGCCCTGGCAGAGCGGTACCAGCACATGCCCGAGATCAAGCGCATCGCGCGCCACAGGCACCTGCCCAAGGTCATCAAGAAGGCCGGCGAGATCAAGCGCGAGGAGCTGGGCTCCATCAAGCGGAGAGAGGAGAACGAGCGCAAACACTCGACGAGGAAGTTCGAGAAGCGCAAGAGCGAGAGAGAGAAGGCGATCCTGGCCAAGGAACAGTAGACGCGTCTGGAGCCTTACCTTGGGCTGCTGCATTGGCGGTGGCGGTTGGCGGCTCTATGACCTCTATGACTTTGATATCAAGTACCATGGGGAATTGTCTTTTTCTGCATTGGGGCGGCGTTCGTGTTCTTTCTCTTTTTCTTGCTGGGAGATGGATGGCTTGCTATAGTGGGTCCTGGAGGGCCATGGGAACCCCGTGTGTGAACTGTTTTGGTGGGGGGGGAATGGGGGATTGATACCATCCATCATAAATGGAGTTTTTTGTGTCCCACCCAAGTAAGCAAGCAAGGGGCCGAATCTCCGCGACTCAAGAGTCGATTGAACATTGGTGATTTGGATGGTATTTGCTTTGGCGATATGAAACACTGGCCTTGTTGAACTGCCAGGTAGTCTAGGTACACGACAATCGAGTCCATTGTAGTCTACTCACCTAGGCAAAGATATAAATCCTACTACCTGCACAAACATGTACATACGACCATAGGCACTTAAGAACTCGGCATCCCGTCCGCTCTGCCCTAAATAATGGCCTGGGGCTGGCGTGTGTGGTAGTCACAGGGGTCATGCAGGACTCAGGGGTTTGTTGTTGTTGTTGTTGTTATTGTCATTTGTAACTGTATAGTAGATCTGTCCCTCTCTTCCTTTCTAGAAAAAAGGAGGGGAGGGCACGGAAGAATCACCACTCATTTTTTTTTTTCCTTCTTTGTTTTTCGTCTGGACCGATGATGATCCGTGGTTCAGCCTCCCTATGATCAGAGGGAGAGGCTTCAATCGCCTAGCCAGTGATCAGAGTCTGTGGCAGTCTTTTGCCTCTTTTTTCCATTCTTTTATTTTGTTCGGTGCAAAGGTTTCCCTGCACACCTGTTCAATATTTACTTTTTAACTTTCACTTAATATATAACCCTATATATTAGGGAATGATTAAAATAATTTTTTTTTTTAAAAAAAAGAAAGAAAGAAAAGATTTGCGACGTTAGAAGCTAAAATCTCCCCAACGTCCGCAGACTCTTCTCAGAACAAAATATAGTTCCGGACCTATAAGGTATAATTACACATACGTACGGCCCAGATACAAAGCACAAGCGAGGTACACTACCTACCCCCCCCCCCCCGTCCCCGCCCACCTCTTGCTCTGGGAAGAGTCTGTGCTTTGCAGAGATAAGATTTTGCAGCCCTTCCAACACATGTCCCCTTCGTCTCAACGGCTCAACATAATACCTACAGGTACCTAGGTATCCAGGTAAGCCTTTACAGGCACGATTGGATGCTCTCGCTATGGAATTCCAGGCCGAGTGTCCAGCACTGTATGTCGCTGTTCTGGTAGCACAGAGCGGCCCCACCGTGTCCACTTCCAATTCCAAGATAGGTAAGGGTTGGAATTCGCTGAGTGGCACTTCCGTTGGACGTGAGCACTGAGCAGGCCGGGGTGGTGGGGCACTGACAGGCTGATGGTTACCATGCCAACCGACTCACAACCCCTAAATCCCGAATAAATTCTCCCAGAATACAACCTAGATTCAATCAGTAACAACACCGTGCCTTCCAGCATTGAAGAGTACCTAGGTACTCTCTTTTCCAGCGCAGAGTCCATTGCGAGACTCTCGTCCAAAAGTACAATCCACCGACAGACTCTTGTTCCAATGGATGATTGCAATGCCCACTACTGCAATCTCTGCTTCCTCAAGCTGTTTGGACAAATTGCCAAATTTTCACATTTATCCCAAATATCGCCATGATAATTAAAAAGTTTATTATCAAAAAGTCAACAAAAGTTGGTTAGTTCATCAGATAGTCTCTAGTCGACCATGTAGCAAAGATAACTCCTCATCTTGAACTGTGATCAACACCATCACCGTCATCACTACCAGAACCCTCCGCGGTCGTGGATGGCTGACCCAAAGTCTTTGGGATTGTAGTAGGGTCCCTTAAAGGCAAACCGATCGTCGACGTCGTCGCCGTCCTCAGCAGAACTTCGGTCCCGATCCGGGAATTTCGCCGAAACGTGCCACCCCTTTACGGAAAAGTTGACGGACACGGCCGGATAGAGCTTCCCCCGAATGTCGGTAAATGCTCTCCCTTTTTTTTTTTTTTTTGGCGGTGAGTTAGCTTATTTACCTCACAGATTCTCTCTCTCTCTCTCTCTCTCTCTCTCTCTCTCTCTCTTTCTGCTTTCAGAGCCACCCCAGGCAGGTAAGAGGCAACAGACTCACCAATCACGACACCATTCTTGGTGTAAAAGGCAGTGCTCTCGGCAAAGTTGACGCCGCAGCCAATGATGACGTCCCCAGTTTCCGCTTTCTCCGGCTTCCCTCCGTACGGGACGTCATACTTCGACCCGGTTCGCCCGTCCCCGTAGATCCTCCCGTCATCTGAGTGGAATCCCCAGGAACCCGGTTCCCAGCCGAGCAAGCAATTGATCGTTACATTATCGTCACAAAATCCGACGGCCATCCAGCTAAAGGAGAGCGCCGAGTTAACTGGGATGCAGAAGGAGCAGAGAGAAGGGGGAAAACACTTACCCCTCGTCGGTAGGAGAATGGACAGTCACCTCAAAATAATACACATCACCTTTGAGGAGGGGCCGCATGGGAAAGTCAGCTCTGACGAGCCCTGATTGCCGAGTCTCGCCGAATAATGTCAGGTTCAGATAGCGATTGGTTCCTGTGCAGCAGCGCGAGCAGTTAATTAGGCATGTGATCTTGGGGAGGTGCCAGCACTTCACGCGGCCGCAGGCAGTTGCCAGTTCTCTGGCGGGTCTGGTTCAACGTACCGTCCGTGACAAAGGCACAAGCGTTCTCTTGATCAATCAAGATGCCCGGATGCTTGTCGCCCGCATGCCAGCGACTCGGAATCTGCAGGGCGGAGTGCTCCTCCCGGTGGTATTGCATCGACTTTCTCCACAAGATGCCCACAATTCGATACGACTCGTACCGCCGTGCTGTGTAGAACGGGGTCCAGCCATCGGGTGTCTTCATGTCGATATCGACGTCGTAGCGGTCCAAAAGCCGCTCGAGTGCCTGGCCCTTGCCCGACGCCACGGCGCCATGGACGGCCATGCCCCAGTGCTTGGCCACGTCGTGACTGCTCATCTTGTCGCTGCTCTCGCGAAGCTCCAGGGCCTTGATGACGGCCTCGGTAGTCTCCTGGCTGGCGGCGCGCGCGGCCCAGTAGAGGGGGCCGTATCCGCGACAGTCGACAATACTGGGATTCGCACCCTTCTCAATCAACAAGCTGACCACATCAAGGAGGTCCATACGAACTGCATACGCTAATGCTGTCTTTCCGTGCATGTCCCTGGCGTCAAGTACAGGAGGATCGGCGAAGCCGTAGCTCAGAAGCATCTTGAGGTTGGTCTTATCACCTCGGAGGGTGGCCACAATCACCGGCGTTTGGCGCTTGCAGTCAGTCTCCTCTGGGTCATAGGCGTCTCGAGAGAGGAGCGCTTGTACGATAGTTGGACTCCTGTTCACCAGTCCGTACATGAGTGGTGAGAGGCCGTTGTCGTCCTTGGCGCGGGCGTCCGCCCTCGCCGAACAGAGCAGCTCCATGGCGTCGGGCCGATCACTGATGGCCGCCATATGCACTGGCAACTTGCCGTCCACACCGCGCTTGTGGATGTTAGC
The DNA here is from genome assembly GCA_033439705.1 of Cercophora scortea. Classification (NCBI taxonomy): domain Eukaryota; kingdom Fungi; phylum Ascomycota; class Sordariomycetes; order Sordariales; family Lasiosphaeriaceae; genus Cercophora; species Cercophora scortea. The sequence continues at coordinate 1,460,541 of JAUEPO010000005.1, read as the reverse complement.
GCCGTGGTTCAGCAACAAGCCAACGACTGCTAGGGGAACATCTGTTCCTGAAATAGCCTCGTTGAGCGGTGTATCGCCACCAGGCCCGGTGAGGTTTGGCTCGGCCCCGTGCTGCAGGAGCAGGTCCACAAGCGCTACATCACCTTTGGACACGGCCCGTTGTAGGGGCGTGGGCTGCTTCTCAATGCTGAGGTTCACATCGACCTTTGGCTCATGCTCGAGGAGGGCCAAGACCTTTTCTCGTGTTTCCAGCGGGCTTCCGATTGCTGCACAGAGTGCCGTCCCGTACTTGCCGCCCTTCACGTCGACGTCGGCTTCTTGGTCGAGGAGCCACTTGACCGCCTCAGCTGTGCCCCCCGCGCAAGCTTCTTGCAGCGCATTCAAGCCAGAATGGGCCAAAACCTTGTTGATATCAATCTTTTGATCGAGAAGCCGCTTAGCCGTGTCTAGATCAAATTCAGGGGACATGCACTCGCAGAGTGCTGCTCCGTACAGGTCTCTGACCTTATCCTGCGCCTCATTGTTGTTCAGAGTATCGATCACATAGTCGACAAGGTCCCCCATGTGATACCTAATAGCCAAATGAAGCGCCGTTACGCCGTCCTCGCTCATGTTAAGGAGGTCCGCCCCATGATCGACGAGGTTTTTAACCATGGCGAGAAAGTCGCTGCGATGACGCGAAAAAAATACACCGTGCAGAGGCGAGCTGTGAAATCCAGCTGACTTGTTAGGATCGGCCCCGGCGTCGATAAGGACCTGCGCTGTAGAATGGTGCCCCCTTTCGAGTGCCAGCGACAGCGGTGTCTTTCCGTCTGCGTTTTGCACGTCGGGGTCGACATGGAGATCGAGGAGCATCTTTGCAATGTCCGAGTCATCGTATGCTGCATGCAAAAGACTCCATTTCTGGCTGTCCGTCGTTGCCAGGTCGGGCTTTGGCGTTGAGTCGAGCAGCGCCTGAAGAATGTCCATCTGCCTATTCCACACTGCTCGATAGGAAGGCGTCTCGCCATCGTTGTTCTTGCCGTCATTCTCGGCCCCAGCATCCAGCAGCGCATGGACGATGTCCAGTTGCCGCGCGTGGTGCAACGGCGAATCGCCCTGGTTATCAACGGCGCTCACGTCGCCCTTGGCCATGCCCGCGAGCAACAGCTTCACCCCTTCCAAAGACCGAGCTAACACAGCTTCATGCAAGGGTGTGCGGCCGTCGGGTTCTCTATGGGTACCGCGGCTCCAGCCCCGGTCGAGGAGAAATGCCAAAATACTCGTATCATCTTTCCTAGCTGCGGCATGTAGCGGTGTCCCCTTTCGTGCAAAGTCCTCTCCCCCGACATCTTCCAGGATCTGGACGAATTCCTGGACCTCCTCGAGAAGGCCCCGGTCGACGACATAGTCGAGGGCCACGGCGGACCGGCCGTCTTGGATCCAGAGCGTCTCTTTATCTTGGATTGCCATTCGCCGAATGACAGCCAAATGGCCTCGTTTGGCAGCCAGGTGCACCGCTGTCTTCCCATCATGTCGTGCTAGCTTCGCCTCTGACTTTTCTGAGAGAAGCTGGTCGATGCATCGCAGATGCCCATGTGCCGCAGCATGGTGAAGGGCCGTCTGTCCCCTGTTGTCTTGGTCGTTGGGCGGGGCTTGATGGCTGAGTAGGATTTTGACAACGTCGGCATGGCCGGCTTGGGCCGCGAGGTGCAAAGGCGTCATGCCCTTGCTTGATTCGGGGTCGCTGACCGGAAATAGCCGAGAACATGGCCCGTTCGTGAGCAATGCCCCAATGGTGCTCGCATGCCCTGCTCTGGCCGCCACGTGGAGTGCTGTCTTTCCATGGTCGTCCTGCGCCGCCTTTTGCGGCACCATGTCGGCCGACCTGGCAAGAATCGCCTGGACAACATGACAGTGTCCCCGTTCTGCTGCCCACTCCAAGGCGGACTTGCGATTCTTGTCGTTGATGGGGACCCACGGCTTCTTCCCGGCTTCGTTCGCTCGACTCTTTGCTCTCTTGGCGGGGCCTTTACCTGTGAGTCGGCGCTGGATGCCAGGAACTGGGCCTAGGCGGCGGGCATAACTTCCGGATTTAGATTGCGAAGCGGAGGCAGGGACGTCTCGACGCGGCTGCCTATCCTCCCCGTCGGTGCTTGTCGCGCTTGCGCTCTCGACGTTCCTGCCATCCATGACGTCAAAGACAGATCTCAAGACGTCCACATGTCCCTCCCGGGCAGCCAAGTCAACGGGGGTCAGACCGCTTGTGTTGGCCATGTGGACCGGATGGTCCTCTCCTTTTGCCCCCCGCATGAGCAGCTGGACAACGTTGGCGTGGCCATAGGCTGCAGCAAGATGGAGTGCGGTATTCCCGTCGGTTGTCGATGGTGTGTCCCTTGTGGCGCCGCTGTCCAGGAGGGTACTTGCGACGGCAACGAAGCCGCCCACGGCCGCGTATTTGAGCGCGTTATAGTCGACCGAGCTTACAGCGTGTAAGCTGGCGTGCTCTGACAGCAAGAACTTGACCATGTCGAGCTGTCCTGTGCGGGCCGCCAGATGGAGGCTTGTCTCGGACCACACCGAGGCCGGAAGGAGATGGGCCAAAGTGCTCTGGTCCGAGTCTGACGCCGGGCCCGGGGTCGAGCCTGAGTCTGAGTCCGAGTCTGAGTCCGAGTCCGAGTCCGAGTCCGAGTCCGAGTCCGCGTCTGACGGGGCCGAAACGCTCGTTGCAGGGCGGCGACCCACAGCTTCCTCCTCTTCCTCGGGCTTTGCTGTCTGGACATCCACCGAGGCTTTTCTGTCCAGGAGCAGGGACACGACGTGTTTGTGGCCAGCGTTGGCAGCATGGTGGATGGGCGCATACCTATTCCAGCTTGGTCTGTCGATGCCTTCTGGGTCAATGGCCAGGATTTTCTCGACGACATGGACGGACCCACGTGCAGCGGCCAGGCCCAGGGCATTCGATGATCGTACTCCCATCTCCAGCAAGGTGTGGACAAGGTCGTCGTGGCCGTGCTCGACCGCGAGGTCAAGGCCTATCGTCTTCTCAGCCTGAAGCGCCTCTTCCGACTCCCCGGCTAGCATCTTTGCACGCGAGACTGCCTCGTCGACTAGATCAGACAGACCAAATCTGCAGGCAATTCGGAAGGGACTATCAATGGAAGCAGACCGCCCGCCCAGCATTGGGCCCAGCTGTCGGTACAGAGACGCCCATCTGCTGACTTGCTGGCCGTCCTCAAAAAAATCCAGAACGAGCTTTCGCGCGGCCTCGGCCGATGTCGTCTTGAGAAAGTGGTCGGGCCAGTGGAGGGTTGCGTAGGTCAGCAAGCCGTATTCGTGGTCTGTCGGGACAAGAGACTGCGAGGCGTCGCTGCTGCCGCCGCTGTCTTCGCTGCATGTGATCAATGAGGGGTCCAAGGACAATGCCAGCCGTCCGACGTGTTGTAGGTACTTGAGGCAGTGGCCGAGCATGTCGCAGTCGTGGTCGTCCTCGGCCGCTTTCTCAGGCCCATCCGACCTGGCAGAAGAACACTTGAGGTCTGGGCTACTCCTGGCATAGTTCCCAAAGCTTGCATGGATAAAGGAGACGCGGTTGCTGTCGACCTGGGTGAGAGGCACCATGCAATCGCGCAGCTCACCTACAATATCCGTCCGAGTCATGTCGCGAATGTCCGATGGCAGGTGGCTGCCATCGCCGTCCTGTGGTACTGCTGCTGCTGTTGTTGGCCCGGAAATCTCACTCAGGGCGACAGCCACCGCCAATTCAGAGGGCCTCAACGGTCGGACGGCAAACGCGATCCACTTCAGCGCAAGCAGCACCCAGTTGCGGCATTCGTCCTTGATGGTGCGGATAGCCTCGTCGTAGCAGTCCTGCAGAGAGCCCAGGGGCTTCGACAGTTTCTCCTTGAGGCTCTTCCTGGTCCAGCCCTTGGTTGTCCATGCCAGCAGGAGCATGTTGATCTTGGTGAGCAGAAAAGGGGAGTCCATCGACTGTTGTTTCGCCTGCTGCACCGCCAGATCGGCGAGACCGTCCCACGATGCGTTTTCCCGAACGAGGTCTTGAATGATAGACCGAATGTGCAGCTCCTTCCAAGCCTGCATTTCTTGACTGTTTTTGTCGATCGCGATCCAAAGGCATTGCTCGTCGCCTGTCGAAACAGTGTCTGGCTCGTCATCCGGCATCGTCGCCGGCATCGTCGCCGCCGTCGTCGTCGTCGTCGGTATTGATGTTGTTGTTGTTGTTGTTGTTGTTGTTGTTGTTGTTGTTGTTGTTGTTGTTGTTGTTGTTGCCGCCGTAGCCTGTGTATAGAGCAGCTTGAACCGGCCCTCCCCGGCGTCGACGAGCTCTTTCAGACGCTGGATCGCACTTGTCTCCCCAGGCGAGGTCACGCACTGATCCACGGCGCTGACTATGCAGTACACGGGTGTCCCTTTTTCGACGAGATTTGTCACCATGGCGCGGAAGAGAATCCACAGGCACTCGGCTGTCAGACACGTGCTGCTTTTCATCCAAAAGCTGGCGGCTGATGAGACATGGCGAAAGAGCTGTGGCTGAAACGAGACCAGCTGGCGGCAGAGGGAGAGATACAGACTGAATGCGGTCCGGGCCCGGGGGTTGCTCCTGCTGAATGCAAAGCTGAGGATCGTGGTAGTGGTGCTGGTGCTGGTGGCGTTGCCGTTGGCTTTCTGGCCACTCTGTTGTTGATGTTCCAACAGGTCGCCGAGTACCTGTGATGCAAAAGTCGTGGTGCCAAATCCTGATGGCCCACTCACACGGAGAATGCGCGCGGCGGGATCGCTTTTCCAGGCCACCACCGTCGCGGCACGGCTGAGTGGGTAGTCCAGCGTGTTCGCCGCTAGGAGCTTTGGACGCAGTCGGTGCGTTTGCGAGTCCAAGACGGACACGGTGCGAAGAAACTCGCGGAGGAGTGGATCGCGGGCTACTTATGATCAGGATCAGTTGTCAGCCAAAGGTTTGGTCTGCAGCACCAAAGCAATCAGCGACAAGAAAGAGCTACTGACTGTTTCTATTCGCCAAGATCTGATTGACAACACTCTCGGCGATGGGTTGGTTCGTGGCAAAGTGCCAGAGCTGCTCATGGCGGCCGTCGCAAACAATGTCTTGCCCCTTGCTCCCCCCTGTGGCACATCGTACGTCGATCTGTGTTTCCCCAATCAGCGGCATGCTAACTGACCCTGGTTTCTACATCCGCCACAGACAAGGCAGGTCACCGACATACCAGCGGATGGTCGCCCGCCTCGTGGTAGTTGAAGACGTCGACTCTGCAAGGCACGGTTCTGAAGCTCCCGCTCACATCTTCCACCTCCTCCACCAGCCGTGCCGCTGCCGGCAGCCCGAAGAACGTATGTCTGGGGGCTTGTGGGAGGGCGGAGAGTAAACGTAGGTAGAGGTGTTCCCATGTTAGACCGACCGCCGTCTTGTGCGGGACGCCGAAGAAGAGCTGTTGTAGGTCGAGGTCAGGTTCCCTTCCGAGATACCGCTCGGGGGCTTTCTTTTCAGGTGCCTACGTACCGCTGCGGACACGTGCGAGGCGATTCCCCTATACCGGGGCTCTTCAGCGGCGGATACCAGGGCCTATCAGCAAGGCAAGTTAGGCCAAAGCAGGTAGGTCGACAGGCATTTATCTAGTATGATGCCACCTCGTTTTCGCGACACCTCTTACCTGTTTAACAACAAAACCCCCCAGCCCGTGGGCCAGAAATATGATGGGCAAAGGCTTCAGGGGGGTTGTTAGCATCGTGTTGCCAAGGTGTAGCTTTCAGGAGGGGGGAAAAAAAAAAGAAAAAAAATCAATCTTGCATTGGAGGCATTCTGCCGTTTTTTGCACAGCTGCTCGAGCAGCGCTCGCCCCCTCTGGTGAAGACGCCATTCCGCGACGCTCACGGTGTCGAAATCGTCAAGAAAGGAGAAGACATCGATGATGGCATGGGGGAATAGCGGAGAGAAGAAGTCGGTAGGGCTACCAGAAGGGGTAGTCGCTCTGTCGACCTTGTCTTTACTTTTATCTTCCCGTCGAACGGCGCATGTGGCGATGGCGAGCCCATCGACGAAGACCAAACTGGGTGTTTTTCCTGTTAGTGTCATGACTCGGCTATGGAGAGCAGTTTCTCCAACACAACAACTAAAATTGTGGCTTCATCCTTGATACACTCACTGGATAGGTTGGTCCATGATCGTGGCAGATCGGATCGATAGATGGGTTTGTTTTGCAAATGACAGGCAGACCAAAGAGTACCTAGACAAACGGTCGTGATAGACGAGGAAACGAGGCCCCCGTCGAGTTTCTACAGCTGTTACCAATATGCCAACACAAAGCCTCAAGCTTCCAAGTCGGGCCGCATGGATACCTACCTACCTAGGTACCTGACCTAGGCAGTTTGGCTGCGTGCCGGTTTGCCTTGCCCGTCTACCTGTCCGCTGTCCGGTTACACACAGAAGCACCTATGTACACCAATAGAAGAAAAAAAGGCCGCAAAGTGACGATCAGTCATCAAATTCAGCGTCCAGCTGTGGGACGGCATACTGCGGGGAGGTGAGGTATACGCAGTAGTAATATTTGGTGATAAGGTGTGTACGTTTTGGGACACAAGGCTCTGGAAATCTCGGGCTCTTTTTGCGCGACATGGAATGAGATGGAATGAGAGGAAGGGGAGGGGGCAGGATAACGATCCAATCATTCCATGTTTTTATCCTCCTCTCCCTTTTCAGCTGCTCCGTCGGCAGCATCAGCGGCAGCAGCAGCAGCGGCGATAAGGCCATTGCCGTCCAGGACCGTGACCGCCAGGACGCCCGCCACCTTTCTCAGCTTGAGCCTGTCCATTTTGTTGAGGTCGTGCACCGTCGGATCCAGGGACTGGATGGTCGCACGGAAGGCCTCGGGGAAGCGGGCGGGGTCAATCTCGACAGGGTCGATAGGGTCCTTTCGCTCGAGACCGAACAGGGTCTTGATCGTGCCGATGAAGTCTACGTCTGTCTTGACCTTGACGGTAAAGGAGAAAGGCGCGGTGGCTGCCTCAGGGCGGCGGCGGAGGAGGACGGCCGCCCGCAGGAAGGTCGGGATGCCGTCAGACTTGTCCGTGTTCTCTTCGAGCGTCCAGATGACTGTGTTGGCCTCGCCTGTCCAGCCTGGTCGCATCACGCGCTTCTCCCCCGTCAGGGCCGTGTAGTCGATGCGGGTCTTTGTCTCGGCCATCTCCCACTGAACGCCAGCCTCCCCCCCCAGACCCAAAAGACCCACGCCGGCATTTGCATTGACACCGGCGTTGGCGCTCCATTTGACATCACGCACGCGCGTCGTCTGGTTGAGAGCCCACCTATCCCGGGGGGTGATGGCGTGGACCACGGGATCCCGAGCCGACACGCCTTCGGCGTCCTCGAACCGCACCATGACGGTGGCTCTCTTGAACCGTCGGCCTCCGGTGGCAAGGAACCGGAGCTCAAACACCAGCAGGGTTGCCGAGTCGGTGGTCTTTGCAAACTTGCCGTGCGTGATGCCCACGATGTCGACCCTGGTCGCAAGCTGGTTGCCTCGGTCTACCGGGTTAGGCCGAAACTTTTGGCCCTTCTCGTTGCTCGTGCGAAATTCGCCGTCTTCGATGGGCTCTTCATTCAGAGCGACGAGGAGTGGTTCATCTGCCGCCATTTCTTCCGCCCCCTTCTGTTTTCCCCAAGACGTGGTAGGTACGTGAGATAGGCCGGGATAGGTACCAGGTAGATGAACGGGCGTGTGGTGGTGTTGCTCACCCAGGACCGGTGTCTCGTTTTTCTCCCATTCTTAATGCTGCTGCTGCTCGGTGATCAATCTCCCGGGGAGCCTTGTCAAGGTTACACAACGTAGGGAGGTAGCGAGGTCGTCGATTAGGACGACGTCTTCACACCCTCTTGTATGCAGGTATGGTCAGATTGTGTTGTCCAAAGGGTATTCCGGCAGACAACAGAGGCCCGTTCCCACCGCTTGCAGCTCCGCGCATGTCTTTCCAAGCCATTACCTATCTACCTACCTACCTAACTGTCAACCCGCCTTGCACACGACTGGCAATTTCGTCAGCAACCGGCCATCACCTGCAAGACTTGTCCTTTTACCAGATCCCAAGCCCAAAAGAAAGAAGAAGAAAAGCCAAGTGTGAACCACAATGGGAGACGTCAAGAAGATGGAAAAGAACAAGACCAAGAGCAGTGGCGGAGACTCCAAGACAAAAGCGAGCGGGACCAAGTCCAAGTTGAGCAGACCTGGTGCTGGCGGCTTTCAGCGCAGCAGCTACAAAGACGCGGAGCAGCCCAGGCGGCGAGAAGATCGCAACGAGGTGGACAGGCTTTTCCAAACCTTGGATGACGGGCTCCGAGCGTTCCCGTCGCCATCAGCTTGCTCCGGGGCTTGTGAAGACCCGTACAAGTGTGATCACGAGTACGGTGACGACGACTTGCCCGACGGCCTGAGCGACGAAGCGGTTACCGAACAGAAGAGAGAGAAAAAGCTGCAGCATGCACTGGAAGACTTTGAGCGTGCACACCTTCCCAACTTCCGCAAGGAGAGCGCGAAACAAGTGCGAGGGCGGGAGACACTCCTGCATGTCATGGCCAGCAAGTGGTCCGAGTCCAAGGACGCTTGGTCTCCCAAGCAGAAACGCTTCCTCGGCTGGATGCTGGGCCACCCAGAATTCCACCAAATGCTCGAGAAGGAGAACGAGAACGGGTACACTCCCATGCACCTTGCTCTGTCCAAGAAGCTCGACGAGTTTGTCAATTGCGTCCTCGAGGCTCCGCGGGGCACTGGCAGCGGCGGCGGCATCATCAACGTTCTGCGCAGGGACAGCACGTCAGCTGGCAACTGCTTCCACCTCGCCACCAAGCACAACTTTCCCCACCTCCAGGCCATGCTCGAGATGTGCGCAGCTAACAAGGACGTGCTCCTCGTGCCCAACCAGGCACAAAAGGATACGCCGCTGCACATCGCTGTCAAGGTGCTCGAGCTCCCGGTCCCAGACGACTCGCCCGAGAAGCATGCGCCCCTGTTCCAGGTGGCAACCCCGGCAACAGGACAACCGGGCCGAGACGGAGATGGCGATGCCGGGCAAGATGAGGAGGACGGGGAGGACGACACGGAATTTCATCCAGACAACGACGCGGACGACGATGAAAGCAGCGCCAGCAACAACCCGACCGACGACGGTGGCTCTGACGGTGGCTCTGACGACGGCGACGGCGACGATCCTGAGACCATCGAACCAAAACGATATCGGCCAGAGACAGACAAGGAACGTGAAGACCGGCTGTTGGCCACTCTCGAGGAGCTCGGCGACGAGACCGAGAGGCCGCGGCCCCCCGCTTCCCCTCCATCGCCGTCGTCTCGTTATGGCCACAAGGAACGGCGGGCAGACGCCATGGCATCGACGGCCGCTGCTGCAACGTCGCCAGCGTCGACCGACCTCCCCCCTACCCACAGCGTCCGGCTGCTAGTCGAGGCAAACCCGGACGCGCTCGAGATGGTCAACACCAACGGGCGGACGCCATATCGCGAAAGAGAGGAGGCGCTGCTCGCCGATGGGCTCACGAAACGCACCATTGCCCGCTACGTTAACTACGCCATGGAGAACGACGACGGCTCTGAGGGGGAAGTCTCTGATGCAGGCTCGTGCAGCACTGGCAACGACGGCGCCTCGTCGGCCGCAATGCACGGGAGCTCCCGGCGGGAACAACGGGCTCGGGAGCTCGAGGCGTGGGCGCAGCGCATGCTCGTCGTCCGAGACCCCGTCGCGCACTACATCCGGTCCTTTTGCGTGCGCGAGCAGCGATCGCGCGAGGAGAAGATGACGCGTCTCTACAAGCCGGGCAGGGAGTGCCACATTGAGTTCGACCTCGCCGGCATGCCGAAGACGGTCGTTCCCCACGCGTACCTGGATCAGCTGGCCCTGCACCTCAAATTCGAGAGCATCTTGAAATACGTCGCCCTCCCGGCCCTGTCCATTGAGCGTGAGCAGCAGCAGCAGCCAGTGCCTAGCCATGCCAACAGGTATGCAACCCCATGACAATGAATCTCTTCGTTCCCTGGCTGATGCCTCTCTCCCGCAGCCGCCCTCTACCGCCCGGTGGTGGACCTGCGTCCCTCCCTCGCGGCGGATCCTCTGATCTTGTGGCCGTCTTCGACTGGCTATGGCGCAACGGGGTGCGCGAGATCATCAAGGTCATGGTCGTCGACGACCGGGAGCGGCCGCACGCCGATTCGGCCATTGTCGAGGCCCTGTACGGCTTCCAGGTGGAGGAGTGGGACTGGAAACGCGTCGACCTCTGCAGCGAGGTCATATACGAGGCCGCGGGCGCTTCGGTGCGCGAGGTCTCCCTGTACAGCTCGGGCAACAATGCCGTGCTCATGGGCTGGGCAAGCCCCGAGGGCCTGGGCAACCGAGCCAAGTTTCCCCGGCTGGAAAAGGTGAACATCTACGTCCGCGACGGGCTGGAGGACGTCGCCGTCCGCAAGCGGAACACGGACCGTTGCAAGGCGAGCATCGAGCGCCTAAGGAATAGAAAGACAAGGTCACCACCGACAAGGAAAAAACCCGCCGGCGTGAAGGATGTCAAGGTGGAAATCATCCCCGACAAGAACAAGGTCGGCCTCTCGTCCGAGTTTTATAACGCCGTCGACGGCAGGTACGTGACTGAACCGAGCCCCTCTTTTTCGTCTCAGCTTGGAAGTGGGGTAATAAAACTTAAAAATCACGCGCGGCCGCAGGGATCCCCCATGGCTCGAGAGCATACAGCAGTTTTCCAACTTCCTGAAGGCGGCTTCCGACCAGGAAGCTAGTGGCGGCGTCGAGCCGATCAAGATGGCCATCATCGACGACGGCATTGACGCCACCGTCGTTGGACTGCAGCCCAAAATCGTCGGCGGCGCCACCTTTTGCCCGTACCAGCACTCGTCGGAGCTCGTCAACTCGTACTTTGTGCCGTCTGGCAAGCATGGCACCCTCATGGCGCAGCTCATCTGCCGTCTCTGCCCGGACGTGCAGCTGTACATTGCCCGACTCGAAGAACTTCCGGCGTCTACGGGCAGTGGCCGTCGTGTAACGGCCCGGTCGGCAGCAAAGGTACTGTACATAAGCGCTCCTCCATCCCTACATGTACATGGTACCTACCTACCATGGTGCACGGGCCCACTGACGCTGGACGACATAACATGTAACTATGTAGGCCGTCAACTGGGCTAAAAACTGCGGGGTCAGCATCATCTCGATGAGCTGGACCATCCAGACAACGACGCCCGACAACGCCGATATGAAGAGCCTCGAGAGGGCCATCATTGCCGCCCACGCCGACAACATCCTCATGCTCTGCTCGGCGAGCGACCAGGGTGCCCATGCGCCAGAGAAGTGCTATCCCGGGGACTGGAACCTCGGCCTGCGCATCGGCGGCGCCACCTTTGATGGCGACAAGCTGACGTGGGTCGACAACAACGTCGACTTTTGGTTCCCCGGCCGCAACGTGCCCTTCCCTGCCGACAACGACACAAAGACGGTGGTCTACGAGTCGGGCAGCTCCGTCGCCACGGCCGCGGCCTCCGGGCTCGCCGCCGTCCTCCTGTACGCGGCCCGCCTCGCGCACAACAATGATGCCACCACCATGCTCCGCGGCCGCGCCGCCATGGAAACCGCCTTCAAGGGGATGGCCAGCGGCTCCGACAGGAAGTTCCCGCGCACCACCGAGATCCTGGGCAAGTTGTTCACCGAGTTTTGGTGGACGGCAAAGGCAAAGCACAATAGAACCACCGTGAGGGGTGCTCGTGGCCTAAGCATCGAGACGCTTGCTTGGGATTCTGTTTCCAAGGAGGCCCTCAAGGATTTGCTGACTCATATCACACGCGCGTAGATGCCCGAGACAGCGGCATCCTTTGGTGGGCCATATATATATATATATATACTGCCTACTAGGTACTGAGGGGAACCAGACTCAAAATACCATATTTTCCGCCCTGTGCATCGACGTCGGCGCCGCCCTCCTCCACTAGAGAGAGCCCTCACAAGGTTATCGTCAATCCATGAGCCGCCGACATATATAACCGGGAGGTTCCTTTGATACACTTCCCGGACCACCAGAGGGCTCGAAAAGACTATGAGACAACCTCACCCGTTCCCAGACGCCGTGCCAATCCCCTCTCTTAACCGCCTTAGAAACTCGGCCTGCCTGACATGTCTTGCTTCCGCCCCCCCCCCCCTCCGCGTGATTAAGAAAGTACGTCGACGCATATTCCAAGAACGGATAGCGGGACGTGAAAACTCTTTTCTTCTTCCGTATGCTTCAGGGCCAGCAGTGAGTCCATCATAATGTGTCATGGTGACATACAGCAGGCCTTTAAGCGATCATGGCTGGTGCCAACGGGATTGGGTGGGTGACCACTAGCGAATCCCTGGTGTTGTATGTAACCATTTCTTTTTTGGCGTTTTATTTCTATTTTTACCTATGCTAGGTGGGTTGTGTTTTGCTGGCAGTGGAGCCGACTGAGAATGGGAGGGAGCTCGATCGGGTCTACCTACAGTAGTTTCCATCCCTGAAGAAAAAGGGGTCGGTTGTTTACTGTTCCGAGATGAGACACCATAGAGCTGATTTCCTGGCCTGACACTATCAGCTCAAGTTATTTTTCCATTTCCCCTTCAACAGTCAGTTTCCATCTACACTCTTATACCAAACTGGCTCACAACTTGAGTCTCCCCCATCTCAAAGCAGCGTGGCACCATCACATAAATAAACTCATAGCACAATCCCACGTCAAGCCAGTAACAAACAAGACACGGACGGGCCTAACTAACATCACTGATTACCAACGACCAAAGAAACTCATCTAACAATCGAGACCTATTCTACCAATACCATTCTCGATCTCTTCCATCCCACCATTATTCTAGTAAAAGGCTCCAAAAATAACGTTACCAGAAATTAAAACATGCCTTACATGCGCATAGTCCTCTCTCTCTCTCTCTAAGACTTTCCATAAGAGCTCCAAAATTTATGCAAATAACGAAAAACCCCCATCCACATAGCTAAAAACACTGCCTCTTCCTATCCCATACACGTATTAGACCGGCGCTCTCATTACTAGAATCAAACCGACACCACGGAGTCATTGATGATGGTCTGGTCGCTTCCCACAACAAAACTGCTTTCCATCTCCCTCAGCGACGAGGCTCTCAAGGCGGTCTGGCTATGACCGCTAGTATCGCCGTCCACCCGCTCCGAACTACTCGCCCACAGAGACGGGACGGTCCGCGATCTTCCGTTCCAGGTTCCGAACTTCGCCGCAATGACAGCACTACCCGAAGCAACACTCGACACGGCCATCAAGCGCAGTCTCTTGACAAATGACGCATCGCTCTTCATAGAGTCGACATCAGTGCTGACCTCTGTTCTGACCCCAACCGAAACAGGCAACGCGAAAGACTGTGGCCTTGAGTGTGGGTACGAGTGGAACGACGAGGTGGCGTTGCTCGAAGGCGTCGAGTTCATCGGTGTCACAAACTGATCAGACGCGGTGGTAGACTCCTTCCCGTGGCTTGCGGCATTCGCTGGAGTGGTTGGTAGCTTGTGTACCAAGGCTCTGCTAGGGACGTGCAAAGGTTCGTGCTCCGATGTCCCATCAGTGTGCAGTACAGTTGCCATTTTGACGCTGAGCGGAACCTTGCCGCCATCTCCTTCCATGTTTCGCAAAGGAACCGGGCACCGCAGCTGCGGGGCGCCTTTCATGTGCTGGATTTCCTGTTCTAGGGCCCTGAGCTCTTGGTAGCCGCTTTCCATTGGGAGCAACTCGAGCTCTGGGTACTCGAGATTACCCCTGGAGCCCCTAGAGCCCCTGGAGCCTCTTGAATGATCGCTGCTCTGTCTTCGACTTCTTGGAGCCAATGGGTTACTACCGCCTGGAGATGCTCGTGACGGTATGAGCCTGCTAAATCCGGATTTGACTGCCCTTCCAAGTCTGCCCGGAATGGAGTGAGGACTTCGCTTCGCAGTCTGTTTGGGTGTAGCAATATCCGAATCACCTTCTGTGAAATAGTCTGTTATGTCTTGCTCCGGTGCTACTGAGACAGCAAAATCTCGGGAGGCGACCTGATCGGCCAGTCCTGCTGGTCCATTCCGCTCCGCCCGGTTATGCGAGGGAAACTTGGCCCATGACTCTGGGAATCGAGCAAACTTCCTGACATCTGCTTTGTTATGAACCGGTGCAGGGCTCGGTGTTCCTTTGCCGTGTATGGGACTGCACACCGGTAAGCTAGTCTTATCTGGTTGAGAAGATTGGGCAAGTGCCATAGCAGCATTTTTCCCAACATGGCTTGGAGTCAACCTCGGTGACGGTAGCAGCCTTTCAACGGTATTTTCTGTGGTATGACCGCCTTTGCAACCAGTCGGGGAGCTTCGGTGGTCCCTCAGGGAAGATGTGTCGCTTTTTGGTTTCCTCTTCTCTGTATTGTCGTCGGGCAAACTTGATCGTCTACGGAGGGTAAGGCTTCTGCGGCCTGCCGGAGTACGGGTTCGGGCCTCTTCCCGGATGGCTCTTTGCCAGAGCCCTGCAGTGCTATCGTCGTTGTCCGACGCCCCAGGTGCGATTGGCGAATAGGGGGGCCGGTGAGCTCTCTCACTAGCTCTCGACTGAGAACGGCTCGGCGTATGAGCGACCAGAGCCCCTCTGGGAAAGGGCTGCAGCCTCTGCTGCTCCTCCGAGCCTGAGCCATCAAAACTCCTCGGTGCCAACTTGGCTCTCCGCGGGAAAGTGAGATGAAGCCTGGCTAGCAGTGAGGGTTTAGGTGACACGTCCAATGGAGCTGCAGGGCTGTCTCCTTTTTGCTGAAGCCGCTTAATAACCATGGGTGGGGCCCCATGGCCAAGATGAAAATGACTGATGCTTTTCTCGATGATAATATTGGGGCTGGCCTCCCTAGTATCTTTCTTGGGCCTGCTAGAGCTCTCAGACACCGCCGCAGGAGAGGAAACCATCGCTCTTGTCCACGTGTCCAGACAGGTGATATTATCCGACGAACTTTTGCCAGTAGTCTGGTGCGAGCTTTTCTCGGATGTGTTGGCCAAGTGGGGGTTATCGGAACTGTCCAGCCCTGCGGCTTGTCAGCTCCATGAGAAAATGGAGGAAGTGGGAATAACGTACACTTGAAACCTGGCATTGACGTAACCAGCGCCGTCTTCCGATTTCCCGCCGAGTCAAGAAGATATGAGGAGGAGGTACCGGAACTCGGATTGACGCTGTCTGACGTTGAAGGGTAAATTGAGGAAGACTTGGCTATCCGACTGGACGTGACCGCCTTTCTGGTGTCCATATTTCCACAATGGCCTTCCGCACCATTCGCTGTGTCTTCAGACGGCAGGGCCCCCCCGGTTTGGTCGGAGTCGGTGTGACCTTTCGAACCCCCACTGGCCTTCTTTCTGCCAGATTCAGAGTGAGTTGGGGAATCCTCAGGTGTGTTGGGCGCTCGAGTCACCAGCTGCCGATGTATGTCCATGTCGTACAGATGGACGACTTCAGGGCGTGGGATATCGACCTCTGGCACAGCGCAATTCTGCACGGAGCTCCATCTCTTGAGATACACAACCTCTGCTTGCTGTACGCTTGCATCTTGGTCGCCGTTTTGCTCATATGATCTGATGCGAGAAAGCGAAGGCGAGCGAGACCTAAGCCCCTGACTTCGCAGCCAAGTCCCCAATGGTGACTGGTCCGAAGTAGGAGACCTGTCATTTCCCGGTGTGCCTTGCCGAGCAGGAGATGAATGGGACCGAGATAAGGAATGAGAATGGCCAGAAAATGGCAGCCGTGATCGTGAGAAGGATGTTCTCGGAACGGGCGAAGTGGATGACTTTCGAACCGAGCCTGGTCTGGACATACATTCTCTGTCGATGTGACCTAGAAATTCATCAAGCTGGCCAGCACTGTACGATAGCCGCCAAGATCCGAGAGAGGATGTCTCGTGTGCGCTAGGGACACGTCTGGGGAGGAGATTCGGTGATGGAGGCATCTGCGGAAGAGATTTACGCCCCCGTAGACGGTCCTGGCCCTTTGTCGGAGAGTCGCAGTCAGGGCAGCTCGCCGGGCGGCCGTCAAGACGCCCACTTCCGTCTTGATCCGACGACAGGTTTCTTGGATGGGAATCATCGACGTCTGACTCCATGTTACTGATACTTGGTACGTCCAGTTTGCTGTCCTCGACCACGGAGAACTCGAGATTGTCACGTGGACCGCCTCCAGGGAGAGTGTCGGGCAAAGAGCCAAGGGGTTGCTGACGGGAGGAAACATCACTGGGTGTGGTTGTCCGGGCTGCTTCTTCGCTGCGGAGCTCTTCCTGTATCCTCTTGTGCATCAGTCTCTTCAACTCGGCCCGCCGATCGATCTCTTCTTGCGTGCTGCCGACGGCCGACCGGGCTTTTCGACGGGGCAGAGAGTCTTGAGACAAATGACGCCGTATGCGTGTCTTGACAAGCTGCAGAGTGCTGTTGCTCTTGTTTTGTGCGCCTTGCTCGAGTTCTTCTTCCGAATCCGAGTCCTCAACGACCAACTCCCCGAGCTCAACTGGCTCCACTTGAACCAATGCCGTATGAACGGATGTCAACAACGAGGAGATGGATCTGGGGGACGTTCCACCCGATGCCGGAACAACGGGGTTCAACGTGAGAGGCCCTGGCAGCCGGACTGGGGGAGGGGGCGTTGGAAGTGCAGGGTGGTGTTTTGGAGCAGAAGAGCGCGTCTTGGACGAGCGAGGGGCACTGCAGCAGCAGAAGACGGTCATTGTGCCGACAACCTGTCAATTGACATGGCCCAGTATATAGCAGCCGGCGGGTGGCGGGTGATGGGTGGTGGGTGTAAGAGCTGGATCAAACTAAGGTGGCCTATTTCCAAGAAAAAAGAGCGCGGGTGTCTGCCAGCCGGACGCTGTGCCATGTATGGGACGTGGGTGACCATGGACATGGAAAAGTTCGAGGCATGCCAGGTGAGGCAGCCGCGTAACTGGATAGACACAAGATGACATTGGGCTGTGAGCTCCGAATCCAGGGAGGTGGCTCCATTTCAGGGCAAATTTGGTGAGGGGACGAAGGAGCAATGACGAAGAATTTTGTGTGCGGCTTCCCATTTGGACTTGTGCTGGCCGGTGGGGGAGAGATAGAGCTGCTTTTATCCACCTTGTACCTAAGCTGGCCAGATGTCCCTGCAGACGAGACGGGTAGACAGTCGTGGAAGGCACAGACTGGGCGTGGGGAAGTCGCGACGAGGAGCCACAGACCGAGAGCATGCAGGAACGAAAGTTTGATCCACCCCTCGTCCCATTCACCAGGCCATCCATCTAATCTTATGTACCGACGGGTCCTAGAGTTGATTCGCTGCTGCCGGCTTGTAGATTGGCAGGTTCTTTTCACCATCGCACACCCGTCCGCTCCCGTCGTACGGTGTTGGCCCGTCCAGTTCGGCTTGCCAGGTTGACCTGATCGATTCCAGGATAGGCAGCCCCGCCGCGCCGATGAGCTTTGCGTTTGGCGGTGGGATCGGTCGTCTCTTCATAAAGTCGGAATTGAAGATACCCGGATAGGATACTGAATTATTGACGCTGTCCGCATTCTGGGGGATCTTGTTCTTCTTATATCCCGACAGGTCTGCCGCGAACTGGAAGACGTTTGCCCCGACGTCGTACCTGCCGAGATGAGGCAAGCCCCAGTTGAGTTCCACAGTTGACAGGATACTGTAGTGCGTGTACATGGTGTTATCATGCGTGCCCTTGAGAGCCGGCGGGATGGCGCTCCCCAGGAGTAGGGTGACGATATGGTTGGGCTCGCTGTAGGTCTCGGACTCGTCGTAGGTGAGCATGATTAGCGTCCGGCCATCGAATGCATCATCCGCCAGCAAGGGCTGAAGAAAGTCATGCGACCAGTCGGTTGAGAACTTCAGGGTCGTGTTGTGGCCATCGTTCAGCATATTGGGGGACATGAAAACAAACTGCGGGACCGTCTTGGAGACGAAGGCGCGCTGGAAATCGTCGAACGACAGCATGTTCAGAAGACGAGACCCGTTCATGTTGATGCTGTCATACGAGGCAAACGGGTTGTGCTTTCGGACATAGTCCCACCCGCCATCGCCAACAGTGCCATGGCTCCCCATGCCCATGTATCCCGGACCAGGCATGCCCTCAAAGTAGCCGGCCCACGAGATGTCTTTCTCGTCCAGCAGGTCAACCACGGTCGAGACATTGTCGGGCACGCGAATGAGATCGTCGTGGTTCAAGCCGAAGTAGTCCCCCCCGACGGCAGCCAGGTAGTTTGGCTGGCTGGGGTGGGTCTGGGCATAGTAGCTGTTGAGCAGGATGCCGTGCCTCTTGAGGTCGATGATGCTGGGATCCAAGGCAACCTTGGCAAAGTCCTGTTTAGGGTTGTGGGGTGTCAGTGTTGCACCTTCCCTGAGGTACCTGGTAAGGTGAGGGTCGGTCGGGTAGCACTTGCCTGGTTCTCGAGCCAGATGGTGATGAACCTGTCAAACACCTTGCCGGGTACAAGGCTAGCAGCAGCGGATGCCAGTCCGACGAGGCTGATGGTGATGAGTAGGCGCTGCATTTTATCTTGTCACAATGAATCGCTTGTGCAGCAGCATTTGTACAGACTATATCATCCGTTGGCTGGTGAGGTCATCAAAACACGTCGCCCGTCACCTGAGGTGAGACGCCGCCTTTGAGGCTCTTTGATCTTTAGGCGGCGCGACATGGACTGCCAGCCGCCAATGGAATGCGCCCGCCCCTTCCACCATGCCCATTGGACGCTGTTTTTTTTGGGTTTGTATTTTTTCAGGGGTTAGGGTTATATATCATTCAGCGATGTTTTGGGCTCGTCCATCTTGCGATTCTTTCATCTAACTCAAGCATTATTAGCAATACAAGACATCTAGGAGCCGAGAGCCTCTGACCGAACAGTATACACCGTTATAGCTGCAATAACTCAACGGCACGTTGGCAGTGCTTGGAAAGCTTGATCGAAGGTGGGTGGAGATATGGGTAACTGCCCCTGGTAACTGTGGTGCAAGCTCGGCCCTAGACTCGGCGCAAACTCGGAGCTCCGACCACCGATAATAGGCGTTGCAAAGCCAACTGTGACTGCCAAAGTGCCAGGTTCTGAGGGATTCGAGGAAGGTGCTCTGCTGCAGGTCTGCTCGAGTAGGCAATTGAACGCGTGGCATTGCAGCCGATGACTCTTCTCTCTTTCTCGATTGTCACCAACCAGCCCAATAAGCTTGCTCGTGCCACACAAGCGCTTCCTGTCGGTGTGACTGTGTGCTTGAAAGACGAGTGACCGACTCGGCTTGTGTGAAGATCGAATTTGTTATCAGATCGATTGATAAGCCGCTTTGCCCCCATCCCATCGAACATCTCTTGGCTCGGCCACTGGGACCCATCATCTTTATTGCATCGTCAGCAGCCTGAGGCTCTCGTTCCGGTTCGCAGATCTATTCGTTTACACTTTGTTGACTGCTGCTAGTCTCGGTCGCCTGCTGGTTGTCTTCTGAAAAAGAAGAAAAAAAAGAAGCAGAAGAAAAATAACAGCTTCCCGCGCCACTGGCGCCACTATTTCGGGTCAAAGGCGCTCCGCTCGGGTCGGCCGTTGGGTCCGGTCCGATAGCTCCTTGAGGACCCCACGCCGAGACCATGTCGGAGCCGAGTGACCGAGGCAGCGATGAGAGCAGCCCTCCGCCCACAGAGTCGGGCGACAGGGACAGGGAAAGGGAAAGGGATAGGGGGGAGGACGAGGCCGATGGAGACCGGCCGCCGCCCCGGAAAAGACAGAGAGTCCGGCTCTCTTGTCTCGAATGCCGTCGGCGGAAGCTCTCGTGTGACCGCGAGTTTCCATGTTCCCGCTGTCTGCAGTCTGGCACACCCGAGCTCTGCGAGTATGAGACACGGCCTGGCCTGGCCCCCCTGAACAAGCTTGGCCTCTCGCACAACTCGCTTTCCAACTTCGATTCCCGCCTGTCTCTCCCCCTCGGTGGCGGCGACTCCACTTATCACCGCAAGGACATTCGCGAGACTGACCGGATCCGCCGTCTCGAGCTCGAGGTTGCCCAGCTCAAGGGTCTCCTGGAGAAGCAGATTCAGGTCCCCTCGGATGGAAGCACTGTCGTGGGACACTCGCCCAACGTCCAAGATGTGCAGAAAGCCGGCACAAATGTCGTGGCTGACGTCGCCATGCCCCCTTTCCTTCAGTGTCAAGATACTGGCGCCGACAAAGAGCTGCGCTTCTTCCGGGGCAAGGAGTTCAAGACCCGCTACTTCGGTCCCCACAACGCTTTCCTAGCCTTTTCAGAACTCACCGGGCTATGTCCGTTCATGCAGGAGACGTCGGCCGAGTGGCTTCGGCCCCTCCACATTCACAACAACAAGGACCGCTCCAAGCTCGCAGAGCAGCGGCAGGCACGGTTTGAAGAGCCAGATCCCGCCTTGGAGTCACTTCTCCCGTCTCGGGAGGAAACCGACTCCCTAGTCTCGATCTACCTCGACCAGTTTGAACAGGTTCACCGCATCGTCCATGTTCCGAGCTTCCGGCGGGAGTATGCCAAGTTCTGGGATCCCTCAGAGAAGAGGAATGCCGCTTTCACAGCCCTCATCCTCTCCATCATGGGCATATCGAGCTGCTTGGATGCACATTCACCCCACAAGTTCGATAAGATGGTGTCAAACTCGCATGCAAGTGCTCTGAAGTGGGTTGAGTCTGCCGATGAATGGCAGAGCCGCCAGAGCCAGAAGCATCGCCGCCTCATACACTATCAGATTGCCTGCCTCATATACCTTGCCAAGCGCATCAACACCATCAAAAAGAAGCGCTTCTGGAAAGGAGCAGGCGCCCTGACGCAGGATGCTGTGACGGTAGGGCTGCACCGGGAGCCCAGCCACATAAGCCACAAGATATCCCCGTTCAACCAGGAGATGAGAAGAAGGATCTGGGCCACCATCCAGAGCTACGACCTCCAAGCCTCGTTTGACCATGGCTTGCCAACCTTGCTTTCATCCTTACACTATGACGTCAACCAACCAAGGAATATTGACGACGACGAGTTTGACGAGGACACCAAGGAACTGCCACCATCGAAACCGCCTAGCGAGTACACCTTCTCGTCCTATCAACATCTCAGTCGCCAGAGCTTGGCTCTCCGCCTGGAACTCAGCAAGGTCCTCACAGGGCCGCCAGAGGAGCTGGACTACGACCGCGTGATCCGGTACACAAACGACCTCAACCAAGAGATTGACTCGCTGCCGTCCTGGGACGTGAGCAATAACGGAGGCGGCTCCGTGCTGAAGAAGCCTCTTCTGGCCTACACGCTTCTTCACATCCAGTTGCGGCAATACATCATCCCGCTGCATCAACCATTTCTAAGGCTCAGAAAGACAAACTCCAAGTACCAGTATTCCGAGATCATCTATTACAATGCCGCTCGCGACATGGTCCTCCTCAACGATAAGCTTGCCCAACAGGGTATCAGGACGCTCAACTTCCTGCGCGAGGACAACCTAACACTTGCCATCAACCTCTGCAGCGTCACAATGCTTCAGCCGCGAGGGTCAACCAACATGATCATGATCAACTCGCAGCACACACTCCAACTACTGGAGAAGTGTTTGACCATGAAGGAGGATCGGATTCTCCGTTGTGGTAATAACGACCCGTGGGGATATTCCATCATGTGTGCCTCGTTTGGTCTTTTGGAGGCGCACTTGGGGACCAAGACGCCCGAGGCGGCGAAGGCTGCCTCGGCCGAGCGCTTCATCAATCTACATTACAAGCTGCTGGCGTGCCAGGATCGTTCCAACGGCAATCAGCCACCACAGCCCACAGAGTCGGGCACCAAGTGCCCCTCTGCGATTCCATATCCAACCGTCCCATCGCTCGAGGTATTTGAGTCCCACCGTTCCTTTCCTCCTTCCTTGGATCTATATACTATCTCTTCTCGGGGAAAAGACAATCCAACTAACAAAGAAGCTTCAAATTCAGGCCGTACCTCCCTTCCCTCCAACCTCCTCCCAGCTTGGCCCCCCCGCACAGCCACTTCCGATCGGGTGCCCGCTCGAGATTCCCGCAACGCAATGGTGGCCTCCGAATACCGACCCTTCGTTGCTCTCGCAAGTAAGTCACCACTGCAGATACTTTCTTTATGGGTAGCTACTGACAAGGTTTAGATGCAATCGATCAACCCAGATTTCAACCTGGAGTTCTTGGGTCTTAATGTGAATGAGCTTTGGGGTGGTGATTCGTGGGACTGGGATCAGACATGAGTTTGGTGAAGTGTTGAATGCTCTGCGCCCTTCTTGTTATGGTTAATTCCCGTCCTCAACGAAACGGAAGGAAGGTGCGTGCGGTTGCGTCACCCGATGTACATGGGAAAGAGATCTAGCGGATAAAAGTATAGGCCATGATGCGGATCTATGGCGACGGCAAGTAGGTGGTGGCTGCTTTATCTTTGCTTGTTTTGCTTATAGTTGAGATACCATGGCGGATGCCAGCGAAGGGATCACATAAGGACGTCTCCTATCACCATGGTTTTCTTGTCTACATAGGGTTCATCTGTACTTGGACCAAATATACCCCCCTCTGTTTTCCTTCACTTATGGAACTCGTAAAGGGCTATACGTGCATCTCTTTTCTTAGTCTACCTTACCGTGTAATTCGCGGCTGCTGCTCTCCGTGCTTTCCCTGGATACTCCATAAGAAACATATTCATTGCTTGGATCGTGTCGGTCTGCAAGACGTGCTTTCAGTACCTACCGCCGTAGACAAAAGGCGGTATTTCAACCCATTGATTCTCGCCGTACAGCGTGAATATTTTGGAAACTGCAACTAACCGCATCTGCTTTGTAATTGACCCCCGGATTCGCCGGCGGGCATTCTCGACTTTGCCGGAGCAGTGCATCCTGTGCAGTGGCACAGCATCAGATAATAACCCCTGCCAGGCAACCGCTCCTGCCCCACATTTCCCCCTAGACCACCTCAATTCAAATCCAACGTCCACCCTCACCAACCCTCTCATCCCATCCCATCTCACTCTCATCCATCAAAACCACAAACCTAGGCCCCCCGCCATAAAAGTATCCGCAAAGAATACCTACTACCTAGGTATCCAATGGCCTCGCCGGACCCCATCCCCGAAGCCGCCAAGGCGCGCACGCTGTCGCACATGAACAAGGAGCACCGCACCGACCTCCAGCACATGCTGCAGCACTATAACGGGGTGTCCGCGTCCGCCGCCGCGAACCCCGAGCTAGTCGACATGGACCTCTCGTCTCTCACGCTCGCCGTGCCCTCCGCCGACGGGCCGCCCACCACGCACGTCATTGAACTCAACCCGCCCATGGCCAAGTGGGACGACCGCCGCCAGCGTCTAATCGACATGACCATGGCCGCGCGGGACGCCCTGGGTATCGTCACTGCCCCTTCCGACGACCACCACGCCCCGTCGACTGATACTTCACCTATCATCGTCCGCGAGTACCGCAGACCAGTCGGCTTCCACTGGGTCATCTTCTTTGCCGTGCTGCACTACATGTGGTGCGTGGTCGTCGTGCGGGCCGGGCTCGTCCAGCCGGGGTCTGTTCTCTGGGAGTTTCACGAGCGGTTTTTTCCTGGTGGGGCGGCGAGTTTCTTGTGGCTGGTCGATGCCATCTTTTACCCTGTCCTGGCTATTCATCTGACGGAGGCGTGGTGGCACGACCGTACGCGGCTGAGCGTGCATGGCGTTGCGAGGGGGTCGCGGGTCTGGTGCTTGTGGATTGCGAGTTGCTTGGTTGAGGGGGCTATGTCGTTTAAGCGGTTTGATGCGCTTGTTGAGGAGCTGGAGGAGAAGAGGGCTGCGGCGGGGAGGAAGTGAGAGGGATCAGGTTGGTTCTGGTGGGGTTTTAGTGTAGATTACGACGGGATGGACTTGTAGATGGTTGCTGGCTGTGAATGGACAGTGGCTGTGGAAACTACGAAGAGGTTTTGGACGTGAGTATTGAAGGTTTGGTGGTGAGGTTGTATGTTGAGAGTATTTCAAGATGCTGGGTTGGACCGGCTTTGAAACATATATACCGCCGGAGCAATTGATGACTGGACATATTAAGTTGCTTAATGGCCGAGAAAAAATGAACACTTCATATCCTACATGGACACACAAGAGCTGCGGTTGGGAGACATTGACCGCCTCGTGAACCATAAAAGTTGACCACCAAAATGGGTCTCAAAATGCGCAAAAGCAATTGACGATACGAACCATGCTATTTATTCTTTTTTGACCCGGAGGCCAGAAAAGAAACGAAGAGAATCAAAGTCTGGTGCCTCATCATCCAATATGAACAAGTGATAGGGTTCTTAATAGACACAAATCACCGTCTTAAAGGTTGTGTAAGTGAGCGATCGAAGATGTAGGTCTACCTTTCACGACCCAGCGCAATTGACGCGTAACGCGTAATACGCTCATCAGTCCCTGGTACACCTCTGCTGTACTGTGTACACGTGTAAGGCGGCTAAAAGTGGGCTCCCCAGGACCCATTCCCACCCCGCCATCGGCCAGACCGTGTACCAAGCATGTAACGTCCGGATCTCAACCTTGATTCCCCATGAGTTTATTCAGACTTATACCTTGAAGGCCCAAACTTTTACTTCAGTATCGTAATCAGCAGCAGCCTGAGAGGGCAGGAACGGCCCACTGGTCAAATAGTGGAATAAGCGGGGCACAGGCCTATATATAACCACACACCAGGGCTCGCACTCTTGCACCCGGACCAAGCATCTTGTCCCCCAATCCATCACTACTTTCTCACAACTTGCCTTCTCAAGCCCCATTCAGACCCGAAAAACTAAAATTCAAAGAATGAAACACCAACACCAACAACGGCCAAATCCCCGTGTTGCCCGGCTCCCGAAGAAGCCAAAAAAGGAGAACCCCATCTCATCCGCCGTCTCCTCCTGGCTGCCAACACTCCCTGCGCCCCTCGTACCCACCAGCGACAGCAGCAGCGACAGTGCGATCAACCACCACCAACATCTCATCGACTCGGCGCCAAAGCGATGGGTAATCTACGAGCCCATGGTCCTGCTCCCAAGCGGCAGCTTCACCTCACCTCCCTGGCCGACGCTCCTCTCGTCCCTTGCGCCTGAGCAGACCGCGGCCCTATGGACAAGCATCCTCGACGCCCTCTCACCATCCTCAACAAAGGCACCAAAACTCACACACCTGGCCGTGAACGAGGGCATCCCGCTGCACGTCGGCGGTGAATCTCACCCAGCATCCTCATCCTCATTACCATCTTCATTATTATCATCACCACTATCAAATACACAACAACAACACAATTCCCAAAGCCCTCACACCCACACCCACGACGGAGATGAAAACCTCCTGCGAAGCCCAAGCGGCCTCCGAATTCTCCACGGCGACTTCGGCCCTTCCCCCTCCCCCTCCTCACAAACCAACCCCACCCAAGCCGACTTTGACGCCGCTTTCTGGGTCTCGACAAAGCAAAACGGGATAACCCAGACTTGGGCCCCGCGCTGGACAATGTTCAGCCGCGGCAACGTGAAGGAGAAGGCTCGTCTGCTCTCCTTCCACCACAGCACCACCAACAAAGTCGCCGTGGACCTCTACGCCGGCATAGGCTACTTTGTCTTCTCCTACGCGCGTCTCGGCCTCCGCGTGCTCTGCTGGGAACTCAACCCCTGGAGCGTCGAGGGGCTGCGGCGCGGCGCGGTGGCGAATAAGTGGACGGTGCGCGTGATCCAAGGCGTTGAGCTATCGCTGCCGACGCCTGAGCTTATCACCACGTCGGGGGATGGGGCGCAGATTATTGTCTTTCTAGAGGACAATGCTCTTGCCGAGGGCCGGATCGCCGAGCTCCGTTCCGCGGGGCTGCCCCCGCTTGACGTGCAGCACGTTAATTGTGGGATGTTGCCGACCAGCCTGCCGACCTTTCGGGCTGCGTGGGCTATCCAGCGCGCCTCGGAGAGCGACGGGTGGTTGCATCTGCATGAGAATGTCGGGGTTGCGGATATCGAGAGGCGGAGGGGGGAGGTGCAGGGTTTGTTTGATGGGTGGAGGAAGGAAGAGGAGGAGAGGGAGGGAGGGGCTGAAGCGGTGGTGCAACATGTCGAGCTGGTCAAGACTTTTGCGCCTGGGGTGTGGCATTGTGTCTTTGATGTGTATATTACAAGGTCTAGTACTGGTAGTGGTAGTGGTAGTAGTAACAGAAACAGGAGTAGGTGTGGTGCTGCTGGTCATCCGACGTAGCGTCCCATCCCGCTTCATTAATTAGGTATTACATGCATGGTATGGTGTTCGTGTATGGTGGGTTTACAATTGTTGTTGTCGTCGTCGTCATCGTCGTGTCGTCGTCGTCGTTGTTGTTGATGGCCAACCCCTAATCGCGCCGGAACTTGGACGGGATGTTTTCTTCCACAATCGCGCGCTTGTTCATCGCGTCTAACCGGTCTTGCTCCTCCTCCAGCTCCTCGTGCTTCTTGAAGTGCTCGATGTCCTCGGGGTGGGTGAGATCTTCGAGCTTGGTGTTTTCGTCGTGGAACCTTGTGCGCGCCATTGTCAGCAAAACTCTAACCTAGGTGCTCCATGACACGCCTAAAGGAAAGAGAAAAAAAACAGAAAGGCAGAACTCACTTCTCCCAGTGGTGGATCTCGTATTCATACTCGTCGTCGCCGTGGTGTCCCGGCCCCGTCCCCACATCCGGCAGCGTCTTGCCGTCGGCATCGATAAACTGCACAAACTCGTCCCGGCTGACGATACCGTCGCGGTTGGTATCCAGCAGCCCCAGGATCTCGTGCACAATTGCCTCCCTCCGCTCCGGCGTGACGTGCTTGTTCGACTCGTCCATCAGCCCGTACGTCCGCAGGATCTCCCGCGCCTCCCAGTTCCCGTCGGCGTCAAAGTCGTGCAGCGCGAAGAAGGACGCGGCGTCGAACCCCGTTAAGTGGTGCTCCTCTGCGGCGCGGGTGATAGGGGTTAGCGAGTGGCATGGAAATGTGCTTTTGGACTTTTGGACTTTTGGGGGGGCGCTTACCGGCCATGTGCTTCTCCATCCAGCTGGCGTGTTCATCCACCATTGGCCTTTGCGACCCGGCGCCGTGGTCGCCGCCGTGCGACAATGCGCGCCCTGCCAGGCCGGCGACGAGGATCAGGCCTGATGCTCGCATGTTTCAAATATTTGTTTTGTTTTGTTTGGTGGGGGTGGGCCGATGCCGATGGAAGGATGGACTTGGATGATGGGCTGGAAGACGAAGACGAAGAGCTGCTTGTTCTGGTCGATGAGCTTGCGGGGTGATGGTTCGTCTTGCTAGGTATGCTGTCCGCGTGTCGCCTTGATTGCCGAATCTGTCGTGATTGTCGCCAAATGAACCCAGGATAGCCAGACTCCGGAACATCCAATTTGGTGTTTGTCGAAATGGCGGCCATGGATTGTCGTTTGCTTGCCAAGGCGACCGTCGACGTAATTGCTTGGCGGCTTTTCCGTAGCACCAGGGACCAGGGGATCAGGGGACCAGAAGACCGGGGTCTCGCTGGTCCGTCATTCCCCATCCCTCCTCATCCATCACGAAATCGAGCATGCGATTCATTGACCTGCGAGACAACAACCTTCGACAAGTCGGTGCCAGTATTGACCTGCACTAGTTGGTGTAGCCAAGACTGCGGCATCCGCACTACCAGGCAAGTCAGGACAGCTAACTCGCCTTAGGTAAGATGCCTCAGTCATGGAACTTCCATGAGCCCCATCTTCGGGCCCGAAGTGCCAGGAACGGCTTCAGGACATTTCGAGTGCTGCAGAACGCCTCAAGGTGGGGGTTTGCCCATGGACTTGGGCTCAATGCAAACCGACGTCGGGGGCGCCTTCCAGAGTGCTCTGCTGCTAGTGTCTTTGAATCGTTCCTTCCCTTTTGCCAGTCCAATCACAGCCTGCCAGCGAGGACTTTCCAGGTTGTCAAGTGCCACTCACCGAGGAGACTCCTTCCAGATTCAACTTGTTGTGCATGTGTCCCTGTTCAGGACCGAAGGAAGGATGGAAGCAAGACACAGCCGTCCCAATCAGCCGGGCCACTGCATGACATTTATTGCGCAGCTAGGTTGCCTGGTCGGCTTGTGCGCGAACCCAACCTAAACTCTCAAAAGACGCAACCACCCACCCACCTCTCTTGCCTCCAGTGAAGAAGAATGAGAGGACAAATTCGATCGTCACTGGTCAGGGATCACGGATCACGGATGTCTCGAGCACAGAGGCTACAACTGTCGTTACACTGCCCATCTATATTCTCTGTGTAGCATTCTCTTTACCATTTTTCTCTTCATCCATATTCGGCTTTGTTTTCGCTCAGCATCATTTACCTTCACTTAGACTTTCACCTTCGCACGAGGGGGTGGGGGTGCAACTTGTCCCTCGGCAAGTCAATAAACCACTCACTCACTCATATACCTTGATTCTTTTGTCTCTCGACTTCCCCCCTTCTCAACCAAGAAACCTCGAGACCAAAAAGAGTCGCAACACCACACACCACCCACCACCCACCACCCACCACCAACATGACACGGCACGGCGCGGCCTGGTGGTGCCGCCGCCAGAAGCGTTCCAGAAGCTCTGCCGAAGGGAACCACCCTCTCGCGTCACATCGACGCCTGCAGCACTATACAGCCCCAACTTGAGCCGAGCCTCTGGAGCATTATGCCGTTCAGCTCATCCACGCCCGCCTAAGCAGGTTCGGCGCAGTTGCAGTGCAGGTTGCAGTGTGTGTTGCTGCTTCTTTTGATCTTTTTTTGGCCAAAGGATAATCCATTCCAATGCAATGCATGCATACAGCCATGAGACGGAAAATACGCACCAAAGCAATGCACAACACACAGCCTGTACGCAAAACCGCAACGCCAACGCCAACGCAACAAACACCGTCCCATCCTGGTGGGCGGCTAACACGGGGCGGGCGCTTACATCTGTTCTCCTCCACCCACCCCCCCTTTCCCTCCAGTCATGATTCACCGCCGCTCGATAGACACATGCCGCGGCACAGCTCCCAACTATCAAGGCGCAAGCCGGGCAGACATGACATTAGGCAGACAGTTCAAAGTCACGTCAGTGCCGGTAGTTATCCAAAAGCACCCTACATGCCCTTTGGTATACCTACTCGACTCGTCTAATCTCGTCACCCTATTGCTTTCCCCCCTTTTCTCTCTTCGTCCCAACACTCCACAACTGAAGAGACATCTCACTCGCTCCACGACACCGACATCTTCTACTCATACCCCACCGCCTTCGATAGAAGAAGAAGAAGAAGGATCAGAAACGATGCATGTCCTTGCCTTCCATGATCGTCATCCTCGGTCTTTTCCCGGCTAAAGAGGGTCGACCAGGCACGCACTCTCTCATATCGAGCAGAACCCGTCTGACACATCCATCTGCAACATGCAACCGTGTGTGTGCGAGCCTGCGTGTCACGGGAAAGAAGGGAGGGAGGGAAGAAAAGAAAAGAAAGAGGGAGGATCGTCGGGAGCACAGAGCAACGGGGAACAGACGCGCAGTCTGCATGGAGACTCAACAAAATCGGACGGGTCCCTCATCGCTTGCTAGACCAAGGCACGACTCTCGCCGTCACTCCCATTCCATCCTCCCATCCCAAGTTAACCTGGCCTCACCTTACCAAACCGAGGGGCGGTAGCTGAAAGTTCGACCAACGCAGAAGAGTCGATTCGATGTGGTTCATACGAGTCATGTGTCCCCCCATTCCATCAATACCTCGCTCGTCCATCTTGGACAGAAACAGTCCCTCTTCGGCTGCAGGACGGCAATGCCAACAGGTCGACAGCCATTCTCCAGGTCAAGGATCATATAGTTAGGGCAAGTCGCCGTCATCTATATCCCTTTGACTGACCGAAGCATGGCTGCTCAGTCTACTGCCCAACGTCGGCAACAGTTATGAGACACACCTACTCACTCCCTCTCAATCACTGCAATGCTATGCTCACCTACCAACCCACTCACTTCACCTTACTGGCCTTCTTCCACCACCAAACCATTTCACAATGCAAAGTTCAAGCGTACTGGTAAATGTATTCACAACTATTATACCGAAAAACCGCCTATGTCGAGTGACTATAGAACAAACCCAGACACACATATACACCAGGAACAACAGACGAACTGAAACCAAGAAGCCCCTTCCTTCACTGTACTATGTACATGAGGAACGGATATGGAAAGAGAAACGCGAAATCCCGAAAGCTTTGATAAATGATATTGTTACACAGGGATGATGCGACGCGGCGATTGCTTCCTCGGCCTCACACCACACATTGGCCTTGCTCCTCCACTCCCCTGCATATGAGCATTCCTCCTCCCTCCATTCCTCGAGGTAAGCAAACCGCCCGCCCTTTCACCCATACACAACCCCATTGCGATCCCCCTTTTGTATTTCTTTCCCACCACAGTGATCACCCTCCGTCTCCGGACTCATTAGCATTTCGTGTTCTCCTTCCATGTTTCCAAGAAAACCCAGACCCAAACCCTGATCCTCGTCCTCCACCAATTCCACCTCTTCCTCGTTCCTCTCGGATCCAACCCAATAAGTAACCAAGCCCAAGTTGCAGGACAAAAACACCCAAAAAAGGCCGTTCAAATCAGGGGGACATCGTAATAAGTCGGATCACTCATTCGCCATCGCATTCAGACAGCCTGCCCAACCCATCCGGCAAAACACCTTGTCGCCCTGGTTTTTCTCCCTCTTCTCGCAAACCATCCGCCCTCCACCTAGCCAGCAAAAACACCCCTCAACCTCCCCGCCGCCGTGGTGGTATCATATGCTCCCTTCCTTTCGACCCGATCCCTTGCTCCGTCTCGATGCAGTCATCTGGTCGTGTCGTGATGATCAAATGATTCAATCCGGCCCATGCGTTGGCCGCGCGCCCAGTTCACCCAAGGCGCCGATGTGTTGATACCGCGGGCAGGATGATGATGATGATATGAAAATGATAACGAAACTCGCTTTTCGTCCCGAACAATTGTCGCAAAAAGAAAACAAGGATTATTACGAAGCAAAGAATCGATTCGAGCCCAAGGCTTTCGGCGAATCAAGTCGCCTTGATATCATGCAAAAGCAATGGATAAACGCAAGGGCAGGACGAAGCGATAAAGGACTCGCACGGTTGAGTGGTGCACAATGTGTGTGGCACCAGTTTGCTGTATCCATGGAGGTTCGAAAGATGGTCGTCCTCGGAAGCAGCAACCAAGGAAGAAGCAAAGTCGCTCGCGCTCGTGGGAGAAACCAAATTAGGGGAGGGGCTGGTATCTTCTCAGCGATGATGGGATGCTCAAGAAGTGTCGTTTTCCGATGGTCAGGAGACATGGCGAAAGCAAAAGACACGAAAGGACGACTAGCGAACAAACACAACCCAATACAACCGACGCCGATCCCGGAAAACACCGCAAAGAAAAATGGGGTTTCTGTTGATACACAGGTCGATCTTTTTAAGATGCCTGAAGGGGTATTCATTGACGAAAGAAATGTGGCGACACCCATCCAACCAGATGCCAAAAAAAAAGGGGGGGGGGGGGGGGAATGCGAAAAACCAATCATGAACAGCACCTCACGCGCTGTGTGAAGACCAAACATCTCACATGTTCTCGATGCGAGCGCTCGGCAACTGCATCGAAGGGTCATCGTACTCCAGCTTCGGTTCCCAAGGGACATACACGTTCGAGCCGTACGTCGGTATTTGCGTAATGGTTGTGACCTCGACGGGTGGTTGGTATGCTACAGTGTTATACCACGCTTGCTCCTCAGGCTGGGCTTGCGGTTGTTGATAGTGTTCAGGCGCGGGCTGTTGTTGCGGTGGTGGTGCCTGTTGTTGTTGTGGCGGCTGCGAAGGCGCCGACTGTTGCATGACCTGGGCCTGGGGCGCCATCTGGCTCTGAAAGTTCACCATCTGGGGCTGTTGTTGCTCGACGGGACTGGCGGTGTGCAAGGCATAAGTCGCCGCCTGAGCTGTTTGTGCGTGCGTGTAAAACCCGTCCTGGGTTGATGGGCTTCTCCCGGACGCCGCTGAGAAGCTGCTAGGGCTGCTCTGG
Organism: Cercophora scortea; assembly: GCA_033439705.1. Taxonomy (NCBI): domain Eukaryota; kingdom Fungi; phylum Ascomycota; class Sordariomycetes; order Sordariales; family Lasiosphaeriaceae; genus Cercophora; species Cercophora scortea. Next base: position 1,428,449 of record JAUEPO010000005.1, on the reverse strand, counting down.
ATACTCGCCGCCATGACCGATGTGTTGGAGTACGGGATCTCAAGTGGGAGCCGCTCGACGCCTTGGCGCTGGATCTGCTGCTGATATTGGTGGTGGATAGGGGCCGCTGCGGGATGCGGGTTCGTGTTCATGGTTGCTACACCAGGGTTGTTGTGCTCCGTCACGAAATACGTGTGTTGCGGAAGACTTGCTGTCCGCTGGAGCATGTGCACACCAGGGTGCTGCTGGGGTTGCTGGGGCTGCTCGTGGATCGTTGGCTGGTGGTGATGGCCATGGTATTCATGAGCGCCGCCGGACGAGAGGCTATGCCTGTGGTTGTACTGCTGCTGCTGTTGTTGTTGATGCTGCTGGTGGATGGTATAAGTGTTGATATGTTGTCCAAAGTCGGCGAAGGAAGCGGCGCGATGGAGGTGATGACCTTGGTGACCCATCATCGGCATGTTGTGCGGAGGCCAGTGCATAACGCTGCTCTTCGGTGTTGTTGGGGAGTCCTCGCTGCCCGTGTCGGACATGGAGTCGTCGATTTCTGACGAGTGAATTCCGCGCTGATGCGACCTTCTCTGATGCTTTACCATGGTTGTCTTCCTGCAGAAGCTGGAGAGCGGGTTAAGGTCAGTGCCCGGTTCTCGGGAGATGGTTGACGCAGTCAAGCGACGCAAGCAGGAATGGCGTACCTCTTCAAGCACCCATCATGGGCGCATTTATACGGTCGCTTGCCTGTGTGGATTCGGCGGTGCCTAGCCAGACTTGAAGACTATTGCTGAAGTCAGTAAGCTTGTCATGAGATTTTGCGACAGGCGCGCAGAGGATTGGATGGATGGCACTGACATCCGAAAAGCGCTTTCCGCATCCGATGTGTTGACATTGGTGTGGCTTCTCGCCCGTGTGCGTCCGGATGTGCACAGTCAGTGCACTCCTTTGGATGAAGCTCTTCCCGCATCCCGGGTTGTTGCACGAGTACGGGCGTTCGTTGGTGTGTATCCGATAATGTCTTTGCAAGTCCGACTTGCGGTTGAAGCTCTGATTACATGTGTTAGTAGCTCTTGGTTCTGGCCACCTGAGGATCGGCCGGTACCAATGGCAAAGCCAGAGATACGCCAAGCCATGTCGATAGCTCACCTTTCCACACGTTTGCCAGTCACACTGAAACGGACGAGTCGTGGGCTCATTTTCTACAAGCTCCATGAGTTCCATGCTCTCGGGGGATAGTTGGCGGTGATTCTGGTCTCCTTCTTCGGAATATCGATGCTGGACGAGCTTGACGGGTTTGGGGGTGTTGGTTTGTGCTCGTTGGCTCTGGCTTATAACAAGTCCCGTTTTGCCCCCAAGAGGTGGTGGAGGTGTGGGGATGAGGTGTATAGGGTGTCCTGCTTGATACTGTGGACTCGACACACACCGGAAGGACAGGCCACCGTTGGCTTGTGGCGAGTGTTGAAGGACAGGGTCCTGGGTGGGTGGTTCGAGCTGGGGGAGGAATCCTGGTTCGGAATGGTGCGGAGCGTGATCTTCTTCAATGCAACCGGACTATGCAGATTTCCGCGACAACTTCATACAGGGAATGAACGAGTTGATGCTTCACCACAGGCAGTGATCGACCGAGCCAAGGGAGCGAGAGAGAGGCGAGGCGAGTCGAGGCGAGGCTCAAGGACCGGCGAGGCGTCCAGCGCAGTGTTGCTGGAGTGGCCACAACAACAAGCAAAACAATGCGAGGAAGGAGGCAGTGAGAGGAGCCTACACTTCGAGGGTGGTGGGCACACGGGCTATGAGCTGTGAGTGAAGGGAGGAGGGGTGGTTATGAGCAAGAGGCCCTTGTGAACGACGATGATATGGGCCTTGGGGGGGCCGTCAGCAACACGAATGACAACGACGGGGGAACCAAGTGACAGGAATCACGCCAGCAACATAAACAAGATGCGATGAAGGAATATGGGGCTGGATATGATGATGGTCGAAGCCAAATACATAGTGGGAGGACGGTGACAAACGGGGAGACGCTGGTCTTAAGAAAGTTCAGTGGCTTGACTGACCAGCGCTGCAGAAAGCTTGGTGCACGAGCACTAAAAATCTCCGCCCACGTTGTGAAATGAACAAACCAGATGGGAGCATGGCCGCGATGGGCCAGAGCGGGGACTAGGGAAGGATGCTGGAAGTCTGGGATGACATGGAGAGAGACTGATAGGTATCCTCGTACCTTTTCTTTGGCGTGCCGTTAGGGCGCTGGGCGATGCAAGTAAGGCGGAGCTAGTTCGGCAGGTTGGCCGTTCCTCTTCGTTTCGAAAGTCCAAGTGTTGAGGGCCGGCGAGAGTTAAGTTTCCGAACCTGGCAGCATAATGGAGGGGAGGAGGGGAGGAGGGGCCAGTCGCTCTCAGGAACCACCATGCGGATCGTTTAGGGAAAAGGGTTGCTGGGGTTGCCGGTGCCTGGATGCAGGTTCGTTGCAGGTGCAGATTTTTGGTTTTTGGCCCTTTACCTAAGATGGCCGACTGCCGAGCTTAGCGGACAGGGGAATGAATCTCGAGGACGGCCGGAGGTTGCTGAGGGCTGAGCAGTGCTGCCGGTCTTTCTGGCGACCTCTTCTTCCAATATTGATCCTTTCTTGCGTCGTCGAGACAGCAAGACAGCGGGGAGGCGTTCTTAAGACGGCGGTTGTGGGCAAATGCAAAGCAAGAGGCCGGCCCGGAGATTTCGCAGCTGCGGCTCCTCCTTGCTTCCTCTCCAGATTTGTCGTTGCTTCTTTGCGGGTCTCCAAACACAACTCAGAAATCCACCGAGACAGCAGGGATGGATGAATGCGACAAGTGTCGTCAACCTTGGCCTGGAGCGTGTAGGGCTGGGGTATACAGGGGGGCGATGTATGAGAGAGATGACACGAGTGATGCTGGCTGTGTATTGTCTCTTTGAGCAACCCGACGTCTTCGTGAAAAAAACAAACACAAATCGAACTCGATCAGGAACAGGCCACAGATCTGGGCTCGGGGGTGCTTTGTGGGTTATGTATAGCACCAAGCTGATCTGGAGGCGGAGATGAGTTTGGTAGCGGATGGGATATCGGATCCCAGCAGATATGGATTCTCGTGGGCACCAAGATACCCTGTGGCTTGACGAGGCTATAGATGGATGTCACTATACCTCGGGGTCGTCCTGTCCTGTGCGAGCCGTCCGCTGTGGAGAGGGGAAAGCTGGGGAGGGTGGTGGTGATGGGTTTGAGCAACGGCACGAGTGGCTGCGTGGTCTGCTGCGGGCAGGTGTGTATCCAGGAACGGTGTTGCAACCTCGATCCTGTCTTATCGTCGCGTGCTGGTCCTGGGTTGGGGTGCGTCTGGTGGAGTGAACGCTCGAGCGTAGCTGCTGCTGCTGCTGCAGTTGTTGCTACTACTGCTGTTGCTGCCAGCCGCTACTACACAGAGAAACCGACGAGATCAAGGAGGCAGGGCCGGCCGGGCTGGCCCCTGTGGAGCGTGGTCGTGACGATCACCTTTTTTTCTGGTAGGAACCGGTCTGTTCCTGATCGAAAGGGGATAGCTTGCTACAAGAATACCGTGAGGCGCGCGGCCGTCCCTAAAGCGCACGAGCAGAAACAGACTCGATGCTGCCGCTTGTCTTGGTGTGTGATGGGTTGACGGGCAGCAGCGGGTTGGAGATGCAGGAGTTCCACGCTCCAGCTTGCAGGTTCACCAATGCAGACCAGATGTGTTATTTGGAGAGAATCAAGTCCGTCAGGTGGCCAGGAGAAATACGACGGGGCGGGCTAAGGTGCTAATTGTGCGGCGGGACCAACGAAGAAGCAGACAAGAAGCCCAAGAGGCTCACTGGGGTGTTGTGCAAGATAATGTAGGAGTTGTAAAGAGAAATGGAATTCTAGGCTAGGTTGGATGTGCCACAACCAGCAGCAAGCAGTATGTCAAGAGAGCGAACGGCAATGGGTGTATGAACCACCCCAGAGCTCGTCTGCCGTTGAGGTCGGAGGGAGCTCAGGTAAGGTACAGCCCCCCAGCCAGGCAGGTACAGGAGGGAGATAGCTAGCCCAAGGTATGGGGAGAAGAAGGTTGGGAACCTTTTCGAGTGAGCTCGATGCTGATCGGAGCTGCGGCGTGTTCCTGGTCGTGTATTTTCCCGCCCCTGGCTGTCTTCGTTTTAACCGAGCTTTCCTTGAAGAGGTAAGTCGCCCTTGTCTAGTGTAGGCTCGCGGGTGGCCGAAAATGGAGATCTAGAAACTGGCATCCCTGAATTGGAGCATCTGGCAGTTGACGGGTCCTGCAGCAGCGCAGCGCAGCACACCGCAGCACTAGCATGGGTGGGGATGGTGAGTTCCAAGGTACCCCGAGATGCAAGATACGGTATCGTCCGTCTCCCTGCCGCCGTTTTGTCCAACCCACCCACAGTCGCAAACGACGGAGCTCGCGTCCTCTGTCGAGTCCATGGCATGTCCATCCCTGGGTGGTGAGGTGAGGTGAGGCCAGGCCGGCACGCTCGATGGGAAGGAAACGGTATCCGGAATCGACTGCGCTCATCCCTGTCGGCCCGGGTTATGATCCCACCAAGTATGGGGTAGAATGTGTGTGTATATGGATCAATTGGGAAGCGGACGGGACGAGAGACGGGCTGGCTCATTGCCTCAATTGCCAATTGGGCGTGGGCGAGAAGGCACAAGGCCACCACATACCTCTATACTGTTTCCGTCCTGTTCTAGTTGGTCGGACCAGCAGAGTCTGAGAGAGTCTGAGGGAGGAGGGTACATTAGACAGACGGGAAGAGATCGGACGAGACATGGAAGAGAGGACGAGAGACACGGCTCGACGATGCACCTTGGCACTTCAGGTCAGGTTGTACATCGCAAAGTCAAGAAGGAGGGGAGGACGCAATGTACGTCCCTGTGCATGTTGCAGGTGCGCGAGCAAGAGCGAAGAAGGTACGCCGTACCTACCTCACCTGGACGGACGGGTTGGTGTTAGTCTACGCAGCCAGTGCAAGTGCAAGTGCAGGGGAAGGCGGTGGACCAGTCGGGTGGAGTCCCTTGAAAGTTTGGTTCCAGATTCTCATTCGCCGCGGCGCAAGCAGCACGGACAATTACGGTTTCTGGACATGGGGCACGGAAGCACTGGCCACCAGATTCAGGTCACCCCGTTGTATTGCAGGTACCTAGCGTGCCGGGATGCGGGAAAAGGTAAAATACACAAGGCAGGTACCTCGAGCAGTTCCATCGGCGGGGACTCTAGGGCAATATCCAAGAGAGGTGACCAGAGGTCCCACATGGAATGGCAGCTACCTCATAGACATATCCCGTCAAGAGCGGGAAGACAATCTCTCAGTGTCCTGCTGTTGGCGCTTTGCGATGGAGGAAGCATGAGACTGAGAACTTGAGAACTTGAGAGCTCGAGAGCTTGAGGTACACAGCTCTCCCCAAGCTGCAGGGTTGGGTGGTACATTCCCCGCGAAGGAGTGGAAGCGAGGTGGGTACTTCAGGAAGGTACAAACCTGAACCCTAGGTAACTTCCTGACCTCACCTCCAACAATCGAGACGATGTCAGGGCCAGAACCTGCCCCTGTCTTTGCCAAGCCAGCTAGGTCGAGAGAAAGACCTGCGACTGCGATGGGCGGGGCGAGCAAAGCCAGTAAGGATGACAGACAACCAGTGCTGCACGAAAACAAAGTCGAAAACTAAAACCAACTGCGAGAAGGAGAGACAGGACGACACCTTCACTGGCGATGACGACAGAAGGAAAAGGTTAAACTGTCCAGCTGAGTTGTCCAGATGATGGCCGCGAGCGTCAAAATCGACAATGCACGTCTCCAACCCCGCAACTCAATTCACCCATCACCTCAGTTACCTTGGTGAATCCTGCGAAGCATGCAGATAGATGCGCTCACCACCAGTCCGCCCCACGATGGTGATATTATCTGTCGACTGTTGCCATTGTGCCTGCGGGCAGCGTCGACTCTGGGGTTAACTCTACCAAAAACAGGCAAGAAACCATGACCCAGACGGCAAAAGAGTGATAAAGATAGATTGCTTATGCGTCCTTTGAACGGCACTGGCAGCGCAACTCTCTGCTACTGCCGATGGACACCCCTCCCCGTCACCCATTCCCCGGTCTGGGTGTCGTTGCAGGTTACACCAGCCAGCCTCCTTTCCCCTCCATTTTACCCTTTTGCCATCCCCGCTGTTCTTATGCTCGAACTTCCAGGTTTTGCTCAGTATTATCCTATATGTAGCGCTTCAATGTAGCTGCCCTTGACCCATGGGTAGGGTTAATGCAGCGACCGAAATGCGACGACAGCAGCACCTAGCAGGCCATGCGCTCCGACCGTTGTTGTCCCTTTCTGCTCGCTGGCCGCCCGTTCTGTCATCAAAAAAGCTTTGACATTCAAGGCGAGCCATCCTTTCGTGCAGAGGTAGTGGAATATGCGTGCATCAGTATACTGTACACACATCACATACGGTAGTAGTTGGAGGGAGACAAGGGATAAAATAATCTAGACACTGCGCCGGCGGCCGGCCACGGGACATCGGTGGTTGCAACATGCGGGTTGTGATTTTGTCACTTTTTCTTTTCTTTTTCTTTCAATCTCTTATCGCGAGTTTGTCGCAACCCCCTGCCGGACGCTGCCGTGGCTGGCTTCGATCTCTTGGCCGTTCCGTTCTCCTCCTTCCCACATCCCATCCCATCATCACTCACCTCACCCCCTCTGCGCCCTGCGGCTTTTGACCGACGACCGAGCGTTTAGACAAAACAGATGCACTACTGCAACCCGCGAAAATCCCCCAACGCCATCTGACTTCAATGGCTGACCAGCCCTGCGGCCGTGCCTTGGAAAAAGAAAAAAAATCGAAGAGAAAGAGCAAAAAAAAGAAAAGTGGCGCAGAGCCGAGAGTCTCGCCCAACAAGGCGGACTGGACCATGCAAGCCCGATTGACAGACAAGAACGACTCACCCATCCCTTCCCTTGGCTTGCATTGTCTCAGGCAAGCCACTGCACACCACCGGAAGCTGAACTCACTCTCCGCAGGCGAGCTTTCTGCAAGCCACAACCAGGGCCAAGCATCGACAGACACATTATGGCAAAACCGGCGCAACAGGGCATGACATCCAACTAACCGCCTGGGCAGAACAGCTTAAGCCAGCCCAGCTGGCGATTCCGGGTTACAACACCTCAACTCACTCAATGCCCCGGGAACATCTTTGATGATCAATAATACAGCCTGTGTGTGTCTAGGGGTGCCACGAAAACAAACAGACTCAGCCGTTTTCCCCACCCCATCCATCTCCATTCCCATGGGGGCTAAAATCGAATGTTTAAAACAACCTACCCCGTTTTCTTTTCACCCATCTTCTGCTGGTGTCCCGCTCCCCAGTAGGTGCTATAATTCAGCCAGCCTCGAGTGAGTGCCGTGTCCCACACACCTTAAAACGGGCCATGATATCAGTGGTGTATCGGTCCCACCAACCAGATCCCAGGTCCGTTAACCCTCCCGGAGACGGGTTATGCCATGGCCACGAGTTTTCCTTCTTCTTCTTCTCATGATTTTGGATGGTGAATTAAAACGGCTGGTATTATTGTATTACCTATCCACCATCGAACCAAACATGAGTCGGAAAAGAGCATGAGTCGGAAAAGAACATGACCTTCTTTTTAGCGTAGATGTCTCCCGTTAGTGGAAGGTACTGTAGCCTAGCGTACCGTCCGTTGATGTCAGCCATTTTGGCATTTCAACGATCTTATTACTGCTCCTCCTGGTCTATATCGACGGTAACGGTGACGGTACGGCACGGTGCACCTGCACTCGGTTTGTGACGGCACTGGCTGGGTGGGATAGACAGATAGAATGCACCTGTTCGGGACGGAGAAAGTCTCGGAGTGCCGCCCTTGCTTGTAAATACCACCTCCTGACGCATCGGAGCCGTGTAGAGAGGAATTAAAAAGGAGGTCGGCAGCAAAATACAACATCAACAGTCCAGTGTGTCATCATGACATATCCCCTCTCCGCAGACACAGTCAAGGGCTCACAGCGCAGCGCAGCGCAGCGCAGCGCGTGTCCGCAAGACTGGGTCACGCGATTCCACTAGCTGGGAAGAGAGTTCCCAATGTTAATGTCTTGGATCTGTTAAACGCAAATCCTTGCCGCCCTATTATTAATAGTTATCGTTTTCTTAAATGCTCTTGTAATAGCGTGAAAATGCCATCCAGGGCAACGTGGTTAGGATATGCATATCTGAACTTGTGGTGGGCCAACCGTAAAGGCAATGTCAATAACACACGGTAAGCGGAGTTGCGTGGTTGTCAGATACCGTAATTATGCGAGAAAGAGTCGAGAGCGACAGACACAGAGAGAGAGAATTCGCATTGCTGAGGCTTTCCACTAGTGTAAGCCTCCTCCTCCACCGTCTAAGACCAAAAGCTGACTGACAGCCCGTCATCGGTGGAACTGTGGAGACGGAGCAAATGCGTGTGGTGTGAGCATCGCATTGCGCTAACGGGGGCTGGAGGATGAGGTGACACGACACTGCTTGCACTGAAATAATCTCCGTCGCCGCCCCCCCTTGCAGCTAAGGTAGGTACCCATGGGAAACCTCCAACGGCTGCTCCGTAACTAGAGCAAGCCTGTTTTTGCACAACTAGTGTTCTGCCATTGGGCCGCGGTGCAACGAGACCCTAAGATTTTGGAGGGTGCGGATTCCAATCGGAGGAGATCGCCCGTGCTGCGGATAGAGAAAAAGAAAAAAGGTCAACAGGAAACAGACGGCCGAACGGTGGGCGGAGGCCGGCGGCCGGCCCAGACGGCCACACTAACAGAGACTGCTGCCGGACTTGCATTGAGGCCTCAAGTAATAGTTATCGTCAAAGGTGGATAGAGGCCTTAGTGTACCAAACTTGAAGGTTTCAAGGCTCATGTTGCCTTGTTGCCTGCCTGCGTACCATGAGCAGCCATGTCGAGCAGTTGGCCGTTAGCGTCAACCACTTGGCGAACACGCTTTCCTTGACCTTGTCTGTTCAATATCCGTTGATACGAGGAAATAAGAAAGGAATGTGTGGGGTTTTCACCGATGCTGGCCTCATCACTCACCTTGCACACCTTTTTAGCTTCGACCTCGATGCCGCATCTGCTGAAGCTGAATCACACTCACTAACAACCCCCCTGAAGGGTTGGAGTCTAGAACTAGCAGGGTCAGGAGTAACATCTTTGACAGCCAGAAGCTAACACCAACCGGGGGGCCATGCTGAAAGGGCACCACATGTTGCGGTCAAATCTCAGACGTCCATCTTGCCGTTTCGCCTATCTTGTTCTCCAATGTCAGCTGGCCATCCCTGAACAAGATCTGACCTTGCAAGACTCCAGCAGGAATCCAGACTCTCCCCCAGACCCGTCAGTCGCGTCATCACCGGCAACGAGATGGTCCGGAACAAGGTGTCTTCGTCGCTGCGACTTGCTTGGACAGATGGGTGCAGCGTCGTAACCAAGGACGTTTGTTACCTTAACCAGCCGTGACCGTGGTGGTATCTGTCCCATTGCCGGCTGCTGGCATCGACAAGGGGACAGACAGACTGTGCCAAAACATGGTCTGGGCTGTCTGGGCTGTCTGGGCATCAGAGGAAAACCTTTCCCACGAAGCATGCTCTCACCTTGAAATGACTTCATCTCTCAGGCGCCACACCACCAAGCAGTCAAGGGGCAGAAGAAGCATTCGATAGATGCAGATCATCGATGGTCCCCTTCGGTACGTAATCGGAGGCTCGGCTTGGCTTCTAGCGGCTCTTGTGAAGATGAATGGCGGGGCCCAGCCTCGACTTTCCCTAAAGAGTCGGAAACAGTTTTGTGATTGGTCGTTTTGGGGCGTTGATCCTCCAGTCTCGCTCCTCTCCGGACTGGCCATCATCCGGACATCAGAGTTGAAGGGACTGACGCGCATCTAGGGCAGATCCTCGAGGTTCGAAGTATTTTGCATGATGACTCCAGAGAGAAATACGGTCTCATTGGCCAGCCAAGGGTCTGCAATGGATGGCATCCAACAGTTCAGGGGACTTGTCCAGCCAGTCCGACACAGTTCCAGATCGCCAGGCCTGCTAGGTTGGCATCGTGGGTCCCTCGAGTCCCTTGAACTGGGCACCTGGCAGCAAATCAAATTTTCAAAGCCCCTTGCCCTCCTCAGCTCCCCCCTGGTCAATTTCCCCAGATTTGAGAGCTCGATAGACGACGGGAAGGCGGGCGATTACCCCATGCGCCACGACTCTACACGTGAAGAACTCCACACTGCAAACTCAACTCACAGAGCGGTTCATCGTGACGTTCTCATCTCGATCCCGCCGTGGTTTTCGCGACTTGTAGTCGCTATCGCTCTTATTCGGATAGAAACTGCCACCGTGACTAGAGGCCAGATGCTGCTGCATATGCCAAGACGAACTGGTCGGATGACCTAGATTCCCGTCTGTTTGTTGACAGTGATTTGACAGATTTCGAGCTGTGCTACAGTACCACGGAATGCGAACATTTGGTTATCATATTTGTATAGTGGTGTTTCCGGCCGGCTGTCGTACCGTGTTTTGTCCAGGTTGGCATCCGAAAAGCTTCACTTTCGCGGCTGCGGTGTTCAGACATATGGGGCATCATGTTCGAGTGCCAAGGTGACGGGAAGTACGAGATGTGGTATTTGCGGGGAAGCAGAGAAGCAAAGCAACGACGGCTGGCCGAAACAGGCAAGAAATGCACAGGCTCTGGGGTAAAAAAGAGCCCCGTTCGCTCGCAGGCCGAGAGCAGGAGCGCAAAGAGAGCATCGCAACAGGACGTGCTTGCAGCTCACGGCGAGCGCGGGTGCGGGCGCGCGGGCGCGGGACGGCTCGACTCGAGGGCTGGTCCCTGTCTTCTCTGGCAGAAATATGGTTGCTGCAACACACTGGAGCTTCTTGGCTCTCCGCAACTCGACAGAAGCTCGGGGCGGGCGAGGGCACACGGGAGAGAATGGACTGCAAAGGTCTCCCAGTGCAACACCCGGAAAGGGTCCATATCCGCTGCCTGCTCACCGCTCTCTGGAGATCGGAGTAATCAGTGCCTCCTCACTCGAAACCCCAGAGACGCGGCGATGAGGCCGTCGTGACATCGCGCCGCTCCAGTTCCGAAGGGGCCCTTTGGCGGGGAAGAGGGTCTTGGGCAGGTGATGATAACGCGGCAGAGAATGAGACGTCCGTCCGCTTTCTCGACGGCTGGAATAGCAGGCACTGGCAGGCCAGTGCTGGAACCCGGGGGGCTGCTGCATGCTGGTTCTCCGGGTTGGTTTGGTTTGGGCGTGAGAAGCAGAGGTGAAGGTGTCGCAATTTGGAGGTGCAGCAGGACAGCGTGTGGGGTATTGGCCGAGCGGGCTGCTCATTGGGACTGAGCAGATCTATTTCGGCATCGCCTTCTGGCTGGGCTGCTGGGATAGGGTTTGGCTAAGCTCCTGTGGGGAAGGACCAATGAGCCCAAGGCATCCCGTCCCTAAGCCAGGGCGTGCATCAGACACGGCTCGTAGTGTCGACAACTCATTGAATCCTTTCCAGATTTTTTCTTCACTTTCCCAGCCTTCTCCAGACTGGGTTTTCTGGCCGGCTCAGCTAGTCGAATCCACAAATCCAAGGGCAGCAACAAGAGAACCCCTCCCGGCACGATTGGGATCTCGGCGGTGCAATTGCTACCGTCGCCATGGCTGCTGCCTTTGCTGAAATTGTCATCTCTCGTGGGCTTCGGCTTGTGGAGTAGAGCGCATCATGTTGAACTGTCGGTAGGATGAGGCGGCTCAGCGCGGCTGAAGGCGCTAAGTCGTTCGTCGTTGGTGTTATGGGAGAACAAGAGCAGAGACACGGATCTTGGTTTGCTTCGATCCTGCCCCCGCCGACACGCGGCGTCGCGGACCCCTTTCCTCTGGTCGAAGATCTACGTCGAGGTGAAGGGATTTTTCCGTCGCAGGATATCAAAGCATGAACGAGATCCAAATGGCAACTGTCTGTGCGGAGGCAGATTGGTGGTGTCCCGCGACCGTTGCTGATAGGTTGCCGGAACAGGCCAACCAAACCAGACAACCTTCCTCCCCACATGCGGCCCTGCTGCCATGAACCTCTGCGATTGAGCAAGGGTTAGGTTGCCTAGAAATGCTGGGCGCCCATGGCAGGCATGGATTATCATAGTTGACCGCCTTGTGGAAGGAGCGGCGGATGCTCGTGCGCTTGCCGTCGACAGCCACACCTTGCAAAGCAGTTGGCAGGCACGGCAGAGCTCGCAAGACCCTTGAAATGGAAGTTGCATCTTCCAGGTTATATCGCTCTTGCCCTTGCCCTTCCCCCAGATGAGCTTTACCTCGAGTTACCACAGGAGCTACCTGACCAACTCACTTCTGCAGCAACAGTGCACTGCAGAAAGAACGGCCCAGAAGAGGCAGGTCTCACACGGCAGACACCAAAGCAACTTGACATGCAGGGGACTATCTCGTTGCTTTTGGGCTTCAGACGAGTCTCTTATTTGTGCAACCCATCCCGTGCCCCGATTGGGATCGTGAACACCGCTTCTGGAACTGGACCTGATGGTGACACAACCTACCCCTCGCGCTCGTCAAGTCAAAAGCTTGAGTGGGGTAAAACGGCTAAAAGGGATGTGGGAGTGGGCGTGTGGTGGCCGACGAGGTCGTGCGCACATGGCCGAGTCGTTCAAAGTACCAATTGCCCGGTTCAGGGCCGACTGGCTGATCCTTTTCTTCAATGTACTAGATTTCTAAGCCCTTACGGAGCCATAAAAAAAGTCTGAATGCATGGGATTTGTTGTCTTTACCACACCTGGGTAGCGTAGTTCACGAAGCCAGTTCCATCACAAACCTCGACCGCTGTGACGACGACGGCATCGAGCTATGTCCCGTCTCTTGGCAACCACGAAGATTTCACTCCTTTTTTTTTATTACCTCAAAGCACGGGCTTCATCAACAGATGGGAGGGGATTCCTTGCAAGAACTTGATGCCTCTCATCTATTTGTCGTCGTTTGCTTCCCCTGGCTGAGCGGTCCAACTGGCAAAGCTCCCGGGATGAGGGGCTGGAAGACACAACCTCCGATGCACCACTCGGCCCTCATTTGCCCAACTAGACCAAACATGGGGAAATAAGAAACATTTTGCTATACGTCAGTTGATTAACTTTAACATACCGTGATAACTGCTCTGTCGCACGGGAAACCCTTTTGGAACATGAAAATCGACAAGACGGGACTTGGGCGTGGCCGAATAAGAGAAGCTCCCGTAATGTTTCGTCCCCCCACCGCAAAGGGAGCATCTTGGAGGCCCGTGCACAGGCTGGTGTCCAATACCGTAACCTCTTTGTCGGACACTGGCCTTCAATCCCAATCCCATTCTGAACCCTAATTCCCACCTCAACCCTGAATGAGACTTCGAAGACATGGTTCGGAACGTGGCCGATCAGCATCAACACATAGCGCCGGCCTGTCTACAGCGAGCTGCGATCTACCGGCCACGCCATTTCGGGTGGCCTGCCAGCACATTGTGTTCCACTGATGAGCCAAACGTGGTGAAACCCCAAATATATCCAGAGGCTTAAGAAGCGACTGCGAGGCATAACCAAACCAAGAAACGAAACGTCGGGTTCTTGTGCCACATGGTCACTTTCCCTCTGATCTGATCCGTCTGCCGTCTATCCTGTACCGTTTGCCGTCTGCCGCCGTGCCGCCTGCCCCTCCCCCGCATTTTCAAACCAAACCTCCGGCGACGTCGATAGCGACAACGACCCCGCTGTCGTGAAAGTATGGTTCTCTTCAACCTCAACCGCCCGACGACGCAGCACTAAGTGGCCACTCTACAACGTCCCGTCGTTGCGCTGCTGCCGTTGCCTAACCTCACCAAAGCCGCTGCCGGCATAAGGCATCACTAGCTCGTGCAGGAGAAAATAAATAAAAGAAGAGAAACGCCACCAAGACCCCTGGACTGTCGGATCCATCAACCGTTGTATGGAACCGTCCGTCCAGTTCTGCTGGCAACGCGACTTGGCTGCATGCCGGCCGCCGTGGTGAGCCATGTTGATAGGGATAGTTCCCGTAACAATCTACGAGTCTTGCTGCAGCTCATTCCAGCACTTCCCAAACTTGCGATGCATTGACCAGAACGAATATTGTAGGCCATGTAACCCGTACGAGGGCCAACAGTTCGTCAGGCCGCAGTGGATTTGATGCAGAGCACGGACCCCATCGACATGGAATGCCTGCATATTCTTGGTGTAAGTCGGCTCAGCAATGACAGGATCATCGGCGTCAGTGATGAGTTTCGAGCTACCAACACCACTTAGGGCGTCTACTAGGCACATCGAGACGACGACAGCCGCTTGCGATAAGAGCGACGCATGCCGATGGCACCGCTCAGACCTGTCGGAGGATCTGCTACTGCTTCGAGCCCACCTGCCTGCGCTGTGCAAGGGGCAGATGGGTGATGAAAGGAGGCAACCGTCAGAGTTGCGTTGGACATGTCGAGCCGCTCTCCCCTTACCATCATCCATCCAAGTGCGCATATCCCTCCGTATATCACTCGGGGTTGCACATTGGTTCAGTACTCGGACTATTGAAAGGTAACCAGAAGCTTTGCCCACATTGATAGGCCCATCTTGGTTCTTTGCTAACCATCGTGGCCGACTGGCGATGCTGATGTTGCCCTTCGTCACGAGGTATGCGCACGCACAGCGGATGGACAGATGCATTCCCCAGCCCAGTTCGTGCCTATCTGACGCAACAAGGATTCGATTTTCTAGCGCAGATTTCCCCAAGATCATCGACCACAACAGGGTCCAAATCGATCTGGGTTTACAGCACGATCCTCACCACCCCACTGTCACCTCAGTTATCTCATACCTAAGCTACTCTTCTTCTGGAAACTCTTTGCACAGTGCTACGGCGCCCTCAGTATCCAGGAATAAACTGAGGGGTCGCAATCCGACCCATCTCCACTGGTCATCGAGGTCGAGGTTGAGGTTGATGTAAATCTCAGAACTGGATCGTGATACCAACACCAACATGCCCTCCCGATCCACCTGTGCCATCCGATGTTGGCTTTGTCCCACGACATGGCGAGAGTTAGCAGGGATAAAACGTGGCACCACGTGGGATGAAAAGCTGGACGAGGCTATTCTTGGTTGCTCACCACCCACCTTGCACCGCATCGCTGTTGATGCTGTCCGAGCGGTGACAGACGTCTCCGGACCCCGCGTTCTCAGATGGTCCTTGTGCAGACGAGCTGTGGTGGGAGATGATTTACACTCCACTTGGTCTGAAACGGAGCCGAAACCTTGCTCTCGACACCATCTCTGATGTCGTCCTCAAATGACTACGCACCTCGCACCCTCATACTTTGACAATGTTGGTCATTTACACGCTACTACTGCTGTCAGAGAGTCTGCATCTAAATCCCAACACGGCAAAAATGGGACGGGCCAGCTGGGCACAAGACACTCAAATCCCATCAGTCTAAGTGGATGGCGTCCCCTCTCCATATGCACCTCACTTGGCGGGACTGGTGTTTCAGGTTGCCAAACTTGCACTCATGCGTTTACTACACGGTATGACACACATGATGGGCTTTCGAGAAACCTTCCAAACAAACCTGCTGTGCAATGCACACGGGTTACGCAACTTGTTTGTGATCTTTGGAAAGCTGATTTTTGGCCGTTGGTGCCCAGAGCGAATTGAGATTGTGCACCCAAAGCTCCAGTCAAGGTCAACCCTTGCAAGTTTGGATCCTGCGGACAATTCAAACCCACGGGCTACGAGACACAACACTACATGACTTACAGGATACCTGAGTTGGGATGATATGTTATCTATAGGTAACCACGGGGAGACTGACAAATGCCGGGTTCCGACCAAGACAGTGGCCCGAAAGCTGTTGCATGATAAGTGCCGCGAGAATGGGTTTCCATACCATGGCCTGCAAATCGACGGGATTTACACGTATAACTTGGCACTTCTAAGTAGGTAGGTACCAATTATATGTTTACCCTGTACCTCAACCAGCTCAATTCATTCCATCGCAAGCACTGACTCTCGCCAGCCCAGGACCAGTCCCCGTGGGTGGACGACTCAGGCTGGAGGGCACTGACCATGTGTTCGCAGTTCCAAACCACCAATCGCTGCAACATCGCGCTGACGTCCCAAGAAACAGCGGATTCGCACAGGTTACGTGTTGCCCATCTTAGGTACCTGCATGACTGCCCGCCATGCATTGAAGTTGACATCTCTTTTGGGTGCGGGATTAGATAGCAAGTACCTTACCTACCTGATCCCGCAGACTTTCAACTCCAATTCAATATCAACAGCACTGCCAGCTCTTCCGGATGACAGAGGCCCAGCAAAGGCGAAATCAAAATCCAATGGGTTCAACTTGATTCACTTCCTCCACATCCCGAGAATCCCCTCAACCTCGGCCTTCTCTTCTTACTATACTCGAGACATGCATGCCCTGGAAACAACCGATGCCGTCACGGCCATTTCAACTCAGCAGCGCCCCACTGTCGGGTATGCAGGTACGGGTACAGGACACGCACCGATGAAAACACCGACCGTCCAATCATAGGCTGTCGCATCGCCAGGAGTTTACCTCGAATTGAGGATTCAACTTCCCGCATTCTCCCAAATTGGCACATCAAAGACTTCTTTTCCCAAGCGCGCTGCCCACTTCACCTTTGAGTTGCTGAAGTCGAGCGCCATCCCAGGCTAATTCGTCGTTTCAGAGCGATGGCCCACCACCTGCGAAGACGGTGAGGCCTGATTACCCACCGCCAGCCCGCTTTGCAGTTTCCACAACCAAAGCTTTCCCATCCATGGCCTCGGGGTTGAATGACCCAGGCCGGGTCGCAGACCTTGGTTGTGGCGGCTGATCTAGAATCCCTTCACCTCACTTCGCAGATATAGCCTCAAAATAGACAGCAAAGCCGATGAATCCGAACTAGCCTGGCAAGTATTTGCGCCACTCCCCGGCATAAGGCAGGCAGGAGATCACGCTGCATCTCATTTGTTGAGTGTTTTACGAGTCCGACGACGCCTTGTTGCCAACCCGGTATCCAGGGCTTTCCCTGTTCAATATCGATCATAATACTCTACGTATGCGCATTCCGTCTCAAAACAGCGAACGCCAGAAGGACCAACCTCAGCTGCGGCAACGCCTTATCTCATTAGGTCCATGCATCAACTGATATAAGCGCGAAGCGGAAGGAAGGTTGGTGGGCAAGTATTGGAAAACGGCACTCATAAGGCAAGGGCGGATGCAAAGCTCGCAGACCGGGCTGCATTACGGCGGCGTGGCGGGAAAGCTCCGGCTTGACCTCGGTGAGGTTGAGAGCGAGGGACGATCCTGCCGTAGTTTTTTTGCTTCTTTTCACAACCCAGCTGCACGCGAAAGAAATATGTCTCCATTCGTCCGCTGACAATTGAGGTGGAGCCACATAAAGCAAGGGCTCAGGGGTTCGGTGACAAGAAGACATCTCCCCTCACCCATGGCTTCGGAAGGGTCGCGCCATTTCCGAGCGATCTGATGGCGCCCTGAGGTGTGAGAGAATCCGGAGCCCGCCAGATTCGAGGCGTGTCAGTCAACCAGGGTCAAGGGGCACCCCGGTGCAACACGCGCAGCGCTGGTTGGTGATGTGATACGGTGTTTCTCCGGCATTCCGGGACCTGCCATCACATTTATCACCGCCTCGTTCCCATTTTGTCGAGGACTCGGATTTCGGACAAGAGTCAAAAACGGTGTCGAGGGCAGTGGCAGCTCATAGCAACTATTAAGTGACTGAAGGTGAAGAGTGCCGATCACCGTTGCAATTGTCGCAGTCTTGACTTCTGAGGTGCATAACTCTCCCATCACCGTGGCACCGAACCGAATCAATTGAAAAAAAGAAAGAAGGTTGAGTGCTTTGATGGCTGTTTCGTAATGGGATTGAGTTGTGGTTCAATGTTGCTGTCTCGCGCTTGCCATAGAATGCGCCATTCGAGCCTCGAAGTGCTTTGCTCCCGAGATCGCTCCTTCCTTCCTCGACACTAGATTGGCTTCCAACTTTCCTTCCTTCTAAATGGCACAACGAATTTCACCAGCAGACTCATTTCTGTTCTTTAGTTCTTCACTTCACGCCATTAGGTATTCAACGACCACCATGACATTCCCATGCCGAACGCGCAACTCCCGTCTCTGCAAGGACTGATTCTCAACGAGAGAGGCAGCGCTAGCGAATGCGTTTTGTTGAGGGCCAGGAACTGCAGCATCATGCCCCAGGCGAAGTCGACCGTACATGCAGGAACCCTCCAACGTGCTGCGATGTGAAGCACGACAATAGTCACAATCTTGGCGCTTTTGCTCCTCACGCTCAAACACCCCTCTGCCACCCCACTACAAGCTCCATTCGGGCTCTTTAAACCCGAGTTTGAGATCGATTCGAATTCGATATGGGTTATGGATTGCACACACTTCATGGTCTAGAACCGCAGATGCTCGCTCGTCCGGAACCAAGCCAAACATGCCGGACAGAGTTGCCAACCAAGCTATAGCCTCACTACCGATGGATCGACGTCGGCGAAATGCCTTTGACTACGGCAGTGGACCCTCGCTCAATATGGACGCGATGCGATGCGATGCAACCCTGGTCTCCTGGTTCAGCAGCAGGAGCAGCAGCAGCAGCACTGCTCGCTGGGAGGTCCGGACCGACATGGCGAACCTGGGGGACATCCCAGACAAGACACAGGACGCATGAACCATTCCATGCCCGCAACTAGGTACCGAGGGACCGACAGCACCCAAGCAAAGCATACATACAGACAGACATACATACGGCGGAAACCCCATGATAAAAGTATGCTCCGCAATTGATGTTTGATGTCGAGCATTCGGCTCTGCCCGACCGGGCTGGTGGATGACGAGCAGCATCAATCATGTTTCGATCTGTGCCACTCCACGGACCATAATCCTCCCTTCCCGCTCTCCCCACACCGTATCGGTGTGATCGGTTCTATCCCATCCCGGCGAGAGCGGAGGTACGGGAAACAGCGCACTCCCTGCACCGACCGGGACACAGAGACGTCGCCCGCGCTATTGACTGTGGGATCGTAGGTATTTACGCCCACTTATTTTACCCCTCCATGACGAGATTGCGGTCAGCAGTGAGATGGGCAGAAAGGAAGGTTCGCGGGAATCCTACGCTCGGAAAATCAAACGCAGATCCAACGAGCCAGTAAGAACGGCGACTGAAACAAGCATTGGGTGGCTCCAATGTCTTCGGCACGTACTGTGTACAAAACATATTGGAGAGCGTTGCCTCTGCCGGATCGGTTCCCCGAGATGTGCTTCAGCAAGGATTGCCCGCGTCAATCGCAAGCCAAGTCGAGTCTCTTACATCGCATACTCTGAAATCTTGCACGAATCTGGCACCAACAAATTTCCTGGTTGGTGCTCGTAGGAACAACCCTCCTGCCAGATCTGGCGAGCTGGCGACGAGTTCGATAGTCGTCACTCTCTTCGGCACTCATGAGAGTTTCGGCATTGTCAATGCAGCCCACGTCACACACAAAGGACCTCTACCCACTCTAGTCACTTCCTGGATGCGATGACGGGTTGAGAGAGGGGTCAATAAGTTGGGTTTCATCAGCGTCCTTCATGGGCACGGGAACTCAAAGGAGACCAGAGAGCCAGACTAAAAGGACAAGGCCAGAGTCTCTATCAGTCTGGCCGTCGTCTTTCCTTGTTCAGCGAATCTCCATCGACCCTATGCCTATCGGAGATTAGTGGGGACGCAGGTGACTGCTGCAAAGCTGTGCGTTGCAGGATCGAGGTACAGGGAGGAGTCGCAACACGCCAACAAGGAGAAAGGGACATACACAGTAGTCATAATGAGGACAATACCTTGAGTGCCTGTGCACCTGCGGCCGCGCCCTTGCAGACGCTCACGGCGAACGGACTCGAAAGCTCACATACCCTCGCATCTCCCTGAAGCATACCTGCCGGTCAAAAAGTCACATGGGAGCCCTCTCAGGAGGTGATTGTTACTTTGTGTGCCGATGGGAGCGGCAATATCGATGTTACTACTGTCCCGCGCCGCCTGTCTTCTCACCGTGACTCTCGTCACACGACAGTGACGGGGCTTCCTTGGCGTGGAGGTTGATACTTGGGACTCTGGAGCGAGAAGCGGGCCCAAACTGCTGTCAGGAGAAGGTCGCATATCGCCCGTGTCCTCACTTCAACCCCGATGTGTGTAGCCAAGATCTCGTCACTGATGAAGATGCTTGGGAGCACGGATGAACGATCCTTTCAGACACTGATAGCGAGCAAACGGTTTCCATGACCGTTTCCGCACCACTGACAACTTTCTCTTGGCCTCACTTCACCCAAGCCACTCCGGGGGCACGAGTTGATTCAGACGTCGTCCCACGGGGCGTACTAACTCAGTCGTGCAAATTCTTGGTGCAAATAAACCACAATCACAGCAGCTGTACAGGCATCGAGCTTCTTGCAGACATGCACGTTCAGCCCTACTGGTCACACGTGGAACGGAGAAAAACGTTACGGGCACTGCTAGTCAGGTACGGAAGTCATCAACGCATTGCGGCTGTGAAGGCCTCGTGCACCGCTCTTCGGCGATCAACCTTGAACCTGCGTGTACTCGTAGAGCGCCTTGACGTTCTTGTAGGGTCCATCATGGATCAGCTTGCCGCTGGTCTCAACAACATCCCGGCAGCCGATGGGGCTGCGGCTGATGTCGGTGATGCTTATCTCGAAGCTGAGCTGAGTAGAGTCACCTTGCTGTTCGCGTGGCCTCATACCGTGGAGCCAGTGAGGGTGAGACCACCGGATCACAAGCTA
This sequence comes from Cercophora scortea, assembly GCA_033439705.1. Taxonomy (NCBI): domain Eukaryota; kingdom Fungi; phylum Ascomycota; class Sordariomycetes; order Sordariales; family Lasiosphaeriaceae; genus Cercophora; species Cercophora scortea. Next base: position 1,407,605 of record JAUEPO010000005.1, on the reverse strand, counting down.
CACCGTATTCCGCGATGTTCTTCAAATTCCTCGAACGGTGGCCGCTAGGATGGAGCTATTCATCCTGGTTGGCCACGTTGGTCTGTGATGGACCTCCGTCTAGAACAACCGTTGAAGCTATGGTGGATAGCCCGCGGGACGCAGTTGCGCCATCAAAGGTCTAGATCTCTCATCTGCACGCTCAGATTGTGGATATCTGGGCAGTTTTTGAGACACCAAGATGAGGCGAAGAAAAGGGAGAGGGACGACGAATGCTAGTGCAGTTTTGAGAACAGAGTTGACTCTCCCGAAGTTGGTATCCTGGCTAGCCCGCCCGAGGCCTGTATTGTTATCATACGTTGAAGCTTGGACAACGCTTGGGCATGCGAATCCCGGGAATTGCTTCGCTGGGATTCAGTTCCACTCCTCACAGACCCCCGTCAAACAGGCTTCGCGATGCTCGGACTTGAAGATCTGACAGAGCAGCCCGATCTACCCATCGCCGCCACGTTGGCCAAAGGATTCGCAGTCCTTGCTCTGATGGCACGTCAAATTGAACGAGTGGGGAGCTCGCTCATGCCCCGAAATCACTGTCACTTGAGGATCAGCTTCTTTCCAGATTCCCAGTGGAGAAAGGAAACTAACCGATGGCCCTAACGTCAGCCATTATCAACGCCGAAATGACCTCTCAAAGCCAGGACTGTAGTGGAGAGTCTCAGGCGAGGTGATTGTCGGCGTTGAGCAACAAGCTGACAGCGTCGATGTCCAATGCTTGTTTGGGACCACGAGATCGTAGAATGAGAGCGCTAAGAGCATCAAGAGATTGATCCCATCGAGCTTGTCGCGCCATCCGACGATGCGCCCCTGGATTGTGGAGATTCCACCCCGCAAACTGATTCCTCGACGACGACTTTTCCTGGCCTGAAGAGCTGAGTGGATCGCAAACGCTAGACGCGTCGAGCCCACAGACGTCTGAGCACCACGTCCCAACGGCGTGGGCATGGCATGGCGAGCAAGGAACTCGAGAGAATCGGCCGGCAACAACGGCTCGCGTCCATGAGCCGACGGCCGAGAGTGGATGCTATCCGAGCTGAGGTCTAATTCCAGGTCCCCCTTGGCCGATCAGGACATGGCTGGCGTCATTAGCCGTGCTGGTTTGTGACGGCTTTGATTGACTCTTCACATGTTGAACCCACTCACGGCCCTTCGACGGTGAGCCCGGGTCGAGGCGTCGACTGCGTACGGGATACGGGATGCTCGGTCATGGGGGAATCAGCCTTGGTTCGTTCGTACAGCCCCGACGCGTAGGAGCAGTGCACTCGTCGTCTCGCACTGCATGGAAATCATCGACTACCGGCCCTGCTAGCCTGCACGTGGACCTGTCGCGGAAGTCAGGGAGCCCCGGTCTAGCCTTGCCCGGGATACGGAAAGGGAAAGGCCGGATCTGAAGCCGGGAGTTGGAGGTGTGACAAGAGAAACGGAGCCGGCAGGCCTCCGATCGTCACTCTTGCTTTCCCAATCCGTCGTCCGTCCAGGTGTTGAGCTCAGTCGTCGCAGCCAGCACTCACGGGATGCCGCCTCCCATTTCTCATCGTTGCTTGCATCTGCATGAGCAGCCTCATTTCCCGGGTTATCTCTGGGCCAAGGCAGCTGGGCTGCAGTAGTACAAGCAGCAGCAGCAGCAGCAGCAGCAGCAGCAGCAGGAGTAGTAGTACCTGGGCGCTCAACTTGTGCGTCGACTTGTCGTTGGGGCATAATCCTGGGATCGTGAAACAGTCTCCAGCCCAATCAACGCAAGCGTGGTTGATGTTTTGGGAATGGATTCGAACGAGATGTTAGCCGGTCCAAGACATGCATATCAGCTAGTCAGACGGTTTGGTCTGCTCTGCCCTGTCCGTTTCCTATCAACTATTAGCATGTTGGTGCTTCGACGACTGAGCTAGACGCAACCGTCTCTAGGGGGGAACAGGGAAGATAAAGAGGGGGGCAGACCGGTGAGAGAGGGGAGACGTCTCCCGAGAGAGGGTGGTGTGGTCCCTGAGCTGGGATATCCGCTTTTTGCTTCCAATGCGTTCTTCACTGGACGAGACATTGCTCTTGCCGCACCTCCAATACGAAGACAGAAGAGGGTGGGGTGTGAAGAAAACCACCAGATTAATGATGAAGAATGTCGGATCAGGTGAGTGGCCCCCCGCGGCCGCGGACGCTGCATCGCGGCGAAGGAAGCTGAGAAGCCAGAAGCAGCAGCCACATCGACACTAACCCCATATCATTGTCCTTATCAATAACAAGACAGAGCCTGCCGTGTTAGTTGACGTGCTGGACCGACCGGCCTGGAAGCTAACCCGTCCACTAAAGATGGTGGCCCCCCTTTTGGAGGATTCGGCCGGGCTTTCTCACGTTATCTGCCACACCGGTGACAGCCTTCACCCCGCATGGCCTGCGGCACGTGTCCGGAAGAGATTCCGGCGTGCGCCAGAAGCTCGGGAGTGTCTTCCTTCCTGTGCAACGCGCCAACCGGGCCCCTGGACGATATGCCGTCTGGCAACCACCACGACCGATTCGACCACCACCACCGCCGACGCCAACGTCAACGCCAGCCAGCAAGCCCCGACAGGATTGGCCGTTTCTCTTCTACACAGTACACGTCTTGACAACACAAACCGCGGCCGATTTCAACAAGGATCGGGCCAAGATTGAGCATCGCTTGGGAAGTCCACGACCGGTCCGCGTTCGCTCATGGATTCATTCGGTTGCGACCCTGCGAGGACGGACGACGGCGCCCACCTCGTCGCTAGTCTCACTTGTGTGGCTGCGCTTCGCTTCCTGAGCCGGCCGGCTTTTCGATTCCACCATGCGGTATAAGTGCCAGCTCGCTTGCTAGTGCTGGCTCGTTTAGATGCAGAGACGGCGCCCGCCACCGCGTTGATGACAGGACGAGGAGCGAACGGCGCGTGGAATATCCCGTACTTGTGCCTTTCATCTCATGGGTGAGAAGGCAAGTTGCGATGCTAGCCCGCGGCGAGCTCACGCACATTTCTCAGTCGCGCTGCTGCTGCTGCTGCTGCTGCTGGCGTGTTGCCCTCGAAACTCCCGGTTCATTGCTATTTCTGTGCTATTTCTTTCCCAACAGCATGGCTCGGCCGTGTTTCATTGTTCTTTTCTTTTCTCTTTGATGTTATTTTGCGCCTGGGTTCCAGATGGACCAGGGTCTTCTGGGGTCTGATCTCTGTTGGCTGACTGACTGCCAACATCCCGTGGTGGATGGTGATGGTGTCACTCATAACCCGTCTGTCGAGAACTCTTGACGTATTTGGGATCCCCGCCCCTACCACGGCCACTGCCTGCCATTGCTGAGAGAAGCATGCATCACGGATTCATGATATGCAGGCCCTCCCCCTACCCATTCTCACCGCTGTGGGGTGGCGGGGGTCTCGTTTGACGGCAAGCCATCGGATTACCTACCAAGAGCAGCCAGTCTGTGCGGCAACAGCCCCTCCCTTCCCTTTCCTCGCTTCCCCCTGATTGTTGTGCCTGGTGGGCTGCCATTCAGTACCGATATGTGTACGTATCGAGCATCTCGTTTCGTCTTCGGACGGCCCGGCCCTCGCAGGAAGCAGCATAGCGTCAGCACAGCAAGTTCCTCCTCCTGCTGCTGTTGATGTCCTTGCCGCCACTCCCATGTCTCGATATCCAACACAACATCTACCTGACCTTACCCAGTACCTGCAGCAAAAATGGCGTTTTTGTTTCATTTTGCTTCCTTGCTTATATGGCATTGCGTTGGCTGTCAAGTCGACAGCCAGCCAGCCAGCCAGCGCCGTCCGGATATTACAGAGGTTGGGGCCAAAAAAAAACGAGACCCAAAGACATCCTTCCATTCCTATTTACCCGTTTATCCATTCCGATGCGGGGGAGGAAGGGAAAGGGTCTGCACATACAGGTTTCTGTTTGTGCGGAATACTACGTATGCGAGCGCACTGACAGCTGAGGACGAGATGATTACTACGTATGGGGAAGGGGAGGAAGACCCAGACCGCCTACCTGGTACATTCCATGGTGATGGTGTTGACAGATTTTGGACTTTCGTGATACCCAGCCCCCAGTGGCGGTGATGACACTTGACGGGGTTGCTGCTGGTACCTGGACGATTGAGCTTGTACACTACTGGGTAGTGTACGTAAGGCTTCCTTGTTCCCCTGACAAGACCTGACCGGTCCAACCTCTAATTCGCAACTGAGAAGACAACCGGGATGAGAGGCCCAGTTGGTTCATGGAATCCCTTTTCTTGAATTTTGTTGGAGATGGCATCAATCCGTTCCTGGCATGCTGCGCTCGATAATTACCTAACTCCCAATCCCATCGGACTTGGTAGCAACTGGGGAAAGTGGAAACCCGCTAGTGGAATGTCGTAAGGCTCGATATGATCGGCGGGACCTGGGGGTAAGCATGCAAGCGATCGTCGCTGTCCGTGGTTCTCCTGCCTGGCTGCCCGCCTGCCCGCCCTCTCTTTGCTTTTTCTTTGCTGTCAACTACCTTATGCTGCACAGGGAGTACCTTACACTGGATTCGGGCAGTTCAACCCCCCCTGTCCTGTCCTGTCATGTCGTGTCGATCTTTTGTCCTGCACACGCCCGTCATCACTTATGTACAACAACCTCTGTAATTGTTTCTTTTTATCTCCTATCAGCTTACTTTCCGACCGCAATCATTGATACACCTGCGCTATGGGTGTACTGTGAACGGAGGAGGCTCTTTCGAATCTAGCTTCGCCGTTTTTCCACGCTGGCTGCCTGGTAGGTGATTGTTCCTAACTGGACGTGGCAAGGCCTTGGAGTCTGTATCCCGTAGTACCCCGTTTTCTGTTCTGGAAGGGCGGGCGGGGCCCGAAATGACGCCGGCCTTGCGTATTCGGCGCCGCCACCAGCCAGCCCGTCGAGTGACGGTTGTCCGCCCGCTCCTTTCATTGTTCCTTGCTCTGGTTCTTGTGTCGTTTTTTCCCGTGATGCTGAGCCACAATTGTACCAACGACGAGCGAGTGAGATGGCTGTTTGTGTGTCGAAGGGGGGGCCTGCGTTTGGTCCTAACTAGGTTGTCTTTGGCAGCCAGCTCGTCAAGCTAGCTAAGCTCCACCATGTGCATCCCCGGATTTTCCCAGAAGGGGGTGGAGGGGGCTCCTCTCGTTAGTAATTGACCGTCGTGAAGGGTGGAGTTGGCCAATCTCTGGGGCATGTTTTCCTTGCGGTTACAGGTACAGGTTCCACATGGTTCGGGGCTTTAAACAAGGCTTATTACTTAGCACGCTCAGCATGCCTGGTGCTGCTTGGTGTCTTGGAAGTGGTCTGATTTTCTCGATGGGGCTGTTCTGTAGGGCTAGATGGGTGTGGACAGACGAGATGATGGCTTCCTTCCAGCACGCCCAGCCAAGCTCCAACCCGTCCGTATGCGGTTTTCCTTGTGTGTGGATCATGGCTACCTAGCAGAGGTAGCTAGCTAGCTGAGTGAGATGCACTACGATACGATACAGCAAGTTGGAAACGGGCCCTTGGCAAAGTTGGAGTACACACTACGTACTAGACTGCGTATAGTGTAGTTTAGTGTAATTGGCATCATGTACGGTGCCTGACTTGCGAGGCAGTGCTGCAGACTACCGACTTCTGGCTGGCGTGCTGCAGTGACGAGGTCACAAGGGGCACTTCTCAAACACACTCCAGTTGTGCCAGGCACACTTTGTGGTTTTGTCTCAGAAATCTTGGGACGGGATGGGGATGGGATGCAGCTTCAGTCAGGGGTAGGTTTGGTTGGTCATTGGTATGGTGTTGATGAGGAAGACTGCTGTCAGAGAGAGAGAGAAGCTAATGTACTGTCTACATAGGTGGTGTGGTGTACGGGCAGCGGCCAGTAACACTCTCTCTCTTGTTGAGAGAGAAGCAACTGGATGGATGCAATGCAATGCAACACGGCAGACAAAAAGACCGAGCGAGGCTCAATTCAAGTTTTTTTTCCCACAGTTTTTCTGTCTCTTGCCAGTTCTGTAACGAGCTGGCCGAGCGTGCATGATGAGCAAGCATGAACAAAGCACTGTACATACATACATGCAAAAAGCTTCACCGGGAGGCGGCACACCACCACCACCATCGCGCCTCCCTTTTCCTTTTTGGCTTCTGATTGTCTTGTCTCGCCACTGGCCTGTTTTTGCAAGCCAAGAGATGAGTTCGAACGGTCTTCTAGAATGAACGAACGAACGAAGAAAGATGACGATGTCTCAGGCCAATCTTTTCGACGGTCGTTCTAGCGGTGTCTTGTTTGTAGTGTGTCTCAATGTTAGGTACCAATGACAGAAAGCAGGCGGCTTCAACTTTACGATGCTAGTGTATTGTCGTTCTAAAACTAAAGTAGTTCACACCACACCTGAGCACGCCTCTTTCCCTCTCCTTCTTTCTTGTTGATGATTTGATCGGTGACAGTTGTGGCGTTCTGAATCAGGAAAGAGAGAGAAAGCTTCTAGAACATTGGGAGTGAGACAGTGTCTCGAAACATGGAAGCTGGAAAAGAACGACGCCACGCACGCGGATACCCGCCCGCATGTCTGTGCTACTGGCCACGAGTTGAGTTGAGTTGAGCTGAGCAAATCCGGCTAGGTACATGAGGTACCTGACGTACTAGTGCAGGTTTCGGACACCAGATCGTCTTTGTCTATCTCTTTCTTCTTTGGGACTCATCAGACGTCCCCGCTGTACGAGAGAGGTTGCTTGCTTGCCCGGCTGCGTGGAGAGGAAAGGGGAAAGGGGAAAAGTTCCACGTGGATTTGATCATCAGGTACCGTACCTGGTAGCTTGCTTGCTTGCTTGCATTCAGGAGAATGGCCCCGCTCTTTCCGTTTCTGTTCTGTTTGTTGAGTGAGTGGGCTTCGGCTGGTTGTCTCCGGGGAGTCTCTCGTGGGCTTGGTCAGGGGCTGGAGAGAGGTTGCTTCGATGTGGTGGGCGGTGGATGTCGGGGCGAGCTGGGTGAGGGTTTGTTGATATTGTGAGTGAGGGTGGTTGCTGCTGCTGTTCGAGCTGAAGAACAGGGTGGTGCTTTGTAGTGGTTCATTCGACAGTCTAGGGGAGTTGTGAAATGGAGGAAACAAGGAAGAAGAGAGGGAGAGAAGAGAACGTAGCCGGAGTGACAATTTGAGCTTCTTTCAAGACCATCTACGTTATGTTGGCAGAGAATCAACTCGCTCGATATACGTGGATAACGATATTGTTGACCGCTCGCTGTCTCTCTTTGTTGTCTCGTGGTGCACAAACGAGTAGATCCCAAGTTCCCATCATCCAGATGTGACAGGTCATGAGTGGTTATGGTCAAAGAGACACGCCTGAAGGTACACAAGAGATACTAAACGACCAAAGTTAACCATGGCACTCAAGGGTAGTTAGTTATATACTTAAGTTCAGCAGTATGGTCGGTCTCCACGTCATTCTGGAGAGCTTCATTAACACGTGGAGTCAACCCACCACTTGATATGTCCGAACAACTCATCCCCACTCAACCATTGTTTGTAAACTTGGGATACCTGGATGGAAGAACTGGAAGCTTTGACGACCTATTGCTGTTCCCTGGCTAATTGGCATGAATATCACAACTTTAAAACTATTTTCAGTCCTGGCAAGACATCAAGGTGAAGTGCCCCTTCGTGGCTTTTACTCACACATAGCCAGGGCAGGTTCGAACATGCTTCGTTACGAGGAGATACAAGCACGCAATACACCGATATTCCATTAATATATACCGGAGAGACAGAACAAAGCATTTGATATCCTCGGTGAAGTCGAGCTACTATTACAGAGTAAGCACCACTCACTGTACGACAACTCAAAGGCTCCCAGTCCATATCAAGCTTCAATTATACAACCACATCACCCGAAATAGGAGGTTAACGTTGATATCGAAATCAACTTACCCAGTTCTACAAACTTATACAAAGCCAGTCAAGGTGGAGATACTACGGAATCTCCGAGATAACACACCGGAAGTTTCCTTGGGTTGTTTAGAACCTGTCCGCATGTCTAACATGGAGGATAATGAATAATTACGGGGGGCGAGCTCTCTCTCCTCACTATTGCTGTCAATGGCACTGTTTTGCTCGGGGTAGTAACAAACAGCCAACGCGGTCGTGCCCTATGGTTTAGGTCGTTGTGGGGGAGAATAGTGACATCATTCAAAGGATTGCCGTTTAATATGGTTGTTTGAAGTCAATTAGTTGCCCCGTCCGAGACACAAGATGGCTGTCCAGCAAAGGAAGTACTAACTGACCTAGAGCTAATACGTGACACCGGAGGCAAAGGGAATTTGATTCTATAACAGACAGACGCAAGCAGACATCGAGGGCCATCACCTCATGTCCGGCACGCCGGCGCGGCTGATGTGTACCTAATTATATAGTGACCAGTCAAATGATATTATATTTTTATGTACGTGACGGCCACCTATGCCATATGGAACCGTCTGATGACGGCGTTGTTTGATCCCTGATTCCAAATCCCACCTGCACTTTACTACCTTAGCCAGCCGTCCCGGCGTAGAGCAAGGTTGGAGGCACATAGTTGTTTACTTTATGCTTCACCTTACCTTACATATCAAACGGACAGGAACGGTTGACTTGTTGAGCATCGCACCCAATTAAAGTTTCCGACATTTCAATATGCCTCACTTAGATCCGAGAGCTCTCTAGCTATTTTTAACCATGATCGTTTAAGGCTTTGCAGAGAGCACAATATTTACTTATATATTGCCTTCTTGTCTTGTATTTCAGCAAAGCCTATTGGTCGAAACCAGGTCGGCAACTAATTCACTCCCGTCGCCATCCTGCGCCTTTGCAGAGTAACATTCTAAACTGGTATGCATGTGATTTCCCTGGAATTTCATTCCCGTTGAACTTCAAACTCTCTGATCTGTCGTCTAGTTTCATTTCCAGTTTCTCGACATCAGAACATACACACCGTGCAATCCAACCCATAATCCCCTTAAAGTTCCTTCTTACCCTCGCGTCTCAAATCCTTCCCTGGCTCCACTGCATACTCGGGATAACTCGCCTTGTATCTATATTCCAGTCAGTCAGTCAGTCAGTCGGCCATAATTCACGCATTACCAACGCCCTCCACTCAATTTTTCTTTTTCAGAAACAGAAACAGAAGAAATCATTCAACTCACCCAAGCAGGCCCGCCCCAATCCAGTTCCCAGCGATATAACTCAACACTGTTAGAATCCACAGTGGCACCCAGAACGGCGGACTCAAGATGATCCCGCTGTGATGCAACATCAGCGTGAGCTGGAACACGGACGGCTCCAGCCCGGCCTTGGCGCAGTCGCGCAGGTATCCGGCAAAGTTGCGCATGAAGCGCTCGTCGATGCTGCGGTCGAGGTCCTGCGGGCCGGGGTCCATCCAGAACTCAAAGATCAGGTCCTCTGTCCCGTCTTCGTGGGCCCAGAATCGGTGGCTGTGGATATGTATTAATACTTTTGATTCCGATTTCGTTGTTGGTTGATTTGTTCAAGGATAGAAGGATAGAAGGATAGAAGGAAATAAAAATGCTTGACGGGAGAACGAGAGAAAGAGACAACTAACCGAGCACCAGCAGGAATAGTAACAGGCCCTGACTCCTTGGTAATCCTAAGCCTTTCACCGTTCTTAATAACGCCAAAGACTCCCTGCTTAATCAGGAAAGTCTCGTCCTGCGCAGGGTGGATGTGCCTTTGCCAACCAGCCCACAGCCCATCAGCCTTCATCTTGCTTTAATTACATGACATAACATGACATGGTATAATTAAACTCACAGCGGCGGACCAGACAACCCCTCCCTAACGCTCTTATTCTTGATAAAGTGCGTCTCCTGCACGACTCTCCGGCCGTCGGCATCGGTGCGGAAGTTGTACAGCACGTCGTCGTGCATGCCCAGGACGGCCGCGTCCTGCGAGGTATCTGTGCGCTGCGGGGGGCGTGGCGAGAGCCATAGTTGCCAGGCGTACACCATCTTCTTTTTCTGTGTTTTTTTTTTTCTTTCTGACGGGTGAGTGGTTGAAAGAGGCTTTGTGTCAAATCAGGATGACTTGACGAGAGGCGGGAGAGGGGGGGAGGAAGGTGTAACGGTGCGCAACGTAGTGAGATTATTGATTAGATAGTAGGCAGAGAAGGATGGTGGGGTCTAGACTTCTTGTCTGTTGTGCAAGCTGACCGACCTTTGATCAGCTTGCTTGGTTGTTATCTGCCCTCCCTCAGCTGTGCCAAGACTGGCGATTACTCAGAGCGCCGCCGGGCAGTTTGCTCTATGCATTGTGGCTGTTGGTCACGCACACAAAGATAGTGCCATGTGGCCCAGGAGGACTGGTTTGAAAACGCCCCCACGATCCTTCCTTCCTTCAGGTTCCTTCGTGGAGGGGGTTATTGTTCTCTTGGTTCTGTGTAACAAACATTTTCGGTGACATAAGATTGAGCTTTGGCTGATTTGCTATTTTGATTTCTCCGAGTTGTTTCGGCTATCTTCCTATCAACCTACCTATCTGCCTATCAAACTAGATAGTAGATATCATGAGATCTGGGTAAGGTCCTGACTAAGACACCCGCATAGGCGCCTGGAGGTCTCAAGCCAACCAATAAAGGATAATTACAGAGTACGTTTCCCCATACTGTATTGATTGGCTTTGGTATGAAGACTAGTTGCCGTCTTCAAGGGATAAAGCGTTCGATATTTCAGTGTGTGAGTGCTCAGGCAACGCTGTCTGCCCTTTGTCAATATGAATAATCAGAGGGTATAATTAATTATAGTAATCCATCGTAACCACAGCCCATTCCACCACCCGTGTCATCCAATATTACAACCTCCTCCCACGTACACCTAATTAATTAATCCCCTCAAGTGCTAGCTTGACTAGCTAGTAATTAACCTAATTATAAACAAAAGGAAACAAACCATGACGTGGTATAGACTCGACAAACTCCCCGCAAAAAAAAAAGAAAAAAGAAAAAAGCAAGCCGTATTAACTCATTCATGCAAGGCCAGGTAGGTTGGTAATCATCACCGTGCACTCTGCACAACCCTCGTCGTCGTAGTGTGGACATGTATAATCGCCGGCCTGGACTGTGGCGGCGGCGGCTGCAGCACGCCATCAACCGACCTGCCCCGAATCACATCCCCTATATTCGGCACAGGCGGCATAATGGACCCGGCGCCCCTCCGCAGTCCTCGACTCCATCCCGAGTCCGCAGGCAGCGGCGACGGACTCGTATTCGTCAGGGCAGCTGGCCTTGGATCCGACAGCCGGACATCACCTACACCAATCTCAGTACGCACGTCGCCCTTGGTCTTGTCGCCCAGCTCGACCATGCTAGAGTCGCTCTTCCTCTTCTCGTAATCAAAGTCGCCGCCCATCAGCCCGCTGACCTTGATCGATGAGATGTGGCTGATGGCCGAGAGCCGCTTCAGCGCCGGCGGGGTTCCGTATAGGGACCCGACAAAGGTGGTGTCGCCGAACGAGCTGGTCGAGCTGGACCCATGGCTGTTGTAGAAGCCATGGTGACCGCCGCCGCCTGCCCCGTCCCCCCAGTGGCTGCCCACGAGCGACCCAAAGACGCTGGGGATGCGCCGGCTGACCAGCACACGGATGGCGGGCAGGCTGGTGACGATGATGCTGACGGCGACCTCGAGACCGGTCCAGATCAAGGCGTCGGTGTAGTCCCACGTCGGGTTGACCGAGTCGCCAAAGGTGTACAGCGACCACAGCCGCACGCAGCTGGTGATCAGCACGAAGATGCCGAGCGAGAACATAAACATGATACCAAACTTTGACCGCCGCGAGACGTTTAGTCGGGCCAGGAGAGGCAGCGGCATGACAAGGATGACGATATCCTGTGCGATGCTAAATCCCGCAGTCGTGAAGGCGAGCGTGTTGACGTCGAGACACCGGTACCAGCCAAAGTTGCCCTTCTTCCATCCCTCCCAGATAAACGCGATCGGGATGCACTGGAAGACCTGGAGAAAGACAAAGAGCACCCCGGACATGGCCACCCAGGCCATGACCGTGTACGCGACCACCCGGAAAATCCGGTTGGGGAAGATCCGGAGGTAGAAACAGAGGATCGAGATCTTGGTGAGGGTGAGGATGCACAAGTAGAACGACTCCCCGATGTAAAAGAGCTGTTTTGATGTTAGCCATGATCATGGCCATGTCCCTTCCGGATCTAACATGCACGCACCTTCAACGACAGCGTTAGCTCAGCAGGCCGAACCGTCCAAATATCGACCCCAAAGGCGGATTGCGCGGCTATATGAAACATATCAGTTTTGATTTCCTCGAATAACCGCAGAGACTAACCGTATGCTCCGAGGATTTCAAAAATCACATAAAGGACCTGCACCAAGCACTTGATTAGCAGAAGGCCAAGAAAACCAAACAACTACTGTACGCCAAAACAAGGAGCGCAACCAACATACCGAAACCACCATCATGATATAATCATCCACCTCGAACCGCGAAACCGACCACCATCGCGAGTACAGCCTGAGCAGGGCACATACGAGCGCGGGGATCTCGATAGACAGCGGCGCCAGCAGATCCGCCTTACGGGACCGCTTGGCCTTGCCGCACGCCTCCCACGCGCCTCGTGCAGTCTCTGCAACTATCAGCCAACATGTCCTTCCTTTCTTCCTTTCTTTCCGCCAACTAAACGAGACAGACGAAGGAAAGAAGAACAACAGAGCATCAGATAAACTGACCGATAGACTCTTCCACAGTGCAATGTCCCTGGACGCACCCCAGAACGAGAGGGTAATATCGCATGTCATCGTTGCAGAGACACGTCTTTGCCTCGGCCGGGTCCTCTCGGAGACACGACGAGTTGGGCGCGAGCTGCAGGACGCAGCTCAGGCCGCATGCCGGGATCCTGGACGCGAGGTCCGGAAACGCGGCAGAGAGATCTGTTTGATTTGGGGCACTGCATAGTGCCAGCTGGAGAAAGGGGGTAAGAGTGAGCAGGGAGAGAGAATGGAAAGAGAGACGGTGGTGGATATGGGCGATCATGTTGGTCGAAGAGGAGGGGAGATGTGATGGGTGCCCGACACATTCCTCGACATTGAAGCGTTGGGGGAGGGCAGATGAGACGGTTGCGTTCTCGGTGTTGGCTATCAACTGCCGGGCGCTGGGGAGGATTCGTTTCTGGCTCCGTACGCGAGCAAAACCCAGCTTCCCATCACTACCCGCAGCAAGCAGGAGGGAGTATGGCGAGGACAGCACAGCGTGAGATACGATCAGACGGAGGAGCCGGGATGCACGAGAAAAGAGGAGTGAAAAACGACCAGATGCGAGTTTTCCGATTCTCGGGTGACTGGCCTGGAGGACGATTCGTAAAAGACCTGACAGATTTCAGTCAGTCATGTCCGCCCAAAGAAACTAAAAGGCCTTGACACTTGACGGCTCGATATCAACGGGGAAGCGTGGCAAAATACCATTGATCTGGCAGCGGGAAGCCATTCTGGAGCTTCCATTGGCCATGGTCTACTGAAATCGTGATCCTCATCGGCGCTTGGGAAACCAGGACGCCATTTGTGCTTCAACTGAGTCGTTCCGTGGTCAGCAGTTCGGCATATGCCTCTCTCTCTCAGCATCGATAGATAAACTGCCCAAATTCTCGAGGAGAGAGCTCGGTAGTTGACTTGTGTTCCGTCTCCGCCACAACCGGCCTGCGCCGGTTGAAGAGCGGCGTCAGAATGGGGTTCCTCCCATAGGTGGAACTCCGCGTGCCAAATAGACTACGCATGTTGGGTCAAGCGTTAGGTTGGCGTCCCGTTCCACGAGGCGCTGGGCGAGCAGAAAGCCAAAGTAACGCGCGTGTGGCATGCATGGAAGACGAACGGAAACTGGGGAAGGGGGAAGATGAGACTCCGCGGAGTATTGAAATATGAACCCGGGGGGAAGTTTCGCCTGGCGGGGTCTATCTGAACTGTTAGTAACCAACGGACAACACAAGAACGGCCCGGTGATACCGCTAACACTTAGGCTGGGAATAGGGGTCCTTCTAGATGATAGAGAGTTGACATAAGGAGACTGTTGACTTTCACCCTCTTTCATCATCTGACAAGTCCCAGCAACCCCCACTTGGTGGCCCGGGATTCTCTGCAACGATATGAGTTGATAACCAGATTTTTCCAAGGCTGTGTCTGGGTAATTGAAGAAGCAAAGGTATGGTGGTACCTTGTATTGGCGCATGCAGATGAAAGGATATGCTTACCTCTTCCGATGCGGTTTGCGTTTGTGACCCATGGTACAGATGGGGCACTAGTTCGACGGTTCCAAGTCAATAAACAAGCGCCAGCAATTTGTAATTCAAGTAGGATTCTGTAGACTCCAACTCACCAGTGTTGTCGTCATAGATGCTGATTTGGCCCACCACATGTGGACCGGCAACAACGACAACTCCACCTCAACCTCGCTCTCACAATGTGTCCTGCTGGATCTTGCCCAAGAGCCCGGCGTATCCGGACTGTGGAGTGATTAACTAGATGGACGCCTGGTGGTCATTTTAAAGAGCTTGACCCGGGTTGTGAGGCTGCCTGATTGCCTCAGAAGGCCCAGGTCAGGCTTGCCGTACGTCTAGGCGAGGCTGCATTCTGCTGGGGGCGTATTTGAAGTAAAGGTAGCCTAATGTGGACTTGTGAGAGCAGAAGACTGTGCGGTAAGCAGTAATAACACATGGGAAGCAGCGTGATGCAAACTGACAATGTTCCTCGAAACGGACAGATGGGTATATAAGATGATAGCTGGCAGGTACGAAAATATCCTTTAAACCCCCAAATAATCATGGTAACGCCGTTGTACGCCAGCCTTGCAGAAGAGTTGAGAGAACCCACCCAGAATTAGAGTAGCGTTCGATAGTGTTGTCACCTGCCCTCTCCAGCGGCACGGTATCATAGCTGTTCGTAAAACTCGAGAAGCTTTTGGGCACCCACCTCCCACTGAACATCGTTTTGGAGGTGATGTCCTGCACCGGGAACGATGCAGAGCCTCACGCCATGGCTAGCAGTATCTTGGTCACCCTCGCCTGCAATAACCTTAATCTCGGAGTCGCCGACATCCAGTTTTTTCTGGCCGATCTGGCAGTGATACGCCTCCCGGTAGAATGCTGCCATCTTCTCCATGACGGGCAATGTCATGATCTTGTCAGCCCCGCCACAGAGAACCAGGATTTTCTGGCCCACCGCTGAGCCAGTGATCTGCTGGAGGAGCTTCTGCGGGTTGGTAAATGAGTAGCTCATCCCGAGCGGCCAAAGAAAGCTCTCATACGGGCTGACGCGTTTTTGGAAGCTCTCGACATAGGCGTCTGACGGCTGCTCGCTGAAGAAGACTCTCCGCGTAAGAGCAGGATGCGAGAGAGGCGAGTTGGGATGCCATCCGTGCAGGATCATCCTCAGGGTGAACCACGGGTCGAGACACCACCAGTTCCAGTAGACTTGGGCACTGTGTCAACAAGTCAGCATCAGCATACATACCTAAGTTGTGTGCATTTTGCTGCAACTGAAACGCAAAAGACTTACGACCCGGAACCCGGGACAGCAGCCACGAGTGCCAGTCCCTTGACCTTGACCTCCTGCTCGGACAAGATAAACTGGCTGAGTCCTCCACCACTCGAGTGGCCAACTAGCACAACTTCGTTGCCTCCCTCGCGCTCCTGCGCCCACCGAATCCCGGCCACAACATCATCGGCGAGCATGCGTTTCGTGGTGCCATAGACCATCCGAAGATAGGACGGATGCCAGCTGTTGCCGTGACCGCGCATAGAGACGGCGTAGCAGGGGATGCCGCGGGCAGAGAGGTACTGCATATATTCTTGCCAGACCCAGGCACCGCCCATGCCGCCGTGGACAAAGAATAGGGGCGATGCAGGCGGGCCACGGCCTGGCGGGCCGTTTGGCTTTGCGTACAGTATCTCGATATTGCCGCCGGGGGTTGGGAGCATGAACCGCTCAATGCCGTCTGGTAGAGTGGGCAGGTCGTCGGTGGCGGCGGTGGCTGGCCGTCGCCAATGAAGCCATTTGTAGGTGAAATGGAAATTGAGCATGGTTTTGTACTTCTTGCTGTTTGATGTGTACTAAGGGGTGATGAAAGGATGCGACTGGCACGTTTCACCTTGTTATATACCACCGACACTTGTCAACGGCAGCTTGCAACTTCATGTCAAAGCTAACACGGGAGCATGCCGGTCGGGATTTTCAGGAAGCGAACCCGTGAAGCCTTCGTCGGTGGCTTGCAAAGCCACCCATCAGCAACGCCGCCAAGACATTGCAGCAGGGCGCTGACGGTCAGCTCATTGGGAAGCAGAAATGAGAGACAAAACTAGACAGGCAGCGATACCTAGGCGACGAGCAAGGAAGTATGACTCAATGCCATCGAGACGGAATGAAGACTGGAAAGTGAAAACACGCTGCAATAAGATCAAATAATAGATAGACAATAAAATCCAGATCTCAAGATGGCGCAGTACGAATTGCTCGCATTTCAAAGTATCCGCGGAGTTTTTCGTTGCAGCGGGAATGAACGTTGTTTCTTGCAGTTCCAGGTTGCACAGCGGCGAAAATTCACCCGCTGAAAATTAGGTTGGGATGTCAGCCACAGCACCTTCTGTATCCGCCAGACAGTCCGTTCCTCATTTGGCGATCTGTGCGAAGTCTCTCTGAGCATCCATCCGTAAACACCCGCTCAAAGCAACCGCGGACCATTGATCGTTCTATGCCTTATTGACTTCAACCCGCCTTTCCTCCATAAGCGCTTGTGAAGTCGGCCAAACAGCATGGACGACGCCATCGACGTCCAAACGGCCACCGTGCAGGGTGTCCGTGTCGCCGTTGAAGGCTGTGTAAAGCATCCCCCTCATCATATTGACCACAAACACCATAATGTGAATGAGCTGTAGCTGACAAGTCAAAAAGGGACACGGCACTCTGAACGCCATCTATGCAGCAGTAGAGAGGTCCTGCAAGGAGCGCAACTGGGATGGGGTTGATGTCCTCATCATCGGCGGGGACTTTCAGGCGCGTTTCCTTTCTTCTTTTCTTTTTTTTTTCTTTCCTTTTTTCTTCTTCTCCTACTTTGCAACAAATATGGAGGGAGGCATGAACATCCAACTCAAGGCCAATACACTAGTCTAACACGCTGAACAGGCCGTCCGCAATGCCGCCGACCTCACCGTCATGTCGGTGCCGGTCAAGTACCGCGAGCTGGGCGACTTCCACGAGTACTACAGCGGCGCGCGCACGGCGCCGTACCTGACCCTCTTCGTGGCAGGGAACCACGAGGCATCCTCGCACCTCTGGGAGCTGTACTACGGCGGCTGGGTGGCTCCCAACATCTACTACATGGGGGCCGCCAACGTGCTCCGGCTGGGCCCGCTGCGCATCGCCGGCATGAGCGGCATCTGGAAGGGCTTCGACTACCGCAAGCCGCACCACGAGCGCCTGCCCTTCGGCGCCGACGACGTCAAGAGCTTCTACCACATCCGCGAGGTCGACGTGCGCAAGCTGCTGCAGCTGCGCACCCAGGTCGACATCGGCATCAGCCACGACTGGCCACGCGCCGTCGAGCGCCACGGCAACCAGAAGCACCTCTGGAACATGAAGCCCGACTTTGAGCGCGAGTCGCTCGACGGGTCCCTGGGCAACCCGGCCGCCGCCTACGCCATGGACAGGCTGCGGCCGGCCTACTGGTTCTCGGCCCACATGCACTGCAAGTTCTCCGCCATCAAGACCTACGAGAAACCCTCCCATGAGCCAGAGCAGAAGCCCGAGGCGGCGGAGAGCAGCAGTGCCCCAGTCCATATTATGGAGGCACCAGCTCCTTCGGCACCAAGCGAGCCTGCACCCAGCGCAGCAGCAGCAGCAGCAAACCCAGACGAGATCGACTTGGACATGGACGACGACGACGAAGATACACTTCCAACTCCCGCCCCAGCCGCTCCCCCAGCAGCAACCCCCGTCCTACCCAAAATCCCCTCGCCCGAAGAAACAGCAACAGAGGCCCTCCGCGCCCACCTCCCCGCCTCCTTCGCGCGACCGGCCCAACAACAAAACCACCACCACCAACAACAACAACCAAAAACCACCCCAGGCCAACCCGTCCCCTCAGGAATCACCAACACTACCGTCCGCTTCCTAGCTCTCGACAAATGCCTCCCAGGCCGTAAATTCCTCCAACTCCTCGAAATCTCCCCCCTCAACCACCCCACCTTACCTCCCCCATCCTCAACCACATCCCCATCCATCACACCCCGCTACACCCTGCAATACGACCCAGAATGGCTCGCAATAACCCGAACCTTCGCCCCAACCCTCACAATAGGCGGCGACCGCAACGCCCCAGTATCCCCTGACCTAGGCGAAGCACATTACCTCCCTCTAATCCAAGCCGAAGAAGCCTGGGTAGACACCCACATCGTACAACACAACCTCCTAACCGTGCCAACGAACTTTACCCCCACCGCGCCGGTGCACGTCCCCGGCAGCATGCCGGAGAGTACTCTAGAGCAGCCGGACGAGTACACGAACCCGCAGACGGAGGCGTTCTGCGCGCTAGTCGGGGTGCCGAATCTGTGGGCTTCGGAGGAGGAGAGAAGGGAGCGGAAGGCGAGGGGGCCGCCGGCTGATGAGTTTGGTGGGCGCGGGGGAGGTCATCGAGGGGGCAGGGAAGGGGGGAGGGGAAGAGGTGGTGGTGGTAGGGGATGGAGAGGAGGCGGTGGTGGTGGTGGTGGTGGAAGAGGACGTGGAGGGAGGGGGAAGGGACGCGGTTGAGATTTGAGATGCATTCAAAGCTTTTGTTGCTTTCAGATTTGTCATTTTACAGCATATGTACGTCGTAGCAAAATGTAAAATATACCCAGCTTGGGCTGATAAGCAAGGTACACAACGAAACAGGCCACCTGGAGGAAATTGAGATGAAATCATGAGACGAGTTGAAGTTGTAAGAGGAATTTTATTGAGTACGCCTCTAGAGTGTTGAATGTATACCCGTCTAAATAAAACGAGACCCATTGAGGTAATATGAGTCAAGCAGATCGTTGGGAAAGTTGCTCTTCCACTCTATTTAGACGAGACACCCACGGAAGAAAAGGGGTGTCTGTATATGCTAAGAGTGGTGTTGTTGCTGTGTTGGGAAGAAATGACTGGTTGTGTCCGAAGGGGTGTCTTGTCACGATATTGCTAGGCATGCCACGGAGGACTGCAAAACAAAGCAAGCTGTTCATTAGTCTACGTCGTGCCTGCCTGTCGGCTTGTGCTAATACTCATCAAGCCGTCCTGCTCGAGCACACTAGAACACCAGTACCAGCAGCGAGCCGCCTTCCCCCAAACGCCCTTCGTGGTCCCGTCATTGCTGCTCTGAGGCAGGGGTAAGAAAGATTACGCTCCGTGACTCGGCAGTGGTGGCTTACTATCCAAGCCGAGGTAATCAGCTGCGACAAGAAGCTCAAGGCAGATCTCGACGGGGATGTCCATGTCTGGCACGTCCAGCTTGTCGCGGTTCTTGTACCAGTACTGGAAGTACTCGGCCACCTTCTCCAGAACTGCACCACTGAAAGAGAGAGTTAGCACGAAGAGTCCCCCCAAAACTGAAGCTGTGAAGTGAGGGAGGGTTTCGAAGTAAAGTCAGATCAAGTGTAGAAAATACAGTCAACCAGTCCAAGCCCATGTGAGGGTTACGGTCTGTCAGAAAGAACACAGCGAAAAAATATTATGTCATCAGGAAGCGATGTGTGTGGAAAAGTGTAACCAGCTGAGAAGGAGATAATGGAGAGCGGCATACCTTATGTCTGGGAACTCACAGCGACCTGTTGTCGCTTCTCTCCACTGACGGTCGTCGCGCAGCATGGCCTTGATGGTTGGGCTGACGACGGTAGCTTCGCGAAGAAGGACAAACTCGAACCCGTCGTTGGAGACCAGCGTGACGTACTTGCTAGGTTCATCTCTGTTGGCCGCCATCGTGGTGGTCGTGGTTGGTGTGATGGTCCTGTGCGACAGAAAAAAAATACCGTTTGCTGGCGTGGGGAGATGGTGCTAAAAAAGGGTGTTTTCTGGAGGAATCCCAATTGGAAATTGGGGCGAGGGGAAAATCTGGTGTCTGCCTAGATTAGTTAGTGAGTGCGGAGGGGCCCGGTCAGTTGTTTGTTGTCCTGGAAAGACGCTTTTTTTGTCTTTGTGAATGAACCATCACAAGCCTAGCTCCTCCTCCGGTATGACGGAGGGAAGACAAGGTTTGTGCGTGAAACATCCAGTTCGCTCGCGTTCTTCAACGCTGAGGATTGGAAAAGGGAAAGCAAAGAAAGAAAACCAATCTGGCTCGTGAAAATTTAAAGGGAAACAAATCGCGAAGCTATCGTGCACGGGCCACTTGGCAAGGTTGTCCTGTCCGGCAGATGGCCGATAGATTGGTGGGCCACCAGAACAAGCTCAACGCTGGCGTGCGGCTCTTTCAGGAGCAGGAAGAATTTCCAAAAAAAAGCAAATTGAGGGCATAGCGAAGATTCGGGTTCATACTTCTGAGGATCCGAATTTTTCACGGATTTATATATGACTTAGCCGGACGTTCGGACCCGGATGTTTGGTGTTTCGAGTAAACGCGGTCGGGCGGTGCCGGTAACGCAAATCCTTGCCCAGCTGAGTCTAGGCCCGCCGATTGTGTCATCATTGATTGTCTGGTGCGCGGCAGCAAGCACCAAGCAGAAGGGGCAGGAACGGTTGCCCCGCCGACAGTTTACATCCCGCCAATTCAGGGCAGCCAGCGCAGACGGTACCTGCTGCGCCCATTTCCAGCAACGCGGCGTCCCTCGAACCCTCGAACCCTCGAAACCCTCGAAATCCAAACCCTCGCCCGACCACGTTGTTGCGCCTGCACCTCACTTCCACTTCCACTTCCACTTCCACCGTCCACATTCCATACCAACCATCCTTTCTCACCTTGCCTCGCGTCGCTGCTGTGTGTCTCTCTTGCCGACCCGCACTCTTGACTCACCAGGGACTTTAACACTACTACTACCACGAAACATCCCAAACAATTCCTCCACCTGCGACGCAATCGGGCTGGACCTTGCAGCCGATCGACAAAGCTTCTAGTTCTACAGTACTACAGGCATAACTTTTGCGCAATCGCAAGAAATCCGCAATCGCATTGCCCTTCACGGCTTTGCTCATATTCCACCCACTCCATTTGTTACTGAAGCTAGCAAGCTTGCTAGACCTAGTCGTTTGCTTTGCCTGCCCAGCCAGCCAGCCAGCCAGCCCACCAAGCTTCTATCGACCTCGGCGCCCTCCCACCCCCCATTTTCCCCGCTAAACAAAAGCCAAAAAGAACAAGCCATGAGTTCGCACCAGAGAAGCAACTCATACTACAACACGCAGATGCGGGAGAAGTATGACAGCGCCGGCGCACGAAGGCAACTCTCCGACCGACGAGATCCCCGCGGCACCCGATCGAGCGACGGGACAGTGAGCACCGTCATGAGCAATTCCACCGGCCGCGAATCCTCAGCAACCGCCATGACCGAAGGCCCCGCCTACTCCAAAAAGATTGTCGTCGTGGGCGACGGCGGCTGCGGCAAGACATGTCTCCTGATCAGCTATAGCCAAGGCTACTTTCCAGAGGTGAGTTGGTTGCGAGCGCATCGACAAGCGAGATGCTGACGAGAAGCGCCTGGGTCCAGAAATACGTCCCGACAGTGTTTGAGAACTACATCACATACCCCACGCATCCGCCCACGGGCAAGACCGTGGAGCTTGCGCTGTGGGATACCGCCGGCCAAGAGGAATACGACCGTTTGCGACCTCTCTCCTACCCCGAGACCGATCTGATCTTTGTCTGCTTCGCCATCGACTGCCCGAATTCTCTCGAAAATGTCATGGACAAGGTTCGTTGTTTACATGCCGGCCCAAACCTTCCAACCCCTATTCTTTTCCTCCCATGCCCAAACCAGATCAGACCAGACCAAACCGGAACCTCAGAGCTAATATACGTACGCGCACACAGTGGTACCCAGAAGTCCTCCATTTCTGCCCCTACACCCCGCTCGTGCTCGTAGGCCTCAAGTCGGACCTGCGGTACAAGAAGACATGCATCGACATGCTCAAGACGCAAGGCCTAACGCCCGTCACAACAGAGCAGGGCCTGGCCGTGGCGCAAAAGATGGGCGCGCAGTACATGGAGTGCAGCAGCAAGGAGATGAAGGGCGTCGAGGAGATCTTTGAGCAGGCCATCCTCACAGTCGTCGCCGGCGATAGGAAAACCCTCGAGCTGCAGGCGTCGAGCGGGACCGGCGCGCCGTCCAAAGGCGGCGCCAGCTACAGCAGTGGGGCTGGCGGCGCGAGCATCCCCGGCATCGTCCTTCCTAAGAAAAAGAAGAGAAAGTGCGGCATGCTCTGATGGGGGAAGAACACAGGCAAGATGGATTGTTTGGGGGCGGAGGGGCGGGAAGGGGAGGGGGGAGCAAAGCCAAAACCAACCAAACGATGATGGAAAGACGAAGAAGAAACCCGGACAGGAAGTAATGAGCCACCACTGCATGATTTGACACGACGAACCACCCTCTGTTTTTTAACATTTTTATTCCTCTTTTTTTCTTTTTTCTATGTTTTTTTCTCTTCTTTTCTAACCTCCTTTTTCTGCTTTTAATCTTTTTTTTTTCCTTTGTTTCTCTCATCATTGCGGAGCGAGAGCGAGTAGGGCACAACGTCAGGGGGGGGGCTCCCTCCCCTTCCTTGATTTGTGGTGGGGAATCAAACGACCGAAATGGGGATTGGCTACGATATTTTGTTGGAGTATTTGAGAGAAACTATCTTTCTCTCTCTCTTCGTGAAACACAAACACGCACAGAGATACGCAGTCATATCATATACTAGGGCTTTTTTTTTTTTTTTAAGAAAGAGGGAACGAGAAGATGGATGGATGGATGGATGGTTCATGATGCCATTGAGGAATGGGATTCGATGAGAAGTGGGATGGCGCTGCGCCACTGCCCCGTGGAGCAATGATGGATATGTATCTGTTTTTTGTGGGGTTCAAGGAAGTGCTCTGCTCGGCTCGGCTGCCGAGGTGTGTTGTTGTTCCTCCTTGCCCTTTTTCATCACAACCTGGAAGATGCAGGCGATGCGAATGGAGAGGAGGAAGGAAAGAGAGCATTCATTATGCAGGCAAATGCATGGACCATCTGTCTGTCTGCCTGTCTGTCCTGGTGTGTGTGATTCAGTCGAAACCATTATTCTCTTTTTGTTTTCTGTTGTTGTTTTCTGCTTTGTTTTTGTCACGGGAGAAATTCCTTTTGTACCATTGAATTCATTTTAGCCTTTCATTGTTGGGTGTGTGGAAATGGGACTTTGCTTTGGGGGGAGGAAGGAATGAACATAGGGGAGAAATAAAAACTTTTATTTTCAAGAACACGGACGGCCTATTTGTCTACAGGTGTGAAATATCTTCCGCTTTGGTATACAGGTGTGCTGGGTCTTCTGTCCCTCGGGTGAGGTCAGGAACCTCTACCTACTTAACTATTCCCTTGATCATCTATGTAAAATAAACACAGGTGCATAACTTGCACCCTTTCTCTTGACGTGGTGTATCCGCTTCTTCAAGTGAAATAAAGGCAGAGAGCATACATCAAACCCCGGGTGTCGCCGTGGGTCGTCTAGGCTTACCGCCGGCCACCGGCCTCATCCTCGCTCTTGACGTGCCCCGCCTCCGCCTCCGACTCGGACTTGGCCGCCGCGTTGTCGTTGTGGCTGTCGTCGTCATCACCCTCCTGCTCTTGCTCCTGCTCCGCTGCGTCCTGCTGCTCGGGATCCTTGCCCATTACGTTCTCGAACTGTGACCAGAGCGCCTCGACGGAGGAGAACTCGTTGCCGACCTGGATGGTTTTTATTAACATTTTTTTTTTTGTGTCAATGACATAGATCTGTGAATTAAAATGTGTGGGGGGGGAGTGGGAGAGAGTGTATTATGGTGAAGGTGGGGTACGTACCGCGATGACTGCCTCGAGAGATCTGTTTAGCTTGTTGATGTTTGCGAGGACATGTTCAAAGCTCTGAGAAAGTCATAGTCAGTATTTCAGTTTTACGTACGTCGGCTTTTTTGTTTATTTGTTGGTTATGGGTATACAGAAGTATAAATGTATAAATGTGGGTGCGGGCGGACGGGCGGGCTTGGGTTTCTTCTCACCATCGCGATCTCCCCAATTAACTCCTCGCGCTGCTGCTCAAAGTACGACTTCTCTCGCACGGTAGCGACGGATGCCGCGCGCTGATGTGATGCCATCTTTTTTTTTTCTTTTTCGCTTCCTTATTCTTCAAATTCTGCCCGATTCTAGTTGCTGCTTTCTTGCTCCGCGACGCCGTTCCTACATGCGTGCGTGCGTGCAGCTTTACGCCGTTTTTAGCGAGCGAAAGATGTCCTGTGGGTAATGGCGGGACGGATGGTCGAGGTGGCCAAGACGCGACTGAGACAAGATGACGCGACGCTATCTATGGTACATAGGCAATTTAGATCGCTGCGATCTCCAAGGCGGGGTGGAGGGAATGAGGGGAGGGGAAAGGAAAGTGGGAGTTGAACCCCGCTGTGGCTCTTGGGGCAATTACCTGGTACGGGTAACGGTACACCACAATGCTGGGTCGGATTGGGGCCTGGGTGGATGATTGTTCTGAATTGCTTCTTCAAGCCGGTTCCGTTTTGTTTATAACGTCCCGAAACCGACTGGGAACTGGATACAAAACACTTGCCCAGTGGAAATGATTTTGACAAGAGATTGTCTCGGAGCGACTTGGATATCACAAAACACCTCCTATTTTTTGTATCTATGCCGTATCGCAGTAACGCTCATATCCAAGTTTGTACGGGTCTCGGGGCCAAAAGTGATCATCCACTTCCAGGTAGCTGGCCCATGCGTGGACAGTGTGCATACATCCCGGTTTTGCGATAAGCTGTTAGTCCCAATCTGCTCCTAGGCGCTGGTTCTAGGGGCTCCAGGGCCTTACGCACAATTTCTTTAGCGAGCTGAAGGCACAGTGCAAGCTGCTAGCAGGGTTAGGGTTGTACTGTCAACGCTAGCCCCGTCCCTTGAAAGTGGATGATCACTTTTAGCCCCGAGACCCGTAGAGCATTTCCAATTCCCCCAACAAAGACATCAGATAATCTGGCTTTCCCACACACACACACACACACACACACACACACACACACACACACAAACACACACAGTGACAGAAAGCATCCAGACACGTTAATTCTTGCCATCTAGTCTACCTACTCGCTTAGTAATTCAACACCCAGCGAGCTGTCTACCTACCTGGTACCTAAGCTAGTGCGTTCAACCGTTTCGTAATCTGTGCGCAGCCGTTTGTCGGGGGGGTATCAGAGCCCATCGTTGACTCATGTATAATATACAAGAAGACCGCTTCTTTCGCTGCCCGTCTCTTTCGTGCAATGCAACCGACAAATAGAACCCAAAAAGAGAAAGATGAAAGAAAACAACAACAACTCGAAAAAAAACCTCAAACGCCATCTGTCCCCGTGAAAGGAGGGAAAAAAACACAGACAAAACACAAAATGGTCGAACATGGAAACACGCTCAAGTACCGCATACGTCTGCTATGCAGCGGCGGCAGCAGCAAGCCCCCGTTCACTCGTCGTTGTCGGGAAGATCGTCGAGATCGTCCAAAGATTTAAGGAATTTGGAAAACTGAGCACGTCTTCCCCGTGCTACCTTGGACTAGAGGAAGTAGTCGGATGGGCCGCGGCGACCAGCGGGGACATGCCGCTGGTCGTCTGGAACGGCCGAGAAAATGCTGAATTTTGTGTTGAGATCTTGATCGACCGTCATGATGGAAGCTACGTTGCCGCAGCGGTAGCAGTAGTTGGGAGCAGACCAGACGGTGACCACCGACTTCTCTGGGAAGTGGTACTGCATTCAAGTCAGCAAAGTGCCGGGGTACTTTGAAAGAGAGAAATCGACAAACCTTGTAGCCCTCGTTCACAAGTTGATGCGCGCGGGCAATAGTCTTTAGCCCGTTGACGTGGTTGAACTCGGTGGCAACCTTGTCGCCAAAGAGCCAGCCGGCACCCCGAGGACTTACGGCCCATGTGTCAATGTCTTCGGGGTCGCTCCATACGAGGTCACAGAAAGCACCCTCATGAGGAATTTCTTGGGCCCTCGCAACGACGCGGATCTGGTCGATGGTGCGGATCTCGGGACTCAAGCCGCCGTGCACGCAGAGAACTGTGCCATCAACGATTGCGGCAAGGACAAGAAAGTCAAAGACTTGGCAGCATGCCTTCCACACGGACGCATTGCCGTACTTTTGCTGGCACTCTTCATAGAATCCATACACCTGCGTGATTTGGCGGGACTCGTGGTTGCCGCGCACCAACACAATCCGGTCTGGATATCTAAGAAGCGGGTCAGCCGATCTGCATGGCTGAGCGTGAGCGTGAGCGTGAGCGCAGATGCAGGTTATGTCTCACTTTGCCTTTAGGCACATCAGAAGCGTGAAGGTCTCTAAACTGAAATATCCTCTGTCGACAAAGTCGCCCAGAAAGACGAAGCGAGTGTCTGCCGACTGCGAGGGCGTACTGACGCCGATGGCGGAGTCGGGACGGGGCGTCGCGGCCGAATCCTCCTCGAGAATAGTCTCGTCGTCATCGACGGGTGTGACAGAAGTCCTGATCTTCTTCTTCAGCTTCGGGTTCGTGATCTCGGTCGGCGGCTCAAAGTCGGCCGACGTGATGACTTGTGTTGCCGTCTTGGGGGCCTGTATGTTGGTCTCGCCGGGCATGCCGCCAGCGACACGGAACAGCTCCAAGAGATCGTAGAATTGGCCGTGGATGTCGCCGCAAATGGTCACAGGGGTAACAACGGGCTGTATGTTGGATTCTGGAGAAGGCGCACAGGGTCAGCAAGCAAGCCCGCCGACAACAAGGCGGGGCACCGTCTCCTTTTCCCGACTCAAGGCTGTGTGTACCTTCCATCAAGACTTCTTTAACGATCTCGCACAGCTGTTTCATGACGGGTTCGGGAAGGTAGTGGCACTGCTTGGCCTCCTCCAGCCATTCATCGAGGCCGGCACCGGGGCGCAGCTTGGCCGGGCCCGGCTTCGGTACGTTGGCCATCTTGTCGGAGCGGGGTCGTCCGTCTGTTGTCTATTGTCGTCGGTCCGGTGGGGCGGCTTAATAGGACGCTGGGTGTTTGCTCTGGAATAATGCACCAGCTAATGGTACTCGAACCCGTTGTGTATGTGGGTTGTGGTATGTCGTCGCAATCTGGGAAGCGCGTGCGCGTGCGGGGGGCGGCACCGAATCAGTAAATGGGCAAGCAGCCGCGCCGGAGTGTGCCTGATGCTCTATTCAACGGGCGATGCCTCGAGTCGATGTGGATGAATGCTTTGCCCGGTTCGATGCGTGCGCGGGATTCCCAGAGACCGGTGGAAGGGGGGCGCCTAAAGTTTGGTCAACGTAAGGTTGGACTACAGTACCTGACCTTAAATAAGTGGCATGGGAATTGACGTTGAACGCATCGGGCAGGCTGACGAGGGTTCAGGGTTGAGGGTCAGACTCGACCGAGGGTTGCGTGCGAAGCGAAAGCCAGCCCGAGATTTACGCGCCCAGATCCCTGGGTCCATTCAAGTGACGAACTTGCTGGCCGAGGATGCAGATGGTCTGTGCACATTCAACAAACACTGGAAGTCCAGGCCAGGCGCATTTCGATGATGACTGTGACCGACTCCAGTGACAACCAGGCCAGGGTCAATTCGCAACCAAGCACTCCGCCAACTTGACTTTCAACGGCCTGCACGACCGCAACTTCGCTTTACCTCAATGGTATTCATAACGGCTGCAGTTGCCCCACTAGCTCTGCTCTCGGAACTCCGGTCCTGCATTTCGAGCAGTTTATTTTTCAACGCCTAACCTATTATCAGACTTTAGACTTTCAGGGCACTGTAGGGATCCACCCCGCATACCTTACCAAACCACTTGACCATCGACAGAACCATGAGGCCGTGAGTCGAAGCTTCGAAGGCGTACCCTCACGCAACTCGACCCCAACCGAGTCCATCATCCCTCCGGTTCGCCATGTCGACATCAACGCCCCAGCTGTTGACGCGCAAGGCCAACGGCGTCGCGGCCGCCAGCCAAGCCTCAAGCGAGGCCCCGAGAGCTCATAAAATGAAGGCTCCCATGCAGGGCGAGAAGGCGGTCATTCGCAGGCTTCCCCCGGGCATGACCGAGGACGAGTTCAATAGCATTCTTGGTGATGCCTGGAAGGTCGGCCACGGCAGGGTCGATTGGGCCAAGTACTGCCCCGGCAAGACCTCAAAGCAGTCAGTAGACGACCCCGCCGACCACGACGACGACAACCACAAGTACTAACGCTCAGGTGCGCCTGCTCTAGCCCATCGAGACCTTCGCTCCCGTCACGCGCCTATCTGCATGTCACCAAGAGGGATGAGCTCATGGCTCTCTCTCAAGCGGTGCAGACTGCCGTCTGGGAAGACGCACGCGAAACGTATACCGACCTCGCCCTTGTCGCACCGCCCGCCGTCGAGTTTTCCATATACAAGAAAGTCCCAAGCGAGAAGAAGCGCACGGATGGCCGACAGGGCACCATCGATCATGACCCCGAGTTCATGGCCTTCCTCGAGAGTCTCGCCAACCCCGAAGGACACAAGGATGGCGAACCCGAAACCGAGGAAAGCTCCACCAAGGGCGAGAAGACGACCACGACACCTCTGATCGACTATCTCAGAGAGAGAAAGGCGGCAAAAGCTAAAGAAGTTGCCGCCGCTAAGAGCGCGAAGCACTCGAGGCAGGACTCGCAGACCGGTAGTAAGGGCAAGGCCGCGGCCAGCACGCCTGAGGAGCCTAAGAAGAAGACCAAGGAGTCCAGGTCCGAGAAGGCCTCGGAGAGACCAAGGGAGTCGGTCAAGATACTAACCAAGAAGGCTGCGGCGGACGTAGCCGCGGAAGCTGCAAAGGCTGTCGCGACCAAGATTCAAGCGAACGCCCAAGCTGCCCAGTCCGCCGCTCAGGCTGCCGCTCAGGAGGCGCCGCCTAAGAGTCGACGAGCAGGAATTGCGGCCGCCGCGCGGATATTGCAACGCGATTTGGGCCTCAGCCCAGGTAACGCTCATAGGAAAGCCCGGCAGGACGCAGCCAAATCGGAGGTCGTCGATTCACCCAAGGCCCAACCTGCGAAAGAGACCGTCAAGGAAGCTCCTCAAGCAGCTCCAAAGCCTCCTCCCCCCTCTACTCCCGTTACTCCTCCAGTGCCTCCGAGCCCGAGTCCATCCAAGACGCAAGGACAAACACCGACCCAGGCACCAGCTTCATCCGGTAGAACCCGGAATAGGAAACGCGGCGCCGGCGAAGATGCCGCCAAGACAAAAGGGGACAGCAGCACCAAGTCCGACAAACCCGGTGATTCCTCATCACAACCACCGGCAAAGCCCCCCATGATTCTCCTAAAGAAGAGAGCCGATCACACACCAGCACCAGCACCCGCAGCAGCGGCATCCTCCTCGCCACAACCGGCATCATCCGCAGCCCCATCAACCACCGCAGTGGCGCCGACGCCGCCCGTCGGGCCGAAGCCCACCCCCGCCAAACAGCAAGGCTCGAGCTCCAAAAAGAGCGCCAGCAACAGCTCATCCTCTTTCACGCCCGCCGCCACCCGCGCATTCGTCAAGCATGCGAACCAATCCCAAGGTGTCACCGAACCGGCCCTTAGGGAGGCGCTGCAGGCGTTCGGCAGCGTGACGCTGGTGGAGATGGACAGGAAGAAGGGTTTTGCCTACGTCGACTTTGCTGACCACGACAGTCTTGTTAAGGCGATGGCTGCGGGCCCTATTGCTGTCGCGCAGGCCACCGTCCAGGTGCTTGAGCGGAAGGATACGGGGAAGAAGGCGGCTTCTGGTGGGAAGGGCGGTGGTGGTGGTAGTGGTAGCGGAAATACTGCTTCTGCTTCTACTTCGGCTTCCGCTGTTCCTGCTCCGGCGGCAGAGGCCAATGCCCCGCCGCCACCTACGTCTACCCCTGCCGGGCCCTCAACAGAGAAGAGTGGGGGAGGAGCAGGAGGAGGGGCGCAAGAAAAGCGAGGCGGCAGGCGGCGCGGCGGGCGAGGAAGAGACAAGGAGGGCAGCAGTGGAGGGAACAAGGAGAGCGCCGCCGCCGGCGCCGCCGCAGCTTAGTCTTGCTTGTTGCTGCAGAAAGAAGCAATCCCTACAAGATCGGAGTGCGGGAGGTTCGGGATATGCGAGATTACAGCCTACTTGATCACTCTTGCGGCGTGTCTCTTTCTCTCCGTCCGGTGGATTGTGTAGACTGCCGAGCGAGTGAGGATACGTTTAAGCTAGACTAGACGCCGGGAGCTGTTTACGATCTCAGCCGGGCGAGGAGAGACCGGTCAGGTCAGCCTATGTGTGCCAGCTTATTGATAAGCAAAGGATAGATGACCTTTGGCAGCATCCCATCCCTATCAGCGAACTCTTCTCGGCCAAGTCAAGTCTAGTAGTCTCTTTTTATCTACTTTATACCACAGAGGAAAAGCATTGTTTGCTTGACCATTCATATACAGAAAAACCGGGGCATTATGATGCGTCTCTTCTCAATACCATCGTTTCACGCGATGATAATCCCTTTCCTCGTCCCCATATACTTTATACCGTGGATGATGGTATTTTGTGATGAGTACCGTTTGCTGCGATGTGGGCATCGGGCTTATATCGCTCCCCATGATTACCGTTCACGCCACAAGCGCGGGTGGACACCCTCTTCTCAACTCGGCGCATCATCATCCATGCATCGGCGGCACGGCGCGGGGGGATGATAATCTACTTGTACATATCTCCTTTTTGTCCGTCTGTTCTGCTCGCTTCCCTACCAAGACAGGAAGATCCCGACAGTCGAAAGGGGAATAGATGGATGGACGGATGAGGTGAGGTAAGACAACATATCGCCGCGCCGCGTTTTACTTACCATTTACCTATTACCACCACCCACTGTAATAATGGTCGGTTTACAACTGTTGCTGCTATGTAGATCCAAGGTCAGGTAGGTAGGTAGCTAGTAATCCATACTTACCTCAAATACATACCTAAAGCAGGCGAAAAGGAACGAATAGGAAAAGGAATAAGGGAAAAGAAAAGAAAGAAAGCTACCCTTGAGACCCATCCACACGACAGATAACCGCCCGAAACGCCGAATAATGGCTCCCCGGTACCTACCTTAGTGAGTGCAGTGACGTGACGTGATATGATAATGGTGAAGTTCGGGGAGGAGGTAAACTCCGAGACACAGGACCGAATGAGTTGCCCGCGCCGGTAAGAGCTACTTTCCATGCTTAGGTACCAGAACTACGACTACTACCTGACAGACGTAATATCCCGAGTGAGATATACGTAGTACAGTGTGAAGAGAAGAAAGTGGAGAACGGGATGGATGTCGGGTTTCAATGGTGGTGTGGTGTGGCGTGGTTAAGTCTGGTGTGTGGTATGACGGGAGCCGGACTCTGACGACGAAAGCTGGGCTTGACCGTTGCTGAAGACAAGAATGCCTACCAGGTTGACAACCATCACTTTCAAGATCAAGGGTCTTGCAATGTGCCGTTTGGATTCGACAAATGTCGGATTTAGGATCGACTACTTTGAAGAGTCGCTTGTCTGGTGATTGATAATTAGGTGACCAAGGTGAAGGCATCAACAACGTCACTCACAGCTCAAGGCCAAGTTCAAACAGATAGAGCCAAATAATCGACGGTATTTGAATTCATTGAGTAGCCTAAAACGGCCGTTGACAACCGCAATCGCCAGCTTGCATGTTGAATGAACACTGCCAAGCTGTACCACTCCCAAGTCTTTCCAACACCAACCCAGCGCACGCATGTTCATGACCTCTACCAACCCCTAGAAATCTCCCCGAAACCCCCCCTCTTCATTCCGTACGATGAGTACAAGAAGCCCCGTTGCCGTGGATATCAAAACCCCCCTTCTATCTTTCTATGTACCGAGTAAAAGTTTTTTTTTTTTGTCCGATGATCCCAATGATGAATAGGTCATGTCATGTTCGATGCGATATCCCATCCGCCCCCCCATCCATTCCAACAACTTTCCTCCCTCTATATAAATCCAACTCAATGTCAATAGACTCACAAACATGAAAAAAGAAAAGATGAAAAACTCGACAACCAAAAATGTTCTACAAACAAGAAAGAAACATGGGGGTATAATAGTAATAGTAACACAAAAAAAGTCCTGAAACCATGAAGAAAAGAAAAATTCTATATAGGTGATGATAAAGCGCCAAGGCGTGAGCCTCAAGAGTGTCTCTTTCTCTGCCTCGCGAGGCTCCTCCGTGATCCAATGAGAAAATGCGATAATGGTATGATGATGAATGGTAGCGGGGTTGATGGAGGCTGTGTCGGCGAGGCAGAATACGGTAAAACCCCTCATGCGTAGTAAAACCTCCGGCATCGTCGGGGTCCCGCCCGGCGGGCTGTGTCTATTTGCCTGCCAAACCCAGCGCACCCATTCACAGGTTGGCCAATGATGGTGGAACCAGCGGGATGCGGCAAGACGGGATGCGGTGGATGCAGGTGGAGATGCGGACGCCAAGGAAGTGGACGAACAGCGGGGGTTGTGGTGAACGAGGCTGAGGGGTGGGTGGATGCCTGGTGGGGTGGAAACGTTCGGGATGTGTTTTTGTTGGGTTTGATTTTTTGGATAGCCTCCTTTTTCTCCATCAAGCCGAGATGGGGGATCGGGAGGGGTTTGGTCAAAGTGGCTCCGCCTGCTCGTGGGTTAAGGTTGATAAGGTTAAGGCTGGATGATGGAGATGGTGGGGTTCCATGGAGGGGGAGGTCGCGGGATGGATCCATGGAAACGGACCAGTGCGTTGGGCGTGCAGCTTGCCGTGGATCGTCGAGAATGGCAGGCTGCAGGAGGCCCAAACCAGCACCTGTCGCCTGTCGCATAACAGAAACAAAGATGCAGACAGACCAATCGGGGTATATGCGCGGTGTGACAGCGGATTGGCGAGTCAAGTGTCAAGTGTCTCGGGGTAACACCTTGATCGGAGTCATCCAAAAACGTACAATTGGATCCCGTCGTTGGCGAATTTGCTGAGAATTGGCGCGCAATTCGGCTCATCACCTCCGTTCACGCTCGCGCTCGCGGCCCTTCTGGCTGGGGAGAGGATAGGGACGGTATGTTCCGTCTTCGTTCTCGACGGGGGCGCCGAATGGGTTGTCCTCATAGACATAGACTTGGGGGTGAGCTGACCGCGGCACATTGCTCGAGGCTGGCTCACGAATGCTGGGGTACTGGGTTTGCGCGTACTGGGCCGTAGTGTAGGACGGATACTGCTGGCGGGTGGCAGAGGGAGAAGGGGGTACCACAGTTGTGGGTGGTCTTGGTGCGTCGTGTCCAAAGGGCTCGATGTAGCTCTCGCGCCGGGAGCGATGGCTCTTGGTCGATGTGTTGCTGCTTTTCGCATCGCTCTCGTCGGCCCGGGAGGTGTCGAAGCGTTTCCTCAGGCGTTCCGTCTCATTGATGGTCTCCTTCTTTTCTCTCTCGCGCTCCCGTTCCTTCTCGCGCTCCCTCTCTTTCTCTGCCCTGTCTGAGTCCTTGGGAGCGCGTCTGCTCGTGCTCCGGCGCGGCTTCTTGTCCTCGGACGTCTCAACTGGGATCGCGCCTGTCATGGTTGGTGAGGTGGACTTGCGCCGGGCGCGCTTGAGATCGTCCTTGAGTTGCGTGTTGTTGTCCTTGAGCTGCGTGTTCTCGTCGACGAGCTCCTTGACGCGATTGGTGAGTGTCGTCTTTTCCGTCTCGAGCAGTTCGGTCCGGTTGGTGAGGCCGCGCACTTGGGCCTTCATCTCCTGGAACTCCTTGTGGAGCTTGCTCAGGGCCAGCTCGGCCTCTTCCGCCTTTTTCTTGAACTTGTCGCGCGACGCATACGACTCGGTGAGCATTTCCTGCAGAGTGATGATGTCGACATTGTTGTCCTCGTAGTCAGAGGCTATAAATGTGTGATCAGGAATTGATGATGTACGACTCTCGCTGTCACTGAACGAACCAACTCCTGAGTCGCTGCGGCGATGGTCATAATGCGGCGCCGTGGCAGGTGAGTCCCGCCGGAACTGCACGCTCTTTCGGGACATGGCGGTGACGCTGTCTGTCCGCGGTGTGTGTATGTGTGTGTGTCCGGTGAAGCTCGGAAGGCTGCGACCTGGATGCAGGCTAGGCTGGAGCAGCACCAGAGAAAAAAAATGTGTTGTGTGCTGATTTGACCGGGCGAGGGGGGGAATGGTGTCGCTGCAGCGGTGCCCGACTAATTATATGAGAGAGAAAAAATGCGAGCCCGTCTCCAGGGGTGAAATTGGGCGAATGGGCACGGATGGCACCTTGACCGATGACAAGGCTGCGGGACTGGGGGGTGTCTGGGTGCGAGCGTCGAGGAATGCGGCCTGGCTGTCCGGGTGGTATTGGGTTGGGCTTCAATGATAATAAAGAATTCGGGCCTAACCGAGGTCGGGGGTCCGGCTTATAAGGAACGAATTTCGCTTGGTGTCCTGGACGGTGCAAAAGGGCCGGCAGATTTCAGATCACAGATCAGAGCGAAATGGAAGGAGAAGGGCCAGCGTGTCTCACCGTTGTATATTTATTCCATCCATGACTGCTCTCGGTCTCCGCTGGCTGTCCTGCCCAGGTCATGGTCAGGGTCAGGGTCAGTCAGATCAGGTCACGACTTCCATCCGGGACCAAGGAGGGCCCCGTTGCTGCCTGCCTCCCATCATCTCCTCGACAGCTCAGCCAAGGGATCCCATAATGGAAGGTACGTCCCCGCCCCATCCCTCTCCCGACCGTCTTGTCAGGGTCAGGGAGGTGGCCGTGTCAATCCGCCCAGACAGAAGAGGTAGGGTGTGGAAGTGTGGAAGGGTGGGTACTTTCCCTGGACTGACAACCCAAAGTGGAACGTACAGTGTGAGGGATCCACCTCTCACGAGAGAGGAGGAGGCACAGGGTGAACGAAGAGGCAGGCACGAAGGCGGGCCTTCGCGGAAAGGTGTCGTGGGTGTCGAGGTATCAGTACGCATCCGTCCTGGTTTCCTCGGGCATGCAGAGTGCTACCTTGGTTTCCACTACAGCAGGTATCAAGCTGGCAGGAGAATAGGGGAGTCATACCTGACTCCAGGCAGCGCGCGCCGGCTACCGACCACGAGGCTCACCAAAGGGCCAGACCCCGGGGACGCACGATGAGGTAGGGGTACATACACTAGGTTCACGACAGGACCGACTTTCCCTCCGCAGCGGCCGCTCTCTCAGACCGATGGAGGATCCTGTTCCTGACCCTCGTCCCTTTTTTTTTCTTCGTTGCGTGCAGTACGGATACACAGACAATGTGTCTGAAAGGAGCAATGTTCCAGAGGCTGTGCAACGGCGCGCGACATCTGACGCGCCTCCCTGGCGTTTCCCAAGGCACATTTTGGAAATCCTGGCACCAACGGCTGGGTGACCAGACACGCAAGGCTGCCAAACTTACCACTCCGGCTGCCTCCCTTCACCGAAAAAGATTCTGCTTTTTGCCTGAAATTTTCGGGAAATTGGAAATTGGAACCTTTTTTTGTGTGGATGGGTGGTGGGGCTAGTTGGTGGGCGGACAACCTGAGGCGCGAGCTGCCTTCCACCCATATTTTCCCCCAGTCTTCCACACGGAGGGCGCGCCCAGAACGGGTCACCCAGGAGATGGGAGAGACACCGCGGGACGTCGATCCGCGCCGAGGGGGAACATGGAATGGGAGGGGCCGCCATCATTCCCTGACTTCTGAAGATTGTCTTTCGTTGCCCTGACTCCCCTCCCGTCCGTCGTCGATGGCCTCCAGCCAATTGCCATGCCCATTCGCCCTTTCGGGGGCGCGTCTCATGTTCGGCTGCTTTGCTCAGGGGACCAGTGAACAGCCTGCGATCCTGTGACAGAGAACCCAACGGACGGCGAGCGACGAATTGAATGGTGGGGTCATGCGCCAAATCAATCAATCAATTCTTTCTGCACTATTTCTGGCGGCGATCGCATCCGGCCTTTTGTAAGGTACACGTACGCGGTACCTAGTGTAGGTACCAGTTTAGTTGGAGGGTGAGTCACCGCTCGCACAGGAATGCAAAGAGGGAAAAGGCCATCATGATCACTTTCATGCGTTCAATGCAGGCCTTCCAGAACCTCGGTCTCCTGTTGCGATCTTGCCTGTCTATTCGAGACGCGTTTTGGGCGCTTGTAGATATCAGCAAGGTGAGATAATTATCACAGTATTGTCCGTGTTGGCGGAGTTGCGCAGCCGTCGCGTTTCTTGTTACACAGCGTACGTCGCCGATACGCATTACAGGTTGCGTGTGTGGAAAGAAACAGCGACAGGGCTGAGCATCCTGGCTGGGAATAGCATGGCCTGGCATGGAAGCAGAAGATGAGAGAAGGCTTGGCAGGTGTTTGAGGTTTGGCGCTGCCCGCCCGCTGCTTCCACCCCTCGCACAACCCCACCACGGCCCATTCCTTGGATCCCGTCGGTCCCAAGGGTTGGGACTGGGCAGGCGGGGGGCAGGGGTGTGTGGTTTTTTTTTTTTTTTTGGGTACTCCACACCATCCGGGCCCTCCCGATTCCACCTCATATTCTGCGAGAGGTGCATGTCGAATGTCGCGAAAAGTGCCACCGAGCTGACTGCAGAGCAGAGCTTGATGCCAACTTATCGACGGGAAAGGAGCTCCCCTTGTCAGAGGTCGCGGTCCGAGGCTTTTACATCGTGTTCTTGTCGTGTTCTGTGTTGCGCGAACACGGCAGCCAAACAAGACGGGCTACGTGGACCGCTATTTCTCAGCTTCATCATCAAATAACAATTTACAACAGCACCTCGCCGTGTAATTCCAGATTTGGGGAACATGGCACTGCATCAGCAGCCGACAGATCGCGCATCCGTGGTTAGTGGACCTATCTTACGTATGCCCCCTGTTGTCCGTCAAATTCCAAATGGCCCTGCCAATCCGTGGCTTGAATCAAGCCCGCTGGGAGGGTGCAGTTCGCAGCAGCCTCTCAATGATGGCGATCGTTGAATGCAAGTCATCTTGGCAAAGAGCGAATGGGGCCGACATGTTTTTTCGCGCACGAACATAATTCGCATTGGATACTGGGCGCAGCAGCACATTCCGAGATGCCTGACCTTACATCCGTTATGTGGTTGAGGTGAAGACAGGCAAGCTCCCGTGGCCGGTGGCAGCCCTATGGATGGGGTTCATCACCAACGCATGCGTACCCGTAAGCAGAAAGCTTTGATAAATGGACGCCAAATAACAACGGCCCCACAGTGTAGCAGGTACCGTGTCCGCACCGTGGGCCGCTGCAGCAGCGGCTGTCGGCTTGGCGCCTCAGGCTCCACTTGGCGGCGGTCTTGACCTGCTTGACATGTTCTGCATCGATTGACAAGGGCGTCCAGCGGCCAGGACAAGGCCAGGACCCGACCGCTTGACTCATTGTCCACGCTCCACTCTGCATGCCGCCCAGATGAGGAAATATCCAAATATCGATACATGCATCGCGGGGTGACTGCCGAGAGGGAGCGGGGTTGCGCATTTGCGGATTGATGGGACAAGCAGCAGCAGCAGGAGGAGCAGGCAGCTATCGCCCGCATTGTGGCAATTGGCAAACAATCATGTGTTGTCCGGTCCCATGAAGGAGGGAAGCTTCTTGGTTCTTCGCAGAACCTGGAAAGTCGTCGTGGTCGTTGTCTGCGCATCAATTGCGCAACTGCGCATCGCCATTGAAGCATCAATCACGTATCCTGTCTACCTTTCAGTACCTCACCTTACCCCGCATACGTGCATGCATCGAGATGGTGTTTGCCTGCCTGCCTGCCTATCTGCTTGTTCCTCGGCCCAATTCCTTTCCATGCTTCCGCATCTTCATCCATCTCATTCATACAAACAGCAGAGATAGGTAGTTGAGTTGAACGTGTGCGCATGCACCATTGATCCTTCCACCCGTATGATAAATCACGTTCTGCAATCATCCATACTATTTCTCCGGGCGTTGGTCTAGCGTACGGAGTCTTAGATTGGATTAACCAGCTCACCAGGGGTTGGAAGACACCACGCCCTTTCATAATCGTCACCATGATCGATCATCACCATCCACACCTCCATACTATTATTCCATTGACATCGGTAACCCCTTACCACGCCTCCCAACTGTGCCGTGCCAGGGAGGAGGCGGGGACAACAACAACCCCTCCCCCCTGACACATGCCGGAGTCTCACAAACCCGACGCCACGCCCATCACCGATCAACAAGAGCGCCCTTCTTCTGGCTGGATATTCTCTGCGCAACGGCATACAGACAGACCTTCAGACGGACATTTACGACACCGCGCGATTCCGACACCGGTGCCACCCACGCGTATCCCCATCCGGCTTCCAGGAGCCAACCATTCCCCAAACCCACGCATGTGGTCCGAAGGATCCCGGGTGAGCATCCCCGTGCCGTACGTACCTATGCCTGTCCAGCTGGCTGGCTGGCTGGGAAGCAAAGCAAGACCGACACACACACACGCACACGTCGTAATACGTCCCACCTGGTTGGCCAGGCATGCCTCCTTTTGGGGGGATGGGTGGGAACATTAAGGTTATCACTGCCTTTGACATTGCTACCTTCTTACAGTACGACGATTATAGATGGTGGAGAAAGACGATCAAACAGACACATGTGAATGGGCGGGCAGACGGAAGGGTAGGTACTGTGTAAGTGAGTGAGTGAGTGACACTGGAAAGAGGGTCACACACACACCTCGGACTTTTTCCCCACAGCTGCTCGCCCGTGTTGGAGATCCATCCTATCCTCCCAAACAAAGCGGTCCAGACCGAACGACAGCCATGTATTTACACAGTAGAATCACCAGGCAGGCACTAACCACTGGTCCCAGGAGAACTACCTCAGGCAGGCTAAGCCAGCTTTGGCTCTACCACAGTACAATACAATACTCAGCCTAGCCTAGACTAGACTAGACTAGACTCTACTCTCTCACCTCACTTGGTGCTTGCTTGCTTGCTTCACCTCGACTCCGGCGGTTAATAAGAAAATACACATCTTCCCGTTGTTGCCTGAATAGGTACGAACAGAGGCAGCTGACCAGTCATGCCACACACATCTTTCTCTCTCTCTCTTTTCCCACACATACATACACCTTAGCTACCTGACCTAGTCGACTGGGTCCAGGTTATCTACACTAGCCTCGTAGGTCCGGTCCCACACATACTGTCCAGTCTTCAAAAGTGAGTCGCACTTACACTGTATGGTTCGTTTTTTTATCTCTCTAGTGTAGTTCCGTTCGTACGTGTAAGGGATCCGGCAGCCAACAGCCCGGAGACGCGAGTGTGGCGTGCCCCCAACGACCTCGTCAGTCTTTGATAATGATATGTAAGAAAGGTAGTACATACCAACCTATGTAGGTACACCACTCAAGTCAAGTCAGGTCAAATCAAGTCACCCGCAACAGGCCACCTCACCGCACCTCACCTGGAGGCGACACCAACTGCCCCAGTTAAGTAGGTAGGTAGGTAAAAAATTGACATACAGTATGTCATTGGAGTGTCCAGCAGCATACATGGTGTTTGGTAAGGTAGCTGGTAGATGACGCCGCCTCCGTACCACCTAGCTACGTGTTCTCTGATGGGGGCCAGCCATATCGTTGATCTCTGGACCGATAGCAAAAGCAAGCAAAGGCGACTTTTGCCGATGTCGGATACGCGCCGCCATGCTTTCGCTTGTGCGACGAGCACGCTGTGACGTCGGTCGTCGGTCGTTCCCAACGTGTGCTTTCGGGTGGGACAAACAACATTGAAGAAGAAGAGGACGTAGAACCGAGGCTGGCAAAGCTAAGGAGCACGTCACTTTGTAATACCGCAAGAAGGGAACAGAGGCTTTTTGCTTTTGTAATCGTTTTTGTTTTGTTTTTTTTTACCATGCTATCATGCTATCTCATCTAAACTGAAGTTCAAGCTCAATACAAACAGCGTGTTTCGTTTTTTGGTATGTTGGTTTTGAATGAGAATGAAGATCCCATAAACGAGAAAAAGATCATAAAAAAAAAAAAAACCTGAACACAAAACTCAGTTGTGTGAATGTAGGACAGATAATCTGCAACCTACCATCCAGGCAACCCCCTCCCCTCGGTATCCAAAATAAACCAAACTAAACCAAAAACAAGGGGGGAAAAGCCCCATCCGTATTCCCTGATACCCCACCGATGACTCCTTGATATTCCCTATTTTATAAGTCTAAAACGAAAAAGAAGAAGAAATAGAAAGCCTGCCATGTGACCAAAAAATGACGGTCTTGGCCCCATCCAGGCATAATTCAGGTAGATAACTTTGGTCTGAGAAAAGGAAACGTGTAAGGTGGTATTGAAACAAATGTGGTAAGGAGTTGCTGGGAGGATGAATACATGGTAATGACAATGCAAGAAGAGTGATGGAAAGGTGTCGTGAAGCGAGGTTGCGTGGGTAGCTTGCGTCGTGGAGAAGAAAGAGTCGTAGCTTGCGTCGTGGAGAAGAAAGAGTCGCAGCTTGCGTCGTGAGGAAGGGAAGTCGTAAGCCTGATCGTGGAGTCGTCTGTGCGTGATGTTTGTTTTGATGGGCGGGTGTGGGAAGCATTCAAAACATGCTTCGTCGCTTCATCCTCTCCAGAATGGTATTGGCTTGCCGCAAGAGGGCAACTTCCTCCTTCAAGGTTTCGTTGTCAGCCACATACTGGTTCAGGTTCGCGCGCATACGGTCCATCCGCCGCTCCGCGTCGTCGTGGCGCCTTCGCCAGTCGGCAACCTCCTTGGTCAGGACAGAGATCTGCTCCTTCATGGGCCGAATCCGGTTCTCGTAGGCATCTTTGAGCGAACTGGTGAGCTGCCGTATGCGGTGCTTGAGCTGGCTGTTCTCGGACTCCGCGGCGGCCTTGCTCTTGCGGAGCTCTCGGACCTTGCTCTCGTAGCGGGATTCGACATCAGAGTTGCTGTCGAGTGACTCCCGGAGGGACTTGTTCTCCCGCTGGAGCTGCTGAACCCAGATCTTGTGTTGTTCGAGATCCCGGGTCTTGGTCTGGAGATCGAGCTTCAGGCTCTGGTTTTGACGGTAGACCTGGTCGTAGGAGCTGCGAAGCTCACGCTCTCGATCCTGCATCCTGTCTAGATCGTCCCGAAAGACAAACTCGTCCGAATATCGACGGTGGTGACGGTGGTGCTGGTGGTGGGGGCTCTTGGGTCGAGTGAAATGAGGGCTGCTTTCACCGTCGGTTTCGATGTAGACTCGGTGGCCGTGACTTGGCATGTAGCTTATGTGTATTTTATGGAATCTTTGATGGGTTGTCGTTAAGCTTGTGCTTTGGTGTTTTTGGAGAGATACGATCGTAGTTATCCAAAGAGAAGTAGTAGTGATAAGGTGATAGGCTGTGGAGCAGGCAGGGGATGGATGAGATATGAGCCTTGACTTTGAGGGACAAAGAAGGGGGCTTTAGTCAAGTAGGGGCTTGGCAAGGCTTAGTTGGAGTAGCGGTGATGGTTTCTAGTGTATGCAAGTGATATGTGCATATTTGATGGGAGCGAATAGAGGGAGCAGGTGGATATAATAGCTCATGCGGGAAGTGATGAGGCTGGTTTATGAACGAACGACACGCAACTGGAGGCACCACCTTTCCTCGGCCTGCGTATCCATGTAGACGAAAAGGAACCTCTGGCCTCTCTGGCTTGTAGCAGGGTAAGGTGTGTGTGTATGTGTGTGTGTCTGTGTGTGGTGTGGTGTGTGTGTGGCACAAAGGTGAAGAGGCAAGTCGAGGCAGCACGAGGCTTTCCAGCATGGCCACACCAGGCCGACTTGACCAGGAATTGAACTTGGACGTGACTTCATAGTTCACGGCCGCCTGATGATAATAGGCAGTAGTATAGCGGTGTGTGTGTCCCCAGGCTCGGACTTGGATGAACTGGAATTGCTCAAACGCGAATTCTTACCCCGGACTCAGGATGGCCACAGGATTGTCTCTCATGTCCTTGACATGGACTGCGC
Source organism: Cercophora scortea (assembly GCA_033439705.1). Lineage (NCBI taxonomy): Eukaryota > Fungi > Ascomycota > Sordariomycetes > Sordariales > Lasiosphaeriaceae > Cercophora > Cercophora scortea. The sequence continues at coordinate 1,365,496 of JAUEPO010000005.1, read as the reverse complement.
TGAGAATGACTTGATGATGCAGCAACTTTACTGCTCATTTTCGCAATGTATCCTCACAATGCCTCGGGCGGGGGTTTCTGAGCATGGTATGATCCGCGAGCCACCAAAAGCATCACAACCTGCTGCCATGCCAAGACGTGTGCATGTGTACACTGTACAGGTGGATGGTCAGGCTGGCTGCTGGCTGCTGGCTGCTGGCCTCAGGTTCAGCCCCAACCAATATCCCGCGGTTTATGTTCTCGGTGAGAGAGGCACATTCCGAGAATCTGGGGTAGTTGGAGGCGAAGCTGAACAGCTGTTGGATGCCAATCCTGGACGAAAAGGTGAGTCAATACTGATTGAAGGATTTGAGAAACATCCCGAAACCCCCCGGAAGGTTTAATGATGTGCGATATGATGGAGGATGAAAGGTAACGCAATTCAATGCTGACGGGCATTCCAGATGAAGAGGGCGAGTCGGGAGACGGGAGACGGAGGACGGCAGACGAGGCTGAGGTGAAAGGGGGGGTTTGTCGTTTCGACCTGCTCAAGGTGAGTGCGCTTGCAGTGATGAATAGGCGCTCTCCATTTTGCCAGGGGCGGCAGGGCCAAGGTGAGTGGTCACCCAATCGCCGTGCGTCAATTGGGACAAACCCAAGCGCATCCAGTTTGGCGTTCGCCCCACGGCAGCCCAGGGCAGAGTTTCCAGAGCAGCGGGAGGCCTGCAGAGAGATCATGGATTAGCTCAGCCTCCCCCGCCAATGCTTCCACCTGGTTCCAGTGCCCGATCAAACCATCCCAATCGTGGGCCTCCGTTCCTTCCCTGCACGGTTCCTCAACGGCCACGACTTCAACCCAATTGCTTTAGCAATCGGAAATTGAAGGAAGGTTTCGAACTGCATCTCTGCGATCTTCAGCCTTTCGTCAAGGCAACGCAACTAATTTCCGATTCTCTTCCTATACTATTTACACAGCACACTGCTTCTCCAGACCGGTCTTTGGACCACAAAACAGCCCAACGATCGATCCCCCTTTGGCCAAGACCAGGATTGCGTGGACTCCACACCCTCAACGCTCAGCCGCAATCAGGGCTGAATCTCATGAATTCCTCAAACGGTACACCCGTACCGAACCTTGCCTTATCTCGAATCTAGTATATGCTCGTTTTCATGCGCCTGACGGTGATTGATCTGCTGGGCGAGGCTCTGCGGACGAACTCGGCTCCGCCATGGCTAATCTCCCTCCTCATCACCTCCCAGCCCGTTTTCGCTCCCATCCCTGATGCGAGGTTCTTCACTAAATCTATAACCAGTTGGCCCGTCCTCCTTGATGCAGTCATCATCGAGGGAGTATTGTAGGATTTGGTTCCTGGGACTGATCTGTGCCGCACCGCGCCTCCTTGGCTCAGCTGCCCAAGGGTCAAGATCAAAATGATAAAGAGGCCGCCGTCGCGCCTCTCCCAAATCTAGGACTTATGAGCCCGATCCTCTCCCTCACTCTTGGCTCTGCTGCCTGATTGCTTCTGCATGGCGGCTTCCATCTCGATTCTTGGTTTCGGATCGTCGCAGGACTCCTCACGACGCGCTGTCGTCGCATTCGGCATATCGCCCTTCACGCCCCGCGCGCCCATCTTACCGAGCGGCCGACCGCTATCGATAGCGTACAGCTCGACGGTCACCATTAGCACCCGGACTGTCACACAAATGGGTCAACACCATGACGAGACAATGCTCCACCCGCACTTGTAAATCCTTCGCTCAAGGTTGACCGAGCGGCCGACTTTTCGCCTCCTTTATCAGTGGTGTTGATGGCCCATTCTCCCACGCATTGCGACCCAATCCCACCGCAAAAGAGAAGCTGGGAATGGGCTGATGCAAATGGAAACGACCTTGACCATAATATTTCGTCACCAGACCAGCGATCGGAGTGGCACTTCACTGGCACGGGTGCCCGAGACCGCATGTCCTGGATGCCACCAAGTCATCCTGGTACCGGGACCACCGGTCCTCTTTCGATGACGAGGCAGGCGGATACGTCGTGTGGATACCTCCCCCTTGTGAGCAAGGCCAGTGTCATCACGTAGCTTGAGCTTTCTTGCCGATGTTGAGCAGAGCCTGGAGTGAATTCCCCGTTGATCGAGAGGACTGATATTCCCACTGCAAACCAACATGTCGTTTGGCTGATGCCAGGGCATCGCTTGAGCCATGTCCTCCACATGGTATAATTTCCCTCGTTGACGAGATGACTCGGGTGCTCGTTTCGGTTGAAGCAGTGTCTCTATTCAAGTCTGCTACTGAAAAGATAAGGGGGAAAGACACAACGACCTTTGACGAGAGTTCAAGGCTCGGGCCCGAGCGACCCGAAGTAAGAATCCTGGGAGAGTTGGGCTCGACTCAACCATCTACAATCATCAGACTTACGAACCTCTTCAGCTGGAGATCGCGGTCTGTGATATCGAGGCAATCCTGTGGAGCCTTGTCAGAAGACGAATGGGCTGGAGCACCGCGCCCCTTGCTAAACTGACAACCTCGATTGGACGTGATCATGATTCAGGTATGTCTTCACGAGATTCTCTTCCAGCTCCGTATCCCGAATCACGACATGAAAAGGGCGATCACTTCCACAGGATCATGAAGGAAGGCTGAGGACCACCTATGAGCAACATCCAAAACCATTGCTGTCAACTCAGCTTCCCCATTTCCTTTACCTGGAAGGGGTAAATATCTTCTATTTCACGTCTTCTAGACCTACAATATTATTCATGCTCATTCTACCTTTCTGAGTTTCTTCCCTCTTCTGTTCCTCTTCTCCTTTTCTGTTCTCAGTTTGTCTGCCGCCCCCGTACCCTGCCTTATCGCGCTGTCTTGCGTGCTTAGGAGAAGACAGTCGGGGGTTTCGATTTGCTTCTCTGCGTGAAACGTAGACGGTCACCCTCGCTATGGGTTTTCTCCTCTTTTTTCCATCTTCTCCGGCGTTCGTTAGTGTAGGAAGCGCTTCCGGTATTCTTCATCAACCTCGTCACATCCTCTCGGACATGGAGTCGTCATCATCAATGCCAAGCACTTCAGATGCACCATCTCGAGCAATGAACATGAGAACAGGACGCACTGATAAAGGCAGTGGCGAGAGGAGGAGATGGGGAACCGCAGGTTGTTCAACACAATATGCTATCGACGTGAGTGCACTGCATGAGGGATTATACAGAATAGGCAGGCCATGAGCTCCCAAGCGGCTACAAGCTGTTTTGGCAGGTATCATCGAAGAAGCCTTTAGAACGGCGATGGAAGGACTCGCTCGCATTCTCTCACTGACATCCATATATAAATAGTCTTTGGGCTTGTTTCCTTCCCCTTTCATCAAAAGGTGTGGCAACGGTGTGGACGGCCATGCTACCCCCTTATCCTGGCCCCTTGGCTTCTGTCTCTGTGTCGACAGTCGGGATGAGCACTCGCAACTGGTCCAGGCTAGCTTTCAGCCCGCCAAGGCGATTGACGAGGTGGCAGACCCATGTCGGGGGGCCGCTGGCTAGTTGGTTTTGGTCGGGAAGGCCACTGCTAGTGCAGCGCCGTTGACACAGGACCAGGAACCAACCCACAACGGACCGACGAACGCGCGTCCGACTCGGAGAGTCGCTCGAAGCAGCTACTAGGTACCGATCTGGGCAGGACCTGCCTTCTCCGTCCGCGTCCGATTTTACCCCGTGCCGGCAGGCGAGGGTAAGGTGGGTAAGGTGCGCCCCCCCTTGTTTCCGCTGCAGGCGATGTCCCGTTGCCGCAGAGCCCCAAATTTGATCCAGGGAGGACCACATCTAATCGAGCTGGCCCCATTGGCCAGACACATCTGGGGTGAATCCTGGCGGGCATTGTGCAATACTACCGGGTGTTCGTCAGGGCCCCCACATCCCGAGGATCCCCATCTCCTTTCTCTTGTGCAGGTTTATTTACATGTCCACACTGTGTCTACGTCTACACTACTATAGGGGTGAAGCCACCGCGATGACGAATGTTCATGCCACAGGCTCCGCTGCGGTTGCCGTACGATGTTTTACCTACGTTATTCTCCGGGTAGTGCTGGTATAGTATGTTTCCCCCCTCCTTGGCGGCTCAATTACCTAAACAGATGAAGACCGGCACAAACTTCCTTGGATTTCTACAGCAGCTGGATTCTTGATCGCGGGCCATGCTACGTATGTACGCGTTCTGGTGTCCAGGTCCCACAGGGGGCCATCGCAACGTAACAGTAGACGGAAGTTTTTTTCTCTTTCGATCATGCAGCGTCCAGTGGACGACGTAGGCCTATCCACGTTGACAGCATCTCTCTCTCCACTCACACTGGCTCCCATCCCTTTCAGACTTGGTCGTAGCAAAACGGCCAGGGGGGCATGGGGGCAGGGGGCGTGTATGTGGTGTTGACGTTGCTGCTGCCATGGCCTCGATATTATATATATACAACAAACAAGTCCGTTCACATCGAGAGCTAGACATTCGCTTCATCAGCACTCGCCACAGCTTGATCACTCCTTTCCAAGCTCAAGCCCGACAGTTCCTCTCTCGAGCCCATCTCCATACGTGAGAGCCAAGCATGCATTTCACCTCCGTTCTCGCCAGCGCGCTGGCCGCCACTCTCGTGGCCGGACACCCTGGCCATGACCACGCCGCCGAGGCTCTCGAGCGTCGCCAGATCATGAGCATGATGGAGCGCAAGGACCTGAGCCACTGCGCGGCCAAGATCAAGGCGCGAGGCCTTGAGGCGCGGTCTATTGCTCGCCGCAACGCCGCCGCCTCGAAGCTCCTCAAGAGAGGAAACCTGCTGAACGGTATGTCTTTCTCTCCCAAGAGATGCATCTATACATTTATACACATTAAGATACCAACACATTAACGTCCCTTGAAGGCCGTGACCTGCCCACGCTGCTCAACACCACGCACCACTCGTGCAAGAGCTACAACCTCAACACGCCCGAGACGACCATCTTCGCGACCAACTCGTCGTGCATCCTCAGCCCCGAGGTGACCGAGGGCCCGTACTACGTCGCGGGCGAGTACATCCGCGAGAACGTGGTGGAGAGCGAGCCGGGCCTGCCGCTGCACCTGGACATCCAGGTGCTGGACATGGAGACGTGCGAGCCCGTGACGGGCGCCTTCCTCGAGATCTGGCACTGCAACAGCACGGGCGTCTACTCGGGCGTGTCGGCCAACGGCAACGGCAACGGCGCGGCGTCCAACCTCAACAACACCTTCCTCCGCGGCGTGCAGCTGACCGACGCCGACGGCGTCTCGCAGTTCGATACCCTCTTCCCCGGCCACTACACCGGCCGCGCCACGCACATCCACGTCATGGTGCACCTCAACGCCACCGCCCGCGCCAACGGCACCGTCATGGACACCACCGCCTCCCACGTCGGCCAGTTCTTCTTCGACCAGGACCTGATCGCCGAGGTTGAGTCCCTGCCTGTCTACGTCGACAACAAGCAGCCCCTGACCCTCAACGCGGACGACAATATCCTGGCTGACGCAGCCCAGACCAGCGACCCCTTCCTGCAGTACGTCACGCTTGGCTCTGCTGTGTCGGATGGCTTGCTTGGCTGGATCGCCTTTGGTATCAACTCCACCCTCGCCAGAGCCGTCACCCAAGGCGCGACTCTGTACGCTGAGGGCGGTGTCACGAATGAGCATGCTGGTGGCCCTGGTGGCGGCCCCGGCGGCCCCGGCGGTCCTCCCCCTGGATTCCCCACTGGCGGGTTCCCTGGTGGCCCGCGGCCCACGTCCTCTGCCGCTCCCTCTGCCACGCCTCTGCCGCGTGTTTAGACCGGTGCGGTAGCATGGGTTAGAAGTGAAGGGGTGGGAGGGACAAACTAGGGAGCTAGGGGTAGCCCGAGTTGCGCGCTTGTCGCTGTGTGGGGAGGTTCTGTTCTGGATGTGGAGACAAAGGGGGACGGAGGAGAGGAAGAGGAGGTCGTTTTGCTAGATTTACTTGCTTCGCACATGCGAGCGGCCTCCACTGTGTGTGCAGGAAGGCGGCTAGAGTCAATCCTTTTCGCCCGTAAAGTTTGTGGCTTTCACAAAAGAATCAATATCTCCTCGTTTACCGGCCATGCGGTACATTATACCGATTGTTGGGTGACCCACTTTGTAACTAGTTGAATACGAAAAAGTTTAGCTCACTTTACTTGCTGTTCCTTGAGTATGCTGCGCTTAGTTCAGCTTGGTTTGATGCTCCTTGACTGGCCGAGATCTAATAGGGGTAAAATTAGGTATCTAGGTTAGACAACGGCAGTCTATCTACCTACACAGTCAGGTAGTTGTCTGCATAAGGTATATACCGAAAGAGAACGAAACGGTTGAGGTAGGTACAAGTTAGACACTCACTGTATACATGGGATCCAGGGTTCGCTCCCACCCCAGTTAATATCCCAACTATCATGCGGACTAAATAGGAATATAGCTACTACCTGAGGTACCTTTCCTATCTGATATAGCCCAGATGAGAATGTGGATAAAGGGGACGACGGCCGGTACTGTGGAATACAACTATCAATTACAGTCAAAATGACACTATACTATTACGCCCACCTACCTAGACACAGGCAAAAGGGTCTTGAACGGGGACAAGGTTGATTGTGCGTTTATGGTGGAGTAATACATCCCTATTTGAGCATGGTAGGCACTTAAGCTAGGTAATAAGCTTCATTCGACCTCATGGCTGCCCTCAATACGTTAACATGTCTTGCAGCATGACTTAGATCTCCGAATAACCCTTCAAGACCACCTAGAAACTACACAACATCGACAAAGACCAGAACAGCACAGCACCTGTATCCAAGGAGAAACTGTTGGTTCCCTTACCTGACATTGCCATCCCGTTCATATTCGTTTTTGATCCTTGTAAGCATGAGAAAAAACTACCTGGTAATTTTCAATATATCTTTCTAGTTTTCAACCCCTTTACCCCATTACCCCTTTTCTTTTTTCTTTCTCCTCGCCCAAGACTATAATCGTGCTTTTATCTACCAGGTACCGTTAACTGAACTAACTCCCCACAGTTTTAATCCTCTCTTCTCACCTTTATAAAGAACGAAAAACTGCCAGACTCACAACCGTTTGGGTTCCCACCAAAATATCAGACAACACCATAAAAAAGCCCCATCGAGGTTCAATATGCTTTAACCAACTCTATCAGACCCGCCAAGGCAAACATGCTTACTCCAGTCCGTCCCTCACTCACAAATAAATTCTTATCGTGTGTGTCCTCAAATAAAATAAAAACCATTGTCTTCTCCCACATCTAGTACTGCGCCGCCGCCAGCTCCTCCTCCACCTCCTTCTTAACAAGCTCCCGGACCGCCTTCCAGTCATTCTCCACATCGCGAACCCTCTTCTCCTTCTGATCCAAGCCGACAAACTCCTTGGGCAACACCTTCTCGTTGAACTCAAACCCGGGCGCATCATTGAGCGCCAGCGTTACCGCGCCAGCAAACTTGGCCGGATGTGCCGTTGACAACGAGATATGGGGGATGACACCGCTGCCAACCTGCTTGACGGACCGCCTCGCGGCCTCGACGCCAACAGCTGTGTGGGGGTCCAGTACATAGCCGACCTCGTTGTAGATGCTCTTGATGGTGTCGAGCGTCTCCTGATCGCTGACGCGCTCGCTGTCGAAGTTGCGCCGGGCCGTCTCCAAGACATCCTTGTACACGGGCCCGAAGCCGCCCTTGGTCTTGAGCTCCTTCAGCCAGCCGCTGACCTCCTGGCCGGCCTGCTTCTTGTTCCATTCGTCGTCCATGCCGGCGCTCTCGGCGAACTGGTAGGCGAGGAACCACAGGAGGCGCTCGAAGTTGCTTGATACGAGGATGTCCATGGCCGGGCTCAAAGTCTCCTTCACTCCGTCCTCGTGGGCCTTGACGCCGTCGGACTCGATCCCGCCTTCGGCCTCGGGGCCGTGGGTCGCCTTCTTCTCGTATTTGCCGGTCTTCCAGAACCTGTCGAGGATGTCGTTCTCGTTCGTCGCGATGACGAGCTTGTCGACGGGGAGCCCCATGCGGAAGGCAAAGTAGCCTGCAAGGACGTCGCCAAAGTTTCCGCTTGGTACGACGTATCGGACCTTGTCACCGACCTTGAAGGTCTCGGATTGACGGGCGAGGGCGAAGTACGAGTGGAAGTAGTAGACTGTCTGGGCAAGGATGCGGGCCCAGTTGATCGAGTTCACCTTGCAGGCGTGTTAGCCACATTCAATTCCTAGTATCGGGATCGCACCTACAGCTCCGAGCTTCAGCGTCGAGTTAATGTCCGGGTCCGCAAACAGGGCTTTTACGATATCCTAGACACGAAAAGTTAGCAAAGTTAGCGTTGGTGTGGGTAGAGTCGAGAACGTAGACATAGCGTACTTGGCAGTTGTCAAAGTTTCCAGTGATGGCCAGATTGTGAACGTTTGCGTCGAGCACCGTGGTCATCTGGAGCTCCTGGATCGGGCTAACTTTGCCCTTGGGATGGAGCATAAACACAGAGACATCCTTCTTTCCTCTCAGGCCGTAGATGGCGGCGGAGCCAGTGTCACCGCTTGTCGCTCCAACCACGGTGAGGTGGTATCTGTCTGAAAGCGCGAGTGTAAGCTGGAGGGAACGCCATGTGCCACCCATTACGCTCTCCCACATGCGTCTTTTCGAGCGTCCGACTCGGACTACAGTACTACTAACCTCGACCAGTCTTTCCCACATTGCGGCGTGTCAAAAAGTACTCAAACAGGTTGCCGAGGAACTGGAGGGCGACGTCCTTGAAGGCGAAGGTGGGCCCGTGGAAGAGTTCGAGCAGGTGGATGTCGTCCTGGAGGTGAACGAGGGGCGTTATCTCGGGGGCGCGGAAGGTCGAGTAGCTGCGGTTGATGATGTCCTTGAGGTCGTCGGCGGGGATCTCGGAGGGCGAGATGTACAGCGAGAGGACGTTGTATGCCAGCTCGTTGAAGGGGAGATCCTTCCACGTCTGCCATTGCGGAGCTTCAGGGATGGCTTCGGGGATGTACAGGCCGCCGTCGTTCGCAAGGCCCTTGAGGACGACTTCTTCGAAGGAGAGCTGTGGAGCAGGGCTGCTGTTAGGACTGAGCGGCTCTATTTTTCATTCGAGGAAATGACTCTCTCGATGTGTGAGCGGACCTACATACATCACTGTCTTCGCCCCTGGTGCTGAGGTAGCGCTGCGACTTGGTATGTGTGGCCGCGGGGGAGTGCGACTCGGCCGAGACGCCATTTGTCGCGACGCCGTTGGAAGCCATGTCTGCGATTATGGATGAAATAACGAGAGTTGGATCAAGCTTGCCAATTGTGTGGGAGAAAGAAGCACCAAGCACAACGATAGAGCACAGAAATTACGACAGACGCTGAACAGGACAAGACAGAGTTAGAAGAGGCGGAAGGTCGAAAGTTCGCGAGTCACCCTTAGGCTGGGTCAGGTAATTAACAGCCCAGTCACCGAGCATCGGCCGCTGCTTCGCTGGAAAAATTCTGCCCCGCACTAACGGTGACGATTGCGGGGCAGGGGAGGCGACACGCCCCTCCTCCACGTGCAGAAAGTTTGGGATGCAATTGATGCATACCAAGGGACCTTAAGCCGTTTAAGGGGTCTGGTCAGCGACTACAACGAGGCATTTCCATAACGGGGGCAATTTATTTACTTCCGTTATTCTGAAGAACCGCCAATTGTCACGAATGCACCCAGCATGGTGACAATTGCTTGCGAACTTGGTTGCCAACTGGACTGTTTGTGCAACTATTGCTTTCGGTCAGTGACCCAATGCTTGAATAAAAAAATATATAAAAAAGCCGACACAAGCTCCGCTTGCCCAAATCGGCCAATGTCGTGATTCCTCCGTTCGGGGCTGACTGAGAGGTTCCAGGCTGGCAAGGGCTGGCTTCGGATTAGCTCCGAGATCCGGAGGGTAAACAGCATCAGCCTCCAGGGCAACAATCTGGACTGAGTCCCGCCCGGCATTTGAGCCATGGGCCTACACTAGAAACGGAGAACCCGTCCACGATCCCGGCCCGACTGCCGCCATCATACCTTGCGGAGGTGTACCTACCCCGGATACTCCAATTCGAGACCCGCTGGCTGGCCTGATGGAGACTTGTGGATGGGCCCACTACTACCCAGACCACGATCGTTGCGCCCTACCGTATACGGTACTGAATTACTGTTCTTGATGGAATGCGAGATACCACCAGATGGAAAAAAGCACTCATGGACAATCGTGGGGGTGACCGAGTCTGCCTGCGTTTGAGTTGTTTCAACTCAATCTGCCCATTGCCTATCGAAATATCGATGACCACCAGTCGTACGCTTTTCTTGAAGTTCTCGCGGGAATAAGGTTTTGTGGATGGGCAAGACTCAAGGTTGGAGTGGAGCAGACCTCAAACCGATCGAGTCTCGACGACAGCGGCGCAACGATGATGACAGCGGCCCCACCGGGCTCTGAGCTTTATGCTAACACCACGCGTACGTGGTATACTATTGGCCCATGGCGACTCTGGAAGGATTTCGGATTGCCCATCGCCATTGCCATTCGAGTGTCGAATTGCATGGACCGATTGCAACACCCCAATGAAGCAGCGGGATGCAATCAATTCACTGGTCTGTTGCCCGCCGGCACATACCGCCACGACGCCATTCAATGCATGCAGGAGGCGTTGGAAACATCGAGTGGGAGGTGCAGCTGCACAACCAGCGCCCATTGGCTGGGGCTGCATTGGAGACAAGGGACTGTCCCTGTCTGCCGTCAAAGAAAGAGCAACCCCAAGCTTGACCCACTGCCACTCACCCATCCCGCAGTGCCCGCCCATGCCGCCTTGAGATGCCCAGGGCAAGCAATCGAGCTTCTTCCAGGCTTCCCCGCTGTTTGACCTCTGCTCTGCCGCCTTGGGCGCTTCTCGAGATGCCCTCTGCCAACCTTAGACCTTTGCTTGACTTGATATGTCCCCTGGACGAGACGGAGGGCCGGTCAGACATGCACCATGTATTAGAGCCTGGAGATGCATGGCAACCGCGTTGATATGCTGCACGGATGATCAGTCTTGTTGGGGCACTGTGGTTGTCTTTTTCGTTCGCAATTGCGCAATATAATGTTCATGAGTAGGTCGATCTCGATCTATTTTGTTCATTCGCTTATCAGCTTTCCATAGAGCGAGAGTTAAGCTCGAGGAACTTGGTACATCATTTCTCTCAAGTCTCCCCGCATCCTCACTGCTCCAGTCACCCAGTGCTTCCCTTCACCTCTTTGACATCTTAGCGCTACCTAGGTACGAACTCGGTCAGCTCTTTCCCAAAATCACAGATTCCAATTTGCAAGATTTCCAGGTTTGGATTTTGAACTTCCATTGCTGGCACTCACCACGATAAGACGTGGAAGATAAAAAAACATCCATCGGGGCGGGTGCCGTTGTTGTGCTGCAGTGCAGTAGGGAGGATGCGCCAGGCAGGCACTCAAGCCATTGCCAGGAATGGGACGGGATGCATGGACGGATCACATGTACAGTGTACGCTACACCATAACGGCCCTTGTCCCCTCACTCAAGCCAAGCACCCGACGACGCCCAGCTCCCGCGTCGCGCCAACAACGCCCACGCACCTCTCGTCTCCTCGCCATTGCCATTATCCCCGCCCTTCCATGTTTCTTGGTGCTGCCCGTCCACTCTTTGTCGGCCATTGATCAGCTTTGTTCCCTCACACACCCCATCCCGTAACCTGCCTACCTGACCTACTAGGCACATGGGCTTTTCCCCCCAAAACTGGCTTCCTCACCGTTGGTCTATTCGTACCGTTGTTGCTGCTCGTCGTCTTGCCATTCAACTGGCCCAAGCCGCGCGGGCGCTGCAAAGGGGAATTGGAACGGGGCCTTGAGCTGGAATTGTGACGGGAACAGGAAAACAGGAGCTGGAACTGGAACCGACCGACTGCCGTCTCTTATCTGCCGTTGCAGCGACTGGTATTGACTTGCATAGTATTACCAGACATACACCTAAGACAGGGATCCGCGATAAGGCTGCCACTGCTGCTGCTGCTGCTACGGGTTACTGCTGCAGCGACTGCTACATACTGCTGCCCTCCCCTCACCACCCCATCCTCACCATTCACCATACCAAGAGTTCCAAAAGATCGGCTTGAACAAAGTCGCATGCTCCTCTTTCTCCTCCCCTCCACCCATAAACCCACGCCGTCTCGGGGTCCCTTCAACAGAACCACCGCCGCTCCAGATCTTGCGAGACATCCCCGTCGATAGGTCCCCAGCCCCAGTCCTGGCCCAAGCCCCCAGCCCTGGTTCCTGTCTCGTGCCTCGTGTCTCGTGCCTTTGTCTTGTCCATGACGCCCAGTCCACGCCCGACAAAGATTCCTTGACTGCGACCCTCTGGCACGGGCAAAAGGGTGGATAGAGAACATATCTTGTCTCTACAACATGGCCACCATTGCTCTTCCGCGGCCCATCGTTCCCCATCGATCCGCCTCCTCCAGCATCGGCTCCCTCACGTCCACCATCACGCTGGATACCATCAGCTCCCAACCGCCACAGCCGCCCCAGCGTCCGGTGCCCGTCCCGAACAAGCACATACCCGTGTGCCCTCCCGGCCCAGTGCCTCATGAAGAGCCCAATACGCCGCCCCCATCGCCGGGTCGAGACGAAGACCAGTCGCAGAGGTCGCTGTTATATCCCCCAGACAAGTACAACCGCATCGAGACCGGGCCCCTCTCACTCTACAAGCTTACTGCCGACGACGTGGCTGCAGCTTTGGACCACATATCACGACAGCCCCTGCCAGATCCGTCGCAGGTCTTTCCCTGGTTCCATGGTTTGCACCCGAGCAACCAGATCCAGCAGACCTTCTTCATCGCCCGGAAACGCGCCCTGAGGAAGACGCCATGCTGCCTGCGAGGCATCACTGTTGTCAAGGCCGACGGCGACCTTAATGTTTCCCGCCTCAAGGGCGCCATCGCGTCCCAAGAATTCCTCCAGGCTGGGGATGCATCTGCCGAGTTTCTCGAGGTCGACCCCAGGGAGGGCTTTTCGGTGCGAAATTTCCAGATCCAGGCGGCCAAGTCGGCCATGACGTCGGATATCATCGTCTACGGCGATGATGATGTGGCCGTACGGAAGCTCGGCTGGGACATTGTTGCTGCCCAGCAAAGATGGCGCGAGAAACACGAGCTTCAACGCCATAAAGTACCCGTCTACAACACCTTCATCTGCATCAGTCCCTTCAGTCAGTTCGAGCGTGACCACCCAGAGATTGTTGCGCTGGACTCCGAGGGGCGGCCCACAGGCAACGTGATGGAGTTCTTTTACCAAGAGAGGAAGGAAATGTACGACATGACCCAGGCTTCTGAAATCACTCACAATGTCTGGTTGGGCCCGAGCCCCGACCACGCTATGGGCGAAATCGACGGATTTGATGTGTTGATAGAGTGCAGCGACCTGGGACGCCTGAACCCGGAACTCCTCCAAGCAATTGCGGAGGGTGGGGGCGACGATACGAAGCAGGCCCGTCTCGACTTCCCGTCTTCGGGCAGCATTCTCGCTCCGACATGGTCTCACGCCGAGGCAGACGGCATCTTGGAGTCGTGCAAATGGATCTACCATCTGGCCCACGGGACCCACCCATCTGTCGCCAGCGGCTCCGACGTCAAGACCGACAGCGACGGCGATACTCCAATGCAAGAGACCCCCGAAAGGAGCCTCGAGCTGAAGCTGAAGCCAAGGAAGATTCTCATACACTGCGCCGACGGGTATACCGAGTCGACAGTCCTGGGCATCGCTTACTTTAGCTACGCCACCGGCCGGCCGATCCCCGATGCGTGGCTCAACCTGCATACAACCATGCGGCGGAACTTCTTCGCTTATCCCTCGGACGTGGCCCTGTTGGCCGCTCTCGCTCCGCGTCTTCTCTGGGAGTCTCCGATGCGCGCCGAATCGAGCCTGTCGGAAATCACGTCCCTAGTCCGGAACGAGCCGAAATGGTGGGCTGGGTTCGACGGGTCGTTCCCAAGCAGAATCCTCGACTATATGTACCTGGGCAATCTCACGCATGCCAACAACCCTGAACTCCTCAGATCGCTGGGCATTGGCCAGATTCTCAGCGTCGGAGAGACGGCTACGTGGCGAGACGGCGAGGTGGACTCATGGGGCGCAGACAATACGTGCGTGATTCAAGGGGTCCAGGACAATGGTATTGACCCCCTGACGGACGAGTTTGATAAATGTTTGCAATTTATCGGTAAGAAGCTTTTCTCTCGGTTTTTTTTCTCTTTACCATTCCGTCTTCTGGGTACGCCGTGTCAGCTCAGATAAACTGACTGACAACTCTGACCAAACAGACCGCGGCCGAAGCAAAGGGACAGCCACGCTCGTCCACTGCAGGGTGGGCGTCTCCCGCAGCGCCACCATCTGCATTGCCGAGGTCATGCGCACCATGAACATGTCGTTCCCCCGAGCCTACTGCTTCGTCCGTGCCCGGAGACTTAATGTCATTATCCAGCCTCATCTTCGGTTTGCCTATGAGCTCCTGAAGTGGGAGGAACTGCTCTGTGCCCGGGGAGACGGCGAGGACGGCGCCGACGCGGCGAACACGACGGGTATCAAGAGAGAATTCGAGTGGGGCGAGATTGCCCGCGAGGTTGCGCTCATGAACCGGCCGTATGTAAGATGAGCGGTCAACCAGCCAGCCGGCCGACACGAGACGAGCCGATGAAGAATACATCGACCTTATCCAGTCTTTGTGAAAAGTCCATCACGACATGGACCGACAAACAAGACTCACCCCGATATCCTCATCCGAATTCGGTCACGAGGACATACGACAGGAGATTCTGGAGGAGTAACAGTACCTGCTCACGTTGGATTAACTTTGAGCAATGTCGTCCATCTTTTGCTATACCTCTTTACTCGGGTATCCGAGTTTATGCTTCTGTTCTCCTTTTATCAAACAACCGACGACATGGGGAAAACGACGAATATTTCTTCTTCTTCCTAATTCCTTTTTTCTTCTTCTCTTGTTTCCATCTCTTTATATGGATGTTGGATGTGTGTTCATTTCAATCATGGTGCTGGATAACAACGAGGACGGGCTATTTTGCAAGGCTTGCGCGTGGGATGGATGGATGGGATGTATGGGCATATCGAGGAGGATAGCGGCGAAGCACCGGCGAAATTTGTTTGTTTGTTTTGCTCTTTTAAAATCTCTTTTTTGTTGTGTTCGTTCTGTCCTTTCTTCTTGGCGACGTTTGTCTGGATCGTTGTAGGGGCTTGTTTCTGGCTGTGTGGCGTTTGATTCATGGACTTTGCTTGCTTTGCGAAGGGAGTGATTATTAAGCTCATTGGGGTGATTTTTTGTTGTTGGTTGGTTTATCTATCTCAACGGGGCTTTTTTCTTGCCATTGCTTGCTTACTCACGGTTCTTGGGTTCTGGAAAGGGACTGGGGCAGGAGGTCGGGATCTTGGGTGTTTGGTCTCGAGATTGTTGTCTGTCTTGTGTCTGTGTTTGTGTCTGTCTGTGTGGATTTACTAGCATCTGTGACACGCGGGAGAAACATGCTTGGACATGATACTTTATGTTTTTTTTTTTTTGTTTTTTTTTGGCAAAACTTGCAAAGCACTCGGTTTTGGTACTTTGGGGTTTATCTGACAGAATTGAAAAAATCGTTACTTTCCATGCGCTGAACTAGTGAACTTCTTCCCCTCTTGAGAGTCTTAATTACCTACCTTACTTTGGTCTTCTTGCTGTTTTTGCGATGCATTCGCATTGCCTATTTATGTCCAAAAGCCTATACCGGAATACATACGTTTGGAAGCGCAATGCCGAAGCAGCTGCGTGGTCATGTGTATCTGCCGTGATCATATATCTCCGAGAATGACATTGTCGTAAGA
The DNA here is from genome assembly GCA_033439705.1 of Cercophora scortea. Lineage (NCBI taxonomy): Eukaryota > Fungi > Ascomycota > Sordariomycetes > Sordariales > Lasiosphaeriaceae > Cercophora > Cercophora scortea. Next base: position 1,349,620 of record JAUEPO010000005.1, on the reverse strand, counting down.
TGCACGGTACCCTTACTTACTGTATGTCATGCTACTGTACCTGGTAGTTTTACTATGATCATGTAGTATTTTGGTGGCATCAAAATTATTTCATTATTACAAAAGTGATTATCCTATTTCGCTCAGGCTCAAGCTCATTCAAAGCGCGGGTGATAAAAAAAAAGGGATTGTCAACAGTTGAGTTGGGTATACCATACCACACCATACCGTAATTAACCGGCCGCTGATCTCTCCAAACAAACACAACAGATTACAGACGGAACAGACAGGACCTGAGACTAAAACTCAACAGAAACCCGCAGTTTGACCATCAACCTCTTCCCTTCTGCGTGCGGTGCCCAGGTGGTTATCCCATCCAGTCCAGCCCAGTCCAGTCCGCTTGCGGCAACACGCTGCTGAAGACGAGTCGAATCAAACGCCATAAACTCGGATATCTGGGTCCTTCATTCATTGCACGGCAGTGCCATCCGCTGATCAAGCAATTCCAACCCAGCCTTCCTCCTCCCGAGGAAATACTTCAAGACCCAGGATTCCCATAGCGAGAAGAGACATCAAGACAGAGCAATACAAGGGTAACGTAACTTTCAAAACCCAACCATCCTCTCCGGAAAAAAAAAAAAAGAAATACCAAATAAACAAAAAAAAACAAAAAACATTGAGAAACGCCAAACGCTATGCAGTGCTATTTTCTTCAGCCACCACCTTGAACCACTCCAAAACCGCTTCATCTCTCCCCACAGGCTTATCTGCGGTGCCAACCGGCGTTGTACCACGCTCCTCGAGCTCTTCACTGCTCGTTGGTGTCCCCATACACGACCCCTGCGAACTCTTGTCCGACGAGCTGGTCTCGCCGACATCGCTAAACTCCTCTTCACTGCCCGGTGGTGTTCCCATACACGACCCCTACGAACTCCCGTCCGATGAGCTGGTCTCGCCGACATCGCTAACCTCCTCTTCGGCCGGCGCATCCAGGCGTTCCTAGCTATCCGGCGATAGCTGCCGAGATGCGCTCAGGTAATCAGCCTCCTAGGGACCATAGCCTGACGCATCGAGCTTATCGTCGCTGTCCAGAACACTACCAGACACGCATGTATGTGTCAGCACAAACAAGAGCCTCTCGTCGGAGTTCAATTAGTGAGGGGTTTAGTTAGTATACGCACGAGAACTGCTTGACCAGATAGCCCTCTCCGCCCTTCTCCATGTCGATATTGAAGACATAGAACCCGCCATCACTGGTAACAACCATGACCTGGGGTGAACTGCTGCTCATAGCCACCACGCTCCTGAGGGGACCTCCGGGCCCACCAGCCCGGGTAGGCGCAATACCGTTCGACTTTGGAATCTTGATGCTCGCAAAGTCCCGCTGCGGCTCCCACATCTCCGTCACTGACTGCGGCAGGTAGGACCCCACGACCCCGGCTACACTACGGCCCATGATCTGCGAGGACCGGCGGAGCATGTTGCTAAATGACCCGCTTTGCCTCCTGTTCATCCCCGGCATCATTGAATTGCTGTTGCCGCTCGGTTTGGTCCACCCCGTGCCCTGAGTGCTTACATTGGCCTGCGCGCTCGAGTAGTCGGTTTCTTCGCTGCGGGGCGAGCCGCCTGCGCCACTGCTTGGTGACTGGTCGGTGCTGTCAAAGCTGCGGGACCGTGACCAGCGGTCGGTACGAGGCGAGCCAGGGCGGTTAGATTCGGGGTGGGGAGAGCTCATAGTGTTGCTGTTATTGCCGCTGCTACTTGAGCCTGGTGCTTGGGCGTTGACGAGCTTGAATATGTGGACGGTATCGGACGTTGAGGAGACACACAACAGGGTCGAGCTGAGGTTGAACGACATGCTGTAAATCGTTGAGGGATAGGTGCCGCGGCGGAACTGGAAGAGCTTCTGGCCGCGCGGGACGGCAAAGACGCGGATAATGGTGCCGGTCTCGGATGCGGTGGCGAGCAGGGTGCCCTCGCTGTTGAGGGCGATGCAGCACAGCGGCGAGCGGTGAGCCTCGATTACATTGACGGCTTTGAGGGTCACGGTGTCGAAGATCAGGACCTCGCCGGATGTGGGCGGGACGTAGGTCGACGGGGGCGGCGCGTGAGCTGGCCGCTTGTCGTTCTGGTCTTCCCTGGGCTTCGGTAGGGGGTATGCAATATAGCAGTTCTCGGAGGAGGGCGAAAGAGCGCAAATAGCGCTCGAGTTGGGTGACGTTGCGATGGTGTAGAGGAGGCTCATGTTGGAGATGTCGTACAGGTAGATCTCTTCTTCGAGCACAACCGCCAGGCGTTTGCGGTTCAGGCGCACGGCAAGGACGGCGGACGGGAAGGTGAGCTCGCAGATGACGGATCCTCGCTGGGGAAGGGGGTGAGCAACGAGGCGAGCAGGAAAGGGGAGGATGGGGGGCAAGAGTCGTCGAGGTGCTCACCTTGGTGTTTTGTATAATCAGATGTCTAGGCGACAATATCAGGGCAACCAGCGAGGTGGAGAAAAGCATCTGGATGATGGACACATTGCCATCGTCGCTACTAAAGATCTTGGAGAATGGATCCGTGTGGTAGATGCGGAAGCCTTTGGAGGTGCCGACAGCAAGACAGCTGTGGTCCTGGTTGAAGGTGATGAAGTTGAGGACGCCCCCGGACGACATGGCGGGCGATGCTCAGCCGAGCTTGGAAATAATTAGTTTGCAAATAGATCGACCAGGGCGCATCTCAAGGACGGCTTGAGGGTGGTGGTGATTGGTTGGGAACTTGGAGACCCCCGACTCTCGAGCGAGATGGACCGAGGAAGCTACTGTTCTGCTGGACAAGTTGGTTGGAGGGAGAGGCGGCGGCGGTGGTGGTGGTGACGGTGGAGGAGGAGGGGCAGCGGGGTTGTCTTTGGTGGTTGGAACTGAGGCTTGTTGATGCGATGCGATGCGCCCGCCCTTCAGCTAAGGTAATTCCACCTTGTGATAAGGGATGATGGGAGTGAAAGTGCTGGTTCCAGTATGCACCGACCGTGCCGACCTACCAGAATACGGTACCCAAAGGCAGGCGGGAGAGATGCAGCAGATGGATGGGATGAAAGGCGACGGACGTCTGAGGCCCACGAAGCCTCGTCAGGTAGGCAAGATAGACACGGCGTGACAGGCTGCTACCGACAAGGTACTGTGTAAACTTATGACAAGTCAGGCAGGCACGGCAGGCAACCTGGAAGTCACACTCGGAGGTAAAAGTGCGGGTAATGCGGAGAAGCTCCTGGTGATTTCCCAAAAGCTCGACAGGCATTGGCTGCAGGACATGGAAGCTGCAGATAAAGCTTGGGCCATCCGATCATGGCCGGGTGCAGGGCCCTTGGGAAGCTGGGTGCAGGCTACGATTACATAACACACCAAGCACCAACGACATGCCACCGCCGCAGCCTGGCATGTCTTCCAGTGTTTACGGTCGCAGCCTTTGACGTCTTGGGGTTGTCTTTCAAGTTGTTGCGACCAGGCAGTTTGGGAATATCCTCAATTGGTACTATAAATCTCCCGCTTTTGAGATTTATGGAGAGAGAGTTTCTCTAGATTTTCATTTTCATACAGTTTGATGATTCTTGACCTGATTTATCATTCGCCCAATTCACGAACCCATGCAACGACCCGTTCAATTTTTGGCAATGCGCCTCTCCGATCATAGTTCCCATGCACAACCACCCACCCCCTGTGTTCGTTGCGGTGAAACAAATTCCAGCATCGCACATCAGAGAACATGTAATCGACATCATCCATCAAATTATTTCTTTTCTACCTAACCTGTTCTAGCGGAATCCCCTCCTCTTCGTCCTCCTCATGATCCCCAAGCATGGGCACGGCCTCCACCCCAGCCCCAGCCGTCTGTTCCATATCCGCCGCCGGCCTCGCTTTCTCCGGCTCCTTCTTCGACAGCGCCGCCCACAGCGCACTGCCAATAATCAACCCGCACCCCACCAAACTAACCACGCCCATATGATGCCCAAACACCCACCGGTCAAACCCCGCAGCAAACAACATGTGCGTATAGATCATGGCCGTGGCCCGGTTCGACTTCTCGCCGCCCAGCCCGGACGTCAGCATGAACTGCATAATAAACCCCGCGACGCCGAGCATGATGAGCAGAAACCACTGGTACGGCGAGGCGGGCAGCCCGAAGCGGATCGCCGGTTGTCCGATATCGAGCAGCGGCGCGCCGACGAGGGCGGCGGTGCTCACGATGGTGCACCATGTAGAGAAGTAGTTGACGCTGATGAGCGGGTGGGCGCGCGTGCCGATCCAGCGGATGACGCCAAAGGCGGCCGCCGCGCCCATGACGCCGACGAGGGCGATGCCGATGGCCCACATCCGCTGGGCGGGCGACGGGTCGTCGCCGAGGTGGGCCACAGACGACGACTGGGTTGCGTTTCCTTGCGGGAGGTCGATCGACGCATCTGACGAGCTGGCGAACAAGGACGCCGGTCGTGCAATGAGAACGACTCCCGCTAGGGCGATGAACGATGCGATCTGCTCCTTGCGCGTGAAGGGGTCTTTGAGAACCAGATGGCACAGGTATCCTGTCACGCTGGGCGCCAGGAAGGTGATGACGGTTGCCTCGGCTAGGGGGAGGTACATCATCGATACCCACATTGGGAATATGCCGAACTAGATATAAGGTACCAGGTAAGTAACTTGTTTATAGCAGGAGTCAGATAGTCAAAAGGGGGGAAGTCGCCTCAAAAGCCCACAAAAACCCTCCCTCTCTCGCAGTCCACCACAAAAGAAACCACACGCATCTCCAAGGAACAGAAACACATACAAACCCAGTAACACCCCTCGCAACCAACAACCCCCTCACCCCGGGCGGCCCAAGCGGGAAATGCGGCACCTTGGTCCGGTACATGTAGATGCACGACAGCACCGTCGTGATACTCATGCGCGCAAACAGGATCTGGAACGGGTGCATGCCCTCGCCCTCCAGCTCGAGCAGGCGCGCCGACATGTTCATGACTGCTCCAAACAGCTGCGACAGCCCGACCAGGACGACGCTCCGGTTTCGCGTCCAGAACCGCGCCCAGGAGGACCTCCACCCCCGCGGCTGTTGCTGAGGAGGAACAACAGCCGGGAGCCGGAAGAAGGGGCCGGGACTGACGGAGAGCGAGCGGAGGGTGGTGGTGGTATCGTCAAAGGACGAGTCCGTCTTCTGCTTCCTTAGGCTGCCGTCCAGATGGGCCGTTGGAGCCATGTTCTCGTCATCGGAGCTGTCATCGTATCTCTCCTTGGAACTTGATCTCTGCGGCACTTGTAGGTAGTGGGACATTGCTCATCCGGACCATTGGTACGGTATGGTACCGGTACGGGCCAGCCAGCGAGCAAGCAAGCGGGGCGAGTGTGGCTCGGGAGTCGGGAGCGGACCGCGGGGGATGGGTTAGACTACTTAGGTAGTTATTCCCGTGCGTGCGAATCCTGAAGAACGAGGAAGGCTGTATTGTAAACCTTCTATAAGAGACGGGGAGAAAGTTGCGGAAGATTGTGACAGAAATATATGAAATAAGGAAGCAAAGTGAACTCAAAACAAATACAACAGGTAGATCAATAAGCAACCTGGAACTAAAGAGGAGGGGAAAAAAAAAGGCGTCAACCAACGCCGCCCAAGGTGGAGAGAAGCAGAAAAGAACCGTTATCCCCGGCCGTGTTAGCCGGGCCGCAAGACGACAGCCAGACAGCGTGATGATGCAGATGCAGACGCAGATGCAGGGCGTTCTCTTGAAAGCCTGGGGGATTCGCCTTTCGCCTTCTTCTGGAAAAAGCCTACCTAGCTCAAGCCAGTCGGAAGCAAACCATCAATCAAGCCCCCCTTGCCCCCAAGCTATCCGTCGGAAGTCGTTCGGATATCGCCTTGGGTCCATCCGGCTGGCTGCTCTCTTCCGACATGATAGCGGAAACAGCGGATTGGATAAGACATCCATCGCGCAGAATTGCCCAAACTCGACAACTTTCACTTTCACTTGAAAGCCCGTGGCCGCCCCCCGATATCGCATGTGTCTTGTCTTGTCTCCATATTTTCATCGATGTGATGTGATGGTCGGGCTGCAGCAGGACGGAAATCCTTGAACGAGAAAACGGATGAAGACTGGAGGAGGGGAGGATTGGCACATATTTGGCGGGGAAGCTCCGAGTCGTCATCACTCATATGGCTGGTCAGCCTACTAAACCTGGTTGGTGGGAGGGGTTGGGGAGCGTGGGGTTGACTCCGATATTCAATGGGACCTTGTTCGTCATACACCATGATAACGACGTATACTGTACACGGAATACAACCTCAAAGCTTCGATGCCATGCGATCACCTGCCATAACTAGCGTAGACGGGCACATTTCTTGCTAGATTCTTTTTGCACTAGAGCCTTGAATTAAATATATGATCGTCAAGCAAAAGCACACTATGATAACTTCCGTACCTTGGGAACCTCGAGATAGCCAAGCAGCTCCCTCAAATATTGGTTTCAAAGATCCTCTCCTGTATGAATCAACAATACGCACGCCCCAAGTCTTCATCTGCATGTACGCTCAAAGGTGCGCATCAACAACTGGGTATCCAAATGTACCTCGAAGAATCAACAAATTACCTCCATCCCAAGTCCTATCGTCAATCAATACAGCAAGCACATTTAGCAACATCAACATAAGCCTCAGCTCGCAGCTCGCAGTTACCAGGTACTACACCCGTAACTCGTCATATTCGTTTGCGATCCTTCTAGTCGACATGGCCGTCGTTCAGTCGTCAGTAAGGTCTACCTCGAGACTCCCGCCATTAAGTCGACGTGCTTTGTAGCGCGACATGAAGGTGGCATCGCCCATGTCGGATGCATCGCGCTTGATACCGCGCTTGGCCTCAGTCTTGACCTTCACGTCCCCGTTCGTAGACTGGTTCTGGAGCCAGTTAGCTTGGTTCTGAGAAGCGCAGGTTTTGTAAGATCAGGGGGACCTTACCCGGCGGAGCTCGAGAAATTCCCGTGCAAGTCGCCTTACTTCGGCTTCGCTCATCCCGTCGACTTCATCGGCAGGGCGCGGCCGGGGAATGATACCCTCCTTCATGAGTCCTTCTATTTTGTTTGTCAGAAACAATGCATGTTGGCAAGCTATAGTACCAAACAGGCCCCCTTACCTTTTGATCGATACCGAAACTCAAAGACGGCGAAATGGCGCTTTTCCGGGTCCTCGTATATGGAACGTGTCTCTGAAGGGCGGTGTGAAGGCGCGGGTATGCAGTCGAAGCTAGAGTCCCGTCAGAAACTTGGTTATTCCTGCAAATGGTGGGTTGAGGAATTAGAGCTCACTCTGTCCGGCAATCTATTTCCCTGCCCTTCAATGCTTTCTCGGCCACTCTGTTGACCACAGGTTCCGAATAAGCGAACCTTTTGCCAGAACTACGTTCACGCTTCTCGTCGGGCTTCATATGGTAAACCAGGACCTTCAGAGTCCCCAGATCCTTTGCTTGCTCAAAGAGGTTCTTCTTCTCTTCGACAGATAGATCATCGTCGTTAACTGGTCCACCATCAGCAACAAACATCGAAAACCCCTCCCAGAGTAACGTACCGACATCAAGCTTGGCGAACCGGAACCGTCCCTTTTTATAGCCATCCTTGGGGTTTCCCAAGGTCATTTCCTTTCTTGTGGTCTCCCACCTCTTGTTACGGCTTGTACGATCGGCGTGTAGCAAACTAGTTCGAATGCCATCTACGGCAACCTTATAGGCGATATGGTGACTGGAATGGCGAAATTTCTTGTCCTTGACGAATCGAATCGAGAAAGAGGCTCCTGGCACCGACTCGATGTACTTGACAACCGTGGGACAATCGGGCTGATCTTGCTCGTCGTCGGCAGAGTCGTCGATGTATTCCTTGGCCGCCGCACCGTTGACCAAGATAGTCGCCTCGAGTCCTGGGAGCTCGGTGATGACCGCCATGGTGTTTGTTGATGATGATCACATCAAAGGTGGGTGCGAGTTGGAACGCAACACAAGATTGGAAGAAGTTGAGGTTCGAGAGGGGTGAGGCTGAAGACCCCTACAGCAACAGCTCATTTGTGGGAGGCCGACACCTCTGATGTAGGGAAGGAACGGCAGGCACGTTTTCCGAATATAGGTAATGTAATTTCACAACCTGATGCCTAACGGCAGCAACGACCTACGCGGTACTCCGACCTATGTATGTACCTCCCACCTTCCCTCGAAACCCCCACCTCCCCACCTCAGACGCGCGATGCATTAGATTTACTGACCCTAACACCAAAGTGAGAGACAAGTGAAAACAAAACATGCCGACCAAAAGAACTGCAGCGAGCAGTGGGCAGGATAGCACCCGCCGACAATTCAAGCAGACAAAGCTGAACTTTGGGCGGCCCCCAAGCCAACCCCAGCAACGGCCAAAGCAGGTCCAAGGAGGGGAAGATGCAGTAGGCCTCACTGCCGCGCCCAATGAAGATCAAGGAGATGAAACACGAAAACCCCAAACCAAAAATGTGAAGACCAATCCGGAGGAACCGGAAGAATCGAGCGTCGTGGGCTCAACCCCAGCCGACGACGGCAACGGCGATGGCGACGACGCAGATCTCACAACCACCACCAGTGCCCCTTCCCCCACATCCACATCACCACCAGCAGGACAAGCAGCAGCACCGTCCAAAAAGACTCCCAGGCCAAAGCCAAAGCCATCCAGCTCCCTCCGCATAATCGACAAGGTAGGCGACCTCTTTGACGCGCCGCCGCGCACCGTCCTCATCCACGCATGCAACTGCACGGGCTCCTGGGGCGGCGGCATCGCGCTGGCCTTCAAGAAATCCTACCCAGCAGCCTACGAAGTCTACAACGCGCAGTGCAAGCAGACGACACCGGACCGACTAGTCGGCAAGGCCCTGCTGATCCCACCACCACCACCACCACCCGCAGCAACCGGGTCCCGCGAGGCGCAGAAGCAGCACTACATCGGCTGTCTGTTTACGAGCAAGCGGTACGGGCGGGCGCGGGACTCGCCGGAGGAGATCCTCAAGGCCACGGGGCCGGCGATGCGGCACCTCATGCGGCAGATTGCGGCCGAGGGGGGCGGCCGGGTTGGCGAGATTAGGATGTGCCAGATTAATTCGGGGCTGTTTGATGTGCCGTGGCCGTTGAGCAGGAAGGCTATTCAGAGTCTGGAGTTGCGTGATGAGGATGTTGGGGAGCATCTTGAACTGCCGGTGGATATTGTAGCGTATTCGCGCGACTGAGCAGTCTGCCCTCTTCTCTGAAGTGTCGAGAAGGGGAAAGTACATTATAGACCAGAATTCAGTTTTGGGCCTCAAGATCAACAAGTCTGCCATATCCCCTTTATATAACGCCTTGATAGTTGGTCTCTGAGACTGAAAACGCCTTTATGTTATGTAACCCGGCCCGTTTGCCCTATTCAGATGATGCAAAGACGATAACAGAAACACCACGCTATGCAATGACAAAACCCAAGATACCTCCAGCACTCTCCCTTCCCATGAGAAAGAGGAGAAAACACAAATCCCCCAACTCCAAAGCAAACCCTCAACCCAACTCCCTCCCCCCCAGCAAACCCTCTCTCTACCGCCTCTTAGCCGCAGTGCCCACAATATCCGCATCCGCCTCAAGATCATCATCCCCCTCATCCAACTCCTCCTCCTCAACCCTAGCTCTCTTAATCCCACGCCCCGACCCAGCAGCCGAAGAAGTAGTCGACGCCGCCACCTCCTTTTCCCCATCCTTATCCTTATCCTTATCCCCCTTCCCCTTCTCCGCCTTCTTCTCCGCCTGCTTCTCCTCCCGATCCGCATCACGCATAAGCTGATCCTCGATACTGAAATTCTTGCGCGCGGCCTCAATCTCCTTCTTCTTCTCAAAGACCTCCTGGATCTTGCCCATGAAGCGCGGGTTGCGCCGCATGGCGAATTCAAAGTCTTCGAACTTGACCTTTTGGCGCCCCGCGTGGTGCGCTGCCCGTGTGGCTTCGAAGCCGACGCCTTGGATGAAGTCGGTTAGGACTTCGTCTAGCACGCGCACTGTGTCGGGGAGGGGGGCTTTTACGTCGCCGTGGCCGTAGAGGAGTTGGGCTACTTTTAATGGGAGGGGGGTTAGTTGAGGGTTTTGGAGGTTGAGAAGGGGGGAGGAGAGGCGTACGTTCGTTGTGGGCAAAGTTCATCTTGCCGACATTCTTGCCGGCGCGCGCACGGGGTTCCATCTTGGTGGATGTGGGTGCTTGGGATGGGCGTTTCTGTGAGGGTTTGGCGGTCTGAGGTGGTGCTCGGTGGAGGGGCGGCGGTCGACAATGTCGGCGACAGCGCGTTCGACCGGGCTGCACAGGAGAGCAATCCTGCCAGTGGTGTCAAGAAGGAACAGTCGTGGTTTGCCCGATCGAGACAAGTTGGGTTTGGTAAGCTGCTGGGCGTGCAATGGCACGTAGATGAGAGCTGCGCCGGGCAAACTTTTTTGATAGATGCGAAGGAAGGCTGAGAGAATGAGGCTCTCCGTCTGCCGTTCGTAGGTAGCTGGGCCCGGTACCTACGTAACAGAACGGGGCAGGCAATGACGGATGGTGCTGGGTGCCCTGTGTGTGACAGCGGAGCCCGCCCCACGCTTTTACGGTGGAGCGCCGAGCTGAGCGCGGGTGGGCGAACCTGCAAGTCAAGGCGACCCGGTTTGATAGCCCGCAAGGTACTCAGGTTGCGCCCGACTTTGCAGCGCATTCAGCTATGGCTATACATAATGGCAGTCTTCTCGGGATTGAGTCTGTATCGAATTAAAGTAAAATTGACAGCCGCTTTATTATCTTCCCTTTTGCATGGAGCAAGACCAGAATTCGAGGGCGAAATAACTTGACTGCAAAGGTACATAGCTCTCCAGGTTGGAGGTGAATTTCAGCCGCAACGCTCACCTCAGTGGACCTGTTGCCCCGGAGTGAGGTGAGGTGTGCTGGCGAATCCCAACGTGCCCTGTTTTGCGGGCGGTTTCCTGGGGCTGCGGAGGCTAAATTGTTCCAGCCCCAGGGAGCTATGACACCCTGTCCTCAGCCCGCCTTGGGAGCTACTGTACGTGTCCAGGTTCAAGCCTCGGAACTTGCCAGCGTTGCGATCCACGACCGCCGACCTCCTGTCCACCGACTGACCAACTGATTGCTGCCCCTCGATCGCGAACCAGCTTCGACAACCACAACCCAAACTGTTCATTCGAGATATATTTTACTGCGCCGCTCATCGCTAGACTGCTACAACGTGCGCCCAGCATGGTACGTCTTGGTCCACGTCGTCGACGCGGATGAAGAGGAGGAGAGTGTCGAAACACACGGGGGAGGATATTTGGGCTGGGGCGCATCATGGCTAACGACTCTCGCTCGACCTGCAGACCGCCCTCTTCAACTTCCAGAGCTTGTTGCTCGTCATTCTACTCTGTATGTCCTCCAGGCTCAGCAAAACCGATATCAGAAGCGCATCAAGATCGCTAACGACTCCTTTGCCTCTCCAAAGTGATCTGCACCAGCACCTACCTCCACCAGCTGATGCCCGCCATTCTCGATCGAAATAAGGAAGGGTGAGTGCTGCCCCCTCTCTCCTTGCCCAGATGCCGTGGGCTGGTATATGTGCATACAGACAAGGGACTAACACAGGCACCCGACAGCGTGCGAGGCATCTTCTGGAAGTGCGCAAGGATAGGCGAAAGACTCAGTCCATACATAAGCCTATGTTGTGTCTTGATGGCGGCAAGTCACCCTCTCTCTCTCTAGCCAAGATCCCACGGTGCTGACTCTCCCCGCCCGTCTTTACAGGTCTCCTTGTTTGTCGGCAACTAAAAGCAGACATCTGGCGAACTGTCTACCTAGCGTTCCGAATTTTGTTACTCGACATATACGCGTGCTGCGGGCAGGGTGGTACGGGGGCCAAGGTGGAGGCACGGAGTTATTAGGCGTTCCTGTTCAATTTACGGGATATGGTGGCTCATTAGGAGGAAGGAAGGCGGGGCGCAAAGCAACGCGACGCCCATTGTTGGGTTTTGACATCACAGGAGCTCGGTTTACGGAGATTAATATGCTGGAGAAGGCCACATCGCATTGACAACATTAACGCCAACACCAACCACGGCTGGGTGGGACGAGTCGACATACGCGGAGGAAGCAAGCAAACGAGAGCGAGTGCCCGCGCCGGCCGGAGTTGGCTGTATCGCAGCGACAGGCTTTCCAAACATAACTACAGTGCCTCCCTAGGTATTATGACTCACCTACGTCCTGGCCGAAGCTGCGCATATCCTCCAATATCAACCCGGTTCCACAAGCCATCAAGCAGCACCGGAAACCGAAAACCAGCAAACGGGAGTTACATGTGTAACTAACTACCTACACGGTGCTTGCTCATCCATCTCCCGAGTCCGCCTGCCTACCTATCTTCCTTCCTTCACAGCAACAGTATCATGTTCTTATTCGTGGGGAAGCGGGCGGCTCAGGTCTCAAGGCCGTGACGATGTTACTCCGTCGTCGCACGGCACGGCATGGTATACCCAGCTGTGCGTGCGTGTTGCCTTGCGTTGCGCTGCGCTGCTCTTGGTTCATATGAAGTTGCGCTTTGGGACACGGGCCGAAAAGGCAAGCCGCATTGGGTTCTCGTCACGAGTTGGAGTTATACATCGAATGTATCTAGATGGCCTCGGCCGGCCGGCAGTCGTTTCTCGCGGGTGTGTTTGTTACTTGCCTACCTACCTACATATCTACCTAGCCAGCTACGATGCTTGTGACCGGGCTCGTGGTCGCAGGGAGGAGACGCTGTAATCAATCATTCTTCAAAGCTGCAGTGGAAGGTCTTGTATGTGAGCTTCACACAACCGCAGTTGGGAAACTAACCGCGGTTGAACCAAGGGGTTTTGTAGTTGCGAGGAAAATCAACAAACAACCAGTTCTCGAAGTCTCCTAACAGACGAAACAAAAAGGGGGTCAAACAAACTCCCTCGACTTTACAACACCTCAGGAGGGTGACCGCTCACAAGCTACCGTACAGAGCAACTCATAATCCTTACCTGGTATTCCCCTTTTTCCCCCAACAAGAAGAATGAAGGCAAAACATCGAACCCACTACCGGTTACGAGCCGGCAAGGTGCCAGAAATCAAAAATAAACAAATAAAACAGTTCATCTTGTAGACAACCTACCTATCTACCTAGCTGCAAGTAACCAAGCCCGACCTAACCTAGCCTCTCGCGCGGGATTGCGTATTTTAAGTTGGTAGCATCGAAACCTGCCGCCAGGGAAACGAACCAGCCATCCAGAAGTGAGACAGAAGCGAGATCTAGATCTACACAACCCTGCGCTAGGTAGACACAATGAATGCATTCCCGGGTTCTTTTGCGCGATACCCGGTAAGACTTGGGATCTCTTCATACCCAGACACAATCTCTCTATCTCTCTCTCTCTCTATCTTGCGGACACCAGTGATGGCGGCATGCATTTCCTACCAGGCGAGCCAGGCAAGCAAGCATCCATCTATCTCCTGTAGCCTTTGTTCCATGGCGGTAAGACCAGGTAGTTGGAGAATCTTTCGTGCATATGCTTTCATTCGGCTCGGTTGCATTCACTTATTCAATCAATCATTCATTCATTCATTATTTCCCTTTTCTCACTCCTTCCTGCCGGTTCTCACCTTGAGCGGAGACCCGTCTCCTTTTCTCTCCGGGTAGCTGGGTAGGTATTCTGAATTCCTGACAGGGAAAAACCTGCCTATGTTGGGATTTTCTTTTTTTTTTTTTCTTTGTCGCAGATCATACCTACTTTACCATCACGTACCTATCCCTATACTCGTACCTCGACTCCTTTCTTTCCTTCCTCCAATATCTCGAGACAGCCTTTTCAGACATGGCATGGCATAGCCGAGAAATGGTGGCTCACTCATGTGACATGTTTACCAGGTAAAATGTATGTACACATCCCGTGAATCGACCACGCTACGCAACCTCCCTGCATCCACGGATCGGCATCAGAGGTTCCCAACCCAAGATAGGGCGGCACTACTCTCGTACAGCTGGGCAAGGTAGCGTAGCTCAGGTAGGTAGACAATAGGAGCCGATCTTGGCATTTTCGCAGTTTGCGCGATCGCGTCGAATCGCGTGCTGCTGATCATACTACGAACCTAGAACCCAGATGGCGGCAGATCACTTTGCTTTGCGCGTGCATCTTTGCCCTGCACCATCCACCCCGTGAAAAAAATGCGGCTTGTTGAGATGTGAACGCTGCTGCTGTGCGACGATCATTTCTCGGCTCTTTTCCGGCCCCTTTTCAAAAGACTTCTTCTCCTTTTTTTTTAAACTCACATTTCATCCTGCATGCATGTGTGCATGCGTGATGGTATGTCTGGTTGCTTTTTCTCTCGTGTTGTGGGATTTCTGAAAAGGTTGAGACATGCATAATCGATTCAGGAGTCTATCGATAAGCACCAACTGTGCTCCGTACCTGGTCGCAGTGTATGCGGGGGAGAGGGAAAAGAGGGGAAAGAGTTGTCTCAGCTCCTTGGTGTCCTTGCCTGCACTTGGGGCGTGCGTTGAAGCAAGAGTTGATCCGTCACACTGGTTAGTTGGCTCTAGCTGCTTGCCTCGCTCGTCCGCTGACTTTGCTGCTAGTCTGAACATTGACTACCTTACTGGAGTTATCCACGCCTCCCTTCAGCTGCGGCTAGCCCGGTGCTGTGGTTTTTCGGACGGGGCGGCGGCGGAGGCGGCGGCGGCGACAATAGCGTCTGTGGAGAAACTCCCTAGCTCCTGAACGGAGGCGATCTTTCTGTCTTCCATCGGCAGCTAGTGCAGTGTCGACCAAGCACTAGCGGGAAAAGGAGCCTACCCGTCCATGATCTCCCTCCCTCTACCGTGTATGTTGATATTAGTCGGATGCATTAATTAGAGACATATCTTGCAGCGGTGGTGGTGGCGGCGGCGGTGGTGGTGATGGTAACCCCGGGTGGTCCAATCCCTTGATGGTTACCCAGCAGTCTAGACAAGAAACTGGAAACGGAGTGAGACAAGAAAAAAACAAGTGTGCATTGGGAGCATGAAATGGATGGACGGACCCGTACAGGTTACATCTCGACAACAGCAACAAGCAGGCGTGCTCATGACGGGTTTTGGATCCTGATCCACGGCGTCTCCTTAAACGCTAGGATGAGGCCCCTTGTCAGCGTCTGATCATGCCTTAATCATATACTACGAGATGCTCGTAAAAGAAAAAAAGGAGAAGCGAAAGGAACGAAGCCTAAATCAACGTCCAGGGGATGGGATTTCATCACTGTGAGCTTGTCTCGGGCTGGTTGCAACTGGCGCGCTTCTCTATCAGGTTGGGCGAGGACGCCATCTATTTGTAGAAATGGAGGCTTGATCTTTTCCTGGCAATCCCGTCGGGCTGTCGAGGAGACCCAAGATGCGCAGGAGTTTGGTTGAGAAGTTTTGGGTTGGCGGGACCACTGAGAAGCTGGCGATCGACATGAAACGGCCGCCAGATCCGGGCACCTGCCGCCTCGAGATGGGACGAGCCATGCAAGCCGAATGTGGTAACACGCCTCGTCTTCGTGCTTTGGTGTCGGATGCCTTTGAAAAAGCGGAAGGGATCCGAGTTTGGTTCACATCAAATGCGGTTGCTTGTGTTGTGACCCGTGTATATTCCTCGAGATGAGGTACATGTATGGGGGTCACCCGAGTGCCGTTGAGTCATATCGATCTTGGGATCGGACATTGAGGTTCAAAATCGGCGACAACCGCTCCCGCCGGGTTTGGTTTGGAGAGCTGTGTCCCAAGAGGCGGACGAGGGGCGAGAAGTGAGAACTAAGGAGCGGCACAGACGGAGCGCGGCCAAGCTCGACTCTCACCAGGATTACCGCGGCGGACTGCGTGGCGTGAGAGGCGGCGGCGGCGGCGGCGGGACCGGACCGAGGGTAGGTTTGATAGTGTATCCCGCCGGCGAAAGCCTTACTCACCAATGCAGGTCAATCTGGCGATGCAAGCAAAGGCAACAGCTAAGGCGATGTTCAGGACCTGTGGCTGGCAGGAACTCCTGGAGACGTGATTCTGGCGATCCCAACCCTCTCGTCACCACTGATCACCCGCCAGTATTCATTAGAGAGAGCGGGGTGGAGCAAATAAGCCGGCGAGATGGACGTGCTGGAGCGCGGCTTCTAGCATGGCTTGTGCGATATCACGACGTTGTGCTCGGAGTAGTAGTGCCCGAGAATGTGGGTACCCTCCAGTTCCATCGGCTTGCGTTAGACAGATGCATCACGCCGAGCTGGACAATGTGTGACACGGGCGGACGCGCGGGGGGAGACTGCTGGTATCGCAGGGTAGGCGTTTTTTGCTTGGTGAGGCTCATTCGGTTAGGAGATGGCGGTTCGTAATTCAGTATTAGTTCAGGGGAGAGGGTAATGAATGACTCGTATTGGACTTGGAGCATAGATTCGGATCATCCCCGTGCTCGCAGATGTCGAAGACAACGGCAAATGTCGACGACGGCAACAGCCAGCAAGAGAGGAGGCGAGACGCAGACTGCCTGCCCTCAGCGGGTGTGGTGGCACCGCGGGTTGTTGGCCGCATCGAGAGCAGTGGTGAGATGAAATCTTGAGAGGCAAACTGACCGACCGACGACGACGATTGGCAAGCGGCGATATTGATGAACAGAGTCTCAGGATACGATCGATGCACACCGTCATGCCGCCGGCCGTCCAAGAGACGGGGCCGTGACGGAGAGCCGCCAGACCCACGGCGTCCCGGATGCAGGGGCTTCTTGAACAAGAAATGGTTGCAAATATCTCTGCAGGGCGAATGCATTGGTACCGAAATAGGGTGCATACCAAGAGAGGGGTTTCTATGCAGACTGTGGAGGAGGCAAAAGAAGAAAAAGCAAAATGTGTAGCACTTTCGAGAAAAATGAGAAGCCGATAATTAGCCAAGTGCTCGGCACAACCAAAGAGCAAGCAGGTGTCCTGTAAGTGATGCAATCGCCAACCGACACCCCCTCCGACGCCGGATTGGTGGTTGTTGCCAGCATTTGTGTCACTGATCGATTGTTCACGAGAGGATTCTGGGCATGGATTGTGGAATGGCGGGGACACCTTGGGAAAGATCGCACCTGCTGAAACGCCACTTCCAAAAGTAAACAGGCACTGGGCAAAACTTCCACGGCTAGTCAGCGAGCCACATGGCTATTGCTGGGATCCATGACCCGCTCGGTTGGCAAGCTAACAGGACCTTGTCGGCGTTGCTGGTTTCGAAAGCTGGGCCATCCCAGCTGGGAACCTCCAGCAGATTCTGAAATTGGCATTGGAGACAGACAGACATGTCATCGGTTATTATGGGGCCATGAATTCAAAAACCACGCGGGCAAAATGCTTGCTGCGCTTCACAGTAAACTGCATACAGCATCTGTCTGAGTTCTGACTGCCTCTTTGCCGCATCCCATCTCTTTCCGTCTCCGGGAGCCAGCCACCCGATATCCGCCCAGCTGACGACGTGAACTGACTCTTTGCCCGACTCCTTTTTTTTCTTTCTCCTTTTCTCTCTTATCATCTTCGGTCTCGTGCCTTGCTTTCTTGACCCCCTTTCTGTGTATCGGGAGAGGAGAAAGGAGGCGCGAGACTAACGACATCCATTGTGTGGCTTGTGCGGTCGGCCCGCCCTCCCTTTCTTTTTTTTCAAGGCACCTGACGCAAAGGCATAATCCGGTGTGATTTGGCGCATGTCACGCTTATGTGGTTGATGTATTATGGTCCAATACTGCCCTGCCCAAGGTTGGGTGGCTGTTGATGTTGATGCAGCATGCACGGCGTCGCAGCCGGCGATTAATGACACAAGGCCTTGAACGGCACCCCGTAAAGCTGTTCGTGGTTTAGCTATTGGCAGTAGTGTATGCGAATATCAATTCGCCGACTACTGCCCTACACTGGAGAGCTTGCGAGCGCAAGCTGGATCGGGATGACATGGTTCACGGACAAAGAGGATCACGGGACAGCGGTCTTGATGGCGCGAGAGCTGAGAATAGCCAGGCACCGCGCCAGGGTCCATCGTTCTTAAAGTGAGATTTGGGATCCAGATTGGACGGGCCCCTGACATCTCCCAGGATGTCGGGGTGGCAGGGAAGCGACGGCGGGGCGCGGGCTGCGGGATGATACCAGTAGTGTGGGACGGGGAGAAAAACAGTGGGCATTTTCGGCTTCTGGTTCGCTTCCATCAGGTCCATGGAAGCACACCCCTTTTCACCGCTAGGCTCTAACCATCCTCAGAGCCGGTTTTACCTCAATTGCCAACCCAGCAACCACCACGCTCGATTCATTTCTCCCCCTCGCGGGTTGGTGGCGACGACTCGCTCGTTTGGAGTTTGGGAGTTTAGGAGTTTGAAAGTTTAAGAGCTCCCCAGGCAGTTGACACGCAGCAATCGACAGCTGGCGGTGGCAATGGCACCTTCACACCTTCCTCTGGTAACAATGGCAGTCAGTGAGTGGCTCCTGGAAATTGCAACAGTCTCCATCGTCACTTCTGCCGTCGGGTGCCAACTGCTTTTTGGTACCTGTAGCGTCTTGGCTTAGCTTTCAGGTATACTTTACACGCGTTGACGGAAGGGACGACGCAAGTGCATGTAGATGGTACAACATCGCGGCCCGATCAATCATCTCAAAAGAAAAACCCTCCAGGCATGAGGGGGAACGAGCCAGTGCTTGGGCGGCATGGAAACATTCGAAAAATATAAAAAATCAATCATACTGCAAGGCAAACTGTCCGAGCATTCTTTCCTCTAGTGTTCTGCCCGGAAACTGCGGCGGCTTACCATCTGTTGTTCCAAAATAGCGCCGTCTAGAATTAGGTACGCGGAGGTACAGGTAGTTCCAAACATATGCCAACAATACCTACCCAGATAGGTCCCTGCCGACTTTACTCTGCCTGCAATGCTGCATCTGCTGCAGCTCCTGTTTATTGAAGATGCATGCTTTGCCTCTTGTTGCCTTTCTTGCCTCTTGCCTCATGCTTTATGCTTCATGCTTCATGCCCCCTCACCTCCTCGGACCTTGCAGTAGTACCCAGCAGGCAAGTTCCTAGCCTCCGGGCAGTGGTTACATGTACCTGACGATGGAACAGGGCAGGGGCCTACAGGCTCAGGTACAGGTACCTACAACTTTAGCGAGTGACTCAGCGTGTCGGGCTGCGTGCAAAGTGGGCGCGCCGAGCAGCGACCGGCAAAACCGACCTTCTGCCGACTCCGTTCGCCTCACACGCCGAACTTGGTCCCGTTCAGCAATTAGCATTCAGCGCATCGAGATACTGGCTGGCCACAGGCGCAGACCAAGTGACCGACCGACATGAATACGAGCACGCTAACTCCACACATCTGATTCCCCCAAGCGTTCAAGGTGATGAGTTCGAGTCTGGAGCCGATGTCGATCCCGTCGCTGCTCATGGTTGCTGGTGGAGATGACTACGAGCACCCCACCCCCCCTTCCACCCACCGTCCTTTCCGCTATCCAGCGAAAGCTGCAAGAAAAGAGAGGGTTGAAAACCTGCAGCATCCAATGTTCTAATCATTGATAGCGTCGTTTACTGAGGCAGAGCAAGTTTGGATTTTCCATTGGATGTTGTTTCTTCCGTCTTTTCTACTTGCCGGTCCTGGAGAGAACATATCCAACCAAAGCTGCCAACTCAGCGCAAAGAGCCAGCTATTTCCTGTGTCGCCTTTGATATAGTTCGCAGTGCAGAGGCAAAGAAAGGCAGAGATGGAGGGATAGGCAGAGGGGTGCCTAACCACGACTAACAGGTAGATACCGGCCGGGTGCCTCAGACTCCAGATGGATTGGATCGGCAGCGCATTGAATTGATTCAAGAGCCGGCAAGCGCCTAACAAAGGTTAGAGTGAATGCGAGGGTGGGATGGTCATGAGCAACGCGGCAGTCCCATTGACGAGACTCTTTTTTATTAGGTTCTGAGGACTTCACATACACTACAGGTACCCAATTGATGAAGCGGTCGGTCGGTCGGTCGGGGCGTGCAACCATGGAGGGGCGCCGCATTCACCGCCGCCATACAGGTTTCAACAACAGGCTGTTTCGGTGCGTTTCCAAGCCAAGTTGGCTGTGAGATGACTGCACGCTGCACGCACAACGGAGAGCCGATCATGCCAACGAGGCCAGCAGCCTGAGCGTGCCAGGGCAAATCCGATGGATGAGGCTCCATCCACCCCTCAGCTCAACCAACCAGCCAGCACTTGCTCGACTCGACTTCCACCCTAGCCCAAAGTAACCTGTACCTCCATCTTGAATCTTGATCCACCCATCCACCCAACGACTCGGCTTTCTTGGGGCCCAGGCGACCAAATCCAGCTCGACTCGCATCGAAACTGCACGCCGCCTTCGACGGAGAACGTCCGGGTGCTCACGAACCTACTGGCTTGGCTCCGTCGTCTGATGGTAAGTTAGCAAGTTGGCCTTGCCATGACATGGGATGCATCAGCTCACAACCTCGGGTGCCTTAGTGTACCTTACTTGGAGGCAGTCAAAAAAGCAATTTTGCCATCTCTGCAGGGTTGAAAGGTACGTGAGTACCAGGTACTTTTCGTAGTGTGCGTGTGCTGCACTGCTGCTGAGACATCAGCAGGCGCGAAGGGCGGTGCGTGCCTGGGAGCGAGCTTGCATCCATTTGCGGCCAATTGCCTCCTCCACTGTGCACTCCCCTGTACCGCACCTGAACTCGCCGCCTCGGCCGGGAAGGAAGGGGCCTCAGAGGGGCGTTCCACGACGGAAGAAGCGGCGGTTGCCCTGGGACCTGCCACCTGGCTGAGGTTGCCCTTGGCGCCTCGCTCCGGGGCTCGATGGATGTCCATACAAGGTAAGGGGGGTGTGCGCGTTAACTTTTGGTGTCAAATGATAGGCAAATCACATTTTCATTTACACCTCAACCAAAGCAGCCCATCACTAACACCACCATCAGTCCCAGTCTCGGCACCAGCACCAAAACCAAGATCATGACCGGAGAGAGGTTTTACCTTTGAACACCATCGCTTCCCTTTATTGTGAGGCAGGTGCTTTGTTGAAGTGCTGCCAACTCTATACACAGTACCTTTGTCTGCAGTGTCGGAACCTGAGCGAGTGGGGCCAAGGTACCCTCATGCCAACCGTTGACCGTTGTACCTTAACCGGCAAATTTTATGGTCGGCTACAAGCAGCCAGCACAGCAGCGAAGTGGAGGGGCGAGGTGATGGATGGTGGATGGGGTGGAGGGGGTCCATGTTGCCGCATGCATTTCATAAGCCATTCAATGCTGGGCTGGCTGGGCTGTTTGGGAACAGACTGGGGCACCCGCCTTAGGCCGTGGCTCATGTTCCATGGACATTGCACATTGCCCTGGACATTGGACGGGCATGGATGGGCGGTCCAGGTCCAGGTCCAGGTCCCAAGGGCCAGGTCTAGGTCCCACACTCCATCGCCGGTTTGGCTGGCACACTGCACTGGCGTCTGGCGCTGGCTCTGGCACTGACACTTGCACCACGCGGCGGATGCACCTCACCTGCACATCCCATCCCATCCCAATCCTAACCCGTAACCCGTAATCCCAATCCCAATCCCAATCCCATCCCATTCTCCTTCCCGCCTCCGGCATCGTGTCGTGTCCGTGTCGCTCTCTACCCTTCCCTTCCATGCCCGCTAGGTTCCCTTCGTTGCCATCCCTGGCCTTGTTTTAATATTGCCTTGCGTTGGGGTCGACAGTACAAGTGAATGTACCCCCCCAACCTCACCACGTTTGTTTCCTCGCTCTTTCCGCCTTTCCGCATTTCCTGCCTCTGTTTGTCCACCCACCTACCACAGTACACACCTCAGCAGTCTTTCACCACCCAACCACGCCAACCTACCTGAACCGACCCGAATCTGCCTGCCTACCTGATACCTACCTGAACCTGACCCGCACCAACCCTTCCCTCGGGCTTCTTTTTTCTCTCCGGGTTTGGTATCCAACCGTCGTCGACAGTTCCGTCGCCAACTGCGTCTTGTCTTGCCTTCGTCTGCCACTCATTGGCCTGTTCTCGCCTTACACGCTCTTTTGGGACCAAGATCCTTTTCTCTGCCCACTCTCTTGTTCCAACTGTTTTCGGGAATACCTATACTCAGGATCCCCCGTCACTCTTTGCTTGGTGACACTCTCTCTCCTTCATACTCGGCCCTTGTTTGACGGTATTTGCGCGCACCTCCTGGATCCCCAAGATTGCCTGCTGCAACCAGCCTCGAAATTCAAACTACCGCCAAGCACTGGCAGCCATAAACAACACCGGTGAGCGGCTACCCTCGCTTCCCTACAGATTACATTCCCTTGCACAAGCCCTCTCTCCCCTCCCGCTTCCGACCACAGCTTCCAGCTTCCGACCATTCGGCAACCACAGCTACCGTGCTGTATGCAGCCTTCCGCGCTCACGAGACCTCTGCCCTCTCATGCCCCCGACCTACCCGTAGCTGTGTTTGCTTGTACCATCCCTCGAGAGCATATTGCTGACATGCATTGAAGCCTGAACCACACGCCCAGGACACGCTCAAGATTCCGATATCTCGGGGCTTTCACCCATCTTACCCCGGCTACTGCAGCTGTCGAGGATCACGGCTCCGGCTCGACTTATTTAGGCTTCTCCCAGGAATCTCTTCGCTCAGCCCACAGAACGATCGACAATCGTCAAGAAACACGACTAGCCTTTGAAAATGGGCGACCAGGGTGCCGGTGGTGGCATCGAGAGCCACATGCCCACTCACAGGCGGCAGGACTCGACCGAGGAGCCGATACCGACCAAGACGACCACAGAAACGCGGAGCCCGCCCCCAAAGTCCGACCAGCAGGACCAGTTCCTACAGACACGGCAAGAACTGCCCCGAGGTTCCCGAGGAATGACGGATAAACCAGTGGACGTGGTCATGAGCCCGGCGGTGGAAGTTGCGCCTGGGTTATCCAGGAACCCGTCGACGTGCTCCAACAGCTCGAATCCCAGGCCGAACAACGAATACTTTAGCGGTGCTGCTGCTTCAACCAGCGACCGTCGACCCTCGCCACTATCACGCCACGCGACTGCCGCTGCGACGACGGCCAGGCCGTTGGAGCCGCCCGTTACGAAGGCCACGCTGAGTGAGCTCGATGTCAGCAAAATCATCCACAACCCAAAGCTGCGCCACGACATCAACTTCGACCCAGAACTGCATTTCCGACCCAACCTGGATGGCGACAAGGGAAGGAAGAAGCAAGAAAAGGCAAACCAGTTCTGGACGAGCCTGCTGGAGCAACTGATGCAGTTTGTGACGGACCGGGAGGAGTTCTTCAGGAGATACGGAAATGGCGAGGAATGGGGCCTGCCACTGCTCCTGAAGGCCGTCAAGGAGATTATCGCCACACTGGTACCACAACGCGACCGCGAGTTCCTGGATGAGGGCCTGAACGTCGATCTGCTGATGCAGCAATTCTACCGGGGAGTCGCAGATCTGGAGCGTCTTGCATCCTGGTTATCTGAGGTTCTCAAGCTTCATTGCGCCCCGATGCGTGACGAGTGGGTGGATGAGATGTACAATGAGCTGAGCAACGGGAACCGCAACAACGACGTGCCCGAGCTCGTCAAGGGAATGCGGAGCTTGCTTTGCGTGCTGGAGGCGATGAAACTCGATGTCGCAAACCACCAAATCCGATGCCTGCGCCCTGTCCTGATCGAGGATACCGTGCACTTCGAGCAACGCTTTTTCTACAAGAAGATGCAGGCCAGGAAGCTCACAATCAGCGCAGCTAGTATGTGGTACAGGGAGGCTCACGAATATGCCGCAAGGTCATATATCAACTCACCAATGCCACACGCACAGGCTTTTGGCGAGATGGGTGTGTTTTTCGAGGCCCTGTCGAGGCTCATCCTCCCTTCGACAAGCGCCGAGAATATACCCAACACGTTCATCTTTGACGAAGATCGTATCATCAAGTTGCGATCCGACATGTTCGACAGCATATGCCTTGAAATCTGCATGCGGAAATACGAGGACCTCGAACGCCTTTCCAAAGCGACACAACAAATGTTTACGAGCGTGCCGGCATACGCCAGCGAGGAATCCTGCAGGAGTAGCCGCTCGTCGGTCGAGTTCAACTTCAATGCGACACCGTCTTCACGCCCCTCCAGCTTGGGCTTCAGCGACCGTGGATCAGTAACATCGTCTCCCCGCAACTCAGGTGGCTATTTTGTGCCTCCGGTTGTGGATTTGGCGGAATCTCGGTCCCGGTCACTCAGCCTGTACAACTCTCTGCTTGCGCTCCTTCACACTGCACCATCAGGCCGCCCAGAGCAGCGATGGGAGGGTCTGGCACAGCCTGTAGCTCTTCAGATCCTGCGCTACGTGGATGCGCCGCACTCCCTTCTAGGATTCGAAAATCAGCTCGCGGCAGGGCTGAGTGATGTGCATGGCGAGATATTCCACGAGGTGGAGCTGCAATTTCAGCAGCGCTTGCTAGCAGAACTCGCGAAACAGGTCAAGGAGTTCAAGAACCTGACGGGCGTTGGTCTCTTCTCTGCTGCGACGGGCGGTCGGGTTTCCAGCCCTGGACGCGGCTTTGACTCGGCTCGTGAAGGCCACCGTGATGCCGGTCATCTTAATGGCGTTGGCTCAATGCGCGACCCTCGCGACGAGGCTGGCATTGAAGACATGGCCACTCGCATTGCACATCTCGGTGTTCTCCACTGGAGGGTGTGGGCGCAGCTGGCGTACGTAGGCGACATCGAGAGCGAGCTCGCCCCCCGCGCATGACTCGACGGTGGCACCCCATAGCGCCATGGCCCATTTGACTTCCGGTTTCAGAGCGCCTTGATCGAAGCAGCACAGGCGCAGGCTCCGACTCGATCTCATTTTCCTTCTAGAAGATTTGCGCAAACACTTGTTTCGGCTATACCCATTTTAATCATTGCATCGTGTGGCAGAGGGACCGGAGTTGTGCGTTCGTGCCAACCTATCTGCTTTAGGTTCGCGCCAGATGGGCTGGAAAGGGATCTTGCAAATCACGCACCCACACACACACTAGACTCGCGTCTCAGGGGACAAAACATGCCCCTTATTTCCTTATTCGTTGTCACTACAATATTTCTTCTCTCACCGGAATACCCACGTCTAAGAGTTTAATCTGCATTTTCTTTTCCTTTACCGGCCGTCTTCCTTACCATCATCAGACACATTTAGTGCCAAAGAATATTGGAGGAGGAGGAGGAGGAGGAGTGGGGGGTTAAGACGAACCCCGACATGGTGGGTGGCGACACGGGAGACATTAGAGCACAGCACGTCTGGCACAACACAGCGGGGTTTGTTTTCTTTTTGTCATTGGTTTTTCCTCAAGCAGAGCTGGGAGAGAGTGTGACAAGCATAAGGCGTTGTTTCTGATCTGGGCGGCTTTTGCTTTGCACTTTTTTTTTTTTGGCAGAATGGGTTTGGCACTGTTGGCTTTTTTTATTTGTTTACGCTTTTGCTTTTTTCTGGCTTGTTTGCTCTGCCTTTGCTTTGTTGCTGCTGTCTTTTGAGGCTGTTTGGTTTTATTGGGGCGGGTGGGGAAATATTTACCTTTGCCTATGCTCGAGAAATTGCGAGGCTGGCTGGAGTGCGTTTCGCGTCGTCGTCGTCGTGCTATTCATCATTATTAGCGTTTTGCTGCTGCGTTGCGCAGAAAGAGAGAAATAAATAGACTTACTTAGCTCAGAGATCTTTGCATTGGGTTCACACTCGAAAGACAAAGAATGGGGAAGAGAAATGGGTGGTGGTGGTGGTGGTGGTGGTGGTGCTTTTTTTTTTCGTTGTTGTTGTAGTTGCTGTTGGGTTGCTTGGCAGTTAGTTGGTTCAACTTGCGCGCGTAGCATTATCATAGACAATGCTCAACTGATTACTTGCGAGCCTGCCTGTCTGCTTCAAAGATTGTTGTTTCCATGTGTGTGCTTTTTTGGTATTGGCGTTTTTTGTTTGACTATGGAGTTGAGAAGCCATCTAGGCTTCAGTCTACCGACATGCATACTCTGGCTCGGTACCTACGTACCTCGGCAGGTCACTACTCTCCTACTGCAGTCCGAAACCTCCAGGTTGAGGACCAGACGGGCCATAGCCGAGCATAGGAGATAACAGGTAATCAGGCTCACGAGTACCAAGCTCGAGATAGATACATGATCTTGAAGTGTATCTCTTACAGGTACCTAGGTAAGCAGGTGGGTGTGGTAGGTAATTCCTCCCTCGGGTGCCTACCTACCAGGTATCTAAACAACTTACACCAAACGGATAACCCCGTTAAAATGCTGTTATATTAACTAACAACCTTTCCCAAGACATGGCCAATGGTAATAATAATAGGTAACCACAATTCCCACAATCCCACCGAGAGAAATAAAGGAAATCGCGATGATTATCAGAAGAAAAGAAGAGGAGAGATACGGCGTGCAACTGAACCCGTCGTCAGTAACCAGCCAGCAGCATTACCAACTTAACCCACGAAGCCAGATCAGGTTTCCTCTCATCGAACTGCCCTCTTACCCCCTCTCCAACCTCCAACCTCCAACCTCCAACCAACCTCCTCCACACTCCCCCCACCCACACACACCCACGCCCACACCGACGTGCATACGTACGGGATTTAACGGGATTTATGTGTTCCAATCATCTCATCCAATGACGCACGGCCGGTACCTCGCATGGATGCTGCAATACTACACGTCGGTTTCCCCCAGTTCCAACGCTTTCATAGCTGCAGGGCAACGGCGGGCGGGGGCCGGGAGTGATAGGAAAATAATCCCTCTACCCTCCATTACCAAGACCGCGGCCGTGGGAGCGGGAGAGGCAGGGGAAGCTTGGCTGGGCTGCGGAATGTTAAAAACAAACCGGGCGAAAGTCAAGATACAAGGCTGAGACTGGCTGAGGCTGGCTGAGACCCAGGCTGGTATGTAAGCTGGTTGGTTCTTCGGAAAGTGATGAATGGAACACACCCACCGGTCCGTCCGTGTTAGTTCGCTCATCATACGGTACGGAGAAGTTAAGTTATAATGGATCTTTGGTTCTTCTACAAAACAATTGGTGGGAAATTGCCCGAGGCTTAGAAATAAGAAATAAAGTATCTAGCGCTCTCCCCTACTCCTTAAACGTGCGCACGTATGTACAGCCGCCCCGAGAAGGTGAGTATCTTTACCTGCCCGGGCATTTATCTCTCCTTGTCATCTTCCACCATATTCTTCCACCATCACCACCCACGTCATCCACTTCACACCCTCCCCCCCCACCGGACTCATTCGTAGTAGTACAGCCAGCCACAAGCCAGCCAGCCCTGATTCATAAAAATCTCTCGTCCCTCAGCAAGCAAGAAAGCCAACAGCAAGGCCGTCGGGCAATCAATCCCGCCTAACTACGGGTGCCCACCCACCTGTCCAAGATACTAATGTTATGTATCCTGTACGTATACTAATGTATATACCTCACCTCACCTTACCGAGGTACTCACTATCTTCATCAACGATAATCGGGCACTTCTCTACAACCCGAAAGCATCATGATACTTTCTCTCTGTCCACCCATGTCATATGCAAACATAAGGTACCTCGGGAATCTAATTATACATGCAACCAAGCCAAGGTGAACAAACAAACCAACTCTCGCCCGACCAATACAAAATAAACAACCTAGCTGTGAAACCCAAGGCCGCGAACCCCCAAGCAAAAAAAGACAAAAAGATTCTTCCCTCAGCGAGCTCGGTTCCTGGATGGAGAGATGGGTAAATAGCTTATCACCCAGGGCAGTCAGTGGGCCTCCGTGATCTCCCATGCAGCCGTGGTTGCACCAGATAGAAACCTCGTGTTCAAGTCCCCCTCCCCCAATCCACACTATCACTCACACACATGCAAACACATGGTCAACACGCAACACATCAACACAAAGTACCAAGTATAAACGAATAGGTAGATGGACATACAGCCAGGCCAGTTACTAAACACTATCAATGCAACCAATACTTGCTTTGCATAAAGCATATTCTACAACACTCACCCACTCACTCACCCACACACCCACTCACACAAAACAAGCTCTCTTCAACAAAAGAAAATCAATTCAAGCCAAAAAGAAACAGGACCGAAATATACATCTCTTGTTCGTGAGTGAGCAAGCAAGCGAGACTAAAAAAACAATTTACTGTTGCTCTACAATCACCCAGTATACTCCTTCAGCTCCTCCGACTCCTCCAGCATCTGCTTGAACGAAAACGGCGCAAAAGGCCACCCCCCAAACTCGGCAAACTTGGAGAACGACTCGACCCATGCGAGACGCAGGGAGTGAAGCTAGATGCAGATACACACGTCAGTACAATCATCCACTCACAATTCACATTCACGGGTAAATGAAAATGAAAAAGGGCGCGAGGGAAGCAAACTCACCATAGCCGAGACACCCTCCATGATGATGAGGATAATGCAACTGAGGCACAAGAACGCGGTAAACGTAATAACGATATAAATCGCGCCTCCAATGCCCGTAGTCTTGAGCGCCGGGCCGAGCGTCATGGACCACAGCACAGCAGAGAGCTGCTGATGCGCCAGCGACAGAGCCCAGAGACGGAGGTAGGATGCCGTGTGCGAGACGCAGTTGAGGCAGAATTCTATAATTTCCCACACGTTAGCGCCCACCCCCGTTTCAACGACACGAGAGAAAACAAAAGAAGAAAGAAAAACTCACCAATAGTATGGATGACCTGATGAATCATGACCTCGCCGAATTCAAACTCCTCATGCTCCTCGTCATCCAGGTCCTGCGTGATCATAGCAACGCCCTCGTCATCACTAGCGACGCTGTGCCTTCCGTTCCCGTTTCCATCCTCGTCGTCGCCATCCAAGGCGCTAACTCGGGATCGCTCCCCCAGGCCACGGTATCCCTTTGCCCGGGCGCGATTGTGCTCCCAGCGGAGGTAGAAGGGCTTCAGGAACAGGAGAATAGGGACCTGGATGAGCGCGAGCAGCAGCAGGAAGACCTGCACGTACTTCTGGCCAGGGTACAACGGCATGTCGATAAAGCCGGGCTGGAGGAACATGTAGATCAGCATATTCAACAGTCCAGGTGGCTGCTGTGGGTTCGCAGGGTCGAACCAGAAGACGGTCCACTTGTAGATGATGCACATGACGAGGTAACCGAAGATGGACTGGAAAAAGATCATGCCAGGCACGAAGTTGCCCCAGATATCGATTGGGCGCTTGAAGTGACGAGCGTTGATGTACGAGAAGCAAAGCGAGTAGGTCATGTGAGCCCAGCCCAGGATGATACTCATCTTCATCTTGTAACTGTTGGAGAAGAGCAGGTCGTTCTCGGTGCCGTGCCACCTCCAGTCAAGGCCGAAGGGGTACCGGTAGTTCTCGCTCTTCAGTCTGGCGACAAGAGTGCCCTTCTCAAATCCTTCGGGCACAACCCACTCCCATTGACTGTCAAACAGAGTCATGGACTTGGAGAAGACGTCGTTGTAGATCAGACCGGTGAAAACGGAGAAGACAGCCATGACAAGAGCGATGTAGCGGCCGTAGTAAACCATGGCAAAGAGCTCAAAGGTGACCTTTTTCAGCGGCTTCTCCCAGTAGATCATGGCCAGCGCGGCGGAAAGCATGATGAGCGCATGACCGAAATCGCCAAACATGACGGCAAATAGGAACGGAAATGTGACGATGACGGGAATGGCCGGGTTGACTTCTTGGTATGTGGCCGTGCCGTAGGCGTTGACGATGGTCTGGAAGGCCTCGGTGAACTTGTTCGTCTTCAGGTAGGTGGGCGGCGTCTTGTTGGTTCGGATCTCGTTGATGATGGACGGCACGGACAGGCCTGCGCGGTTATTGACGTCCTGCAGCGTGGACCGGATAAGGGGCAAGTCGTGGGTCGGGCACCAGCCTTCCGCGATGAGCGTGCGGCGTGCACGATCATAGGAGAAGAGGTTGAGCGTGTTGTAGACGGCCTTCTCCTTGCCGACTAGAATCATCCAGGCGGAGAGAGATTGCGAGATCTGAGAGAGCTCGGCTCCGAGGGTCGTCTGCGTGTTCCGGAGGACGTTCTGCACGTCATTCAGGCGGGCGTTGACCTCGTGGACCTGGTCCCTCCGCAAATCGCTGTTCTCGTCCACGTTGTAGACCTCGGCGCCCATGGACTCCGAGATCTTGCGGATCTTGGCGAGAATCTCCTTTCCGTGGGCGAAGATGACGAAGACATTCTTCTGGACAGTCTCGTTGGTGGCGGGATCGATCAGAGGCTCGGGGATCTCGGCCTGGTTCATGTAGAGATTGCCGCGGAGCGTGCGCCACAGTATGCGCTCGAAAGCGGCGACGCGGTCACGGACAATGACGCCGGCAACGAAGCCGATGTTCATGCCGGAGAAGGACCGCTCGACGTCGGGAGCCGAGTTATTGTGCTCAACGTCCTGCAGAAGCGGCGCATCGTCGTTGTCGGTCGATGCCCGGATTTCCTCCACATTGCCGTGAGCGCGGTCGAAGAAGCCACCAGCCTCGCGCAGAACCCATCTCCACTCGGTGAGCTCGACCTCGCGCTTCTTCAGCGTCTCGTAGCTCTCGTTCAGGGAGGACACGCGCTGTTCCAGGCCCTGGCTTCGTTCGGCTAGCTCGTCGATGTCGGTCGTCGTGGGAGGGGCGAGGGTTTCGACGTCGAGATCGAGCTTTCGGAGAGGAATCCCAGCCTTCTCCATCTGGGCGTGGAAGTAGCCTGGCACTAGTCAGCAGGGAGCACCGGGGGGGTTGGGATGGGAAGACGGCGACGTACGGAGTTGACGTTCGACATTGTCGAGGCGGCGGATGTCCTGAGTGAAGGCGCGCTGAAAAGCACTTTGTTCGGAGTTGAGCTGCGATGGGTTGTCAGCTTGTGGGAAAGGGGAGAATACAGGGTTCGATGGTTGGATGGGGTCGATGGGAGAGGGATGATGGGGGGATGCCTACATCGCGGAACTGGACAAGGCCCAGCTCGCCCAGGGCATTGACGACTTCGCGGCCGATTTCATTGGAAATGTACAGCTGCACCATGCTCATGTCCGCCGAGCGGAACGGGGTGTCCCGTGACGGAGCCATGTTGGATGGGACGGTGGTGAGACTCCAGGCGCTGCACCGTGTCTGTCCGAAAAGGTAGGTTGCGGGAAATCAAACCAAGCTGGAGTTGGAGTCGTGAGGTCGGTTGGAGTTGAGCGAGCGGCGACCGGGACCTGCTGAGCCAGTCGAGTGGCACCTGCCCGCAGCAGGGAAGCTCTCCCCTGCGCGCTAAACTCCACTGAGGTAAGAGGCACGACGCAACGACACAGCGGCAGATCTTCGGTTGACAGCCACAGCACTCTGACCTGCTCTTTCTCAGCCGCGATGCCCATGCGTCATCAAGGCGGGACCTCCTTTCCTCCTTCCTCAGGTCTCTACAGCTTATAAAGGTCCGTCAGCATCATCAAATTGCGCGATGCGATCAGGCAACCGTATTTTAGAGGAACAGCACCTCAGGCACCTTGACTAGATGCCCCCCAAGGGAGTCGCTATCCAAGGACCAGGCCTGGAAACTCCAGCTCACTGTGGGCTGGCGATACGGCGAGTGCATGCAAATGAGCGAACACACACGAGATTCATTTCAAGTGCGACCTGAATGGCAATGAATGCCATCTGCAATAATGTGCTTTGGTTCCGATTGAAGTTGGGGATACCTTATGCAACAATAACAACAGAACAGACAAAAATACATAATACAGCCTTGGAGTCAAAGCTAGCACAACCCCCAAACCACCACAGCATATCATGCAATGGCGCGCAATTTCGTCACGACCTCATCGCCATGAGCTCACACAGGACACAAGCAGCAAGCAGACAACGTCACAATGGTGAGTTTTCAGCTAAGGATATTATTTACTCGCTCATACAAATACATTCCCCATCAGCTCGTTCCCGTGTATACATATACAAACAACACACCTCCTAACGCTGCCCCTCTTCCTCCCCCCCTCTCCCTCTCTTTTTCTTCATGTCGGCCATAAACCAAGGTATCCCGATGCTATGTAAGGTATCGCTGTGCTCCTCCCTATTGACTCATGCCGTTTTTCTCAACATATCAAACTTCGCTGCCCAATATGAACTTTTTTTTCCTTTGCTGTTCCCGATGCAACCTTTCATGCTCCGCCCGATGATAAGAAGAAAAAACAAGAAAAAAGAAAAAAAAAGAAAACGAGAATATCAAAACTCCTTCCAGATGCGTTGAAAACCACCCATACCTCATACCCCCAGAAACTCCAGAGCTGTCATTAAACAGGACCATGATCCAGTCGCTTGCCATCCCATGCATTACAAAAGCAATCAACCAAGAAAAAAAAAAAGCAAATCAGAGCTGTCGCCCAAACATATACGATCCGTACATGCCTCCGACCTCGGCCTGCGCAACGGGAATCTTTCTCATGCCCCATGAGTCAGCTCCCATCTTCCAGCCGCGTCGGCCATCGTCTCTCGCCGGTGCCGACCCAGTCGTGCTCGCGACGTTGTTCGTGGTATTGCCATTGCTGTTCACCTGTCTAACCATCCAGCCGCGCCGTCCGCACTCCGACGTTCGCCATCCGATCCGTCCGAGCGCAGCCGACGACTTGGCCACGCGACGGAACACATCTTCTGCCACCTCCACTACCTCCAGCGGCTCCGAGAACGGTCTGAGAACGGCGCAGGCGGTGCTGAACATATAGTTGAGATCAAGGTCGCTTCCCCAAAAGTCCGACAGATCCAGGTACTTCAGCGTGTGGGGGACCCAATCGACCTGCATCTCGATGTCGTCATCGTCGTCCGGCACAAAGAGTCGGTTGATGTCTTCCAGCTTGAGAGAGCGCCCGACGGCCAGCTCCTCCAGATGCTTGGTCAGTGGCCTCAGCTGGTCGATGTGAGATGCGTCCATCTTGCTGCCCTTGATGCTCAGCGACTTGAGCGTCGGGGGTAGAACCGAAAGAAGCGCGGTGATCTCGTCCGCGTCGAACAACTGGTGGCTTCTGGCGTCGGTCGCCAGGCTGAGGAACACGAGCTCCTGGACGGCAGGGTGGGTTGCAAGGAAATCGATCAGACCGCGTGCCGAGAGCAACTTGCACTTCGCAAGATTCAGGTGCGTGATCCGAGCGGTGGCCGGGATGGAGGCCAGGGCCGCGTCGGTGATGCGAGTGCCGGCCACATCGAGGTGGGTGAGCCGGTGAAGGCGTGGCAGGATCGTCTCGAAGATGGACGAGGGAAGCGTGAAGCACTTGTGAAGCGAAATGCGGCGCAGCGAGAGTTGCATCGGCCAGTCTGGCGTCACTATCGCCGAGAACGAGTCCCTGAAAGTGTCCGAGGAGCAACCGCAGAAATCCACCGCCTGCAACCGGGGGAGTCCGAGGAAGATTTTCCCAAGCACAGCCGTGTTGAGGTCGTCGTCGAGGTACTCCTGGGCCAGGAATTCCTGGAGGTGCGGGGTGAGCTCGAGGCACTGGAGAAGCGTCTCAGATGTCAGGTTCCGGGCCTTGGATCGTTCGGCGGCAGTCGAGAAGAGCTGGGAGGGGTTGAAGTGGCAAAAGTCGAGCCGCCGTACGATTGTGCCGAGTGTCGGGTGTGCGGCGATATGGGTGAGGAACTTGTGGAAAATGCGTGAGTGAGGAATCGTGATTCTGCTGTAGAGTGTGCTCAGCGTGGCAAAGTGCACAGTTCGGGATGTCAGCAGCAGCGACATCAGGTCAACATTGCGTCTCAGCACGCCGTTCGGGGGCACATCGAGGACGAGCAAGCTGATGATAGAGCCTGAATCACAGTCAGTACCAGGGCACCATGGATACAATACCAGACCAGGGGACAAGGATCGGAGCGCTTACTGAGTATTTCGACTGGAAGCCTCTCGAGAGGAGCTTCGCCAGGCCGGTTGAGACCATCCTTGATCAC
This sequence comes from Cercophora scortea, assembly GCA_033439705.1. Taxonomy (NCBI): domain Eukaryota; kingdom Fungi; phylum Ascomycota; class Sordariomycetes; order Sordariales; family Lasiosphaeriaceae; genus Cercophora; species Cercophora scortea. The sequence goes on along the minus strand of JAUEPO010000005.1, from coordinate 1,315,701 downwards.
CTTGGGTGCCGGGACGTTGGCCCAAAGCTGGTTCAAGGCCTGCAGATCGCCGAAGCTCTTGCTCGCAAGCTTGCCCCTCACTTGGATCTGCTTCCAGCCCCTGAAGCTGTCGGCCGGGGACCAGTAGCCGAGGAGCTTGCTGCTGGGGTTCGTTACTGGAGGCTGAAACTGGGTCTGGATCATGTGGAGAGCAGGCGCTGTCGACTCGGTGGGGGAGTTTGACTCGTCAACGGCCTCTTCGCCACCTGTGTAGGAGGAGACCTTGGAGTGAGTAAAGGTCTGTGGAAGGACACTCTCGTTCTCTCGGATGGATGAAAAGGATGAGCGACCAGCCCGGTCTGGGGTGGACGGCCGTCGGAGCTCGGCCATGAATTTATAGTCTGGTGGGCAGTCCGTGTAAGAGGTCCTCGGAGTTAGGAGGTGACCTGGTCGCCGCTGGGTAACGGCCATGGCGGTGAACGGGGAGCGAGGGGGCTGAAACAACCCCGGGCTGGCTGGGTCGTCGGTTCGGTCGGTCAGGTGCGCGATGCAGGACTGCGATGACGATGGTTGGTGATTTTGCACCTAGGTAAGAGCAATCAGGACAACCTGGCTGGCACACGAACGAGATGGTGCAGATCTTGGCCCGGTAGGTAATGAATTGCTGCTGTCAGGAAGTCGGGCCCGGCGGCTCGTGGTCTCACAAGAAAGACTTGAAAGGCGGAGATATTGACTTTCTATTAGTCAAGAATGCAGCCTTTTAGGTAAGAGGAAGGCTCGCAAGGTGTGCGACGATGCGGGGAAGTTGCGAGGCTGTTGAGAGCTGGTTTTCTTTGCTTCGGGTTTGTGTTTGATTTGGGATCCGCTGTCGCGGTGGGCGACGGTAATATGTGGTGTCTGATGTGTGTTCTGGATCTGTTTCTGTCCTGTTCTGTTGTGGTTTGTCTCGAGTCTCGGCCTAGGATCTTTTGATGCGGAGCCGGCGCAAAAAATATATACAGCCCAAGCAAGCAGTGGAAAGCCAAAGCTAGGGAGCTGGCCAAAAAGTAACGTGTATTTGCAAATCCCGGCAATTTGGGTTGTGTACCTAGCTTGCAAGTAGAGTTTTGCAGGCAGAGGAATATCAAATCGACATGGAATGCAAAGGCTGTTGTCTGTGGAAGGGTTGCGACTTGCAACTCGGGAGTGATGATGTAGTGAGGGTGTGATTGTTGGTGTTGCACAAACTTTGCAGCTTCTTACAACCAAAAGGAACCTACGGGACGGCAGGCGCAGACAAATAAGGCGGGCAGATATGGAACAACAGACAATATGAACGAGACAGAAAATTGGTGGCGAGACCGGGCCTGAATTAAATACGTCAATCCGAGCCGAGAGCTAGGCCGGGATGGCGGCTCCAGTCTCTTCGTTTTTTTCTCTTTATTATTACTCAATGGCAATTGAGATTTTGTGAAAATCAAGAACCTGGAAGGCGAACACCCTTTGTCACCTGGTTGCCCGGCTCCATTGCCGTCCAGCGAGGTTGCTGGCTGCGGGTACAGCTGGGCGGAGCTGCACGTCCCCAAACCGCCGACGACGGTCGCCAAGGATTCCTGGGCGAGCGCCGAGCAAGCGACGAGGTGCAGAATCGGGCGACTTCGCGCCTTGACCTGCCAAGCCATGGACAGCCCCGGTTTTCGCCCAAGAGTTGCGAGTGTGATGATCGCTTGGTCGGTTGACGGAATGGTGGATACGATACAGCTACCCGTAGCACATAGGGAGAGACAAAAAGATGGAACTCCGAGGAGAGCTACACCTGTACAGGTGCCACGGATAGAATCTAAGCCATGCCATTGGATTCTCGTCTTGTGCAGGTACGCTGGTACGGATGCATGGACGGAATTAAACTGCAACTCTCGTTTAAGGCAGGGAAGGTGCGACCGACGAAAGGAATGGATGGCACTGACAGACCAAACAAGTGAATGACGGGAAAGACGCGAGACGGCCAGCGGTTGACGACTTCCATGCCAAGCGCCGTGTTGCCAACTGTCACAGCCAAAAGCATGACCTTTCCCGAGTTTTCATGACAAGTCATAACATCATCGGTGAAGCTCGCCAGCCCGAGGATACGTAATGATTTGGAGTTGGAAACGACTCTCCGCCAACAGAACCGTGTCGGTAGGGGCGTATGGAGGGCAAGGCGCGTTCTTGTTAGTCAAACAACCGCTCCAGCGCACCACTGGCTTGAGAAGTCGAGGTCCCGTGGTACCATCAAACGATTCTAGTGAATCTACCAACCTGGCAGCGAAAGCACGAAAGACAACCCAGAACCCAGGGAAGCCAACTACCCGGTAGCTTTGAGACGGCGGCCGTTGTGTTTGTTGTCTATGCGCCGGTCGGTTTTGGACCCCTTCTCCAGATGCTGGTGTTGGTGTTGTGGCTGGTTGTTCACCGCTTGCTTCGGATGTGGGCCATATGGCCTTTTGGGTGAGTTTTCAATCATTTGTTACCTAAAGCGCAGGTATGCTCGAGGTGCCAACTTGCACTTTCCCAGGTTGCCATCTATCGCCTGACATCGCGCCAACCTCTGACGTGACAAACTCGGTCGGCCAAGCCAAAGAGCGAGTGATCTTACCTAATCACCCAGCCAAACCTCTGGGCCAGCCTGACCTGAAGAGCCTGTTGCGCCTTCCACTTCACCTGCAACCTCCCTTCCTATACGAAGGTAGGGTGGCCGTTGTCGGAACGCCTGCTAGTGACTCAACAATAGCCTTGGTAGCGTCACCGTTCAAAGAAACCGCCGTCATCGACGGGGTGTCAGGTGTGGCTGAGGACCTTACCTATCCGCATTCAAACGGCTTTCCATCCACGAGCCAAACACAAGCAAGCAGCCATATTGAAAGGGGCCAGCCGAGCGGACGGGAAAACGATGGGATCAGCTGACGAGATCTCGGGACCTAGCTCCCTCAAGAGTGAAGGAGGGAGCCGCCGCCGCCGCCTCCTTGCCGCCCTGGAATGCTGTTCAGGGCGCCGCCTCTCAAGGCCAGGGCATCATTCATTCATTCATGTCTCGTTCCTCCCCAGACGAGACGGCCCGGGATCCAGCTCGCCCAGCCGCCGCCCAGCTCGCCAAGATGTCGACAAGAGAGGGTGCATCTGTTCACGTGCGCCTGATCATTTGCGTTGAACAAGGGCATCCGGGGTCGGGTCCTCCACTCCCCTTGCTGCCACCAATGCATAAAAAGTCCGGGGAGCCGCTTCCAGCCGCCTTTGGAGCTAGGCTAGCTTTTTCTAGCGCAGCGCAATGTGTGCAAGTGTGAACAGCACGACACCGCACTAGGTTTCCCCACAGATGCACAATTGTTGACTCTCCCTCGTCAAAGTCTCACCGACATTGGAACCCAGGACCCTGGGATCTCGAAGACTAACAGTAAACTAAGTGCACCTAGGTACAATACCTTACCCGGACGACACTACCCGTAGTTCAAAGAATTGTTGTGAAGCTCCATTTTAGAGCCACTTCATCTGTCTCGGGAGACATCTGCCGGGCTAGGGGAGGTCCTCTCTCTGTTCCGTTGACAAATCAGCTGCACAACCCCCCTGGTTTCTCACACATTCCAGGTAGGTGGTTTGGCTGAGTTTCCTTTCAAAGCTCTATTCCATTGTCTGTGTTTACGTAGTAGAATCAAGCGTTTCGCATATCACGAGACCTCGATAAGTAGTATGCAATCTTAGTATTTCATCCAGCGTGGCCGTTCCATCCGAACTAGCAACTGTCGTCTCGTCGGATAGTCTCTGTCCGCATTTTCGTCCCCTTCTGGGACCAAACATTGAAGAAAGCCGGAACTCTGTTGAACTGCATATACCAAGTAACTAACCTGCGAGGTCCATGTACCTACCGAAGGTGGGCACAGTTGTAGATGCAAGGTCCTTAGTGGAAGCCACTGAGAGTGACCGGGCAACATCAAAGAGCAGGGCAAATGCAGGTACAGCTATCACCGAATGCATGGCCTGCGTTGAGAGTCAGCAGACATCTCTCATGCACAATTAACCCAAGCAGCGGCATCGGCAACAAACAACAATAACAGATATCTTCAACCCACGCTTCACCTATAACCCTGGGGTAGCTACCTTCAACACCAATACGAGACAGGATGTGCTCGGTGATTTTGAATAAGGCCAGGCACCGTCCGTGATTACAGATGAAGGTATCCAGACACACCATTATCAAAGGTATCCAGAGCTAGCATAGTAGCAGTACCTTATATGCCTTATCTCATCGAGCTCGGCAGGCAAGCAACCGACCAACCAACAATGAATAAAAACATAAAAGGAAAGAGGAGAAATAATAATAATAATAACAAAAAGACTACTACTACACAGCACCTGTCTGTCTGTCTGCCTGTAACCACACATTCCGAACCCATCATCAACGCCGCCTCGCCAGCCAATAACTCCTCCACTCCCAGTGAAGAATGATACACACATGGGGAACAAAACAAAAACAAAACAAACACCACTCATCGTCGTTACTCCTAGAAGTAGATTTTTACAAACACGAAACATCCACATTCACATCCCTGCACCGAGGGGATGATGAAGAGACGAAGAAGAAGAAATAAAAGAAGCCATCCGACTCTTTTCCAGTGTGTGAAACTTCGCTCCCGCAAAGAACCTGAATGAATACCCATCCGTCCGTCCGTCCATTCGGTAGGTCATCGCCTCTGCAACCGCTTCTTGCACTCTTCGCAGTACCATTTCGCTGTAATCACACACACATAACCGTCAGCAAACCTGGCTTTCCAAAAAGCAAAACGAAAACAAACAGTGAAATAAAAGCGAACAAGGCAATAGAAAGAAAGAAATAAAGAAGAAAAAAAGAAGAAAAAAAAAGACTCACCATTCCCCTTAGGCGCAACCTTGAGCCCCACACACTCAAGATGGAACCACTCGCGCGGACACCCATCGCCATCGCAGGCCACCATCTCGCCGTAGCTGACCCCGTTGCAAAGGCAATACCTCTGCTCGTCGACATCCACGTCGTCGTCGTCATCGTGCTGGCTCTGGTTCTGATTATTCTGCTGTCCTCTCTGCTGACCACCCTGCCCCTGCTGTGACTGCGCCGGCTTCTCCTTCTTGACACCGCCGCCGCCACCGCCGCTATTACTACTGCTTGCCCCGTCTGTTGGGCTAACAGTCTGTTGCTGCTGTTGCTGGTGCTGCTGTTGCGCTGCGGTGGCGAGAGCCGCGGCCGCAGCGGATATGGACGCGCCCTTCTTATGGCTTCGCTTTGTGCTGGTCGTGGTCGTTGCGGTGTTGCTCGTGTTGCCGTTTCCCTCTGCGTTGCGCGTCGGTCGGGACCTGGACGCGGCTTCGGCAAAGGTTGCGAGTGCCGGGGTGGACGGCTTGCTTGCGCGACCGCTCTTGGTTGTGGTTACTGTCATGAGTGGTGTGGGTGGTAGGATTGGGGTTGCTGAATGGCTTTTAGGCTTGTCCGGGGCCGGAGCCGGGGCCTGGACCTGCGGTTGCGCTTGCAGTGGCGGCGGCGGCGGAGGCGGCTGGGGTGGGTGCTCACGTTCCTCGACGACGGCGGGGGGTGCTGGGGCTTTGGCTGGGACTTCCTTCTTGATTGTGCTCGTGCTACTGCTGCTGACGGTGCTGCCGCCATTTGGCGCTGGGTCTGCCGGTGGTGGCGGAGGTACTTCGGGTTCTGCTGGCTTGACAGGCTCCGGAGCCGCGGGTACAGCGGTAGGGGGTGCTGGCTCTTTCTGTGTCTTCGCGGCAGCGGCGGCGGTCGTGGCGGCGGTGGTCTCGGCATTCGACTTTGCTCCGTTGGTCTGCTGCGGGCCCAGCTCGGGTGTTGCTGGGAGAGGCACTGCTCCATTTGGCTTGTTCGAGGCAGCGGATGCTGGGCGTTGACGGGCGAGGTCACCGTTGGACTGGGTCGAATTCTGACGGGCGCGGGACGAAGCTGGACGAGGAACGGTAGGGGGCGGGACTGGCGAAGCGCGAGCTGTCTTAACAATGTCTGGGAAGGTCCCGATGACGGGGGAGGATGCGACCGATGGGGAGCCTAGGTTTGTTCTGCTGTGGCATTGTTAGCAAGGCTGTCAGCGTTGCGATGCGGACACTTGATGGCATACCTCTTCTTGGCCTGGCCGCTTGACGTCGGGAGCGCCTTACGCTTCTTGCCAGTGGTCTCGGGCACCGGCGTTTCTCTTGGGCTCGTAGTTTTCGGTTTCGCTGCACTATTGCCAAACACACTACTCATTGCCCGTTCCATGGGAGCTCCTCCAGTGGCCTTGGCAGCAGGGTCGACTTTGCGTCGCTTCGACGGAGCAGGTCCGCTGGCTGGGGCGGGAGAAATGCCGAGGCCAACCGGCGTAGCCGCCTCGGCTGCCGGTTTTCTAGACTTGCTCCCTCCCGGAGGTTTCCTGGCGGACTCTTGTGGTTTCGCATCAGCTTCCGCTTCCGCAGGCTGCGCTTTGGAGTTTTTCTTGGCAGCGAGCGCCTGTTTCCTATCACTGCTGCGGGCAGCCGCCTCCTCAGCCAGCTGTTGCGCAGCAGCGGAGAGAGCAGCTGCGCCGTCGCGGCGTGATCGCTCAGCCTGTTTATCGTTTGCCTTTGATGGCCTGTTCTCCACGTATGCCCAGTGTGTAGTGCTGCCCCATTTAGCCTCCTCGCTGAACTCGCTCTCGAGGTGCGGCCAGATCTCTTCAATGCGCCCGAGCTGCTTCTGAAGAGCGTCTCGGGCAGTCGATATGACGTGGTTCTTCTCCTCTAGAGAGACCAGCATCTCTGTGATCTTCAGGGCGGCCTGCCTGAACAGTTGGCGACGGGGCATGTTGCTAGGATCGAAGACGACAGAGTCGCTGCTGGACGGCACGCCGGGACGATTGGCGTTGAATGTTAAACCGGCGCTGCTGTTCTGGGCGCTCATGGGCGCGGACGCGGGTGGAACGCTGCCGGACGCATCGTTGGCTTCTGGGGTGGGAGTGTTGAGGGCAGCCTCGATGAGCTGGAAGAGGGCGGCTTCGGGGCCAAATATCTTGGCGTCGACTTCTTTCAGCAGCGTAAAGTGTCGGACAAGCTCTTTCGGGAGGGCAGTGATGGCATCTGCGAAGTGTGTAACGGCTGGGAAGATCTCGATGGGCTGGTCTTGCACGGGGCCGCTGGGGAACGAGCTGGCTCGATTGACGGACGAGATGCGCGGAGGATTGATTCGCGTTTGGCGCACAGGTTGTGCCCTGCGATTCGAGCCCGACGGCCCGTCAGATGCGGGCGCCTTTGCGGTCTTCATGGCCTAGAAGGTGCGCAAGTCGAGTGCGCGCAGTTCTGAAGCGTCGGTAGGCAGGTCGTAGACGGAGGGAAAGATTGGGGTTGGGGGGAGGAGAAGGAAGAGGAGAGAGAGAAAGAGAGCGAGAGACCGAGTGGCGCTGGCCCCGAATGGCACCACTGGCACTGGCGTAGGCTTTGGCGTTAACTGGGGAAGGTTTCGGTTGACGTGGAGCTGCCAGAGTCTGGAGATGGCAGTGCTGGACCAGATGGCAGTCTAGCTCGATCACCAGAGGGTTCCGAGGCCAGAAGCGGGCATTAGATGAGCATGCCTGGTGGTTGAAAGTGGTCGAGTGGGATGGTGTCGCAACAAAAACAAACCAAAGCCCCGGGCAGCTCAGAAAATTGGGCGGGCAGGCGGGCGGGCGGGCTCGAATTACTGGGCGGGCTGCTTCCACTCGGCAGGACCACCCACCAAAAAACCCAAGGGACTTACTGGCCACAGCGGTGCGCGCGCGCGCGCCCGCCGCTCGCGCACCGCACCCGCGCAGCCGCCAGACGATGTGACTGGCTGGGCCTAAATTTCTGTCGCTCCCGATACGTCACAGGGGGCGCGAGCTAGGCGCGATAAGATAAGACGAAAGCGCATCGATCGCATGGAAGTTCCAGGTCGCGACTGAAGATATCCCCGTACTGTGAAGATGGGATCTGAAAATGGAATCACTTTCAATTAGGATTGAACAGCACCGAAGCCATGGATTTTGCACATTAGACCCAGGCCGTCCTGCGCGCAACTGCCAGAAGCCACCACTTGGTATCCTTGGCAACATTAAATATCCATCTTCCGAGCTGTCTCTGGCCGCCGCATCGCTTCTCGGTAAGGTGGACGGCCGTATAATTCACAAAAGCCGACAAGCTTCACTCAAACTAAATTTCAAGTTCCCGCCCGCGTCTCCTTGCCCCCCAAACGCCTTGCTGGATGCGTAGCAGCGGTTTCCCCTGCACCCATTTCTATTGCCCAACAAATGAAGCCACCCCTCCCTTTCCGTCTTCGACCGAGCTCTTTAATTACAAAAGCCAACGGCCTTTTTGATCATTCTACGCCAACTTCGCCCGCCCCCTGGGTTTGATCTCGTCTCTCTCCTTCTGCTTCTGTCGCCACTGCCACTCGACCAGGACGGGCAGGAAGTGCCACAGGTCGAACTCGGGCCAGAAACACTTGAGGAAGAATATCTGGGTTTCTTGGTGGCACTGCCAGAGCATGAAATCGCTCAGTCTCTCCACGCCGCTCGTCCGGACGAACATGTCAAGAGGGGGGTCGCCAGCAGTGTACATATGGCTGTCGATTGTCTCGGCTGTGATGTTCTCTGCATTCGGAAAGATGGTGACTTTTGTTGCCTCTCCTCCGAACTTGGACGGCGGGGAATCGGGAGGAAGAGTGGTCGACGAGGAGACAGAGCCCTCGGGATCCTCAGCCCGGGTCCGTGTCCAGGACGGCGTAGGGGATGGATCTCTAACTGGGGATGTAGGCTCTTCGTTATCCCCCTGCTGTGACAAAATCTTCTGGGTAATTCGGCTCTGGGAGAAGGGCGTGCTGTGAGGACGAGGCGTCCTCGAGAACTCCTCCACTGTAGCCCTCACCGCTGAGGTGATCTCTTCCCTCGACGTGTAGGGGAAACATATGTTCAGAACCGCCCTGAGGAGGAAGCGCCGTTAGATCGAGAGAATTGGAGAAAAGGGGCAGATGGCTGCGGGGTTGGCTTACGTCGTGTTGTGCGCAGTCGTAGATACAGCCCGGTCCATCACCTCGAGGACGTCGGGGCTTATCAAGTCTCTCTGTCCCAACACGCGAACGCTAGCGCCGTATCGGTCGAGGAGTTCTCCATGCTGCATCAGCTGCTCCAGCTTGAGCTTCGCAAGCTGCATCAGGCCGTCGACTTCGTATTTGGGGCGGTTGAAGTTCTCGATGCTGAAGGCGTAGACGGTAACGACCTTGACACCGCACTTGTAGCATACTTCGAGGACCTGCGCGTCGCATTAGCCAACCGCCTGCGATGCGTCTTCAACCAGAGGGGAAGAAAGGGAAGCTGCGCACCCGAGCAAGGGCCTCGAATCCGAGGTGATGGCCCTCGATTGTCTCAATCTTGTGGCTTCGCGCATATCGTCGGTTGCCATCCATGACGAAGGCAACATGTTGCGGGATCGGGCCCTGGCGCAATGCCCCGATCAGAACCTCGCGCGTCTTGTTTATCGCCCATTCTGCGGGCGGCGATCTGAGAAACCAGCTGCGTACGCGCGAGAGGTAGAGGTCCGACATGGTGGACGGCGGGCGGTGGAGGGGATGGGCCGAGTCGGAGTTGCGAAACAAAGACCGGACTAGAATTGGACGGGACGAGCGGCGCAAGGTCCAAGAATACAGGTACCAATTCTAGTCTAAGAAACACGTTGTTGGACGGGGTTTCGATCGGGTGGGATATCGGGTCAAAACATGTTACAATTCACCAGCGGTGTGTTCATGTCAGCGAATGGACAATGGGCGAGCCCAATGGTTTTTGCAGAGTGCAGACAGACAGGTGAGCCTGCGGCAAAGGGATGGATTCCGTTCCTGATCGAGGCGGTAGGTACGTATGACAGGCATGTAAGATCCGCATCGGAATGGTGTGTTTTAACGACCAGCAAAGCACCCGGGCGGCGGTGGGAAATTCATAAAATAGTGGGCCCATTCCCATTTGCTGGTCAGGTTTGCAAGTTATTTGGACATGTGTCATTGGCGGATATCAGAGATAGGTGTGCGCAGAGGAAGGAAGGTGCAGCCCAGCGGCTCATGCGTCTTCAGGTGTTTGACGAGGCCTAACCCGATCACTCTGTATGGCCACCTGTTTGATTCAATAAGTGTGCATGCCAACATTTGCCTGTGTGTTCCAACATTCCCCGCCAGCCTCAGCCTTATTTTGGAGACATTCTTCCCGAGCCTTTTCTGTCTCCGAGGTTCCATTCTCTGATCGCACCTCAGCTCGGTGCTCAGCCTTCCCCCACGCACCACTACCTCACCTACAGTTCCAATATCCACCACCGCAACTCCAACTTGCTCCAAGCTCATCACATCCCCCATCGATGCATGCCACGAGAATGTTGCCGTAATAACCACGTATCCGGCAAGACGGCAGCATGTCCTTCACAAATGCGCCTGTAACGCGCACGCTGGTCCTCGGACTGGTTGGCGCGTCGATCGCCGCCAGCCTCTTCGACGTCAAGCACTACTTTTACATATCCGTCAGCACTCACTTTCTGCGATATCACCAGGCATGGCGTGCCTTGATATACCAGCTGTGCTACACCAACTCATCCGAGGTGCTCTTTGCCGCCATTGCCCTCTATAACATGAGGGCGATCGAGCAGCTCTGGGGGTCCCGGAAATACGCTGTATGTGGTCCTTTCTCCTTTTGGTTCTCACCAAAGTCACAAGGCTAACCTGCCAAAAAGTCCTTCATTGCGGTGACAGCCCTGATCACGGCTGTCGTACCGCCGCTGCTTCTGACGCTTGTTCTTCGGCCGCTGTCTCTCTGGACATTTGATTTTTTGCCGGCTGGTCCCACGCCCATCGTGTTCGCCATCCTCGCCCAGTACCATGCTATCGTGCCCCACACGTACAAGTACAAGGTCGCGCTGTCCACCACCGCGCCTACGAACGACGACTCGGCTGCACTGACATTCTCGGACAAGTCTTACCGGTATCTGCTGGCACTCCAGCTGGCGCTGTTCCAGTGGCCTGGGTCTCTCCTCGGCGCAGCGGTCGGCTGGGTTGTGGGGTACTCGTGGCGCAACGAATTGCTGCCAGGAACGCTGACCCGCTGGCGAGTTCCGGGCTGGGTGGTTGGGCTCAGGGCTCAGAAGAGCAATGAGGGCTTTGAGGGTATCCGCAGGAGACTCGAAGGCGAAGGCTCGTCCTCGGGCACCGCGTCCGGAGTCCAGCAGCCTACGGAAGGCGAGGCTAACCGGAGGCGTACTATGGGACAGCAGCTGATGGACGAGGTCAGGGGAGCGTTCTAGGACGATTTCAACATGCATCATGCCGGTCTTTGCAAGCCGAACTACACATAGCCCTAGCTGGTACCTCAGATACATGATCAGAGTGCGCTGCGAGTATGGGGAATGGTTTCTACGTCAGATAGGTAGCACTGGTCGTACGGGACAGGGTGTGAGGGTGTGTTGACACATGTATTGAACTTGTTTGGGCTCTAAAGGTTACCACTTGCTGAGGCGCAGCCCATCGTCTCCCGACACAGCCGTGCCACTGTCTCCAAACGCCACCCACCCTTCCGTCACTTTTGGAAGCAGCATCTGTCGTAGGTAGTGTGTATGCAAGAATTGAACGGATCCGACTGGTTGGACTCGATTCAAGAAGCTGGACGTGTTATCTAAGGTACACTTAGGTACCAAAGGCTAAAAATATGCACAGAGGGGAGAGTCAGTGGATGTTTAATGGACGGAAGTTCCGTAAAGGTTCGTCATTGGAGACTTTTGAAGGTCCCTGCGGTGCAACCATTCGGGTTTCCCAGCGCCCCGGATCAGCCTAGCGTTGGGGAGGGGCGTTATTCTTAAACATCCATGCGCTAACCCGTAGGCAACCTGGAAGGTGTGTAATGGTTGGCCGGGCGCGTCGACAGCAACCCCCAGCGCCCAGGCAATTTGGGGCGGTACCGATTCACTGCAGTTACCACTCGTGTGCCCGCCGCTGCCTCCCGCGCGTTTTGCCTCGCATGCATCCACCATCCACCATCCATCCCGCCTACATATGCCCCCCCGTCTTCCACCACCTTGATCGACCGCTTTTTTGCTTGATTGGTGGTGGCCCATGGTACCCGACCACCGACCGGGTTGTGTCTTTGAAAGACCTCGTCTCCCCCGTCTTTCTTCAGAATCCAGCCTCCAGACTTCTCCATTCGAGAATTGAAAACGAACTACACCCTTACCCCTACCTGTTTGAATGTTCAGGGTCCCTACCTGAAATCCAGCTCCACCTCCACGATATTACGCACTCCCTTTTTGGTTCTTTTTGGATCCTGTCCGGCCCCTGAATTCGCGACTCCTTCGCAAGCAAGCAAGCGCCGCTTCTTGGCCATTCGCGCTTTGTCGCAGACGATCACGGTCACGATCACAGTCACGATCACCACCTCACCAAGGTAGAAACACAACAACAACAACGTGTTGGAAAACGCTCGAACCTCGTCCACGTATGGCTGCAACTTGAATCGCGACTCCCGACTTTTGGAAAACGGTGTTGGGAACAAGGCAGGGGAGGATCTTGGATTTGCATTGCTTTGGAATAATGTCTTGACGAGCATCACCACGCGAACCACCTGCTCCAAACCACACTCGAAATGAACGGCGCCACCACCCGGAAACCCTCCGGCTCCGGCTTCGATGTTGGAGCCGGCAGGCTGCCTCCCGCCCCTAATATTATCCCCAACAAGAAGGTCCTGATGGAGGGATACCGGAACGATCTGGTCACCGGGTTCGACAGAGAAAGGCCGCCGTACGAAGAGGTAGGATACTCCCGACATGTGCCTCGGCCTCGGAATATCTGGCTAACTGGGTATCGTCTAGGCAAACACCGAAAGACGGCAAAGCTCTGCTCTCGTCGATTTGGCCGACCCAATACAAATACACCTGTTGACCGAGACAGCCCTGTCTGACAGCAAGCAGTACGAGATCTTGTCACAGGAAGAGGTGGACGATCTGAAGAAACAGATCCAGTCCCTGACGATTCGCATCGAGCAAGCCCGGGCGAATTTGGCCATCCAGTCAAAGTATCGCGATGCCGCGATATCCATGGCCAAGCTATATTCGCCGCCCGAGAACAAGAGGCGGAGTCTACTTGGTCACCGCATGAGCGACTCAGCAAAGGAGGCCGAGATGGAGAAAGAGGCCAGCGAAAGACGCTGCGAGGAACTGGCTGCCGAGCTGTTCACCTTGGAGAAACGCCTGATGGACCCCCAGAGACGGCTGTTGCAACATACCGCTGGCATTCTGCAGATGACGCACCGAGTCACTTCGAAAAAGTCCAAGCAGTCGCAGTTTGGACAACCCTTGCCCAACGGCATTCCCGGAAGCCCTGAGAGCCTTTATACCTACTCCAACTCACGCAATAGCATGGAGCCCCCCATGGACGGTGGCGAGTTTGACGACAGAAGCCTCTACCTTCCCCTCGATCAGATGGACGGGCAGTCTGGCCGTGGGCGCAAAAACACCATCGAAATTCCCCTCAGGTCGCCAATCCGGGAGCAGACCACCCAGATTCGTGAAGCCATGGATCGCATCAAGGAAGAGAACGCCCAGCTTAAGGCAGCCGAACAACAGCTGAGCGCTGAGAGGGAATCCCTCCGAGCGCAGACCACAGGCCAGCTGAGAATCATATCAGAAACAGAAAGGAAGCTGGAAGTCTTGAACAATAGGCTTCGAGACGTAATCGTAGCGTTCAATCCGGAGGAGAATGGTGAGTTTTCCGCGCCAGTCATCGCCACAGGTTCCGGCGACTCGCTCTCGAGCCAGTTGGAATATCTAGAAGGGGGTCTTGTGGCGGCTGCAGAAGAGCAAAAGTACCTGGCGACCAGAACCTCAAACGATACCGAAGACGCTGTAGCCGCCGCTGCTGCGGTGGCAGAAGCGGCAGCAGTCTCGTTATCGCTTGCGCAAGCTGAAGACCGTATGCAGGCCCTTACTCGCGAGATGCAGAACATGCTTGAGCAGTCGAATGTTCGTCAGGCGCCACCTCCAGAATCTGTCGAAGGGGCTTTGGACGAGCACCTGGACTACCTCGAGAACACGATTCAGACAATTCGATCAGAGCTGCGGCGCGCAGCTGAGCTCTCGTCGTCTGCCTCTGCCAAGAGACAAGACAGTGACCAGGTCGAAGCCGTTCTCACAGGTCTTTGGGACATTATTCAGTCAGGCTATGCAGAGATACAGAAGCAAAAGACCACACGCAGAAAGGCACGCACACAGATGGGTCTATCACCAGACGATGAGGAAGATGACGTTTCCAGCGACGAGGGGGTGGACATGAACGAGCCGTACTCCCTTCAGGCATTCTCCACCAAAGTCCAATGGCTATATGCACAAGCGACGAGTTTGAAGGAGCATAAGGCCGTCCTCCAGAGACAGATCAAGCAACAGCGCGACCTGAACAGCAAGAGCGAAAACGAAAAGGACCTCGAGCTGAAGACGAAAATCGACGACTTGGAAAAGGCACAAGCCATGCTCGACGACAGCGAGAGGGCGGCAAGGGAAGCACAGGAACAGCTCGCCAACGCCCTGGACGACCTCGAGACACTTCAAAAGACCAGCGCCGCAAACGAATCTGCCGCAACACGGGCCGTCCAAGACCAGCTCAAGGAGCGCAACGCCACCATCGCGACCCTCGAGTCCAGCTACCAAGACGTCCAGATCCGGCTCGCAGACGCGGAGACAAGGCTCTCGGGCCTCCAAACACAACTCAACCAGGCCAACGACCGGCTCGCAGCGACAGACTCGTCGGCAGAGCAACTCCAAAAGGCCATCAAAGACAAGGACGACGAGCTCGACCGCATGAACATGATGGTCATCGAACTTAAGACGGAGGTAGCCTTTGCCAAAGCCGAGCTCGACGGCGCGTACGGGTCGCGTCGTCAGCGCGCCGCCGAGGCCGCCGCGCTGACCAAGAGCTCGGAGAACGGCGAGCTGAACCAGCAGATCCAGAAACTCAAGGACGAGCTCGAGAGCACCCTCAAGGACTTTGAGGATATCACGCGCGACTCCATCAAGGCGGAGAAGGAGAAGCTCGACCTCGAGGCGAAGCTAGACGATGCGCTGTATGCTAAGACGAGCCTTGAGGCTGAGGTCGCGGCCCTGAAGGAGCGGCTGGAGAAGGAGGTGGGGAGATTGAAGGAGCAGTTGGATGGCGAGAGGCTCAAGCCGCCTTCTAGTCCTGCTGGTGTGGGAGGGACGAGGGCGGGCGCGAGTATGCTCAGCGAGCAGTTTAGGGCTACGATGAAGGAGGAAAGGAAGAAGTTTCAGGAGGAGATGAGGGTGAGAAACCTTCCCCCTTTCCCTTTTTTTTTTTTCATCTTTCTTTTTTCACACACCTAGGCTTTTTGCTTGCTTGCTTTGGATTGATTGCTAACGTGATTCTGTTTTGATGCAATAGGAAGAACAAGCTAGACGCCGCAGACTCGAGGATGAAGTCCGGATGCTGAAACGCGGCCAGGGCATCGGTCGGAGTCCGCTGGGCCCGCTTAGTCCTAGGTGACGAGGGCCGTAGTAGTAGTTAGGTTGGCAGGCGGGGTCGCCCGGTTGTTGTATGTTTATGTGTGGATGTGGATGTGATGATTGAATGAGAGAGACTGCGAAAGAGGAAGAGGAAGAAAGGGAGGAGGGGAGTGCACCATGCAGTAAGGGAGAGGAGGAGAAAGAATGAAGGGTTCTTCTGTACGTGGTAATGGAGGCAGCAAGCATGGTTTGGTTTGGTTATAGATGGATGGATGGATGGATGGAGGGGTGGTGTTTTAAGAAAGAGACGCTGGACTTGCAATTTCGGGTGTTTCGAACCCCTTTCTTCCTGTTCTCGTTTATTCTTTTTCGATTCTCCGGTTCTTGGTTTTTTTCCCCCTGGGGTCGTTCTGAACTTGTTTTAGCACGTTGCTTTCAAGGGGTTTGTTTGGGCAACAGTACTTGGCCTGGTTGGTTTGAATACGTTTCTGACCGTTCCGTTTTTGTATCTGTATAATTAGGCCGGGCTTTACTTCCCTTGTCTTTTGGGGTGCGGTTGCATAGCTGGTTGTTTTCTTTGTTTTATTATACTGTGTTGTGTTGTGTCTCGATGATTTATATATCGGTGTCGGCGTTTGAAGCAAAGCATATTTTTGGAGAGGGGTTAATTTACCTTGTCCATTTTCAAGTTTCTGTTCCTTTGGTTTGGTTTGGTTTAGTGTTGGTTTGACTCGAGGGGGGGTAGAATCGGTGGTCTTGCGATCAAGTAGTCTAAGTCTAGTTGGTGGGTTTTACGGGAGAGGAATAATTTCGAAGGCTATCATATCATGATTGTTTGTCTGTCTGCTAGTAGTAAAGCAGCAACATGGCACTCACGAGAGGTATAAGAAGAGACTTTGTGAGATAATAATGGCAAGTAACGTAGCTGAGCATGCATACATAAGACATCTATGACCGGTCGTATTGCTAACATTGTCTGTTTCCTTTATGTGGTGAGATGAATGCATGCATGTCCTATTTGATACCGTAGGTAGTAGCACAGACTGTCTTGACTCTTTTCGGTGATTCTTTTCAGAGAATATTGTTTAAGCTACCTACTTGATTGACACGGCACAAACAAGGGAAGAAGGAGACGAAAAGTACCAAGTAAGTAGTACATACATCTCATTCCTTTCCGCTATAGGTGAAGAATCCTCGACGTGCCTAGCTTGGTTGTATATCAAATTAAAAAAATCCCCCAAAGAAGGAAAGAACAAAAAAGAATACATGTTCGAATCAAACGCCGCCATCAAGTGATCCCATCCTCGACGGGCGAACTATTTCTCGTTTTACTTTTTTGTAAAAAAAAAAAAATTACCATGATCTTGCCACAGTTCAAACCAACCATTTTACTCACAGTCCACCCATCCACTCGCTCACAATCATCACCCCCAAAGCGGCGCAGTAACCTCAACAGCCCTCTCCACCACAGCCCTCACGCGATCAGCAAAGACCTTATTCCGACACTCGACCTCGAGATCCTCCAACCACACACTCGCCTCCATCTTATCCACGCGGATAGCGACGCCAGGCACAGGGATACCCAGCCGATGCAGCCGTGCAAGCTCGACGGCCTGGCGCTCGCGGAGTAGACGCTCGGCCTCGTCCTGCTGCGCCTGCTCGTCGTCCGAGACCTCCATTGACGCGTCGTCGGCGTCACTACTGCCGTCGTCTGGTTTCTTTTCTTTCTTTGCTGCTGGTGGGGAGGGGAGGGCGGGTGGTTGTGGGGGCAGTTTGGGCTCGGCGATTGGGGAGACGTTGGCGAGTCCGAATTGGGCTTCGAGGAACATCATTAGGCGGTCGAGGCGGTCTTCGGGGGTCAGGTTGGCGTGGAGGTTGCGGTGGGGGAGGGTGGTGGTTGATGATGGGCCGTGGGAGTGGGAGTGGGGGTGTTTGCTTGCGGAGCCTGGATTTAGGGGGGGTTAGTGGTTGGTTTGTTTTGTTTTGTCTGGGGTTGGAAAGGGGGTTTGAGGAGGAGGTTGCTTTGCTTACGTTTTACTGCCGCGGGACTGCTCTCGACGCTGAGGAGCACGGCCATGACGGCGTCGGCGATGCCGTCGTTGAGCATGTTGCCCTCCCACTCGAGCTCGACCTCGCCGTTACTGCGGCACCGCACCGTCACGCACCCCATGACTAGATACGCGCCTACGACATCGTCAGTGGATATCTCCTCGTCGGCCTCCTCCATGCTGCCGTTTGCGTCCTGCTCGTGCTTCATTTCATGACGGCCCTTGGACTCGGGGAGCTCCTCGATGCCACCGAAGGTGCCTTCCAGACCCCACTTGATCAGATCGACGCCCGCCGCCGACAGTCGCAGACGCTGCTTGCAGGCAATCGTCGTTGTCGTCAGGCCGGCGTACTCGCGCAGGTCCTCGGGCGCCATGAGCGACATCTTAAAGTCGTTCTGCACCAGCACGCCTGTGATCAGCTGGGGCTCCCGGGTGGTGGCGGCGTCGCCGTTCTTGGCGTCCCTCATGGGCGGCGGGATCGAGGCCAGCTTGCCGACCACCTTGGCTGTCTTGTCGGCCTTGAATGGGATGCGCAGCTCCTCGCAGTTGCGCGGGCTGTACACCTTCACCTTGTTGGTCTTGGAGGCGTTCAGGGACAGCAGCTTCGACTTGAGGCGCATCATGTTGTGCACCTCGCCATGAACGAGGATCTGTAATTCCTCGTGTTAGTGCCCACATGGTTTCGGTTGTGGGTAATGTAATTAGGGGAGGAAGGGGGCACTTACGACGACCGGAGCGGCCACTTCCTCGATAAACTCCCTGTTCTCCGTCCCGTCGACGTGCGCGGCAAAAGAATACTCTTGCACAGTGCAGCGACGGGGGATCGTGACCCTCTCTCCATCGACGCCGGGGGCACGCCTGCCACCTGCGAGATTGCGCGACATAACGGCCTGTATCTGCTCGGGCTCTTGCATGATCTGTTTGGCCATGGTGCCTTCGACGCTGTAGCCGGTGATGATGACGCCGTTCTTCTCGCTGGGTGCCCACCTCTCCAGGAGCTCGCGGCTGACACCGTTCTGCAGCATACCCGGACTAGCCAGCATGACGCAGCCGCTAACGTCGTCGAAGCGCTCAATGTTCTTGAGCGAGCGGATGAACTTGAAGTCCCAGGGCCCGCCCTTGCCGGCCCCATCGCCCGAGGCCTCGGCTTCCGCCATGCGCTCCCGGAAGAGCCGCTTGATGTTGTCGTTCATGGCGCCGACGTAGGTCTGGTACACCAGCATACATTTCCGCGCAAGGTTACTCGCATAGTAGATGGGGTACTTCTGGAATTCGGCATGCTTGCCCCAGTACTCGTCGAGGATCAAGAGGAGCTCCTGGGCCCGCCCCAGGGCGAAGACGGGCATGAGCACACGCCCGCCCCGGTTGAGAATGCTGGTGATGGACTTCATGAGCGCCTGCTCCCGTTCTACGCGCGGGACATGTGAGGCGATTCCATATGTCGACTCGGTGATGAGCACGTCGATCTTGACGCCCCTGGGAACCTCGGCGGACACGAGATGTCTGTCCTGCTCCCTGGAATAGTCGCCCGTGAAGAAGATGTTGAGACCAGCGATCTCGATGAGGAACATGGCGGCGCCAAGCACATGGCCGGCGGGGTAGGGTGTGATGCGGATGGACGAGATGGTGTGGGTGGTGTGATAGTCGATGGCCTCGATCTGGGGGAAGGTGTTGAGATGGTCCTGCTCCGTGTAGACCAGCTGTGTGGTAGGGTTGGACGACGTGTTGCCCACACGCACGCTGTCCTGGATCAACCACTTGTAGATGGCCTTGGTGGGGTGCGTCATGAAGACACGGCCGCGAAAGTTTGTCTTGGCTAGGACATAGGGCAGCGAGGCGGCATGATCTATGTGGAAACTGGGCCGAGTTAGTCGATATCATCTACCATGGGGCGTGAACTGTGAGGCGCTTCACTTGGCTGCATGCGGCAATGGGTGGACGAGATCTTGTATTTTGATATCTGAATACATATGGTGGTGATGATGAAGATGATCAAGGTGATGGTGATGGTGATGATGACAATGGCGGCAGCAAGGCACCACCCAGAGCCCACCACTTCTTCCCCATCATCGTCGTCGTCGTACCCTCCCCAAACACGGCAAGCCAAGCACGGCGCGACTTCGCCCTCAGACAAGACATACACAGCGAGATGGCAGGAGGGGGGGGGCTTACTGGCTGATGAGCAGCACGTCGACGGTGCTCAGATCAAAGTCGTCAAAGAAAGGCAGGGCGGCGAGG
Source organism: Cercophora scortea (assembly GCA_033439705.1). NCBI lineage: Eukaryota > Fungi > Ascomycota > Sordariomycetes > Sordariales > Lasiosphaeriaceae > Cercophora > Cercophora scortea. Next base: position 1,295,935 of record JAUEPO010000005.1, on the reverse strand, counting down.
CCGTCATAGGCGGGATGCTGGCCTGCATCGAGCTGCAAGTGGGGAGGGGTGGTCAGCCTAGATGAAGTGTAGATATGGTGGTGGACGACGAGGAGGGGGGGCTAGGGAGGAGGCGCACCATGACCGTCTTTCCCTTGTACTGGATGATGTGACAGGACCGGCCGACTTCGTTGCCGCCGCCAAGGTTGAGGAACAGGAGCTCGTCGGCGGGATCAACAGGCTCCTCGGGAGCTGCCGCCGCCGTCGCCATGGCCGCCGCCTTCCGTTTGGCAGACATGGTCGACACTTCGACTCTACGCAAACACTTGTTCTCGGCGCGTTTGTCTGTTTGTCAGTTTCACCACTATGAGTTGAGTGAGTGTGAGGAATCGACGCTCGCTCAGAGGGCAGGCAGCCCCTCCTTGGTCAGAGTATGAGCAAGGTCTGGTCCGCAGTGGCTGTCCCTCGTTCTCTATTTTAAATTTCTGTATGTTGGATTGATTTTCAAGTGAGATACTGATACCGATCGTGAAGCGATGCCGACGGTGTGAGGTACAGGGTGCGTGTGGGATGGATGCCAATGAGTGTCTGGCTGGGCTGCATGGCGAGTGCTGCTGTTGCTGCTGCTGCTCTGCGGCTCAAAGGCCTGAAAGAACCAGGGCAGTTGACGCTGGATGAGGAACTTGGCGTGCTTGGGAAACGTCTCGCCCCACTCTTCTCCACAGTTGAGTGGGCACGAGTGGAAGGGAAGGGGCAAGTAGCCTGCCTCACACGTGACTTGCTGGAGACGCGACAGACTCTCGTCGAATGCCTCCCTCGATTTTCGAACCTGATTCACTTGATGCGCCGAGAATCCATTTCGCCCGCCACCCCGCGCACCAACGACGCCGCCGGAATCCGCATGCATCTACTCACTGCGCAGGAAAGCACGCATCTCCCACACAATCAACGCAGTTCTAGCCCACAGCATCGGATGGGCACCGACAAGGGCGTTTTGACCGGCAGCGCAGGTTCGCCTGCTCGGAGCTAGGGAGCTCTCAGGCAGTTTGGGGACCAGCGACCCACGACCGACGACGGGACCATCAGCAGCTCTTGCCGGGTTTGCCTCGAATCCATCCGCCACCTGCCCTTTCACTCCTTGCCGCCTTCCACCCGCAAACCGATTGCCCTCACCGACCAACCAACCGAGCGACCGCGACCGAGCCTTCGAGGCAACAGCGACGACCGACGAAGGACACCACCCACTTTCCAAGTCACCAAACCACCATGGCGCAACCACAACCCCAGCCGCAGCCGCAGCTGGCACCTCACATCGCTCCCCGCATGTCGCCCATGCCTCAGATCTCGCCCATGCCAATGCCCATGCCGCAGATGCCTCACATGGCACCACGCCCGTCCTACTCCCCGCCGCAGCAGCAGCAGCAGCACTCCATCTCCCCAGCAAGCACCCCCCAGCCGACCTTTGCGATACCCCCGAACAAGCGTCCGCGCATGTCTCCTGGCCCTCAGTCACAACCGCAGTCTCCATACCCCGGGTCGCCCTACGCCATGAGTCCACAACTCTCATCTGCTCAGGCCCCGACTCCCGCTGCGGCTCCGACTTTGGCCCCCGCCCCGTCCCCACCTCCGGCGACGACAACCGCATCGCCTTCTCCCAACTATTCGAATGTTCCAGCATCGACCCCCAACCAGCAAACATATGCTCCTACTTCATACACCAACGGCAATGCCGCGCCCTTGCCCTCGCCAACCACGGCCAGTATACCGATGCCCTTGCCAACCCCCAGCCTTCATCTGCCAGAGGTTCGTCCAGCATTGCCTCGGACGCCGTCTGCTCCATCCACTCCTACACAGCAACATCAGCCGCACCCTCAGCAGCAACAAAATTCCCAGCAGCATCCTCAACAGCAGCACCAGTATCACCAGCAGCAACCACAACAACCTCAGCAGCAACCTGTACAGCAACAGCAGCAGCAGCAGCCGGCGCAACAACAGCAGCAGCAGCAACAACCGCATCAACAGCATCAGTATACCACCGCAGTCATGGCTCCTATCGGTCCGCCCCCGCCTCCCACGCCAGTAGTCATGGGGCCCCCGTCCAAGCCGGTCGAGCGGCCAACCAAGGAATACGAATATGATGTGAGCGACTCACTGGCAGGGACTGGTATCGATCTCCGTGCCGAGGAGCAAGCTCTGGCCGACTATTATGCCGGAACCTTCGCCCAGGAGGCCCGAACCGGGGCCCCCGCGAATGCTCCAGGCTCCAAGGGGTCTTTCTATGGCGCTGGCTGGGCCAACCAGACCGCGGAGCCCATCGATGCTGAGTCGCAGGAGAAGCACGCTGCAGAAATGGCCAAGAAGGCTTGGGACGAGGCGGCACAGCGGTTAGCAACCATGCGAGCGAACGAGATAAGAGATCCGTTCTTGCTGCTCGCCGTTGTCCATCGCAAAGCCGAAAAGATGGCAAAGGAGCACGGTATTGGCCTTAACCTGGATTTGAAGACCTCGAGCAGTCTTGTCGGCAGGATGAAGCAGCCTCACGAGTTTCCTCAGCCCAAGGTCACAGTAAGCGCCAAGGTAGGGCCAGATGGCACCATGGTCTCCACGTCGGGATCATGGATACCCCACGACGCCTATTTGGCAGACCAGCTGTCGCTTCTATCCATTGCGACCAAGCACCGAATCAGAGAGCTGCTTGAGGATGCCAACAGTATAGCGATAACCCGCCAGAAGACCGCGTGTGGAGAGGTGCCCGAGCAATGGGTCGATGTAGCAGTGCCTCTGAATCCCGCAGTCGAATCCATCCGAGACGGCTCAGAGAGCGCTGTGAGCCCGCTGACAAACCCGCTTAAACGTATGGTCTATGGCTGTCTCCAGTTTCTCTTGACCCTTTTATTAACCGAACACGCAGGCTCCTTCGAGACGTTGAGCGCGCAAGACTCTTTCACGGATGGCAAGGCAGGTATCAAAAACCACTTAACCATGGCTGTCAGAGACGCCGCAAAGCTAGATCGGCAGATCGAGGAGGCCAGACTCAAGAAGCGCCAGAAGCGCATGAATCCCGAGACGGCAACTGCAGGGTCCAGAGCCGGCTCCGTCGCCCCGGGCACCCCTGGCGGTGGCGCTGCGCCCGAGGAAAGCAAGGCGCCATCCAAAAAGGAGCTTAAGAAGGGCATGGTGGCTGCTAGGCTCGCTGAAGCGTCTAGCACCGCCAGTGCCAACCAAACACTTAACACGCTCATGGGCGGGTTTGGTGGCAGAAAGAAGGGTAAACAGTACTCGTGGATGACGGCGGGAGGAAGCGGCGCAAGCACGCCGAGCAGAATGAACTCGCAGGACTCTGCCGCGGTGTCGGTGTTGCCGGGTGGTGCGAAGCCCGTTGAGAACACGAGTCTCACGCAGGAGGGCACCAAACGGCTCGGCACCTGGCGGGAAGACAGCAACAAGGGCCAGAATATCCAGCTGAGAGACTGGGTTACGGTCCTGGAGATGGACGGCGCCGATCCCAGGGCTCTGCAGAGCGCGTATATGAAGCTAGACAGTTCGCAGCCCAAATAGAGCGAAGGAGGAGGGGTGTTGGGACATGCATGATACGGTCTTGGAGGAGATAGACGGACAGACAGGCAGACGTGATGGGAAGTTTAACTCATCTAGCGGTGAATAGTTTCACCCGGCCGACGAAACAAAGGAAAGCAAAGGATGGTTTTTTTGTACAAACCTCTGGAGGTAGTGGAGTGGAGTTTTTTTTTTTTTTTTTTCTTTTTTTTTTTTTTTTTTTTTTTTTTACACTCTTGCTTTTTTGCAAACAGATCACTTACTACCTCCATTTTTGCTATTTGTTATTGTCGTTTATAATTTTGTATTTTTTTTGTTGAAAAAAAATCTAGCCTGGCGTTAAATTAGGCCTGGAATGGATGGGTGGATGGATGGATGGGCATCGGAACAAGGGGGGGAAGGGAAAGAAAGAAAGAAAGGGTGAAGCTGGGTGAGAGACGTATGGGGATGGGGGACGGGCAAGGGTAGGGGTGGTTGCTTTTGTTTTCTGTTTCTCTTGCTTTTTTGATAGCAGGGCGTCACCGCACCGCATCGTCTAGGTTTTAAAAAACGAGAAGCCCAAGCTGTCTAAGTTGTCTGAGCTGTTTGTGGGTATGATAGGACTATGGTGGTTATGCTTTGATGCAAGTGTTTGTGTGCCTGAGGTGTGGACGTGGTTTGGTGTCTTCTATATGTCTTCGTGTGTTGCCTTTTGTCTGTGAGGTGCCTTCCTTGTATTGTCATTGTCTTGCTTTGTCTTGTCTTGTTCTTCACTTCTAGATGGTAAACGGGCATGTAGCTCCCGGGTTTTGTCTTGGATGAGTGATAGATACTTACCTAGTAGCTGTTGGTCTACTGTTGAGTTCCAGTTCTACTCGGCAGGGATGTTGGTTTGTTGGATTTGCTTAGGCACTGGGCTCTATGAGTGGAATTTCTTCTGAGTGAGTGAGTGAGTCTTGGGGACTATGTTTGTCAACCCCCTTTATTCTGCGGTTAGCCCAGCACAATAAATTCCAGCGGTGCCGTTGGGTTTCTGCTCTTGACTGTTTACTTTTGCTCTCGCTTTATTCAACTCGCGTGGTGGTTTACTTTGTTTAAATATGATGTATCTTGACATGTGTGTATGTATGTATGTCTATCTCTACGATCCGCGGTATGCAGGAGTGGAGGCTTATATGTAAGTGTTTTCGTTCTTGAGCACATTATGGCCAGAGAGACTAACTGCTGTCGATGAGACCAGTCAGCACTTGCTTTGCCTTGGTTTCTATCTATGCTGCCATCGACAATTTCACTTGATACTTAGCTCAATAAGTTAGATTAAGGGAATGAGCTCATCACCATACGGCAATAAGAGGGACACCTGACTTTCTCATGATAAACAAGGGAACCGCATAATACGGGGCCGAGATGCAGGACCGATAATACCAACAAACCGGCCTCAACTTGGCAAATGTTTCGTGCCTCATTGCTACATGACTTTTGAATATATCCCAAACCTGGAAGTTACTCAACTATATATATCACTGTGTCACCATGACATGATTCGTCAACACAGATCCAGATCCCTCGAACCTGAAGCACGCATCAAAAGGAGACGGCGACGTGTTGACGAAATCCCCTTCCCCCCCCCTTATTCCAACTACCAGCATGACCTCCTCTTTGGCAGACTTCCACCCGTTTTTTTCTGGCAAAAGACTCTATGCTGTCGCAATCATCATCTCAGTTTTAGTCTCACCTTCCCACCTCGGGCACCGAGTTCCGAGAGACCTCTCTCTATATTCAAAACAAGGCCGGCAGGCCGGCAGTCGTAACCTGGGGGCGGATTCCACGTGGACATCTTTTGCCAAGGTTCAAAGTTCCCGACATATCGACATCTAATTGACTTTGCCGCCTCTTTGCTTTGAGATCATACTATGGACGTGAGTTTCAGACCGCGCGTGTTGCAGTTTGAGTTCATTGCGTCATTCTTCGTCCTCCCTCATCTTCTTCATCTATGCGTGGGCTTTTCGGGATATCATGCATCACAGGGTAGCTAACAGATGGTACTGTATATTGTTCCTTCAGGCAGGATTACAAATAACAACCTGGAACTGTCTCTAATTGGAACTCGTCTACTTGTAATTAGAGGATGGGACGGAACATGCAGGATAGGAGGATGTTACCCCTTTCAAGCAGCTCGACGAAACGTGGTTGAGTGCGGATCCAAGGCACGTAATCATGGACGTGGTCAAGTTTGTGTTGACAAGTAACTTGCGGCAATACGGGAGATCCGTGATGTTAGAGTTAGCTTTGCTGGAGACAATGAAAACGAAGGGAAAAAAAAAAAAAAAAAAAAAAAAAAAAGAAAAGCAACGAAGAAGAAAACGGAAAAACAATCACCAAGCAAACAGGCAAATAAACAAACAAACAAAACAAACAAGCAACCACACAAGCAAGCAAACAAACACATTCCGCCCTCCTCACTAATTCGTCACAAGCAACCAAGCGCAACCATCTACGTAGTATCGATTCATCGATCTAAACACTCACTCACTCACTCACTCACTCACCGGAAAAAAAGAAAAGAAAAAAAAAAACACACAGACACACACAGACACGGCAATGGTTCGACGGAAGGTAGTCTCTGCTCCATCACCCTCACCCTCACCTGACAACCTCACACCGAACAGGGCACGCACGTACACCCGTATTGTACACACTTCCCAAGTACTGTACCATCCATATCCACGACCCCAGCGCAGCGCAGCCCAGACCCAAGGAACGACTCAACTCAACTCAGCTCGACTCAACCCAGCTCAACTCAACAGAAAGACCTGCGTGCGTGTGGACGTGCGTGTTTGCCTTGCTCACAGGCCTGCTCGTACGCCTCGCGCGTGCATATGAAACTGCCGGATGGTTCGGCACGCAAAGCCCGGTTCAGTCCAGTTCGGTCCAGTTCAGTTCCCATGTCGGTTCGGTTCGGTTCGGTTCACTATTCAACACTACGTATTCGTTTTCTTCCTCTGGTTCTTCCTTGTCTTTTCTCGGGCAGGATTCCGAGATGGCGCTGTCTCGGGGTACAGTCAGGTACGTACTGTACTGTACTGTACTGTACTTACTCACTTACAAACCTAACTAGCAAACGAACGAAGAAAAGAAAAAGAAGAAAAAGAAAGAAGATAGAAGAACGGAAAAAAAGGAGGGAAAGGCCTGAGCGGCGGCAGCGATAGGTGGGTGAGTCGATGATGTGGCGATGTGGCGGTCCTCATGTCTCTCTTTTCTTTCTCTTTGTATCGCTACATGCGTGCGTGCATGTCTCTCGTCTCCCTGAATCCTCGCCATCCTCATCCTTCTAGTGCTTCTAGTGTACGGGTTCGAATCCGGTTCCTTCGTTCCCCCCCCCCCCCCCCCCCCGACCCCCTGCCCCTGTCCATTGCCATGTGTTTTTTCTTTCTTCTTCTTCCTTCCTTCGTTAAACCGTTATCCGTGCGAGCAAGCGAGCGGCGTTCTGGCATGCTTCTCTGGACCTTCTAGCTCATGAAGCCAAGCTAGACGACAAGGAACGACGGAGGCGACGGAGGCGAAGAGTGGCTTGGACTAACACGGACACTAACACTAACACACGAGATGGTGTGTACACGCAGAAGGAGGTATTGTTTATACGAGCTGAGCTTCACCCTTTTTTCGTCGTTTGTTTTGGAACGGTTGGGAAAGACGAAGAAAAGAAGAGAGAAAAAAAAAATAAAAAAAATGCGAGGGAACAGAACTGGCAAGTGCGAGGTCTGATCATGATCATCATCCCATCCCATCCACTCCTGTCGCATCACATCACATCACGGATCGTGCGTTAGGATCTCGACGGGAGCCTTCACGCGCAGCCAGTCGGCTATCCATCCGAGCTAGTGAGTGAGAGTGTGTTTGAATGCCTTCTAGGTGTTCCCGCGTTCCGTCGTCCGTCCGCGTCACGCATATCTCACTGTGCGAGCTGCAGTGCAGGCAACAGCCGCCAAGGAAAGCAATCCTTCCCATCCGCCCATCCTTCGTCCGAGCCAAACAAAAAAAAACCAAAATAATTCTCGGATACATTACCATGCCACCATTGGCACGGTACCTGCAATAGAGAGTGTGATTCATGGTCGGGATTTGCGGCGCTGGTCCGGGGAAAAAGGAAGGGGTGAAGGGGGCAGACGGGAACGCGAACCGGCCTGCACGGCTTGTGGTTGATTGTAAATTAGATGCCATGTATTTACCCCCGTCAACAACAAGATTCTTCCTCTTTCCTGCTTTCTTTCTTCGTTTCTTCTTTTCCTGAGGGGGACAGTTGTTTGGGGCAAAATGTCCAAGATCACCAATCTCGCGAACCCTTGGTATACTACATACCTGGTCCTCCTCCCCTCCCTTTATTACCGGCCGGCAGGTAAGAAGTGTAAGGCGACCTAGGGAGGGCCAAATCAGCAAGGTTGCATCGCAAACCACACACCCGTCGTCCCCGCAAAACCAACCATGGAAGTGGACCCTCCGTTTATGAAACCAAGAAAAAAACAACCGAAAAAAAAGGGAGATAATCTCCAAACCAAGCAAGCAAAGCAAGAACCCACGACGATGGGACGGCGGGAAGGGTTGGAGTGCATCTGCAACTGCAATGCGCGCTGCAATGCGCTGCACTGCACTGCACCCCACATTCTTCGTACAAGAAAGGAGAGGGTGCTAACACTCGCCCGTTCGTAACGCAGCAGCAGGCCGTGTTTCTGTTTTCTTTTCTTTTTTCTCTTTTATCGATTCTTGTTTCCGGGACTGGCTGAATCGCATTCGCGTCGCAGGTACCTGTCCGCCGTCGTCGCTAGGTCGCATTCCCAGCCATCCCAGTGAGATAGAGATTTCAAGCAAATCTCGATTCGGGCCATGATGCCCGCCCGGACTGTCGGCTCTCTTGCCCGTCCCCTGGTCGTTCTTCCCTCCCTCGGGGGAGGACCCACGCAAACGGGGCGACCCAGAAGGTTGGCCCCGCCAGTAAACGAAGAGTGAAAGAAGACAGATGGATGAAAAGGAATGAGGAGAAATCAAGACTAATTTACGCCCTTCTCCCGCCCGTCGCCCCTAGTGCACACACGCACACACACTTGGCGGCACTACACCACGCTCCGTATCAAGAATCGAAGAACGCATGTGGACTGGCGGTAGGTAGTGAACCAGCGGAAAGCTTCCCCGGTCCCACCACCATACCACGAGGGAGGGCTCAACCGTTTTGCCAGCTTGGTTCGTTGGGAGCTTATTTTGGGAGAAAAGAAGAACAAAAAAAAATGAAGAAAAAAGTGACAAACAGCAATGAGAGACGGAAGGACGGACGCCTGTCAGTTTGCGCTTTCAAACGCGACCAGCAGCAAGCAGGCTGTTGCCGGGTGCCCTGGCGTCGCCTGGATGCTTAAAAGTGACCGTGAATGCGGGATGCCTTGGCTTTTTGCCAAGAGGCGAGGTGAGAGGCGCTAGAGAGCCTGTCCCTTCCATTTCTCACCCCGGCTGGCCCCCCTGGCGCGTGTCAGCAAGGATTCTGTCACTTCATTCTTCGCTTTCTTCGATTAAAGCTTCCAGAAGGGTTCTTCGGTTCCAGGCTAGCTGCACGCACGGAGTTGGGTAATTTAGCCTCCACTCTCCGCTCCAGGTACGGGGCGTCGATGTACTGTGTGCCAAAGCGTTCCGTCCGTTCCTTCGCCGCCAGCCAGGCAGGGCAGGGGGGGCAGGGAGGGAACGGACGGATTACCACCTCCAGGGAGGCATAAGGTGAGGCAAGGTGAGCGAGGTGGTGCGGTGCGGTGCGGACGGCTTCCTTTTCAGTGTCGCTCTCTAATGATATCGTCGTCCGTCTTACTATGTGTGCTGCAGGGCACTTTTGGCGTGAACGCCACAATGCCCGAATCCATCTTCGAAGACAAACAACAATCTTTTGTCGATATTCGCATCGTGCGTAAGGGGCGACGACAGCAGAATTTGTGCAACCCTGATGAGAAACAACTAAACACATTGGAGGAATTTCATATCCTTTTTTTTTCTTCTTTCTTTTCCGCTGGCCGATCCGAGCTGTCATCATCGAGATCAACATCGCCTGGCGACCGATCCTGTTGAGTTTGTTTTTTCTCTCTCTGTTTCGGTTTTCATGGGAAATTTGAATCTCAGTCGACGACTCCCAATCCAGCAGCTCGGTGTTTGCCGTTCCAGGCTCCTCGTCGCTACGGCCGTTTTTTCCAATCCGGGCTCAACGGTGATGCAGGTGCAGGCCGACGACCTGCTTGCTTGCTTGCTTGTTGCTGCAGGCCCGTTCGCGTCCCAGGGTTGTTGATGTCTTGGGTGCCCATTTGGCAGTTGGGCAGGGGTCTCTGACACGGCCGGTGGGATGGTCGAGGATGGATGGAGAAGGTTAAGTTGGCCATGTTCGGCTATCTTCAATCGCAAAAGGAGATTAAATCGACCCAATCTTGAGCTGGAGTTGAAGACCTGTCGATGTCGATTGCAGATGCATCATGTCTTTGAGAGACACACTGCAACGGTGGGTGGCCTGATGCATCTCGAGCGAACTTGAAAAGACAAACATACCTAGACATGGCGCCGTTCGTCAACGGGTGAGACTGCATAGCCGAAAAGCCCCATCTTGACCATACACTACAGTGCACTAGGTCCAGACCGCGATAAGGTAATCCGATACTATCGTGACGATATTGACAGGACTCGGCGACGCACTGAAACACAGGCAGGAACCCTGATGAATGGAACATGATGGTATGACGGGGACGAAAACACCTACTATGTACAGTACCCAGCTCCCAGGAGCGTCGCCCCCCCTGCCCTGTCCGCTTGCCTGTCTGCCTGACATTGACAGGCGGGAAAGGCTGGTTCGATATTGGAGAGTTTGCATGGTGTATGTGTAGCACACAAACAAGCGTGCGCTATGTGTACACTACGAGTCCCGTCACATGATGAAGCGTGGATGCAACTGGCTCCAGGCGACATCGCATTCCCAACAGTACGAATGAGCTTGAGGGCAACGAGGCCGGGCTTGTGAGTGGCTGGCACTGGATGAATGGGAGGAGTTCCTGAACCGCCCGGCAATCGTGGGATTGGAATCACAAAACATATTGGATCCCGGCTTCGAAGTGAACAGTGCGCACGCCCAAATCCATAGCAGGCCCGCCTCAGGCAGACTCCATTTGAAGTGAAGAAGGGGGGAAAAGAAAGAAAAACGAGACGGGCAAATTGAGAAAAAGAAAGGGAAATGTCCTGAACGGAGAGACGGGACGGAACGGAGCGGTGGCTGTCGAGGGCAGTGTCTTCAGGCACTGTCTTCAAACGAGGAGCCCAGCTCGATAGTGTTGCGCAACAACAAACCCAAGATGAAATATTCAGCATGCTTTTCTTCTGTTTCAAGAGAGGCTCTCCCAAGATCGTGTCTGCAAGATAACAAACGCAAGCGCGGTCGGTGGGAGTGGACGAAGCGGGAAGCTGGCTGGCCACCAAAGGCCCCACGATCCGTTTCTGCTTTTGTCGGCCTACATGTAGCTTCTTCTGCCAATGTTGATTGCTGCAGCAGGGGTTGGCTTCGGAGCGTTTCTCGTTGTTGCTGAGAGGCTAATGCAGGTACCTGCCGTTCACTCGGTCGGCCACGAGCAACTTCCCTGCAACAGTGCCTGTCCATTCAGGAACACGGACAAAGGCTGGTCGGGGCAAGGCCATCAGGGAGGGGGGAAAGAATGGTGCCATGTATCAGAGACTTTTGCTGGTGAGCCAAGTACCATGTATCCAACGCAGGTAGCTTCAGTGTGGTGACCACCTGTGTGCTAGCTTCCCCAGTCGCCTCAGCCGTCTCGCTCGTCTCACTATCTCGTAGTGCACATTGCAGTTCAAAAGGGGGCCGAAAATCAATAGGGCTCGGTTGTTGGACGTGGGAGGGCTGCTCGGGACGGCGGGTACATGCCGGGCACTGTGAATCCATACTGTACGCACTTCCCTGGCACGTCCTTCAGCTGGCCGTCTTGTCGTTGGGGAACTGGAAAGGTACACTGTGCCGCCGTGATGGGATGATGAATGATGATGATGATGATGATGGTTGCCAACAAAGTGCCATTCACGACACGTGCGGGTTTCTCATCCTCTTCCCCAACTCGGTGCAATAGTAAATCCCAATGAGCCGCCCCCATGAGCCCCCATGAGCACGCTTTTCATTTCATTTCCAACGCCTGTCTGCAGTTGGAGTAATGGAGTCTGGACCCGAGTGCTCTCAGCGGCACCCATTCGCTCGCCGAGATAGATTGCTTGGTCCCTATACACTACTGCCGGACCATTGGCCTAGAGTGCCGTGAGGATTGATCGGCGGGAGATCCTGGGGTTAGTCTTCCCTGTAGTAGTTACTGCCATATGCGCACGCAAATCATCAGGCCGTGCAATGCTAAGGTGATGAGCGCGGAGTTGTCCCGAAAACCAGCTTTTGTGGTCCCCGTTGTAGTGCCAGAACGGTCGAGTCCTTTGGTACCGGATAGAGTAGCTGGCTGAGAGACCGAGTTGACGAGCGAGTGCGGCAGTGCATGCTGAGAGCAAAATACGTGCCGCGAACTTTGGCCCTCGCAGGCGCATGACAGCAGACGGCGGCAAGGGCATCGCGTGGGGTCCGGAGGAGCGGCAAAACCACGACCCATCCAAACGGATTCGGGAGTTCGTGTAGCGGGATGGAGTTACCACCAGGCATGCGGCCTGTTGTCCAAGTGGCTCCGGGCTTGAGAAATACATAGGTACTGTAACTCATTCTGGTGCAGCACTGCATGATGTCAGTCAAGAGGGGCGGGGGCCGGGGAGGGGAAGGGGGACGGGGGGACGGGGGACGGTGATTTCAATATCGGGGACATGCGAACCCATGAGCATCGCATCGCACAACAGCAACTATTTCAGGCCCGGCGCACCGCATCGCTAGACCAAAGCTTCCTTGGACCAGTTTGCATGAAATACGACAACAGGCAGCACAAACTTGTTCCTCCCGCGTCCTTGCATGCGGGCGACTGACAATTGAGCTATGCTTGTGTCCGCCTCGGTGTTTTATTTCTGCCTGGAGCTTGTATTATAAATCTGGTACCCGGGTTTCCGTTACTGCACGAGTGCACCCACTCAACGACTTCGAGTTTGACGGGCCGATGAGAAGAAAATACAACCTGCTGTGCGTTCAGGATGAGGTAAGGTGGTTCCCATTGCTGCACGAGTAAGATCAGATGCCGACTTCTGCAGATTAGGCAGCTAATAAGCTTGTCATCAAGGCTTGTACCTGACCTCGCGGGAATGTTTCTAGAAGCCTTCTTTTGCATGCAGCAGAAGCGCGATCGAAGCAAGTTGCGCTCGGCAATCAAGGCCAGAGCGGGAGCTGGCCCGTGGCTGACTGCATGGTCCCTGATAATCCCACGGATCAAGGCGTCGATTCCCCTGATGCTGCAGCTTGCGTCTGAGCTATTATCAGGCCCGCTTGCAAACAAAGCGTTTTGCGACAAGAGATTGCATGCTGGGAGTTTGTGTCCTCATGGTGGTCCATCCACAGTGTACTTTGGCCTGAAGCTCCTTTGCACCACTGTGGGAAAGGGGGGCCAGGGTCTTGGCAAAGACAGACACTACTGTCCATCTTCGTTCGCCTCGTTGTTGCGGCTGCTTGCTTCCCGCAATGCACATTGGCGATATGAATTCCGCTAGCGAGCACGATGGTTGCAGTGCTTTTTGCGCGTATCGATTGTTTTGTTTCGGGAGACTGTCCCGTCAGGTGTCCCGTCAGGTGTATTTTTACGTCCTCGGAGCAAACTGGGCGTCTGTCCAAATACGACCAACAAACACCACAAACCCAAGGCCCGCGGGTTTCGTGAATGCAACGGCATACTGTGCCCCCCATCGTAACTTGTATCCCAGAACCTGGAGCACGCATTCGGTTGTGCGCTCCTCGCTATGTTCCGTTGTTGCACCGCATACCGCGAGCTGCAGAACCCGGCTGGGATCTGTCCAACGCTGGGACGGGGACGAGTATTGGCTGGCGACCATTGGTTTCATTATCGCCTCCAAGTCCCCGGCGAGGCGGAGGAGCACGCGCACGCGTGGGCCATACACCCGAAAATACTCAGGTCGAGGGGGAGGCTGTTGTGCAGCGGCGAGAGTCTGCGATACGCCTCATCGTCCGAGACAGAAAAGCGCGGACATTCAGTATCAACGACTGGGGTGAGCTTGTCTCGCATCCCGAACTTCTCACCGCGAGTGGTCTGTCAGCTGTCAAGTCTCAGTCAAGTATCATCGTTCTTGCCTGGCTGGTTGTTGGGCAGCATCGCCTTCAACCTCATGCCTGCTGGGGTTTTTGGACTTTCGTCGAGCTCCTGAGGTGGACGGTAAGTTGGTGGGGTCGGTAAAGTGGTTGCATATCAGCCTTTTGGACTGCGTCCGAATTCGCTTTCAGGTATCTTGTTCCACAGATCGGCTGCGTCGCTAGCAAGCTGAAACAGTCTTAGCATCTGGGATCGACTCCCAGAGATTGGTCGCGGCAATGAGGAGGGTACCGTAGTCGCCGTAGAAGGTAGTGCACCTAGCGTGCCAAGACGATTGGCCACCAAAAATGCAATTAGACCGCAAGAACTAGGTGGTGACGATCCTCGGTGGGAATCATCATCGAGGTTGATGTCTTGACTCTTCCGACGCCGGGTCATATTCCGGCCGCATGCCTCGCCTTCAGAGGATGGAGCCGGATGACGGCGGAAGGATCCGCGGGCCTTGGCTTACCAGTTGCCCACCATGCATCATCTCGTTTGTCTTGCTCATCACCAGAAACGGAGCTGGTTGCTGTCTCTGCATGGTGTACTCTGTACAGTGCGAAGTTCACCTCGCGGGGAGCCATGTAACAGGCACATCACTTTGGCAGATGTGTCAGTCATCCTCGTCGTCCTTCCGTTCGGACCGCACCGACGTTAATTGATCGCCCTCGAGCATGCATCAGCTCGCCAGCCTGCTTAGCTGACGGCATGAGGTCTGCAGAAGCAACTGCAGTAGATAGACATGCTGGTCGTCTGAGTGTTTTGGCCGGACGTGCAGTTCACAGCCACAACAAGCCGCTGAGTCAACGGCCGTGAATGAGCACTGCGTGACTGCCTGCCCAAGGCAGCAAGCAAACGAGCCACCGGCCGTTCCCTTTCTGGTCTGTCAATCTTCCGTCTCTGGGAACTCGGATCCGGGTCTGGAGGGTCACGGCAAAGCATATCGCCGGGTCTAGCGGGGGTCCGGGCTTTCTCGAGTGGAATCGACTGGTCAAAAAACCACGGGTGCCGGGTGAGGGGGAAACCCTGCCTATCAAAACGGCCTTCACAAATGCGACTGTCGCACGACGCAGGCACATCGCAACCCCGGAGCCAGACTGCTGGTGCCCAGATCTAATAGTCTGTGGCCTGCGTCATGGCAGCCCGACATTGGGACAGCATCGGGCAGGATGCTAACGGGGAAGCAAGGATCGCAGCCACCCCCGGGTTCGCGCAGTGCGTCGTCTGAATCAGGCCTTGATGTTGTCGCGCGACTCTGTACTCCTTCTTTGTATTGGTCGTCAGATTGATGACGATGATAACGACGATGATGATGGTGATGATGGCGAAGATATTGATAATTGATGACAACAGTTGCTGGCGAGCGCTTCGCATCTCGACGCTCACGTTTGACTCAGGTTGGGGCAGGACAAACCACGGCCTCGTTGCGTTGTGTGCAACAACAGCCGTCTGAGGTTGGCAACTCGACACTCGTGGCTTGCTCGTTGCTGCTTTCGCTGCCGTTGCCGTTGCCGCGTCGAAACTGATGGAGTCGTCTGGCTCATCTGGTTGGTATGTGAACCGTACATGAACGCTCCTCGACGGCACCTATTACCATCGCTGACCGGAAGGACCGATCTAGTCCAAGCCCCATCAGAGGGCTGCCATACCACAAGTCTGCCCGTGACGGGGGAAACGTGGATCCAAAGTTAGCTAGCAACGAGTCCGACAGGCCGCTCGACTATCGCGAGAGCCTAATAATAGGTAAAATAATCAGATGCAGTGCCACGAAGGCCGGCGGCAGCAGCAGCAGCAGCAGCAGCAGCAGCAGCAGCAGCAGCAGCAGCAGCAGCAGGTAGCAGCAGGTAGCAGCAGGGGAAAGACGGGCCTATGCAGTGCGCAGGCGCGTGCCCCATCCGGCCCAAGTATCGAAGACAGCGCTACCTCGATGGTTCCGAATTGGATGGGAGTGCTCCCGACTTGGCTTCGGTTGCGTAGATCCATGCGTGATGTCGCTGACGAGGTGGTGCACTGGTGCTGCAGGCTGGTTCTGGTGTGAAGCACTGACCGAGGTGGACGATGTACGATGTCTCCTAGAGGTGGATGGAAGAAGTTGAACTTCATCAACGGCGAGCTGCCGGTTTCAAGCAATTGCCTGGGACATGTCAACCTAGAAAGTGTGAGGCAAGAGCAAGGTACATGTCAGGTAAGGTCAGGTATCTAGATAAGCAACCTGGAAGGCACTGACCAGGCCGCACCACACTACGGATGCAAGTGCAATCAAGGTCGGAAGGCAGGTAACCATCTCATGAATGCTCTTTCCTCACCTGCTCCTCAACTGCCACCTTCAGCTTAGTCCCGTCGTGCCTTCCACCTTGGGGGGGATTCGTGACGAACGCAGTAGAATGTCCATTTCGTGTGCCCAGCCGACTTTCTCATGCTATGGATGACTCCCGTCGCTCAGAGTACGCGGCCTATCTGCCCGTTATTAGCACTGCCCAGCGCGCATCGCAGCGGCGTTTCGTCGCAGGTTAGGTGCTGTACTACAGCAATGGAAGGTACCATCTAATGCCATCGATGTAGGTACCTACGTTGGGACCAGACCTTAGGCAACCCGTAAGGTACCCAGCCTTTCCGCCTGGGCCGACCATTTGCTGCACATCTCGTAGCATCCCGTCGGTGTGTCTGTGGCTCATGGGATGTTGCGCAGGCTGCAAACGTGGACACACGTTTTCAGTTTGCAGTTGGCGGCGGCGTGGCTATCCTGGGGCTGGATAGATTGGAATCTTGGGAATGGAGGCGGCCCAAGATGATCGCTGATGATGGTGGATTTGGTTCTAACGTACCGGGTATGGACCACATACGTGTAAAAGGAAGGCACTGTGCAAAAGAGTATGATTCGGGTGTGCGTATCCCGTACTGCACTTTTCTTCGTCATAGGTAGGTTGGGTGTGCCTTCCCATTTCGCCGTCTCCCTTACTACCGTACTACGTACCTCTAGTCCATTTACATTTCACATTTCCCCATTTCCTTACCAGGTTGCGTTTTGATCCGCAGACACCTCACCTCGCCTCGCGTTCCATTTTTCAATTCTCCTGATGGGGCGCTGCCCTGCGTGCTGAGACGTGGGTGCCCTGGGCTAAAAGCCGTTCCCTGGAACTCTGTACCGGGCGGATACCATGTTATTACCCCAGTAAAGATTTGTTCTTGGGTCTCTTCCGTGCTTCCATACTAGCAGCAGCCACCTACCTCCGTCGCGGTTCGACGCTCCCTGCACCTCACCTGCCTGACCTTCTCGCTACCTGACCTTGCCGGTCGTGCCCCGTCGACCCGCCCGATGGCGCCGTCCGACCCGACTGACTGACCTCCCTTGCCGTCCAGGTACCTACCAGATGAGCAAACCAAAGAAAACTCTGTTTGCGCAGCCTGCCGCCTGTCGCGTGTCGCGTGTCGCCTGTGGTGATGGGAACCTATGTCAATTCCGGGATATTTGATACTTTGTGGACTAGACGCGGAGAGGAACATCAGCCAACCTTGGAACCTTGTGCTCACGGTCGTGCAAGAGCCACTGGCTCCTGCAATATTCACGGCCATCCTGGTTTCCCGGGTTTGAGGTGCTGCTTGCTTCACCTTGCCCTGCCCAACAAAAACACGTACCTTTCCTAGCTCGACAGGCACCCGTCTAGCGAGCCACGCCCCGGAGGCCTTTGACACACCAGATTGGTCGCTAGACACTGGCTCCCGAGTCGACTGTGGTGCTGCGCCGGAGTCTTATTCTCGACTGCATCCCGGACGGGCTACAGAGGGCCGATATCACGGCCGCGGCACCATTTCCGGCAC
Source organism: Cercophora scortea (assembly GCA_033439705.1). NCBI lineage: Eukaryota > Fungi > Ascomycota > Sordariomycetes > Sordariales > Lasiosphaeriaceae > Cercophora > Cercophora scortea. The sequence continues at coordinate 1,278,314 of JAUEPO010000005.1, read as the reverse complement.
CAACGCCAACGCCAGCCTCACCTCGTGGGCAAGCTGAAAGAAAGGCTACATGTACCTTCTACCTGAGCGCCGGCGTCCTGAGGCAGCACGGGCAGGTATCTCATATCGCTCTAGGCGGAGAATGGGAGGGTACGGAAAGCACCGTATTGGACAAGAGGGAGCAGCATTGGGAGCAAGCAGTCAGACTGCTGTTGGCTGCGCACACACACACACACACACAACTCGCCCAAACAGAAGTACCGACCACGTTTTCACCGGCTTATTATTTGCAGGGAGCAGCCTCTTTGCAAAGCAATCAAATGGCCTCGACATGTCGACAGTGGAGTCGATGGAACCACGGTGAGAGCCCAAGGAGCGTTGGGAAGCGTGGCTCTTGTGTGTCCGTGCCCCGAGTACCGTCTTGTCTTCCATGATGGGACGGACACAGTGCGTGGCAGCTCACATCATCCCCGTTTTCGAGTCTGGTCGTGACTGGGGTGGCACCAACCAGTGTCGAGGACGGCGTACTGGGTACCTCGTACGGGATGGTCTTCTTCCCCTGGATTGCCCTGGGCTGGAAGAACGTGTGGGCCTAGCAGGGGACCCCTGACTCTGGGAAATCCCACCGAGGCCGTCCGTGGGCCCTGAAATGGAAGCGTCTTGACAAAAGGAGTCGACTTGTGGCTGCCACTGCAGCCGTCCAGAAGTACCCCATCCCATGTCTGCAGACATGGACTCATAACGGAGAGGCTGCACGCGAGACATGGCGGCAGGCCGGGGTAGTAACAGTACTTTGGGCTTGGGTACTGTGCCGGGGGTGCAAGAGAGGGCTTGATGCCAACTAGGTTCAAGTCAAAAAGAAAAAAAGAACACCCCTTCCATTTTCATTCCCACCATCCATCCCTTTGGTTATAAGACGGACGGGTCCCCTTTCCGTCCTGGACTTCTCCTTTGAATCCCCATCACAGTTTTTCCAAACCTCTTCCGGTTCAGGATCACTTCTTTGCAGCAGTCAACCTCTCTTGGACACATCAGAGTCTCTTACTCTACCTCCCTCGGTTGCATTGCATGCCCAGCTCCTCGACCTGCTTGGAACTGCTGCACGCACACGACTGCCAACCATACGCTACTCGCAAGAGCACTGCTGTCACTGTCTGGAACCGTACCTGACAGCCCCATCCGAACTATCAAGGCCCTCGACCTGACGGCCACACACCACACCACGCCAATAATACCCAAATACGGGACATCTTGAAGCGGCTAAACACTACAAGACGACAGCCCCGACGCTTACGCGCCTGGCGACGAGAATATCTTCCATTGCAGCAACTGCGCCCCAACACAGACTTTGAAGTGTATCGAGTGGAACGACGAGTGGCCTCCAAGCCTTGCATTGTCCATATTACTCGCCCTCGGTGTCGCCTTCAACTCTTCCAGTACCTCGAATCGCAGACGGGCCGAAATCTGACAGGGGCGCACTCCAATTGCCATCGCATGCGATTCGGCACCGTCTAACACTCCCTTGCATCACCGCCGCCAATCGAGCCCTCGTTGCGCTTCTCCCTGGGTCACACCCCCCGACGTCCCAATTGTGAGTCACCATCTTGACAGGAATACCGCCTGCTTACACGACAATCCATTTCCCCCATGACTCCTGCCTTGCAACATCTGTCTGGTGCCTTGAGTCGCAGAAGCCTCTAGTGGCTTTTGCATCATTCGTGGCCTGCGATGGACATATATCAAACTGCTTCCGCATCTCGGAATCGATCGCTAACATGGACTCTTTTCTATCATCTAGTTTTCACGCGGGCAAACCACTTCACACAACTTCACAATGATTGTCAGAGAGTCACAACCTCTTAACTGCGGGCGTGGTGCCTATGATACCACAGGAGTCCCAAAGCCTCCACCGCCAAAGCCCAGGTAACGACCTGGAGCTTGTCAAGGGAGCGCGCCACAGCAGCTATCCGCATCCCTTGATTCGCAAACACGCGCACCACTCCTCGCATGGCGACTTGTCCGGAACATGCGCGCTCGGCTTTCCTCTTGCGGCGCCTTTTCGACATTGTACTACAACACTGTTTTCCAGCATTTTCCTCCATTTTCAACAATCAGACTCGAGGTCTCGGGACCATCGCAACATTCCGATACATCATTTTTAATTACCATTCCTCACTACTACATATCTCGGCTCGCTGCCAACTTGCTTCCCAGTAGCAAGGAAAATGGGGAAACACACTCGGAGGTCTCGTTCCCGGGAGGGAGCACGGGTTTTTTTCTTTTCAGCTCGACCGGACGGCGTTTCAAAACATAGACTTGGGAGGTGGATTGTTTGCTTTTTCTGGGCGGGCGGGATCACTGGCGACTTGACCCGGATTTCGGTTCCGCTTCGGACGCTTTTTGCACACAATGCAATGCAGCAAGAGCGAAGCAAGGCGCCACCCACGACGACGACCACCACCATTACCACCAACACACACCCCTGGCACTCGGCCGTCTCCCTAATCGCCAAGCCTCGTAAAACAACGCGAAACTTGGTCGTGGCTTGAACTAGTTCCGGCTCACACTCGCTCTGTTGAATTTCCTGATTTTTTCTTTTTCTTTGGGAGGGTAACAGCATGGTTTCTTGTGGGATACAAAAAGTCGGATGTACTTTTACCGTCGGGTTTTTCCTTCGGCCGGTTGGGAAAGATTTTTTTTTTTTGGTTTGGGAGGGGGGGCAACGACTGGAAAAGAAAGGGTTTTCACACAATTTTTGGCCCGCATATCATAGACTTTTCTTCTTTTCACACTCCTGTCTTATCCCTTATCATTCTCCTTCCCCCTTTTTTCATGGGAGCTTGACTTCTCGCGGAGCACAAGTTTCACATTGATGGGGATCGAGGTGTCTTTTTCTCTTTCCTCCTTTTCTTTTCCCCTGTCTCATCATCTGTACCAATGTATTTCTTTGGGAGGGAGCAAAGGCTTTTATTCACTTTGCAGGTTTTTCGTTATACTAGCCATGAAGGGTGCTTGGCTGGATCCAGGTCATAGAAGATACCCCCCCTGGTTTCTTTTTTTCAACGAGCACAACTTTTCTTTGTCATTTTCTCTTTATTGTTAGACTAGCAGTGCTTCTGCACATCGTTGTATAGTATCTATAAAGAGGGAACGAAGATAGCTACACAGCTGTGAGAGAGACACACGGTGCCTGGTCAACCCTGGCGAAGAGAGAATTTATTCAAAGAGAACTTCTTACTCAAAACAGACTGGGAATTGTGCAACAGTGAGCCTCTTGATCGTGACATTGTGAACATCATGCATTAACTCGAGGCGAATCTTGAAAGCAAAAACACACACAAAAAAAAGAGTCATCGTCCTCGCATATGCAATGCAGGCCTGGTGACTGGAATCGATGTGTGTGTCTGTGTCTGTGTGGGAGAGATTTGACAGGGACGCGCAGCAGCAGTAGGTCGCACAACGGCATTTAATTTTGGACAGGTAGGCGGGATAGGTAAGCTAGGCTTCTTTTTCTGACCGATGAGAAATTGGTTCTCGGCCAAGGAAGCGAAAGGCTACCAAACACACACACACACCCATCAGGCTGACAGCCGGGTGACGTCACAGGTTCCATGTTCCATGTATGCATGTATAATGAATCCAAGTAAGGTAGGTACCTTGGTAGGCTTTTCAAAAAGGCGCTGCCTTGCTCCTTGCTTTGCTGAACTGCACGACGAGGAAACAGCACGATATGCGGACGCGGGGGATGTTTGAAAGGAAGGGGGGAATGTGGATGGGGTGTGGGGGTTTCTGTCTAAGACTTACACAGTACTGTGGTCGCACCCCCCCGTGCGTATCGCGTATGCATGCATGCATGGATGCGCGCGCGCGCACTCGACAACGGGAGGCTCGGGAACTGCCTACCTGCCTGCCTGCCTGCCTGCCAGTCTGCCTGCTTGGCTTGGCTTGGCTTGGCTTTGCTTGGGGAGGAAGGAATATCTCTTTGGTGAATTGATTATGAGGCATGCTATCCCGTAGATACACAAGTTGATACGGGATGGGATGGCTGCTGTGGCTGATGTGGGAATGACTTATGACTGTTGTTATGGATGGGATGGGACGGGATGGGAGGTTGGGAGATAGGTTGGTACGTGAGGTACATTGTGTGCAGGTACTATTTTCAGGTCGTCTTTGAAAGGTTTTTTTTTTTTTTTTTTTTTGTTCTTGTTTGTTTTTGTCTTGAATGTTATTGTTTGCTTGGTTGATTGCTCCGTTTGTCTGATCGACGACGCGCAAATCGTTTGCGCGCGCGCGCGCAGAAATTTCCAAACACGGGCAGACAGAAGAAAAGAAAACAAATAGTACATCCAATATGCAAAGGGGGCGGGAAAGAAAAGAAGAAAATAAAAGTGACAAGGACGTGAAAAAACTGGAGGGTTGAATGGCGAGGGACGGGATTTGATATGGCAAGTTCCAGTTACGTTGCGAGTTCCGACAACTGACAATCGACAGGTCAACAAAACCTGAACCTGCAAGCTTGGCAGCTTGGGTGGATGACAGCTGCAAGTGGGGGCGCGCCGCCGCGCGACGGTCGCAGCTGGAAAGCCAAGCCAAGCCAAGGGGAGGGCGCTAATGCAAGGTTAAAGGAGGCGGTTGCAGGGCTTTCGGACGACACAAAGCTGTTAGGGTTCCCAGGACCAGAGTGCTGGGTCAAACGGGAAAGGCCGCCGCCGAGCGGGCCCATCAGGCCGGCCCATCGAGTCTCTGGCTAGGTGCTCCGCGCAAGCTCGCCGCCCCGTGGCGCTCCTTATCCTGCCCGCCCGTGCCTTGGTTGCCCTGAGCTGAGGAGGAGGAGGAGGAGGAGGAGGAGAATTTCCACTCCTGGCGAGGTTGATGTGGGACTGTTTTTGTCTTACTGGGCTGATGTTCTGTGCTTTTTGCGCCACAGCAGCAGCTTTCGAGGTTTGTTGGGTGTGTGGTCGTTGCTGGGTCTTTCTGTCTCTCTCTCCTGTTTCGTCATTCTCTTGTTTCTGCAGCCCTCTTTTTTTGTTTTGTTACAGCCTTTGCTGTTTTTATCGCCCTATCATGTCATGTCAAATCGTACGACGAGAGGCAGGGCGGGGGAAAACGGATGACTCTTGTGTTAGAGGTTTCCCGTTCCATAGTTTCTATTCGCCTTTTTCATGGTCAATGGGATGGAAACGCGCAATCAAAACGGCTCCAGTCAAAGCGATCCGGCACTTTTTTTTTTTTTTTTTTCTTTTTCTTCCTTTTCTTGCACTGCCCACTCCACCTCCTCTGCTGCGATGCTCTGTGCTAGGTTTTGTTGCCCTGTGGTTGCAGCCGGATGTCACGGTACCTTGCGTTAGTGATGGGCTTTCTCCCATGACGTTTTGCAACGGGCGTGGTGGGGACGTAACACCTCCTGCATGCATGCATGTTCCTTTCCTAACCTTACCTTACCTTACCTTACGTGTACGTACCAGGTATGATGGGTCAACATGCATGTATGGACCTTTTCCATGTTTCCATGCTTGCTCGCTGTTTCGGTCCTGCCCGTCGGTCCGCCTGCCTTGCCCTGGTTCACGTTGTTGAGTGATCGCTGCCACTTGCCTTGCCGTGCATATACCTTAATCTGTAGAAACGTCGATCCTGCCTTTGCCGACAGCAGCGCGCGAGGTGGAGTGGGGGGCCATTTCGAGGGAACCTGGAAGTAATTCCCGTTTCGAGACTTGTCACTCTGTCAGCCACCTGCAGCGCGCAGGCTGCAGGCTGCTGCAGGCCGCAGCTGCATGGCCGGCGGGTCCCCCCTTTTGGACGGTGGCGGGCCGATCGCTTGGGGGAAGGAAGGACCGGAGTGGGGTTTTCCTCCTGTCTTCCAGAACCAGTGGAAGTTTGCAGTTTCCCACACAACCGGTAAGAAAGAGGGAGCCCGTCGTTTCCACAATCACAGTAGCGTGCACTTGGGGACGGGCTACCTGGAAGCGAATCCGTTGTGTATCACGGGACAGTGGTGAGGTGCACGCACAGGAACCATCGAGGTTGTGATCCCACCTTACCTGCTGGTACCGACGGGTTATCTCAGGCAGGTACGCGTACAGTACCTGTCAGGAGCCATCAGTGTCCAGGCACGGGGCACCCAGGGTACACTACGCGAACCCGCAGCCCACACCAGATGGAACCTACCAGGTAGCCCTTGCACGCTGCCAATTTGCTCTCGTCGATTGGTCTCCGCGGGCCAGTTCCGACGTCCTGGCTGCTGGGTCCCACCAAGGCGACAAGACCATTTCTGGAGACCGACGCTTGTTGCACAGCATGCATTCACCTTCATTCACTTGACTTCATCCATCCATCCTCGATGCTTCCCAGTCCTCTTCTCCACACCCTTCCACACGTGCACCCTGGACCCTATTATCCCGGAAACAGTAGCGTATCCCGATGCTGGGCCGCGCTTGTGCTGGCGTCGGCTCTTTTAGTTTACCAAGCCGCCTGAGCAATCTCATCTGCCCCCAACAAATGAGACACAGAGAAGGACAAATCGGAATCCAAGGGCGACTCTCTCTCGCTTCATCCTCCCGCCCCCTTCCTCTCTCTTTCCCATTTCGTTGTTTTCTAGAAGAAGGAATGAGGTGGGTCCACCGTTTCAATGCTTTGCCAGAACGGAAACGGTTCCTAGGAACGTGCTCAAATCAAACCTCCAGCCTTTTCAATCTTTGATGCATCATCCAGCATCTAACGATAGTGTAGGCGGCACAACCCTCAGAACGCCGGGACCTGTTCTTAGTGTGCCTAGTATAGGGAGTTTATTGTAAGGTATTTATTTATTTAAGGATGCTTATAACGGGTTTCTGCCAGTCCGAACTGGCTTGGCGAGTTGTTTGTATCTATCGTCTCCCTTCCAAGGACACGAGTGTAGATTCAGTTCGCAATCAACAACATATTTGCCAGTGAGCTCAGACATATTTGACATGGTGTAGAGCTATCTCTGACATAATATAGAGCTATATCTCCCATATATAGAGCCTGTTCGACTCGTCATTAACACCTAGCCCTCGCCCCAAACGTAATTCGGGTATCTTGTTCCTACTCACTATCATCTCCATCCGTCCCCTCTAGGCATATATCCATCTGGTGAGCTAACCGGTCGAACAGCTCAAATTTCATCCTCTCGGCAGCTTTAGGGCCCTCCCGAATGTCCGTCATGATATCCGAGCAAGGCGGAAAGTCGGTTTCAAAAGAAGGCTCTCCAGCTCCCCTCATTTATGAGGACAGCTTGTCGGAAATGTCATCGGAGAAGCTCATCTACAAGGTGTGGTTTTTTTGCTCCATTGGTTAACCTACCTGGTACCTACCGACCTGGTACCTGGTACGCAGCCTACCTTCGCACCTAGGTGTCGGCCCCGGGCAAGGCAGTCGGAGCAGTAGGCGCAGGCCCCGGGCAAAGTGGGCAGGCACCGAGCAGAGCAGTCGAAGCAGTAGGTGCAGGCACGGGGGGCATGGCAGGGCAGTCTGAGCAGCGTGTGCAAAGTTATTGAAGGACGGTTTGCACGAATAACCACAGCTCACGCTAGCGAACTGCGTAAGTCTGGTCAAAGAAGTGTTTACATTAGGATTGACAGAGAATTCATAGGCGTCGTATCAGGTGTGTAGGTCCGTCCTAAGAAGGAGGCCATTCTGTACCGAGTTGATTGGCACTCCTCGAGACGGTGAATGGATGATCCAGCGGGTTGTGTATGCGTTAGATCAGCCAAAGGTCGGTAGCTGAGGATTGGAGTATCGACTGGGGAACAGCGGATGTGTGATGTCCACCAGGCCGTCCAACAGGCTCATCAATGTCACAGTGATAACAGTCAACCCACCTCAGTTGATGGATCTAGTTAGCGAAGCGGAGCATAGGGACGAAGATCAGGACAACAGGGAAACGTCTGGCAGCGCGACTACGGAGACAATGGTGACTGTCTGGTGACAACGACGGGAAGCGGGATGAAGAACAAGGTACGGGAGAGATTGATCGGGTTTCAAAAGAAAACAAGAGGCCTTGGCTATGTGAGTCCGTCCTGGCCAGCTGTCCTGACTGCTTTGATGGGTCCAATCGGTGGCAATGGGTAATCGAGGATCGGACGAAAGGTTTGACAAAGAGATAGGTGAGATGTGGGAAGCTCAACACTGCTCAATATCGAAGCAAGTAACTCATTGTGTTCTCTGGCTTGCCAAAAGCAGGGGGGGAAAAGAAACCCTCCTCCCCTCCCCCACAAAAATAATCGCAAAATTTAGTGTTTCTCTGTCATGATAATTATCAGAAAAAGAATCAGAACGAAGCTGTGGAGAAACGTCAAAAGCTTCGTCGGGCTCGACGTCCCTTCCTCAAGACAATCGTAGTTCAAAAGAGGCTGCAACCTTTATTCTGCCGGCCCTACCACTGGTGTTCTGCCGGCCATACCAAGCGGTGGAGTGAATGCGGTGAAGCGACAAGCGGTGAAGCAGAGGCGGTGGGTGGCCCCAAAAGCTGGGGCAGCTCGAGGCACCCAGGTACCAACACAAAACCATGGAGCGGGGTGACTGGCAGTGAGCGGCCGCCGCAAGGTCAACCCCAGCCTCGCGCTCTAGTGTAACGGGAGGTGCTTCCCGCACCGCACAGCCCAGGTCACCTCCCCCACCAGAGCATCATCGCCAACAAAAGCTCCCCCTCCTCCTCCGCATAACGCCCCGGCGATAAACAAAACAACGGCAACCCAAACCTTCAGCGACGAGACAACAACGACTGGCTGGTGACAGTCACGCGAGATCAAATTTTAATATAACAAAACGAAGAAATACGTCCACCATGTCCATCATCCAACAGCACACAGCCGCATCGCTCAGCGACGCCTGGCGCACCATCAACATCGACGCCCTCGAGGAGGACTCGAGCGTCAACTTCGACACCTCGACACTGCATCCGGCGCTCCCCGAGATAAGCGAAGCCGACGTGCGCCAGATCAACACCCAGGTGCGTCAGCTGCTGAGGGGGGGCGATGCCGAAGGCGCGCTACGCGGGTCTCTGGAGATGCCCGTCTACAACGGCAGCGATCTCGCAAAGGTAAGAAGAAAGCAGGATATTGCTTGCCCCCGTTGCCGTTGTTCGATTGTGTAAATCCAATTCGCTGGCGCTGCAACCTAACTAACAACCACCCCCCTTACTCCTACGAGCAGGAAACACACCTTCACACGGTCATCGAGGTGCTCCAATCCATCAAGGCCAGCGAGATGACGCCCATGCTGCAGCGCATCTACGGCACCCCCGGCGGCAGCGAATGCTTGGACGTGTTGATGAAATATTTGTGCGTGTGAACTGCCCCAGCTAAGGAGTAGGAGGAAAAGGGAAGAGAGATATGCTGACGGACACAACCCAACCCAGATACAAGGGCATGGCGGCTACCTCGGCGGCCGACGGCAGCAGCAGCGCGCCACGGACACCGACGCGGATGACGCCCCAGCAGACCGGCTTCAGCCAGGTCGGCGGACGGCCCGGCGGCGCAAACGAGTCGACGGGTGGAGCGATGAGCGTGCTTCTCAGCTGGCATGAGAAGGTGGTCGAGGTTGCGGGGCTGGGCTGCATAGGACGGTGCATGACGGACTGGCGGAAGGTATGAGAGTGGGGAGGCAGGCCCGAGGAGGGGGGCCGGACGAGCGAGCGCCTGGAAATATTACCACGTATTATAGGCTGGCGGTGAAAATAGCGACTGTGTTTTGCTGTTTCATGGGGTGCAAAAGAGCTGTATCAGGCACAGTGATGTGAAGAAACGGTGTCTGCGAAACGGCGAGAAAAGGGGCTTGTTTTTTGCAATGCCCCGACCGTCATGTTCGCGACAAGGCGGCGTGACTACCTACAAATATATACATACGCATACACATCTCTATCCTTCTCTGATACATAGAATAGATGCCTGATCTGTATCAGCCAGACAGACTAGTTGTTGTTATTCTCCAAAATATCCTTCAAGTTGATCTGCCCACTCCCCCTCGCAAGCGGCTTGGCCTGGTCCTCGGACTCGCGCCACCCAATCATATGAATAACTCTAAAGGTGGCAGGAATGCTCCCGTCCTCGTTGCCATGCAGCTCGCGGTAGATGGCGTCGGTGGCAATGAGCACGTCCCTGCTCAGCGGGCCCATCTCGCGGCCGAGGATGGCGCTGCTCTCGCCCATGGCCTGCAGGTCCTGCATGAGCGCAAAGGTGTCGGGGTAATCGACGACAATGTCCTCGACGTCGACCGTCAGCATCTTGAAGCCGGCCTTTTGCAGCAGGCCGCCGACGTCGCGCGTGTCGGCCAGCGGGGACACGTGGGGCGAGATGCCGCCCTTGCGCTCCTGCTCGGCCAGCTGCAGCGACGTGCGCAGCTCGAAGAGCGTGTCGCCGCCCAGCATGGCGCCGATGAACGGGCAGTCGGGCTTGAGCACGCTGTTGATCTGCGCCAGCACCCCCGGCAGGTTGTTGATCCAGTGCATGCTCAGGCTGCTGAGCACCAGGTCGAACGTCTCGGGCGCGAACGGGATCGTCTCCTCGGTCGGCAGCACCAGCCGCGTCACCGTCATGGTGCTGCTCTCGGGCGACGGCAGGTCTGCGTCCCGGAAGAGCAGCGCCTCGGAGGAATCGGCGGCGACAAGCTCCGTGATCTTGGTCGACACCGGCGGCGAGGTGGGCGTGGACGGGTCGAGGTTCTCGCGGTCGAGCGCCCGCGCAATGTTGCACGAGTGGGCGCCCAGGTCGAGCGCCCGTGGGAAATGCCGCTTGATGTCGAGCAGGCGCTCGCAGACGCGCGACGCGACTTCATCCTTGAGGTAGTCGGCCTGGCGGCTCTGCTCGACGTGGCCCGCGGCCCGCTCCTTCTGCAGCCATTTGGTGCGGCGATTGAAGACCGCGAAGATGGGCCCGCCCGACGCTTGGAACGCGTAGCACCGGCGTGCTGCGGCTGGATTGCGTGGTATCTGTAGGGTGGCTGAGAGCAACTGCTGCGGCCGGCAGGCTCTGGAAAAGATCGGCCGCATCCTCTGCGACAATATCAATCTGGCATTGTGTGGGATGTTGGGGGGAGTCGCGCGCCGGAGAGGATTTGGCGAGAGTCGAAATATCGTCATTGTAGCTGGCTGCAGTCAATGCCCGGCTGAGCTAGCTCCCTGAGCAGCTCCTCATAGGTTCCAGTGGTATCAATCAGCCACATGAACCGCTATCGATCCACTGTTATAAACTTATAGCAGCCCTAGAGCTGAGAATGGATGGATGAGATTGGACGATAGTGAAGGTTGGGCTGGCTCGAGGCTGGGTGGCTTTTAGCGCCATGGCTTTTTGAAGCGGGACGCACCTGCCCTGTTCCACCTCATGCGGGGATACCTATCTGAATGAGGGCGGCGGCGGCCCAAGTGCCAGGTCGGGGGTCCAGACGCGCGACCAGCGACCAGCAACCAGCGACATTCACCACACGTCGATTGGGGTTCGCTCGGGCAGCTCCATTCTTTTCCATTGAACCCGCCAGGCCATTCCGTCCCCTCGACCATCGAACGCCGAGTGTCAGCCCCGACGATACGCCTTCGTCGCAAACTCACAAACCTGGAAGCCATTTGTGTTTAGCTCTCGCAGCTCCTCCCTCGTGCATCGAACGGCGCCTGCCTACAATCACTCTCTCTCGCCGCTCCGACGCCAGCGAGGTGGCACGCAGTTGCGCGTACCGGAGCCATCATCAGCAGCATCCTGCCCCCCTTATTAGTGGCCCTCTCGAACCACGACGCAGCCGTGTGCCCCATCTCGCCATCCCCCCCATCAGCCATCTCCGACCCGACGGGACAGGAATCCCGGCTCCCATGATGCATATTTGTTGACGGCCTACCGAGACGTGTTTTGGCTTTGGATTGGCAAGCTGGACAGACCAAGTGCAAGCGGTTGAATTATTGAGTTGATAACCGAAACGGACAAAATCTCACGCCTATCTGGCTGACACCGGGCTGAGACTGGGACTGCGACTGCGACTGGAACTGCGGCTCGGTCGAGGATTGGGATCGGAGTCGCACCTTGGACCAGAGCTACATTGAAGCCGCCAGGAGACAGAGAATAACCCGGCAACATGTCTTCCTCAGCGACGGGGGGCTTCCTCGGGAGGTCGGGGAGCGGCAACTCGAACATGCGTGGGCTGGTCCAGTTCATTGCCGACTTGCGGAATGCTCGCGCCCGCGAACTGGAAGAGAAGCGCATCAACAAGGAACTGGCCAACATTCGGTATGCTGCCCCAGATGCCATGTCGACAGATTCTTGCATATCCGGACCCCGCTGACTTAGTTACTCCTATAGGCAAAAGTTCAAAGGTTTGCGCCGTCGCCGCCTTGTTTTAAAGAGGGACTCGATACTCACACAAATTGTTTCTACGCAGATGGTAGCCTGAGCGGATATCACAAGAAGAAATATGTCTGCAAGGTTGGCAACTACCTCCTCGATGCCGTGGTCACAAGGGTTACGAGCTGATCGAGTGCAACAGCTGCTTTATATCTACATCCTCGGATGGAATGTCGATTTCGGCCACCTCGAGGCTGTCAACCTAATTTCGGCGAACAAGTACTCGGAGAAGCAGATCGGTTACCTTGCTATGACCCTGTTCCTCCATGAGAAACACGAGCTTCTGCATCTAGTCGTCAACAGCATTCGGAAAGATCTTCTTGATAACAACGAGCTCTTCAACTGCTTGGCGCTGCATGCCATCGCAAACGTTGGAAGCCGAGAAATGGGCGAGGCGCTAAGTGGAGAGGTCCACAGGCTCTTAATATCACCGTATGTTGTCGATCGAAGGGGGCAGGGGTGGTGCTACGCCGATCATGTACTAACGAGCTATACACAGGACCTCGAAAGCTTTTGTGAAGAAGAAGGCTGCACTGACCTTACTCCGACTATACCGGAAACATCCGGACATCATCCAACCCCAATGGACAGAGCGAATAATATCTCTAATGGACGACGTCGACATGGGCGTGGCCTTGTCTGTGACATCTCTAGTCATGGCCATGGCCCAAGACAACACCGAACAATACAAGGGGGCATACGTCAAGGCTGCTGCCAAGCTTAAGCGCATCCTGATCGACGGAGAGTGCAGCCAAGACTATCTGTATTACAAGGTCCCCTGCCCATGGCTCCAAGTAAAGCTTCTCAGATTGCTGCAGTATTTCCCACCCTCAGGTATGTCTTGTAGCCCCGCTTGACGTGCACTCGCACTATATCTAACAACGTGAAGAGGATAGCCATGTTCGCGGACTCATTCGGGAATCACTGCAAAAGACACTAAACCTAGCGCTCGAAACAAACAAGAACGTGCAGCAGAACAATGCCCAAAATGCTGTACTCTTCGAGGCCATCAACTTGATAATTCATCTCGAGACCGAGCATACGTTGATGAAGCAAATATCGTCGAGGCTTGGTCGCTTCATCCAATCGAGGGAGACCAATGTCCGCTACCTGGGCCTGGAAGCCATGACTCACTTGGCAGCTCGATCCGACTCCCTCGATCCTATCAAGCAGCATCAGGATATCATCATAGGGTCTCTAAAAGACCGAGATATCAGCGTACGGCGAAAGGGCCTCGACTTGCTCTACAGCATGTGCGACTCGACGAACGCCCAGAATATTGTTGGTGAGCTGCTACACTATCTTCAAAACGCGGACTTTGCCATCCGCGAGGAGATGGTCCTCAAGATCGCCATCCTGACCGAGAAGTACGCCACCGATGTGCAGTGGTATGTCAACATCTCGCTCCGCCTCATTGCCATGGCCGGAGATCATGTCAGCGACGAGGTATGGCAGCGAGTGATCCAGATCGTCACCAACAACGAGGAGCTGCAAGTCTATGCTGCCCAGAACATCTTGCAGTACCTTAAGCAGGACCACTGCCATGAGACGCTGGTCAAGATCGGAGCCTACATTCTGGGAGAATTTGGGCATCTCATCGCCGAGGAGAAGGGTTGCAGTCCTATTGAGCAGTTCCTCGCACTCCAAGGCAAGCTCCCTGCCTGCTCGTCCAGCACCCGCGCCATGATTCTCTCCTGCTTCATCAAGTTTGTCAATCTCTTCCCCGAGATCAAGCCACAGCTGGTGAATGTCTTCAACGTATACAGCCACACCCTCGACTCGGAGCTCCAGCAACGAGCCTGCGAGTATCTGACCCTGGTGAGCCTGCCATCGGACGACCTCCTCCGGACCATCTGCGACGAGATGCCCCCATTCCCCGAGCGCCAGTCCGCTTTACTTTCTCGCCTGCACCAGAAACACGCCAACACCAGTGACAAGCGGACCTGGGTCGTCGGCGGAAAGGACGCCAATGCGGACGCGACCGAGCTCACGATGGCCAAGAAGGCAGGTCTTAGGAGGACTTTTAGTGAAAACGGCCACGCCAACGGCGACGCGAAGTCCCAAGCCGCCAACGGGAGCTCGGCAGCCAACGACCTTGTCGGTCTGGATATGAACAACATCGGGCCATCCGAGGCCAAGACGCTCAAGGCGTTGCCCAACCTCGCGAGCGCCGCGCATCTGTCCCCCGGCTGGGAGAAGGGCTTCAACCGGCTCATGCTCAAGGCCGACGGCGTGCTCTTCGAGGACGGCCAGATCCAGGTCGGCGTGCGCTCCGAGTACCGCGGCCAGATGGCGTGCCTGATCATGTACTTCACCAACAAGACGCCGGCCCTCATCAGCTCCTTCACCACCACGCTCGACCTCGACAGCTCGGAGCGCGAAAACCTGACATGGGACATCAAGGGCCTGCCCGACACCACCATCGCGCACCAGGCGCAGGCGCAGCAGGTCATCATGTTCGAGGCCAAGAAGGTGTTTGAAAAAAGCCCCACCGTCCGCATCAGCTACCTCGCCGGCGCCCTGCAGGCCGTCACCCTCAAGCTGCCCGTCGCCATCCACAAGTTCATGGACCCCGCCGAGCTGTCGGCCGACGACTTCTTTAGGAGGTGGAAGCAGATCGGCGGCGCCCCGCGCGAGGCACAGCAGGTGTTTGGCCTCGCTGGGCCCAAGGATGGTGAGAGGGAGCTTAATGAGACGTTTGTCAAGGGCGTGCTGGAGGGGTTCAGGTGGGGCTTGTTGCCGGGGGTTGATCCGAACCAGAAGAACTTTGTTGGCGCGAGTGTGGTGCATACGAGTGCGACCGGCAAGTTTGGGTGTTTGTTGAGGCTGGAGCCGAATTATACCACTCAGGTCAGTTTTTTCTACTTTAACGGCTCTCTGTGGGGTTCTTGAGGGTTTCTTTTTACTAACAGGTTGGTGGTGTTTGCAGATGGTGCGCTTGACGATCAGAGCAACGGACGAGGCGCTGCCGCCTGTGCTGCTCAAGCTCATGGTCGAGAGACTCGAGGCCGGCATGGCGACGGGGGCGGAGAGGTACGAGCCGCCGTCGGCGAGTGATATCTCGGACACATTTAGGAACATCATGGTCAGATGAGGAGGAGGAAGAAGAGGCTTTGGCGACGTGGTGGGGGTGGGCTCTTGAATAGTTGGTGGCTTGAAGGGATGGATGGATGGCCGTATGAAACCCCGTTTTGTTCTTCGTCTTGTCCGTTTTCTTGTTTTTGCTACTATTAGGTAGGTACTCGTCTGTCCATATATACCCACCCCACCCCTAGCTGGAGCTTTTGCTGCCTACCTACCTTACCTGTCCGTCGGGTTGTTTGGCTGTCTGGCTATCTGGCTATCTGGCTGTCTGGTTGGTGGGAATGAGAAAGAATCGAATGGTCCGTAAATAGCTGATACACCCGACGTCATGAAGCGGGCATGGAAAGAAAGGTTCAGCGGAAAGATGAGCAGAGAGAGAGAACGAGCCCGCCTGGGATTTGGGCCATACTTCCCCGCCCGGGAGGCATCGTTGTTTGCTACGCTGGGGCATGCATGCATGCAAATTGAGGAATTCGGAAAAAGGAGAAAAACTTGAAGGAAAAGAGACTGATGAATTCGCATGTATCGATCTAACCCACCCACCTACTTTATCTTACAGTATATATAATTACTTGCTTGCCTGTTTCTGATTTGAGTGTTTTTGTTGTTGTTGGATTTGTGAGTCCGAGGTTGGTTGGTTGATCCGGCTTTGCTTTGCTTGGTAAGGTATCTCGATTCATTAGAACCAGGATTGACACGCCTCCCTCCGACATTTGGTTCTAGGTGGTTTTGATTTTTACACCATGTACTTTCTGTTTCGGGCTCTTTCAATTTCTTGTTCACTTTTTGTCACCATCTACTACGTACCTACCCGATATGTGTTTGTGCGTGTGAACTTTGGCCTAGAAAAGCTCTCAAACAAGTTGCTTTGCGCTAGATCATACCAAAGTTTATAGCATGGTGTCAAGAGATACACAAACAGATCAGTCCCATGTGAGCCATTGGCTATTGAGTGCCATTCATATATTAAAGCTGCCGAAAATCCTCCCAATAAAGATACCTTCTTGAAAAAGGTCATAACGGCAAATCACTACATGAAATACAGTAAAATAGTCATTTACAGTTAGTTCAGTTTGGCATCCTTCTGCAAAACTCGGCTCGGCGTCCTCAAGGTGAAGTATTTACTTCCTCCCCCTTTTGGCCCTGCCCCACTTCAAATCCCATTTCCCCACCTTTAACCCCCTTTTCCCCAGTCAATACAAATAAACCCAAGTTCGCTTGCTTTGTTTTGCTCTGCTTTGGTTTGCTTCCATGCCTCTTCTCTCAATCTTCACTGCCCTTGACCCAGCATCCGTGGCTGACCAGTCTAGAACAGCGGGCCGCCAAGACGAATAGCGACGCTCTTTGTCTGTGTGTAGTTGGCGAGAGCGGCCTCGCCCAGCTCGCGCCCAATGCCCGACTCCTTGTAGCCTCCAAAGGGCAGCTGGTGGTTGAGCATGTTGTAGCAGTTGACCCAGACGGTACCGGCGTGCAGCGCGTTGCTGACACGGATAGCGGTGTTGAGGTCCTTGGTGTGGATGGCAGCGGCAAGGCCGTAGGTGGAGTCGTTGCCGAGGGCGATAACGTCCTCCTCGGTGGAGAACTTGGAGATGGCGCAGACGGGGCCAAAGATCTCCTCCTGCATAATCTTCATGTCGTTGGTGACGTTGCTGAAGATGGTGGGCTGGATGAAGTAGCCCTTCTCGCCGTGGCGACCACCACCGGTCTCGACGGTGGCGCCCTCTTGCTTGCCGGTCTCGATGTACGACATGATGCGGTCGTATTGGAGCTGGCTGACCTGGGGTCCCTGGAAGGTCTCGGGGTGGAACGGATCGCCGACCTTGTTCTGCTCGGCTCTCTTTTTGAAAGCGGCGACGAACTGGTCGTACACGCCTTCTTGTACGTAGATACGCGAGCCGGCGCAGCAGCACTGGCCGTGGTTGTAGTAGATTCCAAAGTTGACCCAGCTGACGGCAGCCTCGATATCGGCGTCGTTGAAGACAATGTTGGGGGACTTGCCGCCGAGCTCCAGAGTCACCTTCTTCAGGTTGGACGAGGCAGCAGACTTCATAATTTGGCGTCCGACGAGGGTTGAGCCAGTGAAGGCGACCTTGTCGATACCCATATGCGCCGAGATGGCGGCACCGGCAACCTTTCCGAAGCCGGTGATGATGTTGAGAACTCCGGGGGGGAAGCCAGCCTCCTTGACGAGCCGGGCGAATACCAGGCCAGACAGAGGGGTCTGCTCGGCGGTCTTCATGACAACGGTGTTACCCGTGGCGAGAGCGGGTCCAATCTTCCAGGCGAGCATGAGAAGGGGGAAGTTCCAGGGGATGATCTGGCCGCAGACACCGATGGGTTCCTGTCTGGTGTAATGGAACATGTCGGGAGCAATATCAATGGTCTTGCCCTCGATCTTGTCGGCCCATCCACCATAGTATCTCAAGCAGCCGACAACGGCACCGACGTCACCGCGTGCCAATGTGATGGACTTTCCATTGTCGAGAGACTCGACAGAGGCGAGCAGGTCAGTGTTCTTCTCGCAGAGATCAGCCAGCTTGATCAGCAGGATGCTACGCTGCTGGGGGGTGGTCTGGCGCCAAGGACCATTGAAGGCGGCACGGGCAGCGGCGACAGCGATATCGACGTCCTTCTCGGTCGCCTCGCTGACGGAGCAGATGACCTCCTCGGTGGTGGGGTTGGTGACCTCGAAGGTCTGCTTGTCTACACCCTCGACGAACTCGTTGTTGATGAAGCTGTGGGCAGGCGAGCAGGCCGTGTCAGTCCAGTCCAGTCCCGAGTAGGTAGGTAGGTAGGTAGGTAGAGAAGGTGTATATAGAGGGAGGAAGGGAGAGGCAGAGGTTGTTGATATGGATAGAGGAGTATGAACTTACAGTCCGGTGGGCTGCTGGTAGGTGCCAGAGATAGGCGTCTTCAGCTCGACGAACGTGTGGCTGGCCATGTTTGCTGAATTTGATTGATAAGGGGAAAGAATATGTCTTGGCCGGGTATCTCAGGTGGGTTTGGGGGAGGAGAGGACTGGAAATTGGGGAAGGAGCAAGCGGGGATATAATGTAAAGAGAGAGGGAAAGAGTAGAAGGATGGGAAATATTGGCTGATTCCCGTCCAGGTATAAATGAGAATCAAGAGAAGAGACAAAGAAGTGGCGACGGGTGAGGGGGAAGAGGAAGAATGCGTGAAGCGGTTCTCCAAGTGCGACTTGACTTGCTGCTTGGCACCCGAGTGGATCGTGGACGGCCGTTATGGAGGTGCATCCAAGTGGGAGCGGGGTTGCGGTTGCCCTTTTGCTATCAAGGGTTGCGGAATGGGTGGAAGCCCGCATGCATGGAACCTTTCCCTTCCTTGTACGTAGTACGTACCTGTACGTAGTAGTAGGTACCAAGCATAATAATATTATCAACAGGATGGAATGGCCCGACTACTCGTCCATCAGCCGGCGTTCGGGGGCAGCATCGTTCCCCTTGTCTTTGTTCTCGGAACAGTGGTCTTTGCCCCCTAGACATAGTATCCTCCTCCCCGTCGTTGCCGTTCGTCTATCGCCGTCGTCGTCGTCGACGATGGGAAACGACAGCCATGATCGATCGCCCTCGATGGATGCTGATGGTATTCGCGACAAAGAGGGACGAGGGGGCGAGTCACGCCAATGCGCACCCTCCTGCGTCATCTGTCTTGCTTCCCCGCATCCCGCTCCCCTCCCGCTAGCACGACCAGCCAGTCGCCCAGTGGCGCCCATCCGCGAGATTGGATCCGAGTAACTGAGAAGGGTGAGATGGCCCAGGGATGGTTTGGCCACTGTTTACAAATCCGGGTCACCTGCCTGTGCAGCACACGTCTAGTGTAGGATCTCGAATTCGTCCTGGAGCTCGACGCATCGGATGAAAGGGTGAGCGCTAGAGTGCTGTGGTGGCTCTTGGAGAGAGGCTTTGGAGACTGTTCGGGGTTAGCAGTGTCAGAGGAGCTCGGTCGCGCAGGGATCAAGCAAGTGCCTTGTTCCGACCCCGCATCCAGGTTTTGAAAGCTCCATCCAATCCAGCCCTAGGTCCTCGGCAAGTCTTGCATCCATCCACGGTCCCGTCTCAGAGTCTGCAAAGCAATCAACGGATGATGGAAGCATTCAGTCTCACAGTAGGTACCTCGTAAATTCCAGGTTGTTTTCTGAAGCAATGGTAAGAGCGAAACGACGGCCGTTGTTGTGTTTACTGATCACGCCGACAATGGTTTCCCAATGGCATCGCACCTATTCTATACCCCAGCCGCAAATCTTTCATCCTCAAATTTGTTCTCTCTGGCATGTTGCTGGTAAAAACGCGGACCGGTACCTACGCACTGGAGCACACCCGCATTGGTAGTTTATGCTCGGGGTAATGCCACGCGAATTACCAGCTGAGACGAGACGGGCCTTTTGCGGTTGACGAGGAACCCCTATCCAGATCTCAGCCAGACTTACACCGTACAGAGGACGGGATTGGCGGGCGATCGACCAAGCCACGAGCCCCTCCGGGGCAGGGTATCCGGCTTCGGGAGGGGAGCTGTATCGGTGCGGCGTGGCTTAGCGTTCTGGACGTCAGCCTGTCAGCGGCGTGTCAGCGACCCCATCCGGGTCTCCGAGAATCCTTTCCTCTACGCCGAATATGAAAACAGGAATATGTCGAGATGAGTTGCGTCCTTGGGTGCCTACAGTAGGCGGCTCTGGTACTACCTGTTCGCGGGGTTGTTGGAGAAATCATACCACCGCTCGAGCGAGAACGCGGTCTCACTTCCTTCCTCCTTCGGTCCGCCGGGAACCCGGGGTTTTCTCCTCATAAGTGGGAGAGGACGGGCGGGGAGGCATTTGCGTAGGTATATTTGCATCAATGTTTATGAGGCGGTGTCAGTATTTGGTTCTCCTCTTCCCTCCCTTAACCTACTGGGTACACAGTTCGGAATATACGACAAGAAAAGGGAAGGGGAGTGATGGCAGAGACCAGTTCGGACGGTGTATTTCAAACACTGCTCAAGCCAAACCTCTTGCCGTCTTCGTGCCGGAAATTGATCAGCTTTGTTGTCTAGAGTTTCATGTTCACTCAGACCTGGAAAGCCAAAAGGGCGTCCCTTGGGGGGCTTCAGACGGGATGCGTATGCTAACACAATCCTGCCGACCCTCGGGCCAAATTCTGTTAGTGTACACCCGTATCCTGAATTAACCTTTGCGTTGCCAGACTGCTTAGGTAATTCACGCCCTTTCTCTCTTCCACGGGACGGCGCCTCTTGCCGCATTGATTCGCTGCGACGTCTGGGCCCACTCTTGATTTTGCGATAAGAGACGCTATCGCGCCCAAACAACCTTCGGTCAGGTAACGAGAAACGGCATCGGCAAAGAAATTGTTACCTGAAGCTCTATGGCTATCGTAGGCATTGCACTGTCGGTCTGGCGACAGAACACTCGTGATCGGTTCCACAGACATTCACCAAACTCTTCTGGCAGCAATGAGAGTCTATTTTATCAGATTTTGACTCTCGGCTCCGCGTAGAAAAAAAATTGTCCATTGCTTTAAACAGGGTGTATCAGCTCCCTGGGGCAGGAATTCTGGGCAACTCTTGAACGTCGGACGTCAAAAAATTTCTCCGACATCTCGCTCCCCTCCACGCTAGGTCAGAGGAACCTGGACGGTAGCCACCGCAGTTCGACCTGCAGATCTTCCATTCCATTGGCGAAATTGTCTTGTAGACGGTGACGCCCATTGCATCGCAGCGATTCAAAATTGATTGAGAGCAGAACTTCAAGCGCAGCTGCCACTGTCCATCGTCCTGTCCATCGTCCTGTCCATCGTCCGTCGTCCGTCATTGATCGCTCACACCCACGCCGTCGCCTTCGCCCTCGCCCGCCGCTCTTTCGAGACTGCTTCACCACCCCTGTCGCCATCCCCGTCTGTTGACAGCCAAGGTGCTCCTGCCTCTCGCACTCAATGGGTCACAGAACACTCTTCGACCATGGCCGACTCGACATCAACGCTAGAGGCAGACCTGTTTGCTGCCTTGAACGGCGCTTCAGCTGCAGAGCCTGAAGAGCCGAACCACCCCCCTCCGAACCCTCCACTTCACATGCCCGCGCCCGCGCCTGTGTCGGCACCAGCGTCGGTACCAACGTCGGCACCATCTTCGGCACCATCTCCGGCACCATCTTTGGCACCAGCGCCCGGGCCCGAGATAAAGATGGAGACGAAGCGTTCACCGGCCCCGGAAGTCCAACCACCTCGAAGTGGTCCCGATCCCCAAGCGGCGCCGCCGACACAACCCCCGCAGGTTCTTCAGACCGCACAGAACCCTCACACGGCTCCATATTCTCAGCCGATCCAGCATGCTCAAGCTGCCCAATATCCTCAATCTACCCGAGATCCTCAGCTTGCCGCCGCCTCCACTGCGACCGCCCAGCCGCCTCCCGCTGCTCAAACTCCCCAGCCCGCTGTGGTCCCAGTCGTCCCTTCACAGCAGCCTCCTGCCTTCGCGGCACCCTCCCCGAAGCGCCAGCGGAGCCCGGAACCGCTTGATAGTGCCAAACGACAGAAGACAGACCAGGCTGAGCTGCCAGGGCTAGCGGAAGCGGCAGAAAATGACGTGCCGAGCTGGGACATGGCAGCGATGCTGCAAAGCGCGCTCCAGAACGCGTTGGGGTTGGAGGACCAGTTTGATCAACCGCAGGAGAACGAAATGAGTTTGGACAGCACAAACGAGCCCCCTCCAGCGTCCTCAGCAACCGCTACGCCTGGGGACGAAAAGTCTGAGCAAAGAATCATGAAGGCATCCAGCAACTCAACATACGTGATGCGCTCCATGAGCCTCCCGGTCCTGGGCAACATCGCAGTCCAGGTCCTACTCAGACTCTCACAGCAATCTCGCACCGACACAAAGCTATTGCTAGCCGATTCTGAATCGGAGTTCTGCAAAGCCTACCAGATTCTGCGAGATATGTTTGGCCATGCGAGGAAGGTGTTCTCTGACGCACCACTCCTCTTCCCTGATGAGCTGGATATCAGCGATTCTGAGGACCGCGAGACGATTCGCATGTCAAACCTGGCCGCGGCTGCTGTCAGCATTTTCGGTGCAAACGATGTCGCCCTTGCAGACCTCCATGAGTCCTTCTTCTCCATCTTCATCCAAGAAGATGGGGAATACAAGGAACCGTTGACAGAGCTGTTTGTCAGCCTCAAAACAAAAGTCCTGTTCGCTGCGCTGGGGGAAAGGGAAGAACCCCAGCATGTCCTGGAATTGGTGGACAAACTCTTCCTCGCAGATTTTGAGGAGATACTCAAGCAACGGAGCGGGGACATGGCCCTGAATGACGATGAAGAGCGGCTCGTGTGCCAAATTCGGGAGAAGAGGGAACTGTTGATGAGATTCGCAGACAATCAAGATGTCAAAAGTAGGTTCATATGTCCTCCTCGTCGAGAACCAAGAGCTAACCGTTTTCAGAATTATTGGAGAGTCAGCTGGCCTCCGAAGACAACTTTGCCGAGAGTCTGAGCGTGTTTTTGCAAAGCCACTTGAACATCGTGGTGGAATATGCCGAGAAGTATGGGGTGAATATTCCCCTCAGTGAGGAAGTCCTAGATACGGACCCCATTGATCTGATTCGAAATGGTGCCCAGGGGGAGGAGCATGACGATTTGGCCGCCATGCTGCAGTCGGCCACGTCTGGTATCACCCAGGATCATGAAGCAGGCGGCGCGCGCACTGGGGAGCTCACAGCAGAGCAGCAGAGCTCCCTTGCAGATGACCTTGACCTGCACAGACTAATTGAGCAATCACTCTCCAACCACGATCCCGAACCGAAGGACGGGCTACTGGACCAGTCTCTCTCGAATGATTTCAGTGTCAAGGATCTCGCCTCCCTGATCGCCGAGAAGTTGAATGACGGCCAAGAGACGATGCCTGATGGCCTCCCAAACCTCTCTGCCTCGTCTTACGCACACAACGCGCACGAAACAAATAATGGTATGCATAATAGCCCACGGCGAGAGTGAAACAGACCAAGGCTAACCTGTTCAAGCTCCGCTACATCCTCAGTATCTAGCCCATATGAACCAGCTTAATAACTCTGCATATCAAGGGTATACCCAAACTCCTCCCCAGGCAGCTCCCACGGGAGCAGCAGGAGAGTCCTTGCCCCCTAATCAATCCTCGCCAACCTCGGTCCTATACGAGCGAGCTCGTCAAGCTGCTGTTGCCAAATCCTCAAATACGGCTCGCCGTGAGGGTCTACATTCCACTCGAAGGCCGTGGACCCCCGAAGAGGAGAAGGCCCTCATGGCCGGACTGGACATGGTCAAAGGCCCCCATTGGAGTCAGATATTATCTCTCTTTGGGATAAATGGCTCTATCTCTGATATCCTCAAGGACCGGACCCAAGTACAGCTGAAGGACAAGGCGAGAAATCTCAAGCTTTTCTTCCTCAAGACCAACTCAGAGATGCCTTACTATCTTCAGAGCGTCACTGGGGAACTGAAAACTCGTGCGCCCAGCCAGGCAGCCCGAAAAGAGGCCGAAGAAAAGGCACGTATGAACACGGAGGATGAGCAAGCAAGGCTTCAGGGCGTCATGACGCTGGCCGGTGGGCTGCATAATAATCACCACTCTATCGCGGGCAGTCCTCTTGCTATGTCGTCGTCAGCGCGAGCAAGCCCTAGCCATCACGGGGTGGCTGGAGCAAATGGAGTTGCTACAGGGACACACGCGCAAGGCTCGACAAGCCACGTTCCCAGCCAACCCCCGGTGCCGATTTCGCCAATGGTAAAAAGTGAGCCGTCTGAGCATCACTCCATCCCTCATGTCAGCACGTTACCGCACATACAACCTGCTCCCGCCCTGCCGGTGCAGCCTTCTCTTCGGCCCCAGCCGCCACCGCAGCAGCAGCAACATTCGCAACACCATCAGCAGCATCAAAATCAGCAGCAGCAACACCAGCAACACCAACAGCAGCATACGCAACAGCGGCAGCAGCAACAACATCAACCCCCTCAGCAGCAGCAGCAGCAACAACACCACCAGTCCCCACAACAACAGCAACAACAGCACCAACAGTCCCAAGTTCAACAGCACGGCCATTCCCAGAGCCCGCAGCCGTTGCTACCCGCCCCAGCGCCATCTCAGCCTCGGCCGCAGTCTCATGCACAGCCGCCGCCCTCAAATACGCCGAATAACCAAGCCTACGGACTTCCTCCGATACCCCCTAACCATCACTCGACCCCCGACCAAATACAAGATGCCAAATTATTTGAGAGCCTGCAAGCCGCTATTTCGTCTGAGAATCATGCGCCAATGGCCGTCTCGGAAGCCTCTGCGAGCTAGGATCACTTGAAGGAAACAGACGAGGGTATTGCAACAGGAGCCCTGGGTAATACCATTGACCCCCGCCTGGAAGGTCACACCCAGCCTCGAAGGCTACCCCCAGTCGAAGTTTAAAGGAGGGAGGTGATGGTTACTGATCGGGACAGGATGAACTGGATGCTAGGAGAAAGAAAAAGCGGGAACATCATCGGTATCTGGCGTTTTTATTTATTTTTCGTTTTCATTTTGTCGGGAAATGCTTTCTAATGTGCACATGCATTTCGGCGCGCGGAGGAGGAGACCAAGGCCCCTCTCGACGCCTTGGTGGTAACGACACAGGACTGGACCAGGGGGTGGGAATGGAGAGGCTTCTTTGTGTATTTTTATGATACCACGGGATAGGAAAGGGGGCCCGGGCAGGCAGCTAGGTTTGTTGTCATGAACCACAAGCCGCTGATTAGGTAGGCAGGCAGGCAGGGAGCCTCGACGGCGCAGCATCACATATTGTTATACATGAATTCTTATCATCAATGATGAAGAAATTCGTCGTCGAACTGTTGAACTTGAGTGAGCTCAGGAGGCGAGATGGGTCACTCATAGGTACCTTACCTAGGCACTAAGTCTAAGCCACAGCTGAGAGGTTTGAGAGAAATTATTCTGAATTGTGCTTCATCGGGATTGGGTCGCGGGTGTATAAGAGATTTTGTGAACATCAAAAACAGTGCAAGTGTTGGATGACCACATGTTTTTTGGAAGGTGGGACTCTCCCCTGAACGGATGGTCAACAACTGCCTGGCCAAGCCTTGCGCCAGGCTCACCAAGCTAGCGCGAGTGCACGGGCCATATTCTGCTTCCTTGCATCTTAGCGGGCGCTGGCTACCCGGTACGTACCTGGCCTGGTACCACCAGCCCACTGCGATGGATGCGCTGTGTCCTGGTCGCCGCCTGGGTCGCGTCGCTACCTGGTAGGAAATTTGATGGAAGCTTCCCCCAAGCTGCTGCTGCTGCACATTGAATTTGGACTTGCATTCTCGCAGCCTCAACAAACAACAACCGCAACTCGAATTTTTCCCAACCCGATCAGCTAATCCAATCCAATCCGCATCGACCGCCCGCCCGAACCCGCGCCCGAAATCTACAACACCGAAGAGGCAGGAAAATGGTACAAATCAGCGAGGTCAAGGGTAACAACCGCGACAACCGGACGGCGGCACACACTCACATCAAGGGCCTGGGTCTCAATAGCCATGGAATCGCCGAGAAGCAGGCCGCTGGCTTCGTTGGCCAGACTTCGGCGCGAGAGGTAACAAGCCCGTTGCTGCCACATTGTGCAAAGCTGCACCGCGCTGCACCGAATCCAACAATTATGTGTACCAAGGCTGACCTGACCCCTCCCGGCATTCACAGGCAGCCGGCGTCGTTGTCGACCTGATCAGAGCACACAAGATGGCCGGCAGAGGAGTGCTGCTAGCGGGCGGTCCCGGCACAGGCAAGACTGCCCTCGCGCTCGCCATCAGCCAAGAACTCGGCACCAAGATCCCCTTCTGCCCCATCACGGGCAGCGAGATCTATTCGACCGAAGTCAAGAAGACCGAGATGCTCATGGAGAACTTCCGGAGAGCCATCGGCCTCAAGGTTCGCGAGACCAAGGAGGTGTACGAGGGAGAGGTGACGGAGCTCACGCCCGAGGAGGCCGAGAACCCCCTGGGCGGCTACGGAAAGACCATCAGCACCCTCCTGATAGGCTTGAAGAGCGCCAAGGGCCAGAAGAAGCTCCGCCTCGACCCCAGCATATACGAGGCCATCCAGAAGGAGAGAGTCACGGTCGGCGATGTCGTGTACATTGAGGCCAACACGGGCGCCTGCAAGCGGGTCGGGCGGTCGGATGCCTACGCGACCGAGTTCGACCTCGAGGCCGAGGAGTACGTGCCTATCCCCAAGGGGGAGGTACACAAGAAGAAGGAGATCGTCCAGGACGTGTCGCTGCATGATCTGGACGTGGCCAACGCGCGGCCTCAGGGCGGCCAGGACATTATGTCCATGATGGGCCAGCTGATGAAGCCCAAGATGACCGAGATCACGGATAAGCTGCGGGGCGAGATCAACAAGGTGGTCAGCAAGTACATTGACCAAGGCGTTGCCGAGCTGGTCCCGGGTGTTCTCTTTATTGACGAGGTATGCTCTCTCTCTTGTTGAATTCTTTTCTCTTTGTTGGACAAAGCAGCTCACACACACAACAACTAGGCACACATGCTTGACATTGAATGCTTCACCTACCTCAACAAAGCTTTGGAATCGCCGATCTCACCTATTGTCGTCCTGGCCTCCAACCGGGGCACGACCACAATCCGCGGGGCCGATGACCTGGTGGCGGCCCACGGGATCCCGCCGGATTTCCTCAGTCGCCTCCTCATCATTCCCACCACGCCCTATGAGCCCGAGGAGATCAAGCGGATTGTTCGCATCCGCGCGGGCACCGAAGGAGTTCAGATCACGGACGCTGCGATCGACAAGATCTCGGAGCACGGCGTGCGCATCAGTCTGCGGTATTGCCTCCAGCTATTGACGCCCTCAAGGTACGTGTCTTCTTGTCTCTTGCACATCCCCTTTGTTTTGAAAGAAAGCGGAACTGACAGTCGGAACTCCAGCATCCTGGCCCGGGTCAACGGCCGCACGCAGATCGATGTCCAGGATGTGGCAGAATGCGAGGACCTGTTCCTTGATGCTCGGCGCAGCGCCGACGTGCTGACCAGCGAAGCCGGACAGGGCTTCATTTCGTGATGTGTCGGTCGGTCGGTCTCGACGGGCGGCGGTCTGCCGTTACATGACTGGTCATTTATCCGATTTCGCAAAGTATGATAGATGAGGGGGGGGGAATGGACGGCTGGGAAAAATTTGCCTTGAGGCTGGAGTCGGCGTGTGTGGTTTTTATTAGGCGTTTCTTATTTGAATTTTTTCATTTTTTTCTCATGTTTCCTCTTGTTTCCAGGGGGAAGGACAAAGAAAAACAAAGTTGGGGAAAATGGATTTGCTGTCACTGTCTGTTTTTTTTTTGTTTTTTTTCGCCGGCCTGTCTGTCTGTCTGTCCCGCGGTATTTTCCCCCTCTCCCAGCTCAAGTTTCCCCCAGGAAACCAACCGGTCAAGAAAATAGCTCGCATTGCTATGCTATGCTATGCTATGCGAAGCCAAAGAAATCTTGGAATCGAAAATCTGGAAATCCAAATCCAAATCCAAAAAAAAAAATAAAAAAAAAAATTGAACAATGTAAGAGCAGCCAGGCAGGCGCGCGCGCGAAGGGGGAAACGGAATGCTAAGCCCATTTCGGCTGACATGGTCTCTTTGTTCCCAGCGGTTTTGCACATTCCTCAAGCGAGGTGGCCCATTCTGGCCCGGCATTCATTCCTTTGGGCATTGTTATGTATGGCTGATAAGGAGGAGGAGGGAGGGAGTTGGACCGAACCGAACACACACACACACACACACACATAGCTGAGCTGCTTGCTTGTCTCTTTTTCATTTGTTCTGATGGGCAAGGCACTGCGAACGGAACGGAACGTGCGTGTTGCAAACAAACGCCGGGGAGACAAAGAAAAATAGCTACCAGACCAGACCAGACCAGTTTGAGGAGCGGTGCATTCCCGAGACATTTGGAAGGTTGGCCTGGCCCGCCTTGGTTCCCTTCGTTCAGTCAGGCCTGTCTGGATGGATGGATGGTTTGACTGGGACGCTCTCCCCCATCATCATCCCAGCCAGCCAGCAAGCCAGCATACGTGCCGTGATGGGTGGGCAAAGCAAGCAAGCCATTTGATGAGATTAATGAAGAGGAGCCTTTTTTATTTTATTTTTTTCCAAACCGGGCACCACTACCGACCGACCGACTGGGCTGGATTTGATTTGAAAATCCATTGTCCGGGCTGGGGAAGGTTGTTTCCATTCATTCATTGCTGGACCGGCAAACGCTGGCACAAAGGGGACAATCCTCCCAACCCAACACAAGGACAACACAAGGAGTTACTAGCCAGCCAGACGGTGCTTTTTTGTTAGTCCTGGGGAGAAACAGTGCAACTCGCCCCCGTCGTTGTTGTCGTTGCCATCGTCGTCGTTGTTGCTGCTGTCGTCCCTCGCCTCGCCTTACCTCACCTCACCTGTTCTGCCTTTTTTTCTTGCTCACTCCCTCTATTTTGTTTTCTTTTCTCGCCGCGGCGCATACCTCACTCTCTCTCTCTCTCCACACTCTGGGAGGAGCTCTTTTGTGCCAGCACGACGACACACACGGATCACTGGGCTCCCCTTGTGTGTGTCTGTCAGGGTACCCGGCGGCCGTCTCTCCTGGGTCTGATTCACTCCGTTTGCCCACCTCACTTACTCTTACATCCCCTCCTCCTCCCAGAAAATGACAGACGCGGCCGGCGCTTCTAGATCCTCCTCCTCGTCCTCCCAACAACAACAGCATGCACCACCGCCGCCTACTTCACCGGCAAGACCGCTAACTCGCTCGTCAGCCATGTCTGCTCGGCTGGCTGGACAAGCAACTGGGAAACAACCACAACAACAACGACCTCGCAGCGGTCCTGAGAGTTCTACAACCACAACTACAACTATAGCTACAACTGCACCTGTAGCAACAGCATCGTCAGCCCCGTCGTCATCTTCTTCATTTCCAATTGCTCCAAGTACGGCTCCTGCTCCCGCTCCACCTCCAGCCCAAGTCCCACCGAGCTCCTCCCCCCTCCTCACAACACACCGCGGGGGCCTCTGACAAGAAAGCGTGCCGCTTCCATCATCACAGACGACACTACCGGCCACTCTCGCCTCGAGCGACTGAGTCTGACGACGCCGGCCTCGGCCACGGCCACGGCGAGCCCGCGACCGTTTAGTAATACGCCGACCGAGCTGATTTGTCTCTGCACGCCGGCTCCGAAGGTGCCCCGGCCCCGAAACGGTGAGTTTTTTTGAGTTTGTTCAGTTGTGTTTTTATGAGTTGTTGTTGTTGCTGTGTTTGCTTCTTCTCTCTTGTCTTTTCCTTCTCATTCTCCATTACGCGGCTCCATCACGTGGCCGGGCGAGTGAGTGAGTGTCATCAAGTGTAAAATTCCTGAGCGAACAAGTCGCGTACTTGTTTTTGGTTTTTCTATACATGTCCTAGTTATACTTGACTTGTGGTCTATTTTGGTTGTGGTATAAGAAACACGGACCGTGAGGCTGTTGGTTGGTTGGCTTGAAAAGAAACACACACAGCCCGTGAGAGAGAGGGGAGCAACACAAGTCCCAACAAGGGTACCTGATAAGAAAGAAAAAAAAAGAGACCAATTGGCTGACCAGCGAGCAAACAACCGTCCATCTAGCCTTCATTCTCTACCGACAGCACCACCAGGGCCAGGTCGTGGCCGAGAACCCGGGCCTCGCCAACCCCGAGATCTCCAAGATCATCGGGGAGCAGTGGCGCGACGAGCCCGAGGAGAACAAGAACCAGTGGAAGCGGCTGGCCGAGGAAGAGAAGCAGCGGCACCGCCACCAGTTCCCTGATTACCGCTACCAGCCCCGGCGCGGGAACAAGGCCGGCGGTGGTGTGGGGAGTGCTAGTAGTGGTGGAGCGGCTTCGGCTAGAACGCTCTCGACGACGGGACAAGGCGAAGACCCCGGCCGGTGTCCCAACTGCGGCGGTCGATACATTGCCACGCCGACCTCGCGGACGCCACATACACCGTTCGGAACCCCGACGACGGCGCGGCCCCCCATGCCGCCGCCCTACGGCAACACCAACAACCCGCGTGCCGTCGAGGGGTCGTCGTCGTCTTCGCAGCAGCAGCAGCACATGTCCCGATACCCCGACGAGACAAGCAGGAACCGCGCACAGTGGTACCCGCTCTACGACATCCACGAGGAATACGGCGGCGGCGGCGCAATGTCGCCCGCGGACTCGTCCAAGCGGCGTAGATATAACATGCCCCCTAGCCCGTACCCAGGTAACAACAACAACAATAACAGCAGCAGCAGCAGCAGCAGTAGCGTCTACCCGCCTCTCCCCTCTCCGCCAGTTCCCTACGGTACTACTCACCAGCGGCACATGCACCCGCCAACCCCAATCTACGGCCCACCAGCAGCCCCAGGGCCTTTACCAGGTCCCTCGTCACTCGCCCGCGCAGGTCCAATGGGCCCCCCACCACCACCGCCACCATCGTCACGCCCGACATTATATCACCACCACCACCATCCCCAACAACAACCTCCCCCACCGCCTCAATCTCAATCCCAGCTACCCCCGCAACGCCCCGTAGGACCAACAGGAGGAGGAACAGAATTCGACGAATCCCTCCGCCTCCCACCACTACAAACCCACCTCCCCACCTCCCCCGACTCCGACACAGCCACCACCGCAGGTGCAAGTGTAGGAGGAAGTGGTCTAGGCATCACAATGGCATACACAGCCCACCGCGACGCACAGGCGCAGAGCCTGGAGGCGATGGTGATGAGTATTCCGTATATCAACAAGATACATGTTTTGCAGCGGATTAGTCCGCCGCTTCCTCCTCCTCCTCCTCCTCCTCCACCACCTCATCATGGTACCCGTGGGAGAGGTGGGAGTGGGAGTGGGGGGAGCACGCCGCGTGCTATTACTACTACTGGGATGGAGACGCGAGGGCCGGTTATTGCTGTTGAAGGGTCTGATGGGCGGTTGAGAGGGTTGGTTGCGAGGGTTGTTGAGCGCGCGCTGGGGGGGTTGGGGGATTGTTTTGTTAGGAAGTGGGTTGGACGACATTCTGGGGAGGGAAGGGAAGAAATGGGGGAGGAAGAATGGGGAGAAAGGGAAGGGGAGGATGTGGGTATGCTTGATGTCGGTGCGAGTGGGAGTAGAAGTGGGAATGCTTCACGAACAGGGAGCGTGGGAAGTGCGCAACCTGCTTCTGTTGCTGCTTCGGTGGGACCAGGACAGGGAGATCCGTTTGGAGTATACCTGCAGGCAATGATGGAGTGGCATGCGAGATCATCGGAGATGGTCAAGTTCGTTACTACACCCGTTTCTTCCACTGCCGACGATGGACAAGCACAACAAGCACAGAAAAAACTCCCCGTCGCCCTACTACCAAGCGGATACAGCCTTACAGAGTCAGATCGCTTCGCATGTACAGTCCCGGTAGGAGACTCGTATGCCCCCGTCGACCACTGGCAGTGGATGGCGACGCTGTGGAGGGGGGTTGTTGGGCCGGATTTGGTGGTTTACGTTCGTGGGGTTGGTGGTGGTGGTGGTGGTGAAGAGGGGGAAATGGAGAGGACGGTGCAGGGGGTTGAGGTTAGGAATGCTTCGTTGATGGTTGTGAGGTTGCCGGTTGGGGGAGGGGCAGCTGGGGAGGTGGAGAGGGTTGAGAGGAGGTTGGAGTTTGAGGTTATGGAGTGGGTTAGGGGCGGGGGTTGGGTCAAGGGGAGTGGGAATGGGTGGGAGTGATTATGGTGAAATGGAGAGGAGAGGGGGGAAAGGGATTGTTGTTGTGGTATTTTGGCTGATGGGGTGAGGAGTGACAGAAAGGACTGTCGTGGGAATGTATCTTGTGGGTGTGTGCTTTTGTATCTATTTTGATTCATTATTCTTGGGGTCGAGAATTTCAGTTGCATGGTGGTTGTATTATTAGTAGTAGTCTGTTGGGGCACGGGGAATATAAATGGTATGAAACCAGCGGATGTGTGGTTTGAGTTGGTTATTGTGTTCCATGCTAGTATATTTGGTTTACCCGAGGTAATGTTGGGCTGGTTAGAGATGCCCAGGGTCGAGATTATTCGACAGATTTTTGATATTTCTTCATTGAAGTGTCTGATAATTAACTCTGGATAGTCCAGCTCACCTATGTGTCTGAAGCACCGTTGAGCCGTGAGGTTGTTGTTGTTGTTGTTGGAGTCCTTGGCTGGCTGGTGATTGTTATGACAAAAGACGTTCACATCACGTCAAATGTTTAGGACCGACCCAGTTTATTTAATTATGCAACACGACGCGGACCCGCTAAGACTGTTGTTAAAGCTCGTTATACACGGCCCCTGGATTGGGTTGATTACTGCATAATTAGTGGGGAAAAAAACATGCAAGCAGAAGTTTCTTTCAAAAGCACAACAACGTTCAGGTATGACGTCCTGTTCTGCCGCTACTGTGCCCCTTTTCTTGCGTGACCCACCATAAATAATATATAAATCGAGGTAGCTTTACAAGGGGAGAATATCCTTCTGTCGCAATTAGCTTTTCTTCCAAGAAGACAACACGGTATTGGATGAAACAAAGTCGTGTAGTTGGCTGGATATAGGAGATATCTTGAAGGTCCATCATTGCAATGCATTTTGTAAGAATTCCCGACCTCGATATCCGTCCACACACACACAGCTATGATCAATCATGATGTCGCACTTGTACAGTGTGCATACTGTGTGGGCGAGCCGCGCTGGGCTGCAGACAGGGGCAATTTGGAGATGAATGGTGGAGGCAGACCCCACTCCCCCAGGCTGGTCAGAGCTCCTGCAGGCTATCCGTCCCGTAACAGTGCAGCAGCAGCAGCAGCGGCGCAGAGCTACCGCGTTCGTGTCCCTGTCTTTGTGTACTTTCCACGGCCTGGACTAGCTGGCGCGATCCAGGTCCAAATAATCGACACGGGACCCGACAACTTCCCACGCAGCTTCCAGCAAGATAGACAGCTTCCAACTTATCCCATCCCAACCCAACCCAACCGAACGCAGCCCCTTTGCTTTGCAAGCTGCAACAAACCAAAAAAAACGACGACTCGCCCAACACCCCGAATCGACGACGACGACGCCATCCACCCATCCATCCATCATCAATTGACCGACTCCCAGATATTTCGATTCGGGCTTTCCAACGGGAGCATGCTCCAACACGGGCACCCCCAAATCTGATCCATCCCGTCTCCCACCATGGCCATGGCGAGCCTCGCAGTCGGGCAACGGGTGCGCCTGGCCGATGGGCGCGAGGCCACCATCCGCTTCGCCGGCCAGGCTGCCTTTGCCGCCGGCGACTGGCTCGGCGTCGAGCTCGACTCAAGCACGGGCAAGAACGACGGCAGCGTCCAGGGCGAGCGCTACTTTGACTGCCCCATGGGCTACGGCATGTTCCTCCGCCCGTCCACCGTGACCGTCATCGCCCCGCTGTCGCCGCCGACGAGACCCGCTGCTGCCGTCAGAAAGACGTCCCGGCCCAGCAGCATGTTTACTTCCGGGTCGGCACGCGGTGCTGGTGCTGGCTCTGGCTCTACCTCGTCCGACACCAAGAGAATGAGTCTGAATGCTCCCAGTCCAAGCCCCGTTCCGCGAGGTTCGCGCCCCTCGAGTCTGGTGAGGTCTCCGACGAAATCCCCCACGAAGCAGCTTGCAACCGCATCGTCGAGCGCCGCACCATCTCGGACCGGCACGCCCGCCAATGCCAGAGCTCCCCTGGGCGTCAAGCCTCGCACCTCGATCGGCCCCCACGAGCCCCCATGGGCCCGCCAGCCATACCAGCCTCCAGAACCCGACAGCCCTCTACCTCGTCTGCATCTGCATCCACATCTGTATCACGAACAGGCCCCGCCCCGCCGCGGTCACTCAGCGGTCGGCCGCAGCCCGTAGCCCGGCCAGCCCCCTTTCGGTCCGGGAGTGGGAGGAACATGTCTTCAAGCTCGCTGTCGGGGCTCGAGAGCAGCTCGACGGGCATGACGGGCCACAGGGGCACCGACTCGCCCCGCAAGAGCAGCGACGACGAGATAATATCACCCCTGCCGACCAGCCCCGTACAGGCGAGGACGATGGCTCTGGAGAAGCTTAATTCTGCGAAATCCCCACCAGGCCCCAGCCCCAGCCGATCCGCCGCGGCACCTGCGCCAGCGCCACGGCCTACAGCAGCCACGACGTCTGCCATGCACAAGGAAGTCGAAGACCTCAAGGCCAAGCTCCGCGTGCTCGAGAAGAAGAGGATGGAGGACCGCGAGAAGCTCAACAACCTGGAGAAGGTTAAGGGCGAACGAGACAAGTTTGAACGAATCATCCAGACGCTGCAGATCAAGTACCAGCCACAGACACAGGAGATTGCCGACCTCAAGCGCCACCTGAAGGAGGCCGAGACGAGGCTGTACTCGGTGGAAGAGATACAGGCCGAGCATGAAAGCGCCCTCGAGCTTGCCACGCTGGACCGTGAGATGGCCGAGGAGACAGCAGAGGTGCTCAAGGCCGAGCTCGATGCGCTGAAACAAAAGTCCGAGGAGCTGGAGCTGGAAGTCGAGATTCTACGCGAGGAGAACGCCGAGTTCACGCTGGGCATGTCGCCCGAAGAGAGATCCAGCCAGGGCTGGCTGCAGATGGAGAGGTCCAACGAGAGATATCGCGAAGCCCTGATACGCCTACGGGACCTGTCACACCAACAAGAGGAGGAGCTGAGGGATCAGATCAAGGGACTGGAGCAAGATCTGAGCGAGTTCGAAACCGTCAAGGAGCAGCATGCTGTCACCAAGGAGAAGCTGGCGCAGTCTGAGGCTGCCGTTGAAGACCTGCGGGAGCAGCTTAACGACGCGCTCGGCGCCGAGGATCTCATCGAGTCTCTCACCGAGCAGACTATGAACCAGTCCGAGGAGATCAAGGAGCTCAAGGCCGTGATCGACGACCTCGAGAGTCTCAAGGAGATCAACGACGAGCTGGAGATCAACCACGTCCAGAACGAGAAGGAGATGCAGGAAGAACTCGACTTGAAGGACGCCATGATTATCGAGCAGGCACGCCAGGCAGCGGCCCAGAAGGAGAACTACGACGACATGGAGTACACCGTTTCCCGCTTCAGGGAGCTGGTGGTGAACCTGCAGAGCGACTTGGAAGACATGCGGGCATCGCATGCTGTCACCGAGAATGAATCGGAGCAGCTGAACAGTCGCTCGCGCGCCATGATGGACCTCAACCTGAAGCTGCAGGTCTCGGCCTCCAAGACACAGGTCAAGACCATCGACCTGGAACTCCAGCGCATGGAGGCCCAAGAGGCGGAACAGCATCTGGAGATTGTGAAGCTGTTCCTGCCGGACAGCTACCAGGCTGACAAAGACTCGGTCCTGGCATTGCTGAGGTTCAAGAGGCTCGCCTTCAAGGCAAACCTCCTCAACAACTTTATCAGGGACAGGGTGAACGGCCAGCCGCATCCGGGCCACGAAGACGATGTCTTTGAGGGCTGCGATGCCATCGACAAGCTCACCTGGGTCTCTGCCATGTGTGATCGCTTCGTCAACGCCATCAGCCACTGTTCTCTGGGGGAGTTTGCCAAGTACGAGGGGGCGCTGTATGAGCTGGAGCCTGTAGAGAGGGCGCTCAACGGCTGGATCGACGGTCTCAGGCGCGATGAGCTGAAGGAGAAGCAGTGCGCCACTGAGCTGCAGCGGACGATTGCACTCATGACACACCTAGGCGAGGTCCACATCTCCAATGACCTGGAGAGCTTTGCGGATGACATCCACATGAGAGCCCTGCTCATGCAGAGCCGCTTGGAGTCTGCAGCAGTCTCATTTACGGCTACGAAGGGCATGGTGCAGAGGATCGTGCCATCGGAAGCCGAGGAGGATGAGCTTGCGCAATACTTTTCAAAGAAGGCCGAGGCCGTCGTCAGCCAGACACGCAGCGCCAAGGTCATTGCTGGCAAGACCGTCCGGGCACTGGAGGAGCTCAAAACGAGATCCCTCTCCCTCATGCCTGACACACTAGACGCATTCGAGTCATGCGAGGCGGCAACCCAAGAGCTGGCCAACATGGCGCGCAGCATCGGACTGGAACTGCACCGGCTGCTCCACGAGGAGGGCAGGACAGAGCCCTACACGTACGCCGAAGTGCAGAGCTGGGTCCAGAACATCGCCCACACCAGGTTCAACTCGAGCGAATCGGATCTGTTCTCCACTTACCTGAACAGACTCCGCGTCGTCACCTCTCAGATCTCGGACATCGCAGCAGTCAGCACAGACCTGACCCAGACGCAGGAGTTCGACCGCAGCGCCGCCCCCTGGATCCTCCGCAGCCAGGAACTCAAGGCGCTGAAGACGATCCCGGTCGATGCCGAAGAGGAGCTCCGCCGCCTGAAGGACGACATCAACGACGCGCGGCGTGCCATCGCCGTCCGCGAAGAGAGCCTCAGCACAGCCCAAGTCAAGATCGAGACGCTCGAGTCGCGCATGCGCGACGCCAACGCAAAGACCTCCCGCATCGTCGACCTCGAAGTCCAGATCGACCTGGCCAAGCAGCAGGCCGCCAGTCTGCGCGACGACATCGAGAAGCAGGACCGCGAGCTCAAGGTGCTCGAGGCCGACCGCGACAAGTGGAAGAAGATTGCCAGCGACAGCCGGCTGGTCATGGGCAGTGGCGCCGACACCGGCCGAGGCGAAGCAGGCTCCAAGGCCCGCCAGGAGCGCGCGGTGGCGACAGCCCGCGAGATGAATGCCCTGCAGGCTGAGATCGCAGCCCTGCAGTCGTCCGTGAGATACCTCCGCGAGGATAGTCGCCGCGCGCGCATGACGGAGCAGAGCAGCTACGACTGGCTCGCCGAACCGCTGACCAAGCCCGTCCCCGTGGCGGAGCAGCGCCGCGCCATGGTCGTGGC
The DNA here is from genome assembly GCA_033439705.1 of Cercophora scortea. Taxonomy (NCBI): domain Eukaryota; kingdom Fungi; phylum Ascomycota; class Sordariomycetes; order Sordariales; family Lasiosphaeriaceae; genus Cercophora; species Cercophora scortea. Next base: position 1,241,014 of record JAUEPO010000005.1, on the reverse strand, counting down.
CGAGGGCAAGGTCGTGCTAGCCGAGCTGGTCAAGCTCGCTACCAGCGCAAAGGTGTATGACCTGCAAGTTCTGCCGGAGGATAAACTGGCGTGGAAACCGGCACGGAGCACGCCGCAGTACCATGCTGCGAAGCAGATGGAGGACTTTGAGGCTTGGAAGAGTTGGCGGGGCGCGGTGGTTAAGAAGGCGGGGAGTCTCGTCGGAGCTCATTCGTCGGGGGATCTCAACGCTGCCGGGGGTGATAAGGTAGTGGGGAAGAGTAGGAGGAAAGCAGTTGCGAAGCTGCAGATTAGATTATTACCACCCGGGGCAGAGAATGCGAGTGATGGGAAGAGGGGCGGGGGCGTCGGGGGGAGGGAGGTGCAGATTGTGGGCTCGAGGGAGTGGGAGGGCTTGCAGGGGTCGATGAGGAGGGTTCCTGTTGTGTAGGTTGTGGTGGGGCGAGTGTAGGAGTGTAGGATTTGGGCTTGTGTGTAAGGAAGGTATGTTTTATAGTGTGTGTGTGTGAGAGAGAGAGAGGATGGGTTGGGAACAGGGTAAAGCAAAGCAAAGCAAAAGCAGAGCAGATGCGTCGTGGTGGTGGTGGTGGCTTTAATTTGGTCAGGTCAGGTCAGGTGCAGGGTAGGCGTTATGGATATACCCACCCACACGCCTTCTTCTTCTTCTTGGTGGAGGGAGGATAAAGACGCGGGTCTGGTGTTTGTTGTTTTATCTGAGCGTTGTTGTTGTTGTTGTTGTTGTTGTTGTTTTAATACATATATATGTAGCCTGTGTTATATATATCCTTTACGTTTCTGTTCGAGCTGAGGTTTCTAGCTGAGGTTTCTAGCTGAGGTTTCCAGCTGAGCTAGGCTGGGTTACATAACTTGGCTGGTATTTTGTTGTGTTGTGCTTTGCTAGTTGATGTGCTGTGCTTTGCTGTGCTGTCGACTGCTGGGTTTATGACCTGTGTTCTCTTACCTGTGTGAGAGGGTTAGATTGTTGCGTGATTGTTACCTGTCTCTCCTCTCTCTGTGTCTATATTTCAGTCTCTTGGTCAAATGTTCATGATGGACTATTTTCGGTGCCTCTATCGGTTGTGCTATTGGTATGGTATCTTAGCAACCTGAGCTCCTTCCCGACAAGAACGCTGTTTTTGCAACCATCTTCCCCTTTTCACACTCAGGTACAGATAGTCACGCTGGACAGGAAATACGCAGCGCAGCACAGCACGACGAGTAGATTAAATACCTACCCAGGTAAGGTAGCCATCTCATCACCACAGCTTCAGCGCCCTTCTCCGCTTTCTCGAAATAAAACAAACAAACCGGCTTCCATTCCCTTCCCCCTTCCCCACTCACCAAAAAAACAACCACCCCCCACCATCCTTCCTCCGTTACTTACTTCTTCTTCTTCTCCTTCTTCTTCCCCCCCTCCCCAGCCCCCGACCCACTCCCACCCGAACCACCACCACCACCACCACCACCCATCCCCCCCGCCCCAGCCAACAAACTCGCCATATCCAGTCCCCCCGGCCCCCCAGCACCGCCCGCCGCAGCACCCCCCATCTCCTTCATCATATCCTTTAAAAAATTCTCACTAACCCCGCCCCCCGTCATCGCGGGACTATAATACGGCAACAGCTCTCCAATCTTCCACCCGCGCGGCACAGCAGGCCGCGGCCACTTCTCCCCCGGTCCCAACTGCGGCGGCGGCGGGGCCCCTCGCACCACAACCCTCAGCGCCGGCGCGTCGTCCGTAGTAGGATGTTTCTTCAGATGCGCAGCCACAAGCAGGTACAGATGGTGTTTATTGTTTATCCCTAGCTTGGCTGCGGCAGGACCTTTGAGGTGGACTTTTACGCGGCCCGGGTTGGCCCAGTCTTTGGGATGCAGTTTCCCTGCTTCGAGCACGACGGAGAGGCGGAGCGAGGCGCAGGCGTTGACGATTTCGGTTGCGAGGGGGTTCGGGACCGCGAGGGATTTGGATACGCGGCGGCCCTGTGCGCGCGAGCGGGTCGCGTCAAAGTAGAGCGGGTAGAGGCATTGGTAGGCTTTGTAGGCTGAGTCGTCTGTTGTGGTTTGCATCTCGGGGTAGCCTCGCGGCTGTTGCGGCTGCTGGGGGCGTGGTTGGGGTTGGGTTTGTTGAGGGCGGACGGGCTGCTGCTGCTCGACCACGCGCTGGCGCATGATGTCGGTGTCGGCAAAGTCGTCGATGTCGCCCTCGGACGGGTCAGACATGTCCAGGTCGCTGTCTTCGACTTCTTCTATTCTCGGGTGGGAAGGCATCTTGGGCGGTTGGGTTGGAGTTGGTTTGGATTTTTTTGGTTGCTGCGACTCTCCCAATGAATGTGTGTAGAACTTGGTGGTCTGGTAGGCGGAAACACCCAAGTCGTGCGTAGATCTGGGAACCGGCGGCGGTTGTTGCGGTCCGGCCAGGTGACGGTGATGGATTGAGTTGAGTTGAGGGAATGTTGGAGATCGAGAATGTGGGGTTCGATGGTTGAGTGAGCACGAGGTGCGTGTGCGGTACAATAGCTCCTGAACTTCAACAACCAAGGTGTCGTTTGGCATCCATAACTTGGTGGGGTAAAGCCCCCTTCGCTTTAGCCCGTGAGGGTGAGCAGGGGTTTAAGGTGAGGCCAGTGCTTTTTGGTGGGGGCAGGCAGGTAAACGACCTGGAGGTTGAGACTGTGCAGGTACTTTGTACCTGGTATTATTATGACCCCTGAAAGGCAGTCCATCAGATATCAATTTACAACCTCTTCAATGTACTGTGTATTTCACCTCCCGACACACATGCTCACAGCTTCAGACACTGACAACCGCAACAGATTTTTGTACATTGCCTATCAACCACCTAGTTTGTCTCCAGATTATTCATGAGAGTTACCCATCGAATAAAGTCAATACGAGATGGACCACAAATGGTAACAATCTCTTCGGATTTTAGATGCCTTGTCCACTGCCAGCAACAAACAGAGGACTCCCATGCTACTGAGCTCAGAAACAGCTGCTGCATGCCCGTCTCCATGCCGACCACGAGACCAGCTGGCTTCTCCAAAGTGTAGGCGGTAGCTGTAACAATTTGACCCACGCTACCAACCTGAAATACTTGAAATAAAAAATAATCCCTCTCGCCCAAGATCAGTCTGTCTTCGCCATTCTGTTTTTCTGCTTTGTGTCTCTATTTTCCTTTCTTTGCTTCCTTGGGTGATCTGAGTAGTGTGTTTTAACTTGATACATTTTATCGCGGACGATGGTTCGGTTCACGTCTCGTCACTGTCTAGTGACATAACCCTGCCTTGCGGTCTCCCAAATGGGCGGGCTGTGGTGCAGTAGGAGGGAGTGGGGGATTATACTAAAGATGGCAAACTGGTAAAGACGGGCGCGCGTTTGCACACGGCACGCGGTGTCGATTCAGGACTCAGTAATCGTGAGACTTGTTGAGCCTGAGCTTTGTTCCGGGTGGGTGCAGCTCTGGCGGAAACTTGCAGTACGGATGAGTGCATGCACCGTCGCGGACGCTGGGACACTGATAGACAATTCGTTCATTAGCAGAGTATTTTTGCGGCTTCGGCTGATGTAGTGGGCCATGAGACCCTGTGTGCGGGGGCTCAAGGATGCGAGTAGAAGCTCCGCTGGGGCAGCAGATGGACGATGGCTGCGGCTGGACTTACATGATGACCGTAGATGCAATCCTCGACTTCACAGTTCTGCTCATTGGCACAGGGATTGAGGCGGGTCAGAAAAGCAATGGCTGCAATCTCCTCCTTTGTCGGCTTGTATTTGTGCTCAAAGCAGCACGAGTCGCCTTTAGCACAGGGGCCTCGCAGGTAATGGTTGTTGCAGAGCTTGTTGCTGTCTTTTCGTTTCTTGATGCTATCTAGTGCCGGCTGTGACACGTTTATGGTCGGGTCCAAGCCGCGCGGAGTTGGATTCCACGGTGCCGGCTTTACCTGGGAGGCGCGGGGCACATTCACAGGTCTTGGCTGGATCGGAAGCGTGATCTGGGGTGGAGGGCTGGCATTTTTGATCGCTCGCGCGTACGTCGTCGCCGTCGAGGTGGCAGGCGTAGACGTGGTCGAGGTCGCCGGAGTGACGGTGCTCCCGCTGGTCACACTCGCAATGCTGGAGGCGCTCGCGACACTGGCGGCGCTCATTGATCCTATCACGCCGACGTTGGCAGCCGGGGGCGTAATATTGCGAACAATCTTGTCCACCAGCTTTTCCGACCGAAACAGCGTGTCGGTAAGATTCAAAATATTTATTCTTGTAGCGACCAGCTCTCGAACCGTTGGAAAGCCCTCGAGGATGGTGATCCGCATCCGGTCGCTCTCGTCCAGGCACAGCTCATCCAGAAACGGGGCATAACCGGCATCGTGAGAGATACCAAGAATAACTTGTTTGCAATTGTAGTTGCGCAAATTCCATTTGGTTGTTTCTAGTTCAAGGTCAGCCAGCCTTCGCGTGTTCCGGGCTCATACTGGGGATGGCCTACCTTTTATTTTGTTGTCGGCGCGTTCTTTACCGTGGCCAACGTCAACGAAGTCAAATGTCGCTTTTCCTTGGGTAAACCCGAGCGAGAAATCCTTGAGGGAGCTCTCGCTGTCCAGACTTCCGTCCCGGCGCATTGCCCGGGCGAGGCCCTCGAGGTTCGCAAACACTTGGGCAATCACTTCGACCCCGCTAGCATGTTGGCCACACTCCTTGAGGATGGCTGTTCTCAGGGCATATGCAGCTTGTTTGCCGCCTTCAATGCCCTGTCTGATGAAGTTTTCCTTGAACTATAGACACGAGTGAGCCAAGGACGGACGGACGGACGGACGGACGGGCTTGAAAGGAGGGAAGGGACATACAAGCAAGCCATCACCGTCGATCAAGACGACAACGTATGGGTTATTGTTCTAGAGAGATGTCTCAATGACTGTAGCACACACACACACACACACACACACACACACATGGCCTGTGTTTCCTAACCTTCAAATGAATGTTCTCCTGTGAAAGGCTGTTGGTTTGTGCTTCCAGCTGGTGCAATTGCTGCTGCAGGTCTCGCCTCGATTTAGTAGCATCAGACAAGTCGAGATTGGCATCGCGTAATTGGGTTGCCAGGTTGTGATTCTCCGAGCGTAGGCCAGTCTCGATTCTCTCCGAGTACATTAAGAGGTCCTGTCATGGCAAAATCATTTAGTCGTGTAGCGTGGCATCGGAAGGCACAACCAGCATGTATGTGCACAAGCCCCCACCGAAACGGACGAAGCATACCTTGACCAATTCGTCGTAAGAGTCTCTGTGCATTTGAAGCGTCTGGAACCGCTGGACGAAATCCATAATGTTCCCACCCATCGCCATGGCTTCCCCTTGCGCTACTAAGTAAGTATTATACCGTCTTCGACTTCCTGCCCTATTCTCCCTGCAAGACTAGGTATCCCGGTTGTCAAGCTGCTGGGTTCCGAGCTGGCGTGCACGGGGATTCGGGTTCGATGGAGGGGCGGTAAATGGCCGGCGGAGTCAAACTATCATTGCCGTGGTGTAGCTGAAGCAGTCTTAGGTCGCACGATCTCTATGATGTTGCTTGTTGGGAAGGCGGGCTTCGAGGGAAGAGAAGAGTTGGTCCTGCAAACTTTATTCAGGCGAGCAGGTTTGTTTGCCTGGGAAACGGTTAGCAGCTTGGACGAGGGTGAGGGCGAGGCAGGTGCAATGGTTGACCTTGGGATTGCAGACTAATTGGTAGGCATTTGTATGACTAGGCACCTGTTTCCATCTAATTCCACGACCTCGGGTTCTTGAAGTTGGGGAAGCAATAGCGAGCAAGATATCGCGAGATAGGCGTATGATGTCCCAAATGCCCCCGAGCAGTGGACAATGGTTGGCTGTCGGTTGGATGGGAGATGGAAAGAATCGAGGGTAAAGAAAGTCGGCGGAGGCTCGGTTGTCAATAGCGCCTGTTCGTCGCCTGGACGTGCATTTATTTGTAAGGTCGAAATGTTGGCGGAACAGAATGATGCAGATTGGTGAACGAGGTGCCTCGACGCAGGCAGGCGCCTACATGTACCTTAGGCAGATTAAGGCAACTATTAGCCCAGATAGGTAAGCTTAAGCAACCGTGAACCTTAGCTCACTGACCCAACCTGGTCCCTCACCTCTAAGCCTCCCGAAGCTTAAAAAGACCTGGTTGGGTGTTTTCCAAGTCGTATCGACCGTGTCGTATCGGATATTTTGTGTGAAAAGCGGCAGATTAGCCAGATGCTGCAAAGCAACTGCTAAGTTTTGTGTGCGTTGGCAAACGGGGAATGGTTGGCTAGGTGGTGATGCGAAGAGGGAGTGGAATAAGGAAAATATGTACACTTGGTAAGCTCGAGCTTTGGTAAATGTAGCTAAGGCGACGCCCGATGGTTGCACGTCCAATAGGTACGTGATTCGGGATTATGATTTCTGCCTCCTGTTCCAGTTTCCTGCCGTGCCTGTTTTCTGTTTCCTGTCGTGTCTGATTCCTGTTTCCTGTCTAGGTTCATTTTCTGTTTTCTGTTTTCCGTCCCTTCGTGCCAGACCGACTGGTTCCTTTTTCCGAAATGCTTTCGATGAAAGAGGCATGAACTCGCAGCCGCGCGCATATCCCGTAAGCATCCCTGGTACCTCGAGGACGTTCCCAAGCTTTACCTGGTACGTACCCGCCTGTTTTCTGAAATCGACTTTGGCAAGTGCAAACGACGTCCCACGAGTAGACAAAAGAATACAGGTAATTCATAAATTCGGTGCGTGTAAGTACCTGTAGGTATCTTATTAAAGTTACTGAGTGAGACAGCATCAGCCCCAACTGTTGTCCGTGGCGGTTCACCCCACCCACCTGTCGTTCTTCGGGTGCCTGCTTCCAACTTTGAGGCACTGGTCCCCTTCGCCCCACCCGGCCGATTCCGTGGTGCACAACAGTATCCAATCACGAACTTGCAGGCTGCGTGCTCATTGTTGCGTCCCTTTTGATGCTGGCTGCTATGAGGGTTAGGGATAGCATAAAGAGCCTCAAGCGAAGGCTGTTTAATACCCTCCCTGTCACCTCCCAATAAGGGGCTATTTACCTAGACAAGGTGTTTTTGTGTCCTGTTAAATGGGTTCTTTGGCTTTCAACCATCAAGACTCGAAACATCCAAAAACTGTATCGATAAATCTATATCGATGAAACTAGGTATATCAACTCTCTGACTCGGAGACCGCCCAGCCTCGAAGAGCCAGCCTTGAACAGCCAGCCAGTCTTGCACTTGTCCATACTTGTACATCTAACAATCCGAGAGTCACCGTCCTCTGCCACCCGCCCCCCAGTTCCATATAATGCCTCCTTTCAAAAACGCCAAGAACCCACGGGTTCAATGCAAATAAAGCACCCCCCGATAAAGCCCCTCTACTTTGGGACAAGCAGCTGACACTTTCCTTCTCCTAAAACCTTACAACAACGTACACAGCCGGAGGACCGTCCCAGAATCGAATCATTCCTAGCAAGAGTTCAAAATACCACCGCAGCACAGACTCGGATTCTACTCAGCCAGACAGCCCGAAAATGGCTTATGCAGACCTGCTCTTCCGTGGAAGGCCTTGCTCTTTCCTCGCTTGAACATCACCCTCGGCCAGCCATTTGCTCGCCTTGACAAGCTGGACAACGTTGATGACTTGCTTCATTGCCATGACGGGGAAGCTGACAATGGTGACAACCCAAGGGAAGAAGCTGTCCATCTTGTTGGCCCTGGCGAGCTCCAATGCACCAGCCGAATACGGGTTCGTAAAGATCTGTCGCAGGAGCGAAGAGTTCACTTGAGCGCCCTGGTGAATGGCTGCCGCTGCGCTGTCGGGAACCTGCTGCAGCAGACCCGGGGAGAGAAGCGGTGATGAGAAGGACAGCAGGTACAGCTGATATAGATGTTAGCTTTTAGCTCACTCTTCGTATCGTCTTGTGAAAGCGATCGATGGAATGTATTATTTCACGTACCCCGAGGAAAAAGGCCTCATTCAGGAAGCAGAAGATGAACAACACATTCTGAGGGATAAACGTTAGCAATTCTGCGACGATTACGGGGCTGCAAGAAATTACAAACCTTGTTGGTGTAGTACAAGTTAAGGATCCGACTCCTCGATTTATCAACTGATTTGTGCGAGGTGTCTGATCCGCCCATGGCCAGAGTGGCATACATGTGCATGTAGTGAGAGGCCAAATCGAGGGAAATAAGGATCTGGAACACGATTGCCCTTTGAAGAATCAAAGTCAGCCAGGCCCCTTTTAGACGTGGATGTTTCGGATGACAGTTTCAAGCCATCCAAATGCTGCTAAACAGAACCGACAACAGTGCTCCAAACAAGCCCACACTACAATGCGGGCGAGCTAGAGGTTGCGGGGGTTGACATACCAGCGAGGGAACGCAGAAGCGAGGAAAGTGATCAGACTGGCGGTAGAGCATCGGTCTGTTGAGAGTTAGCCATAATATTTCCCACCCCGACCACGGCACCGCCAGGGGGAATGTTCAACTAATGTACATACCCGTCACCATATCGAGAACAGCGCCGAACCTGGTGGATTGGCTGAAAAGCCGGGCGGCGTACCCATCGAGGGCGTCAAGCAAGCACGATATGCTATACAAGAGGCAGCAACTGCGGGGGTGTAACGGCATGTACCACTAATACAGCATTGTTAGCTTTGCCGGTTTGCTATGCTTGCTTATCAGCATCTGCAGAGGCCTCGGAGGTCACGAGAGGCGTTCTGAGAGGCAGTGTAGTGTGTATGCCACTCTGCCTCTCTGAGCGCACCCCATAGGCACTCCGTATGCTCCCCGAGACACCTGACAGAATTATGAGGTTGCTTTGGAGAAGAGAAATCGGTTTCGGAAGGATCGTACCAGAGACGCGACGGCGAGAACGATCCGAGAGTATCCTAGACGCAGCAGGCTCGGTTAGCTTGCTGGACTAAACGACGAAGATCGCAAGCGCAAGGTATCCTACCGATGAGGTTGGGCCAGAATAAAAAGATGTCTGACGTAGTCTCCTCAACAACAACATCCCTCGATGCTACATGCGCATCGCCATCCGGGGCCTTTGTTGTCTCGGCGCTGTCGCTGGATTTTGAGTTTTGGTCTGCTGAGGCAGCCATTGCGGTTTTCCGTCTGGTCATTGCACCAGCCATGATTATGGCTGCCTATCGTCGATCATCCGGCGTTCCGGGTTTTGCGGTGGTGTACTGTCTATGTCGATGTCGATACCAGGGTGGATGTCGTTCGATATCCACGATCCGAGCGTCCCGAAGCAGCCTGGGCCTGGACTGCAGGGACTCTATAATGCGATGGCGATGCTATCCTTTCAATACGCGAGCCGGCGTCGTCTGAGTTGATGGATGGAAGGAAGGAGGGAAGGATATATCGGTGCTGAAGTAAAAAGATGTGTCGCAGTTCGCCGTGTGGGGTGGGAAACGAAATGAACAGTGGGAACTTGGACAACCTTCTCGATAACACGCGCGTTCCGTGGACGTCGGAAGTGGGTGTCGTGTGCTGAGGTGGGCTCCCTTCATGCCTTGCAACACCACTGGCCCATTTTTTCTGGGTACGGCACCGATAAGGGATAGATAACCGCATTGTTCAAGTTCCCGACCGAGTGCCCAGCGTGCCCAGCTACGTATTTCCCTAATCGATAAGAGCTAGACTAACTAACTGTAAGTGCTGAGCACAGGATAAAGCTCCACGATTGTCGCTTTGCCTTATGAAAGGTGGGGTGACTGCCTTACACATTGCATCACCCTCGAGCAAGCTCAAAGTGTGTGTTGGTTTAAACTGGACCATCCTTCAACCTCTAGGTAATTAACCTGAAAGCTCTCGAGTTGTTTTTGGAGAGAGTCCTGGATTTCCCTTCACTTGCATATTTCTTACGTGTTCCGGGAGAGAGTGAGCGGTGCATGCCCATATTGGACTCGGAACAGCTACTCTCGCCTTTTGGTCACCTCCCGGACAGCTCGAACGCTACCAACTTATTAGCTGGTATGCAATCTTAGCGGGACGCGCCTAGCATCACCTACCTACGTGTATGGGTTACTCCTAAACTATACCTTCCAGGTTACCTCCTATTGCCAGTCTCGAGCCAATCTTCGCCGAAGCACTGAAGGTATGGCGGTGAGGTGCACTTGGTACGGACCGTCACCTGCTTTGCAAAGGTCAAACAAACGTGCAAGATGGATGGATGCATCTCCGTGTCGGATCTACTCTGGCACCGTAGCTCACTTTCAGAATACCATTCTCCGCGGGCGATGAAGCATGGCGCACGGGAGGCTACGTTCTTACCTGGTAACTACTTGACCTGAATTGACAACTCCCGGTCGTAGGGGATATCTGGAAGCGGTGATTGTCGCGGCTCCATGCGAGGACGATCATGTCTCGCCATTAAGCATTTCATGGTGTGCACCGCTACATATCATGCAGCCCCATATCACCACCACCACCACCACCACCACCACCACCAGCAACAACACCGGTCTCCTTATTGACCGCCTGCCCGCTTTCTGGCTGAATTTCTTCCTCGCCGCCCCTCGCACACAGCACATGGTTCAGCTACCGTTCATATCATGTTTGCTTGTGGTTGGCCGCGGGCGGTTCCAGGTTGCTGACCGACTATTGCTCTTCATACTCATCGAATGTTCCTCTAAGGGGCGCTTCATCCTACGCTCTCAAACATGTGAGTGGTAACAGACGGGCATCTGTGGGTATCGCAGGCTCAAGAGCGAGCATCCAACGCGACAGAGAGACACACAGAGAGAGAACCAAACACCGAGCCGCGCAAAAAATACCCGGGGAATGACACGTACCCCGGCGAATCACCATTTGGGGTGACCGGGCACATCCGCTCCAGTGACCATTTTCGAACTGCAATTATCACGGTACCTTGGCTCTCTGACCCCGAACACAGCAAAGCGCAGAATATCATCGTCGACTATGCCCCGACTTGTCTGCACGAGTCGACACAGTTGACATCAACTGCAGCAGGCGCGCATGAATGTAACCCTCAGGGTACAGGCTACTGTCCTCGCTTCCGACGTACACATCCCTTGTATCGGGCCGCCTTGCCAACCTCGCAACTTGATCGATGAGCCGCGATGTCGGGTGCGCTGAGGGGAGTGAGACCCTCACCAGCCGAGACACCCCCTGTCGTTCGTTGTGTCGTTTGCCTGGTCGGGGCGTTATAGTGCAGTCATCCGTCTGTCTCACCACTCAGTCCCAACGACACCTCATCTTTCTTGATACCGGAGAGAGCGAAGTGGCCGGGGCTGGTTTCCATATCACGGACAGACCGCTACAGATCAGAGCGAATTCGGCAGGAACAAACTACCTGGAAAGCAAGAACCTGGAAGCCCCAGGGTGGGGGACGCCAACACACCTGCCTGCCGACTTGTGTGCTAACGTGAAATGGGACACTAGAGAGCAAGAGCTATCCCGTCCCTCCCTGCCTCCAACACGGGACATTAACGACGCTTCCCCCGTCCAATGACGACAGAGACAGACCGCGCCGGGACCTGACACAGAAGCTCAGCTGTTCAGCCATGAGAAGGAGAATTTCAAGCCAAGTGATCCCGTTGTCCGTACCAAGGACAAGCTGGTGCCCCAAGGTGGATTGGAATGTTCGTGTATGCGGTACTTTTGTGAGACTTCTCGTGAGCTGCCCGCTCTAACGGCTGGGCTGCTCGGTTCCCGCGCTGCGCTGGACGACCTACCCCTCCACGCCCGGAATTAACCGCAACAAAAAAAGAAACTGGAGGCGTCAAGGTTCCTGCCGTGCCATGCACGCCGACGGACTAAATTTCAATGTGGCCAGTGCTGGGCTCCCAGAATTGCGGTTCGCGTACGGGAAAGAGGTTAGGTACCTGGTAGGGAAGCTGCAAAGGTACCCCTTACCTCTATGGGTGCGGTGTCCAGCGAAGAGCCGAGAGAAGGGAGAGGGGTTGGAGGGGAATCGAGCAAGCGCAAGACGGTTTGTCTGCAAGGGTCATCCAGCCCCAAATGGTCGCGATTGAGGGTCTGGAATTGAATTCGAGGAATTGTGGTTCGAGAACGGAGGGTGTCATCCACAGTCGAGCTCTTAGCTACCAGGTACCTGACCTGGACATGTACTGCTACCGACGCTCATCAGGATGGTATCCGCGTTTTCCATCGTCGATTCCCCGGCCACCTCCATCTCCGTCCCCGCCAGCCTATCCATCCCTTTACCCCGAGTACCACGGGAGTACCCTTGAGATGAGATTGATTGCCTTTTGTTTCGATATTCTTTGCTTTTTCCTCCCAGCCTTGAGTATTATTGGAGGCCACCTGTAGGTCAGGTACCTACCCAGGAACCTGCCTTAGCCACCTTTGCGCCCGCACGCTATCACCCAGCATGTTGCTCTCCTAGGTACGTTCCACTATTAGCGCTTTGGTTGCTTGACCAGCTGCAGTCAACTGCATCGCCCATCACCGCGAGCTTGCCAAAAAGAGTGTGCTGGGTCCGGCCGGGACAGGGTCAATCGGTACGTAGGTACCTGTACCCATCAGTCTACATTGCATCGGTACACCCAATTCGGGCTGGCGCCAAGTCTTTTTTTGTGCCGGGATCATATTAGTGTATCCCGTACAGCAGCAGCTACCACCGACCACTACCCACCACTACCACAGTACTACGTACAGCGCCCTGCCACCCTTGCACAGACACGCAGTCCTGCTCCTCCTCCTCCAGCAGACCTCCTCAAGCACACGTCCAGGCTCCCCATCTGAAGTTCAAACGTCTTAATCCGGGCCGTCCCATGTCGTTTGGAGTGGACCGTGACTCGTCGCTATAAGAGACTTGAGAGACCCCTTCCAGCTCGCAGGTTTCTGCCCCCACCAAAATCCAATCCCAAGACAACCTACCATCTACGGCCCCAGTCACCAACCTCAGGACTAAGAGCAGTTGGGCCTTTTGCCTTTGCTGGACCGCTGCACCTTTTTTTTGAATCCACCTTCCCCTCATTGGCGGCATAATCTCACTGCAACTGCCCCATCTTGCGCTCCAACCCGTCTCCTTTTGTCCTTCTTGCTCAAAAGATAACCGCTTTTTTTGCTTGCTTGCTTGCTTGCTTGCGTCATTGAACGCCAGCTTTTATTTTCCTGCTCGATTCCAGCAACAAACGAGGCGGCCTCTCAGCTCAACCCGTGACCATGTCGGACCGCCACCCGACTCTCACTCAACCCTACGCGGAACGTGCCAACCATGCGATCCATCCTCTCACCAGCTACCTGTTCCGGCTGATGGACCTCAAGCAGTCCAATTTGTGTCTCAGCGCCGATGTCCAGACTGCCCGGGAGCTGCTCTTCATGGCAGACAAGCTTGGGCCGTCTATCGTCGTCCTCAAGACGCACTACGATCTCATTGCTGGGTGGGACTATAACCCCCAGACCGGCACCGGTGCCAAGCTGGCGGCTCTTGCGAGAAAGCACGGCTTCCTCATCTTCGAGGACAGGAAGTTTGTCGACATCGGCAAGACGGTGCAGATGCAGTACACGGCCGGCACCGCGCGCATAATAGACTGGGCGCACATCACCAACGCCAACATTCACGCCGGAAAGGACATGGTGAGGGCCATGGCCGAGGCCGCGGCGAGATGGAAGGAGCGCATCCACTACGAAGTCAAGACGTCGGTGTCTGTAGGCACCCCCGTTTCGGAGCGCTTTGATGACGGAGAGGAGCACGGCGACGAGCGTCGCAGGCTGGAATCGAGAGACCTCAGCAGCGGGCACGCCCGAGACAGCAGCGGAGACGGCGACGGAAGGAAAGGAAGCATCGTTTCCATCACGACAGTCACGCAGTCTTTCGAGCCGGTCGACTCCCCGCGGCTATCCAAGACCACGACAGAGGGCGACGAGGTCCTCTTCGCCGGCATCGAAGAGCCCCCCGCGGATCGGGGCCTGTTGCTGCTTGCCCAGATGTCCAGCAAGGGCTGTCTGATGGACAAGGAATACACCCAGGCCTGCGTCGAGGCGGCGCGGGAGAACAGGAGCTTCGTCATGGGATACGTCGCGCAGGAAAGCTTGAACACGGCGTCGAACGACAACTTTATCCACATGACACCTGGCTGCAAGCTGCCGCCGCCTGACGAGGAGGAAAATGGACAGTTAGAAGGCGATGGCCTCGGGCAGCAGTATAACACACCGGCAAAACTGATCGGTGTCTGCGGTACCGACATAGTGATTGTCGGGCGGGGCATCATCAACAACGGAGATCCGCCTTCTGAGGCGGAGCGCTACAGGAAGAAGGCCTGGAAAGCGTACCTGGCGCGTCTAGAGTAGCGCAGTCTGGGCCGTGCGATCGAGGGGAAGGATTTTTTCTGGCTATGGCTTCACCTTTTTGTTCTGAAACGAGGGTCGAAAAGTGCTTTAAAAAGGAGGCAAAGTGGGACAGCGGCGCGAGACATGCTGCGCGCATCAATTGAAAGCGCTTGGCCGGGGCAATGAGAATCTTCAAGGAAATCTAGGACGGCGTTCTGGTGATATTAGATTCAGCATCCACCCGCTCGGTGCGCAATTGATTCTAACGTTATGATCATTTCGGCCTACTTCCCCACCAAGAATACCAAACGACCAGAAAAAAAAAAATGTTTCCGGGCTTTTGTTGATAAAGTTTTTGGTACCACTGACAAGATGGATCATGGCTGGGCGCAGTAACACAATGCTCGGGAACCAGGAAGGAGAGTGTGGAGACAAGAATGAAGGACAAGAAAAGGGGTCAAGACAATGACAACAAACAATATTTGGGCAACGCTCAACAGATGCTGAGACCATTTGCATATGCAGTATATCACTGCCGACAGAACACATGCGCAGTCATCTATCTGGAGCATCTTAGATCTACGGGTGCTAGGGGCTACGGAGTTAACGGCCCTATGAGCTGTTCCGAGCGATGTAGCCGGGGTTGTAAGGTAGAGTGGGGGGAAGGTATTAGATCCCTGACGTCCGTCCCCTTCCCCTTCCCCCACCCACCTTGCTGATTTGTTGGTTGTTTGCTGACGGATGACAAAGAACGAGAAACGAGATACGAGCGGCGATGGATGGCTGGTGAGCACCTAACCGGTAAGGTGTCGATGGAACCTTGTACTGCAGTAAGCTCTCGAGAGCGGCTCGGGGCTCGGCCACAGCAGCTGAGACACGACACTTCACCCTGTCTTGTCTCTAGCGGTGGCGCTTGCTTCTCACCTTGTCTACGGTATACGAACCTTACAGACCTATTTGTCTGTGTATATAAGAGGCAATGTCTCCTTCTCTGTGTCGACCGGAGCTCAAGCTCCATGAGCCCACATCACCGAGACCGGAAGCCGGCTCCACGGACGTGGATGGTTGTCAAGCGGGAGAGTCCACCGAGGACTCGTCGCTCCGGCCGCCCCCGAGAAAACGCCGGAGAACGGTGATATCTTGCACCGAGTGCCACCGGAGGAAGCAAAAGGTAATTACATAACGCCAACGATGTGGTCTGCTTTGCGGGGTTGCTTCCATTCACGACACCCATCCACCCCATGTCATCTCATTCATTCCACACACCCAATAGCTGCTCTCAGTCATTTGTCGTCAAACATCACCACTCATGCTTTTATGACGGCCCTGACTCAAAATCTCCTCCACAGTGCGACCGGAAGCAGCCGTGTACGAACTGTGTTACGCGAGCCAAACAAGACGGGTGCAGGTATGAGTCCGGGGCACCCAACACCACCAAGGCGCCTCCTGCCGGGGGCGTGAGTGACGGTGGTGGTGGACCAGCGCCGTCCGAAGTCGAGGAAGACATCCCGATCAAGGTAGCCAACTTTGGGTACTCCCAAACAGGCGCCTCGACCCTCGGGTTCCTCCAGAGGATAGACGGCGTCAACCCCGACGAGCCTCTGTCGACAACAGGCCGGGACTTGAGCCGCTACGACGACCACATCAACATGCGCGAGCGCTTCAAGGGCTTGATGAGGCAGCTCCCAGCCCGCACATACATCGACAAGCTGGTCGAACTCTTCTTTGATGACTTCAACTGGCAATACTGCCCCCTCGACCGGTATGTCTTTGACAAGCAGCTGGCAGAGTGGTACAGGCTGCCCTTCACCCAGCTCTCGACGGGTGGGCCACAGTCACTACCTCCCGATCTGAGAGTCTTTCCCGGCCTGCTTTTCCAGGTCTTGGCGATCTCGCTCTTGACGCTTCCCGACAACCCGGACCCGGTGTTTGAGTCGCTGAAATATGCCGGCAATATGACGTTCCAAGACCTCGCCATGGACTACAGCGAATCGGGGGTGGCTATCCTGTCTCTGCTCGGCAAGCGGCAGATGACCGTCACCACGGTACTAGCTGGCTTTATCAGGGCCGCCTTTCTGAAATACGTGGCCCTAGTAACAGAGTCAGTAAGTTATTGCATGCATTCCCCTTTCCTAAATCATTATCTGGATCCGTTCCGTTCGAGGTGGGCAGCCCTAATTAACTTGGCGTACTACAGTGGCACGCAATTGGCACAGCCATCAGGGATGCACAGGAAATCGGCCTCCACAGGGACTGCTTCGACCCAAAGCCCAAGGGCGACGACGCGGACAGCGTGCGGGAGAACCAGTGGGAGATTGAGCACCGGCGGAAAGTCTGGATGAACCTCGTCATCTGCGACATACAGACGGGCATGGTTCTCGGCCGGCCGATGACGACCGAGCACAGCTCCATGCCGTGTACCCTGCCGGTCGACGCGCTTCATTCAACCGACAGGTCGAAAGACCCCGTGGTAGCTCGGACTGAGAATGACCCGCCCACGCCCCTGACCCGGCTGCTGTGGATATACGAGATCACCATGCCGCTGAAGGAGGTCGTCGCGCTGGAGAAGGAAGGGCCTTGTCCGACGGACTTTTCAAAAGTCGATAAGCTCCGCCAGGTCATGCTCGATGTCGAAGCGCGTACGCCGCCTTACTTCCGTGAGAAGAACCCAGATACCAAGTTTGATCGAGTCCCGGAGTGCTACTGGCTCCCTGCTGGCCGCCGCATGTTTCCCCACCTGCAGTCCTTCAGCATGATGGCGCTGCACCGGCCGTACATCTTCACTCGGCCGTCCAGCCGGACTGAAGCGCTGAAGGCAAGCCTGCGAATGCTCTCTGCCCAGAGAACGCATTTCGGGCTCCTCCAGCCTCACCAATATAAAATGTACGCTTTCCCCCTCACCCCTTTCCCCTTTCCCATTTCCCCTTCCCCTCCCCTACATCCACTAACCAATGGAAAGGTTCTCCCTCTTCTTCGGCACCTTCGACGCAATCGTCCTAATGGCCTCAATCTACATCCTCTTCCCCAAAGAACACCAGCAGCTCGTCAAGGACGCACTCCGCCACTTCCAGTGGGCAGTTGAGCGCTTCCAGGCAATGTCGGAACACAACGGGCTTGCGCGCGCCGCGGTGGGTGTGTTGCAGGCTATTTATCTGCGCCTGCGCAAGGCGCTGCGGGTTAGTCCGCAGGCTGTTAAGGATATGATGCTCACGCAGACGCCTAGTTTGGGTCTGGCTGAGGCGCTTGCTGGGAATGAGACAATCTGCGAACTCAACGCCTCGCCATTGCTGGCTTTCCCGCCTTCGTTTGAGACGACTCAGAGTGAGGGGGGGTTGGGGTTGGGGATGGGGTTATACCCATCGCCTGGCCCGAGTGTCGGCCCGTTGTCAACTTCGTCGGTTGGGTTCTCGCCGAGGGTGTCGGAGGATATGAATCACGGGGGCGGGAGTGGGAGTGGGAGTAGCACGTTCCCTTCATCCGCTGCTGCATCGGATATCTTTTCCGCTGGTGTTGACAATGCGCAGGGGAACGAGGAGGTCCCTGTTTTCCCTTCTGCTGTTGGCGGCGGCGGTGGAGGGGGGCTTGACTGGAGCATACCCAGCGACTTTGATTGGGCTAGTCTGCAGCCTCTCTATGCGACAGGCGACTTGGCGTATCATGACTTGACTGGTGTCCGTGATGGGGATACTGTCCCGGTCCCGGTGTCGGAGGAGTCGGCGGCGGCCGTGGCGCTGTGGACTGCGGATGATGGGCTCGCGGGTAGTAATGGGCTTGGTATGTTGGGCGGGACTATGGGTAGCAATGGGGGCGGCGCACACCAGCAGCAGCAGCCGTGGCTTTTTGAGGGCGATTTCGGGAATGATAGTGTTTGGAGTTTGTTGAATCACTATACGCCGTATTGAGGTTGGGTTGGTGATCAAGTGGTTTGTGGGTGTAGGTAAAAAAAGGGGGGGGAGGGGGAGAGCGCAGAGGTAACTTTCTGTTGGGGGGGGGGGCGAAAGAGGGAAATAAAATGATGCTGATAAACACTTTGCTGTGCTGCTTTCTTTTTCTTATTTCTTTTTCACCTTGAATTTACTGGGTCCATCTGGGAGAATGCATGAAATCAAGGGCAAGCCCTTTTTTGTTTTATCCCAGTCAGTCAGTCAGTCATGTAGATATTGCCTTGCACCTCTACTGACTGGTTCACTTTTTTTTTTTTAATAAAAAAAAAAAAAAAAAAATGGTGTCAACCCGGTCAGGGAAGTAGCACTCGAGTTTTGTCATTTGTCATTCAAACATTGGTAGCGAAAGGGTATACATATATATATATATATATAGATATATATACATGTAAACCAAGCTAATTCGCATCATCTTTCACCCGCCAGTGTTGGGGGCTGATGTCTCAATATACACCAAACAACCCACTGTTTAGAGCAATGGGCATCTCCAATTATGCTACACGACAAAAAAGTCTATTCAATCATGATAGCTTCGAAACGAACTTTAGATTCCTACCTTGATTGCTTTTAAAAAAATGATTACAGATCAACACCACCTGTATTCAAAACATATATACAAACTACATGGTATTGAGGTATTCTATTCAACTGGAAACTATACCCATCCCTCCCAACCTCCCCTAAGTCCTAGACGTCCCCGCGCCGCTCCCACTCACAACCGGGACCGTCTCAACCCGCTGCGCAACCGGCTCCTCAACAGCCGGGGCCACGAGGTCCGACTCCGCGATCCTGTGGCGCGCCTCGTCGTAGGTCTCGGGGCTGATGTCGGCAAAGCCGTACCATGCAATAACAATGACGCCGATGATGCCGCTTAGGCAGCTGAAGGCTAGGGCGATGATGCCTCGGGTGGTGAATCTGTTTGCAGGGAATTTCACAGTTAGTTACTTATGCGCTGTGCTGTGGATGAACAAAAGGCAAAAACATACCCTTTCGCAACCGGGCCGGGCGGCGCGTTCTGGCCTGACAGATCGAGAAAGTCTGCTGCGTTGCCGGCAGCGTTACCTTTGGAGGGAATACCGTCTGCCGCGCAGGCAGCCAGGTGGTCCTTGGGGATTTCGATGGTCTTTTGCAGCTCGAGGGGGGCCTCGACAAAGGTGGCCATCAGGCCGGACTGGACGTGCCATTCGATGTGGCAGTGGAATAACCAGACACCTTGGGTTGCATGTCAGCGGCTTATTTGCGTAACGTGCGGGCTGTCTGCGTTGAGTCTCTTTTGTTTGTACGTACCTGGATTATTGGCCTTGAACCGCAAGACGACGTTTCCGTCGGGATACAGGACAAGCGTGTCCCGTCTCATGGGGATCTTGGGGAAATCTGCGTCGGTGGTACCCGAGTCCTGGAAGGTACCGCCCTCTTCCTCTGAGCGCCACACTGCCTGGAACGCGTGGCCGTGCAAGTGGAAGGGATGGCGGCCCGAGTCCAGGTTGTTGACGATGATCTCGACGACTTGGTCCTTCTCCAGCACGAACGGGTGCGTGTACTCGCCGTATACTGCCGGGTTGGTTGCCAGGTCACCTGCGGAGAGGGCCGTGTACAAGGTCGGGACTTTGGGGGATGTGTACGTGATGTTGTTGAAGAACGCACTGGGTCAAGTGACGATGGTTAGTACGTGGGGGGTCAGCAGGGGCCAGCTGTGTGGAAACATACTAGTTTGCGCCGTCGTTGAGGTTGTCCATGATGACATCGAGCGAAATGGACTGGTCGGGGTTGGTGTAGAGGGTCTGGTTGTCCCAGGGGACGAGGGTCATGTCGTCGTGAGGCTCGAAATCGCCGGGGATTTCGGCAGGCTCGGGCAACGGCTCTTTCTTGTCGTAAACTAGCCATCCTGTGACATTATAGTTCAAGTCCTCTGGGAGGGTGTCGAACAGGGTCTGGTTTTTCACATCAGCATCAAGTGTAGAGATGGAGGACATGTGCGTGGCCACCCACTGTATCCATGCTGGCGACGAAGGGAAAGTTTTCCGACGTGTCATTTCGGGTGGTGAGGAGAAAGCTGCACCTCTGAGCGGCAGAGAGGTAGATCATGCTCGCCTCGGCGGGCTGGGTGTAGATTCCGTCCACCTCCAGGATGGTGATGTTGTGGCCCTCAAACCAGACGTATTGACCCGCAAATGCGCCGATGTTGACCATGCGGAAGAGATACGTCTTGCCGGGCTTCACCAACACCTCGAGATTCTGGGTCTCGTTGAATAGAGCTGCGTTGGGCACGGGCTCCGCTCCGGTCGGGTTGGCCTTGCTCATGAAGAACTTGAGCAGCCCCGGCATGCGATCATGGTACCAGTCCGAGACGCTCAGGACAAGCTCCTCGTCGTACCTGTCCTTGAAGGGGGTCTTGGGATCATGGATGATCATGGGGCCTCTCAGGCCGTCGGGGTACTGGCCTCTGGTGTGGGAGTGATACCAGTAAGTTCCGGGCTGGTTGATCTGTTGAGATGAGTTAGAGAGATACCTACCTTTGGACGATGGGGAGAAGTGGCATACGGTGAAGTTGTATGTGAAGCTCGATCCAGGGGGAATAGGGCACTGCGAGACCTGGGAGGGCCCGTCCATGTGAGTTGAGCCCTCCATGAACAGGCCGTGGAAGTGAAGCGAAGTGGACTCGTCCCCTAGGGAGTTGAGCACGTTGACGACGAGCTGGTCTCCGACGTTGGCCTCTATTATCGGGATCGGCCACTGGCCGTTAATGCCGATGGTTGGCCGTTCTGCCATGCCATCGGGGTTGGCTGTGACCCATGAGACGTTGAAGTCGTAGGTGACGGTGGCAGCTCCTGCCAGCGCTACGGAGCCCAGGAGCAAAAGAAGGGAAGAAAGTCGGGATGTCGGTATTGAAGCCATCGCGGCGAGTCTTTGCGTCGTTTGTTGTTTGTGGACGAGGATGAAGAAGGACCTGGACTCAGACAACCAGACAGACAGTCTTGGTCTTGCGGCCTCTATGAGGTTTTTCTCCGTCTCTACGCCTGCCTCTCTTTTCTCTCCCCGTTTCTCTTTCTCCTTCTCTGTCCTCCTCTTCCGTGCTGGTGGGCTCGAGGGAGGTATGCAGGCCGAAGGCGGAGTGTCGTACGAGTAAGGCCAAGAACCAAAACCGGACCAAGACCAGGACCCGGGCGAGGGAGGAAGGGAGGGATGGATGGATGGATGGTGTGACAAAGCAAAAGCCAAGCACCCGTCACAGTCACAGCAGACGTAATCTTATCAATCAATCAGGACCAGGCCGGATTTCGTCTGAACCTATCGGCTCCTCGAGCGGCAATACTGTGACATTCACTTATCTGATCGAGGGTGGGGCGAAACACGGGACGACAGTGCGACTGGACGAGAGGTTCACGAGGTGTGCAGAAACTGCAGGGCCGCACTTGGCCCCAAGGAGCGATCCCCATCGGCAGGGTGCTTCTTTCCGTTTATACGTAGTACTGTGCCCTCGCCCAGGCAGGCGGGCAGCCACCAGACAAGACAGACCAGCAGACCTCACACACATCCGGCACCGAAGCCACTCGAGGTCTTCTCTGCATGGAAGTGGGGCCAGGGAAGGTCGAGGCGAATCGAGAGTCCAGAACCGAGGGTCGAGGTCTGGGGGCGTCTTCCTCCTCGTAGCCCTGAACGGTGAGGAGGAGCCGTGACGGATATTTGCCGGGGGTACCGATGGCAGGGCAGGAAGGTGCGTTGATTTTCGGAGGGGGAAAGAGCGGGCAGAGTGGGCATGGTGGACCTGTCGTGCACAGCTTTCAACAAAGATTTTCTGGGGGGAAAATGCTTATTGAAAATCGAAAGGCTTAAACTGGCTTGGCTTCTGCACCACGTCCTTGGCTACGGGGTTGCTGGTCCGACTTGAAAGGACGCACACCAGCATTCGTGCTCTCCGGTTCATACGGGGTCACAAACGGCTCATTGCTTTGGGGTCACAGATCGGTAGCTGAGAATATCCAGTGTGTTTCAAGCTTATGGTGATGTTTGTGCTGATCTACTTGTACATGTGCACACACGAGGGAAAAACTGTGGTAGAAATATTTGACAAGAGCAGCTGCAGCCGAGAGAGGCGTCCAGTCAGAATGCCAAGCGAGGTGGGACCTTTGGATCTGATAATGCACGAATGCACCTTCGGTTCGGGGGCTCAAAGCGCGACCTGGACCTGACCGACCAGGGTGGGAAGCTACGACGCTGGACCAAGCCAGCCACTCAGATAATCGTATGACTGGCCCCCTGCCCGGAGCTCACCCTTTTCGCACTTGCCGACTTTCGCAGGGTTTGCCATCCCATGCGTCCGAAGCTCAGGCTCTTGCTCCCGCTTCGAGGTCACGGAGGATGCCCTTTGGAATACCACCTCAGGTACCTTACACTACGGGAGACGGGCGGCGAGATGAAGAAAGAGGTCCTCCTACTCTTTCCGACATCACAGCCGGTCGATCCACCTTATTGGGGATCTTCCAGGTTTGCTTGAGGGCGCATGCAACCCGGGTGTGCTGGGGGAAACGATTTTCTCTCCGGTGCTTCTCCACACACTACCTGACCTCCCTGGTACAGTACCTACGGCTTGAGGTTGACCACACTAGAAGCTGCCGTTCATGTGTGTCACTCGTCTCTTCAAGGCCCGCGGCTTTGAGTGATTTTGCCGAGCTCTCAGCGCGCCGGGACCGGCCTGCAGCAAAGCGCTTTTGATGGCTGCCACACCCCCAACCAGTCGAGTTCCCATTGCATTATCAGATGAAATTTTTTATCAGATGGCCTGATAATCACTTACCGCCAACCCTCCCCCTCCACTCCCGTCCCTCCTCCCAACCAAACGGCTCCCCGAGCCCACTCACACTTGGCAACCCCCGGCACACAATAATTGTGCGGGAGATCCAACCCATCCTACATCGTTAGCTGTCATCGGCGGGGGCCCTACGAAGCCAACTGTTTTCTTTTTTGCTCTTGATAACCGATCAGCCACGACATTCTCCTTGCTCTTGCTTCTCTATTCCGTTCCTGATCTTTGTATTTGCGGGATCCATCCCGACCACCCCCCCGCCACCATGGCTGTTGATGTCTTCTCCGTGCCCGTGTTTCTGGTCGTTTTTCGGGAGGCCTTGGAGACGGTCATCATCGTCTCGGTGTTGCTTGCCTTCCTCAAACAGACGCTGGACGGTCCAAATAGAGATTTGAAGGTGTACAAGAAGCTGGTCCGCCAGGTAAGATGGCTTTCCCATCTTCCGTCATCCATGCCTGTGTTGACAGGCCATCTCAGGTCTGGCTTGGAACGGCCCTGGGCTTCCTGCTTTGCCTCATTATCGGTGCGGCTCTCATCGGAGTCTTCTATACCGTCGGCGCCAACAAATGGGACACCACAGAGCTGGATTATGAAGGCGCTTTCTGCTTGATTGCGTCTGTCATCATCACAGTGGTTGGCTTCACCCTCCTTCGCATTGGCAAGATGCAGGAGAAGTGGCGGGTGAAGCTCGCGGCCGCCATGGAAGCTCCCATCCATACCGGCGGCAAGATGGGCGTGGTCAAGCGCTTCTTTGAGAAGTACGCCATGTTCGCCTTGCCATTCATCACGGTGTTGCGCGAGGGAATCGAGGCTATTGTCTTCGTTGCCGGCGTTACATTCTCGGCGCCCGCCACGGCAGTTCCTCTTCCTGTCGTCGTTGGGCTCATCGTCGGTGCCCTTATCGGTTACATCCTTTACAAGTAAGTCGACCAGAGTCGATTGCCCCCTAAACGGCCTCTTTCGCGGTCTAGGCTCTTTCACTGACACGATGTCCACAGGAGCGGATCTTCAACAAGGTTGCAAGTTTTCCTGGTAGCCTCGACTTGCCTTCTGTACCTTGTCGCCGCAGGATTATTCTCCCGTGCGGTGTGGTCGTTTGAGCAGCAACGGTGGAACAAGATCATAGGAGGGGACGCTGCGGAGCTCGGAACTGGCGTAGGGTCCTACGACATTGACAAGTCTGTTTGGCATACTGAAGTGAGTGGCCTGTTTATCCCGTGCGGTTTCTTGTCAGGCGATTAACTTTTGCTTCCCTCTAGTGCTGCAGCCCTTACGTCAACGGTGGAAACGGCTGGGGCTTCTTCAACGCCATCTTTGGCTGGACCAACGCCGCAACGTACGGCTCCGTTATATCGTACAACGTTTACTGGCTCTTTGTGATCTCATCGCTGCTCGTCATAAGGTTCCGCGAGGTCAAGGGCCGTTGGCCGTTGAGGAAGGCTAAAGCCCCGGTAGCACTCGTCGAGCCGGAGCAAAGCGGGAGCGAGGGCAGTGTCAAGGATGGTTCTGTGCCTGCCAAGGCAGTGGCGGCGAGAGAGAATGCGATCGAGGAAAAGCCATAGATCCGTGGACGAGGGAGGAGACATGTAATTACTCACCGGGTACTTATTGTATATAGGAGAGAAACTCGGGAGGGAGATGCAATCATGTCATGGCCATCTATTTTTTTTTTTTTATCGCGATCAAGCCTGTTGCCCTGTTGTCCAGGATGATACCTACCAGGTAGGTACTCAATTATGCATGATGTTTTGCCTTGGTAAATCGGGCACCAGCAATGTGCTCGTCGCCCGATGACAAGAAGCCCTCACTTACCCCATTTTTGACAGGGCTTGGCGGTGGGGGGTTGCCACAGCGATCTCAGGTACCACCAAGCCCACCAATCACAAGGCGCTCCACTGTTTACGAACCAAAACGCGAACAGGATCCTCTCGAGCGGCACCTCAGTGACTCCACCTGGCAGTTAGTTCCTGTGCTAGTCCCAAAGGCCAAACGGCCCAACACCGACAGACAGGGTCGACTTGTCGCATCGCTCCGCTTCGCTTCAAGACGGGATGGTTGATTGTTGATGCAACCATTTTTCGCAGTCCCTCGAATGGCGACGCAGAGCAACCCAGCAGATTATCGACACTTCCTAACCAAGCCGCAGCAAAACAGCAATCGAGCATCAATTTCTCAGCACCAATAACGGCCACCCTGCACAGTAAACCAGGCTCCCTCCAGATCTCACGGGCTATGGCAGTTACCTCCTAGCGAGCCCAGCATCCCGCAAAGGCACCCGACGCGTCGCCGGCGTTTCATCCCATTCACCATCCCCGCAACCTAGCATACCACCTTAGGTGGTTACCTACTATTGAACAATGGGAGAGGCCTGGCTGGACTCCCTCTCGGAGGACTGGGTGTCGCAGCCCGCCTCACCTACGACAACAGCACCAGCAGAAGCACCGTCGGCAGCAGCAACACCGGCAAAAGCAGCAGCGACAACACCAGCAAAAGCAGCAGCGACAACACCAGCAAAAGCAGCAGCGAAAAGAACAGGCCTGACTCCAGCAAAAGCATCGACACCCACCAAATTCGCGAGCCCCCGACCCAACTCGGACCAGACGGGCCCCGGCAGTCGGATACCGCGATTGTGCCACAGCGCTAAGAAGGCGAAGCCCGTGGTTCACGACTACAACAGCATCCTCGGCGAACGCAGCACCAACGAGCTCTTTGCCTCAGCCTCGCCGCGGCGGACGCCCTCCAAGCTCTCCAGGGAGATCAAGTCGCATGACCGCGGCCGCTACGTCAGCCGGTCCATGTCGGACATCTCGACCAACTCGGTCGTGCACAACACCGTCAACCACAAGGACTCGGTGAGCGCATCGCCCGCCCGGCGACAGCGCGACACGCCCGAGTGGAAGAGGCGCCTGGTCTATGGCCATCTCTCGTACGGGGAGCAGCGTGACTTGTTCACCTCCAAAGGCGCCGTGCTAGAAAACATTTTCAAGCCCCCGCCACCAAGCGCCAGCGCCAGCGCAAGCTCAACGGCACCCGCCACGGCACCCGACCCTAGCCCCGAGCCCCCAAGCCACAACCCAAACGACGAGTCAGTCAACGACGACGCCGGCGCCGACCGGAGCGTGCTGCAGCAGCACGAGGCCACCTTGCCCTCGAGCCCGCCGCAATATGCCAACGATCCCCCGACCGTCGAGATTCACGTGGACGAGTCCATGCAAGAACTCCCCCCCCTGAAGCAGCAACCCGAGAGTCGGGCGCCGATATCCATGCAATACAGACGGAACGACGACTATGACTCTGCCGACGTCACCCGGGACTCGAACCTCAGTCTGCAGCCAGTCGATGGTGATGGGAATGGTGATGGCGACGTCCAGGAAGAGTGTACTGCCGCTGAGCAGACCGACCTGTTGACCGCCAATCGGGGCGGGCTAGAGACGGAGTCGCGCAAGGTCAGTGGCCAGAGCGTCGTCCGCAACGAGGACTTTAGCCCGATCGTGCTCGAGAAGCGCCAGGCGAGCGACGGCAAGACAGCCTACGCCCCAGCCGACCTACCCCCAGACGAGCTCCGGGAGCGTCTCGAGAAGCTGCGCATCAACCAGAAGCGTATTTCGGGAGACTTTGATAGCAGCGCTGTAGACGAGCCAGCCGAAGGTGAAGCAGAAGCAGAAGGGGAAGCAGAAGCGGCAGTTGAGGACAAGCAGGCAAAACCCGATGCCACTACAGATTACGAGGAGCTGGGAGGCTTTGTCAACTTCCGCAGAGGCGGACGGTCACGCGACGGATCATTCCGCCATCACATGCTGAGCTCGGCCCTGAATGACACTTCGGAACTACACCCCGAAGAGTCCCTCCAGGCGAGTACGCCGAAGCAGTTTCCCACCTTCAGGATGGAGCACTGGGCCGAGACCGAAGAGTTTCAGTTCCCCACCGAGAGCCCAGACCTCCCTCGGGTGCCGGCTCCGAGCCCGGCAAAGAGAGATGCCCGGGCACAGCAGGCGAGCTCTGGTGGCAGCCCTCTTAAGCTATTCCAGCCCTACGACACATTTACCAACCAGACGCTCCTCAGGCGTATAAGCCAGTTTACGGAGGAGCCGACGGGTCAGCCCGCATCGATGGCGCGTCAAAGGAGCGCGGCTCTCGATTCCCAAGAGGCTTCCCGACAAGGAGAGGATCAGAATGAGGACTCGGCCGTCGAGGACTCTCGCGTCGAGTGCTGGGAAGACTCCCGTGAAGAAGACACCGGTCCAGGATTTAGCTTGAGGAGAGCCGCTGCAAGAAATATGCGTCAATCGTCAATACCCCTGAACCAGTTTGGGCTTGGAGAACTTGACGGATACGAGTTCAGCGACGAGTTCTCGTTCCAAGACAACGGTCGATCGCGCCTCGATGCGGACAAGGAGAACTGGGGCCCCGATGAGAGCTCTATACAGCTGCCCCGTGCCCCCATCTTCGAAGTCCGCCACGACTCGTCTCCATCCGACGCATTTGAGATGCAAGTGCGTAGGAGTCGACAGAAGTCTATCAACTCTGCCTCCTCCAGGCGCACTGCCAGAGCCGAGGCCATCGAAACGCGGGGCCGGCTGCAGTCCTCGTTCCCAAGCGGCGCGGCTGTCCTTGCCACACCGCAGCGAGGGGATATGGCCTCGGAGTTCAAGCGGCCGCGCACTTCGCCCTCCAAGGACCCTACACCCAAGCGACGCAGAACGCTTCATAGATCGGATGTCGGATACGAAGCCGAGGACCAACTCCAGGCTATTGACAGTGTTCAGCTGTCGCACCAACATATGCAGTCAGTTCTCGCTCGAGATGCCGACAGACCCGGGTCGCGGTCGCGCGAGATGCCACGCCCTCGGACTCCCACACCAACCTCGAGATCATCGGTGCAGCTAGAGCGCCTGCCTCTGGCTGAAATAGAGGCATCACCTACCCGGTCGTCAAGGCATTCTCAGTCTTCTGGCCCTCGACCAGTTGGCTCCACACTTGAATCTGACCGCAAGCCGTCGATCAAGACGGAGGATTTCATTAATGAGGCCAACAAGATCATGGCATTCATCCGCAGCAAGGCTGGGCTGGCAAGCGGTCTGGCGAGCTTGGAGGAGTCGGAGCAAGAAAACGGACAGCCGTCTCCCGACCTAGAGAGTTCCTACGAATCAACCCAGGAGCCATTTTCACGTCCCCCCAGTCGTGAGGGGCGTGCACCAGTGACGCATATGTCGGCGAGGCAGGCGGACCCCGAAATCGTCGAGCGCCTGAAGCAATATGAGGAAGCCAGTGAGATGGGAGACATTATGGGTTCATCCATACGCTCGGCCACCCTTGCTCATGAAACGTGGGACAGCTTGGAAGGCGACATCACCCAGCCGCCGCCCATGAAGGACGACGAAATCATTAGCGATCCTCCCAACATCCGCCTGTCACGGAACCCCGACAGAAAAGACCACCAGTCCTTTGACGGTGGCTACGACGGGGCGGTGCTCTCCCGTGCATCGAGCGGCTCGGCTAGCTATTCTACGGGGAGGTCATTCCCGACCGGCTCGTCAAGGGGATCGGACACGAGGAAGACCATCGCCCCGGAGAGCGTCGAGCACCTGATCCCGGACCAGGTGGGGAGCATGGTTCTGGATCGCCAGCGCAACATCTGGATTCGGAGGAAGTCAGGGGGACACGGGAAGCGTAGGAGCACCTTCCTCCCTTCCGAAGCCAGCGAGGACGATCCGTTTGCGGATATCCCCGATCTTTCTGTTGATATGACCATGGAGATGCGCAACCTCATCGCAGCCAAGCAGCAGCAGGAGCGGGACCAGGAGCGGGACCAAGAGCGGGAGCAGGAGCTCCGGGGTCGTGAGCGTAGTGTCTCGCCTCTCACCGCACCTGCAACCAAGCCGTCGGACCGGGACCGGGATCGGGAGCATCGGGACCCGCTTCCGGTCGCACCAATAGGAATAGGAATTGCCCCGGTCGGCTCCAAAACTAGCAAGGATACGCACGCTTTGGGCAACCCATCCACCCAGACCGCCGCAACTTTTGTTGTCACGACGGACGACGATGCCGTCGAGCATGAGTTTGGGATTCACGATGGCCGGGCCAACGCCAGACGGAGAAACCTCACGATAAGTTTCTCCTCCCCCATCGCTTCCATCATCCAGGATCCGGCTGCGGGATCGTCCGGGACGTCTCCCAAGAAGCCGAGTCCTCTGGGTCAACAAAGCGACAGTTTGGCCGCGGGAGATGCCATCGACTGGGACCGCGGGACAGTCTCTGTGCAGGCCGTAACCAAGAACGGGTCATCCAGGTCTCGCAGCCACTCGCTGGGGCCGTCGCGATATCTGTCGGTGAGGGGCAGGGGCCAAGCATTTGTGCCGCGGCCCATCTCCAGGATTGATGAGCGGGAGGAGGAATCCGTCCTGGATAGGATCCGCAACCAGCGACCTGCCATCAACATGGAGCTCAGCGTGATCGCGGACAATAGCTGCTTCAGCAATGAGACGGATGGAGACCAGCAGCGGAGCGTCAGCTTCGTTGTCAAGACCCCCGCGCGACCTCGCGACTGCACCGTGGCTGAGATCGATGCCACCCCAGTCATAAGTCAATACGTAGGCACGTACTCGCTGAGTTCCCTTCCCGAGTTCACGGTGCACCAAGGGGAGGAGTCTCTGCCTCTCGAGGCCAGCTACATCGTCGACAACCACCACCTGGTGACGGGCGACCACACCAGGCGGGTCATGTCGATGAACACGCGCGACCTCGTAGACAAGCTCGCCGAGGTGGAGCCTTTTGGGCCCTACTGGGACGACATGCGTGATCTCGACCTCCGCGACAAGCGGCTGGCCAGCTTGCATGCCCTGGATGAGTTCTGCAGCCAGCTGGAGAGCCTCGACGTGTCCAACAACGAGATCCGAAACCTGAGCGGCATCCCGTCGTCGGTCCGCCAGCTGAAGCTGACCAACAACCAGCTGTCCAGTCTCACGGCCTGGAGCCATCTGATGAACCTGCAATATGTAGACGTCTCCAACAACGGGCTCACCAGTCTGGCCCCGTTCAAGAACCTGGTGCATCTGCGCAGCCTGCGGGCAGACAACAACCAGCTCACGAGCATCGACGGCATCAAGTTCCACAACACCGTCCAGACCCTCCGTGCGCGCGGAAACGCCATCGAAGAGCTCGACTTTGGCGGCAACAGACTCGACCGCCTCACCGAGCTCGACCTCAAGAACAACGCCATCAAGACGGTCGCCAACATCGAGGAGCTGCCCGCGCTCAGCTCGCTCAACCTCGAGGGCAACCAGCTCGAGACGTTCGCCATCAGCTCCAACATCCGCCTCGACTCGCTCCGCCACCTCCGCCTCGACGACAACAACCTCACCACCCTCTCCATCTCCCACCTGCCCCTCCTCCGCCTCCTGCACGCGGACCGCAACTGCCTGACTCAAATCACAGGCTTCTCCCGCGCCCGCCGCATCGACAGCCTCTCGCTCCGCGAACAACGCGGCAGCGAACCCCTCGACCTGGCCCGTCTGCTCTCGCGCGCCTACGAGGTCCGCAAGCTCTACCTCTCAGGCAACTTGTTCGAATCATTTTCCCCCACCGTCGACTTCCTCAACCTGCAGCTGCTCGAGCTCGCCAACTGCGGCCTGCAGACCCTCCCCGACTACCTCGGCCAGATGATGCCCAACCTGCGCGTGCTCAACCTCAGCCTCAACGCCATCGCCGACTTGGCCCCGCTGCGCTATGTGCCACGTCTCAAACGCCTGCTTGCGTCGGGGAACCGGATTGCAGACTGTGCGGCGCTTGTTGATACACTAGCATGCTTTGCGCATCTCGCGGTCGTGGATGTGAGGGATAACCCTGTTACGCAGGGGTTTTATCCACCCGTGCAGACTGTTATCGTCAAGCAGAAGCAATCATTGCTAGGAGAGGCGGAGGTGGAAGTCTCGGCGGATCCATTTGCGTTACCGGACCAGGACCCGGAACGGGATGGCAGTTATTGTAGTAGACTCGATCTGCAGACACGCATGCGCAGGAGGCTGTATGAGGAGATGGTGAGGGAACGGTGTGCGAGGTTGAAGAGGCTGGATGGGCTTGGGGTTAGGAGTGGGGGTGTGGAAGGGGCCGAGGAGGGTAGGGATGGGGTTTGGGAGGCGTTGGTTCAGGGGGGGTTTGTCCTTGCCAAGGAGAGTGATGGGAAAGAAATGGGGGAGGGGGAGGGGGAAGGGGAGGGGAAAGGAAAGGGGGTGGAGCAGAGTCCTAGGTGGCCTGCTGAGGATAGCTTTGGGGGGTGAATGAGTGAGATGTGGTGTGGTGATGTTGTCTCTGTCGCTTCTTATTAGCGGCTTTTGCAGGGCAAAAAAGAAGAGACATGGTAACTTTTCTGTTATTTTGGTTTGCTTTGTGTGTTTGGTTGTGTGTGCCTTGTCTCATCTTGTATCGTTAGAGGGAGCAAGAAAGGAATTGAGGGATGGGATTATGGGCGTTCAGTTTGCTGGGTTGGTCTAGTTTCATCGGCTTTGGTTGTTCTGTTGGGCGAGTGTTTCGTTTCTTGTGTCTATTGCATTCATTGCCTTGGGGTCTGGTCATGGTTTAGGTAAAACGGGAGAAGAAGAAGAAGAAGAAGAAGAAGAAGACGAAGAAGGGAATAGTAATTGGGTTTATCTGCTTTATTTGGTTGTTTTCGGGTCATCTATCACATCGACAACATACACTCTGCGTTATTGAGTAAGATCAGATGTGTATGATTACGATGCAGCATAGCATAGCGAGGCAATGGTAAAGCATAGTATGGAGATGGAAAGGAAGGGGGGGGGGGGAGAAAGACGGATGCAGTGTTGTCTTGCTGGCTTGTGGCTTGCAACTTGTGTAGCATATGGAGAGAGCAGTGTGTTAGGTTTGGGGGAGAGGGGGGAGTATGGGATGGATAATGATCATGACCAACTTTCTTGTTGGATTTTTTGTTCATTCTCACTGGCCGAGTATGTGCGTTGCCTTACTGTTTGTTGTCTGTTTCAAGTTGTAAAGATATAAAACTAAGTAAGTAGTGGTTTGAATCTCATGATGCTATCAAACATGTATGCTGTCGTCACTCACGCCTGACGGTGGTATAAAACAATTCAACATCAAGGACCAGACAAAAACAACGCACCGTCAATACCAAGTTATCGTAACAAATAATGGTGTGTATATTTACACTGTGAAAATGGACCACATCCCATCCCCTAAAATCATACACCACACCAACCAAGTAAGCCACACACTTGCCTCCCTCCCTACCTCCCCAACACCGACGAAACAACAACAGCAACCAACGCAAACACAACCGCAACCGCCGCGCCCGCCAACATCATAGGCAACCCACTTCCTCCTCCCCTTCCCCTCCCCCTTCCCTCCGCACATCTCCTCTCCATCTCCTCAAAAATCCCATCAAGCCTCTCCCCCATCTGCGCCTCCGCAAAGTGTCCCTTAACCCTCTCGACCCCCGCCCGTCCCATCCTCCCCCTCTCCTCCTCCCCCATCCGATTCAACACACGATCCATAACCTCCGTCCACGCACCCACATCCCCGGGATCCCTCAACCAGCCGGTAACACCCTCCACCACGGTCTCCGTCGGTCCGCCCGTGTTAGCAGCCAGCACCGGCACGCCGCGCAGCATGGCCTCAAGCGGGACGATCCCAAAGTGTTCGTTGGCGGGGGTGTAGACTAGGAGTCTCGCACGGGCGAGGAGGAGTTGTTTGAGTGCGTTGGGGACTGATAATAGAAAGACGACTTGGACTTCCGCGGGGAGGTTGAGGGCCGTGATGAGGGTTTTGGCGGTTGCGCTGTGCAGGTTCAGGGTGCTGCAGAGGGTTGTGAGCTCGCTGTGGTAGAGTACGTTTTCGGACACGCGCGGGTCGTAGCCGCCTGCTATGAGCAGTTTGGCGGAGTGCCGGGTGGAGGGGGGCAGGGCGGCGAAGGCGCGGATGGCGAGGGAAATGTTTTTTTTGCGCTCGAAGCGGTTTATGCTGAGGATTAGAGGGGCGTGCGGGGGGAAGGGGAGTTGTTGGTCGGGGGAAGAGGGAGGGGTGGTGGTGGTGGTGGTGTCGAGACACGGGTAGACGACTTTCAGGGCGTGCGTGCGTGCTAAAGCAGGCCATGTGGAGGATACGATGCCCTTGGTAAAGAGCGAGTTAACCGCGATGGCGTCGGCCGCGCGCATGCTCCATTGCTCGAGCGCGTCAAAGGGGATCCGGTAGAGACGTTTAAGCAGGCTGTCCCGGCCCTGGGCGAGGAGGAGGTCAGGGAAGTGGCAGTAGAAGAGGATCGGGGTGCGCGGGGGCGCAAGGCGCGCGAGGAGAGGCAGGCCTGCGCTGAGCTGGTCGACGAAGAAGGCGGTTGGGTTGAGGGAGGCGAGCTCCGAGGTGAAGAGGGCGATGTGCAGGATGAGATGTAGTTGGCGCAGGATGGCGCAGAGGATGGCGAAGCGGCCGAGGATGGAGGGCGGGATGAGGGTGTTGCCGCGCACGCGCACGTCGAGAGTCCCGTCGCGCGCTTCGTCGAAGCAGTGCCGCGGGTCGCAGTGGCTTGTGAAGACGACGACTTTGTGCCCGCGCTTTTGGAGAGAGACCGCCGCGTCGACGACCAGTCGCTCTGCGCCGCCGATCCCCAGGTCCGGGTGCAGGAACACGATCGTCCTACTCCTCGTCTTCTTCTCCTTTTCGTCGCCGGGCATAATGTCGGCCATGGCGACGTCACTGTCGATATCGATGTCGACGGCGTTGATGGTGATGTTGGCGTTGTGGTGTTGTGGGGTTGCCGGTACGTAAGTGGACGTGGCCATCTTGAACCTCTCCCGGCAGGCAAAAAGACGGCAACGCTAACATTGCAGGGGTGCACAGGTGGGGTGGAGTGGGGTGGGACCCTTGCTTGGCTTTGCTAGTCTTCGGCACAGCTCCACCGAGATCGCAGCAGTGACGACCGGCACTAATTCAAGCTGCCAACACCAGGAGACAACCATAAAGATTACCTAACAAGCTTAACCAACCTTGAGCAAAACCCAGCACAGCCTCGGTCAAGTCTCCTACTACCGTAAGCCGCCTTCACTTACCTCACCTCACCTCAGCCAGGCTCACAGAACCTCACCTCACATCATCGGTCTCGGCCTCGGCTCGGTTTTCGGCTATTCACGCTCCGCCCGGCGCCGGCGGTCGGCGGACGGCGGAGTCAGGTCTCACCGCCTCGCCTGGCCGAGTGAGTCCACCTGCTGCTCCTCTCCTCTGCTCTCCCTGCAGCCAGCAGCAGCTTGTCTCACCGGTCGTGGCGGCGGGCGGTCACCCCAATCGATAAATAAATAAATGTGATCCGTTATGGTGAATGAGTGGATGGGTGAGTGACGACGACGAGTGGCTGCAAGGACCGCCACGCACGTCCGAGTCCACGTCCGTCCTTCCGACCGACCGACCGACCGACCGATGGTTGTTCACTGCCGTATCCATGTCCCTGTCCATGTCTATGCAATGCAAGCCGATGATTGTGGATTGTGGATTGTGGCTATCGACTGGAGTCCATGTACTACCGTAGGCCGGGGTATTGGGTGTACTAGCTCTAGGTTAGGTAGGCATTGGTAGGTTGACGGTGAACAAACAACAAACTAGTACCTGTACAGGAACACGTACCTGAATTACATGGATGGTCTTGAACGGAGTGAGTGCGTGGGTTGGCTGTATTCGTCCTCAACGTAGCACCAGATCCACGACACAACCATGGATGATGACACTCGACAACCAACCCATGATGTAAACACACCTACCTTAGGTAACCTTACCTATTTACACCTTAACTGCCTTGTCCTCCATATCACCCAGAAAGTAAGTCTAGGTAGCCACAAACCCAAGGCAGACAAACACCTACCTCGCAGTTGTGTAGGTAACCAAGAAAGCACACATGCACGACAATACGCACCGTAATCCAGATAGATAAACACACATCAAAAACACATATCAATCACATCTCACATCAAAATTACACATTTCACACCCTTCAAATATGCACCCAAGAAGGTATATGCTCATCCACACAGCAGGCAACAAAATACCCATTTCACAGCCCTTTCTTTCAAGAAGCCACAGCTGTAACGAGCAGCAAAGCAGCCCATCACCAGCCAGATAGATACTAACCAACTAGCTCACACAATATAACACCACACCATGCCACACCACACCCAATCCCATCCCATCCCATCCCAATATGCAAATGATAAAAACTATGTCTCCCCATGCCATCCCCAGAGTCAATCAGTCGGTAGTCCCCACCGATCCTTCGATCGATCCATCCATTCGTTGCTTTCCCTCCTCTATTCCGGTGTCGACAAAAAAAAAAAAAGACGTGTGTGTGCGCACGCATGCAAGCAAGCAGACAGGCCATCCATCCCGTCACCAATCTCCCAAGCAACCACTTAAAACACAAAGGAGAAAAAAACACAAGGTGTGGGGGGGGGGGGGAGAGACAACCCAAAACAATTACCGCCCGCCAAAACGCTCGCTCATGCATAGCTCACATATTGACATACAACCAAACCACCCAAATAACCCCAATCCCAGCTGCGCCCAACAGAGGGGCTGGTCTCCCTATAAATAAAAACTGGGACTTTAATACCTACACTGTAGAAGAAGAAGAAGAAAACAAAAACAAAAACAGAACCACGCCGATATATACGGAAGCAAGGGGGAGTTGAATATCACAAACACACAAACACACACACGAAACGCCCCAACCCATGGATGGCATGATGAATGATAATCCAGCCAACAAAAAACACAAAAACCCACACAAGACAGACACAAAAACTCCATTTCCCGAACCCCTTAATGCTGATGAGACCACGCCGTCAAAGTCCATTGTGTGTGTGTGTGTGTTTCTCTCTCTCTTTTGCGTGCCCAATAAACGGTTTGGGTTTTTTAAAACAAAACAAACCGCCCGCCCGCCCGCCCAGAGATGATAAGACCAACCACCCAGTAGTTTTTCTTTCTTTCGTTCCAACTGTCTGTCTGTCTGTCGCCCCCACCGCCACAACAACACGGCGGCTGGCTCACCGGCTCACCATATATCGCTGACTCCCCTCCCCTCTCCCAAAGTGAACCCAAAAAAAACCGGTACAACTGCCACGTTTCGTTGGGGAAACATCTTTTTCGTTCCATCATGTTCCTTCATTCATTTATTCTTCTTTCTCTCATCAAACTTCATGCCCGCAGCTGATGTCCAAAGCATGGAATAGATGGCCCGCTCTCTTCCAAGGCCCGGCCAATGACTGCTCATAAGCCAATGATGCTGCTCCCCCAGAACGTATGTATTCCATGTTGGAGGGGGGGCTGCAAAAGTGATAGCGAATCAAAGAATCCATGCAAATTGCTTAAAACGTCCCAAGTGCTCCGAAATGTAAAGAATATGCTTGCAGTTTGTGCCAACAGATCCGAGCGCCAATAAGGTATGCGAGTTTTGCACGGTAGCGGTCAAAAGATATGTACAACGAGCCGCCGAGCGTAACTGTCGTCATGACGTCGTCGGCGAGAGAATCGAAATTAAGGCTGTCAAAGGGGCCAGAACCTGCGCGAGCAGGTCGGCATACCAGACCGTTTGTATGCTGGCTCCCACAAATGGATGGCTCAGTCGCTATCGACAAGCATCTTCTTTGCCGTCTCGGTGCTGCCAACACTGGCGTTTGTATCTCTACGTCTCGAGCCCCCAATTATTTTGCCCATAGGATGCGGCTCGCGGGCGAGTCCGTGCTTCTTAGGCTTGGCCATAATGAGCCCCTCGTCACTGTCACTGTCTTCGTCGTCATCCACGTCATGTCTCGGACCATGTGGGACCGGTCGATGTGCAGACATGCCGCTGGGTGGCCGACTAGAATTGCCGTCTAGACCGACACGAACGGCGCCTTGCAAAACCTGTTCGTGGGCCTCCAGAGGAAAGCCCGCCATGGACTCCTTCGCGAAGGCCGGAGGGGTAAGGGAATCAGTCGTGTCGATAACCGAGGGCCGGCCAACAACGCCCGGATTGCCAAGAAACTCCCCCTCGAGATCTGCTGAGACGGAGCTCGTACTACTAAGAAGAGCCGGCAGAGAGGGATCGGATTGAAACGCCAGGATTTGGTCTGCAGCCTCCTTCGTCATGCCAGGCGGTGCAGTGTAGATCGGGCTTGTCGTCTCGCTGGGGCTGGTCAACGGGGTGGTGAGAGCGCCGAT
Organism: Cercophora scortea; assembly: GCA_033439705.1. Lineage (NCBI taxonomy): Eukaryota > Fungi > Ascomycota > Sordariomycetes > Sordariales > Lasiosphaeriaceae > Cercophora > Cercophora scortea. The sequence continues at coordinate 1,203,782 of JAUEPO010000005.1, read as the reverse complement.
TGAGGTCGAGCTCGATGACATGGCTGTGGCGATAGTATCTTCCCTTGACTGGACAAGCCGCCGTTGCAGGAACGTCTCAACGTCGGGTGATGGTGGCAGCGGCACGAGAGCCGGTTCAACTTCCGAAACCCTCGATTGATGGCGTTTAGCTGACTCTCCGTCTGCTAAAGGGTGATGGCGAGCCCCCTGGGCTTGCGCGCGAGCAAATGACTCCGTGATAGATGACTTGTACGTAGTCGGGGGGAGCGTCCTATTCCCGCCCCAGTTCTCAACACGATGAGCCGTCATGGGCCTTTCGTCTTGTTCCAGGAGAACTCGTTGCTTGTCGTGGATGTTGGGTTCAGATTGAGGTTGACCATGCTGGTACCCGGACAAGGGGCTGGAAGCGGCAGAAAAGGCAGCAGAGAAGGGGACCGGAGACACGCCACCCTCGAATCCTTTGGCCAAATCCATGGACCGGATTGGTCGTGGACTTTGCGAAAAGTGCACGTTGCCCGGGGCAATGGCGGTACTCAGTGATACCTTGGGCTCTGCACGCTTATCACTGCTTGCAAATAGGCCGCGATCCACAGATCGGGCTCGACCCAAATCATCTGTGACCGGCCTCGTGTCACGGGCTTTTCTCAGGGCGCTGCTGGGATCATCCGACGGGCCATCAAAGAGAGGGGTGGGGGGCGTGGTCCGAGGCTCGCTCGGGGTGGCGGTGAGGCTCAAGAAGGCATTTGTGGCCGAACGGGAATGATGATGACGAGAGACGGAGGCTGGCGAGCGTCGACCAGAGAAGTCGTTGCTCATGCTGGCGACCAGGTCACGTAGCTGTCGTGAAGAGTGCCCCCCCAGCGACAGTGACAGCTGATCTCCGGTGGTGGGCGAGTTCGACGACGACGGGTTATCCTGGCCGGGCGTCACGGTCTCCTTTGCAGGTTGATCGCTTTGCGAGAGGCTGGAAAAATAGTCGTCCGGGCGCAGACTTTTCCGTCGGGCATCGCGGGGATTAAGCGGATGAGACGAGTTCTGGCCGCTGACCGGGCTGTCTTCTGCTGAGCTGGCGGCACTGCTGGTAGCACGCCTGCGTGACGAGACACTCTCTGCACGATCTCCGCGTGGGTGCATGACTTTCCCAACCGCCTTCTTCATCACAGATCTAGCCCGCTCGAGAAAGGTGAGTGGTATGACAGCATGTGCAACCTCCTTCTCATCGACTTGGATCTTCCTGCCGGATGTGCGCCGTGACGGATCAGTGTCATCGAGCCATGAGATCACATTGCCGACACCCTTGGTTACCCAGGGGTGCCGTTTGACATCCCGCAGTCGAATTCTCTTTTCCGGGTTCTTGGTGAGCATCCTGTCCAGGAGATCCTGCAGATCCTTGTCGACCTCCTCGTAGGCTAACGTGTCGTCATCGCGATAGGGAGGGCCATTTACTCGAGTGTACAGCGACTTTTCACTGGGTTTCGTCGCCGGGTCAACGGGCCGCAGCCGCCTGCTGGGTATATAGGCATCTTCAGTAGCAATTTTCCTGAACATCTGCCACTCATCCTCGGCCAAGAAGGGGATGCGGGCGAATACCAAGCAGTAGAGTGTGACACCCAGGGACCAAACATCAATCTGCTCAGTCACTCTGGGCTGCTGGCTGGGCCCGTCATGATAGGTGTCGGTGTAGCAAAGCTCGGGCGCAAAAAAGGCCGGTGTGCCAACCGTCTTGGCGAGCTCAAGATCATTGTCAAAGTCTCGGGCTTCGGACTCGGAAATGGTCTCGTCAGGTTCTCCGTCGCGGACGGGCCGTCCAAAGTACGACACGCCAAAATCAGAGATCTTGACGCGATGGTCCCTGGTCCAGAGCAGGTTTGCCGGCTTGATGTCCCTGTGGACAACCCCTTCGTAGTGGAGGTATTCCAGACCCAAGACGGTATCTCGGAATGTCTGCCTCGCTTGCTCGAGAGTGAAGCATGGTACATACGAAAAGTCGTCCGCATAAGGGTCGTGGAACCTATTATAGTCGACCGATGACATGTGAGAGATGATGGAGTCTGCCATACTTGGGGATCTCCCTCGAAGCGTGGGATCTTCCAGATAAGCCCCAAACATTGTCCCATCCAGCGCCGTGGACGATGCGGGATTTGAGCGGAGGGGAACGGGCGTCTCCAAATCATCTCCGTCCGGAATTGGCGCTGATTCGGGCTCCGAAGGGTGTGGAGTTCCAGCTCTCGATATCGACCTGAACGACTGTGTGCGAGACGGCGCCTGCGAGGCCGCTCGAGAGGGCGCCCGGGAAGTGGCTCTTGATCCAGCCATGGAGCTCGAAGCTGGCGGAGTAGACCTTGGAAAGCGGTAGGAATCATCTCTGCCGATCGAGCGTGAGTGAGACTCGGTATCGTCGTCGTCGGTGGCGCCATGTTCGAGACTCCAGTAGTTGGCGGCAGCAGCCTGGCTCTGCGACATCTTGGCTCGCTTCGAATCCTTCAAGGCTTGCCGCCGCTCCAGCACGCCGTCGTACTTTTCTTCTTCTGGGGTGGGCTTCTCGCCTCGCATTTCTCTCTCGACACGCCGCCTTTCGTATGCGCAAATGTGAGGGAGGCCCTTCTTTCTCCATACGATCTCGCCCAACTCGACGTGCTCAAGCACCATGTAGATCTTCTTCAGTTCAGGATCATCGATGATTTCAAGCAAGGCGACGACGTTGGGGTGCCGTATCTTTTTCAAAATGGCGATTTCCCTTTTGCTTTTGTCCTGAGTCGACATTGCCGTGACTTTCCCAAGCCGTCGCTTCTTGGAGAACCTCGGGATGATCTTGATAGCCACATTTTCTCCGGACTCGAGGTTTCGGGCCAGCTTGACCTTGCCATGCATGCCTCGACCGAGCTCCTCGATGATTTCATAGTGGTTGATGAGCTTTCGGCCGGTTGTGTAGTCGTGCTCGACGTTCGCTTTGTGGGTTCTGGGAAACAGGCAGGGTCAGCAACAATGACGCGGGTACTGGATCACAGTGCCCCGCTAAACTTGGCATCCCGCCAAAAAGCGGTGATGGGAAAGTTGCGCGGGAATTGATTGGCACCAGACGAAGAAAGAAGAAAAAACTTACTCTCGAACTTTGTGGCTCTGCAGAGGATGAAGATACGGGCTGCTTATTGTGCCGCTGGGCGTTGTGCCTTCGGACATGGCCTGGGACGGCAGCGACATGGTCGAGCGGGGGTGGCTCGGGTTGAACAGGCCGGGCGACGACACGGGAGTGCTATTGGCAGTCCAGTGCGGTGTCTGCGACAGAGGCGGCGGCGGAACGATGTTGTGGAGATGAGGATGAGACGGTCTCGAGTGTGACTGCGGTTGCGGGTGCGAATGCGGCTGCGGGTGCGGATGCGGTTGCACTTGCGGCGGCGGCACCGGTGGCTGTTGCGGCTCCATGTTGAGGGATCGGTCGGGTATCGCTCGGGTGAGCCTTCATGCTGGGAAATCGACGTTTGAATCGAATGCCGATTGAACTGGCAGGTCGTCTCGTCGGTAGCGTGGAGGCGTGGAGGCGTGCAGTCGTGCGGGCGTACAGGCGTGGAAGCTATGTACCTTTCGTACGGGTAAGAGGCGGAGGGGCGATTGGGTTTTGCAATTAGTTTAGAAAGCCATGTTGGCGGGCAAGAACCAGATGCGAGCCAAAGCTAAAACAACATGAGGTCGAATCGAAGTTGGGAGCTCAAGGTAAGGCCGGGACGGGGAGAGTTGGGACTGAGCGCCTGAAGGACCAGGAGGACGAGCGAGGTAGTGTAGGTGAGGAGGGAAAGAGGTTGAAGAAAGGTGGATACACAGACAGGTTATTCGCTGTGCGTTGGAAGAGCGGCGCAGAGACCAAAAAGGCGATGGATGCAGGATACAGGTACTGGAGGCAGATCTCCTCCACTGACGGGCGAGAAACAGTGGCTGATATTGGTGGGCTGTTGTACTGCGGCGTCGGCGGGTCGGTGGGTCCTGGTACTTGCGCGCCAGAGGGGAGGTAGGGCAAGGTCCAGGTACCATGCAGTAACTTGGATGCAGTCGTGTCTAATGTGGGCCAACAGAGTACCTGCCTGTGCCAATAAACGTACAGGTACCTTCCATCCTAGCCTCAGCTGCAGGACGCAAGGTGGGCACTCTTTCCTTGTCCAGACGGCTTTGCTTTTTTGCTTGGCTCGGCTTGGGTTGGCAGACAGCAGAAAGAGCCAAGCCCAGACAGGAGCAGGTCTTTTTTTCCTCCGACTGTGTTCTAGCTGGCTGCTGCTGGCCAAGAGTACCTTGCGCAGTAATATCTGATGTACGGTTGTCTGATGTCTACTGTCCAATGTCTAAAGTGCAGGCTTGCAGTATTGGCTGCAGAGTGCAGAGCGCAGAGCACATTGCGCAGTTTTGCAGGTTGCAGTGTTGGCTGGAGTGCGCTGAACTCTGTGGGCTCGTGTCGTGTGTGTGTCAAAGAACTGGGCTGCGAAGCGGCGCAACTGCTGTCGCCAAGCTGCAAAACTCGCACAACCTCCGCTCTCGCCAATCAACCCACGCAGCAAAAAGAGTCGGCGCGCCCGTACGTAAACGGCAAGTACGAAATCCCGTAGGCCGGATGTATATTGCGGTCCACCGACCAGCATATCGTGATATTCCACTAAGTGAGTCCGGTGGCGCTCTTCTTGGGGATTCTGGACTCACTTTGGGCTTCTTGGGAGAATCAAACAAGGACGAGGCTAAGACACAGCCTTTGTATGTGTGCGGAACAGTAGAGGACTCTCGCGTCGTCACAAAGCGGATCTGGCGATCGTCGACCGACCGTTGTCGTTGTCGAATGTCGTCGTCGTGAAAATGGGACTGCGACTGATGATGTCTCCCCTCCATCGCTTTCCTTCCATTTCCTTTACTGCATGTATTGTACCTTGGATTTCCGCCTAGCCCACTTCCTCACTTACAGGTACGTGGTGCGTCAAACGGTAGCCCGCATGTACACAGTGCTCATCCCAAACCCACCCATGAACGAGCAAGGTGTTGATGGCAATCCTTGACGTCGCAGTCCAATCGCCAAGACATGGAAGAGTGGATACCGGAGCCTGGGCAAGAAGGTTGAGTTACACCTGAAGGGGACCGAGCTTATCGTCGCTTGTCGACAGCCCATTGGGTGGGTGGCTGGTGGCAGGGATTTGTAGCGAGTGACTGACCCCTCTTGGCCCCTCTGCCCCTCCTACCTCACCTCAGATCCACTGCGTTCATGGATTTGCTCCTATGCGCTGTGCTGCTTGTTGTTTCTGTCGATGTCGCTGCCGTCAAAAGGCAAGTGCGAATCGCTGGATAGGGAAAAACACAATGTGGGTCGAGCTTGTAAGGCGGCGGCATTGCGCAGCGTAGCTTCCAGGTTGGTTCATCCTCGTCGGCTCTTGCCGTCTCTGCCAGTGGTTTTTCGTCTTGTTGCTTCCTCCAGGAAAATGGCGGCTCCAAGGCAGGCAGCAAGAACCTAGAAGGTAAGGTACGTGTCCATGCTCCTGGGTAGAGCATGTTCACGCATTGCGTACGCAGCGTACGCAGTAGGGGCCTGCCTTGGGTGGCGGGCATTCTAGATTCAACCTGGAACCTGGGAACATCCATCAAACGTCGCCGGGCCATGTCTGAACGGGCAACGCCTATCTTGATCTTTCTTTGGACGTCAGCCCATCAATAATGCAATTCTCCTTTTCCGGCTTTCCTGTACACCGTGCTGGTAATCAGTGATGGTAACTCAAGTAATCCTGCCATGACACCTTACCCACCTCTCTCCCTCTGGTTCAACTGCTCTTTTTTTTTTTTTCCCACGCAGCTGGTCTAGCTGACATTGCCGTCTCGTGTCGCTCGCTCGTCCGTCAGGAGAGCCGGGCAAACGCCAAGGTGCCCGCAAAAAGCCGACATTGCCCGAGCATCGTGTTGAACATCCAATACCTTTCAGAGTTGCCCAGTTATCCCTGCGCGCCACCGCCGCCCTCAGTTTACTGTAGTGCAGTGTATAGTAGGAGCTTGGGCGAGCATGGCCGGTGGGTACCGCGCAAGTAGCTCATAGACTACGAGACTACCTGAGACCAACGCTGGTCGAAAAAAAAAACAAAAACCTTATTTAGCTTTTGTTTCGCCATTGGCTCTTGTTCACCAGCCACAGCTCACTTGACGACGCCGATGCGCTACCGGCCATCAACCACGACCTGGGGGTGATCTGACCTCGGCGCTTGATGGAAAGAAACACCACGACGACCCCTGTCGACTTGTGCGACACTGTCGTCTGGTGAGACATTCAGTGAACGATGGGCTACGCCGTAGGCCGACAAGGCTAGATGCTGTGGGAGTAGAGGCCAGGCACGCTAGAGAAAGAGAGATGCTTTGTGCGACCTACCTTGTCTACCCGACCTTGCCTTTGGAGTTTACCTCCCCTATTGGCGATCTAGTGGTTTGATGTTTGGTCTGTTAGGATTTCATGTTGGGCAGGGAAGACTGCGACTTCTATCAAGGCTACCGGTTAGGTTGTTCAACAACAAGGGGCTACCTGATGAGAGGCGATGCGAACAAGGCCAAGAATCAAGAATCCATCATTAACAACACCACACCATTTCACCACGATGGTGTACATACACAGTCGCAGGCACCGATAGTCATCACGACACGACACGACGCGACACGACACCGCTACTACCTATCTAGGCACCGGATGCCGCCATCGCAACAGAGGTGCCGACTACCTAATTAGTCCGGTGCCCACAGAACAGACGGCTCGGGAAGGGCGGAAAGGGGTGGAAGAGTGGAAAGACGCACGGCGGGTCCAGTCTGATCTGATCGACAAAGCCCGTACGATGGTGGTCCGCGACAGCGTGCTGAGTCGTCTGCGTCTGCGTGCGTTGGCGACAGCTTGCCTTTGCGCTGGTTGTTGGGTGGAATCTGGCCGACAGCTGCAATCTGCAGATGCAGTTCTTCCCGCTTTACATCATCTCAGCAGCAACCCGGGCATCATAGATTTTCAACTGTGTAACACTTCATCTGCCTGCCCTGCCTGCCCTGCCCTGGTGCTGCCCTGCCGGCCAGCCGCCCATCCCGGACCCCTACCCACTCGACGGCGAGGAAGCGGCTCAGGTTGCAGCAGAACGGCGGCGCAGGCTTGTCAGTCCAGCCCTCTCCTTGCATCCCGAATTACCTCGTCCGCATCGTCAGTCAGGTACCCCAAGGCAGGGCAGGTTGGCGAGGTGGCTCCTTGCCCAGTCACAGTCCATCTTTCAGAACCCGGAGTGTCGTGTCGAGCAACATCGTGGTAATGAGGGTTCAATGGCGCCGCGGCGGGAGACGACTGCTAGTTCCCGCCAGTTAACCATCCTCAGAGGGCGCTATTAAAAACGGGCAGACCCAGTTTTGCGTCTGGATGCAACCTCATAACTGGGTGAGCAAATAGATAAGGTGTCGCCCATGCGACCTTGCGCAAAAAGGCCTGTCTGTGTAAGCGTCGACGTAGGTGTATCAGGCCGTACGCACACGACGCCAGCACGCACGGCAAGAGGACCGACCGGCCTGCAGTGTCCCAGTGTCGGCCATTCTTGCTCGGCGGCACCTGCAGGTGAGGCAGGCGAGGATATTTTGCTCTCCAGTTTCAAAAGGAAAAAGATCGACCGAGTTGGAGTTGGGCGTCGTTCATGGTTCGATGTTTCCAACTCGGAGATGACTCGACTCGACTTGACTTGGCTGTCGAGATATGTTCTTGCCGTATCGAGCAGCGGTGGGACCAGATTCATTCGAGGTTCGACAGATTACTTTACCTCTGCGTATTAGTTGGCCTTGTCTGCCCGAGGTAAAGAGAGGGACTTCGACAGAGCAGACTGATCGATTCTCGTCCCTCGTCCGTCAAGCGACGATCCCAAACCTCGTCAAAGTCAAGCGAACGCCCTAGCAGATTTACCCCGATGCGATTGCCACCCGTCGTCGATGGACAACGGAGATTGCCAGGCTGGCTGCTGCTGCTGCTGCTGCGGGTTCCAATGGCTGCCCGGGTCCACTGGGACGACAGCAAGCAATGCACCGTCCTGCACTGCATAGTGCCTCTGCCATTCACGCTAGCAGGTCACCATAGTGCTTGTTGGACGTGCAGTGGACGTGTGCTGTGGTAGATATCCCATCGCCTGCCGTAGGTGCAGTCAAGCCAAGCTGACACACAAAGACGGCTGCTTGGCGCCCTCACGCCATTGGCCCAGCGGCTTTCGCACATGGAACAAGAGACATTGGGAAGGAACGAAAAGGTCGTCGTCGACGGCCTCCTCTGAAAAGCGGAACTAAGTGAGAGACACAGGCCGGAAGGAGAGAGGGGTCCAGACCATTCTGTGATGCGGGGCCGCTCCTTCCCTTGTGGTTGGACGTTGACGTGGGACGACAGGGAGCAAGGATTGAAACCAATGCTTCGCAGCCACTGGTCGAGGCGACAATTGCTGCCCAAAGAGAATCCCCGCAAAATGCAATGATGCATCTTCGAACCCTCTTTTTTTCCCTCAACCCCGCATGCGTCAAATGGCACCAAAGTAAGAGCTACACTTACACGTCCCACACACTCTGTTGCCTCTCGCGCCGCCGGCGACCGTACTACTCTCCATGAAGCCTACCGGCAGGCTCGGGCCCCGGCGCCAGGAACCAGTGGGAGAACAACAAAGTGGTCATGAGGGCATTCTCGTCTCTCTTCAATTCCTCTCTCGTCGATGCAAGAAGGCGCACAGAAAATTCTCTCTGGCCTGTAGCTGTCGCCTCTTCGACTCAATTTGCTTTTGCCAGGGGCATGAAAGAAAAGCAGCCCGACCATCAGAGAGGAATGGCAGAGGTGTTTTTTTTTTTTTTTCTGTTTTTTTTCTTCTTCTTCTAACCCATGTGAACTCATCAGGTGAAGTCGTCACTCTCACAAAGGACAACGTCCGGCCGATCCCAAAATGCTTCAATTGTTTGATACCCCGGCATTTCACTAGTGCAAACGACAGACAGATGATACGCACAAGTTGAAGCCGATAAAAGTCCTTCTCGGATCCTCCTCGGATGATGGCTTGTCTGGCCGTGTCCCAGCTGCTGGGATCAACGGGAGACTAGCTGGGGGGCAGCTCTTGCTTCCCTTGAAGTCATTGGAGACCTAGCGAGCTAGGGAAGAACAAAGGCCAAGATAAACAGATGCTCTCACTCATCGCCTCGAGGCATAGTGTACAAACGATACCATGCATGCGCACCGCACAGTGCACCCATTCACTCAAACTGCCTCTTAGCATGGACAACTAAAGAAAGGCACTTACACGTGTAGTATCCCGTGGTCTGGAGCAACGCCAAGATGTGGATGAGATTTTACCCCGGAATCGACAATTTGCCCCAAGATCTGCGCTAGTGTACACGGCACTAGAGAAGGGTTGCTTCAGGTCTGACTGGTCTGACCTGACTGTTTTTCCCTTCCCAGAACCGACATCCGTGGTCCTGGGCCTTGCAACGCCTCCCCTCCTCGGCTTTGGACGGATTAACCGCGACAAGCGATTTGCTTCAACGTCCACTTGAGCCTTTGATTTCTGAACAGTGAAAAGCTCGAGGCATGAATTTACAACTACAAAGAACAGACAAGGCCGACCCGAGAGCTCCCATACCACCTTTGCCACGATGGCCTAACAATCGCAGTACACACTGCACTACTGGATAAATTGAATGCAGAAAGATATCGCCATGGTCCACTGGTCAACAATCTATTGCATCACTCGTCCGCCCCTTTGACGCCAAAACGCTCAGACCTGGGACCATCCGTGCGTCGGGTTCCAGGTGGTTGGCTGGCTTAGACCAGGGGCAACGCCGCTGGAGGATTCCTTTCTCTTTTTTTTTTTGCTCGGCATGAGACAGAGCGATGTGGGCAAGAAAATAAGTGACGTATCAGTTTGCTGGAGACCAACGGGCGACATTTGCTGACCCTTCCCTCGTTTCTTTTCCCGGAACGGTTTGCGGGATACCACATTCGGAGGTCCACGCGAGAACAGGGGGGAGGAGGAAGGGGGGCTAAACTATCCCATACAAGGGTCCTTTTCTCTCTTGGCCCCATCCATCCTGTCTCTCGTCACACAGAGCGACCGAACGATCGTCCCTTCAAATCAATCAATTTCTTGAGCCGTCTCTTGCCTTTTTGTCTTTCCAGTTCGTTCTGCCAAAGCCGGGTGAGCAGCAGCATGGCCATGGGACGGCGGCCGGCCGCAGGCGGATGACCGCTTAGCCGCCGCTCAACTCAGGTCAGGAGCTAGAAACTTCAGCATGGAGGACTGGGAAGTCAGCAAGCGTTCGAGTTTAGACGGCTCATACCAGTGCGTGTTGCCAAATGGGTCAACATAAAGTTCTGCGCCATGAGGCGACACTGACGTTGGAAGTGATGTCGTTACTGCTGCTGCTGCCGCCCCAGCGTTTTCCTCTCTGAAGTATGGATCACGGGCTAGGGAACTAGAGCCGGGACCCTGGACCTTGGGCTGGGACTGGGGAACCGTGACTTTGACTTGGACCTGGGGAAAAGGGGAGAAAAGGTCATCATGCAAGGCATCTCCCGCAACTGCTGCACACTCGCACTAAAATGGAAAGACACGCTCTCACACGGTGCTCACGGCGCGTGGACTGTGAGATGGATGGATGGATGGTTGGATGGGCCATCACGACGACCAATTCACGTCACCGGGCTGACTCGTCCGTCCGTCTGTCTAGGCATCGCGAGTTCATGGCAACCCCAGTCCCATTTTCCGTCTGTACTGTACCGTACACCACCAGGGAATCACACCGATTTGCCCCCTCCATCCCTTGGGTGTTGTGAGTGTGAGTGGGCTTCCAACTTTTTTCTTTTCATCATCCATCCATCATCCATCGTCCATCCCCAGATTATCATCGAACATACAGGATGCAAGTGATTGGCCCACAGGCGTTGGTGGTGCCCCTCCGTGCATGCCCATCTTTCTCCAGAACCGGCTCAATGCAACCCTCCTCCTTCCTCCTGGTCCAAGCCCATCATCCATCCTCCTACTACTCCTCCGCGTGGAAAGCTTGGGGAGGGCTTTTTTGGGGAAAAGGAGAAGGGGGGTGTCCGTTGGTCGAAGGAGGTCATCATCATCATCCTCCAGCCGTTCCCGGCGCGACCTGCAGCGGGACTCCTCAAAAAGCACAGTCATGTCAATATCGAAGAATGGCATGCTGCTATCACCGGCGCGTTGGTTGGTTGGTGGCAGAGGCGTGTGTGTGTGGTTCGTTCTTTTTTTTTTTTTTTTTTTGGCTTTTGGGATTCTGGGGTAAATTGTTATCTTTCTCGCTGCAAGTCATCTCTGACCGAACCGAGGTCCGGGCAGTGTCACACACACTCACACACTCGCACACATACAACCTCCCACACGGTCTCTAGGGCCTATACCGGGGGCTGTGCATCTCGAGACACTCATGTGGCATCGATAATACGACGAGTAAGCTAGGGAGGTCCAACAGTGCCGTCAGCGCAATTCCCGTAGCCCCAGCAAGGCCGAGTGTCGCGCAACAATACTTTCCAAGTTCAGTCCTTCTCGCGGAGGACCGATGGAGGGGCAAACGATATATCGACTTCACACCCTCCACAGCCAAGATTTCTTTTTTGGTGTTGTTGCAAAATATGCGATAAACAACAGAATAGGTATTCCCTGGCTGCGTAGTGGGTTGCGCATGTGACTGGTCATGAGGAAGACAAGAAGTTATTTCTCTTCTTCGCTGTAACACAACACTACGCCACCATAGGCGGGGAGCAGGTACGAGCAACCATGTCGAGTCGTTCAACCTTGTTGAATGGTGCATGCTTCGCACTGACCACCTGTTCCCCTTCTACAGTGTATCGGCTGGCTACCTGAATTGTTGCGGGGGAGGCAAGCCATGGCGCAAGAAAAGAAAGGAAAGGAAACTTGCATTGTGGCTTTTGTGTGTGTGGCCTGACATGTCTCACATATGATTGTACAATACGTACTGTGATACGTACATACATGACTCCTACACCACATGCTGACCAGAGCTCGACCTACTACGTACACTACCTGCACTAGAAACTACCCGGTACTTAGCCACACAGCCACACATACACACACACTCTCTCTGTTCTGGCATGATTCCGTACCGTTTCCAATGATGTTGTCATAGATTGGTTCCCCTCGTGATGTGATGGCTCGCTCGCTCGTGTTGCCGCGGTGGTTGCAAGAGTTTGTGACTACCACGACAAACCACCACCACCACCACCACCACGACGCCGCCTCGCGCAAATATTCTAGGTGAAGATTGGGGTGTCGTCGAGGGTATTCGGGAGAAGGGACTCGCTCGCCACTACACAGTGCTGCTGGTAGTAGTATGTATCAGGAATTTGGAGGGCTGGTGGTTGATACGAAGCAGAGGAAGCTGACTGGAGCTGAGCTGTGAAAAGGGTGGTTGGCATACGCGGCCTTACTACCGTACACAGTGCTCCCTCCTGCCCCCCTTTTTCATGAAGGCCTAATGGATAGATAGATATATGTCTTATCTCGGTTTTTGGTTGATGCGAAGTTGGTGGTTGGTGGTTGGCGAGTGACTGTGGAAATGCATGATGGTGTCAAGATCGGCGCTGCACGAGTGCGAAAGGGCCCTCTTTTTCTCATGTACGTAAGTATGTATGGCGATCATTATTCCTGCTGCCTACAATACCGTACACTTGATAGCTGATTGCCTGATAAGTTATCTCAAGGTTATGTACTGGCCTTGGGTATCCTCTAAAGCCCTACCCCGAACCAGGCTCCCATGTTTTCATCTGGAAGATAAAACTCAGGAGGAAACAAATAGCACGACGGACGGACGGGCCTCACTCCACGAGATAGCCTGCCGCCAGTATGTCTCACCCGGGGAGATAACAAGCAAGCCGTTTCGCAAGGGAAGTCTCGTCCCGTTGCGTATGTCTTGCAAGTTGGAAGTTGGATGATGGGCACCACCAAGCCAAAAACCTCATGTTATCATATCCAAGAATCCCCGGCCACCTGGAAGGCAACCGCCATACGGGCCACGCCAGGCAGCGCACCACCGGCACCATGTAGGCACCTCTATGAGAAAAAGAGGTAGGAAAAGGGGGTTTAGAACCACCATCCATGGGAGAATACGAGATTGTGGCTCACAAGACGCGTAGTCCATCCGTGAAGGTGTGCATTCAGTCAGTTGGTACGGAAGAAAGGTGAGTTGGTGGGTGCACACCTACACCTAGGTGCGTGTGTCTTACCTTTCTCCCTCCCGGACATGAAAGCGGAAACTTTTAGCTCCTGTGGCGCTGTCGTTCGTAGTCTGTCTTGGAGGACGTGACGCGATGTGATATGATGTGATGTGATACCGTGAGGAAGGCTCACCGTCTGGCTCATGAAACAGATCCATCATCTTGGTACCTTAGTGAAGACCAACTAGTGTAGGAAGGAATTAGTACCCGGTGTCTGTCATGTTCAGCTACCTACCAAGGTGTGTATGTGTAAGTCAGCTCAGGTCAGGTAAGTAGAGACAGGCACCAAGGCCCGAGGCAGAAACGCCACGTACCTTACTTTGGTCAAGTCGATGCTCGTGGATGGATGTGATGGAATGGGCCCATTGGAGAGTAACCTGTGACATATTTGAAGTGTACATCTCCGGGGAGAAGACACGGTAGCCAGAAGAAGTAACGAGCTGTGTGGGTTGGTGGTGTAGGTAGTGAAGGTGGAAAAGTGATAATGCTAAACACGGCGCCGTTTCCTGCTGGTGATGCATACGTGCGTGTGCCAACGGTTGGTGGCCTAGCTTAGCTACAGGTAGTTTCGATCTATCCAGTGCTGGGCGCTTCGCGGAAAAACATTTCCCTTTGCCATCGAAGGGGGAAAGCAATTTCTTGGGATGTTTAGCAGTAATGGGTGTTGACTGTTGCTTGCCTTTCTTTCAACCTATCGCAATGATGGCCGGATAAGTGGCATCCCTACCTACCAACCAACGAACCAAGGCGCCCCCCGAGGTCCATCTCGTAGCTCGTCATCTCGCGGTCGGCCGTAACAATCCTTCCTTCCCACAGCGCTGGGACCTGAATCTCGATGCGCGTGTGTGATAATCCAGGCAGTGTCCGACCAACCACGCTTCAAAAGACCTGGGTAGCCCGCAATCTCAGCTCCCCCATGCATGGGGCTGGGAATCGCACGATACGTCACTGGCACCGAGTAGGAGGAAGCACACCTTGGCGAATAGCCTCATGTACACACTAGTTTGAGGTTCTTGGCGGGGAGGAGAGAGGGGAAGGCGGCGCAGCAGGGATGGTTGGGAGGGAGCTAGACTACCTTAGCGTTGCGGCTTGGAGGTTTCTTCCCATTACGTAGATGATCAACTTCAGCTCGGCTCAACTTAGCTAACTCACCTGAGCACAGGGAACCAGTTTGTGCGATTTTGGCGAACTTGTTGATCATGGCCTCGAAAGAATCACGAAAACGGTGCCGGAGATGGAAAAAAGAAAAGAAGTGAAGAAAAAAAATACACTCAATCAGCCATCCCGTTCAGCCTAGCTGCATACATCAGTTCCTTCGCCTGACTGTCTCGAACCAGAGTCCAGAGCTTCATCCCCATCAACTCCTCCACCGCAAGCCCTATCATTATGCCCAATCTCAAAACACCAACCAACCAACCTCCTCCCCAACCACCATCCAGCAAATCTGGGAGACGATCTCATGCCGCCTAACCTGCACGATGCATGCGGGTGCCGCCAGAGTGCAGACAAACCTCACGTTACGGCTCTCATATGACAGAGACAGACTCAAGTGAGCCGCCTTCATGTCGCCGCTCACTAGCGTGACGCGCGCGCCGCCAGTTGTGCTGCCGGCGTGGGCGAACTGGGAAGGTTTCGAGGTCGATCTTTTTTCTTTCTTTTTTCCGTGCCGGCCTTGCATATGCGGTACACACGGCACCAATGTTGCGGCAGACGGTGTCGCTTGGCGTGCGTCTCGACGTCCTTTCTTTCTCGTTGATCTTGTGTTTTTCTTTTTCTTGACTGTTTCGAAAAGGGGTTGGGTTGTTTGTCATGTCCCATGTTGAGTGAGGCTAAGGCTGAGAGTGGCTGAGAACGATGGCGAGCGTTGTTATCTCACCTATATGTTGACTTTGGATGGTGGCTGGATTAGAGGGGATTCACGTCCAACTTATCCAGCCGGTTGGTGCCTGGTCGAGAGGGTGAAAAGGATGGCTTGTATCCTGTGAGCCTGGTTCTTCCTCTGCCATGGCGATGGACTGATGATGCCTCTTGGCCATGCTATAAGTGGAAAGACACTATCTTCATATTCACAGAGAGCAATGGCATAGAAACGTTGGTTTTCCATGCTCGAGAAAAGCAAACAAAGCCATACCTGCCCCCTTTCTTCGGGACATGCAGGACAATACGTTAATACTTCATCACGACGTTCGTCTCGGTTCCGATTCCAGATTCAAACTTGGGAACCCATCGTCTCAACGATATCCTAATGAGGCTATAACTAATTATCACTGGCATCCCAATCTCACATCCGATGTCTTACTTCGTTTCCAACCCCAACCTCAGTCTCAGACTTGGCCTGAGAACTTGGAGGACGAGAGAACCAAACAGCACAGCATAAACCAGGTCATCAGTCTCCAATTCCTCAATGGGTTCGAGTCCTCCGCAGACATCAGAATTGGAGCAATCTTATCAACCAACGTTACCTACCAACTACATGGTAGGTAAGTACTTGGTAGTCTAGTATTACCTGAAACCATCCAACATACCATCCAACCTCAGAACACACAAATTCAGTTCAACGGACAGTATCCCTCGATGACGCACACATTCAAGATACTATCTCTCTCAACGGAAGTCTGCAAGTCCGTAATGCCCCTCATCCAATTGTGGACATATTGGAAGGATAACAAGCTACATGGCCAGACATATGTTGACGAGCTGCTGAGTCTCTTCTCCATTCCCCTACTCCTCCTCCTCCTCCTCCCCCTACCTCCTCCCTCGTTCTTCCAGAGTCTCGCCTCGCCCCCCTTATTCGGAAATGTCCCTTAAACTGAAACACCTACGTGGCCATCCATACATATATTGACACGGGATTGTAGCAGAACCACCGAGATGTCATTTCCCCTTAATCGGGGATCCACGGCACGACTAGCAAACACAGAGCAGACACACACACACACACACTCAACCTGACCTCCTCTTAACCAACTCCCATTTTCTCCCCTCTCCTCCTTTTGACTGATGACAACACATGGCAAAAATAAGACGGGGACGTGGGGCCGTCTGAGCTAGCTACAGACCCGTTCCATCTGCCCACAACCGCCGGCATTCATTCCCCTCGAGAGTCACAAGTATCTCACCACGTACATAAAACAGACACAGTTATTAACAGACAAGTACCCATCTACCTGACCATCTCTGACATGCGCGTATCAGCGAGGAGAAGTAATGGTTGTACGTACCACCCTCTACCAGCCGTCCCTATTTACATTGAGGCTTCTTGTGGCAGTTAAATATTGGATATCTGGGGATTACCAGCGGGATACAACTTCAAGTGAAGTGCTCCGAGTAGCTAAGGTATTTGTTCCATGTCACCCATCATCCCGTCTCCTACCTCCTACTAACCGCCTCATCTCCACGAGCATGTATCACCGAGTTGACTGCACATTATCTTGACGGTTTCTTAACTTTTATCTTTGAGAACCAACGTCGGTTTTCTGCCATGGATGTTACGGTTAGTCTAACAATAAGACAGGAGTAGAATGACAAAATCCCTTTGGATGAAGCCTCGTGAGGCAATAGTTTCGCCACGATGTTGTCACGATCGTAATAAAAGACACAAGGCGAAAGACGAAAGACAACACAGAAATCACAATCAACTTTGTCCAGATAATCTGAATTAGATGCGTATTATATTTGGCACCGGCCATGGGCCAGTCTAGCTAGGTTTCACCAAACCACCAAAAGCTCGCAGCCATACCATGATCATAGCTAACCCATCATCAGCAGTTGCAAAGCTAAAAGAAAATGAGAGACCCTTCGCGGGTATCTAATATCCCCTCTCAAAAAGCGTCCAAAGTTGTCTCGAAATATGTACAAGAATCTATGTCCAGGACCAGCTTCCTCCCCCTCACTCCAATTCAGCGCCGGGACATAACCACAGGATATCTTCCTTCAAAAAATCTCCTCGGGGCTTGCCTGCTTCCCCGTCTCTCTCTCTCTCGCATATTATCTCATGCAGTCCAGCCAACCCTTAACAAAGAGGTCGTTTCATTAAATTCGGCAAGTATATGTTGCCATTGCGTGTTGCGTTGCGTTGCGTTGCTTCGTTCTTTCTTTCCATGCATTCCATGCCAATATGCATTCATTAAGGACCCCTCGAATTGCGAAGCCAAATCATCGAAGACAAAAACCCAGGACTTTTTGTCTCATCGCTAAAAATCATTCCCAACATGTCGCGCTGTCGTCGTCGTATGCTCAGATTTAGAGGAGGAAAGCGGCGAGACCGGCGGCGGCAAAGAAGCCGGCAACCGGGGCAGCAGTCTGGCGAGCGGCAAAGGCCTTGCTGGTGCTGGTGGTGGAAGCAGCAGCGCTGGCCTGGCTAGAGAGGGCGCTGGAAAGCGCGGATCCAGTGACGGCGGTGGTGAGGGTGGTAGAGCCAAGGGTGGTCTCGAAGGTGGAGGATCCGCTAGTAACGGTCGAGACAACGGCCGAGGTCACGGTGGTGGAGGGGAGAGCGCTGGCGCTGGGGACACCGCCGACTCCGAAGATGGTGGTGGAGCCGATGATGGTCGAGGTCACGGAGCCGCTGGTGATGACGGAAGTGAACTCGCTGGTGGTGATGGCGGTGGCATCGCCGCTGGCGGTGTTGCTAGCGCCCGACTCGTAGATGGTGGTCAACGAGGTCGACTCGCCGGTGACAGTGCCGCTGGTGAAGGGGACAATGACCTCGGAGGTGGTGATGGCAGAGGGACCGCCGGCGGTGGCGAAGATGGTGGTCAACGAGGTGGACTCGCTGGTCACGGTGCCGCTGGTGACGGTGACGATGACCTCGGAGGTGGTGATGGCCGAGGGAGAGCCAGTGGCAGAGCCAGAGGCCTCAGCGGCACCGGTGGAGCTGGCCGAGCCGCTACCCGAAGCACTCGGGGTGACGGTGGGAGCAGTTCCGCTGGGAGACAGACCGATGGGGACACCAGCATCCGCGCACAGCTTGTTACCCCATGCGATGGCAATGTTGGCGGCCGTGTCGTTCTGGCAGGCCTGGATGGAGCAGTCACGGATGCCGTATCCGAAGTTGGGTTCCTTGCACAGGCAGGCGATGTCGTCGGCCGCGCAGCTGAACTCACCGGCCTTGGCCAGCATGTTGTCGCCGCACAGCTTTCCGCAGGCGGGGAAATCAGCAGGGTAGGTCACGGCGGACACGGCAACGGCGCCGACGAGGGCGAGGATGGCGGAGGACTTCATGTTGGCGAAGTGGGGGGTTTTTCTGTAGTTTGTTTGTTGTAGAGATACTCGAGTCCAAGATCAAGGTCAAGAAAAACCAAGATGTCGAGGGGGAGTAGATTAAGGTGGAGAGGTGAGAGGTGAGAAGGAGGAGGTCGGTTGGTGATGGGGTTTTGTATGAGAGACAAGTCGTACAGGTGAGATGAGGAGGAGAGAAGGTGCAACAGGTTCACGAGGAAGCCGTGAGGTCCTTATATTACGAGCGCGCACAAGGTCAAGAACAGCTTGCCTGGTGACCAGCTTGACGTACCAGGTCCAGGTCCTATGTGCGGTGCCATGATGGACAGAAGTGGAGCTTTCCATCCCATCTCCTGGGCACCTGGCCAAGAAAGTTGACATGGGTCGACTTTTTCCCCCCACCGCAGCCTGTGCGTGGTGAGGAAGGAAGGTACGGCTGGCAAAGGTGGTGAGGTGGTGATGCAAACGGCAAGGGCAGTCGCCAATCCTGGCCAGGCCAAGTCCCCGAGAAAAGCAGGGACGACTTGAGCAGGGAGCAAGCTGGGCACGGGGTTTAGCGGACCAATCGCGGCACTACTTTTGGAGGAAACGATCTGCTTTGGGCTGGACTCTGGCCCACGGCTCGAGCCCGAGCCTCACCACCTGAAAAGCAGGGACAGGAACAGCCGTGCAAGGTTGGGGATAGGGTAGCACTGCCAGTTGCTAGTGCTGCGCAAGCGGCCTCTTTTCCCCAAGATCAAGATGCGTGCCTTGCAACCCTGATGCAATGCTCCAGCTTGCATTGCTTCCAACAAATGCATGCTTGTTCTCGCTCTCCACTTTCATTGTCAACCAACATCGCGCACAGCGCACAGCTTCACAGATTTGGGCGCATGTGTTGCGCAAAGGAAAGTAGGTAGGGACTTTGACGACCTTTACCTTGGCTGCTGCCCCTGCCCTGCCTCGCCCTGCCGTGCTGTGATAGACACGCAAGCTGGAACCTGTAATAAGCGAAAAGAGAAGAAAAAAAAGATAACAGCAGCAGGGGAGAGCGGCTTCGGTGGCTTTCCTCTGACGACACGACCAACCCTTTGGAGCTGGGGAGGAGGACGAGGACGAGGTGCCTGCAGCCATGTGTCCGACCTACCAGGTTTGGCGAACCAACCTCCAGCAGCTGTCGTTGTCCAGCAGCAACCACAGGACAGGGCAACAAGCCGAGCACCAGAACGACCTAGGCCAGCCAGGGCAATCAATAGCCAAATGGGCTTGGAAATGAGAGATGGAAGGACGGACCGACCCTTTCGGCCAGTCACCAGCCACTCACACAGAAGCTCCCCCCAGTCGTCGGCTAACCTGTAGTTCCGAAGAGAGAGGGAAAACATGGCTTTCCGTGTTTCAGAGACTTGGCAGCTCCCGCGTTATGCGCCGTCGGCGGCCATCGGCAGCCATGATGGTAAACATTGGAGATGTTTGACAGACGCCGCCGCCCAGAGTTTCTTTTGACACCACTGCAGCCCAGTTCAGTCTATCGGATGGACGTCTGATGGAAGGGAAGGGACCCCCGATCCAAAGCACCCGCGGGATCGACCTGCATCACCACGATAGGGCACGGGATTTCCTCTTTATTGCTTGTTTATCAATCGCAGCTGGTGCACGTGCAGTGAAGCTCAGCGAATTTCGTCGGAGATCCCTCTCTTTTCTTTTCCCCGCACTGTTGGGTTGGCGCGGTTGGCCAGAGTCATCCACAAAAGCAGGGAAGAAAGAGACTGCCCGATTCACGCAGGCAATTTTTTTCTTTTCTTTCGTCGTCTTGTTTTCTTCGTTGGCGGGTGAGCCGTTGGCTGTATCGTCGGTGGCTGGTCAAGTTCAGTCGATGAAGTCAACGACGAACCCACCTTGGATCGCGGCAGGCCCTCTCGGCAGGAGCCCTACTGCGGCCCTAGTGGCCAGAGGAGACGACAGCTGGTGCTGGCAGCTCCCCATTGGCCAATGCGTCCGGATTTCTGCCACGATCTTGGTTCTCAGGGATACCCCTGTGAACCATCATCCTGGAACAGCTGGATGACGCCTGCGAATCAAGGCGAGTTTTTGAGGGTCCAGCCCCACTCTCCAGAGTCTCCACTCGGCCACTAACGCCGTTGCCCTGTGTCGACTCAAGCACGGATGGGATGCGGACGCGATCTTTTCTCGCGATGCATCATGTCCCGCCCAGACGAATAGAGTGCAAAGGAACAGAAGATAAAAAACAATAGCGTCCCTCGGGCTGTCTCTGATAAGATTCAGGCACACGTGTAATTATCCGTCGACTATCCCTCGATCCCACTCGGGCTAAACACCACTTACGCTAGATTGTGTCCCGAGAAGTCGACTTGGGCATGGTTGTTTTGACATCACATCAAGGCATGAGGTTGGAAAAAGGACGCGCTCGCTTGCAGGGCAGGGCAGGCAGGGCAGAGAGTTGCGATTTGCGAGTTGCGATTTGCGATTTCCGTGTTGGCGAGGTTGGGGTGACGGCCTTTACCGTCCCCGCTCAGCACTCTAAATCGACAATCCTTGTCTGCCTGCCTCGAGGCTGCCTGCTCAAAAAAGACTGGGAGCTTCCTGGACTGATGTCATGCAACTTCCAGGTTCCAGGTTCCCTTCTCGATCCCACCTTACCTTACCACCTCAACCACAACCACCCAGCGCTCTGGAAACCGGCGGACTGCGACCGCGTCATTGTTTCCGACCCCGCCTGCATTCCCTTCCCGCCTGTCCATCCACACTTTTCCACAGGTCATGATTCTTGCCATGAACAATCAATCAATTAGAGGCAGGGTCACCCATCGGCCTGTACACGTGTAGCGCACACGACGCCTTGGTTTTACACGCACACAAGCGCCTGCTATTTCATTTTCCCCCTTCACCTCGTCATTAATCTTAGAGCGGTCAATGCGACGGTGATCCTCTCAGCCAATCACCCCGCGGCACGACCCGACGGGGAGATTGATCAGCTTTGCGCGTCACCCGTCGCCCCATGATCGTGGGACGGTGGGATTCGCCCTGCTCTCAGGTTCGTCGGATGTCTACGTCTATGGTCAACACCACGCAGAAAGAGGTCGGTGTGGGGATATTGGGGTAGGGAAGGGTGGGGGAAACGATAAGACGAGTGGAGGCCGACAGGGAAGAAAGAGAAGAAAAAGAAGAAAAAAAACATAAAAAACCGCAGCATTAACCACCAACTCTCGATTTTTGTCCTTCTCGCTGCTAGCGCCGGTCATCAAGGTGAGACATGCTCGCCACCATTGCTTCTCTGCATGCAGCCGCGGATATGCGTCAAAGCCCCCAAGCCCAATTCTCTCTCCCTCCCCACCGCCGTTGCTCAAAGGGTCCGAGCTAGTTGCACGGTTGCCCGGCTTTGGCCAAGTCGCCAAGGTGATGCCAACCTCCGTAGGCCTATTCGGGCCTCGAAATCGCATGCGACACATGATGTTGTCGTCGACCGGCGCATCTTGGCCGAGAGCTGTTGGGAGAATTTGCGGGCTGGGGAGCTGGACGCATTGC
This sequence comes from Cercophora scortea, assembly GCA_033439705.1. Lineage (NCBI taxonomy): Eukaryota > Fungi > Ascomycota > Sordariomycetes > Sordariales > Lasiosphaeriaceae > Cercophora > Cercophora scortea. The sequence continues at coordinate 1,181,821 of JAUEPO010000005.1, read as the reverse complement.
ATGACAGGGAGTCACATCCTCCTCCCCTCCCTCGACCCATCCATCTCCGCTGCGAGAGTAAACAACAGCAGATCATCACCTTACGACGGACGACCTGCCGAGATAACTGCCTGCTCTCTCGGGGCTCCCTTGCCTGGTCACGCCGGCCGGTGTTATTGTAAATCATCCTCGGAGCGCGGAACGGACCTGAGGAGGTTCAGAGAATAGGAAATTCCAGGACACTTCCCTCATACGGGATAATCTGTCCAGAACTCCAATCATGCCGAATGCGAGCGAGCTGGATGAAACAGAGTCTCGTCTGGAACCGTCACACAGTACCACCTCGGCCGTTGCTCGTGTTACCTCCAAACAGGGGAATCTGTTTACCTGTATTACATCTTACCAGCCCCTTCCTTGTCTGACCTTTTGTATTCGTGCTGCCCTCTGGTCCCCTCATGCTTTCCTCGTGTTGCAGGGCATTTTTGTTTTCTTCCACGAAACGCTTGCTCTGCAACCCTACTCTGTTCAACTCATGCTCTCCTTACTGCACATGTGGTCGACCTCCGTGGGCTCTGGTTTGCACCGCACCTTTAAGCAGTGTAAGTAGGTAACCAACGTACACTACACTCCCGTACTGCAGCCAGCAAAATACGCAGCTATTCCCATAGGGCCTTCCTTAATCACACATGGTAAATCCGTCCTCGGGGATCGCAGCATCCAGATTCCCATCTCACGGCATTGGAAACACCTCATCCCCGTCTCATTTCCCACCACACACACTTTTGTTTCCTCCCCTCCTTCTCGTCGTCCGCGGGTACCTAGATCGACATGCAGCTAGATAATTAGACTAGACTAAACTCCCACACACACACACACAAGTCCGTCCGTCTTTAATTCCACTGCGCCTTTGTGTCCGGTCGAATCAACCGCAAACGTCTCATCACATCACACTACGGTATGTCCCTGGGCGGGTGTAGCGCGCACGATGTAACCCCTATTTTACGCCCCTTTGTCACGGGACGGCACGGTGGTGGTTGCATACATACATTGCACTTGATCATGTTCGGGGAGGCCGTCGAATAGACAAACATGTAGCGCTCGTGGTGTTGGATTCACGGCTTTACTGTAGTGAAGTGAACAACCGCGCAGACCTACCTGGGACACGGTAGGTAACCTACCTCTTCGCTCACGGCATAACCGCATGTGATATGCCCAGTCCGCATGCCATGCATATTCCAAAGTCTGACTGAGTGGCATCGTTGCCTGTGACATGGTAATCCAAACCGGTCAACTGAGGAGGGAGAGTTTAAGCAGCCGGTACAAACAAAGACTAAGCACCCGGCGCGCCATCATTTCAAGATGCTCCAGGGGATGCATGTCTCTTGTATCCTCAGGTTCGTTGCTGCTTTTGGTCAAAAACCATTACGGGTCAGAAGGGACAGGCAGGCCACACACGAGTTGAGTATCTACCAACTCATAGGACTATGACGAGACGCCACTTAATTCACGTGAGGTTACTGCTCATTTCCCGGTAATCAAGGAGGAGAAAGCTGGTTGACCAATCGCTTTGTTAAAGGGCTCATCAAGTCTATGATGAGTTTCCTGGAAAGTACCACCAGGTGGATGAGGTAGGTATTCTTATCCTACATTTTGCCACCCACTTCTAATCTCCCTACATCGCCTTGCTTCAGCTTGCTTGCTTGCTTGTTTGTCCGTTCTTTTTCTCTGAGTGAATATGAAAGGCCTCTCTCACCCGCCGCCACCAGCAGCCCCTGAATGGTTCCCTATTATCCCGTCGATGAAATTTGCTGGTCCGACCAAGGCGTCCCATTCGTCTCGCTGCTAATTATTACCTTACTTACCATTATACCGATCTCAACGGGGTGGCAACTAACTTATCATGTTTGTCTGTCCCTCTACTCGACATCCATCTCCCTCTCATCAATCACCCACGAAACTCTCGCAACCAACCACTTTCCGCCCGGGAAGGAGGAGGGGGGAGAACGCAGCCGCTGTATTTGCCCGGCCACCCTCCACCAAACCAGCCAGAGAACCACGACGCCTTGATCAACGAGACTAATGTACACACATACACAATTATCCTTCCGTCCCTCAGCTCCGTCCATCTACATCCAATCCATATCACTGATTACAGGCCTGCCGTAAAGGTAACGCTGCGTCTTCCCACAAGCCACGACCTCGGCCGGCCAAACGCAGATCTCACGCCCCCTTTCCCTCCTCAACACAAAACCACCACAAGAATGAGCCCAAGCAACTGCTAATCACACCCCCCTCCCCTAGCAGTTTGCCTGTTTGCCTAGCACAAACACACATCTGGCCACAGTCCACCAGTGTAAGGACCTACCTATGTGATATAATGTAATGTACCGTAGCTTACCAGGTATACACAACAACACCCAAGGACAAGTATATTCGTATTCCATCAAGCCCCCCTACCTCCCGTCCACAGTAACACCCAAAGGACAAAACAAATGACCCCGTCGGCGAGGAGTACTACTACTACTGCATAATCCCCTCTCCTCTAACCGAGCACAAACACATACACCACAACACAGACGCCCACGGATCGGGTTTCCACCCCGCTTTCAGGGGCAGCAACACAGCACCCGCCCCGTGACACGCAATACAAACACAGGAGCAAAGAAGAGGGTGCCAGCCAGTCAGCTCGCTAGCCAGACGGCCAAACAGAGAGGCTCGTAAGTACCTGAGAGGTAATTATGTATGCCGGCTGGGGTACTTGGACACACGTAGCAGGTAATTGATTCAGGAGCTTGAGAGGCACAGAAGAGTCACCCCTTCCCCCGTAGAGATATAGAGCATATCCAACAAAAACAAAGCAAGCAACGCAGACAACAAAGACAAGACACAATCAATGAGTCAAGCAAGCAAATACATTGAACAGTCAGCGAGCCGTCAACAGAACCAACGAGACAGACAGACAGACCAGTCCACATCTGACCACAACTCAGCATACAATATCCTACTTGAAAACAAAACAAAACCACAAAAACAAAACGGCCGCATACCAGGCACGTGCAAATGCTGCTGGCATATTTATAACCTCATGCCCCTCTACCCTTCTCTTATCCCCTCTCGTTCTTGTTCATGCGGGAGCACTCAAATATTGTCCAAGTACCCGCATCCGCGTTGCGTATCAATAATCCCAGAATACAAGAGAAATACAAACAACAAAAAAACGTAAAAGAAAACTATCCCATAAAAAAGTCGATAATTAAGTCCCATCGTCATTGTTTATCCATCATCACACTCCATAGCGTCATGCCCTGCATGAGCTAGACAAAATCAACCGCTGCACATTATGCAGGATTCGGGGTTGTCGATACTGCCTATGAACGGGTGGTTGGTTAGTCAAGTTCATCAGTCAAGTCATGATGATGCGGGATTGGCTTACAAGCAAGAACCGCCTCCGAGTAGATATCAGCCTCCCGCTCATTGCTCTCTTGCTCCTTATCCTCTGTCTGGCCCTCCTTCTTGGCCTTGAGCGCGGGAGAGCCGATCTCCTCGAGCTTGACCTTCTCGACAGGCTCGGTAGGCAGAGTCTTGGGGCTGTCGCCCTCTTCGACGTCAGCCTTGAAGGGCGGGGCCGCCGATGGCGAGGCAAGAGGCCGAGACGGAAGCTCGGTAGTGGCAGCAGTGTTGATCGGCGGGGGGGTTGTGCTGGGAGTGGGGATACCGTTCGTGCTCGTGGAGCTGCTGGCAACAGTTTCCTTCTTCTGTGCGTACATGGGCCGGGGCACGGCGTTCGGTGTAGAGATGTAGGAGCCTGTGGGAGGAGCGCGCTTCTTAAGGCCTGACGTCCTGCTGCTGATGTTGGTGTCTGCAACCGCAAGCGCCTGCTGGTCGACGGTGAACTGGATGGGCTGTGCCGCAGCCTGGGTGCGGAGGTAGTACATGCCGGTCTTGAGACCCAGTTTCCAGCCGGCGAAGTGCATGCTGGTGATCTTGCCCATTGTCGGCTCGCGCATGTGGATGTTCAAGGACTGGGACTGATCAATGAAGGCGCCACGGTCGGCTGCCATCTGGACGATGGTGCGCTGAGAGATCTCCCAGACGGTCTTGTAGAGGGCCTTGATGTCAGACGGGATGTTGGGGATGTTCTGGATGGAGCCACCCTCAGAGATGATGCGGTTCTTCATGTTGTCCGACCAGAGACCCATGTCAACAAGGTCCTTCAGCAGCCAAGGATTGACGACCTGGAACTCGCCGGCAAGCACACGACGCTGGTAGATGTTGGACGTGTAGGGCTCGAAGCACTCGTTGTTGCCCAAGATCTGCGAGGTGGAAGCAGTCGGCATGGGGGCAAGAAGCAAACTGTTCCGAACACCGTGTTGTTTGATCTTGGCCTTCAGGGCATCCCAATCCCACAGGTCGGTAGGCGTCACATTCCACATGTCATACTGGAGGATGCCCTGGGAAACGGGGGAGCCTTCGTAGGTTGAGTAGGGGCCTTCCTCCTTGGCAAGCTGGCAGGAGGCGGTGAGTGCGGCGTGGTAGATGGTCTCAAAGATCTGCTTGTTCAGGTGGCGGGCCTCGGGAGACTCAAAGGGCATACGCAGCGCCAAGAAAGCATCTGCCAGACCCTGAACACCGACACCAATGGGCCGATGACGCATGTTGCTGTTCTGGGCCTCCTTGACAGGGTAGTGGTTTCGGTCGATAATCTTGTTCAGGTTGCGAACAACGACCTGAGTGACCTCGTGCAGCTTCTGGAAGTCGTAAACACCGTCGTTGTAGTTGACGAAGGATGGGAGCGCCAGAGATGCAAGATTGCAGACAGCAACCTCGTCGGGGGCGGAGTACTCGATAATCTCGGTGCAGAGGTTGGAGCTGCGAATGGTACCCAGGTTCTTCTGATTGCTCTTGCGGTTGCAGGCATCCTTGTAGAGCATGAAGGGGTTTCCAGTCTCAGTCTGGGCCTCGAGGATGGCATACCACAGCTTCTGGGCCTTGATGGTCTTGCTGCCACGGCCCTCTCTCTCGTACTTCTCATACAGAGCCTCGAACTCCTCACCGTAGCAGTCGGCGAGACCAGGGCACTCGTTCGGGCACATGAGGGTCCACTCCGCGTTCTTCTCGACGCGCTTCATGAACAGATCGGGAATCCACAGGGCCAGGAAAAGATCGCGAGCGCGGATCTCCTCCTTACCGTGGTTCTTGCGCAGATCCAAGAACTCGAACACATCGCCGTGCCAGGGCTCGAGGTAGATGGCAAAAGCGCCAGGGCGCTTGTTTCCGCCCTGGTCGACGTACCGAGCGGTGTTGTTGAAGACACGGAGCATGGGAACAATACCGTTGGAGGTGCCGTTGGTGCCAGCAATATAGGATCCAGTGGCACGGATGCGGTGGATGTTCAGGCCAATGCCGCCTGCCATCTTGGAGATCATGGCGCACGTCTTGAGGGTGTCGTAGATTCCCTCGATACTGTCGTCCTTCATGTCAACCAAAAAGCAGGAAGACAGTTGTGCCTGTGGTGTGCCAGCATTGAAGAGTGTGGGCGAGGCGTGTGTGAACATCTTGCTCGACATGAGGTTGTATGTCTCGATAACACGCTCAACGTCGTCTCCCCAGATACCGACAGCGACGCGCATGATCATGTGTTGCGGGCGCTCGACGATCTTACCGTTGAGCTTCAGCAGGTAAGAGCGCTCCAAAGTCTTGAAGCCAAAGTACTGGTAGTTGAAGTCGCGGTCGTAGACGATGGCCGAGTCAAAGTCCTCCTTGTGACGCATGACGCACTCATATGTGTCCTGAGCGATCATGGGCGACGCCGTCTGGTTCCTGGGGTTGACATAGTGGTAGAGGTCACTGATGACGGACGACCATTGCTTCTTGGTCTGCTTGTGAAGGTTGGAGACGGCGATACGGGCCGCCAGGATGGCGTAGTCGGGATGGGTGACGGTCATGTATGCCGCAGTCTCGGCAGCCTGGACAGTGGAACGAGTTTGTTAGGCTGTGTTCCCAGAGCAGTGGAGCGCGGATGAAGCACAGGAGGGAGGCGAGCTTACGAGATCGTCGAGCTGTGCAGTCGTCACTCCTCCGTAGACACCCGAGATGACCTTCTGGGTAATAGCAACAGGGTCTACATGTTCAGTGTCGAGACCATAACAGAGGCGAGATACGCGTGCTGTGATCTTGTCGAACTGAACGCGCTCCTGGCGCCCATCGCGCTTCTTGACGTACATGGCGTCTGGTGTGTGTGTGTGGGATGAGGCGGGGGGAGACAAAGAAGGGTTTTCAGCAAAGCGAAGGAAGGCAACCTTCGACAGAAAATAAAAAGACCCTTCAATGGATCGGTGCCGTTACAAGAAGAGCCAATGCCTGCAGGACGGGGAGGGGGAGCTGCAAGTCAAAGTGGTTTGTGTTCTGGTGAGGTAGGGCGTGCTGTCGAGGTTGCAGGAAAGAGGATGGAGAGAAGAAATGCAGACTGTCCGGCACCACTCTTTTAAGAAGCTGCGGGACCCAGACACGCTCGACGCGTGCCATCCCGGTCTCTTGGCGCGTTCTGGTCGCCCTTGCCCCACTCAATTAAACAAACAGTTTTGCTCGGCCCAAGCGTCCGTTGTTTGTACCCCACCCTTGGTGGCTGGCTTTCACTCTTACGGTTCCTGCGTGGCTCGAGCGTGGGTACCTGTCGCGTTGAAACATTGAGCCAATCTGTATCGATATCTCTGGAATTCCAATCATTCCCTAGCTCGATCATTCTTTACTCGTTACCTACATTTGCAGGTAGAACTATACTGCGTACATGCAATGAAACGAGAAAAGAAGCTTCAGATATCATTGGCTAATTCTTAATTGAACCAAAATATGGCGGTTTTTACTTTGAACGTAGTACGAGGACATCAATGGAACGCGAAGTAAAGTGTACTACGTATGTATGGGCTTATGTAAGCGATGCATTTGCTTCAGGTACGATACAGAATTACAGGGCCCTGGTCGTCTTCAAACGGCGTCGAGAATGACTCAAAGACCCACACGTCTGCTGCCTGTTGCTAAGGGGTAACAACATGGAAGCGAGTGACTCTTGATTGCAACACTTACAAACCAAAACTATGAGACTGAAGACTTCCCAGTCGATTCCACGACTTCTGACAAATACAATCATTCAAAGAACCTCTGTGTGTCGCGAGTCGCGGACTCGTCTTTTAGGAGCTACAATTGTAAAGATGGCCAACTCAACACTCACCTCCAATGTCACAACAGAGCTAGTCGCTGCACCCGCAACACAGTACAAGCCCAGATATATTGATGTGAGTTTCCACTTAAAATCCATTGCATCGTTCCTAGCCAGAACTGACATTCTCATCACTCGGAACGAACAGATTGGCATCAACTTGGCAGACCCAATCTTCCGGGGCCGATACCATGGCAAATCAAAACATCCCGATGACCTACAAGGGGTCATCAAGCGAGCCGAAGAAGTCGGATGCACCAAACTCATCGTGACAGGCTCAAGCTTCAAAAGCTCAAGAGACGCCCTCAAGCTCGCCAGCGAATTCCGTAGGTCTTTCAAGGCCTCACTCACCCAAGGGCCTTTCTACCCAAGGGAATCTCATCTTGGAACGTCAAAGGCTGACCCAAACTTATCCCAACCAGCCGGCACCGTCTACACAACAGCAGGCATCCACCCCTGCAGCAGCTCCATCTTCAGCCCCTCGCACCACAAGCACCACGATGAAAGCCAAAGCGAAGGCGAGGCCGACGAAGGCGCCGACCAACACACCCCCGTCTGCGGCCCGGACCCTTCCAAACCCATCATAGACGGCGAAGGCATCGACCCAGCCAAGACAACCACCATCATCTCAGACCTACGAACCCTCATCTCCTCCTCCCGGGCCGCATCCCCCTCGCTAGTCGCCTTCGGCGAATTCGGCCTCGACTACGACCGACTGCACTACTGCTCCAAAGAAGTCCAACTGCACTCCTTCTCCGAGCAGCTCGCGCTCGCCGCCTCGCTGACCCCGCAGCTCCCCCTCTTCCTACACTCGCGCGCCGCGCACGCGGACTTTGTCCGGCTGCTCAAGGCCGCCTTCGGCGACCGGCTCGAGCGGCTCGAGAAGGGCGGCGTGGTGCACAGCTTCACGGGCACGGCGGACGAGATGCGCGAGCTGATGGACCTGGGCTTGTACATTGGCATCAACGGGTGCAGCTTCAAGACGGCCGAGAACTGCGCGGTAGTGAAGGAGATCCACCTCGACCGGCTTATGCTGGAGACGGATGGCCCGTGGTGCGATGTGCGCCCCAGCCACGAGGGGTGGAAGTTTCTTGTCGAGCAGTACAAGATCGCTTCTACCCCTCCCCCTGAGCCTGAGCCTGAGCCTACGCCTCTCCCTACCCCTACGCTTACCCCAATTCCTGAGACCAACGGGGACGGGGAAGTCGTGGGGCGGCCGCCGAGAAGGCAGAGACAGAAACGGCCGCCGCAGCCACAACCGAGGGGGAGGAACCAGAAGAAAGAGCCCGAAGTGCCAGACTTGTTCAAGGTCGTCAAGAAGGAGAAGTGGGAGGAGGGCGCCATGGTCAAGGGCCGCAACGAGCCGTGCACCATTGAGCGGGTCGCCAAGATCGTGGCCGGGATCAAGGGCGTGACGGAGCAGGAGGTGTGCGAGGCCGCGTGGGCGAATACTGTCAAGGTATTTGGTGTAGAAGCATGAGATACCCGTATTGCTGTCTGGTTAGAACGCTTAGACTTTAGACAATAAGAGTAGAGTATTTCGACACCTCAACTTAGGTATACATACAAAACTTACTTCTGATATGATAGGTTAATTGCCTATTGTATGTGGTACCCTTAACGACTTTCAGAAAAACGCCTTCCTTCCAAGGATAGTTTATTTATATACAAACACCTACCCCTTAACCCCCCAAAGCCCCAAAACCAGAGTATCATATCCCCGAACCCTTATGCCCTCTTATCCTCCCATGCCGCACAGCCCCAATAGTCACGCCCTCTTCCCCCGTCATCCACCCGGGCATCCGTTCGCCATCAACAATCCCATGTTCAACCAGCTGCCTAATGCCAGCAAAGACATGCGAGCCGTGAAATGTAAGCCTGATATTCGGCCGCCATGTTCCGCTGCGAGCATTTTCTTCCTCCTCTCGTGCCCCTTCTTCCTCCTGCTCCAAGGCGACATCCGCATTACCCCTCCGCCCGCCCTTGCGCGCTCTACCCCGCCGTTCGTCGCCTTCCTCCTCCCCCTCCTCTTCGTCACGGAGCATATCCTCGTCCTCGTCCTCGGAATCAACAGCAGGAAACGGATCCTCGAGCACAATATCCACCCTTTCAACGCCCTTCCCATCATCCACCCTCGCCGAGTCCCCGAACCTCGCGCGCGCAACTAACCTCGCGCGCTTAGCTGCCCGCTCGTCCCGCAGCGTGGCAGGGGATACCGCCCTCTTCGCTACCTGCGCTGCCGCGAGAGGAGGGGGAGCAGCCTCGTCCCCACCCTCGGACAGCGGAGGCGACGGCAGAACAGTGTCGAGCGGCGACTCCTTCTGCTTCTCGTCCGCGTAGATGCTCCACCCGCCGCCCGCGCTGTTGATCCGCGCCGCGCCGCGCCGGTCGAGCATCTCGGCTAGGTTGCGTGTCGACAGGCTTGTGGACTTGAGTGTGAAGCGCTGGCGCGGGCGGGATAGCGCCTTCGGGATGCCCTCGACGATCAAGTTGCGCAGGCTCTTGGACTCGCCGGGTCCCTGGGCTGGACCGAGGGTCTGGGGTTTGGAGATGTAGATGTGTGGCGAGGCGTCGGGGAAGGCGATGTAGAATGTGCGCGACGTGTCGAATGTCGCGAGGGATGATGATGATGATGATGCTGTTGTGTTGGTGGTGTGGTTTTGGAGGCCGAGGCTGGTGTTGTACGGGGAGTCGGTGATGAAGATGCGGAGGAGGAGGAGAGGCAGGTCCTTGTGCCTGTCGAAGTTGTAGTGCGCCTTGACGTCGGGCAGGACTTGCGCCTGCAGGGTTTTGAGAAACGTGGATGGATGGAAGCGGGGGATGACGAGGGATTGGCTGTCCACGGTCGGGGGCTCGTCTTCGGCTTCGTCGGCGTTTCTCGATGGGGGTTTCAGGGGGAGAATGCGATATGCTGACCACTGCTGGGATGTCGGGTGGTCGTAGAGATACTGGAGATCGGCCATGGCTAGCTGGTATAAGCTTAACCCGTGTCGCCAGTCGCCTTCGGTAATGCGGTCCAGGACTTCTCGTTTGGACCCCTTTCGGGCCTGCAGCTGGATGTATTGCTCCTGCAGCGCGGCAAGAGAACGCGCCGGGGGGTAGAAGTCGCCATCGTCTTCAACATCCTCGTCGTCTTCCTCCTCCTCGTCATGGTGTCGGCGCAAATACGGTGCGGCTAGAGATGCATTCTTTTCGTCGAGCCAGTCGAGCGCAACCGATATTAATGATGCGCGCGAGAGACGATTCAGGACCTTGGAGACTGCTGGGCTGGCTGGATCCACTCGGAGAGATGACGGCAGACGCGCCGTCGTGGGGATGGAAAGACGCGCCATCATGATCCGTGGTGTTGAGCCGCCATGGGTGGGGGATTTGATTTTGGTCTGCTGTTGACGTGTTTGCTTCAAACACGCGCTTGATTCAGCCTTACAGACGCCACCACATGCATGCAGACTGCCGGGCTAAGACTGGGATCGAACGAGATCGGGTCACGATGTCACGGGACCGTGCAGCTTTCGATTGACGGGACATTTGACATTCCACACTTGCTGCTCCTCCTCGCCTCGCTCAGGAATCAAGAACCCCCCACACTGACGAGGTGGATACAGGCACCACTCTTCATAATTATCCTCAAGGAAGGTTGGACACGGGAGAGAGGGGTCGCGCCGCGTTTTTGCGCGTTTCTGTGGCCCGTGCGTCGAGGGGTGCGCAGTGGTCGATCTTCACATGGACGGGAGTGTTAAATAATCAAGCAAGAACCCACAACATGTTTTTCTTTGCACTTGATGCCTGAAAGTAGTGTACTGCGAGAATTGCAACGAATAAAACGACATCTGAACTCACCTCTGTAGGTTTCCAGTCGGTCTGCCGGGCATATCAACCCGTAGCCCGTACACTAGGCTCCGTGCTCGCCGACGAGAGGAGGAGTCGGAAGACGCCGGCAAGGTTGTCGGTTACGGGTAGAGGGAACCCCGCAGCAAAGCGAATCAAAGCCGAACTAAACCCAGGGAACCACTCACCACTCAGCGGGCTTGAGCCGGTGCAGTGGCTCTCCACGCACGTGTTTGTTGAACCTGCTGGTTGGTAATCAAATCGGTGGCTTCGGGTTACAAGTGTTACACTGCGTGGGTGCCGCCGATGTGGCAGCCTTGCCGAGCTCGGAGTGGGGGACTGTGGCCAGCAAGAGCCGACTTACCACTTCAGGCGTCCCGGTCCACTCTTGAGCCACTTTTACCCCAGCGTCTCTCTCAAGGTTTTCAGTGCCAAGGGCTCTTCTCAGCCTCTCACTTGCCAATTGCCCGCTCAGTTGCAGTGCAGACTTGGTCAATGGATAGGTACCGAGTGCGGCGTAGCGGCGCTCGCTGCATCTCCGGTCAGATCGATCTTCAGTGACGTTTTCACGGCGTGCACGTGAAGAAACGAACCCCAGGAGAAAGCGCCATGCGATGCACAAAAAGAATTGATATCCCGGGGACGAGATCTGCCATGCAGCAAGCAGATTGCGGCGTCGGGTGTGAGACAAACTGCGTGCCATGCGCCAGGGAACTTCCTGGACGGCTGGCGGAGAACAAAGCAGGAGATCAGGAACAAGTCCCTACCAGGTTGTGAGCAGCTAGCTCGAGTGGCTGGCTCGACCGTCGAACAACCGCTGCAGTTCGTCGATTGATAACGCAGCTTGGTGATGGAAACCACAGCAGCGGGGTTGTTCTTTGTCGCCATTGGTCCCTTTGTCGTAACGAGGTGGGCGTGGTGGCCTGCCGAGCCTGCCTCGCTCCTGTTTGGAGGGGCAATTTCTGGATTCTCCCGAGAGCGTGGGGCCACACACTGGGGCACTGACTAACTGGCATCCGATGCGGACCCTAGCCGATGCACCAAAGCCGTGAAGTGGCCGTGGCTCACCTGGGACTTCCTCTTCCCTATCCCACGCCCACCGATCCCAATCCACCACGAGACAGAAACCAGACCTTGCCCTGACTCTCAACCTGCACATCCTCGTTTTGTCTGTGTTGACTCTTGGTTTGCTTCCTACACCATCGCCAAAGGAACCTCATCCATCGCCAACAATTGCGACGACCACCTCGCCCAGCAAAACTCCCGTCACCGCCACTGTGTTCGCTTCAGTCATCATCCACTGACTCGAGCCCATTTTGCAGCGCTGCCTGCCGAGCTGCCCCGCCCGCCTGCCACCCCCGGTCTTTGTTCCCGTCCAGATCTCTCAACCGCACCGTTGATATTCTCAGAAAGAACAAAAAAAGAACCTCCGAGATATATTCTGCGTGTCCTCGTCAGCCGTCCTTTACCCTCCATTAACTTTTTGAATTCCTGTCGGATTCAAAAACGGACGCGCAACCACCGGACGAGCAAAGGGTTCCCATCTCTTATATACCTCGCGCCAACACGCGATCAACCAAAGGCGTCATGGCTTACACCACTGGCCGACGGAATGTCAATGTCTCCCAGTACCTGCGCAACCTCAATGTGCAGGAGCCTGCTGTGGAGGAGACCCTGATCACGGACGACGACCTTGCCAAGGACCTCGCCCTCTTCACCAACACGCAGTTCTACGACTTTGAGACGGGCCAGAACACCGACTACCAGCCGCCGCCGGTGAAGCAGGCCAAGAACGCCCAGGTCGACCCGGTCTCCGTGTCCGAAGATGTCGACTCGGGAGACACCATCATGGCCGAGTTCTCCCAGGGACTCGACTTCATGACGGGTGAGTTGCTTGTTTTTGTTTACCGTCTTTTTTTTTTATCTCCTTTTTCCGCCCCGGTGGTGGTGGTTGTGCGCTGCGCTACGCAACGACGCTTGCCCATGATATTTGCTCCCCTTTCTCATTCCCCTAGTCTCGCTCCACAATTGGAGCATCACGCCAACGGTCTTGGGAGAGCCGTTCAAACAAGGTGCCGGTTGAACCGCATCATCGGGGGGCCAGTGCCTCACGAAAGCATACCTGATATCACCACTCACTATTCACCATGCTCGTCGGAGGCGTTGCAGCCCACCAAGCAGAGTGCTGTTCGTTATCACGAATCGGGACGACGGGCGCTCACCCCACTTTCCCTCTTACTGTCAGTTGCTCGTTGTCTCTGGAGCCGTGTCCTGATTGGGAGATGGCGGTCAAAGGTGCATGCACCTCAAAGCACCGAAGTCCCTGGCCAGTGCCTAAAGGAGCTGACAAATGATGGGCGTTACCGAGATGGTGTCATTCCCCGTGACCCCGGGGGTATTGCACCATCGGTGATGGCGCATCGACAGTGGCTGTTCGAGCCACGGTGCCTCGAGCTCTATCTTCCCGGGCCTCCGCCTTTCCGTAGGCGGCGTGTGCCCAATCTTGTTCCTAGTGCTTCTTTTTCGTCCGTTCCACACGGCGTTTAAACCGACGACTCCTGGTAGACGTCTCTGGCTGACCATGGCACAATGTCTTCAGGCGACTTCAACTTTGGGGACTACACCAGCACTTATGCCTCGCCCACCATTTCGACCTTTACGGACAATCTAGGAAACCTGCAGCCCATCCAGCCCAGCCCTCAGACGGCCTACCCGCCCACTGTGCCCCAGCACCAGCCAGGGTATGTACCTCCTGCTCCGCGGATCAGGGGCGAGAAACGCAAAGCTGAAGCCCAACTTAGCTCCAGCCGCATGCTCAGCTTCGAGGAGGCTTCGCGTCTGGCCGCTGAGGAGGACAAGCGGAAACGCAACACGGCCGCCAGCGCCCGCTTCCGCATCAAGAAGAAGCAGCGGGAGCAGGCGCTGGAGAAGTCGGCCAAGGAGATGACGGACAAGGTCACGGCGCTCGAAGGACGCATCTCGGCCCTCGAGACGGAGAACAAGTGGCTCAAGAGCCTGGTGACGGAGAAGCACGGCGGCAAGGACGACATTTTGAAGAAGCTGCTCAAGGAGTTCTCGGCGCAGCAGCCCCGGAGGGCGGTGGCAGCGGCGCCGGCAGCCTCAGCGTCGGCGTCGGTATCGGGCGGGGAGGAGGAGGACAGCAGGGACAACAGCAGCAGCAACGGCAGCAGCAACGGAAGCAGCGCAGGCTCCATCACGGCCTCGGACGACTACTCGGACCTCAAGAACAAGTCGGGCAAGAAGAAGGACTGAAAGGTCCCCAACGTTTTTCGCGAGCAGCGTGTTTGAGTGCCAGGACTGCGGATTTTATACCATGACGGAACGGGGCGTTTGCGCTGCGGAGGGGCCTTGTCTTTTTTGTGTGAATGGCGAAATAATGGGATTTGGCTTATGTTCGTGAGAGAGAGGTCTGGGTGGTGACGACACGCTTGACGGGTTTCTCTGTGCGCCACTGGCGAACGGGACCCGGGGTGGGTTCATTCAGGGCTGTATGCATGCATGCAATTGTTTCGTGCAAAATCTTGAAGATCATCGTTACTACTGGGAATGGCGAGTGATTGTGGTGTGTGGCTGTTGTTGTCGGTGATGATGAACGATCGGACCTCCTCCATGGGCGAAGGGTTTTGAGCACAGCGTTGCGTTTTACTACTCGCATCTTTGATCCGGGATAGCTGTTGTGCATGAAAGCGATATTCCAGATTACACAGAGCCGAGGGGGAGGGTTGTGATCGAGGCGGTTGCCAGACAATGAATTACACATACATACACATACAAAGTATTCACATACTAACTACAGGTGTGGATTCATACGGTACGGGTTGCTAGCCTAGACGAACCGTGTCTTTGTCCCGATGGAATGCCAATGAGACGGTGAGCAGGCAGGGAAGAACAATAGCAGCTCGCCCTTCGAGAACAACTATTCCATCTCATCACTACAGACAGGCAGGAAGACAGGACCTCACTACTAACTAGTCCTACTTCTGCTCCCCCTGCTCCTCCTGATCCCGCAAAAGCGAGGCAATCCGCACTTGGTTCCGCCTGCCCAGCACGCGCAGCGTGTTCTCCCGCTCGATCGCCGTCAGCTCAGCCCAGTTGGCGATGCGCGAGACCAGCCCGTCTCGTCCAATTACCATGGGACCTAGGTGGTCTAGTGCCACGGCGGCGCCGTTGACTTCGATGTTGGTGGTGGGAGTGTGTCCTTCTTCCCCGCGTTCAGTGGCAGCTGGGAGGAGCAGTGGAAGGGGTCCTTTGGTTGCGCCATCGTTTGTTTCCCCTGCTCCTGGGCTTGGGCTTGGGCTTGGGCTTGGGCTTGGGCTTGGGCTTGGGCTTGGGCTTGGGGCCGCGGATGCGGGTGCGGATCCGGGGGTAGCCTGAGGTTCACGGGAAGAGGAGGAGGATGGGGATTGGGATGGGGAAGAAGGAGCAGGAGCAGGGGTGGGTTGCTTTGCTTGTGCTTGTGCTTGTGCTTCGTCCGCCGTGGTTGCGGTTGTGGTTGTGGTTGAGGATGATGATGGCGAGATCCCGGGGAGGTGTGACGTGCTTGCGGCCCGCGAGGGTGTGGGGGGCGGACCCATATTTCTGGGCTTTGTCTGGATCTGCACGAGGCTCGGGCGAGATGGCCGAGTGTACGATGCGTAGGATGCGTAGTACGATGCGTAGTGGGCTCGGCGGTGGGAATAAGAGAGTAGTCTTGTTGTTGTTGGTGTTGGTGTTCTGGTGCGGAACGCGTTCAAGGCTTTTTGCATGGTGTTGTCTGCGTGTACCTGGTATGTTTATGTGGTGGTGATTTACACGTATTGTATCGTACGTAAGGTATGGATGGTACTTGGTATGCAAAGTGTTCCACCAGTGTATAAGGTGAGTTTACATGTGTAAAGCTGCAATTATCGCCGAGCGTTGTGGAAACAATGAAAAAAAATGCGGTGCAACAACGGGTTAATTGGTGGCAGTTGTAAACTACACTAAAGACAAGTGGGTGGGGGAGTTCGGTTCTTCGGTCGAAATAAACCTGGAAACGGGTGTCAATGTGGATCCGTTCTTCTTGCGCCGGGCTGTCTTTTGATTCTCTTCCTTGTTTTAGTTGGTGACCGTTCGTATACAATACAATACACTATATGTGCACCGCATTTACGTTTGTCTCGAATCGGAAGTTGATATTTGGACTATGTATGAAGCTTTTTTTTTTTTTTACGGGGCTCACGGGCGGGTAGCGGGTCGCTCGTGGGTACCGACTCCGTGAATGCGAGTTTTAGGGGGTTACAGATTGATATGGGTAAGGTTGGTTGGTTGTTGTTATTATGTCTTCCTTTTCATATGCTAACTGTTTAGTCCATACTCGCAGTGGATTACTGTTAGTGACCTAGCGCAATGTACATACACTAGAGTCTTGTTTTCCTCCTCCTTTTTCTCTTCCCTCAACTCAACTCAACTACCTTTCTCTCCTCCGGGACTATAACATCTCGCGTTAGACATCCTATCTAGAGACACCTCTGCCCATTTGATTCCCGCAATAGTGTAGAGACAAGGGGCGTTCAAACCTATCCGGACAAAGACAATGTCAACATTGGAGCCGCCCCCTAACCACCTGCCCCTTCTACATCTACCGCCGTGTAGTGCGTGCATGTGTGTCCAAAATGAAACTGACATCTCCGTGCCAATCATGATCAAGCCAAACTACAGAATAGTTTCTCTCCCGCCTGGCTGTTATTAAATTAGGTAATGGTTAATACCCAGGAGGCAGGTCCCATACAAGTACCATGGAGTGAGTGAGTGTTGGACTGGATGGCTGGCTGCTGTGCCTCGGGACGGATCCTGTCGCATCTCTCGGCCGTGGTCTTAACAAACCCCCATGCCCATGGCTGGACTGGCGTCGCCAGAATACACGGAAATCACGCAATCCGCGTCGCCATCAGCACGCAAGAGCTGTGTTCCGTTCGTTCAAACTTTGAAGAGTGCAGCTTCCGGTGGTTTGTTCCGAAATTCTCGTTCTTGAGAATGACCGAGGACAGTAAGTCAGTTGGTCACTATCTCTCTCTCTTCCAAGTCTGATCTGATCTCGTAATTAACTTCCCGAGATCATGTCTATGGACTCATTCAAGACTAAGATAGACAAGCCGACCCAGAGGTCTTTTTCCAGCCTGTTGTTCTGCAACTTCTGAACGCACCTACCTGAATTTACAAAGGGACTTACTTGAAAGCAGCTGCCCAACCCCCCCCTTCCCTTCCCCGAGGTGAAGCAGCCCTGCGGTAGCCACCTCCTCCAGCCAGCCCCGTGAGCAATGATGTGCTTTCCAGCCCTTCCTCCCCCATGTGACCATCCGATGACCCCCGCCGTAGTACAGTCGTGCAGCAGCGCAGCTGGAAAGACTTGTCTAGGATTTTACCTAAGAGTAATACACAATAAAGCTGAGCACGGGGGCACCCGACCGCCGGATGAGTGTCTGGTCTGGACCCCTGCTTCCTCGAAGTATCAACAGCCGCTGGTTTCCGAGCTGGAAAGATAGATAGGCGGCGGCGGTGGTCGTCCCACGAGGATGGCGGCAGCTCAGCTCAACTTGTTACCTTGGGGAGCCGATGAATGGGGGCGTGGTACCTACCATACCAGGGCCAACAAGGAGCGGGAAACAGGGGGGAATGACTACTGTACACCGTGGATGCAGCAAGTCGAGAAAGACCCAACCGCTTCTCCTCCTCCGCGGCTAGACGTAGGCTGACATGTGCTGCTGTCCAACTACACGTGTAGTATTAGCTGATGGATCAGGATCCGAACATGAATGGGCTTCTTGACAGGCCGGGCAGGAAACAGAAGGTCACTTTGAACTTTGTATGGATCTCCTCGTCTGTCCGGGATGCCACCTACCCTTGGCAGGACGGGCTCGTCTTGTCCAGGGCAGTCAGCAAGTAGCGTCGCTAGCAGCGATGGCACCATCGATGGCAGGACTGACGCCATCGACCCCAAAGCTCGAGCCTCGCTTGCTCGCACCATAGCAGACAATCACTCTGTCCTGTTGCCTAGGTAGGTATCAGGGGGCAAAGTTGAACAGTTTCGTCCCGGCCAGATCATGGACCTATACAACGACACTATGATGGAGTAGACTACCTAGGTACCTGGTATACTGCTCTTGATATACACTATAGGTTCCTCTACTACCTGTTAGCATTCACCCACTGCTATCGACGCTACCGCAGTCACCGCCTTCGCAGCCCTTTCGGCGGCGCTCCATCGTCGCGTCAAACGACATCATCAACATGACAGTCCATTCGTTTCAAGCGAAGAGGACAGACAGCACACACGCAACAACGCCGAGGAAAACAAAGTAGCTTGATCGCTGGTCTAGTATACTACCTACGAAGATGCCACTTCCATCCCAGGTGCCCGTGTATATCCATCCATCCATCCTCTCGGCTCCCATCACCCCTCCTCCTCCTCATCGAAATAACGACCAGCATAGACATCCAGACGAGCAACTCGACAACCGCAAGCAAAACTCAAACCTAAATCGATTCCTGCCGTATACTCCCTCCATCGACCCTCAGGCTCCCCATCGACCCATCCACAAACCCCAAACCGACCCACACAACAACCACAAACCACCATCTAATGCACCGCACTCTCCAACCCGCGATACTTTTTAACAGCCCTCTCAATCCCATCACAGCCCATCCGCAACGTCTCCATCTTGGGTCCATACGAGAACCTAACAAAGTGATGACACGGACTATCGAACAAATCCCTCCTCCTCGCGGGGTTCAAATCAAAGAAAATCCCCGGGACGACAATCACCTTCTCCTCCAGACACGCCTGGAAGAAGTTCAGCCCGTCCGAGATGGGGCCAGGCAGACCCTCGAGGTTGAGCCAGAGATAAAACGTCGAGTCGGGCACGTACTTGATCACGAATCCCATTGCGCGCAGGCGGGTTAGGACGTAGTCGCGCTTTTCGCGGAAGTGGGTTTGGAGGGCGATCATCTCGGCTTTGACGAGGGAGGGTTCGAGCATGGGGATTGCGGCTTCTTGGAAGGGGACGTTTGTGCCGCCGTCGAGGTAGGAGCCGCAGGAGCCGATGCTGTGTGGGGAGAGAGAAGGGGGGGTTAGGTGAGTTTGGGACTGATTAAACGAGGTAGGTAATGATGGTAAAAGGGGGATGGGTGAGGGGGGGAGAACGCACGCCTTGATGAATTCCTTGGGCCCAATGATCCAGGCTACGCGCCATCCCGGTAGACGGAACCGCTTCGTCAGGCCATCGATGATGAGAACATCGTCCTCGTCGACGTCAATCACGTTGTCCTGGTGTTGGGTTAACGCAAAATGTGTTAGCCCCTTGATCATAACCAACCCAACATCCCCAGATTTGGTTGCCGTCAAGTCAGGGTTCATCATCAACTCACAGCAGCGCTGATAGTAGTGCCATCGCAATCACTCGTATAGTTATACCCCGAGTAGAACTCGTCGCTGACAAACGTGGCCCTCTCGCGGCAGAGGTCCTGGATCTCGGCCAGCTCGGGGTTCTTGATGACGCGGCCGGTCGGGTTCCGCGGGTTGGACGTCAGGATCACGCCGGTGCCGCGGGCAATCTCCTCGGCGATCTTTTCCGGGTGGATGTGGTAGCCCTCCTCCTCGGAGAGGGGGATGGGGATCGCGGCGAACTGGGACGTGGTCGTCGGTTAGTCTTTGCCCCTGTGCCTCAGGTGAGAATGACATGTGGTTTCTTACGTTCTTAAACAGCGAAAGCATCTCGTTGTACGCTGCGCATCCATCGTTAGAATCTTGCCATAATACCCACGGGACCGCAAGTGCAGTCTATAGGCAGTCAAACGCGGCGCAATAACCTACCAGTGTAGTCCGGGATGAAGAAGCCGACGTAGGCATTGTTGAGCACAGCAGCGATACGGATCAAACCCGCACGGCCACCCGGGACGATGGCCACGTTCTCCCAGGTGTACTGGCTGTCCTTGCCTTCGCGGTGCATCACGTTGTAGAGATTGGCGACAGCCTGGCGCAGGGGCTTGATGCCGGCCGTCGGCCCGTACTCGCGGCTGTTCTCGTTCAGCTCGAGAGTCTTTGGGCGCGGGAAGCAGCCTGGGATGTCGTCGTCGACCTGTTGTGGTGTTAGACCTCGATACTCGCATTGCTCATTTGAGCGTAAAGAAGTGAGTTAGTTGATGGGTGTGTATGTACCTCGGGGGCACCCTCTGTGAAGTCAAGTTTGGTCAGCGTCTTTGCGTCCTCTGCTATATGTAGTTGAGATGTGATGGGTACTACTTACGGCCAAGATTCGCCCACTTCTCGGGCTCCTCGAGGAACCCAAACTCGGAGGCGCGCTCAGTGCACCAGACGACGCCGGTCGAGGCTCTGCTGGCATCCAGTCCAGCGTGGGGGAGATGGCTGCGACGAAGATGGTCAGCACCAGAGGACTTGAACAGACATGCGTTAATTGTGTGAGTTTTATGAGAATGCCAACTACCCTTCGTGTGCATTTCGGAACTGCCTATGAACCTTGCTGCCGGTCTCTGTGATTGCGAACACGTCGTCAGTCTTAGAAAGATTGGGTTGATGTGAGCGCACAAATGCAGAGCCCGGGCAATAGCAATAATCATACCGTTGATGCTGGGTTCACCGATGGAGAACCGACGGCCGGGCTTGGGGACACCAGTGTTGCGGTTGATGCTGAACTTGCGCGACGCAAAGGCCGAGATGTGCTGAGCCATGCTGCTGCCGCCCTTGCTGCCCACCTTGGGGAACATGTTGGGGTCCATGATGACGACGGGGGTTCCAGGTTCCAGTGAGCGAGACAAAGAGTGGCTTGAACAAGACACAAAGTGACGGACGATATCCGCAAGATGCCACGAGGGGTTTCCCTTTAGCCTTTATACCCTTCGCCTTCTCGTGGTGGCAGACACAGACACTAACACAGACGAGTATTTTTTTTTTTGGCAATGTGCAAAAAAGGTTCTTTGTTCCCAGTCACCGTTCAAGTTCTTCACCGCCGTGCTCCAAACTGAGGGGGGCACAGGTATAAGCTCGCAAGGTACCAACCTACCTACACACGGCGCGCTTATGCAGAGGCAAACAGGAAAACCTGCATGAATCCTGCGGTGGCCAGCCAGCCAGCTCAAATTTGCTTTGCTTGACAGTACTTTTGTGCCTTCCATATCCATCCGATCGGTCTGTTTCAGCGTTTTATTGAACGCCGTAAACTTCAGCCATGACAGCCGTAATTCCCGCCGACGGGATGGGACCTGCAAATCTCGCCTAGGGCACATAATGATCCCAAATATTAGATATGGCAGCTCCTCGGTCTCTCTGCCCCCTGAGCAATTTGGCTGTCGAAAGATGTCAGGCCGACCTGGATGAATAAACAGCTGTTTCTCTGTCTCCAATACGAGGCGAGGGCAACATTACATCACAGCTGCCCAAGTCAGGTAGGTACGTAGTGTAACGGTGTAGGGACAGGGCAGCACCCCACTCTCCATGGCTGGCTAGCCAGGAGTCCCCGAGCTGCAGCTGAACTCTGTCCAAGGCCATATTTCGCCAGGGTAGCTTCCATGTTAGTACACATAAAGCGGGGTATCCTGCAGATCCAATGTGGTTGAAGAGCTGAGAGGGGAAGAAAAGAAAAGAAGAAGAAGAAAAAAAAAGAAAAGCCCTGCTTGGGCAACTGGGCGAGATCAGGTAGCTATGCTTCCTTTGGCTTCGTCGCCGAAACGTGGGAAAGCCATTGGACGTCGGGACTTTGTACTTATCATCGCGACGTGATAGGCCGCAGGGCAACGGCGATCAAATGTCAAGTGTTCCCGGAAGGGAAAGGGAGCAGCACGCGCCGGCGGCATCGCCCCCTGCTCATCGGGCCGGAGCTCACCAGCCTGCCAGCCAGCCCTGCCAAGGCACAAGCACGCCGTTCCGGTCGACGTCAAAGGCGGAGCTGCCAAGGCCTTCTGGTGGGCCTTCTCCGTTCCGTCCGTTCTTCTGGAAGACTGGCGGAAATTTCGATGACGGGCAGTTTGCAAGGTTGAAGGGAAGCAACTGCGACCCCTCCACTAGCGCCAGCACTAATCAGCGGTTTCAAAAGGCTTGTGATACCCGGCGCCCTGACCAGGGCAACGCCACTTTCCGTCCGTTTGGGATTGTCAGTTGGTACCAGATAACAAACCTGATGCTTTGACAAGTAAAAAGAGAGATAAGAAAGCCTGAGGAAATAAAATGGAAGGGCAGAAGACACAGCCCCAGCCGCTCTGGCTGTGTGGGGTGCCACATTCACTAGCCGCCGGAAGCCGATCGCCGCCTGGAAATTGAGGCGAGAAGCAAGGCCCACCAGCGGGAAGACACTGCCCCCCCCGACTGGCTGCCTTGGGTTGACTGCGCCGTTGCTGCGCCCTTGCAAATCCCCCGCTTTTCCCGCCCCCGTCAGGTACCGGTCTCGCGGTGTTGCAATGTGACAGAGCCCTGCCTTCAAGGCACACACGAGGCTGAAACCGGCCGTTGTCAATTGGCTCCGAGGCCGTTCAGTTCCTCCCCGCCAACTTCAAAGATGAAGGCTCTAGATGCAGTCAGTATATTATAAGTTGTTGAACCATTGCGGTGATTGCTTTGTTCATCCAATTCCGCTTTCCTTCTCAAACAAGCAAACAAACATCTCCGCCACCACTTCTGTGCTCCAGTGACGCCCGCCCGCCCGACCAGTGAACGCTCCTTCCGCCTCACTGCCCACAGCACCAACCCCGCGTTACAAATACCTACTTGGTACCTAGCGCAGCAGCTTCCTCCCTGCCAAGCTGCAGTGTGACCTTCCCCCGCAATCCTTCCCCAGCAGCATGGCAACAGACATCTGCCTGCGCTCCTCAACCCACAACAACAACTCCTTCTCCCACCGCCGCAGCAGCAACGGCATCACCATCATGTCTTCCACCGGCGCCCGACGCTCCTTCTTCGGCTCCGTCAAGGACAAGATCTCGCGCAAGCCCAGCATCAAGTCCATCACCAGCACCGAGGCCAACACGCCCACAATCCCCGGCGCCATGACCGCAACCAACAACCCCCAACCCACCACCCCGGCCGCCTCAACCAACAACAACCCATTCTCCAACCCCTCCCCCGCGACGCGCCGTCCCCGCAACGAACCTCCCCCGCCATACTCCGAAGCAACCTCCGCCTCCGCCATCACACCCACAATCTCCATCCAAGGCCCCACCATCGCCCGCGCAGCCTCACCCGCTCCATCCGCCGCATCCGCCATCTCCGTCGCCTCCCTGTCGACCCCCGAAGACCCGTACGCCTTCCTCTCCCAATTCGACACGGTCTTCCTAATCGACGACAGCGGCTCCATGGCGGGCCGCTCCTGGCGGGAAGTCAAAGAAGCCCTGCGCGCCATCACGCCCATCTGCACCGCGCACGACAACGACGGAATCGACGTCTACTTCCTCAACGCGCGCAACATATCCCACACGGACGGGGGGTACACGAGCATCACCTCCACGGCACAAGTCGAAGACCTCTTCAGCCGCGTCAGGCCATATGGCGGCACGCCGACAGGGACACGCATCAACCAGATCCTCAAACCGTACCTCCGCACCTACGAGCGCAAGATCGCGGCGACAGGGGACCCGGATAATAGCGGTGTGAAACCCGTCAACATGATTGTCATCACCGACGGCGTGCCGACAGATGACCCCGAGAGCGTGATTATTAGCGTGGCGAAAAAGCTGGATAAGCTTGAAGCCCCGCCGCATCAGGTGGGGATTCAGTTCTTCCAGGTCGGCACGGAGCCGGGCGCGAGGGAGGCGCTGATGGAGCTTGATGATGGGCTTGCGGCTGTGGGCGGTGGGGTGAGGGATATTGTGGATACGGTTACCTGGAATGGAAGGGATAGTGGCAGCCATGTGCTTTCGGCGGAGGCGATTTTGAAGGTGGTTCTTGGCGCGGTGGTGAAGCGGTTGGATCGTCGGAGAGCGAGTGGGGAGTCGAGACGGGTGGGGCATTTGGCTCCTTGAGTTGGTACGAGGAGTGTTTCTTTTTTTTTTTTTTTTCACAACTATGGAGTCTAGGGCGATGGGGTATTTGGGGGGGGGGGGGGGGGGGGAGTTGATGGATGGATGGGTGTTTTCACTCGGGGGCTATTGGCGTTGGCGATGATTTGCTTCTTTCGCTTCTTCACTTCTTCACAGAGACTCTTTTTACAGTTGTTTTTTCCCGAAAGATAGAAGAAAAATCTGGTGTTGCTGGTTGGGCAAATAGAGATATCCCAGCCTGTACGATTTATCAGAAGAATTACAATTTTTTTTCCTACGACGCATTTCAGTCAGTGAGAAGTAACAGCCAGTACGGTTAGAAGAGCCATGGGCGGCGGCGATGATCACTAGACATCGGTACACTAGACGTCTACCATAGCAATGAAGAAATCGATTCGTTTGACAATGCATCTTACCTGGAAGTCTGAAATGGGAAGGAGACATGGTACTGTAGATTCGGGGTATCGCATTGTTACCAACTGCCAGGTCACTCTTGGTTGATGCAGGGGAAGCCCCACTCTCAAAAAAAGGGGTCTCCTTTTTCTCCTACCGTAACCCAGCCAACAGCAGACGGAAGCTAGGCCCTGTCTGTTCGGTTTACACAGGATACGTAGGCCTTGCCCACACGCGCGCAACGAAAGCTGATGCCGCCTGCCTGCCTGCCATGCCGTGTCGGGTCGCGTCGGGTCAGGAACGGGCTGGAGGACAGTTTTGCGCCCACCCGCCGGCCCGCCCATGTGACCTGCTCGGCCCCTGAATGAGGCTGAGACCGTCATCCAGGCACCAGGCGCAGGCGGAATGACGGCCAACCCAACCCAACCCAACCAACCAATAAATCGGCGCCGTAATTACAACCCCAACCCATCGATTCGCCTTTCTGGGGGCAGTATCTCTGATTGCCTGTTTACTGGGCGTATTAACCTGGAACATCGTAGGTGGGTAGGTATTTCATTTTCACTCTCACTTGTGGACTTTGCAGTTAGACCGTTCGTGGGCGGAGTTACGGGTTGAGTTTGATGGAGGTAATTCTCATAACATCTCTGACAAGGCTGTCTGTCCACTGAGGCAGTCAGTTTCGTTTCCATCCATTCATTCTTCTCAACCAGGCTGTCTGTCTGACAGAGTAACTGCCCTGGGCTGAGTGCCAGGTATGTGAGTGAGCCTGAGAGAGGCGACGCATGCTCACGTGCCATGCTATGCTCACCTGAAATGCTATGCTCACCTGAAATGCTTATTCGCAGGGCGTGAGTGACAGACATATGGTGAGGCGTATCCCGCTTGCAGGCTCTCACCTCAAGACTCATTCTCAAGTGAGATGAGGCTCGATCTGGCATGGAAGTTAGTTGAGCCTCAGCCCCTGTGACAGGAAGGCAAACTTTACCAGAGGTGTGCGTGTGCTCATGAACACAGCAACACCATGGATAGCACCGGCTCTCCGGCCAACAGGCAGGACCCAAAGGCACCTGAACGCCTGTGCACTGTTCTATTATTTTCTTGAGCTACTGATCTATCTAGCCCCATTACCTACCAGGTGATTTTCCTGTTCCCAATTCCATTTCCATTTTCATTCATTTTCATGCCTTCTGATCCCAATCTGTCCCAATCTGTGCGGGTCCCAGTCTGTCCCAATATGTCGCCATCTGTCACTGATCGCTCTCAACTTTCTCAAGCCAAAGCGCCCCTCCCAAACGACCAGCAGTTTTCCTGCCCAGTCCATCCACATGAAGAAACATATCAGCTGTCCAAGCTTCCAATCTTTCTCCCCGGTCTGGTTCCGGTTACCCAACCCGGTTTTCCCTCTTGCCTTCTGCCTATCTAGCTGCTGAAGATGCAAAGGCAAACATGCTGCATGGGTATCAACTGCATGGTATAACGATAACGATGACCGCAATTAGGAAACTGATAGCAAGATAATGATAGTGAAGATGTGTCGCAGAGACCCCCAGCCACGAAGTCGGGAAATTAGTGCTTCGTCTGCTGTCTCCCGTGAATAATGATGAAAAATTCGGAATATGTCGTCGTCGGTTTTGTTTCTTATTCCGCCGATAGCCTATGACGAGTTCTGGCGACCAAATTGTGGCAGGAAAAGGGTCAGACGTAGACAGAGTCGCCTTGGAATTGCCAGCCACAAAGTCCCACCTCATGGCATCAACAGAACCTTTGCTTTCAGCAGACGCTTGGGCAGAATGCTCATGCCCTGGTCGTTGCGCATGGTAACACCGGGAACTGCGACAAGCTTGAGCCTCATTTGCTTCGCTTGCAGATATCTCGGATCCTCTCTGGTCTCTATGGCATCGTGAAGTTCCTGTGAGAACTTGATACACGTCTCGCCCCAGACATACTGAAAGCTCAGCCGCGAATTGAAGAGCTTCGCAGAGAGCATCCAGGCCGCATCTACAATCGAGAAAAGATCATAAGAAGCGTCTGACATCACCGTCGAGTTTGGTCGCGAACTTGAAAGTAAGGGCCCGACGATAGCCTTGATTTTCGCAAAGTGTTCGTTCTTCTTCCAGTTCTGGAACGACCGGAACTTGGGATGTGCTATGATCTTGGAGACAATTGCTGCCTGTCCGTCAACAGCAGCTTGGCGCTCATGCGTTTTAAAGACTGTGAATATCTAGTCAGCAAGCAAACACGCAAAATGGTTTCCATCAAGCGTCACTCACGATCGCCGGTCCTCAAACGATTGGCAAGCTCGGTCAGCTCCTTGTCTGTGGTACCATCGAATCCAAGCCACCCCTGGTAGCTGAGAATGTTTTCGACGACATGCTGAATGAGCAGCCGTGCCACCAGGTATGGTCGCGCCCCGTCATCGTCGAGGAGACATGTCGCGTGCGCGTCTCCGTTTTGAAGGTTATTGGGATACAGTATCTCGCAGATACGGTTCCAGAGGACGGGTGATGATCGCTTGACTCCTGCCGCGACACCTGTAGCCACGCCTGATGTGTACGACACGGAGAAGCCCTCAAGCGAGTAGAAGAGTCTCTGGAACTCTTTACGCCATTCCATCGTCGTTTCGTCATCTTCGATTACAGGAAAACTCCTGGCGACCACTGTCGAGGGCGCTTTTCTTCCGGCAGGGCTTCCGTATTCTGACACGCCAGAGTGTGTCTGCTGTGGGTGGCGGCCATCGCCGCTACGAGAGTTGCGAGATCTGCCGCTGTTGCGCATGTTCCTCTGACCGTGTCGATTGCCTGCTAAGGCTGGATGCTGGGGATGAACTTGCGGCGATATCATATCACTCGATCCGGGAAGTGACATTTCGTCGCCGCTCATCGAACTGCTTGGGTTGTCCGAGCCATATGTCGTTCCAGTATATGGCGATGATGAGCGAGTGTTTGCGGCCAAGACCATTGCTCTTTCTTCCGGGTCCGAATGGATCGTCATCCACAGATTGCGCTTGCCCTCGAGCTGCTGCTTGAGACCCTATTACCACTAGTTAGTATTGAAATTCAGTACCAACATGTCCACATCTGCATACCTCAATCATGTTCTGGTCTGCGATCTGCTTTTCTTGCAGATACGCAGCTCTTCTCTCAGCTCTCTGCGTCTTCTCTCGCTCATTCTCCAGCTCCTCGTTCAACTCTTTCATCTTCGACTCTGCATTATTGCGGAACCTTTGATGCTCAAGCGTCTGCGAGCCAAGAGCAGCCTTCAACCCATCACACTCACTGGCGAGGCTTTTCATTTCGGTTGCCAGGGTGTCTGCCGCTCTGCTTTGCTCAACAACGTCGGCTATCAGAGCCTGAATGTCGAGGTCGAAGCTGGTAGTGAACTCCCTTGGCAGTCCAGGCTGGCGTTGAATAGCTTGGCGGAGCCCAAAGATACGCTGCTGCGCATAGCGAATATGCTGAATTAGGGCCTGAAATAAATAGTTAGTGATGCTGCAGAGGTAAAGAAGTCCACAGTCATGGGGAGGGTTATTCAGGTGGCTGCTCTTCGGGGTATTGATCCCTCCGAAATCACGGTGACCAGAGGTCGGCGCTTGTTGGGAAAAGAGAGAAAACATTGCCTACCTTGCATGCTGGGTGAAGATTTTGCTCGTTGGACACGGCGATGCTTAGATTTTGTAACGACTGGGCTAAGGACAGAGTTGGAGTCTCTGACGGAACATATCCCTGAAATCCCTGCGGCGGACCCGGTTGCTGCTGCCGAGACGGGAAGGCTTGGGAATGGACGAGAGCGGTGGATTGTCCTTGGCCGACATTGACAGGTGGAGGAAACCCGGTCACATACTGAGAGTGGTGGGTAGAAGAAGAGCCGTATAATGCTCCACCGCCGGAAGCTCGGTCACCGCTCTCATTATAGCTTGGCGTCGTCTGTTCTGTATTAGAGGCGCGAGATCGATCGGAACGGTGAGTACTCCCGGAGACAGAGGGCGAGTACAGACGAGCACCTCCATCTTCGGAGCTGTCGATGCTGTCACGGCTCGAGTGGCCCGAGAATGACATGATGATGTTGCCTAGAAGAATTCTCCAAAATGCCGTGAAGATAATGAATAGAGTGGCCCTCTATCGAGTGAAAACAGGCCGCTGATAGACTCGGTGATGGTGGAATTGATCGGGAGGAGGGTGAAGTTAAGAATGTGAGGTGGAAGAGTGAGAATAAATGTATAGATGGGTCCAAATGATCACTGCCGTAGAGTATGGGTACGGCAGTGGCCAAAAGAAGGTTTTTCGAGTTTTCCTCCCCTCAGGATTTTGAGGAATTGACTGAAGGAAGGAACGATCGTGAGAAGGGTTAGAGGGGAAGACAGGAAGGTGCAGGGGAAATTATCGCTGGGTGCCAAAAACCATTGCGAAGGCAAGCTGCAACTTCGAGAAAGGAAAAAGGAAAAGAGGGAAGTATAGCTGGAAGAGTTCGAGGAGGGAAAACGGGCGGGGAAAGGGCGGGCTTTATAGACGTAGGGAAAGAGCTCAGGGCGAGCCCCCAGTCGCGTTGTTTCCTCGTCCACGACTTCGGATGAACAGAGGATCCACACCACTTGCAGCACCCAGAAGCCAACAGAACTAGAGCAAACAGAGCAAGGAAGGTGCGAGATCAGATGAACACTGGGTTTCTAAGCACTCTGCCGATCCCAACCGTTGGATGGGAGGAGGGCTTCGAACCGTCCCCACGGCCCAAGAGTGTTTGCTGCCCCGTGGCCCCATAGTGACTAACTGCAGGATTAACTCAGGTAGCCCGGCGAGATCCATCACCGGGTTTCAAGATTTATATATATGGCTTTGGGACATGAACTATATGCTTTGACGCTGCTTACCGGTACAGATGGGTCACTTCTGTCCTGATTCCCCATCCACAAGAATGTCATCTGCTAGGATTGCAACCTAGCAGACCAAACGACGGGGTGCTTGTAGCCTGGAGAGCATCCATGAGCTGAAATAAAAGTGAGGCAGGATAAGGAGCTTGTTGGAAGCATTAGCGGCTCTCAATATTTCCATCGCCGAAGACAAACCTGCTTGACAACCACTTGGTGGTTGGGATCTCATATCCCACCAAAAACACCGACAGGCCGCTTGCTTCTGGACCTGCACTCCCCAGAAGCCAAACCACTACTGTTGGCATGCAACGAAAACGAGGGGAAAAAAGAAGGAGAAAGAGAAAGGGAAAAAACACCGCCCTCTCATGATCAACACTCCCTGGCCATGCCGCTTACCTTCGGGATACAACCGCCGCAGGACCAGTTCACTGAGCTTCAAAACAAAAAGAAAGAAACCAAGACCAGTTCAGATGACAAGTTCTGCTAGTGTGTTGGTGACGCTCAAGAAACCAGAGCATGACCAGATTAATCACCACCGCAAGACGGGATGACAGACTTTGGTCCCTGCCAGCAGACCAAACGGTTTGCCATTCGGACCGACCTCTTCGAAAGGTGGAATCGAAAGAATTGGCCCAATCTCAGGTGTAACCAGCAGGGTTGGCAGGCGGGCAGACAACACCAGGTCGACGTGCCCCGGGAAGGATGTCCCTCTCTAAGAAAGCGGGACGACGGTTTTCTTTTGTACCTGCCCCAAAAGTGGTGTTGCGGGGCAAGGGTCGCGATGTGAATCCCCCCGGCCTAGCTTCTTTTCGCAATGACATAAACACGAATATGGACATTCACATCATCCCTGGAGCCATTGGAGTCGTTTGGATTCACCCACAGTCACCCGCAGGCACTCACAGTCACCGACACCCTACGGCTTGTTTCCAATGGCAAACCGCAGTGATGAGCATACGGTCTTCAAACACCAATACATGGAGACAGTTCTCTTCGGTCAAGAATGATATACAACCTGGAAGTTACTTGAGCCTGGGTATGTTGGACCAAAAGTCATCCACTTGACCCCCCAGAACACATCCCGAACGCAAACACCCCCTCAAGACGACCTCGCCCAGCTCTCAGCAATCCCTATCATCCAGCCCGATGAACAGAGCCGAATCTCTTCATCCCATAAAAAACCGAGACGGCGGTCCGGGTCCGTCTCATCTTCGGCCAAAAGATCGTCTCAAAAACGGGTTGTTTGGCCGCGGACTGTCCCCCTGCCCATCGAGACATGTGCCAAAAACCTACGGCAAAACACCACACACCATCAATCACAAACATGGCCAAACTCATCATCACCTTAAAGGACTTCACAGAGCATACGCAGGACGATGAAAAAAAAAAAATGTTCATATCGGCCAATCTATGGGAACATGCAACCAAGAAAGGGTACAAGGGGTTTTTACTCTATACCTGTGACAAGACTCCCTGCTCTGTTGGGGAGAGAGTTATCTGCCTAGGTACAAAAAAATATCAGTATTACCGACGCCGTAACGAGAAGAAAAATAATAATAGTGAGAAAACTATCAAAACCAAATTTCCACCCCTCACGTAGAAGCCGGCCGGTTTAGAGAATTGTCGGGGTCGGCAGTTCTGCTATATGCAGCATCAGTGAGTTTTCGACGGAGTCTACCAGACCTAAATGTGCTGTGGGACCTGGGAAGTTGAGTCTGCTGTGTGTCGTCAAAATCTTACTCCTCCAAACTGAGGTTCCGTAGATCGTTGCTTGCGCGTAGGATTGGGTATTAACTAAACAGAACGGGTTGGCCGGCTTTGATTTGCGGCGCTATCAACACACTGGAGAAGAATTAGCGCAGTTGAGGAGAATGAGACAACGGGTAACTGACGGTGAGTATTCCTAGGAGAATGCAAGAGGTCGTGATTAGCGTCTTAGACCGCCTTGGTGCGAGAGAACAAACTGCTGTAGACCGCATCGACAACAGGGGCAGCGGTGATCATCCTTCCGCCGAAATAGCGGCCATTCAGACCCTTGATGGCGTTCTCTCCACCCTGGACCTTGTCGAACTTCAGGTAGATGTCGCCCTGGGAGTTGGGATCTAGAGAGATGTGAAGAACATGGCCGTATTTATCCTCGGCCTCTTGGCGGACATCATCCTCAAGCTCCTTGATCCAGTCTTCGCCTTCTTCCCTAATTTGATTGTTAGCTTCATCATCGCATTGATCAAGATGGAAAGGGGAGAGCATACTCGGCAGCGTCAAACATGTTGTGGAGGACAACGCAACGGCTTGCCATGTTGACATTGACGGGGAGGGGCTTGGTCTCAGTCTTGGGCTTGAGGATTTGTCGTTCAATGGGGCCGCTGGTTGGCTCGTCAGTTCTTGCCAGCTTCCTCATGAGGGCGTCCCGGCTATAGTTATTAAAATTGACGCCAGCGACATCAGTGTCATCCAAGGCACTTGCACCCGTGCCCTTTTCGTTGTCTCGCCCTCCTGCGCGATCAAAGTTGGAAGTCGCGGGACCTCGTCCGCCAGCGCCGGAGAAAGCAGATCCCTGGAACTGTTGGTGGTGATTCTGGCCTTGGAATCTCTGTAGGAGATTGGCAGTTGACTCAGGGGTGAACTTATCGTTTCCAAGTCCGACACGGATTGGGCGACCGGCAAGATCAAAGTTATTCATCTTCTCAAGTGCCTCGCGAGCCTGGCCCGCGTCACGGAATCTATAGAGCGTTAGCGAACAGTCGACACCTTCAGCAACGGGGATAACATACTGGACAAAGCCATAGCCGCGGCTTCGACCGTTGTCGTCCTTCTGGAGCTGGACAAACTCCAGCTCGCCAAACGGCTCAAAGACGTTCTGGATATCCTGCTCTGTGATGCTGAAATGAATATTGCCAACATAGAGGCGGTGGAAGGGTATGGAGTTGGGGTGATTGCCGGTGGATTCGGTTGTGCGGACTTGGCGGTTCTTCTCGGCCTCAGTCATCTGGACGATGACGGGGATACCTAGGAGCTTTTGACCAGTGAGCTGAAGCGCGGCAGTGACAGAGTCTTCGTTCTTAAATTCAACGTAACCAACGCTGAAGAAATTGTTAGCGGCTGCATAGCTAAGGAGAAGACGGTGCAAATCACGTACCCCTTTGATCGGTTGCTGACACGGTCCTTCACAATCTGTGCCTCGGCGACCGGGCCGACCTTCTCGAAAAACTCCTTAAGCTCCTTTGTACGGAGACGAGCGGCTAGCTGCTGCACGAACACAGTGCGACGGTCACGCTCGTCCTCGGTCAGCTGCGGGGGTGTGGCATCCCGGGGGGTACCATGTCTACCGCCACCGCGAGAGCTGCGCTCATCGTCGCGCCGGCGATAGCCGCGGTCATCACGGTCGCGGCGGTCCTCTCCACGGGGACGGTAGTACCTGTGCGGAGAGCGAGACCGGGAGCGACCACCGGCGCGGTTGGACCCTCCTCGGTAGAAGTCTCCATCTCCGCCTCCTCCCCTGTGGCGGCGGGAGTGGCGTCCGGAATCCCGACTCCTGCTCCTGCGTCTGCTCTTGTGGCTGCCAGCATCGCTGCGAGGGGTGTCTCTGCCGTTGTCGCTGGACGAGTTGCGTCGGTGTTTGCGATCCCGCTCTCGATCTCGGCTGCTTTCGCGGGTGCGGTCACGCGTCAGCCGCCCGCTCCGGCTGCCATTCTGCGGAGAGTCGCCATTAGTAGTGGCCTTGCTGTTCTGCTCCTTGGAGGACGCAGTAGAGTCAAGGAGAGCCTCAACGTCCAAGCCTGACATTTTTGCAAGTGGCGCGATCGTCCGCGGGTCGGGTTCGTCGTCTGGTCTGTTGATGGATTCGAGTCCAGCGTGTTTTCTAGTTTCGTCGAATAATGTTTGCTGCTGTTGTAGTTGTGGTTGTTGTTGCTTCCGTTTCTGTTGGGAAATTGGGCGTCGTGGATCGTGGATCGCTGGTCGTGGATGAAAATCGAGAGGGAAAATGAGGTTGGTGATGACGGGAGGAGCAGCGGCGTCAGAGCAAAGCGTCGGGTGGGCTGGCAAAACTGGTTAAATGTGGCGGCGACCCTACCAGTGCATTTCAACCTTCTGAACCCCAGCGCTATATCACGTGAAGACCCGAGCGCGAAAGCTTGTCTGGTGAATCTGCTCGACGGGCCAATCACAGTTGGGACAGGTGCGCGACCCTGTTCCTTGGTCGGCACCGAGTTTCGGAGACGCGGCAGATAGGTACGTACAGGATACCTTATGCAGCTTTAGCAGGCAGACCGCAGCGCAGCAGGAAATTCACGGGTTACACTACAGGTATAGTGAAGGGTCGAATTGGGGAAGCATTGCATCCATGCCATCGCGCTTGCAACATCTTAGACCCCAAATGCTATTTTTGCATGCCCGGCCAGATATGGCGAAGGCCAATTCATCCACTATATATTTCATTACAGTAGTATTATTAGTAGGGTATTTAGGAAACGACGATGCAACGACCCAGCTACCTCGCCAGAAAAAAAAAACCTAGCCTCAGAGAGGAGTTATATGATTCCAGGGCTCTCTCTATGTAGTGTAGACCAACTCCCAGACCAACACCAGACACCCGTGCGTCGAGGAAGCAAGGCCTCCTGACGGCTCAAGTAACCATCCACAGCATTCAAACGTGACGACTGGTGCGCAATTATATGCGTGAACCGGCTTCATTAAATCTATCGCCAGCTCCAATGAAAATAGAAAGATAAACATTGGAGAGGGAATTAGTTCGTCTTCACCGGGTCGACCAGCTCGGTGCCGAAAATGACATCCCAGAATCGAGAGGTGACGCCGAATCCATTCTCATAGTCGAGGAAATGGTGCTGAAGATGGTACTTCTTGAGCTGCTTGTACCAGAGCGGGAGGTTCTGGTGGTGGAGGAAGTAGTGAGTCAAGTCGTAGCCGATGTATCCTGTGATACCACCGCAGAACACTGCGGTCGCTACACTCCAGTCCCAATAAAAGATAGCATGCGCCAGCTTCCAGAAAGGAGCGGCCAGGACAAAGAACATGGTTGGGGGCATGACGAGTCTGTACTTGTCCATGGGCAGGTAGTGGTGAATGCCATGAAGAAGGAAATGCGCCGTAATGCCGACTCGGTTGTCGGGCAGATAACTGGGGCAGCACGTCAGTATGGTTGTAAAACGAAGCAGAGGGCATCTCGGGCGCGGCTTACTAGTCGAGGTGAAATAGGAAACGGTGCAGAATGTACTCGATCAGAGTCCATAGGCCCAGACCAAGTCCCCAGAAGGCGAATTCATCCAAGCCCGTGGCGAAGCCCTCGCGCGCAAGATAGAGACCGTAGGCAACGGGCGGTCCCCAAAAAACGGGAATGAGCCACCACGGCGTTTTGGATAGAGGCTCGAGGAAGTTGCCAAACAGGGGCGCAGACTCTCCGCCTTTGTAGTGGCGAGGCCGATGGACCTGCTCCAGGTAGAACTTTTTGGTGAAGCCGCCTCTCCAGATCTGCATAAAGAGCGGCCGACTCAAGTCGAGGAACTTGTGTGTCTTGTAGTCGGTGTTGAAGTCCGTCTCCTTGCTGAGATCCTCCTCGCAGGACATACCCGTCGCGGGATGCACGTAGCCCGAATCGGCCCATTCTTCGGCAGTCATTCCATCCGGAACCGGCGCCGTCTTGCCATTCAAGTAATCGGAAGGCAGGAATCCGACTAGAGAGTCGTCAAGCACCTCGTATGCTGCCTCTGAATGTGGATGCGACGATTCGTCCTTGAGGATATCTGTGACGTCTTTGCCGGCATATTCGAGAACCAAGTCGGATCCGCCGGGATGGGAGTCGACAAAGTCGGTCACATCATAGACATTTCTCCCGATAGTGACGAAGCAAGACTTCTTGGAATTGTGCGACTTGACCTCGGCGAGGCTGATCGTTGGAAGAGTGCGGCCGGGCATCGTAGCAGATTTTGTCGGCAGTGCCGTGGACGGTTCGCGGCGGGATCTCGGATAGGACGGGGATTGACCGAGCTTGTCGGTGAGACGATGGACGACCTGAAGGAAGACCGATGGATGGACTGTCGAGAATTGGAAGCACCGCAAAATGCGAAAGGGAAAGAGAGAAAAATAAATGGAGGACAAGATGCAAAAGAAACCCAATGCGAGGAGGTCCAGGAAAGGCGGCGGGACTACGGGATGCAGAGGAAGAACCTAGGGAAGGGGCGGGAGAGCTCGCAAAGGCGCTTTCTGATTCGCATTCGCAGAAAATAAATCAACGGACGATTTGCTATGGAGATTTTCAGGGGTTCCTGGTTCGGCAAGGTCTGCCAGTCCAGCACCAGAACGCGAACGAAAGCCGCGTAAAACGGTCAGCAGAGGGTGGCGTTACAAGTGGCCCAGTGTGTCCACAATTGCTTGGCGCGACCTGATCCTCGTCTGAGCATTGGCTATCAGCTCTCAACCCTGATGTTATCGTGTCAGTCATGAACTTGTTATCGTAATTACTATCAGTATGCTAGCAATAATGCCGTGTCCCCGGTAATGCAACCTGCAATTACCCAAAACCACGGCACGACAAGCTGTGAGTTTGCGTAAGTCAATTCGATGAAAACATTACGGAGAGTTTTGAAGCCGCTCATCTTCTTGCATAAACCAGGGTGGGTACCCCCTCGTATGCAAAACCCTTAAGCTTAAAACCATTCTTGGATCTTGATCTCCTGGGAGCACAGGGCATCTCGCGTAAATTGCGGTTACCTAAGGCACGTACTGGTACATATTTACCTGAATTGACCCCGCCTGCCCCTCTTGCTCACCAACCGCCAATTCAACCAGAATGCGCGATGCCCGCCAAAGCGCGAAGCTTCTAGATGGTTTGTGCATTGTGCGGTTGCATGATGGAGTGCGTGCTCAACGGCGAATGTACACTAGAGGAGGCGAGATATCTTCACGTGCTTCCTCGCAAGGGAAATTGATGACCTTTAGTCAGGTATCAATGAACCAGAAGCCCAAAAGGACAGGAGGTTGAGTAAAGAGGACTGGGAGCTCCCAATCGCGAGCTGAGCTGAGCTGACTGTGACTGCCCGTTTTGCTGTGCCGTGACTGCCTTTGCGCGCATCCATTCCCATGCACCCAACCTAAAAGCTCCCAGATCTGACGTCAAAAGCCGATGCGGGTCTCTTGGCGCCCGTTCTTTGAACTTTCGATCTGCCCTACCTGCCTTAGCTTGTTCACCTCCAGAGGCCGCCAGCTTTGCGACAATTCACACTTAAACCGCCAACATCTTTTCCCTCCTTTATTGAAGAGATATTTTTGACCTGGTAAAGCGGCGCCAACTACCATCACCACTATCGTGAGATTCTGCAGACCGCATCCGCGCTTGACTGACGAGGGCCGAAAAACAACAACCCCGCTTGCGCCGCGCAAAACGATGGCGGGCCTCAACATGGGCAGCGGCAGCATGCTGCTGATCTTTGCTCTGGTCCTTGTCGTGCTCCCCGGCAAGGCCGCCGCCTTTGGCGCTGGAAATATCCCTTCCATCGCTCAGGTCGAGGGCCACAACTGGAGACATGGAGGTGAGTTGCGTTGCGTTGCGCCAGGAAAAAGAAAACCGACCAGGCGCAAAGCAAAATTAACCTGTACTCAACAGATATCGAGGACATCCTCAAGACCCTTGCCTTCCTCCACGGCAAGAAATGGACCACCATGATGGTCTCGCGCACCTACTTTGGCAACTGGCTGCGTGACTATTCGCAAGCCGTCGATGTCGGCAGCTTGAAAGGAGTCAACGCCGCAACCATCCGAATTCTTGTGAGTGGCCGATCTCTGCCTGACATGAATCCCCCGACCCAGCATCGAGCAGCGCATTGATTGTCATAGGTTTGGGTTTTGTCCTTCCTGGCCAATGGATATGCCACGCAGGAGTTCGAGGTCACGGAGGAGCGCCTGGGCGTCTACCGCCCCGAGGAGCACATCGATAACCCTCTTGGATACGCCGATGGAGAAGATGCTCGCAAGTACGATGGGAGACTGCGCGGGCCTGTAAACCCGAGAGAAATCGAGATCGATCCTCGCACGGGCATGAAGAACTACATTGCCAACGAGAACGGCGGCTGGGCCACCAGTGCGGGCTATCTCCGCTTCAGTTTCGCTCGCTCTATCCACTTCGGCCGCATGTATACGTCTGGTGGCCACGGGAGGGCCGGCAAGGAGGACGATCTTTGCGAAGCGCTGAGATGCTTGGGCCAAGCTCTCCACTGCATGGAGGACTTTAGCGCTCACAGCAACTACGTCGAACTCGCCCTAATCGAGCTTGGCCACCGTCAAGTCTTCCCTCACTGCGGCAGCGCTACCGAGATTACTCTTCGCGGAAGAAGAGTCTATCCTCTTGTCACAGGTTGGTGGACCGGCGACGATTTTTGATTACCATGGTTCTGACAGGGGCTTAGGCACTTTTGGCGCTGTTGACTTCTTGCACTCAGTTTTGGGGTATGCAACAACTCGCTCACCATTACCAACTTTCTTCCGGCCGTCGGGTACTAACACAGAACCATAGAGAGGCAACCGACCACTTCACCCAGAGTGAGGTGGACGAGATGAACATCGCCCTCAAGAATGCAGAGCAGGCTACCAAATCGGCTGGGATTGGGGGCGGTTCAAGCGATGGCGGTGGTCTCTTCGGCTTCACTGGCTTCGGTGGCTTCGGCTCGAGCTCAGGGGGCGGCTCCGATTTCATCTCTCTGGTCTCCAAGCTCCCCTCAGTGGGTGATGGCTTTGCCTCCCAAGCTCGGGATCTCAAGGAAGCCTCCGCGGCCCAGGAGCAGGAGAATGCTAGATCCGGCGCGACCAACCCCAACCATGTCCCCGGCATGAGTGACAGCTTTGATCCCGTCGCGACCGCGAAGAAGATCTACCCGATTCTCGAGTTCCGCGACAACATCGTCCGGTCCATCAGCAACCTGATCTCCAAGATCCCCGGCCTGGAGAGCCTGCTCGAGAAAATCAGCGAGACCCTCACAGCCTTCATCATGGGCCTGCTGGCGCCCTTTGTCAGGCCCATCATCACGCAGGTATCAAAGACCCTGAAGGAGGGATCGTCAGGCCTCATCAACTCGAGCGCCAAATCGCAGCTCGAGCCATGGACTAACTCCCGTTGCGACAATCCCACCCACTCGATGCTGTCCAAGGACCACTTCACCAACGTCCTCAACGCGCCCGCAGGCCAAATCGCCGGCGTCATTCTTCAATACGTCGTTCCGTAAGTGCTCCCCCACACCATTCCCCCCTCTCACCGCACATACTCACCACAAACCCCCGCAACCAGCCGCGTAATCTACGCCTGGGAGAACCCCGGCGTCCCTGTAGACGAACTCGTCAACGACGTCCTGCGCGCGTTCCACCACCCCGCCAACCGCGACGAGAACATCCAGATCCAGCGCGACATGTTCGCCACGGTGCGCAACTGGGCCAACGAGACGCCTCTGCGCTCGCGCCTGGACCACATGCTCTCGTCCGAGTCAGTCAAGAACGGCAAGAACCATATCCTCCCCGACGAGAAGAGCGGCGGCGGCAGCAGCAGATCTGGCCCCGGCGGTGGCGGTGGCAGTCACTCGTGCCATGACGGTGGCCACGGCAGGCCTGCGACCTCACTTTGGTCGCAGCTGCAGACCCGCGAGCTGGATGGCTCGTCGCCGCCCCCGCAGCAGCAGCAGCAGCAGCACCATCAGCAGTTCCAGCAGCAGTATCATAGCCGGCCGACCTCGTCGGGGTACGGTGGTGGTTCTCCTTCTCCTGTCCCGCAGCACCAGACCCCTAGCTATGGGTATGGCGGACCGCAGGGCCCGCAGGGTTATGGTGGCGGCGCCACCGGGTATCCCGGACAGGGCGGCTACGGCTCGCAGCCTGCGTACGGCGGAGGACAACCTCCCTATGGTGGGCCCCAACCCCCATATGGCGGCCCGCAGCCTGGTTATGGCGGCCCGCAGCCTCCATATGGTGCGCAGCCGCCCTACGGCGGAGGACCGCCCTACGGCCAACCGCCCCCGCCCGGACCAGGCCCATGGCAGGGCGGGCCTCCGCAGTACGGCGGCTATGGTGGCGGTTCGCCGCCGCCGGCACAGTATCCACCGTACCAGCAGCCGCCTCCATGGGGTGGCCCGCGGTATTGATCAACGTGGCTAAGCGAACGAACGGATGTGGGGGAGGGGAAAGGGGGTTTGGGTTCGGGTGGAAAGGAAAGGACGGGTGAAATACCACGGAAAACGAAGACGGGAGACGATCTGACGTGACGAGGTTTTGTTTGGCATGAAGGAAATGAACGAGGTCTAGTCTATACCGTACGTACGTATATTTGCAGTTATGCGCCATTCGAGAACGATTTCCTAGATACCTACCAGTACGTAACAGCGATAAGCTGCTTTTCACTCTTGCGACTGGACTTCCGTAATATTTTGGCACACAACTCAGTCGCAATACGTCTAAATATATGCTCGCTCGCTCTATTTCTCCCCAACTCCCCCAAAATGCCTGCTAAATCATGCTGTTCGTGAGCTGTAAGGCGTGCGTGTGTATGCTTTATCCTTCTATAATCTAGGTTTTCCCCTTTTTGAATGCCAATCAATGCCTTGCAACATGCGCGGGAACCCAACCGATATGATTATCCCCCCTCCCGAAAGACAACAACAACAACAACAACAACAACAACAACAACAACAACAACAACAACAACAACAACACACCCCACCCAACCAACCAACCAGCCCCTTTAATCCCCTGCACGGCCAAGCTGCGTGCACTCTTGTGAAATAAAACATTGGCAACGAATAAAACCCGGCGAGAAAAAAACAGCCCGCCTCATCGCCTTCCCCTCCTGGGATCCAGCGCCTCAGCCCGCCTGATATCCCTGATCTCCTTTGTCCCAAGACTCCCCAGCCCGCCCTCACTACGGCGCTCCCACCCGCCGAGTCGAACAACCAAACACGTCGCATTATCTCCATTGCTCGACACCTCCGTCGCATATTCCACAACATTACTCGCGCCCTCCTCGGGAGTGCGCGCCTCCTTGACGACATCGACAATCTCCTGGTCACTCAGGGTAGCGCTGACGCCGTCGCTCATGAGGACAATGAACGAGTACTCGGCGGGGCCGAGCTCGATGCGCGTGATATCCGGCTCGGCCGACACGCCGACGCGCTTGCTCTGCATGTCGCCAAAGGCGCGACTGTTGGCCAGGCCGGAGATGCGTTCCTCGCCAAAGGAATCCGTGATGGACTCTGCGAAGCGGCGCAGGCGGCGCGACTCGGTTGGCGAGGATGGGTGGTGGTCGTTTGTGAGCGGGAGCGAGAGGCCTGTTGCTGTCTCGCACAGGAGGATGCGCGTGTCGCCGACGTGGGCGATCATGAGCGTGCTGCGCGCGGCCGGGTGCCAGAAGGGTGCCGGCGTGGGCGTCGAGATGAGCGCGATCGAGGCCGTGGAGCCGCCCTTGAAGCGCACGGGGCCGCCTATGCCATGTCCCGATGGTGGTAGGTGCGGGTGACCGAGAACCTCGTCGTTGTTAAGAGGGGTTTCGGACACGTACGGGTCGTCGGGGTCGGGCTTGCGGGCCTGCGCCGTGATGAAGTCTAGGTCGGCGCGGAGGAACGCGTAGGTGAGGACGCCTTCGATGGTCACGGGCTTCGGGGAGGGGTCCTTGGGGGTATCGTGGGTGGAGTAGGTGGACGGGAGGCTGAAGTACGGCGAGCTGAAGCGGCGGAAGTAGCCCCCCACCGTGTTTTTGTACTCTTGGAGCAGGCTTGTTTCGAGCTGGACTGCTCTGGAGGTGTCGGCTTTCATTGGTACCGGGTCGTTGCCTTCCAGGGGCGGCGGATGCTCGGGGGGCTCGACGTGGCCGTCCTCTGTGACTTTGGGCAAGTGGAGTTTGTCTTTGACCTCTTCGGGGCCCTTCAGCTCGACTTGTTCGAGGGCCCTGTCCGCGGGACGCACGCCTGCTGCCGGGGCTAATCCCGGCTTGTCTGCCAGGAACTGATCCATGGCCTGGTTGGCTTTGGCGAGACTACTCTTCAACCTGAACTGTTGTGCAGCATCCTCGATGTAGCCGTGCAGCTCGTCACGGAGGAAGTCGCTACATTCGTTGCCGCCGTGACCGTCGAACACGGCGAAATAGAAGACCTGTGGGTCCCCCAAAGCGCTGTCTGCACTGGTACCCTCACCTGCGGACTTCATCTGGCTGCGGACCAGACTGATAGGGGCCCGTTTCGCAAAGGCCGGCATGTCGATTGTCCCCGCCTGGTTTGTATCCTCGTTGTA
The DNA here is from genome assembly GCA_033439705.1 of Cercophora scortea. NCBI lineage: Eukaryota > Fungi > Ascomycota > Sordariomycetes > Sordariales > Lasiosphaeriaceae > Cercophora > Cercophora scortea. The sequence continues at coordinate 1,140,239 of JAUEPO010000005.1, read as the reverse complement.
TACCCGCTGGCCCCGTGAGTTGGCGACACCGTAGTGGTGCTTGGCGCTTCGCAGAGGGATGCGGACGACAGTGAGGTCGCGGCTAGGTATGTTGGGGGGCACGACAGCAGGGACAGAGCCTGGCCCAGGCGTGTGTGGTGTTGAAGCTGAGCGTGGTAGTTTATGGTGGGGGCCGGCCGACATTCGGGAATCGGGATGTAGTGAAGAGGACGGGAGGTGAGTTACGAAATAGTTGTGGAAATTCCGCCCGGGCGGCCGATTATTGAGGCTTGGTGGCCCTCGTGAGCCGTCGTGTAGCTTGAGGACACCTGTAGATAGTAATGTCGCGCCTCGTGGTGACGTATGGAGTTGACATCGCGACGGCGCAATCCGGAGGGTACGGGGGCCGGGCAAGGCGTGCCTCCTCATCTGGGGCTGACCGTGGGCGTGGAAGAAGGTTGCAACATAGCCCATCAGCGCGTCGAGAAGGGTCGTGGGCTGCGGGTTGCCAGCTCTCTTGGACAGAGAATCATCAGCCAAGGTCTTCTTCAAGGCGCGTCCAAGAGGCCGACGACGGAGGGGCGGCATGGCTGGCCAGGTTGAGGTATTGTCGGGTTTGAAACGATCTCGACGAGGGCCCAGGGAAGCTATCGGAACCGGGAAACGCAGAGAATGTAGAAAACCACAGATTTTGCACCCATAAACATGGCATGAAAGTGGTGGACCCGGCAGACAAGGAGGTTCCAAGTCCCGGCTGGGAAGCTGGAGGTTGTTGAAATTGGAGATTGGGGATCGGGGATCGGGATAGGTCCCGCGTTAACGACCCGAGTTGTTGAGGATCCAGTGCAAATGCAACTTGGCGTTCCGTCTAACGTCACCCGTCACCAGGGCTGGGGTGTGCTCATTGGCGGGACTGGGGGGTGCCGCTCGGTGATGTGGTCTAATTGATTTTTTGAGGGGAAGATGGAATTGTCGACACAGGTAGCGAACGAAGCCGGGCAAGTGGACTGAAGAAAAAAATATCATAGGAGGCGCTCCCGAGGCTTTTTTTTTTTTTTCCACTTTGGCTCTTTTTTGCCGGCTTCCACGTTGACATCTGCAGGAACCTAAAATGGAAGCAAACATGGAACTTAGGGTCGGGTTGTTAGGACGGAATTAAACTTGCATTAATTCATCCGTCGGTTCCTGAGCAAGCGCCCCGCCGTTTTCTCTGTCACAGCTGCGTGCAGCTGCTTGAACAGCAACCTGGAACTCACGTATTACCTGTACCTACCAGGTATTCGTACAGGCGACCAAAACGTCCCTAACGTGCTGTGGGGTGCAACCCACGTCATCTGCAGCGCCCAGGTGGGCGAGTCGCGGCAAATGCAATGGATGGATGTTTGCTGCCGTTTGCTGCTGCCTCAAGTCACCGGAGCTGCCTAGCCAAGCTCGGACCACTCAGCAAATACCCTTCAGGCAGTTCCTTCCTTGATACCTTTGGTTTATACATCATCAGGGGTTGCAACTTCCTCTTCTCTGAGTTTGACTATGGCTGATGCAAGAGCGACGTGATCCGACAACAACTCAATACTTCGTGTCGATACCGCTCGTGGCTGTCCGCCCACATACCTGATCTTACGTCCCTTACCTTGCCCTATTGTCCAGGATTCGCCTGGTAGGTTTTCTCCAAGGGTTCAAAGGGGTTCAAAGGCAGCCCGGAGTTAAATGTACCTAATGCTGCCCAACCGACCAAACCACAACAGTTGCAAATAATTTTGACCCTGTGCATGGCACAAAAAGCCGACTCTTGATGATCCCAGCTGACCGCTCATTTTTCGCAGGATGCTTAGTTGAAGAGGAGTTCCCGTCAACCTCCTTGAGGACCTGATTTAAGCTCCGACGGTGCTTGATGGCCCCTTCAATAAACCATGGATACCTCAGTTGCGGACCAAGATGGCGACGCATCGGATTCATCATCTGCTAGGCTTGGGTTTGACATCGTTGACATTGTGCCTGATGGCGATCTCATTCTTGATGTGACGTTCGAGACCTCCAAGGAGACTCTCCGGGCTGCGAAAAAGGCAACTAGGCCCCGCCCCGGCCAGCAGGTCAACCAGCCAGTGTTGAAGCCCAGGGTCAGACTTGGCTTCAGAGTCCAGTTGGCGGTGTTGAAGCAGGATTCCAGGTACTTCAGCAATTTGCTCAGCGATACTAGATTTGCCGAGGCCAAGTCTATCGAAGCTGCACTTGAAAGGCTCTCGCTTCAGGGAGTAAAACCCGGAGAAGCTGAACCCAAGGATTTGCCTCTAGTCAAGATTCACGAGGATGATGAGGCAAGCCAGTCGGCCGGCCAGGAGACCATCTTCCAGGACCTCCTGAGAATCCTTCACGGGAAAGAGCCGGCCACGAAGCCGGTGACGATGCACTATCTTGCCACGCTGGCCATCCTTTCTGATCGATTTGACTGCACGGACCCGGTGACCAAATGGCATAATTTCAACCTGAGGTACAAATGGCCTTTAACCCAGACAAGGTTGCCAAGAGAGGATGGCGGTCCTGCTATCACGAAAGCAGCCGAGGAGACTCTTCGCCAGAAGATCCTGGTGGCTTGGCTGCTCAAGATACCTCCGAGAATGCAGACTGCTACACGTGAACTCGTGGTCTACGGCTCGAGGAAATGGAGCGCATTTCTTGATGAGGCAGAGACCGGCACTGCCGCCTGGTGGGATCTGCCCGATGGCCTGGAAGGTGAGATGAGTATTATCTCTTGATCTGGTCTCCTCCCTCTTGTCCTTTATTTATTGACACCATATCAAAGGAGAACTTCAGCACCGGCGTGACTGCGTCTTGAATACCATCGCATCGGTTCAGCGACACTTTCTCCAAAAGTACACATCTCGTGATCGGCAGTGCACAAGAGGGTACGACTCCAGCGCCAGCTGCGACTCGTATCAACTCGGAGAAATGGTCAAGTTCTTAGCCAGCCGCGGCTTGCTTTTTCTTGCCGACTTCTCCCCGTCGAGATCGGTGGATGCAGCTCAGGATGCCTTTGCTACAGTCGACATAAGCCACATAATCGCCGTTCTCAAGGAGTGCCCCAGCTATCAGATCGATAAGAACCACACGAACTGCGGCCTACGGACCCGTGTGTTACCCATCTTTGACTACATCAAAGCGATGTTACACACGCAGGCCGTCGCGTTAAACAGTATAAACTGGGCAAAGGATCGAGAGATGTCTTCCTGGCTCGCTGCTGCCGAAGCAGCCCCGGATGAGCAGCCGAAAGTGTTCCGGTTCACACGCTCGATTGCGACTGACCAGCGCCTTCGATACGAGGGGGCTATGGCGGCGGACCGATTTGCGAGGTCTCTGTTTACTGCCGATGAATGGAACTGGACACCGGAAGATTGAGAAGAAAGAAAGAACTAGAGATAGAATGTAGTCGGGTAGATGGAATGGACTGGAAGTTATGGAGCTATCTGGTGGTATTACTTAGGTACGAATGTGACGGGTTGATGGATGGATGCATTGGTGCTTTCTTTGCCATCTGAAGCCCTCGTACTATGGCTAAGGCATGCGAGACATCGGACAACTTTGCATTTCTCGTTTATGCTAGATTCATGGAGAAATTCTATAGGGTCCCGAATGGTTTAATTATCAAATCCTGATTGACACATCACAAACACTCTCCCACTTGTCTTTAAACAAGATAGTGCACCCCTAACCCCAACCCTAAGTGTAAGCAGCGCTCTCGAATGGGTTAATTCGTGGGCGGCATGTGACTACGCGAGACCCTTTTTAATTGATTTTCGCTGAGTGAGTCGCGTCTGTGCTTTGAGGCGCGCTTGACAATTTTAGTTCGGGTCGTTAGGCGTCCCTAGCTCCCTAGCAACGAGACACCCCCCCGAGAACCTGGTCCCTCAGCCGTCACAACGACGTCTCCCCTCTCCCGTCCCAGCTTGCCCTCAGAATCCACCGTCCAAGATTGCGACCGTCTGCAACCAGGCCAATGTAGGCAAGCAGTGAGCGTGCTGCAATTCCCTCTGCCACGATGAAGCGCCGTCATGGGGATTCGGGCTGCGAGTGGCTTCAGCCCCAGCTTTTTGGCAACGAGCCGATTTGCGGCGAGGCCGAACCACCCTCTAACAACGAAGTTCTCTACTCCGGGTCCGATGACGACGCCTACGCCGACCCAGACGAGCGACGAATGCGCTGCGAGGCACAGGCACACCGCTTTTTGCAGGGCAAGCCCATGTTTCTGCTCTCTGCTTCTTTGCGCGGCCCCTTTGGGAAGGAGCATGGATGGACCAATCCGTGGCGCTCCAAATCGACGATATCGAGGCCGGGAACGGCGCCGCACAACAGCAAAAAACGAAGGATATCAGAGGCGGGGACAGCTCTGGCGGAGCGTGGGGAAGACAGTCAGGCGCCAGGCCCAAGCCCTTGTCATCTGCCCAGTCCTGAGAGTGCCACTGCTGCGACTCTGTTCCTAGACAGCGAAACACTCGGTCGAGTCCGGCACTGGCGAGACACCGTGGTCGCAGAAATACAAATCAGCAGTCCATCTCAGCAGAGAGCTTCTTCGACCGCAATTACGCCAACACGCCCAATTTCACCAACGGAACAAACACCCGAGGAACCCTATTTTCAGCCACCTGGCGCATTGGACCGCGGGCTCTCAAGCCCTAACCTCGATACTACGAAATTAGGATATAAGTGTGCCTCTTCGCCGCTTGCTCGTGGTTTGACCAAACTGCAAACCCCTTACCAGCAATGGGCACCGAGCCAGCCATTTTTAACGGTTGAGGTACCCTTCAGCTCGTCGCACAACAGGTTGAATCTACAGCCATCGGAGGCCACTGATATTTCCCCTCGCACGATACGGCCAACCGGGCTTTCAACCAAATCTCGTGATATCGACCAAACCCCTCCGCCAGATGTTCAAGAAAGTAGCCCGACGGATGCCCTTCGGACAGTATCAAGGGCAGAAATCTTGCGCCAGGAACACAAGGCTGACACCAGCTTCCGCACCCGCTCCGATCGGAGTTTTCGCTTCCGGAGCAAGGCCGCTCGAGAGAAGCTCGAGCAGATTACGCCAGTGCCAAAGGCGGCTATTCGAACAGGAGGGGAGGAGATCGAAACTAGGACCGGAAGCGATGCCGTGGGATTTCCAGACCCAGGAGTGATGGATGTACAGAATCCTGAGTTTGACCAGAACAGCGAGAGTGCGGGTATTGTGAAAACAGAAGAGCTTTCAGTTGCGGACGACGCCGTTGCTTCTGGCGGAGGGCCCAGAAGCGAAGCAAGCTCCAGCGATCAACCCTCGGCCGGTTCTATTCCAGTCATGAATGGTTCCATCAAAAACGTCATTAAGGGCGATCACACCGAGGATAACCATACCGAGGATAACCAAACCGAGGACAGCCAGACCGAGGAAGACCACACCGAAGATGATATCGCAGGGGCCGTAGCATCACAAATCGATGGGCCAACACTCGTTCCCTCAATGTCTTCAACCGCGTCGGAAATGTCCAGCATGATCAGTATGGGATTCTTTTCGGCCGAGAAGCAATCGCAGAACCTTGTTGAAAACCCTACAAAAGTATCGGGAAAACTGCTCTGGCCTAGATCACAGCAGAATGTCAAGGGTCCGACATTATTCCGTCGTCCCGTGGATCAACACCCGTCGCCTGTGACGAAAGAAGTTCAGGACGCTCAAACTGGGGAATCGCCAAATCATGGGAACCAGTTCGACGAGACGGCGTCTATGAACGATGATCGGTCAATTGCAATAGATGGTCCTGTGGACCAGGAGCGAGCAACCACGGGCAATCTTGATGAAAACGACCAAACAAGCACTGGCTGCGAAAATATCGAAGATCAAGCAGCAGAAGAAGATGCAGAACTAGCCAGCGAGAAAAAGTCTAGCAGCCCTCTTTCGGCGCCTAAAGTCCAAAGCCCTTGGGGTAAGGCGGACATGGAAATCGCCTTGGCGCAGGGAACCCTAATCCCCCCTGCAAAAGCCGCGGAGGACACCGTTATTACCCAAATCGAACCCCGTCGTTCAGAAGAACCTGTTATCGAATGTCCTGAAAACTCTCCGGGACAGCAAAGCCCATGGACTGAGAGTGCAGAAGTCCTTGGCCGACCATCAATTTCGGTCGAACAGTCTCAGCTTGGACTTGATCGCCCTGATATATTCTTTGTAGCCGCCAGGGCGCTTGTACAGGGTGATACACAGAGCCCATGGAAGAGTGGTGACTCGCAGATCCCAATACAAGAGACTCGGCTCTTCAACCCACTATCGTCACCCGCCAATAGTTCTACAGGTCTCCCTGAGATCACAACCCCCTATCTACCGCCTCAGCCCTCGTCCGGTAACGAGGACACTGGAACACCTGGACCACAATCATATCCCATGCAACCCTCAACCCCGAATACAAAGCAGTCAAGCCTCCCCACGCCAGACTTTACCCTTTCAATCAAGTCCTTCAAGGACTTCATGACACCTTCTCCCAAGAAGAAGAAGAAAAGACGGCGAGTATCAACGGATGACGATCGTCTGCCCAGCACCCAAGCTCTCGTCGACGCTGCGATTTCCAACCCGTGGGCGCGATCCTCGATCAAGAAGAAGCAGCAAAAGAAGAAGAAAGCAAAGAAGGATAAGAACCGCCGTGTTTCCTGGGCGCCACTTCCCGGGGAGGAAACAGCCCAACCCAGCGGCGCAGTTACCATCGATCCGCGGGCCGTAAGCTACGCGACAGACAGCCCGGCTGGTGGGCCGACCCCCAACAGGGCGGCCCGGGGCGCTTCTCCCCCGCCACCGGGTACACCAACCACAAGCCTCCCAGCAGGGAACCAGAAATTCAGCAAGCACTTTGCCGCCATGGCCAACCGCCGCGCCCGCGCCTGCACTCCACGCAAGAGCACAACGAAACGGCTCCTTCCCAGCGCCTCGCAGCAGACGTGCGAGAGCCCCGCCATCGACGCCATGGCAAAAGCGTTCCTACAGGCCGATGAGCAGCTGGCCATGTATCAGGGACGAAATAGCTCAGATCAGCCATCGTCGTCGCAAATCAAGACAGGGATGGGCCAAGCAGCAGATGCGGAAGACACGCAAGACGACGACGAGGAGGAGGAAGACGGATACGAAACACAGCCAGAGTCTGTCGACGACGTTACGGAGGTCCTCGACAATCTGAGCGAGTTTCTCGATAGCTGGGACGTGGATGCCGAGCTTGCGAAAGCGAGAGCTGTCGAAACGCGTGCGAAGACTGCTCCTGCTGCTGGTGTTTTGGGAGGTGATGATGGCGCGGGGATTGCTGGCTTGATGGATCACGGCGTTTGGGACTTGTAAACCCATGGCGTCAAAGGTAAAGGTATAATCAAAGTCTGTGCTCTAACGGAGGAGCCAGTGTGTTTGTTGTGGAGAGGGAGTTTGGCGCGAAAGAGAGGTCTGGTATGGTATGGTATGGTTTGGTTCATGAATCTTTTATCTGTTTTGCTTGGCTTTGCTTTTTTATTATCATAACTTATACCCCCGCCCGATTCGGTTCGAGGCATGGATGGATGGACATGGACGGATGGATGGATGGAATGGAACGGAGCACGGCATGCACATATGCATACATGCTTGGGTTGGCTTGTACATGTACACAAACACACACACCGGAGAGGACACACGCTGGAGAGGAGGTGAGGGTTTTGATGAGCTTGTATGGGTATTATCCTTCCCCGATGATTCGGGTGCATACATAGGGGCGTTGGGATCATCTGGTTTTGGGCTTGGCTTTGCTTTTGTCGGGCGGAACGTTCGGTCTGTCGAACGAAGAGGAGGGGAGTATGTAGAACTATTAGCCTCGTTCATGAGCGTTGCACTTTGATGAATGGGATCGAGCATGGTCACATATGGTTTGTGTTGATGTCGCGATTGTATTACTGATTATGTCCGTGGCCGAAGTGCAGAGTTTATAGCTGGGATACTGTATACGCATATGCTCTGCTGTGGTTAAGAGAACGTTTACGGGTTTGTATCGCGATAACTGCCCGATATTCCGACACCACAGTAGTTGGGCATCTATTCGTGCTTTGTTTGTTTAATCAAGGTCATGTAAGATCATATACGCCGTCACTCCGATGACGCTACAACGCCATTTCCCAACCACACATCTTCACGCTCACAGGCTTTGATAAGAATGAACAACGAAAGCATCACGCTCGCCTGAGATCGAGACAGCGCCGTTGGGATGATGAATTGGGAGAAAGTAAACAAAGGAAGAAAAAGGGGGCCTGCCCCAGAACAGTGGCTTGGCTGAGTAATAGGGGGTTAATGGGGCTTACGACCTTTGCGGCGCTGCACGTGTATCGTTGGACAGGGCAGCACATAATCCAAGCCGTACGCGTAGGCTCTCCACGTGTCCAGTGCTGACACCAGCCCCTGACAGACTATGTAAACACCACGGGGGCTGCTCCCTGGACAAGAAAGCTGACAGCTAGCCGGAGCTATGGGTACCGGTGAGACGGGACGTCCCGGCATCATTCAATCCCGACAGGGGAAAATACGATAACCACGCACAGGTGTTGAAGCGTTCGATTGGTCTGCGATGGTGCGGATCCTTTGCACAGCACTTGGCCCCCTTTCACCGTCATGTCTGTGAGATCGACACTACCATTCAGTAGTGACAAGAACGTTCATCTAGTGTATCTGCTTGGCGCGGGATCTCAACAAAATCAAAGACTCAACCACAGGAGGCCTCTACAGCTCGCAAATGCATGGTTCTTCAAATCCCAGTCTGGGACTGAGTCATGGAAAACGGGAGTGGGTAACCGAGTGCGAGCGCGAGCAGGTTTGCGAATAGTAATCCCGATGAGGATTCCCTGGGTGGCTTTGAACTGGTTTGTTAGTGCTCGTGTAACCAATCCTGCCCAGAAATAATGCGGCCAGGAACGACTCTAATTCTGAGCAGACTCTGGAATCCCCAGACAGAACTCGGTCAGGGTGGTGGCTGGAGGGCCCATCGAGTCTCCCCGGGCGAGCTGAAGACCTCGAAAACGGCCTGGGAGCTCCGCGATGGGCCAGAGACGGAGCTGATAAGAACAGTCTGCTGTGCAACTGACCGGATGACCGGACTTCTGCCGCTGTGGTGAAGCAACGTCCTAGGCAATTGGGAGTTGGATCGATGAGCCGGACCATCGGCTCCTTGGCCGAATTGGGCAAAGAAAGAAACAATCATGGCTTTTCGAAGAGCCGCATCTAGCCAACATCAGTTGATCAGATACTCGGGTAATCAACCGATGGCGAGAAATATCATGAAACAACCACCTGGTCTAATGAACAAATCGTAGCAAGCCATTGTGTCCTCAACGGGTCATCATGAACAAGGGACGAACTGGGTAAAGCTCAAAGGATAAACATGATCCATGCATGTTGGGAATTGGGGTGCTCGTCCTATGATCTGAGCTTATCTGACCCGTTTGTATTTGCGGTATGCATGCATGCATGCAAGGGAGCGGTGTTGGACTTCCGAGATATCGCATGCAGTTTGCCTTTGGAGGATCAACCTGGTGCGTCTGGATTGAGTAGGTAGTCAAGTGAACCAAACAGGTAGTTTAAGGGGTAAAATAAACGTGATGTCTTGCTTGGTCGAGATTGTTTCAACCGCCGCAACCGACTGTGGATAATGTAATGCAAGGTTTCTTTCGAGTAATTATACGGCGAGACACGACGACGCTTTGTCGAGTGAAAAAGGTAGGATCGCAACCCAAGGATAGGACGAGGAAAAGCGGTCTGTGGTGGGCACGTTGTCGCTTGATTGGCGGTGGAGGTTTGGGTCGCAAGATATTGGAGAAAGGATGAGGACGCACCACCCCCTTTTTCCTGGTCCAGGTCCTGGTTCTGGCCGTGGCCCCGACCCTGGCAAAAGCGGCACTTGCTCGAGATATTGCGGGGAGACAGAAGGGAGGGAAGGAGACCGATGACTGGAAACGGCGGACGGACTGACAACGCCAACCGAGATATTTCCGATTCATGAAGGTTGGGAGCTGAAAATCGCATCGGCGAAAGAGGTGGGTTCTGTTTGCTGTCTTGGTGTTCAAGTATGGTTGCACAGAAGAGGGGAGGGGGCTGTTGATAGGAATGATGCACTCCTACCTTACAAGACACCCAGAGATAACGCCTCTGCCGGGGTCCTGGGTCGGGAGATTTCGCTTTTGCAGCATCGCAGTACTGTCCACTCCAGTCTGCATCATGTATTCTCCCATGCGTGTTGATTGAGGTGGAGGGAGGAGAGGGAGGCCAAAGAGTGCACACGCAACGATGGAGGGCGGGACAGGATCCAATGGGAATGCTTCCAGCGGCAGCGGACAAGGACGTTGCATTGGGTGTGCCGCGCCTGGGACGTGGAATTTGATTGCGTAACCGCAACTTGCGACTCTCGTCCATGACTTGACATGCTCCCTGGGAAAGGGCTGCGTGTCAAAAGTTGGCGGGTCGGCGGGTGGAGATGGGGAAGAGGAGCCATGAGGATCCACGAGTCGAGGAGAGCTACCTGTAAAACCTGGGGGGGGAAGGCAGGATGGTGGTGATGTGATGGGGATGGTGATGGATATCAAGCGGGGACTGCTAGAGGTTGCCTGTGTGGTTACCTTAGCCTACCTGACAGTCCCTAGCGTTCGAGATAACACGCAAAGTCAATCTCCAGGCCACGATTGCAGGTTGTTTCAATCCGTATTTCCCTAACCTTGGGCATGCGGTAAAGTGTCAATTCAACCTACCAAGTTGGCTGGCATGCTGCATCCATATGTTGGGAGGCCTGGCCACGGTATTGATTGCAGGACAATCCAGGAAGCCATCTCCTTCCTTCCTCCGGTACCTGAGCAGCGTTGAGGCAGGCTCGACCTAATCAGCACAGGTGTCCATCGCGAGGTTTGATTGGCCCACCGACTCTAGCTTCCCGATGACGGAGCAGCCGGTCACCAATGTGCAAGAGCGGCCCAAGGTACCTCGAAAGGAAGGACCTTATCAGGCTCCTCGCAAGCCAACTGTTCGGAAAACGGTTCTTGGTAATTCCCATGCTCTCGCCAGTTTCTGTGCTACCAATAATTCCACTTGTCTGTCTGGAATGTTTCGGGTGGTGTCGATAAAGGCTTAGGAACCTGGAAGACTGGTACTTTGCAAAGCCAAGTGCCAATTGTCGACAGCTTAAAGTTTCCAGCGGTGGAGTGCACCCTTGTCCGTGGACCATGTGGTTGTGCTGCCCGCCTGCCCTACGGGTTATGTACGTGTATATGCATGCCGCCCATGCACAGGCCTGACAGGTCGAATCCATCCCCCCAATCTTGTGTCGAGCCTTTCCCCCCAGAACCAGAATGGATCTCACTTTTCCCCGCCACACAAACAAATAGCCACTTCCCGGGACTGTTTTGCGTCAGAGCCATACACCATTAGGCACTCGTCGCCCACTGCATACGTATTATTTTGTCGCGACTACTTCCGTCACTTGCGCCGCCGTCCACACACATCTCCCACGGGTGCAATATTAGGTAGTCTTGAGTTTCGATACGGCGCCGTGCGCAGTGCTTGATTCTCGCACGACGCAGTATTTCTACCTTGCCTGGCTATTGGGAACATCCTCTCCTGTCCGCCAAAAGGTAACTTAGGTACCTGGGACCCGGAACCTGGAACCTTGAACCAAATAAGGACTGGGGAAACCGAGTGAGGAATCGCGGCCATTCGCCGTCGACCAGCAGCAGCAGCAGCAGCAGCAGAAACCACAGCGAAGCAGTCGGTCGGTCGAATCCCGTCGCAGGCCAGTCGCAGTCGCAGTCGCAGTCGCAGGGAGGAGGGTGTCTGTCCGTCTGCCTGCCTTGTCCGCTGCCCACCCGCCGAAGTCCGAAAAGCGACAACCTCCACCGTCACCACCCAAGACGTCGAATTCTCCCACGGCCAACAACCCACCACTCACCCCCCTCGCGCCTCTTATCCCCAGCGCTCGCCAGATGTTCACCCCATGTCAACCAGCTCGCCTTCGATATACAGAAATGCCGCACCTGCAGCTGCACCAGCAGCAGCCGCACCGGTGAGCCCTGGTTGTCTGGCACACCGCAATCCGGACCAAGATGTGCTGTCGCCTCGAGCACCCCCTTCTTTGGTAGGGCCGCAAGATGTGTCTCTCCCAGCGACACCACACGGGCAGCAAGGCGTCCCCATACCCTCACCTCTGCCATTGCCATTGCCATTGTCACTGCCATTAACACCACAATCATCCTCACCACCTTCTCCTCCTTCTCCTCCACAACTACTACCACTACCCGCACCCCAAGCGTCTACGTCCACGTCCAAGTCCGCGCCCACGCCCACGTCCACGGCTCCATCTGCCGCAGATCATCATGCAGACCGCACAGACCGTACAGACCATGCAGTCCACGCCGTCCACGCAGACTACCTCAAATACCCCCGTGGCCCTGCTCTCCTCCAGAGGCCTCATGGACCTTCTCTGCTGACACAGGCTCTTGCAACAGCTCGTGGCTCAGTCCCAAACAACCCAAACACATCCCTAGCCCCGACAGAGCAGCCCACCAACACAACTACCCCTTCTTCCACACCACAAACTTCATCTCACACACAACCGACATTCGAGCCCCAGAGCGGCCTGAACGCGCACACCGACGGCCAAGACACTCAACATGACTCCTCCTACCAGAGCGACGGCGACACTTTGACGCCGCGAGGTTCCCCTCGAGGCTCTCCTCGAACGCCTACCATGTCTCTCTCGACTGTTGTGCCCCCGGCAGCGGCTTTCCCCCGTGTCCCGACCGAGAGCACAGCTTCGGCCGCCTACAACATGCTCGATATCCGAGACATCAGCTCGTTGCTGGGCAGTCATCGTGATTACTACCCAAAGACGAAGGGGAAAAGCTCATCGCCCGAGAGAGCAGATAGAGAACCAAGGACATACGAGCGACTGAGTAGAGCCAGCACTTTCCCTCACGGCCCTGCGGCCAGTAGCGGTTCTGTTGCCACGCACCACACGGACTCTTTGTCCGCCCGTCAACATGTCAGCGCTGCCGATGCTCCCCCGTCTGGCGGCTTTCTCGGTCCCAGTCCTCGCAAACTGGAGCACCGGGTGACCATGGTTCCTGAGAAGGCATGGTCAATTGGAACAGGCGAGCTGGCCGATGGCGAAAATGGGCAGGTTGAACACTCCATCAATGAAGCTCTCGCTGGTGTTGAACCCAATGTTCGGAGCCGGAAGATGTCGCACAGCCTGGGTGTCTTCAGGCAAGGTCTTCCCGACGAAAAGGGGAAGAAGAAAGACTCGCGCCTCCGTGATAAGCTATCGCCGACGGCCGAGTCGCCTGGCGAAGTGGAGGGTCTCGACGGAACTGGTGAACTGAAGGCATCTCAGACTCTGCCTACTCCAGACGTTCGGCCTGTGCCTGTCGACCGAGGGAGCCAACCTCGGCCGTATGCTGTGCGTACCCAAGAGCCCCACCCCGCCCGCGAAACGCCCCAAGACTACTTCCAGTGCAAGCGAGCTGCTGGCCAAGGTGTGGAACCCGTGACCAAGCAGCCTCTACCCGCTCCTGAGCTGGCAGACTCGGTTCATCAAGCATCCCACTTCAACCAGCTTCTTCCACAGGACCTTGGGCGAGAGTCGCGGCGGGATTCTGATGGTAACAGTAAGGCTGGTGAGTGCGCTGAGGATGGGGATGAGTCTGGGGAAGAAAAGATATCGTCGGCTGTTTTTTTACCCCATCATCAAGGACTTGACGAGTCGCAGGATCTGATACCAGGACCTGGCGTGCCCCAAAGATCCATTCCCACATCAAGACCACTTTCCCAATCTGATGATTTCCATCCGTGGCTTGTAAAAGCTAGTGAGCCCGAGGTTGATTCCACCGAAGAGAGTCTCGATTCTGGAAGAAAACCGCGGGAGCCTACCGACAGCGCTATTGTAGCTCCAGAGGTAGACCACAGACAAGCCGATGATTTAGCGACTGCCGATGAAAGTGAAACTGGCCCCCGGCCCCCAAAGTCATCCCATCCCGTGTCGCAGTGTCACGAGGACATCATCCATGACCACCAGTGGGCTCCAAAGCAGCCATTGGAGGCCATCGAGCTCATTCCCTACAAACACCAGGTGGGAGGTCATACCACGCTCTGGCGGTTTTCTCGGCGAGCTGTCTGCAAGCAGCTGAACAACCGGGAGAATGAGTTTTACGAAAAGGTTGAAAGATACCACCGTGACCTACTAGCTTTTTTGCCCAGGTACGTGTTATATTCCTCGTGTTTTTGTTGCTTACATTTCCATGGATGCGCCGCTAACCAGCCAAACCAACCTTGCAGATATATCGGTGTTTTGAATGTCACGTTTCAAAAGAAGCCCCGACGCAAGTCCACTCTAAGAAAAGATGATGTTCGTGCGTCAGAACGCACTCTCGTAGATCAACGTGGATCTGATGCTGCCGGTGTGGGTGTTAAGCGTACTCCAACATCACAGGAGGCCACTCGCCGTAATTTACAGGACTCCAATGGCTCGAGCAACCATGAGAGAGTTATCAGCCAGTCCATCCAACCCCCCACAAACTCGATCCCGACAGTCACCTTTGTTGACAACCAACATATCCTGCCTCGAAATCTCCTTCAACCATCGCCCACCGGATCTAGCCAGATAGGTCGCTTCAGGAGCGCGTCTGCATCTCTCCAAGAAACGAGCGCCAATGGGGCTTCCAGCCCTGTAATCCCTGGACGTGACCACCTGTCGCGGCCGGGTCTCCAGGATCGACACGCTAATAGCTGGGGAGCAACGACTGTCAACAAGAAACTACGCAACGAGGTTTTCAATGATGCCTTCCTGAAGCAGCCTATCGCGATTCATCGGCATCAGAGGGGCCATCGCCGCCCGTTGGCCCGGACATCTCTGCAGCAGGTGCTTCGACCATCTGGGTCTGATCCGACCTTGATCAGGTCGCATGATAAAACGTATGCGGCCTTTGGCGGTGTTGGCGGTCCCACCAGCCCTTTGATCCACAGCCCGCTGGTGCAGAGCCATAGCGATCTCGGGCAACTGCACATGCCTCCTGAGGACAATGAGCCGGTGCCCAAGGACGTAACAGGTACTAGCGCCCCCGAGCCTGAGCTTCTTGGAGACTCCTCGCCCGCCGCGCAGAAGAAGAAGCGGCGATACTCGGGCACAGGTCTCCGCAGAAAGCCAAAGGACGTACAGGATGTCCGCGGTGACCTACAATACTTTGAGGAAGCAGACGATGCTGGGTACAAAGGAGACAAGGAGGAGGACATGACTAAAGCGGCTCTTCGGAACGCCGCTGCTCAACACTCAGTTTTGACACAGAACAACGGAATTCACTCGGACTCGGAAACTCTCGTCTCGTCTGCCATCCCGTCAACGATGTCCTCGGGCCCGCCAAGCCCGGGCCCCGAGGTCGAGAGGGTCGAGCGTCCGGTGAATCCCAAGGAGGCCCAGACCCAGCGAGACCCACGTGTCGAATACTTCTTGCTCCTCGAGGATCTCACCGCTGGTATGAAGCGACCGTGCATCATGGACCTCAAGATGGGCACGCGGCAGTACGGCGTTGAGGCGAATTCGAAAAAGCAAAAGTCACAGCAAGGGAAGTGCGCAAAGACAACGTCGCGGGAGCTAGGGGTCCGAGTTTGCGGCCTCCAAGTCTGGGACGTCCACACGCAGAGCTACGTCTTCAAGGACAAGTACTATGGCCGCGACCTAAAGAAGGGCCGGGAGTTCCAAGACGCGCTCACGCGGTTCCTGTACGACGGCGTTGACCAGGCTAGCATTCTCCGCCACATCCCAACCGTGCTGCAGAAGCTTAGCGAGCTGGAGGTCATCATCAAGCGCTTGCATGGCTACCGTTTCTATGCGGCAAGCCTGCTGATGTTCTACGACGGCGAACCAGCGGAGGACTACGACACGGGGGTTGAAGACTCGACGACTGACTTTGCTACGGATACCGAGGAGCCGTCACGCCCTGCACGGAAGAGCCCGCGCGAGATAGACTTCAAGATGGCGGACTTTGCCAACTGCGTCACGGCGGGCGATCTGGACAATGATAAGCCGTGTCCGCCGAGACATCCCAACGAGCCGGACCGCGGGTTTCTGAGGGGCCTGCGCAGTCTGAGGAAGTACTTTTTGCGGATCCAGCGAGATGTCCGAGCGGAGCTGGGACTTGCGTCGCATTTCCGTAACGGAAGTGCCGACGTGGCTGAGCTGAAAGATTCGGACGATGACGAGTCTGTTAGCGAGTGATGCATGCATGGCTATGGACTTGTTGTTCTGTTTTCTCTACTTCTTGTCCTTTTTTTTTAAAAAAAAAAATTCACATCTTTGTCCATTGTTCGGTCCGTTTTTCGTGACGGGGGACAGGAACAGGAAACGGGAAATTTATTATACCAGGCTAGGCTTACGGGTTCTAAAAAAAAAAATTCAAGGCGCAGAGAAACGGGACTGTTTTTTGTTTTTTTTTTTTGGAAGGGGTTGGGGAGGGCGAGGGGGAGGATGAGACTGGAATGGAAAGTGCTAGGTTTCAAAGAATGGTGATGTTTCTATTACTTCCTGGATGGTTCTGCATTGTCGGTCGGTTGGTCGGATGGCTGGCGTCTGTCTGTCTGTCTGACTTTTGAAGGGCTTTTGTGTGTCGTATCATTGCGTTTCTGGTACATACGTATGGTATGGTAGGGTAGGGAGGGGAGATGCCAGTTTCTGGAGGGATGAGATTGTAGTAGGTATCCTAGGTTGTATGGTCTGTGGAAAGGCGTGCACGCGCAAGTTTGAACTGAGGACATACAGCAAGCAGAGTATACAGTGTAGGGCTGGGGTTTGTGGACGCATACGGGTTTCCGTTGTGCTGGTCTGTTCATTTGTCAACCCACGAGTGGTTCTCCGAGATTGGGTGATGGAATGGTTACGATTTTCATTTGGGTTGATGCCGGCTGGGCTGGCTTTCAGGGTCTATGATGCAAGAGAGTAGATAAAACAAAAAAAACACGGAATACATACAGCATCTTCTTGACTTGGGTCGGGTGGAATGTGCCGTACTGTACCATGCGAATCGAAAATCGAACAGAAACAACACTGTGAGTGAACTCATTCATGCAATCCAATCCCAACCAACTATACCAATAATATACTATACATCTCCCCCAGCACAACTTCCCGGTCAGCCCTCACAGCTTAGGCCCAGTCTGCTTCCGCCCCCCCTGCGCAGCCCGATCACCAACCTCACCAAGCGTCTTGCGCAGGTCCTCAACCGTCCTCTCGCCCTCCTCCCTCCTCTTATCCTCCGCCAGCGCAGTCCTCCTCTCTTTCTCCTCCTCCCGCAAATGCCCCTCGGGACTCAGCAGATCCACGCTCTCTTTATACATCTCCGCCTTCATGATCCCATAAATCCCCGTCTTGCCCTTCTCCGTCAGCTTCCGTGCCGCGACAAGCGCAAGGACTTCATCCAGCCCGCCTAGCACGTCCACTATACCCGCTTGCTTTGCCTCCGGTCCGCCGAAGCGGTGCGCTTCGAGGACTAGACTGCGGTAGGTGTCCGCGGAGAGTTTGAGGCGGAAAATGCTGCTCATGCCCGGCTTAAGCGGGACCCCGAAATCCAACTCATTCACACACACGAATCCCTTGGCGGGGTTCATAACGCGGTAATCATGGTGCATAGCCAGCATCAGTCCACCAGCAAAGGCATGTCCGTTGAGAAGCGCGATGGTGGGCATCGGGTAAGTTAGAAGACGATTGAAGAGCTTGAATAGGGACCCCGGGAGGAAAGTAGGTGTCGCGAGCGCATGGTCTAGGTCGAGGCCGTTGGAGTAGAACTTTGGAATGCCACTGGTGGTGATTACTACGCCGGTGGGGAAGCCGCCGAATTCGAGAAGGTCGAGCGCGGCGAGGAAGGCGCTGCACGAGGTCGTTGTGAGTCGGTTGTCGGGCGGGGAGGTTATGGTTAGGAGGTAGACTGCGGGGGAGGGTTCGGTGCAGATTATGCTGCCGGATGTGGGGGGGATGGGGATTGTGAAGAGGGTTTTTGTGGCGGACATGGCGGAGGATTTGGGGGGGTGAAGATGAGGGTGAAGATGGTATATCTCAATGCTGTTGTTGAAAGATAAAGATATGGGTATAAGATGTTGCACGATGGACGAAAGACCGCGGGAAGAGTGAAGCTTGCAAGATGAGATATCCAGTAAACAGAAAAATGCAGTATGGATGGGTAGGTGGTGGCGGTGTAGTAGTAGTTGAATTAAAGTCCAAGTGAACTTGTCCGTCGCATGGCCTGGCTGTAGTGTATACTGTTAAGTGAGATGAGGTCCAAGTTCAATGGTGGCGGGTGGGTGGTAGGGGGAAGGTTGTTTGTCTGGGGTTGTGTCAGCTTGGCGGAGCAGGCTGGACCTCGGCTTCCAGTGTTTTAGTCAGGTAATCACAACAAACGCCAAGACGACCTTTCAAGATCCAGGTTTGATACTGGATTCATCAATCGAGAAGCTATGTGTGTAACAAGATCTATATAGCCTTTTAATTACCGGGTAGCTTACCTATGAATTCAAGATACCTTTTCATATTTCTTCCCTATGATTTGCTTTCAGACAGCTGCCATGGTAACGCCAGGTCGTTGATGGTACCGGGAAGCAAGGGTCGCGCCTAACCAACTCCGGTCTCATGGCATGTGACACCGCGACCACAGTGATTTATAGCGTGCCAGCCAGGGAATGTATGGAAAAGCCAAGCGGCAAGGCCCCCTTTTCAACCACCTCCCCTAACCCAGCGCAACAACCACGAATCATGGCTGACTGCCAGTGAACAACCAAGCAAGAAACGCCTATAAATCTAATATAAGTACCAAGGCATCTATCTACCAGAGCTGGGTAGATAGGTAATGTAATCAACCAAGACATGCATGCATGCATGCATACCGACAACGAGGCACACACTCTCTCGCATGCATGATGAGAGGTAACAAATAGTCTTACACGAAGAATATCTAAAGAAAAAGGAACCCCCATCTCATTTATTCAAACAGCCATGAATGTGTAACGATAAATGAAAAGAGCCCACTCAGTCAGTCCCCACTGCCCGAAAGTAAAAGGCCAAAAAGAGAAAACCAGCACAACCCCAATACAAGTAGAAGACAAAACAAGAACAATAAAAGTTAACGACCCGTACCAGACGCCATCCGAAGCCAGCCAGCCAGTCAGCCAGACAGACAGACAGGACCACCATGATATACCCCAAGGTAGTCCAGCAGCCAGACTGTGCTTCTTGTGTGCATTTTTCATGTACATTCCCTCCCTTCCTCCCTCCCTCAATCCATCGATCCATCCCCGTCTCCATCACATCTACCGTCCTCGTAATGCAGCCAAGAGAGTAAAAACAATAAAAATGTATTCCTCTCCCCGTTCATTTCCACTATCCACCACCCCATCCAAACCTAGACAGCAACCTCGTCGCCCTCCCCCACTAAACAGCCGAGTACCCGCCCCTGCTCCCGCTGCTCTGCACCGTATTAAGCACGCGGCGGGTCCAGTCCTTGAGCAGATACGGAATATCGCGAATGGCGTCGCCGTGCGGGAGGAGGTCCCACCCGCGCGCGCCGTACCGGTTGTAGTTGAGCCACGAGCCAAAGATGAGGTATGACGCGGTTGCGAGGAAGACACTTCATAAGTCCAGAGTTAGCAACACTGCCACCGTCCACACACTTCACGGAGAGAGGGAATAAAAACTCACAGGATCACAATCCACGTAAAGAACCCCCAATGCCGACTCTCGTCGTCACCCGGTGGAGTGGGCGTCGTCTTGGGCGGCTCATCCACCGCCTTCTCGCACGCAAACTTAGTATCCCACGTCAGATACACGGTATCCGTATCCCCCTCGCTCTTCCACCCGTTCCAAATCAGCGCCGCATTATCCTTCTTCCGCTGCGTCTCAGGCGTGCCCTCCTCCCCCTCCCCATCATCCCCCTTCTTCTCATCCCCACCACCATCCCTCCTCGCCTTATCCTTCTTGGGTTCCTCCTTCTCCTCCTCACCAGGCACATACTGATCTTCGCTCTCCCACTCCCCCTCCAAGCCGGTAACATTCGCATTGCACCGAAACTCCACCACCGCCTGCTGCTTGCGGGCTTTATACACCCCGCCCTTGAGGATAACCCTGACACCCTCCTTGTCCTTATCAGCCGCGTCCGTCGACGTGCTAAGCCGCTTAGCCTCCCAGTCGAACGGCTTGCCGCCGTGGTCCGCCAGGCTGCCGGCGACGGGGATCACCTCGATGACCTGGTCTTTTTTTGTTTCCGGGTCGAAGCGGTGCTTGATGGCGCACACGCGGGAGTTGTTGGGGCACTCGAGCCCCTTGTCGACTTTGTCTTTGCGTTTGAGCGGCGCGCAGATGTCGAGCGTGTAGGTGCTGTTGTAGTAGCTTGGCGGGCTGTATTCGTGGGTCACGACTGTGTGCGGCCCGGCGAGTTCGCCAAAGTTGAATTTGTGGCCGTCGACTACGAGCTCTCTACACCTGAGCATCGCGGCGGCGGGGAGCGGGAGGAGGAGAAGTGAGAGGAATGTCGCGGCATCGACGCCGCCGGACCATCGTGGCGTTTTCATCTTGTGGGGTTGTCGTGTGCGTGTGTGTTGTCGTCGTTTGTAGGCCGGATACGGGGCTCGATCGTGTCGGTCGGGGAGGATGACGATGGCGTTGGCGATGGCAGCGACGTCGTGTTCGTGTGTCCAACGCAAGGCGCAACCGGGCAGGAGTTGCTTGATGATGAGTAGTCGTCTGTGTTGGACAAGACGTTCTAAACCAGGGAAACGGGACCCGAGATAAATGCAAGGAAAAGAGACAAGAAGAAAGAGAACAGCAGGGTGGTCGGTCGTTCGGTCGGTCAACTGAGATGCGATGCCGTGGCGCGCCTCGTTGGATGTCCCAGTGGTGAGGATGAGGAAATGCGTGTCCACTGTCCGAAGGGAAGATCAAATGTCCAAGCCAAGCCAAGCAGGTGCAGGTGCAAGGTGCCGTTTTGGCCTCGCAAGCGATTCCGTCATGGGCCGCCGCCGCCTGCTGACCCAATTGGTCCAGGCAGCCCTGGTAAGCCCAGTGTACCTTGCTTGCTTTGCTTGTTGGCTGCGGCCTGGCCCGTGCTTCCCTGTTCGCTCATCTCATCACATCCAGCGGAGGTGCTAGTGTAATCAGCTGGGACCCGATTGATAGTTCGCTGCCTCCGGCGACTTGCTCACGTGAGGGGACAAAGGAGTCTCTACTCGACGCAACAGGGTCACGTACTGTATCTGAACAAACAGCCAATTCACTGTTCACTGCTAATGTCTCTTAACGTGTACTGTAGCTTTTCTCGCCATCTGGGAGGTTGAACATTTCGCGTTATGATTCGCGCGCATGACCCAACCAACCAACCCCTTTCCCATACCCCCGCCTCCGAGGTACTGTGTAAACAACTTCCCTCCCCCTCCTCCCCCTTCACTTCCCAAATTTCCCAAGACCAAAAGTGATGTGATAGCATAATAACATTAATACAACGTGATACTACATACCAAACTTTGACGCAATGATCTATCCCCCCAACCCCAGCCCCAATCAATCCAGCCAGCCAACCCCAATCCCAATAATTCCTGACCGACCCAATGCCTTATTTACTTTGCTGCTTCAGTCAAGTCAGAAAGGGAAAAAAAAAACCATGTCCGCCCCAGGGGTATACACCGTCCCGTCACATAAGAGAAACCGACGAAAAGACGAAAAGGACGAAAAGACCAAACTCGACTTGAGCTCTTCCCTTCCCAGCTGCTCCGCCCTCCTTCCAAAACATGTAAGTAAAAGAAACGAGAAAAAAAGAAAAAGAAAGAACCGCCCATCCAGAACTTTGGTCAGAGCCATTAGCCGGGCTGCTGGCTGACTGGCTGGCTAGCTCATTCCGTGTGCTCGTCACGACACCCCATCCTTGATTCATAATCTAGTACCATTTCCATTTCGTGTCAAAAACCCCCCAGCCCCTTTACTTTCCTACATACCCTGAGGCATCATCCCCTGCATCATATTCTGCTGCTGGAGCTGCTGATGCGCCTGGGCCTGAGCCTGTGCCTGAGCCTGCTGCTGCTGTTGCTGCTGTAACAGCTGCTGCTGGTGCATCTGCATGCTCTGTTGCTGAGCGAGCTGCTGCTGTCGGAGCTGGGTCATGACGATGGTCTTGGCCTGCTTGTTGCAGCCCTGCTTGAAGGTTTCCAGGACATCGGGAGGTACGTTGTGGATGATGCCTCCGTAGCTCTCCATCAATCTTGGCAGGTTCTTGTGGTAGAGTGCCGTGGTCTGGTTCTTTAGCTGGGTTTGCATGGCGGCTGATAACTGCATCGGTATCATCTGTGGCTGCTGTTGTTGCTGTTGCTGTTGCTGTTGCTGTTGCAACTGCTGCATCCGTTGCATCGTAACGAGTTGCGCAGCTGGGCTCATACCGCTGGTGTTCATCATGCCCTGGCCCTGAGCTTGAGCATGAGCGAGCCGCTGGAGCTGGGCAATCTGCTGCTGCTGGGTCAGTTGCTGCTGATGCTGTTGCTGCTGTTGTTGCTGCTGCATGTTGTTGATTCCCTGTTGGTACTGCGCTGCCAGCTGGGCCGGTATTGGCTGGTTGTTCATCATCTGGCCGCGCTGCTGTTGCTGCTGCATCATCTGCTGCTGCTGTAGTAGCTGCTGCTGCATTTGCAACTGCTGTTGCTGGCTGACCATGTTGTTAGGCTGCCCGTTCATCATGCCGTTCTGCTGCATCATATTCATCTGCTGCCGCTGCTGCATCATGCGCTGCTGCTGTGCGATGTGGATGGCTGCGGCCGGGTTGAACGCCGGGGCCGGCATTTGAGCCATTCCTGAGTTGTTCATCAGCATGGCCTGGCCAACCTGTTGGGCAGCCGACATCATACCAGGGGGCGGGCTCGCCTGCGTCATTCGCGGCGTCTGCATCGCTCCTGCCCGGCTAATAGGCGTGGCCTGCGCCATGTTGGGCGTCACGTTGCGCATCCTCGGCGTTCCGCCTGGATGGCTCTGCTGGCTTCCCCGTGCCGACATGCTGGGAGCCATGGGTGCCGACATGGGCCCGTGGGTCTGGGCGACTGAGGGCGGCCGTGCCGGGCTTCCACCCATATTCGAGTTAGAAAGTTGCATAGGAACACCCGGAACCATGGGAGAGGAAGCGGTTTGTGGGGTGTTCTGTCGTGCGATAGGCGACGAGATGGCAGGCTGGGAAACCTGGGGGAAGCGCGCCGCTGCCTGCCCCGGCATGCTGACAGGTGTGCCGTTGGGTATGCCGGCTGTTATGGGGCTGTTATGTCCAGCGTGGGAATGAGGTGTCTGTCCCATCCCTGAGGCATTGGCGTTCTGCTGAGCTTGAGCCTGGGCCTGAGCCTGGGCCTGAGCTTGAACAAACGCGTGTGTTTGTTGCTGGACTTGCTGGGCTTGTGCTTGTGCTTGTGCCTGAGCTTGGGCTTGCGCCTGAGCCTGAGCCTGAGCCTGAGCCTGGGCCTGAGCCTGGGCTTGGGCTTGGGCTTGGGCTTGTGCCTGGGCTTGAGCCTGGGCTTGCGCCGCTTGTTGTACCTGGGCTTGAGCTTGTGCCTGGGCCTGGGCCTGTGCCTGGGCTTGCGCCCGTCTCTGGTTCTCTTGCCGTTGCCGTTCCGCTTGCTGTTCTCTCCTTTGCCGCTCTGCTTGCTCTGCTGCCCTCCGCTGATCGGCCGCTTGTTCTTGCTGTGCCTGCAGTTGCTGCTGTTGCGCCAGCTGTTGTTGCTTCGTGATAGCCAGCCGCCTTTCATTCTCGAGCTGCTTGATCTTCTCCTGTTCCTTCTTTTCGGCATGCTCCTTCTTGATGCCTTCGATGATCCTGAAGCGGTCGACCATGGGCGGCTCATAGGTGGCTGCGCCCGTCTGCCCGTCCCCATCTGCACCATTGCCACCAGCCTGGGCACCCACGTTCTTGGAAGATAGCCGCTCGTCCAGAGCGAGCATGTACCGTTCCTGCTGCGCGGCCAATGCCTCGTCGGCGGCAACTTCGGCGACCGTCCTCTTCCGTGCTTTCGGTTGAGGTGGCTTGTGTGAGTGATCGGGATGGGCAAGCCTCTCGAGTTTCAGCCTGGTCTCCTCGGCACTCTTTGTGGGTTCCAGGTCCAATGGGGCCGTGGTTGCGAGTAGGATCTGTGCTTCTGCCGCATAGATGTTTCCGGGGTCGAGCTCCATGCGGTCCAGCTTGATCTTTTTGTTCGGCGGTGGCATGCTCGCGGCACCCGGTGTTGGTGGCACAGCAGGGTGCGGTGTCGGGGGAGGCCCGAGGCCGTCGGCACGAGAGTCGGACCCCCGGGGCGTAGTTGCCTTGATAGCTATATCCGCGTGCAGGCTTTGCGGTGTAGGGCGTAGGACAATGGTGCTGATCTTGGCCTTTACGGTGCCTGTGCTCTTGCCCTTCTGGCCCTCGGTGGGAGCACTAGGGGCTGGCATATTCTCCCTATCCTTGGCTTCGGCCGTCTTTGCGTTGCCATTCGTCTCGGCGCTTTTCCCGGTTTCCCCATTGGAAGCCGAGCTCTCCTTCGGGAACGGGACATAGGGCGAGGGCGTTAGATATTGGTTGTAGTTGTGGATGGAGAAGGGGACGGTCTTGCTCGATGCCGATGTTGGCTTTGCCACGTTCTTGGACTGCGCGACGGCCGACCTGTGATCATGCACCTGGACTATCAAGCAGCCTTCGTAGAAAGGGACACGCCATTCGGTTAAGTAGGGAAGCAGATCGTGAGGAATTGTGCGAAGCCTCATATGCTCGAGAAATATCTTCATGGCGGACTTGTACTGAAACACGCCCTCCTGCTGGTCGAACCGCCAATGCGTCGGATGCAAGTGGACGATGAGCGAGGGTGGATTTCCGGCATATTTTTTGAGAATATAGCTACTCGAAACGACTGCACAACGAATATGGTCAGCAACATGATATGATGCACGAGGGGGACGGCTGGACTTCAAGCAATGACATACTATAAGGCGGTGCCTCGGTTACGGGAGACATGGCGGAGTCGGGGACGATGCTAGCCGACCGAAGGCCGGCGCTTCTCTGGCCTCTACCGAGCACCTGGCCCGGGGCGTCCTTGCGCGGGCGGTTTGGAGGAGGGGGACGCGGGGCGGCGTGATTTGTGCCGTTGGTGGTGGGAGGAGGATTGGATGGTTGGCGGGCCGCGGATGGGGCTCGCTTGGCCGACATTGACGGTGATGGGGAGGAACGCGAGGAGCTGACCCCGTTGGTTTGGATGCCGGGAGGAACAGGGCGTTTCAACTTGGACGTGACTGGGATCAGTGGGGCAGGCACAGCCGTGACCGTGGTGGGTGCCATAATGCAAGCTTTCTGGCTTTCTGCCGCCGCCCGAGGGCGACCTCCACTTTGCTTGTGATTTTGGCTCTTGCTCTGGCTCTGGCGCGCGCAATCCGCACTCTCTCCCTCTCCCTCTCGCGTCCCGTCCTTAATCCTTGAGCGACGAGCCCGTCTCTATCGTCCAATCTCAGCGCGCATTCAATTCGTAGTGGCCCGAGGGCATCGGCGCCGGGGCGGGCTAGGGTGGAGGCAGATGGTGGACGGGGCGATGGATCCGGATGGGGCGATGGAGAATGCAGATTGAGGATGTGGGGTCGGGGGGGTCGTCGGTGGTCGAGGCGAGGCAGTCGGTCGTGAGGTTCGGTGAGGATGCCCTGCGGAAGCGGGAGTGGATATGTCGATGTGGATGTCGATGGCTTCCAGGTGGGGGGAGAGCGGCGTTCGCGCGCGACACCCAAGCAAAAAGCACCTAAATGACGTCGCTGCGTGTCGCGAAGAAAAGAGAAGCCCAGTGGCCGCGAAAAAAGGGATAATTCGCGATGGCAGTGCTCTGGCCGTCCTCTGCAGCGCCCAGGTCAGGCAGGCAATTCGATAGCGGATGGTGCTATTGACGTGAGGAGATGGCGGCAATGCCGATTTGATGCGTCGTCGGTCGCTGCTGCTGACAGCACACGTCGGTCGTCGGTCGGTCGTCCGCTGCTTAGACCAGAAGTGGTGTGGGGTTTTCTTTGAATAGGTGATCAATCCCTGTGCCCGAAATGGGCGCCACTGCCCACTGTCGGCTGCCCGCTGACCACTTGCAACCGAACATGCAACTGCCCGGCGATGTTACTGGCTGGGCAGGCGAGCCGCATCACGTGCCACTGTACGATACCTGCGTTCCGACAAACCTTAACTGGATGTCCAGTTTGGCACACAATGAGATGAAAGTCTCAGAGGTAACAAGGAAATTTATAAAGAGATTTTGCATTTACTATATGTGTGTGTGTGCAGAAGATACTGGGGGGCTTGAAATGGCTCACCAATTTTTTTGAGGAATGTTCATTGACCCGAACAATCACCCGTCACGCCATGAAAGGGCTGTCTGGTTTCAAGTGTAACGAGAAAGCATAGACATTTCAAAATTTCATATTGTCCATTGTCGTAAATTGTCTATGTTACTTGCACCCAATTGCCTAAAAGACACTCCACCTGTTCAGACAGCAAAAGGTATACGTAGGTAGGTGCCTTAGGTAGTTTCAACAAATAGATTGAGACATTTCCATCAACAACACCCACCTCTCATCGACCATCAGGCCATCACAACCATTCAAAACACGCCAAGCATTCAGTACAGTTTAAAAAAAGAAAACAACAAGAAAACAGAAAAAAGCAACAAACACATAGGTAGGTATAACTAACTTCCAATCATAGACCTTCAAGCCAAGGGCCGGAACCAACCATAGCACAACATCCTAATCCTTTCCCTGCACCCGCCTCGCCCAGTCGTCATGCACGCGCATGCTATCAACAACCACAATACCCCTACCCCGTCCGACACGGTCCTCCCTCTGCCACCACAGCTCGCCCTTTCCAGCCTTGCCCTTGCCGCCGGGGTGCTGCTCGGCCTCCGACTCGCTGTCGGCAAGCCCGCCGTGGCCCTCCTCGGCGCCGACCACGAGGATCACGTCGTGGCGCAGCCACGTCTGCAGCTGCGTAACTGCGTTGCCGTTCTCGCCGGCAAGCGACTCCTGCAGGTAGATGATCTCGGGCTGGATGTGGCGAAGGATGTGCACGTGGCCGTTGGGCGTCGTGAAGGTTAGGATCATGCTGTCCTTCTCGACGAGAGCTTGGGCTTGCGCGTAGATTGCGTTGAAGGCTGGGTCCGCGGAGGAGCTGCCCGTTCTGCATCTTGATTAGCACGTGAGATGGGAATGTGAGAGATATTAGCGAAAAGACTTACTGCAGAGTTTTGGACTCGTCAATTGGAGTCTGCGCCTGCGCATGGTCAATGTTGGAGAACGACGAGCTCAGCGACGCGGGCGGGAGATTGCTGGTGGTGGTTGACGTGGTGGCCTTCAGGCTGGGAGCGTATATAAGGACGTAGAGCTTGATCTTGGACAGATCGGTCTGGCGGGGGATGTGGGACAGGATAGACTAGATACCCATATTAGTTGCTGCTGCAGAGTGACGCGATTCGCCAATGCACCTCGCTATTACTCACCGCGTGCTCATGGAACCCATCCGAATCGATATCGTCCAGCTGGGTGTCGGCCGAGACGACAATCACGACCTTCTTCCTGCGCTTGCTGGCGTCCTTGGCAGCAGCGACATCTCTCGACTGTGACGGCGCCGGGGCGACTTTCTCCGTCTTGGCATCCGCCTCCTCGGACCATGTCTCGTGGTCGGCGTATGCAGTCTTGTCCTCCTCTCTGATCGCAGCCAATGCGCTACCCACGGCAATACCAGCCGCGCTCACACCGGCAACGACCGTCTTCCTCGCACTGTCGAGAAACTGCTGCGGGCTAGGCGTGCGGCGCAATGCGCCCGACATCTGCGCGCCCCAGCCCGAAGCCGACGACTCCTCGCGCGTCTGTGTGGTACCGTAGCCAGCCTCGCCAGGTCGCAGCTCGCCGCCTGCATACGACGGGGGCTTGGAGCCGTCGGGATTGGTGGTGCGGCTCGCGCCGTAGGCGGGATTGTCGCCGTAGTCGGCATTCTCGTAGTCGAGGCCCTGCTCGGCGACCTCAGCCTCGGTCTCGGCCTCGGGGTGGTCCTCGTCCTTGCGCTGGCTCCAGACCCAGGCAGCGACGCCGGCCGTCGCAACGGTCACGGTCAACAGCAGCGGAACCCAATGGCTCCATACGCCGCGGCGGCGGGACGACCCGCGGGAATCATAGGGCGACGACATTACGGTGAAGCAAGCATCGCATTGCCGTCACGGCAGCGAGGTGTGGGCGTGGGGTGGCGGCAGTGGCGGTGGATCGGTCGGGTCGGCCTCGGTCGTGGTCGTGGTCTTGGTCGCGATCGCAGAAAGAGAATAGGGAGGAGGTGAGAGAGCTGAGCTGAGCTGAGCTGAGCTGAGCTGAGCTTCGTGGACTGCACTGGACGTCCGAATTGGGGCCGATCAAGTGCCCGGCGACGGGTGACGGGGAAATGTGGATATCGCAAAAAGAACGGTTTGATCGCGTGTGAGGTGGGCGGGTGTGGGCGAACGGTGAGGCCTGAGGGGGTGCAATACAGGTTTACTAGCACGGGGTTCGACGGATTCGAGAGGCTGGGGCTGGGGCTGGGGCTGGGGTTTGACAGATGGAATCGATTGTTGATGCCCGCGGTCCAGGCGGCGGGCAGGGGGCCCAGCAAGCTAACCAAGGTGCCAAGGTAGCTCTCCGCACCCTGAGCTCATTTCATCGCGCCCGTTGACCGAGGCAGATGGTTGGCTGGGCAGGCAGCTGAGGGAAGTGCGGGGTGTCGATAGAGAGACCCAGCTGGTTGTTATCAGCACCCCCACTGTCCACTGTGGCTCGTCAGTCAGTCTGGAAGGAAGCACGGGCCCGCCTTCTCGAATAAAAAAACTTGGCGGGGGAATTGGAAGGGCAGCACTCAACTCAAATCACTCTAACCCGTTGCGTCCTCAAGGCCCATTCTCGTTCGCCTGTCTGTGAGAGCTTTCAATGAGGGTTTGCATGTGAGTCAGGAAAGTCATCACGAACTCACAGTCGCACTCACACCCCGACGCTTCTCAAAAATCAACCAAATTTCCTGAGGCTGCAGCGAGGCCACTTGCTTATTTTATTGAACCAAGGGGATATTCACATGCGATAAAATCAACACCCATCGACAAGTTCAATTTACTGTCGCAGCCCTGAAGGCAGCACATCCGTGACGATGCCTCACGCAGTCACCATCGCGACCCCTGGCCTGCAAGCCCTGATCTTGTGCGGCCCCGGCAGCTCGTTCCCGACATTCACGGCCAACCCCGATGAAAATCCCAAGGCCCTCCTCCCAATTGCCAACCGGCCCATGGTCTGGTACCCCCTCGATTTTTGCTACCGAGCAGGCATCACAGGTCAGTAAAATAGCACAGCAAGAGGACTGGGCATGGGCATAGCAATGACGAGGCATGAGATTGAGGTGCATTCTGTCTGCATCCTGTGATATCCCAAATAGGGGTTCAGGGGCTTGCATCACCTGGTTCCGCCAATTCATTACATTACATTCCTTTCTCCCCTAGACGCACATATGTGCCGACTTGCTGACTGGCCCCTCTACAGACATCACACTAGTCTGCCCCCCTTCGGCCGCGGCAGCCATTGATACTGCGCTCAAGACAAACCCCTTCTTGACCAGTCTCCCCTATCCCAGCCCGGAGCTCCTCTCACCCAAGGGCCTGGACCAGAACACCGGAACCGCCGAGATCCTCCGGCTTCCCGAGCTGCAGTCCGCCGTGAAGTCAGACTTCCTAGTGCTCCCCTGCGACCTGGTATGCGAGCTCGGCGCAGACAAGCTCCTCCAGGCATGGATGGTCAAGTCGGCCAGCTTGCCCGATCTCCTGGGCGACTCGCGGTCCCCTCATGGCCAACGTAGTGGCGGCCTGGGAGTGTGGTATCAGACAAAGACGGCGACACCGATCAAGGGGGAGGAGACAGACTTCATGGCAACCGTACCGCTGCCTTCCTCCACCGTGTTGCCGCCCAAGGGGTCTCTGTTCCCCGACATCTCCAAGCTTGTCTACTCCCTCCCGACCGACTCCCTCAAGGACCTGCTAGAAGAGAAGAAAGGATTCCCCATACGGCATGGCCTCCTCCGAAGCCATCCCCGTATCAGGATGCTCGCCACGCACCGTGACGCTCACATCTACATCCTCCCCCACTGGATAATGGAGTTCATCAAGGAGAACGACCGACTAGAGACCATCGGCGAGGACGTAGTAGGCTGGTGGGCCAAGGCAGGCTGGCAAAAGGGCCTCTCTACTAAGCTCGGGCTCGACAAGATCCTCGGGACCACCGACGACAGCAGGGAAGAAGAAGAGAAGAAGAAGAAATCCGCGCAAGGCAACAACGGGTCGCCTGCGCCCAGCGAGAACGGCGCGCACGAGGAGGAGTCCACCTCCTCAACCAGCTTCAACCCGTCGCGCCGCCGGCACTCCTACTCGGACAAGGACAAGAACTACAGCCCCCTCTCGGACCACGACGCCCAACCCTCTCTCCCTCCCATGCTAGCCTACGTGCATCCCTCCCAACCCACCGCGCCGCTGATTCGCCGCGTCGACACAGCGCAGCTGCTCCTCCAGATCTCCCTGCAGCTAGCCAAGCTGCCCTCCGTCGAGGAGGCCGGCGGCAGCGGCCAGGAGGCGGCGTCGCCGTTTGCGCACGCGCGCAAGGTGGCCTACCCGGAGGGCGTCAAGGCGCGCACCACCATCACCAAGCAGGACAGCCTGGTGGCCGAGAACGTGACGGTGCAGGAGCGCACGTCCATCAAGGAGTGCGTCATTGGCGCAAACTGCCAGATCAACGAGGGCGCCAAGCTGTCGCAGTGTCTGCTGATGGACGGCGTCGTGGTCGGCAAGAACTGCAAGCTGACAAAGTGCATCCTGGGCAAGCGCAGCGAGATTGGCGAGGGCTGCGTGCTTACCGACTGCGAGGTGCAGGAGAACCTCCTCGTCGAGCCAAAGAGTAAGTGTGTTTTTTGTTATCCCTCCCTCCCTTCCTTCCCCTTCTTCTTTACCCCCCAGAGAGAGGGGAAGAGAGAAAGGAGAGTGATAAACGGAATCCCACCATATCACATACCCCTTGCTGCCGGAGAAGTTGAAGGAAGCAAACGCCTGACTGACAATGTGACCACAGCCGAAGCAAAGGAGGAAAAGTTCATGTCTTCATCCGGCCTAGAGGCACAAGACTCCGACGACCAGGAGGACGATGATAACGACGAGGATGACGACGAAGACGACGGGGCTGGAGGCGATGATTGGGACGAGGATGACGACGATGCATAGGCCAGCCAGCCAGGCCAGGGATTCATTCCCCTCTCGAGTTTCCTCCTCCTCCTCTCATGTATTGGCTGGCTATCGTCAAGGGGGCTTTAGATACGCAGACAGGGAAGACAGGTAGACAGAGGAAACCACATGGCGGCAGGCTTCGCTCGCTCGCTCCGCATCTCTCTCTCATCACATTCACATCCACATTCACATCCACCGTCCCCTTTGCCACGTGAAAGACAAGGGCGAAGGAAGGACGAGCAAGCACACACACACATACATACACACACACAAATATGATTCGATTTCAAGCCCTCCACCCTCCTTTTTCGCTGACTGCCCCCTTCCCTTGGCATTGCGCTTTGACCCTTTTACTCAACGATGGGGAACGAACCACTCACAAACGAGAAAGCAAGCAAGCTCCCCCATCCATCCATCCATCCCTTCTCGCCGAGATATCGCATCGCAGCGGAATATTCCGAAGAATACGATATAGCGGCGAGTGAAGCGAAAAGGCTATATGCTATCTCTTCGATAACTTTTTACGTGAAATGCAGCTCGACCATGCACGATTGTGACTTGGGCCACCAGCAGCAGCTGCTTTTGCGCTCCCTCCCTTGAGTTCCAGACTCTCCTCTTGTCCCCCTCCCCTTCGCACGTTCTCGCTAGATCTATTGATTTCATTCTGCATTCTATTGGTATTCTGCATGTAGAAGAACTCCCCTCCCACGTGGAGCGATACTAGATATCGCGTGCTAATAGCTTACCAGGGAGCTAATTAGTCTGTTTGCTCGAGTGCGTAGTCTAGGTAGGTAGTCATACGGACAGACCGCATCAATATCACATCACGTACATCCATCCACACGCACATCGGCCTTCCTGATCAAGCCGAACGGGGCCCAACTGGGGGGACAGACAGATTTTGTTCCATGTAGCGGTCTAGAAGCTTGCTTGCTTGCTGGAGGGCGGGATGAGGGGCCCGCGCAAATTATCCTCGTCGCCCAGCCCAGTGTCAGACAGGCAGATACATACAGATACTCACATCCGCCCGCCGGCAATCGCACGTTCGTGGTTCATGCCAGGGACCAGACAGATCCAGCAAATTATCGCCCGCGGGGCGGCATGAGGTGTTCTCGTATGTGCGTGGTGCGTGGTGCCTGCAGGGTCAATTTCTCATGTACGAATGTTACACACGGCGGCAAAGGCTTACATGCACTGACCGAGCCTCGCATGAAGAAAGGCCATTGTATTCAAGTTTTCTTTTTTCTTTTTTTTTCCCTCTCGGATGTAACGCGAGCTAGGAGGAGCCTCAAGAGTGTCCAAAAATACACATGCCCAATGCTTTTGACAGGTAGGCGGTCTGGTGTGGGCGTGCGGTGTGGCTTGCTTGTCATGGTCACACCAGACACAGGGACCCGTTGGAGCAGATTTGTCCTTTTTTTAGTAAGAGAGCAAGCAATCAACATCTTGAGAAGGTTCGTGCGCGCAACCAGAGCGAGGAGTATGCCGCCGCTAGGTAAGAAAGTTATTAGTTTTCGAGGGTGCCCTTTTTTCCGTTCAGGATGCCGAACCCTGCACTTTGAGGATGATAGGTAGGAGAGGGGATTTCGAGATACCTCACCTCGCCGACCATCCTTATCTCAATCGGGGACCGGTGGAAGCATGGCTGGCTGGCTTGCTGGGGTTCAATTGTCGCCATAGACAAGGATGACGATCGATTAGCGAGCCCACAAAGCAAACAATTGAACCTAGACGGAACATTTTGTCGGCACCGAGTGGCTCAACTGCTTCTAGAAGTCGCCTGGCCGTTGAGGGCTAGTGATCAAGACGAGGTTTTTCGATAACTCGGCAAGGCGCGGCCTTGCAGCAGAGGTCATCGCTGGTTGGCTGGAAACGGAAGCAATCACTAGACCCCTGGCTGTTGTCGGCTCGAGGAGTCGGCTTCGGCTCATCTCATGACGACCCTCTCCCGTGAGATGGATTTTGTGAGAGTCGAACTGAAATTAAGCGCGAGAGCTGGGATATTCCTTTTCCCGCCAGGTCCTCCTGTTGGTGGTGGGATCCGGGGATTCGGGACAACCCGTCGTTCATCTCGTTCATTCGTTCTTTTTGCGCGTTCAATTCAGTCCGCCTCCCAGGTTGTTGCTTGGGCTGAGCGTAGTAGTCCTCAGATTTAATGCGCAGAATTGTCTAATTCTCTCCGTTCCCGGCTCTTCTCCACCTCTCGTTTCAAGAGCCTCCCTGGTCTGCCTGCACTTTTGAGAATTTAGGCGTGAATCTGGATAGGTGAAAGGCAATTGGCTCGATAGGGCGAGGAACAGATACGCAGCCTGATATCCCTCTCTTGAGTGTCCTGCAAGGCCAATCCTCAAAGCAGAACAGAAATATGCAGGGGAGCAGATGTCAGACCAAGCTGTAGCGCGAACTACACTACAGAGGTTGCCGCATAAGCGCTTATTGTTCTTGTATGCACACAAACGACGGCGCCCACCAGGGATGTCGGTCTGGTGGGAGGGAGTAGTGGAGAGGGTGCGCACACTAGGAAAGGCATCAAGACTGGCGGTAAGGCTCGTCTGCGTTGGATGCTGGGTCGCCTTGCGGATAGGGATCATATCGGATAGGGATCATATCGGATAGGGATCATGTCGGATAGGGATCATATCGGATGGGAGAGATCCATCAGATGGGCCAGAACAGGGGGAGCCTCTTCCGACCCAGGGAACGTCCATGACCTCATACACTGGGACCTCAGCCCTGGTTGAGGGTCGTGAGCACCGTGACGGTGCAGCGTAGATCGACGGCTTGCAGCCAGGTTCCCGAATCAGGAAGTCTCGTCTTATTATGTTTCGAGCCATGTCATGCAGGAACAAGGTTGGTCTTGAAAGGGCTCCCCCTGGGGGCGCGGCAAGGAACCAGTCCTGTCTTGGCCATTTGCGGGGCAGACAGGGAGATGGGGGGGAGTGGAGGGGGACGAGGGGGGGAACAAATAGACACGCCGGACATCCTAGGATCGAAAGCGAGAACAAGGCATGCAAGGCGTCGTAGTGCCTGCCTCATCACGCTGGTGGAGGATCCAACAAAACTGGAGACGGACAAACAGTTCGAGTTCCAGTCTCGAGAGCTGGGGGCAGCCACTCGCTGTAACCCTCCTTGGTTGGAAGGGAGAGGCATCTGAGAAAGGCATGCTCCTGGGGAGAGCAAGAAGCCGATTGTATCCCCGCGCGATGCGTAGCTGGCCTGCTCAAGGCTGTCACCTAAGTAATGTGGCTGCTATCAGCTGTGCCATGGCTGCCAATTGGCCCAGATATGATGTGTCCGAGATCGATGAGGTGGTGTGAATACCTGGTAGAGCGACGACGACACTAGGCCGCTGCGGTAGAACTAGCGTGAGACGATACGCTAGACTGAGAAACCTAGACGCCACCCCGGAGTGCGGGGGAATGTTGTGATAGCGCCAGTGAGCGCCAGCAAGGTGAGAAATGCATCAAAACAGGAGATTTGTCCCTTCCAACGACTGGGTCTAGGCCCCAGGTGCGGCGACATCGAACCATGCTGCAGTATCCGAGACCACAGTGATCCAGGTACAGGACTCAGATGAGGTAAAAATGGGAGGAAAGAGAAACCAACAGCCAGGTCGAGCTGGAGAACGAAATGGGTAAGGTAGTAAGTGTCGAGGGCTTGGAAGTCGAGATGTTGAGAGCGTCTACGTTCCCGATCTGGCACACGGGCACACGGGACAAGACTAGGGGACGACAAAATCAGGTATGTGCGTGGATTAGCGGCGGCATGCGAGCTGGGCCTGCGATGTGCGGCGAAGGGTGCGAGGCATTGGAGGTAGGTGTGGACCTCCGCTGATGGACAATGGAGTCGACTCCGGGCCGTGTCGGTGAGGTGGTGGTGGTGACCTGAAGGTCGAATACGGGTTGACGGGCTTCCGTTCACTCTGCCAGCCATTCGCATCGTGCCGTTGTGGCAGCCGGGCTCCATCAGGCTGGGAGTTGCAACCAACTGCAGGACATCTCGCAGAACAATGGACGCAGTGGGATGTTTGCTTCTTGCGTGCCCGTATCCACTTTCCGGGTTTAGGAGGAGCTTGATCGCGGCTCTTGGTGTGTCCTTTTTCCTCTTCTGTCAGATCTCCATTGGCCCCCACTGTCATGAAAGTGCAATGTGCACCTTCCAAGTGTGCCTTCTGAGTGTACCTGCCTGCCTTGTGAGAAAATATGATGTATCCAATTCTGTGGAGAAGGAAGGCACGGGGTGGAAAAGGTGTAGCAGGCAGGTGCAGCAAAGATACCTTGCGCGATGCTCCTCCCCTGCTGTGGCTTACAGTTGGACAGTGCGATCAACGTTGAAATAAGGTTCACGGCCCCTGCCAGCGATCAAGCTTGCCGTTTTGACAGGGCAGGCACCCCACTGGACCTGGCGGGAGTCCTGGTCAACCACACACCGTCCCGCTAAACTATTTTCACTGTGGGTGGCTTTCACTGGCGCACCTGCCTACGATGCCAGCACGAGCGCACGGTCGTCCACAGCCTACCTCACCCACCGACCGCCGTTCGTTCACCTGGTCCGTCCACACCTTCCCGCACCTAGTCTTCTCAGATACGTACCTCAACGGCACTCACACGTCCGTTCGTTCTCTGCCCTGTGCCCTGTGCCCTGTGCCCTGTGCCCTGCTCTTCGCACCACCGACACCGACAACCTGGATTCGCCGAGTCCATCGTCTAGGTAGCGTCCGTCACATTTTTGGCAATCACAATGCCTGTCATATTCACCACTCGACCTGGGGTCGAGCCCCCTGTCTAATTGTCTGATGGGACGGCACCTCTGTGCGGACCCGAAGCGATGTCTGTTCTCCCGATTGGACCAGATTGGACCAAGCCAAAGAATAATCAACTGGGGATTGCGATGTTCCCCCAGGGAAACCGTCTAGCCCGGCCATCTCTCGACAGCCTCGAGGACGTTTACTACCCCGGCCTGGGATCTGCGCGGACACTCACCGAGGTGTGCGAAGTCCACAGCCCGGAAACCCTCCAGGGTCTGAGGCTGTCAGTTTCTCCTCTTCCCCTCTCTTCGTTTCTTTTTTTTTTTGCTCTTTTCTTTTTAATTTTCCACCGGGTCGGTCGTCCACGATCATGGCGTGCCTTGTCGTGACTAGTGCCGATCGAGCGAACCCCCAGCCTTGCGATGTGTCTCAAGACGGTGATTTTGGCTCTGGGGGGAACCCTGGCAGCGCGGTGCCTAGGACGTGGAGAGGTCGGCGCTCTTCATTCCTCCGTTTGCCCTCACCATTCCAGCAACCGTTTCACGCCTCTTGCTGGGTGGTGTAGCTTGGCCGTGGCGAGCCCCTCTCGGCTGATCTACACACTTGCTTTTGTCCGGGCTGTGCGTCCTGCCCTCGCTGCTCCTGCAGATACCTCACGGGCCTCGATTTTTGTTTGACAGGACCAGGACCAGGGCAGAGCTAGGAGCAGAGAGCCTCCCTCGTCGGCCATTCTGGGTATAGCTGGCACCACACCGCACCGGCACTGTTGCTGCCGGGATCATCTAGGTGTGTACCGTACGTACCTGCACATGCATGCAACATGTTGCCTCGTCGGGGGAGGAGGGCCAGGATGATTCTCCTGGCTCCTCCACGGCTGGTGGTTCCTGCGTGCTTCCCGGGGTATGCAAAGCCGGGTAGCTAGCTACCTAGGTAGGTACCTACCTTGGCTTGGTTTTGTCCACGTCAAAGTTGAGTCTCGAGAATACCCTGTTTCTGTCTCTGCCTGGGTCTGGGTCGTCACCGTCTTGGTCGACTCTCCTGGAGCGAGCAGGAGAACGGTTGTGGGAGGCTGATTCGAGTCAACGACCCCATAAATTCACCCTGCTCGGCCAATTTTCCTCGTGGCCTTGCTAGGCTCGGGCTCGGTGCATCCAAGGACTACCCCTTCGCGTATCGCGTGCCACATTCCAGGCTGCGGCTCCTCTTCTTTCGCCGTTCCCCTTATATTGGAGAGACTATTCCCTCCTGTGATGCCCCCTTTTGCCCATCGTGTCTAAGGGGGAAGTCTTTGCTGTTGACGATCGTTCTGGATCGTTTGTATAACTAACGATAACCTCCTCCTTCATCGATTCATTCCTTCCTTTATCACTTCATCCATTTGAAGATCCAATCCTACTCAGACTCGACCACGTTCTGCCTTGCAACTGTAGTCCTTTGGCATCTTCTTCTCACCATACACTCTCATCCTCTTACTGCCCACTGACGCGTCAGTCGAAGCGCGATGGAACTCACCAGGCTCACAACAATGTGCGACCTGTCGCTTGACGAGTTTGAGGGAAGTGATGCTTTCAGCTTTGGTGGCCAGAGCTTCGAGTATCCTCCATCCAGCACCCAAAGCTCCTCGTCAACATCTCCAACCTACGGTCCATTCACTCCTTCCTCTGGGCAGTCGACTCCTCCTCGGTCCAACTCAATGGACTTCAGCTCTTCTTTTGCATCATCTGCCGATTCGTTTGCCTATGATCTCACCCCTCCGTCCTCTGCCATGTCGGCTTATTTCCCCATGGACCTGAAGACGGGCAACTGTGCCGACTTCCTTCAAACTGGCATCCCCATCACGCCCCTACGAAACCAAGCAGACTTTTCCGGCTTGCCGTACAGCAGCTATGGCGACCAGTTAGGGGCTTCACAAGGCATGGAGTTTTATTCTTACACCAACGCATTGGGTCCCTCACCGTTTGTCTCGACTCCTATGCAGTCGGCCCAGCCTCGCGAGGCTTGGGAAACATGGAGCACCTGGCCACAAGCGGAGGACAGCCCTGTCAGTTTCGAGTTTGGAAAGCCCTGCTCCTCAATAACAAGCACGCTCCGTTCGTCGACTACAGTGAAACAAGAGACACCACCCTTCCTTCCGGGCCTCTCGGACATCTCCAGAAGGCGACTTTTCACAGAAGAAGCCAAGCAAAAGACAGCCGCCCTCCAGAAGGTGCAGCGGGATCCCAATCGGGCCCGTATGAAGGCAAAGAAGCGCCAGGGGTTGTATACCGAGACGGGCATTCCATTGAAGACAGTGCCCGCTCGTGTGTTTATGTGTGACTTTCCCGGATGTACCACCGGCAAGAAGTACCAGAGGAAGGAGCACATGAAAAGGCACCAGAAAGCGTACGTTGCCTGCCCATGCCCCCAGAAAGTTGGGTGTATTTTGAAACATATTCAGTTGGACTAACGGCGGACAGACATCACGGTACTCAAAGCGAAAACCAGTTCAAGTGCGAGTTCTGCGACAAGGTTTTCAACAGGACAGACAACAGGACTCAACACATGAGGTTACACGCGAACAGCAATCGCAAGGCCCCGCGCGTTCAGGTCATGGAGGGAGCAAAGGAGGTGCTGGAGGAGCAAATGAAGACTCTCAAAACCAGGCGACCGGCAAAGGCGAGAGCAAAGGCAGCCATTTAAGCCAACTCCAAGGGGCTGGAAAGGCAGGGCAAAGAAGTGGCAACAATATCTTGGCAACAAGTTGGCACTTGGTTCGTTCGACATCAAATTCTGATCATGCAACAATTCACTCATCACCAAGGAGATCCCCCGGCACCTACCACTTTTTAACAACACAAGCTTCGCATTTATCAACATATTCTTTACCGGTCGTCAAAAATCTCGCCAGTTCTTGAAGCTTTTTTTAACTATCACGCGGCGGGACTTTTGGGGTGCCGACTTTTTAATTCACAGAGCTGGCCTGTATCAGGAGGAACTGTAGCAACATTCACATGAGGGATGAAAAATCAAGCCCAGGT
This sequence comes from Cercophora scortea, assembly GCA_033439705.1. Classification (NCBI taxonomy): domain Eukaryota; kingdom Fungi; phylum Ascomycota; class Sordariomycetes; order Sordariales; family Lasiosphaeriaceae; genus Cercophora; species Cercophora scortea. The sequence continues at coordinate 1,101,184 of JAUEPO010000005.1, read as the reverse complement.
TAATGGGCTGAGGTGTGTAAGGCAGTTGGTAATGTATGATTCGAGGAAGCGGCTCACAGCTAGCTGCAAAATATGTCAGAGAAAGAAAGAACCTAGGTAGTGAACCGACTAAATCTATATCATCAACAATAATATCCTGTGATCACCATCAACACCTTTACATTTCATGTGTTGTGCCAGCAGGCTGTCTGCGTGTCTGTCTGCACTGGCCAACAGTTTGGTAACTATGCGGTTGCGCAATCCGCTCAAAAGCGCAGCCACACCCGCGTGTCTCTAGTTCTAGGTCGTCGTTCTCGTACGTGTGTGTGTGCTACCTAGGTACTGTACTTACCTGTCAGATGCCAGCCAGTGTCTAGGGCCAAGTTACGTCAGTGCGACGACCTCGTCCCAGGTTCGCCGAGACACACCTTACGCCACGCCAGCCAGGTGTGTCGATCAGGCATTTCATTGCTTTTCTTTTTTTCCTGGTCCCCACGCTTTTTGGTCTTTTGTTTGGGGTCGGGTCTTGATCCATGTCCTGCTTCAGAATTGGGTTCCGTGAGTGAGCTTTGCGCTGCTCATTCGCTCGTTGGCCTGCTCCACAAGTACAAAAGTCTTCTGCTGTAACATGAAAGAAGAAAAGAAAAGAGAACGTTTTTGGTTATCTATCTCAGGTAGCCATGGCAGAAATGGGGGCACGCAGGCTCAAAGAGGAAACAGATGCGGAGCAATAGGCAGTCAGGCGGTGGAAAAAAACGCCACTGATGAAACTTTGTACTTGATTACCTGGTAACTTGTCCATCGTGTCCCCCTCCTCCCCTTCTAAGTTGCAGCTGCAGCTGCACCTGCACCTGCACCTGCTCGGCGACCTTCAAGTCATGGCGCGGGGACCATTCTGAGAATTGATGCACTCTTGGCCTTGCGCGTACCTGCATTTTCCCTTGTCGCGTACATACCGGGGACCTAACCTACATAGCCATGTCATGTATGTCTGGCTAAGCTGACTAGCTGTCCCGCTGTTACTGGTGGTGCGACGTGAGTTGAGACGGGTCGTACGTGTACACCGGAGCCTCGATCTGTTTCTCTCTTGGCTGGGTTTTTGTTTTTCAAAGAGCGTGGTTTTGGGTTTCTTGCGTGTATTACTTGAGTGAGAGACATGGGGTTCGTACAACGAAACACTTTAACGGTGGTGGATAGTTAAAGGATTATTATGCAGACAGATGAACCCCTTTTCCCAGAATCACAAGGATAAACAATGACAACGCCCACCACTAACAAAAGAAGATTAGCCACGGCAACAACACAGATAATTAAATAGATTATATCTATGTGTTGTTATCAACAAGAATAAAATCAATAAATCTCCACTCCCCCACCCCCACTCCCCCGGGCATTTCATTCCAGCTTGCGTTGAGTTTCGAAAAAGCATGGAGATCTCCGGACACCACCAACCAACACCTGGCCCGAGAGTGAGCTGAGAGCAGAGACAAGCCACCAACAGCATCTGGCCCGAGAGCCGGGAGGAGGCGGTCAAGGGGGGCTGGGAAAAGAAGAAGAAAAAAACACAGATGCGGGAAATAAAAGAAAAGAAAAGAAAAGAAAAGTGCACAGCCGAACCGACAACCAACCACCTACGTAACACAACCTGTAACCGGGCACAGATGAGATCTTCACTTCTCCACCTACCTACCTGTCTGTCTGCGTGTCTGCCTACAGAGCCTCATAGCGCCATGCACAGCTGGTCAGTCGGTCAGTCAGACAGGCAGTCAGACAGGCAGTCGTACGGAAACGGTAATTCCCCTCATCCTCTGCATCCTCCCCCCTTCTGTGTGGACTTTTGCTAGTGTTATTGTTTCTTTTTCTTTTTTCTTTTCTTTTTTCGGGTCTGTCATCTGCAACTAGTCTACAAAAGTCCTACACATGCATTGCATTGCATTGCATTGCAGCCCAGCTGGGTGGGAAGGGGAGGCTGTGAGATTCTAGTGATTGCGCGCTGCTGGGAGCTCATAGGTTCGTTTTCAGGTTGGTGGGGGAGAAGGGGCTGTATGTCTTGCTGCAAGGCCGTTAGAGGAGCATCATCATTCCCATCATCCAAGGTTGGTGGCCGTTAGCTCCGCCCCCCTTTGGGTGTCGCAGCGGGGACCGGGTTAAGGAACACACACAGAGAGAGGGGCAGAGGGGTACAGTAGCATGAGGAGTTGGGCTTTTCTCGTCTTGGTCTTTTTTCTTTTTTTTTTTCTTCTCTTGTTGGATGGACGGACTGCCAACTGCACGCGCTGTCTCCCAGTGGGATGGGATTTAATGTATCTCGTCCCGTTTTTGTCTCTCCCACTCTCTCTGGCTTTCTGCCGTGCGCAGGCACTTACAAGTTATGGTTCATCTCATCTCATCTAATTACCATACCCGCACTGATCGACCGACAACGATCGGCCTCCTGGGGCTGAGGGCATATGGCAGTGTCGCACTCCATGGATGACGTGCATCACACATCGGGGGGGATGGGATGGGAGATGGGAGAGTAAACATGGGGCAATACCCAAGGCTTGGTTGGTCCCTGCCGCGCACCCCAACCACCGCAACTCCCGGTCTCCGGCCGTCCAGGTCCCACCGTGGCTTCGGGAATCTCTCTCTCGTGCAGATGCAATGCAGCCGCATTTTGTGGTCCCCGGATTCTCATCATTCCGCTTCAGAACCATGACCCGTACACCGCCCATCTGCTTCGTACTTGGTAGGTTAATTTGCTTTGATTCGCTCAGTTGCGGCGGCTTGAAAGTGCGGTGTCTACGGGTTATGTGAGGTAGGTAATTACCTCAGATAGGTACCTGGTAGCCAAGGTGTTGAGTCTCGTGTGTGTGCGGGTGCACCTAACTGAGGCATTGCTGCTGCTGCCGCCGCCAGCCTTTGGCTTTCTACACCGTATTGTCTCCTCTTCCCATGTGGGGACAAGTCCAGTCGGAAAACTACCTGATCCCACCACCACCACCACCACCACCACCACCACAGGATCATGCAGCAAAGCACACCGGTTGTCTGGCTTTGGTGTATGCGGCTCGTAAAAGGAAGGGAGGTTGGGAGGAGGATCTGCTTGGTCCACGCACGGCAACCTGCTTTGGCCGATCATGACTGCATCGAGTGTGCTTGGAGGACTGGTGCGGTGCTGGGACGTGCTGTCGTACCGTCTGTGATGTGTAGGACCCTCAAACAAAACCGGGCTGGATGCCTTTCGTGATTGAACAGTGCGAAAGGATATGATGCATGCACGTGGGTGGGTGGGTGTCGTCGTGCGGGACGGATTGGGAAGGGGAGGGGACGATCCGGATTTAAGAGAAATCGCATCTGGATGAGATGGCATTTTGTTAGTGAAGCGGGTTTACACTACACATATCATTGAGATGGGTTGCTGTTTTTCCATGCGATACGGTAGCAGAATAAACACTACCAGGTAATTAACACAAACAGGCGATTTTGAAATTCACGGCTTTCGTTATTGTCGAGGGAATCAACCAAGTAAACTTGGACCTATACTTGGGTTGTTGTAGTTATTTCCAAGTTGCTCGCTCGCTCAGACAAGATGTGACCTGTCGAGTGTTGGTCGAGTTGTCTTGCACAGCGACGACGGGCCTTGTGATTGGCCCCTCATCTCCTTTCCCAATTTGGCCAAGGTGAGATGACAGCTGACAACCACCACCCCACGAAGTCACCCAACGTCGCTCTTACCGTCCCAGATATGCACGACATCTCCACTGTTAGGCAGACACGGCAAGAACGGCAGGCTCCATCACCCTCCCCCACCTGAAAGCCTGACAGACCTGCTCGAGGTGGGCTCGCCTTCCGTTTCCTCACTTCCAGGTTCACTTCATGCATCGTCTGCCCGAAAAGGGCCACATCGGCAAGCCTCAGCGACTGGCGTCCTTTTGGCTTTGACACTACACTACGGCCTTGTTCGCAACCCGGACCATGAACTCGTCGCCATGCAGCTAAGCTACAGCCTCCGTTTCAGGCTGCTTACCTGACTGTACCTTGTCGCAAATGCAAATGCAAATGCAACTCCAAATGGAGCACCCACCGTCCTACCAAGATGCCATTCGCCGGCTTGACTGGCTCGAGATAGTGGCTCCGTATGTTTCCGCTCGAGAGCTGGCGCGGCTCTGCCGCGTCTCGAAGCGGTTCTACCACCAGTTTGCCCCCCGTCTCTGGAACGACGCTCTACCGCTTGCTCGTCAGCTAGGGCTGCAACGAGATGATGGCAAGTGTCCGTGGCTCCCATCTTCATTTAGGGGCGCCTTGAGTTAACCACCTCCACCAACAGGGCATGAGTGGTCGGTTTTGGAGCATCTGGACGGCCTCAGGGCAGCTACCCGTCTGCTCATAGCGACCCTAGACCTCCGCGGCTTTGGAATGGATGTCCAGGACTTCTTCTTTGGTGGCAAAGACAGGAGCCGTAGTCTCCGCCGGCTCTCATCCACCTTCCCCAACCTTCGTTGCATCTTGCTTGATGACAACCAAAAGATCGACGTAGCCCAGCTTGCGTCCCCCGAAGAACCTGGCAGTCTGGCTGCTCCAACTTTCCAAGGTCCGATGCTGCTGAGTATGGCTCGCTGTCGGACTGAATTGCCCAAGAACTTCTTTGAATCGCTCTATTTAAAACACATCATATATCTAGACGTATCTGACATGCCGGGTGCGCTGGGGCTTGTTCTTGTGCAGTCCCCAACAGGACCCCAGCTCACTCTGCCCGATCTTAGGATTTTAAAGACACAGAATCGAGAGCTGGGCGATCTGACGGCCTTTCAATTGTTGGGTAGAAAGCAGCTGTGGAGCCTGGACCTGAGCCGGAACAGAATCACCGACAGGCTCATCGACTTGATGTGCGAAATGCTCTTTGATGCTGGTATCCCTAGGCCGAGTTCCGAGACGCACTTTGACGTCGAAGGCGCACTCTCATATCCTCTGGAGGGCGGGAATGGCTTCTATGGCCGCTTTGGCTTCATCAAAGAGTCCGAATGGAGTGCAACGTTTAGCCATCCGGAGAGATACATTGCCGATGCCCCTCTCTATCTCCAGGACTACTACGGGATACCCAGACCGTTTGCTCGCTTGGACGGGCGGGTGAAGATCAAAGACGACTCGGCCGATTCAATCAAGACTATCCTTTCTGTTGGTTGGGGATGCACCATCCCTTCGGTGGACGATGTCCGAGCTCTGGATGTGTGTCGACATGAGGCAGGCATCACTCACCTCTACCTGAACCAGACCAACGTCTCTGCTTCTGCGCTTGCAAGGTTGGTCAGGACCTTGTCTGGTCAACTGGAGCGGCTTGAATGCGATTCCCCGTTGCTTGTATCTGGCAATCTCAGAGAAGGCTTCCTCCCGCCGAGATGGATCCCTCGGACCGCGAGACTATCAGGCATTCTCGGCCTTGCACATACATTCCGCCCCGTTATCTCGTCCAATTTGCAGGTCCTGCGCATGCATCATTCCCTGGTCACACAGCTTCCGTCCCTAGAGGCAACTAACCTGTCCACCTTGGAAAACCTGTGGCTAGCTGAGACTTTTCTGCTGCCAAGGGCTGAGCTAGCATATCCACAATCATTCGTTCCGGACATGAATCCCCGGCTACGGTCTCTGACTTTAGCAAGGATACCTAGATATTCAACTGGCCGTCTTATCAGCAAACTCGTTCGCTTTCTTAAGCTAGCCGCGGCGCAAGAGCAAGCAATCCAAGAGACTGCCGTATCAGCTCGTCGTGGACCAACCAAGCTTCTTGGCTTGCGACACATCCGCCTTGAGTTCGAGCCGGAAACGAGGGAAGGGCTGACAAATTACACCGATGCTGCCAGCCTGCTCGAGATGTCTCCAACAGAGTTCAGTTTCTACTCAGACTGGAAATCTTCGCCAGCATCAACACCAACACTAACTCCCAGCACCACTGGCAACGCGCCACCAGCATCTGCCAAACAACTGCCTGATGATGTCAACGGCGCCTGCGCCAACAACAATGCGTCCGCGTCCGCGTCCCGCAGAGCGCTGTCTCCCCCTTCTCCCGCCCCTCCTCCACATGAGTCGGATTCGGTCCGACTGGAACCCTTCCCGCCCACCGAGACACGATACACATATCTCCCGTGTGTTGGGACGTGGAAGAATGGAACGCAGTTCACGGTCCCCGTCTGGACCGGCTCAGGCACCACCACCGACAGCGCCCCAATCTCACGGCAACAGCAGACCCAGCACCCCAAGAGCGTTGTTGTTGACGAATACACCCGGCTCCTTCGTAAACACCCAGCCTTGCGCACCAATGTCCAGCCGGCATCCCCCTGCCACGTCGCTGCCGGCGTGCCTCCGGGCTCGTACATCTTCGCGGCTGCGTGGGAGGCAGTTCTGGCCCCGCCTGATATGCGACACCCGACCCGCGAGGAGCTCGAGGGAATGCATGATGTCGTGGCTGCTATCAAGGCGTACCGTGCTGGGACGAGAAGGGCCTACGAGATGGCGCAGAAGTTGAAGGGGGTGAGCGGTGTCAAGCTTGGAGAACCGCCGCATTCGCATTGGACGGGGCGGTTGGAGGTTTCCATGAGGGTTGTTGAGGAGGGGGATTTGAGTGGCAAGTTGTGGCAATGATTTATGGTGTATATTGTCATTCAAGGCCCTTTCCTTGTCACGTCACTTTTGCGTTAGTTGCAGTTCGTTTCTGCTAGAGCTGGATAGAAGGCGTCTGAGCGACTGTTTGTGTTGTATGCGGTGCTGCATGCGCTTTTGAATATACCTTAGGTATGGGCTAGCTTTCTCAGACTCTGATGAATGATGATCGTATATTTTAGTCAGTAATTCAATCTTTTTGGCCGAGTTCAGATAGATGAGGTGCTTTGTCCAGGAATTTCCATAGAAGCTGAGTGCAGGCATTGCTCATCACGTCTTGAGATGTTTCTTCTGTATATTGCCGCTTTCTTTGGCGCTTGTTCGCTCGTGCTTACTTTGTGAGCAGAGTATTAGTTCGAACAGGTTCATGATTACCTGAGGTAGTCCAGAGCCCATGAATCGTAATGAGGGATGGTCAAGTCAGCGGACGCCTCGCGATGTGTTTGCCATCTCATCTCAGTCAACTGTTAGCTTAGATAGCTGTTGGAGGACCTTATCAAACTAAGGTAGAGCGCTCAGATTCAGACTTGCATCGTTGCATAAGTTGCTGTCAAGCAAAGAGCTCTCTCATCTCGTCGTTTTCATATATCCTGGTGTTACCCCTTTCCGAATTCATTCTTATGGTTCACTTCAAACGTAGACAAGGTCATGAGGCCACGTCACAAGAGATGGCAATCGATTCAACAAGGATCGCTGAGTTGCTTGCTTTTTACTTTCTTATTTTGAGTTGTTGTAAAAACAATTGCAGCGCAGCAAATGAACATTCAAGTATCTCTATCGGGGTTTTGATCTTGAAATTATTCTGCATTCAATCGCTGGCTTCATACCTGCAATTCATTGCTGCTATCTCCTGCTACCTTGTCATCGCCGTATACCTGGTGCCCGGACATATCCCAACCCGCCTTCATCACCATTGTCTGATTCAGACTGTCCAATCTCAGTTGCCGTAACCTCCAAAATAACTGCAGGCACGAGGGGAGCAAGTTTAGTGAGGACGAAGAAGTAAAAAGAGTAGAGAGATATATTCATCATCTTATGTAACCACCTCAGACAAGAACAACCAGTGAGGTGAGCTCACCCAACTCCTCCCCGAGTCCCCAACCAGCAGCCCATTTCCCAGTAACATGTCCGTCCACCGGCGCCTTCGCCTTCGCCTCGCCTCGTCCTAATAATAAACCAACAGACAGACCAGAGATAGAGACAGAGACAACAAGCGAGCCAACAACCTGGCCAACCTAATCCGAGATCCATTTTTCTATCCTCCCTCCCAACCCTCATCACCGCCAATATCGCTGGCTGCGAGCTACACTACACGGCCGGCGGTATGTATATATATATAATATTCTATATATATGGAAATGATATATACGCTTGAGGTTTTTGTTTATATCCACAACGCCGGAGGAAATAAAAAAAAAATGAGAGAAAGACAAGACCACCACCGCCGCCGCCACTCCATTAATACAGCCCAGCTGGTGAGCAGAGCGGGTCGTCCGATCCGTCTCCAGGGGTTTAGTTAGTTAGACCAGACAGGTCTCATGAGCTGAGACGAAACTCTTTCTTCCCTAGTTTGGAACCGCCTGCCTCTCATGGGTCTAAACAGATCTTCGTATGATGATCTCGTCGTTGTTGTTGCGTCTGTTAGATTTGCCTTGGTGAAGATCATCACATCCATATCGTTCGATTTCTTTTACTTCTTCTGGAACGCGGTATCAAACGCAGGGATAAGCGTCTGCGCAAGCCAGAAGGAGAAGACGAGCTTGGGGCCCGTCATCAGGAGCTTGGGAACCAGGCCCTTGAAGAAGGCCGACGGACCCTCGTTCTTGGCCATGTTCTTGAGGATGGTGAAGCCGCTCTGGGGGTTGTCAAAGTTGCGGTTCTGGATGCGCGTTTTGATGACGTCGAGCGGGGCGGACACGAGCAGCGAGGCCGAGGCGCCGGCGATGGACGCGACAAAGTTCTGGAACCACGAGGCCTTGTTGTAGTCGTCGAGCTTGAAGAGGAATTCCTTGGCGAAGGCGGAACCACCGAAGAGCTGAGGAGGGAGGGGTTGTTAATTTATGCTCGTGTTGCTGATGTGGTGAAATAGACATTGAGGTGGGAGGGAGACGTACCGCGAACGAACCGGGGGCGTTTCTCGCCGCTGTCCAGCCCCATCCTCTGTACAGACCGAAACCCTCGTCTCTGACAATGGCCAGGACACCACGGCCGCGGAAAGCCTCGGGGTTGGTTTGGCGCTTGATCTTCAGGACGTCGAGGGGCAGGAGGACGATCTCGCCGATGCCGATCAGACTGGTGGTTTGGAGCCGTGGTTAGCCAACCCCCCTTTTTTTCCTTCGAATGACAACAACGACATGTCATAAGCCCCGCCCGGAGTTTCCCAAACTCACCTTCCAGCTGTCGAGTGCAGGACAGCCTTGCCCGTCTTCTTGCCGAACGCGCGCTCGAAATCATTGCCGTAGTGTGTGGTCAGGTAGTCGCGGGCCACGGGCTGGCCACCGTACTTGTATACGCGCTGGAGGATCTAGAGTTTGCGAAACTGTCTCAGCATAACGGGCCCCCCTTTATCTTTCTTCCTTTGTCGCGCTTTCTCGCATCTCGGCGGTGGTGGCAGCAGCGGCAATGGTGTTGAATTTCTTTTTGTTTCTTGTTCTGACCTTATATCCGGCGGCATAGCCTAGACCCGGGAAGAGCGAGACGAACTTCCTGGCGAGCGGTGCGCTCGCCTTGTCCTTGAAGATGACGGTGTTCAGTTGTTTCAAACCGATGACCTAGACGCATGACACGGCAGTCAGTTAAAGCTCCTATGGCGATTGAGACATGCCGGGCATGCAAGGAGTTGAGTGGGCGCGCACCTTGGTCTCGTTGCTCATCAACCGTTTCGCAATGGTATCGACCTGTGACAGGAACCGTCGTCAGCATTCGTCAGCCTCGTCGCACGAAGGAAAGCTAGTCAGCGGGCGAGAGCCATTGAGCTCGGTAGGACGCACTGGGTGGAAGACGGCGAGCTCAGCAATACCCGCAGAGCCTGGAACAAAACACACAATGTCAGCAAACAGCCCGGTTCCAAAAAAGCATATACACAGCTGTGAGCCGGGGCGCGCGTACCTGATCCCAACACTCTCGCCCAGTTGGACTCCTTGTGCGATCCGCTCGTAGGGGGAGACATGGCGACTGTAAATGGTCTTTCACAAAAAAAGGATCGTATAGAGCGTTTGCGCGGGGTCGATCAGAGTCGAATTGGGAGAGGGGAAGGAGGGAGTTGGCGTTGGGATCGGTTGCAAAGTAGGGATGTTGCTCGTGAGTTTTCGGCCGTCCTGAAAGTTGCAGCAGCGGACCGGGGCATCAGAGCGATTTCTACCACCCGCCGCGACCACCCGGAAATTTCGTAAAAAAAAAAACTTAGCGTTCCGCGTGCTGCCCGCTAAAACTGCTCCGACAGCGGGATCACGCGAGACCCCTGCCAGGGGTGGGGGCTTATCGGGGTACTAATTATCGCGCTAGGAGTACCAGCCTGTGGGTAACTTGCCTGGGCTGGTACCTGTACACTACGGGGCTCAGGGGATCTCAGTTCCAGGTCATGCCTGGCATTGACTCGCAGGTACAATGCATTGAAATCTGCGCAGTTCCGCCTACATACCAGGTAGGCCAAGATGCTAACTATAGGTATCATTTGTCTAATCTTCAGTATATACGGGGATTCAATGATTGCTATTTCTGCCTGAGCTATGGCTTGCATCGAGCTACCGTAGCTAGCAACGACCAGTCTGGATGCAGCTCATGGTTGAATAGATAAACAAGGCATGGACATGATCAGTGCCCATTGAATCGCTGTTAGAATGCATTTCCCCGTCCCCTAGTAATCCCGGATCAGGGACACGAGGTCATCGATCCTCATAATCTGGGCAAAGAGCTTCTTCTCGTTCGCCAAGAAGCGGGAATACCGGTCATAGTACACCTTCTCCATGACGTCCTTCTCCTGGCCCCTGACGTCCGACCGCTTCGTGAGCATCAAAACGTCCTTGTCCTTCTGCCGTAGGACTTCCAGAACCTGGATGCAGCGCAGCATTGTCTTGTAGCTGTTGTCGAGCAGCCGGCGCAGAGATCGATCCGAGTCGCAAAACCAAAGGAAGAACGACTTCTTGACATCCGCCTTGTTATCCCTTGGCACCTCCTGGATATCCACGAAGCCGGCCGTCTGCATCTCGAGCATCTTCTGCTGGATCTCGGCCTTGCGCATCAAGGCCACATTCGGAAGCGCCTTCTCGTCCAGCTTTCCCTTGCTGCGGAGGATGCGGACCAACCGCAGCCCTTCGCGACCTGAAGTCCTCTCAATCACCACGTCGAGCTCCGACTCACGCATCGTCCGCATCAAAGGGACAAAATCAACAGTCCAGTCATTGTGCCCGCAGTGGCGGACGAACCGCTGGGTGCTCTCCGCGAGCAAAAGAAGGTGCTGTCGAAGCAGGGCTGGACGGTCGAGGCGTTGCTCCTTCGCTGAATCGGCGAACTTGACCTTTGTACCATTCGTTGCTGGGCCCTTGTGGTCATGATCAGAATCCGAATGGTCCGTGTCTGATCCGCCCTCGTCATCGCTTTCGTCTGCACTTGCATTGCCATCCACCTCCGCCTCCTCGATAAACCTTCTCTTCTTGGGCGGATCTTCCAATATTTTCTCGGCCGCTTTCGAAGAAATTTCAGTGCGTGGGGCCTTTCCCAGTCCTAGAGACAAATCTATCGATGTTTTGAGGTTGTCAAGGATTTCGTCTGTGGTCACGTAGCCGCGCCCTTGACTATCGTCCTCGGTGATATCGATCTCAGGATCTAGACGACACCGGGAGACCCGTTTTGTGAGGAGCCCAAGAAACACACCATAGACATATGCCGTAGTCGGGCCAATCATGTCTGTAGCGAACTGCACCAGCCGTCGGTTGCGAAGATCAACAAGACATTTTTCGTAGTTGATGCGGATCACCTGTTTGGAGTCCAGAACGGGGTCCGAGTCGGCCTCCTCATGCTCATCTTTGACGCCGTTCGACGGGCCGCCGCTGAACAGAAGCTTTCGTCTCTTAGCTTGCGTGCCGTTTTGGTCCAGCTTGCGCTTCAAACTCTTCGACTCGTCGCGGACTTTTCGAAGGCCCTCGGCTACCTTTTGCTGCAACTCAACCTTGGCCTTGCCACCCCTAGGCCCGCCGGGGAAGTGTGTATCCATCACTTCCTTCTCAACTGCCTTGTAGATGTCGAAGGAAGTCTGGAATGTTTTCGAATGGACCACGTCGATAAGCTCAGCCTCGACGAGACGGCAGATGACGGCATTGAGCTGATTCGTGCTCTTGACCGCGAGGTCGGGCCGCTTCTCGGCAACAGTCTCGTCGGTTGTGCCATTGGGCTCGTCCCACTCACTCGTCTCGTCCTTGACAGCCTTTGCAGCCTTGTTCACGTGGTCGATTTTGTCTTGGTAGGCGGCAACGAGGTCGCCGATTCGGGTCTGGCCCGAGAGGAGAAGGCTCTGCATGACATCCTTCGCCGGCGCGCCGAAGGACGTATCAATCATCTCGAGGATCTTGCCAGCGCGGATCAGGTTGTAGGCGTGCTCCGCGTTCGCCTCGTACGTGGCCACCCCGTTGTAGGAGTCGACCTGGTAAAAGAGAAGATTGTGCTGGTGAAGGACGGCGAGGCCATGGCGAAGCTGACGGGCGCTCATGGAGGTGTAGTTGCAAAGCTCGGGGAGGGACGATCTGCCTCGGAGCAGGAGCGCCGCGAAGATTCTCTGTCATCCGCTGTTAGCCTCGAGAGCCTCCGCCTGTACGGTGGTCAAGACCCCGCATCGGCGAGATGATTGGAAGCGGAATTGGAGACGCATACAGAGGGTAGCTCGCCATAGAGGTCGTCAATGAGGAGAGAGCATAGCTCTGCCAAATATTTTGTCTGGAAAGTCGCATCGTCAGCACAATTTCACCATGCGACCGAGGTACTCTTTTGACTCACCACCAGCATCGTGACAGCAAGGCGGATGATCAGGTTGTTGGGTAGGGGAAATCGCCACAAGGCAAGGTCGGTTTTGCGTCCAGAGATCCTCTCACTATCTCTAGAGCTGCCACAGATGCTACCGCAGAGTCATTGAAAAGCCTGGGAGGCGGTTGTTGGAAAGTTCAGCGCGGGCAGCATGCGGTGGCATGGTGGGGGACTGGGGATGCCTGCCCGACAATTTTTTGACTCGCCCGGCCAGGAGGAGCCGTCGCGACCAAAACTTTGCGTCAAGCTTTGGGGAAACAGCTCTCGGTTGCAGGCGCGGCAGGGACAGTACGTCCGAGAAGTAGTTTGCACGTTAGCACGGTACGTGGAGACGGCGATGTTCGTGGGCATATTTTAGGTGCATACGGCCGGCCTTGAGGATTCCGTCTCGTCATTTCTATCACTTGAAACTGCGAGACCTCAACAACAGCATTGAGATGTCTAATATAATACCCAATGGATAGACCCTATCATCAACGTGCACTTACATGGCAAGACCTGCCGAGAACAAAGTCGCGCCCTGACATGCAAGCTTCGCCTTCAAGGTAGACGAATACAATGCGGATCCCCAATACGTCGGGGTGGGGCCCGCGGGGCAGCTTCCTGTTTGGATGGGACGCTGTCGGGCCAATTGCGACCAGCTTCTCGCTGCTGACCGTCCCCTGGAGAGGCGCCAAGGCCATGGGCGTCGCAGCGCACGTCAACGGGTCGGGGCAGCTATTCTTCCGCAGTCATTGGTCGGCTATGGACCAGGGAATTTTCGGGATTGCTCGACGAGAACAGCTGCTACTGCTGAGCTGATTCAAGCAGTGCTTGCCGCGAAATTTCGACTTGTCAATTGACAATTGACGACACCGACCCCTCGCAACCATGATCTCCAGATCGGCTCTCACGAGGGGAAGCCAGCTGGCTCTTCGCCGCCCCTGCGCTGCGAAGCTCGCCCAGCGCGGTTATGCCGCTGTTGCCTCCCCCAAGGCGTCATACGAGCCGACAGACATCGCCGGCGTCAAGGTTGCCGCCCGCGACGACCACGGCCCGACCACTCGCCTCGCCGTCGTCGCAAAGGCCGGAACCCGATACGAGCCTCTGCCTGGCCTGACCGTCGGCCTCGAGGAGTTTGCGTTCAAGGCACGTCCAATTGGGCGCAGGTGCACACGTCTGCGCCCTGCCCGTGCAAACACCGCAACTTGAACACGCGCTTCATCCGGGTGCAATGAGCTAATTTGGAGCCTGCCATCAGAACACCCAAAAACGATCTGCCCTCCGCATCGTCCGCGAGGCCGAGCTTCTCGGAGGCCAATTGACCTCGTACCACACCCGCGAGGCCCTGGTGCTGCAGGCGAACTTCCTCCGCGAGGACCTCCCCTACTTCACCGAGCTCCTTGCCGAGGTCATCTCCCAGACCAGATACACCAGTGCGTGCAACAACATACCACTCTCCCCGATGCCCCCGCAAATGTCTCTACTCGAAAGAGCCGTGCTTACCCATGAATAATAATAATAGCCCACGAGTTCCACGAGGAGGTCGAAGACGTCATCCACGCCAAGCAGGCCAAGCTCGGTGCTGTCGCCGTCGCTCTCGATGCCGCCCACTCGGCCGCCTTCCACTCCGGGCTCGGTGCCCCCCTCTACCCGACTTCCAACACGCCCGTCGACACCTACCTCAACGAGAACTCGGTCGCCGCCTTCGCCGAGGTTACCTACAGCAAGGACAACATTGCCGTGGTGGCCGATGGCGCGAGCCAGGCCGGACTCACGAAGTGGATTGAGCCCTTCTTCAAGGCCGTCCCCGCCACGTCTCCCGAGCCCCTGAGCACGTCTGCCTCCAAGTACTTTGGTGGCGAGCAGCGTATCCCCAAGACCGGAATCAGCGCGCTGGTTCTGGGCTTCCCCGGCGCCGCTCTGGGCGCCAGCTCCCCCGAGACTGCCGTCCTTGTCGGCCTGCTCGGCGGCAACTCCACCATCAAGTGGTCGCCTGGTTTCTCCATCCTGTCCAAGGCCACTGCCGCCGCACCCGGTGCCCACGCCCAAGCATCGAACTACGCCTACTCTGATGCCGGTCTCTTGACCATCGAGATCAGCGGAGCTCCCTCTGCCGTCCGCAAGGTTGCAGAGGAGTCCGTCAAGGCTCTTCGGAGTATTGCCGATGGCTCCGTCTCCAAGGAGGACCTTGTCAAGGCAATTGCCAAGGCCAAGTTCGACCTGTTGTCCCAGAGCGAGACCAGTGGAACCGGTCTCGTCCACGCCGGTGCCAGCCTGATCCACGGCGTCCAGCCCCTGAAGGTTGCCGAGACTGTCAAGGCTCTGGAGTCCGTGACGGCAGACAAGCTCAAGACCGTAGGTTTATTCACCCCGGGACCACAGCGTGGCATAGGCTAACAATTTGTTATAGGCTGCAAAGGGCCTGTTAGAAGGCAAGGCGTCGGTGGCGGCGGTGGGAGACTTGTTTGCGCTGCCGTTCGCGGAGGAGCTCGGCCTCAACGTATAGTGGAGGCGCTGGAGAATGGACGGGATGGAAATGTATCAACAGTATCAGCCGCCGGACCGTACCTAGAATTGCCTAGAACTGCGGCTCGTCCTTTGTGCATATAGTAGTAACCTCTAGACCTCTTCCCACTTCCTTGCTCTGGTCATGCGGCGGCATTAGATTGTTTGGGGAGTGCACTTTGGTAGATTTGGGGATTGTGGTGTTGATTGTATTGTATGGACGGACTGCCTGATTCTGCTCCTTGGTTTTGATGCGTGCGTGCCGGGTGCATTGGATTGAATTGTTTGTATATGCAAAAGTACGCACCCCTTTACCTTCAAGGGTGAATACTGATGGAGACGGGATGCTTGAATTTACAGGGCACTGCCTGGAGTGCTGGTGCATTTCCGTTGGCCTGAAGCTCCAGTGGGTAGCTGACAGGCGGATCGTTGCGGCAAATACAGGGCCCCCTGTGGTGTCACGTGACGCGGAGCTTTGCGGAGCAGCTTCTCGGTTGGCTGGCAATTGGCGATTGATTCGATTGCACGTTTTCTCGCCCAGAAACGCTCGCATTCCCGTCCGCACAGCTCAAGCAAGTCACCCCTCAGAAACTCGCCCATCATGACGTTCGCGTGGAAAGCCGCAGGCATTACGTGAGTGCAATTGAACTCTCCCCCCTTCCCCCCGCGATCAATCCGGCACGACCGCATTGTTAGCTCCCGACCGACCGAGACGAAGAAGCCCGCACCCAGCTGACGCAAGCTTTGAAACCCGCAGCTACAACCGCTACCTGGCCGTCGCCTCGCGCGTCGTGCGCCGAAGCCTGAAGGAGGAGAAGAGACTGGCTGCTGAGCCTAGAGGCGAGAGCGAGGTCCGCTTCGCTAAGTGGTCGGTAAGTGAATGAATGGGCGGAACGGACGGACGGGGGATTTGGGACATTGAGCGCGCGCGTGAGGTTGTTGTGTTGCTTGCTGACGATTTATTTGCGCACATCGAATATAGAACGGCAAGCCGGGCGAGCCTAAGCACCTTGCTGAGGCGAACGCTCAGGATACCATCACCAGAGCCGGAGGTGCCTAAGGGATGACGACTTGATGGAATTGGCTGGGTTTGGGAAGAGAGGGGTTTATTACAAACAACAAAAGGGGATGGGATTGGAGAGAGCGGTTGGGGAAGGTGATGTGACCGAACGATAGCATACGGTACACGGCATGAGGCTTTTGCGAGCTGCGGCAACTGCTGGCACTCCTCCTTCTTCTCCTCCTCCTGTCTGTATATGTCCACAGTGTATCATACTAGGGAGGCTCAATAGACGGTGTTGACGCTTTGCGGACTTGCTGCTGCAGGGCGATTGGACTCTGAGTGCTTTCATCATTTTCATGCTGCCTACGTCAAACTCGGGTATCTATCGGATTATGCTGCCTACCTAGATTGATTGGGGATGGAGAAGAGCAGGAGTTTTTATATGTCTGCCTGTGCTAAGGTACCTGGTAGGTATGAGGCAAGCCAGTCAAGTGCCAGTGGGGTGTTACTTCAGTGTTTGCGGAATGAAAACGCTGTAATTGTGAGATGTATACCTAAACCTTTGCAATTACAACCTTAACAGCAAATAATGTCGTCAAGTCACTCATTCGTTCTTCCCCTTTTTGAGCTAACCTTGTGTCGTCGCCCGGTTCGCACCTACCTGAGGTGCACCTACTTTGGCGTCTTTCTGCGTCTTAAAATCCGCAGGGCAGATTCCGTCGCTTATCCACTATCAACGGGCTTTCGCCGCACGCATTCAACGGGGGTTATCGGATCAGTGTGCCTGCCATACTTTCTACTAGGTATACTTCATTAGACTACCACCTTCCCGCCTACTGTCGCCTTATATGACCGTGCTGTGCCCGACAACCTAAGGAGCAACACACTCACGTAATACCCAAAGTACCTTACTCGGGGAAGGTAAACGGAGAAGCCACGATGGCCGAGGAAGAAGGGACTATGTCAAACGGTGAACTTTAAAATATTTCTTTTTGTTTCTTGTCGTTTCTCTCAACGGTTTTATTTGGGTAACCACCTGGGGTTATCTCATGGAGACTCATTCCTCTTGCTGACCTCATGGCTGCGCAGAGTTCCTCGGGCTGGCAATCGACACTCCCAATCTCTATTACACGGATGAACCGCCGCCGCCGCCCATGATTTCGAGCGAAGGCATCATTGCCACGGACATCACTCGCAAGTTCGCAGCCGCTGCCGCGAGTATGTTATGATTCGTCCCCGCTGCCTGCTCTGATTCTTTTGCTACAGCTGACTATTTCTCTTATCTCTCTCACCCAGCCTTGGCCCCCGGCGAGCTTGTCAAGGATGGCCATTTCACCCTGTTTGAGTCCGTTGGGGCTCTCGAGGTATGTCACTCACTCACTTGCCATGGCATGCATGCTCCATCGACCGCGCTGAGTGACTGACGAGGAACTTAGATCATGGATCCCAAGATGGATAGTGGATGCCTAGCACCCGGCGAGTCTCTCGACGAGGAGTATGATGTTGCGCGGCCCCTACTGCCCAGCGAGGTCCTGGGTATCATCGACCAGCTTCTGTGTCTCGAGGTCCGTCTCCCTCTGTATCTACCCAAGGGAGGGTCATTGCATGCAGCCGGGTTCTGACTGTGTGTGCAGATGGCGTGGCATCTCGGCTACCCCTTGTCGCAAACGCTGCTCACAAACGTATACATCGAGGCCATCTTAATGCCGGCCCCCGCAACCATCGACGAGGCCGACTTCATCAGGAATCGCAAGGATGGTGCCCCGCGAGACCCCATGTTCGCTGTCCTCCGGGCCTACTGCTTAGGCCTGTTGAAGTCGTGTTGGTACGTATGTGATCGCATCAAGTTTGAGCACTACTACGAGGTGAGCTTTTGTCCGTCCCAACAGTCGCGAGGGGTGAATGTTACTTACACATTCTATATAGGAAGAGGATTTCGTGACAAACACATACCACCGCTCGCTGCTGGACAATATCGATCGAGATCTCATCCGCGACGAGCTGATGACGGCCCGAAGCATACTTCATAACATCAGGCGTACCATATCCGAGGAGATGGCACAGGCACTCAGCTTCCGCTTGGAGCTCAGGACAGCCTTCCTCCGCGCCATCGAGCTTTCCGACCTACGCAGTAACCCGGAGTCTCTCAGCCTTCCTTGGTCGCAAATGAAAGCAGTTTGGGAGCCCATCAGCAAATCACACCGCTTGGGGACACCAGTCCCGGAGGCGTTCAGCACAAAGATACAGCGCAAGCTTGCAAGCACCATGCCGCCCAGGCCTATTGTGCATCTGAGCTTTGAGGAGACTTATGAGCACTTTCGAAAGCTGTTCGCCGACGGGATTGATGTACTGAAAGTCCTGAACTATTCGGACTCCCAGAGTCTCCTGGTCCGTTTATACCCATCTTCCCCGTCGACATTTCGCCGTACAGTGGGATAGTCTGCTGACGTATCTCCAGAACTTCGTCTTGACCTTCCAGGCCCAGAAACCCCAGCCTCTCGTCTATATCCGGACTCTTCTTCAGACGTTTCTTTTCAAGGACATGATCATTCTAGGTCATCTCAGCATCCGGCACGTCATCGATGACGACCTAGCCATCGTCGTTCTGCCCTGCAGCCGGCTTCTCGACCCGTCCAACGACGACATCGAAGCTCCCTACGACCCGCGCTTCGCCATGGCCCACCAAATGGAACTATTCCGTCAGCGGGCTGCCCAGTCCTACCTCGACATCTTCCGCGCACTCTGCCAGAACCGCTGCCGCGTCCGGCGCACGCTCTACCACGCGATCCAGGACTGGGAGACGGTACAAATGGATGCCATGGCAATCGACCGGCTTTTGCAAGTCCAGCTCGAGGAGAACCCCATCGTGTACAAGCCCTCCTTCTTCGTCATCGAAGAAGATGCCCCGGACCCCGCATACTGCCTCCCGCTCTCGTCCTGGGCCCTTCTCTACAAGCTGCGACTGATGGAGTGGATTGTCCAGCTCGGCTTCGAGCTTGAGACCTACCAGCCCGACGAGCTGGCAGGTATGTACTGGTACCTCGGCCACCTGGCCAAAACCCGTGGCCAGCTCGTCGAACGCATCAAAGCCTTCACCTTGCACCGCCGAGCTAACCACCGCCCGCCCCTCACACAAACCATGGAAGCCCAGTATGACCGCTCTCTGGCGTTCCTGCGTGCCATGATGCTGGACTCCGTCGCAACCTGGGAGTTCGCCCGCGTGCTCTCGTGTATATACACGGTCCTACTCCGGCTGAAGCTGATCGTGCCCCCGCCGCGGCCCTATAGCACCGACGCGCTGCGCTACGAGATCCGCATGAAGCCGTTCTTGTCGATCACGATGCCGGAGCTGCCGACCTTTGAGGAGTTCACGCACGGCACCACGCAGCCCGAGTGTTCGATCGCAGCTTTGCTCGAGTCTGCTTCGGGCGCGATTGGTAGTGCGAGGAAGAGCTTCGATGTGCTGGGCAAGCTGAGCGAGCAGGATGCGTTTACGGTCGATACGCACGAGCGGTGGTTGCGCGGGACGAAGAATTGCTTTAAGAGTATTATTGCGGCGAGTATTGCGATTTCGACCTTGAGTGATGCGACCAAGGGGGGTGTGGAAGGTGAGGAGGGTCTGGGATTGGGATTGGAGGTTGTGGTGCCGAAGCCGGAGAAGGGGTATCATGAGTGGTGGATCGTGCCGAAGATTACGAGGAAGCGGTAGGTGTTGGAAGGAGGTTGGGGGGGCTGTAGAGAGGGGATTATGAGGGATGATTGGGGAATCTCTAGAAGGGGCAAGTTTGTATTGCATCGCATTGGCTGTGGTGTAACGGTGGGTGGTGGTTGTTTTTGTAGCGAGGGGGTCGTGGTAGGTGGTGCGGAATAGTCATCTTTGTTTTGGTACTGTTGTTTTGTGTTTAACTTGGGCAATGGGGATGAACCCCTATTTCAACGCGTCCCAGCTTCTACAACTAAATAGCGTACATCTCTATCCATCTCCCTCTTTCATGGCCGTGTTCTATGTACAAGTGCTGTGCTAACCCAGCCCGTGCTGTGGTTACAATCAACCACACGCTTCTTCTTCTTACTCTTCTCAATTATACTCAATGTGCTGCTATCTGTCGTCCGCTTCGACCCATCCCTGTCAACCAACCAACCAAACACCCAACCGTCATGCCATCTAACCTAGGCTGCCTATCACCCGAGCAAGTGGCCCTTCCAAGTAGAGGCAGGCATTGCCAATATTCCCGTCCCCTCTCCCTCAATAGTACATAATTCCACTGCAGCCGATGTGTCGATATCGCTCAATCAAGCTGTGAGAGCCTTCTTGGCCACGGTGCTCCGTAGCCGCACCGTCTGCTCGTACAGGACGTCCTTGAAGGCGAAGAGCAGCGCGGCGGTCAGCACGCTCTGGGTTACCTTGGGGCCGATGCCTATGGTATTGGTGAACACGAACACCGGTTAGCCTCTTCTTCTTCTTCTTCTTTGCCCAACAAACCAAACCGTAAAAGGTCCCCAAAAGGAAGACAGGAAAAGGAACTCACCCTTGTAAAGCCCAGCATAGCCCTCCTCCTTGACAACCCTACTCATGGCAGCGACCATGCCCTCCTTCTTCTCGGTACCCTTGGCCGCCACGTGCATCTGGCTCTTGACCGTGATGTACGGGTAGGTGATGGAGGTGGCGAACAGCTTGCCGAGGGCGCCGAGCAGGAAGGCTGTCGTGGGCGTGATGCGCCGCTTCCTTTTCTCCAGCGCGTTCTTCATCTGCTCGAAGAGGGTGTATTGCAGGATCGGGTTGATCACGAGGACTAGCGCGGGAACGACGCCTGAGAAGAGAGCCTGTGGACCTTCGGTGCGGAGGAGCTTGAGGAGGGTGCCCATTGTTGTTGTTGGTTGCTTTGTTGGGGCTGGAGCGCCGGGGAGCGTTTCGTTGTCACCGTCGGAGGAGGAGGGCTCAGATTTGCGTGTCGTCATGCGCGTGTTGACGACCCAGATCGGGTTGGTCAGGATCACTGTCGCGGAGCCGGCGATCGCGCCGGCGAGGATGCTTTCGACTGTGGTGAGTTTCTTGGAGGCGCGGCCTGCCTTGACGGCGGCCGCTTCGAAGAAGGCCCGCGTCCACTCGTACCAGTAGTAGTAGACGAAGTTGGTGACGGAGATGCCGAAGAGCGCGCTTGAAAGGCCCGAGTAGAGACCTGAGATTCCCTCGCGGGCGACGATCTTTTGGACGGCGGCGAGGAAGGCGGTCTCGGCACGGCGGGACTCGACTTGTGCGCGGGTCGAGAGGGTGATGAGTGGGTAAGTTAGGGCCATGGAGAGGATGCCGCCGCCCGCGCCGGCGAGGGCGTGGGCGACATTGTCGTTTTGGGGGAGGACTGGCTTGGATTGCGACATGTTGTTGGCTGTGCGATGCGATGCGATGTGGTGTCGATGGGTTGGGAATCACTTCACTTCACGGAGCGGCGGGGAGGGGAAGGCTGTCACGGCAATGACGAAGCTGAAGATGGCGAGAAATGATAATAATAAGGAGAGTTTCGAAAGATAGAGATGTAGATAGTATGTTGAACAACGGGTTTTGCTTTGCGCGCCGTTCTCATAAGAATAATAGGTCCATTACACGGCGATGCTCTGCTTCCAGTCTTCTTTCACGTCCGTCTCTCCCTTGGCCGGCCAGGTGGTGGGTGTAATGCCAATGCCGAGGTCCGATTGATTCAAGTGCCTGCCCGGATGGGACGCTAAGGATGAGGAGCAAAGGCCAGCGGTCTGGGCCGGACCTGCACGCCATTGGAGGCGGGCGACGTCACTGGCAGACCCCATGTCATGCCCTGAGTGGCCTCCATTTCGGTGGTCTACCGTACTCCGTTTAGTGTACCACCCCCTTGAGACACCGTCGTTGCGATTGCGATCATGTGAAAGTTCGACGAGGGTTGAGGGAGGTGGATTTGTTCCGGGATTTTCCACGAGGATGCAACGCTTCGGTTTTGTTCTTCCAGGTTGTACTTAATTACCTTTGGTACTTGGGCTCTTGCTTGTTATGAATGTCGAGATATATCGTCGTGGATCCAAAGGCCGAGTCGCAAGTTGAATAGGCAAGATAATTGTTGGCTTAAAAGGCAATTTTTAAGCAGCATACCGACCTGAATGTCCGAACAGGGCGCCCCGATGCCGGGCAATGTGCGCGACGGCATGGCGCTCTCGTTCGACGCCTTCTTCCACCATCTCAACCGCAGCTGCCTTCCAGGGCA
This sequence comes from Cercophora scortea, assembly GCA_033439705.1. NCBI lineage: Eukaryota > Fungi > Ascomycota > Sordariomycetes > Sordariales > Lasiosphaeriaceae > Cercophora > Cercophora scortea. The sequence continues at coordinate 1,078,834 of JAUEPO010000005.1, read as the reverse complement.
TTGGGGGTGGGGTCGGTATTCCCCCAGCTAAGTAGAGCCCCGCATTATGGCTGAAGCGGGATCTGAGTGAGCTGCTCAGAATGGACTGCTGAGGTGCTTTCCTTCATTTCAGCCCAGGTGCGCTGCATCCAATGCATTAACCATCAAACAACCTAACAGTGGTAAAAAGGGCAGCAGCAGCAGCAACGGCTGATGATGTACGCGGCGGCCCCCGACAACATAGCGACCATCGGCAGCACAAAATACAACCATCTTCCCTTCCGTGTTCCCGTGTTCCTCCATTTTCCGCCGTGCTTCAACCACAGTGACTGACCATCTCGTGCGAAGCCGCCAAGGCACTAGGACACAGTGCTTTGGTAGTCCCACAGTGATTGGCCCGCCGTGTTTGTTTCAGGGTCGTGTCGATTCTATTTTTGGCCTCTGCCGTTGACTGCAGCACACCTCACGCGGCGGGGGACGGGGGGGCGGGAACACACAGCGTCCCTACGGCGTGGCTGGGCGCGGCTGAAATGGGTGACTTTGCCATCAATTGTCCCAGGTGAGGCAAGAGGTAGGGTGGCTTCCGGACTGATTGAAAAAAGGAGAGGCAGACCACTTTCTTTCGACTGGCTGGATTTATTTCACAAAAAAAAACGTGTTCCCCTTACTCGACTGCAGCTTTCATCCAAGCTTGTTTGTTTATTTTCAAGGCTCAAAGCTCTCGGTGAGATCACAGGTTTCCCCAGATTCCGCATCCCGCATCCCACATTCCGCAAAAACGCCCCACGGGGAAGAAGGGAACGGCCCGTTGTCGTCATCCATCATCGCCAATCAATCCTAGTGTGGTCTGGTCTCGGCGACATCAGGCCAAGGGCAAAAGAGAAAAGGTGGATCGGCAATGCAATGACCAAAGGATGAGCTGGGGTATCAAACACGAGTTTCAACTCACCACAGTCCCCATCTCATATCACATGAGTTGAGAAACTCAAGACACTGGGACCAGAACCGGAGTCGGAGTCGGAGCCGGAACCGGAGCAGAAGCAGGAATCTGGAGGAGTAGGAGCGGGAATTGGAGCCAGCCATGCAGCGCCCGCCGCAGCCCGTGGTGTCCGCGTCGCCGGCATCGATCCACCCTTCTTCAGCCATCTCACCGCCCACTCAACGCCCCCCTCTGCCAGCCAGGAACGTTGTCGATAGCGCATCGATAGAAGATGCCTTCGTTGACTTTGTCTTACACTGCAACCCGGCCGTCCCTCCAGAAACGGACTCGGCTGCGCTCAGGGAAGCCTTCCGCACGCCGCCTAAGAGTGGCGGCAAGACCTTTAGCACATACACCCTGTTCGAGCTCATCAAGCAGCTTGACACGAAGGAGCTCAAGACATGGGCAGAGCTGGCCTTGAAGCTGGGCGTGGAACCCCCAGACCAGGAAAAGGGGCAGAGCTCGCAAAAGATCCAGCAGTATGCCGTGCGCTTAAAGCGATGGATGCACTCGATGCACGTCGATGCCTTCTTTGAGTATCTCATGGACCGTCCCCATCCGTACTGGACAGAGATCCCGCCCGACCATACCCCCATTACCGAGTCGGGACGAGATGGTGTCGCCGCCGAGGACGACATGGCTCTGCGAGCACTGCTGCCTCAGATCAAGCCACGGCGAGGGAGGAAGAGACCCGAGGATGACGAGACGCCCAAGTCTCCCCCGGCAGACGAGTTCAGCGGCATGCGGCATGAGGGGATGGAACCGTGGTCTGCGCATCCCGACGGTAGAGGGAGTGTCTTCCTGTTTCCAACCTCAACGGACCCTCTGCGTCTGGGCGTACCAACGGGACAGCCACCAGGGGCTTCCTGGACCAACCAGGACATTGTACAGACACCACTGACGGCATATCCCCAAATTCACTCTGCCATCACGCCGTCGACAAGGAACGCCTTCTGGGCGGATCCTTTGGAACCCAGATCAGCAATCACAGCATCAAAGCCAAGGACTATGAGCAGACGCCACGGCGCCAAGGTTGTATCGTCGGCATGGCGAAGCAGTGGAGGCAGCGGTACGGGCAAGACACGAGGGAGACCTCCTATCAACCGCGGGGGCAACATCGACGGTCCCTTTTCCGCCTTCCCTTCAACATCGGACGGCCCCGTCTTCAAGATACCATCTCCAACCCCTGAGAGAGCACCCGTCCCTCCCGCCTCTACGACTCCTACACTGAGCATCCCGCCATCGCCTACAGTACTGCCCTCTGCTCCCCCGTCTTCATCAACCCCGTCAACCCAGAGCCCCATCCTTCAATCACCCGCCCAAGAATCGTCATCATCAAACCCACGGCCAGCCAAAAGAAGCCGTTTATCACTCCAAGTCCCGGCGCGAGTGGGAGGAGAAGTACGTCTAGCAACACCACCGCTTCCTCCCCCACCACCGACGCCGCCACCGCCTGTGGTCATGGTCAACGGCCTAGCCGCCCACCAGCAAGACGACGAGCACACGCCCCATACACCAAGCGAAAACGACCACCATCACCACTCCTCCATCCCTTCCCCGCCAACAAGTACCTCCCACCCAAAAGAAGGACCCCAAACTCAAACTGCCCCCTCAATCAACAACAACAACAACCCCTTCAACGCCTCCATCGCCACCACCAACGGCCCTTTCCCACCTCCACCTACACAAAACCCCATCGTCTCCTTCCAAGACTCAACAGACCGCACAAACATAGACGAAATCGAAGGCTTCTTCATCCACGACATCCTAACCGGCTCCTGGTTCGATGACAACGGCAAGGCCATCCCGCCCTGCGGCGTCGACGAAGCATTAGGTCTCGCCCGGACGGTCATTGAGAATCTCATGAACGTCGCAGCCACCAAGGAAGCGTTTCTAATTAACCTTGCTGCGCTCGCGGGCGGGAAGCTTTTGATGAGTAAGGATGGGCTGAAGGTTACGAGGCTTGCGACGGGGGAGAAGGATCGGAACCGGTATAAGTGTGAGTGGGAACTCAGGTTGGGGGATATTAGGGGCGGGTATTCGATGGAGGAGACGGTTTTGCATGAGCGGTGGAGGAGGAAGGAGGAGGTTAGTGAGGAGGGGGATGGGGAGGGGGAAGGGGGGGAGGTGAGTGCTGCGGAGTGGAAGAGGAGGTATAGGGAGATGGCGGGGATGGTGAAGAAGAGGGATTTGGAGCTGGCGAGGTTGAGGGTTGAGGTTGTCGGGGCGCTCAAGGCTGGTGGTGGCGGTGGGGGGGAGAAATAGGAGGGTTGGCTGGTTGGTTTTGGGGGATGGGAAGAAATGGATGGGAGAAAAGGGGATTGTGGATGTATGTATGTATGTATGTATGTATGTATGTATAGTGTTTGCCATGCTGGGCTTTTTTGTTTTGGGGACTCGTCCTTTTTGTAAAGCCTAGCTGATACCCGGGGCGTAACATCGGAAAAGATATGGGTTTTAAAAATGTCAAAAGCTGTTTTGATTACTTGGTGATATATGGGCTTGTTGGGTTGTTTGAGCTGATGGGTTTTAGTTTCGTTTGATACTTTCAAGGCTGGTAAATTACAGATTTGTGTCCGTAGGTGATGGGCATCGGGAAGTCGTTTTGCCTTTCTTTAAAGGAAAAACTATTTCGAGTTATGTTTTTGCGGATGGGATGAAAAGGGAGGTAAAACAAACAACAAAGGAGTACTTCAAAGTCGAAATTGACATTGGCGCTAAGTGCGACTTAGCCGTCATCGGTAGGAGGCGTGCGGGTGTCGACATCTCAGCCATTGACGTCAGAGGGACAAATAAATCACAGGGGCATACCCCTTGTTTTGTACGTATACCGAACAGGTGTACAGGATATTCACAACCCTAAATGCAAGTTCACTAGGTATGTACCTAGTTTAGGTAGGCAGGTGTTCTATCACATTTCGATTTACGCGCATACTCATCGGCACAGCCCATCAGGAGGCCGGCTTCCAATGAATGATCACACACAGTCAGCAGACACGCGTGAATAGCGCGGTAAAGCGAAACCAAAGTATCCGTTTTTTCTTTCCATTTCTCTCTTTGGTATTCGACATAGACTTGGAGAGGTTCCCTCGAGACTATTGATCTCCGAAGTCCTTTGTTTCTCGTTTCATTATACCTTAAACTACAGGTGCGCCTCGTTCGGTAGAAGCAGCATGGGGAAAGCGGGCGCGGGAGCCCCCAAGCCGCTGACGTCGTGTGTCACTATGTCGGTGGTTCCAGTAGTTTGATTTGACGACGGCCTGACATAAGGGTGGAAGCTTCGTTGGCTCCCCGTTGTGTCGGGGCGCTGGGGTTGTGGGGTACCTGATCCATGTAGTGTTGTTTTGAGCTCAGCTGGGCTGTGAAAAGAGAGCCATACCTAGCGGTGGAATTCACGTTGGGTTTTCTTTCGGTGTCGTGCGAAGCTTCCATGCTAATTGCTTCTTCTTGCGTGGTTTTCAGTTGTTCCTTCCATCTAAAAATCTAAGTAATACCGAGGCAGGATGATGTACAGTAAGGACGAGATGCTTGCTGGGGTGGAACGCTGGAGTGGACGGTTCCGAGTTGGATGCGGGGGAAGGAAGGAATGGCCTGCCGGGTTCTCCGCAATATGGCGTTCTTTCAGGGGTGCTAGCTGCCGGCTGGGCACACTATCACTCCTGAGCTAGCGTGATTGGCTTTTGATAACAACCCAGAAGCTCGTGCCTTCTTGTTCCTTGACATGATCAACCACTCCTTCCTTCGCTCGGCCGCCTGCCTGCCAACCTGCCCGGTCGTAAAACGAGTGGCGGCAGCAAACCATGGAGGAGCTCTTCTAAATGCCGATCTTTTCTCCTTTTGCTAAAAAGGATCGACGGTGTGGCCATCCCCACGTCCCATTTTGTACGACCCATTCACGCCATTGCACATGATTTTGTGGATTTTCGTTCTCACACGACTAACCGAGAGGCCACAACGGCGGTCAGGGAGGGAACTCATGCTCGGTTTCTTTCGTTCTTGCTCGGGCGGGCCGACTTTTGCAACGGCGGATCAATGTGATCAGTCTAATACGGCCCACTCTTTCTTCCCACATCCCAACTTTTTTCCTCTGCTGATGAAGCATTTCGCAGCAAGGAGCAAAACTTGGCACGTCATAAACATGCCGACCCTCCCCTCTCCCTCCCGGATTGTCTGCCGTGTCACCCACACCGTGCACCACGGCGCAACATCGAGACAGGCAGTGAGTGCTGTCATTGGGCTTGCCTCGAGATAATGCGACTTTGCCATGGATCTGGCGTTGCAGAAGGATCCGCGACCCTGGTGTGGCCCTCCAGACCGACCGGGCTTTGGTTCTTTCTTCCATTGTGGTGACCACTCAGCCGAGTCAGCTTGATCCCGGTGGGGATTCTCTGTACATGTCTTGCTTGTTTGCTGGTATTGCATTGTGCAAGCTCGAGTGAAGCTACTACTCGGATTATATCAAGTCCCGCCTCCCCCCTCCGCGCGCGAGTCCGGGTTGTCTCTTGATTTTCTTCCGCTTGTGACTCCTTCATCATCGTCACAATCCAATTGCACTTTGAGGTGGTCTCTCAGGGGCTTTCTTAGAGTGGGCAAGCATTCCGTGCACGAGCTCTATGCGAATGTCTCACTGTCCCTTTATTCTTCTTATCAAATCGAATGTCAACATATGTCGTTCTGCGCACACGCGACCACACGTAGATAAATACAGCGCAGCAAATTGCTACAGTACTCAGACTTATAATGGCTGATCCTGTGCCTACGACCGGGCCCATCGAGCCTGTGGACAAGTATGGAAATTGGTACAATGCTGCCTCCAGCTCTGACTCTCTTGCTAACACCGCTTATCGTAGATCCTCCTCGCCGGGTGACCCCCATCTTCATGCAGAAAAGGGACGGCGACCCTCCGAGGTCATCCCGGACCTCAATGCCAATCTCGAGGCCAAGTACGCCGCCGAATCAACACTTACCCCTATCTACCCGGATCGCGCCTAACAAATCCCCGTAGAATCAAGAACCCCCTAGCCGGGATCCCGCGCCACACCCTCTTCGCTGATGCCGAGGAGTTTGCACGCGAAAAGGGTCTCGATGAGCACATCCCTCTGCTCCGCAAGGGTGCCCTCGTCGCCCAGGACCCGGCCTCGTACGACAAGATCACAGGCGCCGAGAAGCTCGAGGAATTCGAAACCGAGGCCCTGCGCAACGAGGTCCTGTACAAGTGGCGCGTGCCGCGAAGGCTGTACCTGACCATCATCACCTGCTCCATCGGCGCCGCCGTGCAGGGATGGGACCAGACGGGCAGCAACGGCGCCAACTTGTCGTTTCCTAACGCCTTCGGCATCGGGTCCAAGAGCGACCACGATGTCTACCTTCTCGGCCTCATTAACTCGGCGCCATACATTGGGAGCGCGTAGGTAGCGTCCTGGCCTGTCTGGCTCAAATTAAGGCACTGGTAGTGAGATTGCTAACATGCGTTTTCTTTTTGCGCGCGGCAGGTTCATCGGCTGCTGGCTCTCGGATCCGCTCAACTACTACTTCGGTCGCCGTGGCGCCATCTTCTTCGCCGGCCACTTTTGCTTCTGGCCAGTGCTTGGGAGTGCGTTCTGCCAGGACTGGATCCAGCTTCTTGTTTGTAGGCTGCTTATGGGCATCGGGATGGGCGCAAAGGCGAGCAGCGTCCCCATCTTCGCTGCCGAGAACTCGCCAGCGAGTATCAGAGGCGCGTTGGTCATGAGCTGGCGTAAGTGTACTTGTGGAAGTTAGCTGTGATGCGTGACGATGGCTAACTTGGTGGTAATGGCAGAAATGTGGACTGCTTTCGGTATGGCACTTATTTACTCACGGCTTGCATTTGGGAGACGTATCCCGGCATAGCTAACGGTTTAGGTATCTTTCTGGGCACTTGCGCCAACCTCGCTGTCGCCAAAACCGGCGCCATTTCGTGGCGTCTTCAGCTTGGAAGCGCATTTATCCCGGCTGTCCCGCTGCTGATACTCATCTACCTCTGCCCCGAGTCGCCCCGTTGGTATATGAAGAAGAATCGGTACCCCGAGGCGTACAAGTCGCTGCTCAAGCTGCGCAACACGCCGCTGCAAGCCGCGCGGGATTTGTACTATATCCACTCCCAGCTGGAGATTGAAAAGGCGATCATCGGGAAGAGTACATATGTTACGCGCTTCATCGAGCTGTTTACCATCCCTCGTGTGCGGCGGTACGAGCACCTCCTCTTGCCCTTTCATAGTCCAAGTCCACTGACTCGTGACTCTAGGGCGACCCTTGCCGCATTCACGGTCATGATTGCTCAACAGATGTGTGGGTGAGTGGCTGGTCGACATCTCAACCTCCATACGTTCTCAACACAGCTGGCTGACCTCTCATAGTATAAATATCATCGCCTTCTACTCTTCAACGGTGTTTACAGATGCCGGCACCTCGGATTTCAACGCTCTTCTTGCGTCTTTTGGCTTTGGCTTGGTCAATTTTATTTGTATGTCCCCTGATCCCATGATTCTGACGTACCTGGTCGCTACCGGCTATGAAAATTGCTGATTCCGTAAATGTGACAGTTGCCTGGCCGGCCATATGGACCATCGATACTTTTGGCCGCCGCTCCCTCTTGCTTTTTACATTTCCGAACATGGCCTGGTCTCTTCTTGCTGCCGGCCTCTGCACACTCATCCCTGGCACCGGGGGAGCCCACCTCGGCCTCGTTGCCTTGTTCATATACATCTTTGCAGCCTTTTGTAAGAATTTGTTCTCTTGTTTTGTCGCGCTCATTGCCGCAAAGAGCGGTTTTGCTGACGTGGCTTTTGGCGACAGACTCGCCGGGCGAGGGCCCCGTCCCATATACATACTCGGCAGAAGTCTTCCCTCTCTCCCACCGCGAGGTCGGCATGGCGTTCGCTGTCGCGACCTGTCTCTTCTGGGCCGCCGTGCTCTCCATCACCTTCCCCGCGATCCTGTCGTCGCTTCACGTCGTCGGCGCCTTTGGGTTATACGCTGGCTTCAATATTGTCGCGCTGGTCATGATCTTCCTCTGGGTGCCCGAGACCAAGCAGCGCACCCTCGAGGAGCTCGACTACGTGTTTGCCGTCCCGACTAGGGTGTTTATGAAGTACCAACTCACCAAGACGATTCCGTACTGGGTTAAAAGGTATATCTTGCGGCAGAAGGGGGTGGTGCTGGAGCCGTTGTATCATGCGGACTCGGCGGGTACGGCGTCGGATAGCGAGGAGGTTGGCACGGTGGGTGAGAAGAGGGGCGGGGGAAAGGGAAGAGGGGAGGGGAGTGGGATTGAAGCGTTGTAAATTGGGTTTCTTGATTTTCTCAAAGGGCGGTGGTTGTGCCTCTATTCTTTGGTTTATCTCTGTATGCACTGTCTACCTATGCACGTTGAGCGGACGGTAGTTCCGCCTTTGGACCGTTCTGGAGCTTCAATGGCAATGTCGTACCCTTTTTCTATTCGCATGATGGACGGGGACTGGTCTGCATGTCTTGGAGAGAAGCTTTGGCTGAATACCATGCAACGGTATGATTTCTTACGTCTATCTGATGTGTAAGTAACAAAAATGCCATAATCGACGCTGTCCAGGACACTATTCCAGGCACTGGAGACGTCGAGTTGGAAAAGGGGCCAGCAACACACACTTGCGAGAAAAGGGGCTAGGCTAGTCCCTTGGCTGGAGTACCCGGTCCCCACAGAGGCTACGCGCTAGCCCCGGGAGGCTAACCCGCAATTAAAGCCGAGCGGGTCACGGCTTCAACGCGTCCAATGCTGACTGTGTAACTCGCAACACCCCTTGCGCTGCCTAAGCCAGGCGGCCCTGTAACCTTTTCGACGACCCTCCGAACAAAGTTCCAAACCAGACGGGATTATCGACGGGGAGCCATCCATCTGACGCAACCCAACCCAACGGCGAAGCCAAAGCCAGACATTCCAGAACCCAGAATCCAGAATCCACACGTCGAAATCGGATCGATTGCAGACGGACAAATCCGTGTCCCTCTGCGGTTTCTTCCCACCACATACCCAACTATGCCCTGATCAAGTTTCAACTGCTTCGTTTCTGGCCATCCTCTATTTTTCTTGTTCCCCGCCGTTCATTTTTCCTCGACCAAGTTCTTGTTGAAGTATACAATTTTAATCTTGCGCCCATGTTCTCGTGTCTGGGCCTTTGAATTCCTCGCTCGACTAATGTGATTGATTGGCCCGCCCTCGTCTTCGTCGTCGTCGTCGTCTTCCCCCGTCGAAGCCGAGTAACAAACATTCACACATATACGAAACTCCCCCGCCGAACGCGCAATGCCGAAGCAATACGTGGTATTCGGCCGGCCGGTGCCGCGACTCGGGACGCGCCACACGTCGGTGCTGCTCGTCATCATCTCCCTCTTCGCCGTCTTCAGCCTGCTCTTCACGCTGCCGAGCGCAATCCCGACGGGCCCGAGCCTAGCCATCGCCGACCACCGCTTCTCGATCCCTTCGTCCCTCAAGAACCCATGGTATAGCAGCTTGAACCCGTTCAAGCAACCCTCGCACGCGCCTCCCCGCCAGCGAAACGACACATACGACGAGACATCATGGTACTCCAACTTCAAGTGGCTGTCGATCCCCTTCAGCAGCTCCGTCACCTTTGACGAGAACCGCCTGCTGCTCCCCATGCTCGTGGAGCGGCCGCCCATCTACTGCTACTACGACAACACAGTCAAGAGGGAGCCCGCGATCAAGGATGCCGAGAGCGACCTGCTCCTGTCCTGGCGCCGCGCCTGGTGGGCCCAAGGCTTCAAGCCCATCATCCTCAGCCAGGCCGAGGCCATGAACAACCCGCGATACGAGGAGCTGCAGCGTCACCAGGACATGAACCCCACGCTCAAGACCGACATCATGCGCTGGCTGGCGTGGGAGAACATGGGCGGCGGTCTTCTTGCCCACCACCTCCTCCTGCCCATGGGCTCGCCCACCGACCCGCTGCTGTCCTATCTCCGCCGCGGCGAGTTCCCCAAGCTCACGCGCTGGAAGGACCTCGACGACGGCCTCTTCGTCGGCTCATCCAAGGCCGACATCGCCACCATCATCAAGCTCGCCATGGCCAGTCCCAACACCACCACGACCACGAACCTCCTCGCCGCCCTCGAGCTCCTCCCGCCCAAGCCCGAGAAAGAAACCCCGATCCCCTTCACCATTGACCCGGACAACCCGAAGGCCCTCGCCTACTACTCGGCAAAGACAATCGAATCCACCTACCCCAAAGTCGGCACCGACATCCTCGCCTCCCCCGCCGCCGGCCTCCCGTCCCTCAACCAGCTCATCACCTCCCACCTGCACCTCACCTGGCAGAACCTCTTCACCTCGGGTATCGCCGTGCTCAAGCCGCTGCCGCACCACACAACACACATGATCAGCCCAGCCTATGAGCTCGCCAAGCGCCTCTCCCACTGCCCGGAATCCCCGCTACCGACCTCCTGCCCGCCCAACAACCGCAAATGCACCCCCTGCAGCGCCGCGGACCCTCTCAAGATAACCACGCCCGCGCACTACATCAACACCTCGACGCTCTACACAATCGGCACCGTCCCGCACCCCTACACCTCGACCTCTCTCCACTCCCTCCTCGAACACCCGGACGTGGCCTGGGTCCGCCGCCGCTCCCCCCGCGACGCATGGGTGACAGATCTCACAACCTCCATCTGCCCATCGGGCATCGCCGGCGCCCCGCGCGTCCTCCGCTTCAAGGAAGCAGTAGCATCAGACTATGGCGCAAGCCGCTCGCTCTGGCTTCTCGCCGAACGCGCCCTCCCCGATGATCTGGATTGGTACTTTGGCTTTGCCGTGCCCACCGAAGCCTCTTGGGACGCCACCACAACCGCCACACCAGACAACAACACTCCCAAAGGTAACACCGACAGCGACGCCACCACCGCCGAAAAACCCGGCGCAGAACAGCGCCCCCTGCCCCCCGCACACGACCCAAAAGACGGCCCCGTGCCCACGCCCGAGGAACTCAAACTCGAACCCAACCTCCTCGCGCGCGCGCGCATAGTAGTAGGCGACGCCAAGACCAAGAACCGAGCCTCCAAGGAGGAAATTGCGGTCCGCGACGCCATCGAGGCGTGGAACCTGGCCGACACCGAGGCGTGGCGGTTTGCCCGCGCCTTTCTTGCGCGCAAGACCGTCGAGCGCAAGAAGTGGGAGGAGGAGGAGGCCAAGTATGCTGGCGGCATTGGGTCCGAGAAGGGGAGGAGGAGCGGGTGGGATCGGTGGTTGGATAAGCGCGAGAGCGCCTAAGTCTACCTGGCAATCAATCGACACTGTGACAAAGTGTTTGGTTAGATGGATGGTATGTGTAGGCCGACCTGGTGATGTAAAGAAAGAAGGAAAGGGGCTTGCTTTGTCAGTCGGGCCCCGTCCGTGGTGCTATCTCTGGTGGAAAACTCATTGTACCTAGTAATTATGTAAAGGCGTTTTGTTGTCTCTGTCTTGAGGTTTTATAGACACGGGGAGTTATCGTAGGTAGGTTTTGGTCAATTTATCATGGTCGCTAGCATCAGAGGATCCTTCCTGCCCTCATCAAGTCACAATTTGTACACACACACACCAGACATTTGAAGAATACAACACTTTTCTGTGCTACGAAACACCTATTCTACATAATCTAATAGTAATCTGCCCGTGCTAGCTAATGCTTCTTGGATTCTCACACAAACATCCCTCAGACCACAGCGTTCTATCAATGAATATGGCACAATGTGCCCCGAAATTAGCAACAAGAATCGATGCGGAAAAGAAATAATGGTCTTTGTAGTCCACATGCTTCGATAATAGACCGTCTGTCATCACCGCCACGAAATGTCAATAAGTGATAGCCGATCATAACACACTCGTCCTCTCTAATACCCATCCCCTCGGCTCAGATCTGGAAGGCGGGCATCAGATCGCGGCGATCCGAGACATCCAGGGCAATGTTTTTGAACTGATCTTCAAGCGAACCAGCTGTGGCGGGCGGGCGATTCTCCCCATGCTTGGCGAGACCTGGTGTAAGGAGAACACCCCCATCGCTCAAATCGTTGAAGTCTGAAGACAGCTTGCCTGGCGAGGTCTCTCGAATCGGAGAGACCTGGTTCTTGTTGATAGAGGGACTGAGAGATGCGGCGGCATATCCCGAGTAGTGCGGGAGATATCCTTGAGCGGTGGTCGAAGATACTGCACTGCTTGTTGAACCCTTCTTCAGCTTCGCCTGCCAGAACTTCGTGCTGTTTTGGTAGTTAGTCTCTATATCTTCTTAATTGAATCCCATTCCAATCACTCACCCTGATCGTTCGGATCTTCTCTCATGCGAACCAATGGACGTAGCGTCCACACTGTTCTCGCAAGACTCCAACACCGTCCCTGGTTCGCGGAAATCCATGTCTCCGGCCGAATTAGGAAGATCTTCAGACGCGCTGAATACCTGCGTATCGTAGGAGCGAATATGTCTGATAGCCGATGCATCTTCTACGCCCATGTCCGTCTTCAAATCAAAGTTCTGAACGGGTGTGATAGGACGGAATGGATCGCAGTCGGATTTGGTCAGACGGAATTCATAATCCATCTCGGCACGCCCTGTCGGGACACGACGGCGGATGGGGTCCTGCGGAGGATCGGAAATGTTCTCCTTGATCGGCGATGGAGGGTAGAAATGCTTTCCATCGAATTTCGGAAGGCCCTGCACAACAGACTTCGGAGCCTTGCCCCAGTAGAGAAAACGAGCGCGGCGTTCCTCCTCAGTCAATGGCCTGGTGTATTCATAGTCCTGATCTCTTGCAGTGCGAGGGTTAACACCCTTCGGGAGCGCGCCTAGGAGGTACGGCACTCCGTAACTGTGGTCTGCACGGCTCCTGTATGAGCTTGCAGGGGCATCGAAGTAGTTTGAGGTCTCTGAGCTGTTTGTCTTGGACGGCTGCGAAAAAGGTTGGGAAACGGGCTGTTGGTTTTCCACTGTGGCGTAAGGGGTCTTACGGCCAGCTGCTGCCAGAAGTCGTCGCTCGGTTTCCTCCTGGGCTTCCCGGGAATGCTCGCTACCGCCCCATGAAGAAGCATGCCCGCGAGGCAGAAAAACAGGAGCCAGAGCAGCTTCACTTGGGAGTGCCGACTTCTTCATGTCACCAAAGGTCGGTCGACCTGCCTCAGCGGCAAACTCGAAAAGCGATCCGCCACTTTCAGCATTGTTGGAACTGAAGTCTGGACCAGAACGGATGAAGGCTCGCCTCTGTGTGCCGGCTGAGTTTGCGGTATGTTGTGCTTCTCGAATTTCGGGATTGCCTTGAAACTCTGGCTGGGGCGAGACTCTGGCTTCACCAGCCGCAGAAGCTGGAGGCTGCGAGTCATTCTTGTCGTCCTTGCTCGGATCCGCCTTGCGAAGGACCGATTCCTCATATTCAACCTGGTTCTTGAGCATGGTTTCAAACCTCTGGATATGACCTTGGATGGTTTGAATTTGGGCCTCCATCTCCTTCTCGTCAATTTGATGTCGGTTGTACTGCAGCTGGTCCTCGTGATACTTGAGCGAGCTCTTGAACGACTCGATCTGCTTCCTTGTGATATCGCTCAGTTTAATTGACGAAATTGGCGGCGCTGAGGGTGGTTGGAAGTTGGAATTGGTCGGGCGGTTCACGATGATCGGGACTCCAGGGGAGCCGTGACCAGACGGGGCCGGATACGATGCAACATTCATGGGGTGACCAGTTCCATTTGGTGCCGGCTGCATCACATGTCCCGTCATCTGCTGCGCTGCTCCTGGCGGGAGGCCGACCATATGAAAAGGCACGACCGGATTACCCATGGCTGCAGGGAAGGCTGCTGGAAACGGGTACATATACTGGCCGTTGAAGAAGAAAGGCTTGGTGACGTCGAAGAACTCGGGCGGTGTAATCTTGACCTTCTCTTGCTTGTCCGACAGGACGTCCTTCTCGCCCCTAACCTCTTCGGGCTTTTTGTTGTGTGTGTCCTTGAGGGTACCATCTGTCGGCAGCTGTGCCATGGCCGAAGGACTCACAGCGGGTTGGGGGAAAGAGAACCCGGGAGGTAGATGAGCACCAAATGGCATGGGCATGAAGGGCAGGGTTGTCTGAATTGGTTGAAACCCAGTGGGATAGGCCGGAATGAAGGGTGACATGACGGGAAGCGGGTGGCTTGGGCCATATGGGCCGAGGGCTGGCTTCCCATGGTTTACCTTGTCAGCAACCCCCTGGCTGTCTATTGTAGACCTGTCCTTCGAGCGCTTCGAAGTAGGTGACGACGGTGCACGTGTGTTTGGAACGATGCGGCCACCAGCGGTAACTCTGACATGCGTAGGGGATACCACAGCCTTGTAGAACCGTTGGAATCCCTCGCTTCTCTGAGCAGGAACACCGCTCGGAGCAGGGAGAGGCTCGTTGGCGGCAACCTCGGAATCGCTTCGGCCACGGTATTTCCAATCCATCTGGCGTGGCGGCTCAAGGGTTGCTTCACGTGCCTGCACACGAACTGGTTCGCGAATCGGTTCGCGCATGGCCTCTCGAACCGGCTCCCGGACGGGCTCTCGAACGAGCTCTCGAGCGGGCTCACGGATTTGGCGTCGGCTTATGTTCCCTTTGAACAGCAGTTCGTCGGACGACACAGACGAATCGTCCTTGTGCTTGACTAGAACTGCTTGGGCATCTGATGACTCACTTCCAGAGTCGCGAATGATCTCGGCTTGGGCGCCATATGGTTAGTCTTTGCGTATGACAGCCTAAGATGGCTATGACAACATACCAAACTCAGGATTACAGGACAAGGCCAAGAGCCGGTTGTGGATCTTGCCATTCCGGAGCTTCAGAAGCTCGGCGATTGTATAGACTCGACGTGCCATGTTGCTCTTGGTATAAACAAAGACAGAGTGTGTGCTGTCTTTTCTCGAGCGGAACCGGTGGAACAAGCTAGCTGAAGTCTGGGTCCGAACGGAAGTGGTGGCAAGAGGTACAAGAGTGAACGACAGCAGATGTCAAGAGGAGACGCGAGGACTATACCAGTATATTAGTTTCCGTGCTTCGATTTGAGAAAACGGTAGAAGTTGAGGAAGGGAGCACGTGAAATTCCAAGAACGAGCCTTTAGCCCGGGCAGGACTCGATCTCGCTCGACAAGTGACATGACCGAGATTATCTCTAGCACGCTGACTGGGGGCGGTGGCAGCAACTTGCTGCGCTGCCATAAACCGACAAGCTCATATCACGCTGGGAGCAATAAAGGAGAAACTGGGCTCGAGCAAGCATGGAGGTTGGTCAAAGATGCGGGGCGAATGGAAAGCCGCGAGAAACTCACCGGGGAATGTAATTATAGTAGTCAGTGGGCTGGCTGACTGGCTGACTGCCCGACGATCGATCCAGCCCGACCGAGGCCGGGACGACGGCGGGAGGAGGAAGCAGTCGAGCCCCAGATGATGAGGATGAGGGCGACGGATTTTTTTTTTTTTTTCGAAAACACCAAAAAGCAAAATTCCGACCAAAGGCAAGGCTTGCTCAGCGAGGCAATCAGCGATTGGTATGCATACAGCGCGTTGCGTGACCCTTGAAAGTTGAAGACAGCCGGTAATGAAGCTGGAAGTTCGGAAACGGAGAAGAGGTCGATGATGCAAAATGACAAGATGGTGGTGAAGCGGAGAGGATGTCGAAGAGAAGGGAACCGACCAGACGCCTCTTAAAGAACAGCAGGTAGGGGAAGGCAGCAGCAGCAAGGTCGGTTAGCAATGGACGTGAACTGTTGCGCGAGGATGCATAAAACGGAAGGAGATGCGGGTTGCAACGTCTGTCATGGCAGGCAAAGATAGAAGGGGTGGTGGAGGAAGTGCCCGTCGAGGAAGGTGCAGCTCCTCACCTTCGCTTCACCACGCGTCAGGAAAGCACCTTGGTTGATGTGAGCGAGGGCAGTCGCAGACCCGCAGTAGAATGACATTTGAAGTGGAAAGTGCGCATGGCCTCCTTCAGCTCCGATCTCCCCGAGAGAAGACCGGCTTGCTATCAGGATTGTGGAGAGATCAATGACACTTTCTTTGGTTGGCAGGAGAGAGGCAAGCAATCCTGAATGCAAGTAAGTTTGTTCCAAAATGAAAGGACTTGATTGTGAAGGCACTTGCCAATATTCCGAACATCAAACACCCCATCATCGAGCTTTGACTCTACGATTACAGTCAAGCTCCGACACGTTCAATCCAGCAAGCAAGCACCTCGCTGCTCAAGACTTTTTTTTTTCTCTTTCTTTTTCCCTCTCGGGCTATTCCACCTCACCTCTGGTAGGGCCTGGGTATAATCGATATCTGCTAGAAAGAATCACAAGCTGCCGCATCTCAACTCATCCTCGCGTTACTCCCGCGGAGCCTCAATATGCTCCCCACGTGCCCAGAGTCCAAGAATTGTGTCCAGTACCAGCACCTCTCATAAACCCGCCTGCACCAAGACTCTGTCTTTGCTGCATTTTGGAATCCACCTCGCCGGGTTTGCTGGCGCCTGCCGCGCCTTGTTGTTGCCACAGGTCGCGGTCAACCGTCGCGACGGCCGCTATTTTGAGGTGGGAGATGATGCTCGCACCGCTCCAAGCCCCAATCGATTCAACAGCACGCAGCTCCCCCTGTTCTTGGGATGTCGGGTCTCCTCTTTTCTTCAACTGTTCTTCGATGGGATCCACTTCTGGCTTGACGTTGGCGGCATCATGCCAAACCCCGTCTTGTTCTCCGGCTCCGGGCTGCGTTGTAGATGTCGGGCCAGTTGTGCCGCCGCTTGCTAGGCGTGCCCGTGCTTTTTGTTTCATCTGCTCCAAGTCCTCGCGCTTTTTGTCCAGGCCCTTGCCGGTTACCGGATCCCAGCCCCTTTCTCGCAAGATCTGAGATAGCTCGTCAAAGATGCGTCCCTGTAGCCCCAAGACGTTGGCACACCCGCCTGCAAATATAATCCGAGACATGCACATTGACCGCACATCCACGGGGAGCTGGAGAAGGCAGCGGTAAACTAGTAGATGCAGCGGCAGCTCGTGATCGTCGAAGCTGGCGGGCGAGTGGCGCGAGTCAAAGAATGTGTTTTCGCAAGGCTCAGTGAGCAGATCGTATGGTAGCTCCAACGTGACGGGCGGACTGGTCGACTTCAGCGGTATAGTAGCGAGCCCAGGTTGTTCAGTTTCCGGGGAAGCTCTGCGCTCCTCTGATTCGTCATGTTCCTCAACAGTCGATAAGCCCTCGGCGGGTTTCGTAGTAGCGGAGGAGGGATGAGCCTTGCACCAAGCCAGTCGCATGGTAATCTCCTCGCACTCTTCGAAGCTTAGCACGTACTCCTGGCTGTTCTCATGGTCTTCGGTCTCGGGCTTCTTTTGGTTCTGGGGGAGATGCTTTGCAAGAAACCTGTGGGTTTGCTCTGTAAGCATCCGGCCTCCGCGGATACTTCTGTTGCATTGCACCTCCCGGAACTCGTAGACGGCGGTAACTACTGTTTCGGCCCAGCCAAGGTTAATGACAAGTGCTGAGCGCACTCCGGCACCAACTGCAAGCGAGACTGGTGGTGAGAGCAAGGACACCGTTGGTGACTGGAAGCGGCCGAAAAGACTATCCAGAGTCACCGACAACAGGGGGATTGAAAGACCCGAAGGAATCACACAGGCAACCCTCCGTGGGCGTGAGTCAATGAGCAGATACCTAGATGATGGTAGTTCTCCGTGTTAGCGAAAAGCAAACCCGTGGCGGGATGGGGTAGAGGCAAAACACACTTTGTGAAGGCATCCCGCAGCGCTCTCTCGATCTTGTCACCAACCAGGCCGAGGTCGAGATCGCGGACGTCGGACCGCCATAGCTCGTAGTCCTTTCCCCACTGGTCACCGGATGCCGCATTTCTCCAGTCCGGATGGTAGTCGGACTGCCAGGCCCTGAAGTCGCCGACTCGTCGCTGCTGCTCAGGGCCGAACCATATAGCACCCCTGGGCGCCGCATCCCCCGCAAAGCCCACGAGGAGTTTCCGCGTGCCGAACTCAATCAAAATGGTTTCCTCCTCTGCGCGCAGACTCGACGGCGAAGCAAATGTTGAAGTGATGGGGCGCATAGGCGTCGACGGTCCACTAGACTGCGAGCTGCTGGCACCGCCACCTCCTCCTCCAGCAGGCGGCGACCTGATGTTAGCAACGGACCGGTGCACCGCCGAGCCCGTCAACATGGACGCCGACGAAGACATGTTGGTGTAAGACGAGCTTGACGGGACCGTTTGAGAGGGGAGGACCGGGATGCGAGACGTGCGATTTCAAGGGAAATGACACTACAACATCAATTGATACAAAACTGAAGGCTATGTTGTTTCTTGGGGGGGAAATCAAATCCTGTTGTGTGTGTGTGTGTGTGTGTTTGGTGTTATTGCTGGGAACCGCTTGAGCGAGGTGGGTGAACACCGCTCCCGTCGTTCCTGTTGTCGAGGAAGGCACCGTCGTCGATGCTTCCACTGTACTTGGAGTCGGTGACCGCCGCAGTCCAGCAAAGTTTAGGTGCTTTAACCCGTGCCACACTTGCTTTGCCTGTACCTGGTACCGTGGAATGGCCCTGGAATACGCCTCATTACAGTCCGGAGTTACGGCTGGCTGGTTGCCTGCCTGCGGTGCCCGTGCCAACCCCAAAAAAACAAGGTACCCCGCTGTCTCCCCGAATGGGGAAGCAAGGTCAACAAACCGACACCGACATGCATGCCGCCAACTGAAACAATGGCATCGAGATGATCACCACCCGCCACCACCACAGCTTGCTAGACTCGCTCCCAACAGAATTAGCTTCAGAATGAGCCGCCGACTTACTCTTTCGTCACTTTCGGCAAATTGAGAGAAATTAGCACCAGGTACCAGGTACCTACCTACCAGGTAACAGCCCCGTGCAGCATCTGCCGAGGCCAAGATGGGCATCAAGGGAATCTACAAGGAGATCGGCCCTGGCGAGCGCATCTCTCTCTGCAAGCTCGCTGTCGAGCATCTCGAACAGACCGGCCGGCCCTTCCGACTAGCCATCGACATCTCCATCTGGCAATTCCAGGTGCAGGCAGCTAAGGGGGGGTCCAACCCTGCCACCCGCACGCTCTTCTATCGCCTGGTGCGGCTCCTAGGCCACGCCATCCAGCCCATCTTCATCTTCGACGGCCCCAACAAGCCGGCATTCAAGCGCAACAAGCGGTCGGGCCGCGGAGATGGCGTCGCGACTGCCATGGCCAAGCGCCTGATCCGCCTCTTTGGTTTCATCATCCACGACGCCCCCGGCGAGGCTGAAGCCGAGTGCGCCTACTTCCAGCAGCAGGGTATTGTTGATGCGGTGCTGAGCGAGGATGTCGACACCATCATGTTTGGCTGCCGCCGGACGCTGCGCAACTGGGCCGCCGAGGACAAGGGCAAGGCAGCCAAGACCCCGACCCATGTCTCGATGTACCAGGTCGGCGACGGCCCCGACGGCAGGGGGAACATCAGCGGCCTCGACAGGGAGGGCATGGTGCTGGTCGCCATGATGAGCGGCGGCGACTACATTCCCGAGGGAGTACCCGGCTGCGGCGTGAAGCTGGCCTGCGAGGCGGCGCGGGCCGGCTTTGGGCGGGACTTGTGCCAGATTAAGAGAGCGGACAAGAATGCCCTGGCAGCCTGGAGGGAGAGACTGCGGCACGAGCTTCGCACCAACGAGAGCGGCTTCTTTCGCACCAAGCACAAAGCATTGGACATCCCAGAGACGTTTCCCAGCATCGAGGTCTTGCGGTACTACACCCACCCCGTCGTATCACGGCAAGCCACCGTCGACAGGATTGGCGGACAGTTCCCGGCCACGGCCGCCGTGAACGTTGCTGAGCTGCGCGAGTTTGTCCGCGAGACATTCGACTGGAGTTTCAGGATAGGGGCTGTCAAGTACATCCGTGTACTGGCCCCGAGTCTCTTGGTCCAGCTTCTCCTGGCGAGAGCTGCATCCCAGGAGACCCTTCAAGACCAAGACCTCGACCTTAGGCAGGAAGACGAGTCCAAGCTTGTGAGGACCATTTCAAGCCGGAGGACACATTCTAGCACCGACTCGACGCCTGAGCTGCGCATTGCTTTTATCCCAGCCGATATTGTGGGACTGAATCTGGACGATGAGCCCGAGGAAGAAGTCGAGGAGTTCGGGCGCAACGGGATTGCGCTAAATAGCGACGATGAGTTTGAAGAAGAAGCCGGAGGAGACGAGCCCGGAAGCAGCAGTCAGGCCAAGATCGGCGGCAAGAGGCCGTTTGATGCGTTACAGCCCGACCTGGCCTGGCTCCCCGAGTCGCTTGTCAAGCTGGGGACACCGCTTGCGATCCAAGACTGGGAAGCAAAGCAGCGCGCAAAGGGTTCACGCAATGCAGCAAAGACAGCAACAACAACAACAACAACAACAACAACAACAAGACAGACAAGGTCCAAAAAGTCAGACATGCCCGTGGGAGCATTGGACAAGTTTGTCACCGTTACAAAGAGCACCGCCGACAACTTGTCAGAATCTGCTCACCTTCCTCTACGGCCATCTTCACCTCCACCCAGCTCTCTCCCACTTCCGCTGCAAACCAAAAACTCCAACAACTCACAACTCACCCGCTCTTCAACCCAACAAAAACCTACTTCCAAACCGGCCACAAGAAACACAAGAAGCACGCAACTCAGCAATAATCTCAAACCACAAATCAGCAAACCCATAGGAGCAATCAACCCCTGGACCCTCGCCGGCTCCCAGGTCAGCCCCAAGATCATAAAATCCTCTACATCGTCCTTCTCAGCCCCGCCTCAGAAGTCGAGCTCAGCGCACCAGCCGATTCTCATCGAGTCCAGTCCTGCCGCCGCCCCTGCGTTCCTTTCGCCCATTAGACCTAGCAACTCGTATATCACCACTGCGTCAGCAACAACCACCCCCACAAGAACAACTAGAGCGCCCAAGCGGCGATCCACGAGCCCACCAGGCGAGGAGAACTTCCCAGACTCACCGAGCCAGCCGCAACAAATAACCATGGCGCCTATAACTCGTGCCCGTGCCCGCAACCCGCACCAATCGCCGTCGCCAAGGAGCAGGAAACCCCGCTCAGTCAAGCGGACCAGGAAGAGCGCAGATACCGATGTCGGCAGCTCGACGCAGAGATCTATCGCAGACTACGGACGTGTCCGCAAAGACACCACCAGCGCCGCTGCCGCTGTCGACGCAAAGATCGTGTCGGCTGGTCCCATCACCACCATCGATCTGCTATCTGACAGCGACGATGACGATAACCACAATAAAACCGGCAACGTCTCGCTGAGGGGGGGAGAAGACGGCTTCGCTAGCAAACATTCCTCTCCTCACTCATCCAACTCCTCCCCCTCCTCGTCGCTTCCACCCATCCACAGCGACGACGAAGATCCCTTTACTTCAGCACCAGCACTGCCCTTCCCATCATCCGCGAAGTCGAAAGCTCCCCAGCCTACCTCGTATATCCATCTCAACACGAACACGACCACTGTCTCAAAACCACCAAAAACCAACTCACCTGCCGCCCTCGCGTCGCTAAAGACCAAAATCTTCATCCCATGCTACACGAGCCCAGGCCACGGCTACTTCAACGAGGTCGACGTTAGCGACGACGACGACAACCACGAGGCCGGGTTCGGTGCAGAGCATGCGGATGTCGATGACGATGCAGCCATGTATGCCTCGCTCAGTGGCATGGCTCGGGCCCAGAAAGATCACCATCGCCATCACCAACTCGAGCAGCGGACCAAGCGGTTCTGGCGCGGGAGCGAGATTACCATTGTTGATTTGACGCGCGGTGACTAAATAAATGCCTATGTTGGCGATGTTTGTGGCTGGGCCGGCTTGCCATGAAATGGATGAGCGCCTTGCTGTTTGCTATGGAAGGAAAAAAAAGGGAAAAGGAGACGAGAAAGGAGAGAGAGTGTGGATAATGAATGAAGCGTGAATATGATACCCAATTCAGCACCTGTTTGTTATCAAAAGGAATTACCATGGCTTGCATGTTTTGCTGTTTCTTGTTTCTTATATCTTATACCTTGTATATAATTGATTATGCACATTACCGTACCACGCAGGCTCACTATACCATTTTGCTTGTTCATCTCAACCTCTCAGCGTCGGAGCCATTGAAGTACGCGATGGAACTACGGGATACAACAAATCACAGCTACAACACGTCACATAAATCCCGCGAGAATGCAATACCCATCCATTTTCTCATCAAACCTCGTAGCCTACTCATACAAAATACACATAGTACTCTTCCATAGGTAGGTAAGTAGGTAGGTAGGCAGGCAGACTCTAGCCCTTTTTCCCTTCTGCGCTGAGACCGAGATGAAATGCCTACCTACCCACGTTACCCAAACGACGAAACGACTCAATAAACCAGACAAGCAACGCCATGTCGCCGCCTTCCGCCCGACCAAAGGAAAGACGAGGGAAAAAAACAAAACGCCCGCCCGCAATACTGCGTACAACAGCCCCGAACCGAACCCTCACATCACACCCCTCCCCCAGCAACCTCAACCAATCACCCCCCTCATCTCAAAGGCCTAGAGAGCAACACATTCACACTCTCCCTCGCATTCTGCGTATTCCAAACACTATCCCTTCCTCCCTTTCTCCACTCATCACCCGTGGCATCCTCGCCGCCACCCCTGATCGCCTCGCCCCTAATAACCTCCAAATCCCGCTGCTGCGAGCTCAACCAATTACGCACGAAATGCACCGGGTCCTCCGCCATGGACGTAAGGAACGCATGCTTGGACTTGGACGCGGCAACAGCCTGCACCAAGATCGCGAGCTGGTCGTCCATGACGGCCACGTCCTTGAGCATGGTGGCGTACTGCGGGTTATGGATGAAGGGCACGAGCTTGGAGCGGAGGGGGTCGTCGACTGCCACGCGGATGTCGTAGATGGTTGGTTTCGGGTCTTTGTGGAACTCTTCGTCGACGCGGATCGTGTAGGCTAGCTTGACGGGGGGGAGGGGTTTGAGGTGTCCCGCGACGTAGTCGTTGAGCATTGGGATGTAGCCTGAATCTCGTTGGACCACCTGGTGGGGGTTGGGTTAGTTCCAAGTTCAAGAGAAAGACGGGGGCTAACATACACTCTTCAAAAGCTCGTCGCATCTAAAGTTTCTCTTCTCCTCATCCTCCTGAAGCTTCATGAGCTTGATGTACTCCCACAGCCCCATGACGGCTTCCTGGCGCGTGGCCTCGCGCATGTCGATGATGTCGGCAAGGGCGGGGCTAAGCTCGAAACGCTCGGGGTCCTCGTGCCGGGACAAGTTGATGGTGATGTTTGTGTTCTCGTCCCCGTTCCTCTTGAACGTGAGCTCGTCAAAGTCGGCCGCGGCAGGAAGAACCGAGCCCGCTGGCGTCCGGTCGGGCTTTTTCCACTCGACGCTCGTGTCTGCCGCGCTCGGCCGCCCCGACTTGGAACGGTCAAAGTCTACGGTCAGAGCTTTGAAGAAGTGCGAGAAGCGGTAACGCTGGCCAGGCTTGGCCGACACGGGCTTCGATTTTGACTTGTTTGGGGTATCCGTATCCATCCTATCACCGTCCTCGACTGCTTTGGCCTCATCTTCGTCTTTGCTGGCGTCATCTTCGTCGTCGAGCAGACGGCCCTCAATCTTGACCCGGTACGAGGACTCAAGGTTGGCTGAGAAGTCGAAGCTGTCGACGTTGATGCCGTTGGTCTGCCAGTATTGGTCTTCTACCGTGTTGCTGATCCAGATGCGCAGGGTTTTGTAACGCTGCAGGGCTTGCGCATTAGCTTCCGCCCGGCCAAGGGAGACATTGAGGATGCCAGTTCAGGGGAAGAGGTGTGCGTCAAAACAGACATACCTTTGCATTACGGCTAACCGAGTCGACAATATCCAGTCTCTTACGCGTCATTGTAGCATCGAGCCGGCGCTCGAAGTCGCGAAGGTTCTTGTAGGCAAGAGCGACATTGCCGTCGCCTACCAAGGTCTCCTCGACGCCATCAGGGAGCGACTTGTCGGTCGGCTTGCGACTCCTAATCTTGGCAAGCTGAAGGGCCTGGTCTCTCGCTGCTTTTTCGGCCTGTATTTGGGACTGCGTCATTGGTACCGAGTGGTGAGGACCGGCCGACATCATGGGGCCTGCAACGAAGAAAAGTCAGGGGTCCGTATTCTGGAGCAGATAGTTATCGCAGCAGGTAATT
This sequence comes from Cercophora scortea, assembly GCA_033439705.1. Lineage (NCBI taxonomy): Eukaryota > Fungi > Ascomycota > Sordariomycetes > Sordariales > Lasiosphaeriaceae > Cercophora > Cercophora scortea. Next base: position 1,054,698 of record JAUEPO010000005.1, on the reverse strand, counting down.
TCGATGTTCTCGAACGGAGATGTTCCAAGCCCAGTTCCCGACTCCAGCAAATATTCCGCGCTTGCGGCCGGCGACGCGCGGGAAAGGGAAAGAATAGACAAGGTTAAGTAAGGTACGAGACAACCCCCGTGCTCTGCTCCACAACCCTTGACAGCGAAGTGTGGAAACTGCAAATCGCCAATACAAACGATGGGAAAAGCGGAGAGTACGATGGTTCTTCTGGGGAATGGTCTGGAGTCTAGAGTCTGTGGTCTGCACATACGGTCTCCGTAGTCTGCACACAGCACAGCGCAGCTAAGTGATCGAGGGGAGATGCGCCGCGTTAGGGAGCGATGAGAGCCAAAAAGGCAGCATAAGACAAGAAAAAGAAGAAAAAAACTTGACAGTCAATGACATCGACGTACCAATGCCACCTCGGCGTTGTGGGACACCACCATGCCCATGCTGCTGTCCTCCTCCCCTCGGAGCCACCTGCTGTGGTGTGTACCCTCGGAATTGCGGTTGCATTTTGCCTAGACCTGTCCGTCTCGACCAGTCTCGATTATCCCTATCGTCATACAAGACAGCATTCACTACGCAGTGCGGTGCAGCAAAAAAGTATGATTGATGCGATGTCCGGGCTTCCTGGTTTGTCTTTTTTGATGGGGAACGGGGTGGAGGGGGGCCAAAACGTCGGACGGGGTCGGTCTGGTGCTGGTGCGTTGGTCTGGTTAAGCGCGTCGATCGATCGCGTCGTGGTTCTTTTGGACTGGGTGGAGTTTGCGACGAGGACGGAGGAAAAGCCGCTTGGTGCCTGCCTGCCGTGACTTGTGCTTGGCTCCTGGGAGGCTGGGACGAGCTACCTGACGTAACTAGTGTACAAAAGAAACGGAGCTAGCGTGACAGATTTTACATGTGCAATACTGCATGTACACACAGTAAGGTGAGGCCCGAGTTAAATTCAATTGGATTTTGGTAGAGAAGGTACGATTATTCCATCCTCTCTCAAAGAGCGAGTAGGTACTGGAAACTGGGATCATGATTTCTTCTGGGCTCAACCATCCGAGTCATTGCCTGGGGGGGGGTACCCAGAGGTGCGGTGGATTCCAATTCCCCCCCATGCACTTTGGGCGAATTTGTTTTTTTGTAGCCTTCAACCAAAATGTCCCATGCTGGTCCGAGCTCTGCTGCCACGTGATCCTCCTGCCCTTCTACGTATAGCAATCCAATCCCCCCTATTTCAATCAATGAGCATCCGTTTCAACCAATCAAGTCGTGCTTCTCATAGCGAGAACAAAAACCAGCTTCAAAGTTCGAGATGGAAACGGTCAAAAATGCTCCTTGTTAAAATTATCCACGCCATGCTACCATAAAGAAGAGAGATGCCTATTAAAGGTAGTAGAGTAGTAGTGGTGATGGTAGTTGATGCCCGCGCCGCCGTTGCGCAATGAGTTTGTCAAACGGAACACGCCATTGGCAGGATGACCGAGTGCCAAGTTGCGATGACTGTCATATCCATGCTTTTTGAATCGTGATAATGAGTAATTCCTGCTCTCGCCAACCCGCCGCTCGTTCCGTCCGCCCGTGGCCGCACCCTGTGCCGGTTTTCGTGTATAGCAGCACAACACGCCAGGTCAAGGCAAAAGCAAAAGCAAAAATCGATGAGGTGATTTAGAATGCGCCCGCCCCTGGTACCAGTCCGTTCTTGGACTGTCGTCTGCTGAAACGATTTCGCTTCACGTTTGTATCCTCCAGGCTCGCCTGGCTTTTGGTCAGCTGGTTGCGGCCCGATCTGTCGCTGATGGCAAACCCTTCCGGGAAATTCGACCTTCCTCCCATGGTGCTCGTCGGGCTCGACATTGACGAGTTATCGCCGAATCCGTTGTCGCCTCGGTAAGACCCAGAGAGATTTTGTGACATTGCAAGGTCCTTTGCCCTCTCAAGAGAGTCAATCCATTCCTGGCAAGAGAACTTTGCACCATCAGCTTGCGCCGCTGATTTGGGCTCCTCAAAGGTATAATGCACGCCCCCCTAGCCTCATGTTAGAACCAACACCGGTTTCCGTCAATCGTTGGAGGTGTCAAACTTACCGTGTCGACGCACCAAACAGACTGGCCCTTAGCGTCTACCTGACTTCTCCAGACACAATCCGGGGCTAGCAACGAGATGTCCTGCTTCGCTCGCTTTTCCTCTCCGCCAGCTGGGGCGAGAACAATTCGCCCGCTAGATGTAATCATAACAAGTCGCTGCCGCTTTTTAGTTGTACTGCCACCGAAAAACCGAGACAACTTCTTGTGGCCATCACCATCGCCCTTCCCATTGGTGCTGTGGGGAATCGGCGAAGATATTACCAGCAAGTCGCCCAGCTTCAGGATCCTCTCATTATTTCTCGTCAGGACTGGGGACCACTCGATATCAAGTTGTGTAGGCGGTGGTAGTTCGGTGATGATCCGCGCTGGCCTCGAGCCATTTGCTTGCCCTTGAGGCGCCCGGGAGGCGGGACCGGGATTTGAAGCGCTCGAATCCATGCCGTTCAAGTTGATAATCTGCGGCTCCTGGGGCGGCGGTACATACGGCCTTAGCCGTGGAGCCTTCATCCTCCACAACTCCTTGCCAAATTGCTGCCCGTCGAAGAACTCGTGGTTCTTGATATGCTCCACCGTGAGGCGACGCGCCGGGTCAAGTTCTAGACACCGCTCCACAAGATCGCGGGCAGCGGGGGGGAAACCTGGAGGAAACTCGTACTCCAAGTTTACAATCTTCTGAAAGGTCAAGTATTCGGTCGCGCCCTTGAAAGGCGGCCGCCCAGCGAGCAGCTGGTAGATGATGCACCCAAACGCCCATAAATCGCTTGGCTTACCCGCGCTCTTGTCTCTCAGGAGTTCGGGGCTCACATATTCCGCCGTGCCAACGAATGAAGCAGCCCTTTTCTGCTCCTGCGCGCCATTCTGTCCGGGTACTTCCTCCGGCGCTGGCCTCGGCGGCCTTGGGTCCCGGGGATCTGGCAGCAGCTTTGCGGTACCAAAGTCGGTAATCTTGACATGGTTCTGGTCATCGAGGAGCACGTTTTCGGGCTTAAGATCTCGATGGACGACTCCTCTTGAATGCATGTACGCTATCGCGTCCAATATTTGTGCCCCGTAGAATCTCGTGCACTCGATGTCGAAAGTCCCTGTCTTTTTCAAGACACCTAACAGCTCTCCACCGCTGCAGAGATCCAGAACGTAGTAGAGCGATGACTCGTCCTGGAACGTGTAATAAAGCCGCACGATGCCCGGGTGTTCCGTGAGACGGTTAAGCGTGTCTTTCTCAATACCAACATACTTGATTTTCTTTTCCTTGATGATGTGTTTTTTCTCAAGCACCTTGATGGCGTATTCCCGCAGCGTCTGGCGATCCGTGGCAAGGTAGACAGTGCTGTAGGAGCCTTCGCCGAGAACCCTACCGAAAGAGAAGTCGCGCACCCCTTTCTTGACCGATCTTATTACTGTCCTCCCTTCAGCATCGACTTCTCTCCTTAGGCTAACTGCCGCACCTCGATCTTTCCATTCCTCGCTGCTGGCCTGCGGGGGCATATCCATATTGCTGTTGGGGGGCGCGTGTGGGACGCCGGGGATCGAGGCATAACCCGTGCCCATCCCTTTGGAACTCCTCCTCATCGGTAATGGGCCGCCTTCGGCAACACCAACGGGATGACCTTGGCCAGGTCGGACAAGACGCTGCGATCCGCTGGGCTCGCGTGACGGTATTTGGGGCACATAGGCTAGATCTCCCCTTGGATCGCTCCTCATGGGCAGCCCGTGCATTGATGATCTGGACGACTCGCTCCTGAGACCAATGTACTGAGCACCCTGCTGGTCGGGCATGGCGGCGTGGTTCTGTCCGGACAGGGGTCTCGCGCTTGGGGACCCGCGCCCATTCGTGTTGTTCTGGTATGATGCATATTGCGGCTGTAAATATTGGTCGCCAGAGCTCGCCGAATTTGGGATGCCTCGAGCAGCATTTAAGTTGTCCTGGGCGGTCTTCAGGACTGCGGCGGCAGATTCGTACGTGTGCGGCTGCCGAGGTGAGGGGTCTTGACGTGTTGGAGGAGCATCGCCATATTGTTGAGGTCGGGTAGAAGAGTTGGAGGAGGACCGCAATCTGTTGGGGGGCACCTCCCCAGATGCAGACGCGGATACAGATGCGGATACGGGCGCGGCAGTGGACTCGCCTACGGGGAGTTGCTCGGGACCAGTCGAGACCTCTGTCGAAGGGCTCGGTTCGGCGTCGTCGGGGTTGGCGATCCGTAAGCCCCCCAGGGCTCTGGACAGGCTCAGATCACCACCATTCATGTTGTCTAATGCTGGGGCCCCGAACGAAGGGCCGTGGCGACGTCACCGAATGACGGGAGGAACAAACGGCAGTCGAAGAGGGCCGGAACTAGGTTATGTCAAGGGCGGGCATCCAGCTGCTTTTGTTTGCGTTGGCGACGTGGCTCGGTAACCAGGGTGTTCGAGAGGCGGCGAATAAAACGGCCAAGGCGATGGCGGATGCGTCTCCGGTGCGGCCTTGGTGGCCGTCAGTCGTACAGGAGATCGTACACCTACACTTTGGGCGCCTCGGGGTTGGCTGCTTGGCTTGGTCTGGGTAAGGCAGGTGGTGGGAGGTACCGTACGTATGGTATGGAACGGTAACAGTTTCGGTATGGGGACCACTTTGCTTAAGGGAGCCACGCCAGGGTTGGTGGTGGTAGTGGTAGTCGATGTCAGGTACAGCAGGTCAGGCACAGGCTGGTATGCAGCTCAACGGAGACAGGCGGAAAGGGAGGACGCTGGCAGCAGCCGCACCACGGAACGGATGGTCGAGCTTCCGGGGCTTGGAAAGCAGCAACAACGGAGTGGGAGGTCAAGGTATCAGGTAATTAGGTAAGGTAGGTAGATGGCGGAGGTTGCCTTTGAGCTGCGCAGTCTGACGGGAGGAAGGAACGGGAGCCAGGGTGGTCTGGTTGTCTTCCGTGTTTGGCTCTGCTGCAGGGGCAAGAGGTGTGATGATCCATTCGGAACCTGGAAGTTCGCGGTCACTCAGGTTGTTGGTGGATTCGTCCTGCTCTTTGGGCCGAGCAGACTGACCTCATGTTAGGTAAGATGCCTGGTAGGTAAGGTGCGTTGGGTGGCCTAACTGCTAACCTTCCAGCTTTCAGTTGCAATTAAGGTAATTGTGGACCCTTGTTTCTCATTCGAGGCTCCATAAAGCGCGAACCCAAAAGGAGATCTTGCCTTCCACCTCAAGTTCCTATGAGAGAGGACGCGCATGTTTCGAGCCGTGAATAATTTTCCAGTACCTGAACTAATCTGGCGTCGAACGGCCTCTAGATCGCATCCAGGAACCAGGGCATCGGGGGAATGCAGCCGCGAACCACAGCTGGTCACTGGCTACCAGGTACTTATCTTACGGGGCCGCGCCCATCTGCCTTTGTTGCCTCATCCACCGCCGCAGGCCGCAGGAAGTCAACCCGTAGAAAGCCTAGAAATCGGGTGTCGCAGCTCGCAAAAAGCTTGGACGGCTACAGGTACCGTACTGTGTAGAGCAGCCGGCCGTCGCCATTGGTTGGTTTCGTGCCCGACAACCCGAGGGTTGGACGACTGCGTCACTCATAGGTACAGATCTCAAACTTGAGCTTCCCTTCTTCCCAGACAAATAAAATACCAAGTCGTTCATTCGTTGTTGGCACTTTTCAGCCATGCTTAGCCTTCCCGCGAGAAGTCAGACGTATTAAGAATTAATACCGTGTTTATTTCGTTCTAATCTTGCGGTCCTGGAGCTCACAAGCTCCCTGGGTCCCTGACCTGGTAGGTCCCTCAATTGAGTTTCCCTTGGCCGGCAGCTGGCCTCGGTCGATCACCTCGATTATCACTGCACATTCCACTCCTCTGGGCGCCAACCCAGGTAACTCAGCAATTTTCCCTATGATTCTTTTTTCTTTTTCTTTCTGCGGGTTTCTTGTTCAATGAGCAAATCTCCGCTGTTCAATTCGGCCTGCATCAAGGTGGTTCCATGGTACTTCGGCCGGTATTCCTCCTTTCTTTCAGTTTTTTCTCTTTGGCAAGCGCCCCCCTCTCAGTCAGGTTGGAGCTCCTGTAACATTGACTTCAATGGTTTCCCATGGCTTCTTTTCTCTTGCCCTTGCCCGCCTCAGTTCCTACCTCAAGTACCTGACTAGACAGTCCGCTGCGGCTGCCAGTCAAGCCTCGAGACGCTACGGTGGCTCGACCGACGTCATCAAGATAAACAGATGGCTCCAGTGTGGCCCGGCAGCAACACTAATGTCTTCTCTCTCGAGCTGCTTTGTCTCGGAGTCGACATGAGATGCCGTAGCTGGTCTACGTCGCTTTGACGGAGCCGTCTTCAAGTTCACACCTTAGCCACCAGCAACATTCATTCAAACTGCACAGCATAATGCTTCGTCTCAACCCAACCGTCATCTCTTTGACCATGGCCGAGGTCAAGGAGTACGAGCACCGCCAGAAGGCCAGGAAGCGTGCCCTGATGCTGGTTGGTACGGCGTGGCAGCCAGGGATACAGCCCGTTCGGTTCGGGGCGGCATCGACATCTCTCACCCCGACCCCGACCCCGACGTCGCAGGTCGGCATGCGGGTAGTATCGTCAAACTCCAGCGGTATTGGGCCTCTCAAGGAAGCAGATTCGCCAGATCAGTCGGCCGGGGAACAGAGAACCGAAGAAGGAGTCCTTACCCTTCCCGATCTCTCTCGCAGAAGAGACCCTCAAACAGTTGGCGGTGACAGGCTCGAGGAAGAGTTACATGTTTACACTACACCTACAGACGCCAGGCTACCGTCCAAGGCCTCGAGGCCCAATCCGCCGCCCGGAAGACATACCGACGCAAACACCGAGCCGGTCAGCCCAGGCCGTACGACAGTAACCGGTTCACCGACAGTGACAGGGCGAGACACCACTGACATCCAGGCGTATCTGGACCGAGATGACACCCCAGCAAGCAACTTGAGCCACGCTCTTGACGGCCCTCTATCTCCTGGCGAGGAGGCTCGGCCCATACGTGGCTCTCCTCTCGCGGTACTTATCGTCCCCAAGCTCCATGGTAAACAGAGTGAACTGCTAATGGCATCATTCGATAGACGTCGCTAGTAAGAGGGATAGAAACTCGGGACGATGGTGTAGAGCAATCAGCTGCTTGGCTTACTGGTAGCTACCAGAGTCCCGACCCAACCTCCCCCGCCCGAGTCGTTCAAGTAGGGATAACCTAAACCCTACCAGCTCCCGTTCGACGTGCTAATCTTGTATAAGGCCTCGTCAACCCGCAACGAGGGTCACGACGCAACAGATAACTATTATGAACCCCTTGACGCTGGACGAGGAGCACGCGGATCACACAGTGTTGAATCCGCCATCCACACGAGCCCATCCGGCTCTGCGTCGGTGCTGCCAACTCCTCGGACACCTGGTAGATTCCGTATTTACAACGACCATCTTCCCGCTTTATCACAGCCGCAGACACCTCAGAATCTACCCGAAGCCCGTCACCAAAGTCGGCTGCATGGGTCGTACACGGTCCCGGCGCGGCGGACGTCTCCTCATCCCTTTAGGACCCTCACGACAAGCCAGGCCCGGCACGGGACCAGACTGAGAAGGAACGTGAGCCCAGCGGGCCTACAGACACCGGGATTCAGAGGTTTATATGGAGGCATCGAGAACACAGACGATTCCGCATTATTTGAGCAGGCTTCACAAAATCTGGATTTTGGGAGTTCGCTGAGCGGTCGATCCGAGTCGCCTTGACCGCAACAGACTCACGGGAATTGGTCAGAGAAAGTACCACAGGCGCTGCCAAACTCGACGAAGGAGATGCTCGATTTAGAGAGTGTAAAGCATTATTATTGGGCCCCGGGGGAGCCCGGCTGTGTTATTGATTAGACAAAGGTGCATATGGCTTGCTCTTTGCACTTGATGGAGGGATTACCTATGGATTAACAACCAAACCGGATAACCAGGCAGGACGGGAAAACAGCGTCGGAATCCAAACAACTGCGGGAACCATACTTTCATTTCCAGAAACCAAAGATTCTCTATTACTCCACCACGACTACGGCCACCACCACCGTCACTTTTTGCACTGTGAAAACCACGGCATCAGCAACCCCATCAACGGCTCAGCTGGAACTGGAGACACAAGGACAGCAGGCAGGGACAGCAAGGCAGGGACAGGCTTGCACAAGTCGTATAAACGAGTGGCTGGTTTTATGCAGATTGAGCACAGCAAATAAGCATGCACGCACGAGTGCCCGTCCAACCGACATTTGTGCAGGGTTTATTATGTCAGCTTGCCGGGATACTGTTGCGCAAAAAGGATGTCGGCGAGCCGTGGAAGGGACGGTGTGGGCATAATGAAAAACTCTGCCGGTTCCTGAGGTTGATTGGGTGGATGATGGTGGGGGCGTGGCAACGGCAAGACACTGGGGGTGCAAAGTGAAGCGAGTTTCGCGCGCGAAAGCGAGAGAGTTCCCAAAGGGTCCGTCCGCAGCTGTTGCGTGCTCGGTCCCGTTGCGGTCTGACAAGGCAGGAAGGAGGAAGGGAGCGCTGAGGAAATCTGCCGGCCACACCGACCAGGCGAAGGCAGGCACGCGGGCACGCGGGCAGAAAAGGCAGCAAAGCTGTTGGAAAGCCAAGCCCTGTCGTCCCACGGCAAGCCGCACCCGAGCCCCAAGCGGGGCGATTACGCTTCGAGCAGGCGTCGCCGTCGTCTGGGGGCCCTGGCCATGGACCACAGGGCAAAAGCGGGCCCTCGCCATTCGAGCCAGTAACGAGGCAACCACGGCAACGTAGGGGCAACAGGCCCTCTAACCGTATACGGATGCATGGCTTTTTCCGACTTGGCCCCACACCCGAGTGTTTCCCTCCAACGTGGAAGTCTCCACTCCTGAACTCCAGGTCGGACGGACCTATCAGAGCGTTGGCTGCCGGTCTGGCCCCACTTGAGGGTGACGGCCAATGGGCGTCGGTCTCTGTCTTGCTGGTGCCGCAGCATCCACCAAGCAGCATCAGCTCTCCAGCTCCGATGCCTTTGCCTTTTGTCTGCCTCTCACACGCCGCTGGGTCTGTCTCGCAGTGATCCGTCTTCTGCCTCTCTTCTCGCACAGTTCTCGCCCTCTTTCTTCCACTCCTTCCCCTTCTTCCTCCTTCTTATTCTCCCTCTCCTTCCCTCCCCACAGCTCTTTTCCTCCCACTCAGCTTTTTCAGCCCACACCAATTCTTCACACCTCACTTACAGGACTGTCGACCTTCACCAACACGTCTCTGCCTACACGCCGGCCTCACCTCTCACCCTCGTTCACGTCGTCTACCTCACCTGGGCCTACCATTCCTCTTCGCGCCAACACACGCCCGTCCTCGTCCTCTCCTCCCTTCATCATCACCTTCATCAATTGATGGTCCAATTCTTTATTACCTTAAACCCTTCCATCTCTCTTGGCCAACTCTATTCTCGACCCTGGCCAAACACGTTATAAACCTTCTTGACTACCGGCCTCTCAAAGCCTTATCCACCTGGTGCCAGCCTCCTGTCCACACCATACACACTTACCTTGTTGCACCGTTGACGCGTTGATCTGACCAGTGTCACTTCGTTCGCATCTAACCTTACCTCCTGACAGTCACCTAGTGCTTACACAGATAGCCAAGCATGCCTTCTTTCGACCGTATGTACGGCTCGTCCCCAGTTCTAGCCATGCCGCTACAAGCTGTTCATCAGGATCCCTTCAGCAAGCAATTTCTGCAACACCAAGCCTCATCATTCAGTCAACCAGGGTCATGGCCGCAGCAGCTCGTCCGCACCTCGTCGGTTGCGGGACGGAAGCGGTCCAGAGACGAGGCAGCCGTCAATCTCGACCCACCCGAGAAGGTTGTCGAGCCACCCGTCAAAGATTCCGAAGATGAATGGATCTATGGCCCTGGCATGGTACTCATCAAGAAGACCAGTGGCTACGTGGCTGATGCCAGCAGTCAGTCGGGAACATGGATCGATGTCAAGAAGGCTGAACAGGAGGCACGCGAGGCAGAGGCAGCTCAATTCGCCCAAGACAAACTGGCCCAAGACCGACCCTCTCTTCGGAACCACAAATCGCAGCGGCTCTCGACGCCGAACCTAAACGGAAGAGACAGCTCCACCAGCCGGCGCTCTAGCCCCACTCGAGACATGTCCAACCCAATGACCGCTTCCTCGGACTCAATTGCACAGCCAATCGTTGATGACTTCACCTTGCATCTGGGCATTGGCTGGAGCCGCATCAGCGAACACATCGAAGCCGCTGCTCGCGGCTGGGCCCGCTACATCGAAAACCACTACCCCGTCACCAACGCGAGGATCCTATTGGAAAGTCGCGGCCTGCAGTCGTACCTAGTCGAGTGCAACGAGGGCTACTTCTTATTCGCCGAAAACCTACGTCAAGGCAGACTCGTCGGCAAGACGGCTGACGGCGCGCTCCAAAACCTCAAATCATCACCGCCCGTTTTCGACGGAGCAGCGACTCTAGTAGCGGTCGAGACACCTAAGCCCTCAGATTCGACATCTTTCTTCGCATTACCGACCCCCATCACGACGGTCGACATGGACATGAGCTAAAATATTTTCACGACTGGTGTTTGGCGTTACTGGAATTGTACTTTGCTTTTGGAGCGGAGCTTGATGAACATGCTTGCTAGCCGGTATAGCTGGAGCTGGGTGCTGTCACTGCCGAGGCGACCAAGCAGTTCTTTTGGGCCAGATTTGCAACAACCAAGGCATCTCAAATGGTTCAATCGGGAAAAAGGTAATCTGGCTTTTTTTCTTTGGGGGCGAGCAGTCACGTATTTGACTTGTGTACAACTAGATATCAATCAATCTTCTGCCATCGCGGCAATATCCGTGATTTAACCAAGCTGGCTGTCTCTTCGGGCTCCGTTAATCGTCTGTTGGAGTCGGTTCATGTGATGTTGCACTCAGTGGGAGACTCATGTGTCCTGACTGAATATCTCGTAAATAAATGCCTATGTCCTTAATGGGGCTTATGCATCAAACGACTCGATAACACTGAATAACTGCGTGGCTGCGGGCTAGCCCTTGCAACCCAAGGAAGTCAAATGATGCGATAGGAAGAAAAGCTTCATAATGATGATTATAGAAGGTTGGGACAGTCTTGGTCGGAGTACTGTCTGGCAACAACCACGAATGCAGCCCAGTTTGCAGGTTGCAGCGATGCTCTATATGGTTCTGTCGGCTGCAAGCAGCAAGAGGGGCATCACTGGGGAACGACAAACAACCTGGAGGCTTTGCGATCGACACAGTAGGTATGTCTGGCACAAAGAAAAGAGAAAAGAAGCTAGAAGAGGTACGAAGAAAAAACTCTCGAGACAGCTATACAATCAATTTGCATGTTTGCTGTTGCAGGCACAACGGAACGGCGGTTGTTGCAGCCCTTTCGTTTTGTATGCCCGTTTTGTATGCCACTGTGATGCGCCGGAAACGAATGGTAAAATTCAGCCACCGAGCCACATATCCAAGCAGCCAACTTCATCGAGCTCAATCCATACAAAGAACTCGACTACAAATTCAACCTGATGGCGGGGAGGTCGCACACGATTTGGCAGCAAGGCAATGCGCAAGTCGCGATGCAGCTCGAATGCAGATGCGCGCGCGCCCGCTGGAAAGCCGGATGCACCTGCATATTGTCAACAACAAGCGTTGGTGTCGTCGTGTCGTGTCGTGTCGTGCCAGCCGTCAACTAGGGCACTCACTCCCTCAGTGCAGTCCTTTGTTTCGGTTCCTCTCCTCCGTCGTGGGTGCTGGAGTATATATGTATCCGACACCAGACTGGAGGGAAGGAGACAGATGAAAAGTCCCAGAGCGCTCCATCACCAATCGTTTCGCTACCGACTGAACCCTCCATCCCCAAAAAGCAAATACTAAAAGACTGGCCGAGGTTGACTTGAGTTCCGGGTTCCAATCAGCACCCCTTGTCATCGAACCTGCTCGCACACCCGTGGGCAGTGGCAAAGTCGCAGAAGCCGTTCGCCGTCGACAGCCGGACTTGACACAGCCTCGTGGAGTCAGTCACAGGCGCATTTTCTGGGGGAGGCGGGCAGGAACAGCTCAGGAACAGCAGCCAGCAGCAGTGGGCATCGCCATCACAGCACAGGGGTGGGCGAGAATCATCCCATCAGGTTTAAGGTAACTGGGAAGCTGCAAATCATATCCATAACCTGGAAGAACCCAAACCCAGGAATCCTTCCAGGGCGCCCTCCGTTCCTCCCACTCGTTGGGCACTGGTTTTTTTTTTTTTTCCCTTCGGTCTGCACCATCTTTTGAGTTCGTTGCTTTCCATTCCTTGCAGTTTCGTTTTGCACTTCGCCGGGCAGGTCTTTCGCTTTGCTTCCAAGTTCCAATTTTAGGTAGGCCGTTGGGTGCGCCTTCCACAGCAGCAGACCACCCGTTTGGCCCTCCGCACTGACCCCGCTTGACCGCCATCGAGGACGAGGCACGCTTGCCGGTAGTTCGCCAGCAGGTACCGACTTGTTCGAACAGTGAGCCAGTCAACGGCCCGGACCGATCAGGAGGCAACCCAGCGCGGTGGACCTGGGCCTGCTTGCTGCTGCTGCTCCTGCTGCCACGGCCTAGCAGCCGGGCAGGGAAGAGGGACGGTAATAAAATAAAAAAAGCCGTCGGTCGAAACGAGAAGAGGCAAGCAGAGTCGAGTCGAGACAAGAAAAAGAAAAGACGGAAGTGGGTGGGAAGGCAACGAAACGCAATCGAAACAATCTACAGAGGGCGAGAGAAAGGGAAAGACAGAGCGAAAGGAAGACGACACCACGAAGCGCAACGGCGATTACGACCCGCTCGAATCCGATCCCGATTCCGCTTCCACTCCGCATCAGCCTCCGCACCCGCACCCGCATCCGCACCCTCACAACCCGCATTCATGGTTGTGTCCCACCAAGGCGGCGAAGGCGGGTCAACGTCGCTGACCATACGGGGGTCCTCGTCCGTCGTCGGCGGCGGCGGTGGTGGCGGCCGGACATCAAGCTCGAATGTCTCGTCTCGCGCGCGCCGTTACAACCGGTCCCACGCCGGCGGTGTCGCATTCGTGCCCCAGAACGAGTTCCCCGTCTTCAGTCACAGCGGCGATGTCGAGATCGTCGTGCGCGTTGCGACCGGCCACGAGAACCGCTACCTCCTCCACCGCCACACTCTCACCCGCTGCTCGGGCTTCTTCGAGGCCAGCACAAGCAACGAATGGTCGCGCGCGCAGGCCGTGCCCGCCATCCCCTCCGTCTCGGAACTGCCCACCACCACCCCAAACACCCCCGGCGCGATCGAGGGCAGGACGCCGAGCGGCGCGAGCACTGCAACTGCAGGTGGGCAGCTGGCGAGGATAGACGACCGGGGGGCCAGCGGCGACGGCAAGAATTCCAACGCCAACCAGCCCCAAATGTCACTGGGCCCCCTACGGAGGAGATGGAGATACGAGCTCGACCCAGGCACCGGCGACAATGACATACCAATGCTCATTCAAAAGGAGGACAGCAGCAGCAGCACCAGCAATAGTACCAGCAACGCACCACCCACCAGCTCCATCTTCGGAGGCCCTACACCAAGTCCAGCCACCACGTCGAGCAGACACCACGCGAAATCCTCGTCACACTCCTTCTTCCGCTCCGTCGCCAACCTAAGCCTTTCAGCCTCACACGCCTCCTCCCCGCTCCCACCACCAACCCAAGCCGAGGAGGACCTCCTGCGCGACTACGACAACATGTTCCGCATCATGTACAACTACCCCCCCTTCCTCGACGGCATCAACATCGCCGACGCCTACGTCCAATGCAAATCTCTCCTCACGCTCGCCGACCAATATGACGCCCTCTCCGTCGTCGGCCCGCGCGTCGACCACCACCTCCTACAATTCCAGTCGCGCCTCTGGAAGCAGATCGCAAAGTACCCCATCAGCTACCTGCGCCTGGGCTACCTGGCCCGCTCCAAGGTCATCTTCCAGGAGGCCCTGATCCACGTAGTCGGCCAGTGGCCCGCCGGCGAGCGATCGATCCGCTCCGCGCTGCCCGAGACCGTACTCGACATCATCGAGGACAAGGTCGACGAGCTCGAAGAAACCGTCACCCGCGTCGAGGCCCGCTTGTTCCGCCTGACCATCACCAACCGCGCCGGCGAGCGCGTCAACCCCGCGACTAACTACCTCGACTGGCTCGCCGTCAGCCTCTTCCGCCAGTGGCTAGCCGAGAACACCACCCCGCCGCCCCTCCCACCACCCCCCATGACCTCCGCCCCCGACCGTCGCGGCCAGCGCGAGACCACCACCCTCGGCTCGCGCCACCGCGGCGGGTCAAGCAGCAGCGGCGCCAGCGCGTCCCTCCCGCTCCCTCATAACGCTGCCCCGCCGCTCGCTTCGCTGGGCAGGACATACCGCCAACTTGGCGCCGGGCCAGGTGGCGCGGATAAGGGATACCTATCGCATGACGACTGCAAGCGGTTTCTGAAACTTACACCCGATCTGTATAGCAGGGATAATCTGCGCAGATTCGAGAAAAGGATCGATGATCTCAAGAGCATGGCGAGAGAGGTCGTGAGGCCGCTTATGGGGAGCGGGCTTGAGCTTGAGATGGGCCCTGGCGGGAGGGATTTTGCGGTGGGGTATCTTACGTGCACGACGCTTTTGGATCGCGATTTGCCTTGGGTTGTTTATGATTGATCCTACTCTTCCTGATGGGGTAAGGGGGGAAACGGGGGAGGGGAGGGAAATGGTAATTATCGTTTGTCGTTGTGTGGATGTGGGTGTGGTTGTGTGGCCGAGGCTGTTTATACGGTGTTGGAAGAGGCATCATGGATGAGGATACAAATGGGTTGGTTGGATATCGATTTGATGCATGTATGGACGGATGGATGGATGGATGGATGGATGGATGGGCTGGCTATGGACCTGGTGTCTTGAGTTTTCTTGTCTCATCCGTCCCCTGCCTGCCTGCCTGGTCTGTCCCATTTCTCGCTTTCGTCTCATGTTCTATTTCTTTTGCTGTTCAGGGGGGGTTCTTTTTCCTTTTTTTTCTTTTTTTTCACGAATATATACGAGACGAACTGATGGATGTTACGAGCGGGGATGGATTGGAACAATTGGAAACTGGAATTGGAACCGGAACTGGGGCTAGGTTGGTAGTGATGATTTTTTTCGTTTTTTAACGTAAAGGATACCCGTCGAATTTGAAAGGATATAATTTCACAAAGACTGTTTTGCTGTTTATATGGATGTATGTCATGTACTTATGGTTTGTTTCCAGGTTCCATCCAGGTTGTGTTTAGGTTTGCGGCCCGGGTGAGGTCGATGTGACGTGCTTTGTTGAAGGTGAATTTGGGGGCAATCTTCACCGGTTGATAACATTCAGGTTTCGGAGAGTTCGTTCAGCTCGAGCTATTTGATCAGGAGGAGCATTGACGGAAGCATGATTACCTAGTATTTGAGCGTCGGTACTCGGCTCCCGACAACCGGAGCAAGCTCGCGGTATTGAGATACAGCAGTTGGATGATAATGCCTGCACATTGAGCAAACAACATAACCTCTGGCTTGTGCTATTCTACGATGCAATTCCTCGTTACAGTACCTTCGTTAATAAGATCCGAGGGACGTTTGAGTAATTCGTCCGTCTATTCGCCTCAGCCGAACGAACCGACATAAGTAAGGTAGGAAGGACTTTCTTTTGCACAAGGAGAGAGCATTTTTCTGTTTGTTCTTCAGGAAAAGATTGGTTTTTCTTTTGTCTATATACCCTGATTTGGATCCCTAATTGTCTACTGTGGAAAAAGATCTAAATGAACAGAAAAAGAAGAAGAAAACAAGAATTAAGAGAGAGAGAGAGAGAGAGAGAGAGCCAGAACCGACAACCTTACTCCTTGAATAAACAAATGACAGGAAAAAAGGAAAAAGAAAAAAGATCTTCCGTAAGCAGAGAAGACAAAACACCCAGCCAACCAGATACAATGTCTGTCGACATTAGCGACATGCAGGCAGGTCGCGGTCTTGAGCCTCGACCTGAGTTGAAGAAGAGAAAACGCACCAATAACCTACCCACCCAACCAACATAACACACATCTAGGTATCACTCAACCCCCAAGCAAACCCCACTACTAATCAAGACAATGTCCCCTAACGTTTACCCCAACCTACGTCCTACACATCCTCCTGAGGCTTCTGCTCAACCTCAACATGCTCCGACGCCGCGCCCGAGGTAGCCCCGGACTCCGACGCCGACGACGACGACCCCTCATTCGACTCCCGTGCACTTCCAGCCCCAAGCCTCTTCCGCTGCTGCTCAATCTTCTTCGCCATCTCCTCCTTACGCACGCGCAGCGCAAGGCAAAACTTGGAGCTGGCACGGATCCGCTCGCCCTGCCAGAGGAAGACGAACGGGATGGCGCACATGAGGAGGGCCAGGCCGCCGAGCAGGCTGCACGCGCCTGCGACGCCGAGCCGCGCAAACATGACGGAGGTCGCGAGGGGCAGGACGGTGGCGAAGAGCGAGCGCGAGGTCGAGGAGGCGGCGTTGGCGGAGGCGGCGAAGATTTCGTAGGCGTCTGTTAGGTAGTTTCTAGACACGGTGTTAGTAGATAGGGTATGGGCGGATGAGAAGGGGATTGGGGGACGTACAGCAGTGCCTGGAAGATACACATGAACCCCATTCCAAACGGGATACCCGCCAGCATCGGGACCACGAAGGGGATATCCCGCCGCGACGTCCAGCCCAGCCAAAACAGCGACACGACGAACATGGGCCCGCCGATGCACGCTAGCGGCAGCCGTCTGTACTCCTCCTGGCGCGTCCAGGGGGCATCTCTTGCTCGCGCGTTGGCCAGGAGCTTGTCCCAGGCGAAAAAGATCGGCAGCGCCAGCAGACAGCCCGCGCCGATGGCCAGATAAGTCAGGCCGCACTCGCCGGGGGACAGGCCGTACAGGCCCTGGAAGATGATGGGGAAGGCCTGGAAGGTCATGTAGAAGATGGCGTAGCAGAGCGCGAGGTAGGCGCAGCTGGTGCTGACGATGGGCTCGAAGATGATCATGCGGATGGGCCGCGTGAGCACCACGGTCGCGAGCTCCGTGACCGTCTTCTTCTCGAGCTCGTGCGGCGCCACCACCCGCGCCGTCGGGTCGTGCTTGCGGATGGCCTTGGCCCTGCGCAGGAGGAGGACCGGCCCGTAGGTCTCCGGGAGGAAGGCCAGGGGCACCATGGTCGCGGCCGCGTAGATCAGGCCGATCCAGAAGGCCCAGCGCCAGCCGATGGTCGTGGAGCAGTATCCTGAAATTATAGGGGCAAAGAGGGGGCCCCAGAGGGTTGTCTATGGTGGTGGGAGGAGTTGGGGTCAGTCAGAGGGGGTTGTAGGATTGGAGAGAAAGAAAGAGAGAGGAGACAAACCGCGAGGAAGAGACCCATGCTGCGACCACGGGTGCGCGGGTTGCCGTAAATGTCGGCGAATATCCCGGGCACGATAGCAATGGGTGCGCTAGCAAAGACGCCTGTGAAGAAGCGGAAGACGAGAAAGCTCGACCAGGTCGGTGCAAGCGCGCAAGCTAACGTGAACAGCGTGAACATGCCAAAGGTCGCGATGGTGTTGTTTCTGCGCCCGTATTGCTCGCTGAGAGGAGCCCAGAGGATGGGTCCTTTGTCACCACTAATTAGTATCATGTCTGTGAGCGTAATAAGCAAGGCTGAATGAATGGCTCACCCATTACATATCCTGTGAGTGGTTAGCTGGCTGTCGGATACAGGGAAGACAGGATTTGTTCCACTCACCAATCAGGTAAACAGAGATGGGGAGAACCTTTTGCTGCGGCGATGTGATCCCCCATTCAGCTGTGATCAAGGGGATGGCGTTACTAGGCAGCGCGCTCCCCATGGTGGAATTGATGATCAGCATCATGGTTGTGAGCAGGATGGAGGTCTTCTTCCGCGATGGCCAGTTGTATGGATTCTGGGGATCTCCGTCTTCCCATGAGATGATGGTCTCCTCAAATCTCAGACTTGATGAGCTGGTCCGGTGTTGATCAAACGAGATCTTGTGCTCAGCTGCTTCTTCCCGGTATCGAGACGCCGCGTCTCGCTCGTCAATCTCGGCGACGAGGTTGGTCACTCGGTTGTGGCCAGCTCCATTAAGTCAGTAAGAGAGTTGGTCCGCCATGGCGAGTACTTGCTCACATTCAGCTCCATGTTCTGCCTCAGGCTCAGTTCCGTTTAGCGTTCCATGATCAGCTCCTTTTTCGGCTACCTGCTCAACTCCATGCTCGGACTGAGTTTCATGCTCGGTGAGTTCAGAATCATCAACCTGAGTAGTGTCCCCTGACCCAAGAGCGAGCTCGAGGTTCAGGGACATACCAGACCAGAAAGACTGTCTCTGTGTGGAGGGGTTGACAGGGTCGATCGAGTCTCGGTGGTGGAGAGACTTTTCATCATCGGCAGTCTCGTCTGAAGAATCTCCATCACTGGGAAAGTGCCCTGCTAAAGCAGACACTGTTGGCCGAAGAGAGTCCCGGGACTGAAATGATTCTCTTGGGGTGGTGCTGGGTTGGTCGTGTTGAGCAGAGGTTCTGGGCTGTGATTCCTCCCCGTTTCCAGTGGTATCGCTATGTGACATGTTGGCAACGCGTGAAAGAATCGATCGGGGCAGAGACTTGGGCAATTAGTGAGCAAGCGATTGGTTTCCAACCTGGTGTAAAGGAATGAATATATGCCGTGGATCTCGCCAAGAGGTGGATTACGATTCAAAGACGAGAAGAGTTAACCACCACGGGGAGCTGGATGAAGAAATAAGACAGCTGACAGACTAATATTAGTCGCAGAAGGTCCAGGACCAGCACAAAGCACTTTAACACGCGTGTGGGGTCTGATTGTACTTCACTGCACTGCACTCCAGTGCAGCGTAGCTTGCACTCGACGATGCCCGAGTGCAACATAGCGGCGATGTAGTGTCCCTGCGGAAGCTTGAACGGCAGCGAACTGATCAACCTGCCACTTCCGTCCTTTCCGGCACAAGTAGTCGAGTCTGGGCTAATAGGCAAGCGGGGATGATCAGTTGGGGCTCATCACGGACATGGTTTGCGTAGCGTCAACGACATCTTGGGAGGAGGGTGATGTGCTTGGATGGGATCCTGCCATCTACTTCTTCTCCCTCCATCGATCCATAGCGATCCCGTTCGTTGACCGCGAGACAGCGATGCAGGGCATTGGGCGGAGCGATGCCATCTACGGCGTCATGCGGTCCCCGGGAACAGTCATCAGATGAAGTTCCCCAAGGAAGCATAACGAACATGAACTGCAAGTAGGGCAGCTGGGCCGGATCGCTTCCATGCATGGACTGGGCCTCGGCTTCGCAAAGCGTAATCGAAAGCGTCTCGCGCGGCTCCAAGAGGGGAAGGGGGCCATGAGGTTGGCCCCGAGGAAAACCGAAACGTCCACGGTTGAGCCGGAATCTGGCACGCCTAGGTGTGAAACCGGGTCTTTAATTAGAACTGTAATAATATTGGCAGCTCTAGATCCTTGAAAGCAGCGCAAATCGAAATCTATAACTCGGGATACCACTGAGGCTAGAATCGACGGACCACCCTTGGGTCTGAGGGAGATTACGTTGAAACGGGGCGGGCCAACGCTCGCAGACACGCAGCAGAACTAGCCACTGCAGAGCGTCCTTTAGGCTCGAGTTAGCACTGGCTCTAAGGTCTCTGATATGGATGGTTGCATACCTTAGATGCCCCCTAGCCACATGACGTCTTCGACACGATGCCCGAGTGACGCCGGAGCGTTTTAGAAACCCTTACAGGCTCACAGGGTCGACAGCATCGGGGCTACCAGGGCGAAGGCCTTTGCAGGAACACAATAAGTACAGGCTAGCAGCCGCTGAGCGTCTCGGCACTGACTCTGGTTGAGTTAGTATCTCTACACTGTGGTCCATGGGTTACATATTCAAGTGGCTTACAGGAGGAGACCGTGTTCATGCTGCGTTCAACCTCTGAACACGAAGAAACGGCCATAGACAGACCCTGGATATAACACAGTCCATGCGAAGATCTGATAGATCATGGAAACGGCTGATACGGAGTTAAATGGTGATGCTCTAGCGTGCGTGCATGTTTCGGATTGGAGTGGAATATGGTTGACGGCTGGAAATGCCGGTGAAGATGATTTCTAGGGTGGTCTTCAGATGGTGACCCTAGGTTCTCGTGTGATCTGCCCTCTAGCTGGCCCGGTTTCGCCCGGGTCTCGCGAGGGCGAGAAAGCCACAGGCTCGGGACAAGGTCTCCTCGCTGCCAACGCCGGTTTGCGGCGAGGGGTCTAACATCGGATGACGGTCGGTGTATGCAGCTGCGGTAGGGTGCTGCCGGTTGTCATCATGCATCGATGCCAAACGAGCCATCGGGAGGCGGGGAGGGATTCAGCTGGAGAGAGTGGAAGCACTGCAACTCATGTTTCACATGCCTTGGATCTCGAACTTGCAAAAAAAAGCCCACACTCTTGTCATCATGTCTCAAGATTGATCGTTCTCCCAAATCGTGCATATAGCTCAACCTTCAGCTGCGTCATTTCCTCGCGGATTGTGCCCAGCTTCTCCTCGAGCTCATCGATCTGTTCTTCAACCTTTGCCCCTGACACTGCAAGCATCTCCTGTGCCTGGGGCAGTTGCACATGAAAGAAGGCATCGCCAATCTTGTATCTGCGGGGGGTATCAGTGCGTGCAGCCGGGCCATGACCATGACCATGCCTCGACAGGCAAGGAGCACTTACGGGACGAGATCCTCTTCCTCTGCAAGCTCGAGCTCGGTGGTAATGTCGTCGAGTTCCTCCTTCTCTTTCTGTGTTTGCTGGGTTTCAGCAAGGGCTTCGTTGTGCGGGCCTCTTTGGGCACGAAGTGGTTTCGGGACCAATGACACTAACATTCTTGCCCTTCAGCTCCTCCTCGATCGACAGCTCGTGCTGGTGCAGGCGGCTGAACTTGTTGATCTTGTCCTGGTCTTCGCGTCGAACCTCGATTTCCTCGCCCGCCGCCTCCTCTTCCGCCTTTGTTAACTGTTGGCCAGATGTTAGCCAGGCGATTAAATGAGGGGTGAGGTCGGGAGTTTCGATGGTAATCTCACCATGCGCCGGTTCATTTTGTGTGTTGGTTTGGGTTGGGTTGGGCCGCTGAAGGTGAGTATGGAGTCAGAGTCGAAGAAGCGCGTCTCGGGAGTTTCCCACAGCTGATACGCGACGGTTCGGCAGGCAGTTCAGTAACAGTTAGGCGGGCACAGCCAGAGATGACGGAGCCTCGAGCTTGGTTGAGGTCTCGGCTGCAACCCCACACTTCGCTGCCCGCCGCCAGAAAATGGCAAGGATTCGAGCTTTGAGGAGACAGGGTTGTGTGGTGCATGCCTGCAGGGTCCCTCTCTTATGTCCGATTGGCTGCACACCATGGCGACCACTCAATCGCCGACTTCAGCGACTGATGCTCTGGAGCTAAGCACCCGGCACCTGGCCCCATCCAGCCTGGAAGTCAACAAATTTGCATCCTTTGAAGTCGAGACTGCTTCGATACCCTGGTCGTCCTCATACCAAAGCCTCAAATACAGACCCAGAGACGCGATCAGAATGGCGCCAGGCCAGAAGCTATACCCACGTGCTACAGTCAAGAAAATCGTCAAGGCTCATTCAAACTGCAACGTGAGCAAGAACGTTGACGTGACGGTATGTATGTACCTTGCCTACTGGTTATCTTACCCGCCCCGCCCGAATTCACACACCCCGTACGCGTCCGTGATGACATCTGCCCTGACACTGTGATGCTCTAGATCTTCCTCGACTATGTGCTTTTTATGCAAACGTAGGCACACGTCCTCGTGACATAACCTGAAATGTCGATTCAATTCTGACGGGCCACACAGCTTGATGAAAGAGGCTACTATCGAGGCAAAACAGGGTGGTGAGCGAGGCGTCACCGCCCGGAGCGTCAGGAAGGTCACCGCGGTAGGCATTCTCAATCCTCCCCCAGGGACCCGACCAAAATGCAGAACTGGGCTCACATGGCCATTACCCTCTAGGACGCTCTTGCAAAATTCAAGGGATGATCGCGTGATGCCGCCAAGCGGTTATGAGCATGAGAACTAGGGCTTTTGATCGGCTGCATGGCATCAATTCCAAAGCACGAAGCACTTTGAAGGCCCCTGATCGCGTCGCGTCGCGTCGAGATGGAATCGGATGGGAAAATGAGGGCAAAGTTGTTCTGTGCTGCGGGAGATTCGGTGACTTCCGGGGCACGCGACCACCGCTCACCAAAAGCTCCGGCCGGCGTGGGGTACGGATGAGTGGGATAGCTGGAGAGCGAGCGAGTCGTTTGACAATGGAACGCCGTTGTGGTTGGAGGAGGAGAAGCAGCACAACGCCAATTGCTGTTGAGCTGCAAACGCCAATTGAATGCCTAGGCAATCCGGCCACCTAACGAAACGGCAAGATACTTGGTAAAAGTCGAGCCCAGGCAACGGATGTTGTATCCACCAAGTATCATCGCCTTGCAATGGGTTCCAGGTGGGCATCCTAGCTTGTTGCAGGCAGGAGGTGAATGTAATAAATAAAGATCTTCTTACTGCTTCTGTACGTTTCTGTGTGCATGTGCATCGAGCGCCCAGGACAAAACGAGCCGGAAGGCGCATTGGTTTGGCCCGTGTCCATTGGCAAAACCTGGTGTGGCAGGAGGCAGGAGGTAGGACTGAGCAGGCGGGAGGCAGGAAGGAGGCAGCGACGTGCTTGCAGGGGAGCCGGTCCAGCACCACCCGCCCAACTTCGAAGCTCAAAAAAATTTCTAGGCAGATCAGCTTCCGTCGTCAACCAAAAATTCACAAAACACCTTGCACCTGGCACAATCGCAATCCCTTCCCCACATCTCTTGGTTTTCCTTGACAACCAAAACCCCGGCAATCGATTACTCCTCCCGCTTGTCTCCATCCCTCCTGCTCATCCATCCACAGTGCTCTCTCTGAAGCTCCGCTCTCGCCTCGAGACACCTTCATCATCCAAACCCGTCGCTGCACCAAAGCGACACCCAATTTCGACAGCTCCGTCTTGACCCATTGTCACCAAAAGAAATACTGCCTTGAGCTTACCTAGCGAACCCGTCCAAAATGGCCGCTTCCACCGTCCAGAACCCCGCTGCCCCGGCAGAGTCCAAGTCGGCCAAGAAGAAGAAGGCCAAGGTTGTGCAGACCGAGTCCCCAGCTCCTGTCGTCGCCACCTCCGAGAAGGCTGCCTCTGTGACCGCCAACGATTCCAGCCAGGATGACACCTCCGACAATCCCTACATCCGCGAGATCCAGAAGTAGGTGCTCAGTACCATCTCAGCTGCCGTCCGTCTGCTGACTCACATTCTACCTGCAGGGGAATCCGTAGCGTCACCAAGAAAATCGTAGGTCTTGCCCACACCCCGTCGCACCGCGTTGCGCAAGACTGACAATATCCCACAGACCAATGCCGCCAAAATCGACAACCTTGTCGCAGAGCACGGCGCCAAGTCGCTCGAGGAGCTTGTGTCCCTCAAGATCATCAATGCCGACCAGAGAGCCGCCTACCTCAAGAAGCCGAGCCTGCAGGCCCAGCTTTTCCAGTTGGAGGAGCAGCTGGTTCAACACAAGAAGATTGAGCAAGAGAACAGAGTTCGTATTGCCGAGCACGAGAAGGCTCTGACGGAGAAGTTTGAGAAAGAGAAGGCAGACCTGGCCGCCGAGCTCCAGGAGAAGGCCAAGGCAGATGCCAGCGCAGCGCTTAACGACAGCCTGCTTGTCCTCTCCCAGTTTCTCCGCCTCGCAGCGGCTCGCCGCGTGGAGGATGTTGACAGCACAGCCGACGAGAATATGGCTCTTGAGGGTGTCTTGCTCCACATCTACTCTGGCGACGAGAATGCTGTTTCGACCATGTTGAAGTTGGTACAGGGTGCCGAGGAGCCCACTCACAGCACAAGCGGCGAGCTCCTGCAGACAACCTGTAAGCTTTTATTCCACTTCAATACAGTTGCTTTGCTTCGACGTGCTAACTCTTCCTAGATGCCCAAGTCAAGCAAATCTCTACCCAAGCCGCCCCGCTGTACCAGTCAGAGACCGCCGCTGAGACTACTGAGGAGACGGAGGCCGTTGAGCCTACCGAGGAGGTCCAGAGCGACCTCACCGTCGCTAACGCCGGTCTCACTGAGATTGAGGAGGGCTCGTCCGTTGCCTTGACCAACGGCCATACCCAAGAGGCGCCTGCCGCTGCTGCCGCCACTAGCAACGCCGATGTTGCTGACGATGCTGCAAACGCGGCCGGAGAGAGCCAATGGGACACCGGAAATGACCTGACCATCTCTCAGGAGTGGGTTGATGTCAAGGCACCCCAAGAGCCGACCGAGGAGGCTGCAGCACCTGCCCCGGAAGCCGCACCCGTTGCCGCAGCACCGGCAACCAACACCCAGTCGTGGGCAGATGACCACCCCGAGCCCTCTACCGAGGCACCCGCTGCTACCCCAGATAACAACGACGGCTTTTCCCAGGTCCAGCGTAACCGCGCGCCCCGCGAGGGAGGCGGCAGCGGTCGTGGTCGCGGCGGTGACCGTGGTGGCTACCGTGGCCGTGGCGGATATCGTGGCGATGGACGTGGCCGTGGACGCGGTGGACCTCGCCGCGATGGACCCCCGCGCCCCCGCCGTGGTGGTGACGAGCAGCAGCCGCAGCAGTCGTAAATTTCCCCTTAACGCCCACGTACACCAGCTTGGACAGGGAGTTACTCTTTCGTTCGATCTTGTCTCGTATCTGTTGAGGGCGTTTGAGCCGCATGGCAATCATTGGCGTTATTAAATGCGTGCACATTATCACGTGGATTTGCAACTTCGGTCATAAAAGGGCTAATGTACATTATGGGGGGGTCGAGGGTGGCAGGATTGCGTTACTGCCGCCCCCAAAGCATTGACTGCAAATGATGACGAGAAAAGAAGATGACATGAAGCTTTACCGCACACGATATGATGCCCTAGGCAGCAGGTTGTTTTGCGGAAATATAAATGTATTATAATACCCAACAAGGGACAGATTTTTGCCCCTTTGCTTCGCGCTCGTTCAGTTGCGTGACCTTTGACCAAAAAGCTTCAACTTGTTAGATGAAACGCGTAAATGGCGTTCCCATGACCCTCACGCCACCGTTCCCAACCTTGGCGTCAAACCTTACACCCTCTCGCCTCAGCAACATGCGCTTCTCGTCCAGCGTGATGCCCTCCCCGTCCCGCCGCAGCGATTTTCCTTTGAAACCGCCCAGCAACCCACCCGTCGCCACGACCCGGTGGCACGGCACGGCCGGCGCATAGGGGTTGCGTCGCAGTGCGTTGCCGACTGCTCGCGGCGACGAGCGCAGGTGGTCCGCCATGTGCTTGTAGGTCGTGAAGTGACCGCGCGGGATCTGGACTAGGAGGAGCCAGACGGACTTTTCGAAGGGGGTTCCACGCGGGGAGGAGGTAATTAGGTTGTGGAGGGTGGCTGGGGGGAGGTCTTGGGTGGATATGTCTAGGTCTAGAGATTGGAGGGTGGGTCCTGGGGTTGTTTCTGATGATGTTGTCGTGGTCGTGGTCGTGGGGATGAGTGTGGGGATGAGCGAGGTTGGGAGGTTTAGGGATTTGGCGGTTGCGGTTGCGGGTGTCATTGTGAGTGTTGGTTCTTATGGGTGTTTTCCCCCTCCTTGGTTTTTCAATATTTCTTTTATTGATTTGTTTGGCGACCGATGTGATGACCGGATGCGGGTGGCCTGTGGTGATGGGTCGGCTTCTTGGTGGTTTTTGGTCCAGTGTGAATCTCAGTAATTGACTTGTTTTGTTCTGCTGAAAGATTTGGGGGGAGAAAGAGGATGACATATATTGAGATTAGGTTTATTCTTCTTTCTGGATTGGATTGAAGTTGTACAGAAGCAGTGACGGAATTCACGGAGAATGACATGGACACGCACGCAATGTCAAGGCAAGGGCGCGCCGCACCTATCGCGCCTTCCGCGGCACGAAGATGGTGCGACTGCACGTGACCATCCTCTGCTGCCTACCTCGCTTGAGCTTTTGCCATTTCTGTTTGACTTTAAACGTCGACTTGCCCGTCTTTGCATCTTGTCTCGAAGTCTGTTGAGAAGAACACTGCCATGCATCCACTCACTTTATGAATATAACACCATTTCAATCGTTCTTGTCTGCTCCATATGATAAATCTCAGGTCAGAGTGATCATGGATTGGCCAGTCATTTTCCCCGTCACCGCCTCCATCCCCAAGACAAACACAGCCCGGCCGGGCGTCTGCAGGTCGCGATAAAATGCTGTCGCAAAGAGAGCCGAGCCTGTCAGAAAAGCCTCCGTGCGACGCGGGGACAAACGTGCATTGCCAATGTGTCGCGTTGGCTAGTGTTTCATTGGCTGCTCAACACCGCGCCCAGTATTTTCGGGACTCGTTCTCGAATGATTCCAAGTTCCAGGTTGTTGATGCACAAGCGCCAAAAGAGCTTGCGACACTGGACCCCTCCGCTGTGCTGCATTGCCCAAACAGAGGCTGGGTCACCGGCCGTTTCGCATGAAAAAGGTGCAGAAAGCTGCTGCACATCACGTCGCCCCGTCTCTGTGGGAGAGCGAGAAATGCAATGCCATCACATGGGGCCTAGCTTCGTGATTGGAGCGGACGGAGCCTGTCAGTCTGTCCCGTCCATTCACTTGCTGCCCTGCGATGGAAGCTAGAAACATGTTCCCAGCCGACCGGCGGTGGCCACCAGCAGGACAGAGCCATAAGGTACCGACCTAACCATCGTGGAGCCCCCTGTCCTGTCCCCAGCCCAGACTGTCGAGGGTTGCCTTTTCCATATTCTCCCAAACACCAGTCCCTTTCCTTGGCGGGAGACACATACATTCACAGCTTACAGCTCCCCGACCACCACGTACAATTTTTTCGGGCCAAACAACTACATCTAATATATATCTCTCCTTGCTTGTGCGGACACACTTCGCCTAACTCGCGCCGCAGCATTTCCCAATGAACCGAAGGAATACGGAATGCAGAAGCGAGGGCTGCAACAACGATGTCTTCTTCAAGGCCGTTGAAGGGGCCTTTATCGACCCCATCGAGCGACGAGCAAGCGGTATCAGGTCGCCGCCCACGGGCCGAGGGTCTCCAGCACAATATCACCGTTTCTCGACTGGCTCGAGCGTGGTGTCTCCTTATTGCAAACAACGTGCGCGCTCCTTTTGTCTTGTCCGTCTTGAACGTCCATGCCGTGGGCTGAACTAAACCGATCGTGATTTATTAGATACCTGCATGCACTTCCTCAAAGACGAAGCATGTATGAACAGGAAGCCGATCCATGACGCCGTGTGCGCCATCCGTAAGCCTGCCTGTCCTGTCTTGCCACATATGTGTCTTTGCTGCGTCCAATCTCATGCTCAAATCGTCCATCTTGTTAGATGCCAAATGTCCCATGCAAGAATGCTCCCAGGCCCGGATTCAGTATCTCGACCCCAGCTACGAGCCCGCCCCTAACACGATCCCACGATACTTCCGGCTCGATTTTTGTGCCGAGCGTGAGTCCCAGTCCAGGCAATGACCTCTTCTTTCATGCTCGTCCCGCTTACAACAAGCAGACAAATGCAGCGTCAAGCAATGCACTCGACGTCGAGCGACTCCAAGGACGGCCTTTTGCCAGGCTCGTAAGCGCGTCCCAAACCCTGATCTGATTTACTGAACGCAACGACATGCTGATCATATTCACTGACCGCTTGGATAGATTCTTGCCAAGCTGAAGGCTGCACCAAGCAGAGTCAAGAGCAGCGGAATTGCTGTGAGCAGCGTAGGTGACACTGATAACTGGCCTGAGTGTGCTTGAGGCTGATTGTCTTTGTACAGACGAATGCAAAACCGAAGGCTGTCGCACAATCGTCGATGGAAAATATCCTTACTGTGCTCTCCGTAAGATTTCCCCCCTGGGTATTGCCCTTGAGATTAAACTGCACGGTAACTAACACGGGAGTAATTAGACGTTACGTGTGAGATGCACAACTGCGGCAGGGCGAGGCACTCAATGCCCAAAGGAAAGGAGTACCACGCGTTTTGCACTGATCGTAAGTCTCATCACTCTTCCTTCCATGCCTGGAGAGAGAAGGATGGACAAGATCTTGTACCTCGACAGACACGATCACTGACATGCATGCACCTTTCAGATGCTACTTGCGCCGTGAACCGTTGCAAGGACATCAGGATCGAGCGCTCCCCTTTCTGTGCTAGTCACACCTGTAGGGAGAGGGACTGTACCAAGAGCTCGCACACCGGCCCTTATTGCAACGACCGTGAGTACAAGCCACGACCCCCGGCGCCCGTGTGACTACTAGGTCTGTCCTGCGATGCACCATGCTAATCTGTCTTGTGATCCGACAGACGGTTGTGCAGAGTTTAACTGCAAGGGCACAAGGAGCTGGGCGCCAACTCAAAAGGCCAGGGGCAAGTTTTGTCCACTGCGTAAGTTTTGTTGCAGTCTATCAAGAGTATTTCCTGGATATACATCGTATCTAACCACGGCGACAACAGACACTTGTCGCGGACAGGATTGCCAGGAGTTCGTGGAAAGCGTGTCGATCTTCTGCAAGACCCGTACGTCCTACCCTCTGCCCTACGACTGACCTGTCCACTCTGTCAGGCTTCAGACAGGACGATGCTAACGGATAACTAGACGGATGCAGCAAGCCGAAATGCCACGAGCCGGCCATAGTAGAACAGCTCTGTCTCGACCGTATGTTCTCTCATAAGTTCCTAGCTGCGGCCTCGGAAGAAAACCTCAATCGAACAAAAGAGAAAAGAAGAAAGACGACTAACATAGACCCCCCAACCCAGATCTCAAAGCCCAATACATCGCCCAAGGCGCGCAAAACGCCCGCAAAACCAGCAGCCACACCAGCAACAGCGTCGGCTTCCCCATGCGCCCCGTCCGACAACGACACCGGCGCGCCGGCGACATTCAAAACGGTGAAGACCACGACGACGCCGAGCACGAGCACGAGGACGATGACGACGACGACGACATCCTCATCCCCGGCGGCCCGCCTCCACCGCTCTTCAAGATCCCGCGCGAGCGTGACCGCGACCGCGACCCCAACGCGCGGCCCCGGTCGCCCCGGTCGCCGCGGTCGTCGTCGGTCGAGTCCGTCGGGCTCAAGGCGCCGGATTTCATCTCGTTCCCGCCGTCGGCACCCATGGCGCAGCAGGCGGCCGTGAATGGTGTCGGCAGCGGGCTGGGCACCGGCCAGGGAGGCGGGGGGCCGCCGCCGACTTTCCAGACGCACTTTGACGAGGGGGATAAGCATGATGAGAGTGATGCGTGGTCGAGGTAGAGCACGGGGTCGGTTTCGTCGTCCGGAGGGTCTTCGACGGGGTTAAGTTTCTGTGGAATCGGGATGTAGCTACGGCAATGCAGAGGGGGGGGGGGTTTCTATTTCCTTGTTAGTTATAAACTGGGATGAAGGGAGGAAGATTGCCAGATTTCTCCGGTTTTCTTATTTCTTTTCGCGGGTGGTGGTGGTCTGGGAAGAGTTATGAGTTATGAATTGGTACAGGGTACGCGTCGCATGGCTTGCGTTGAATTTCCACTGTTTGTGTCTCTGAGGGATGGGATATATTCTACTTGTGGACGGGCGGTATTAGGTCTGTGACCCGATACTCCCCTTTCTACTTCTTTCTGCAATTATGTGGTTTCTTTTTGTCCTGCGGTTTGGTTTGCGTTCCCCCCAACACGTTGTGTTTTGCTCTTTATTGTTGTTTCTGGCTCGGCGATAGCATTACCAGCAGCGCGATCAGATCTAGATAGGAGGTGCGAATAGCGCGCGAAGATACCAGAATATGATGATACCTAGTCCCTTCACATGAAGAAAGCGCCTTTTGTATATCTCTTCCCAACTAGCAGGCTATATGTATCGCCCCAGTTGTGTACCCGGTCACACGCAAAAGACCAACCAGCTCCATCTTCGCCTTGTAGTAACTAGGTAAGATAAGTCAGGTAGGTAGTGTATCGCCAAACCACCCTGCCCTCTCACCCTCCCCCAAGTCCCCATATCCCCCCCCCTCCATCCTTTGCTCACTCACTCAATCCCCCGTATCAACCTCAAGATCCAACTGCACGCCATTCGAGACCCCGTAGTCCGCCAGCGTAAGCTGGTCCTTGAACGGCCGCTCCCCCTGCCGCTTGAGCAGGATCTCGTGCGGCTCGCGCCCGACTTTCATCGCTACCATCACTTTGAATTCCTTGATCCTGTCGCTTGCAAACGCGGGTATCTGTGCCTTTGTGCCGAGCCTATCGTTGACTGTTACGATTATCATTTCTTCTCCTCCTGCGCCTCCTCTTGCCGCGGGGGGGTTTGGTGGTGGTGGTGGGGCGGTGGTGGTTGAGGGTTTGTCTTTTGTGGAGGGTTTGGAGGAGGAGGAGGGGCGTGGGGAGCGTTGACGGTCGCGGGGTCTGTCGCTTTCTCTTTCTCTTGGACGGTCGCGGTCGCGGTCGCGGTCTCTTTGCCTATCGCTGTCCCGTGGTCTGTCGCTTCCTCTTTCTCTTTCTCTATCCCTATCCCTTTCTCTGTCCCTATCTTGGTCGCGATCGCGATTGCGATCCGTGTCTCGTCGCGGCGACCGGTCGCGGTATCCGCGCTGCAGCCCGCTGTCTCGTTGATCGCGGTCGTCAGTATTGTCGGCGCGCTTGTCCTTCCATCGAAAACCGCCGCCACCGTTTCCCTTCGGTCGGCGCGGTGGTGATCGTGAGCGCGATCGGTTGCGCGTGGAGTCCGCCATGTTGCGGGTATTGGTGGGATTGAACTCCTACTTGAAAGGAGGATGTAAAAACTGCAAGTGAGCTTTCGAGGTTCTGAGACAGCGACAGAGAAGAGATTACGCGCGGGTGGGCTGCCTTGGTCTCGCCTAGGGCCTGACCGAGACCATGTGACGAAATATTTAGTGGGGCACTCGACGATGCGGGGGACTGGGACGGGAGGCGGGTTACACAAACAGCCAGCAAAGTTCCGCGGTTGTCTCAAGCCGAATTGGTACTTGAGTGGTAGTGAGATGAGGACGAAGCTCGAATATTAAATATCTGTTGTTAGGCAGCAGGTCAAAGTATCCACAGGATAAATTCACCATATCACAATCGCAACAGAGCAGAGGCACAAAGTTGAAAGTAACTGAAAAGACATCGAATTTGAATTCCCATCAACCCCTAAATGAAAAAAGAAAAGTCCAGCTAGATCGTCAGCTAAGTCAAATCTACCTGAGTTGGCAACGAGCTACTGCAGATCTAATCCGCGTATCTATGACTGGGGTCCAACTTGTTTTGGAATCCGTTTTGATTTTTTTTACTTCAAATGCAAACAGGAGGTCAGATACACCCTTTTTCCTCCCACCTCCCCCCCTTCCCACCCGACGACAAGACGGCCGCTCGCCACAGCGGGGAATAAATAAATAAAAAAAAAGAGCTGGCCTGCCCCTTGAACGGTAAGGTAGCGACCCTCCTATGCCCCTCTTCCCCGCCATCGCCGTGAAGAGCGACGCGCCGCATAGACAAGTCAAATCACAGACAATGCTCCAATGACGCCGCCGGTTCGCCCAATCCAAACGCCAGATATCAATGAGCCTGTGTGTCGGGAAGGTGTATCATACAGAAACAGCAATCTGAAAGAGCACCAGACAGAATCAGAGGTCTACTCATGCCTCAGAGTGCTTCTTCTTCTTCTTCTTGGGCTTCTCTTCCCTTTTCGGTGTGTCCTCGACAACGGCCTCTTCCTCCTCGTCGTGCTTGCGCTTGGAGCTCTTGGACTTGGAGGGGGTCGACTTCTCCTCGGTAGCCTTGAAGTCCTTCTTGCTGAGTACCTCCAATGAGCCATCAGCCGTGAGCTTGATCTGGCCCTTCTCGTACCGCTTGGTGAACTTGGAAACCGACATGCCTGCCGCCTCGGCGAGGCGCTCGAAGTCCTTCGATGTCAGCTTCTTGGGCGACGCCGCCGCCTTGGCGGGCGACTCGACGGCCTTCCTCTCCTTCTTGTCCTTCTTGGACTCCTTCTTGGAAGCCTTCTCGGGGACTACCTCCTTCTTGCTCTTCTTGGCCGCCTTCTTCTTCTTCTTCTCAGCCTCAGAGTCGGACTCGGAGTCGGAGCCTGCTTCTACGGGAGCAGCCTTCTTGGCGGCCTCCTTTGGTGCAGGCGCGTCGTCCATAGACGCATCGGAATCCTCCGCATCTGAAAGGGCGGCGTCGGCCATCTCCTCCTCAACAACCTCAATGAGAGGCTTCTTGGCAGTCTCCTCCCCAAGAAGACCGTCGGCATCGCGGTTGTACTTTCGTGCCTCCTTGATATCCCACTTAGAGGCGGTCGGCAGGGGGATGCCGTTGGGTCCGACCGATGTACCCTTGCCCAAGAGGGGCTTACCCTCCAAGTGCCGGAGGTTGTTCTCAAGTCTCGCCCTAGCACGGATACCCAGGTTCGCGCGTGTCTCGTCATCGGCATCCTCCTCAAATTCACCCAGGGCGTCGGTACGGACACCAAGAGCGACCTTGGAGGCGAGCTGGCGGGCTATCTTGCCCTTGTTGTTGCCAGACGCCTGTCCGACAAGCGAAGCATGGTAGATCAGACCGTACTTAGGTGTCGCGTGCTTAGTCTTAAGAGCGCGGAAGAGCGCCTTCTCGGCACCGAGAATCTGGATAGTAGAGCCGGGGTTCTTGGCCAAGCTCATGAGCGAGCCGGCGTGGGCGATAAGTCTAGCTCCGACAAGAGCACCGACAAGCTCAGTCATGTTGGGGGAGATGGCTCTCATGCGGTTCTCGAGATACTCGGAAAGCTGCTTCCGGTACTCGGAGTAGGAAATGACCTGCTCAGCGAGCAGCTTGATGTTCTCCAAATCCTCGGCGCTGATCTCGGTTCCCATGCTAATATCGGCGGCCGCCTTGACGGCGGTCTCGATCTCGTGCGGAAGAATCTCGGTCAGGTCAGTCTCGGGAGCGTTGGAGCGCATGCCGAGGGTAACAATGACGCGAGCGTAAGACATATTATCGGGAAGGATCTTGGCGAGTTCGGGGAAATGCCAACCGTACCACTCCTTGACTCTCATGGCGTATGTGTTCAGTTCCTTGTCCAAGTCGTCCAGAAGAGAGACGGCGTGGACGATCATGACGTCGACCTTGTCGGGGGAGAACTTGAGCTTGTGGCGGGAGAGCGAGTGGGAGAGACCGAGGGACATCTCCTTGAAGTTCTCGGGGAGCATGCCGGGTATCAGGTCTGGGAGATGTGTCCGGAGAGCACGGAAGAGATCCGTCGTGGAGGAGTCGGAAATGGGCTTGATGTTGAGCTCGGGCAGCTTGAGGATCGAGCTTCCAAGCTTGCTCTCGGCGACCGCGAGGGTAATCTTCTTTTCGTCCTTGAACTCATTGAGCAGGCTGGCCAACTTGGGGGTGACCTTTCCCTCAATAACACCGGCAATTTCCTCGAGCGCGCTGGCGGCGCTGTCGAACTTGGCGAACTCCTTGTACTTGATTCTGCACGGTATTGGTAAACGAGGACGACGCGACCAATGTTACGATGCGGGGACTTACTCCTTGACGATCTTGTCGACAGTCGACAGACGGTCGATAAGGTTGTCATCGTCTAGCAGCTTCTTGTCGGCGGCCTTGAACAAGCCATAACTGGAGTCGCGACATGAGTTAGTGGTGAATTTCCGGTGAACGACCTTTTGGCGAGGAGGGCAAGGCGCACGAGCATGTCGGCGCTGGGCGGGACGAAAGGCAGCTGCAAAATGCCAATTGAATCAAATGGGAAGGACTTACCCGGCGCTGGTCTCTGTTAGGATATAAAGAGGCATGGCGGCAATCTGCACTCGTCGATGTCGAGTGTTCTTGCTGTGTTGGTTGGAGACGTGGGAAGCAGCGGTTGACTGCGTTCTGGCGATTCACCGGAGGGCTTCGAGGAAAAAATAAAAAATTTCAGCCAGTCCAAGTTTGTAGCCCGTTTCGACGTCTGGATGTGGGGCAAGCGGTTCAGTGTGGTCCGAGCTCCGCACTTCTGCTGGATGACTGGCGGCGCAGCAGCAGACCCACGCCATTATATATGCCGGAGGTACCTAAGTACCCGCCGACGAAGAGTTTCCAGCCCAAACTCAGCTCGCCTCACAGGCTCCCGCGCGGGCAGCCGATAACAACCTATTTCACGCCTATCCATTCGCGCATGAGATTCGGGGGTGAGGTGCAGCCATCCACGTCCAAATCCAATGCACGGTCCAGCCCGCTGCGGCTTTGAGTGCTTTCAGTTGTAGTTGACACCCACCACCTGGAACCGCCCGACGACGAACTGACGACGCCGCCGCCCTCAAGCTCCAACACTGACGAGATCCCCAAACGATCCGCATCTCATCTACAGCACATCCCAGCACAACACCGCCCAAGATGGAGGGCCTCTTCTTCAACGTGAACAATGGGTACGTCGCATCTTCGGTGTACTATTCTGTGCAATGCGCGCAATGCAAAGGCAATGCGGATGCACACAGGGCGACGACGTCACTTCCCTCCTACTTTGCTAACAACTCAATAATAGCTACCTCGAGGGCATTGTTCGTGGCTATCGGAACGGCCTATTGACCGGCGCAAACTACACCAACATGACACAATGCGAGACGATTGATGGTGAGCGCCTCCCGTCTCCCACGGTGTGCCATATCAGTTCCTTAATCGGCTGACAGTCCATCAGACCTCAAGCTGCAGCTCGGCCCCGCATACGGCGACTGCCTAGCCTCCCTCCCCCCGAACCCGTCGACCTCGAGCCTGGCCGCAAAGACAACCGATAAGCTTGTCTCCGAGTTCCGCTATGTGCGGGCCAACGCCGTGGGCTCCCTAGCCAAGTTCATGGACTACCTCACCTACGGCTACATGATCGACAACGTCGCCCTCCTGATCACCGGCACCCTCCACGAGCGGGACACGCGCGAGCTGCTGGACAGGTGCCACCCCCTCGGCTGGTTCGAGACCATGCCCGTGCTGTGCGTGGCAACCAACATCGAGGAGCTCTACAACAGCGTTCTCATCGAGACCCCGCTCGCCGCCTACTTCAAGGGCAGCTTGAGCCACCAGGACCTCGACGAGCTCAACATCGAGATTGTGCGCAACACGCTGTACAAGAACTACCTGGAGGACTTTTACCAGTTCGTCAACACACACCCCGAGATGAGCGGTACACCCACCGCCGAGGTCATGTCGGAGATCCTGGAGTTCGAGGCGGACCGCCGCGCCATCAACATCACGCTCAACTCGTTCGGCACCGAGCTGTCCAAGGCAGATCGTAAGAAGCTCTACCCGGCATTTGGCCAGCTGTACCCCGAGGGCACCCTGATGCTGTCGCGCGCCGACGACTTTGAGGGTGTCAGGCTCGCCGTCGAGGGTGTAGGTGACTACAAGGCCTTTTTCGAGGCTGCTGGTCTCGGCGGTGGCGCCGGTGCACCCGGAAACATGGCTGGCGGTGCGGGGTCGGAGAGCAAGAGTCTGGAGGACATGTTCTACCAGAAGGAGATGGAGATCTCAAAGAGTGCCTTTACGAGGCAGTTCACATTTGCCATTGTCTACGCCTGGGTCAAGCTGAGGGAGCAGGTAAGATGCCCCCTTTCACCCATGTCATCCCTTTGGTTTTAATATGCCCCCAGCCCTGCTCTTTGACGTGTATCGTGGCCAGTTGTGTGTTCTCAATCTAATCCTGGACTTTAGGAAATCCGCAACATCACATGGATCGCTGAGTGCATAGCACAGAACCAAAAGGAGCGTATCAACAACTACATCAGTGTGTTCTAAGGCTCGGGGGCCTTGAGGGCGTCAATTTGCGTTGCATTTTAACTCTGTAGACTAATGACCTGGGCCGCCTTACCGAATGCTGTACCCAATACGATTAATCAGGAGAAATCAGGAGGAGCGATAGGAGAAGAGGCGTCAAGGCGAAAGGCCACACAGTGTGGGTCAAAGAGAACGGGAATCCGGTTGTCTTCCTGTCTGTTTCTCGGTGTTGTATTGTACATTAGAGAAGTTACACATTTTTACATGCTTGTTTCTCACCGCCAGGCCCTGAGCAGCCGTCGGAATTAGCTAAGCCGAGCTGGGCTGGGCTGCGTTGAGCTGCGTTGAGTGAAAAAAGTCGGACCCCGTTAGAGCGTAATCTGCTCCTTCCAGGTCGCGGGCGAAAGTCCCAGTGTCTCGATCATATGCTCCCACCTCCCGCTGCCTCTCTCCTTCCGCTCCATGTACCTCAGGAGCCGTTGCCGCTTGTGGCAGAGCAGCCGCAGACTCCTCTTGTTGTTCTTGTCTCTGTTGCCCTTCTCGCCCTCCAGCTTGGATGCCAGCGCCCTGATCTTGGTGGTCAGGATGGCAATCTGCACCTCGCTGCTGCCCGTATCGGGGCCGGCTCGTACCGGCTTCAGAATGGGCACGACTCCGACCACCGGCGGCGGCGCAGGCCTCTCCAACGCGATATCGGTGTGGTGGCGGCCAAAGGTCTCGATGCACCGTCTGATGTTGGCGTGCTTGATGTCCTTGGCGCTGCCGTTGCTCAAGCTCGCAATGCGTTGTAGCGCGGCGACGGCCTTGGCGTGCTTTGCGGCGTGCTCGAGGCGGTTCTCCTCCTCGGTCGCGGGGTCGGCGATGCTGCGGTCCTCGGCCACCAGCGGCTCGGTCAGCTTCTCGGAGTGGCTGATGGCCTTGTCGAGCTCCTCCTTGGTGAGCAGGTAGTTCATGATGTGCGGCGAGGTGGGAAGCGGGTGCGGCTCCTCCAGCACGTTGCCGTCCTCGTCCAGGACCGGCTTGGAGAATTCCTGCTGGCCGCCTGAGTCGAAGGACTCGACGAAGGGAGTCGGGATGCCGTGGACGGGGCTGCCCCATTTCTCGCCGCGCTCCTTCTCGAGCTCGTCCTGGCGCTTGACGTTGGCGGCCTTGCGCTGCTGCGCCTGCGCCCAGCCGTAGGGGTCCTGCTTCATGCGCCTGATCTTCTCCTTACGGGACAGGTTGGCCTTCTGCATCAGCGGCTGCAGGCTCGAGGCCGGCGACGGGGCGGGACGGAGGAGGCATGTTGCTGCGGGCGAGGGCGTGGCGTGTCAGCGCGTTGCGTGCAATTGATCAGACAAACAGGCAAGGGACAGCTCGACATCCAGAAGCTACAGGGCAATGAGGAGGGCAGTGTCAACAGGTCTCACTCACAGGTGAGGCTACGCAGCCCTTGCGGGCAGGATATCCGGGGAGGCATGGTGGGCAGGGCGGGTTTGGTCTGGGTCTGGTACAAGTCGCTTCCCAGCGGCCAGCGGTCCTGGATTCTCGCTTTCGACAGACCAAACTTGCTGTTGCAACTCGGCGGCCCAAATTTTGGCGCCAATTGCGCTAGTGCTGACAACGGCCTAGACCATTTCTTGACTTTCGCGATTCTCTGCCTCAGATTGGGGTCGGCTAGCCGGCGATTCAAAAGTCCGGTCAGCTGTTTCTCCAAAACGCGCCCGAAGTCGCTCTTAGGTACTTTTAGGGCTCCCCTGCGCTTATTCTTCGGGCTAAACAGCCAGCTGGGTACTTAGACTGCACCTCCTACTCGCAAGAGCGGCACAACCCTCGGCGGGGCTCTCCACAAAATCCAATTTGTGTGCTGAAAATCGCAGAGGGAGCTACCCGACCTAGAGACAGCCAAGGCAAGAGCGAAGAAATATAATCTTTCCGATCGCCAGAACGCCCGACACTTGACCACTTTCTTGACCCTCACATCCCGTTGAGAAAGATCAGTCAAGATGGCCCCCGCTAACCTCCCCTCTATCTTCAATGCCACGAGCACCGACATTGAGCAGCTTCTTGCTGCTCAGGCTCACATCGGCTCCAAGAAGTAGGCGCGCCCAAAAAGAAAAAGCTTGAAATTTCGTGTCGGAACGCTGGCTAACAATCTCAAACAGCTTGCAGGTGCACATGCAGCGTACGCATTCGACGATTCCGAACTACCGCGCGAGAAATATCTGACAGATCCCCTCGCAGCTTACCTGTACAAGACCCGTCTTGATGGAGTAAACATCATCAACATTGGCAAGACCTGGTACGTGGATGACGATGGGAGAGGGGGGACATTTCGGGACAAAGTCGCTCAGCAGGTCGATGGGGAATCGGAAATGAGCAGCTGTGGAGGACAGAGGTGCTGACTGCTTCGACTACAGGGAGAAGATCGTTCTCGCTGCCCGCATCATCGTCGCCATTGACAACCCGTCCGATGTCTGCGTTATCTCTGCCCGTCCCTACGGTCAGCGTGCCGTCCTGAAGTTCGCCGCCCACACTGGTGCCCAGGCCATCGCCGGTCGCTTCACCCCCGGTTCCTTCACCAACTACATCACCCGTTCGTTCAAGGAGCCCCGCCTGATCATCGTCACCGATCCCCGCACCGACGCCCAGGCCATCAAGGAGGCCTCGTACGTCAACATCCCCGTCATCGCCCTCTGCGATACCGACTCCCCCACCGAGTTCGTCGATGTTGCCATCCCCACCAACAACAAGGGTCGCCACGCTATCGGCTGCGTCTGGTGGATGCTGGCCCGTGAGGTCCTCCGTCTCCGCGGAACCATCTACAACCGCGAGACCCTCTGGGACGTCATGGTCGATCTGTACTTCTGTATGTCTCCCCTCACCCCTGCAGGGCTGCTGCCTCTGTGGACAGACAAGGCACAGAAAAACTAACCTGGCCCGCTAGACCGCGACCCCGAGGCTGAGGCCGAGGAGAAGATCGAGGAGGAGAAGCTTCCCGGTGTTGAGGAGGAGGGTGTTGCCGCTATCGAGTCGGGCTTCCCCGCCACCGGTGACTGGGAGTCTGCCCCCGTCGCTGGCGGTGAGTGGAGCGAGGCCGCTCCCACCTGGGATGCCTCTGCCGCCACCCCGGCTGTCCCGGCTGCTGCCACTGAGTGGGCCACTGATGCTCCTAAGGAGGGCACTGCTCCCACTAGCTGGTAAATTCGGTAAAATAAAAGCATCGGGTTCCGGCGCAATGGTGGCGTGAAGGGTTGGTTCTGGCTTGGCTCGGACCTCACCGATCTCTCTCAATTGATAGACTACCTTTCCGAATCGGCTTCGCAAGCGACATCTTTGGCAGAGGTCAACTTGACCGTCACTTATGAGGGAAAGATACTCGCCCCGGCGTCAAACCCCGGGGAGAGGGAATGCCCTGTGGGGTCACAAGGGATGGACTTAATCGTTATTCCGCCTTTCCAATGGTACAATCGATTGTGATGCATGAGCTTTGAGAGGAGTGATGAGTGGCAGACTGGAAGTTTCTTCTTACACAATAGGAACGGACAAAACCTGACTCTGCTTTTGCTGCTTGTCTGGCTCGTTGATTGACTGTATGTTGCTGTGGTTCGTTTAGAGGCAGTGTTGGTCTGTCTGTCTGGTGTACCTGCCTTGGTACCTATCCTAGGTAATCTACCACGCCTTTGCCATACAGGTACACCGTCGATTTTATTCGCCGTGGTAGTCGAACTGACATGAAGAAACACCACTCTCAAGATAATCTCCTCGCGTTATTATTGCCCCGGACCACTCTTGGCATACATCTCTTTCCAGCCGTGACAGCGTCTCTCTCCATCTTCACACATCAACTTCCACCTAGTCTGGAGTCCATCTTTTCTAGATGTGCTCTCTCTCGAAGGATCTCACTCAACACAACTCCGTCAATATGATTGAGCCGCCCCCTTACGTTCCTTGAAATTCCGTTGGTGAATTAGAGTCGGTTGGGGGCTTGCTGTTGGTGACTGAGAGCACCATGTTCGAGGATGGCGCGGCCAAAGGTAACCACCAACGGGATTTAGGCAAACATGCTGCCTGGTTGGCACTCTGCAAATAAGGAAGAAGCCGAGTGGTTAGTTTGGACTGGCATATATGTTTGGCGTTTCTCACGAAGCACACTTGCCTGATTGAAGTCCTCCTTCAACACTTCAAGTTCTCACCTCGTGTAACAGAACCCAAGTCAGCAAGATGAAGACTCTTCCTGCCGAACTGCTTGTTATGGTAAGTCCAGCGCACATGGGCTCATTCCACGATCATGATCAATGAGACGAAACTTACTTCATTCAGATCGTCACACAGCTCCACGATATCCTGTGCCCATGTGCTTCCGATATCTACTTTGACAGGCTCTCCAACCAGCCAGGGCACCTCGCTCAACAAGCCGCTCTCATCCGCAACCTCTGCTCCATCCGCCTCGCCGGCAGTCTCCTCCACCACGCCGCCACGCGCATCCTCTTCCAGCATGTCATCATGAGCTTCGACGTCAAGCGCGGCAGCGCCTTCGAGGCCACCCTCCGCTTCTGCCGCGACAAGACCAACTGCGCAAACCTGGCCCGGGTCCAAGCGCTCACATTCAACATCATGACAGTGGGCAGCTGGTACAGAAAGTCCGACCGGTTCAAGCCACCGGGTCCGGGGTACGAAACCGAGGCGAGAATGCTGGACGAGCCCATCCAGCAGCGCCACCGCTCGCTCGTGCAGGCATTGGTAGACGACTTGCCCTCGCTGTACTTGCCCGGTCTGACGGCAGTAGACCTCTTCCTGGACCTCGACAAATTCGTCTGGAGCCGCCACTTCCGGTACGCCTTCCGGCGCGCCCTGGAGGGCAACGTACGGCGTGCGTTCAAGATCTGCAGCCTACCGCATCTGACCGACCTCCGCCTGACATGCGAAGACCGTCTCGTCACCGCGCTGCGGACGTCGTCGGGGTTCAAACGCCTCCGTAGGCAGATCAAGACGTTTCACTTCACTCACACAGTATACGGGCACAAGCATATTTGGCCGCTCGTCGAAGAGCTGCCGAACTTGGAGGAGCTGTGTCTGGTTGGGGAGTCCAGGCTGAGCAAGCCGAGGCTACACCCGGATTGTAAGGGGTTGCGAAGTCTCACGCTGGGGGGTGTCGGGCTTATCGAGAGCCTGGGGGACCTGATCGAGACCCTGACTAGGGCTGCGCCGGGTGGAGAAGCGCCGCTGGCGAGGCTGCAGATTGACCATTTTTGGATGTGGAATGAGCTTGTAGATGGTGCGTATCCTTGTCTCAAACCTCTCCCACCCCCCTTTTCTATCTTTCCCTACGAGTCCCCCAGCCACGCTACACTTATACTACTACTACACTACGTTGGTCACTCCCCAATAGTGAGTGTAAACAAACGACAGGCTAACAAAACAAAACAAAACAAACACACAAACAGGACTCGATAGCTTCTCCCGCATCTTCCAAGCCGTGATGCGCGGCTGCCCCAACCTTACCGTCCTCGGCATATTCTCCACCAGCTACAGGACCCGCTATGGCGCGCCCCGCCACCAGGCATACATGACGAACAAGGATAATGAAAGTCTCATGGCTCTAGCTGACCTTGTTCGCTCCAGAAGGCCCCGTAATCCTACCAGCAGTGGCTGGACGGATCCTGTCCAGGTCCATCTCGAGTTCCCTCCCGAGGATGGAAGCTGGGCGCCGATTGTTACGCCCTATTGAGGCGGTTCCTGGGAAGGGCGCTATCGAGGATGAGTTTCGGGATGCTGGATGGTCTATTTTAAATATGTAACGAAACTAGAGCAGAGCAGTGTAGTTGTGTCTTGATTGGTGGCTGGGGGATATACAATAGCAATCGTAGACCACGACGTCCGGGGTGTGGGGATGGGTTGTCTCATTTCTGTGCTGCCCCTTTCCCACTTTATGAGGAGTTAACAAAACAGATGTGATTTATTCAACAAGCCAGCGCGTGTCCAGAAACACTCAGTCGCCCTACACAACACAACCTACCCAATTACCGTATCTATCGCGACATCAGCCAGTGAGTCATCAGTCTGGCTACTTGTAACTTGTAAACACAAACTCCTTATTCCAACAGGAAAAGAAAACTTTATCGAGGAGAGCCCGTGATCACAAGTCCAGGCCATAATTTGCGCCTCTGTTTAAAATAAAAGGAAGTTCTGTTTTCCCCTATCAAGGCAGATACATACCTGACACGTATAAACATATTACCTATGTATACCAGACATCATCTGTAGACCATAGACCTAATGCCGTCCAGGTCCCCCTTCTCCCTGTTTAGCAAACACACATACACACATACACACAAAAGGCAACAACAACCCAAACATATCCACGGGACAAGAACAAAGCATATCACAATTACCATATACCTACATG
Organism: Cercophora scortea; assembly: GCA_033439705.1. Classification (NCBI taxonomy): domain Eukaryota; kingdom Fungi; phylum Ascomycota; class Sordariomycetes; order Sordariales; family Lasiosphaeriaceae; genus Cercophora; species Cercophora scortea. The sequence continues at coordinate 1,012,460 of JAUEPO010000005.1, read as the reverse complement.
GACCTACCTACCCTGTACCCTATAGAACACAACGGTTACAACCTAGAAGGCAGTACAGTGAAGTCTAGTCCAGTCAAGTCACAGAAGCGCCGGCAACACATCAAGACAGCAGACCTACAGACCTACAGACCGGCAGAACATACATACAAAACCCACACAAACTTGACCGCCCTGGATAAAAATAGCCGCGCACTGTCGCACCATCCACGACCACCACCAGCCGCGCAGCAAACGACAAACGGCAAACGGTAAACATCACGCGCGCTGGATTGCGTGCGTGCGTTCGTGTGTGCGTGCGTGTCTCGATAGAAGCCCAACCCCAGCCATCGACCTTATCTCGATCTTATTTCGGTAGGTCAGGTAGGTAGGTAAATTCAATATCACACCCTCTTAACACACACACAGACACACCGTGACACCCATAACGAGAACACAAACGCAACCTGAAGAAGCCAGCCGCCCTCGCTAAGTTCACCTAGGTGGGTATACCTCACCGCGCCCACACCGTCCGTCCGTCTTCCTTCCCGCTCCCCAAGCTCCTCCGTCCCTCCCTCCCTCCCGAGCGCAGGAAAAGCAACGCAAAAAAAGCCAAGTCAATATCAAGCCGTCCGTCCCATCCCGGCCGTCCGCCCACTTCACGGCCTGCCTGTCCTGCGAACGAACGAACGAACGGAACGAACAAGCACACCACATCACAGTTCCAATCCATGTCCAAGTCCTATTCTCGCATCCCTTACCTAACGGGATCCAGCCGCAGCCGCCTACGGACAGGCTGAGGAAAAACCAACTGCCAGCTGTCAAGTGAGTTGCTTGCGGTACGTGTGTGCGTACGTGAGGTGATGATTTGATGGTTTGATTATCTCCCCCCCTTAAGCACAACTACTCACTCTAAGGCGCGCTTTTTTTCCCCCTTCTGTGTGTCCATCTGTCTGCCTGCGTGTCTGTCCTCTATCCCCATCTACCCATCCCAAACAAGCCCGCTTCAAGCAGGTAGGTAGCTGAACAATCGCAAGCAGTGACCGTATTTGGAAGGTTTTAATCTGTCCCTCCCCCCCCCAAATTAGCCGTCATCGCAAACGAGTGTATGTGTGTGTATGGGTAGCGGAAGTGCACTATAACGAGATGTGGGGGAGCTACATATGGCTCGCATTTCCATTTCCATTTCCCATTCCTCCCGCTCCAATCCGCTCACACCATGGCATCATACAGCAATGCAGTCAGTCAGTGAGAAAAGCCCATTAACTCCCTTACCTGACCTACCAGCCGTCTTAAATGGGGCTTGATATCAACGCGTAGGTAGCCGGCTGGTGCTTTGAGTTATTTCTAGGACGGGAGAGAAAGAGAGAAAAAAACTGCCCGCTCGGCATATCGCATCGACCATCTCCCTGCTGTTAACAATAGCGGCGAGCCGCATGATGACAAAAACAACAAACCAAGGGCCAAGTCACCCACTACACAACGAAAGGGACAGGCTCAAGCTCGGAACCGTGAACCGAAATAGGGCAGGCAGGCAGACACCACTGGAAGCCTCAAGCCGCTTCTTCTTCCATCTCGCGCGGGACGGAATGTTTCTAGCGGTGAACAAGGGCGCGCGCGCGCGGCTGGTTGCCGCATATGTCGTACGTATGCGCTCTCTCCACCGACAGGCGGCATTGAGACGAATCGCAAGAGACAAATGCAAATTGCTGGTCGATCCTTCAAGAGTATGTCGCTTCCTCCAATTCGGTCCATGGATCGCTAAAGATCGGGAGACAAGGACAAGGTCTCGAGAGTTAAGAAGCCTCAAATACCGTGCCGTGTCTATCTTGCCTTACACGTGTATAGAACCAATATTGCCTGTCATTATGCCTGCCGTGGGAATATCCCCCTCCCCCCTTCATATCTGTGAGCAGACCTGGCCCACGTGATGGGCGGTAATGTCGTCTCGTTCTCGTTCGTCATTTCCATGCATATCATAACGGCTCAAGACTGAAGCGAGATATCTGTTGAGCAGTTGGCTTGTTGGTTGCTCGCTTGCTGAACAATCTTCTATACCTCGCACCTTAGAGACAGATCTCGCTGCTTCTCTCTTGCCTGTGGAGGCACCTGACTCGGCTATCTGATATGTTATAGTCCCGGTCGAGTGCGAAGTGACAGCTCGAGTATTCGGCCCGAGTATTGCTGCGCTGCCCTTCGATGGGCAAACAAGGGACGTTGTCCCACGCGTAGCATCGCATGATGTCAAACCAAACGCCACAGAAGCAAAGATGTAACGGTCGTGGGATGTAAAGGAGCCGGTTTTAGATCCAAGCTCTGGCCCGCCGCTCAAGGCAGATAGATGCCTACGCAACGCAACGCCCTTGGAGCGCCCAGACGCGCATATGCAGCAGCGGTGGCAGGCCAGGGCAGCGATCTCTCTCCAACAGTTCGCGGCTCGGCTGGGCGAAACAAGAGGCAAGGAAGAAGACCGTTGACTGACACCGCACTTGCAGTGCATATACAGTAGCATCGACAGGAGAGGAGACGCTGCGGCAAGTTCGAGCCAGGCCTGGGCAGCACGGCAGGCGGCAGACGACGACGGGCGGACTTATCTAGGGTCGCATCCTCTCGTCCAGGGCTCGGAGTATGCCGCCTCGCCTGTGCTCCGAGTTTCAAAACGGGACCGACGAGGTGCTGGCCGCGTGCATGTTTGGCTGGGGGGTGCGGTGGAGGTTTGGGAAACGCATTTCTGGAGGCTGCAGCGGGTTTCAGTGAAGAAATGGAGCGCTCCATCAGCCAAAGAAAAAGCCATGGGGCAATGGCGAACAGCCACGAAACAGACACGCACGCACGAACAGACGCCTGTTGTTTTTTCGGCGTCGGTAAGCGGCAAGGCCATCCGACAGCCAGACATCCATCCGTCTGTGTCTCGGCTGTTGTCTGTTGTCTGTCCGGCAGTCGGTTATCAGAGATATGCATGCAGCACTAGCAGCAGCAGTAGCACCAACAACCTGAACGGACGGCAATGGCCCAATCCGTACGAGCTCACCCGATGCGATCGCTGCCACACACCGGGCGGACGGGCGGACGGGAGTTGGTCGTGAACTGGAGGGGAACAGCACAGGATCAACATAGCACAGGACTGAGCCGGCCGGGTCTCGGGTCCGAGGGAACACAGCCAAGCGCCGTGTGGGTCGGGTCGCTGTGTCCAGACTCCAGACGCGCATCGCCAACACGACGATGTCTCTCTGACGGGTTGTGTGGTTGTGTGGTTGGCTGTGCTAGCCGGGGGCGGATGGGGAGAGGGGAGACGTGCCGCCTGTTGCTGTGTGTGCATCTAGAGTTCTGGACCTCACTTGGTGGTTCCCGGTCCTTTATGCGCACGCACAGACGAGCGCTTGTTGGAAGCGACGGCGGCATGTAATCCAGCGAGCGTCTCTTGGACTTGAGCGCGTTTGGAGTCAGAGAGAGAGAGCAAAGAGTGAAGGTGGGTTGCGCTGCGTTGCGTTGCGTCCGACCTCCGACGACCGACGCGGGAAGCAAAAGCGGGCGGGATGGATCGTGGATGAGGTGTTTGAACCATGGTGGATCCGATCTCTCTCCCCTTCGTTCCTTCCGCGGCCACTGGCTTCTGTCAGATAATGGATGCAGCTGCGGCTAGTGCACGCCAAGGTAACCTGGAACACCGCCGGTGAGGAAGTGCACTGCGCGCGCTGAGGTGGTCCTCGAGGCCAAGGTCTATCAAGGTCAAGGTCAAGGCCAACCCGTGAGGTGAGTTCGCAAGTCATCCATGTTGATGTGAAGTGCACCACCACCCCAAGGTACCCTGTCCCGCTGGCACTGTGCGCCGACCAGAGACCCAAGGTTCAGTGCAGGTGGGGAAATTAGCGGTCGGCTCTCATTGGACGGCCCCGAGTTCCAACGTCCGATGGCGCCAACCCCTTTTCGGGCTACCCCAGTCTGAACCACCCGTCGGTCCATTGGCCCCACCTTCCCTTGGGTTCCCCCTTCGTTGCAGGGGGATGTTTATTCCTTTGCGCACAGCCCTATATTAAGCAACGTCATCGCTTGGTATGTGAAGTGTGTGTGTGTGTCCCGCCTTCCGTCTTCTCTTGCTTCCATCCTTCCACTGACTTGCGGTTGCACATTCTCGAATGCCTGCCTGCTCCTGGTCCTGCTGCTGCTGCTGCTGCTGCAGTAGCCCGTGAGGAAGGCGAGACACGGCTCGCTGCTTGCTTTTTCGGTTGCTTGCCTGCCTGATGCTTTGCTTGCTTGCTTCCGTTCTTTCCGCTTCGAGTGGGACGCTACCTGACTTGACATTGAGCATTTTTTCCACCTCACGGCAAGTCCGTGATCTTACCTGCCATGTACACATGTACCTAGGTTGGGAACCTGCCTTACCTGAGGTGAGTGAACGATATTGTAGGACCCAAGAAAATAAAGTAATGGCCAAGGAAGGTTCCATTGTCTGGGGTTCTAGGTTGTTGTGGTGTTCTACGTTTTTCCTCATACCTACCTGACGCGGTGTAGTGCACTCCATCATCGCCCATCCCCCATCCATCTCCATATCGGTGTACCATTATAGCCAGATGCGGACAAATGCAACCGCCCGCGTTCCCTCGTCCGTCTGCCTTTCTCGGTGCGACGCTCCTGCAGCCTCGCGGCTAGCGAATGAGAAAATGCCCGACGTCCACATCGAGAAGCCCGCCCCAGGCAAGCCCGTTTCCAAACCGTAGGCGATCCAGCTGCATCGACACGGGTTACAGGCCTTCTTGGATGCTACCTTGCACCCTCTACCTGACCTATGGAACCAAGGACCCCGTCAAGAGGGGACGGGATTGGATCTGGGGCGGGCGGCGGTCTGGCCCTGGGCCTGCAGGCAGTCCAGTCCAGTCCCCATCGTCTGTGTGTCTCGGACTTTGCAAAGGGGGGTGGGTGGTGGTAAGAAATTAATTTCTGTCTGTCGACAAGGACGCAGTGTGCTGCACTGTAATAGAATGGCACTTCATGGCCGACTTCCAGGTTTTGGTTTGTTTTTTTTTGCCTGCCTGCCTGACGGACTAGAAACCAAAGGGAAACGCCGCACGTCGTCGAACAAGAAACACCGCACTGGGAATCCACTTGCATCGGAACATTTTTAAACAGTGTGCGTCTGGTGTTGTGTTATGTGATGTTGTGTACGGGCCCTTGGGGGTCAATCATTATGTCGTGCGCGTTTTGTGACAGAGAGTCGCAGCACCTGCACTATTAATAAGAAAAGAAAAGAAGAAAAATCCCGGTCCCGTCGCGTCGTCGCGCACCACCTCGGGGGGTTGTCCGCTACGCTGGGGGAGGAAGGTGTTCTCCGTTCCAACTAGAAACAAAAAGAAGAAAGAGAAACCTCGTTGTGCAACGCGTGCGCGGGTAGCTGTGCATCCATCTTGCGGTTGGGGTGTGTGTGTGTGTGTGTGTGTGTGTGTGTGTGTGTGTGTGAGAGTGTGTGTGTGTGTGGTAAGTGGATGGCGATCGATCAGCCGCTCGAAACTACTACCCCTCCCCCCCTCGAGATGGAAGGTCTGTGATGAAAAAGATGAAAACGTCTATGTAACGGTCCTAGCTGTTTTCTGACCTGTCCAATGTGACGGCGACTCTGTCTGTGGCTGGCTGGCTGGCTTGGGCTTGGGTTTGGGGATTTGCGGGGTGGGGGAAAGGGAGGTTCAGCCCGTGTGTTGTACCTCGGTACCTACTACACCACAAAAAGAGTTGAGAGAGATCCTGGGGGGGAAGGAAGGGAGAAAACAATCGGGAGTCAATCCCACGTTTCCAATGTGTGATTTTCCGCATCTGATGATGATCTATCTGGCGGGCGGTCGCGCAGATGGTTGTACGCGCATCCTTGGCAAGGGTCTGTGGTAGCATCTTGGGGATGGGATCAGACGCCACGGACGCGCTCACGGACCTCCCCCTTCGCCGCGGCGCTTGGAAAGTCGGAACAGAACAACTACCCACAGTACAGGGTAGAGATTGGAACATGTTGCCGGCGATGGATTGTGGATTGATTGATTGATTGTTGATATCTGCCCGCCTGCAACGCAAGTGCGAAGCGCGACAAGCCCGGGGCACGGGTACGGCACACCGGTAGGGATGCGGATGCTGGCAAGTGCAAGTGCTCCACTGCTTGGGTGTTTTGGTACCTTGCCTTAACCAAACACTCTAAAGTTGGTTCGGTCTTTCCTCATTCTCTCATTCTCGGGAATTGCAGGACCATGAAGTGGGGGAGGGAGCTAGTCCTTGGGTTGAGGCAAAGCTGGGCTGGGCTGGGCTGGGCTAGCGCAATGTGTCAGGGAGAGGTAACCTGTACTAATGCTTTGCGCGCATTTCCCGAATCGTTGGAGGTTACAAGAACCCGGAAGTTACAGGTAACCCGTCGATTATTTTCCTTTGCTCACACCTCAGATCAGACGTCAAACTCAATTTTCATCATCTGAGGAGTGAATCTGCATCATCTACCTATCTCCACAAAGTGTATCGCACCTGGCGCAAGTTAGAGTTTCTAAAAGGGGAAGCTCTGGAACCCGAACTCGATGTGGTGAATGTGATACACAATCACTTCCACTTCCAACCCTCTCACTTAACTCAACAATGAAATTGTTGCTCGGCCGGGGTAACCCGTTACAGGAAAAGACAGTGCAAAGTTCTGGAACTGCCTGCCTGTTTGTCAGCCTTGTGCGACCTCAACCACGCCGCACGCTGCAGCATCCAGATCGCGGGTTGGTGCGCCAATATAACAAGCGAAATTCAAGGTCGCAGCAGCCAGAGTCATCACCTTGTTGTCTTGCTCAGGTAACAGTATCCGTAACTAGCACACCATACTACCTAGGTAGCTACTACCTTACTACACTACATGCCCTGGCCCGCACCTCATGCAGCAGGTGCCCGGCGTGGTTGTTATTGTTGTTGTTGTTGTTGTTGTTGTTGTTGTTGTTGACTGGCTTCCTGGTTCTTTGACTTGTGGACGTGCGCGTGTTGAAGAAGAAGGAAATAATCTCTTGCCTTCCTTCCAGTTCCACATCCGGTACAGGATATGCGGGCGACACATGGTGTGGTGCGTGCCACATCAAGTCCGAGGTTGTCTGCAATTCCTGCGCCTATCACTGTCCGGTACCATCCGTACCTCATTGCTTGCTTACCTGACCTAAAATAGGTACCGTATACACAATAGATTCCACAACAAACAAACAAACAAGAACTGATGACACAACACGCCTTCGCCCGCCCCCTTTTTTGACAGTAAAGCAATTGTCTCTCTCTCTTTCTCCCTCTTTGTTCTTACACATGCACGCGCGCATTCCGCCTCGACCGAGAAAATGCAAACATGCCAGTAAAACTCCAGTGAATCCACAACCCATCCCCCAAAACCCTCGCCGTATTGTTCCCCTCCACCTCCCCCCCTTTGGTTACCATGAAACTGCCCCGTTCCACGACCCGTGTGTTTTTGGTTCTGCCGCCCTTTCCCGCCATCGTTGAAAACATTAATAGTACAACCCGCCAAAGATCTCTCTATAGTACAAAGTTTGAAATATACATACACAATTTTTGCGACGGAATTTGGTCCCAAAAGAGGTTCGGACGAAAACAGCCACGAACCGAAAGAAAAGAGAAAAGAACAAGAAGCCCTTCCCCCACCACCCCAGTCGGTGGAGTCCCCCCTGGCAGGGTCCCATCTTGCCGTGGATCCTAAGAGTCAGGATGAACCCGAACCCCCTTCGCCGTAGGATTGCTGTCCCCTGTAAGCGTACGTAATTGACATTTGCCATGCCGAGGGTCGGTACGTAAGAGGGATTCTTTTTAGTGCGCAAAGTGACCCTTTCGGCTTTCTGTGCGGCTGCTCGGGCGACGCAGATTTTGACAACCGGTATTCAGTCGCGTTGACCATCACTGTGATATGATAGAGTAATGTGCGCCTCCGTCATCAACGAATTTCCCCTTTTGTCTCGGGGAAGAGGGGTTCGCGACGTTGCTTCATTCGTTCTTCAGCTGTCCAGTGGCTCGTCGATGAATGGGCTTGCCAGGGGTTTGGCCAGGGGGGTGGCTGCCAAGCGAGCTTCTTTCCGTGGTTCCCAGGCTCCGTTTCTTGGGTCGCCCATTCAAGCCTAGGGTTCGGGAAGGCTGAAACAAAGGTGAAATTAAGGTTCAGTCGTTATCTCCTTCTCGCGTGGCTGTCGATCCTCCTGCTCCACCACCTCCGCGCATTTTTTCCTCAAACGACCGAGGTGACGTCCTCCTCTGTTGCTGTTGCAGCTCGCCCTCTCCATATTGGGATCGCAGGTCCGAGGGACCAGCTGTGAAATGATGCATCGTCGGTTGTTGCTGCTGCTGCCGATGAGGAGATGGCGGGTTATCGGACAACAACGATGAGACTGTGTGCGCGCCACTTCGCCCTGGCGCTGCTTGGTGATGTTGCTGCTGCTGCTGCTGCTGCTGTTGTTGTTGTTGTTGGTGCTGAGACGACGACGATGCAGAAGACGGCTCGCCCATCCCTGGGCCTGACCCTGTCGCATGCATTGGCGACATTTCTCGCGATGGCCCAAAACCTTCTGCACGTCCCCTCCCGGCGCCGCGGTATCCCCCAAGGTCGCTTCGCTGGCGCGAGTGCGTGTGAGCTCGCCTTCGCCCTGGTGGCGGGTTGGACAGCCCCGCGCTCTGAGAAAAAGGAGGTGAACGGAAACGCTGCGATGTGCTCGGTGGAGGTGCTGCCGTCTGAGGTCCTGGTGCTTTTCGTTTCCTGGGCGATTCTCCTACTGCGTGAACAACGAGCCAGTTAGCCCACCGGAGTCTCAAGAGCGCGGTTTGGTCTTGGACAAACCTAAGGGCGTAGCGGGCTGTTCGGTGCTGCTGCCGCCCCGTCCTCCTCCCTGGCTCGATGGAGGCTGCCAGTGGTGAAAATAGATGGGCGGCGACGGCTGGGACTCCTGTTGCGGTTGCGCCATTGACGACGGGTGGGAAGACGCCGCTGGGCCGCCTCCCTGCACGTTGGTATTCAGACTGGGCAAATTCGACACGCCTGGGTACGGTCGTCCCGACAGTGGTGGGCCAGGCACGCTGTGCCCTCGCGGCCTCGTCGGCGAGCCTGGGTAGCCGGACATGTGGGCGCTGGACGGCCCTTGCGCGGAGCCTGGTGTCGAAGGAACACCACCGGAGGGAGGGTAATGGGCATAGGGTGCCTGGGTTTGCGAATCCCGTCTCTGGTGTTCTGGCGAAATGGGTCCGGGTGGGAGCAGCGCTGGCTGGTGTGGTTGCTGGGTCTGCGCGTACATGTACTGCTGCGCCCACTCCAGAGCTGCCTGCGAAAGGACTCCCCCACCCATCCCAGCAAAGACCACCGGCACCATCGGCGGCGGGATTCCACCCTGCAACGAGGTCCGCAGAATCTCGTGCTCTGTTTTCCTCTGCTCAAGCCGATAGCTTTCCTGGCGCGTCTTCTCCTCTTCCTGCCTCCTCTTCTCCTCCTCCGCCTTGGCAATGAGCCAGGTTCTCATCGATTCCTCCGTCACCTGCTGCCACGAGGGCGCTGCTGGGAGTTGCCCCGCGACCTGGCTCTGGGAGGGCGGAAGAGGCAGAGAAGCTTGGCTCATTGGCAAGCCCGACTGGGGGGGTTGCGGAGGCCCGGGCCCGGGAGGCGGCTGAACCGGATTCATGGCCGCCGGAGGAGGCAGGCCCCGGTGAGGCGCGGACATGGGCTGGTTGGGGGGGCTGTTGCCTCGAAAGATGGCCGAGTGCGTTTTTTGACCAAACTCCTGAGATATCAAGGGGGGAGAGGGTCGGGATGTGCTCGGCGGTGTTGGTAAATCATGGACGGACCTGTAGCCGTACTGTACTGGCTTGTTGATAGTAAGCATCCTGTGTGTAAGTTAAAAGGGTGACGAAAGAAGAAGAAGAACAAAGGCCAGAGCGTCATGCAGAAACTCGAAGCTCGAGGACGGGAGGGACGGCCTGCAGGAAAGACAGTGACGGGGGAGACAGAAGAGGTGGAAATAACCTTTATTAGAAGGAGCAAGCTGGAGGTGGCGGCCAGCCTAGTGGTGGAGGGAGAGAGGGAAGCAGGCGGGGCGTGTGGTGATGAAACGTCGAGGTGACAGCGCCCACCCTCATTTGGCCATTGGTTCCGTGTGGAAAGATAAGTAAGTACCTGCTGAGGCAGGAAATGGCGGGATCGAACTGAAAGTTAAGAAGTCCACAACAGGGAAAAAAAGCTACAGTCGAGGCGGAGCTAGAGCGGGAGTGGACGAGGGGACCCTGGCTCCGTCTTCACTGGCCGGCCTTTGATCCTGTTCGTCCCTTTAGGAGCTCAGACGACAACCGTGTGGACCGCGGACCGTGGACAATGGCAGCAACAGGTCCGGCAAGGTCCAGAGTCCAGACGCGCCAATACGGTTTTATGCGCAGTAATTGGAGAAGGAGTTGGGACCACTCGAATGTGAGTGTGACAACTGACAAGAAGAAAGCAACGGTCTGGAAACAAGTGACAGTGTACTGTTTAGGCATGCCGAGCACGGAACAAGAATGTGGATGCCCCAGGGTATTTCATTTAGAAGCAGTGCGTATCAGAAGAGATTGACGCCAGGGTGTGAGGGAGTTCGAGCACTAGGTAGGTGGCTCAGGAGGGCCACGAAGGGGGTCTCCCGGAGACAGGAAACCTGGAAAGAAAACAGACGGTAAGACGGTAACGACTAGTCGATGGCGAATAAGTAGGGTCTGGTATGTAGTGTACGAAGCAAGCTGGTGCGCAGACTGGTACACCATGTACTGTAGCGTACGGATCGTGGACGCGGGTCAGCACAAGACCAGATACATGGCCAAATCGCTGGAAGAGTAAGATGTTACTCCGTCCCGGGGCCAGGCCAGGCCCAGGGCCAGGTATCCGCCGAAGGAGTGTTGGCTGGGACAGGTGGAAAATTATGGCTTCTCATGGTCATGGCCATGGATGCTGTCCTTAGCCGTCTCTGACCCTCGTGGACGTCTTGTTGCATTCTGATGCCTGGCCGTCCACGCCACCGGGATCATGAATGACAAGGCTGGCAGCTTGTCGTCTGTTTTAGTATGTACTGTGTTAGGGCCCTGCCATTTCCTTTTCTCCTCGTTACAGGACCCGGTGCGGGCTAGGGCCGTGTGAGGAGCATGGGGCCACGAGCCGGGGTGTGCTCTGATCGATGCAGGGTGTCCTCAGAAACGACGATGAGATGACGAGCGAATCAGCATCGTGCAGGGGGGGTTTTGGGTGTGCCAGTATCGACCGAGCCATCGAGACAGGATTGGCAAGATGCAAAGATACCAGATGCAGAACGCCCCCCCTTCTCACTCCTCCACCTACGACCGAGTTAGTACGGCTGCTTGAGTCGCGTCAAGCCTTCATCCCTCAGACATGCTCGAGCTGCCTAATGCGGCTGGACTCATCCGACCGGCGGGCTGGCTGTCGAGGTTGAGAGGCTTGCGGCATAGTGGACGGCAACAAAGTTGGATCCAAGAAGCATGGAAGTTGGGATGAGCAAGTTGATTTTTTTTCCCACGCCACGCCACGCCATGCCACACCATGCCATGCCACGCCACGTTATGCCAGGAAATTTCCAGCACCCGGCCGAGGCCATGGGCTTCATCGAATGCTTTGCTGGTTACGGCAGGCTGGTCAAGGCTCGCTCATATTGATGGGGTATATGATTTATGGCTCTCATGGCCGAAGCAAGACCGTTGGGTTCGGGGCGGGCGCAAAGTGCGAGCGAGTTAACCGCGGAGGGTGGGAAGACATTGGCGGTAACGCCCGTCTAACGGCTAATGAGGAGGCGCTTCGGCTGGAGCCCAAGCTGCGATGTTGTGCCTCGAATGCACATGGGTTGGAACTAGGAACATGCAAAGAGCAGTGGAAACCCTCCACTTTCCAGGCTGCTGTGTCCGATATCGTTGAGTCGCTGAGCACAAGTTGATTCGGCGCAGTAAACGTGGCAGGTCCGGCGGTAGAGTCTGGGGGGAGGGCGCTGTCTGGTGCAAGACTGAGGCACTGTGCATGCAAGTACCCTACCCCGTGAAGGTTCATTACATGACCTAGACGACGGGCACCCACACTCCACCAAGACGGACACGAATGGGGGTACTATACACGTACGGGCTCGAGATGGGCAACGGGCAATGCGGTTAGACGCGCACATAGATGACTAGAAACCGCAACCTGCAAACAGGCGACAAAGCGCAGCAACAAGCACGCACGCACGTACGCTACGCACGAGCGACGGCGAAATAGTGCTTCAAGCCTCCTAGCCGAGTCTCCGGGCCTCTGGCGACAGTGAGTGACAGGTGGACGGCGCGAGGACCTAGTGGTAACGGGTTTCGATGCGGAGCAGCAAGGGAGCTCGGTGGAGCATGACATGGAGGAGCCTTCAGCTCACGGACTGCAGGTTGCCAGGTGCAGCGCAGCGCAACGCAGAGACGCAGCGGGTTCGAGAGCGTCAATGTCGAGCTCGACGCTAGATAGGGGGTTGCAGCCGATCTCGCGCTTGCAGCCGCCGCATTGCGAGGTATGATGTGTGATGTCGGGTGCGATATAAAGCACTATGCCATCATCCACGAACGGGAATCTGGATTCTGCCGGATTCAACCTAACGCCCTGTAGTCCAGATTCTGTCTCCTCAGCAGGTCCCTCTCGGCCTCTTTGGCTGGGCTTGGCGGGCGATGCAGAGCTAAGATCCAAGACCGAATCAGACGGCCAGTTGGATCTTGCTAACCACCGTTGTGGGCCTGGACTGGTTGACAATGGGTACGGGTTATGTTAGGTAGGGATGGATGCATCTGAACGGCTTCCTCTGAGGTGGTCCATCAGGAAACGCCGGCACTTGGCTATAGCAGGAGTCACCTAAGACATCCAAGTCCGGGACGAACTCGAGTTCGGGAGGAGATGCGCACCAGATTTGGAAATGTGTGGATGGGAATAAACACCCCCAGGTTATTTTAAGGTACCATGGATGGTCGGGTCTTGGTGGATGGTGTGGGTGGGAAGCTTGGGAAAAGTTGATACTGGTTCGGGAGGTTGCTGCTGCGCAAAAGATCGGCCAAGCACGAAACCACACAATGCGGGGGGCTATTTCATCAGGTGGGAACAGGTGGTGGTGACTTCCATGTTCCCCGAAGTCCAGGCAGGAGCGACCAAGCAAGCAAGCAAAGCAAAGCGGGGAGTGGTCCGACCACCGACGCCTCGGTTTGGGCTCGCCTGATCCAATCACGGTCCATAGATCTGGAGCACCTGCGCCTGGAAGTCGAGGAAGGACCGTGCGTGCTGTGGTGGTGCTGTGTGTCAATCGGGTTCCGGTGCTGTGCTGACAAGAGACACCACCTCATCTCTGTTTGAAAGACAGGGCAACTGCCACCCAAGCCTTCAAGCGTCGAGCGTCACGCGTCAACCATCGAGCACCGAGCATCGAGAATCGGCAGGAGCGAGCATGGACGTCAAAAAAGAAACACCTTTAGGTCCACGTACCGTCCCCAGTCCTCAAAATAGAAGCTGCCCCAAAGGATCTACTCGACATGCATCCAAAGCATTGAAAACACATCTATAATCGTCCCGACAAGGATGCTCCCCACCAGGGGATGAATCTCAGCCTCATCAAACAACCCAGCAAGTCCTCGCTGCAACGAAATGGAACCTTCATGGCCCAACAATCGCGAATGCGTCCGGTGCGAAGTGGGACCAGCGAGACCACCGACTTAGGTACCTGGTTTGGAACGAGGGAACCTCGATGCGGGGCGCCGACCTCTAGGTTCCAGCATCTCCCCTCTCTCAGGCCTCGCTCTCTTACCAGGGCACCTTATCCAGGTGCAGAGTGGCACGGCGCAGTGCAGTGCAGTGCGGTGCGGTGCGGTGCAGTGCGTGCACAGAGGTAACCTGGAAGCAAGGGTCATTTCCTGGGACTCGTGGACCGCGGATGTGGAGGACTAGCCTGGGCACTCTCCCTTACCTTGGAGTCAACCACTCACCATCGACACCCGCCATCGATACTGGCCACCGATTGGGGGTCAACAAGCCTGGAGTTGTCCGGGACTGGGGGCCATCCAGACATGCATACCAGGCAGCATACTGTGTACACGACACCCACCAGCTCGCCTGCCTTTCGATAATCACGGCCATGATCAACCAAGCCCGAAATACCACGGCCTCTGCGTCTAGGTGTTACCACGTCGTGCTCGCGCAGCTACCAGTCCACAGCACCTCGGCCATGAGCCATCGCTGCACTGGTACCAGGTAGGTATTACCTTGCCTTGCATCAGGTCGGTAGGCAAAGTACCTCCCTACCTTCACTGCACTTCCTAACTCCTTGACCTATCCTTCAACATCATCCCGTCCCGCCCTTGAGAGGGATTGACTCCGGGCTTCATAGCTAGCAAACCCATACACAGCTCAACTTCACACCACGTCTATATATATATATATATATATATGGTGTAGAAAGCACCTCGGCTTCGTCATCCTCCAGGGTAACCAGCTACAGTTCACGCTATTCTTTCCTTCCCGTTCCCGGTGCTCTACATCGTCGAGCGAAAGGCAACCGTCAACGATGAAGGCCTATTTTCTTGGAAATTCGGAGAACGTCCTCTCTTGGTACTATCGCCATGCATGCAGAGACTCGGGTCTGAACCTCCCCGTTTCATGACGCGTGTCTGTGGCTCTCGGATAGCGTCCGGTGTTGGAATCCGTGTCGCTCTAGTGTAGACCAACGAGGTGCGGCTAACAAGATACTGCAGATATGAAAGTGAGAATCTGCAGGATCGCAAACAAGAATCGTCTCAAATCATACGCTGTTTCTTGCTCAACCGCCTCCCCCCCGGTCAACAAACACGCGTGTCTCGCTCTCACGGTCTATCAGTCCGTTTCCGGAAACCGGTCCCGATGCTCACCATCGGCACAACATCGAGCTCTGCTCTCTAAGCGCTGCTGCTATGCTAACCTCGAACCGGCCTTGGCCACCTGAATCAGATATCTCAAGGGGGGAAGCAGGCTTGTGGTTCAACCCAGAACACCCCTCATGGAATGTGACGAGTGCGCTGGTCCCGACTATGTGCCGAAGCGCCTGCTGAAGCATCCATGAGCATCCCCATCTTCAATCCGCCACATGCCATACAGCTCACGCCTATCATTACGAGATTCTTTTGTTCGAGGGTTTCACACCTGTCGGGTTTCCTCTTCCCTGGCGAGCGGCGTCCAGAATTCCACGGCTTCGTTGGCCCAGTGGCATATTGCACGGAACAGATGAGCCAAACAGACGGATTCCCCAACAGGTCACACTTCCCAGCTCTAGAACTGGTGCGCAGGCATGTGGCCAAATATCCTGCATACCCGCGCTTACTTAGCAGCACCTCGTGATCTTGCCGAGCAAGTTGGAGGGCAGCACGAGCATGAGTTGATGTTGCAGTGCGGAGGATCCAATATCACGATTCATGGATGATCGTGAGAATGTGCCCGATATCGCCTGGAAGATGAAGGAATATTGATCTTCCGAGTACGATCTCAGACACCACCCCGGACAAGCCATACTCCTTCATTGGCTGTTTTCCATGGGCTCCTCAAAGTCGATATCCCCTGTGGTGGTTGATCCCGGCTGGAGAGCTGCCCAGTGTCCAGTGTTCCAAGGCGCTTGTTGCAGACAAGGGTATCGGGACTATCCGTGGATCATCGAGGCCGCCCTATCTAAACATACGTCTAACCATTGGCAAGGCACCAGTGAGCTCAGAGTTTCCCGGTTCTGCTGGAGTACGACATGTTCAAATGTGGCGGAAAAGCCATTCGCGACAAGACGAGTTCCGAGCACATCAACAAACCCGCCAATGGCTTTGCTGAAGAAGACTGACATCAAGCTGCTGTACCACTGCTCTGATTGTCGAGCTTACGTGGTGGTGATGCGGTCTGGGTCTGCTGGCGAGTAGAGTGAGTGGCTCCGTTGGTTAGTTGACTCATGATGTGCTCGGCGGTTCTCGAATGTTTTGGGCCAGTGCTATTCAGCTTCTCCAAAGCCAAGAAGTTGGTGGTGGAGAAGATGCCCCATGGCGCTGGTGGCGCTCACATGGGTGGTCGAGAACCCACGTCCCCAAGACATTCTGAAACGAGACTGTTCTTGTTGCGGCCCACCGTTGAAAAGAAGCTCATCTGGCGCGATGTTACACTGTGCGGCTTTCTGATCTCACTCCCCCGACACACTGAGTACAACTTCACGAGGAAAATACCTAGATCGTGCGGGGCACACCTTTTGCAGCGGTTACTGCTATCCTTCCGAAGACATTTGACTAACAAGTCGGAGTTGAGCGACAGCAATGCACTGAGCGTTAAGTCGGTCATCCAGCTGCGGTTTCCGGGAAAACAGATCATCACCACAGCCAGCGCAACGGGAATACCTGTGTTCACGAAAGCGTCAAAGTGCCAGAGTCTTCCATCCTGTTGTCCAAACTGAGACGACTATCACGAGGGAAGCCGCCTCGGATGTTCTGGGCCAGGAGAGGATCCCAGAAAAAGCAAGTCACCTGTTGATCGGTTGTCTCTTGAGGGTGGGTGGACCCAAGATGGGTGGCTTGACCCTTTGCTCAACTCCAGGCTCGCCAGTCCAATCTCTTGCTTCAGGAACGCCTTACTGGCCTTCTCTAATTCGCACGCTTCCGGATTAGCACGAACACGCCAAAGATTAACTCCACCACGCCCCGGACATGTCTCTTGGGGAGACGCCACAGAAGTCCGCTGTCGTCATGCCTGGTCTCCTTGCTTCACCCTACGCCCTTCCGTCTCCCAATTGGATTGCCCGTGGTTTTTGCGGTATGGGCTCATTTGATCGGTGGGCAGGTCCGTTTGATGAGGCGTGAAGGTTTGTTCGAAGACGGAGGGACGGGAAGCAAGCCTCAAATCTCGCAGAAGATCGACTACCAGTTATCTCCGACACACGAGCCTCTCAGGGCTCTGGTGCTCACCAGTCCCCATCACGGAAGCCGGGGCTGTTGCGGTGAATGCCGCTTATTGGCGCTCGCACGGTCAAGTGCCCCATAAGTCGCGAGCGGGCGAAACCGGTATTTCTGGTCTACTACGTATACGATCATGTTGATGATGCGACAGAGACACGGCGACAGCACGACACATGAGGGTACATACTTGTATGTACGTACCACGCAGTATCGCTTGCACAACTTGATCCCTCTCCGATGAGGCTCACAGAGTCAGTTGCAAGACTGTGGTACATGCCAGCATGTTCCGCTGCAGGATCCCTGGGAGCAGTCTCTTTGACGGTGACATACGAGTCAAATCTGACCGTACACGGCATGCCAGCCAGTCTGGGCTGGACGCGCGTGCTATCTCCATGCAGGAAGCGGGATTTGGACGTTTGGTAAATAACAGGACTGCTGTTCCCCGGCACATTCTTGAGCGGGACCACGTCAAGAGTCAAGACTAAATTCCGGGCTGGAGGAGCTAAAGAGCCAGTCAGGCCTGTCATTTCGTGCACGCTGAAGTGGATATACACTAAGTCGACCGGCGTGATAAGAAAGCATTTGGTCGGACTTCCGATGGACGGAGACAAGATGAGTGGTGTAGCACGAACGGGATTCATGAAAGTGAAACACATGAAGCAAAGGGCGAGGGCGAGGGCGAGGGCGAGGACGACAACGGCGACGACCACCTCCAGCCGCCCTCCTCTCCCTTCCCGAGAGCTGCATGCACTAGAATGATGGAATCTAGCAGAGGGAGTCGAGGATGGCGCCGTGTCGTCCGTTCGTGTTGGAGACGCTGTACATGGACGCGGTTGCCTGCTTGCGGGATGCGGGAGAAAAGCGTGAGGACGGTTTCTGGAACCTAGCCTCGATGCTGGCATGCTGTGTCTCTCTTTCTCTGAGACGGGTGGCTTGAGGTCAGCATCCCGAATCACAGTGATTAATCTCCGAGGGCACAACGAGGCGGGAGGCTTTTGCTAGTTTGCGGAAGAGCAAACATGGCCGGTCCTTGGGAACTTGAAAAGGGGGCGCGCGGACGTGTGTGGGACCGTGGGACGGGGTGCGAATAGAGATGTAAGGGGCATGTCGGCCAAGGACCGGCCTGGCTGTTTATTCGCCGTCCGTGCGACCTCGAACGAACCTGGCAGTCCACCACAGTACGTATCCATGAGTACACGACACAGCTAGGGCACAAGCACGACAGGGTTGGCGGCTCCGGGGCGGCGGGGGAGGGACCAAAGATCGACGAAGCGAAGCACAGAACGCGGCACCGGGAACTCGTCCTTGCTGCCTAGTTCCTACGGGTTTTACTTGTTAGTCGTCTTTTCCCGTCCCGAGGTTTGGACGTTGACAACTGGGGCGAGCCCGAACCTCCACAATCCGAAGATTGTGGGCCGAGTGGGCGGGTCGAGTTACATCGGCCGGCGTCCCGCACCAGAGAGCACGGCCCGTGGTCCCTGAGGGAGGACGGCGCCATGGACCCAGGAACCCACCAGGCAGTCCTATCCAATCCCCAGGATTTGCTCCAGCCAGCCAGGGGGGCAGAAAGCAGAAAGCGGAAAGCATGAGGCAGCAGCAGCACCTGTGAATCTTGCGGTCCCCAATCCCAATCACAATCCCAATACCATAGACATGCAAAGTCTGGAACCGTTGTGACTCGTGGGCGGGGTGTGTTGTGGACATTGGGTGGTGGCATCCAGCCTTGGTTCACCGGTGGCGTCGTTCGTTGAATGACCCCCGCAAGGTCTTTTGCTCCGGGGTAAGCGCGGCATTGCTGTTTCTGTCGACGAGCATGGCTGGCCGTGTGGTGGTGGTGTGCAATGGATAGTCTCCGAGGTTTGACCACCAACCATACGCAGGACATCTCATATCTCATGTCATCTTACCGCCTCGTACCCCCCTTCGAGATGATGCTATTACGGTCTGGTCTGGTCTTGACGCTTGACCGAGTGGCGGCGGGCTGGCCCTGACATCAAGCGTGTGACAAGGTACGCTTGGCTTGGCGCGTTAAATGGTGGGCAAGATTCCTGTTTTGGTCGCGGTCACAGATTCATGGGTGCTCCTTGACGGGTACGTACACTGTAGTAGGCTCATATACCGAAGCGGTGGTGATGGTTTGATGACAGCAAGGGGGCTGATAGACTACCTGAGCTCAAAGCATGGCGGCGGCGCTGCTGTCTCGCCGCCTTCGCCTCTTACTCATCCTTCCTATCCTGTACGTGTATACTTTACTTTGCCTGCGTGTCGCCAACCTCGGTGCATCACCCCATGCATGATAGGTGTTTTTTGCTGTTATTTTGAACGTGTAAGACAAGGGATGGTGTGTGACGAGACAGGAGTTATTGGTTCTCCAATGCTTGTTCTCTAGGCACTGGGAATGGCCACCCATTCCATCCATCGCACGCCGTTGAGCTTGCACGAGGTAAAAGCCAAATGAGTTTAGACAAGCTCGGTGGAAGGTCATTGATCTCCCTGATGGGTTACTTTCAAAGAAAGCCTGGCTACGGGTACGGGATACGGTCTTGACTAATCGGTATATCGGTTCAAGGGATTTTCCTAGAATTTCCGACTTCTTGATAACAATCTCCTAACATAGAGAGGGGCAATCTCTACCACTTGTTGGACGCACGAGAAGTGCCGTTGCTGGACGTGGAGTATAATCGCGGGGAAGGCGCCAATGGGTGCCAACCAACATGGAAGGCGGAGACATGGTCATAGCTCCCTCCGCCCAAAGGTCGGCGGCGGCGATAGCCTCAACGGCAATCAATCAATCGCTCAATCGAGGTGGTCTGATCTTGATCCAACCTCGATCACGACCCCGACCTTGCCCTCAACCTCGACGACCTAGGCACCTCCTACCTATACCTATCTCGATTCTACACTGCGCATGTACCACGCGCGACAGCCTCACCTCCATTTTTAATTGGCATGTCAATGGTTCGACTCGGCCAAACCCCACGACCACGACCACGTCTTTAATTCCCTGTTTCCGATCGAACCTCAAAATCTTGACATGATCATGATAATCCCTCGAAGCGCCGCCCGGCCTTTCACCTGCCTGCAATGTCTCTTGCACGCCAGCAAACGCGCTTCTCCCCTCGCGCCTCGATCAATTGCGTCTCCATCGCCCTCTCTTAGACTGCCGAGATCAGTGCGGACGGCAACGTACCACAGCACCCGAACATTGCAGCAATCCTCGACACCACCGAGTCCAGCAGAGCAGCACCAGCCGCTTCTCGTCACACCGCCACGCACAACCACCGCGCCCAGACCGACAATCGACATCAAGCACATCCGTCAGAACACCGAGCTCTACGCCCAGAACTGCCGCGACCGCAACTACCCGGTCGCCGCTGCCTACCCGGCCCGCATCGTCGAGCTCTTCGCCAAATGGCATGACAAACAGCGCGAAGCCCGCGGCCTGCGCCGGCGCGCCAATCTCCTCCGACGCCAGATCACCGACCCCGGGGCAAGTCGCGACGACCCCGATGCCGAGGTCGACGAAGAGGCCGTCGCCTTGCGATCGCTCTCGCGCGAGCAGGTGCTCGAGGAGGCCCGCGAGGTCAAGGCCAAGCTGAGCGTAATCCAGGAGGTCGAGGACCAGCTGACCACCGAGATCGACGCGCTTGCGCTTGCGCTGCCCAACCTGACGCACGAGGCGGCACCGCGCGGCGAGGAGCCCCGCGTCCTCAGCTACATCAACGACCACCCCGAGCCCGAGCCGGCCTTGTCGGACCGCGTCTGGCGGTCACACGTCCACATTGGGTCCGAGCTGGGACTGCTCGACTTTGCCGGGGCCGCGAAAGCCGCCGGGTGGGGGTGGTACTACCTACTAGACGAGGCGGCCCAGCTGGAGCAGGCGCTGGTGGCGTACGCGCTCAAGACGGCAACGCTCGCCGGCTGGCGCCAGGTCAGCCCGCCCAGCATGGTCTACAGCCACATCACATCCGCCTGCGGGTTCCAGCCGCGCGACGCAAACGGCGAGACCCAGATCTACCAAGTCGCGCAATCCGACGACGACGCAGCGCGCGGCAAGCCCGCCCGCTGTCTGGCAGGGACCGCCGAGATCCCGCTCGCGGGCATGAAAGCCGACACGAGTCTAGACGAGGGCTCGCTGCCGCTCAAGCGCGTAGCCGTGTCACGCTGCTACCGCGCCGAGGCCGGGGCGCGCGGGATGGAGACCAAGGGGCTCTACCGCGTGCACGAGTTCACAAAAGTAGAGATGTTTGCGTGGTCAGCCCCCAACCTTGAAGCCGCAGAGGACCTGTTCAACGAGATGGTGGACCTGCAGACCGAGATGCTTGGCTCCCTGGGCCTGCACTGCCGCGTGCTCGAGATGCCCACGGCCGACCTCGGCGCCTCGGCTGCCCGCAAGTGCGACATCGAGGCCTACTTCCCCTCGCGCCGCGAGCTGCGCAACGAGGGCTGGGGCGAGGTCACCAGCGCGAGTATCTGTACGGATTACCAGACCCGTCGGCTGGCTACCCGTATCCCCATTGCGGGGAAACAGGTTTTCCCATGGACTGTGAATGGGACGGCCATGGCGGTGCCGAGGGTGCTCGCGGCGATATTGGAGAATGGCTGGGATGAGGACGATATGTCGGTTAGGATTCCCGAGGTGCTGAGGCCGTGGATGGATGGGATGGAGAAGATTGGGCCCAAGCGTCGGGTGTAGTACACTCGGTGATGGGTGGCTGTCTGTCTCTGTCTACGCGATGTGTGTGTGTGTGTGTGGTTGTGTGGGACGTCGTTGTATGAGTAGTGGTTCTAGTTGGGTGTATTATAAAAGAGCATGAAGGGTTATACGCTGCTGCTGCTGCTGCTGCTGCTGCTGCTGCTGCGATTGGCTTTTCATCTTCGGGGGAAGGGGAGGGGATTCTTTTCTAGGCGCCGCGCTCCTACTCAAGCCTTGAATTGATTGCATTATGTCGGGTTGATGTTGCTTCATCATGCAGCTTTTGCCTGTGATTGAGTGCGCTGATGTGGCAGACTGGTGTGTTGCTTGCCGTGTTTAATGCTGGGAAATATGAGTTGTTACAGAATGAGGTGGTCTTCGAAGGTAGGTTAGGTGCAATGAGATAAGATGAGATGGGGAGAATATATCTCGCGTGCTGAAGAAGTACATGGTATCTCTCATGGGAAGGAACACGGGGACGATCCGGTTTTTCTGCCTGGGGTTTCGGATAGTTGCCAGGTAATGTAGGTAGTTTTGAACACCAATGATCAACTCTCAACAAATACCATCGCGAGTAAGTAAAATAACGCGCAATAGCAGATCCCAATCCTCATCCGTAACCATAAACCCTCCCCCCTAACCGACCTCACTCACCCTACTCAACTTGCAACAAGCTTAGCATCCCCCCGTGCAGGCCTCTCCCCAAAAATCGTACTCCCAACCCTAACCTCCCCACTCCCCAACGCAATAGCACTCTCAAAGTCCTCACTCATCCCCATACTCAGCTCCAGCTCCAGCTCACCCGCCTCCAACTGCCCCCCAATCTCCCTAACCACCATATCCCTCTGCTTCCTCAGCTCCACAAAGTCTTCATTCTCCTCCTCCGCGCTCGTAGCCGCTTTACTCCGCGCAATCGCTCCAATAGTCATCAACCCCAACAGCCGCAGGTTAGGACACCCCTCCACGATCGCCTTACAAAGCGCAAGCGTCTCCTCCCCCGGCGCACAGCCGGACTTGGAGGCTTCGCCTGAGGTATTAACTTGCACGTGGACATTCAACCTCTCCACTTTCACCTCCCCTTGACCATCAGAAGTAGACGCAGAAGTAGAACTGTGAAGAACCTCCCCGCGGTACTTATCCAACAGCGTCGCCTTCTTGAGCGTATCGACGCTGGACACGCAAAAGAGGTTCGGGATCCTAGCTATCTTGCAGTGCGTGGACTGCAAGCCGCCGATAAAGTGCCAGTTCACCGAGCGGGGGAGCAGCGCGGCCTTTGCGGTGAGTTCTTGTGCGTAGTTCTCGCCAAAGTGGGTGTGGGAGGCGGGCGGGGAGAGGAGGGCTTGGATGTCGTTGGCGGGCTTGAGTTTGGAGACGGCGACGATGCGGACCTTTTTGTTGTCAGTCAGTCAGTCACTGGCGGTTGGTTCTTCTGCTCGTTCAAAGGATGGTGTGAAACCATTACAAAATAAAACAATGCAAAAATACAACGACGAATGAATGAATGGGATATAGTTATAGGATTGATTGGGCACTGTTCAGGACATCAGAAATAAAAACTCACCGGACGCCCCTGCGCAACAGCAGCGACCCTCTCCCTGACGCCCTGCAGCTGTGAGATGAGCGCGCTCGCCCGCGCCGGATCAATCTTCATTTCCGCGGCGGCCGTCTCGCTCATGGTATTGAGAGTTTTGATGGCTTGTTATTTTGCGCTGTACTCGTGAGGTCGGAATTTCCAAAATCTTTCGAGTCACTTCGCTGACGGGCTAGCTGGTCTTGTCGAACCGTACGTAGGTCGTTTTTCTGTGAGTGAGCCAAAAGGTGATTTGACCCAGTGACTGAAGCGCTCCTGACGTCGTCGGCTTGTACCGCTGCGGTGTTACAGTATGCTTGGTCACAGTTGCCCGCCCGCCCCGCTTCAAAGGAACCTTCCTAGCTTCCATCCATCCATCGAGGTTCTCACGCCCCGCTAAATTCCCGACACCGGCAAACGGGCCGGCAGCAACGTCGGTACACAACAGATCAACAAATTGAAAAGGGGGCACGGGACACAGTGAAAGTGAGGTAGACAGCAGACATCCAATTTAGCACATATAGTGAACACCACTTCATTCTCATCACTGGGTAATAAAACACCAACTATCAAAGTCTCCCTTCAAGTCCCACACTTACATCTACCTCGCTTGACTAGCCTTCACTCTCAAAACAGACACAAAACCCTTACTTCATAACAAGAAATACCATAGAAATAAAAGACTACCCAGTACACCAGTGGCCAAGCTAAAAAAACAAAACGCAAACCCACCAAAGCCAGGCCAAACAAACAAACAACAAGCAACAAGAACTAAAAGGAAATAGGTATAATATAAAACAACGAACGTCAGGTCAATCTGCCCCCCTCCTCCTCCTCCTTCACATCCATCAATCCATCCATCAATCCTTCATCTCGTCATCAACCCATCACATTCCATCCTGATGTCACAATACCAAACCCCCAAAAGCGCTGTCTGTTCATATCATCCCCCAAGCCCGCCGACCCGACCCGCTCAACCGCCAAACACCACCACCTGATTACCGTCATCCGGCGTCGCGCCAGGCGCGCTCTCCGCTCCAATCACGCTCTCGGTCCAGTCGCTCTGAGCATCGTCGTCGTCATAATCATCAGAATACTCCTCGGTGCCAGTGAAGCTCTCCGTGCCCGTTATGACGGTGGACCCTCTGCTCGACCGTCGGAGTGTCTCGGCCTCGCTGGCTTGGGCCTCCTCCTCGCCCTCTCTCGCATCATCCACAATGTCGTAATTGTCGTCGTCAACCCGCTCCTCGGTGTGCTCCTCGACGTGCTCCTCGGCATGCTCCTCGGCGTGCTCCTCGACGCGCTCCTTGACGTGCTCCTCCCCATGCTCCGAGCCATCGTTCGACTCCGGCCCAGAGACCGAAATATCGACCGGCGACGGCTGCGGTGGCGCCGAGTGCTGGCTCTCATACACCTCGTTAAACTCATTCTCATTGTCCTCGTCACTCTCCTTCAGTGCAATGTTCTCCTTGTCGTCCTTGTCCAGATCGCCATAGCCCTTGGCACCGGGAAGTCTGCTCCCACCAGTCCAACTGGCCTTCCGGAGACGTGCAGGAGCGCCGGCGGTTCTAACGCTCTGGCTCCGCTTGACGCCGCCCGTGGCGACATTGTTGTTGATCTGGCTCAGCGAGAGGATCCGGCGGGACGCACCATCCGTGCTCACCGGCGCGAGCATGGTCTTGCCTGACATAGCCAAGTTGAAGGCGGTACGGGGCTTGGTGTTCTCAGGCGCTGCTTCAGAGGGTGGTGGCGCAGCCATGGAATCGACTGGCCTGTCACTTGGCACCCGCTTGCGGCTCATCGAGTCGCGGCCGCTGTTGGCTCGCTTGTTCTTAGCCATGAGCAGAACACGCGAGTGGTCCATGACGCCCTCAAGAATACGGCGCTCGAGGCCTTCGGCACGCGCTTCCATGTCGTGGAGCTCCTCGCGGCGAAGACGGAGGGCGGTATCGAGCGATGACAGATCCGCCGACAACCGCATCTTCTGGCGGTTGAGACCCTCTTGCTCACCACGCAACCCGTGTAAGCTCTCCTTCAGCCTCGCTTCTTCATTCTTGAGGGTGGCAAGGAACTCTGCCTTGAGGGTCTCCTGCTCTTCACGAAGCGACGCGTTGGCTTCCTTCAGTCGCAATTGCTCCTCCATCAAGTTGCTCAGGAGTTCAACCTTAAATCGCTCCTGGTCCTCCTTGAAAGAGGCTTTGAGCTGCTCTTGCTCCTCCCTCAGAGTCGCGTTGGCTTCCTTCAGGCGCTGCTCCTCCTCTCGGAGATTGCCAAAGAAGCTGTCCTTCAGTTGGTCTTGCTCCTCACGGAAGAGATCCCGGAGTTGTTGCTGCTCGTCACGGAAGTTGTCCTTGATCTGCTGCTGCTCGTCCCGGAGGCTGTCCTTGAGTTGGTCTTGCTCCTCGCGGAAGAGGTCCCTGAGCTGCTGCTGCTCATCCCGGAGCTTGGCGTTCGCCTCCCTGAGATTCGACTCTTCCTCCTTAATGCTGCTGAGGAAGGTCTCCTTGAGCGTCGCTTGCTCTTGGCGGAGAGCGTCGTTTGCGTCTTTGAGCCGGGCCTCTTCCTCTCTGAGATTGGTGATGAACGTCTCCTTGATCTGCTCTTGTTCGTCCTTGAGCATGACATTCATCTCCATGAGGCGAGCTTGTTCGTCTTTCAGGCTGGCCATAAACGTCTCCTTGAGCAGCTCCTGTTCATCCTTGAGAGCAGCGTTTGCTTCCATAAGACGTGCTTGTTCGTCCTTGAGGCTGGCCATGAAGGTTTCCTTGAGCTGCTCCTGTTCGCCCTGAAGAGCAGCAGTTTTCTCCATGAGACGTGCCTGCTCATCTTTGAGGCCGGCAACGAACGTCTCCTTGAGTTTCTCTTGCTCCTCAACAAGGCTGGCATTCGTCTCCTTGAGTCTCAATTCCTCCTCCTGGAGATTGGTGATGAACTGCTCCTTGATCATCTCCTGCTCACCCCGAAGAGTGACGTTAATGGTCTCCTTCAGACGCGACTCCTCTTCTCTGAGACTAGCCACATTCGCTTCCACTTGCTCCTTCTCCGCCAGGCGCCGCTCAAGAGCGACGATCGTCTCTTGAAGGCTCTTCTCCCTGTCCTCATGCTCATCCGCAATACGCTGAGTCTGGGCAGCAATGAAGACTGCGAGCTCTGCTGCGGTATTCTTAACTTGCGCATGGACCTTGTCGAGGGTCTCGAGCTGTGCAAATGCCTTGCCAGCCTCATGGGTATGGTCAACGAGCTTGTCGAGTTTCTCGTGCACAACACTGTCGTCATACTTCTCAGGTGGGGCCGGCTTTGCATCCTCGATCGTTTGCTGTATGACGTCGGCCGATGTCTTCGCGTGCTCATAATGCTGACCCACAAGGGAAATCACCTCTTGGAGCGTCTCGAGAATCTTGGGCTGGAACTCCGCAACATGGCCCTGCAAGCCGTCGACCTTGCCAATAGCCTCCTGGACTGTGTCCCGGGTGAGTTGATGATCGACCTTGCCGTCGTTATGGTTCTCTTCCGCCTTGCTGACCAGGTCCTCTACCCTGTCAAAGACTGTCCGGGAAGCCTCCTCCATCTTCTCCATGGAGTCGGTCACAGCGGTGCCAAGAGTGTCGATCAAGGTCTTGAGCTCCTCTGCGATAGCCTTCGTTCCGATGACAGCTGCTTCCATCTCGGCATCCCGCTCTTCGCCCTTCGCCGCACGATCCTCCTGCATTTGCTGGAACTCGTCATATTTGGCGAAAAGCTCGCCCATGCGCTCGTCAAGCTTGGCGACCAGGGTATCAGTCGTGATCTGGAACTTGTCGTCGGCCTCAAGCTTGGCGCCAACGACGCCAGCCCTCGACTCGTCAAACTCTTCCTTCATGGTTTCGAACATCTCCTTGAGGTCATCGCTAATGTTGGCGTTCTTACGGATGATGTCGCCCAGATTGTCGAGAATGGCGTTCATGGTATCAATACCCTTTGCTCCGTCTTCCAGCTTGTTTCCGACGATGTCCCGGAACTGCTCAAGGACGCTCTTGACCTCGATGACACGATCACTCACGCCAACGGTCTCGGCTTGGCGCTCCTCAAATGCCTTGGCGGTAGAAGAGGCATGTGAGTCGATGCGCTCTCTGAATTCTGCAAGGAGATTCTCCAGGCCCTGAAGGTCCTCCTTTGTTGGAAGAGTAGCAAGGTCCGCCTTGACGATCTGCTCAATGACGTTTTTGGTATCATGGCAGACAGCTTCGATGGCATCGATATCGGTCTTGGTGACCTTCTCGGGATCCTCGAGTGCCTTTTCATGGCGCTCCTTCATCTCGTCAAAAGATGAAATGATTTGCGTAACAAGCGACTCAACCATGGTGACGTCCTCTTTGGACGAGAGAATCTCGACTTGCGATGATAGACCTGTAATACTCTCACGGGCCTCCAGCATCAATGTTTCCAGGGTGTCGATGTGGTCCTTGCGAACAGCCTGCTCGCCTTCAATGAGATCCTCGAGGCGAGCCTTGGTATTCCGCAATATGTTCTCAATAGCCTCAACATCTTCTCTTGTAGCAGCATCGGTGCTCAATGGCTCAGGGGGAGGAGGTGGCTCACGCGCGGCCATCCCCGCCACTGATTCCTGGATATTTCGGAGCATGTCCTCGAGGGGCTCAAGAGGCTCCCGGCTGGAGAGACCGGCAACTGACCCTGCGACATTTCGCAACAGATCCTCCATGTCAGTCAGGTCTTCTTTGGAGAGAGCTTCGATCACTGGAGGTGGTGCCGACTCTAACGCCTCGACCTTGTTGCCAAGTTGGGAAATAAGAACTTCGAGATTCTTGATGTCGTCATGCTTCAACACAGATTCTGTAGCGACCATCGCGGTAGCAGCGTCGCCAATGTGAGCCAAGGCCTGATCATTCCGGCTCTCTTCACGGAGAACGTCGATCTCAGACTTCACACCGTCGAGTCCACTCTTGAGGGCATCCAGAATCTCATCGTTGGCTGTCAAGTCCGCAGGCTTGGCGCTGAGCTTGTCAATGCTGGTCCGAATGTCTCCCAGACCTTCTTGCAGAGCGTCCAAGATCTCGGTGAGACCCGCAATTGGTCGCGTGCTGATCTCCGACCGAAGGCCACCAAATCCCTCCTGCATAGCCTCGATGATCTCCTTCGGAGTTCCGCCATGAGGTATAGCGGGTACGAGGGAAGAATTGACGGTGTCGCGCAGAGATTCGATTTCTTCTCGCACCAGAGCCTTTGAGCTATCAGACGTTTTGGCAACAAGTTCGGCAATCTCAACGCGGAAGCTGTCAAGAGTGCTGACAAGGTGTGCCATGAATTCTTCTTGATCAGAATCGCCTCTTGCGCGGTCAACATAGACCTCGATATCCTGACGCAGCTTCTCAAAGCCGTCTTTGGTTGCGTCAAGAACCTGCTCCGTATCCCGGCCGCTGGCCGCAATGTTTTGCTTGGCTTCTTCAGACACGGCCTTGAATTCGATTTCAAGATAGTCTCTGATCTCGAGAAGACGCTGGACGACCTCATCACTGTTCGGCGATGTGGGCACAAGAGCCGAGGAAGTCTGGAGGGCAGGGATCGAAGAAAAGTCAAAGGACTGGAGTCCTTCCTTGACACCATTCGCCACGTTGCTAGAGAGGTCCCCGAGGCCTTCCTTGACGGCATCTACAACGTCTACTCGGGAGATATCCGAGTGCGGCACAAGGGCGGATGAGTACGTCGCAGCGAAATCAAAGGACTGGAGGCCTTTGGCAACGGCATGTTCCACGTCGCTTGAGACGTCTATGCTCTCGAGTCCTTCCTTGACCGCATCCACGACATCAACCCTCGACAGCTCGGACCTTGGAACGAGGGCCGAAGAGTAAGTGGACGCAAAGTCAAATGACTCAAGACCCTCTTTCACTGCATGGGCCATGTCATTCGTGAGATTAAGAGAGTGAACGCCCTCCCTCACGGCTTCTAACATGTCGTCAGAGAGGTCGAGAGATTTCAAGCCTTGCTTGACGGCATCCGACACGTCTCCTTTGGAGAGAGTCTGTGGGACTGGCACTAGAGCCGCGGAGTGTATGGCAGCGAAGTCGAATGTGTGAAGACCCTCGTTCACAGCGTCAAGCATGTCTTCGCGCGTCAGCTCGGGGCCGGGGGGAGGTGGGGGCGGTGGAGTCGGGAAGTCGAATGTGTGAAGACCCTCCTTGACCGCATCCAACATGTCGTCCTTTGTGATCTCCGGGCCCGTGGGTGGAGGCACTGGGAACTCAAACTCCTCCAAGCATTCTCTAACTGCTTCGAGGATCTCATCCCGAGAGAGCGTGGCGGGGATGTCGACCTGTGGAGGCACAAAGTGCTTCAAGCCCTCAACGACAGCCTTGAATACTTCGTCTTTGGTGGCTGCCGGAGGTCGGTCGTCCCGTGGTGCATACGCGCGGAGTCCTTCCTGAAGGCATTCAAGGACCTCATCCCGTTCCAAACCGATCTGCTGGATTTCGATCTCGGGTTTGTATTTCTCCCAGGCGTCCTTAACTGCCTGGAACACATCCTCTCGCCGAAGCTCTGGAACCCGCGGCTTGTTTGCTTGTGAATCCTTGAGCGCGGCTCTCATGCTGTTGTAGATCTCCTTGTAGTCCACGGTGGTTTCTCGTGAACCTACCGACTCAAGTGATTGGCGACGATGCTCACGAAGGAGATTGTTCATGTGTTGCTTCATCTCTTCGAGGCCCTCTTCGACCACCTTTGTCATCTCGGCGTTGCTCGCACCCTCGGGCTTCTCTGTTCCCTTGGCGGCAACCTCGTCAAGCCTGCGGCCAATTTCCCGACCCATTCCGAGAACCTCACCACGGAGCTCTCGGACCAGAGCCTTGACCTCGGCTGTGAGACCGCCTCCTTGGGCGACGCTGTCCTTGACGGTGCGAATGGCCTTGATCACATCTTCGTTGAGAACCTCGGCAGCATGGGCAGGGGGAATAGGTGAATGATGTCCATCGGTGTCTGGGAGCAGTCTTCCACCTCGAGCAGGGATGGAGCCATTGCGATTGTAGTTGATTTCCCTTCGATGTGGCGCCTCGTCATCCTCTTCGAAGCTCCAGCCGCGATCACGATTATTGCCACCGCCGTCGCCACCATTCCCTCCGGCAGCAGGAACAACAGCCTGCTGTTGATTGGACTTCACGAGACGCACAAGCTCGTCGACTTTATCTGCTCCGGCCATACCAGAAAGCTTTCTAGATAGCTCAGTGAGCTGAGCAAGAAGCGAATCCTGGCCCTCTCGCGTCCCCATCTCGCGAAGGATCTTCTCAAGCAGGGCTATTATGGCGGGGGAGTCGGAACCATAAAGGGAAGGAGTGCTCATTGACGATTCCCGATCTAGAGACGCCGCAAAACTATTGGGAGACGGTATTCGGGGGAGTGAGAATGGACGAGGAGCCGACTTTGAGAGCGCGGTAGGGGAGGTCGAATGGTATCTGCCCTCGAGCATCAAGGGACCACCGTATTGATCTCTCGTCGACATCTTTGCCTTGGCGTCAGAAATCAGCTCACGAAGACTTTTGCGAATGTCTTCGTCTCGAGAGTTGGTAGCCTCTTTCAGGCTGAGCAGGTCCGTGGCATTGTCTCTGCTTCGCCTGCTGAGCTGTGACATCTCCTTCTGAAGTGTCGTTGCGATGTTTGTGAGGGTGAGGATCTGATTCGACAACACCTCGAGCGACTGGGGTGCTCGTACCAGCGCAGTCGAGGCATTGGTGATATTTGCAAGAGGAGTCTCGGGCTCCTTGGCAATCGGCGTGTTATGTGAATTTGAGTTGGAGCTATAGTTGCCCATGTTCTGGAGGGCGAGCATGGTAGCCGATTGGGGAGGGGTGTTTTCGCCCAGGATACTGCTGTGTGGACGCCGTACCGACGGGCGGATGATGGGAGTCAGGCTAGGGCCTAGTCTGGGGGAGGCAATCAGGCCTCGATCGTCTTTCTCGTCCCTGGGCTCGACAAAGGGATCCCGGCTCCTGGATGGGGTGGAGGGCCTGTCGGTCTTCTCTGAAGATCTCGGAGTCGAGGAGTTGGACTCCCGACCAGCCTCGATCATCATGCCATAGTCTTTGACCGAGGCAGGCTGGAGAGACTGCATGCGCCGATGCTGTGAGCCGCGCAGTAGTGACTTCTCGGGCGAGCTGTCCCGGTCGTTCATGCGCTTTGGGATATGGGGCACCATGGCGCTCTCTCGCGCCTTTTCTGTCAAGGCAGCATGCGCCGACTGGATGGCACTCGACGTGCCGGCTCGGGACACAACACCAGGCGACTGCGGGTTGAGAGGCAGCGGCGGCGGTGCCCGTTCTGGGTCGGAGCTGTCCCACCTGTTCTTGATTAGCGTGCGCCAAAGGACTGACATGACATTGCCATTGCCATTGTCGTTGTTGTTGCAAAATAGAGGCAGAAGGCCAAAGCATATAGCCCAAAGCATATGATATGCACAAGTACGTACATGGGGATGACCAAGGCGCGGCTGCCCTGGTCCGACGAGGCGGAATGTTGATGTCTCAACGCCTTGTCCATGTCGCGCGGCGCATCCCTCTCGATGGGAGGCATGGTGGCGGTGACGTCGATGTGGTGGTGGTGGTGGTGGTAGTGGTGCACGGTTTGCGCGTGTGTGGATGCGTGGAATGTGCGAGGATGTTGGTAGTTGGAGGAATGTGGATGCGATGCGAGATTATCGGGAATTGGAGATGTCAAAGCAGCGCAGCGCGTCGTTTGTTTGGGCTGGTTTCCCTGCAAGTCGCTCGCGATCTGCAAGCAAGCCAAAATGAAAAATCGGAGCTTCATTCAACTTGGAATAATCCAAAGTGAAGCCATCGAAGAAAAGCAGAATCTTGCAGGGTATAACAGGTGTTTGTTAAGAGGAGGGTTGAGAGGAGGGGGACAGGACGGTAGCTGAGCGTTAAGACTTGGACACCGGCTGTCCGCCCTCCCATCGTGTTGTCGGCAGGCGCCTTCCCGACCAATTGCTCTGTTGTCGTTGTTGATTGTTTGGTTTCCACCGGGCAACGAGGCACCTGCATCGAAAGCGCGACCGGGGGACCCTGTCACAATGGGCACATCCCCAGCGGGTACCGTTATCGATAAGAAAAGATGTGGGTCTCTGCTCACTGGTCACTGCTGGTGTGCCACACGCCAACCAGCGGCGGGAGCTTGGATCCCAGTCCGGCTCTTTATTGCATAGACCAGGATCTTAATTGTTTCAACGTCAATCCAACTCTGTTGACAGCTGCGCAGCCACCAACATGCAACCATTTCGATATTGGAAGATTGCTCGGCGACAGCTGCACTCTTCTCCCAAGAAGCGGCACAGAGAGCAGAGCGAAGATGTCAAATAATGTGGCCGTCCACAAGACGAGCGAGCAGCCTGCCCGTCGGGAAACAGAACCCGTTTGAGGCAATGCCATTACAATCTCAATTTATATGAATTGCGCAGTCTGCCTACTCGATATTCACCGAGAATCATGGATGTCAAGTCGTTTACGTCTCTTCGGCTGCTGTTATGGACTTCAGACAGACGAGATGTATATCTTAATACCCCCGCGACCTCTTTTCCTGAGGTCAATGAGTATCCATGGTCATGAAATGTCAATCCGTCACAGGTCTTAGCTGATTAGGCACCATCTTCTCCACTTGAACATTCACAATGCCGGCACCGTGGCGCGACGAGCTCATTTACGTGCAGCGAGTTGGCGGACTCTCGCTAGCCGCTCTCTTCCTTGGCGGGACCATCCTGATCTTCTTTGGCGTGAACGTCTTTCTCGCCAGGCGAGGCCTTGCGGCAAACATGCCCATCGCCTACGACAACTCGCAAGCCATCTTCAATATCGGGTCAGAAATCGGTGTACAGGAATGGCTGGCCGTCCTTGGCGCTGGCTTCAGTCTACTGTCGTTTGGTTTGATAGGGACATACCACCAGATTTTCGATTTCTGGTGTAGCAACCGTGCCACCAAGACCCGCGGACTCGACTACGCCCGCTATCTCAACTCGCAGCCGAGGGCCCCTGTTTTGTTTGGATTCCGCGGGTTTCCTGGCTTCGTCGTTGGCCGCTATGTTGTCGTTGCTCTCAGCATTGCAGCGTCCATCTCATACAAATTCGCCGTCGTCGAGGTCACCATCCAAGTATACGAGCATATGGAGCCGTCCAAGATTTCTCTCCGCCTCCCCCCGATGCAAGGTCTGGTCGAGAACGGTACCGCGAGTCCCTGGCTGGGTGACGGTCCGGCGGGCAGAAAACGTGCCTTTCTCCAACAGCAAGATGCCGACGATGATAAGCATCTCCTAGCTTCTCTTGGCCGACGAAGTTTGCCAACTCCAAACAACACCTCTCAACCACCATCAACTCTCATTATGGTGGGCTGGGCAGACTGCGATAACGCACTGCATACGTTTGAGAGTGGGTTGATCTTCACACGGGAGATTGTGGTTGTTGCGAATCAAACTCAGGAGGAGGGCGAGTTCTTCATGACTGCCGATCCATTCGACTGGACTCGGGTCAAGGGTCTTGGTCGGCATTGGCTCGGCACGGCAGGGGCTGTTATCGACTACAGAATTCCCAGCGTGGGAATTTTGCAAGTCCAGTGGGCCGAGAATGGGAGTTGGCTCGACGATGGCTCACGGAAGCAACTGGTCGAACACAGAATCACCTATAATATGTCTCTGGCTATCGCTGAAGTCAGACGCCTTGTTTCGAGCGGAGACTGCTCCTGGATTGACGATAAAAGCGGCCAGGGCGAGTTGCCGTCTACTCAAATATTTGGGCAGAGCACTGCACCCATGATGGCCGAGCAAGTCAGCATCGTCTCCCTACCCAACAGCAACTGGGTCGACGCCATTCTTGTCGATCAAGACACGGGACCACAGGAGGGCATTAGCCTGCTGGTTCGAAGCGCCATGGCCGTTTTAGGCGCTCAGCTGGCGGCCATGAACGGCACACATCCGGGGCATGCCCCAATCTACTCGGACCCCTCTCACCAGACCCAATGGCCGTTCGGGCCATCTTACAATGACTCTAAATCTCGGACAGAGAACAACGTCGTGGTCGAGTATCCCATCTTCTCCGGAACCCGGTCGACCTCACGAACAGGCAGCTATTATAGGTCCGCCACCGCCTTCGTGCTGATAGGTGTTGTGGCTTACCTGGTTGTCTTCGTACGGATAATGGTCGGGCCATCGGAGCTGACATCCTGGATGGGCCAGCATGTGTACCTCACGTCCACGGGCAAGATACAGATCAAGGACGTGGAGCAGCTCGCAAACGGGTATCATGTTGCGCGAGATTTGGGTGTGCTCCGAACCAACCCCAACCCCCCGGTCCAGAAGCCAGCCCCGACGTTCGCGCAAATTTGGACAGGCCCGCCTGCGAGACACCACTATATCCCTTCGTGGGTACGTGGAATAACTGGTTCTCTCGCACCGTATCTATAGATAAAACTCTGGGGTCAAGGTATCTCGACCACACAGATATGAGACGTCTGTAGGACTGAGGAGAGCAAGATGGGTGCTGAATTTGCAGAGGACACCAGTCAGGGAGGTTCAAGTTGCCAGTGAGGTCTCGAGCCAGGGGTCCATGGCCCATTCTGTGTACATATAAGTAGGGTCTCCCTCCCTCTCGCCAGCTCTCTGGTTCTAGTAATCTGGGCTCTCGTACACCTAACTTGACTATGGGTAGGTATTCACCACCCCTGATTCCCCTTATCACAACGCAGCATCTGTTCTCTCAAACCCTTTTTATACATACAACTTGAGAGTTAGGTGCCTTGGCCACAGAGACACCAGATGTGCGCGGGATTGAGGAGAGCAAGAGAGCCAAAGTATTATCATTGCCAGCTTCTTTCACCATTGGCCTGTGCTGCTAGATTATCATGAAATGCAATTATACTCGTCACCCTCTGATATATAATAGTTTTCAACGGCTCCTAGATTCTTGATCTTACTACCGGGGGAAACGGTGACATGATATGTACCTTTTTGTGTGAAACAAAATATACCCCGTCAAGATCATGTTGCCGGCCTTTGAAGCACGTCGGTCAGAAGATCAATAGACAGCTCTCATCATCACAACCCCTCCATCAGCAACTGCCTCTCCTTACTAGTACCGTACTCGTCCCCCATCGACCAGTACGTGCCGCTTCAATACCACTGGAGATCCTGCCGCCCATCATTCACAATTCAAGGAAAAATTCAAGCAATCAAGCCACTGCTGCACACATGAAATGTCAGTAACACACTCGCTAACTTGCTCGTTGACTCGCTGACGTCTCGCTCGCTCGCTGCCAAAGTTGCAAATATCTTCTTCCCGAAAACGATGTTCACCTCGAGAATAAGAATATGATATAATGTTTAATTTTTGACACATAAAAAACAAAATAAACAAGCTATTGAATAGAAAAAGTCCCAAGTCAGCATCCCTACTTCATCTCCCAAGGTAGTAGGCCGTATTTCGTATCACGCACGAAAGCCAAGATCTGCCGCTACTGCTACTGCTGCTAACTGCTGCTGCCAACTGCTAACAAGGGAGAATGAATAAAATGGACGAGACAAGAGAAGCTAAGGTATGTAATAAGGAAGTAATGAAAAAGAAAAAGGTACACCACATAGATATCTTTGACGAACGCCTGGTAAATAGACTGATGTAAAAAAGAAAAAAGGAAAAAAAAAAAAAAAAAAAACAGAGAAAAAACTTTCGTTCAAACAGTAGTCGACCGTGAATGTAAACACCTCGCCCCATCTCCTTGCTGCGCAGATGAAAAAAAGAAAAGATTTCGGTATAAACGTTTCACAAATAAAATAAACAAAAGGGCATGCATGCACAGAGAGTAGGAAAATGGTTCAGAAAAAAAGAGATGCCGCCCCATTTCCGTCCCCCCTCCCCCATCCCCGACCGGCAAATCCACCGTACGTTCGATTCGTACGGACGACCTGCATTGCGGTCAATTAACTCTGTTCCTCGCTCTTCTCATCATCACCAGAAGACTCCTTAACGGGAACTTCCCAGCGCGCTGATGCGCGCCCCAGAGGGCCTGTGAATGAGGCTCTCTGCGTGCTTGCCGACCATTCCCGGCTCCTGGGGGATGGGGTTAGATTCATTCTCATTGTGGTCGGTGAACTCATCCTCGTCGTCCTCGACGATCTTCGTGGGGATGTCATGTCCAATGATATACTGTTGGGAGGAGCGCTCTGGGGTCGTGGTCGTGCTAAGAATTGACATGCTAGTGCTGCTGCGGTTGGGAATGAGATCCGGTGTGGGTGGGATGCTAGAGGCACGCCCGCTGTTGGGGTGGAGGAGGCTATCGTCGCCTGCCTCTGATGTCGCTGCAGAGTGGCAGTCCTCACTTTGGGTGGCGGAGAGATTACTCCCTCGGCGGCCTTTCGCCAGCCTCGCATTTTGACGAGACGTCGAGTCACTGTTAGTGCCGAGCTCGGCATCCTGCGCCAGCTGGAGACCTTCAACCGCGGCCTGGCATTGCTCTGAAATGTTGCGAATGATGTGGGCAATCGCATCCGTCTTGTCTTTAAGATGGCGATCTGCGACGTCAACAAAATTCTGAGTTGAGATGCGCCTGCTTGCGCGCGAGAGATTCCTCATGAAACGAGCATCGTCATTCGGCGTATCTGGAGAGAATCATGATTAGAGCGGGTATAAGAGTTTATCAGGGGTATTGGCGGCTCACCTTCGCTATCAGCCAGAGCGTCCTCGGCAACATAGCCGGCCTCGATCTCGGCAACAAGCTCATCGGGAGAAGTCAAGGTCTTGACCAGGTGCTCCATGTGGTGATGTTGGCCAGAGATCAAGCTGCGCAAATGCAAGACAACGCGGCGAGCCTCATCCCGCTGTCGCAGGATGGTGACGTTGGTGTGCTGAAGAGCAGTGAGCTCCTTCTTGTTTCTCTTGCGCTCCCGCTCGAGTTCCTCAGCAATCTCTTGCTGGAGAACGAGAGCCTCGAGAGCATCGTCACGCTGCTTCTCAGTGCCAGCCAAGCGAACCGACATGCGAGAATTGTCATCCTTCTGCTGGTCGATGAGACCACCAAGGCGGCGGTTCTCACGCTTGTGGTTCTCGATCTTGACCTTGAGATCCTGAGTCTCCTTGGTAAGAGTCTCGGCAAAGGCCTGGAACTTGAGGAACTGTGGAATGCGTCAGCACGATCCCGGGCCCTTTGCGAACAAAAGTTTTGAATTTGGGAAACTTACCTGCTGTTTCCAGCTCTCCAACTCATCATTCAGGTAGTTGTTCCGCTTGGAAACCTTGCTGAGCTCGGTTTCCATCCGTCCCTTAAGGTTAATGAAGTCCTGCCATGCCTCCAAGGCATCTCGCGAGTACTGGTTCCGCTCGCGGACGATCTCGTTCAAATGTCTCATTGAAACCTTCGTCATCAGTGGCTTCTTGACAGTTCCTCCGAAAACAGCCTTGAGCCCAGTGTTGCGACCCTAAAATCAAGATTCAATTAGCATTCAAATCGCAATAGAAATGGAAACGAGGCCCTCGGCAAATTCGACTCACCATTTTCTCGCAGACATGGTCCATTACGGCCATGACCGCGTCTTGATTCCACCACTCGGGGTCCTGGATGGACTCGACCTCACCACGCATGACAATGATCTGCCCTGCTGGTACCAGCTTCCCGCCACCATAGGCTGAACGCAGGTTCTGGGGAACACCGGAGGGTGTAACGTCTCCATTCAGAGACTGCGTGAGACGGGTGACAAACTTATTGCGCTGGCCTGGGGTGAGGGCCGTTGGTGGGCTGGAGGTCAAAACAAAGTTGCGGTCCAGATCGACGACCAAGGCATCGCTGGGCGCGGTGAACAGAGACCTGCACTCGGCAGTGATACCCAGAATATAAGGGCCAGGTTCCTGGACGAGCTCCTGGGCGTGGCGGGCGTGTACGACAGGGACGTAAAGTCCGCTCCACTCATAGACGCGGACACAGAATCTAACCGTCTCGGCGGCCATTGTCAACATGGCAGGGTAGTGACTGACAAAGATGATGCGACGTGTTGGTGAGATGGCGGCCTCGATAACTCCGACAATGTTGGGAATAGACAGGCAGCAGAACAATGGCCACATGGCAAAGTTCTGGAAGCCAGTGGGCGAGGAGGGGAACTGGTAGCAAAGAGCGTAGTCCTTCATGTCAATCCGAACCAGGTCGTTCAAGCGCGGGGCAGGGAAGCTGAGAATCCGAGACACCTCCTCGGCATGGAACAGGTTTGTGGCCTTGTTCCAGTGAATCCACATACCACGCAGGTAGTCGCCAAGCAGGTTGTAGAGCGGGTACCGAGACAGGAACGACAAGCAGTAGGGAATCCAGTACTGCTCATCCGGGTTGTCGTAGAAATCCGGCTCCGTCCTCTTTCTCAGATCCCGAATTGTCTCGGCTCTCTTCTCGTCAGCCCGCGACCAAACACGGAGGCAGATGCCATAAAGAGTGTGCGAAGAGTCCTGCTGGAGGACGAATGCATGGTGCACGCAGTGGGGCTGGCTCCGGCCAGTGCAAATCTCAACATCGTGAGGAAAGCAAGCTCTCATGGAGGCGTGCAGAGCGCGGGCGATCTCGTTGTCCTGCTCCAGCCTCGGGCTGCTCCCGAGAATCTCGGGGAGCCAGAATTGGCCGACGGCGCCCTTCATGTGGCCAATCTTTCCCTGGGCGGGGGCCGGTGCCTTGACCCATTGCGAGGGCTCTCGGCCGACACCGCAAACCATGTAGGCATGGGTAAGGGTCTTGGGCGTCCGCTGCTGGGGCTTGATGTTCAGCGTTGACGGGATCGGCTGGGTGATTCGGGAATGCAGCGACGAGGTGCGGCTGGGGATGATAAGGTTGCTGTCGGCCTGGTCGCGCGTGGCAGGGCGGCCATCACGGTCGCCGGTGCGCGGGCGCTGGAACGAGGCGTGGGCGTTCAGCGAAGGCGCCATTTTGAGTTTTTGGCGTCAACGTTTTGTACGACCTTATTCTGAGTTTCGGGCAGTGTGGGTTCGCTCCTGGAGTTCGGGAGCGACGGGACGGTCCACTGGTCGATAGGCTCGTGGATTAAAGTGATTTAAATGTGGAAAGAAGCTCGACCAGGTTTTTGGCACAGAGCAGCCACGGCAGAGCTTGCTGCCTTCCTTGGTGCGTACTGGTCGTGTCGAGTCCTGGAAACTGCAAGCGCCGGCGGTTTGCGACACTCTGGAAAGAGCGTATTGAGAAAGTGACGGAGCACTGCACACGCAGGTGCAAATGCGAAGAGCAATTGCAGTTGCAAAAGAGCAGATGGGGTCCGAGGGCGGCCTAGGTAATGTAGGTAAGGTCCAGGTAGGGAAGGGCAGGTACCTCGAGGAAGGCAAACGGAGAAATCAAGCAAAACAAGATGGAAAGACGCAGCAGCCAACGAATGAGCTAGAGCCTAGACGTGAAACTCGCGCCTGGTGGAGACTGTAGACGGGCGAACGGGCGGGAAGTCGGGACAGCTGGAGTCCAGAGCTGGAGACCAAAGCTGTGGCGAACGGGCAACAACACAGACTTGCTGGCGTTGAGGCTTCCACGCTTTCGCTTCGCTTCTGGGGCAGAAGTGAGGTGAAGCTGGAGGAGGGGACCCAAGTGTAAGTTAAGGTGAGGGAGGGATAGGGATCAGGTTAGGTAGGGAACCAGACAAGCGGGAACCTGAAGGACGAGAGCGAGAGGCAGAGAGAGCTGTCGGATCGGGGCTGCGAGAGGGACCGAGCACTTGTTCACGTTCACTGAGAGCACCCCCCGGCACAGCCAGCCCAGGTCTGCATGGGATGGATGGGACGAGGGATTGAAAATCAGAGGCGCTTGTCTCTTTTCGTTTGTAACTTGGTCGTTGTCGCACTGGGTCCTGTCCTGTCCTGTTGCACTTTGGTCACTTACACCTCAGCAGCAGAAAGAAGAAGCAAATGCAGGCCGCAGATGCTGCAGCCCACGCAGCAGCCTGCGTCTGCACGCTGCAGGGCACCCTCGCACCTCTGGGGCACCATGGGGACCTTTGAGCTCGACGGGGACGGGGAATTGGGAAATAATCTTGGTGGGAGGACTCGCCAGCCAATGCCACGCCATTTCCATCAATCCAACGCTGCAGCTAGGGGTTCCCTAGCAAGGGGTTTCGAGCAGGGGCCCAAGCCAAGCAAATAACTTGGTCAACTTTCGGCAGGAACGAACCCGTACCTGCGACTTCCCTCCAAGGGCGGAAAGGCGATCGAGAGCAAAGTAGCCGATACTTTGGCTCCCGTTGCTTCCTTCACTGTGCACCGGAGCATGGCTGCTTGGGGCCGTTTTAGCGCAACAAAAACTTTTTCCCAATGGTGACTGGCACTCCGCTGGGCCCTGGTGGTGTGCATGGGATTGGGGCTGGCTGGGACTGCAGTCTGCAGTCTGCAGCTGCTGTCGGCTTCCCACGGCCACTGAACGGTCCGCAGCGTGAGGGGACGCGACTGATGAGAGAGCCGCCGCGCCTTGGTTTGTTGCTCAACTTGACCACCATCGCGCTGCGCATCAACCAG
This sequence comes from Cercophora scortea, assembly GCA_033439705.1. Classification (NCBI taxonomy): domain Eukaryota; kingdom Fungi; phylum Ascomycota; class Sordariomycetes; order Sordariales; family Lasiosphaeriaceae; genus Cercophora; species Cercophora scortea. The sequence continues at coordinate 971,776 of JAUEPO010000005.1, read as the reverse complement.
AGTCAACACGATACAAGAAAAGCCACAAGTCAGGTCGACGGTCAATGCTTTGTTTTCTCCCGCCTTGGCACCGATTGACTGCCTGACTGACCGCAGAGTCGGGAAGGGAAGGCTTTGCGGGTCAGCCCGTACCTACCTGTATTGAAGGACTGGCCGACGGCAGATTGGGAAAGGGGCAGATCGACACGAACCCTTGCTGGACGCCACGCTTTCGAGAAAAACATCAGACCCTCTGACACTGGTGCCAGGCCACCGGCTCGCGCAAGACGGAGTCAGATGGCAGTTCAGACTGAAATCACAGACTGCGAAAGTCTCAACTCTCAACATGCCGACATTGGAAGCTCATCTGAATTTGGGTAGCTGGGGAACGCTGACTGGGGAACGATGTCGACATTTCGAGATGTCAGGATGTGATCTGCACGCTCGGTCAGTGCACGCTTCCATCTATCCCCCTCCCGTCCTGTCGGTCGGTGGGCGGGGGTGGGCAGTGTGGCCGTGCGTGTGCAAACAGTCGTGTTTCACTGGCAAGTATCCCGTATAGTAAGGTAATGCATTGACACTCGACAGGCTCAACAGCAAAGCCCAAGTTAAGACGCATGGTGATCAGCAACTAAATTCAGCCAGTGATGGTTGGGTGTGGTTCCTGTCCCTTGGTCGCAATGCGGGATTCCCAGGCTCCAGGGAGTCTTAGGTCTTGAGACTTCTGGGGGATTCACCGATCAGCCTCCAACCATGGAACCAGACCCGCCACAAAGTCTTGTCTCTCCTCTCGACGACACCAAACCTGTCGCAAAACCGCAGCTGGCGATGCAAGATGAGGACGGCACACGATGTTAGCGCGCTGCCTCCCCGTCATTGTTATGTATCAGAAACACCAGAACCATCAAACATCGGTCCCGTTCCAAGTCCCCATCGCTGGGATTACACTAAGGTACCAGGTAATCACTGCACTAGAACTAGTGGGCGTGCTGGTTACGAGTTACACTTACGGGTGCTTTGACCCATCGAGGACGAGTGTTTGCATATCTCGCAAGGACCTAGCAACAAACGAGCCAGTTACAATCGCAACCCCTCCTCCCGGTGCAGCAAACCGAACTGCTTTGATAGGGCTCGAGAGCCGACGGCAGTCTTTTGATGGTGAGGGGCAATGTTTTTTGTTGATGCCGGCCGGAATCGAGAGAAGTCGAGGGTCGAGACCCGGCACATCACCTCTCGCTCGTCCATGTTCCCCTCACTCTCGCCAATACAACCATCTGCACATGGAAGATCTTCTCCGCAGAAAGCCCACAGACGACAGTGGTCGCTCTTGTTGATCCGCAAAACAGAGCGACATATGGGGTTACCTGGCTAGGTATGCACGACGGGACGCTTCCGTCCATGATGAACGGGTTCCTTTTGCGTGGCTTCGAGCATGAGGCCATCAAATCTGCAGGTGATTGGTGGGATTCTATCGAGGTTCCCATCACAGTTGCAATTTTGGAAGGCAAAAGCAAAAGCCAAAAGCCTCAGCAGCCACCTCGACAACCAGCCCGAATTCCCTCAGCCGTTTACCCCAGTGTTGCTTATCGTGATGTAACGGCAACATGTCAACGGTTTGCGAATCCCGTAATATTGCGCCTCTCAGTACTACGCGACTACGCATTGTACATAATCATCAACGTGAGGGGAGAGGGGTTGTCACATCCCGTCGTGGTCGTCTCAATAACACGCGTGTTATTGGAACACATTTCAACACAGTCCCCGGTTTCTACACAGCAGCATGGCCTGAACCCGAACCAGAACGAGATCGAGCAAACCAAACACGAGCTCCAGAAGTTTCATGGGTGGTCGCTTGACGTGACAGGTCAAAATAAAGCTCTGGCGTGACCGGGAAGAGCCAGTCCCCACCCTTCCATTCCATCCATTCAAAGGAAGAAAGAAAAGAGGTTGGGAACACAACCAGGTCAGGACTCTAGGCCAACAGCATCGCCGCCCAAGCGCGGCTGAGTCGTAGCCGAGGCGGTCTTTTACAAAACAGTTATCCCACCGCTTTCCGACGCGCATCGTACCAGGTAATCAGCATCCTTATAGGAAAGTTAAGGTAGGTACCTGGTAGTAAATAGCTAGCTCTGGACAAACTTTGCTTCTCCATTGCAAGGTCCTCTGCGCAGAGAAGGTGCTCACCGAACAGCCCGTAGTAGTGTAAATAGTACACAGTACGTGCAGTTGGGCCCCACTGAATGGAAGAGGCCCGATTTGCTTCCATGTTCCAGGCTTCGACGAGCAAGAGTCGTTACCCCTGGCTAGTCCTCATTGAGAGCCACCGAGGAAACTGCATTTGATTGAGTGAGGCCAGCCTAACTGACCGCCTCCTATTGGGCGGTGAGCTCGGCAGCCAGGCTGGATTCGAATGTGACATTCAAAGAGGATCACAATGGCTTGGCACCGACGAGAGCGTTGACACGCAATGAAGCCAGCCGCTGCAACAACGGCATTGAAATGGGGTTCGTACTGTGCATGTCGGTTGGTTAATAATACGTCTAAACTCTGTCATATTGTTAATTGGAGTGAGGTTGCTTCATTAGGTTCATGTCTGCCCCACCAAGATGCATTTCCAATCTTTATTCGAGTGTTGGCTGCCCTGGTCTGTGCCTCCCAGTGGGGTGGTGCCTCCCCCGTGCTTGGAGCGGGAGCTAGCATGGATGGAACCACCAGTCCATGCGTTTTGCCTTCACACGCCCGCCTATCTCCGTGAACCACTGAAAAAAAGTTGCGATAAGACAAAACCCCAAGATACAGTATCAGCGATAACTCAGTTTGAAATCGAGCCGATGCAACAACCTACCATACGTATATGATGGCGATGTGAAAAACGCACACATACACAAGACACAAGACACGCAATCGACATCCAAGACACGATTGCGCAGAGAGTCCACCACCCACCTCTCCCACCATGTCGGAAACCCTTCTCAGTGCGCTCTGCAGCATCTGCCACGCGCAGCCGCCCAAGTATAAATGCCCACGCTGCGGGGCGCGCACCTGCTCGCTGGCCTGCATCCAGAAGCACAAGACGCGCGCCGACTGCGACGGCATCCGCAACCCGACCGCCTACGTGCCCATCTCGCAGCTGCGCACCGCCGCCGGCGTCGACCACGACTACAACTTCATCGCCTCCATCGAGCGGGCCCGCCAGCGCTCCGAGCGGGACATCATCGAGGGCCGCCGCCTGCTGAGCGAGAAGGACCTGCGCCCCGACAACGAGGACAAGCGGTTCCTCAAGGAGTGGCACGGCGACGAGCTGCACCATGTGCCCGTTCCCTTCCAGCCCAGGGGGCGGAACCCCCGCGAGGGCCTCGCCGGCGAGGGCGGCCTGGACAAGCACGTCCGCCGCCGCGCCAAGCAGCTCGACATTGACGCCAAGACGATGCCAAAGGGCATGGTGAGGCGGACGGAGAACAAGACGGCCTGGAACCGCAGGACGCAGACCATCAACTGGCAGGTCGAGTGGCTTGTCTATAACCCCCCCGACCAACCGAGCGGGCCACCACAGCACAACAACCCAACCCGCATCCTCCACAAGACCCTCGAAGCCACGCCGCTTAACACAGCCCTGGCCAAAACCCTCGAGTGGCACCGCGGCCAGCTGGACCGCCAAAGCCGCGAGGGTCAAGGAGGCAACAACAACGACGAGGACAACGAACAAGACTCCGACGCCGACGAAGACCAGCAGTCCAAGAAGAAGCGAAAACCGCACTGGAAGAAGAAGAAGACCCAGGAAGCCGCCTTCTCCGATCCAACCCAGGACGCGTCGTCGGGCATATGGCCCTCGAGCAGCTTCACCGTCCAACATTCCCTGACCGGCGCATGGTCCCACACCTCCCAAGCCGCCGCAATCACACGAGACATGAGCGAAGAGGCCCTCGCCTTCTCAGGCTGGCAATACTTCCTCACCAAGATCGGCAGGTCAGCCGCCGCTCCCGGCACCACGGAGCTGATCCCCCTGCTCCCCTCCGACACATTGACCAGCGCGCTATCGGGCCGGACCGTAGTAGAGTTTCCAACCATCTACATCCTCCCACCATCAATGCCCCTCCCGCCAGGTCTCATTCTAGCCGAGAACACCGAGCGCAGAAAACGGAAAGCCAAGACAAACCCGGAAGAAGGCGAGGCAGAGGAAGGCGAAGACGACGGCAACCAAAGAAAAGACCGACCCTCCCGCGCCAATAACACATGGAGCCAGAAGCAAGCATTCGAGCGAGACCAGCGCAAGCAGCGCGGGTCAGCTCGGGGTGGAGGACGAGGCGGCAAGAGAGTCAAGTTTGAGCCTCCACCTCCTCCCCCTGTTGAGGTCGACGAGGGCGAGATCAACAGCGACGGCGACGAGGTCATGGCCGAGGCCGACGAAGAGCCCGTCGGGCTGGTTATCAGCGAGCACGATCTGAAGATGGCGGCCGAGTCTGATCTCTGCGATGACCCGCTTAGTAGACGGAGGAATATTACCTGGGGCAGTGGATACGCGCAGCAGCAGCAGCAGCAGCCGCCAGTTGTTCAAGAGAAAGAGCAAGCATACCTGGCTACCAAGAGTGCAGGTCCAGGCCCGAGTATGGGTTCGGGACTGGGATTGGTCGACTATGATTCATCCGGTGATGAATGAGTGATGGGTACCTATGGATGGGTCACGACCAACATGGCCACGCAAGGAGTTGGCTCGAAGAAGGGGAGGGGATAAACATACAACGTGATTATTTAAACAATACCTCCGTTGCCATGTAATCATACACATAGCCAACGAGGCCGATACCATACTAGGTACAAGTGCCTCCCTCATATGAGCTATATAACCAAAAGAAAACTACGTATTTGGAACTAGATAGCAAGGCTCAAAACTTGAGTTGATAGATACCCATCAAATCAAAAGGATATAAGAAATACAAGCCCCGTTCACTGTACTCTGTTTTTTTTCTCTCTCTCTCTTCTTTTTACGATATGCATAGTTACTTCCATATTTAAATTGCATGATGTATGTATCTAGGACAAAATTGCCCGGATAGCTGCTCTGCCTGGAGAGTCCATCAATAATTGTAGTCACCAAATACAAAATACAAAACCAACGAGAGACACTTCAGCATGCGTGCCAGTGTCCAGCAAGCAACTCCCAGAAATCATTACAAGTTGAAGCTGATACCGGATGAGTGTTCGCTCCGTATGATAGGTATACAATACAAAATAGAGAAACTCAGTCACCTGAAGCTTGGGTTTTCAAGGCACATCATGACACCTAAATGGTACATTCACCTCGTCGATACATACCCTCCGACGACATGTTTATAATCTTAGGCTTCCTTCATTTGCTGTAGCCATTAGTCCCCTTACCTGGTAGTTATCGTGACCTAGGGGCGAGAGACGGCGAGCCCAACAGCGATATCAACAAAAAACAAAGGCACGAAATACCTCAACCACCAAAGAAATTCACAACGTCGTCACCGACACCAACTCGCACTGCACATTAAAGCACACATGATATGGTCAATCAAGTCATTGTCATTTGATTTTAGCCGAAACAGGCCAAAATAACTCCTAATGTGTCTCGTCTCCCAAGCAAGATATTCCCCAGCTCCCAAGTTGCTTGTTTGTTCTCCAGGGGCGAGGCAGGAGGTTCATCTCTTTCAATATACAGATGCCACCAAAACCTGCAAGATAGACGTATCACACTCTGTGTAACACGTCTTCTCGATGCTCTCTCAGTTGCATCTATCCAGTGACCCCCTCTCCGCCCTGTCCTGTCCGTGGGAAAGAGCCATAGATGCACGCAAGCAAAGAGCTGCATGCAGCCAACAACAAACAAGTGCGCCGTGGGTCCCATCTCATCGCTTTCAACTCGCCAGCCCATTCAATTAGCTTTTACGAGATGCCCCCTCCCCCCCCGCCAGTGCCGGTTATTTTCATTTCGTAGAATCGTCCCATAAACTCCCGACCAGAGACACCAGGCCAGGATGTTTTTGCCCTTCGCTGATCATAAAAGGAAAAAGAAAAAAAGCAATTCCGAATCCAGAGGTATTGAGGTAATCATACAGTGTGTTGAATTCATGTCGAAAATCGTCGGAGGTGGCGTTACTGGGCGGCGGGCTGCGGCCTGGGTACGCCAGCGACACCAGGAGCTCCTCGTCCACCACGGAAGCCACGGCCGCGGCCCCCGCGACCACGTCCTCGCCCACCGCGGAAACCACGGTATCCGCCATCCACGCTGCCTTGGCCAAACGTCTCCATGTTCTTGCGCTGTTCTTCTCCGCGCCACTCCCGGCCACCGGGCTTCTGACCGTGGTTGTCAAGCCTGTCCTTGGCCTCACTGGAAATGTTGTCGAAGAATGAGCTCGACTTGTTGTAGGCCGCAGGGACAGAGCCGAGCGCATCCGCAACAACAAGCTCAGGCGTGGTCGAGCCTCCATTGACAGTCTCAGTCAATGGCGATCCGGCAATTGCCTCCTTCACAACATCTTGCTTGTTGAACTTTGCGTTGGATGAAGCAAAGTCAAAGTCCGAATCAGGGACCTCCACCTTGGTGGGGCGGGGGGCACGGGCGCGACCAGCACGGATGGCAGGGCCCGGCCCTGGAGCTCCGGAGCGCGGGGCGTTGACTCTCATCTCATTGACCTTCCGGGCGAGATTATCCATCGCCGTACCATTGGACTGTTGAGGGACGGGGGCAGGAGCAGCAGGCTGGCCACCTGTCTTGCTCAAATTGGCCATAGCAACAGCTACAGCAGCTCTGGCGGCTTGAGTAGCGTCATGGATCGAAGTATTATTTCGTTCCGGGGCCGGCTTCGATGCCGATGGTGCTTGCGGGGCTGCTCTGGCAGTGAGACCAATCGGCAGTGGAACCGCAGGCAAAATCTGAGTAGGGCGATTGTTCTTGGGCCCCGTGGGGACGGCCTTGGGAGCCTCCCGAGAGCTTGCCGCCGGAGCGGTAGTGGTAAGCGACGCAGCGGTCGCCTTCACCTCCTCAACGGTCGGCTTGGATTCAACTGGCGGCGGGGGTGCGGCCGCGGCCGGAGCAACAGGAGCAGCTGGCGCTTGCTTCGGCTGTTGAGCGAGAGACTTCGGCTCGGAGGGGATTTCAGCCTGCTGCGCCGGAGTGGCGGGCTTCTTCTCAGCCGCTGGTCCGATCGGAGATGGCTTGGGGGCCTGGTTCATGTTGTTTGTTGTGGGGTTCATAGGCTGACGAGTGGGCTGTCCCGGGGCTCCCGGCCCGCCTGGAATGCCTGGAGGGCCGCCAGGGCCGGGTGGGTACTGATAGTTGTTCCACGGACCCGGGCCCATCGGTGGCGCATACTCCTGGCCAGGAGGAAACCACTGGGGAGGAGGATATTGCATGCCACCGTATCCATTGGGACCAGGACCAGCTGCTCGTCCCCAACCTGACATATGCGGAGGGTAATAACCGAATCCGGGAGCGCCTGGTGGAGGGCCTTGTGGGGGACCTTGGGGCACACCCTGCGGCAGACCCTGCTGGTTGGGAGCACCAAGAGGTCCAGGTCCGGGATGTCCAGCATGACCGAGATGTCCAGGAGGACCAGGGGGCCCAGGGGGTCCTAGGGGACCAGGGGCAGCATTTGCCGGCCTAGGTCGAGCCTGCTTACTCCGTCAGCAGCTGCCCATATTCGCATGTGGGGTTGAAAGATGGGTAAGAGAGGCCAATGATCAGAAGGAAGGCAACGGAACATATCAACATGGTTGTTGCGCAATTCAGACAATGACAATAAAAAGATTTACATCCGCGAATTCTTCATCATGGTGGCAGTATGGATCGGCAGAGCCGATGGCAAGGGAGACAAAAAGGACTTACTCCGACAATGGCAGGGTCATTGGGGACCGCGGGAGGGGGTTTGTTCTCCTTGGCTGGGCCCTCTTCGATCCGGAGATCCTTGACGTCGGTGCCGCGGAATACTATGTACTCGTAGAGCTGGTCCGAGGCCGAGACCTCTTCTTCGGGGACGCCCTTGCGGCCCTCTGTGCCGTAGGACCGGACATTCTCTAGGGAGACGGTCGAGTCGTCCGAGTTGATCTCGTGCAGGGTGCCCACATAGCGAATGTCGCTCCGTGAAATTAGGGATATGCGCGCTCTGCAGTAGAAGTAGCGGTTAGCAGTTGGAGCCGGGCCGCAATTGAGTTTGGTGGTGGTGGCTTGATTCCGACGAACCCTAGAAATTCAGACATTGCAACGGGAGGCTGGGAGTGCGGAGAGTGCGTGCGGCGGCGACGAGCGCGCGACGACGACGACGATGGGGAAACAGGTGGTGAGGGTATCAAAACGAGGTGAGGAAGATAAACGGATCTACCTCTGGAAGACAACTGAAGATGTGCAGTGCAATATTAAAATCAACCGCGTGCGGGGGCAGCGTGGTGGCCGCCGGCGTTGTGCGTGTGCGAATGAAAATGAACTGCGAAAGAGAGAAGGAAAGAAGATGGAGGTTGCAAGCAAGAGATGAAAAGTTCGCTCAAAATGGAACCGGGACCTATGAAAACTCGGCGAGCTAGCTCGCTTTTGCCTAGCTGGGCTCCATTTTCCTTTCAGGCCGGGCCCCAACCCCCCAGCCTGCGGGAGCCGAGCCCAGCCAGCCCTTCCTTCCCCTCAGGCCCGGAGACAGTGCTGCTGCGCCACTCACAGCTTTCACAGCTGGCCCAGGTGACACCAACTGTGACGTCGCTAGGTTGCAGGCTGCCTAACTCGTACGGCCGAGGACGAGCTGGAGGCACGACGATTTTGCTCTGCCCAAAACGTGTGCTGGTCGAAGAAACAGCGGACTGAGGACGAGTATTTATATAAAATTCCTTCCAACTTGATTTTATGGTTAGCTTTGGTGAATCCCCACCCAATGCATCAAGGTTGTAAAGAAACGCAAAATCTAAACTCAACTCTCTTTGGGGGTCTAGATCCAACCCAATTCCCACCGTGTGATCCAATTCCGTTTGTACGGTAGTATGCAAACGCCCATCAAATGTCTGTCAACGGAAACACAGACTTTCCATGGACCGAGCTATCCCGTTCAAATGCCGAGTGACGCCGCACGCTCCTGTAAAGAACTCCAACAATATACCAAACAAAAGAATAGGAAAGAAACAAAAAACAGATGGCCCCTTTCTTCATAAATTACATGATATACATTAGCTCCTTTGAACATTAGAACCTCGCAGGTCTAATCCGAGCTCAGTAGCCCCTATAGTTCGACAGGAAAGGCTGGGTACTCTGGTTGCTGTATCCCGAGTACGCGCTGTTCAGACTGTTGTGACTTGGTTGGTGCGAATAGCCGCCCGTGTACGCACTGTTCATGCTGGTATAACTGGGTTGATGCTGAGCCTGGGGTTGGGGTTGTGGTTGGGGCTGGTAGCGTGCCCCCATCGTGGGATAAGACTGCGCGGTGTGCAGGTTCTGTGGCTGCGTATACGGCAGAGGAGCAACTGGCGGATAGACGATTGGCGGCGCTGAGGCTGCGCGGTTCATGTTGTTGAGCTCCGTTGCTGCCGACGGTAATGCCGAGTTTCTGTATTGCGGTGGGATCCGCCCGTTACCCCCGTACCACTGGTTTTCCCGGGGCGGGTCCAGTCGCTTGGTGCTGGTACCCGTATAGCCAGGGGTGACTGGGTTTCCTGGCCGTTTCTCGCCCCAGAACATGGAACCCGAGTCGGCCCATTCGTCGATGATGTCGGCAATCGTTCGGATGTGCCCGTACGCCGCAGGCAGGTAGCCCTTGGGCCGCCGCAATGACAAGTACAGCCCGAAAACGGCGGTGACGAGGGCGAAACCGGCAAAGTAGAAGATCTGGGGGGGGTACATGTTGACGCCGAGCTCAAACTGGAGGTTGATTGCCAGCCCAAATACCCAGTGAACCCCGGCTTTGAGTGCGAATAGCAAGATGGTTTGCCACGAAGTGAATGCGGCCCACACCGAGTTGTAGTGTCCGTTTGTGCCTCTGTAATGGATGAGCCCGCGATATATCACCTCGTCTCTGGATAGATTGACGATGAGCTCGGCGCAGTGCAGAGACAGCGTGACGACAGATTGAAAAGCTGTCACCATAAAAACAGCGCCGACTGTTCCTGCTGCCCCGTTCTTGGCAGCGCTCCAACCAACATTCAACACTGACGTGCCGTCGGTACACTGCGAAACGCTGCAGGTCGAATCAGTTATCCCGGTGAAGACCGGAAGAAACGACCAAGACCGTCCCAGAACGCCGTTGCGATGCCCCTTCGTGATGTAGGCATATATCGCACCACCCCAGACCGCGCCTAAAATCGAGGAGCACCACAGCAGGACAAGGATCCAAGCGACGCGGTACTTGTGGGCTGTGATCATGGGCCTCTGCCTGGGCCGCGGTCGGCAAGGTTTGGCCACCTCCCTCGCCTGATGGACGCTCATCATGCATCGTCCGGGCCGGGGCAGAACCTGGTTTCCGATATTCGTGTCATGGGTACAGGCCCAGACTACGTCGAGGGGATTCGAGCTCCACGTTGGGATGACCGTCGCTACCAGCGCCCAGTTTGTTATTATCGCCTGGAAAAAGAGACCGGCACCGAGGGTCAGGAGGGCGACGGCATTGATGTGAACGCCGGTGATGTCGGAGCTTTCGTACTCGTGGTTGAGAAGTTCTGCGAGGTCGGGATTCAGGCTGAGAAAGATAAGCGATGTCGAACCATAGGCAAGCACAATTCCGACGAGGTACGTGGCGTTCGCGATCATCCCGTTGGGCTTGCTTGTCTTGGAGGCCGTGAGGAGACGGAGGTTCGAGTTGAATTCGAGTTTCCCCTCTCTTTGTAGCGCCCACCGGAGCGAGCAACTATGGATATAGCCCATGCTGTCGTTTAGGAGTGTGACTGTGCAACGCAGATCAGCACCTAAAGTGTGGAAGGAAGGCGGGGTTATGATTGCATACCGACGACGTTGAGGCCCAGGGGGAGCACCTCTCTCCATGTGTGCGACATATTGATGTGAGCCGCGTTCCCATCTCGGATCTCCAGGTACAAACATATCGCGCCGGCAAGAAGAGCGCCGAATCCAATGAACCAGCTCACCACCAAGCCCAAAACACACGAGTTCCTGGTAAAGGCGCTATCATCGTGATGCTGTTTGGCGGCCATTGCCTCTGATCGCGCATGTTTTCTCCCTTTCCCGTTCGGACAAAAGAGAGACACGATTTGGTTCACCCGGGACACTCGATTCAAAGGAGAAAAGACATGGCTTGCTTTCAGGCGACCGCGCAAGAAAAAAGGTAGGACAGCAGAGAGCCTCGCCGCAGTCTGAAAGCCCCCCCCTCCTCCTGCTCCCAGGAACTAGGAAGACCCAGGACACAGGCAGGGGTTCGGTTCAGCCTCACACCACCACATCCAGCATGGAACTAGTGGACGCCATGCATGGGTTTACAGGCGCCAAACTTGTCCCCAGAGGATTTCATCGGGCGGATAGATCACCTCATTTTGGCCGAGATGATTTGTGTGCACGAAGCCATCTCGAACTCTTTGAATCCGTGAGCGGAGAACACTAGGGATGTTGTCCGCGATGAAAACAACAACAGTCGGGGCCGATCGAGATCCGCGATGTTGGTAAGGCGTCCGACCCGATAACCTGGCCCGGACAGCTTACCCGATCCAGAAATGGTTGAATTTTGGCCATTTGAGGTCCAGGCCCTTGACTCCTATCGGCAAGCGGAAATCCGGTCAATGGAAGGGGCCGAGGCTTGCTGCTGAAGTCAGGCGTACAGCTGGACAACATCCGCTGAATTCGACCCAGAGCCAGGCACCTGTGGGGGAGGGAACCAAGCAGAAAATGTCAAGAATCGCACTTGTAAACGCGAGATCGAACAGGCACAACAGGAGATGCGGGCGTGACACTGGGCTGTGTTTTGGAAGTGAACGAAAACGGCCAAATGCTAACCTTCTGTCACTGTGAGCAAGTGCGAGAGTACTAACCCTAACCCCCAATTGATCTTTTAATCTTTGCACCTTTGCCGTTTGCCGTTTGCCGTTTGCCGTTTGCCGTTTGCCTCCCCCGCCATCGCACCTAGGTCCACATTAAATCATCAATGACTCCATCGGCGAGGCAAAAGATAATGCCCGGAGGTTTTGATGCGACTAATTCATGGTTGCTATACGATTGAAAGCGCCGCATCTCGACCTGGAGTCTTCTAAGCATCTCACCCCATCCATTTATTTTCCGCCGCTGCAGTCTAAACACTTCGAAGAGGTCATCGGCTCATCAATCCAAGACTCGACAGTATTCATCGGCAGTGATGACCAAGATCGCTTCTTGATCTGCATCAATCTCTCAAGAGATTTCATCACGTTAAGGTTCTGATATTCTACACCACCAACACACAAGATGGCCAGCCGGCAACTGCGGAAGCTACGTAAGCAGCAGGAACTGCTCAGCATGCAAGATGAGGCTCCCTCAGTAACCGACGAGTCCGAGGATGAACCCATCCACACAAAGCCCCGCGTGAATGCATTTTCAGGATTTGCCGCTCTTGGAATGGACGACAATGATGACGACGATGGTAACGATAACGATGATGATGATGAGAAAAAGGCGGACGAAAATAGCCTGCCCAAGGAGGCGTCAGCAGACCATGATGACGAGAAGGAAGACGAAGAGGAAGAGGCACCGGTGAAGAAGACCAAGAAGCCCAGGAAGAAGAAAAAGAAGGCAAAGAAGGCCGAAGCGCCACCAAAGGATGAACACGACTCACTGGACGAGATCGACCGAGTTCTTGAGGAGTTGAAATTGGCCAACCCACGAGGATCAGGCAAACCCAACGCCCCCTCGGCAGCAACGACGTCGACGGGCCAGCTCAGTGAGCTTCTGCAGATCAACTTCCAGCACCTAAAAGCAATGAACGAGATGCGCAAGCTGTTTGGGCGGGCAATGGAGACTGCGCAGTCCGAGGACCAAGGGAACCGGCCGCAGACTGCCGGACAGCATGGCGTTGACCTCGAGACTTTTCTGAACACCCATCCGGCGGACGGCCCAATAAGGCCCGGTCAAGCCAAGAAGACCATGTTTGAGACAGTCCTCCGCACGAATCCGTTCATAGAAGGCAAGAAGACATGGCCTCGCGACTCCGCCCATGGCCTGAAGATGGTATGTCTATCCAAGGGCGACGACGGCACCGCCGAGTTCGCATTCGCCCACGACAAGATCTACGAGGATCTGGAGATGAGCTTCTTTGGGCTGGTCCAGATGTACGATCCCATGCAGCTGGTTTACTTCCTGCATCGCCATCCTTACCACGTCTCGTCACTCATCCAAGTCAGCAAGATTGCAAAACAAGACCAGAACTCTGCTTTGGCCAGCGACCTCATAGAGAGAGCTCTCTTCACCTTTGGCAGGGCCAGCCTGAGCGACTTCCGCAAGAAGCTGGAGCAAGGAAAAGTGCGGATGGACTTTAAGAGGCCGAATAACCGCCAGTTTTACCTGGCTGGCTACAACATGATCAAAAACCTGGTTATGAAGGGCACTTTCCGCACTGCGCTAGAATGGACCAAGCTCTTCCTCAGCATCAACCACAAGGATCCATATGCCATGGTGAACTGGGCCCATGCCTTGGCGATCCGGGCCCACGAGGCACAGTGGTTTGTCGACCTATGCAACTCCAGCCTGCTCGACGAGACCCACGGAGTCGACACCAGCCTCTACATCAAGCAATCTCTCCCACTCGCAAAGCTCCAGCTCAAGGACGAGGCCGGCGCACGGGAAGCCCTCATCGCGGGGATCGAGAAACTGCCCTGGCTGTTCTGCTCCCTCTTCGGCGCCCTCAACCTCGACGCTCCAAAGTCCGTCTGGGGCATTCAGCCCCGGGACCCGGAGGAAGACCTGCACACGAAGCTCTACATCCACATGACTAAAGATCTATGGGGCAGCCCGCAGGCCGTTGCCCTCCTCAAGGATGCTGCTAATGCGGCGCGCCGGGTCGAATTCGCGTCGCTCCCAGCCAGCCCTGAGGTTTCCCTCGCGACGGCGAGATTCGTCTACCTCGACAACACCCCTGAGCTGATGTCCGCCGTGCCGCGCCAGCTGCTTTACCAGACGGTGAACTTTGACTTCGACCCCCTGCCGCCACGCTTGGAAGACAACATCTTTTCGAACAAGACCCAGCCGCTGCCGTGGCTGACGACGGCCGAGGATCGCCAGCGGCGCCACTTGGAGATGCAGGAGCGTCTGGCCCAGCAGCTCGCTCAAGAGATCGAGCCGAGATGGCGTGATCCGGACGGCGATGCTGGCGCCTTCGGCGGCGGTGAGAGCGATCTCGATCTCGATCCCCATCTCGACGTCGACGTCAACGGTGATGAAGACGAAGACGAGACAGCCGAGGCCGGGCGGGGCTTCATGCGCCGGCTACTCGATAGGCTGATGCCAGAACGCCCTCAAGGAAGCGAGGACGCACAGCAGCAACCTGAGCATGCCACCGATGCTCCCAGTCCTGCTGGGGCTGGTCGAAATATCCCTGGTGCCTGGGTGGAGGATGATGACGAGGAGGAGGATTACTCTCGATAATGACAGCGGCTATGCTGTGTTGGAGTACCTTACGAAGTAGTGGTAGTTATTCTATCTAGGAACCTGTTGGTTCCTGCCAACGCGCGGCACATGATATCAGATGCATATGAGTACGGGCTACATGTATGTTTAGACGGTTCTCCTGAATCCCAAAAGCGAGTATTGGTTTGCATTCATTACTGCATTATTTTCTTGGCTGGCTGATAGGTACCTTACCTGGTCCCAATGAGCGAGTGAGCGTAGGGTAGCATTGGAAGAATGGATGGAAGCTTCTCTCCGCATCGCATCATGCTCCTCCAACCACCCCCTGTAAAGGCATGCGGCAAGCATGCCGACACCCGAACCAGCGATCTTGCAGCGCAGCCTAGATCTGCGGCTTGCCGTCTTTTTGTCGTGGATGCATATCTACTGTACATGTGTTTATGGAGTTTAGATTGATTTCGCCCTCTCCGATGTGCAGGACCGCGGAATGTTGGACCCCGTGGGATATTGGTGACAATCGCCTTGGTCCAACAAACTCGACTGGAGAGTGCATCGACTGTGGCTATCGCCTGCCTGGTCAGGTCGAGCAGACTTGGCTCGGGGGTTGTAACCCGTAATTCTATCGGAATATCCTCATGGTTTGGGAGAGTTTAAGGGAGGTTGTGTTTAGATCGTACTACTACCTACACTAGAAGCTCATCCCTTTACTCGTTTCTAGTCTAACCGTTTCATGTTGTTGAGTCTTGGGGTGGGAAAACCGACAACGGGGATGGTTGAGCAGGTTTCAAGTTCTTGGCGCCGTCGTTTGCGCCCTGAGACAGAACATGGACGGCGGGGACACTTTGCACGGAAGAGGTGCTTTTGCGCCGCACTGTGTTCGCCAGACAGTGATATCTGACTGCACCAAAAAGACAGTGCGAATGGCGATAGTACCGCACCTCAGCACGCAATCCGGGAACAGAACGTTCATTAGAAATCAGCGCTCGCCCTCACTGCGGTGCGCTACACGCGACTCGACCCGAGACAGATCCGAGACCAGCAAAAACAGGTATGTACCTACTGTACTCGGTTCCCATCACCTTGATTACTCTACCTGGATCATGATGAGTTATTACTGCCGTGCGACTTTTTTGCCTCCAGCGTCAGATACCGTATGTATACATACATATATACATAGTGCATTAATAAGCCTGTTTGCCTCCCCGTGCCACTCGTTCAAGTGTTTTTGCGTCACGTTCCATTCCAAAGCGTTTCGACAAAGACCCGGTGCAAGCTGGTACTTTCAACGGCCGGGCGGCGGCCATTTAAAAGCTCCCCACCACCCACTCCGCCGCTGTAGCCCCTCTGCCCCTCCTCAAATCTACCGTACCTGACGAACACCAACGACCATCAACGACGAAACACCTACGCACGCACTTGCTGTCCTTTTAGACTTGCCTCCGTCCTTATAAACCAACGAAGCCCGCGTGCTCTCTCTTTCCTGCCTGTCTAAACCGAGACAAAAATACAAACAAAACCAAAAACCACTTAATTTCAAACTACAACCGCCAAAATGTCTGACGTTGTCGCCGCCACCCCCGCCCCTGTCGACGCTGAGCAGCAGCTGCAGGAGCACACATACAAGTTCAACGTGGCCATGAGCTGCGGCGGCTGCTCCGGCGCCGTTGATCGCGTTCTGAAGAAGCTCGAGGGTGAGTTTTACAGTCCAGTCATCAATCTCTCCCTACACTACCTCCTTCCGTCCACCTATCATCATCCCTTGTATATAGATATATCCCTTCAATCCACCAGCCAGCCAGCAAAGCAAGCTAACAACTCCCCAAAGGCGTCAAGAGCTATGAGGTCTCGCTCGAGAACCAGACCGCGACCGTGGTAGCCGAGCCGTCGCTCGCCTACGAGAAGGTGCTCAAGACCATCGCCAAGACGGGCAAGAAGGTCAACACGGGCGAGGCCGACGGCGTTTCGCAGAGCGTGGAGATCACTGCATGAGGATGAGCGAGGCCACCAATGGAATGCATCCCCTCCGTGTGTGTGTGTGTGTGTGTGCAGTGCGTGTGTGTTGCAACCAGCCAGCAAGTCACTCGCCAAAACCATACCGCCGTACCTCGAACCTCTTTAGATCTCTTGACTCTTTCATCTCGCGCGCTTGTTTACTAGCCTTGTTCGTTTTCTTTATTTTTTGATGTTAACTTAGCCGACTCGGTCTTTCTGTTGCGCTTCACGCACACATGCACACACACACACACCTAGCTAGCTACCGAACTACTTGCTGTAGCACTGGATGGGGTGGGATGAGGTGGAAGCATTCATTGATAGACATTCAATGAATTCACACACACAATACAAGCAACACTGTTGATAACTCAGGTGGCTTGCTGGCTAGGGTACTGACGAGCTGGCGCAATGAGATTAGAATACACGTGAATATCTCTATGAATAGGTTGCATCACATCATTTCCAAGTCCCGTCCGTTCGCCTTTGCATTCATGACTCCGTAATGTGTTGCGCCTCACCCTCCGCAGTGCAAAGAGTAATTCTACCTCAAGTCAGTTTAGACGGAGTCATTCCGCGTGGAACTAACTGAAGCTGATTGGTTTTACATTACAACAGTCCCGTCCGTCCTGAGCCTGGACTTGAATTTGCACGTATGGGTTAATAACCAGAAGAGATTCCTCTCTTATCCTCAAAACGAACAACGATGCATGCCATGTTCTCCCCATCCACTTAACTCACAAAGTGATCCATATCTCCTCATTCACCCAACGATTGTACACTCGCCAAAACAAAAAAAAAAACCCATCTTCTGAGTCCATTCAATTCGAGTTTTATACTCGCTTCCATTTCACCTACAGCTAATGGTATACCCCACTCTCTAAATGCGTACTATGTAGGTGTTTCCCACAACATGCCATATCCACAATACACACATCCTTATCCCTTAATATCCCCCCATTTCACAACGACAACGACAAACATCGACCGAACAAGTCCCGCCCAGCATGCAATGAATATCCCCCCCTTCCCCTTCCCTTTAACCCAACCCGTTTTGACTCCCAGGAGAGCTTATCTCTCTCTCTCTCCGATTTCTATGATTCGAATTTCATATACATGTATATAGATAATATACTATAATATTTGTACACCGGCAGTACAGTATATTTTTACCGCCCTGCCGCCCGTTATCTCTCGATTTGCCCCTTAATAAAATTACCAAAAATACACGCGAGGCATCATTTAAGCCCAGCGACCAAGTTCCTCAGAAACTCCATCATGAACTGCTCATCATCAAAGTCCAGCCGCCACCGTGCCTTAAGCTCATCATACGCCTCCAGCACGCTGGCCCGGTTCGAGCACCGCGCAAACGCCCTGAGAACCCACACGGCAAGCCACGACTTGATCTCGAGCCCCGCGACATCGTCGTCGAGGGCCTGTAATAAGGCGTCCCAGATGCTGCGGAGGCGCTGTTCGCTCCATGGGGAGCGGGGAAACCCGCCGTGGTCGGTGAAGCCCTTGAACAGAGCCAAAAAGATGGCGCCGTGCAGGGGGATCTGGAACAGCTTCATCTCGTCGATGAACTGGGCGACCTTGGCCAGGTCGCCGGCCTTGGCGCCGTAGTGGTTGATGAGGATGCGGTACGTGTGCAGGTCCGGGTGGACAAAGGCCATGCTCTGCAGCCCGGGCCGCATGGCCGGGAACTTGCGCCCGATCTTGGAGAACATGAGCAGTGCCTTGGTGATGGCGCGGTCCGTCGCGTACGTCCGGGCGGGCAGCTCGGCGTCGCGCTTGACAGATGCCTTCATGCGCTCGTAGACGCGCTCGGCGGCCGCCTCCTCGCCCGAGCGCAGCAGGCCCGAGAGCACGGCGTTGAGCGCCACCGTGTCGATCATCTCGCCGGCGTTGACCATCTCGCGGTAGGCGGCGCGCATGCCGCTGGTGTCGAGCTTGAGCCCGAAGAAGTGGATCAGGCTGACGTAGTGGTAGCGGTTGAAGCGGTGGCCGCGGGCTTCCATCTCCTTGTAGATCATCTCGGCGAGGGTGAAGTTGCCCGACTTGGACGCGGCGTCGAAGAGGATGTTGAAGGTCACGTCGTTGGCGCGCACCCCGGCGTCCTGCTCCATCTCCCGCCAGAGCTTGAGGGCGGATTCCGTCTCGACCTCGCTGGTCACGCCGACGTAGCGGCTGGCGTACGAGATGGCGCAGTTCCACTCGGCTGTGGTCAGGGCAATGCCGCTGTCCTTGACGTCGGCGACAACGGCAAAGTAGCGCATCATCGACTTGGAGTCCTTCCGGAGGGGCTGGCCCAGCGCCTTGAGCAGCTGGTGCCGAAGTCGGCCTTGGATGTACGGGATGCGAGGCTCGGGTAGCCGCTGGTATATCTCGTATATGGTGTCGAGGTCGACCTTGTGGGGGCTCCTCAGGCGGCTGATGACGGCGAAACGGAGGTCCCAGAGGATCTGGCGTTCTTCTGTGTTGGGCTCTCTGACTTCGTCGATGGACGGGAAATCTACCTCGTCTCTGCGATTGGCGATTATGACGTCTGGGCCGTCGGCAGGGGCGTAGCCGCGCATGTAGGGGTCCCGGACGAAGCGGAGATGGTCCTCCACTGTGCTGGCGTCGTCGTCTTCGTAGGGGTCGGGGCCAACCAGGTCGAGAAGCTCTGCCTTGGAGAGTCCAACTGGCTGCTTGGTATGTTTCTGGAGCTGGAGCTTGGGGGGTTGCTCGTGCCCGGGCGCTGCCTCTGGCGGGGGCGTTGTCGAGGGGGCTGCTATAGGCGGAGGGTCGGTGGCTGCTGGGGCTGCTTCTGCTGCCGCCGCTGGAGCTGCTGCTGCTGTAACGATGTGGCCTGCACAGATAGGGGATATGAGGCGTTGCTGGAAGAAGCCGCTGTTGTGGTGGTGGCCGTCCTCTACGGGAGGCAAGGGCGGAGCGGTGGGCCGCAGACACGCCAAAGAGGAGCTCTTCCATCTCTTGGTGGTCTCGGCGGCGGCACGGAGGTCGAGTCGGTGTCGGTTTGCGCAGAAGCCGCGATGGCGTCGCGCGGGCGCCCCCCCGGGGCCGGTGCTATATAGGCGGCCTGGTTGCCACGCATTTGCCCCTTGCCCCCCCGCGTCTGCATCCCACCATGTCCTCCTGCCCGACGGCAGCTTCGATAGCAGGGGCGGTGGTGACGGGCGGTGCCGGGGCAAGAGCGAGAGGATCGCGCCGCATATCGACCCGTCAATTTGGCTGGAGACTTTCATGGGCTGTCGTCCACCATGTTGGCCTGCCCTCAGCCCAGCCTCTTGCCCCACGAGAATGGATTGCCAGATGGCTGTGGCTGTTTCGCGTTTCGGAGGGCGCGGATGGTGGTGGTGGTGGTGCTTCGCGGTTTGACGTGGATGAGGCCGGCCGGTACCTGGAAGAAAAAAGTTGCCAAGCTTTCTCCTTCGCTTTCGTTGAGGACCTGCCCGGACCTGCAGCAGCACAACGGGACCCGTAAGTCAGCGGAGGTTGCGGCTTGCTCCCAGGATACCAGGTGCCTGGCGTAGGTACAGACACGCTAGGAGCTTAGGTACCGTTTACATAGCCCGCGGCAGGTGCCCTGTGCTGAGTGAACGCGAGCTACTAGGTATGTACCTTCGGTGCTAGGCTGGCGGGCACAGCTTCCAATTGACCGGCGGGAGGGGACAAAATTTTGCCGTCGCTGTGGGAAGGCAAGCTGCTTGCTCGAAGTTCGGGATTGAATTCAAGCTCCACCTTAACGGTCTGTAATTCAGAATTTAGGTACTCCCGTCGATCAGGGCAGCCCGACAAGACGACCAGCCAGCCAGCCAGCCAGCCGACCCCCCGTCGGGAGACGAAGACGATAACCAACTCACCCCGGACCCGAGATCGACAGACAGACAGACAGACCACGTCCATTTGCCAATGCTCGCCAAACACTCGACATAGGAATTTAGTTGCATTGTCGTCCACCCGACCCCCCGCAGAGAGCAGCAACAGCAATAGCAACAGCCCACCCCGACACAGCACGCCACGATGGGCAAAAGCTTCCGGGCCGCCACGGTCTACCGGACGGCGCAGGAGTACGCGGCCTCGAGCGTGATCCCCGGGCGCAAGATCAGCACGCCGCCGGCGTGGTACAACGCGCTGGCCTCGATCCCGCCCGCCGAGATCCTGACGCGGCCGTACCCGGTGCAGCACACGCCGCCGAACCCGCGCGCCCGCAAGCCCCACCACATCTTCCGCCCGACCCAGATCGTCTACCCGGAGGACGAGCTGCGCCGCGACTTCTTCAAGGACCACCCGTGGGAGCTGGCGCGGCCCAAGATGCTGCTCGAGCTGGACGGCAAGGACGCCCGGTACCGCGACTGGAGCACGGGCATCCAGCAGCCCGGCATGCCGCTGAGCGGTGAATGGTAGGACCAGCCAGTTTCTTTTTCTTTAACTCGGCAGACAGCGTCACTGACACATCTCTCTCTCTCTCTACAGCGTCGTCCAGCGCCAGCTCTGGATGATGGAAAACATACCCGGCATGACCAAGCAAAAGGCCTACGACGCGGCGCGCAAGGAGTTCTACAAGCTGCGGCAGCAGGAGGACATTGAGCGCAGGATAGCGGTCGAGGAGGCGCGCATGACGGGCGCCTACTTTGGCAAGACGACGATACAGTACGGCCTCGAGGTCGAGGACAGGGAGTACGAGTCGTGGAAGCGGTGGGCCACCACCCAGATCGCCAAGCTCGAGGCCGAGCGCAACCAGGTGCACACCTCGGTTGTGGACGTGCCGGTCGAGGGGGAGCTGGCGGCGGTGGAGGTCAGCGTCTCGTCATAAGAGGTTGTCGGATGCTGTTGCTGCTAGAAATAGGAGCTCGTGTAGAATACCTGTTGTTGTTCACGATAGAGGAGGCGGCCGTTTGTACAAATACGATATACTATATACTACAAATCCCCAGGCGTGGCTGCTTGGTGCTATCAGGTAAATTCTTTCCCGGGTCGTGAAAGGACACATGCATGAGACCACTCGCTCTAGATTGCCGATCCAAAACGGCAACTCAGCTTTCGAGTACATTCAAAACTCACCAACACGGACATATTGGTACCAAACGGCAGACCATCGAAATATGCAAAGAAGAAAAAAAGACATCATATACGCTACGTAAACGCCGCCAAATATCAACCACCCAGCGCCCCTGAAACAGCCTGCCCATCTAAAAGCCATGAAGTCCCCCAACATCACAGTCCCTAAACAAATAAATCCCCCAAAAATCATCATCATCCCTGCTCCAGTTCCCCCCTCCCCAACCCCCCATCCCCGGCGGCGGCCCCGAAATCATACCCACATACTCCGTCCCCCTAATCCTCGCAAGCGCCTGATGCTGCACACACAGCATATCCGCAATCCCCGTCCACAGAAACAACTTCCCCGTCAAACTCAACGTGCGCGACCGTGCCCACGTCTCGATATAGACCATCCGTAACCGATTCTGCGGCACCACATACATAATCTTCAACAAATGCGCAACAAGGCACACCACAAACCCCGTCGCGGGCCCATTGGTGACGATAACATGCGGGTACTGGAACTGGTACCCGTGGCGCGTAGCCGAGCGCGCGGCCGG
This sequence comes from Cercophora scortea, assembly GCA_033439705.1. Classification (NCBI taxonomy): domain Eukaryota; kingdom Fungi; phylum Ascomycota; class Sordariomycetes; order Sordariales; family Lasiosphaeriaceae; genus Cercophora; species Cercophora scortea. The sequence goes on along the minus strand of JAUEPO010000005.1, from coordinate 949,672 downwards.
CAGGCGCGTGAGCGCGTGCACTGCCTGTCCCGCGGAGAGCAGGCAAGTTAGTGGTGTTGAAAGAAGTGGTTGGTGGACTGCGCGCGCGCGGCGGATGCGGATTATGTCGCGCGTGCCGGCGCGGGCGTCAGGGAAGGCGGTGCTTATTTGTGCCTCGAGGCGGGCGGCCATGGACTGTGAGGCGGTGTCGCCTGTTGAGAGGACGTACCGCCGGTGCTGGTTGGGTTGGCTTTGGAACTGCTGTTTGATTGTCTCGATCATTTCGGCTGAGTGCCCGCCGGAGCCGAGGATGTAGAGGAAGTAGACGGCTGGGAGGGCGGTGGTGGATAGGAGGCGCGGGGCGGTGGGGGAGTGGGTGCCGGTGCGGGAGAGGAAGTCGGCGCCTGGTCGGGGTTTGGGATGGGTCCATGTTATGGAGAGGTGGCGGAACTGGGAGGGGGGGTTAGTTTTACTTGGGAAAGGGGGAGGGGGGAAAGGGGGAAGGCTTACAATGATGAAGCCGCTTAGGACGGCGATCAGGGCGGTGAACCAGGACCAGGAGAGGGTGAGGAAGGCGAGGAGTAAGGATAGAATGACTATGGCTAGTGAAGAGAAGAGCTTGATGGTGTAGCTGTCAAAGACGTCGAACGCCTCGATGATCTCGGGCTCGGCGTCTGGAGGCTGGTCTGGTTGTGACTTGTTGGGGCTGGGGGGTAACCCGTTTTCAGCAGGATGGGTCTCATGGGCGTGGTTTTCGCTGACTGCAGAGGCGAGATCTGGAGAGGTAGGCTTCTCAACGACCTTGGGGAGCTTGTGCGGTGCCATCGTGGGCCAGTGTTGGGTGGCGGAGAGGTAGTAAAAGGGGGTCCGTCAGTCAGGGCAATCGGCTTCGGGCCAGACTCTCCAAACGGCAACCCTTGTTCTATGGGCCAAGCACCGTGATAAGGTGAAGCCGGCGAAAAAAGAGTTTCGAGAATCAAAGTCTCTGGAGTGCGTTGTCTATCCAGACAGAGTTTCTCGCGGGTTACCCTAACCCTTGGCAGCTCAGATAACGTCGATTGACTCTGGACGTGCAGTAACTGATAGTCAATTAGCAGGTGTTGAGTTGGTCTGAAAGGCTGATGAATCACTTACATCAATCAATTCACCAACTCACAAGTTCACTCAAGAACAATGCGCGTTGTGATGGGGTTCTGAAGAGAATCTCATTCGATGGCGTCATACAGCTTGGGGTTGGCACTTCGTGTGTCTCTGCTGCTCTGGCCGTGAATGGATGGATGGAATGTTGGCGTCCGTCTACTCCATCCATGGGTGGTGCGTGCGTGCGTGCACCAGGGTTTGCTTGCTCCTCGGTTTGAGATAAAAATCTGCCGTTGTTGGCCTTTTGGGATTAATATGTCTTGCTCGCTCGCGCTGCTGCTATGTCACTGAGCAAAAACAAGACAGGTGTCCGATTTGAGGCGAGTGAGGTGGCCTGGTGTCAATCGCAATGGAAGTGCAAATGGGAACAGACAAGCGAAAAGGCACGTAACTGTACACTGTACAGGAGTACGGGTCATCCGAATTCCACCCTCCCCAGGTTCCATTTCGGTGAGCGACATATCAGCAGCAAGCAGCAGCCAGGAGGTTCCAGGCCTTGCAGGTACTCCTGGCAGGCGACCGGCCACCTTCAAAGGACGCTTGGACTGCCAAGGCCGGTAGTTCGTTCGCGTGGCCATCTCGTCTGTGCTTTTTCCCCCGCTATCCCCTGTTGCCCTGGCAGGCGGCTTAAAATGTTTCTCAGCCCAATGACATCGGTGTGGCTCTTTTGTACCTGAATACAAATCGTCGCAACCGTCCGGGAATTGGAACCGCGAAATTTATCGACCGCCCGGCAGAATCTCCCCAACAGCCTCTCGAAAAGTCCAAGGACAATAATACATTGCGTCTTTTGCTTGTTTTCCCTTTTGCTCCTTCATTCTTCGCTCTTTTTTTTTCTTTCGCCTCCTTTGTCTTAATGCCCCGCGATGGTCCATCTCCCCTAAACAGACCAGCATTCACACGATGCCCCGACTCCAGCGACCAAAGTACTTGACGTGCTTCTACTGCGGGCGCAAAACATCGACGCCGTACGACGTCAAGGCCAAGATCAAGATCCGACGCTTCGAGTGTCCCAACTGCGAAGCCACAAACTACCTAGACGAGCATGGCGAGATCACCGACCCGCCCGTTGCGACAGACAGGATAGCGACGCCGGCAAAGTACGCCGTATCGCGGCCCTTCTCGCCGCCGGCCAGCCCGACCAGCGCCACCTTCTGCGCGACCTGCACCAAGAACCAGTACCTCCTCAGCGCATCCCTGGCGCAGTACCTGCCCGACCCCGACGACCCCGACTATGCCGAGCGCGAGAAGGGCTTCTACAAGTTCCGCAAGCACCAGGAGTCCATCTACCCGCAGATCTGCGCCGACTGCTTGCCCCGCGTCCAGGAGCGCCTGCAGCAGGCCGCCTACACCGCCAAGACCGACGTCTTGCGCCGCATGCTCGACAGCAGCACCAACATCAAGCAGAAGGTCAACCGCCGCAGCTGGCTGGGTCTGTTCGACGTCGCGGGCACGTGGCTGCGGATCGCGGGGCTGGTCTTGCAGCTAGCTTGGCATTTTTCTTTGCTCCATGTGCTGCTGGTGGACTTTGCGGAAGACGCGGGCGATCTGGACGTGTACATGAAGCTTGCGCTCTCTTGGCTGTTGAGGATATCGGGGCCCGTGTTGCTTCTCCTGCCGTCGGCAGACTCGTTGATCCGGTGGAGCGTGGTGGCCAGCATCCTGGGGGCCTGGTGGAACCCGCGGTTCGTCCAGATATTTCGGGGCTTTACGAAACACATTAGCGGAGTTTCCAAATGGTACACTTACCAGGTTATTGCCGTTGCTATGCGCGTCCTGCTCCAGAAGGTGCCTGCTCTCGCGAGCCCTGACCCGTCCCTGGCCACCATGCAGGCCACCGGCCATGCCTTTGCTGCCTGCTTTGCCATCTTTGTGAGTCGCAACGCCTTACCATCCCACATCCATCCACCCCTAACCTCGTCCTCCAGATCTACATACTCGGCCCGCGCTCAATACGAATCGACATGGCCCCCTTATTCGGCCCCTCAAACAAAGCCCCCCGTCTCCAAGACCTCCCTCCAAAACCGCCCTCGTCCCGCCCAGATGAAGCCAAAAGCCTAACCGAGCTCCTCGACGAGATCTCGCGCACACCCACCATACCATCCTCCCCCGTCAGCCCCGTAACGGTCGAGCGGCCCTTCTCGCGCCGCTCCCCGCTTGGCTACTCACAAGCACTAACCCGCCGCCGCGACGACGACAACGACGACGACGACGCCGACCTCCGTCTCAACTCGCTCGACCTCTCTGCGCCCCCCGTCCACTACGAGCAAGAAATGGACTGGTCGCCCTCACAATCCACCCACCGCGCCTTCAACACCTACGGCCAGCGCGCAGGCCAAAGCTTCAGCGAAGCACCCACCGAGCCCAAGAAGGGCCCCTTCTGGTTCCACGTGCCGCCCGCGCCCACAACCCCCGCCCAGCGCCTCTTCAACCCGCCCAACCAGCCACGCCTGCGCCCCAGCCCCGTCGATAAGCGCGACTTTGTGTTTCGCGGCGCCGACGGGACGCAGCTTGCGCGAGACGCAAAGCAACAGCAAAAACAGTCACCTTTGTCATCGCTATCGCAAGATAGAGACACCCAGCAGCAGCAGCGCGTGGCCTTCGCCGAGCCATCGTTTTTCCCGCCTGCGCCGCAGAATGATCCGCGCAACTCGCTGGCTAGCATGTTTGGTGAGAGTTTGGCGCTGACGCCGAGCCAGGAGGAGCAGGAGACGGGCGGGTGGTTGACTATGCCGTGGAAGAGTCGGGGTGGGAAGAAGAAGAAGAGCTCGTGAGAAGAACGAAAGGGGAAAGTGAGGTTGGATTGGATTGGTTTGGATTGTCGGAGCTTGGGGGCTTGGATCATGAATGAATGAAATGAAAACGAGGAATATGTCTCTATGATGTGTGTTGGTGTGTGTGTGTGTGTGTGGGTATAAACAAGCGGGATGAGGGGAGGGAGGCATTGTGTATACCCCTGCCTTATTTTTCTTTTCCTTTCTCCTTTTCTCTTCTCTTCTTTCATTCGGATGCATAGACTGGACTGGCTGTCATCATTCCGGCTTGGAGCTAGCTGGCGGAGTTGGTTGGCTTCTCTGCATGCATTTTATTGAGGGTTAGGGTTTTTGTTTTCATGCAGGCGGGCGGTGGCTGGCTGGATGGCTGGCTGCTGCCGTGTTGTAGAATCGAAGAATCATCGCGGTTGTTTTTGCTGCTGCTGCTTGGGGCGTTGTGTTTGTTTTAATATTGAGAACTGGAGCATTTTGGAGTATCGGAGTTTGGGTTGTGCTGATGCTATCTTGGAGAGGCGTTCTTGTTTACTTGCCTGTCGGCCGAAAGGGGTCGTCTACTCAGCAGCCGGATGTCACCAGGCTAGTTCTGAGCAGTCCGCCTATTTTGAATCTCGTTTGTTGAGTTACTGGACCACTTTTGGTTTCCTGTACGGTTGAAAGGTTATGTTGTCTTGTCTTGGTTAACTTGCTGACCGAACTGGCGATATCGTTCATTTTGAGCGGGCAACATGCCGCCTTCTACCTCGAGTAGACACTATAGCACTACGGTGCCGTGTAAACTGAGATATCCATATTCTCCAGGATAGTTATGGAGATGCTACGGACTGATATAGAACTTGTTAAAGCCTCGAGTTTACATTGTATATATTCGAGCTTAAAGGGGTATTCTACTTCACATACATGTACACCATCCAGCTCCCACGCGCTATCGAACTCTTACACTCCGTCGGTCTCTCAAAAGTCTTTATATGTACCATCGACGGTGAAGGGTCCTTCGACGGTGAAAGCGCCTTCGATATCCTATGCTCCTCGGTCAACCTCGCATGTCGCTTCGACCTCAAAGACCAAGTCTTTGGTGTGAGAACAAGCTGATGGTATGGGACCCTGCAGATGTGAGTGTGGCTTTCACGCGGGGCAGACCCTGGTATTGACATTATTCGAGTATCTCAGGTCGGCGTAGCATCGAGTTATCATCACCTTATTTTACCGGTTGCCAGCGGCCTCTTCTCGCCATCGTTACCTTCGTTCTCAGACTTGGAACAGCAGAGGATGCCTTGCAACCGCCACGCCAATCATGGATCGCGCCGGAAGCCAAACCAGTGGCCACATATCTGACTCTCCCGTGGGAATGACGGTCCTCTCTCGCAACTATCCAGGTGGGCGGCCGACGTGTTTGGAAATCCGGTAGGCGTCGTCGCTGGTACTTCACGGAAACGTCAGCGGGTGGACGAAGTCGGTGATGATGATATTATTGACGAGGACGACCAAGAGTTCGGATTCTCAGACAGCAACACTGAGACCCGGGAAGACGAGCCTTAAAGCCCGAAAGGTGACGGACCTGTTTCCGAGTCCTCGGAGGGGTGTGAGGGAACTCACTGGGCCGGGGAGAAGTTCTCAGAACACCACTCCGCCATCACCCACCCACTCCGGTATGAGATCATGGAACACTGGTTCTGCAACAACTTCAAGCCCTCGTAGCCGCTCTAGGACTGCCGCTCATGCAAAAAGATTGGCAAGTTCACCATGCAGCCGGGGCATTCCCTCCAGTTCCTGTCACGCGAGCTGGTCTCGAACGCCATGGTCGCCAGCTACGACGAGACGGTCTCGCGCGGGTTGAATCCTTCAAGATGCAGTTACGAGAACAAACGATATCGGATCAATATCAGATAGAGATGATCAGTTACGGTCATCGGATGTGTGCCCGACACCCTATCTACCCACATTGCCTACCAGATACCAAGGGACGAGAGATGGGGCGAAGTGTGTGTCCGGGGCGGGGTTCGGCCAAGGTGAATGGCAGATTCTAGAAGTCGTGAAGCAAGTGAGGCAGAGGTGAATTCACCTCGATTGGGAACAGACCATTTCATCCGAAGCCAGGAATCCAGGAAGCCCCGCACACAATAGCAATATTGCACAATAGGAAACCATTCACCAGCCTCCTCAAACTTTCGCTCCCTCCTGCACAAAACGAAAATTTCCCAAGACCTTTCTCCTTCTTCTTTTCTCTCTCATGCACCGCGCCCTCGCAGCAGAGGTCATCATCCCACACAAATCCGAACATCGTCGACCGAGCCTGCCCATTCTTGCGATTTCAACCCCAAGAGAACAGCAGATCATCATCACGGGCAGCAAATCCCGAATTTCCTGTCGCGTCCGTCGTCGTCAACACCAAAGTGGTCCCCTCGTCAGCTTCGCGCTTGACGAAACAGCAATTCCAGCGACAATGACCTCGTCTGACGAGAACATGAAATCGGCCAACTCGAGCCCGCCACCGGTAAGTGCCATGGCCGGAAAAAAAAAAGTCACAAATATTGGCAGCTCAACAGATCAATTACTGACAACATGTGAGCGAACAGGGTATCATCAAGGCCCCCAAGACCCCGGAAGTTCACTATGTCATTCTCAAATTCTGGTGCGGGCAGTGCCGCCAGTGCACCCAGGGTCGTGACATTGAAAACGATGGATGCGTCTCCGGCTGCAGACAATGCGAAGCCGCCCATGACTTCGTTGGCGGTCATAGCAACGAGCGAGACTTCCTCAAGAAATACATCCTGCCCATCTCTCAGATGTTTTCCTACTACGTAATGACGGCCTACCTCAACGAGAGCATCATCGACCGCATCGCGGCTTCCCCTACATCGATCCCCGGTCCGATCCTCGAGGATTTCGACCGTGTGGTTACTCTCGCAAACAAGCGGACCAGGGTTGCGAACTGGCGGTTCCTGCTCGAGAACAAGCTGTGCATCATCAAATACCGCCCGCTGCAAGCAGAGGAGATGAGAACGAAGCTGGAGGAGAAGGTCAAGGCGAAGCTCAATGAGGTTGAGGAGGCCGAGAGGGAGGAGGAGGAGGCCAAGTTGGAGGTGGAGGGGGCCAAGTTGGAGGTGGAGGAGGCGAGGTTGGAGATGGAGGCGAAGCTCAACGAGGTTGAGGAGGCGAAGTTGGAGGTGGAGGCCAAGCAGTTGGAGCTCACGCTGGCCTGCGACAGAAAGAGAAAGAGAGAGGACGAGCTTTCTGTGGTGGAAAAGGAGCTGAGAGTTTTCAAGAGGCGGCATCCCGGCTTCTCACCGATGGCGTTACACTGAGGACATCTTGGAAGGCCCCAACGGGGAAGGCGATCAGAAGGAGCGGCCGGGTACCTAGACCAGACTCTCTGCTCTATACCCATATCGTCTTCAGCTAGGAGAGAGGATCGATTTTCGTAGTGAATGGCGCGGCTACCAGGTATACATGTATTCAGTTAGCAGGCTCAAGTTCTTCCGGTCATGAGCGACAGGTAACTACATGTACATGTACCTGGTAGGGTTTGTTTAGGTCTGGGAGCGTCGCAATTTGATAGCGACATCAGAGAGAACTAGGTACATTTACGCCAAACATTAGCATTAGGAATGTTCATAGAAAATGATTTTAAACCGATACCGGGCCCTTGGAAAAATTCGAGGCTTTTTCATTTTTTTGTCTGTGAGGACTTTTACGACGAGGTGTCCCGATTGCATGATGATCTGGGCTGGCTGTTCAGGAGAGTTGCCCCGCCAATCGGCACATCAGCTCGAGATGCATGCATGTAAACAACAGCCCCACTTAAACCGCAGCGCATCCAGCTCTCTCACTTTCAGCTACGTACAATCGCCAACTTGCTCTGCTTCTCATACTCATGAATCGCAACTCATAACATCAGAGCACCTACCCGACCTAACCCACCTACCTGTCCAATGTCATCCCCAACCAAATCCCCCACCAAAGGACCCGGCCCCAACCCCGGAGGCCCAGACACAACAACCACAATCCGCGAGACCATCATCGCCAACTGGAAGCGCCGCTGCTCGAATCCCATACACCGACGCGCAGAACCGCTATCCCGTACCTACTGCGAACAATGCGGCCTGGTGCGCGAATACGCCATGCAAGAGCGGCACAAGGAGACCTTCCTAGTGCACTACCTAGCCCCCATCTCCGAGGTCTTTTCGTTCGACGAGATGACGGCCTTCCTTAACCAGCACATTGCTGCGCGACTACTTGTGGCGGCTGCGGAGGGTGAAGAGGCCAAGAAGGCGGCGAAGCAGTATTCGACTGTGGAGGATTTTACGTATGTGGCGGCGCTGGTCAAGGAGAGGAAGTGGGTGTTTGATGAGTTTATTCTGCACAAGGATCGGTTTGGGATGATTCGCGATGATGTGCGCGAGCGGGCGAGGAGGGAGATGGTGGCGTCGTCTCCGGTGAAGAAGGGGCAGGATGATGAAGTGAAGGGGAATTCGTTCAGGCATATCTCTACTTACCGGTAATCGCTGATGGGGATTGGCGGTTCACTCAGGCCATTGTCTGACGGGCAGTTTGGGTGTGTGAAGCCATTGATATTACACATGCAAGCTAGGAAGACATGGACAGAATATCCGGGAAACGTAAGCCCGTTCGATAACCAACGACAACCTACCTTATTTGATACGGTCAGAGAGCCAGCTCGGTTTGGCGGTCACTGAGGGACTATTCATGTCACTCAACAACACATGCACCGACCGACCGACTTGAACACTACGAGCCACTCTCCGGATATGCATTTGTTCCCCAAGTCATGTCAAGCTACGGTTTCTCTGCCCACAATCGACAACAAACAAACACAGTGACGTTGTTAAGTCACCGTCCTACGGCTTGGAGGCCGAAGCAGGCACGATAGACCCAAGCCTCGGCTCCTATGGATGTCCTTCAGCCATGCTTTCTAGCTCTTCAAGTTTCGGCTTTGATCTGTCTGCGGCCTGGATTACACCACGGTAAGGTCGTACCAGAGCTGTGGGCAACGCTGGCTCTCGGGCGGAGGGGGGAAAGCGGGTTTCCTTTGTCGTCGAGGTTGTTGATTGTCCCAGGCGTGGTGGATCTAGAGGAGGGATACTTGTCGCCTATATCTGTCCTGCCGGGCTTTTGTCGTCTTGCTTCGGAGGGAAAGGTGGTTCAGCTGAAGCAACTACCTTGGGGGATCATGATCGAAATGTCAGATGTGTTTCCGGCCGTGGGAGGGTCATGATGGTTGCTACGATGGCATCGGGACGTGAAACGTGGACGCTTCTGTAGCCCGGGACGTTGGAGAGCTTGAGGTGTTGCGAGGTCGGCTTTGCGAAGAAGCATATGGGGTCTATTGAGCCCGTTTAAGGGTTTCTGACGTTTATATGGCCGTGGCTACCTCGGCAGATGCATGGTGCCTACCAGCACTTCCTTACTGGCTCCTATCTTTCCTGTCGGGGATGGATTTTTACGCAGCTTTCGCTCAGCTCTCGATCCCCTGCCATGGAAACTTTACTCCCAGCTATTGTTTCCTCGAACATGTCGTATTCTTCGGTTCAATCACGAGGATAACGACGGGAGTTGAACCAGATAGACTCCCGTGAGGCGGTCTCAGGTACCCGGTCTAGGAATACATGGCGTTCTATTCAATTACTCTTTTCCACCTTTTACTCGTCTGGAAACACTGAGGCAGATCTCCACCGAGACGAGTACTCGTGAATTGCTTTTTCTTCACATCCCGAACCAGAAGGACCCCCAGGCAACATAGACGGTGTCATTGGCCACCCACTCAACGTGATCAAAACAGTGGCGTTCACTGGGCGGGGGTCAGTCGACACGTCGGTTCTCGCGACGAGCGCCTGAACGCGCTCTCAACGCGATACCGCGCGCGCGGGGTCGTTCCCAGTCTCTCAGTTTTTTTCTCTTTCCGTTTTTCCGCTCCCCAATCCCCTCCCCTCCTACCCTCCTCTGCCCCCTTCCCCCTCCCTCTTCCCCTTTCTCCTCCTCTCTTCTTCTCTTTCCCATTCTTCTGCTCTTCAAGAGCAAGTTGCGCTTACGCGGGTGTCTTACCGCTTCCTCTTGGGGGCCGTCGCGGTTGGCTCGGGAGTCTTACTGCCTGGTTTTGCTCCGTCTCCAGAAGCAGAAGCAGACAATATACTAGAGGAGTCTTATATACATCGACGCCGCCCAGAATACAACCTGCAGGCCTTGGAATCGCGAGACTACCTACTTTGGCGTTCTGATCTATACCATTCAACATCGCTGCTAGAGACGAGACCTACTCCATCGAGTAAAGCCATGGAGGGACGACGTGAACCCCTTCGTGAGACTGGCTCGTCGTCGAACGTGGCTCGCGTTCCGCCGCCGCCGCCGCCGCCTTCGTCGTCGGTCCTGACCATGAAAGCTGGCAGCAGCAGCTACATTGATCGGTGGTTGAAGCGGGCGAGGACCAACGATGACGACGGTGACGATACCCACGTCAAGGATGAGAATGCCGGCGACGGTATCATCCAAGTCAACAACAAAAAAGCCAGTGACAAAATCCAAACCAACATTAAAACCACCGTTGACCCAACCCAAGCCAACGGCAAAAGTCCCGTTCAAATGCTCCGGGACGAGATCAAAAACAACTGGAAGGCCCGCTGCGGCTGCGGCGGCGGTGTCCAAGAGCTTCGTGACCGGCGCGGCGGCAACCATCATATACCCACATGCAAATCATGCCGCCAAGCTAACGAGTTCACGAACCTAGTTCGCCACAAAGAAGCATTCCTGAACGACCATCTGCTCCCCCTCTCGCGTGCCATGTCATACAACGAGATGACGGCTTACACCAACGAGAGCATCGTGCGCCGCGTGAATGAGAACATCGCCGATGGCAAGGATCATCTCCAGACATATCCTCTTGCGAGTGACTATGACTCGGCCCTGAGGGTCGTCGGGACCTGGAACAAGCTCAGGATCTCCAGGAACCTGTTCACGGATGAGTACGGCTTCATACGGGATGGCAAGTACGTGTCGATTGAGCAGCAGCTGGCGAGCGAGGCAAGCTGGTCCCGCTATGCTGGTTCGCCCTAGGGGTGTTACTGTTTGAGTAAGGCAAAGCCACACATTACTATCCCGTTGGTATCCCGTGCTCGGTTCTCCATCCTCTGTGGTGGACCCCGAGTCCAAAACAACAAAAAGAAGTCCGCAAAATAGGGGTAATCTAACCCTTAACAGCCCAAGGGAGTGGGGCGGGCAAGGCAACACACGAGCCGCCTTCGATACCCCTGACCTTACTTACCTGATACTACACTACCCAAAGAGCGACCTGAGTGGCCGGGACGATTTAAACGGAGTTAGGGACCGGCCGGAAGTTTACAAGACACTGCGGCGGGGAATTTGCAACATTGATAGATAGGACCACAAAGAAAATGCTGGAGGAAACAAAACATGAAGTCTATCGGAATTCGGGAAGGGAGAAGAAGAGTTTTTAGGATATGTCACTTGCGTTTTTTTCTCTTTCTCTTATCATGACTTTCCATCATTCTTTTTCTTTGACATCAGCAGCAGTTCCCCTTTTGGGAGAATGGAGAACAAACCAAGTTACCGCTACCAGAAATTGTCTCCAGTATTCGCAGCGTTGCCAGTAGACACAATTAATTCCTGAACTCGTTTACTATAGCATTCACCTGTTACCTGCATGTCCAAAGTCACTCACACAAGCCAGGCCTCCGTGGCCGTCCTCGAGCCAATGGCCTGCTGGCAGCAATACTATCTATCGTATCTATTTTCCCGTAGGCGCCGTTGGAGTGAATTGAACCTCCTAGATATCCGGTAGTCCATGGGCTGTACGTAGTATGTACCTTACCTCAGGTAGCCAAAGTACCACACACCACCCATCCTCAAGGGGCTGGAGGAAAAGGGGCTATGTAGCATTTTTTTTTACATATTGCAACAAGACCAACCACCACGCCTCCCACCCGCCATAAATATACGTTTTTACATCCCTAATGATCTTGGTCACCCGCAAGTTTACAACATCGCGCAAGCTAGGTCGAAAAACACACCCGATATCATCTTCATTAAATATACCAGTCCAGTCCAGTCCAGTCCAGACACGCCCAGATCCCAGATCCCAGATCCCAGATCCAGATCCGCGCTCCCGGCCTCCATATATACACATTATAGATAGATAAATATATATTCTTTTCCACAGCTTTAACAGCCCCCTTCCCCCAGCAAAACATCCCGCGCCTTTCGTGCGTGCGTGCGTGCGTGCGTGCGTGCCTCATTCCAATACCTACTAGGTCTACTACCTAGGTAGTTCAACGCCCACGCGTGCCTGCCTGCCTGCCTATTCAAAACTAGACAGAAAATAGAAAATCGAAAGAAACGAAAAGAAAACTGCCGTGCTGCTGCGAACCCAACGAACGCCCCAGTTCCAGCTAACCCTTTCTTTCCCCTTCTTGATTATTATCCCCAAGATCGACCGACCCGCCCGCCTGCTTCGGAAGGAAAGGAAGGAAATAAATAAATCCCACGGCGCGGAAGTGAACCAGCCAGCAAGCCATTAAACATCCAATCCACAACTCCCTACTGACATTCCCTGCCTGCCCCATCCAACCTTCTTCAAAACCCTCCGACTTTATTCCCATTAATCAACCGGAACGCCAACGGTCCGCCCAACGGCCCCGGTCCGGGACTAACAACCGACGCAGGTGTCATGACCCCGTCGCCATTCGACGACAAGGTGCTACTAATCGAGTTCAAGCTGGCCGTCGAGTTGGAATTCATAGTCCCGCTGCGACCGACGTACAGCCCGCCATTCGAGATGAGCGTGTCGGCGCGCTCAAAGACATTTCCACTAAACGCCTTGGCGAACGACGCGCTGTGCGGGGTAGACGGCACGGTGGCTTGCACAGCCGGGCCGAGGGCCGCGCTTTGCGGCGTCATGGGGAGCGGGATCGGCGTGTTGGGCTGCGTGCTGTAGGGACTCGACAGGTCGCCGCCCGAGCTGTACTGCCTCGCGTAATACGACCAGGGGGACGAGATGACCAGCTCCCACGTCTCCTTCATGCACTGCTGGATGGGCCGCAGCCGGGCCTTGGTGTCGAGCGGCAGCTGAATGTCGTTCTGGAACTGCATGATCTTCTTGACCAGCATGTACCACGACTCGATAAAGTTGCTGCACAGGATCCAGAAGGACGACTGCGTGCGGATGCCGGGCTCCTTGAGCTTGATGGACGAGAGCTTGCCCTTGAGCATCTCCGTCTGCTGGATCGACACGGTGCACTTAGCAATCAGCGTCTTCCAGCACTGGATGGCGTGGTCAGAGGCCCGGTTCGCAATCGCGTTGCGCATGGCTGCCGTGAACTGCGCGTTCAGACTGGGCTCAATGCGCATGACGAGTTCCGAGCCTTTGAGCAGGGAAAGGTATATCTGTTCGAAGATATGATCCTCTTCGCTGAAGTCGAATGGTATCCCGTTGCGAGTGCTGGTCGAGGTGAAAGACTCTCCTGATCGGGGCGTAGCGGCACTAATAGTGGCCGTTCGGCCGGTGCCTTTGAGGAATGACATATGGGGTACGTCGGTGGACACCCGTAGGCTGCTTGGGGTGTATATGAATGTGCCGTTCCTTGGTCTCCCGTTCATTAGAGGCCGGTCGGCTGTGGGCGTTATCGAGTTCTCGCGCGACCGGGGACGGAGAGTGTCTCCCCCCAAGTCGGACCGCAAGGGCGGGCCACCACGGTAGCTGTTTTCGGGCGGCACCTGTGAGCATGTGACCCGCAGTTCCATGATGCTATTGTACAGCTGTGTCAAGAGCGTACGGATATACCGCGGGTCGCCATTGTCGAGGAAGAGGTCAACATTGCTGATCAGGAGCGAACAGACATGAGTGTAGGCGTTGAGGAGGGTGATGCAGGCTTGCTGGACGTTTTCATTCTCCCTCGGGCCATAGCCGGCATCTGGCGCCATCTGGTCGTGCTTTTGGATCTCGGCTTCCAGCTGCTCCACATGGGCGTTGGTGTTGTAGAAGACGATTTCGAGGCTCGACCGCTTCGCTGAGCCATCATTGGCGAGGCTCATGAGCATCTGGATCATCGGGTGGATCTGAAATATGGAGTAGAGGATGCCCTTTGCAGCCTCCAGCACCGGGTCAACAACCTTGGACTCACGCCTCCTTTCCGGAAGAATCGAGAGTCTGCGTACATAGACAGGTCGTTGTATCGACGAGTCGGCAGGACTTGCTGGATTCGGGCTCTTGACGTCCATATTTGCTGCTGCTGCCGTCCCGTTGCCCTGCATCGCCGAGCCATGACTGAGCCCCCGGTAGTGACTAAAGCGGTTGTTAACCTCGGTCTCGTCGAGCGTGCTGAGCTCTGAAGGTCTCTTGGAGACAATGCCCATGCGGCGTGACCTGCTCTCTGATCGTTCTCGGCTGGTGGTCTGTAACGTCGCTTCCGAGTTGCTGCGCACGCGCTCGTTCGGATTGCCAATAGTCAGCGGCATGACCCCGGGCCTGCGCTGCGCCGTATTTTGTTGTGATAGACCCCGGTAGTGGGACCGCGTCGGTATTGGTGGAGGGCGAGGCAGGTTGGGCGACCGAAGATCGGGGACATCGTTGCCGTTTACTTTGATCGGGAAGCGTCCGCTAAAGGCTCGCTTGATCGTGGGACGGGGTGTTTCGATGCCCTCGACCGTGTCGTCGCCTGGGGAGTCTCCGTCGGCGCGGCCATTCAAGCTGGCAGCTCGCTGCTTCAGGAACTTTTTGATATGTGCGGTCACGGCCACCTCCGTCATCTCGCTTTCCTTCCAAACACCCTCGTTCTGCGCGTTCGAAGCTTGCACCTCCAGTACCTCTCTAGGCGGAAAGACCAGTGGATTTCCTTCTAGTTTGATGACGGACAGCGAGGGCATGTCAGCCAAACAAAGCGGCAGCTCCCTTATCTGGTTCTTGGGTATCGAAAAGACCTTGAGGGAGGACAGCTTCACAATCTCTGGCGGAAGAGACTGGAGCATGTTGCGGCCCAGGTCTAGGATCTCGAGGGACTTGAGATCGCAGAGCTAGAAAGCAATAGTTTCTCGGTTAGTTCCAGGGCTCAGACCGCCAGAGGACCAATCAGTGCTCACCGCTAGAGGGAACTCTCTTATCCTGTTTTGGCGGACATTGAGATATCGGAGCGAAGTGCACTCGGCAAACCTGACGGGAAAGGTTTGGAGATAGTTGTGCGACAGGGCAAGTCTGTCAAGTGGCGCAGATCAGCAACAGCCACGCGCATCAAAGGAAGGCGTCCCATATCCTGGTTGGTCCTTACCGCTCCAATTCGTCCTTGATTATGTCGACAATTTCGTCGGGCAGCTTCTGGATCTTTTTCCTGCTCAGATCGATGGTGAGGCCGGGCTTGAGGGTGTTGCTAACACCACTGGCCTCGGCGGCCCTTGCCTCGTTTTCGTGCGCGGCCCGCATCGCCTCCCTCGCCAGCCCGATGACCTGGCTGGACGAGAGAGGGGCCGATGTCGACAAGCTCGCATTCGAGGGCACATCTCGGAGGCTGTGGTGGTTTGGCGGGGGGTTGCCGAGCGCGACACCGGCCGCAGGAGCGCGGCGACCCTGAGCTGGATTCTCGGGCAGACCCCGTGGCCGTTCCATGGCCGCCGGGCGCTCAGTCGGGTGTGTCGATGGGCGGTGCTGTCTCGAGATATTCGGGGCAGCGACGTGTAACGGGGAAGGAGGGGACGACGTGTCTCGGAGGTTTGCTGTCCTGCTCGGTCTGTATTCGGAGGGTGTTGAGGTGCGTGTAGGATGGCGATTCGAGTCGGGTCAAGTCGAGTCGCGCCGAGTCGTGCCGAGTCTAGTTTCGAGCACGAGGGAGGGCGGTCGACAGGTCGGTCGCTAGGCCGGTCGGTGATTCAAGCCAATTGACATGCAGGTCGAGACAATTGGACGGGGTAGCAGCTCAAGTCATGGCCGGGCCATTCGTGTGCGGAGCTCGGTCGTGGGTCGTGGGTCGTGGGTCGTGGGTCGTGGGTCGTGGGCGGTGTTGCTGTTGTTGTTTGTCCGCGACAGGACAGGACAGGGCGGTGTAAGGCAGAGAGAGGGCAAACGCCAAACAGCAGATGATCTGCGTCTGTGTTTGCGGTTAGGGGTACGGAGGTAGCGTCGCCTGGGTATGTGGGTGTGGATGGTTGTGGTGGATGGTGGATGGCTGGCGAGAAGCCGTCGTGGGGTGGTGGACTGGTGGTTGGGATGCTCTGGCTCTCTATTCGTCCCAGGCCGGCCTCTTGCTCGTGGAGTTGATGATATCCCTAGTCCCTAACTGCCTGACTGCGCCTAAGCCTGAGCCTGACGGTAGGTGAGGTAGGCAAGTCAGCGCAGGGGATCACCTAACAAGAAAAAAAAAAAATCCTTGGTGTGTGGTGTCGGAGTCTGAGCGAGGGTGCCGTCGACACCACCACAATCCATGTCTGTCTTTGTCGGGTCGGGTAGCAAAACGCCCAAGAATAGGGGTCGGCGTAGAGACACTGATGGGGTGCATGGTGCAATGGAATCAGCTTCCCTCTTCTCTCCCTTGCCCTGGAGGCCTGGGAAGGGGGAAGGGGGAAGGGATGACCCAGGGTGTGGAGACCGCTGAAGCTCCAGTGCTGGTGTCACCGCGACTCTGGGACGGGCGCCCAGACGACTCCTGGCGAGGGCTGAGTGGTTGCCGACCCCGCTTTTCCGTCCGCCATGTTCCGCCCTTGCCCTGGCGTGCCTGGCAGGTGCGGGTGTGAAGGGTGTGCGGTGCCTGCATGGGGCGTGCATTGAACAAACCCACCGCAGCAGAGGACATTGGATCCAACCTGTACACAGTACAGTGCAGCAGCTCTTTCACATCCCGCTGCATTCTGCACACTGCAGTCATCATTCAGGTACGGCGACGGGACGGGATGGGAAGCAGGAACAGCATCCCGTCAGCCAGGAACAACAAGCTGCAGCACACCATCTCATCGTCATCCATCCGCAAAAAAATGGCAGACACACACCTCCAAAACACCCACACGCACTGGGGCAGCAATGATTGGCCCCCAACAGCCAGGCAGGGGGGCCTCAGTTGGGTGAAACGAAACAGTACTGAAGAAATCTAGAAACATTGCCAATGGAACGCCCATCACAGCAAGTATCAAAGACCAGAAATAGCAGCTGCGCTACTGTTGGTAGTATACTATAGTGTACTCGGTGCACTGTTGGACGTTGCTTGGTGCAACCGTCTAAAGTTACCGCCGTCGCGTGGTTTTGTTCCAGTCCGGTGGGGGGCAGCGACAACGACGACAGGCTGCTTCCAGCCGTCAGGCAATTTACACTGCGCTGCTGCATCTGCACTGTCAATTTGCAATTGTACGAATACGTCAGTGCAACTTCACCCGAACCACCCAGAAGGGAGGGAGCAGGAAGGAAGGTTGCACCTACTTGGGGTTGCCCGGTCGCACGCCCTCCTTCCCGACAGACAGCCGCAGCTGGAAAAGCGACGATCAACAGGACCAGACCAGAGAGAGGCTCTGCGCTACACCATCACACACAAAACATTGGCTGCCCTGAGCCCCATCGGCCTTTGTCACACCTCTCGTATCCCCTGTCTGCGCGCGCTCTCATTCACTAGTGCGGGCTGGATGGGCATGCACCATTTACTTTTTTCTCTCTCTTTCTCTTTTTTCCATGAGATGGAATCTCGGTAAAGGTGACAGACACAGAGAAAGAACATGAGTCAGCTCGACACAGCACGCGGTTTGAGATAACCCCCTTTCTTGGCGGCTTGCTTTGCCAGTCGAGGAGGAGGTGGGAGCCCCCGTTTTGAAACAGATATCCGGATGGCTGCATATCGCAGACCTACAGGACTTTTTTGCTGTCAATTTTTTTTATTTTTTTTTCACTCTTTGTGATTTGTCTCAAAAGGTAGGTCGTTTACCTGTCAGGTTTTGGACCGTAACAAGCAACAAAGCTATTTACCTAGGTACATAGGTGTGCTGTAGATAAATCACAGGTCGCAATCTGGCGGAGACGTCAAAGCTATAAAAAGCCCAACCCCCGTATATTAAAACTGATAACTGTCGCCTTCATCCCGCGAGGTAGGTAGCATCGCAGCTACTCGGTCTTTTCCCCGATCGAGAGATATTCCACAAGACCTTCCATCTGATCATGATGAGCACCCTTTAACTGAACTCGTTACCGGATCCTTGGGTCTCATCGAGTAGTTCGTCAGCGTGATCACCATTTCCACTTCTGCATCTAGGTGTATATATCCTCTATTCATATCTCACCTATGTAGCTACCAGGTAGTCCTTCTACAACCCAACTAAATAGCAAAACCACTCGCCATATTTTTCCTAAACCGCCAAAATCAAGGGTATCATGATTATTCCGCAACGCCCAACCCACACCCCTTTTTTCCCACACGCCCGCACACACATCAATCCCCATACTCGCCCCCAGCACCATCAAACATGCCCTGCGCCATCTGCGTACCAATATACTCCTCGCTCGCCAGCCCCTGCGCCATCCTCCTCTTCAGCCCAGCCGGGTCCTTGTGCCAGTCGCACGCATAATCACACTCCGGCACCTTCTCCTCGCCAAAGTACTTGCAAATCGCCGCATGGCGACACGAAGCCGTGTCCTCGCAGTACGCAACCAGTCTATCAAAGCTCTCCAGCCTCGCCTTCTTATTCCTGACCGCCTCGTCATCTTTAGGCTTGGGCACATCCCTTTCCAGCCGCAGGCGCGCCGTCGCCATGTCCTCGCGGCTGTAGTACAGAAAACACAGACTCGCGTTGCCGTCGCGGCCTGCCCGGCCGGCCTCTTGGTAGTACCCCTCGAAGGACTTGGGCAGGCGCCAGTGCACGACGAAGCGGACGTTGTCCTTGTCGATGCCCATGCCGAAGGCTGTCGTGGCCACGATGATGTCGTAGCCGGGTTTATTGGCGATCCACTTGGCCAGCGTCGCTTCCTTGGCTTCCTTGGATAATTTGGCGTGGAAGGGCCGCGCGCCGATACCGTGGTGCTGCAGCGCGTGCGCGAGCATCTCGCACTCCTCGCGGCGGATCGTGTAGATGATCCCTGGCACGCTCTCGACGCGCTCGTGCTGCGCATCGATCTCGGCACGCCGGTCGCCTGCGCTGCGCCGCGCGTAGACCCCCTTGAGCCAGCTGACGAAGTCGTCGTAGCGGTCGTCGGCCTGGTCGCTGGTGAAGCGCACCTCGAGGTGCAGGTTCGGTCGGTGGGCGGTGGTTGTGAATGTCCTGAGCCGTTCCGGGGTCTTGTCCAGCCCGAGCGTGCTGACCACGTCCTGGCGCACCTGCGCGTTTGCTGTTGCGGTGAGGCACATGATGGGCACGTCCGGGAAGGACTCGCGAAACCAGGAGAGCCGCTTGAAGTCCTTGCGGAAGTCGTGGCCCCATTCCGAGATGCAGTGGGCTTCGTCGATGGCGATGCGCGCCAGCTCCTTCTGCTCGTCCACGAGCTCGAGCCGCTCGCGGAAGAACTTGCCGGCGCAGAGCTCCGGGGTCACGTAGAGGAGGCGCGCGCGCGGGTGGCCCGTGGCGAGGTCGCGGTAGATGTACTCGCGCTCCTCGGGCGTCGTGTTTCCGTTGAGAGTGTGCGCGTCGACGTTGGCGGCGCGGAGGGCCTCGACTTGGTTCATCTGGGGGGTAGAGGTTAGCTTCTTGCGTTCGCTTGCGAGATGGTCAGGGGCGGGTAAGTTAAATAGGTTCGCTGCTCGCTTACCATGAGACTCAGGAGAGGGGAGACAACAATAGTGACTGGGATAACGGTTAGTCAGTCTATGTAGACTTTGTGGGTGATGATGCCTTTGGAATTTGGTGTGCAATTACTTCCGCGGTCGATCACGGCGGGGAGCTGGAAGCAGAGGCTCTTGCCGAACGACGTGGCAGCCTGCACAAAGACATCGTTTCCGTCGAGAGCCGCCTGGATGATCTCCCGCTGGAAAGGTCTGGCAGATGATGATGTGAGTATGTGTTTATTTTCCCACTTTTGATTGAAGTGTCTGGTGTGGATAATAAACGTACCTGAGCTTATCCTTGTCGAATTGCTTCTTCAGCGTAAAGTCGATGTCCTGGAACGACCGAGACTCGCTTCTTCGCAGCGGCGGCATCTTGGATTGCAGTCGTATTGTGTGATTGCCGGGATTTGGGTTGTGAGAGTCACCAAAGAAGGATTTATTTTTGGCAGCGACATTTCGTTGTCGTCGTACCTGCTTGTTGTGCACAGCCGGGTATGTGAGCGAGGAAGTGGTGAAGATGTCAAGGTTCCAGGCTGCCTAGAGCGTTCACGTTTGCGGGCTGTTTGCCGCACATTTCAGCGCGGTGGGAGCTGAAGCCCCACCTGCGAGGTACCTGGGTACATATCACCCCTTTTTCTTGTTTTGTATGAGCGCGATCATCACCTCGGCGAGCGATCGTCTTATTTTGCACTAGATTTTATTCACAAGGTATATTGCTTTTCTTGTGTATTCTTATATTTAACTTATCCAGTCGGCAACAACTTTCTCCCTTGATTTTTTTCTTTTCTCTCTTCACCGGCAAGGACTCAGGCACTGATACACTGTTCAAAAAGTCTGTCTCCTCTCGTTGTATCTGGGTCTGGCTGCTGCACCGGTTATTCAATCCCTTATTTCAGTACAAGCAAACATGCCGGGATCTTATAATGGGCTAGTTGCCATCTGCTCATCTGTCGCAATATCCAGCTCAATGGGGCTCCGAGAGCGCCCTCTTCTCTTTTTGAGGGGCGTTAGAGATTCTTTCTGTTTCGTCCGACTTTTGCTCGCTGTTTCTTTTAGCAATTCCGCTTGCTTCTCGGCCTCGTCTGAGCTCTTCTCAATCTCTCCACTGGCTTCTGGGCTAGCAGTAATCCACGATTCCGTCTGGATTAGACCTTTGATATTCTCCTGCCACTGCAGCCAGGCCACGCCTTGCAGCAGAGAGTCGGACAAATCATCCAGCTTAGATATCGCTGCGTAAGTGGCCTCATTTGCCCCTTTGGTCGGCTTTGGAACCCCGCTGGCTCCGGTAGCCTTTGCCTTCTCTAGCCTTTCGTTCTTCCTCGAGACAATCTTGTTCCAGTTCCCGAGGAAGTCGTGTGCCATTTCTTTGGCCCGAGTCTCCAACGGAAACTCGAGTTTTGTCTGGGCCTCGATCCACGATGCCAGAAGGCTGATTTTTTGCTGCTTGAGGTTCATCGATTTGGGCACATTTTTGGCTTCAATGACCGACACCGCTTCTTCTTCTCCCTCGTTCCCTTCTACCAAGTAGGAGCCCACTCGTTTGGGCGTGATGGGGATTAGTTTCCCGTCCCACAGCTTGAGAGATCGCAAGGTGGTGAAGATCGCGTATATCATGGCCTCCAGAGTGTTGACACGCACAGTCCACTCGAGAATACCATTTCCGCCAGCAGTCCGGAACCGTTGCCGCTCAATCAGGACATGCGTGGGGCGTAGTGGAAGCAGCACGTCTTGGACCAGCGTGGCCGCCATTTGTGCCATGGCTCCCGGCGAGAAATCTTCCTTTGTGTCTCCCTCGACTGCATTGGCCTCGACTGGCGAAAGGGACAGGCGTTTCCACTCATGAACGGTGGCATCGAACGGCTCCTTGACCGGGCCGCCATTCTTGGATTTCTTCCGATTCCCTGGTTGCTCCGGATGGGGATACAATGGGGCTGCTGGTGAGAGGAGACTGAAAGCCAGGTTCCTGATGCCCATGTCGATGCTCAGAACACGCGCTGTGGCCGGCACAGGCTCGTAGTGTTTGGCCGCGAGGCGTAGACGGTTGTACATGTCGAGCTTGGTGCCCGACTTGTTGAGGCCACATTGGACCAGCAGATGCTGGAAGTTTGCAGCCTTGAAGCCTTTAAGGGCATCTGGTTTTCCCATGGCTGGGCGGAAGAGTTATGAGCCACGGGAGAAACTGATCGTGAGGCTGTGTCGTGCAACCCCCTCCTCTCCTATCCTCCTTTCCTCCCCCTTCTCCCTCCCTCCCTCGCGCGTCCGTCTCTGCCGCGAGACTCCAAACTGACGCGTCGACTTGGCGAAAAATGGGTGACCAGAGATTCCAAAGTCTCATTGCGATTTCATGGATGCGGTAACAATTTTATCATCGAATTTGGAGTCGAAACTGCGGGTTTGAAAACTCGAATTACTTCCATACCTGCGATGCTGAGGTAACAGCCCGATCTTGGGTGGTGTGGGTGACAACCGTCGTTCCGTCATTTTCGTGTTGTTCCTGGAACTGTCATGGATTGGATGAGACCCCTGCAATGCCGCGCGGGGAACCCACAACCAAACCTGGAACCAGTGTGCAGGGCGACGTGCGCCTCGGAGCCGCTGCGGGACGGGGGTCCACGCCGAGGAATTACGGCTGGCTTTAAGGCCCGGCCGATCGTGTTGCTTAGCTGAGCGAACCCTCCCTCCCCACGTTCCTGCCTCAGCCGGCCCTTCCATTTCGTTCCTTGTTGATGATTCATCCCCGGCCTTTCACGGGTGGACCGTCCCTGACACGATCGCGCGAGACCAATTACAGGCTAGCTCCCTGTGCTGTCGCAAAACGTCAGTCCTGGTCCGGGTTGCGGCATCTGTCAGCATCCCAAGATTCCAAATCCTTTGCGATGGAATTTCTGCGATAGGTACCTGGTAATCTGTAATCACTGCACAGTAAGGTGGCTGCTGCTGGCCGATCAACCCCTCCTTCCGACTACCCCGCCGCTTTATTTTACTGCGCGGCCTCCCCTTCATTTTAGTATATATACATAGGTATATACTACCCCTTCGGACGTCTCCATGCAATCCTTTTCAGTATTTGTTAGACCGTCCGTCTTGTCGTCGTCGTCGTCCAGAATAGCCAGCAGCCGAATCAAGACACTGTCCAGACACTTTTCCGCTACATCCTTCATCATGGCCCCCATTTCCAAGGAGATCGACTTCCTCGTCATTGGCGGCGGCAGTGGAGGACTCGCAACTGCCCGGGCTGCGAGCTCAAAGTATGGCACCAAGGCTATGGTGATCGAGGGCAAGCGGTTAGGAGGAACCTGCGTCAATGTTGGGTATGTATGCAATGCACCTTCCCGCAGTCCCCAGAAAGTCAATCTACGTGCTGCATGACAGCCACTAACACTCTCTGTCCGACAGTTGTGTTCCCAAGAAGGTGACCTTCAACGCCGCTTTCATTGCCGAGACCATCCACCAGGCCAAGGACTACGGCTTCAGCCTACAAGAGACGGCACCCTTCGACTGGACAAGCTTTAAGAACAAGCGCGACGCCTATGTCAAGCGCCTGAATGGCATCTACGAGCGCAACCTGGCCAACGACAAGGTAGAATACGTGCACGGCTGGGCAAAGCTTCTCTCGCGCAACCAGGTCGAGGTGACCCTCGACGACGGCACCAAGACCGTGGTCAACGCAAAGAAGATCCTAGTAGCAGTAGGCGGCAACCCGACGATCCCGCCCAAGATCCCCGGCTCCGAGTTCGGCACCAACAGTGATGGCTTCTTCGACATCGACACACTGCCCAAGAAGGTGGCCCTCGTGGGCGCCGGATACATCGCGGTGGAGTTCGCGGGCATGTTCAATGCGCTCGGCGTTGAGACCCATCTGTTTATCCGCTACGACACCTTCCTGCGCCACTTCGACCCCATGATCCAGGAAACTGTCACCAAGGAGTACGAGCATCTCGGCGTGAAGGTCCACAAGCGCAGCCACGTGGACAAGGTCGAGAAGGACGAGAAGACGGGCAAGCTGTCCATCCACTACAAGGAGGGCGAGGGCGAGGGCTCAGTAGCAGATGTCGACCACCTGATCTGGGCGGTTGGGCGCACCCCCGCCACGGACGGCATTGGTCTTGAGTCGGCGGGCCTCGAGCTGGACGAGCGGGGTTATATCAAGGTGGACAAGTACCAGAACACGAACGTCGAGAACATCTACGCGCTCGGCGACGTAACGGGGCAGGTTGAGCTCACACCAGTGGCCATTGCGGCTGGCCGGAAACTGGCGTCCCGCCTGTTCGGACCCGCACAGTTCAGCACAGCGCACCTGGACTACGATCTCATTCCCTCGGTCGTGTTCTCCCACCCCGAGGTCGGCTCCATCGGCATCACGGAGCCGGAAGCTGTCGAGAAGTACGGTCGCGAGAACCTGAAGATCTACAAGACCAACTTCACGGCCATGTACTACGCCATGATGGACCCGGAGCAGAAGGGCCCGACCGCCTATAAGCTGATCTGCGCCGGCCCGGAGGAGAAGATTGTCGGCCTGCACATTCTGGGTCTCGGCAGCGGCGAGATGCTGCAGGGCTTTGGCGTCGCGGTGAAGATGGGCGCGACCAAGGCGGACTTTGACAGCTGCGTGGCGATCCACCCCACGAGCGCCGAAGAGCTGGTGACGCTCAAGTAAGCGGGGGCTTCTCTGTTGGACGAGAAATGTAGGATCATGTTTTTGATTTTCAGGATTAAACGGTGGGCGAGTATTTAGACGTGGAGATACCTGTTCTGTGAATTGGCATAGTTTTAAAAGACACATACGTTGCGTCTCTTCATGTGTTAATACTAAAGGGCGTGCGATAAAAGCAACCATCTTTAAAACCGTAAATTCCAAATGATTTTGGGTCTTGACTATTTTTGAGAGAAAAGTGCATCACAGCTGCTCGTTTAATTATTGAAGTTGCAGTATTCCAACAGATGATCTCATCAATTCGTCAAGTAATCACTGAAGGAACAAGGGAAACGACGGAGATATGGGAGTCGCTTATGTAATCGCAGTAGCGCGAAAAGTCATCGTACCACCCACCCGCTGGCCCAGCCGAGCTTCCACCCTTGAACGTCGACACAGCTTCCCGAACTCGACCGTAATCCATCTCAACCACACCCATTGCCCACGCCCACGCCCACCACGCAAAAGACAACCCACACATCTCCGCTCAAGGTACGCAACGCCCTCTCCCGACCCGATCTCGAAATAGGAATTGCCCGCCCGATCGTCGACTCCAATTGAAGACCCACGCGCAACGCACGCACGCATCGCCAACCCGAAGGAAGAAAAACAGTCAGAGGCTAACCAACGGGCGAATTTCCCTCGTCACAGATGCTCTCCCGCGCCGGCCTCCGCGCGGCTCAGTCGATGCCGACGCCCTTTGCTATGGTTGCCCGCCGCGGCTTCCAGACCACGCGCGCGCAGCTGTCGTCGCCCTACCACTACGCCGAGGGCCCGCGGTCCAACCTGCCCTTCAACCCCAAGACCAAGTTCTTCTGGCTGCGCTACTTGAGCTTCTGCGTCGTTGGCTTCAGCGCGCCCTTTGGCATTGCCCGTTCGTCTTCTCCTTTCTTGTTCAGGTGGAATTTTTGGGAGAATGATGAGAGAGTGTATCATTTGCTAACGCGGTCTTTTTGTTTTTGCGCGAAAAATAGTCTGGCAGACTTACCGTCCCCGGGCGTAAATTTCGCAAATTGGGGCTTGGTGGGGGTTTCGGTGGTTGTTTCCTATGGAGATGGGTGGTTCGGGTGTGTGTTTGATACGCTGAAGGGAGAGGGCAATGGATGGACATGGCACATACAAGAGGGGGGAGGTCGTGATGAGTCGAAGCGGAGGGGAGGGGGCAGGCTCTGTACATGATTATCCCCCGACCTGTCCAATTAGAGCTGTATCAACTCGATTCTTTGGCTTCCGGCTTGAACTCTTCGACTTTTGATGGTCAATTGGCTTTTGTTACGTCGTTGCTGATGTCAGGTGAATGACATTGGGATCGAGATTGGCTTGGTAAAGTACAGGCGGCGAACAAGTCGACCCTACCTTTGGATATCTTGCGTTCCCAAGCTTCCATGGTGCCCGCGAGATTGTCTTTGAAGTCCTTGGAGCTTATTAACGCAGCAGTACCTCCATGTTCGAGGTGCGATGGTGAAACGTCACAGGAAGCACACAGCTAGGCCGAGTGAGCTGGGCTAAGCTATTGTAAGCTCTACAAGCAACAGGCAGTGCTCCACCATCCAACACCGGAGCAATCGAGACCTCGCACTGAGCCAATGTACAAGTGTGTAAGCCAGCAGCTACTAAAGCAAACTTTCGACCGTTTAGGCATGTTCATTGAATAACTATAACTTGCATCATACCCGATTATAGGTACCAAGACATGTGCTGGAAGATGGAGGTGCACGGGCCCATTCGTTCACTTGCATCCCTTCAGTCCATCCCGCCAACCACCATTTGGGCCCTGCATCCCACCTGTCTGAAGCATACCAGGTACCAATAAATTCCCAATCTGAAGCGAACCGAAGCTCGATCCTCGACCATGCTGCAGGTTCAGGTTTCAGACTTGGCGACGACGACAACAACAGCAACAACAACACTAAATAAAATAGCCACGATCCATCTGCAGCACCGGCAGCAGCAGCAGCAGGAGCACGACGGCATGGTCTGAGGTGGGACCCCCCAATCGACACTGCCGCTGCCGTCCAGGCACTAGCTCCCCACCCTCGAAACGAACCCGACACCACCACCATGGATGTCCCACCCGTCAACCTCGCCGAGCTGCTGCGGCATCCCGATGACCTCGACAAGATCTCGGGCCTCAAGGCCGAGTTCGCGCGCAAGAAGGCGGCCGTCGACTCGCAGCTGCGCGGCGGCCTGCGCGAGCAGCTCGAGACCACCCAGTCGGGCATGACGGGCCTGTCGGACGGGCAGAAGACAGTGCAGCAGATCAAGGAGGAGATGATGAAGATTGACAAGATCTGCTCCGAGTCGCAGAACATGATCACCGACTTTGCCACCATCAACCTGGTGTCCCAGGCCCACCGCAACTTTGGCGCCGTCGAGGCCATGCGCCGCAACCTCGAGACCTTCAACGACCGGCTCGACACCATCCAGGGCATGCTGCGCGACGACGACGCCGACGGCGAGAACATGCCCAACCTGCTCGCCGTCCACTACGAGCTGACCCAGCTGCGCAACATCCGCGACGACGCCATGGAGCAGATCCAGCGCGGCGACGATCCCAGCCTGCAGTCCACCCTCGAGGACTACTTCTCCCGCCTCGACGGCGCCATCGAGTGGTTCGACGAGCACATCGACCTGATCGCCCTGAGCCTGATCAACCTGGTCACGGTCGACAACAACAGCCTGGTGGTGCGTTTTGCCCTGATCACCGAGGCCGAGGAGAAGAGCGACCAGCGGGTGCTGGCGCTGCAGGAGGCCCTCAAGGACCACAAGGAGATTGCCACGCGCTTCCAGAGCATCACCGACGGCGCAAAGAAGGTGCGCGGGTACAAGGACCGCTTTCTCCGCAACATCAAGGCCTACGGGGAGGACAAGTTCACCAAGAGCCGCGACGAGTTCCTCGAGGACCCCAAGGAGCTGGAGAAGTCGCTGCGGTGGTACTTTAACGACCTCAACGCCGTCCGGATAGGCATGGCGCCGCTCATGCCCAAGAAGTGGAAGATCTTCCGCACGTGGGCCACCATCTACCACGGGCTCATGCACGACTTCCTCGTCGGCCTGATCGACGACCCCGAGAGCTCGTCGGCGCACACGCTCGAGATCATCAGCTGGCCTGAGAAGTACTACCGCAAGATGGGCAAGCTCGGCATGAAGCAGGACGAGCTCGTGCCCCACGTCATCGACAGCCGCGAGACGGAGCTTGTGCGCGACTTCCGCGCCCTCATCATCCGCTACCTGGACGAGTGGATCGACCGCATCTTCAACCAGGAGAAGAAGGACTTTGCCGACCGCACCGCCGACGGCGGCAACCTCGACCAGGACGAGTACGGCTACTTCCGGACCAAGAACCTGGTCGACCTGTGGCGCATGCTGCGCGAGCAGGTCGACGCGGCCGCCAACTCACAGCGCGCCGACGTAGTAGAGGGCGTCGTCGACGTCATGTTCCAGCGGCTGCGCGCACGACAACAAGCGTGGCAGAAGATGCTCGAGGACGAGGCGGCGCGCTACGAGACCGGGCGCGACATTGAGATCGACGGGTTCCCGGCGCTGCAGGACTGGCTCGTGGCGACGGCCAACGACCAGATCGCGTGCATCGACGACAACGAGGACGAGGGCCGGCTCGCGTACCTCTCGGACTTCAAGAAGAAGTTTGGCGGCGTGGTCACCCCGCAGTACATGGACCGGGCCGAGGGCGACGTAGCAGCCCTCCGCGACGGCTACGTCGACCTGAGCACGTGGTGCATGCAGAAATTCGCCCAGCTCGTCTTCGCCGTCGACTTCAAGGCCGTCATGCCCGAGTTCTTCACCGCCAAATGGCCGCAGAGCACCGCCATGGCGCGCATGGTGGCCACCCTCGAGGAGTACGTCGGCGACTACCGCACCGTGCTGCACCACTCGCTCGTCGACATCTTCACCGAGATCCTGGCCGAGGAGCTGCTCGTGCGCTACCTCTCGGCCGTGCGCAACAAGGGCGCCAAGTTCCGCCGCGCCGACCAGTTCGAGGACCGGCTGTACGCCGACATCGCGACGGCGTTTGCGTTTTTCGATGCCCTGCAGAACCAGGACATGGCCCGCGAGATCAAGCAGACCTGGCGCGTCATGGAGCCGTTCCTTAGTCTGCTCACGGCGGATAAGGAGAGTGTTGCGGACGCGTTTGCGGCCTTCAAGGCGTCGTATTGGGATCTGCAGATTAGTTGGGTTGAGGCCGTGTTGAGGGCACGCGAGGACTTTGAGAGGGGTATGTTGAATGCTGTCAAGGCTAGGGCCGCGCAGATGGATGTGGTTAGGGGGCCCGAGACGATTATGAGTAAGGTTAAATAGGGGTTATTTGGGGGGTGGGGGGGGGGGGGGGGCGGGGTAGATTAGATCTACATATGTATAATGGTAATGAACAAAGAGAGGTTTTTGGAACGCAGTAGGTTGCGTGCTTGATCTGTTTTCTTCATGAGTGGTGGTGATGGTTTTGGCAGGTGGGTTGGTTTACGGAGGTTGAGAGTTATTTCCAATGTTGTCGTGATGGTTCGAATACGGGGAGTCCATCTGGAGTGGTAGATTGGTGAGTTCCATGTGTTCTAGGTAGGCATCATCATCATCGCGCATCCGTGGCTTGTTTTAGAGCAGAACTGCAAGGCATGCATGGTAAGGTGAACAAGGTGAAAGACAAGCGAGGGCTGCTTCCTTACAGACATTCGTCTCAACCTGAGCTATGTTAGGTTGTTTCTTACCGCTTTTCCCAACATGACATGGGAGAGTGGGATGGAGGATATCGAGTTGCCATTGAATCTCGTCATGATCATTCGTTTCAGTAAGTAAGTGAGACCGACACTGCATTGCTAGCTAACTGCACACGACGGACCACAACCCAAGATGTTTTCCAAATTTCCATCCAAGAGACAAGCCATAAACCAAAACAGATCGGAGGCAAATAAGCAAAGGAGGCATATTGTCTTTCATCCCTCATATCGTGCCTCAGTAAACCCACCCCCACCTCCCCCCCCCCTAAATCGCAATAAAAAAGCTCTTCTCCCCCTCCTTGGGCACAACCCGAGCCCTCTCCATAATAGGATCAACACAGGCCAATCTAATCCTCTCGGGCGTGGCCGGACTCTCCAGCCTCAACAACCCATCCCCGTCCTCATCCACCCCCACAGCCGCAGCGACCCCATACTGCGCTCTAGCAGCCTTCAACGCATCGCGTATCGCAAAAAACACTGCACTACCCATAAACAGCGGCGGCTCGCCCACCCCCCTGCTGCGCTGGATGGTGCGCAGGTCCGCCCACTCGACGTCCTTGAGCAGACTTACATTGAACTGCTGCGGAATGTCGCGGAAGCCAGGGATCTTGTACGCCCCCGGGCCGCGGGTGAATAAGGAACCGGCCATGGGCCCGCCGCGCAGCCAGAGGGATTCTTCCATTGTGAAGAGGCCGACGCCCTGGATGAATGCGCCTTGGATCTGGCCGTAGTCGAGGGCGGGGTTGATTGACCTGCCGACGTCCATCTTGATGTCTGCGCGGAGGGTCGTGGAGGTGCCGGTTAGAGTGTCGACTTCGACTTCGGCGGCTGCGACGCCTTGGGTGAAGTAGAAGAACATCTTGCCGGTGTTGGCGCCCCATGTGTAGCCTATCTCGGGGGTCTTGTAGAAGCCTTGCGCGGAGAGGTTGACGCGGTCAAAGTAGGCGGCGTGTGCGAGGGCTTGCATTGACGCGGACGGGCCGAGCTTGGCGCGGTAGGGCGCCAGGCGGGCGTTGAGTTCCGTGCAGGCGTTGTGGATGGCGTAGCCGTTGAGGTCCGAGGAGGCGGAGGCGGCGGTGGCAGAGGCGTTGGCAACGGTGTTGGTTGCGGTTTCGGCGATGTGGATGGAGTCGGGCGGGACGGAGAGGGCTTGTGCCGCGATCTGGATCATCTTGGTGTGCAGGCCCTGGCCCATCTCGGTGCCGCCGTGGGCGAGCAGGACGGACCCGTCGTGGTAGATGTGCACGAGCGCGCCGGCCTGGTTGAACCACAGCGCGGTGAAGGAGATGCCGAACTTTGTGGGGATCAGGGCCAGGCCGCGCTTGCGCCACTTGTGCTCGGCGTTGAAGGCCGTCACTTGTGCGCGGCGGGCGGCGTAGTCGGCCTCGGCCATGACCTGGTCGTACATGAGCGGGACGTGCCAGTCGGTTAGTGGTTGGTTGAAGTGCGTCTCCTGCAGCGGCTTGTACATGTTGATGGCGCGGAAGGCCTCGACGGGCATGCCGAGCCGGTCGGCGACTTCGGACATGTAGCTCTCGGCGATGAACATGCCCTGCGGGCCGCCGAAGCCGCGGAAGGCCGTGTTGGACATGGTGTTGGTCTTGCAGATGCGGCCGCGCACGTGGATGTTGGGGATCAGGTAGCACCCGTCCGAGTGCGACATGGCGCGCTCGCAGACGGCCGCGCTGAGGTCCCACGACCAGCCGCCGTTGTTGAAGATGTCGAGGTCGAGCGCTTGGATCTTGCCGTCCTTGTTGACTCCGACCTTCCACCGCCCGAGGAACGGGTGCCGCTGCCCCGACGTCACCATGTCCTCCTCGCGCGTGAGCATGCACCGCACCGGCCGGCGCGTCTTTTGCGCCGCCAGCGCCAGGATCGAGCTGAGCTGCACCGAGCGCGACTCCTTTCCGCCGAAGCCACCGCCGAGGCGCTTGACGCGGACGACCACCTTGTTGGCTTGGACGCCGAGCACCTGCGCGGCGTACACTTGGCTGTGGGTAGGTGGTTGTGTTAGTAAGAAGTATTGGCTGATGATTTGCCATGCATGAATAGGGGGTAGGGGAGAAGTGGGGGCTTACGCTTCGTTGGGGTTTTGGGTGCTGGAAAAGATCTCCATGGCGCCGTCCTCCGGGCTGGGTATCGCAATGGCGGCGTTGGTCTCGAGGTAGAAATGCTCTTGTCCGCCCATGCGCGCCACGCCGGTGAAGGTGTAGTCGCAGTCCTTGAACGCCGCCTCGGGGTCGCCCTTTTGGATCTCCCGGAAGAACTTGTAGAGGCTGTCCTTCTCGATGGCCTCCTCCATGGTGAAGATGGCCGGCAGCTCCTCGTACTCGATCTTGACGGCCCTGGCACCCTCGGCGGCTTTCGCGGCAGAGGTGGCAAGCACCATCCCGATGGGCTGGCCTGTCGTGTAGACCTCGTCCTCCGCGAAGAAGACCTCCTCAAAGTGTGGAGCGCCCCATCGGTTGGCTCGAGGGCTGGGCATGTCATTCTTGTCGACGTAGTCTACCACGCCGGGTATGTCCAGCGCAGGCAGGTGGTCCACTGAGAGGATCTTGGCGTGGGCCTTGGTTGAGAGCACCAGACACCCGTACAGCTCATTCTTCTGCGGCGGGATGTCGTCCGTGTACTGGGCCTCGCCGGTGACCTGTTTCAGCGCCGCCACGTGGGGGTTCGACTTCCCGACCGTCTCTTGCATGTACGCTGCGGCTGCTTCCCTGTCTTCCTTGCCGGTGGATATCTCCCTCTCGATCTCTGGCACCACCTCCTCGTCCACATTCTCGGCCTTGCCGCCCAGAGTAAGCATGATCTCGTGGTAGAAGCGGTAAAAGAAGCTCAATGCCAGCGATTTCCTGTACGACGCCATGCCGCCGGGAACGCCAAACTGTAGGTCAAAGTCCTGCTCGAGCGCATTCATAGCCCCCTCGAGCGTCTCCAACTCGGCGAATTTCTTGCCCGTGAGATATGCGTTCGCCTTCTTGGCGGCCACCGTCATGGGTGCCATGCCGCCGTACACGAGATTGCACGCTTCGATGACCCCATCGTCACTAAGACGCAGTTTCAATGCCGCCGTGACGATGGCAATGTCGTCGTCTTTCCTCTTTGCCTGCTTGTAGGTGCGGAAGAACTCATTCTTCTCCTGGGTCAGCGGGACACGGATCGAGACTAGGATGGAATCGGCAGGAAGTGCCGTCCGCCGATAACCCTGGAAGAAGCCGGCCATGGGGATCTCGGTCTCTTTGCCCGGGCCCTTGGCCACCAGCACAGCGTCGGATGCCAGGAACACGGGGTTCAAATCCGAGATGGGCGAGGCCGTGACCAGGTTTCCTGCCGGCGTGCCGACGTTTCTGATCTGCCTGCCTGCAAAGTACTTGAGCTGCTTGTACATGGCGCTGAAGATCTGCGCTCGGGCTTCTCCATAGTGGGCGATGGCCTCTTGGCATACGTTTTCCAGGTCGGTGAGGGTGATGTTGCCGCCGATTTCGAGGTGGTCCTCCTTGAACGAATACTGCCTCAGCTCGGCAATGTCGCCCACAAAGACCGAGATGGGGTACTGCAGAGCCTTGAACTTGATCTCGATCTGCGTCTCGGTGCTGCCGCCGATGATCTTGGCGGCTGGGTAGACGCTCTTGATCTCGAGCAGCTGGTCGAGCGTGACGGGGCGGTACCATCTCTTGCGCTTGTTGCCGAACGCCAGCGGCTTGAAGTCGTGCTTCTTGAGCGCGGGCGGGAAGATGAGCTCGGTGTCGGGCTTGTATTCGATGAAGCCCGGGGGCGTGAATCTCTTGATGGGTTGGTCGCCATCGAGACTCTTTCCGCCATTGCAGCCGCCTCCGCCCCCGTCGCCGTTCTCCTTGCAGCACCCGCTTCCTCCATTGGCCTTGCTGTTACCGCACGCGTTCTGCGGCACGCTGAAGGTCTGGGCAGCATCCAGAATCGGGCGGTACCCTGTGCACCGACACAGGTTGCCGTCAAATGCCTCCTCGACGTCGTGCTGGCTCGGGCTCTGGTTGTTGCGGAGCAGTGCATAGAGACTCATGACGATGCCGGGGGTGCAGAAGCCGCATTGCGAGCCGTGGCTCTTGGCTATGCGCTCCTGGGCCGGGTGAGGCTTCTTAACGCTGCCGATGCCCTCGACTGTGATGACATGCTTGCCATCGACAGATGCCAGCGGTGCGAGACAGGCATTCACGCTGGCGTGGTAGATCTGCTTGGAGGTTGGGTTGTACTGTGACACCACGACAGTGCAGGCCCCGCATCCTCCTTCGCCACAGCCGCTGATGATGGGTGTTAGCTTGATGGCTCTGGTCTGTGAGGCTTCCTAGGGCTAGGTGGTTTGGACAAAAGGGGGAGGACATACAGCTTTGTGCCCGTCAGACCGATCCCTCGGAGATACTCGAGCAGGGTGATCTCGGGGTCGACCTCATCGAGGACAACGCGAGTTCCGTTGAGGTAGAAGCGGAGGGTGTCGTCGAAGGCGGTGGTCAGGGCCCGGACTGGCAGCGAGTCGGCCTCCAGAGGCACGGCGCTGGGGGCCATGTTGACTCTCCTTTCCCTTTCTCTTTTTCTGTCTCTCTCTCTCTCACTATCACACGTCTCGACGTTGCATCCAGTACCCAAGATGAGTGAGTTTCGACTTCACTTGATCATTCCCTGGCAGCGACACAGAGAAATAGAGCCACACACGAAAGTGTGAATTATTGTTTGATGGAATAGAGTTGAAGTGGTGAAAAAGTATTAGAATATAAAAAAAAGTAGATTAACAAATGGTGTTAAGGTAAGTCGAATAGATATTTGGTTGAATTGTTAGTCAACCTAAGCGTTGCCGTGAGCCAAGGTGGCAATCTATAGGTGGTGGTGGTGGTGGTTTCGTGCGTAATAGGTACCGGCACCAGGCGGCCAGGCATCTTTCGCCGCTACCCGATCGCCGTTGTCGTCGCATCAAGGTTAGTCTCAAAGATAATCACTCGCCAGCCCGTCAAAATCCAAGCCCGGTTTGACAACGAGCAAATCACGACGGCGGCATTTCAGCAAGTGGCTCGTCTCGAACAAGGCGACAGAGTGGGAGCTTATCAGGACGGGGTGGGGTAGTGAACAACCCCGCCGAGGGATGACGGAGAGAGAGGGTCACAAGGGGCTGCTGTCGGCCGGCTCCGGCGTTAGCCTCTATCAATCCCAGCGTCGGTGCTCCCCATACACTACGTACCCTAACCCTCCTTGGAAAGCAAGCAGGGCAGCTGAAAGACAACCTGGGGATGGGATGCGATGCGTTTTGCGACTGAGTGTGCTTTCTCAAGGGGAAACCACTCATACCTTTGCCCGAGAGCTGGGAAACCGAGCCACATTCCAAATTGGCTGTTCTGCCTGGGGGGATGTACCAGGTCGACCCTGCGAGTGGATGTCACCGATCGATCTTGGCGCCTTCCGTGACCATCGTCTTTCCTGGTTTGAGTGCATCCGGGGAAGCTGCCACCCAGAGATCCCCCACGCGAGCCAAGACTTGCATCCCCACATCCGTTTGATTCTCCCCCGTCCTCTTCCCTGCCCTCGACTTCATCTTTATGTCCGTAGTTCCAACACTACACAACTTCATCAACTCCACCGTCTCTTTCTCGCGCACCTATCAAGACATGGTATTCATTGCTGGAATGGAAATGGCGTCCTCGTCCTCGTCCTCATCGCTATCGTCGTCGTCGTCGTCACCGTTGCCGATGCTCGAGGAGGATGATCACCCACAAGGAGCCACCGTCCAAGATGAAAGCTCCACCATCCCAAGATGAAGGAGGAGGAGGCCGGTAGAGCTCGCGGCATCAAGTGTCGCTTTCAAAACGAGATGAACTCCCAAGCGGGAACCAGCGAATGCCGTCCGTTCCCTTTCGTATTTCTTTCGTTGATGTTTTCTCGGGAACCGCCAAGCACTCGCCCGCCCGGACTCACCCCCAAAGTAGGATTGGTTGTCCCATTATATACCGGTTCGTTTGCCAGGTTTTTTTTTTTTTTCTACATGTCGGATCGCCCAGTTCCCGTCGTCACTTCTCGCCATGTCCCGGCCAACCAGGCGGCTCAAGCGAGCCCCTTGCTTTTAGAACTCTGCATATCGCCAAGAAGACCCAAATCTGCCGTTGCAAACGATATGGATCCCCTCATTCTCCGCATCTCGGGAGCACTTCCGCAGGCGCAACCCCATGATCAAACCAACATTTGCCGTTGACGGTTGGGGTATGCGTTGGAAAAAGGTCTCCGGCTATTATGCAACTTCTGCGGGATGCTGCCCTTAACTAGCAATATCTATCCGCTTTGTCAGTGTCACTCCTTGGTTCGAGGCGACGGTGATATATCTGGAGGGGAGGTGCTTGATGGGGAATTAGGCAAAGTGCCATGTTGCTCGCCGGGGATAATATATAGCATCTCCTACCAGTTGCTTCCTTCTCGCTGTGGTCTTTGTCTCGTACTCCCGAAAAGAGACGGATTATTTCTTGCCATCCCCTACTAACAAATACAACAAGTATACTTCTTTACCAGTCTTTGACTTGAGTACCCATCGCCACTAGCAACAACACCAAGGCACAACATGCAACCCCAATTCTTCAACGTCATCAACGACGAGCTGCGGGGCAGCGAGAAGACACACGCTGTGACAGATCCGCGGACTGAGGAAGATCTCTGGTCCTGTCCGATTGCGACAGCCGACGACTTTGAAGATGCCGTGGCTGCTGCCCAGAAGGCCTTCACGTCGTGGTCTCTGTCCACGGTGCTTGAACGCCAAGCACTTCTTGTGAAGTTGGCTGATGTCCTCGAGGAGCATGCCGATGAACTCACCGATATCCTCGCCAAGGAAACCGGCAAATCTGTACATAACCTCTACCTACCTCAAATTCCTCTGGACAAGTTTCTCTGAGCGGGAGACTAACCGTATATGCAGCAAGCGTTGGCCTCCTTTGATATCAAGGGCTCTATTGCTCAGTGCTTGTACTACTGTTCGTCAATTCTCCAGATATCTCGCCACCCCTGCCCTCCAAACAGCTGACTCTGCCCCAAGCCAAGACCAGTCTCGAAGATGAGGTCCAGTTCGAAGACGAAACCCAAAAGGTGGTGGCCACCCACATCCCGCTCGGCATCGTCGGCGCCATCTGCCCATGGAACTTCCCCCTGATCCTCGCCAACATGAAAGTCGTATCCTCCATCGTGACGGGTAACTGCATCATCGTCAAGCCGTCCCCGTTCACGCCCTACGCCGTCATGAAGTGGATCGAGCTGAGCCGCGGCATCCTGCCCCCCGGCGTGCTCCAGGTCCTCAACGGCGGCGCTGACCTCGGCGTCCTCATGACCTCGCACCCTGGCATCGCCAAGATCACCTTCACCGGCACCATTGCAACCGGCAAGCGCGTCCTCGCCAGCTGCGCCAAGACCCTGAAGAAGGTGACGCTCGAGCTGGCCGGCAACGACGCCTGCATCGTCTGCCCCGACGCGGACCTCGACCACACCGTCCCCAGCGTCGCCGGCGGCGGCTTCTTCCACGCCGGCCAGGTGTGCGTCGCCAGTAAGCGCATCTACGTGCACGAGAGCATCTACGACGAGTTCCTCGACCGCCTGGTCAAGGAGGTGGAGCGCAGCTACACCATTCAGGAAGACGCTAAGGTCCCGAGCATGTTCGGGCCCGTGTCCAACCGGATGCAGTACGACGTGGTCAAGGGCATCGTCGAGGACTGCAAGAAGAACGGATACAACATCGTCACGGGCGGCAAGACGCAGGCCGTCACCGCCAAGGGCTTTTGGCTTCCGCCGACAATCGTGTCGGACCCGCCTGAGGACTCGTGGCTCGTCCAGGAGGAGCAGTTTGGTGAGCCACATCTTCTTCCTTCTATTGCCTTGTTACTTACTTACCACCGCGCACCTTCACTAGGACCCATCCTACCAATCCTCCGCTGGTCCGACGAAGACGATGTCATCAAGCGGTCGAACCTCGCCAACGCCGGGCTCGGCGCTTCGGTGTACTCGACTGACTTAGCGCAGGCTGAGCGCATCGCCCGCAGGCTCGAGGCCGGCGGGGTGTGGATCAACCAGGCCGAGAGGCCCAACATGGGCGCCTTCTTCTCGGGCCTCAAGGACAGCGGCTTTGGCGGCGAGATGGGCAAGCAGGGGTTGCTCTCGTATGCGTATACAAAGTGCCTGCATTTCGCAAAGTGATGCACATGGTTGCGGTTGGGGATGGGATTGAATTGGATGTTGAATGGGTTTGTGGATTTGTTTGTTTATAGAGTTTGCGAGATGTTGTTTTTCTCGTGCGTATGTTGCTGTGTCTTGGTAATTTCATGTACGAAACAACCTGCATTTACCTTGATATGTCTGGTTCATAACTCAGCTGAATTACTTTACGCTTGTCATAAACATCCATCGGCCCCTATCGTCTGACTAACTCACCATCTTCAGAGTAAACTGGATAGACCAGCAAGCAAACAAACAGGGGGAAAAGCAACGCATGCATATCATCTCTCATTCGCGTCTCGTCTCGTCTAAATGACCCCTTTGCGCAGGCAGTAGAAAACAAGAAATCTATCACCTCCTCTCCCATCAAACCACCCCCTGGCCCACTCAGACAATATACTTCTTCAACCCCCTCAACCTCTCCTTAGCGTCCTCAAGCACATCATCAGTCTTACACACCGCAAAGCGCAAATAATCCTCCACAATATGCGCATTGGCATCGGTATAAAACTCGCTAGGCGGGATCGCCGCGACGCCAAGCTCCTGGATCATGAACCATGCTAGCTTGAAGTCGCGGGGCCGCTCGGCTACGTGCGGCGGGAAGGCGTAGTCGGCGGGGAGCGCGACTTTGCTGAGGTTCACCATGACAAAGTAGCCGCCTTCGGGCTGGGAGTAGGGGAGCCCGAGCTCGTCCCAGATTGCGTTGAAGCGGGACATGCGTTGTTGCATGTCGGTTACGCAGGCGGACCAGAAGTTCTGGGAGGGGGCTTGTTCGAAGCCTTTTTGACAGTTAGTGAAGGATGAGAGGGGATGGGAGGGGATGGAAAAGGAAGGAGGAAAACAGCGAAAAGGGGAAGGCAAGGGGGGAGGGTTACCGATTGCGCAGGCTTCTTGCAAAGGCGAGACTGATGAGTAGCAGATGCGTGTGTGCGCGGCCGAGACGTATTGGATTAACTCCTGGGGGCCGATCAGCCAGCCTATGTTTTTTTTTTTGTGTCGTTAGTAAGGAGGACGAAACATAGATAGATAGATAGAAGAATGACAATAAAGAAAAAGGGGGAGAAAGGGAGAGGGGATACTAACCAACACGCCAACCAGTAGCGTAAAAGTTCTTGCCGGCGGACCCGACCGTGATGGTCAGCCGCTCAACCTCGGGCGACAGCGTCGCGATGCGCGTAAAGGGCACGTAGTACAGGCGGTCGTAGACCTCGTCGGACAGGATGATGATCTGGTGCTTGACGCACAGGGCCGCGATTTTCTCGAGCTCGGGCTTGGAGTAGACCTTGCCGACGGGGTTGTCTTGTACAGGGATGTGTTAGCTGGCTACCTATACCAGAAGCTAATTATGATTTGGGAGGAAGGAAGGGAAGGGGGCAGGCAGGCAGGCATACGGGGCGTGTTGAGGACGAGCATCTTGGTGCGCGGGGTGATGGCGCGCTCGAGCTCGTCAAAGTCAATGGACCATTCGGCGGCCGAGAGCGTCTTGACGCCGCCCTCCTTGGGCGGGTGCATGGGCACGTAGACGATCTTGCCGCCGGGCATCTCGATGTTGCTGATGTATCTGGTAGGTTTTGGTTAGCCATGTTTTGTTTTACCAATTATTATTTCTCGGTGCTTTTCACTCACTGGTCAAAGAAGGGCTCAAACACAATAACCTCGTCGCCGGGCTCGATGAAAGCCATGAAGGCGCTGAGCATGCCTGCGACAGGGTGAGTCAGTCAGTCAGCACACAGCGAGGTTTTTGAACCGCCGAAGCAGATCACATAACCGAACAGAACAGACGGCCGTACCCTCGTTGGCGCCCGTGGTGACGGTAATCTCGGTCTGCCAGTTCAGCTGCCGGCCCCACAGCGGCGAGTAGGCGTCGGCCAGGGCCTTGAGCAGGCGCGGACGGCCCCGCGTGGGCGAGTACTGGTTGCACTCGACCCGGTCCAGGGCCTGTTTAGCCGCGTTGATGATGAACTCGGGCGGGTTGTAGCCGAAGAAGCCCTGGCCCATGTTGACGATGGGCTGGTTGGGCGAGGCGGCGGCGGCCTCGTTGATGATGGACCTGGTCGAGGGTGGTCAGCCAGTCTCAGCGTTTTATTTGTCCCCCTAGATACATTGCATTTGCATTTGAATTGCTTCTTTTCTACTGCAGCAACTTAAACTCACCAGACATCCTTCCTGTTGCCCTTGACGCGGGCCGCGGGCTGAAGCTTTGCACTCATGGCGGAAGAAGTGGAGTGGAAATGTCGTCGCAAGGGCACGGGCACAAGGCGGGGTGGTTGTGGTGGTTTTGTTGTTGCGGCAGCGGCGAAGACTGACAATG
Source organism: Cercophora scortea (assembly GCA_033439705.1). Taxonomy (NCBI): domain Eukaryota; kingdom Fungi; phylum Ascomycota; class Sordariomycetes; order Sordariales; family Lasiosphaeriaceae; genus Cercophora; species Cercophora scortea. Next base: position 910,097 of record JAUEPO010000005.1, on the reverse strand, counting down.
GCCGGCGGAGACGAGTAAGCGACGAGGGCACGGCGGAGACGACGACAGCGGCAGCGGCGGCGGCGGAGGAAGAAGCGGGTGTCATATGGAGCCTTTATGGATGTCGGTCGTCGGCGCGCGCGCAACGACCGGACTAATTGAAACACGACGACGTAAAAAAAGAGTGACAAATCGATCTCCCTCTCTTCCCAGTCCCACGTTTCCCGCTGCGGGCCCAGCCGGGATTGCCGTGCTTTGTTACCTTATGGCTGTGATTGCGCCCTTTTGGTACCGGTTTCCAGATGGTCTGCAGTGTTGTGGTTGGTGTGCGTGCAGTATAATGCCTCTGTTCACCTGTCAAACCCTGGGGAGTCAGGTCCGCAATCGGGGCGTCGATCCCGTCATATGGCGCGATTCAGACCTGCGTGAGATGGAGGACGGGAAGCGTGGGGTATCCATGCAAGCGTCCCTAGTGCAGCGCGAGCGGCTTAGTATGCAGCAGGCGGGGAGGCTTGTCCCGATAGATGCATACCGGACTGAAATGACCTCATCCCTCCCTTGATCCTTCCGGCCGTTTCCCTTGATGGCATAGCACCCACGCCTTATGAAAGGTTGAATTCATTAGGTAAATTGTGCTGTCTTTGCGTTCAATTTCTTGGATCTCGTCAACTGAACATTCTCAGTGTCGATGTCAATCCTTCCCCAGATCCGGGATTGGCAAAGGCGGCTTGGTGCGGCATAAGTATCTGACCTGAGGCTTGGGGAGTGGTCGTCCTATAACCATGGGAGAATTGGGATGCTGTGGACTGAGTTACGAGAACCAAAGGAAAACTAAAGGGAAAAGCAGGGTAGCAGGGCTAGCAATGTGCAATTGCACGGCCTCAATGCATGCAGTCGAGCAGAACTTACAAAGTCATGTCCAAGAAAGCTGATATGGCAGTCCTACTTCTGCGGAAATCCCGGGACTCGCTGTGAGAACTCCCCCTTGGGTATCAACGGATGTGCCATATAACATCCGCTGGTCGTGATACCTTCGCGACAAAACTGCATTGTTTACCTGGCTTGGATGACTGCAAATAGTAGCCTGTATACGCGTTACCAAGCTTATATCCCTTGCACTTTGCCCATCGCTCACCTGAACCTCACCTACAGCGCTGTGTCGATGCTTGGGGCCCCTCACAGCCATGGCAAGATCCGCTGCAACCCGAATTGCTCCAATGGCGAGTGACCTCGCTCGATTCGCCTCGGGCCAATATTTACTTACCTGAAAAACTACCCCTCCACGTTCTTTTGTTGTCTGCCATTGTTTGTTTTCTTTGCTCCCGTTTTTTTCTTCGAGCGCCTGCACCATTGCTGCAGTCGGACAATTCCCTTTTGTTCGGCCATTGTCCACCTGTTTTATCTTTTGCATGCATCACCACCACAATAAGAGCAACAGCAACGACGATGCCGCATAGCTCTTCGATCCGCATGAAAATGCAGGGTGGGCGCCCGTTGCCCCCCAGCGCTCGCCGCCAGCAGCCGCCGAGCCCATCCGCCTGGTTCTCCAGCCCCCCGCCCACGCCGCAGAGCCCCTATCAAGGCTGTGGCTTTGACTCTTTCGACTTTGGCTTCGGCCCGGTTCGGCAGCCCATCTTCACTGGACGTGATCCCCTCGTGGCTGGACTCGAGGCCGGCGATGTCGACTCGACCACGTGCCAGACCCGAAAGGCAAACAATCGTAAGGCTGCTGTTGTTGGCGCCGACTTGTACCATGTTCGCCAGCCCAGTCCGATCCTGGAGTTTCCCAACCAAATGTACGGCGGGTTTCACTTCGATAGCAAGGGCAGAGTGGCGTTTGAGGCAGGCGACCGGATGGATGGCTGGCTCGCCGGGCTGGAAGAATCGCCCCCGCCCGTTGATGCCGACAAGGGAGCCCATGTCACCGCTCCTGCCCCGTCCAGCGGGTGCTCCCTCCCAGTCGTCGCAGAGGAAATTGGCATGGCCCCAAACGACTCTGTTGCAGTTGGAGGAACCAAGCGTGATGCGGTATGTTTGCCCTATTCAAGCTGCAGATGTGGAGAGCTTGCGAACGACTGACACTTGTCAAAGGAGGACTCATCGAACTCTGATCAGCGCCCATCGAAACGCAAGAGATTCTCTAACACCTTCCACCGCACGCTGTCCCGGATGACCGATCACAGCACCACCAAGTTCCGCCGCAACAGCACCACTGCCTCTTCTAGCGGTACCCGAAACGTGTTTAGTCGGCTTTCCACCTTTTCGTGGATGTGCAACCCAGCCCAGGCAACTAAGATCAAGATTTGTCTTGTCGGCGACAGCAAGTCGGGAAAGACAGCGTTGGTAAAGTGAGCGAGCTCCCTTCTCTGTGCGTAACAAGGGAAAAGAACCGAGTTGGTTGTACTAACAAACAACCCTCGACAGCCGGTTGGTGTCTGGTGAATACATCCATGTAAGTCGAATGGAGCTCTCTCAGTCCACTAAACCTGATACATCTCATTCATGGACCAGACATTGACGATAACCTCTCAACACAGCCGCAGCCATCCACCTCCACCGATTACCGGAGCTTTTCTGTGATCACTGACGACGCCACCGTGGTCGTGATGGAGCTTTGGGACTTCCCGGGCAGCATCATCCGCGAAAAGAGCGCTCAGCTCGTTACGACCTTCTTCCAGGCCGCCGTCATATGCTACAGCATTGAGGACGAGGAGAACGTCAAGGCTGTGAGCCGCTCTGTAAGTGTTTCATCTCAGAGTACAAAAAGAACGAGAAATTGAGCGCGAGAAGGACAAATGGAAACACAGCAAAAAGAGGGGGAAATGAATGCCGATTGCAGAACCTTGAAACTGACAAACAACGCAGTGGAAGCCCAAGATCGCCAACGCGCTGATCGACTGCCCGCTGTTCGTGCTCGGCCTGAAGCGGGACCTGCGCCCCATGTTCCCGACCCTGGGCCTCAGTTTCCTGTCACTGAAGGACCCGTCGACGTTTGAGCTCGTACGTATAATAAGATCTTTCTCGATATGATGTCTTGACAATCACACACACGGGCGTACACGCTGACAAGGGGGGGCCGCCATCAAAACAGGGCCGACAAGTCGCCAAGGACGTGCGCGCAGAGGGCTTCGCCGAGTGCTCGGCCAAGAAAAACGACAACGTCCAGGCCGTCTTCAACGGCATCGCCAACTATGTCGTGGGCAAGATGAAGGAGAAGGAGAAGGACATGCTCCAGGGCCATCGTCGCGGAAAGGCCAAGGGCGCGGCCAAGGATGCTGGCAAAGCTGTGGTCGATGCGCTCACTGGTGTTCCGGGCGTGTTTGCGAGTATGAGAGGCGGTCGGGATCAGTCTTCTCGTCGGGATTGATGGGATGTGCAATTCGGCTGTCTGAAAGAAAGCGGGAAGGTTGATGATTGACGTGTGTACCTAGGTAAGAGGTGGTGGTTGTTCATGTTTGTCTTTTTCGAGGCGCACGGGATAAGGGTAATACAAATGGGATAATGTGGGAGTTTCAGGGACAGAGCGTAGTAGCAGTAATGGTATGGGTTGGGTCATAGTTGTATTTCACAAGGAGCGAGCATCCATCTCTTGCAAGTCTCGCAAATACTGTTGGTGAGTTAGAGGAGTCGTGGGAAGTCGCTGGGACGCATGAAGTGTGTGAATGGATGTCGTTCGGATAAGCACCACCTCGCCTCGATAAATGCATATTTGCACCTTGATGCCGAGCGTCGCAATGCGGGGAAGATTGGGGAAAGCAGCCGCCCCAAATCCAACGGCCTCTTGAAGGAAAGAGCTTAGCCTACCACCCCATCAACCGCCTCAGCCCGAAAAGCAGCCCACTCACCCGCCCCAACACCAAACCTTCGACCGCTGCTACTATTCCCAACCTCGACGCCGGTCACAGCGCCCGACAACGAAAAAAGCCCAACCCTCCAAAAATCCCAAATGAGCACCTCCGACCTCGACAGCTGACCAAGCAGGTCACGTCATCATCCGCCCGACAAACCATCATGACGGGCCGAAGCAGCGGCGGCAGCGGCAACGGCGGCGGCGGCGGTGGAGGAGGAGGAGGAAGCAGCAGCCGCTCGCCATCCTCCTCATCCTCGCCAACGAAACCCTCACAACGCCAGCCCTTCCCATCAGGACCCTCGCCCGCGACCCTCGCGCCGCCCTCCTCGCCCTCGCTCTCCCTCCCGCGCAGTCCCTCCTCCCCGCAATTCCCACCGCCGCCACCGCCCCTCCACCTCACAATCCGGTTCAGCGCCGCCCTCCGCGACCTACACCTCGACATCCTCCATCCGCACCGTACGACCGTCGTCGCCTTGAAACACTTAATCCGCGCGCGCCTGGCCGCGGACGCCGCCACGACCGCCGCCCGCGGCCGCCTCCGCTTCATCCACAGCGGCAAGATCCTACCTGACGCCGCAGCACTAAGCTCGGTACTCAAACCGACGCCTCCACCACCTTCTTCTTCCAATGTATCCGACCCGCGCTCCAAGGGAAAAGGCATCGAAGGCCGCGCGGCCCAGCGCGTCTACGTGAACTGCTCCATCGGCGATCCCTTAACAGACGACGAGCTCGCAGATGAAGCTGCGCAAGCCGCAGAGTCACCTACATCCCCTCCTCCCCTCCGACCTACATCGCTACCTCAACACCCTCAAACCAACCGCGGCCGCGCAACAGGTCTACAACTCGACACCACCTCCCCACAAACCCAACCCCAACCCCAACAACCGCGCGGCTTCGACCGTCTCCTCTCAACAGGCTTCACCCCAGCAGAAGTAAACCAACTCCGCCTGCAATTCCGTTCAATCCAAGCGCAGCGCCATACACCCGACACAATGCCTTCTCCGGACTCACTCAGACGAATGGAAGACACATGGATCGACAGCAACGGCGCAGCAGCGACTAGCGGCGACGGCGGAGGCGGGATGGGTTCTGGTGGCGGAGGGGAAGATGGCGAAGGAGGAGGAGGCGAAGGCGGAAACGACGCGTTCGGCTTCAACGGTGTCGTGGACGCGCTGATCAAGGGCATGTTCATTGGGTTCGTGTTTCCGCTTGGTGCAATTGGCTGGTTGCTGCGCGAGGAGGGTATTTGGTCGCGGCGGTGGCAGGTTTTTGTCTCGTTGGGCGTGTTTTTGAGTTTGTCTGTTGGGATTGTTCGGGGTTTGACTGGGGAGGGGTGACGTGTGGGTTGTAGTGTAGGTTTGTAGGATAGATACCAAGGCAGATAGACACGCATGGCGTACGGAGTGGACTTGAGCGAGCGCGGTGATACCCCCTAATTCATATATAATTCTTTTGATTTGAATGGGTGGAATTGTCTTGGTTGAGTGACTGGTTGGTGAAAACTGATGTGATCTCCTTTTCCAGGGTTATGTTTATACTATGCTGCCATCACTGACTGGTTATTGGGTTCTATAACTTGCTCTACTGGAAATAAGTGCACCAACAGTCCTACCATCTTACTTACATATGCTAAAGCCATCAAGCGTGTAAAGCCATGGAAGGCACGAATAGCAACAGTCAAACATCAGCTCCCCCATCCCACTGATCACATATCTGGGCCCTAGCACACAGCACATCAACAAACAACCCAAGAGCCAAACCTCCAGCAGAAACAACCTGGAAAGCACAGACACACATTGGTTCATATGCATATGAAAATTGACCTCAAGTTACTACACTAGAAACTCGCTGAATGGTATTTCTTTTTATCCCCCGGCCCTATGTCCCCAAAACAACAAGCAAGAAAGTCAAAAGTAAAAACGCCCGGCCCAAATCATGCAATGCATGCAGCACAGCACTACACTTCCGTGCAACGACTACCTCTAAGATTTTCTCGTTTCATCATCGCTAGACCACTCTAAGGTACTAGAGATACAGACTGTTAAAGGACACAATGTCACGTCTGATCTTGGACAGACTGAGCTCGAACTTGTCCTTCAACTCCTCGCTGCCCATCACCTTGGCGGCCTCGGCCATCTGCCGGAGGAGCTCCTCCAGACGGCGGAACAGACGGATCAGCGATCCCTCGTAGGCATTTGTCATTTTGCTAGTCGAGTTTAACCCTCGTTAGTACAGCCGCTATATGACTCTGACTACGGGGTAAAAAGGAAAGGGAGAGAGTGAAAAGAACATACCATATCTCTGCAAAAGGCTTGCCGTTCGCCCAGGCCATGACAGTCTCCATGAGCTGCCACTTGAGGCTCTGGACGTACTCCTCCTCGTTCACATCGAGCTTGCTCTCGGCGCTCACCTTGGCGACGATCCGGGCCTGCGCCTGGATCTCGCGGAACGGCTTGGCCAGGTCCTCCTTCAGCGGCTGGGTCTCGACCTTCTCGTCAAAGATGAAGCAGCTGAGGACCGCGGCGCAGACCTCGGGGCTCAGCTCGTTGAAGTACCTGTTGAACAGGAGCTCGGCAAGGACCAGCTCGTGGCCCTCGGTCGACGAGATCTCGCAGGCAACGCGCGCCTTCATCTGCACGACCTCGGCCTCGTTGATGAAGCCCAGTCTCCGCAGCACGCGTTTCCTCGACTTCAGCTCGTCCAGCTGGGCGATGCTGTGGGCCTTGGCAATGGCCTTCTTCTTCTCCTTGATCTTGTCGCCGAGAGCGACCTTGGTGGAGTACCGCTGCCACAGCTCGAGGAGCAGCGGGGAGTTGTGCAGCGGGTTGAGGATAAGACGAGATTCGAGAACCTCAATCTTGCGGAGAAGCTTCTTGAAGGACTCGTCGTTGATTCCCATGTTCTCGAGCGGATCCAAGATAGGGATCCCGTCGGGGAATCGCCGGCTGACCTCCTCCACGGCTTTGCCGACGGTGTCCTTGTCACTCCTGGACTCGATCTTGCCGGGCACGAATACCCGGAGCTGACTGAGCGCTTTGAGACATGTCAAAAGGCAAGGGACGACCTCCCACCTGCTGGACTCCCCGGACTTTTCGGGCAGGATACCCGCGGGCATTGTGGCATCACCGTGGTGCTTGGGGTTGAAGTCCAGACTGTTGGCAGAGACCTTGAGCAGCACATCGACAAAGTACGACTCTTGTGGCGGGTACGGCGTCTCGCCAGGCTTCTGCGCTGCGCGCGCCATGAAGTTCAGTACCACTCCCCAGCCGAATTCTACTCCGTCTGGGCTCTTGATATGGATAAGGCGACCGGGTTGCATGAACTCGAGGCAGTAGTTGGGGTGCTGTATCACGGACACCATGTCCTTGTTGTATCCCTCCAGCTGTTGGCGAATACCGTAGTAGTCCTTGACAGTGTTCTCGTCAGGAATGATCAGGCTGTCTCTCTCTTGCTGCAGGCTCAGCAGCTCCTTCTCGAGCTGAGGAACGCTGGCGGAGTTCTGGAACTGGAAGAAACACCTCTCCAGCATGTACTCGGGCGAGATGGCCTCGATACGCAGCAGGTTCAGAACCATGTTGTAACCGAGGTGGAAGGCCGAGTTAAGGCGATCCTGCACTCCGACAACAACGGCCTTGGCAACCTCGGGCTCGAGCTTGGAATCAACCATCATGATGACGATACCGCGATCATCGAGACCACGACGTCCTGCTCTTCCGGCCATCTGAATATACTCTGACGAGGTAAGTGGCCTGGTCTTGACACCGTCCCATTTGTTGACCTCGGTGAAGACGACTGTCCTGGCGGGCATGTTCAGGCCGATAGAGAAGGTCTCGGTGGCGAACAGGACCTTGATCAAACCCTCTTGGAAGAGGATCTCGATCGTCTCCTTCAGGATGGGCAGAAGCCCGGAGTGATGGACACCAATGCCCTTGCGCAGAAGTGGGAGGATGTGAATGATTTGAGGAAGACTCCTGTCCTCTTCGGAGAGCGAGGACAAGGCATTGTTGAAGACATTGTCAACCATGGCCTCCTCGTCGGGCGCGTTGAACTTCATGATGGACGTCGCTATGGCCAGCTGCTCGCACTGTCTCTTGCTGAAGCTGAAAACGATTACGGGCTGGAACTTCTTCTTGAGAATCATCTTGATGATCTTGGCGATGTCGGACTTTTCGTTGGGCGCTTGGCCGCCCTTGTTGGTCGTCTTGTTCTTGCCCTTGCCCTTCATCTTGGCCTTCCAGTCGTTGGAGTCGGCTCCCTTGCCGTCCTCGATCAGCGACATGGCCAAGTTGAAGTTCTGCTCCTTGAAGTTGTTCTTCTCGTCCACAATCAAAAATATGCCCTTGCCACCGGCGGGGAAGAAGTAGTTTTGTAGCGGTGTCGGCCGGAAGTCGGTATAGACGACGTGGCAGGCCTGGCGATGGATCTTGGCGATCCACTCGGCGAACTGGAAGGCGTTGGGGATCGTGGCAGAGAGGAAGACATAGCGGACCTTGTCCGGGAGGAGGATGATGGTCTCCTCCCAGACAACGCCTCTGACCTTGTCTCGCATGTAGTGGATCTCGTCAAACACAACCCAAGCAACTTCGCGCATAATCTCGGAGCCCCGGTATAACATAGAACGCAAAATCTCGGTAGTCATGACGAGGCAACTGGCGGTCGGGTTGATGGTAACATCGCCCGTCATGAGGCCGACGTCGCCAAACTCGGCCTGGAAGTCTCGGTATTTCTGGTTGCTGAGAGCCTTGATGGGACTGGTGTAGATGACTCGCTGGTTCCTCTTCAGACACTGGGCAATGGCATACTCGGCAACGACCGTCTTTCCGGCACTGGTGTGGGCCGACACGAGAATGCTCTCGTCACGTTCGATGGAGGCGACAGCCAGACTCTGGAAAGGATCGAGCTTGAAGGGGTAGACGCGAGCGGGCTCAGCGGGGGGCTTGTGCTCCGAGAGGGGTATGTATTCGTAGTCGAGGTCGGGCGGGAGAGCCACCTGATGCTGGATGTTGTGGGAGAGAAGGATGGACGTCGACTCGCCCTCCTTGGAGGCTGCGAAGCCTGAGGCGGCGTTGACCTCTCTGGACTCGGCCGTCTGGAACGAGTCGGCCATGACGGGCACGGCCTGCTCGGTGTCGGCGGGCTCACCCTCCTTCTTGCGGCGCTTGGACTCCTTGTCCTTGCCCGGGGCGACGGGGGTGGGTGCGTCGTCGGCGGTCGGCATGTCGACATCGTTCTCATTGGCGGATGTGGAAGCGGGCTTGTCATCGTGGTGGTCGCCGTCGGCCTCGTCGATGGTGGGCTGGGCCTTGCGCTTTTTGGGCGCCCGAGGCTGCTCCTCGAACACGTCGAAGAGGTCATCCATCTTCGTTGCCGCGCCCAGAGGTACGGGCGAAAATAGGTTGTGTTGCGACCTCAAACGCAGGTGGTGGTGGTGGATTCTCTCGCTTGGCGATAGACGGTATCGGCAAGAAGAAAAAAAGTTGTGATGGATTACAATCTGGGTGGGATCCGTGGCAGAAAGCCTGCGGCGGGCGGGTCTGGTGGGCGGTGAGTGCCCCAAATTCGAATTGACTTGAATGATCTGTGCACGTTGTGAGTGGACTGGATGACTTAAGGGCGAGAGGGCTTCGAATTGCTGATGGGTGCAACAACCTTTGCAAGGTCATGCCCGGTAGAATCCCTTATATCCATAGGTCTCACAAAACCATAAAAGCACCTAGTTTCTGTTTATTCTTTTACTTTGAACATTTAAAACATCCAAAGTTAAAGACGAGATATTGCTGAGCGAGCCTAGCTAGTAGCTGGCATGGGGTATGGAGATAAACCTCAAAGTTACAGCTATCCCGTTAAAACCTTGCGCACCTACCAGCATTCATGATGTGCATGTTCAAAGTATCCCCGTAACCGCAGGCCTGTGAATCTGATCCACGCTTTACGGGCCTGGATTGTCCGGGCTCCGAAGGGATTCTGAACTGGTGATTGATTTCAAATCTGACTGGCTGCAGAGTCGCATTCTACAGCTTACAGCACACTCACATCTTTCTGTCTCTCGTCCGTCCAGTCCTTCACCCGCAGTCCAGGAAATGGTTGGGGGTTGATGGTTTTAGCGACCGGGATGTCTCGGCTAGCGCCATCAAGGTTCAACAAATCCCTGCCCCAATTGGCAGCGGTGGATGAGAACCCGAGGCTTGGGAGACATGCGGGTGGGCCGTCAAAAAATCTTGGGTGGTGCTTGCCGTCACCACTTGAAATCTACCTGAGAATCTGACCTATGTAGGGGTAGAGGTTCAACCAGGCGCTCTCACCTCCCCTTTCTCCCGCGAGCAACTGTTGTTTATTGCAGCAATTTCCCCGCACATCACCAATAAACCAGCCCGGACTCAATTGTTCGTGCACGCAGCAATGGCGGCCAGCATCTCCCTCAAGCTCACCAACCGAGCTCCGAGGAAGCCCATCAAGAAGCTCCCAGCCTCGGTCGAGCTCCCCCGCGATGCCACTGTCGAGGACGCCAAGCGCCTGGTGGCCAAGCAGTCGGGTATCAAGGACTTCAACCGCATCGGCCTGTTCGACCCCACCACCAAGAAGATCCTCAAGGACCGCAAGGCCCTGGTCGTCAACGAGCCCGGCGTGGCCTCGGCCGGCGAGCTGGTCGTCAAGGACCTGGGTACGCCACCCGACAACGCCGCCGCCGGCTTCCTCTTATATCTCTATCTCTCTATCCTACTAACACTTGAAAATACAACAGGCCCCCAGATCGCATGGCGCACCGTCTTCGTGATCGAGTACTTTGGTCCCATCCTCTTCCACGCGCTCATCCCGCTGGTGCGCCCGTACATCTACCGCATCTCGCCCTTTGTCTACAAGAACGAGACGGAGACGCCCATCACGCAGGTGCAATGGCTGCTTTTTGCCCTCTTCCACATCCACTTCCTCAAGCGCGAGTACGAGACGCTGTTTGTGCACAAGTTCTCGGCCAACACCATGCCCGCCTTCAACATCTTCCGCAACTCGGCCTTCTACTGGTCGCTCGCCGGCCTCCTGTGCGCCCTTGACATCTACGCCCCCAACTCCCTGTCGGCCCGCGATCAGCTCGGCCCGCTCGACTACTTTGGCCTCGGCGTCTTTGTCGTCTGCGAGGCCTGCAACTGGATCGTCCACCAGCATCTCGCCAGCCTGCGCAAACCCGGCGGCACCGAGAAGGGCATCCCGAACTGCATCGGCAGCAGCCTCGTCACCTGCCCCAACTACATGTTTGAGGTCCTGGCCTGGGTGGGCGTCATCCTGATCAGCCGCAGCTGGGCTGTGGTTGTCTTCATTGCCACCGGTGTCGTCTACATGCGCAGCTGGTCCAGGGGCAAGGAGAAGGCCCTGCGCAACGAGTTTGGCGACCGCTACAAGAAGAAGAAGTACACCATGCTGCCTGGTCTCATCTAATCTGATCGCGCCGCCCCGGTGGCCCGAGTGTAGGTAGCTTGGCAGCTCCTGACTTTGCTTTATCATATGTATATATGGTAAAAGGAAGGAGGGAAGCAAGCATCTCCGTTCATCTCAGCAAAAAGCACCCTGGCTGGATAGCCAAGCTACCAACATAATTGGTTAGTGAAAGAAGTAGAACAAGTTTGCAAAAATGTGCATCATCAGGATGTAAAAGACAACGCGCTCCTAGTTGGTCCCATGGTATCTTATCTCGTATATCGTCCGGTCATAAAATCGTAACACTTCCAGTCAACCCGTGTGCAGCTCCCGTCGTCGAGTTGTCGCCCAATCACCCCACCGTAGGTGTAGAACCGTGTCCGTCAGCAGCGTCGAGTTGAGGCGAGTCCGGAAGAGGCACCGAATCGGGTGCCAGTTGCACGGCAGAGGTTGCCGACACTAGGCCCGGTTCAATCTCCATGGGGTCTCCGGGGCCGACTTTGCTCTCGCCTTCTCCGTCAAAACCCCCCGCCAATATAGGACCCCGTATCGCAACAGACTCTGATGTCTCCTTTGGCGCAATGACTGATCCCGTCTCCATCGCGTCGTCGAGGTGGCTTGCATTCCCCTGATCTTCATCCATCTGCAACGGCCCAGCTCTACCGACCCCTGACGATCCCTCCCCGGAATCCTTCCCTTCTTCCGCCTCCACCAATTCCATGAAATCGACATCCCTCCCCTTCCCCTTCCCCTTATCCACCACCATCTCACCCACCTCTTGACCACTCATCCCAACATCCCCCTCCCCATCCCTCCTATCCTCCCCATCCCCATCCTCACTCCCGCTCCAACTCCCACTGCCAGACCACTCACTCCCACTCCCATCCTCACTCCCCCCCTCCCCTCTAACCAACCGCAACGTCTCCTCCACAATCAAAAACTCCCTCTCCAACATCTCCGCCCAATTCTGCACATTCCCCACCTCCTTAATCTTCTTCGTATGCTCCGCCGCCAGCTTTGCCAGTTTATCATTATCCTTCCGAAACCCATCCAGCGTGCGCGCAAGTTCCCTCTCCTGCTTCTCAATCGCCGCATTATTCGCATGCAGGAGCTCGCCCCGCCCGTGGAGCTCGCGGTCGAGCATATTCCCTATCGAGGCGACGACGGCGTTGCGTGCTTCGTCGATTTGGCGCTGCGTGCTGGGGGAGGGGAGGGTTGGGTTTATGTTACGGTGTGCTGCTGCTGAGGTTGTTGTGGTTGTGGTTGTGGTTGTGGCTGTTGTGGTGGTGGTGGTGGTGCGGGAGAGGGCGGCGCCGAGGTTGAAGAGCGGGTTTAGGGGGTGCGAGGACGCGGATGAAGGGGCTGTTGATGAGAAGGGCGGGGGGGAGGCGGAGGAGGAGGATACCGATGCCGATGCAGACGATGTGCCGCCCGCCGTGGTGCTGGTTACTGACGCCGGCGACGGCTGGGGTGGGGGGATTGACGAGGGCATTGGGGGAAACATTTTGTGTGATGATGTGTTTGGTGGTCAAGATGTACCAAGCAAGTATATGTTGAGAAATGGTGTAACTTGATGAGATGGATGAATGAGATTACCTCGTCACCAGTCTTGTATGTACACGGTGTGTAGTTTGGCAAAGCTACCAAGGATCAAGGTTGATGTCGAGGTCGAGGTTGACGGTCGACAGCTGACGGGAAGTTGTGATGAACCCGTGGCTGGTGGGAACGCGGGGTAGCTTTATCAACGACGGCTGGGTGAGGGGAAGAAGGACAAATGTATCATGTCACGGTGTTGGTGGTTAAATGCTGTCAGCCTCGTTCACAAAGCCCATACCTCACTCAAAAGTCTATGACCGGAGAGATATCATAGTAATTGACGTAGCTGTGATGAGAGGATCCGTTGGCACCTCATCTTATTAAGGTGCACCTTCAAGTCTCCATGGCTCATCAAGCTGGTTGTTGCACAAAGTTCTTAAACTTTGGATGAATTCTCATTCTTGAACATTGTGAAAGCTAAGCACAAATACCAAAACAGTAAAAAAAACAAGACGGCCATTTGTGAGTGATTCTCAGTTGACTGTCTAAGAGCATGGCAAAGAGAAATAGGGGAAAGAAACCTTCAAGAGTCGAAGAAGCAAAAGATAAACGAGTCGATCCACCCAGGGGTCGAACCTGGAACCTCCTGATTCGTAGTCAGACGCTCTGCCATTGAGCCAGCGGACCTTGTCTCTTGTGATTGGAGGTAAATTCTGGCAATGGCCCCTATATCCACAATACCGTAGAGTAATGTGGGGAAACTTGCGATCGACAGTCATTTTGCAAGATTCCGATAAACAGCAAAGCACACGACCTCAGCAACTATCTAGACTAATTCCGATCAAAATTCAAGCTCAAATACTTACTCTGCAGAGTCTTCTCCAACCCGCCTCCGTCATCGCAATAGTGGGCCAAGTTGATTGCCTTGGTCGCCCACTCCTTAGCCTTCTCCTCCTCCTGGCAACCATAGCAGTCGATGGCGTGGTTGAATGCTGTAGTCGCCATCCATTCTGTCTCTTCTTCTGGCCAGCGAGCCTCGCTTCCTGCCTCGCTCTGGGGTACAGATGGTGTCAGCGGTTTGCCATCAGCGGTGTAAGCACCCAGTGAAGCTAGATTCGTCGGACAACTGGGGTGGGGTTAAGCGGTAAACAGAAGGGAAATTGGAAAAGGGGTAGGTAGCCCAGGGGGTCAAACAGGGTGCGACAGAATGAAAATGGAAAGAATAAACACACCTCGCGCAGCTCTCGCGCCTTACCACAGGCCTCATCCAGCAACTTCATAGCCAGCGCATCATTGAGCGGCAGCGTCGCCTGAAACAAGCACCGCGTGTACCTCGCCAGCTTCAGCCCATCAAAGCCCTCGATGGACCAGATCTCGTTGACGATCTTGCGCATATTCGAGTAAAGTACTTTAACCAAGAGTATTAGCCTCCACAATACACACCGTGCAACAAGAAACAACAGAGGTCAGCACGCAGCACAACGTACCTTGACCTGGAACCTGGGCCCTGAGAAGGCAATCCGCCATGGCCTGGAACGCAATAATGCTCCCACACGCCACCGCTCTCTGCACAATACTCCCCAAGTCCTCAAACTGCCCAAGACAGACTGCCCCTTCGAAGTCAAAGGCAAACAACGTCGCTTGCTTCCGCACCATGTCGTCCCTCACTTTCTCGTCGAGGTTTGCCAGATGCGCAGTGAGTTCGTCGTCAAACGCCTTGATATGCGCCCTCATAGCGAGAAAGTCGTTCTGCTGCTTCTCAACATTATCTTCAGTTCTGGCGAGCGAAATGAGTGCCGAAGCGATGATGAAGCGAGAGAAGAGCGTCTTCAGCGACACCTCGACGGCCGATCCCCTGTCGGACGGGATGTAGCTGATGATGTTCACACAGGCCGTGAGCATTCTTACAACACAACGAAGATCCCATGTTGTTGTGTTCTTCAGCGCTAGATTATACGAGTTTCCGCTGAACCACTCAATCTCGTCGATGTTGAACAGCTTGGTCCCGCCGGGGTCCTGTTTCTGGTGTTCGAGTGCTTGGGCAACTAATGCGATTAGCACCAGGCTGACTGAGAGCGGAAAGAAAGATAAAAAGAGCCCACCATTCTCAAACTCTCGACACAGGCTATTGACAACACCATCCTGTTCCGCGTTTGGCTTATCTGCCAGTATATTCAACAGTCGAATGATGCATCGAAACAAAGCTGGCAGGTAGATCGGGTTCGGCTCCTTGTACTCGTGTTTCCCTCTGAGCTTCTTCAGTGCGGCAACGGCAGAGGATATATCTCCCACCTTCTGGGATTCCGCAATACATGCCCCGAGATACTCGATGTGGTCTGGCGCTAAACAGACGGTATCGAGACATCGCTCAGCAAGCGCCCGATCCTCGGTGCGGATGGCGACCTTGAATGCCAGGTAGGCGGTCATCGGCTCCTTCCAGCTCTGTGCGGACATGCTCTGGATCACCAAGATGGCAGCATCCAGGTTATTCCTCGCAAGGGCGCAGAGAAGCAGTTTTCTTCCAGGCGTTAGCATGGGTTCAAAAGTCGACATCAACTCTTAAATACCTCTCCAGTTTAGACGTGTTGCTAGGTCCGCAATTCTGGAACACGGAGTGGAGAAGAAGTCGGCACCAATTCTCTGCCATATCGTATTCTCCCATGCCGTAGCTGGTCTCCAGTTTCTTCCAGATCAACTGGGCCAAGCGTCAGTAACGAGTCAGTATGCTCGATAGATAAATAACATACCGTCAGAGCGGCGGCCGTGGCTTCTGCACTCAGGGGTTTCGTCAACTGTGATAATACGCCATCGACGGCCTCAGTGGTTTTGACAGAGTCTCTTTGGTACGTAATCATCCACACCCTCGTGATGACAGCTTTCTCCATCCAGTCATCGTTCTCCGTGGCGCGAAGAGTCAGGATGAAGTCATCCAGAATCGCGCACCCGGCCCCTGGGCTCTTGTCATGAAGCTTGCGAATGTGGAAGATGATGAGCTTGAATCCAGAATCAGTCAGGTCTATGCTCCTGATGATGCGCCGCAAAACATCGGCATACGCGTCGCTGTCAAAGACCTCGGCAGGCGTTTTCTGGAGGAGTTCGAGTCTGAGAAGTAGCACGACGAGTCTGTTGCCAACTTCCGATTCGATGTAGTTCACCCAGTTCTTAGCCTTGTCCAGGCCTTCCGCGGAGTCGGTGCCCAGCAGGGCAGTGACCAGCGCTTGAAGAATCGCCAGTCGTAACTCAATGCCGTCGCGGGACAGGCTCTCAATGTTCTGACCGTTGATCATTTCCTGTGCTCGCTCGAGCCATTTGACTGCCATGATAAAGTCTGAGCGGGCTGTCAAAGATTTCCCAATCTCGTAGAGAACATCGGCAAGCTTCTCGGCGTAGTCTGGTGTAAGGAAGTGACGGAGGCGTTCCGTCTTTGTGTACATATGCTCGGCGACGTCGAGTCTGTTCTCGGCCCATGACTGGTAGGCTACTGTCAGAACATCACGGATCATAATTCTCTCGCAAGACAAGAACACTTACTAACGCGGTGCGGACGATGAAGTACTCTACCTCGAGGCGGTTGCACTCCTTCACAACATTCTCAGGAAGAGCAGATACAATGTCTTGCAAGGAGCCCTTGTAGTCGGCAGCCGTTTGCAACACTGGAGTCGCCAAGCCGTGTTCAGAGCTATCTGTTGTATTAATTCCCAAACATCAGCCATGGGTGCGCCAGAAGACAACTAGCAAAAGCAAAGATCTAAGATCCTCACCTATACAGTCTCGGGCCGCCTTGAGTGCCAGCTTCAACATCCGGATCAGGTCAGGTGCCTTGCCGCTGTCTTTTTGCTTGGCAATGACAAGAAGGTGGAACGCAAGGACTCGGCCGTGGAGAACCAATCTTCTGAGCCTCTTCTCTGCTGGGTCAAATTCTCTGCGTAGCCGTGTGCAGAGATTCCACAGCTGAGTTCCCATCCCGTCAATCTCGGGGTCACCAGCGTAGCCCAGGAGGTATTTTTCTTGGCAGGCGTGGAGCTTTTCGACGTGCCTATTGATCTGGTCCACGAGCTCATCCGTCGCGGGCATATCCTTCGGGTCGCTCGAGAGAGTCTTGTAAAGCTCGCTGACGAATTCTGTTACGGATTAGAAGGATGGCACGATGCTGCGGCCAGGCCGCCAGCCTGGGGACCGAACTGCATACCATAGGCGGCTTCAACATGCCTCTCAGCTTTGGCGGACTGTGTGGCATTTTTGGACATGGGCGCTGGAGGCATCTTGCAGTTTGGTAGTTGATTGCGGTTTTGTCGATTCACCCTTCCTTCGGCATGTGAAGAAGAAACCCAAACGACGGGGGAATGCCCCTTTGGTGTTGTGGTGATTGACCTCAGCAGAGACAAGAAGATGGAAAAAAGTGGATGACGACGGAAGCAGGCTCTTGGTCTACTCCTGCGCTATTGCATGTAATTACTTCCAGGTTGTGACCAACGCTGGTGTGCTCTTGCCTTTCTGGCTTGTGGAAGGCGCGATCGAGAGTATCCTGCCACTTCCGATGTTCTCTTGCGAGCCCAGCATCTTGCTTCGGGAAGGAGCCTAGGGGTCACCTGCCTTTAAGGACACATTCTGGTGAAATCCAGAGCCCCCCTCTACCCAAGGTACTAGGTTGTCCTGTACTAATTCTATTGTACCTGAAAATACATTCCCTGACCATCCGTATCCAAGGTATCCATGGTCGACCTGATCTATGCGAAATCTCCTCTAATGTTGGTTTTTATTGCAGTTGCCGTCCCCTTTTACAATGCAGGGTTCCCAGAATGGAATGATGTGACATCCATCGCACAAGCCTAGATGGCATTTATTCCGTGGGCGAGGTCCATCAACGTTTGGGGTCATGAGGGAGAAAGTTCCCAACGATCAAACTCGGGCTGTGGATGTTAGCAAGCGGAAATGAAACGGGGGAAGACAGTGTCGCCGGCGACGGGGTCGGAATACATTTTGTGGTTGTCCCTTCGGATCCGAAACGAGAAGCAGCAGTTTACGACTGGATCATGGGCTTTATCATCTGGGTTCTTTAACGAGCAGGCCGTGAGAAGGGTATCGTGTGCCGGGTCGAATGCAATGGTCCCGAATTCTTCCCAGTATCTCACGTTCGATTCCTCTGTCAGGATTTCGTGCAGAGCGATCTTGCCCTAGAATTAACGTGTAAGCAAACAAGCGAGCCCTCGTGAATTGCTGATCCGGAGAGAGACTTACGCCGCGGAGACTCTCGACCGGCACATTGATAAGCTCGGCCATCTCCTTGTTGCCCCTGAAGATCTCTCCTGTTCTCCTCCAACAGCAGGCCGGTACCGCCATACTTGCAAAAACTCGGTCATATTCCATCAGCGTCTGTTCAAACCACATCTCGACGACTACTAGGTCCATGTCGGTCAGGAGTTGCATCTTCTCGCGGAACTTGGGTCTGAATCGATCGAGCTGTCTCAAGATCTTCTGCTTGGAAGACGGCGCGACATGGGTGTCAAGGTACGACGAAAGCCGCTGGTAGCCCTTGATGTAGCTGAAAGGCTTGAGGAGGCCGGCTTCGTACTTGGCTGTCAGGACACGCTTCATGCGCTCCTCTGGTTTATCGTTACCGGATGGATCCGCTGCCTGGAGGTAGTACTCGCGGGCCTTGTCGGAAGGGAGGACACTTGATGGCCTCGAAATTGCCTTGGCCTGTTCAGAGTTTGGCGGGGGCATGGAAGTCCCCTGGGTGGCACTCGGGGGAAGCAAGCCGCTTCCACTGTGAAACCCCGAGACGGTGTCGGGCTGGTTATTATTTCCGAGGAGTTGATTCTGGTCATCGGATAAAAGTGCGCTATCGTCAAGGAGGCTGGACTGGGTCTGAAGAAAATCGTTCAGGAGATTGAACTCATTTGTCACCTCTGGCGCCATCAGATAGCTTGGGTAATTGTGCATGTCGTGATAGTGGTTTTGGGTGGTCATCCAGGCATCCGAGAAACCGGCGACTGCGGATGGCAACTTCAGCTCCTGTGCAAAAGACGCAGCTGAAGGATCAAAAGACCTACATTGGTTCAAGTTGCTACTCAGGGCACTGGGTTGAATGGCGCTGGACACTGGTGTGGGTTGCACGAGTTGTATAGGATTGCTCCGGCTGTTTAGCGCCGCGGTATCGAAGGAAACCTTGGTGACTTGGCCAGCCCCAGTGCTCATGCTGGCGTCAAAAGGGGGCGGTCCCATCGTGGAACCGCTCTGATCCATGGTGCTGCGCCCGACCTCCGACTGAGACTCGGAGTCGGCTACTGTGGACGGCGCAATGACACTCTTAGACTTGCGAGACTCGTGCTCTCGAGGCTCATCATGGCAGAGATGCCCGATATTGCGCTTGATACACCTAGTGCATGGTCTCTCCTGCTCAGGGGAGGGTCTCGGGTCAATGATTGCTCAAGCGGGGAGGCCAATAGTTCAAGCCATCCACGATAACGAGGGAGGGCACATACGAGATCGCACGTCATGTGCTAGAGGAGAGCCGAGAAAACATGGTCAGCCACTGTAACGGCTGGAAGGGTACGTCTCAAAGCCGTAGATGTCGCTACAAGGCTCTCTCTGGTCATGGCAGTTGCCCGCGCCGAGTACAAGGGGCGAGCCAATTGCTGAGCCTGAGGGAGAGGGGGGATGGCCCGGCTCATTGGGATGACTTACAGATCGACGGCAGTATAGACAAGCTGTAGGGACGTGCAGACGGCATCAGCATGGGAGGACTTTGTGGGTGTGGCCGCGGGCGGCAGCCACCATTGCTTACCGTGGTTGACCTTGCGCCGCTTCTTCGGGGTCTTCTGGGCATCGTCTGCGCTGGGCGCATGGTGATCCTGGGGCTTGGTGTCGCTTTCGGACTTGGGGTCCTTGACCTCGTTTCCGGTGGTCTTCTCCATGGCTTCTATTCCCGTCATTGTTTAGTGGACTTGGCTCCCATTGGACCTCGAGGTTACGCAACGGGCGTCGAGTTCGTCGCTCATTTGAGCAAGGCCGGCGGCTTCTCGCAGCAACTCGAGACGATTCGATGGCGGTTCCGAAGCTCGTGCTCCTCGCTTGGCCTTTGACGGGACACCTTTTCCAGACCCAGCAAGTTCTCACGTTGGCGCTCGTCCAGGTCGCCCGCCCAAGGTTACGGGTCTAGGTTCCAGGTTCCAGGTTCCAGGTTCCAGGTTCCAGGTTCCAGGTTCCAGTACCTTAGACACCCTCTGTCTGCTGGCTTGAGGTGGTCCGTCGTCGGGGTGAGGCAGGTGAGGAGGGTCAGGTATGGTAGGTTTGTCTGGAGGGAGAGTGTGGAGGCTTCTTCGAGTCACAGTCACTGTCGTGGGGCGTCGCGTCGACGAGTAAACCTAGCCGTGGGTTATTGCAGAACATCCATTATGCGGGGAGCGCGACCGATCGCATTATACGGCTTTGTGGTGTGCGCGGCACTTGATTTGTCGCCTCAATCCTAACGGGCACCCCAGAAAAAAGAAATCGCTCGGCGCCGGGTGGGAAGGTTGGACCTGGAACATGCGACACAAGAATGCCGCGGAAGTGGGTTTTCATTGGCGGTGGACAGGAGGGGCCGCCCGCTGTCCGGTTTCTGGGGGCTCAGGCCTGCTGCCCGGCTGCCGCTGAGCAGAGCCGAGGGGCAACGGAAGCTTTTTGGAGCCACTGGCGAGCTGGTGTGGGGCGCTGCCCGGTTGCCCGTGCCAGTGTCGCAATTGGCATTGCGGGCAAACTCTAATTCCTCTGCTGCGTGTCGTTGCTGCTGCGCTTTACCCCAACATTTCGTCGTGTGGGCGTTTGCCGTGTCCGGTTAGCTTGCCCGCTCGAGCGCAGGCACGCCTCGCGCATTGCAGGGAGGTGACCTGTCGCGATGCCTTCCCGTGTTTCCCCACCTTTCCACCCACAGCCTTCGCCATTTCATCTTGGTCGGAATCGGGTTTCCCGTTCATTTCACGTCAAGTGTCTGAACACCTTCTCAAGTAACCCCCCAGTGCAAAAAGCAATCAAGATCGCCTGATGCAAACTGGGCATTCCCGAAGCGCCCTAACCCATACAGCTGGAATACCGACGTTGGAGAGTCCAGTCTTGGAACTCCGTATCCTCGCACGAGACAACATCACTTCCAGACATCCTCCCAGCTTTCCGGAGTCGATTGAACCAATGGACGACGGGGGCCTTCGACAGAAGCTCAGGTACGGACCCGTTCGACGCAGATCAATGTCGTGTAAGCAGGCTGGTGCTGCTGTTTCAGCGCCACCATGAACACCCCCCAGCTCGAGGCCGCAAAGCCACCACCACACCCAATGGTGTGGGTGACAATATCCTTGCTTTTTGGTTTCGGTCGTCCAAAACATCGCAAGATCCAAGATGTGGTAGCATTTGGCCCCTTCGTGTACCTTGCACGGTCCTTGGTTCGAAAGAAATTTTACTAGTCGGCTATTACTGAGTTCAAATACTGCATCCTCACTCTGTGGATAAAATGCGCAGCCTTTTGTTCCGGACGGGAGGCGGGCGGATAGGCAGCCGGCTGCCTATGGTGAGCGCTCTCTCATGTGAGTTCGGCTTGTGGTCTCGCCCCGCCCCGCTTGGAGATCATTTGGACGGCAACATGAAGTAAGCAGCACATGCTTGCACATCACTCATCACCATGCGAAGAATAAGCACAGACTTATTGATCAAAGCTCAAAGCGCTGCATCTCAACCTCCCATGACTTCCTGGCACGAGACATCTTGCAACCGGCCAGACGTGTGTCTGGTCGACGGCACTCCGTTCTGTATGAGCTGCGGCTCATTGGCGAGTTTAGATGACTTCGACTACAGCCAGGCACCGTCGGGCCTCCCGATACCCTCGGCGACGAGGGCCAACTTAGGTTTGTCGTGGCCTTCCTCGGTCAAATATGGAAACACGTGCATCGGGACCAACGGAGAAGACATCACCAATCAGGTCACCGAGACCGTTGCAGGCCTCGGTTCTTTCTCTGGCGATCATATGAACATCTCACCGCCTGATAGCCCTGCCTTGATCGAAGCCGACCCTTGGCGCTTGGAAAGTGAAATGCCAGCGCATAAGCCGCATGCCCAAGACAGAACTAGAGCCGACCCGTCATCTGGGCTCATTGGGACAGATCAAATTCGACTTTTACGCTTGAGCAAGGGCCAGGCCTCTGAACCCTTCCATGGCATACTTCAAGTCGTTCATCTCAAGTACTTCCCCGAATATGAAGCGCTTTCGTATACGTGGGCCGATGAGAATGGAGACGCAAACCGGAGAAAGAGGATCTACCTAGGCAACGACTGGGAGATCTTCCCAATAACAACGAACTGCGAAGCGGCGCTCCGATGCCTACGACTGCCAAACAGGGAGCGGACCATCTGGGTTGACGCAATATGCATAGACCAGACGAGCACCGATGAGCGATCCCACCAGGTACAATTGATGCCCGTCATTTACGCGACCGCACAGCGTGTGCTCGTTTATTCCGGCCATATTGATCCGGAGCGAGACATCAGGGCAGACCGTCAGGAAAAGGGTCGCCCCGTCACTGCGGACTACCGGCCCTCGCGATGGGAGCAACAGTGGGAGCAGGAGTGGGAGCAGTTTGATGGCCGCCTGAAGACGCCCTACTTCTTCCGCAGCTGGATAATCCAGGAGATTGCTGTGGCAAGAACGGCATTGGTGTCCAACGGCACGACATGGCATGCTTGGCCCATATACAACAAGTCAGAGAAAGCGACGCGGTTCCTTCCCTGGATCAGGCATTTCGACAGCCCAAAGTACAAGACCTCAAACGACCTTGTGCAGTTGGTGATTGATACGTGGTCGTCCCAGGCTTCGGACCCTCGGGATAAAATCTTTGCGTTGCTTGGCGTCATCTCAGGGGCAGCCGTAGACGGCCTGGTGGCGGATTACTCCCTATCGACCGAGCATATGTGAGTATTGTCCTTTGTCAGTTTCTCAAGGGTTATTTACGTAAGGCTAGAGCATGAGAAGCGCGTCTGACAGTTGACTTCTAGATACACGGGATTCGCAGCGTTTGCCCTGCTGAAACAAGGAATGACCAACCTATTCAAGTATGCGGGGGTTAACGTAAAATCACACAGCCTTCCGTCCTGGGTGCCTGATTTTGAATTGCTTTCGAACGACTGGTCCATCATGTCTCGCTTGGAGCAGTTCCATTCAACATCGACACAGGATAATCTACTATATGAGTTCAAAGAAGAACGAATATGGACAGACTCGATATCCCGACTTGAAATCATCCGTGTGGCTGACCGCAATCGGAACCCCTTTGCCGACGCGAGTGTACATGGGCTTACTGGAGCTCTCTGTTTGCCGGGAATCAAGATAGCAGAACTTGCAAATAACTTCTCTCGAAGTATCACCAAGGATGGGTTTTCTGTGTTTGAAGGCTCACTGTTTATTACAGCAATGCCATATGTCGAAGAGCAGGATTCGGTATTCTTTCTCCAAGGGTTTGACTCGCCAGTCGTCCTTCGCCGCCACCATGCCGACAGGGATGACATTTTCACATTCGTGGGGATGTGCTACGTGAGGTACCAGACTGGAATGGCCATGAAGCGCCCGTTACACCCCCTTTCGGATCCGTTTTCGGGACCTTTACAAAATTGGCCCCACGACATACAAGACTGGTCTGCTCTACTGCCTTCCAGGCTTGCCAATAATTTCAAGCATTCGACCAGCGATCTCCAAATTCAAGGCATTGCTGCTCTCAGTTCGGCGCTCAAGAGCATCGCAAATTCCAACAGGGCTCTCTCTCGCTGGCAAGCTGACCTGTGTGAAAGTCTTGGCCTAGAAGCAGAGCGAATTTGGGCAAGCATTATTCAAGTGCCATGGAGCGGCAGGGTCCCCTATTCCCCGGCTGGGCGTTTTCACAGCATGCAATCGGCGATCCCCGTTCTTGGAGATCTGAAGCGGGCATTGAAAGACCAGAGTACAATGTGCGAATCGACCACCTTGCTGCTTGAGAAGCTTGAAGGATACAGACGCCTTGGGGCTCTGAGCACGAATCAGATGGACGAAGTAAACAACCCCATTGCGGAGCTGAGAACGTCAAACGTTAGGTTGCTTCAGGAGGAGTGTTTCTCGGGCCGGGAATGGCGGAATGCTATCACAGCTGAGCTAAGGGAACTTCGCTTCAGCTCGATGATGAGGGAACGTCGCTTCAACTCGATGATGAGGGACGAACCAACATCATTGCGACGGTCTATTGTCGGAAACAGCCTTTTCGAATCAAGTCCAAGGTGGTATCTTTATCAACTGGATGACATTGGTGCTTCCGCATGGCACAGGCTGTGTCGTGAACAGAGCTCCAAGGCTATCACATTTCTACGAAAAGCTATCCAAGAGGGCAACAATGAGGGGGAAAAGGCATACCTGGCTCGTCTACGAAAAGAAAACATTGAGGAAGCCAGCTACTGGAAGCAGGTCTTTGAGATGGCTGTCTCGGAGATAGATGTCGTGATTCTCGCCATGAACGTGCTCGTCGAGCAGCAGACGGGAGGTGTGGCATTGAGCGGGGGTGGATGGAAGCGCATAGTCATTATATAAGCCGCCATCATCTCTGGGTGATGGCGTCGTCTGGGTTTACTCTTTTGCTTTCTCTATGCCTCTTTCGAGAGCCAAGAGAAAAGTCCCACAGCACAAAAAGGCACCTGTGTTAAAGGAACAGGACCAGGCTGAGTGAGGGACTGGCATCATTCGCTCATGTCCGGTTAATGGCGGAGGATCCCCAAATCCGGGCTGGCGGGTACAAATGGGCGCGGCCCGTCCGGTTAATTGGAACATCTCCCTTGAAGCGATCGACCGCAAGGTCCATGGATATACGGGAAGGCTGCGGGCCTTTAATGGTAGAGCAACACTAACGAAGACCGATTTATTTGTTCTTAACTGGGAAATTATCCATATTGCGGATTGGACGTGTACCTGCAGGACGACTGGGTCCCTTCGCTCGCGAGGAGGGGTCCGGGCATGATATAAACTGAAGTCCGAGATGTTCTATATCTATCGTCGAGCTACCCGGCTCTCGTTTTGCTGGGAAACTCGGGCCCGTGTAACTAGCCAGAATCCCAAGAGCTGAGAAAGACCATCAACATGCATCTCCCCGAGCTAGCAACAGTCGCCGCAGCGGCGGCATCGCTGCCCCTGGTTGTGCGGCAGTCTACCACGACTTTGACGGTCAATACCAACCAGATGTTCCAGACGATCGACGGCTTTGGCTTCAGCGAGGCTTTTCAGCGCGCCTACAACATTTACAACTTGGCGGAACCGAAGCGGTCTCAGCTGGTTGACCTCCTCTTCAACACCACGTCCGGCGCCGGCTTCAGCATCCTGCGCAACGGCATCGGCAGCAGCCCGAACAGCTCCAATGACTGGATGAATACCATCTTGCCCTCGAGCCCGGGCACTCCGACGGGCAACGCGAGCTACGTGTGGGATGGCAAGGACTCTGGTCAGCTGTGGGTGTCGCAGCAGGCTGTAAGTGCCAGCCGTCTCCATACCTACTTTTGGGATAATTTCACAGAGTCCCGACTGATTCATACGTCTCGTTTGTAAATCCAGCTCAAGTATGGTGTCAAGACATTCTACGCCAACGCATGGTCGGCCCCGGGCTTCATGAAGACCAACGGCAAAGACTCCAACGGCGGCTCGTTGTGCGGCGTGACGGGGAGCACCTGCACCAGCGGCGACTGGAGACAGGCGTACGCCAACTACTTGGTCAAGTACATCCAGTTCTACCAGGTACGTCCCTTCCAAGCTGCGACACCATCCCTCAAATTGGAACCAAGTCACTGAGAATGATGTCCCTCCAGCAAGCCGGAGTGAACGTCACCCACCTAGGCTTCCTCAACGAGCCCGACATGAGGTACGTGAACCTACCTTGGAAGCCTCCATGCCCTGCCCTTCCGCACGGACGGGACGATGTACACATATAATAAACAGTCCGCCATCAACAGCACAAGCTACGCCTCCATGCTCTCCAACGGCCAACAATCCGCCGACTTCATCAAAGTCCTGCACCCAACCCTTGAGAAAGCCGGCCTCTCGCACGTGCACATCGCCTGCTGCGACGCCACAGGCTGGAAGGTCCAAACCACCATGACCACGGCTCTCAAGACCGCCGGCGCCGAGGACCTGCTCGGCATCGTGACCAGCCACACCTACACGTCCGGCATCTCGGGCACGCAGCCCACGACCCGCAAGGTCTGGGAGACAGAGTGCTCGGACCTAAGCGGCGCCTGGTCAACAGCCTGGTACACCAACGGCGCGTCCGGCGACGGGTACACGTGGGCCAATAGCA
The DNA here is from genome assembly GCA_033439705.1 of Cercophora scortea. Taxonomy (NCBI): domain Eukaryota; kingdom Fungi; phylum Ascomycota; class Sordariomycetes; order Sordariales; family Lasiosphaeriaceae; genus Cercophora; species Cercophora scortea. The sequence continues at coordinate 883,994 of JAUEPO010000005.1, read as the reverse complement.
TCTACACGGGTCTCACGTCCGGCAACGTCAGCGCCTACCTGTGGTGGGTCGCGACGCAGGACAAGGCCACGAACGGGAACAAGAACGAGAAGCTGATCCTCGTCGACGGCGGGAGCTACGTCGTCTCGAAACGCTTCTGGGCGTTTGCGCAGTACAGCCGCACCATTCGGCCGGGAGCTGTGCGCGTGGGCGTCTCGGCGGCGGGGGGCAGCACGAGTCTCAAGGCCACGGCGTTTGTGAATGCGGATGGGTCCGTCGTGGTGAATGTTATCAATACCGGCACCGCGGCCGCGGGGTTGGCGGTTGCGGGGATTAAAGGGGCGAGCGCAGCCAAGGCGTGGATCACGGACGGGAGCAATGATATGACGGCGGTAAGCTCCGTGGCTGTCGCGGCGGATGGGACTGTCAGCGGAGTGTCGGTGCCGGGGCGCGGGATGGTTAGTTTTGTTGTTAGCGGAGCTGCGGTGTCAGCTTGATGCCTGGCCACCTTCATTGCCACGTAACTTGAGAAACAAACACATGATGGTAATTATACAACGGGGGCGGATATTGGTTGGTAATGATGAGCTGTGCATGTGTCTGGATGACTGAGCGACGGGGGAGGTGTGATGTATCACACCCTACACAGTACGTCCATACGCGCTGGGCTGCCTATCGCGATACTCGGTGCAGGATGACTGCATGAGGCATGCATGTATGGGGTGGGTAAGGCGAACTCGGATGAGCGAGGCTGGGAACGGTGGTGCATCTTGGCGGCGAGGTTGTTGGGAGCGAGTGCAGCTGTCGGGGTTGGTTGCCCTTCACTTTGGAAGCCGTGGAATTGCAGACTACATGTGCATTTTTGATGACGCGTGCTGGGTAGGTAAGAGACAGACATGCTGACGAGTTTGATGAAATGATATACGCGGTGCTCAGAGACGGACGATGGTGTGGTTGTTCTGGTTATCCTGCAGAACCGGGCAGGAATCCGCCCCCCTGGGCCCTTGTCTGGGTTACACGGAAAAGTTAGGGGTCAAAGGATTGCTGTAGGCTCTGCACACCCTCTCCATCGGCGTTTACACTGCATTGCTGTGCCTTCTGCATGTTTCAGCCCTGTCGCTTCAACGACTGGAGATGCAGCTCTCCCCCTCCCTTTCCAACTAACCAGAAAACATCCATCAGTTCTATTTTCAGACTGAATAAGTCTTCTGCAATGAAAAATCCAAGAATCAACCGCCTCTCACTCCAAAAACTTTCCTGTAACGACCTCGGTGTCTTTTCCACTTTTTTTGTCCCCAAGTCCCACCTGAGCGAGCGAGATCTAGACTTTTGGTCATCCGTCCCAACCCCCCGGGCCTTCCTCGCTAGCTTGAATAGGGGCTGCTGAGGGGGCGGGTTGTGATGCGGGGGAATGCTGACAATGCATCTCGGCCTCGGACCACCACATCACACCAAACATCGCCAATGACGCCTCTCCTCTCTGGTACAATAATAACCAACCCATGTTCGTCCCGATATGCATGATCCCTGGCTTTCTTTTTTCTGTTTTTGGTCTACATGATTATGGCTAGGTGCCTCAGGTGCTTGGGTACCGATGTGTTTACGTATGGACGGACGGGCTCCACCGCCCCTGCTTCGCCGCGGCTGAGGAGCGGTTTACGAGCTGCCCGAATAACACATGAACTTGTCCATTTAAGAAGGAGAGATCCTGCATTAGTATTCTAGTTGATCGTTTTTCTGTTTTGTTTTCGTTGAATGATTATTGTTTTATACTGTCTGCTGCACCTTGAGTTGCCCCACCGCCTGAGTTGACTCCCCCTTGATCGAATACCACTTCCCTCTCTGCAACCATGACAAAGGACTTCAACAAGACGCCACAGGAGCTGGTGGTCGAGTTCTGGGACAAGTTCTTCACCAGGAAGCCCGGCAAGGTGACGTCCATCTTCCCGCGCAGCCTGTACGCCAGCCTGCTCCCTCCGCAGCAGCCCCGGGGCTCAAGTTCCATCCGCAACGCGGCCGAGAGCTACGAGGCCGCGGCCAAGGAATGCCGCGAGCGGGTGCGGCGCATCGTGCGCGAGTGCCACCGCACCAACGAGAAGTTTACCGACCCGGACTTTGACCTCGGAGCCGGCCGGGCCTGCCTCTACGGCCTAACCCATCCGGACGACTCGGCCAGGGACGAGAACGGCGCCGTGGTCGGAACTGTCGATGCCGAAGTGGAGTGTTATAACCCAGGCTCTCTTCATCGGATCAACTGGATCTTTGAGTCGCCCCAGTTCACGCGGGACGGGTTCTCGTCGTCGGATATCAAGCAGGGCGCGTGCGGCGACTGCTGGTGGCTGGCTGCGGTTGCGACGGTGGCCAACCGCCGGGACCTGATGGAGAAGATATGCGTGGCCCGCGACGAGGAGGTCGGGGTCTACGGTTTTGTCTTCCACCGCGATGGCGAGTGGATCAGCACCGTCGTCGACGACAACCTGTTTGTGAGCGTGCCCAACTTCGATTACGGCGAAGATACCTACGACTCGACTGGAAAAAAGGCACGCGACTACAAGAAGCGGTGGCAGACGGGGTCCGAGGCGCTGTATTTCGCCAAGTGTGAGGACCAGAACGAGACCTGGCTGCCGCTGCTGGAGAAAGCCTTCGCCAAGGTCCATGGGGACTACGAGGCCATTGCGGGTGGTTTCCCAGGCCAGGGCGTCGAGGATTTGACTGGTGGTGTTTCGACTACCATTCTATCGGACAGGGTACTGCGGAAGGACAGGCTCTGGAAGGAGCTGGTCAACGATGATGGCGATTTTGTGTTCTCGTGCTCTGCGTATGGGTCGGGAGGGGCCGAGGTTAAGGGCGGACTGCAGACGGGCCACGCTTACTCGATTATCAAAGCGCGAGAGGAGTTTGATGAGAAGGGGAACAGGTTCAGGCTCGTCCAGGTCAGGTTCGTGTTTGTTCTCTTTCTTTAATGCGGTACGGGATGGGGTCAGCTAACTAATCGATCTGCAGAAATCCATGGGGTCAGCGCGCGCACGCTGCGTTGGGTGAGTGGAACGGACCGTGGTCTGACGGATCGAAGGAGTGGACTCCTTATTGGTGAGTGCATACATACATACCTTGTTTTCACCTTTGAAAAAGCGAAAGAAATATAGCTGCTAACCTGCCCCATAGGCTTCAGAAGCTTGACCATACCTTTGGCGACGACGGCATGTTCTGGATGTCGTTTGACGACGTACTGGAGACATTTGCAGTTCTCTACCGCACCCGGCTCTTCAACGAGAAATGGACCGTGGTCAACAGCTGGACCAGCGTCAATGTGGGCTGGGTCTCTGGATATCTGAACACCAAGTTCATCATCGACGTGAAGAAGGCAGGGACAGTGGTTATTGTCCTGGCGCAGCTTGATGACCGGTACTTCCAGGGGCTTGAAGGGCTCTACAGCTTCTCGCTGCACTTCCTGCTGCAGGATGTCGGCGGCAAGGAACACATCTGCCGTGTCCGCCCGAACGGCTCAGAGCGCTCGGTGAGCTGCGAGGTTGACCTCGAGCCGGGCCGGTACGAGGTGCTGCCCAAGATCACAGCGTCACGCGATGTTGAGGAAAAGCGGTTGGTGGAAGATGTTGTGACTGAGTAGTGAGTTTCGTCTTTTCCTTTGTGCACGGGGTCTGTCTGAGAGTTGTTGCCTGTATTGTGTCAGCTGCTGACATGCATGGAAACAGTGCCGAGAAGGACCCCGACAAGCTTCGACAGGTCGGCATGCAGTACGACCTGGCACATGCCAAGGGCGGCGTCCCTGACGAGGATGATCTCCTCATCAAGAAGAAAGAGGCAGCGAAGAGGAAGGAAGCTGACAGACAGAGAAGGCTCAAAGAGCGGCTGGCGAGGCAGAACCAACAGCCCACCGCTTCTGACGACACCGCGACGGTAGATGGTGAGAAGGATGAGCCCAAGGAGGAGTCGAAGGAAGAAGAGAAGTTTGAGGACGCCGTCGAGGAAAAAGCCAAGACCGAAGAAGCGGCTGCACAGGAGAAGAAAGAAAGCGCCGAGAAGAAGGATGACAAGCTCCCTCCTACCAACGCCAAGCCGGACGATAAGAAGGACGAGTTCGAGAAAGAGGAGCACTTTCTCGAGGAGCATAATAAGAAGAAGGAGGAGGCCAAGCACGAGGAGCACAAGAAGGAGGAAGAGAAGAAGGACGAGCCTAAGAAGGAAGAGCCTAAGAAGGACGAGGAGAAGGCTAAGGAGGAAGCCAAGCCCGCGGCCGAGGAGGCAGCCAAGGAGGTTTCAAGCGACAGCGACGACGAGTCCGACAGCGACTCGGACAGCAGCGATGACGACCTGATCAGCTACGAAGAGGGCCAAATCCCATGGAACGCCATCTGCGTCCTGGGCTTGCGGGTCTATGCCAAAGACCCCGATGTCACGGTCACGCTGGCTGAGCCCAAGAGCGAGGAGGAGGCCGCGAGTCTGGTGGTGGATGCACAGGCGGCTGGGGCTACCATGTAATTAGTGTAGTGTCTTTCTTTTTGTTGGTCATGGCACCTTGTGTTGGGACGTGTTCTATGATGATGTCCGTACGATTTGATCTGAAGGAGGGGAGGACGAAGAACGGGAAATTGTATGCATTAGGTTTCGAGGTGCTCCTTAAGGAGTATTGGGTCATGAATTGTAATCTCAAATGGTTTGGTCGTTTCAAGTGTGGACTGAATTGTGGTTGAAGGGCACATCAATTATATCGATTGGAGATTTTTCATCAAGAACGGCTAAAAATGCTGGCACAGGAAAGAGCAACGGCATGATGAGAGGTTGGTGAGGAAGGTGCTCTTTGCTCCTTGTTGTGGGGGACGAGTGGGTAAGCTAAGGTACCTGTACCTGTGTTGTATTGCACTCTCATTCCCACCTCAAGGTCTGCGCGTGTTCCATGTACCCACTGCCCAAGAGCGAGGCCAATTCAGATCATCTTCTTGAGCCAGTATTTTCAAAGATCTCAAAATGAAAAGCTAATGAACAGCTGATGATATATAGGCTCAAACCTTTTCTCATAATCATCTGTTAATTATAATCCTCAATAATTGGTAGCATCAGACCACGACGAAATGGATATATGGGATATGTCTTGTCTAGGTTACTTGTTGGATTCACCTGGCCATCAAGGTTCCATGTACCGGTCTTCAGTGTATCCGGCAGAGGGGCCTGGCCCCACTGTTGCTACAGTGGCTCGCGTGTGCCAGCTTACCGCCTCCATGACCTTAGGCGTGCCTAGGTTCCCTGGGCTCACTTCCCTTCCATCACTCACAATGCTACAACCGCCCAACAAAAAACAAACAAAGCAAAACGCCTATTGTCTGACGAACCCAACCCCGTTTTTCTCCAATTCACCCACGGCCATTGCCCCGTCTATCGACGAAGCATTCCCTCTCTTGGTTGTGTCTTACCCCACGTGATCCTGCCGGGTCCGGGGAGCACTTTGTAGCCCTTCGGCTTCGCCAGCGCCCCGCGTACCTCCACCAAGCTACCACATCCTTGTGCGCGACCTCGGTTGACAGATCCTCTGCTCTCCCGCGTTTCCCCATCTCGCGCAGTCAGCAATCATCACGCACGACCATCGCCATCACGCCTGCATCGCAGCGCCATTCTGCCTTGCATACGGATTGCCCTCCAGTCTTTTAGCACCTGGTAACGGCCTTGATTTCTACTGACTGCCCCCGACGTTACCGATCGTCGTCCAGTCCCACCTGGTCCCACCTCCTCAGATTTAACCTCGCCCTGCCTGTGACCTTCCCATATTGCCCCTCCTCACCTCACCCTCACCCCTTACCCCAAGCCTCAGGTATCATGCCGCCTCCAAACACTCCTGGGGAAGGTGTGCCGGCTGCAGGCTCGTCTCCTCCAGAGAGCACCGAACAGTATCAGGTCCAGGTCGAGGCTGGTCAGGAGCAGGAAGATGGTCGAAGCAGAGTCGCGCCCCCCGCGGCGGCATCACCGATACCATCTATCCCACCGACGCCAGCCGCATCACCACCCCAGGCAGAATTGCCCCCCCGAGTTTCCCCTCCGCCCACCCCTGAGTTGCAATTTGCATCAATAACCACATCCCTGGAGTCAACTTCTCCACCACGTCCGTCACTCAGCACTGATCAGTCAACGCGCCCCAACCGCCCGCTATTTTACGATCACCAGGCTCTTGAATATGAGGGACCCTATGACGAGACGTTGCAATGTCCGATTTGCCGGACGCCGTTTTATCTCCCTCTCACCACCAGGACATGCGGCCATACCTTTTGTGCAGGATGCCTGAGACGCGCCCTCGAGCTTCGGCCTGTGTGCCCCATCGACCGGCAACCCATCGACAAAGATCACGATATCTACCAGACACGCGTCATCAATGACCAGCTCGACCGCCTAAGAGTCAAGTGCCCCAACAAGGGTTGCGACCATGTCTGCACTCGCGATCGCCTTCCCGCCCACTATTCGCGCCAGTGCCCTTTCAGCATGGTGCCTTGCCCAGATCGAGAGTGCTCCCATCGCATCATTCGGATGAACGCGGACCCGGACAAGGCCTGCTTGCATCGGGAGACGTCCTGCCAGTACTGCAGCGCAACCGTCATGATTGCTGACCTTGACTCGCATTACGACAACCACTGCGCAGGCCATACAACCAAATGCACGCAATGCGACTCCGTTGTCGTGCGCCATCGTATGGAGGGGCACATTGCCGCCGAATGCCCCGAGACTGAGGTTCATTGCCGATGGCATCCATATGGCTGCAATGTCTTCGGGAGACGCGCGACGATGCAAGGTCACCAGAGAGCTGGCTGCGTATACGAGGCCATCGCCAAGTTAACTCAAGCTCGTTTGGACGATCGTGCGGTCATCGACGAACTCAAGGGCAGGGTCTCAACTTTATCCTCTCGTCTGAACCAGCAAGAGCAAGAACTTCGTGGCAGATCCAGACCTAGCATGGGACACAGCACGGGCGTCCCCGTATCCGACTTTGATGTGCATACCAGCACACGAGCAGCCTCTATGCCTTACAACAGCGCGGCTTGGGGCTCTGCCGAGGACTACATGCTCGCGCAGTTCGAGCGCATTGAGACCAACGCCGAGAACCTCCGCAAGATGGTGCTGGAGATCAACGGCCATCACAACCTGCGCCAGCTTAACGATACCATGCGGCTGGATGGCCTGATCTCGGAGCTGCAGAGCAAGATCGGTGTCCTCGGCATGCATACAACCTGGCTGATGAACGTGCAGCGGCAGAGCCGCGGACAGCAGCGCGCCGGTGGCGTTGCGGGAGGACCTCCTGCACCTGAAATGTCCACTGGCAACAGTGGCAACGCAGGTGCCAGAATGTCAACAGAGGGAGAGCGACTCCCCTACATGGGCATCCCCCCGAGACGCCACAGCAACGAAAGAGGCGAGGGTAGAGGCGAAAACCCACCGCGCCTCTAACTCTTAGCGCTCTTACACATCAATCGGTATCGACATTGTCACGGAATGGGACCAGATGGGCCAGTTCACTGGTGGGACGGGTTCGATGAACCTTGAGACTCGCCAAGATAGCATCATAGACATGATGCGATCAGCTTTACGATCTGCTTATTGTGGCCGAGCCTTTATTCTCAGCTCCCGAGGTTCCCATCCAAAGGTAATGGGCAAAGAATACGGATTTCTTCATCATACAGCCTTGTCGACGTCCATCACCCATTCTTACATATTGCTTCTTCTTCTGGGTGGTTTCACTTGATACTTTTGAGGCCTGACTAGGCTCTCATCGATGCCCCCATTCCATGTTTTTCCTGTCTCTGCGTATTTTCATCACTTGAGCTTTTTCTCTCTGATACCCGCATGATGTACACCATTTGGTGGCTGGGATTGTGGATCGCTGTATGGCGTTTAGGGATCATGGCAGGACGGCAGGAAGCATATACTTTAGACGGAGATGTTTGATGACGGGAGGCAAGAGAGTCGGAGGCGTATGTGCGGCCAAATATGGCCTCGTTCTCACGCCCAACAATCCCTTCATCCTGTATGCCTTGTAGAGGAGAGCATGTGGCCTATAATGGTATAGGCTACAGCCAGTACAACACTGTAGAATAGCAGCCAAATAATGACACTTGTGAACTTTAAGATATACACCCGCTAGGGCTTCTTTGCTGCTCTGGTGTCAGTGTGGGATCACTAGAGTCTCTAGCCCCTGTAAGGCGAAGACTACAGGTATCATTTACCAGGGTATGTAGCAAAACCCGTGAAAAAGGTCTATTGCTGCCTGTGTTCGGGAGCCGGCAATGTCAAACAGAGACACAAAAGTGCACAGGCGAATACCCTACCTATCAGGTACATATTAGAAACTTCGATCAACTGTCAGTGGATCAGTGTGAATGGCTGGGAGTGACCTTCGGAGATCTCGTGATACCTTACGGTAATGTTTCTTCGAGCTTCGATCGCGGGGCATTTTGGCGAATCAAATTAGATGGGGTGCTCTCAGCTGCTTGAATTCACCCTGTAAGGTACGAGGGTACCTACGGGTTACCTACCGTGCGGCGGTTGGCCTCCATGCCGTCGGGTGTATCATGGAAACCCCGGCCAGGCTGCCACTGTTAGCGCAACAGGCCCAAGTCCAAATGTCCCCAACCCCGCCATCCATGCTTTGGAAGCTCAAGGCAGCTCCAGTTACATAACCTCCATCCCATAACCTAATTGCAGTCCAGCCTTGCCCGAGACTGGCTGGCCCTTTCCTTTTCTCCTCGCAACCCATTTTACACCTCGACTCTCACTTCGACCATCGCGGCATCTTCTTCCACTTCTCCTCCCGCTAAAGCATTCTTTCCCGCCATCCATCGCCGCAAAGATGGACCCAAACGAGCAACCCCCGCTGGCGACGCCAGACGCGCCCGACAAGGAGACGATGGAGCAGATCCGCCGACGCAGAATGGAGAAGCTTGGAGGGCCTGCCACGTCGGCATCTACAGCGACATCGACATCGACATCGCCGAAACCCGAGGCATCCGCTGCCAGCACCTCGAATCCCCCGAGCGGCACCACCACCCCGAAGCCCTCCCAGCAAGAGAGGCCGCCTCCGCCAGCAAACAACCGGCCCAAGATTAACATCTCGGCGGCGCCCCAGCAGATTAAGCCAGCAGGTAGTAGTAGCAACGACTCCAGAAAGAGACCAGCGACGGGAATTGATTCCGCCTCAGCAACCCCGCCCCCGCGAAAGCAGACGCCGCTCAAGGAAGAGTCCATCCAAGACTACACCGACAGGATCTTGAGCACCATCTTCCGCGTCACCCTCGACCCCAGCCGCACAACCGATGCCTACGGACACAAGCTCGCGCGCCTACCCAACCTCAGCGAAGAGCTGTCGGAAGAGGGTGCCCCGCTGAATCTGTCATTGGATCGACTGGAAGAGGCCATAGTGGAGGCCGCCACGGCAACCTCTCCCGACAGGCCCCTCTTCGACTATCTTTTGGCGTGCTGGAAACGGGTGACACGGACGATCAAGAGTCTCCGGGGCGCCTCGCCCCAGAAGGAGTCGGTTCTGAAGGAGGCGAAACGTCTGTGCTTTAGTAATTGCATATTTGCCCTTACTATGCCCGAACTCTTCAGGTACTTTGCCGCATCTGTGTACTCGTTGGACCAGCTAACCCGCCCATCAGTCGAGAGCCCAACCTGCAGCACGACACTCTGGTGCCTTATCTCCTGCGTGATGTCGACAACGAGGCCGGGCTGTGCATGGACTTCTTCACCGAGGCACTGGCGCGGTTGGACGACGACGACTCGATTGCCCCTCTTTTCACAAAGGCCATGGTCGACATCAGTAACAAGCTCGCTACCATGACCATGAATGACGACTACAAGCCATACGTCAATGTGAGTTTTCTCTCTTCCTTCGGCCTCATTGTGCCGAGCAGCGGTGCGTCGGACACTGACCTCCCAGGCTCTCTTGGCATACACGAGATTCCCAGCTCTGTTGACCGCATTGGCACAACATCCCTGCTTCCAGATGGCACAATCCGCACCCGGGATCGAGAAGAACACCATCCTTGGACCCTTCTTCAGGATATCGCCGCTGCAACCCGAGGTGACCACTGTATACTTCACGGGGCCTAGGACAATGGACAAGGGACATATTCAGACCTCGCAAAACGCTCTCCAGATGACCCTTGGTGCCCACCAGAATGACCTGAAGACGATTATTAATGCCTTTATCCGCGCCGGCCCTCAGACCCGAAACAGGGTCCTTGACTGGTTTGCATATGTCATGAACGTCAACCACAAGAGGCGAGCGCTTCAGGTGGATCCAAAGGAGGTGTCGTCAGACGCATTCATGATGAATGTAACCGTCATTCTCGACTGTCTCTGCGAGCCGTTCATGGACAGTACGTTCTCCAAGCTGGACCGGATCGATGTCAACTACTTCAGGAGAAACCCGCGAGTAGACATCAAAGAGGAGACCAAGTTGAACGCCGATCAGTCCAGCTCGGATGCCTTCTACGCCAACAAGTTGGAAGGAGAGTCCAACTTTATCACTGAAATCTTCTTCTTGACCTTGGCAGCCCATCATTACGGCAGTGAGGCCACCAACGCCAAGATGAAGACCTTGGATAAGGACATCAAGTACTACGAGAAGAACCTTGCCCTTATTGAGGCAGAACGCCCCAAGTTTGCCAATAACCCAGCCCAACTGCAGCTTCTGGAGACAACGCTTAAGAGGCACGTCACTGTCTTGGAAAAGGCCATGTCCCTCCGGTATGCCATCGAAGGCGTCCTGCTGGAGCAGAAGATGCAAAGCCGTTCTCTGCAGTTTATGAGATATGTTACTGTTTGGCTTCTCCGGGTTGCCAGTCAGTCCGAGTACACACCAGACAAGGACCTGCGGCTCCCACTCCCTGACAAGCAGCCAGATGCGTTCAGCTGCCTTCCCGAATACGCTCTGCAGGACATTGTGGACAACTTCAAGTTTGTGTTCCGTTACATCCCGCAAATCATCCTCTCAGCCGTTGGAGACGAGATGGTTGCGCTTTGCGTCACATTCTTGGAGTCTTCCGAGTACATCAAGAACCCTTACCTAAAGTCCTCACTTGTCTCGCTCCTGTTTCACGGAACGTGGCCCACGTACCACCTGAAGAAGGGCGTCCTTGGCGATATCATGACCAACACCAAATTTGCAAACGATTACCTGCTGCACGCGGTGATGAAGTTCTACATCGAATGCGAGTCAACCGGGGCTAGCAGCCAGTTCTACGATAAGTTCAACATACGCTACGAGATCTTTCAGGTTATCAAGTGCGTTTGGGTCAACGATGTCTATAAGAAGCAGCTGACGGACCAGAGCGAGTGAGTTTTTCCATCATCGCCACACCCTTTGATTCTTTATGCTGACTAGGCAGGTCCAACCGCGACTTCTTCGTGCGATTCGTCAATCTGCTTATGAACGATGCCACCTACGTACTAGACGAGGGCCTCGGAAAGTTCCCCAAGATTCACGAGCTGCAAACAAGCCTGCTGAACCCTAACTTACCTCAACAAGAGCGTGAGAAGCTCGACGAGGAGCTCCGCACGGCCGAAGGCCAGGCCACATCCTTCATGCAGCTGGTGAATGAGACTGTCGGCATGATGAAGCTCTTCACCACCACGCTCAGCGGGTCTTTTACGATGCCTGAAATTGTCCAGCGCCTGGCCGGTATGCTGGACTACAACCTGGACATTCTCACTGGACCCAAGTCTAGAACCCTCAAGGTCGCCAACCCAGAGAAGTATCACTTCAGCCCAAAGACCTTGTTGCCGGAGATTATCGACATCTATCTCAATCTCGGCTCCTCGCCCGCGTTTGTCGAGGCCGTGGCCGCCGACGGCCGCTCTTACAAGCCCGAGACCATGGCCTCAGCTGCCTACATTCTCCGCAGCAAGAATCTCAAAGACCCGACTCAGCTCGCGGCGTGGGACGCGCTGTGCAAGAAAATCGAGGAGGCGAAGCTGCTGTTTGATCAGGCCGAGCTCGACTACGATGACGCGCCGCCCGAGTTCGAGGACCCGATCATGGGCGATCTGATGAAGGACCCGGTTATCCTCCCGTCGAAGCATGTTGTAGACCGCTCGACCATCAACCAGCACCTGCTCTCGGATCCCAAGGATCCATTCACGCGCCAGCCTATGACGATTGATGATGTTGTGCCCGACGATGATCTCAGAGAGCGGATTATGAAGTGGAAGGAGGAGAGGAGAGCCGAGGCGAGGGGCAAGCTTGCTGAGGCTATGGATACCAGCGAGTAAGTGATTGGAGGCGCTTTTCAGACGAACGGGATTAGGGGGATATTAGAAGCCGGTTGGTTGGGTTGATGATCCAACCTGGTGGGTGTGTGAATGCTTCACCCTGCCCCCGCTTTGGCTTCTGAATGGGTGTGATGTTTGGTTGGTTTCCGTTTTTCTTCATTCTCTCCTCTAAGCGACTGTGTATTTGTCGCTGTTTGGCGAGAGCAGGAGATTGGAGAATATTGCGGGTGACATAGATATGGGAGTTTTGGGCGGTTGGGAAGGGAAGGGATGATTTTGCTTTTTTTTTTTTTTTCCTTGTGTCATGATTATCTTACTTTCTACCAAACTTTTCTGCTGATGCTACTGCTGTCCCCGTTCATGGTAAACTATCACTGTTGCTGGGGTCGGTGGTCTTGCTTGGATGGTGAGACGGGTAGAAAGCAGCGGAGACAAATAAGTTATTCAGCGGTATTATTCATTCCGTCGAAGGGTCTTTGAAATTGTGGTGATTCTGTGTGGTTTGGTGGCTTTTGTGTAACAAGTGTCGAGGTGTGGTGAAGTGAGTGAGTTTGTTGTGTTGGTCACTTAGTTATCAGAACTATTAACTGACGGTTGAGTCTTCGACAAAGTGTAAGAATTAGAAGTTGGAGCCTGTGAGAACTTGAGGGACTGAATGTAGCTGATAGAGATTATGAAAACTTAAACGCGGAAGTATTTCGTTACTGAACAGCTGCTTGTTTACAAGGTATAAACCTAAAGTAAAACGGGCAAAGAAATTTCAAAATGGAATTGCAGGCTATTGATAAGCCACCGTCACGGAAGGGCATCCGCCTCCTTCTAGTAATGGAGAGGCGAAAGCATTGAATGAGCAGAAAGATCAATTGACTGAAACACAGTGAGTTCCAAGATGTCATGTTTTTCCAAAATGAGAAGAGACGAGAGAGATCAACTATGGTAATTGATCACGTGCTTGAACCAAGCACTGTATGATCCCCGACGAATGTCCCCTGACTTTATTTAACTCACACCCAAATCTCAGACCAGTCACGGTCATGTTAATCTCCCCGTCAACCTCGTTGAATATATCCACATCTCATAACCAAGAACCACTGCGGTTCCCAGGTTGTATTTACGTTCCTGCCATCTTGATCAATCAGCACCGTAGTAATAAAAGAAGATTTGCGTCATCCTCGCCAAGGTTCTGAACTACGTCAGTGCAACTCGTAGGGAAAAAAAGTTTCGCACAGTATGAAACGGATCATGATTGAAGGGAGAATGAGAACATACAAGAAAATGCAAAAAGAGAGGGATCAGATAATATCTGACGCCGGGAATTGAGCCCGACGTGGGGGTCGAACCCACAGCCTTGAGATTAAGAGTCTCACGCTCTACCGATTGAGCTAGCCGGGCTTGTGGGGACAAGCCGATTTCAATTGGTGGCGGTTGTTGAGTGGAACTGCTGGGTTGGGGGTTAAGTACGGTACCGGGGAGCTGGCACCACACCATGCTAAATTATGATTTTATCACCTTTTTCCATACTGTATATCCGGGTAATTTCGAAGTGTGTTTGAATCTAAGGCGGTAGTGATTCCTTCTGGTTGTTCTGACTACTTGAGTCTTATCTACGAGCTGCTCTTGCACGCTGTGCCGTGGAAAAACATCATATTTCCTAATCAATTGCATTTCTCTCTTTGTTTATCTTGCCCCTTTCTTTGCTCTTAGGTTTCACTCCCACTCGAGCTATCGTAAGCCATTTGCTTCTTTCGGTTGTTTTCTAAGCAGTGTCATGCGTCTTTGGTTCATCTAAATTGTTTCGGCCTGTTTGAAAGAGCTATATTTCACATCCTTCCCTCACCAATTCCGTCGCCACGTTGAGGTACGCTTAATGGTGATAGGCGCCGACGTGCAAAAGGGTAGATGCGTTATTATTGGCCGAAAGTCTCCAGGGCTGAGCTGATCAATTTCCCCCAGGCAGGACTAACGTGATTCGTGCCTCTCTCGAGGCTCTCTGGTGTGGCGGGGAATGCTGCGCCGTCATCTGATTCTCGTGCACGGTTTCTATGTACCTGCCTGGTATTCATTCACTTCTAGTGAGCGTCGAATTCATTATCTGCTCAACTCTGATATCGAGACCAACCCGCCCGGATTATCAACCGCCAAAAGAAATGTCCCGGTTTTTTTACGATCTGCATCAGCGCCTTTCATCAATCTTGAAAAGCGCTGATGCAGAGCTCACCACCTCTCCAAAGTCACTCCAACAATCCCCAAAGATGAGCCTTGACCGTCCTCGAGGAAGGCGGGTGGAAGCCGACGACGAGGGGATATCTGGGCCTCAGACCGATACCTCCGGGGCACCAAGACCCAAGATGTCAAAAACCCTCTCCAGCAGTGACTATCAAGTCGGCTGGATCTGTGCCCTTCCTATCGAGATGGCTGCGGCTCGGACCATGTTGGATGCAGTTCACAACAACCTGCCAAAAGGACAGGCCGATAGAAACACATATACCCTGGGCAGCATGGAGGGGCACAACATTGTCATCGCGGGTCTTCCGACCGATGGGTATGGTACGAACAACGCGGCGACTGTGGCAGGTCATATGTGTCGAAGCTTCCCTTCCCTACGTTTTCTTTTTCTAGTCGGCATTGGTGGGGGGGTTCCCGGAAGGGTCGACGTACGACTTGGCGATGTCGTGGTCGGCACCAAGATTGTCCAGTACGATCTCGGCAAGACTGTCGCCGGGGGCCATTTCCAAAGCACACGAACCTCGTATACGCCCCATCTGGAGCTGATGACGGCTGTTTCCAAACTACGATCGCAGCACGAAGAACAACCCAGCAAGATCCGCGGCATTCTTTCCAGGATGCTCCAAAATCACCCGCTCATGACCCGGTACGCAAGCCAAGACGGGCTGCAGGACCGCTTGTTTGACAGCAGTTACGATCACTCCAAGTTGGACAGCAGCTGCCAAGAATGCGATAGCTCAAAGTTGGTCACGAACAGGCCCGTCCGAGAAGACCCGACGAGACCAAGGATTCACTACGGAGTGATTGCCTCCGGAAACCAGGTCATCGCGCACGGAAAGACCAGAGACAAGTGGGCGCAGGAGCTCGGCAATATCTGCTTTGACATGGAGGCAGCCGGGTTGATGGGCAACTTTGGGCCATGCTTGACCATCCGTGGGATCTGCGATTACTCTGACTCTCACAAGAGCAAAGAATGGCAGAAGTACGCCGCCGCGGTTGCGGCTGCCTATACAAAGGAGGTACTTTCCGTCATTCCTCCTGCGGACCGCATTATTGAAGCCAAGGGGACAATAGCCCCAAGCTCCAAGACAGGTAAGCATCTCAATACTAGAACTAGTTATCTGGCAAATCTTGATTACTACAGTCACTTGAATCAGGCAACTGGCTAATTGGGATTCAAAATGATCGTAGGGAACCGTGACGCAATGCAAGAGCGGGAGGAGCACCGACAGGCCATGATGAGTCTTTTGAGGTTCGACCAGATTGACTCTCGTTACGCACATATCAAAGGTGCCCATGCCGCGACATGCGGCTAGTTGCTCGACCATTCCAGCTACACCGGCTGGATTGACCCTGCCCAGTTCTCCCAGCACCGGGGCTTTCTGTGGATCAGTGGGAAACCTGGTGCTGGGAAATCGACGATGATCAAGTTCATCTACGAACACACTAAAAGCGTCGAATCGACGAGCACCACCGCAGTGATTTCCTTCTTTTTCCACGCCCGAGGCTTCAATTTGGAAAAGACAACCGTGGGGATGTACCGGTCTCTCTTATACCAGCTTCTCGGGAAGTTTGCAGACCTTCAGGAGGTCCTGGATAACCCATTGTTCAAGAACAAGGATCTTGACGACAGCCATCCGATATACGACGTCGAAATCCTCCGTGATATGTTTCTCGACGCAACAAAAAGGCTGGGCCACCGGCAGCTGGTCTGTTTCATCGACGCTCTTGACGAGTGTGACGAGGACGAGGTGCGAGACATGGTGGCCGTCTTTGAGGAAGTTGGGCAGCACGCGGCTGCGACGGGGATCAAGATCCAGACGTGCTTCTCGAGTCGGCATTACCCAAGAATCAGCATCCAGTATAGCAAGAGGTTGGTGCTCGAAGACCAAGATGGTCATGAACAGGACATTGAGAAGTATGTGCGAAGCAATTTCAAGGCCGGGGAGGGCAGAGTGTCCGAGGAAGCCAGCGCCGAGATAATACGAAAGGCAGACGGCATCTTCCTGTGGGCTGTCCTCGTGGTTGCTGTCCTCAACAAGGAGTTCGACAGAGGCCGCATCTTCGCCGTCGAAAAGAGGCTCCGAGAGATGCCTTCCGGTCTCAAGGATCTATTCCACGACATCCTGAGAAGGGATGACGAGAACATGGACGAGTTCCTACTGTGTATCCAGTGGGTGCTCTTCGCCAAGCGGCCGCTGGCATGCGACGAGTTCTATTTCGCCGTCAGATCCGGGCTCGACCCAGACCCGGTGGCCTTCCGAGGGGAAGTCAGCGGGGAGAATGTACCGCCACCCGTCATGCGTCGCTTCGTCCATAGTGCCTCCAAGGGGCTGGTCGAGATTACCAAGTCGGACATTCCCCGCCTTCAAACGGTCCAGTTTATCCACGAATCGGTTCGTGGGTTTTTGCTCGTCGACCAAGACCTTTCGGAGCTGTGGCCCCAGCTGGATAAGGGCCCCGAATTCTTCAGTCATGAACGACTCCTGAAGTGCTGCTGTACCTATATGCAAGCGGTTTCGGAGTGTATCTCCTCGGTCAAGGCGGCTCGCCGCGAGGAATCATATATTGATTTTACCATCTCGCAACAGGTGACGCTAGGCACCTTTCCCTTTCTTGACTACGCGACAGAACACGGTCTCAGCCACGCGGATGCCGCTTCAAGAAGATACAGCCTGGACAAGTTTCTTGATAGGTTTCCGCTTCAGAAATGGCTAGAGCTCGATGGTCTGTTCGAGGACCGGGATGTACACGATAGACGCGTGATTTCGGTTAGTCTTTTGTATATTCTTTCCCGTGGTCGGATCACCAACCTTACTCACGCCTCTCGGGACGCGCGGAAGAATGACGTTGAGAGGGAGGGGAACGCGTACGTTGACTTCGCCGCCGACTTTTTTGCCGCTCTTAGTTCCGATGATCTCGGGGACAGGCTTCAACGGACCATAAATACATTGAGGCCCCGAGCGCCGCTGAAATTTGCCGCGGCCCGTGGGGACCTGAACATTGTCAAGTTGATTCTTGGATCAGGCAGAGTAGACCCCGACATGCGAGACAAGTGTGGCGCAACGCCACTCTCAACCGCCGCGTCTTACGGGCACGAGGATCTCGTAAAATGGCTCCTAGAAACTCACAGAGTGGATGTCAACTCGGAGGATATGTTTGGCCGGACTCCATTATTAGAGGCGGTGGACCATCGACGTTCGGGTGTCGTCAAGATTCTGCTCAAGATGGCCGGGGTCGATCTCAATGCAAAGGATGCATTTGGCCGAACCCCGCTACTTCTAGCGGTTAAGACAGGGCAAGAAGACGTCGTTAGGCTCCTTATCGAGACAGGCAGAGCTGATCCCTATGTGAGGGATAATCTTGGCCGGACCCCGCTGTTGGTGGCTGCCAGACAAGGGTACGGAGACCTCTCTAGGCTTCTTGAGAAGTGCAACGGTGCTTACGACTCGAAGGGGGCGGGATGGGATTGACTAGGTGGGTATCGGGTGGTTACTCTGCCTGCCTGATCGGTGTCTTTCCTCACACCGTGCCCCGTGTTCCTAGCTACAGGCCCTGGAGCAAGCCAGGCGATCTGTCGTCCATGAAAGATCTCATGTCATAATTAGCGATTCAGGTGATCGGACTCCCGTTGCAAACAGGTTTTCACATACCTCCTCATAACGCCCAACAATTTACATCCCTAGCAAGTCGGTGGCCAGGCAGTTAATTGAGCTGTTTAATTACACCCCTTAAATAACTAAAGACATGCCCCGTCTCTCGGCAACGACTGTCAACAAAGCCCCTTTTTACGTGCAACAACAACAATAACCCGTCGAACTCAAAACAATCAAATCCACATAGTAAACACCCCACCACACGGACCTTGTCGGCACTGACCAATCCTATAGCTTTTCAAGCCGGCCCCTTGACGCAATATGAGTAATTCGGCAACATGTTGTCGCAGTTGCTTCCCACTGTCAGAGAAAATATGTCAGCACAACCAAAAAAGGGAAAGGCTACAAGAAAACAAGAAAACAAGAAAACAAGAAAACAAGAAAACAAGAAAACAAGAAAACAAGAAAACAAGAAAACAAGAAAACAAGAAAACAAGAAAACAAGAAAACAAGAAAACAAGAAAACAAGAAAACCAAACCAAAACAGCACCCCATCTCCAACTCCCAGCACAACAGAAAACCACACGACCCGGGGAAATACCCTCCAAGAACTTGAACATACCAGCTGGATTCCACCGCAGAAAATCCTCCGCCGAAATCTTATACACCCTCTCCAACAGCTCGCAGTCGCGCGCAAACGAGACCTGGACTAGCATCTCGCAGTGCGCCGTCACGCCGGCCTGCACCCACGGCATGGCGATGTCGCCTGGATCTGGCGCGGTACCGGCTACGGCATCGATGCAGACCGCGCGATGGCCGTAGGAGGCTAGGTCGGCGAATAAGTTCCTGGTGCAGTCTGCGTCGCTGTCGGTGGGGTTATCGGCGGTGGGGGTGTTGCTGAGCCAGGTGTTCCATTTCAGGAGGTCAGGGAGGGATAGTAGTGCTGATGAGGCTATGGAGGTGCAGGTAAGGCCTTGTTTCTCGGGCTAATTATCAGGGGGTCGCAAAAAGGCAGCTTGCTGTACCATCAACAAGCCGCCGCCGAAACCGGCCTACTGCACAACCAGTGTGTGCATATCGGTGCCCGAGCTATGCCACGGCGGCAAGGCACAATGGCACGCCCGTCGTGGTGGTGTTCTTGAAGAATCTGACGGGAACCGTGACGCTTCTTCTATCACCATCTCAGCAGTGCCAGAGTCATCATCTGCCTTGATGCCTGAGAAGCGCGGAAATCCCACGGGATACAAAGCCCAGCTGGGTGGGAATTTGGCAGTGATGATCTGGAGCTGGGGATACCCAGGCCTGTCTGAAATTTACCGACTGGATGGCGCGCCGCGGGTCTTGCGACGCTTCTTCCGTCTGGTTCTCGGCTTCTGCGCTGGGCCCGCCGTCTTGGAGGGAGACATAGGGGACTCAGGGCACCAGCCCAGGGGGCATGGGAGGTCTCCAGACGGAGCATCCCCTCGACGTACGTCATGTCGCGTTTGATTTCCCTGACAGATCCCACGCCCAGATATCTCTTCGGCTCCGACTGATGAACACAATAATTACCGCACAGCTTCAGGTCATGGTACCGTTCATCGAGAGTGCTTCGCATGGAACACTTCCGTCAGGCGCAACGACAACCCTGGCGCCTATACCAGCGTCGTGGTGGGTGGAGAATTGGAACACCGAGTTCGATGCCCTGGCGAACCGGCCCCCGGTAGGAAGCGCCCAGGGCTTCAGGGGCATCACGCCCAACGACCGCGTCATGGACGCCTTTGGCTCAATCAATTACCCCGACCCGTTCCTGCCGACCGACGCGGGGCTAAATGCCATGAAGGGTCGCATCATGAGAGGCAACCGTCCGGTCGGGTTCGAGAGAGTCGAGCGCTTGGCCAGCGCAGCCGCTCAACAAGACACCCTGGAGGCGGTAGATCGGCTCCTCCCTCCAATTCGAGCCGTAGGTCAAGCCATTCCTCCTAATTATAATCCCTCAGCTAACTAAACCACCCGCCGCCTCCTACCCGTATTAAAAACAAACAGGCCATCGCCGTCTTCGAATACATGAGCCTCCCCCACGTCGCAGAGCGGATCAACATGGTCCGCGACCAAGTCCGTCTGCAGCTGTCCTACGTAGAACGAGACGCGCCGCCGCCAGACGACGGGGCACCCAGGTTTGTGGCCTGGTGGGATGTCTTCGTGCCCGACTACTTTGAGTACATCAGCACCGTGTCCCGGACCTGGGCTCACGACAGCCTCGCACGCGCGGCCGCGCCGTTTATCATTGCGCGGGAGAACGACGAGCATCGGGAGATGTATGAGACGGTCATCAATGCGGTCGAAGCTTTGCGCGCGCTCATCGATGGGATGAGGATGCCTGGGCATAACCCGGGCTTGATCCCGGAGCTGGAGCCGCCGGCGGGGGGGTCGAGCTGATTAAGGCGGTTTTTCTTGGGGGCTGGGTTAGGGGGTTTCTTCTGGGCTGGATTTTTTGAGGGAGTTATTGAGAGTAAGTAGCATAGGATGACGCGGTGTTGGTCACACTTCGTGCAGTCTGCCGTGCTGGTTGCAGGGATATGGTGAATCGAGGCGTGGATGTATGTTTGTGATTTTTGTCTGCTGTGATAGTTACCTATGTAGGTACGAGTCTTCAGCTGGAGGAAATCTAAAATGTGGGTGATGGCAAAGGAGACATGTCTTGTGGTAGATATAATTAGAGCGCTGGTTGTGCGGGCTGATGTCGTAGGAAATGGGTGGTGACTCGGAAGATGTCTGATTTATTTGGGTGTGAGAATTGTTGAGCCGGAAGAGTACCTACCTGGTAGGTACGGTTAGGTACCTCAGGCCTGGTAATTAGTTGCCTGACCGGTGGCCAGTTGTTTGCATCCTCAGTACCAGGTGTCGTGGACTGTACGACATGAAAGGGCCGAGATGGAATCCTGGAAGGCAGGCGCAGCCAGCCAGCCAGCCAGCCAGCCAGCCAGCCAGCCAGCCAGCCAGCCAGCCAACCAGCCAGCCGCAGGTCAGGCAGCGGCGGTTTCTGTGGGTCCCTGGTGGAAGGCGGTGAGTTTTGGAGTCATCCGCTCCCGTCTTCCAAGCTGTACTTCGTGCGCCCAAGGTCGGCATCCGACTACCTGGTACCTTAGGTGCTTAGGTACATAGTAAACAACTTGATTACGTTAGGGCTTTCTTCTGCCGCTGCTTGTTTGTGCTGAAAATTTTTCTTTCCTTTCCATCTCTAGTTTCCGACTTCGAGTTCTAATCCCACCGCACACCTCGACGCAAAGCTTCCTATCGACCACCAAGTCCATCGTCAAGTGAACTCGATTCCATCCTTAGCTGTCACGGCTTCGCACCGTCATGGAAGTCGTCAAGGCCAGTCAATGCTTCGAGCCCGTCGAGGGAGGGCGTATCAAGTTCATCTACTCCCAAGTCCTTTTCCTCCGCGACGGCAGCACCTTTTGCGCAAAATCCTCCAGCAGGGCAATCGGCCCTCGAGTTTGCCCCGACACCCTGCAGGACATCAGACGCGTTTCCACAGAGGCCCTCTGCCCCCTCCTCCCCTCTGGATGCACTATCGCACCGGGCCCCAGCGATGCTTACTACGTCAAAAAGCCGGACCTGATGTCGTTTGGGGGCCCCATCGACCCATCCAGCCTTGTCCTCCAGGAGCTTGCGGTCTGCGAAGTCCTGAGAAAGCACCCACATCCCAACATCGCGGCGTATGCCGGCTGCCTGGTCTCGGATGGACGAGTGGCTGGTCTGTGCTTCACGAGGTACCCCGAGACTCTTCTGCACAAGATCAATCCCGGCTCCCTCAACAAGTCGGCCCTTGTTCGCTCCAGCGACCGGATGGCAGCTCGCAAGCTGGCAGCGCGCTACCTGCCTGGAATTGAAGCTGGCATTCTGCACCTACATGGCCTTGGACTGGTCCACAACGACTTGAACCCCGCAAATATCATGATCACCGAGGACGACACGCCTGTGATTATCGATTTCGACGGCGCCAGCGCGCCTGGAACCGCCCTCGACGATACGAAACGCACATATGAATGGTACGACCGGGACGTGCGCGTTTCGCAGGAGAGCAACGATCTAGCCGCGCTGGAGGAAATACGCGTTTGGCTGACGGGGTCCTCGCCCGACAAGTTTCAGTTTGAGGCCTAATTACAGCACCTGCTTTTCGTGCGTGTTCATAAAACTAGGTACCTAGGAGAGTTGGTGCATGCAAGGTGTTAAACGGTGATCAATAGTACGGAATTCGCACGAACGTCTTTGCCATAGCAGCAACCCTTGAATTTCCCGATGGCAGCTAGTACCGTTGTTACACGGCTGATCAAGCCAAGCCTATGGGGAGTGCAGAACGAGTTGAGAGGCAGCCTCGGGCGCAGCCATCACGGCCGAGTGGTCTCATACTGAAAAGGAGGTGTAGCCAGCTGATAACCTACTGGTTACCTACTACGATGTGCTGTCACGGGTCTTCCGGAGTTGCGTCCGTTACCTGTCCCGTCCTAAGCCGAACTTTGGTCCCAAATCTTCCATGCATTTCTGCCACTCAACTCCGAGTGTCCTTTGCCACACGCACGCTTCTTACGGAAGATCGGGGGAGAAAAGTGGGGCCCGAAAAAGGGGCAACAACAAACAGACTCTGCCCGATCCACAATTTTACTCAGAAACCTTCCTCTACAACCAGTTATCTTTTGAAAGCTATATCGATTCATTCTCTGATTCAATCCACCATTCACTCAAACAATTTCCATCTCAATCAACGTAAACCGCAACTTCCCCACCCGAGTCCCCCAACACATCTAGCATCCAACCCCCGCAAAACACCAATATCAACCAACAGTATCTAATTATCTCCCTGACCAACATTTAATTCTCCCTCTCTCCCTGAGTAACCCCCTCCGCCCAGGGCGTGAAAAACTGCCTCCTTTGATGCTGCCCCTGGTGCGCGGGGAACATGGTCGCATAAAACTCGGTCCACCCACCCATCCTAACCCTAACCAAATTATACCTCTCCGGATCCTCCCCGGCCTTTGTATACGTATCCAGATCGGCACACGTAAGCGTAAGCAAGTTCCCACCTACCTCCCCCTTCGCATACGCCTTCACGAAGCGTGATAGGTCTTCGAGAGGGAATGTTTCGGGGATGTTCATATCTACTGGTGAGGCGTTTGATAGGCCGTGTTCGATGCTGGGGAAGGCTATGCTGCGCAGGGATTGGTAGATGTTGCGGAAGGCGGGGGCGGGGGGCAGGTCTTGTGGTGCTGGGGCGGGCGAGAGGTCGGACGCGATGGGCATGTTGGATCTGCGGCCGTCGGCCGAGGCGCCGCATTGGGCGCCGTCGCCTACGTAGCCTTCGAATGTGCCTATGCCGGGACAGACTACGAAATCAAAGTCGGGGTTGTTTTGGGTGTCTTTGATAGCTTCGAGGAGGGCCTTGATGGGAGGTGGCGGGGAGCGGATCGTGTCGACGCACAGACGGACGGTGTTTTCCACGACCCAGTTGCCGAGGAAATCAACTTCGGCGTGCCCGCTGCCCCATTTGGGAAGCGCGAGGGCCGCCGAGCGGAGTTCGGTGTACCGCAGGCTGCGCTCGGAGGAGTCCGCGGGGCCGGAGAGGGTGCTTTCGTACGGCTCGCGCATGCCGAAACCCCAGTCATTGATCAGGCAGTCGAGGAGTTCGGGCAGGGTGGTGAGCGCGGTTGCGGGATCGAAGACGAGTTTGTTGATTGCGTAGAGCGAGTCAATGGTGTTGGACATGCCGACGCAGAGCGGGGCGATGATGTGGAAGCGTGCGCCGCCGGCGGTTAAGTCGCGGCCGGAGGTTACGCAGCCGTCGATGAGGGTCGAGAGGAGAGGGCTCGGGCAGATGTCGGAGAGGTTGCCGTAGGAGGAGAGGATGGTGGAGTAGCATTGGATGACTAGCCAGGAGAGCTGGTCGAGGAAGAGGGATTGGAGATGGGCGAAGGAGGTTATGGAGCTAGCTGGTGGGGAGCGGAAAGTGGCTTTGTTGCCGCGGAGTTGCTCTGGCCCGGCAGCGGCGTAGGTGGACCCTTGGTTGAGGGTCTGTTCGAGCGCGAGGAGGGTTGCGACGTTGTTGAAGGCGAACTCGGACGCGCCGGCGAGCATGGGCTCGTAGCACCCGTCAGCCGCATAGTTGCGAGACCAGGCACGGGTGACGGTGGGCCCGGAGTCCAGCAGGGCAGGGCAGAGCTTGTCGTCGTTGTAGAGGATGGGCTGCGCGCCGCCGGCTAGGATCCCGCGGGCGGCTTCGTCCAGGAAGGATTCCGGCATGTCGCGGTATACCCGCAGGGAGAGGGTTGGTGCATTGACGGGGATGCGCCGCGCGGCCTTGAGGCAGAGCATGGTCACCTCGTTCGCGCCGCCTTCGGGGACGTCGTTGTCGGTTGGTTTGTAGCCGCCTACGGTGATCTGTTGGACCCATTGGTTGATCCCGCCGCCCTGGGGGAAGTTGCCGCCCACCCCGCAAACGGCTGTCGTGCCGTAGGTCACGTAGTCGTAGATGAAGGCGCGGTTGACAAAGGCGTTTTCGCCGATCTTGACCCATAGGCAGTCGATGATGTCTTGGGCCCGGTCGAGCGGGGTGCCGGGGAGAAAGGGGTGGAGGATCTGGTCGAGGCGGCCGAGGGAGGTGAGCTCGCCGACGAGGTGCAGACAGCAGTGGAAGGAGAAGATGAGCTGCACTGCGTCTTGGAAGGTCTTTGGGGGGTGGGAGATGAGATGGTGGAGTCGGTTGGATATGTCGGTCATGTTGTCGGCGTCGGCTGGGTTGGTGCATTCGGAGGCTCTGGTCTCGGTGATGCTGGCCCAATTGCGGAGGTACCCCTGTACACCCTTTAGGGAGTCGAGACACGACATGTAGAATACGGCTGATTTGTCAGTGCCCCTTTCCGGCTCGGGGATCTTGTCGAGGTGAGTACGGATCTCGTGCACCAAGCCGCCCAGTCCGACCTTGACCAGGCGCTCGTAGTCGGGCACCACATGGCCCATGGCGGACCACTCGTTGAGCTGGCCCTTGAGCCACGCGGCCATGGTCTCGTCCTTGCTCAGATACGGCATGACCTCCTTGCCGCGGCCGAGCGTGAAGTCAGGGATGACGCCCACGATGAGCTCCTTGGCCTCGATCCGCAGCAGCCCGTTGGCGCGGGCGATGGCTGAGGCCGGGTGCGACAGCAGATCGGCGAGTGTCTTGAGGTTTGCCTGCCCCTTCCGCACAGGCACCGGCGCGGAGGGCGGTTTTTCATCGCCGCCGTCGCCAGCGAGATGGGGCAGCCGTGGGAAGATCTGGCGCTTCACCCACGAGTCGCGCCAGTGGGAAAAGGTCCGGGCCAGGAGGCTGAGCAGGCGCGGGCTCGGCGGGTCGCCGCCCTTGTAGCGGTCCTCGGCCATCTGGTGCAGGTAGTCCTGCGCGTTGTAGAACATGAAGCCATTGGGGCTGGCGACTTGCCAGTGCGGATCCTCGTATACGTCGTCTGGGCCCGACACGGCCGCGACTTTCAGCTCAGTTGCCGACGGAATGTACCAGTAGCTCCCGCTCACGCCCTGCACCACCGTCATCAGCTTATCGACTGGCCGTTCAGGGCGGTCCCCGAGCAGGTTCCGGAGGATGCCCTCGAAGCGCTGCTGGTCGTTGCAGAAAGCCACAAACATCAGGCCCTCCTCGCGGCCCGCGTGGTTCCCGGATGATCCAAACGGCAGTGCCTGACGGAGGATCTTGCGCTGGTCGCCGTTGCTGTCGCGAATGTTGGCGCGATGGATGTGCGAGACGAGTGCGTGCTGCGGGAGGACGGCACCGGCGGGGTTGCGTCCGATCATCTCGTCCTGCGTGTCGGCGGCCTGCGACGCGATGCCCGGCCAGTCGAACAGGAACTTTTGCGTGAAGCCGAAGCAGGCCCCGCGGTGCCTGGGGTCGCGGCCTCCTCCGATGAGGATGTCCTCCGTCAGGCTGATGGGATCGTTGGGGTTCGTGATACTGTCGACGTACCGGCCGCCCATGATGCGTGCGTCGGGCCTCTTGCCGACCACGACGGTGTCGATCGATTCCGATACCGCCTCGAGACGGGGGATGTAAGGGGCCAGGATCTGCGCTGCGACCTCGTGGCTGGGGGACTTGACGTAGATGAGCACGTCGCCGAACGTGTAGGCAAACTTGCCGGCGCTGCCGAGGACCGTGGTGCTAAAGGGGATATTGCATTTCTCCCAATGGCTCCAGAACTTGGGGGCAAAACCGACGATCAAGCCGCTGTCTGGGTGCTTGGCGGCTATGTCGACGCTCAGGGCGCGGACGGTCTCGAGGATGGCTAGCCAGGTCTTTAGGCTCTTGGGGTTCTCGAGGTAGATGGTCAGGACCTGGCCAAAGACTGCGCGCATGAGCAGGCCGCGCTGGGCGCCCAGCAGAGCCTCGTCGAGGGTTTCTGTCTTTGCGGCCATGGTTGCCAGTGGCTCTTCTCAGGGGTTTGTTAGTTGCGATGTTCAGTATCAGTAGGACACAAACCAGGTGGTACTTTTCAAACAAATTCAAAGAGGAAACTAAAGAGGTCGCACTGTCCGAACCCTGGGGAAGTCACAAGGAAATTCCTGGCTCTGGTCACTAGCAGGGAGCACAGCCCCTCTTTATTGTTTAACATGAGGCCCTAGGCATCATCACTCAGGCCGCAAGTCCGACTCCCATCATAATATCAACTGATGCGCATGGTGGTCAGCCAGCCACAAGACAGACCTAATATGTGGGCCGCAGTGCAGCTGCATGAGACGGTTCCGGACCAAGGTCAGACAAGGAGGCTTTACTGGAGGCTGCTACTGGTTCCCCGGCACTTTATGCATACTCCTTGCATCTGGACGCTGCATGTCGCCGGTAGTGGTGCTACCAGTCACCTAGGGCTGAGCATGCTAGCTGTCGGCTGGGTTTCATTTGATGCAGCACGGGAGAGTCGAAATCAAATAGTCCCGATCTCATTGGGATTGGGCAGAAGGTTGGGTGCATGTTTGTGTAGCTAGACTAAACCGAAGCTACCCCTCGTCCCCGCCTCGGGAATGCCAGGCCATATGACATACCCCAAAAAAGAAACGGGTTCTGAAAAGGGGCATATCGAGAACTGATGGACCGAGCTTGGGTGTCCTCGTGAATTCAACTCAAAAGGTCAGAATAACAACTATCTAAGGTAAGTAGGTAGCTGGTGTGTCAGGTAGACAAGGTACCTAGTATTATATAATTAGTCTCCAGGGCTTAATTAGCGATCCAGAAATGCAAGTTTCCAGTCTATAATTAACAGATAATTAATTACCCCTATTTATGACTTGGTATCGATACACTCGAAATAATGAACATGATAACAGCCTGTGACATACCTGAGATATCCAGATGCAAAAATCGGAACAACGCCAACTCAACCTGGAAGCGGTCAAGGTACCTATTGAGCTGAGTGGCTTCTCCTTTGGCAAATGAGAGATTATTCCGTTAGCTTACCGCCATTTCCCTCACCCGACCAAAATCCCTGTTCGTGACACTGACTTCACACGCCCGCCCACAAAATGCCATTGATTTGGGCTCAACCTCCTCATGAATTATCAAGCCTGCTAAACTGAAGATTCCGGAAACGACTATGGCACAGCCGACAGGATCCAACTCCAGCTTCACTCTATTCCCCAATCTTCCCTCAGAATTGCAGGATCAGATATGGAAGGAAGCGGCATCAGTACCGCGGCTGGTCCGTCTGGACCCGGAGTACGACGAAGACTCCGGCAGCGATTGGGAGACAGACTCGGACGATGATGAGGAGGAGGCGGTTGAAGACAACAGGGTTCACCTGTACCGCAAGAATGGAAAAAGGCTCAACACGTGGAAGATCTGCAAGCGCGACAACAACAACAAAACGCCAGAAACCACCAGTGATAGCAACGTCCCAGCCCCTCCAGACTTCACCAAGGTCCCCCCGCTCATGTTCATCAACCACGCATCCCGGCAAGCCACCAGCTCCATCTACACCATCCGCTTCCGCTTCAACATCCCCGGCAGCGACCCCCTCAACAACCACGCCCCCAAACAGCAAAAAGTCGACATGTATATCCTCGCACCGCACGACATCCTTCTGCTCACCAACGGCGGGATGGAGAGGGTACTCGCCATGAAATCGCTCCAACACGACGGCTCCTCGTTCCCGGCCTTCCTCAAACAACAGAGCCGCGCAAACCAGTTCATCCGCGCCACGCCTGGGACAATCGCGAGATGGCTAGAGCACTGCTCGCCTTGCACGGAGGAGGCTCGCGCGGAGCTGGCGCGGGCGTCACAGCTGCTGCTCCCTGGCGCACGCTGGCCGCCTGCTACTTCCAGTGCCATTTTTGCCAATAACAACAACCACCACCACAATACTATCACCAATGCCACTACCACCAACGACAACAACAGCTCCGCCCGCCAGGCCTCAAACCACAACAACACACGCCAGTTCCTAACATCAAGCATCAGTCTCTCCCGCTGGATCGCAGGCTGTGACAACGGACATATACCAGCACCGGGCGAGACCGTCAACCCGGAAATCACAAACCAACAAAGCGCCGCACCCATCATATTCGTCCTCACCGTTCTCCGGTCCCCGCTCAACTTGAATTTCGTCTACTCCGGCCTCCAATGGGGGCTCTCGAACCTCCCAGCAGGCGACTGGGTTCCCGGCAGTCCGTATCGGCCGCCTTATGGCTGTCGATGGCGCGCGCGGCGCGGTAGTCATGGGACTCGACCTAGGGTTCTTGATGTGATAACGGTCAGGTAGTGTAAACCAGGGCGTGGGTGAGTGAGTTGACTGAGTGATGGGCGTCTACTCAGTGAGATGGTATGTGGTATGGGTTTTATTTGGCAAGTTTTCAAGTTTGAAATATTATGGATCTCGGGGCGTTGTGTGCCTCGTAAGCTCGGCTAGTACCAACTTGATTCCCGTTCCTACTGATTCTGGCTTATGTCTTGGGAGCCCGCCCGATTTCGCTCGTTTTCGTGGTGAGTTGAGGGAGATTGCCGGGAGAGTATACTGCATGATAGTAATTTCCGGACAAGGCATGCCATTCATAGGACTCTGTGCCTGTTCATGATGGACCAGAATTGGTTGTCTCATGCGTACTGGGTGACGGTTTCCTTTTTGTTCATGTTAATTTATTTTGTTAAATATACGAAGCTACGGTTGCATTCGGTTATCTTGAAGCCTGCACTTATTCAGGCAGATATTGAATTTTTTGTAAGGCAAACCGCTCAGACTCCCAGTAGTATGGACCTACAAAAGATGCTGGATGGAAGTGTCTTTGATGACAGTTGGGAGCCAAGGATGGCCAGGTTATGCCGAGACCACGGGCAGTGATCTGCATTCAAGCAACTCTGTCAATTCAACTTAAAGATGTTCTAAGTTGCGCGGCGCATAGGCATCCTCGCGACGTGCTGCGAAAAGAGCCTCTTCCAGAATGTAATTGATAATTATTTAGCAAAGAAAGAAATGAAGCTTACAAGGAACAGGAAGAAAAAAAGATTGAAATGCCAAAAAACGGCAAAAGTAATGACTGCCCGACCGACGCCGGGATTGAACACACTACTCCGAGAGCGAGCTTGAACCCCATACCACGCATGAGCTAGCTAACAACCCTCTGGCCTTACACTGCGCAGCTGCTGGTTGAGCCATAAGACCTGACCGCCCAACACAGTGCTTGAGGTTGAATTGGTGGGCAGCAGATCTGATATATATACCTGTAGCTACCTGGGAGGGAGGGAAGGAAGGAAGGAAGGAAGGATGGCTGCTGCACGTGTGCGTGCCTTCCCGTTCTCGCCGTGGGGGCAAGGCAAGACAAGCACTGCTGCACAACATCACACCTGCACTCCGTCTCCACTCGAACCCGTGCAGACAGCAAAAAAAAAAAAAAAAAAAAAAGAAAAAGGGTACAAAAAGGAGACGTTCTAGCAAAACCGTCAATATCTTGCAAGACGCTGGAGTGTGCAATTAAAGTATACCTGTATATTACATGGCTGCAGAAAAGATATCTCGAATCCAGTCATAAGAAAAAAAAACGAAAAATAGGGACCTTCGACAAAAGTGATGCCATTCCCGGCAATGAAGTGCTGCCGTCTACATAGGTCTAACTCGTTCGGCGCATATATTCCCCAATACTTCCAAACCTCGCGACTAATTACCTGGTAGGGAACCGGCGATAAGACCGGGCCGGGTAAAATGAGTCATCACCCACCTCAGCGAAAAGCGTCGGTCGTCGTCGATAGTGCCGACGGTCGCTGTAAACCTAGGCCGAACTCCATACACTAACAACACGTGCTTTGTAAGACCCCGGGGCCTTATTGGCGTTCCAGTTGTTTTCCACCAACAGCAGAGCTTTTGCAAAAGCGAGAGCGGAGATAAGAAGCCAAGCGCGGCGATGCCGTTGCAATTCGGAACAAAATGACGTTTTCCGATCCAACCCCACACGATGGCGGCCGATGGCGGGGGTGAAGCTCTTTCGCGGCGCGGGGAAACCTGCTGGGGTATATAAGGCAACGAAGGGGGGGGGCGCCTTCGGTGATTATAAATGTCACGGTCCTGGTATGAATAAGTATTGACGATAATTGCGACGACATCTCGTAGTAAAATCCTCAGCAACTCAATTGACCTGCCTAGACCTTTTTATCGCCCAGCAGACAAACAAAGTTCCCCAGACAAGATGACCAAAGTACTTCTTACAGGTGATTCCCCGACATCGAGAGTCATGATCTCCAATTGTGCAAGACAGAACAACAGGCTGACATCCATCTCATTCCTCCAGGCGGCTCGGGCTTCATCGCCGGTAAGTTGACATAAACAAGGAAAAAGAAAATGCTGCGGCCGGACTTCATGGGAGAGCAGAGAGCAGAGTGCGGAGCTGCACGGCGAACGAACGAACCGGGATCAATGTCTGAAAACAGTCCCCAACTAACACCCAACCAGCCCACATCCTAGACCAGCTGCTCTCCAAGGGCCACAGCGTCGTCACCACCGTGCGCTCCGAGGACAAGGCCCAAAAGATCCGCGATGCGTACCCCGACAAGACCGCCGAGGAACTCAACGTACAGATCGTCCCCGACATCGCCAAGCCCGACGCCTTCGACGAGGTAGTCAAAGTCCCCGGCATCGAGGTGGTCCTGCACACCGCCTCCCCCTTCCACTTCAACTTCACCGACCCGAAAACCGAGCTAGTCGACCCAGCCGTGAACGGCACAGTCGGCATCCTGCGCGCCATCGCGCGGTCCGCGCCCTCCGTCCGCCGCGTGGTAGTAACCTCGTCCTTCGCCGCCATCGTCAACGAGGCCAAGGTCAGCGACCCCACCACCACCTTCAGCGAAGCGTCCTGGAACCCCGTCACGCTAGCCGACATACACAACAGCCAGTCGACCGCCTACCGGGCGTCCAAGACGCTGGCTGAGCGCGCGGCATGGGACTTTGTGGCGGATAGTAACAACAACGGCGCCAAGTTCGACCTCGTGACCGTCAACCCGCCCATGGTCTTCGGCCCCGTCGTGCACCACGTCTTTGGCGGGCTGCAGGGCGTGAATACCAGCAACGAGCGCATCGTCGACCTGCTGCAGGGCAAGTGGAAGACTGAGATCCCCGCCGTCGGCCCGGCCATGATCTGGGTCGACGTGCGCGACGTGGCACGCGTGCATGTGCTCGCTGGGCTGGAGCGCCCTGAGGCTGGTGGCAAGCGGTTGTTTGCGACGGCTGGCTTGTTTAGCAACGCTGAGATTGCCGAGGTGGTGCGCAAGAACTTCCCCGAGTACGCCGAGAATCTGCCTGGTCCCGAGGTTACGACTGGTGGCCTGCCGCCTGTGAGCGAGCGGTTCGCGTACAACAACGACGCGACGACGAAGTTGCTTGGAATTGATTGGATTCCGCTGGAGAAGACGGTCATTGATACTGTCAACAGCTTGAAGGCGTATGGCGCTTAGTTCGGAGTGGGGGAGTGAAGATTAGCGTGGGATATTCAGCGACGGTTTGCAGCAAATAGAGGGGGAAAATTATAGGGTATATAAAATATGCGTGTCCATTTGGTAAAAACTCTATCATCCATCGTGAGGTGCTTTGTCTCTTCTGGTCTTCAGCTTCAGCTTCGGCGGAGGCTAATTGTCATGATCAATGTCCATTGCGTCCTGATCTTCTTCGACCCTGTTCTGGCCCGGTGGGGTGTCTCGCTCAAGCTGCTTGATCCGTTTGAGTATCCCCTCCTTCCAAACCGCGTACTCTTTGCGTTTCCGCTCGCTTAGGTAGTCGTACCGCTCTTGGAACATGGTGTCTGCTCTTCTGACCTGCAGCGGTTCTGTGCTCTTGTCGTTGTTCGACGCGTCGCTCCCGTCATCGGATGCGTGTTCTGCTTCGTTGGCTCGGACAACCAAATCGGCAATCCCCTTGGCCCAGTCCAGCTCGAGCCACCCCTGCTGCGTGATACGCAGCGTGGCGATGTCGAGATCTTTGACGCTGACTTTACTCCAGCCCTCCCAGGCATCTTCTCCGTCGCCTTCTGCTTCTGCTAAGTCGGGGGAGCCACCTCGCTTGACTTTCACGGCGTGACGTGCTTTCTTCAGCGCACCGAGTAGCCCCTTTCGAAACCGGACATATTCTGTTTGATCAATGGTCTCGCTAGGCCACGTAACGGCCCTCCAGACATAAAGATACACGGCCCCGAGAAGCGATGCAAGGTTGTCCCGTACCCACACGTCGTCGGTGATTTTCCCTTTCGGAGCCACAATGGACTCCACGCCGGACATGACCACGGGTCCTATGCGGGCGTTTCCGAGCTCCTTGCACAGGAAGCGCAGCGTGGGTCTCATCCATGGGGGCAGAGCATCAAACGACGAAGCCGCCTTGGCTTTCGGAGTTGCGACTGGGGTCCCGCGGAACTGGGCCAGGGACTTGACCTTGCCTGGAGTTGTTCTGCCCGCGACTCTCTTGCCCGAAGGCGAGCTCCCGACGTCGTCATTGCGCAGCTTAGAGGGTGTCTTGGTGATGCGACCGGTGGCTGGCGTCGCGCGGCTGGGAGTTCCTCGGCTCGGGGTCCCTCGAGCAGGTGTGGATGAAGAGGACGAGGGCAGAATGTGGTCAAGATGGTTGTACAACCGCTTGTAGATGCGTGGCTGGATAGGAGGCCGCGGATCTATGGGCGGGAGATTGAGTGTGATCTTTAGTCTGAACGGTGTTAGGCGCGCGTGTGCTAAAGGGAGTGAGATGAAAGCTTGGGTGGGCGTTACCTGTCGCATGCAATGTGGGCACAGGCATAGGGACGTGCGACTTCCTCCTCGGCTTTTAATGTGCTTGCGCGGTGTCGGGACTGAGCGAGGAGAGATGAAGCCAGCTCCGAGAGCGACGGTGGGAGGGTCGAGTTGTGAGTCGGCAGCAGGGACAGGAGCGCCTGCTCAATTGAACGGTTCATTGTGTTATTTGTCAATGACCGATTGGGGGTTCTGGTGAAAGATGAGGGCGGTTGAATGGATGGACTCGTTGAATTGATGAATGATTTTTAGACCACGAGGTTTCTTGACTGTTTGCTGGTTTGCACAACCGCTAATCACAGCTGGAGGATGATGAAATTGGACCTCAGTTCGGTTGATCTCACCTCCCTGGACGTGAACCAGACGCGCCATACATCGGGCAAACGCCAAGCGGTACCCGTGCGACGCCAGGTCACGTGGTGCGGTGTCGAGAGGGGCGACGTTTGTCATGGTGGAGCTGCCTGTTTGGCCACCGCCGACAGCGACCGACAGTGCCACCCACCACTGGCCCGGCCTTCAGTCCAGTTCCACGCCGATCTAGGGCCCTCGCCCAGTTCAACGTCGCAACGTCTCTCCAATCCCGTCCTCCATGTCGGTTGCATCACTCTTTCACCGGCAACGAAGGCAAACCGCAATATCGCGGTGTCGCTAGGCAACATGGCTTTCCACTCCAGTGGGCTGCCCGTGAGTCTTTTTTCCCTCTCTTGCTGCTTGCCTCTTGTCAATGCCAATGGCCCGACACCTCGCTGACTGACTGGCTGACTCTGTTCCTCCCTTCTTAGAGCTTGGCAGCTGCGGCAACCGACCTGTGGCCGTCCATCGCGAATTCCCTAATCGTTCCCTGGAGAGTCTCGACGACCTCTTCTCCCACGACTCCGACTTCCGCTTCCACTTCCACCACCTCGACTTCCCATCCCTCGAAGCTGCATTACAGCCGTGCTGCAGCAGTAGCGCCCCCATCCCCGTCCTCGTCCCAGTCAACAGCAGGCGCAACGTCATCCTTCTCCGTTTCTGCGTTACAAGGCGCTGCAGTGGATGCGAAGCCCGAACTACCCGATTTCTTCAGAGACTCATCAGTACCTTCGCCCATTCTCGCCCGGACCGCGACCAATGTCTCGCCTACCAACATCTTCTCGGTAATATCATCCATGTCGCCAAGCTCGCTCGCCATGGCGAATCCCCTCTTCCGCCGCTCCTACTCGGCTCTCATGTCGCGCCCGCTGAGCGCTGCCCTGCCCGGCCTCCGATCCATGAGCACCTGTCAACCGAGTCGCCTGCAGTCTACGCTGCGCTGGTCTTCACCGCTTTACTCCTCTGTTCAGTATCGACGCTTCGGAACTGGTGGCATCTCTCGCGGTCTCCTCGCCAATCGCGAGGCGGCCGCAAACCGGAACCCCAACAGTGCCTCGGCCCAGAATGCGTTCTACCAGGCCTTACTTAACGCGAACATGCCTGCCATAGTAGTGGAGCGCTATCAATCTGGTACGTGATCGTGTGGTGATGCGTTTGAAGTTGCGCTCCTGCTTGCGCCGATGCTAACACTGCTCGAATCAGGTCGTTTTGCCACCAACGAAGGAGCCGAAATGGCCTACCAAAAGGCGCTCTCCAAGCTTAACGGGTCTGGCGGCGTCGCGGGTCAGGGCATCAACTCCAACGGTTCTTCTCTTCACTCAAGTGGTTACTCTCACGAACAGGCCAACGCTGCTGCGACTGCCGGTGCTGCCCACCACTACGGTGGAAATATGGCTGCTGCTAAGGGCCTTCAGGTCGGGCAGGTTTCCGGTGGTCCCATTCACGTCGTCGTGGACGAGGGCTACTCGAATAAGTTTCTGCGGTGGTTCAAGTTTTTGGTCTGGTTTGGCTTGGCCACGTACCTCAGTATGGCCGTGGTAACCATGCTCGTCGAGGGACTCAACACTCTCAGGCGGCCTGGCGCAAAGCTTGATAACACCGAAGCCAAGGCCGAAAACCAAAAGGCTCGATTCGCGGATGTTCACGGTTGCGACGAGGCCAAGGAGGAACTCCAAGAGCTCGTTGACTTCCTTCGCAACCCGGAAAAGTTTTCGACTCTCGGCGGAAAGATGCCCAAAGGCGTGCTCCTCGTTGGCCCCCCCGGTACCGGTAAAACTCTTTTGGCTCGTGCCGTGGCTGGGGAGGCTGGCGTGCCCTTCTTCTTCATGTCTGGCAGTGAGTTTGAGGAGGTCTACGTCGGCGTCGGCGCCAAGCGTGTCCGTGACCTCTTTGCGGCAGCAAAGGCTAAGTCCCCTTCTATTGTCTTCATCGACGAGCTGGATGCTATTGGTGGCAGACGCAGTTCCAAGGACATGAGCTACGCCCGACAGACACTCAACCAACTTCTCACTGAACTTGACGGATTCGAACAAAACAGCGGAGTCATCATTCTTGCGGCGACCAATTTCCCAGAGTCCCTGGATAAGGCCCTCACAAGACCCGGCCGCTTCGATCGCCATGTCGCAGTCACACTTCCCGATGTTCGCGGCCGCATTGAGATTCTGAAGCACCACGCCAAGAAGATCAAGGCCGCTGCTGACGTTAACATCGAAGCCATTGCTAGCCGAACCGCTGGTCTCTCTGGTGCCGAACTCGAGAACATCGTCAACCAAGCTGCTGTTCACGCCAGCAAGATGAAGGCCCGCGCCGTCTCACAGAGCGATTTTGAATGGGCTAAGGACAAGATCATCATGGGTGCCGAGAGAAAGAGCATGGTCATCACGCCCAAGGAGAAGGAAATGACAGCGTACCACGAGGCCGGCCACGCCCTTGTCGCCTACTATGCAACCCACGAGTCTAGCGAGCTTTACAAGGTCACGGTCCTCCCACGTGGACAAACACTGGGCCACACCGCCTTCCTCCCGCAGATGGATAAGTACTCTTACACCGTCAGAGACTACTTGAGCCAAATCGACCGCGCAATGGGCGGCAAGGTGGCCGAGGAGATTGTCTACGGTAACGAGTTGGTAACGAGCGGAGTGAGCGCTGTATGTAAATCCCTGCCATTCATTTCCTTTCGAGTTCTATGCTAACCAGACGTTTTACAGGATCTCGATATGGCTACTCAAATAGCATGGACGATGGTGGCCCAGCTGGGCATGTCGGAGCTCCTGGGCCCCGTCGAGTATCTCCGCAAGTACAGCCAGCTCAGCTCCGAGACCCGAGCGATGGTTGAGTCCGAGGTCAAGAAGGTCCTGGACCAATCCTACGAGCGGGCCCGGAAGCTCCTCCTCTCGAGGCGCAAGGAGTTGGACCTGCTTGCCCTGGCGCTGGTCGAGTATGAAACGCTCGACAAGAATGAGGTCGGGAAGGTCCTTCGGGGCGAGAAGCTGCCCGATCGTATCTCGGTACCTCCTGGTCCCATGACCGTGCCGAAGCCGACCAACTCTATCGAGTCCGGCATCCCGCTGCCGCCGATCCCCAGCGACTCATCGCCCGGCGCCGGAAGCGAGGGTTCAGGGAGCCCGCATCCGCCCGCACCTCCACCTCCTGCAGCTGCTAAGGACATCCAAGGAGGTGACTAGACATCGGCCTAGATGTGTTTTGTCGCACACAGGTCTTCGCCGGTGAGCAAAACAAAACATGCGGATGAGGGCGCCCCACCCCTGCGCCGAGGGAGGAGGAGGAGGGGAAGCGGGCTCATTTTTGGAGCATGTTAGCGCACACACTTAGTATTACCTTACCTACATCCCCACACAATATTTTTGTTCTACGTGGCTGCTTGCGGGAGTGGGATTCTATGCGTGTGGCTCCCTCTTTGGTGGTTTTCAGGATCTTACCAGATTGAACAAGGCATATCCCACGAGATGGCGTTGTGTGTTTGGTTGTTTAAATACTGTTGTATGAGGTATTATTTTATATATGTACCTCCATAGCGGATGTGTGTAGGTGTGTGTGGTTTTGAATTGGTCTTTTTTTTTTTCTCTTCTTTTTTCTTTTGTGTTGTATGTTGTTACCCTCGAGTTCTGTGAGACTGGGGGGGGGGAAGGGAAAATAGACAGACAGGCAGGCAGACAGACAGATAGGCGTGTATAGTTTTATTACCAGCAGCGTGCATGTATGATTCTAGCCTGGCTGTTTGTCGAAGGGTGATGCGATGGGACTTGTGAAGTGTACACACATGTATACATATGTACAATTCGTGACTGGATTGACATCACGGGGAGCTGTATGTAAAACACTATCAAAAATAGTCACCATCACCAGCAAAAGTGAAAGGGTCGATCCACCCAGGGGTCGAACCTGGAACCTCCTGATTCGTAGTCAGACGCTCTGCCATTGAGCCAGCGGACCGTTTTTTGTTGTTGTTGAAGAAGCGGGATGCTTGTTCGTTGATGGAGAAAGTGGAGGCTATCGCGGGTTATGGTCGCGGCAGTGGCGGCGGTGAGGGCCCCACTGCTTGGAGATGCACGCGAGTAAGTCAAGTCGGTGACCAAGTCAGCTCTTGAAATAGGAAGTAGCTTTGTATGTTGCTCTATTCCATACCAGGTAGCCAAGAGACAACGGCCAGACCTCGCAATGTGACGATGTTGACCATAGTACCTTACCAAATCCCACCCCCAGCTAACCAACCTTTGAACCCAAACCACAACACCAACACCCATACAACCACTTGTTGCAACCCAACTCACCAAACCCCCGGAATCACCGCCCACCGCCCACGGATCTTATCCTCCCCAAACTTCTCAGCATACCACTGCCGCCCCTTGACAGCTCTAGGCAACATACTCGTAACCTCATTCACCAAGAAACACCGCGCAGGCACACACCCCCACCCCGCGGCCATGTAGAACCCGAACCACTCGACCCATTCCACAAAGTAGTGCGGGTAGAGCATGACCTTGAACAATCCCGCCTGAGGGATCTCGTAGTGTTTCTCCACCCCGTTCTTCTTCGCAGCACCATCCTTCTCCGTCAGACGCTGCAACCGCTCCATCTCGCGCCGTCTAATCTCCCTCAACTCATCATCATGATAATAATTCGCTGCCAAACCGAGATAGAATATCGCGATCCCCGCAACGAATTGCAGAGTACTATACTTCCCCAGCTGGGCTTCCCATGCGGCTTGGGTAGTAGGTCCGTACGCAGCAAGCCACGCGCCGATGCAGGTCCCGTTGACGACCTGGAAGGTCAGGGCCGATACCCAGACCAAGGCGTGGATGGGCGACATGGAGGGCTGGATGAAGGGGAAGAGGACCGCGCGGTAGATGTAGTGGATCACGAAGAGCGCGGCGAGGACTTGGTTCTGCCAGGGCAGGGAGGAGCCTGGGGCGGAGAGTTTGTTGAGGGTGTATAGGAGGGAGAGGAAGCCCGGGCATTCCATTGTTAGCCAGCCTATGCGGCCGGGAAAGTTGAGGCGGGAGGTTGTGGAGGTTTTGCCCATGCCGTACCAGGATACGAGCCATTGGAGGGAGGCGAACTATTTTTGGTTTGTTAATGGGTGTTTTTTGGGGAGAAGAGGGAGAGGGGGGACGCACGACGGGGAACCAGGTCCAGAGAGTGAGGATGAGTTCGTAGTTCTCGCGGTTGGGAGGGTACCAGTTTGGGATCAGGCCCGTGGTGGCGGTGGTCATTTTGACGGCGTTTCTGTCAGTCTGTCTGGATGTATGTTTTGTTTGTGTGTTCTGTTTAGGTGTGATGCGGCGATATGTTGAATCTGGAGGGGGTAGAGTAAAGAAGGGGGTAAGTGAGTGAGTGAGTGGTGACGATGAGAACAGCGGGGCGCAATGACGGTGCAAGCGTGTTTGCTTCCAGGTTGCTTGGCGCTTGTGCAAGCCGTAACACGCTCGTCCGGCAATGAATGGCAGCCCAGACGCACTGAAATCCAAACAGTCAAAGCAGAGCCTCGAAAAAGTCAACCAGTTCAATGCACCAGATACAAATCAAATCACAAAAAAGAAAAATTGAGAGAAAATCCAGCCCTCCCAAAGATGAGTTCGAAAAATAAAACCCTCCGTCTCGGGCTGGTTTGTCGTTGGTCGTCCGTCCGCGCCCGCCCCGCCGCTTCCTTCGTTCCGTCCGTTGGTGCCCCCAAGCCCCCAACCTGCCAACCTGCAGTGTGACATGTCTCCATGTCCCCCGATCCAGGGTCTACAGTGTAGCTCCAGGCGAATGATGTCAGCGAAACCCCCAAGCAGCCGAAATCACCACCCCAACGACGCCCGTCCACTCAATGCAACCCCGTGATGCAGCCACCAAAAAAAGCCACCCTGCTGTGAGACGCACACTCGATGATAGTTAGTTACACTGGAGTTCTGTACCGGCTTTTTTCCCTCTTTTTTTTTCTTCTTTTCTTTTTGTTGTTGCTTGTGGTGGATCTTGCGAGCCGTTCGCATCAGTCAAGCATGGCAAGATGGGTTGGATGCAATGGGAAGGCGATCTTGGTTAGAAGAAGGCTTTTTGAGATGGAGAATAATTTCTAACAGTACAGTTAAAACCGCGACTCTCGTTGTTCTTGCCTCGAACTCTCAAAGTAATACCGAGCTAGAAACTCCTTTGACCCAATACTTCCGTCGACATACCCATCCGCACCGGGACAAATTAACACCAACTAACACCAACCAAACCAGCGAACCAATCAACCAACAAAGCTGCATCTCGCACCGTTCATTCGCTCCTTCGTCAAATACTTCATAACCATCTAGATTACCAGGTAATCTTTAACCTAGACATATTTTTTCCTATCTAAATACCTATCCCGTAATCCCCCTTCAACTCCCTTTACTCCATCTTCATTCAGTTCATCAACCAATCCCAAAGGCAGGTCGGGCGACGAACCCAATAGAGAAACATAACTACTGTGATACATACCCTTCATGAATGCATCATCGCCTTTTCGTCTTTCACCGCAAGAAAATGAAATTACCAATCCCCTCCGTCCCTCGAAACCCCAAGGTCAAAACTATAACAACCAGTCCACCTAGAGTAGAGTCCACGCACTGCACGGCTCAACTCACCACCAAAAACCCCGAACCGCTATGAAACCCTAAAAACCATACCAAACAACTCGAACCTGCCCTAACAAGTATACCAGGTATGTAACCAACAAACACAAACCAGCATAACCACCCCCATCACCACGCAAATCACATAATAACACAATCCCTCTCCTTCCCCTGCTGCTGCTGCTGCTGCGAATGCGAAGGCGGAACCCCCTGTCTCAACCCCATTCTCCCAGGATACCCTCCACCATTAGCAGGCGTCCCTCCCCTTCCGCCGCCGCCCGCCAGATTGATAAGCGGCTGCGGCTGCTGCTGCTGCTGCCTCCTCCCGCCCGCAGCCGCAGGCCCGCCAACATTCAACATGGACGACGACGAAACCGACGGCTCAGCCGCCTCCGGCCTGGGACTGCTTCCCGGATGGCTTGGATGCCCCGCGGGCGGGACATACGGCGTCTGCTGGGCGGCTTGCTCGTAGCTGGGCGGCGCGTCGTCGACGCCTTCGTCTGGCCCGCGCGGGTTTGTTGGCCTTGACGGGGTGGTCGTCGTGGCGGGCGGGATAAGGGACCGCACGGGCTGGGGACCTGCGGGTCTGGATCGTGTTGATGAGGGACTATTTCCTCCCCTGGAGGATGTCGTGGTTACGGCGATGGCGTTGACTCCGTTTGAGCTGCGCCGTGCAGGGGCAATGGGTCCCGACGTGGCTGATGCTGTTGAGCCGGCGCCTCTGCTGTGGCCGCCGCCGCGGATGCCGGTGTTGGTGTTTGGGCCTGTGTTTGCTTGTTGCTCGATGAACTGCTCCGAGAGCATGCTTTCCCTGCGCCGCCGCTCTTGCTCGGCG
Source organism: Cercophora scortea (assembly GCA_033439705.1). Taxonomy (NCBI): domain Eukaryota; kingdom Fungi; phylum Ascomycota; class Sordariomycetes; order Sordariales; family Lasiosphaeriaceae; genus Cercophora; species Cercophora scortea. The sequence continues at coordinate 842,864 of JAUEPO010000005.1, read as the reverse complement.
CGGTGGCGCTCGTCTTCCTCCTCTTGGAGCTGGAGGGCGAGAGCGAGATCGCGGTCTTCTTGCTCGTGGGTTGGAGACATCGGGGGTTCATTTGCTTCTTCGATTATGGGCCCGTTGACTGTGTTGCGTCCCCGGCGGGCAGGCGGTACTGTCGTCCAGCCGCCGGCGTTCCCGTTGTCGTGTGAAGATGTCCCTTGCTGTGGTTGGTCATGCGAAGCACCGCCCACGATACGGAAGTCGCCCGAGAAGTATTCAGTGCGTTCTCCATTGACGTCGGACAGCGATTCCCAAACCACTTCCGGGTGGTTCGCATAGCCAGCATCTGTGACCAATGTCAGGAGCTCTTGGGTCTGCGGGTGTCTGTACAGAGTAGAGAAGTGGTCATTTCTAAACAGGATAGCCACGGAGCCGGGCTTCATCGACTTTCGGATAACAGAAAGACCCCAGGGTGTAAGTTGTGTGGCGGATATGCTCAAGAACGACTTGATCGTCAAGATGTCCTGGTAGATCTGCTGCTCGTCCTCGGTGAGGCCTTGATGGTGGGTGCTGCTCAGCTTCTCTTCCAGCTCCTCCTCGCGGAACAGCAGGTTTTGGGTGTCCTCATACGAGGCTGCTTGTCGAGCAAACGAGTCATGCACCGCATCGTCCTTCGAGGGGAGCCAGCCGTGTATCAGTGGGATCGAGAATGTCGCATAGAGCTCCATCTCCCGCGTATGCTCAAAGGTCCCGGGGACGCCGTCGACCCGTTCGGCGGGATGTAAGTGGGTGAGGGATGTGCGCTTGAAGGCATTAACATCCTCAGGAGTGGGGATGAACCGTGGGTTGACGTTCATGCCCGTGTGAAGCCCTTTCAAAAAGTTGTAAAGTTCGGCGACGTCGGGGAGATCTACGCCGGGCTTCAACCGCCGCTCCGACATGAGCTCGTCAAACACAGCCTCGAGGAGGAGGCCAAGGCTGACCTGCTCGCGCGATCGAAGAGTCTCAACGAGCACCGTATTTGTCTTATCTGCCGGCGTGGTGAGGCTGAGGGCGTTGACGAGTGCGACCAGCGGGCACGGCCCGTTGGCGTTCTGCACTAGGATGGGCGAAGTTCTCGGGTTCTTCGCCGCTGTCACATCCTGCCAGTTGACGTTCTTGATTTGATACGTCTCTGACTTCGCAACGGGACGTGGAGGTTGAGTGGGTGGTAGCGCATCCGTCGGCTGCCTCGGAGGTAATTGTGGAGGCATGTCTTCTGGCTGTCGCCCCGGCACGGGCGGCTCACCACCAGCCGCTGGTATTGGAGCGTCATTTTCGTCGTCTGAGAAGTTCTCCCAAGTGCTCTGCCTTGGTGGAGGGCCTGGCGGTGGCTCAAACTCGACGAGATTCCAGTCATCAACTGGGCCTGTGGGCAGAGGTTTGGCGGCTTCTTTCCCCTTCTTGATACCCCCAACATCATCCCACGCATGGGATTCTTCGACCACCTCTTCTTCCTCCAGTGAAATAAGCGGCGTGGACAGCGGCTCTTTCCGGGGTCCCTCCTCTTCCCATCCTGCGGATCCCTCGTCCGAGGGCAGAGATAGAAGGGCTGGAGAGCTCGAGCTCGGGCCTGGGGTTGCTTGGCGGGATGACTTGGCCGAGTCCCATACGTCCCTCCCGGTCTCTTGCTCTAATACGCCGGGGACTGGAGGCACGGGCGGGGGTTCTTTATTCTCGTCCAGAGCCGGCTGCCAAGGGTTCTTACTCGACTCGGTGACGTTGAGTTGCGAAAATGCCTCCGCGTCAGGGAAGGGTGGCACGGGCGGTGGTGCATGTGTCGGTGCCTCGGGTTTGTTTGGTTCGTCCTGGCTGGCTCCACCACCTGCACCTGCAGCGACGGCTGTCCCTGCGGGCATCTTCCTCTTGAACGGGTTTGTTTCCAATCTTTCGGCGCCGCCGCCGGGTCGCAGAACTGTCGGTACGCGAACAAAATCACCCCCAGACTCGGTTCCTCCCGTCGACTGTGTGTCCATCTTCTGCTGTCCCCAAGCGCCGGGTCTCAGGGCGTCGGGCACCTCATTGGCCCTTGCCGGGGCGGGGGTATCATTGACCCAAACATTGTCTTCCTCCACGCTGGAATAGTTGGCGGGGGCGCCTGGTTGTAGCGAGCTGGGCACGCTGTCGGGCGCGGTGCCCGTGTCACCTCGGAAGTGCCCGTCGCGCTGTTTTGCTTGGTCTAGATCTCCCCACATGCTGTCGTCGGGTTCGGAGTCGGCGGCAGTCCATTGCGGTTGTCGGACATCCTGCGGCGGCTCCTGTGGGGGTACTGCTGGAGGCAAGTTCGCATTGCGCGGGAGAGGCTTGCGGGCCACCATTTCGCAGTCTTGGCTTACAGTGGCGACGACAGTCCTGTAGCAGCAGTGTGGTGTGCAGTGGATGAGGGGGAGGGGATCGGAGAGCGGAGAAGAGGCCGTTGCGTCGCTCGGCAGCCGTCCACGAGGCGGGAGCTGTTTTAGGTGAGGTGGTCGCACACGTATCTCGACGGCTATTAGGTGAGGTGGGGAGTCGGGGAGTTGAAGCTTGGGGAGACTTCAGCAAAAAGAAGCTCAGTGCTAATTGCTGATTGCTGAGTTACAGCACTGGCTGGTGAGCGATTCTGGACCTTGGGTCGTATGCTGTTGCGTCATCGGTGGAGCTTGGTTTGGCTGTGGCTGGCTCCGCGCTGGCAGGGCAGGAACGAGCTGGAGGCAGCGAGGAAGATTGGGGTGGTTTGGTTGGCCCTTGGAGACGGGACGAAATAAGGTCCCGACTGGTGTTGCAAATGGAGGTCGACGACGGGCACCTTGCAATTATCAAAGGTGCAGCGATCCGTGCCAAGCAATCAAAGTTGGGATGAAAACCAAAGTCTTGTGTATTAGGATGCATGTACTGTAGGTGCTTAAAGATCGCCAGAACCCAAAGGCACGGAGTATAAGATTTCGGTTCGTCAGAACGCAGTTGGCCGGAACATGCCTGGAATGCGGACTTGGTTAAGTGTAGGAAGGAGGCGGGATGGGCGAAGGACGAGAATTCGGTCTCCTCGTTCGTTTACTGTACCGTTTGTCATGGCAGGTCAGGTTCCCGTCTCGTCCAACATACACTACACTATCCGTATCCCGTATCGAGTTGAGCCTGGCTTTGACGACATGCAACGCACTGTCAGAGGACGCAGAGGCACATCGGGCCAGTCGTCCAATGCAGCACGAAAGCCAAACAAGCGGCGGCGGTGGAGGCAACATTCCCAGCTGTGCGGCTCTCCCCCGCCCAATCGAACACACCCGAAGCCGCAGGGGTTTAAAAGGCTTCGTCACCCTCGCCAGGCAGCTGCCTTTTTGCCCGCCCAGCCCGCATACCCGGACCAGTCCGAAGACCCGAAGAGTGAAGACCAGATCAATGCTGGCTTTGGTCTAGATTCAATACTACGTGTATGTTGTGCTGCCAAAGGTAATTGCTTGCGCGTCTTGTCGCTTCTCTTTCTTTCTAATCTAAACCAGGTCAAGTCATTACTCGACTGATGTCTCTGAAATGTTTCCCCCTCGCGGGCGATCAACAACCCCCCAAAGGCAATTCCCCATGACGCAGCACCACACCACCCCGCGCGCCGAGCTGCCAGATTTCAGGGTTAGGGAGTGGGGTGGGGTACACAGGCGGGGAGAGGATCAGGGATCGCCACTCTGTCTTTTCCCGGACGCTCTCCCGCTTGTCTCATTCGTCGATTCAAAGCGTCAAGTTTGTGACCAATGCTGCAGCTTTCGTGGGATTCCATACGACACCCAGCAGAAGTATACTGTGGTATATAGAGAGAAACAACAATTCTACCTATCCATCTGTTTACTTGAAAAGCCAGTAAGAGCGAAACGTTACGAGTCAAGGACAGAACATTAGCCTCCTTTGGGCCACGGAGAGAAACATAAATAAACCATATGCAAGGTTCACTTAAACAGTCTAAGGAGTAAACACAGCAGTGTCAAATACAGCACCATCAAATACAGCACCAGATAGTCTATATATTAATGTCAGAAATCATTACGATGAACTCATAACGTTTTCTATAATGCTCGCCAAGATGATTACATATCAGGTAGGGAGGCAAAGTAGCAACTCATCGCGGCAGCAGGTAAACGACCGCGACTCAAGGGAAACAGAGGAAACAGACAATAACCGTTAATATGCACAATCCATACTTTAACGCCCACCGTGCCTCCTCTAAGCAAACTATCCCCACGCCAAAGAGACACACGTTAAAAAAAAAGGAAGAAAAAAAAAGTAATCAACATGAAAAATGCTTGAAGGGAACAAAAAAAAAAGGCCGTCGTCTATGTTCTACGCCCTTTCCCTTCCCCTCCTCCCCCTCTCACAACACAGGTTTCTTCTTCTAATAGGATCGACCCTGCAAAAACACCGCATTTCATCAATTATAAAGGGTTATCCTTCTCATACTCCGACCGAATAAAAACAGCCCGCCCGCCCTTCCTTACAAGATGCCTCCACCGTCAACGTCCCCCCCTCCCCCCTTCTATGACGCCCACCATCCCTATCTAGTGGACAAACCAAGGCTCTCCATGCGACGACACGCCGGCGTGTGAAGCGCCTGGGCCATAGCCATCTTGTCCGGGTCCTGGAAGAACCATCCCTGTGCCTCATCACGCATCCGCTGCTTCCGCTCGAGCTCCTTCTGGCACTCCCCCCTCAAACCCTGCATGTACAGCATCTGGGCCTGCTTGTCGAGCGTCTTGAGCTTGGACTCGGTCCACAGGTCGACGTCCTTGGGGTTGACGAAGAAGGGCACGTGCAGGTCGGGCATCTCGCGCCGCAGCACCTGCGGGTGCTTGGGCTGCTCGTACGCGATGTCGGGGATCGACGCCGTGGCCGCGTCGCCTGCAAACAGGCTCGACAGCAGCGGGAAGATGAAGAGCAGCAGGATCGGCAGCAGGCCCATCAGCGTGCTGAAGATGCTGGCCTCCGTCTCGGGCTGCCCTGGGTTCCGCGGGCGCGCCCGCGGCCTGGCCCCGCCGAACTGGTGCACCCGCACGCCCGGCCCGCCGCCAAAGTTGAACACGAAGCCCGGCCCCGCGTCGAATGCTGTGCAACCAAAGTTAGCATACGTATGTCCCTTAGACAACCGCAAAAATAAGGTGTGTGTGTGTGTGTGGAAAAAAACCTACCACCGCCAAACGGCCCAGCATTAAACCCACCACCACCCCCACCGCCAAAGAACCTCGCAAACATCTCCTCCGGACTAATATCCTCTCCCCACATCCCGTCCTGCTGAAACCCACCACCGCCCCCACCGCCACCACCTCCGCGATTCGCGAACCCGGAAAACGGACTCTGCTGCTGCTGGTGTTGCTGCTGCCCGAACCGCGAGTCCGGATCGGTGCCGAAGCGATCAAACTTGTCGCGCTTGTCCTTGTCGCCCAGCACGCTGAAGGCGCGCGCGACCATCTTGAAGGCCTCGTCGGCGTGCTCGTGGCCGTTCTTGTCCGGGTGCGTCAGCAGCGACTGCTTGCGGTACGCCTTCTTGACCTCCGAGTCCGTGCACGTCTTTTGTATCTCGAGGATCTCGTAGAAGGCTGTCGGCTTGCATCGTCGGATCCGTAGGACGGCCTGCTTTTGCTCTACTGTGTACTTGCGCTCCTGGTTGCCTTGGTTGTGTTGCCGCTGGCGGGCGTCGGCCCCCGAGGTGGTTGCGTCGGGCATTGTGTGTGGTTGCCGACTCAACTCTCTCTCTCTCCGAGTTTTGTTTGGTTGTTTGTGATTTCTGTAGATACGGCGGTCGGTCGAAGGATTGGGCCCGGGGGATAGTCCTCTCGCGGAGTCGGCGGTTCGGTTTTGGGTGGGTGGGCTCGCTGTTTTGCGATGGGCGACTCGGGGTTGATGCCGTCTACGGTTGCCGGGCCCTACTAGGAAGAGTGATGGCGGATGCTGGGCTCTGAGGTGCAACCTCCGTCGATTTAGTAATGTGCCTTTGCGCTTCGATGCGAAAGCGTGGCCTCTTTTTCAATCGGTGGCAGTGGTGATGGCCGGGCGTAAGACAAATGCTGGATTGAACGGATCGCACAGATAAGTCGAAAGCCAGCTCACTAATAGCGGGTGTTGGAGCTGCTTGCTGTTGCCGGGGTCCTGGGGGTCGTTATTAAATCGTAGATGTGTTTTTGTTTCGCTTCAATAAGGGAAACACGGCGCTGGGTGGTCTTTGGATGCCGATGCTCGTGTTGATTCGGCCGGCCTTGTGTTGCGAGATGTTTTGCTGCTCCCGCGTGCATTGGTCGGTTTCCCGCTGGCTGGCTGGCAGGCGGTGCGGGTCAGACTGCTGGTCAATGGACAAATGGCGGGACCACAAGGCTCGAGCCAGCCAAGCATGGAGGTCAGCGAACAGTTTTGAGTGGTATCATATGAAGAAAGTGGGCCGTGCGCTCTGGTGCAGCCAACAATCAGCTTAGTCATTCATCCACCTCTGTCGTCACTCGTCACGATTTGACCCTGAGCCATAAGCACTCGCGAGGGTCATAAAATTCGCAGGCCTGTTCCCTTGATATGCCCGAGTTGGACCCAGCTCTCACATTTGCTGAGCAGTACGACCATTGAAACTCAGAAACTGTGATATCGTCACCACAGCAGCCGCCATGGCATCTCCCGAGGACTCAGAACCGGCACAATCCATCTTTTCTCGCCTCGATGGCTGGGGATGTATGTCCACCTCATCTCAGAATACTTTTTTTACAAAAAGAGACAGCCTCACTAACATCCAACCCCCAGCATCCTCCCTCCCGCCAATGGGCCTCGCAACACTCATCACCGCCCTGCACTGGCGCCCCTTCCAGGCCCTGCCCATGCTCTTCACCCCGCTGCTCGTCTTCAGCAGCTACCTCAGCCTCGCCGGTTTCAAGACGGACGGCGCCGCCATGACGGCCGCCTGGAGCGGCATGTACGTGCTCCTCGCCGCGCGCCGCAAGCCCACCATGCTGCGCAACAAGTTCACCCTGCGCGGCGCGGTGCGCGGCACGGCAATGGGTCTGGGGAGCGCCAACTTTGTCGCCGGCGCCTACACGTACGCCAACGGGGACCGCGAGGCTGAGGGCGATGAGAGGAGGGAACGGAACCGCTGGAATGTGTACAAGAATGAATGATTTCTTCTGCGTGGGTTTATATCGTTTCATTGCAAACGCGCTTTCGTTGCAGTGTGGATGAAAGCATGTATTCATATTTGCTCTCCTCTCTCCACCACGCGAGGGGCGTGTGTGAGTGAGTGAGCTGTATTGTATTGTATCAGGTCATTGTACATTATCGCTGTTGTTTTGATAGGGCCACCCATGAAGCAAGCCTTGCGGCAAAAACCCAAGCCTAATACCATCCCTCTACCCACCGCCGTCGTCTAGACCAAAAAGAAAAACAAAGGTAAAAACCAAACCGCCCAACCAACCCAGCTTTCCGTATCAATGTACAGCAAACAACGAGGAAAAACGCATTGTTGTCACACAGTAGAAACAGGAGAAGAAAAACAAAGAACCGCCGATCCCAGAATATTTGGCAATCAACCCAACGCCGCCAGGAGACGCCTCAGCGCTTGATCGTCCCCGCTCAACTCCCTCCCTTCTCCGTTCCGCAGAGATGCGTCGTGTAGACTGCGGCGAGATTAAACTCTGTGATGTACTTAACATCACAATCGCGCACCTTTGGTTGGGCATAGCGTTTGTATTCGCTGATGATGCTCTCGAGGTCCCAACCAGAGACTTTGCGTAGAATTGCGACCACGCATCCGGTGCGATGCTATGTTGGACTCAGTCAGTCATACGCGTCTCCCAAGTTAGGCTGAGGGAAGATAACCGGGACCTAAGACATAGATTTACCTTTCCGTGGTTGCAGTGGATTAATAATGGGTGGTTTTGCCGATCCAATAACAGGCGAAGGATAGAGATCATAGTCTTGATCGGTATCTCCTCCTTCTTCGTGCCGCTCATGTCAAAGACGTGATGTTTGATACCATTGTTGCTGATAAAAGCAGTGTACCCCTCGGGAAAGTCCTTCTGGACTAGGGTGCTGCGAAGTGGGACTTGTCAGCATTTGTGTGTGTGAAGCCCCTTTTACGCAAGGAGCTTGCAGAGTCAGGGTAGAACTAACACAATGGTCTTCAACCTCAAGCCCTCGAGAAAGGCGTGGTCCGCAGCTTGGGGGAAGCTGCTTCTGTAGACGCCTGGAACGACAACCCCGAAATTGGTCGGCCTGATTAATTGCTAATTCCCTGCTCGTTTCCAAACTTTTGCCGCGTAGCTCTCGAGGTTTTCGACGCTGATGATAACGTCACTCTCCGTCAGGCGCGGCTCTCTGAGGAAAAGAAGCCTGAACGGCAGTGCCAGCGGGCCACCCGCGACATTGTACGACACTGGGTTAGTTGCGGTGTTTTGGGTGATGGTTATGCTTTGGCGGAGTATTGGCGAGGGAGTAATACTCGGTAGTCCAAGGACAGCACAGCTTTGCGGCTTCGTAGCCACGGACCGCACCTCTGCTGGCTCTTCCTCCCATCTCTCGATGACGATGGCGGAGCGCGTAGGGTCGAATTGGGCGAGAACAACCACCTTGACCTCGTGATTCGAAGCGGAAAACCACCACCTCATATCGTGGCGCAGTTCGCCTAATGACTCCGAGGCTCCGGCTTCGATGGCCAGCGTTGGCCAGAAAGTTGGTGCGCCACGTTCGGGCTCCGGGCCGCCGGTGGAGTCCCCCTCCTTGCTCGATTGTCCAAAGTGAGCTTGCGATTGGCATCGACCGCTGGCAGTAGTTCGCCAACTGTCCCGAAGACCCATGGACGCAATCTTCTGCATATACAGCTGATATATGCTCACGTGGAGTTCTTCATGAACCTCGGTCGGGATCGTAACAAGCAGAATCCGAGAACTGCTGTCATAGCGGCGGAAACGGAACTTGCGCTGCTTCTTCTCTCGTTCAGCCTCGATTTCGGCTAAGGAGCTTGGAGAGACGTCTGTGACGGAAAGGAAATCCGTAGTTGTGCAGTCGATCACGTCGAAGAGATCCCTCACGTTGGTAAATGGCACGGTTGCGGAGCTGGACTGGATGCTCGTGCTAGTGGTCGTGCTCGTGCTCTGGGTTGTGGATGTCGATGTCGAGCTCTCCCGGCTCGTTTCCTCCAGCGCCGCTTCTTCTTGCGCTGTCAGTCGTCTTGGGTGGTGCGGGATGATATCGTTCTCCATTTCGCCGTCGACATATGTCCTCCCGCTCCAACTGGACACTGCCTCGCTCCCAATCGCCATCATAGTGAGAAGCGCTTCCGACTGTGAGATGTGGGATATAGGGGGGACGAGGGGTTTGTGCTGCGCTGGTGGTAGGTGAACCGAGAGGGAATTGCCGTTTCGGAGCAGTTTGAACTAATGATTGGGACAGGACAAGGACATTGAAAATTAAAGTTCTTGTGACAGACTCCGAGACAGTTGCGGGGCAGCACAGTGGGAGGATGACGTCGGCGCAAAGCAGGTGTGTAGAGTTTCCGGGATGCCTAAGGTTGGGTGTTCAAAGCGGGCTCGAACGAGGCAGTTCCGAGAGTGATGATGAGACCACCCAAAATTTGCTCTGCCGAAGTTGAACGGTCTCCAAAGGAGTTCGGCGAGAAGCGGTTTGTTCTTCACCGAGAAACGAAAGCCGAGTCCACCGTGTTTTGAGGTGGAGTTAGGTATCCCCGTAGTTTCCACCAGCCGGTGCAGAGCAGAGATCGCAAAATACAAACTCTGCTGGGTGACGCTGGTGAAATACGAGGGCGAGTCGGTGGCGGTGGCCGGCGGCGAGAGAGAAGTGGAAGTCGGATGGGCTTTGGGTGTGTTCGTGAAAGAACAGCTGAGGTGAGGTGAGGCTGATGAAGAAGGAAACGGGCTTTTAGTGTCGACGCTGTGCATGTGGGGGTACAGTGGGAGAGTTCCAGGGCTGCAAGCTGGGAATGCCCACTTGTCCAGGCCCCGGGTCATCCACCCATCCACCTTCTAGAAGTCTAGCGCGCCCAATAGCGAATTAGCAATGGGCCCGAGTGACTTCGAGGGCTGGGCAGCGGCCTGTGGGGTGGTCGCTCGGTGAGGTGCGCGGGAAGGACGGAGGTGATGGCCCAGGACGGCCCGGATGCTGCTCACTTGACCCTCACTTGACGAGAAAGAAGCACACGGTTGGGGCAAAGATGCATATCCCGTCGACACGCGTTCCAGTCTGCTTCGAGGTTCTCAATCCGGTATCGAGATTGATGAAGTACCTGGCAGGCCCTGCAGGGCTTTGCATCAGCGAGCGCGCGCTAGTCTGGAGAGGCGGGTGGCAGGCAGCAACCCTTGCAAAACCAGATTTAACTTTCAATTGCAACCCAAACCCAAACCTGGGGTATGGCTGGCTTGGCAGATGAAAGTGTTGCTGCACCGCAGCGCACACACATGCCGCAAAAGTCACGGTCGTCGCCAGTTTCCGCTGTTCAAATACATGGTGGATGGATGGACTGATTGAACCAAATTTCTTTGTCTGGTTGTGGGGGTGCATCCCCCGGAATGCCTGTCTGCTCGCTGACTGACTGCCGACTGGCCATGCTGCAGCGTGTCTGACTGGTCGAGCTGACTGGGGGAAGTGACTAACAACTGCGTAACAGTTAAAGAGATTGGTTGACTCGGAAAGCGAGAGTTCATTCAGACCGAACATTAGACGGAGTTTAGACTGAGTGCTCGGTGTGCAATGTAGTGTAGCTGGGAAAAGCTGCACTGAGTCGGCCGTTAGCATGCCTGCCCAACGTCCTTTCGCGTTGAAATGAGCGGGCAGTTTGTCCATCTCAGGCCATCCGGGTCCGCCTGCAATTACTAGCGCAAATGGTCAAGCAGCCGCCCATTTCCCACAGATTTCAAAATCTCAATTTCGAGTGATTCGCCTTGCACAACCGGGAAGAGGGCGTTGGCAGTTGAACGCTGTGATGAGTGATAAGAGGATAAGAAGAGGATAGCCGTTGAACACCCATCAATGTCCTCACTCAGCTACCGCATCTCACTACGTCATCGTCGCATCCGCCAGCGCCGTCATGCAATATCCAGCCCGCCAACCTCATATGAAGGCTTCGCATCAATAATACAGTGGTTGATCACCTTGTTTACTGAACCGAAATCGGTACCTGGTCTCTTAATTTGCACGATACGACCATTTCAACGTCGAATTGGAAGAGCCACTTTCTTTTTGAGGGGAACTCTCGGCTCAGACCGGAACGGGTTTTGGCCTGCTGCAGATGGTGCATGGTGGTTCCATCTCCGGTGGAGAGCAGCAAATGGGGAAAGATGGTTCCATGGCCATGACAGCTCGAAAGATAATTTCAGCCGTATAGCTAATAACACTATTTGTTCACGAATTCGCCCCGGGCAAACGGGTGGCCGGCACTCAGACCGCCGTCGACAGCCCACGCCTGGCCATTAACGTAGCTGCTCTCGTCGCTGCCGAGGAAAGCAGCAACACGCGCGATCTCGTCGGCGTTGCCAGCCCTCTTCAGCGGGTTGAGCTGCCCCACCTTGTTCTCAGTGCCCCTCTGGCGGGCCGCGTCGAATAAGGGACCCGTCATGCCCGTCTCGATGAGACCGGGGAGCAGCGCGTTGACCCGGATGTTCGACCCCGCAAGCTGGAAAGCAATCGTCTGCACCATCGAGATGACGGCCGCCTTGGAAGCCGAGTACGGAGTGGGGCCGGCATTCGCCCTGATCCCGGCTACGGAGGCCGTCATGATGATGCTTCCCGACGAATGCGGCTTCTCGGCCGAGGTCTTCCGCATGGCTGGCGCGGCATACTTGGCTGCCAGGAATGGGCTATATTTCAGGGTGGTTAGCAATGATGCATGAGCCTGCCGGTACTTGGTAACTCAAGGGAGACGGAGGAGAGGGAGACGCACCCAATCAAGTTGACCCGCATCACCTCCTGGAAGTCGTCGACATCAATGTCAACGAAAGAGGCCATCGGCCCGCCCCTACCGGCATTGGCAAAGAACACATCGAGCCGACCATAGCGACTGAGGGCGTCGTCGATCACCTCCTTGACCGACTTCTCATCGGCAGCATCCATCTCTCTGGTGTGCACCTCGACGCTCGGCCATGATGCATTGATCTCAGCCTTGTAGGCTTCGAGATTGGAGCCGTCAAAGTCGCAGATGTAGACGGCCTTTGCTCCATTCTGGGCGAATTGGTGGGCGGAAGCTCGGCCGATGCCCATGGCGGAGTTTGCGCCTTTGCTTTTGTGTCAGCTCTTGCAGACCGCCATCATCGTATCAGCAGATGGCAATGGCCAATCGTACCTGTGACTATCACCACTTTGCCCGCGAGCCTCTGGCTGTTGAAGTCGGGCGCCACCTTTTTGATGGCCGGCAAGGGGGCGAGCTGGCTGCCAATGGCCTTGATCCGGTTCTTTGCTGACTCGGCCATGGTTATATTCAAGCTGAGGGACCACCGTGGAGATCAATTATGGGCTCGGGTGGTGATGATTGCAACACTAAGTCTATAACCTGGAATGTGTTCGGCTGGACTTGATGACCTGGAACTTGGGAAAATATACGGGATGAATGCACCTGCGATGAGTGATCGGTTCAGCGTTCCGTCCACGGGTGACCTCTTCCATGGGCTCCTTCGCCGTCGCCAGGAGGAGACAAGTCCGAACGCGGGGCAGGTCAACGGGCCGAGCCGAGGCTGTTTTAGTGCACATAGGTCGGACCTTGTGTAGGACCCCCGCGATTACACGTGTATCAGGCCTAGCCCATGCTGACCTGAATGGTGCATGATCCAAATGGAAAGACAACAATTGTGTCTTGGAATTGAATCTCAGCGTGCTGTGGTACTGCGTAGGTTCCTCGCGATGTGTCTTGGTCTCAGCGATAACGCGGTGTATCTGTTATCGTCGCCAACCCTTTTACCGGGCATCGGCTACTTCGTTTGATGTCAGGGCATTTGGCCTTGCATGGTGCGTGCGCGCCTTCCGTCAGGCGGGTCATTCGTGCTTGTTCACTCACATAAGGAAGGCGCCATGGATGATGCCCTAGATTTTTGTTTGCAAGTTTTATGATGTCGTCGGGCAGGTGCTCCTAGGGCACTACACGGTTACTTCCAGACCAAGAGCCCTCAGACACTCGTCCAGATTGCCCGGATCCTCCCTCCATTGCGAAGACACCATCCTGGGTGTCGTCGCGCTGCTCAGCTTGGAAGCTAAAATCAGGGCTGACCACACCTACCCAAGCCAACAGCGGTATAAGGCCGCGCAGCCTCGCAGGTGAGTCTTGAGAGCATCGGAACCAACTTAGCAGGTTACTCACCAATACGGTAGACACCAATTGCCTAGATTCTCCGTTGTCCGTTGTCCGGTATCCATTGTCCATTGTCCGTTACACCACACCCTGGCCATCACCCGTCCTCCTCGTATCGCAATTCATTCAGTCTGTTCGGAGACTCGCCTCCAAACTTGCCATTGGACGGGGCAGCGGGATCCAAGGAGACTTCCGACAAAGCGACCGATGCCTGATAACCTCCGACCCACGAACCGCCAACCCGGTGCCGGTACGGGTATAATGGCAGCCATTGGCTGATCACCAAGCTGCCTGCTGGGTGGCCTTAGGGGAATGAAGAGTATCTCTGGCCCTCTGCACGTCACTGACTTTATCTTACCCTATCAACTAAAAGCCTTCGCTCTTGGAAAGCCGGAGAACCCACGGCAAACCCGTTTGAACCCCAGCTCGGCTGCATCAAACGCCTATTACCTCCCGTGCTCAGGAAACAACATCAAACACAGCTATCAAGATACAATGAATTTTTATCCCACCTCTTCTCAAAGGTGGGCTAGGTTGAGAAACGGCTTGGTATTCCACGTCACGATTGGCCGCGGCTCGTGGCTGAAACTTCTATTCAGGAGACCATGGATGTCGAACATTTTAGCAGACGCGGGTCTTCGGAGCTCAGAACCAGGTAGGGCTGACGTCCAGGCCTTTGGCTCGGATCGACGTTGAGGCAGGCGGGTGGCACATTACGTCAAACCCCAGAGCAACGGCCAGGCACCGGGTCTCCTGAATGGCTGATAGTCCCCGAAGGGACACGCCATTTTCGTGGAAGCTGAAGAAGCTAACCTTAGTATTGAGGAACCATGAATACGAGTCGGGATCATGTCCGGCCAGTCATCCGGATAGACTTCGTCCATCTGTTTTGCAAGAGCTGCTGGTTCCTGTGAGGCTGGTTACGGTCAAGTATCGCTCCTATCCGCAGTCTCTTTGCTCGAGCTTGGATCGGAAGATACGAAATTCTGTGGACGGCGCTCTAAGATTAGCTTGGGATGGAGCAAGCGATGGTTGCCTTGCATGGCTTTCTATCTTGAGGACGAAATACATATCATCGCGTCCCGTCTTCGACTCGAGGCTAACACGTTATGCGTCACTCAGGCCGTGAAGGCTTTCTCCAGGAGAGCCACTCCGCCTTCTCAAATATCATCAGGAGCGGTCAGAACTCAGAAAGGGAAAGCTTTTGTGGCTTTTACCACAACTCCTTTGCAGACGGGGGACACTGCAGGATACATATCACAAGCAAGTGCGAAAACGCAAGAATTCGGCTAGACAGGAGCAAACATCGCTTAGCCGCATCACATTAGGCCGGGTTACCTTGATTGAGATTGAGGGAACCGACATATCGACCAGGCTCGATGTCCATTCTTCAGTCATGTTGGGCTAGCCTCCCAAGCAAGCTAATCGACCTGAATGCATGCATTATTCTCAGGCAGATTCCCGGTCTGTCGGGTAGAGACATTCTGTTCTATTTCAAGCCATCAATGGTGTCTACTAGCTCGTCGGCCGGAACTTCGAGAACAACGCTCTCAGCTTCGATTGGGCAAACCGGGAAACCCCTGACCAGGATGGTCAATGGACAATGCCCACGCCCTTGCCACGCATGGCCACAACGCCATCATCCTCTCGTTCGTCATCTCAAACCATTGCCAGGAGAGTCCGAGGGACTAGTATACACTATTGACAGCATCATTGGAGAGACGCTAATATGGGGAATCAGTTGTGTAACTAAAAGCATTTTCATTTTCACGTCTGTGTCTGCGCGCTCTCGCGGCTGCAAACAGAAGTCCCTTGGAGCAGACCGGTCAAGCAACAAACACGAGTACCAGCATACCTCCAGATACAAGACCTAGCACCTGAACACCAAGACCCGTCGTATGACAGACAGGGCCATCTCAAACCCTTTTCGGACAGTCTCACCACCGCTTGTGCATGTTACCTGCTCGCGTAGTGAAGGGACTCATTGGACGCGGACACATGGTCGCTCCTTGGGTACTCGTTGCTCCGTCGACGCACTCGGCAGGTACCGCAAGTCCTTGTTACAGGCCGGAAGGAACTTACGATAAGGAGGCAGAACCCGAGAGCACAAACGCAGATGGGGTGTAATTGGTCATCACGGCTGCGACTTCCGGAGCCCAACCTACCCGTCGGCTGGCAGGGTATCGGTGATGCGGGGGGGGAGGAAGAGCTGATCTTCTACACCGACACAGACGCAGAGGTTACTCCGTTGAGGGCACCACACCATCAAGAAGGGCCGTCCCGTGAGACTCTGGCCGGTACCGCGAAGCCAGGGCCAGTCCAATGAGCTCGAGTTGCTCCCCTCCGCTCGGCATCCATGGTCAGACGGGCTTCCTTGATCCAGGCGGCTCTGGCCAAGCTGCCGCCGTCGAAATGAGCTTGTCCGCACAACTCCCCCATCCGCGACCGACTCCCATCAAAAAGAAATACCTATCGTGCCATTCTCGGTTCCACCCTCTCTCGCGAATCTATGATCCGCTGCCGCTAAAGATGGCGTACCCGGGTGATGATGATCCACACTAGCCAGCGAACGGACCTGCTTCTGCTTCTGCTTCTGCTTCTGCTGCTCACTCAGCCTGCAGCCGCATTGCATTCCACATGGGCTCCCGACTGCTGGGGACTTCTCTGCGGTGGGAATTCCGTTCTGCAAGGAACTGCCCTTGAGTTGGCCTCGTCACTTGTCGCAAGAGCGCGGCCCGCGGATCGTTGCAGATTTTCCAAGGCTTCCATTGGCAAGACACTGGCCCCGCTTCCAGGTTCTCATACGAGAGTCCTCGATAGAATTCTCGTCGGGCAGCGGGAACGTGCAGCGGGAACGTGCAGCGGCCGTGTAACCGCTTCCTTCCCTCGCCAAGCTGTGCGTATCTCGTCCTGGTCCGACGCAACCTTTTCCTTGTCCTGTTCCTGCCTGCCCCAGCACAGCAGGTCTTCCTTGCCCCGTCACGGCTGCCACCTGTCTGGTCTCTCCATCTATCATGCCTCGGGCGATGCTGTGCTGCCGTTCCCCCCAGCGTCACGGACCTCCTCTTTCTGGAGGGCACATGGCACAGCACAAGTGGGAAGCGGGCTTTGGTCATGGTCTGGCCGAAGTATATAGTATCGAACATGCTACTTCACGCCCGTCGTGTCCGTGCCCATCCTCCTTTCTTCTGCCCTCTCGATCTTTTCTTCGTCGAAACGACCTGTCGGCTTTTGGCAAGTGCTTTTGCCCGTCGGTCTGACCTGTCAGCCGTCGCTAAGCTGCCTCCCCATCCGGCCGTTTGCCTTCGGGACAGACACATCATCATTGTTTGTCTTCCACGCTCGTTTGCTTCTCCCGCTTCACACTCGTTTGGTCGGCACTGCTACTGCTGCTGCCACCGCCGCCGCTGCTAGGCTCTTGTGGGATCTTAATACTATGCCTTTTGATACCCCGCCGACCTGCTGCTGCCTTGCCCCGTTGCAATTACGGAAGAGATCGCCTTGAAAACATTATTTGCCGGCCATGGAAAGATTCGTGAGCAGCACCGACTGCCAGTGCTACGTCGACACAGCCGAGATTCAGAAGGGAGGATGCCGGGACGACCCAAAAATCTGTCTGCATAACTGCAAGAGCGAGTTTCTACGGACAGTCTCGCCAGACTGGGACGACGCCACGAGCTGGCCCAGCCTGTGCCAGAAGATCACGAGCAACGTACCCACCTCTCGGTTTTGGCCACTCTACTGGTGCGACTCGACGTTTTGCGGTGTTTGGATAAACCAAACAGGAGGCGTGTGGCAAGACCGTGAGTAGCAGCAGTCAAGATAATCCACAAAGTCTCATGTCTCGGGCTAAGAGAGACACCAGCGAACGTCAACCTGATCATCAATACTTGCCAGAAGTGAGCAGCCCAATTTGGGAATGATTAGTGAGGACGCCCGTCTCAGGCTAACTTATCTCGTTAGCATTGGGTTTCATTCCATCCTCGACCCAGGCCCGCCACCAGCCGAGTTTGCCTGCCAGACAACAGACGCAAAGGCAAATGGGCCTTGCACGCAGCCATTTCTCAAAGCCCCTGAGCCAACCTCGTCGTGCAGTGTAACTGTGACCAGCAAGCATTCGATGTCCCTCAGCTTGGCTTCCTCCACCTCAGCCAGGACAACCACCACCTCGAGCACAGCCGTGCCTTCGCCCGCTGGAGCAAGCTCATCGTCAGCGACCCCGACGATCCTCGATGCGCACGGCGTAGATGAAACCACTGCCACGAGCGGCCTGTCCCAAGGCTCCAAAATCGCCATAGCTGTCTGCTCGACCGTCGCCCTCCTCGTCATTATCTGTGTCGCCCTGTTCTGTCTCCGTCGGCGACACAGGCACAGGTCCTCGTTCCACTCGCACTTGCGGCTGGCAGGGGGGATGCGCATGCCCGGCGGCTCGCCAACGCCACTCATCTCGCCCGCCAACTCGGCAACAGGCAGCGCAGCACCGCTCACTCCCCCGCTCCGGCTTCGCGACAGGCGATTCCTCCCGGCCATCCTCCGGCCCGGAAACCGCTCGCCATCGCCGCCCCTGACTCCTCTCACCCCGGCGTACAGCCCAGGCTACCCCAGCGCTGTGTTCCCCGCCTCGCCCATCTGCGCGCCGACCACGAACAAGCTTGTCCCGCGCCACGAACGCTTCCCCAAAGCCGCCGCCGGCGGAACCGCACCCCCGGAAAGCAGAGGCAGCCTGGGCAGCTTCGCGGCCTCCTCCATGACGGGTCACTCGTCCCTTCGCAACGAACTCGCGATGCCTAGCTCGCCACCGCGCCCGCCCCGGCCTCACGACACGCCTCTCGAAATCCCAGACCTAGTCTCGCCGGCGTCACCACCGATATCCCCGCTCGGCCCGCCACCAAATCGCGCGCTGCCATCCCCGCCACCTGTCTCGCCGACCGGGACATTCGCCGGCGGTGGCACGGTGAACTCGTTGATGATGATGCGGAGCGCGCTCCCGCCGCAGCGCGGAGTAGTTCTGCCGAGGGATGCCAGCGAGTTTCAAGTAGTGGACGTCGAGCCGGCGGCGGCGGCGGCTGGGGAGAGGGGCAGCTGGGGCAGTTGGAGCGGGAAGGGGGATCATCATCATCATCATGCGTCGCCGGGTGGTGGGGCCGTGCCGCTGTCGCCTGTGTCGCCGGGGAGGAAGACGGGTGGAAGCAGGGGCGCGTCGAGGGCGGAGTCGATGGTTGGGGCTGGTGGGAAGGTTGGAGGAGGATCGGCGGGCGCGGGTGCGGGTGCGGGCGTGGCGACGTTGAGAGAGGAGGATGGTGATGGGCTTGGGGGGTTGTTTTAGATAGGTAAAGTACCTGGTAGGGAAGGGGGGACTAATTTCGTATATTTGTCGTCTGCTGGCTTTGTTGCCTTTACTTGCCTCCTTTATCTATCTTAGTTACTCGGCTGTTACCCGTTTGTTTTGTTTTGTTTTCTTTGGACGTTTTGGGCCGGGGGTTGGCGGAGGTGATGGGATGGGATGGGAGGGCAGGGGGGGATATAGATAGGTAGACATGATTTTGTTTTCTTGGTCCTGTTTCCTTGATGTACTACTTATTGCTTGATGGAGCAGACGGGGTGTTTGGGGGGGATTTTAAAGGGGTTGTTGTTGGATGGATGGTTGGCTGGCTGGCTGGCTGGCCAAGAGGCGGGGTTGGCAAAGGTCGCTAGGGTTGGGGTTCAGGGGGCTTGGTATGGGGGGATACATGACGAACAACGAAATACATGATGTATTATGTAGCTTTACTACGTACGGATGTATGTATATCCAGAAGTTTGGAAAACCTACCTCTGGCAGCTTGTTGTTCTGCATAATTTGTCTGCGGAGGGCTTGACGATGGTACGGTCGAATCACTAATTCTTTTTGTTTGTTTTCCTAGCAGGTTAGGTTCTATGGGGTAATTCAGTAAGTGGAAAATAGCGCTGGAGATGTTAGTGACATGCATATGTATACCTGTACTTTACATCACAACGCGCTCTGTTTGCAGCCGGCAGATTTCGATGAATCAAAAGAGCCAGATGTCTTTTTTTTTTTTTTTTTTTACTGTTCAGCGTCAACACTCGGATGTTATTTCTTTGGGTTATTTTGATTGGCGACCAAGCGACCTGCTAGAGCAGACTCAAGTCGCGCGTGTCCATGCGGTCGCAGTGATCTCACTGTGCCGGCATGATCAGCGTAAACTTTAAATACGCCCCCCTCCAGGCCAGACACGTGGGACGTCCATGACGAGTGGGGTGAAAAGTCATGTGGCAATCTGGAGATCAAAGTCATTGGATGTTTTTAAGATGGGCGAGGAAGGGACGAAAGAGGTATGGATTAAGTGGAAAATGGGTGGCCGTTTGATAATGTCCGTTCTCTTATGCAAGGAGTAAAAAGAATACTGAATAAACTTTTGAAATACTGGATGATAAAAATATCCCTTTGCAGCCTGGGGTGAGTGAGGCACTGACACAAGCAGGGAGGAGAATGCTGCGGTGGGTTTGACGGCGTCATCGTGCTTTTCAATCAACCCCATCCACTGCTCAGCGGCGGCTCAGGCACAGGAAGGGCGAGTTTCCCTTCCCTAGGGCTACGGCTGGGTGCTGCCCGGTTCTGGGACGGGAAGAGAGGGGCCGAGGCCTGCTGGCCCAATCGCCGTGCAAGCGCAAACTCGGTCAAATGCCCCTGTGGAGAGTGCACCCTGTGGCCCTAGAGCGTTGGGGGCCGCGCACGCGAGGAATGACCTGCAATGCAATCTCGCATGCCTGGCTGGTGGGTACGTGCTTGCTACCTACGGGCTACCTTACCATACCTGAGCACCCAAGGGAACTAACTGCACCACTGCACTGGACTACACTAGTCCCAGGTAGTACAGTAGTCTTTCCCTCCTTGGCCTTCCTTCTCCTCCTCCTCCTCCTCTTCATGACACCATCGCCAGCTCTGCGTCACAACGCCGCTGCCGCCTTTACATTTGCGTTTGATCCCGCCAACCCGACGTCCAAGTGCACGTACGAACCCACGCCCGCGTCCACTCGGTCCCTCCAGCGCCCGACGATTACTATTCAACCCGATCCGGAGTCGAAATCACGGCCAGCCACCCCCACCACCCCGACTCCGACCCGCAGCAGATCGCACCCCAGACACCTTCAACCGCGCCGCTGCGAGGAGGACCATGAGGCCTTCGGGTTTGGGGAGATGGAGGAGACGACCACTACTAGCGCTACTTCAGCTCCGCTTGAGCGCTCAGTCTCGCAGCAGTCGGCCGCTTCAATAAGAAGTCACCGCTCCGGCACCACACGCCGCAAGAAGCTCATAACCCAGCCGCCCTCGAGCTCGGCCTCGTCCATCACCGCGTCCGACAAGTCGCTTACCTCGTTCCCCTCCTTCTCGCCCGAGTCTCCGCGCGAGGGCCGATCCTACCTCACCGGCGACGATGTCTCGTCCCTCGCCTCGCGCAAACGCTCTGAACCTGGGCCGGGCCAGCCTCCGCAGCAACAACAACAACAGCCGCAGCAGCAGCCGCAGCAGCAGCAACAGCAGGCGCCGGTGCCGCGGCCGGCGTCCATCGTCGAGAACCTGACTGCCTCGACGCCACACAATGTCGCTCGCGACGCACTCTTCGAGGATGCCCCGCTGGCCACGACAAAGATCCCGGGTGCTCTCCACCACGCCGACGACGACCATATCGAGCGCCTGATAGCACGACACGGCGCTGTCAACCTTGTGCGCCAGATTGCCGAGGACTTGGCCCAGCGGGACCTGCAGATCGCAAGTCTGCGGCGCCGGGCCGACGAGCGGGAACGTGCGCTTCGCAAAATCGTACTGGAATGCGGCCTGTCCAACCTGGACCTGGAGACGAGATTGCGGGCGGTCGAGCAGGAGGCGAAAACAAACGGACAGAGCAGACGAAACACGGGAGAGGGTCTGTCGGACCTCATGACGGAAGCCATGACACACGACGTCAGACTGCCCTACGGGAGCAAATGCGTCAATGACGCCACTATCCGGGCTAGCAGCCTATCGCTACCTCGCAGTGATGCCGGCAGCTCAAAGGGCACCGCCCGCGCCTGGAAGGACTACCTATGGGGTGGTGGTACGGCCAAGAAGGGCACCCGGTCAACCAGCATGCACGTCGACGAGAACCAGACACACAACCACGGGACCGTCATCAGAAATGCCCCGGCCACGGAGCGCCGACCCACACTGGCCGACGACCTCTTCAACCCCCCGGAGGCTAACTCTGTGCGCAGCTCGAGCAGGGCATCCAGCATCCACTCTGTGCAAGCCGACCAGAAGGCTTCGCTCGCTAGCCTCGCTCTGCGGCTGGTGGCAGGAGGTGCGACCATGGCTCGAGACAGCGAGATTCGCGGTCGCGCAAGCACTGCACAGACGGCCGGTGGCTCCCTCAGAACCCCGTCCTCCTCGAGCGTCAATACGAGCGCATCAGCCCGCGCCGTCTCAGCCCAGGGTGGTCCGAGAGCTCTCATGGCGATGCGTCGCACCACGGGCGGGCCGATTAGACCCATCGATGTGCCCCCGAGGTCGCAGCCGCAGGAGCGGTGGGACACGATGGGCAACAGTCCCACCAAGGACTCTGTGTCGCGCCAGCAGAGCTACGGCCCGGTGGAGATGGACACCATCCTGCCGCCAGAGGTACAGCCGCCGACCCTGACGCACATCTACAACAACTACAACGGAGCCGAATACCTCACGGACCGGTTTGGCTTCATCTATGACCAGCGCCGGAAGAAGCGCCAGCGGGAGGCGGCCATGATGGTGCGCCATGTGAAGAAGGGCAGCCGGACTGAGATGCTCACCAACGGCCGAAGCGGTCTGTCGCCCGTCATGATCGACGACAGCTCAAGCGGGAAGGACGTTGTCAGCGATGGGAGGCCGGACACGCCCTCGTCAACGGAAGATGTCCGAGATGACGCGAAACCAAAGAGGTGGCAGGACTATCTCAAGATCGCGACATTCCCCACGGAGCTGCTCTCCCACACGCCGCTGATCAGCGTGCCGGGTTTCGAGGTGATGGAGGGCGGCGACGTGCCCGAAGTGCCCAAGTCGCCGGGCCTGATCACATCGGAAGAAAGAGGCTTTCTGCCATCTGCCACGACAACCGCGGCAATCACACCTACCGAGAACGACACCCCGGCGCAGTCGGAGACCGAGCAGTCTTCAGCCACTTTAGCCAAGGAAGATGCAGAGCCAGTCAGGCTGCTGCTCCAGAACCTGAGCCAGCTCCATGACACCCTCCAGCGAGAAAAGACGGTGCGGTGGAACGATTTCCTCCGCAAAGTCCGGGCTGAGAACAAGCGAGCCGGAGAGGCCGCCGCGGCAGCCGCAGCCGCAGCAGCCGAAGCCAGGTTCCAGCGCCCCACGGCCGTGATGCCCGAGACCCGTCTCAGCGACGGCGAGCTGATCGGCGTGGCGAGTCTGGGGATCCAGGGCAAAGTTGGGCGCGCCAAGGCCAACGAGTTCAAGAATCTAGTCCTCGGCGGCGTCCCCGTGGCGTACCGCGCCAAGATCTGGTCGGAATGCTGCGGCGCAAAGGCCCTCCGCATACCCGGCTACTACGACGACCTAGTCAACCGGCCCGAAGACCAGGACGACCCGCAGGTGGTGATGCAAATCAAAGCCGACATCACGCGCACACTCACCGACAACATCTTCTTCCGCAAAGGTCCGGGGGTGTCCAAGCTCAACGAGGTCCTAGTCGCGTACGCGCGGCGCAACCCAGACGTAGGCTACTGCCAGGGCATGAACCTCGTAACGGCCAACCTGCTCCTCGTCACACCCACCGCCGAAGACGCCTTCTGGATCCTCGTGTCCATGGTCGAGCACATCCTCCCGCCCAACTACTTTGACCACAGCCTCCTCGCGTCCCGCGCCGACCAGCAGGTCCTCCGCCAGTACGTTAGCGAGGTCCTCCCGCGCCTCAGCCAGCACTTTGACGACCTAAGCATCGACCTCGAGACGATGACGTTCCAATGGTTCCTGTCCGTCTTCACCGACTGCCTGTCCGCCGAGGCGCTCTTTCGCGTCTGGGACGTGGTCCTCTGCACCGGCGACGGGAGCACCTTTTTGTTTCAGGTCGCGCTGGCCCTGCTCAAGCTCAACGAGCACCAGCTGCTCGCCTGCGGGTCGCCCGCGAGTGTCTACACGTATATTAATCACCAGATGACCAACCACGCGATTAGTATTGATGGGCTGATTCAGGCCTCGGAGGGGCTGCGGAAGTTGGTCAAGAAGGAGGAGGTGGATGCGCGCCGGGAGAGGGCGATTGAGGCGGAGCAGGCGCTGGCGAGGGATAGGATCGCACAGCACAGGATGATGCAGAAGGCGGCTGGGGCGCCGGCGGTTGTGAGTGAGGAGACGGTTGGGAGCAGTGCGAGTGCGAGTGCGAGTGCGAGTGCGAGTCCGAGTGAGAGTGGTGCTGATGAGGCGTTGGTATTGGTACAGGCACCAGCGCCGGGGCCTGGTGGGGAAGAGGAGGCGGTTGCCGCCGGTTGAGATTTGGTGGGTGGGCGGATGTCACTTGGAGAATTGGGTGGGGGGATTTACAATGGTTGTTGATTGTTGTTTGTTGCTATTGTCGTTTGCTGTAGATATCGTTGCTTTTTGCACGCGCGGCATTGGATTCACTGGCAACCCATTGTGCAACACACTTTTTTTTTTTTTTTTTTTTTTTTGGTTTTTCCTTTGTCTTTGCATGTGTTGGTTGAGGGGCAGTCGGTCGGTCGGTCGGGCCGGGTGGGGAAAGGGGGAATCAAATACCAGCGGGCGGCCCGGGTGTTTTTATTTTGTTTTAGTTTGGCATCGTCTATGCATATAGTAGGTAGGCGGGTAGGCGGGTACATGTAGGTGGGTGGGTTTAGGATGGGAAAGCACTTGGAGGTTTGCTTGGGTTAGTTGAGTTGAGTTGAGTTGTTTTGGAGAGGATCATAGTGTGTATGATGGGGGCAAGGGGTTGGGGAGCGTGGTTGGAGAACTCGGAGGATATGAGAATGGCACTGGCATAGTCGCGCGGTTCGGTTGATACCCTTCAAGTTTGATATAACATAACAGTATCTAGGTGCATATTAGCATAGCTTCCAGGTTGTTGAATTGACTACTAAGTCTAGTCAATCCATTCTGTGTGTGTTGAGCTGCTGTAGCTGATGTAGCTAAGACCCCAGCCGTGGATAGAGGTTGGTACCTATTCAAGTTGATGTTGGATGTGTCGGATGTTATTGATTGATAATTACTTGATATGTCAACACGAGGATTACGTGGTTCAGTCTCCATGTGCTTAAATGATTATAATTAATCATGGCTCAGGCTGCCTCAGTAGTTCTGCTATTGTCTGGTGATTAATTTTTACCTTCGTACGGTAGTTCGATCTGGTAATTACCTGGTACCTTAGTAGCGTTCATCGGATATATCACGCTTGATATGGAAGTGGTGCTATCAAACGCCTCGCTGTCGATACGATCGATGTACCTAGGTACAAGGTTGTAAATTAATTCAAACTCCTGCCACAACACCAGCTAATCTTGGTATATCTTAAAACGAAAACGCCAAACAATGCACAATGAACATAACCCAAACCGCCGACCTACTCCAAACAATGCAGATCAAAACCCCCCCTCGTTCCATGCACGCCTTGCTCCATGCCACCAATGCCGTCCTCCACAAACCCACCCCCTTTTGTCCCCCTTCATCAACACATCCCACGTACCCAACTACTAGGTAATTAATTAGTAGCATCAGTCAACACATATGCCCAAACTCAGGAAACTCCTCCCAAGCCCGACAGTCCTCCACCTCAGGTAACAACCTCCCCTTCGCCTCCCCCAACCACCCAATATCCTCCGGCCGCGAAAGCATATGCCGCACAAGCGACCAGTAGTGCCGCTTGAAGTGCACCTTGTCGTTCTTGTACTGCTCCCCCAGCGCGTATACCTGCAGCCAGAGCGAATCGGTTGTTCGTAGTCTGCAGTGCTGGAGGAGGAAGGCGAGCGTGTCGAGACGGCGGGATATGTCCCAGTCGTCGAGACGGCGGAGTCTGAGCGGTTCTTCGTCCGAGGGGGCGATTAACTCGCGCGCGCGCGTGCCGAGGACGCAGGCGGATAGGGTGGTGGTGGAGAGTGGGGACCCGAAACTTGAAGTGGGTGGGTTTGGGTTGAGAGGGGGGAAGTCGAGGGTTGGGAGGAGTATGGGGGCTGGTGGGTTTGGTTGTGGTTGTGGTTGTGGTTGTGGGATTGGTGGTAGGGGAGGGGGAGTGGCTGGGGGGGAGAGGAGTTGTTTGTTCTTTTGGCGACGGGTGATGGATTTGAAGGGCCAGCGTTGTTTGGGCTGTGCTGTGCTTAATGGGGGGGTCGGACCGGGATTGCATTGTGGTTGGGGGAGCTGCGGAGGAGGAGGAGATGAGGAAGCGTATGGGGGAGGCAGAGTGCTTGTACGAGAGGGAATGGTCAAAGAATAGGCAGTCTGCGAAGGCGGGCGAGTGTGCGCTGGTTGTTCTTCAAGAGGCGGGAGACCGTCGCCGAACTTGCCCTCGAGATAAGGGAGGCAGTCCAGCAGCGCGGCCCACGTCGCCAAGTTTCCATTCAGCTCCAAGTCCGCCGGCGTCAGTCCCGTGTCCTCCGCCACGTTCTTGACGTTCAGCAGCCGCAGCAGGTTGCTCGTCTCCATCCGGTCGAGGATGGTGACCAGCTGGGCCCGCGCGGCCGGGGTGTCGTCGATCTCGCGGGCGAACTTGAAGATGCGGATGACGCAGTTGTGCCGCATAATCCACGGCGGGATGCGGCTGGTCCCCGACACGTCCCTGGCGGCCCGCAGGTGGCTGACCAGCACGGCGATCAGCACGAGCACCGGCTGGTAGTCGGGCGGGCCCTGGGCGCAGATGCGGCTCCAGTTGTGCTTGATGCGCAGCCAGTCAAAGGCGGTGCGGTGCAGAAAGTCGATCTTGGGCGGGATCGAGCTCGCGGCCGAGGCCGGGGCAAAGATCTGCAGGATCCCCTTTGTGTGGCCCGAGAGCAGCCGCGTGACGAGCGGCAGGATCAGGGGCTCCTTTTCCTTGTCCGGGTACGACACCTGCTCGGTCGGGTCGATGCAGTTGACGGCCAGCCAGATGAAGGTGGCCTCGACCTGGCTGCTCCACAGGCGCTTCCACACCATGACCAGCTGGTACAGCTTGGAGGCCTCCTGCTGCTGCTGCGCGTCGAGCTTGCTCTCGATGGCCTCGTACAGCTGCTCCAGGTCGCTGGGGAGCGAGTTAAACACCTTCCACACTTCGGACAACCGCGGATTGTCGCGCACCGTGATGCGCAGCTGCTCCACCACCAGCACCACCCACAGGAACACCCCCTGCGCCCTGCTGCGGATGGCCTCGAGCAGCTCGGCGATGCTGGCTGGCTCGAGCCGCTGCAGCTGCTGGATGGCCAGGTTGGTCCCCAGACTGCCCTGGATGTAGATGTCGATGTCGGGCTTGGTGAGGTCTTCCATCCGCAGCGAGGGACTGAATTCAAACTCGTCCGAGAAGACGTTCCACGGCCGGCTGGACACGCAGAGCTTCAGCCCGTAGTCCTGCTGCAGCCGCTTGAGGAACTTGACTAGCCCCTCCTGGTCCCCGAGGTACTCATCCAGCCCGTCGACAAAGAGCGCAAGACGCGAGCGCCCCTGAATCGCAGCGGCAAGCCGGTTGAGACTCTCCATCAGCTCCGCCCACTCCCACTCGGGCAGCTTGACGCCCGTCCCGGCGAGCTCGAGCAGCGAGTATCGCCCGGGCGTGACCACGTTGCACAAATGCGGGCGCGCGGAGAGAAGTTGATAAAGCAGCGACCTAAGCAGCCCCTCGCGCGACTTTTAGATCCTAGACCCGGGCCCCCAGAAGTAGATGGAGGCAATCAACAGCTCCGCCCCGTCCGCCCATGCGCTCAAGTAGGAGCGGAGGGAGCTGTGCGTCGAGATGTACTTCATCAGCGTGCTCTTGCCCGACGCCGGCTTGCCCGTGATCCAGAAGAGGCCGGTGCCCGGGAGCCGCAGCCAGTCCTTGAAGTTCTCCTGCTTGCTGAAGAGCCACTGGAAGGTCTCGGGGTAGGCGGTGGGGATGCGTTCCGCCCGGGCGGTCATGCCTTCGAACCGGAGACCCTCGAGGATCTTGTTGGCGATCTGCTGCGCGGTGGGGTTTTGCGAGGTTGCGTCGAGAGCCAATCCAGGGGTCGAAGTTGCGGCGGCAGCAGCTGGCTTTGGGGCTGGGGAGCTCGCCATGGAGCCCATGTCTTTAAGTCGCTGGGCCTCCTCCTGCGCCTGCTTTGTGAACTCGGCGTGCAAGACGCTCATGGTGCCCTCCATGCGTCGGACAATGCTGAGCACGTCGCCGACGCCCTGCTCGACCCCCCTGGCGCGTTCGCTGGTCTTTTGCGATTCCTCCCTGGGGCCCGGCGTGTTGGGATTAATTCAACATTAAACACATAACCTAAAGCAGGGAGATAATTACCATATGCACATCAAGACATGCATCTTGACCTGGCTGCGGATCCGATCAAGCTTGGCCTGCCACTCGTCCATCTCCTTGTCATCCCAAATACTGCGGAAAGCCACCCAGGCGCGCG
Source organism: Cercophora scortea (assembly GCA_033439705.1). Taxonomy (NCBI): domain Eukaryota; kingdom Fungi; phylum Ascomycota; class Sordariomycetes; order Sordariales; family Lasiosphaeriaceae; genus Cercophora; species Cercophora scortea. The sequence continues at coordinate 814,966 of JAUEPO010000005.1, read as the reverse complement.
AGCCCCCAACAGTCCATTTATTCTTGGGAACCGCCGTCAGTTTCTTCAAAGCAGCGGCCAACTTCCGCTCAACCTCGTGACACTCTTCCTCGAGCCGGGCGAAGGCGTCGGCGTGTGCATGGTCGCGGTAGCTGGCCACAAACTCCCTGGTCCGTCCGTGGGCCACCCCGGCGATCGACGCGAGCTCCGTGGCCGACCCGCGCAGCTTGACCACCGTCGGCGGCTGTCCTGTGCGCGAATTGGCGATTTCAAACGAGCGCGTCGCCAGCTTGGCCCCAAAGTCCACAAAGGCCACCACCGCCGTGGCCACCGACAGCGCCGAGAGGGGGTCCATCAAGGTCTAGGGCTCAGTCTAGTATCTGCGACCTCGTGCACACCGAGCTGTTTTAGGGCTGGTTGCCGCAGTGCTTCTGCGGGACGTTGAAAAGAGGGGGAAAGATACCTGGTATGCGACAGGAAAAACGCGGGGAGGGATCTGGGACCTGATGTGGTCGGCGCCGTCAGTCTGGCAGTCAGGCTCAGCTGAGTTGCCGATTTGGTTTAGTTTCAACCAACCAGGGGCTGCAACAGTATCTGGACATGATGGCGAATGATATGAGTTAGAGGGGCCCCCTTGCTCGTGGTAAATTCAGGATCAGGCTGTACACAGCCACAACGCCCGCCTTGCAAGGCGTTTTCTGATTCACCAGTATGCAACCTGTAGTATGCATACCTCATCCAGATTGGCTATTCTGATCATGGACCGGAAATCATTCCAGCGGGGTCTCCGCATGCCGCTGGGAAACTGGAAATATTACCAGGTAATTACCAGGGAGGTGCGTGTCAATAGAACTAGTTACCTAGTTAGTCTTCATTATCGCTATCGGCTTATGAAGTTCGTGCAAGTCTGGACTAAAATGTCGGAACCAACACACAAACCCGCTGCATCACAGCTGAGTATCTCTTGATGCCAACGACAGTGACATAATACCCAGTAGACAGGGTCTCAGTTATTTGTGCCCAAGGATCGATCCACAATGGACCTAATTAGTTCTGTTGGACAGGAGGTAATCTAGGCCCTGACGCGCAATTCTTCTGCTGTTTGTTTTCGGTACAAACTCACCACGTACCGATAGGAGCTGCTGGAAGGGGGAGCCTACTATGGGAATCAAAGAGTTGAGGCAAACTACCGTAGAGCCTCAGTTCAAACTGAGATCAGTAACACTTTTGTTTTGTTTTCCTTTGTTGCTTTTCACACCATAATTTGAATCGATCTTCCTTCCTTTGGGTCGGAAAATGAAAAAGACTTCAAGGGTGAACTATATAATAATAATCTACTGTCCCCATAATCAGATGTGCCAAATACCACTAGACTCAAACAGCACACGTTCTAGACACCTTGAAAGCACTTGTTCGCATCAGCCATGAACAAAAGGCCGCACGCTTCCATTGCCAACAGCAGCACACTAGCATGCATTGATCCTTTCAATAACATACATTATTACAATCTACGTGTAGTTCACATGTCCTAAACAGAACTTTGATACAATGGAAGTCAGTCACTTATCTCTCTCAATTTCAAGTTCGCCACGTACCCTGACATACTTCCCCCGGAACAAAATCAACTTCATCAAGCATCCAAGACTCTTGCCATTAACTGCCCGCCTAACTACCAAATACACACGTCCAAATACCATCTCATTAAAACCAACCAAACACCCAACACACAATCAACTCCCTACCCTGCCCACAATCCAGACTCCCAAAGAATTCCCTACCCCAAGGCACTTTTCTCACTGTCCCACTCACTCCTCCCCCTCCTCATCATCATCCTCATCATCAGCATAAGCAACATGCTGCGCACAAAGCAACCAATCCGCGCCCGCCGTCTGCCTCCACGCACTACTAACACTCGCCACGACCTCCCTGATCCCTCCCTTCCTCCCCTGCCGGTACAAACTAACCTTGTACACCAACGCGACGGCCATGAGCCCAATCTCAACCACAAGCGGCTCCCCATGGAACCGAAAACTCGCCCACGGTTCCCCGCCCTCAAGCACCTGCTCAATACTCGGCTCGGTATCTTTCGCCAAGGGACGCGACGACCCACCATTAAAGAGCGGGTTGATCATGATGCAGTCGTCGGCAATGTACTCCTTTGCCGCGTCCGGGTCGTCGCAGAGCGCGCGCCAGAGGAGGGTCTCGACTTCGAGTGCGGACGCGTAGTTGCGCTTGCTGATTGTGTCGAGACGCGGCTTGGCGCCGTTGTTGGGCGCGCCGAGGGCTTTGTTGGAGGAGTGGTATTTGGACGAGATGGCTTGGTTGTGTTCTTTGCCGGAGGACTTGTGGTCTTTGTCCTTGTCGGCGGATTTGGAGCGCGACTTGCTGTCGGTGGTGAGGCCGAGGACGGTGGGCATTTTGGGCGGGTTTTTGTGTTTGTGTTGAGTTGTGGTGTGTTTGTAAGTGTGTGAAGTGAAGGAGTTATGTGTGTGTTCGCAGTGGGTTGCTAACAGCAGGTTCTTTATTTCGTGAACAACCTCAGCTTAATTCCAATGTAACAGTTGAAATAAGTGAAAAGGAAAGAAAAAAGACCCCTCTATTGAAAAGACAGCAAGTAAGGGGTCCAGCATTTATCTACCTTACCTTCCCCCCATTGCAACACCCCGAGCGGGCCGCTGCAGAGACGAGACGGGGCGGAAAGCAGAAAAAAACAGGAAACAGGGCAAAAACCAAGTTGGGATAAAGGGGGTGTGTGTGTGTCGCATCATAGGTCCCGACTTGACGTCACAGGCTTCATGCAGGGAACGACCATTCATTCACCCGTCGATCACTTTTCCCAGTACCAACCCCACATTTGAGGACCTGACACAACACGACGCACACCAACAGGAAGAATGGACATGACTTTCAAGCCCGAACCCGAACTCGGCAGCAGGCATCCTTTTCTTGGTCTTTGCGTCTTGCATCGTGATTGGTGAGAAATAGGACTGTCAATCAGGACAGAAGTGAGAAGCGTGCACGGTTTGCCCTCGATACCTATGGAATTGCCCCGAGAAATCATGGTACATGCGCGTAATATAGTGAACTTTCACCTAATGATATCGCCCATTAACGCCCTCGACCGCCGCTGACTTCCAAACAAAAAACGACTACACTAAACATCACGGGGGCACCGATTCAACTACTGCAGACTCCAGTATCATCAACGCTTGCGCAACGGGTTATAGGCTACCTATACTACTGTACCCCGTAAAATAATCCCTGCTTTCCCATCGCCGCAGCGGGCGACATCAGCCCCTGCCTTGCCCTGCGTGCCCAGAACCATGGGTGCGACGCCTCCGCCTCCAGTGCCGTCATCCCACTCCCGCACTCATGCACCACCCAACGACACGCATTGCATTGGCGCAACGTTTTTTTTTTAATGGGTCCATTTAGCAGCCACAGCCCAGCAAAAGCAATGCGAAAACTCGTCGAAATAGACCTGTTGTTCACTTTCCTTTTCTTTTTCCGCCACCTCGCCTGCACTTTGCTTTGCTCCAAGTAACCCGGTTTCTCCAGGTGACTGCCGTTGGTATTGATACATGATCGAAATTCCTTCACCAAATCAAAGCAAGAGGGATGGATATAAACCCTCGGTAACCGCCAGGCCATACCAGGCCTTTCCCATTGAAAGCAGACATCTAAACGCCGTTTCCCATGACCACCACCGCCGCCGCCGCCGGACACGTCCGTCCATGGTGTCGTTGCTGCCGTCCCAAATCATCACAAGAGCATCCCACAATCATTACTAACAAACCCCGACCAAGGCCACGACACTAGGCCGTCGGGCTTTCCATCTCGCTCGCCCGCTTGAGATTGAGCATCAGTTTCTCCACAAGTGCCTGAGACTCGGCAGGCACCTCGCGCATGCCAGCTGGGTTGCTGGCTGGCGCTGGCGCTGGCGCAAAGTAAACTTCCGCGGATTCGCTTCCCGCCGTGTTAGCTTGCATGTAATCCCCTTCCTGGACATGATGATATGTTGGTAGCTGCTGCGTCGGCGCTGCAGCTGCTTGCGCTGACGCTTCTGCCCCTGATCCATAGCCTCCCTCCTCGCCGGGGGGAGTCCAGTGGTTGAAATATTGGTTGTTCTGATCCTGATCCTGTGGCTGTGGCTGCGCCGCATATCCCTGCGCAGCGCTCGTTTTCGCCACAGACGCCGTACCCTTCGCATCGACAGGAGGTCGACTTGGTACTGCATCTTTCGCAGACGAGGTTTGCGATTGTGACTGTCTTAGCGCTGATGGGGCCGCGGCTGTGGCCAAACCGGAGCTGTGGGATGTCGCCTGCTGGGGAGGACGGCTCAGTGGAGACGGTTTCGAACCACTTGTTGCAGGTGATGACATAATAGCCTGTTTGACGTAAGGCGGCAATGGGATGGGGCTGTGACTTTGTTTCGTATACGCTGGCGTTCTCACCGGAATCGGGGTTTGCGCTGGCGGTGCTGGAGGTGGTAAAGGTTGTGAAGGCTGGGCGGGTTGTGGAGGTGGTGGTGGAGGGGCGGGGGGTCGAATCAATGTCTGCGGGCTCCCTGACCATGCAACCGGGCTGGGTTGAGACTGGCCTTGCGTCTGCACCTCGGGGCTTGGCTGATGCCAGGAAGTCCCGTACTGTGGTCGTATAGCGGGGTGCAAAGGGGCAGATGCCGGCTGTCCCAAGTCCCAGTCCCATGTGGAGCTTTCTGGGGTAGAAGGGTCTTGGTGCGGGTTCAGGAACATCGATGTAGGCGACGACAGGGGGCCCGTCGGGCTGTCGAGGAAAAACATGGACTGTGGGCTGGGCGCGTCCATGCGAGATCCATTGAGACTGTATGGCGAGCCGTATCTGGGAGATGGCGAGTGGTTCATCACTGGGGGCGACGCTTCGATTCGCGGCTGCAAGGGTTGAAGGAGAGAAGCTGGGATCCCCTTGATCTGTCCTTTGCTACCCGAGAGAGCGTGCTGGGCCTTAATCAGGAACGCTCGGAGGTTGCCCTCGTACCCATTCGTGAAGCCACCCCATTGGCCGTATGGCGTGCGATATCTAGACGTGTCCCTGTTCCATGTTAGTCCCACGCTTCACTTGCAGATGATGACGAGCTTGCCGGGGGATTCTTACCTGTTATGGTGAACTTGGAAGAAGCTGTACTTTTGATACGCGCTAACTTCTGGCTGCACTCCTGCAGCCCCAGCTTGCGGATGGACCAAGTTCTGAAGTTTCAGGGAGGACGAAGTCATCGGCATAGGAGGCGGCCTTGGAGGAGCCGCGTCCTTCGATAGAGGCCAGACTCTTGATTGAGGCTGAGAATAGTGCCCTGATTTCATGTGAGCGGGGGGCCAGGTCAAGCCAGGAAGCTGCAGGAATCCATTACTACCTCCGACGGGCGCGAAACGATCCGATGAAGTATGCGTCGATAAACCCTTCCGTCCGGCGTCGGTGCCGGAAGGCTGCCGCCGCTTGACCTGCAATACAGGCTGTGGCTGCGACGTCGGCGGCGGTTGCCGTGCCTCCATCCGAAGGGGCAGCGGCTGCTGCCCCTGTCCTTGTCCATGTCCATGTTGCTGCTGCGGCTGTGGCTGCTGTTGCAGTTGCTGCTGCAGTTGCTGTTGCGGTTGTTGTTGCGGTTGTTGTTGCGGTTGTTTTTGTTGTGTTTGTTGTTGTGGTTGCTGTTGCGGTTGATCTTGATGTTGGTGGTAGTGGTGCCATTGCTGCTGAACTTGCTGCTGCAGCTGCTGTCGCGGCGGTGATGTGTGCTGTTGTTGCCGCTGCTGCGGCTGGTACGGCGGCTGCTGGTACGGCTGTTGCTGGTACGACTGATGCTGATGTTGCTGGAATTGTGGCTGCGGCTGAAGTTGTGGTTGAAGCGAGCGCTGCGGAATATACTGCTGCTGGTGTCCCAATTGTTGTTGGTGTCCCACTTGTTGCTGGTATCCCGTTTGCGGCGGCTGTCCCATATACTGCTGGTGCCCATTATGCTGCAGGTAAGCCGAGTGGATTGCCGCCGGGTGTTGTGCCTGTTGCTGGGGCTGCACATGCGCAATGGGTGAAGGTTGCGCAGGAGGAGGGTTCGGCATAAACGTGTGGGAAGTGTACTGGGCACCAAAGGCTGGCTCGTTGGACTTCCGAGGTTTGTAAATGTACGGCCTGTCGTGTTTCGGTGCCAGAGAAGCATGCGAAGCTCCCGGGGTAGAGACGGCGAAGCCACCGGCGTAGGTTGCTGGGAACGCTGCAGGTTTCGGTTTCTGTTTTGAGGAGGTTTGCGATGGATGTGTTGCCGAGTATGAGCGCTTTGGCTGAGGAGGCGGAATGGGGGTGAAAGATATGGGCTTCGGTATTGAGTCCAAGAAGTTACTCTTCAGGTTGTGTTGTGGCTTTTTCAGGTCCTCAGTGTATTGTGCCTTGGCCTCTGTCGATGTCTTTCCGAGATAGTGCCACACCTGGTTCTCCTTGGACAAGTCAATCTTGACTTGCTCGCGGTTGGCAGCCGGGTCGCCGGTATGGAACTCGGCCCAAGTGAATCCCGCAGCAAACTCATCGTCCTTCCTGGGAAGCTCATCGACCGGCCGCTTGGCGTTAATCTCCTGCTTCGCCTTTCTCGATGTTGGCATCGGTATTGCGTTTGCCGATGCTTTGGGAAGACGGAGATCGGCAGGGTCAGGCAGCAGCAGCCACTTCCACTCGACCTCAACGATATCACTACTGGTTGTTAGCATTTGTTGCTCTCCAGGTTGCGCGAGTGTCGGTACATACCCGTGAGGCACGATATTGACTAGCAACATCTCTTCATCAGGGCGGTTCTCCACCACAACACCAGCGAATATGTCTCCGCGGAAGAACTGCATCTGGCAAATATCGTTCTTCTTGAGAGCCGCGGCAGCCTCGCGTATCTCAGGGTTGTCCGCCAGCGCATCTCCATCAAACTTGCGATCCCGTTTTGTCCTGTGGAAGCGACAGCTGAACTCAAATGCCTGTTCTTTGTATTCAGTCCCATCTTCTCCGATGAATGGCACCTCCGCTTCTTCCACAAACACTCCAGCTGCGGCGGCACAGGTGGCATGGTACGACCTGGGGCACTTCTTCTGCGAGCACTGGAAGCAGGCACCCTTCTTGGAGCGACAGTAGAGACACTTCAAATCCAGGCGTGCTTTGTCGATACCGGCAACATTCGCAATGATCTCCACGTCGTCGACCGTCTCGATGAATGTTTCTGGAAGGTAGAGAGCACACATGCGATGAGCCTTCCGGCCATCGTCCGTGGACATAATCTCTGCCCCTGGAATATCGTTGGGACAAAGACAGCACGGCGGCTCGACATACGACTTGAGCCGCAGTCGGATCTTCTTCGTTTTTGCCTTTGCCTCGTTTCCGTCGCCAGTCCGCTTCCGCTTACGGCTCGCACCCTTGGCCTTGACAGCATGACTGGATGGGGGGCTCGGCAGACCAGTCTCCTGGTCTTCGTCATCCTCATCCTCTTCGTCCTCAGTTTCCTCGTACTCTGTCGACTCGCCACGGAGTTTGCGCTCAATCTCATAGACATCGACCCAGACACTGTCCTGAGCTTCCGCACATTGGCATTTCTTGGCGATCTTGCCCATCGGGAGCCAACTGTCCAAGGCGAAGTTCACAGCTTCAGCGCAGTTGTATCCCAGGTTGTAGCCTGAATGGTAACCGTAGGGATACGTCACAACAAACTCACCCGGGTAGGACACGCACTTGTTGACGGTGATGTTGTAGTTTTGCTTGAGATGAGCCGGGGAGATCAGAAAAGCTTTGTGTCTGAGGAACTGGTCGCAAGCTTTCGCTTCGGTTGGCCATATGTTCTTCATGGCAGCTTCGAACCGGCGGGCGTCGGCCTGGGAGATGCTGTACCACTGCTTCGGTGCGCCAAAGTGGAGGTAGTTGATGCTGTACAAGTCGACGTCCTCCAAATGCCAAGCAAACGTCGCCTTCCACATTCCAAGGTAGAGATAGGCCGTGTTTACACCAGGGACCTTGGTACCGAGAACGTCGAGAAGGTTGGGGAGCTTGTTCAGATTCCATATCTCGGTGGATTCGTCAAACAGGGTTCCCGGGAGATCAGCCCCGTAAAGAGGAGGAGCGTATGTCAGGGTCTTCCAGTAGATTCTCTCCAGCTCCTCGCATCGCTCGGGTGTGTAGTCCGAGACGTCCATCTGGTAGTCCCAGTCCCTGAAGGCTGCCTCGTCGATCATAGCGGACCCTTCGCGGCGAATATATTTTCGGCGTGCTGATGTGGACTGAACTTTGGGCTTCGCCTGTCTGGCAATACCACCCATCCTGCGCACCACGGGCACATCATCTTCGTCGTCGCATTCTTCCTCCTCTTTCACGCCGGGGTCCTGCTCGACAGATTCGATAATCTTTTCCTCCTCCGGCGCCGGCGACACGGGCGTTATTGGGCGCGCTTCGGGTTCTGCTGCCTCTTCCTTGGCTGCCCTTGCCGACCCACGCGTCACTCTGCCCTTTCTCCTTCCAACGGCGGGCGGGGGCGGCTGCTTCGCTGTGCTGGGTGGCGCGGCAGCACGAGCTCGAGTGACGGGCTTGTGCTTTTCCGCGTTTGCGCGGCGCTCTCCTCGCCGGGCAGGCGGTTGGTGCTCGCTCTGGTCGCAAAGCTGTCGCCATTGGGGCATGTTGTACGATCGCTGGTGGAGGATGTTGACTTGGCGATAAGTTCCGTTGGAGCCCATGATCTCCTGCTTGATCGGCTCGCGCACACGGATGGGTTTCACAAGGTCGTCCAGCCGGGGGAGGGAGTCCTTCCATTCCTTGGGGGGGATGATCTTGACGATGCCGGACTTCATGCCGTACTTGTCGACCTTTGTCATCTGCATTCCTTCATGTCAGTAGGGCGCAGCCGTGGTTGCATGTGAGAACACCCACAAAGAGCTTGAAGTCTTTGAACTGCTTCATGGTCGGCTTGAAGACCGGCACAGTGCCGGAGAAGTGGTCGGGGAGGACCTCGCCAATGTCCTCAACCTCGGCCTCCTCCTCCTCCTCCTCCTCCTCCTCCTCGACCTGGGCCTCGGCGTGGACCCCGACGGGGGGCAGCGGTTGCTCGCCCTTGACAATGCCATTTAGCTTGTCGGCGACCTCGTCAATGTCGCTCAGCTCCGAGTCGCTGCCGTCGAGGTTCATGGCATTATTGCTGTCCGGTGGTGAGTGCAGGCCAAGACCCACGGGCCTGGGGTTCTTTGAGGCCGAGTTCGAGGTCGAGGTCGGGGTTGAAGTCGAAGTCGAGCTCGACAGCGAAGCGGCGGGTTGGTCAATGTCCATGTCGATGACAGCGTCGGGCGCCGCAGCGCCAATCGCTTCGGTGGACATGGCACCGGGTGCTACATGCGTTCGATATTTTGGGACGGTCACGACGGCAATGCGAGGGTCGATCGTTCGGAAATGGGATTGATTATCAAACTAGGGTGAAGGGTGTGTGTGTGTGTGTGTGTGGTGAGGGCGGCCGATTGGCAAAGAATGGATGCTGGACGCCGCGCGCAGTGCGTGGGTGCTGTCGCAAGTCGCTCCAAGTGCCGATAGTGAGATGGCAGATGGCAGGGCAGGCTCAAGGCCAGTTCGGTTTCGACAATCTAGGCTGGATTCTGGAGGTTCGTCGTCTCGGACAGCGGCGGGGGTTGGGGCTGGGGGGAACGGAATTTTGGTCTCGCTCGCCGATGGGTCGATTTGGGAGGAATCTGAGCTGATGGGGCAAAAAAGCGGGTTTGGCACCCAACTGGGAAAAGCTGGAAAGTTAGGTGCCTGCGCTAGGCGGTTCCTAGCTACAGTGGACGGCCCTGCTAAATCAAAATGACCCGGGCCTTGAGGGTGCGGGCAGCTGCTAGCTGTTACGTGCTAGGTGCGTTAGCTGGTGCTAGCCCTGTGCACTGTGCACTGTGCAGCAGGATGGTCGACTGCAGCTCGTGCAGGTGGGAGACAAATCGGTTGCGGAACGTCAGATACTCATCAAAGAAAGATGTCGAGCAAAAACAACCCAGTGCTTGTTAACACCGTAATGCATCCAAATATCAGGGGGCAAAATGGAGATCCCGAGACCTTGGGAGAGAGTACCACTTTATGCAGCCTGTCCTGAGGCACTTAAGGTGGTGGCCTGCTACCTGGTACCTGACCTGATGGCTCTTGCCAGATCCAGGGTTGAGTGCTGCTTTCCTTTTCCTGCTTGATCTGAAGGAAGGGAGGGGGAGGAAGGAAGGGACGACGCTCAGGCACGGGAGGGTAGGCTGGCTCGTTGGCTAATCGCAAGAAAGTGGCGGCGCCTGGCACCTGGCACGGAGCTTATCGAGATTCAGGTTTCAACTTTCCGTGCTTGCCCAAACTCAAAGGCGCTAATCTCGAGCACTCGAGCTAAACTCGAACGAGGAGAGGGGTGCTGTGGCACGTGATCTCAGCTCGGAGACTGGCTAAATGTCGGCGGCTCAGTTGCAAAACGGTCCCGCTAAGAATTCCACTTTTTGCATGTCTTGCCCGTCCCACTCCACCTGGGAACGTCAGTCGTTCCTCAGACCGCGAGTTTCCACCTGTTCCCAAACCCTCACTCAACCCTTGGAAGGACTGATGATCGATCCATCGACCTCTCACCTGCTGCTATATTTACCGCACTGAATTCACCTGCACTCTCCCACCTTTGACTCCCTCCCCTACGGACATGTCGACTGTTGGTTCTCCTGGTTATGTTCCCTTAAGAACCATTTCTTGGGGCGATTTCCTCTGTCTATGCTGGACACCAAAAGTCTTCCAGTGCCAGTTTGCGAACTCTCGACTGCATCTTTTTCTGAGTGTCTCCATCACCAGCCTTTTTATGCAATCAGACCAAAGTTGCTCGGCAGGCGTGCGTGAATTCAATTATTGATCATGGAGAACCACAGTCGATCCCCAGACCGCAGTTCAACGTCTCGGTGAATCTCGTGGGCGCATGGTGACACGAACTTCATCTCAGTGGCCCGTCCCATTTTGAATTTCGTGCGGCGGGTTTCCAGGTTGTTGGACTCGATGAATAAGGTGCTTTACACTCGGGTAACCCCCACCCCTCCCGGCTAAATCTGAAGCACTGGACGAATACGAGCAGGATGTGGGGGCTCTTTTTTCTTCTTCGTGCTCTTGTACTTGACTCCCGAGCTAAGTGCCTTCCGTATCATGTCCAAGCTGTTATATGTAGGGAAGGTACCTACTGAACCGGTGTTTTGTGCCATCACGATCTAAACTTCTCGTCGACGACTTACGGTGGTAATGCGAAACCACAACTACCTGGGTACGCACCTAATGAATTGGATAATTTGCATCGGTACTGACTGGTAAGTGAGCACGTCATCTCCGTGTATTCCTCCCATTCGCCAAGTTTATTCACAATTATTGTCCCAGTTTTTGTGCCGCGTTCTTCTCCGCTTATAGTAGTAACCGTCGATCCTCTTTTCGCGCAGCCATCCCGTGTAACTCGAGTATATTGATGCAACTTTAACATCGCCTCTTCATCTATTAATTGAAAGCCAGCGGCACGAGATTCTTCCTGCGGCGCAGTACAGGTAGTCAATGATACTCTCGGCAGTACCTACCTGGTAGCCATCATAATTAAGTAAGACGTTCCCAGGTGATTTGGGGGCTTGGTTTGCCAATGCGATGCACGAGGCACAATTCAACCATCCTTCCTCACATATCATAATCTGACGTCCAGCCATTCTAGTTTCATACTATTCCCAACTTCAATGATGTCGAATCTGTCACCGACTAAGAGGGCCCGGAAGTTGAACACATGGCACATCATCATCCTACCCATCGGCATTCTCATCAACCTTAGCTACGTGGCCCTACTCAGTATCTTATGGTTTGCCGACTCCGACAACAACACTATATGGCAGCGCATTGTGCTGAACGGATGGGCCACTCGGTTGGTGGTCATCATATCACTAGTCATACGGACGGTGGTGGGATTTCATTCGGTCATATGCGTCTCGATGCTTTGCGCCCTCGTCCTGGAAAAGTTTGAAACACCCCTTGCGAAAGTCGCGGCGGTTTCTATCATGAGATACCAGAACGGTGGAGCTTTCGACCTCGCATTCTTCACCTTTCTCCTCCGTGGTGCGCCGACAGCCACGAAAGCAGCGCTAGCCATACCGAGCGCTCTCTTGTTTGTGGTCCTCGTCGGGCTACAATTCACATCCACTGCCCTGCTGTCGGACTTTGGGTCAAGGCTCATGGTCGTACAACAGCCCGAGACTCCATACGCTTATGCGTTCATAAACAGCACAGAAGTTGAGGGGCCCCTTAGGGCTGTCTCGCGAACGACGACTGCAATGGAGACTTCAGACACGTGCCTGAAGAGCCCTCCATTGTTCCCAGCATTCATCGAATATTCTGAGCCACCTAGAAGTCTTCCCGACGGTGCTTTTGATACCGGGACCTTGTTCAGAGGGTTTCTTCCATTCGAGCAAGAGTCTCAAAGAACGGAACTAGTTCGGTACACGGGGATGGCCACGTTATACGATAACCGCGTGGTTTGTGTGAGACCATCAGCAAACCTGACGAATATCCAGCTTCGACTTCTGGAGCATCAAATATTTTCGTCCGGTAATCTTTCAATTATTGGCCGCTTAATGTACGAGGAGTTGAGTGGCTATGTGGGGTCGGATCTGGTCGTCCCAAGATTCAACCGCTCACGCTCGCCCATATGGTTCAACTGCTCTGGTGCGGCCCCCTTCCAATCGCTCGTATCGCCCAACTTCGAGGAATGGCCGCTTGTCATCTGCAATGTGGGCGCCGATGGTGGGCCACTTCCGAGTCTAGGAGACTCCGAATCTCATCCACACCCGGCCTGGGACCTAGCCGGATTCTTATATGCTCCAGACACACGCAGTTTCCTCATCCTCAATACTTCATACACATCTTCCACCAATCCCGACGCACTGTTCAAACCCGAGGCAGCCAAGATCAACTCCACGTCCGTCAAGTACATGGGTGAATGGCTTCAGATTGAGTTCCCGCACAGTTTTACCGCCTCACTCTCTCTGTGTTACACCTCAGAGGAAGTGCGGATTAGAGAGGTTGATGTGTTTCGGCCGCCGCCCAGCCACCGTGAGACCCGGGAGCCTACAGCTTCATGGAATGACGATGAATTCTCGTTCGAGACGGAAGCCGTTCGGCAGCAACTTGGTGCGACTCTTGATCCTCTCTCACTGCCAGAACGTGGCCTGTTCCAGCTGCTCCGTCCGCCAACAGCAACATGGAACAACTCGACTCGAGTAAACAAAACAGGCAGGGCGCCTCCCTGGCCCCCGGTAATATTGAACCTCTCGAACATGTTGTTTTACAACAAGAACGATGAAAACAACTCCAGTTCAATCTGTTATGGCTGTTTCATGTATCATGTCAGTGAACCGGCCATGCACCCCGTTCACGCCTCGGTCTTCAATAAGATTGTCCGGGAGACATCAAGCCCGGGTCTGGCGTTGCAAGCGCTGGTGACCAGTCTGCACGCCGCGCAATACTACTCGGTGTCGTATCTTTTCTCGGAGGAAGCCAACGCTACGACATGGATCAGAACAACAGGCTCGGCTCCAGTCCAAAGCCTATTCTTTGGTCTTGTCGTCGCTGCAATCGCCCTCGAAACGGTGCTTACCGTCGGCATCACACTGGCGTTCTTGTGGGGCACCCGATACACCTCGCTGGGTAACGCCTGGCAATCCGTGTCGCAGGTGACTGGAAACAACGTGGACAAGTGGCGAGCAGACAGTACGTTGACAGACGGAGAGATCAAGTTTGAGATGGAACGTGAAGGCCTAGCAGAGAAGTCGGTGGGGCTGGTTGACGTGGACGAGGAGAGGATCAGGTTCCGAGGAGCTCGCACACTGGTACCAAGCTCTGGTTCCGGCGCGGTGAAGTCCAGTCTCTCTGTAGCTGACGTTGTATAGTTGAGAAGACTTAAGGGATGCAGTCTCGTGAAGAAGTGGGCACAACGCTGGTAACAGGACTTGCCAGATTTTGAAGGCCAGGCGGACAGTTCATTATTGGAACTAATGTCGACCAGGTAAACTGCACGTCTCACACTCCAGCGTAGGTGCGGGTTAGATGAAGATTCAAATAACATCCAGGTTGGGCGCTGGCTAGCCGGGGCTAGGATTCAGGGGTAAATACAAACATCTTCGGGTTCGTACCAATAGGCCAGCTTTTCATATACCATGAATTCCTTCACTGCAATGCATCACTATCTACTTCAGCCACGCCTTATCTGCAGTGATTTGTTGGCAACACTCATTTTTCCACTTTGCGGTGAGCACTAGTAAAAGCGCCCCGGCCGCCCGGTCTCACCTAGATCTAAACTCCGCTAACCCCGTTCGTTGGTTGTTGACATGGAACCATTAGACCCCGCCCTTGCTCCGTCGCAGCAATTGATTCCCGTCCTCCGTTCCATCGCCGAATTTAAATACCACCCACTTACCAGCTAATACATTGGCAACCAAACCTTTCAGTTCATTACGAACTGAAGCCCCTATTCTACCCCTTTATGCCCCCATCACCTCCCCTAACACTCATAAACCCTACCGAGCACCTGGTAATTACCGCACTCGGACACAATGAAGTTGATTGTCGGAGGCTCGACCGGCTTTGTCGCGACCGAGATCATCCGCCAAGCACTCTCAAACCCGGCCGTCACGTCCATCATCGCTCTCGGCCGCCGCGAGACCCCCGTGCCGCCCAACGCCGGGCCTGGCGCCGACGAGACCAAACTCAAGTCTGTGCTGCTCAACGACTTTGAGAACTACTCGGACGCCACCAAGAAGGAGCTAGCAGGAGCCGATGCTTGCATATGGTGCGATGCCCAACCCAGGTCGTCTACAATGATATCCACATAATCAATGAATTACCCCTTTGGATTAACCACTTTTTTGTTCATTCTTTTCATTTCATCAGGACCCTCGCCGTGACGCCATCAAAATACAAATCGTTTCCGTGGGATGACGTGGTCAAGGTCTGCCGCACCTACACCGCCAAGGCCCTCGAGACCATGTCGCAGCTCCCGCGCGGGGACGCCACCAAGCCGTTCCGCTTCATCTACGTCAGTGGCGTCAACTCGGAGCGGGACCAGTCCAAGAAGCCTTTGATCCTGGGCGACTACTGTCTGATGCGGGTAAGTCTCGTTTCCGTTCCCCACACCCAAAAAAGAAAGAAAAAAGAAAAAAAGAAAAGAAAAGGAGAATCCGAGACAAGACCTCCAAAAGCCTCTCAAAATCAAACTCAAACACGCACACCACTAAACAACAAATTCAACTCTTCTAGGGAGCCGTCGAGACCCTCGTCCTCGACTACGCCACGCAATCCAACGGCACAGTCGAGGCTTGCATCGCCAAACCCGGCGTGATCAACGCGCCCGGCCACACGCGGCCGCTCTGGCAGAAGGGCTTCTACGCCCTCATCGGTCTGCCCAACATTCAGGTCACCGAGATTGCCGCGAGCTTGCTGGACCAGGCGATCAACGGGGTTCGGGAGAAGGACACACTCTCGAACGAGGATATGGTCGTGATGGGGCAGAGGGTTTTGGCGGAGCGGGAGCAGGAGAAGGCGGGTGTTGTTGACAATTGAGGATTTTACTTTTGGTAATATGAGATTTATTTTCCACGTTGTCTTGCGTTGTGGGTTTCGGTGCTGAAGAAGCAATTATCCAGACCAAAACTTCTCATCGCAAATCTAGCCACTTGATATTGTTGATACTAGTAGTATTCGCTGCCCCTATTCTCCGTCGGAAAACTTGGACTCGACCTAAAGAAAGCGTTGTGTGGGGAAAGTCTCCTGATGCCAAAAAAAAAAAGATAATAGTACCCGATTGTACACGCTCATTTCGTGGCAGGCCAACAATCAAATCGCTAAAATATGCAGTTACTTGACATACTCGAACTTGCGGTGTTCTTTGATGTGATTGGTCACAATCAAGGGCTGGATCGGCCATCAAAGGACAAAGACCACAACGAGCTTGGTTGCATGAAGAACAAAGAACATGGACGGTTGCGGTGCCTGGAGATGCTCGAGGACGAGCCATTGTCTTTGACTAACTGGTGCTCACCGATGAACCGTGATATACATACTTGGTTTGAATTTTTCTCAAACAATTAACTACAACACTCCGAGTCACCTACTTTAGTCACCCTCACATTCTAACCCAACCTACGATACTGAACCTCAACCAGTCCTAATAACCCAAGAAGATGGCTGAGCGCCGAAGCCGTCGACAGCAGGGCCGCCGCCCCAGCGATGCACCCTATCGCGACGAAGGTGCAACGTACTCCGACGACGACGACGACGCAGTCCTATCATCCGGAAACACCTACGCACCCGACGGGCTGTACTCGGACCAACTCAAGCCGCCGAGAGTGGCCGCTCGCAAAACCACATCATCCAGCAAGAGGACCAGCAGCAGCGCGCGCTCAAAGTCCCGGCCCAGCACTAGCAGCCAGAGTGACGCTGGCGTTTCGAGGAGTCGCCGACGGAGCCCCTCCTCCACCCGCAGCAGACAAACAAACTTCAAAGAGACAGTCCTGCGGCTCACGGTCGTTCTGCCGGTGCTGGCGGTCCTATTCTTGCTTGTCCTCAACATCTTCCGGGCGGTAGCCAAGACAAGAGACCCGTTGCCGCCGCCGGTGGAGCCGCCGACGCCCGAAGAGATCGAGAAGGGGGTGAGCGGGGCTTTTCTTAAGCTCTACGAGCTGCAGCTGCTCGAGGGCGAGAACTACGACATCGTCAAGATTGTCCAAGGGAACAAGGGCCATGTGCGGAGAACGCTGGCCGAGTTGACTATTATTAATTCGCCGGCGAGGTAAGTCTAGCTGCCATCTAATTAGAAACACAACTCAAAGGAAACGGATGGAATATGCTAGGTTTATGTTAGCTAACAAATACTCACCCACCCCTCAGAGACGATATCCTCGAAGGCCCTCTACGCAAGTTCGACGCCCTGGCCGACAACAGCACCAAAGGCCTCCAGCGCTCCCTCGACTCGATAAACTACCTCTTCGGCCGAGCCGTCCACCACGGCCGCCTCACCTCCACCGCACTACGCACCATCCACAAGCGCCAAACCACAATGCAAACACCCATCAAATACCTCGACCGTCTCCGCACCCTCCTAGGCTACCCACCCACCATCGACGCAGCAATAACCCACCAACTGAAACTCCTCATGAAAAACCTCGCCCAGGGTCTCGAAGCAATGCAAGACGACGCAATGCAGACCCAACACGCCCTCTTCCCGCTAATGCACCACGTGCTCGACAGCGTCCTCATCGCCGTCCTCGGCGGCGAGCTACACGCAGGCGAGATCCGCTACGGGCAAATCACCACAAAGTCCTACTGGAAATCCGTCATGAAGAGCTACAGAAAGAGCTTACCAGACTTCGACAGGCGGATGGGGGCCTGCGCGACCTTCTACCGCGACATCGACCGGGCGAACGTGTTCCTCCATGAGGCGCGCAACGTGACGCAGAAGCTGCGCAATCATATTGACAACTACATGGCTAAGCTGCATGTTGCGTGGGCGGTGATGGATCCACGGTCCAAGGCGCCGTTGGAGAAGATTATTGATATTCTGGACCGCGGGGTCAAGCGTCTTGAGCCGTATGAGGGGCAGTTGGAGGAGGAGAAGTGGAGAAAGGAGCAGAAGGCGGAGAGGGTGTATAGTCGGATGGAGGCGAGGTGGGAGAGGGAGGGGTTGTGGCGGTGGATTCCTTGGTAGGATGGTTATTATTGATGGCTGCGGATCGGGAGCGTGTTGATCTTTGTGGAATGTTTGATGCCAGTCGAATCACCGTGATCGGAAAGGAGGAATTCGTTTTTTGTCATGTTTGTGCTGAGTAGCGCCAATAAAAATGAAAGAATTCAAATGCATTACCAGTGCAATCGACATGGGCGGGAAGAACACGCGGAAATAATACTCGTAGACCAAGCGTAGCGCGCCTTCCCAAAAGTGTCAAAAGTGTCCTGAACGTGCCAGTCTTCTTTCATCCCATCCTATCCTGCCGTGGAGCTTATACACCGACTTTGCTGACCCTGTTTCCAACCTAAGCACTGTCGCACCCGCTGTCCTTGTAGCCTAGCGGACTCGGGCGGCAGGTGCGCAGTGCGAGGGGATAGGTGCGGGATCGTACGAATTACTTGTCGTGGTACGGGCCCGCATCGGGGTGGTGAGATGATCTGTTCGATTCCTTCCGGGGGTCGAATGGACCATCATCTTTTTTTGCATTTTTCTTTTTTCCTTTTCTTTTCTCTCTCATTCACTGAGCACCACATCGGCATTTCTGATCTTCATCGTTTCCTGTCTTCACGACGGATCGACGTTGACTTACATCATGCACATTCCCGCGAGAGCCCAGAACCTTCATCTTACAGGGCATTCACATCCAAAGAACCTCCAGTGAATTGTAACTTGTGCTCGTAGCACGATCATAATTCTCTATCCCTAAAAGAACAACTACCTATCGTAAGAATAATGCATTAACAGCTGCAAGGGCGAACATCCCACCCATGGTCGCCCTGGTCACACACACACGCGCGCAACTGCCCGTTCTCCCCCACTCTCATCACCTCACACTCAAGTGAGCCGCACCCAGTCCCACCATCTCAAACGCGATGAGTATGAGATCTACCGCCAACCACCCAATGCCTAAATATCGTGACTGTCAGTTCAAGGCACTTTCTATCGCGAAAGACAGAAGGGGGAAAGGGGGCACAAACCTGTGTAAACAACCAACTTGGTCACAACCTCGACGTCATACCTGACTCTAGGCTTAACCAGCATCGAAAACATCTCCTTCTCACTTATCTCCTCCTTCTGGCCCTCGTACAACTTAGGCTCCTCCTCCGCAGCGCCCTCGCCATCGACACTCAGCCATCCACCCTCACTCTTGCCTCCCGCCGTCGCCGCAGCGCCCCTACCCATCATGACCTCGAACTCGGCCAACCGGCCATTATGCACCCCAGACGCGGCCGAGCAGTTGCCCGCATGGTCCTCCCCACCGCCACCAATACCAACAACCGCCTCGCCATCATCCTGCGCCACCTTCTCCCTCAAACCCCCCAAACTCGGCTTGCCCCTTACGCCAACCCCAGCCCCATCACTACCCACGCTCTCCCTCCGCTTGCGCTCCCGATACGCCAGCGTCTCGTAGGCGTCCGCGGCGCTCTGCGGGCCGATGCTCACGGACCTACCGCGGCCGGGGCCCCGGATGCTGCGCATCATCTTGGGAAAGTCACTCACATTCGGCAGGACATTATCGTCGCGCACGTGCAGCGGCACGTCCTTGTACTCGGAGGCGGGGACGAAGAAGCGGCGCGGCAGGGACATGCCGCTCTTCTCGATGACGCGGAACAAGTGCGGCAGCACCTGCAGGAGGGTAGGCTTCATAATCTCCCGCCAGGCAAAGATAATTAGCACACCCACAACAACCCGCGCGACGGCAAGCGGCCAACCCAGCGCCGAGAGATCGAACAGCGCCGCGGGCCCGTTATACAGCGCGTCCCAGCGCGTGTGCGCCAGGTGCCAGGTGCCGCACTCGACGCCGATCATGACGCCGGCAAAGGCGACGCTGTCGTCGAAGCAGGGACAGTCGTCGGCGGGTTCCGGGTGCACGCGCACGAGCACGATGATGACGAGCGCAATGATCAGCGGCGCCACGTACGTGCTCGAGTTGACCCAGCGTTCGAAGCTGGGCGCGTAGTGGAACTCGACCAGCGAGATGGCGGCGCCCATGAGCGACCCGACCAGCACGTCGAGGAAGCCGTGCATGCCGCAGTACAGCCGGCCGAAGATGATGGACAGCGTGTAGAAGTAGGCGAGGCCTTCGAGGGCGATCGTGGTGGTGGGGGAGAAGATATTGCTCTCGCTGCGGAGGATCAGGATCGCGTAGACGGCGACGGAGACCGCGTTGGCTGAGTGCGTGGACGGGAAGCCGTATTCGAGGGCTGCCGAGCCCGACATGGTGATGCGCTGTAGTGGTGGGGAGAGCGGGCGGGGGAGTGAGACCATGTCCTTGAGGAAGCCGGTGAAGAAGACGCCCATGGCGAGGATGTGGACGAGGCTGTGTGTGTTGTCAGTCCCGTGATCTTTGCCGGAGAAGGCGATAAAGGGGTTACTACATACCCCTTGCCAAAGCCCGAGAAGCCGCACCAGAACAGGATGGGCAGGCCGACCATGAAAAAGGTGTGTGTGCCGAGGTTGGCCGTGATGGCAAAGTAGCTGTCGAGCGCGGGCGTGCGCATCTTGGACTGGAGGTAGGCGAGGTAGGGCGTCTCCCACCGGATGAGGGGGAGCAGGCGCTGTCGCAGCGCATATCGCCAGGTCGGGAGGGCTCGTTTGTCTGCGGAGTTGGCTGGGCGTCAGTGTCGTCTTCTGTTGTCTGACTGTCTGTCTCGAGGAGGGGGTATTCATCTCGACCAGACGCAGTCCGCCTAGCACTTCGCCGGCAACACAACACAATGCGACACGATCAATCGCCGACAGGAGCTCTCGAACCGAAGCAATGGCGCCACGCAGACATACAATGGTGTAAGCTCTTCAGCCCCGCGTCCACGACGCCATTCTCGCCCTCCCTGGTCGGGATGGCGGACGGCGGGGGCGGGCCGGGCAGCTCTGAGCCGGAGCCAGAGCCATGATCGGGTGGACACATGGGGAGGGGATTGTCGAGGTCGTCACCCTCAATTCATCAGGGTGCGGCGCGGGGACGAGCGGCAGCTGCTATCGGTTCGCGAGGGCGCTTGCGGTGCGCTGCCTCGGCGGCGGTGGATATCGTTCGTCGTCGGCGGTCGCAATCGACTTTTCGAGGTCGGGTCGGGACTGATAAGCTCTCGGACCGGGGAGCGGATGCATGTATGAGACACAAGAGAGGAGAAAATAAACCAAATTCCAAGCAATCAAGGCGCCGCACCACGAGGCTGAACTGTGGTAAAGATTGATCATGCGGCCGCCGAGGACAGTCCCGGCCAAAGTGGAAGTTGGATGCGCGATCCCGTTTCCCCCACGGTCTTGGCAAACCCTATCAGAAGCTTCGAATGGGACCAGTGCCATCGTCTGGATGGTGACACGCGTGTCGAAGGAGGAGGCACAGAAGGCGCAAGGTCCCGGGTGCATTTTACCCCTGTTTTTGGGGTCCCTGCAGCGCCCGTTGTGCCCCGTAGCCCCTTCCAGTCCCGGCATGTGCGGTTCCACGGGTGAGGTGCCGCCGCCCCAGCGCCCCAAGCTCACCTATCCGCTGCTCGTGCCTAGGGCAATTGGATGGACAGTCACTCAAGGCGAGAGATCTCATCAGCTCTGAACCTCAAGAAGCTCACAACTCGTAAAATTTTGGCTTCTCCTCCAGATCAGATATCGCAACCGAGCCCAGCCTCAACGTCAACATAATTACCAAATCCTGCCGCAGACAAAACCCTTGCGCCGCCCGCAAAAATATTCTTAATTCGTCTGCCATTTTCATCAACGAATTCACCACCAAAAAAACCTTTCCCATGTAAACCCGGACATCAAAGCCAAACACTCCCTAAACCATACACCCTCTCACCCACAAAACCCCCCCAAAATGACAGTCCTCCCTCACCTCCTAGGCAAAACCGTCGCGATAACAGGCGGCGCAGGCGGAATCGGCTTCGCAATCGCGACACGTTTCGCGCGCGAGGGCGCAAGCGTCGTCCTGCTAGGCCGCAACGAAGAAAAGCTCCAAGAAGGGCTCGGTTATCTCAAAGGGATTGCCCCCTTCCCGCATCTAGATCTATCCAACTCGTCACCAGAACCAGAACCCATCATCCCCCCTCCCCCCTCGTCAAGAAGAGGCTTTGGAAACGAAATCATCACCGAGCAGCAGCGGCGGCAGCAAGCCATCGACGCGCTGAACCCCCCCAAGCGAGAGCATTCGTACCTCGTGCACGATGTCAGGGAACTCGATTCTTGGAATCATGTCGGGGATACTCACGTATGTATCCTACCCAGTACCATGTCCAACTGATTGCTTGCTCACACCCAAAAAGCCAGACATCAACATCCTCGTAAACTGCGCAGGCATCTCCCAAACCGCAGCCCTAACCCGCCTCCAGCCCGCTGAGGCCCGCGAGATAATGGACACCAACCTCCGCGGCGCGGTGTGGGGGTGCAAGGTGATCGGGCGCAAGATGGCGGGCGCGCGCCGGCTCTTCCGCGTCGGCATTGGCGGGGACTCCATCATCAACGTGTCGAGCCTGCTGGCCGTCACAGGGTGTCACGGGACGTCCGTGTATGCCGCGTCCAAGGCCGGTTTGCTTGGTGAGTTACTCCAACTCTCGCTCACTCTTACTCTCAGTCTCACTCACCCACCCGCTCGTACAAAACTAAACAAACATCAGGATTAACCACCGCGCTCGCAAACGAGTACGGCCGCGTCGGCATCCGGGTCAACGCCATCTTGCCGGGCTATATCACGACTGAGATGACAAGAGGTACGTCCTTTACTGGATTCGTTATTAAGAAAGAAAAAGGGGAGAGACAAACATTCCCCCTTTACCCTCCACCGTTCTGTCGTTTATTGTCCCAAGCCATGCACGCCATGCCCCTTCATGAACCCAAGCCAAGCCAGCCAAACCGTGCAGCCAAATGTTTCTTCTCAAAGCTCAAGCAAAGATACGAGAAAGAACCAAATCCACCAGCCGAGTGAAGCCAAAGCCACCCAGCCAGATATCTCCCCCCCTCGCCCTTCCCCATCCCTTTCCCCTTACCAGCAAAATCTTGATATCCCCCTCCCCATCCCACCCCTCTCCCCTTTTTCAGATCCGAAAATTTCATTAATGTTACACGGCCACCCATGGGATGAGCCCTACCTACTCTCTTACACATCTTAACCACCCCAACACCCCCAAACCTAACCTAACCTCGACCTCTTTTAGATCTCCCCTCCGAAAGTCTGATCAACAAGATCCCCCTCCGCCGCTTCGGCACGCCCGACGAAGTCGCCGACGCCGCCGCCTTCCTCGCCAAGAACCTGTATGCAAATAACTGCATGCTCGCTCTCGATGGCGGGAGAAGTGCCACCTGAGCAGCAAGAAAAGCTAAAGCCAAAGAAGAGAGAGAGAAAGAAAAACGTACGAGCAGGGCATCTATCCTTTTCTCGCTTCGCTCTCGTGTTTCTTTTCTCGTTGTGTTGTAGGAGTAGTAGTTAGTGGTGGTGGTGGGAGTAGTTGTACAGTACGTTTCGAGTTGGAAAAATATCCTTTTCCAGAGACAAAAAAGAGACTGCCGGTTTTTGTATCAGTCGTCAATGAGGATGGCGCCATCATCCTCGATCACGATCGCGCCGGCTTGCGTACCGTCGCCTATCAGGACGACGTCGTCATCTGCACTTGCGCCTGCGGCGATTCGTGCCTTCTTCGCTAATGTTACCTCCGCGGAGTCGTCGGGGTGCGGACGCTTGGCCAAGGTGGTCTCTAGAGGCGCGCTGTCGTGGGGTCTTTTGCCGACCCCGTTCTGGTGGCCGTTGGTCTCGGGGGCGGGGGTGTCCTTCTTTGGCTTCATGGGGATCTTAAGGCCTTCAGAGTCGACACCCTTGATGGGCTTGTCGCCTGATGGTTCCTTGCTGGGATAGGTGTCAGTTTGGAGAATCGGGGTGAAAAGAAGAGGGGGCGCATACGCTTCTTGGATAGCGATGACTACGTTGACATAAGTCTCGTCGTCATCCTCGTCCGTAACGGTCAAAAAGGAGTCTTGTTTGATACCTGGGGAGAGATTTGTTAGACTTTTTGTACAATACTTCCATCTTCGAGTTCCGGAAATAAGAGGGGCACACATACCAAGCTCAGTCAACTTCTTTTCAAGATTATCCGTCTCATCCGGGTCGTACAAGATGCCGACCTCGTTGCTGACAGATATCTCCTTGTCGCCATAACCCAGCTCCAGCTTCAAGAAGTCTTCGACCAGGTCATTGAGGGTGGCCCGCGACAGATCCACGTACACGCGGGTCTGGAAAACGCTGCAGACCGGGCAGTCTGGGTTCGGCTTTCTCGGTCTATCTATCCCGAGAAGTCGGGCGGGCATGAACGGCGTCAGGTAGACTTCTTTCGCCTGGTCATACTCGCCCCGCAGAACCTTGAACGACTCCAGAACACACAGGCCGGCAACGATCGCATTCGTCGTCGCAATGGCGGGGATGATGTTGCCGGCCATCTGCTTGATGTCAAACTTGGGCTTGCGGTCAATGCCGAAGAGACTTGACCGGATGTTGGCACTGGCGGCCACAAAGTCCAGCGTGTCCTCATCGTCCTTGTCAAATGTGATTATCGGGCTCGGGCCGGTGCCGTTTTGGTGAGCCTTCATGTCGAGAATGCGCTTGCTCAGCCGTTCCAGGCTATCGTTGAACACCACCAGGTTCTCCTCTAGCGACCAGACTTTCTGGTCATCCTTCAGCACCAACTCTTTGGCGCGGATGACCTCCGACGCCTTCTCCATCAGGGCCCGGTAGTCGAGCGGCTCTGGGGGCTTTCTCGACTTCCACATGTCCTCCATGGACCGCAGCCGGACAATATCCGTGTTGAAGACCTTGTCGAACAGCATCTGCGCAAACTGTTCTGTGCCGACCGACTCCCTGATATGGCGCAGGGCCTCTGACTCCCTCCGCAGCTCCGCGATCTCGTTTGCGTTCTCCCCGTCCGCGGAGTGGTCGAATGCGGACTCGTCCTCGCTCGTGCCGAATATCTCGTTCAGCAGGTAGCTCTTGCCCCACACTATGCAGTGGATCGGCTGGCTCGGGGTGCTGCGAATGGTGCACACGGGGAACGACTTGGGCGTTTCCTTGTAGGAGCAGTCGTAGCAGGCCGTGACGCCCTTCTTGATAACCATCACCTGGCCGTTGTAACCGGTTGTTCCGCTGTCGATCAGCGGCACGTCGGCCGCCAGGCACATCTTGTTCACGTGCCGCCTGGCCTCTAGGTTGTCGAGCGCATTGAAGACAATGGCGAAGCTGCTGAACCATTCAATGTTGAACTCGGCGTCCTTGATATTGGCGTGGTGCGCGACGATCTCGACGTTTGGGTTGAACTTTTGCGCTGCCTCCTTGGCTACCTATCATGTCGTTTCTTGTTAGTTGGTTTGTTCCGTATTTTAGGCTGGATGATCGCGACGGGCCGGGACCGTACCAGCGCTTTTGACTTTTTGATGTGCTCGTGCCGGAAGAGGAACTGGCGATTGAGATTGCTGAGGTCGATTGTGTCGAGATCGACTATGTGGACTTCTTTGAAGCCGGTAAGGACGAGGTTCTTGAGGAGTTCGCATCCGATTCCGCCGGCGCCGACCATCAACACTCGCGTCTGTTTGGCTCGGGTTAGCGATAAGCCACACTCGTTCACGTCCGACACCATGGTGGAAGGGGGAGAAGGTGACGGTCGCAACGATAGGAGAGGCCCAGGGAGAAAGGTGAAATGCTGTTGAGGACAATGTCGGTAGAAAGAGGCAGCTCCGGCACCTCGTGCGACTAGGCGAGCAAATGCGCAGGTGCTTGCGAGGCATGGCGGGGTGGGAGTTCGGTCCAGCTCGACAAGGCTGCTGCTTGCGACGTACCTGTTTGACGTGGGCATTGAGAGTGCGCCCGAACGACTGCGCATTGAAGCTATCGCGACTCAAGGCGGGCATGGCGGGCAGGGTGGCCGGCGCATTCGGAACAGCAGTAGCAGCGGCGGCGGCTGTCGGATTGGCGATCATTGGGGGCTCCATGATGCGAATAAGGCT
Source organism: Cercophora scortea (assembly GCA_033439705.1). Lineage (NCBI taxonomy): Eukaryota > Fungi > Ascomycota > Sordariomycetes > Sordariales > Lasiosphaeriaceae > Cercophora > Cercophora scortea. The sequence continues at coordinate 789,234 of JAUEPO010000005.1, read as the reverse complement.
CCAGCGAGGAGTGGGCGCGGAAAAGAGTGTCGAGAGACAGAGAGATGCAGTGCCGAACCTCGAAGGCTATATGGCAAACCCATTCATAAGGCGTTGTTGGCGAAAGAGAAATGAAGTAGGTGGCGGTTGCGAGTCGGCCTCGCCTTTCGGATGGAAGTTGAGGTGAGGTACTGCAGCCTGTACAGGTTGCGGGATGGGTGCGGCGACGGACCACGGAACCGTGACGGGATGGGATGGAAGCTACAAACAACGGGCAGGAACGTCGCGATCATCATCCCTGTCCGGTCCATCAAATCCAGGGCACCTACGGGCTAAGCTGGCAGACAGGCGCGCTAAAACCTATTCGAAGGCTGCCTGGCGTGGCCCCAGAAGCAGCAACTTGCGGCGGGCTGCGGGGGGGCAATGCGCTACCCCATTGGCCGCCCTGCTGCGAGAGAAGGAACGGGCCTGGGACCTGACCGGCCAGTTCGTTTTCTGGGGGTGCCCGAATGGCAGCGGGACCTGGAGTTCGGTGATGAATTGAATGCCCGGAGCTTTCGACAATTCGTGAAACGATCCGGGCAATATCTTAGAGCCAAAGTTCGCTTCTTGAGCTGTATCGCAAATGTCGATGTGACCTCCCGTATAGGATACCTTATTTTTAGATGCCACCTTGACCGAACCTTTTCTCTCTCAAATTTAATCCCACGAGAACCCCATGACAGCCAGATGTTTCTTCCAGGATGAAATGCCCATAAAACAGGCTGATGGCGAACGGCCAGCTCCGTTTGCCAGAGCAGACTGATCAGACCGCACGTTCCTTCGCCGACCAGACGATAGGTAAACTGGGGTTTGTTCACTCGACGCAATTGCTCGACTCACTCTCTCCCTCGACCTTCATCTGAACTCAACAACAAACCAAGAGTCACGACTCACACGGCATCGTTTTTTTCTCCTCCCCGGCACTGGACGCAAACTTAGTGGGGAAGAAATGTCAGACGACGAGGCCGACCCAGAGCTGCTCGCCCTCCTCCGGCAGCATCTGCAGGGGAAGCGGAGGATCGGCGACGACGAGCCCGAGACGGGGGTGCTCGACGGCGCCGAGTACGTCTACGACAACTCAATTGACGTCGCGCTGGACATGCGCGGGTGCAAGAACGCCGCGGTCAATATTTACGCCCAGATGCAGGAGAAGGGGTACTCGCCCGCCAAGTGGTCGGCGCATGAGCTGCACCCCAAGACCAAGGACGATGCCACCGTCGCCTTCATTTTCACTATGGACCTGCTCAACTTCTCCTTCTGGTCTGAGCGATCCGCGGCCGAGCGCTTCGCCATCTCGTACCGCGACAAACAGTGGACGGGGTATTGGAGCCTGGTTGCGGCCTTGCAGAGGGCTCTGGATGAAGGTAGGTTCGCTTGTCTCTGTTATGAAGGGTCTTTTTCTACACCACTTTTGTCAATGATTTGTCGGTGATAAAGCGGTCAGCGGTGAAGTTTGTATGCCCCTACCACGGGGATATTTGTTAATCGTGCATCACCAAAGGAATCCCCATCACGGACTCGCACTTCTGGCAAGACGAGGAAGAATGCACTCTGGATGTCCTAAAGCACGTCTTTAGGTCCTGCACAGACGAGGAGATGCCACTGCTTGAGGAGCGGCTCGCCTGTCTGCGCGAATCCGGCACAGTCCTCTACCAAGTATGTCTTCTATAATGCTGAACCATCCAGCCAACAAACAACACCTAACACAGCTTCCCGTACCCCAACAAGCATAGAGTCTAACCCAGCACGCCGTCCACAGAAGTACGAATGCAGCCCCGTGAACCTGATAAAGGCAGCTAGGGGTTCTGCCGCGGCCCTCGTCAACCTGCTCGCCCGTGACTTTGGCTGCTTCCGCGACGAGCACCGCTTCGAAGGGCGGCGCAAGCCGATCCGCCTCCTTAAGCGGGCGCAGATCTTTGCCGCCGACATCTGGGCATGCTTCGAGGGTGAGGGCTACGGCGCCTTCCGCGACATTGACAAGATCACCATGTTTGCCGACTACCGCCTGCCGCAGGTGCTCAACATCATGGGCTGTCTGTCCTACAGTCCGCCGCTGGACGTCGCGGTGCGGGCGAAGAGGAACATTACGTCTGGATCGAATTGGGAAATGCAGCTTCGGGGTGAGTTATCAACGCCGGCCATGACCTTGCTTATCTGGATATTGTGGCCCTCGACCCACCTTGTGATGTGTATGCTGACATGATTGGCAACAATCTAGCCTGCAGCATCTGGTGCGTAGAGCTGATCCGGAGGGAGATCATAAAACAGCACCCAGACGCCAAGCTGAACGCCGTGCTGATCGACTTTTTCCTGTACGACACGATAAAGGAAATAGAGTCGGCGGGGCAGGAGACCATCCCGCACCACCGCACGCGGAGCATATGGTACTGAGCGAGACACAGCCCATATAGATTTTCTTGTGTTGAGTTCGGGTTCATCCCAGCGTCATAGTATCCATGATGCCATTCCGTTTTCTGGCAGCACATCCCTGATACCATGAAGCTCGTGAGAGAAGAAAAAGTATCAAGCGAGAAGCCAGTCCTCGTAAACGCGCCCATCGCTGCCCATCCAAACGCCACGTAGTCAATTCAATCCAAAGCCAAACCCAACAGAAGTAAACAAAATCGTCACACATCATCTGAATTTGGATAGTCCGTCACGTATCCCCAGCAGCAGTCGAGTTCATAAGCACGTCCATGTGCGCCCTCTCAGTTGCCACCTCCCCCCTCGCCTCCTCCTTAACCAACACAGCCAAGACCTCAATGGGCGGGTTCAAGCCGAGCTTCTCGGCGCGTTGCCATCGCTTTCGCCGCGTAATTCCAATGCATGGCTACGGAGACAGTCTCGTTAGCACACCTATACTCACAACCACGCCAAACCAAACAAACCAAAACGAGGGATAGAAAAGAGATAAAACTCACCCCATACTGCGAGCTAACATCAAAATACCGCAACACCTTCTCCCCCGTCGACAACCCCTCAGCATGCTTCCTATGCACCGCCCTCGCCGACCGCGCGGTCTCAATCTTGCTCCAGTACCGCTCGATCGCCTTGTCGCTGACCTTCTCCGCCTTGCGCTCAATCTCGGACTTCTCGACGACGACAACGGCTTCCTCTGGCTCAGCAACGAAGACTTCCTCAGGCGATGCTGGTTGCGAGATATCTTCTGTCTTTGGCAGCTGCTGCTCTGGCTCTGCCTCTGGCTCGGGGTGGTATTCCTTGGAGAGCGAGGACGAGGCCTTGGCTAGGCTGTCCTTGGCGGACTTGGGCGCGGCTTTGGTTACGCGGTGGTTGAAGCTTAGGGTGGATTGTTTTGGGCTCGAGGAGAGACGGCTGGATTTGCGTGTGGTGGGCATTTTTGCTTCTTTTCTTCGGTTCTGTTGTCGGTGTTGGTGGCGGTGACGTCAGTGATGCAAAAGGTGGATTGATATCGTTGATAATGACTCTGTGTTGTGGTGGTATAGATGAAGAATTTCAATTGCGTGAAAACGGGCTTTTGGTTGATAGTGTTAGCTTTGGGGGGATTTCTTCGAGGGGAAAAGTGACGGGTAACGGTGACGAGTCGGGGCTGAAGGGTGCGAGGTGAACGAGCGAGCGCCTGGACCGCTCGCCCGCTCGCTGTTGGAGGAAACGCTGGCGGGGCAACTGGCCTCAGCCGCGTGGAATGCGCCAGATCAGGTGAGCTGCAAGGGGAATTGTGGGGCGGGTTGGGGGATCGAGCGGGTTGGTGCTAACAGGTCTGGCTGCATTTCTGTACGAGAACTGTTAGTGTAAATAGAACCCTCGGGACAAGCTGGGAGACTGGAGAGACTGAAGAGGTTCAGGTTCTTATGCCAGGGAGAACGTAAAACTCAAGGATAGCACATTGTCAGTAGGTCATTGTACTGATGAAAAAGTTGTCGTCGAGTATCACAAGAGATCTTTTGAATATTACCTAGAGCTGGGGCAAAGCATAGATGCTCATGGAACTTCTGAACACCCTTCTTGGATAGCTTTTGTTCAGTCTTGGGGCGAAGATGATACCCTGAATGAGGCCATACAAGTCTTCTTCTGCCCAACACGAGGAACGAAAGAGGCATATATCCCGATGAGCAAATATGACCCCCATTCAAGAAGCAGCTCCAGCCAAGAGACAGCTAGATCCCCTCAAAAATTTGACCTCGACCTCCTTGACCACAAATGTTGCCTTCATATGCCATCCATGCATGCCATTTTCTCTATGCCTCCTCATCCATGCAATTGCAATATGGCCAAGCAAGCAACACTCCATGATCATCAAGCAAATTCAAGTCCTTTCTAGATCCCCGTAGCCTCCCTATAGAAGGTCAAACTCTTGTTTGCGCCCGCAGCGCAGAACATCTCCCCCTTGCCCATGCCCGGTTCCAGAGCCCGCTCATTCTTGGGCAGCCACCGCACGCTCCACAGCGCGCCCTCCGTCTCGCTGTGCGTCGCAACGCAGACACCGCGGGCCACGTCCCAGACCTTCACCTTGCCATCTAGCGCGCCGCTGAGCAGGTACTCGCCCGTGTCGTTCCAGTCGAGCGAGGTGATCCATGCCGGTCGACTGCTTGTGGCGGAGAGGTTGCTCACGTGCTCGCCGCGCTCCATGTCGTAGATGGCGATGACGCCAGCATCTCCCGCCGCCGCGAGGCGCTTGCAGCCTGGCGAGAAGGCCACGGCCCGGACGGACTTTGCTAAACCTGTTTGGTGGCGGGTATGTCAGTTGGAGATACAAACCGAGCAGACCAGACTAGAGGGAGTGTAGGGTCACTTACCAGAAAGCGAGTACGCCAGCCTGCCCGAGTTGTTGTTAAACACGTACACGGCGCCGCTCTCGTGCCCCGTAGCCGTAAGCTTTCCATCGCGACTCAAGTCCACAGCCATAGCAAAGCTGCCGCCAGTTCCGCTTCCGCCTGTCTCGTACGACTGGATCCGCTCGCGGGCTGTCAGGTCCCAAACGTGGATACGGCCATCGCTCGTCGTGCACGCAAGATACGACTCGTCGGCGCTCAGCGCCACGGCCCAGACGTCGCCGCCGTTGGTCTGGGTCGGCGCGATCTCCCACCGCAGCTCCCATTCCCCGTTCGCCTCGTGCTGCGGCAGCAGCTCGCTGCCCTGGCGCGCCCAGATCTTGATCTCGCCGCCGAAGCCGACGCTCGCGGCTACGTTGCCCACGCCGCCGCGCGACGTGCAGACATGATGGCAGCCGAGCCGGTGGGCGTTGGTGATTGTTTGTTGCAGCGGGAAGCCCCCTTTGGTTGTGCTGTGGATCTGGAGGGCCGAGGAGCCGCTGGCGGAGAAGAGGGAGGAGGGCGTCGGGGAGACGGAGAAGATTTCGGTGGGATGTGCTGTATTCGTGGAGTTTTAGCTGGCGGTTTTGCTGAGGGAAGACCAGACTGGAGCTGGAATTCATTCCACGGCGGGGTTGCATCGGTCCTTACCTTCGTCCACTGTGTGGGTGGTGAGGTATTGTTTCGACTGCGCACAGGGTCAGGGCGCGAAAAATTGGCGTGGTAAAACTGAATACTAACCATTGCTACCTATCCATAGACGGAGAGGATTCGAGGGCGGGTTTTGGTTGTGAATCACGCTTCGTAGAGTGTTTGGTCGTGGAAGTTGGGGAGGTACCTGAGCTGAGCTGTTTGGCGATGGTGGGGCAGCTTTGTGGTTTGGCTTGCCGTCCCCGACGTCACGTCCCATTAAGTCCAGTTGGGGCTCAAGCAAGCAAACGAAGGTGCACTCCAAGAGAAGAAAGCCGAATGTCGAAAATAAGTTTTAGTCCGACTTCAGTAGGGTGAAATGCGTTTGGTTTTCCACTCTAGTTCCTTTTCCGCTGCCACGAGGGACTCATCGCGCTCGCCCGCCCCCATATGTTTGTTGTCGCGACAAAGTAGCATTTACAGTCGGTAACAATACACTCTATAATGTACAAGGACATCTCTTCTTGCCATGCGCAACGCAAATACGGGCGGCCATGGCAATTATGTGGCATGGTATACGTCGGCACGACACACGAGGCGCACGCTCATGTCTGCTGCCCAGCAAGCTTCAATGTTCCAACCCGTCATCCTCTAATAGGTCGTGGCGTTGCTTCCACTCTTTGCCTCCTTGTTCATCAGTCCCTTCAGCTCTACGTAGACGGGTCAGTATATGCGACAACGCGTGGTCTGGTTGTCGTCTTACTTGATGCGCATGTTGGACATAGGTAGTGCATCCTCTTGGTCTCCCCGCAAGCCGGGCACTTGCACAGCGAGCTGACGTCTTTCAACGCCTTGCCCGCCATCTGTCTGTGTCTCTTCTTCATGTGGGAGGTCTTCTTCTTGGGCACGGCCCGGAGTATGGACTCCCAGATTCCCTCGAGCAGGCCTGGTAAGGACGGGAGGCTGAGCTGGAAAGCGACCGGGACGGCGAAGGAGACCGAGGGGAGGAAAGGGAGCGAGATATCCCGGACGTAGAGCTGTGTTGTCCTGGACGGCGAGAAGAAGGCTGTGGAGAGGAATCGAGGGAGGAACGAGGAGCCGGCGGAGGCTATCCTCAGGGTCGGCGCGGTCATGGCCATCTTGTCGGACTCGGGGCTATTGGTTGCCCAAAGAGGCGTCGGCTTGCTGTGGGATTCGAGTTGAATTGATGTCACGGCCTGTAGACGGGTCCGGACGGGGGTGTTTGTGGTGGAGTTGTCGCTATCGCGTACCCCGTATCGTGGATGGCTGGCGTTTCGTTGCGGCACCGGGACGGACGTACGAACGACAAGACAAATGGATCGGATCGCGACTTCAATTGGCGTCGCTCGAAAATTCCGAGCTTCGTTGCACCGGGCAGACCACCTCCAAATCGACGAAAACTACGGGCAGGCCTGGCACGGTCCACCCCCGGCTCACACTGTCGCTGTCAGGCACTTGCAGCCTCGACCTCCCGCTTGGCCTAGCCCAATTGAGTTTGCCCACCTGCACAGACCCCACCAGACCAATCACAGGTGGCCACCAGCTGCTGCCCCTTTCCCGTCCCCAGCCCGAGCTCAGAGACCCCTGGGGCGGAAATTATTGTTTGGCAGAGCTGGCGCCGGGACCTGCTGCTGTTGCAGGCTGCTGGTGCTGCTGGAGGCGGGAAGGTGCCTGTCGAAGGAAATTCCCCCCAAACTTTCGAAACCTCGCTGGAATTGCTTCACGTCTCAACCATTTCAATCCACCACCCCAAAAGCCCAACCAAGCCCAGCCCAGTCCATCCATCCTCGTCCAGGCATTCTCAATTGCTTTTTGGAATAGACACGACCAGACACGTCAATTATCCTGCACAAACAGCAACGATGGCCTCGATGCCGCCCGCTACCATCTACCCGGAGGGCCACGTCGGTTTCGACAGCATCACGTCCCAGATCGAGCGCAAGCTCCTCAAGCGTGGCTTCCAGTTCAATGTCATCTGCGTTGGTCAGTTCAATCCTCTATCACCCTGTCCCCCTCGACGTCGACGTAGACTGACGCGTCTCGTGCAACAGGCCAGACTGGTCTGGGCAAGTCGACCTTGATCAACACCATCTTCGCCTCACACCTTATGGAGTCCAAGGGCAGACTCCAGCCCGACGAAGTCATCCGCTCCACCACCGAGATCCAGTCCGTTTCGCACATCATTGAGGAGAACGGTGTCCGCCTGAGACTGAACATTGTCGACACCCCCGGCTATGGCGACCTGATCAACAACGACCGCTGCTGGGACCCCATCGTCAAGTACATCAAGGACCAGCACTCGGCCTACCTGCGAAAGGAGCTCACCGCCCAGCGCGAGCGCTACATCCAGGACACCCGTATCCACTGCTGCCTGTTCTTCATCCAGCCGTCGGGTCACTCGCTGAAGCCCATCGACATTGTCGTGCTGAAGAAGCTGTCTGACGTCGTCAACGTCGTTCCTGTCATTGCCAAGGCCGACTCGCTCACCCTCGAGGAGCGGGCTGCCTTCAAGGAGCGCATCAAGGAGGAGTTTGCCTTCCACAACCTCAAGATGTACCCCTACGACAACGAGGAGTTTGACGACGAGGAGCGGGCCGTCAACGACCAGATCAAGGTGAGCTTATCGCCCCCTCCCCTCCTCCCCTCGGGCCAGGTAATTGGTATCAGGAACTAACCAATCGAGCAGAGCTTGATCCCCTTTGCTGTTGTCGGTTCCGAGAAGACCATCCTCATTAACGGCAGACAGGTTCGTGGCCGCCAAAACAGATGGGGCGTGATCAACGTCGAGGACGAGAACCAGTGCGAATTCATCTACCTGAGGAACTTCCTCCTCCGCACCCATCTCCAGGACATGATCGAGACCACGTCGCAAATCCACTACGAGACCTTCCGCGCCAAGCAGCTCTTGGCCCTCAAGGAGAGCAGCGCACAGGGCCATGGTAGCAGACCCATCAGCCCGGCTGCTGACCGTGAGATGAGCCGAAGCTCGCAACGCATGACCATGAACGGGTACTAGGTCCCCCGGCCAAGTCTTGAATGAGCCTCGACGATAGTTGCCAACCCCCATCACGTACCAGTGCGCGAAAGACCTTGATATCCCGGCGGAAGCCAAAACGAATAAAACAACAAGAGCTCTGGGCAGGAGCGAGCGATGGCGATGGTGATTGGCGATGGCGCAATGGTGTGCGGTACGGTACGGTGTGGTGTGGAGTGGTGCAGTCTGGCGCGATTACAGGTCATACCCATTTGGCCTACGGTGTTTACGTCTTGTTGGCGAATCGATTTTTTCCCCCGTGGAATGGACGGACTTCTTACCCTTATTTTCTTTTTAGTATCCAAAGCTCCTTCGCAAACCTGTGCAGCTTTTTTCTTAATCAACCTCCTCCCCCATCCCTCCACACCTAATTAGGAGCTAGCGTCGATACCTGGCGGAATGCATTCGATGTGCTATGGGAAATACGAGTCGCGGGCGGTTGTGTCGTTCAGGCCTCCTCCTCTGGCTGTGCGTGCGTGTTGTCGAGCTAGGTAGAAATATGTTGTTCCTTTGAGGTTCTCCATGGTGCTCTGCAGATTTGTGATGTGTTGGTTTTGCATGCAATGATGTGAATAGCAGTATGCTGTACTTGCCGCGATTGTCGTCCTGTTGCGTGCGCTCTCTGTCAATGGCCATGACGATACCAGGTGCATATAATCTCCCACATCCACGGCTTTGCTTGTTCCCATTCCCATGCAATGAACCTCGGCCCCATGTTACGAAAGCGCCAGTGGATCGTCTGCTGGGGACGCGAAACTGTAAGATCAAGGAACCTCCCAGCTGGTCGGGCAACTGGGGTTAGGGTTATCCCGGTTTCACATCATCAAGTCGAGTCCAAGGACCCCGCCATTCAACGACGCGTCTCACCCACCAACAGCAGTCGCGCTCGCTCCACATGCAACCAACCTTCAATTCTTCCACTGCCGATGGCAGCCTATTATCCCCTCCCAACCTGGCCCAGGCGAGATGGATGAGCATCACCACATCATGTCTGCTCCCGCCTGCACTCACAGACCAACCCCATGTCGGAGCCAGCCCGCGCAACGGCGGCGATAGTCTCGCTCGACCCCGCGCAGCCTCTTCTCCATCCGCAGCCACTTATCGCCGATATCCTGCGCACCCGCTACTGTATCCCGCGCTCGCTGTTCCTGGTTGAGGGCATCGACTCTGATATTCCGGTCGACGTTAATCCCGGGCGTAGCAGCAGCGGGAAGCGGTACCGTGCTATCCGCTTGCTGCTTGGCGATGGCCAGTTGTGTATCCAGGCCCTGCTGCGGCCTGAGATGCATTGCTTTGTTGACGGCGGGCAGGTGTTTGAGGGGTGCTATGTGCGGGTGGATAAGTGTGAGTTGAGGCGAGTGCAGAGGGAGAGGGAGAGGGTGGATGACGGGGTTGGTGATCTAAGTGTTTCTGATGAGCAGGTTGGGGAGGAGAAGAAGGAGGAGGAGATGGTGTATCTGGTGGTCGGTGACATCGTCACGGTCGGGTGGGATCGCGAGTATCTCACCATTCTGGGGGTTGACGAGAGGACAGTGTGGAGGGACGAGAGGGGGGTCCGAGTGGAGGAGCCGGCGCCGAGAGCTACGCGTTCGATCATGTATCCGAAGTTGCCGGAGAAGGTGCAGTATCCGACTGCAGTGCCGTCCGGTACCAGGTTGGGGGATACGGCGAAGGCGGATCCGAGTTCGAAAGAGCCGGGGATTCAGAATGGTCAGGATACGGATCTTCCTCCTCCCAAGCCTACGAACTCCTCACCTTCAAAGCCGCCAGAGTTCATCTTCGGGGCCGCAAAGCAGCAAGAAGACACCTCGCATGCCTTGGCACAGGCCAGGAACCATTCCCCTTCTGGAGCCATGAGGTTTTCTCCGGCCAGTGCCTCGAGATTTTCTCCCTCTAGGGCATCGAGGTTTTCTCCGTCACCATCACGATTCTCTCCTTCCAAAACTCCGAACGCCCTGTCGGAGCCCGCGGCAAAATTCGAGGACATATCTGACTCGGATGATGACGCATTCGAAGCCCTCCAGATATCTGCCGACAAGCCCACCCAACGGAAAATATTCACAAGCGATGGTGATGGTGGTGGTGGTAGTGGTGCAGGCAAATTCGCAGATCCTCGCCAGGAACTCCGGGCAGCCGTCATCACGCAGAACCAGAACCAAAACCCGGACCAAAACCAAAACAAGACCCAGAGTCAGAACAAGCTTCCGTCATGGATGCCCAACGACTTGACACAAGCCCTCAAGCTCACGCCCCTGCGCTCAATTCCGAACCTGCCGTACAAGCAAAATTGGGCAGTCAACGTGTTGGCAGTGGTGGCCTCGCTGTCGGAGGTTGAGCCATGCCATCTTCCCCCCTTCAGCCAGCGCACCGCGAGGCTAACAGATCCGTCAACTACCAAACGCGTGCTGCTCAATGTCTTTCTCGACCCCACCGAGTTCAATCCAGCGATTGGCAGCGTTGTGCTGCTGGTCGGAGTCAAGAACCACAGATTTGATGGCGGGTGTCTGAAGAAATATGTCAGTGATAAACCTAGGAATGGGACCAGCTGGTGGATGGAGGATCCTGAGACGCTGGGGTGGTGCAGTGCCGAGGTGGTGAGCCTCAGGTGCTGGTGGGATGGACAGCAGCAGCAGCAGCAGCAACAACAGCAGGGGGGTTGATGGTTCGCCGAATGTCATTGGCGTTCCTCGCACAGATGGAAAAAAAAAAGGCCCCCAAATCAACAGACACCCCGGATGCAAAAATCACGTGGGTCCGCTGCTGCTGCCTACGGGCCACCCTTCCGGTTCTCCAAGCGACCTGGTATCAGAGGTACTATTTAAACCTAGATATATCCCACCCCGGAGCCCAACCCCTCCATCACCACCGTGCACTGCAAACACCTTTTTATCTCGTCACCTTCCGGCCCTCCTAGGCTCCTCTCATCAGCCACAATGGCTACCACACCAGCACCAGCATCTCCGGTGCACAAGATCATGTCGATTCCAGAGCTTATGAACCTTGTCATGGGCTGTCTCGAAAACAGAGCCGATCTCGTCAGTGCGTGTCTCACCAACCGGGCTTTCAACGCTGCAGCACAACAACGCCTATGGCGCAGTGTCGACTTGCCCAAGCTATACATCAAGAAGCGCAGGAGTTCAGAGACGCCATTCCATGAAGCTCATGCCGCCGAACTCACAAGCTACACCCGCCACCTCTCAGTGGATGGCTTCATCGTTGCTCCCCAGTCCCTGTCTCGCATCACATACAATCACTGGGACCACCGCCTAATAGACCTCTCACACGTCGAACTCAAGAACGAATTGGACTCATTGTTCCTTTCGCTGCAAGAAATTCTTGTGCGCACCCCGCATCTGCTCAGCTTCACGTCCGCCAACGTACCGCGTTTGCTTGACCTCGTCGTCCTGCTTCACAAACACTGCCCGGCAATCAAGTCTATCCAGCTTTCAGCGCTTCAGCATGATTCCGAAGGGCTGCTCGTGCGGCCCCCTATCGACCCTGCTGAGAGCACATACCATACAGCCAACAGCACGATACTCCCGTTTGCCAACGTGCTGGCCCGGGGCCCAACTGGCGCCTTTCCGGCCCTTGAATTCCCGAGCCTCGTGACTCTCTCTTTTTCTGGCACCGCATCATTTTGCGGACCGAACAACAGAGAAAAGGCCGTCCCCCAGCTCGCTGCTCTCTTGGCAGCCTCGCCAAATCTCAAGCACCTTCACCTCAGTGGCACGCTTCGGGTGGAGTCCTCAAACGACCCCAGTCCCGGCTTCCCTCCTAGCAATCACGTCCCTGCATTGTTTGCCCAACTCTGTCGCGCCTATGCAGACGCCGGCGGTCAGTTACTCAAGCTTCGGTTCCTCAAGCTCGCTGGCGGGTGGGAGTTTGAACTCGACGACCAGGTGAAGCCTGGTCACATCCCTATCACCGACCTTCTGGATGTAGCATGTCTTGAGGAGCTGCACATGGACTACTGGGACATGTCATCAAACGACCAGTTCAGTTCCACGATATCCCCTGTCGACTATCTCAGGTTTCATCTCGGAGAGGTACCAAGATTGCGCAAACTAACACTGCCCAAGTTGGTGAACTATCTGCCCCACGCCGACGGCCTGAGGTGGTCGCTGCTCGATGAAACCCAGATCGAGTTCGCTGCAGGGCTCTCAGTCAAGATTTTTAATCCCTTCGTTCCGCCGAAGCTCGGGCCTCTCGGCGCCGGCGAAAAGAGCGTCGAGATCCCATACCCTGGCTTGCAGTTTTGCGTAGGACCCGGTCACGAGGTGGGCTCCTGGACGAACGTGTTGACGCACCTGGGCAAGACGAGATCCCTTCGAATCATAGCACCGGCTCTCTATCTCTACCTGTACATGGGCGAGGGGCACTTGAGCAAGGCTGCGGCCGGGTTTGCGGACATGGCTGAGCTTCGCGAGCTCTGGCTTATCTGGATACCGCTGGCGGCTTGCCAGGACATGCGGGCTGTCTGGGCCAATATCGCACACCGATCTTTTCAGGGCTGCAGGCAGGCGGAGCTGCATGCCTTGGCGATGACCTTTGCCGAGGCTTGTCCTAAGCTCACTTACTTGCGTATGGAGCATGTCGCGTGGAGGATCTTGCGGTATGATCAGGCGGGGGATGGAGGGATAGTGCTGCAGGAGCTAACGCCGTGGGAGGTGGAGAATAAGATGCCAGACACCTTTGATTTCAACACGCCGAGGCTGGTTTGAGGAGGGTCGTTTTACTGGGTTCCGGTTCATCAAGTAGAATGGCTTGATTTTATTACTAATTACCTAACCCAACGTAAGGCACCTTTCATGTATTCGACACACGTGGCCAATCTGTTCGAAGACCACGATGGTTTCGTTCATGGTTCTCTTTGACTTACCGTCAGGGAATGAATGTTGTGGTATGTCTCAAGAAGCTATTTGATCTCCGAGTTCTTTAGATATCCCATAGATCGCATGTCATATCTGGGCAATTCAAGTATCTCCCAGATATAAGCCCGCTGCGGTCCCGAGAATCCAATCATTGAAACCAGAAACCAGACCTCAGCCTTGAATTTACGATCAAAGTAAGTTGGCACGCATAACTGAAATCACTGGTTGATACCGCGCGCTCTGTTTGGGAGGAGGACCAAGCTGGTCGGAGCGCCCGTTTGATCGTCCTCGGCCGCGGGATGGGCTGCATGTATCTCTGGCTCGACAAACACCACGTCTGCCCCATGAAGCAGTGACATAAACACAATTCCCGGATCGACAGGCTAAAGCTGTTTGCTGCACCACATGAAGCTGCTTGTCCTGCTCCCATCCATCAAAATGCGCAGACACACTGGCATCGTGTCCCAAGACTTGGACCGCCTTCACTGGCTGTGTGTGTCCATGCGAAGGGAACCGGCACATCATGTCACGTCCGTCTCGGCTGCTCGTGTGGGAGAAGAGGGCATGCACCCGTTCTTTCTTCCTCTTCCCTCTTTTAGTCTTTTCTTCGTGTCTCTCCCGCCTCTTGATTCAGTTACAGTTCAGCTAAACCTCCATCAGAAGCCTCGGTTCGGGAAATATCGCCAGCTGCGTGTCTTGCCTTGATTAATTATTTGTCTAGATGGCATCTAAGTAATCAACTCTCACCCACTGCAGCTTCGCCATCGTCAACACGAAGCGCCCAAGACCGGAGAGACGGAAAAGGAAGAACATGCACCACTCCTCCCCCAGGTACTGGTACTACCTCGCATTCACACTGTCGGTCATCGTGCACAAGCCGACCGCCGCGGCGGCGGCCGGCGCGCAGTGCTACGGCATCAACGGGCAGAAGAGCACCGCGACGGCATGCAACAGCGCGGCCAGCGGGACAGGTGGCTCGCACTCGGCGTGCTGCGACGAGAGCAAGCAGGAGGCGTGCCTGTCGAGCGGGCTGTGCTTTGCGACGCAGCGGAGCGATAATGCTACCTTCATGGCGGAGGGGTGCACCGATCCCATGGGCCAGGACGCTGCGTGTCCTTCCTATTGCGGGACGACCAGCCAGTTTATCTCCAGTAAGTTGACCTCCTCTTCCCCTTATCTGGAATGGGTCAACTCCCCTACGTGGTCAGTTTGCTAAGATAAACAGTGCCCCTCCAGCCCTCATACACAATGCTCTACTGCGGCGCATCCCAATGGTGCTGCTGCTTCGACAACTTTGGCAAAACCTGCGACCCGACAGAATGCTGCGCGCAGCGCAACTTTACGCTCTCGCGCGGTCTGGGCACGGTAACAAACCAGTTCGACAACGCCGCCACTCCCTCCTCCCCCTCCACAACCATCACTACCACAGCCAATCCCTCCTGCACATCCCCATCCTTCCGCGGGAACAACAACGACAACGACTGGGACGGTCGCGGAGGCGGAATGCGCATGATCCCTATGATCTTAGTCGCGGGGCTGCTAGGTTCATTCCTCCTTGCCGCGATCGTAGCCTTTGGATTCTCGTGCTCGCAGAATCGGAGGCTGAGGAGGCAAGTTGAGACGTTGCAGGCGCTGAATGCTACTGGGAGGTTGAGTGGTGTTAAGTCATCGGCGCCGTCGTCGTTAAGGAGTCGCGGGAGTTCGTCGAGTAGGTCGAGGCCGGGGCCGTTGGCTTTGGCGGGGTATTATCCCGATGAGATGGGGCCCATGGGGAGAAGTATGGGGACGGGCGCCGGTACGGGTGCGGGGAGTGTTTCGCCTGCGCCGCTGGGGCCGGGGCAGCAGGAGGGGGTGGTGACGGGGCCGGTTGGGAATGGGAATGGGTGGCGCGGGATGGGGGAGGGCTATCTTCACCAGATGGGCCAGGGGCAGCAGCAAGGTCAGGGGATGGGGGTGGGGATGGTGAGCATGTATGGACAGCCGCCCGAGACGCCGATGAGTTTGACGCCTGGGGGGTATAATAGCGCCAGTGGGTTTCCTATGCTTGGTGGGAGTGGTACGGGGAGGAGACCTTCGTTGCCGAGGAACGTGAATAGCACCGGGATAGGGGGTGATGGGATGCCGCCGGTGTATGGGGGGACGGATGTGAGAGGGATATCGGAGTTGCCGGCCGAGAAGGAGCGTGACCACTGACCGGACGGCTTGGGGGGAGGGAGCGGTTTTACTTAATTTCTTTTACTGAGGGATGTGGGATGTGGAATTGCTTGAGATGTGATTCAAGTTTTCTGTGTTTTGTTTGTTTTTGTTTCATTTGCTGGTGTTGTTTCAAGTTGCCTTTGTTGGTCTCATTCCTGGGGATGGTTGGGACTTGCTTGGGGATGTGGGAGGCCGTTTGTGGGCGTGGGGTATCAAGAGGTGTTAAAGGAGAGATATTTATGTGATCTGATTTGTGAGATGGTTGAGTGGTTAGTTGAACTGGATTTCCAATTCTGTAGACTGTGAGAATATGGACCTTCGTGAACCTGGTATTCGTGAATATAATTGTGAATTCCGGTCACCTACATGTATTGCTGAGTGAAGGACGCGAAAGGGCTCTCACATCTCCAGGCCCCCTGCTTCATGATCCTTTTCACCGATTCATAGATTTGCCGCCATCTCGACTCGGTTGGTGCTTTCTTTCGCTATTACCTACCCGGTGTTTTGGATAACTGTGTTACGTAGGTATTAAGGCTATGGGCAATGGTGTTGACAATGTGGAATTCAAGTGCGGCACACCAACGAATTCAGGATGGGAAAAAGTAGCGGCGTCCATTGTGACCGATTACCTAGGGTCAGTACCGGGTATGCTTATTTGTAAATCTTTTGCAGAGAAGAGACTAAGGAACTTGCGTGGACCGCTGCACAACTCGAACAACGTGCCCCTCGCCAAAATCGCAGAGAAGGCGCAAATAAAGCTTAAGAATGCCCTCGAAAACGCTTGTTCACTTCTTATCAGGATGTGAATCAAAATAAATCTACGACGTTATGGAGACGTGAGGGCGGCTTGGTTGAATTTGATGAAGCTTGCCGTACTCTCTGCTCAGAGTTTTGATGTGAGAGTATAAATCAAGTGATGTATGATGCCATGACGGCATTTGAATTTGTGTTATCCTATCAGGCGTTTCTAGATAAGGCACTTGGATGATGCGACGACAAGGCCTTGTAAATAAACGTTCGGGATTATGGATGAGGTGCTGGGCTCGGTGGGGACGTGTTCAATTATCATTCTTTAGGTTGATGTACATGGAAAATCGGGAATTTAGGTAATGGGTTGAGTTTCTACCTTATGGGGCATACCTCCCTGCAGTCCTTTATCTTCAACTGCCATGGATCCTGACTCGCACAGATAACCTCTTATCGTCTGTTGGAACCCGGAACACGGTGGTCTGTCGTTCTGAATGAAAGCCAGAGGCCCATAACTTGAAGGCTGCGCCTCGTCTTCCTTGGGTCTTCACCACACTTGCACCTCACAGCCCCTGGTCGGTTCTCACTTGGGTGACCGAGGCGTCGGGTTTGTTTTTTTCTCCATTGGTTTATCGGCAGGCTGTGCAAAATGTCTTGCTGCACTGCAGTGGACTGGTCGAGCAGTTTCAGCGCCGGGCTGAGCATGAACTTGAAATGCATCCACCTTTTCGCGCGCTAACCTCACTGATACGATTCCCGAGTTTCGGTCTGTAATTATTCCATGATATCGGGATTTGTACAAAGCCATAACTCGCCAAGTGCCTACCAACCTAGTGAAGCAAAACGGTCATCGGCGGATGGCTGAGCATGGCTGTCTGGGCTATCCTACACAATGTGAAGGTAACGGATGTGACGAGGCGAGGGGGTGGCTTACCTACCGTATCGTCGATATGTCAAAATCTTTCCGGGACACCCACCCCGCATGGACGAGGAGGTGGTATAACGGGATCGCGTTCCTGCATGGGACCGTCCTCGGTGTCGCACGCGACGACGAGCGATGCGCAGAATGGATGCGATGCGAAGTTGCCCAACCAAGCATGCCAGGCCCCGTTGTGTCGAGGACGTTCAGACGAATAAGTGGATGTCTTTCTCCACCTAGAGGCCATTCCCCCACGTCGCCATGGTGCTCTCCATCCTTCTTGGCTGGCAATTTTTGCTGCGAGGCCCGGATGAGAACGATCGACATGTCGTCTGACCTCAACGACGCCCAGATGTACACGTGTATGTGCGTGTATTAGTCAAGCTTTGCTGGTTGAGAGAGTGAACATCGCGTGTGGACGAGTTGCACTAGCTTGCCGAGCTTTGCGTTGCATGTTGCCGGTTTTTAGCAGCAGGTGAGGAGGACAGGATCCACTCCCTAGGCGGCTTCTAGAATTCCTCTCTGGGCATCTTGGGCCAATCAGGTCGCTTGGCAGTGGCGAGGTCATTCTGGAACCAAGGCCGGCGGGCTGGGCTGGCACCAAGGGACAGCCCGCAGGAGGCTAGCGACGCGGAACCTGGAAGTTCCTGGGATGGCAGGTCGGGTGTGTGCGAGGCCGGGGAAGGAGAAGCAGAGATGCGGGGAAAGGTGGGCGAGCGAAAAGGCATGCATGCAAAGGCAACCCAAGACGGGCGTTCCATTGTTCCATCGTTTTTTTGTTTTTTTCTTCTGTGAGTAGCAGCAGTCCTTCTTACACGGAGGCGACGCAATCTCCGGGGAATGGTGCGCACGGTGGTGGTGACGGTGTTGGTCAAGACCATCTTTCCATCCAAAGGCAGTAGATGGAAATGAGGAAACCTGCACAGCGCACATACACACCGTAGTGTACAATTGCAAGCTCGGTCGCGGCGTGGCGTCAACCTTTGCGGTCGGGTACATGCCGTAGTGTCGTCAACCGCAATGGGACCGGCCGGTACCCGCGGTAACGACTGATACCGTCAGAGAGCGTGGTGCGGTTTCTGCTGCCTAAAGCCTGGGCGGTGGGAATGGCATCCTTCTGACCGCGATCGAAACCTGAAAAGTACAAACCGGGCAGCCGAGTCATGCCGATCTGGCGCGCCGTGGACTTGTTCCAGATTGGCAATGAAGCACGAGACAACTGGAAGAGCTCACCTTCAGGTACACGTACCATTTTACAGGCTAACGAATAACGATGTGCGGCGTCTCACCGACACGTGATGCTCTCTGGTTTTGCTTGCGGGGGCAAGCGCGACAGGCGGACAGGTTGAGAGGCAAGCAAGGCAAAGGACGAAGCCAAGGCAGGTGCTACTGCACATGGGCGGGCACTTCCAGGATGTTCTCGGTCAACTTCCAGGTTGTTTCGATCCATCCATCCATTCTTGTCCAAGTTCCATCCCATAACCACGCCTTACCCAGCCTCGCCTTGCCTCCAGGTCCTCAACCTCCACCAACGTAAAGCTAAAAATGGCCAGATTGTTTGACCTAGGCTCATTCCTCTCACCGGCGGCCAAAGATTGTTTGTGTCCCACTCTCAAAGTCCTTCCCCGAGCCGGTCATGCGCGTCTCGCATGTGAATCCGGGCAACTCGCACTCGACCTGCCGGGCCGCATGGAATCCGGGGTTACAACACACACGTATTTTATGTGTGGGTGGTAGGTACTACTCTAGAGATCCGTCCTAGTGTATTGATCCTATCCCCCGAGTCCCAAATGCTGTTCTAGATATTGCACAATCGGATGATTCGCTGCGCCAAAAGTCGTGAGCATTTTGTAAAAGTTAGTGGAAGCTGACACGCATCAGGTACAGTAACTGATGTCATGGCCTCCGGCTGCTGCTGGAAAAATGCTGCGGCAGCGGGGGGCTTGCTCTGTGCTGGAAAAAATAATAATATCTGTGTCGGAATGCCCAGGGCGGGGGAAAAGGATCCAAACCCCGGCAGAGGAGGAACCGGGAATCCATTCAAGATAAGCCAGCGAACGAGGCTCTTTGCATGAACCCATTCAACCCGAGTCAGCACTTGCGATTATCAAGATACGAACGAACGCGACAGACAGCCCCGGACCACATTTGGATCTCCAGTCTCCACTGAAAGAAGCCTCCGGACCCGTGGAGCCATAGGTGGTGCCTGCGTGCAGTGTGCTCCGGAAGTACCCTGTAGCACAGGCCTTCACTGCCGCCGCACCGCCTAGTCTAAAACGTACACAGTAACCTCAATCGGCCCCTGCGACGTGCTGCCCGTGACGCTCGCTGATTGCACCTGCGGCTTACTAGATCTCGTCACACATCGAACAGAGCCCCAAAGCTACGGGAACGCTACGCCCGGATTGATATCGGCTTGATACGTCAATACACACGCACTAGGCACGAAGCTGACCTCACCAACGTCCATGACCGACCCCAGACCAGGTATGGAAGCTGTTAAGAAATACCAAGAGCACCAAGGAAAACCAAGGAATCCCAAGACTCGCCCAGCCTTCACTAGCAATTAGCTCACTATATCAGGCGAATGGACGCGACCAAGCAGGGCCAAGCGCATTATGTCCTCCGTTTTGTCACTTCACGTCTTCCTCATCTGGCAGATTAGGCCGCGGCTCTTGATTGTGCCAACCGTCGGCGCCACCATGGTCGGTGCATACTGCATGTGTACTACGTAGCGCCCCCCGGGATAGCCCCGTCCGGATCTTGGCATTTGGCTTGGATTGGGGGGTGAAGAGGACCAGCCCGTCACGATTCACCGAGCCGGCATTATCCAACTCCTGGCGCTCGAATTATCTTTCTGATGGCTGGTTACGGTCTTCTTTGCCTTTGCACGACAGCTCTACAGTTTGCCCAAGCCGAAGATGAGCGCGATAAGGAGAGATATGCTGCACATGTCAACCTAGTCCCCGGAGGACAAACATCAACGAAAAGCGCCCCATCTGTGTGAAGCCAGAGGTACAGAGGCTCGAGAGAGGCTTTGCTTAAGCATTTCGACATGTGGATGGCTTGGCATAGCCTAACGGGCGGTGGAGAGTTGCCTTGTAGCTGGACAAGGACGAGTCGATTGAGCGAGTCTGGGCTTGGTCGTCGACATCATCATTCATTCATCGTGTGCCCCCCTTCATGTCACTTTGACAAACGGAATCACCAAGCCAAACCGCTTGCCCTGCCTGTCATTGGTTTCTCCTCCGTTTTCTTTTTCTGTTGGGCTGAGCACCAGCCTATGGCCCCTTTCCCATTACGCTTTCGCAGCAACCACCCGTGTTGATATGTACCTGTCAGTCCATCCCCGTCCTTCAGACAGTCTCGCCCCCTGAAGGCCCAGCAGGTGGCCGGGAGCTTGGCAGTTGGCTCCCGCATGTCGCCTCCGCTCCAAGTTCAAGCTTAACGCTACTAAGCTAGGGTTGCGTCTCCAGTTAGACCACCTGCCCTCTCTCTGGTCTTGTACCCTGCTGCACCCGCAGTCCTGACCATCTTGGCTCTCATCACAGTATTGATGCTTTCCTTGGCTCCTTCTGCATTCAGATTTTCCCAAGTCACTTGCCTATCGATGCCCCGCTGCCACCATGCTTTGGAGGCGCAGATTGGCTGACAGGTTAGCCGTAACGTGATGGAGGCCCCGTTTGCTTCTGTGCGTCGTCTTGGTAGTTCGCCCAGAGCTCTCTGCCCAAACAACCTAGGCAACCTACCTGCAGATAGGCAGATAGACAAGCTCGGCAAGCCGACGGGCTGGCTGGGGACATGCCAGGCCGTTCCATCCACACGCACTCCTACCCGAGGGCTGGACGACCAGCAGGACCATCCCATCTGTCATACCGTCGCGTAGATAAAGGCAGTCGGCTCCCCCCCCTCGAGCTCTCACGCGCGTCTTTCCCAGCCAGTTTGTCTGCCCAACCACCACATCCCATATTTGAGGGAACCCGAAACAAACCCTGAGATCAGCGAATCTCAGATTCCCCATTCCCTTCTACCCTCATCTTCTCTTTTACTTCCCGCGGTTGCGACAACAACCTCTGTGATGTCGTCGCAAGAGGAGAAAGGAGTCAGCTCCGCCGCGCCGGGTAAGCACGGTTTGGCTCTCGAGGGGGCTTCGAGCACCAGCAACAGTCTCGAGGGTGCGCCGATAAATCACGACACCGAGAGCTGGGCGACACGCAATGGCCTCAACTTGCGCTCTTTCAAGAAGCGTGAGGCTTATGAGGGAGATGTCGAGCTCGACCGGACCATGAAGTCGCGCCATCTGCACATGATTGCTATTGGTGGGTCTATCGGTGCTGGTTTCTTCGTCGGCTCCGGCAATGCCCTCCGCACAGGTGGTCCGGCATCCCTCTTGATCGATTTCTTCATCGTCGGCATCATGATATTCAACACCGTCTACGCGCTCGGAGAGCTCGCTGTCATGTTCCCTGTCTCTGGTGGTTTCTACACGTACTCGACCCGCTTCATCGACCCTTCGTGGGGTTTCGCAATGGGCTGGAACTACGTCTTTCAATGGGCCATTGTGTTGCCGCTCGAACTTACAGTCTGTGGTTTGACGATTAAATACTGGGACAAAGAGACCAGCGTTGGTTAGTGAATCTCCAACTTCTCCTTCCTTCCCCCCCCCCCTCCCCCCCCTCCCTCTCCGCCTTTTCCTCCTTGCCTAATTGTCTCGTTCTCGGGGTCAACGCCTGAGTACACACCCTTGGACATCGTCTAACTTGCTACAACAGGCGTATGGATCGCTGTCTTCCTAATCGCCATTATCGTGGTGAACATTTTCGGCACTCTTGGCTACGCTGAGGAAGAGTTTTGGTCGGCCGTCATCAAACTTGGAGCCACCGTTGTTTTCATGGTGATTGCGCTTGTCCTGGTGGTTGGCGGGGGCCCCAAGGACGGGGCCTACGGCCAGTACTCGGGCGCCAAGCTGTGGTACGATCCTGGTGCTTTCGCCAACGGATTCAAGGGTTTCTGCAGTTGCTTTGTCACTGCTGCCTTTGCTTTCAGCGGAACCGAGCTCGTTGGTCTTGCTGCTGCCGAGGCCAAGAACCCCGTCAAGGCACTTCCTGGCGCCATCAAGCAGATCTTCTGGCGTATCACTCTCTTCTACATCCTGGGCCTCTTCTTTGTCGGTCTTCTTATCCCCCACAACGACGGGGCTCTGCTTGGCGGTGCAGGTGGCTCATATTCCGATACCTCTCCGTTTGTGCTTGCCGGCAAGTACGCCGGCCTCCAGGGCTACGACCACTTCATGAACTTTGTCATTCTCGTCTCGGTCCTCTCCATCGGTGTCTCGGCTGTCTACGGTGGATCGCGAACCCTCACTGCTATTTCTCAACAGGGTTATGCCCCCAAGATCTTTTCCTACGTTGACAAGTCGGGACGCCCGCTCTTCAGCGTCGCGGCCCTACTCTTGTTCGGTCTTATCGCCTTCGTCCAGCTCAACACTAATGGGGCGACCGTCTTTAACTGGCTCCTCGCGCTCTCGGGCCTCGCCGCCCTCTTCACCTGGGGCAGCATCTGCTTGGCACACATCCGCTTCCGCAAGGCGTGGGCGCACCAAGGCCACACCTTGGACGAGATCCCCTTCAAGGCCGTTGGTGGCGTCTACGGCAGCTACCTTGGCCTGGTTTTGATCTTCCTAGTTCTGGTTGCGCAGGTAAGACAGAATATCCCTCCTCTTTCTTCACCGGATCATTCAGGCTCTGCGAACATGCATGTCTAACTTTGATTGCCTTTCCTAGTTCTACGTCGCCCTTTGCCCTATTGAGGCCCCTGAGGGCTCCGTCAATGGATTTAACACGGTCGAAGGCTTCTTCCAGGCATACCTCGCCATGCCCGTCGTCATGCTCTTCTACGTCATCGGCTACGCATGGAAGCGCCAAGGATGGTTGTCGGTGGAGAAGATCGATGTCGACACTGGACGCCGCGAGCTTCCGTGGGAGGCCATCAACGCCTGGAGAGCCGAGCTTGCCCTGATGCCTACCTGGAAGCGCATCTATCACAACGTCTTTTAAGCCGATCCCAAAATCTTTTGTTGTCCGTCAACATTTGGATTTTGTGTCATCGCGACTTGACGCTGTGTCGTGCCGTTTTGTTTGGGGATTGATTATCATTGGTTGGAATGCCAGGGGACACGTAATAATCAACGGACGGGAAGCTGACTGAAGAGCTTGCGGGAGAGAGAGAGAAAGGGGTCGCGGGTCGTTTGGTGTTCGGGGCTTGCTGCTGCTTGAAATTCTTGATTGAATCAGGCCGTCTGGCACTGGGGATTGTGTTCCTGGACGTCTTTTGCACATGTTGTCGCCGATATCATACCACTTGCACGGACGATGCAATTTTACGGATTTTTATATCTAATTATATACCACATAGATAGGGGCTTAGCAGTTGAAGCTTTGGTCTTTTCTTCATGATTCAGTTAAGGTGCCTTGCAGTTGTGAATCTTTTATCTGAAAGAACAAGAAAATAATGAACCCTCTCCTGGTTTAATTAAGTTACCGCAGGGATCCGGTACCTAGGTACCAGGTAGGTAGTTATCTTTACTCCCTTCATCCGCCCGTCTGTGTTGCCGAATGACTAAGGTACCTGGTAATTAATTAACATCACCGACTTATCCCCGCTACTCCCGAGCCCCGTCGTTTCTTTTGGCGCTCAGCCCACATTATTGTCGCCGCCCCATGATCTCTCTCCAGTCTCCACTGTGATCCTTGGTTTTCCCACTTGGTCTAGACTCGGACCGGGATGGAGTACCCGCTGCACGAACTACTGTACACTAGCCAAGGTAAGGGAGAGAGAGAAAGGGAAAGCAAGAAAAAAACAAGCAATTTTCCAAACGGGCTCTAAATTCATAGAGCGATACCGGCCGAGGACCGTGGATCACTGGATGCGGACGGGTGTGGATACTTGCGGGTTCTAGAGTAGAGTCTAGGCTACCTAGGTAGGTAACTGGGTTGTGGCTGGTAGGGTAGCGTGGAGGTAGCGGCGACTTTTAATGAGACGACGGAAGAAGGAGAACTTGAAGAGGAGAGACAGGAACGGCGACATTTAGCACGCTGCGCTGGATGAGTTGGCTGACCATTAGCTAGCTGGTTGTTGAGGAATGAATGGAAAGAACATGTAGATAGGTAAATGCACACGTAAGAAAGCAGCTAAGAGCAGGTATCTTCCCGTGGAATCGATCCACTTGGAATTGGTTACCTACCTAGGTACCTTACCGTATTCTAACTGCGAGGTCTAGGTTGCGTCCCCACAAGGAGCAGGGGAGTAGGTCCGATCCCATGGCCGTATTTAATAGTCTGCAAGGTAGTGTGAAGTGGTCTGGACTTTTGTGCGTTCTAGAAGAGTCTGGGTTTGTTTGAGCTTTGATCTCTGATGTCTGATCTTTGGATCTTGACGATTGATCGGCTTGGCTTGGTTGGATGAGCTTGGATGGGCTTGGATGGCCTTATTTGAGTTTGGATCAGCTTGGTTGGGGCTGTGGGGCTTGGTCGTAGTGCTGGGGTTTCGGGGACCTGGGGATGGTTTACGGTGTGGTGTCTTGTCTTGTTTTGACCTTGTCTTGTTGGGATATTGGTGCCGGTGTGGGCTGTGGTGGTGGTTGCGGTTGCTGTGGCGGTGATTGTGGTTGCTGTGGATTGGGGATTGCGGCGATTGATACTGTTAGTTGTCGATGCTGTTTTGTGCCGGTGTGTTTGCGGAGTTTGTTTGTTTGGGGGTGGTGATGAAGTTGGAAAGGGATTTGTGGGGTGGTGGATGGAGGGCAGTGGGTAGGACTAAAGTTGGTATGTGTGGTGTTTTGTAGAGTTGCTTCCCGGTTCTGATGGATAAGGGGTGTTGTTTACGTTGCCGTAGTTGCAATACCCACCGAAAAGTGGTCGGGGCCGATAATTGTCTCCCGTGCATAATTACTTGATATTAAAGATATCGTGGCTCTATTTAAGGGACGAATGTAATGAACGGTTGGTATATATTTCGAACTGGACTTAAGAGAGTGTGGATCAAGTGCTTATTGATATGGTGTAGCAAAGTTTGCGTGGAAATGGTCTTCTTTCAGGTGACAATAACATGGTGGTTTTTGTTGGTGCACTGGTCAACTAGAGGTCTAATAATTATATCTTTGGTAGGAATTCGTTAAGGATGCCGACAAGGATACTTGACTAAGAGCAAGGGATTACGTACCTACTTACTTGATAATTAATTACCCGTAATCTTGCTCGTTGGTCGTCTTGTATAAATGCAAAGGCGCCTTTAGCGACGATGGGTTGTTCATCTGTCATAACCCAACTCAAAACTTGTGCATTCAGTCCAGCAGTGCTCCCCTCTTGCATTTTATTCTATATAAATGGGCCTTATTTCGGTTCCGCGCTAACAACAAACGCGGTATGCAGTTAAGGGGAATATTACTGTATGATTGGCATAGGTACCCGTACCAATCGTGGCGTCTCAACTGGTCTCGCTCGTGCCTGCCGCCTGGTTACCAGTTGGGCGTTTTTCTGCCCGTGTCAACTTCCCCTCGTGAAAAGAAATGCCCGGGCTGCCATCGAGAATCACCTGCCCCGGGTTCGTGGACTGGTCACAATACGGAAAGGTCGATATGTGGTAGTATTAGCAGCCATTGATCTCGGGTTTCTGTCCCGCAGTTCCTGACGGCGGAAGGTGAAGGCTCAGGTACATCGTACAGTATGTTGATTTCGGATAATTGCCCGTCATTTTCTTCTTGGATCGCAGTCAACCCGATGATTTTCGCATCACATATCTTGTTTGGTGATAACGTCAGTCTGTGGATGTGAGACGGAATCAAGGGTAGGGTGCGATGACGAGGCAGCCTCCAGGCAAATTTTGAAAGCCACCGGCGCTTGCCGCCGCGAGGCATTCTTTGCCCTCAAACGTGCCTGCCGCGTTGGTGCCCAAGGCTCCGAGCACCGCCACCGAAAGCTGGAAAGAGCGAAGCAGCCCCGCACTGCCCGAGCCTTCTTCCCACCTCTTCTCCTCTTTCTCCATCAAAACTCTTCTTGAGATTCCCAAAACGCCCATCAAAGGGCGCCGCGACGGATTCCACGCCTGGCGGTGGCATTGTTCACACCGCAAGATGGACGTCGTCAGTGCCGTCGCGAGTGTGATCGCCATCGGGCAGGCTCTCGGAGCCTTGCCCAAGATCGTCGACACTTTGAGGTCTCTCGCAGAAGTCAAAGGAGAGCTCGCTGGCCTGCTTAACGAGGTGAGGATCGCTGTATTCATCCCGGCCTCTGTTCTCTGTTCTTTTCTCCCCTTTGTCTGTCATTTGCTCAAAATGCGAAGGAGACCTGGTGGACCGATGGACTGCCTGTTGCCATCCAATGGTACACAGCCAAACTGACATCTGCCTATCGCTAGCTCTCAACCCTCCAAGGCCTCCACTCCCAGATCCAGCAGGTCATGGATGAGTTCCGCTCAGCGCACCGGTCAATGCCAGCAGCGGTGCCGGAAGGTGCCATGTCACTGCTGAAAAACGCAAATGCCGAGATTGAGCTTTTGGTGCGCGACCTTGAGAAGCTTGCCCAGGGCTTTCGTGACCGTGAGTTCAAAGGAAGCAGGAGGGTCACAAATACGATCAAGTGGACGTTGAAGAAGGGAAAAGTTGCGGCCCTGTATGCCAGGGCTCGAAAATGCCGGGAGGATCTGCACATGGCAATGTCCACGCTCTTGATGTTTGGGCAGAGGTGAGTGACATGGGGTTTTGCTATCTGTTTTCATTATCATGCAAGTTCGGAGGAGCTTGAACTGACATGTCACAGCACGGGGAATCGCTTGCTACTGGAGGTGCACGCTATCACAACAATTTCGATGCCTCAATTACATGGTGGTATTCAGGCTATCGAAGGAACTGTTTACCAGGAACTGCGAGAGCCAGGTGCGGACGACGCGGACAGCGAAGCGAACGCGGCCGAAGAGCCAACCGCTTCGGGTGCGGAGTTGCCTGGCTCCTCGTCTCACATATGGGCCGAATCGGCTACCGACATCCCTACCGAAGCCCCTCTATCATGGAACGGCACTTCATCAGGCGACATGGTCTTTGTCAAGACAAAGATTCAACTCCGGTGCGGTTACGGCTGCAATTGCCAATGCCACACTCCGCCAGTCGACTTACAAAGCCCCTCATGGCTCAAACCTCTTCTAGGCCGGTTCTTTCTCAACTACCAAAGCCAGCCCCTCTTCCGTCCGGTGGTGTGCGACAAAGCGTCGTGTCGCAATTCCCGACCTGCGGCAGTTCATCTGCACTACTACTTCCCTTCCTGGCTGTGGAACGGTGCAGTCTCCTTTTCCGCATCCCTGTCCAGGCTTACGGGATCTGGTGCGACTTTCCACATGAGTGTTCCTCGGTTTATTGGCTTAGATAACGTATTTTCCTACATGTGGAGGAAGGATATAGCTAGAATGCTTACGCGCATCGACAGCGCGGGAATCTTGCCGGCAGATAGATATGAAATACATACCGTGCTCGGGGTGAGTATAGTTTCGTTGCTTGATATCTGGATCGCCTTGAATGCTGACCTCGTTGTTCAGTTTGCTTTGCAACACCAGGTGTGGCCAGTAGTCAAGTCTCTGATTCAAGTTTGGCCCCCTCGGCTCATACGGCAAGCGTACGATAGGTTGGTGCTTCTCGCTGGCAAGGGGTGTCTGTGGTGTTTGTGCGGCTGACAATCGCGAATTAGCACTGCATTTTCAGAAGCCGAGCGCGACCTTGCCTTGGGAAAACTCGACGCTGAGTCGGAACTAGTCGTCAAAACCCTTCTTTCAATTTGGGACGATGACTTTGACCCTGATGCGGCTAATCGCCGATCTAGCAAAGACCTCATTGCACTCGCCGAAGGTGGTAGTACCATTGTTGAGCGTAATCGGGCCTTGCAGGAAGCCTGTATCCTGGGCGACCCAGAGGCGACGAGGGCGTTGATCAAGGCCGATGCAGATGTCGATGCAACCGACTTCCAGAACGCAACCCCGTTGATTTTGGCATTGAGGTGGGACAATAATGATTGCGCATTGATGCTCTTGAACGCCGATTGTGATGTCTGGATCAAGACAAAAACCGGCGGCCAGGCTTTGCATTGCGCCTTGAATGGTCATCTGACCCCGAAACGATTCCAGGTCCTGCAACAGCTGATACCAAAGATGGGGCGACAATCGAAACCAGACCGGCGCGGTCACTACGCAATACACGAGCTAGCTTTTCTCCGAGGGGATCGGGATGAATTATTCCAAAATATCGTTAGCCTGCTCTTGGATTCTGGGGAGGACATTGAAGCAAGAGACTGGATCGGAAACACACCCGTTCTTTTCTCCGTGGCCCGAAACAACCCGGGCGCATTCAAGGCTCTTAACGCTGCTGGTGCGTGCCTGACAGCGGTGGCGGACGGTGGACAGGGTATATTTCAGTACGCGGCGCGATTCGCCGGCCCAGCTCTCCTCAGGTGTTTAATTGCTGCCCAAATTTCGACAGACATCGAGTGGAAAGATGTACGTGGCAATACAGCGTTGGATGACTTCAGGTACTGCATGTACAAGGATCCCCGGGATCTACCATATCCCTGCCGAAGACCGGATGAGGAGCAGTCGGAACTCTTTGAGCAGCTTCTGAGGACGGTGCGGGATCGATACCTGAACTTGGAGATTCAAGCGCTGCTGTCGGTCATTACACTTCTCCAGCGTGGCGGCAGTTTACATATTGCCGATGCCAAACGAGAGCTTGACGCGGTGATGGAAGAGAAACGACGTTATCGCAAGCACGACGAGCTCGAAACGCTCAGGGTCATCAGGGATGTGCAGATCTCGCAGGGCATGCTTGTTCCCGCTATCGAGGCGCTACAGGAGGTTGTCGAACTACACAAGGAGGCAATGTTGGAATCACCTTTCGCAAAGGCATTCAAGTACGATTGGATGAGGCCAGGTTACTGGGAGGAAACTTCGAGTGACGAGGAAGACTCGTGGGAGGAGGAGTTGGACGAAGAGGACGAGCTGGACGAAGAGGAGAATGAGTTATAGGAGATCGAATGGAGCTTGAGAGACCAAGATTTGAAGACACAAGACTACTGGCAGGGTCATGAAACGAAGATTATGGCAGTTTAATTTGATATGTGGTAAAACAGACTTTATGCCGTTGAGAGTTTGATTGAGCTAGGTTGCCTAGGTGGTTGCGAGAAAAGGGCCCTAGTAGGGAAGGGGGCTAGTCGACTACTACTAGTACGGATAACCGCTACTATACTCCTCCACATAGGAGGGACGGCCCTCATTCCGCTCGTATGCCGGAGGCGACTGCGATCTGGTTCGCGACCTCCTGAAAGACGCTGTCGGCCTGGCGTCGTACGCTTGTCTGTATTCTGCGCCCGGGCCGTCACGGTTATTATCCAGAAACGAGTCCCCACCGACAGCCTGGTCAACACCACCCTTGGGTCTCCTCCCGGCCTTTGGAGACTCCCTTGACTCGGGACCCTTGTATACCCTGTCGACCTTTGCCTCCTCGGGCTCAAACACCTTGTATCGAGTCCTCTCGTCCTTGAGAGACTCTCTCGATTCCGACATGGAAACCCTGTATCTCCTCTCGGCCCGCGGCGGCGTCGGGGGCGGCGGCCTCGTCTGCCCCGGGCTCCGCGGGAAACTGCCACTACCACTCCTACCGTGACTCAGGACCGGAGGCGCCCGAGGACTGCTGGGCGTGGGCGCCGCCGACCTGTATGATGCCGGGGTGCCCTTGTCCATGTCCTCGTCTATCTCCGAGAAGTAGTCATCGTCCACAGCCGCCTCATCGGCCAGCCTCTTTGCACTGCTATCCGTGTCGCCGCTGCGAGTCTGGGCCCCCGGCGCGCCCGTCATGTTGCTCTTCCCGCCCATCGCGCGCGCCGCCTTGATGTACTGCACCGCGAAACGCATCTGGTGGTCCATCTTCCTGGCTGGCGCGCGGAGTGTCTCGACTATGCGGAGTATGGTATCGACGTTGCAGCGCCAGTCGGGCCCCACACCGCTGTGCACTGCCGTGTCGCTTAGCTCGCGCAGGCAGTAGGTGCAGTACTTTGTCTTGCAGAGGCGGCAGGCGCGCCAGCTGCGGCCTGTCTTGGGATCGTGGACGGGGGTTGGGATTCGTTTGACGAGTTCGCGGCAGCGGGGTTGCGTGCAGCAGCGGTCTTCGTCGGTTGAGAGGAGGTGTTTGATGATTGTGTAGGCGGCGCCTACGGGGTGGAAGGGGTCGTTCTTGTCAGGCGCTTTGGAGAGGAGTCTGGGCTCCGGCTGGTTGTACTCTAGTGGGAGTCCGTTGGCGCATCGGGGTAGGTTGGGCATGGTGTTGATCATGAAGCCTTCGATTTCGAGCTCGAGGCAGGTCTTGCAGACTAGCAGGTTGCATGTCTCGTGGCAGGGGACGAGCGAGTCGATGAAGTCGGCCCGGGGGGAGGCGTTGGCGGGGCGGACTGCGCCGTCGCCGCAGAGGGAGCATGTTACGATGACGCTGGGGTGGTTACCGGGTGGTTGAGGTGCTTCCGGAGTCGACTTTCTCTCCACTTCGGATGTGGTGTAGAGTGTGTTACCGCTGCTGTCCCATTTGTCGCCGTCGTCTGCGGCTTTCATGTTGCCGTTGTTGGGCTTGCCAGCCTCGGCTGGAGGGTCGGTTTTGGTCTCGTCTTCGTTTTCGTGCTCGTCGCTGGCGTCGCCTTCGCTGTCGTCGTAATAGGGGTGGTGCAAACCGGGGTGGATCTTGGTCTGTATGTCAGGCGGCCGCGGTTTGACACCCTTGTGTGGCTGGCTACTTTGCTGCCCTGCTCCAACATCTTTTTGCTTCCCCGGGCCCTGAGCAGTTTTGTCCTCTCCCTGACTCTCCTTATCCCGCCCCTGAGTCTTTTCTTGTTGCCCCTGAGTCTTCTGATCCCGCTCCTGAGACTTGCTCTCTCGCCCCTGACCTGTCCCTGCAGGCTCAGGCAATGGATCCATCTTCGGCGCGTCAGGTACAGAGGGCGCATCTTGTACATCGGCCTGAGCAAGTTGTAGAGTTGCTGACTCCAGCTCGTCTTCCCCGTCATGGAGGTCCATATCGTCGAACCTTGGCCTCTCGTCTGGATTTGTGGTCTGCCACGTCCACCTTGCCGATGGCTTCGACATTACCGTGTCACGAGCGGCGGTTAAGTTCGGTGTGCTAGATTGTTGGGCTTCTGTTTGTTTTTGCACTGGGCTGCTGCGGCGGGAATTGTCGGAAATGTCCGGCGTGCTGAGCATGTCGTGGTCGGCGTCCATTGAAGACTTCACCCACTCGTGGGCGCCTGCGGTGTCTGGTGTCATGCGCGATCCAGGGTCAGCGAGAAGTAACTTCTGTATGAAATCCAAGCCCGCCTCCGAAATGCCCCCGCCGAGCAGCTCCTCGGAAGGAAACGGCCTGTTCCCTTGGACGAACTCGCGCATCTCGTCGTAGTCAGCGAGATACTGCTTCCCGGTAAACATGCGGAAAGCCACCGCGCCGAGCGACCACATGTCGACGGCGAAGGGGAACCGTTTTTCGGCAACAAACCCGAGCAGTTCGGGAGCCATGAACCCCAGTGTCCCCTGTCTCATGGTGCCCTGGATAGTCCCGCCCTCTTGTAATCGCTTGCTGATCCCGAAATCGGATATTTGCACGAGCCAGTGGGGGCCTTTTGCAACAACAAGGATGTTCTGGGAGATCAGTCAGTAGCAAACAATTTTGTTTGTCATTGAGCTAGCGGTACTTACCTCTGGCTTCAGATCCCTGTGTACAAACCGGTTATCAAACATGTGC
Source organism: Cercophora scortea (assembly GCA_033439705.1). Lineage (NCBI taxonomy): Eukaryota > Fungi > Ascomycota > Sordariomycetes > Sordariales > Lasiosphaeriaceae > Cercophora > Cercophora scortea. The sequence continues at coordinate 757,193 of JAUEPO010000005.1, read as the reverse complement.
TTGAGGCCTTCCAGCAGCTGCTGGGAGATGGTCTTGACTTCACTTTCGGGCAGGAGCTTGCGCAGATGATGCCGAAGGTCGCCGTGGAGGATATACTCCATGGTGATGAAGATTGACTCTGGGCCTCGAAACCAGCCGTAGGAACGGACAAAGCATGGTTCAAACTGCTCGGGATTAGTTGATGTTATAAATCGCGCTCTGAGTCCAGCAAAGCCATTCTCGCTCACCTTGTTGTTGGAGAACTTGGCAATCGCCTCTAGCTCCCGCGTGATGTCAACTCTAGGATGAACCTTGATCTCCTTGACGGCCCTGGTGGTCGGCGTCCCCTGTCGCACCGTCTTTTTGCATGTCTCGAGCCAGACGGTGCCAAACGAGCCGCTGCCGAGCTGGCGATTGCGCACCCATTTCTCCGACAACCTGATCCTGCGGTCCGTCGCATTGGTTCCTCGGCGGTAGAAAATGTGTCGAAGGTGATCGTCAAAGAATTTCGTCTCCAGCTCGGAGTCCTTCACGAGATCCGACGCTTCCATCTTGACTGGCCGCGGGGGTGCGATTGACTCCGACGGCCAATTATCACCTGGACGACATCATCTGATCTCTACAAATGACCGCTTGGTGTAATTGAGGGTAGCAGTGCATTGACGCTGGAAAAAGATGTTCGGTACACGTGTAGTAGGATCTGGGTCGCATTCAATTGTTGTGTTTGCCTGAGGAAAACATTGAAAGCCTGGATGATGACGGAGTCGAAAAACGTCAGATTGAAAAAATGAGGGGCAAGGCGGCAAGAGGCAGCCACAGCTCGTCAGAGGTGAGAGCCGCACATGGTCCGCAGAATCCTTCGCAGGGTGGCAGCCAAACCATCGGCCTTCCAGATCGTGTGCAGGGAAGGGAGATAGGAGATAGCCTGGGCCGGGGCTTAGCTGATTCAGGGGCTGTGCAGCATAGAATATGCAGCCAAGCATGGGGGCCGGCTCCCCCGCGCTGTCTCGACCAATCTGTGCTGGACCTGGGACCCGAGAGTCGACCACGAGAAAGCCCACGGGTCTGTCTTGGATCTACCTACTGACTGTCGTACTGTGGCTGTGGCTGTCCTCGTCAAGCGCGGCAAGTAGACCGAGACTCGTCCATGCCACAGCCTCTCTCAGCTGAACGGTGTATGTTTGAATACCACCAGCTTCAACCATTGATTTCTCCCACCCTTTTACTCATTCCTACTCCGCATCCAGCCTCCAGCCGTGGAGTTTCACGACCTGCTTCCCCATGTCTGTAGAACTTGCTCTTGCCGTGGTCGGCACAGCTGAGCTATGTCTTCAGTACGTCCCCCCTTTTTCTACAGAAAGCACATGAAACCCCATGATAATACTGGTACCATTGACAGGCTCTAATCACACCCAACCAGATATGGCAAAAAGCTGGTGCAGTTCTACAAGACGGTCAAGGGGGCGCACAAAGACCTCGAAGGCAAGATCCTCCAGATGGAGTCGCTCTGGTACAAGACCAACACGCAGTTGCGCATCATGAACCGCATCTCAAGTGCCCTGGGTGAAGACCAAGCCCGGGTCCAAGACGACTTGCTGGAGAGGCTTGCCCAGTCACTCAGCACCGCGCTCCGAAAAATCGAATCGACGTTTGGCAAACCCAACGCAACCGCCTCCCCCTCCGCCAGCAACACCAGTACCGGCACCCAGCCGTCCCCGGAACCCCCCAAATTCAACCCGCTCAAGTACGCCTTTATCAAAGACAGCCTCGACAAGACGCTGCGCGAGCTCGAGCAATGGCACCGGTGCTACGACCCGACCTGGTTCCTCATCACGCTCATCAGCAACAACCTGATCGACCAGGAGCTCTCAACCATGCGGCAGCAGCAGCAGCAGCAGCAATCCACCGGCAGTGTCGACTCCAAGCCTGTATCGGCCGTCTCGTCGCTGCGCACCATTTTACACGGCGGCGGCCAGCCGCGCGCGGACCTACACATCACCCTCGACGGCGCCCAGTTCGACATGTCCAAATCACGGCGCATCAACTTCACCAACATCCGCACCTTCACACGCTCCGCCTCATCCACCAAGGGCTTCATCGTCGACACCATCCAGTGCACGCAGTACACCGACATCCTCGCCGCCCGGAGCGACGCCGAATCCCTCGCCAGGACACTCAAGACGGTCGACCCGGAAACCTTTGGCCTCCTCCGGTGTCAGGGGCTCGTCAAGGCCCGCGACGAAAAGACGAACCAGCTACAGGCCATCCACCTCCTCTTCCGCGCGCCCAGCGGATCACCCAAGAGTCTCCGCGAGGAGCTCCTCTCATCCACCAAACCGCCCAGCCTGACCCGACGACTCGACATGGCAAAGAGCATCGCCAACTCCGTCAGCTTCATCCACGTGTGCAACCTCGTGCACAAGAACCTCCGGCCCGAGTCCATCCTCAGCTTCCTCCCCGAAAACAACACCAACAACAACAGCCCACCATCCCCAATCCCCGTCTTCCTCCTCGGCTTCGACGGCTTCCGCACAGTCCACTACCAAACCCTACAACTCGGCGACGCCGCCTTCGAACGCAACCTCTACCGCCACCCAACCCGCCAAGGCCCCAAGGCCCAGGAAAAGCACACCATGCAGCACGATATCTACAGCCTCGGCGTCTGCCTCCTCGAGCTCGGGCTCTGGCGCTCCTTCATCACATACTCCGACGACAACCTATCCCAACTCCCCCAAACCACTACAGATACACAAAATCCGGCATCACCACAGCCACAGCCCACACCCTCCTCAGCCCTGGGGCTAGACATGGCGAATCTCGACACAGTCAACTGGCCCGAGCAGACACGGTTCGCAATCAAGAAACACCTCGTCAGGATGGCGCGCGATGAACTGCCCGCGTGTATGGGCGAGCGGTACACGGCGGCCACGGTGGCGTGTCTTACGTGTTTGGATTCCGATAGCGTGGACTTTGCGGTTGGGAGCAGTGTAAGGGACGAGGATGGCGTGGTGATTGGGACGTGTTTTATTGAGAAGGTTATTCTCCGGCTGGGGCAGATATCTATGTGAGTAAAACATTACCTACCTACCTAGGTAGGTAGGGAACAGATCATTGAAGCTAGGGACCAGGTGGGGACCACTGCAGCTGAGCTATATCATACCTAGGTGTGGAGGTTACCAGGTATCTAGGCACCTTACCTACCTGGTAGGCTGCGAGGGACGATTAAGGGGGTTCAGTTTCGCTGCACGGGGAACTGGAATCTAATTACCACTTAATAACCTCTCCATCCATGCTCCATGCTCACGACTAATTATTATTTATGCTCCCTATTTGACCACGTAACATCGTGAGCGCAGTCGGATTCCCCCGTGCTAGACTCGGGTTGTTTCTTTTTGTTTTTTGTCATGTTCCTTGTTTTCAAACCAGAGTCAGGTTACAGGAGGTCGACAACAACGATACCCTGTCTAGGGCAGAGGAAACGGAATAGACCTGGAGTTAATGCAAGAAGTTCCATGTACTAATTATCTTGTGTTAATAGATCGGGAGTTGAATTTCCTGCTAGAAAGTAGATCTTTTGTTTGTGTCTATGTTGTTTCACGCCCCAGACTAATCAGATTTCCTTTCTCTTCATTAGGTACATAGGTACCTTACATGTGCTTTAGGAAGTTAGCGGTCTCCTAAGCAGGTAATTTGAGGTTGTGATAATCTATTTCGTAAGTATTCCCGCGATATAGTCTGTCCCGAGCTATGGTTCAATCCGTTGCCACCTTTGATAGCTTGAAAAGCTACAACGGGCTTTAATGGTTATGCCATAACCTACAGCGATAAAGTCGCTACTTACCTACCTACCTATTTAGAACTTGGTAATGGCTTTACCTGTCCTTTGCGGTGTGTTAATCCGCTACGCTTCGGGTACCAGGTAATAATGAACATCTTCGCAGGAACAAGGGGGTTTCTCGCGTGATGTTTAACTAGGTAGGTACCTAACTACCATACCTACCTACCTACCTACCTACCCGAGGTAGATAGGTAGGCACCTAGTAGTGACCTGATTCACTACCTAATTACCTACTACCACACGCCAAAAAGCGTCTCCATTATTGACTGACTATTGAACGAACCTGCAGCGACCAAAACAAAACAAAACAGGAAAAAGGAAAAAGAACAAAAAGACTACGACAGGCTCTGATCACAGCCTGGCAAATAGACCCTCCCTCTGACCACAGAGAGGCTGAACCACGGATCATCGATCTAAGTCGAAAGGAAAGAGGGAAAATGAGTGGTGATTCTTCGATGCCCCCCTCCTTCAGAAAGAAGGGAGGGACAGATATACTATATAGCTACAAATGACAACAATAATAAACAAACCCCTGAATCCTGCATGACCTGCGTGGCTGCCACACACCCCAGCCCCAGGCCACTATGTGCTTGGATGGCGTCGCCCCAATCAAGGACACACCGCCCAGTGCTGGAATCGATAATTATCGCCACAGTCGCCGACCCGGCTGTCGAGAGCCCAAGTTACACGGCAACCCTGCTGATATGTGCTCTCTCTAGGCTTTGGCCGCCTGGAAGCAACCGTCAACCGTGGGAACGAAGTTCCGGAAGTCGGACTTTGCCTGGGTGGGTGACCTACCGCCCAGGCACAAGCTTCTTGGCCACCCAACATGCAGTACCCGGATGGCAGCCGCATGTGGTTCACTCCATCCAAGGCGGCATGTTCGATAACCCTCCGACAGAGTGGAAGGTACTTGCCTGGGACCTCCATTACGACGGCACATATGTTGGGAGGAGGTGCCACCAGATCGATGTGCCCAAGTATGACGGCGAGACTGACGCGGGGGGGGGGGATGGTGCTGATCAAGGAGACCGAGTGGACGGATGAATTGGTCTCGGGGCTTCCGAGGCTGGTCAAGGATCAGATCGGTTATGGAATGCGGTTTTGGAATCTAATACTGACAAAGCAATGCAAGCAGTACAAGGGGAAAAGCCAATCCTTCCCATACCACGAGGCGAGTCCATACCCGAGTTACAAAAGAGTCATGGACCCCCATCCGACCACCACCACCGCCGCCAGCAGCGTCGTATTATGCGAGGGGTTATCATCAGTCTCTTTCTATTAGGCGATGGCTGACAATTGCTGTGTATCCCCATGATTAATAGGTCGAAGCCGAGGTCTGGTCATGCTCGATCTGCAGACGTATTATTCCCAGGATGTCTCTGGGGATCGAGCGCCTGATTCGATGGACACCACAGACTGTCGGACTTTTGTGTCGGACTGCCCCTGTCCGATCTGCAGAGAGAACGCGGCCAAGAGAGACGGAACGGTCGTGGCGCTCTTCGAGGACTACAACCTCATCGATCTCACTGGCGAACTAAAGGAAAGAGCCCACGAACCACCAGTTCTTCCTCTGCCAGTTTGCCATTCACGCTTTTGTTTTCAAGACACGGAGATGGGGTAAGGCTTTCAAGCTGTTTCCTCATTGTCATAATCTTGATTACTCCTACTAACTCTGCTGAAAACAACCAAAAGAACCGCTCCACGTCTTAGGGTTCAGCGAGCCCAACTTTGACCATCAGGGGCCGTTTAGTGAAGGCCGAGATGCATTCTGCCGGTGATGGTCATCAGTGAGATAACATTTCACCCGTAGAGTTATATGAAGGACATACCTGCGGTGCACGTCTTGCCCACGCCGGGCTTGCCGTGCAAGAGAAAGATCAGGCCGCTGCCCTTGCCCTTGACAAAGTCGGCCGCCCACATGTCGTTAGCGAGCTGCTCGTTGTGCTTGTTGCGCCGTGCAAATGCCTTGGAGAGGGCTTTCAGTGTACTCTTTCTGTCTTCGTTCATGACCAGGCCGTTGATCATGCCCTCGTCCTCACCCCAAGCGACATTGGCACCACCGCGTCCGACGTCGAGCTGAACCTGACGCGCAACTTCAAGACGGCCCGCAGCTAGGACGCCGTCCTCCTCATCGACGACGCCGACGTCTTTATGGAGCAGCGCACAACAGCCGACCTCGTGCGCAACAGCTTGGTAGCAGGTAAGCAACAACCGACCAACACACCTGAGATCCCCGGCACGTACTAGGGACCGAGAAGACTAACCGTGAGACTGGAAATACGGCTTCCTCCGCGCCCTAGAAAACTACGACGGCATCCTCTTCCTAACCACCAACCGGGTCGGCGCCTTCGACGACGCCTTCATCTCGCGCATCCACGTGCAGCTCTTCTACGACGAGTTCACCGACAGCTAGCGTCAAGAGGTCTGGCAGACATTTATCAAGAAGCTAGCCCGCGAGCGCGGGGATTCGATTCGGCTCAACATCGACGCCAAGGAGTATATCCGGGGCTCCGAGATGCGTGCCGTCAAGTGGAATGGGCGCGAGATTCGCAATGGTAATATAACCTCCCACTATCATAAGATGTTTATCCTCTCATGACCAGTTAAAAGAAAAGGGGTTGCTAACGAGATGACACCAAAAACGTAGCATTCCAAACCGCCGTCGCACTAGCAGAGTACGGCGCCGGCAAGGACGAGGACGGCAAGGTCCTCGTCACCGACACGCATCTCCGCGCCGTGGTCGAGCTCTCGCGCGACTTCAAGGACTACGTCAACGAGCTGCACAAGGGCGACGAGGCCAAGCGTGCCGCGCGCAAGTACGAGCGGTTAGACGACTATTCCTCCCAGAGTACACATTGAATGATAGTACGACTAGTGGGCTAGGCTCATAGCTACCGTATCGTATAATATAATACCCCTTCAAGTGGTTCGATATGGTAGTCCGTAAGATGATAAAACGCCTCCAAATGCATGGACATGATATAATGCTACCACTACCACTACCACTACTACATACCACACCCACAGGCACACCCACTCACACCCCAACCTACGCCACTCCGTTCCTTCTCCTTCCGCCCTGCTTAGCCTTCGCCACATGAGCCTTAAGCGACGCCTTAGTATCGACCAAACTCCTCTTATTCTTCGCCCTCGCCTTGCCAAGCGTCATCATGAAATTCTTCTTTCTCGCCTTCTCCTTGTTCGTCGAGCTCTTGCCCTCGGCCTCCTTCTTCGACTTGCGGATGGCCTGCGTCGACTTGTGCTCGTCGCGACCGGGTTTACCCTCGCGGGCCAGCGCCTCGCGCTCCTCCTTGGTCGACTTCTTCCCGATCGTTGCCGGGAGCTCAATGTCCTCGGCTGTGACGCCCTCGTCGATGTGCCGGGCAATGAGCTCCTTCTTGCGCTTGGACGTGCGGCCGCCCATGGCCTTGTCGATGTTGGCTTCGCGGACCAGCTCCTGGAGCTTGGCTAGATCGGCCGGTGTGAGGATCGAGGTTGTCGCGAGGACAGAGATGCGGTTGGCCTCGGCGATGGCGTTCGCCTTGTCTTCGTCCGTCATTTCGCCGGACTGCTTGGGCCGCTTCTTGGCCGGCTCGCCGTCCTCCTCGTCGTCGCTGACGTTGATCCAGCCATTGTCCGACTCGTCGCTGTCGTCGGAACCGACCTCCCATTCGTCCGAGTTGAAGCCGTCCTCGTCATCGTCAATCTTCTTCACCTCGCCGCCCTCGGCCTCGATCGCTGCCTGCTCGGCAAGCTTCTTCTCCCTCTGCTCCTGCTTCCACTGCTCCAGAAGCTCGATACCCTCGATACCGCCAGTATCCTCCTCACCAAACTTCCGCAGCTTGACCTCACCCGAGCGCAAACCGATCGTAGCATCCTTGCCACGGTACTTCTTCTGCAGCAGCTCTGGGTAGACCTCGCGGTAGAGAGATTGGAGGCCCTTCGCGGCCATCACCACGCCCTTATCCTTACTCCTCTGGTAGAGCACCAAGTCTTGCAGGAGGGTTTCGCTCATGCAGAGCGGTTGCCGGATTGCGATCTCGCGGATACCGTTGATGCCTGCGGCGGCAACCTCGGCCGCAGACGCCTCCGAGACGAACTCGTTGGCGATCTTGACGACCAGAGGCTCGAGCGCATCTGGCGGCACGAGGTTGTGTGTTGCTTGGGCCAGCGATCCGAGGAAAGATGTGACTTGGGCTTGCTTCGGCGTCAAGAACCGGACGAACCAGGAGTAGAGGGAGATGATGGTGAGTTTGTGCAGTCCGACGAGACGCGTCACCAGCTGGAGGATGAGGAGCTTGTTGTCGAGTGTGAACTTGCACTTTGTGTTCTGCAAGTGCTTCTGGAACAACAGCTCGGCGAATCCCTGGGGGTCGTGGATGAGGTGGAGAGCCGAGAAGTTCAAGGGGTGCGGTGCACTCTTCTTGCGCTCTTGTCTGTTCACGGCAGCGTCAGTGTACGTCCAAGACGAGAGGAGTTGCTGGGCGGAGCCGGAGCTTACCTCTTGACCTTGTCCACGGCCTTCTCGAACTGCTTCATGCGCTTCTTCGTCTTCTTGTTGATACCACCCTGATGCTTAACCCTCTTGATGTCGATTCCCTCGTCGTCGCTCGAGTCGTCCTCCATCTCCTCTCTCTCCTTGTCTCCTCCCAGGAAGAAGCGGACTCCACCAGCCACCACCTTCTCGTTGTCGCTCAAGCAGGCCTCCTTCATGACGTCGCAGGGCTTGGCGTCGGTCCATATTTGGCGGCGCCAGAGCTCGCGGGTGATGCGTGTCGCCCACATGCCCTTTGTAGATGTGCGGTCGGATGTGACGAGGTTGTGCAGGACGGTTTGGATGGTTCTGTTGAGGCGGTGGTTGGTCGCCTTGGAGTTGGACTCTCTCAGGTCGCTGATGATCTTGGTGTACAGGAGCGAACGCAGGGTCTTGCTAGGGGTCTAGTTGGGGGCGCCGTGTTAGAACCGTGGCCGCGGAGAGAGTGGAGGAGCAGGAGCACATACCGAGATGAGGATGGGGAAGAGGGTGGTGAGCAAGCTGGTCGAGTCGATGACCTCTTTCCTCCGCAGCAGGCACAGGCTGCCCACCACCTTCTCCCTCAATTCTGAGTGCAGAACCGCATGGTGCTGGTTCAAGAGATCCTTCAGGTGGTCGGGGAAGGGGGCGGTGAGGTTGGGGTAGAGGTCGGCGACGTGGGCGACGATGTCGACGAGGTCGTGGAACTTCTTCACATCGTCGGTCGAGGCGGTCGAGGGAGAGGAAACGAAAATGTGTCGCTGCGCGTCGTAGGAAAGCCACTGGTCGTAGAACTCTTGGGCGTAGGATCTGTGGCGGAGAGGACAGACAGGATTAGCAATTGGATTCGCAGCGGCCAACGAGAGCAGGAACGGGCGTTGGAATGGGGCGCAACAAGTCACAGAATGTCGCACTCACTTGGGGTCTCTGCGGATCTTGTACTGCAGACTGACGAGGTCAGCGTCGACCTTTTCGAGCGCGGCGACCTTTCGTTTCACCATCTTGATCTTGTCGAGCGGTGGGCGATCGGGATGTCTGGAATGCGCCTCCGCTGCTTTGCCATGCAATTCTCCAACGATATTTTTTTTGTCGAGGTCCCTTCCTTATCGCTTATCGGGATGCGCTAGCGTGCTTGATGGCCCCCACATAAACCTGTGTCGTTCGCGGGGCTTGCGGGGTTTGTACCCAGGCTGAGCTAGCACGCTAGGTTCATCGCATCATCACACCTCCACCACCCAAAGTCCCGAAACTGTCCAAACCACCTGCAAAGCTTTCGAAGACCGACAAAAGGAATTGGAGAACCCATGAGATAAACAAGGGATTTTGACACTTGTCAATCCTCATGACAATGCGTCTAGCAGCTCGCCCTTGACGTCTTTTCGCCCGTGGGCCTACACGTTATTTGTGGCATCCTTTCAGCTTCACTTTCCCTTCCCACGGGAAGCAACAACTAGGTCATTGATACATGGCGGCAGTTAACCAGTACCTAACACATCAGAATATCCAGTTCAAGATCCTCCTTGCTCTTCCCACCCAGGGCACCTTTTCTTCCACCACCTCATCCGCCTCGTACACATCCGTCTCGAGGTCCATCTCGGCCAGGCTGACAATCTTGGTCTTTTTCACCAGCTTCCACACAACAAACATGAGCAGCATGACGGGCAGCTCGATGTAGTAGCTCACAAAGTCCACGGCGTTGAAGGTGGGGCTGAAGCAGCTCCATCCCTGCACGAGCACGAGAAAGCAATTGAGGATGACACACAAGTAAGGACCCACGGGGTACGTCCAGTTCTTGAACGGCAGCAGGTGCGTCTTGCCCTGGAGCGCGAGGGCGGAGCGGAAGCGGATCGATGTGATGCCGATGGCGATCCAACTCAGCTGGTTGGAGACTCCGACAATACTGAACACGGTTAGACGGGGACGTTGAGAGGGATGACGTGAACTCGGAGACTTACTTTTGCAGCCACGACCACAGCTCACCGGCGCCGATGAAGCTTGCGCCAAAGCAGAGCCCACTGATCAGGCCCGTGACCAAGACAGCCACCCAAGGAACCTTGTTTCTGTTCAGTTTGCCCAGGACGGCCGGGGCATGACCCTCCATCGCGAGCGTGTACATCAATCTGGTTCCAGCAAACAGCGCGTGATTGCCCGCGGACAGAACACTCGTCAAGATCACAGCGTTGATGAAACTGCCGGCAACATTCGAGCCGACCATCTCAAAGACAATGGTGAAGGGAGAGGTGCGGGTGCTCTTGGTGTTGAGGCCGGGGTAGTTGTACGGAACGTTGAGGCCGATGAGGAGGACGGAGATGATACTGTCCACTGTCAGCAACCCGATATCAAGGCGTTGGATATTCTTTCAAAGGGACCTACTAGAAGAGGAGGATGCGCCAAAACACGTTCTTGACGACTTTGGGGAGGTTCCTTGTGGGATCCTTGGTCTCTCCGGCCGTGATGGCAATGGATTCGGTGCCGCCGTCTGGAATTCGTCAGCTCGAAGGTCCGGTGGAAGCAACCCCCAGAAATGAATGAAACTTACACGCAAACGAGGCGGTTACGAAAACGGACGCAAATCCACCGATACCTCCCACAAATGGGGCGCCCGGGATCCGCCAGTTTTCGCTCCCGATGTAATGATGGCTGGTGTTGCCACCACAGTTGACCACAATGCCGATGATGATGAAAATCTGGATTGGAATAGGTGTGTGAGAAGATAGCGCCATATCCAACCGGGGGAGGCGAGACTTACGATGATGGTGATGACCTTGAGCAGGCTGAGCCAGTACTCGAGCTATTTTGACGATGTCAGCAAGGATGCGCAAAAAAGGTAATAACTATTCCCAGACTGGAATAGGGGTCAACTTACCTCGCCATACGCCCTGACCGTCGCAATGTTGACGCCAATCAAGACGACCCAGAATATTAAACTGAGGCCCCACCCAGGAAAGTTGTCGGTCCAATACTTCAAGATGAGCTGAAGGGCCACCAAATCCGCGGCTGTCGATACGGCGTCGTTGAACCAGTAGTTCCAGGTCAAGGCGAAGCCAAACGCATCGTCGACAAAACGCCTATTAACCCATTGACAATTTGTGTTAGAAGGAGACCGCAAAGCAAACAAATATCAGTGATGCGAGTTAAAACAAACTCACCCAGCAAAGGTGCAAAAGCTGCCAGCCACAGGGATGAAAGCCGCCATCTCGCCAAGGCTCAACATGGTGACAAACACAATGGCTCCGACAATCAGATAGGCGATCAGCACCGACGCGGGTCCACCCGTGGCCAGCGATTTTCCTGTGCCCAGGAATAGGCCGGTACCAATGGTGCCGCCAATGGCAATCATCTGCACCTGGCGAGCCGAGAGGGCGCGGTTCAGGCGGTCCGACTGGATGGGATGGCCATCGAGGTTGATGCTTTCGACATCGTGGTCGTCGCTGGGCTTCTTGCCGTCCCCCGCAAAGGAGGCCGGGCGGCGGCCGGTGGTATTGTTGCTGTTGGACATCAAATGTTTCTTTTCAATCACGAAGCCTGGAACAATGATCAGACCATGACACGCGACTCAAAGTTCCACACCACGCAGGCAGGTCTGGGATTCCAAACAACGTGCGTGGGTGCGGGTGCCTTAATGTACCCCCAGCTACCGACGAAAGGCCCATGATCAGACGGCCGGCGGAATTAAGCTTCTTTCGCCTTGGCTGCGTTCTACGTAAAGCTGTCAGCAAACAAACCGGTATTATCTCTTGATCTTTACGTAAATACCGGTTTTTTTCTGTCCAGCTTCTCCAGCGGTCTCCAGCGGTTCGCCCCGTCGTCATTGGGTTGGGACGGAGAAAAGTGGAGGAAGGAGCGGAGCTAGGCGATTGCGTGCTCGCAAGGATGGCTGCACGGGAATGCGTGCGGGAGTAATATACCTCACGGCATGGTCTGATTGATTTAGTCGAGGGGCAATCGAGAGGAGGCGGAAGGTGGTAGCAAGTGCTTACATGAACGGTATGTGGGAGGAGTATATGTGGAAGGGTATTTCTGCGGTGCAGGTTTAACTTGCCCCGTTCAGTCAAGTGTCCGATTGGTCTCCACTTGTTTTAATTCAAAGTAATTAAGTCGGTCTTGTGCTTGTGAATGATAGCTAGCTCCCGGTCTTGGCTGCTCAGCTAGCTTCCATATCAAGACCGGAAAGGCTTGGACGGAAAGCTTAATTTTTAGGAGTGCGACGTAATATTTCTAGTCGACGGCAGATTTCGAGGCAGCCCAAGATAAAGTGACTGACCAATCACAGTCGTCAGTCGTGTTGAACTACCTACACGATCGGAAACCCGGGTATGAACAAATACTGATGTTGGGTATTTATCATGATTGGCATGGGAGTCGGGGAGGCTATTTCAGACCCCCAGAGCCATGATCAGCGATGCATACATATGTCATGGCACAACACCAAAACCGGGCCTGTGGCACGGGAGCCAGTCGCCAAGATTACATCATAGATGGCGATAGCGCCCAGCGTATAAGACAATCACACTCGAAACTTATTGCCCTGAACATTAACAATCTTTTAACTTGATCAACAGCAATTCATAACAACTGCTAAACCATCAAATTTACATGGAGCTATTATCCCCAAAACATCAAAACTCGAGGAGCAGACCTCTCATATCAAGGCTGCCTGGCCTCCGCCTCCCACGATGGCGACACGTCGCGTTATTCGCGGCCGTCGCCTACACGTTATACTGCTACCTCTTCTCGCTCCCCCTCTTCGCGCACCCCCTGCCACAACACACGGGGCCATACGCCGTGGGGACCATCGACATCGAAGCCGCCGTCTCTTCCCCCCGCATCATTGAACCCGACATCCGGTTCAAGTCCACCGGCGCCAGTGCCCTTAAACTTGAAACCGTGCTCTTCAGCCTCTACTATCCCACACCCTATTCTAACGGCAACAATCGACTAACATCACACCCCCGCCGACACCCCTGGATCCCCGCGCCGCTCTCCCTCCGCGCGCAAGGCTACGCCAGAGCAGCACACATCAGCAACTGGCTCACCGACGCCCTCTTCACGGTCATCATCTGCGCTCTAGTGGGTAGCATCACCATCCCGGCTGCCGTCGACGCACCTCTCATTGACGCTCCGAGCTCCTCCCACAACAATGGCCACCCAATCATCATCTTCTCGCACGGCACCGTGTCCAGCCGAACCGACTACTCGCACTTTGCCGGCGAACTCGCCGCCCGCGGGTATATAGTCGCCATGCTCGAGCACCGCGACGGCTCCTGCCCAGGCACCACCATCCATCCCCCCAGCCAAGACAACAACGACAAAGCCCCCCGCCCACTCCTCCTCTTCTCCCACACCGACGTCTCCTTCCCAAACCACACATCCCCAACTCTCGAAGCCTTGCACGCCGCCCAACTCGCCTTCCGTGAATCCGAAATCGAAGAAACCGTTTCCATCCTCAAAGCCATCAACTCCGGCCACGGTCCCCAAATCTCGCACTCCAACCCACTCCGCGAAGGCCGCTCCACCCTCTCAACATGGACATCCCGCCTCAACACCGACGCAATAATAATATCCGGCCACAGCTACGGCGCAACCGGCGCCCTGGCATCCCTCCGCGGCGGGCCCTGCCCCGCCCGCCCCTTCGCAGGCGCCATCTTGCTCGACCCAGGCAAATCCAGCGGTCCGCTGAACAGCGACATCCACGTCCCCATCCTAGTCGTGCATAGTAACAGCTGGAGTAGCCACAAATCCCTCTTCTACAACGGGCGCGCACATTTCGATACCGTAAAGGATATCGTCGCTTCCAATCTCCTGCGGGGGAATCCGTCATGGTTCATGACGTCCCTCGGGACCTCTCATCCCTCCGTCACTGACGCGCCGCTTCTCGAGCCGTGGTTGCTGAGTTTTACGACGGGCGCGATGGTGGATGTTTATCAGGGGCTGAGGCAGTATGTGCATGTTGCGGAGGACTTTGTGGGGTTTGTGATGGGGAAGGAGGCGGGGGCCGGGGAGATGAGGGGGTTGTTGAAGGAACGGGCGGAGTTTCCTCAGTATGATCCCGGGTGGGGGTTTGGGGTTTGGAAGCCTGGGCAGGGAGGAGGAGATGGCGGGAAGGAGGGGGGAAAGGAGGGCGGGGAGTGGTGGGATTGGAGACGGTATTGGCAGATTCATGTGGCGCCCGTTGGTTGGGAGGGGGAGTGACGGGAGGGTTTGATTGATTTCAGTAAGAGATGGAGAGGGAGGGAAGAGGGAGGGGTTTGGAGAGGATGGATTTCAAAGGATTTAATTGCCGATTATGATTTTCGTGCAAGCAGAAGCAGAAGCAGTTGTTCAACGAGATAACTGCTATCATCACATTTTTAAGCTCCATGTACATTCAAAGGGGTAAGGGGTTTTCGGAGAGGAAAAGACTCTGTGCAAACGTCACAGCAAAAGTTGAACGGTTTCCCAAATAAGAATTAGATTAAACTAAAAAAACAGGTCCCGTATATATAACCCGCAAGTTCGTTCCCGTATATGTATGCGATATGCTAATGCTCCCTGAGTGTCCAGAACCAAGTTGCTGCCTCCAAAAGGAAAGTCCAAGGGGATCAAATCCAAACCCCTTCCCACCCCATCCAATGCGTATGCTCATAATCTCATCTCGACTCCCGGCCTTCCCCTTAGAGGTTGGCAGGCGAGTAGCTCTTGTCGGGCACGACAGCCTGGCCATTGACCAGCTCCTTGTCCGAGTAGGCGGGCCAGGTGATGAGGTGGTTGGTGTTGTCGACAAAGGCCCAGGTGGTGAAGCCGTTGCCCTCGCCGAACTGGCCGCTCCAGCCGGAGCTGATGGTGTAGACGCCGCAGGTGATGCCGTTGGTCGAGGTGCGGCTGGCCGGCGACCCCTTGACCGTGTACTTGCAGTTGGTCACGGGCGTGAGGTGCGTGTCGACGCCAAAGGTGACGGTGCAGGATGTGTCGGCCGCGTTGCAGGTGCGCGTGAACGACTTGATGGTCCACTGGGGGACGGCTGCCATGGCAGAGGTCCCGGCGACGGGCACGGCCATGGTGGAGGAGGCGGCGGCGAGCAGGCCGAGGAGAGCGGTGGTGAACTGCATGTTGGCGGTTGGTGTGTGGTTGTGTTGTTGTTGTTCAGCGAGTGGTAGTAGTTGTGGTATTGTTGGTGAGTACTGAGCGAAAGATGTTTGATTGCTTGAGTGGCTGATGATGATGGACTAGAATCAGTCTTTGGGAGAGGGCATCCCGATGCTTAAATATCCCGTCCGCAGTGGACCTTGAATATCTCAATCCGGAAATAGACCCATCGTCATGATGGCCTATGTCTCCTGCCCCTCTCCTGACAGCCGTTGATGCCCGCAGACACTTGCCGCGGCTAGGTGCTGAACAAAGATCGGTGAGCCGGAAGCATCAGGGGCACGAGAAAAAAAAAAGATCGAGACCGGCCAGACCAGGCAGCACGCCAAAAAGCGCACTGCAAAGCCAAACACGAGCCGATGCACGCTCCATCGGGCAACAATCTGCACTGCAGTTCAGTGGGCAGCAACATTGGCGCTGGCGCAGTGGTTCGTGTTGCTCTGGTCAGGCCCTTCCATTTAGTCGTATCAAGTACGGTGGTAAGACCGCGTGACAAGCTGTGGGGAAAGCGACGCCAGGAATACGAGAAGGGCCAGACTTGGCTGCGCGCACATTGGGTAACCGGGTATACTACCCCACTTTGCATGCAATATTATCATGTCATCGGATTTTGCGGTGTCACCGCTGCTTGGGTATATGAATGAGGACCCGTGCGCGCCTGTGCCGTTTTAGGCGAGACATTGAAATAGCCAAGGCCAGAGCTCTCCGCCATGACGATGTGTCGGGAGATCGAGTTCTGACGTGAACATCGTTTTCGTATATGTTTCTTGTCCTCACGAGAGTCAGATCTTTTACGAGTTCAATCAAAAGTTCGTGGTGGCTATTGTATAATACCATAGAGATGACAGAAGTGGCGTTGAAGTTCATTCAACTTCAGCTGAGGCCCATTGCAATCATCCGCGTTCGTTGTCTTCTTCTTTGTTGTCGCTGCCATCAAGTGACAAATGGATCCAAGCTGATTCTAATTGAACAAGAACTCGGATTTAGCACACAGAAATCCAAGCGCCACCATGTCGCTCAGTTTCGGGTGATGACTTGAATTGACTTCAATTCACTAATTAGATGCAGCACGCCTCTGAAAAGTGTCTTCAAACTAGAAGAATATCCTAACTACCAGGATAACTATGCTGCCGGGCAACGACGGAACTTTATCGGTGAGTTTCCCACACGGTTTGCAACTTCATTTTCACTCACATCATACCTTGTACGAGCCCAGGACTGATGGTATGATCCTAGTAAGGCGCAGTAGAGATCCTCGCGTCAAAGGAGTGAATTAATGATGTCCAGCCACTGTGTAACATCACAATATGTCGGGGACTCCCCGGCGGGCCGCGGGATTCGAATACTCAGGTACTTTATCGTGAGTTTATTGGTTGCTACACGAAGCCGTGTTCATGACGAGGGTGAAGTCAGCGTAGCTGAAAGGTTTAAATGAATTTAATGTATGCAAGGTCTTCCAACCGCTGTCAGCAAACTCGCTATTATCCCTTGTGTTACACAGCGCCGTTTGGTTGGAACTATCAGGTAATCGGCCAGCTTACTTACCAGCAGAGAAATCGCACCTATTGATGAAATAACGAAGGGCAATTACAGGCGAAAATGAAAGCCAAGCCATCCGCAGCAACAACTAACACTCATGAACTTGTAGGAGAGAAAGGTCCCATGGGAAATGGCCGTCCGTCGACTTCAACATCGGGCATCAAATGGGTTGCGAGAACACATAGGTTCCCGGGGCCCAAGCCGACCTGCAAACTCAATCAGAACCTGCCACCAGCCGCAAAATTCAAACCTAACTCAAGACTCACGGGTGCTAAATCCCGGGCGGGAATTCATCTTCAGGCAACGACCACAACTCCACCCGCGGAATAACGCCCCTGATCCAGTATCCCATCTTAACCTCCCCTTCCCCTTCCCCTTCCAAACCCCTCCAAAACCGCCTCGAAAGTTCCCTAACCCCCCTAAAATCCCCCGTAATCTTCCCCTCCTCAACCCCCATCGACTCCACCAGCCTCTCGAAAACCGCCCACTCCAAGGCAAACGAACACTCCCTCAGTTGCCCCCCATACCCCCTGACCAACCCATCCATCGGCCCCAGCAGCGCCCCACCCAAAACCCACAGCGGATTAAACCCCCCCGGCGCCTCAGGATACCGCAGAAACAGCAACCGCTGCGTGGCGAGCGCAATCACCTCCAGACTCCTCAGCCCCGGGAACGCCCTCGGCAGCGCCTCCAACAGCCTCACATACGCCGGCCACCCAGGTTCAATCCGCAGGTGCTCGCGCGCGTAATCTTCGATGCTCTCCGCCGTGGCAGCAAAGATGAGACTCGTGACCTGCGCGGTCCAGCTCGGACGCAGCAGCCGCGGCGCGTAGAGGAGCACGCTCCCCGTGACGATATGGAACGTGTTGATGCCGTACAGCAGCGGGCCAACCTCGCGGTATAGCTGGCGGCAGGCGAGCATGAGGGCCAGCGGCTCGGGTCCCAGCGGGCAGGGGGTGGAGTGCATTTCGCATGCCGTCGGCCAGGACCCGCTAAAGTCGCACCGGTCGTGGGCTGGGTCCGAGTCCGGCCTGCGGTGGCAGGTGCTTACGCGCCACTGCCAGCGGCGCTCGTGCAGGTAGGCGCCGAGGGTGGTGTGCGGGCTTAAGGGCGTCGCTTGGGTGTAGCGCATGTCGATGTGGATCTCGCGGGGGCCGTTGAGAGCGAGGAGGTAGATCTCGTGGCGGAGCTCGTAGGGGAGCGCGAGCAGCGGGGAGGTTGATGAGGGCGAGGGCGGAGTGGTGTTTGGCGGGTCGGGCGTGAGGGGACGGCGCGGGGAGGGGAGGGTTGGGAGGTGGTCGAGCGCGTGCGGTGGGCGGATCTCGGCTTCCAGGGCATCGATGTGCTCGGCTATTTGCTGTTCCCGGCTGGATTTGCGATGAACTATTCGGTAGAGGGCGTCCATTTTGGCGGTTGTCGATCTTGAATCGTGGTGGGTGATGATGGGATGAGATGGGATGTTTGGAAGCAGGTGCGATGGATGGGGAGGCGGGGTAATTGAAGGCTGAGCCCGCACCTGCCAAGCAATTTGGGCTCAGCTCGGTGCATCTCATGCATTGGTGTGGCACAATTTGGTGTCACCTCGGGATAATCAAAAGGCCAACGACTGGATTGAACGAATCGAGTACAATTTGAAGAAAACATCGGACTATAACATACAACTACACAGGTAACCATCTTACACATAATGCAACCCAACACCTAATTAGTCTAATCAGTTCTAGCAGTCGTACGTCATCGTAAGCCCCACCCCCTGCGACTCGACAAACTGCACCGAGCCATCGCCGCTAGCAATCTGCAGCTGGTAGCACATCTGCGGCCGGCACGCGAAACTGTTGATGGTGGCCGAGGAGCCGGCAGCGAACGTGGTGGTCCCGACAAGCGAGCCCTGCGCTGGGCCGTCGAGGGCGACGACGTTGACCTGCGCGCTGCCGCTGATCTGCTCCGGCAGCGAGAGCATCAGCGAGCACGGGCCGGTGATATCGTCGGGCATCGTGAAGCCGACGTCGACGGACTGGCTGCTGCTTATATCAATCGAGTATGGGATGGGCTGGTTCGGGCTTGTGCGGAGCTCCGGGTACTGGACCGAGCAAGTCCGTTTGGTGTTCAGGTTCACGTTTTTGTTGGGGTTGATTGGGGCCACGGGCGATGCGGAGACCGTGAGAGCCGAGGCGGCGAGGGAGAAGAGGATGGTTGATGGGTGCATGTTGTTTCGAGTTAGGGGGTGGTGGAATGTGGCAGGTTGTGGTGATGCTGGCGGTTTGCTGGGTCGATTGGTGTGCAGCTCCGTTGTCGAATGTGCCCGATGAGTGGACAGTTTCGGAAATTTTGTTTTGGTGACAGACAAGATTGATGAGTTTGGTTATGGGGCTGGATGAGGAATGGGTCAAATCGAGCACCCCAATCTAGCATATATATACATTTGAAAACGAGGCGGTGGGAATAATGTTTCCGGAAAGTCGGAGATCGTGCTCAACTCGTCACGGCAGCACTGATCCGGGCCACGTCAGACACTGGACTCGAGCACAACCACCGACCACATGGAAGCTGCTGTGTCTATTCTCAGTCGCATTAGAGCATGCGGAGCAAAACTTACGCCTCTTTTGCCTAAGTTTCTAGTCCTCTACTATCCTCGAGCTACCCGCGTCCCAGGCCGTTAACCAAAACACGCGGAAATGCACCTCGGACATGGAGCACGTCCTAAATCAGGACCCTGCACCTAAACCATCTTGCGGCAGCTTCACGCCAGGAAAGGAACCATTCTGGAACAGACGTTTATATAAACTAAAACCTGAAGTATTGGTGGTTTTCTAGGATGGTGCTTATATGTAGTCCAAGCCACCCATAGAGGCCCGAGACTTGACCGATAATTGGAAACAACCGGTTGCAAGAGCACCCAGCCCCCAGACTTTCACGCCCTCCCGGCATGAGACGGCAACACTTTGTCAATAGCGTCGAGCTTCTCTATTCAGCTAATCTATTTTTTGAAGGAGCTAAACTTTGGTTCGTTCATCCCGACTATCCTAGCGGGAGTAGGGGGTATTGTCTGAGTACAAGCTACATTAGCGCCGACTATACTGGGAGTAAATGGCGGGTTGGGGTCAGCTTTATGGCCCGTGTCGGTATGTGCTCATGTGTACTAAGTACATGTATCGTGATGTCAGCCTCCAGACTGTGGACAGTGAACTTCAGTTCCTCCCCTGACTACTGTATTTTCAGCGACGACGTGGATACCCAATTTCCAGCAAGGTACACTAAATACATGGGGTTTTGTAGGATCTATTTTATCATGGAAATCAAGGCATCTTTTCTATGTATCTAACTACCCAAACCATCATAATTGTAATAATGAAAAGTTCCTCCGCAGTTTGGAAGCCTTGGCAGTTTCATTTTCCTCATTTGGACCCATTGTGACGCAGACCTCGGAAAGGGCTGCGTCTGGATGTCTTATCAAAATTATGAGGTGTTGAATGGGAGTGCCGATTTACATGCTTAGTTCAAGTTTCTTCTATTGGAGGTACTTTCTGTTGGCCAAGGCTTGCACTGTAATTAGTGTCTCCTCCTGTGCAGCTCAAACGTAGCCTTTGCTTGGAGTTGAAAGCTTGGCCCGTAAGTCGGCGGTGAATTGTATGATAAGATCAGGTAGCATTGGATAAGAGCAATGGCTACGAACTAATTCTAGGTCATCGGCGTTTCATGTGCAAATTAGTGGACACCTACCAGGTAATCATTGATTGCACATGTCAACCACCGCGAATCGGAACCTTCAAGCTGCACACAGAACTTCACAACCACTCACACGTTGCGTCCCATGCATGTGCATTATCTGTCCCCATAATTCTGGGCTGTGTCAGCTCAGGCAGCCATCAGGCTTTGACCGCCATCAGCGTGGTTTCCATCGTCGCTCCTTTCCTTTGACTTCTTCATCTCCCCCACTAACTTCCGCTAAATGGATTCCAACCTTCGCTCCTAGCATTCCGACGAAAATCGGGCTTCCTCCATCGCCAATGGAAAAGCGTTCTCTATCGATAAGCGATCGCGTCTGTGACAGCGCTCACGAGTCCCACGATGCCGAGAATGAAGCCCGTGATGTCTCCGGATCAGTCACCGCCCATCAAAGTGCACCGACAACCGAGAAGGGCTGGACGCCAACGAACACATGCAAAATCTCCGAGCAACAAGACGACGCGAATGTGGGGCGCAACGAGAGCGCCCTGAGGGTGTCGACGGGGTCCAGGCAAGCAACCAGCGGCGTCTCTTTGCTCGGCCCGGATCATTCCGGCGATCTCTGCTCGGAATGCCGCTCTCTCGCCCTGTATTTGGGACAGCTCCGCCCTAATCCAGTGCTCGAAGGATTACCTTTTCTAACGAGTTTTACGAGGAGGGTGGAGAGAGAACCGACAGCACAGACTGCTGCTTGCCCGGTATGCAAGCTCGTTCTGTCGATACAACCACGTGGATACAAACCAGATCGTCTTGAATTAATAGCTAGGTCCCCTGAATCCGCAATCGGATTTGCGATTGAACAGCATCAAGGCACGAGGATTGATGTGTTTTTGGCAGCTGTTCCGAAGGGTCCCAACTGGTGCGAGTCTTTCGCAGCCGGATTTATTGCTGTCTCGGGTGGTCCTGACGCTGGCTTGCAGCCACGCTGCCTCGCCCTCCATGATCAACCGACAGTAGCAGGACCTCAGCTGACGCAGATTGGACCATATGTTGATTGGGGCCGTATCGGGAGTTTCGTCAAGTTTTGCCGCGAGAGACATGCAGACCGAGACGACATCCATGTGCCGACAGCTCTTCGCGACCTGCCCCTATTGAGAGTCATTGACTGTCAGCATACCCCCCTGGTTGTGCTGCCGGCGCCAGCTGGTTGTAGCTACATTGCGCTCAGCTATGTCTGGGGAAACCATACAGCAAGGAAGGGGTCATCCACCCACTCCAATGACCTTGCGGACGGTGAAATACCACAAGTCATCGTTGACGCAGTTGGAGTTGTTCGAAGACTAGGGTTCAGGTACTTGTGGGTTGATCAGTACGTGTCCGACTTGCTGTTAGAACTCCTCAGTCTAGTCAATGGTACGACTTGTAACCGAAAGACGGGAGGAGCACTGATCCATTGCGTACAGGTATTGCATTCTGCAAGACAATGCCGACGACAAGCGTGCCCAGATCCCCAACATGGATGCCATCTACCACAAGGCTTTCCTTACCATCATAGCCGCCGCTGGTGCTGACTGTGACTATGGGCTACCCGGTGTGAACAGCCCGCGGCAAGCGCGAGATCCTGTCAGCATCTCAAGGATCAGTCTGACTCACATGGACCTGAGTGGGTCCATGTCATCTGATGTCTTGAACTCCGCATGGGCGTCAAGGGGCTGGACCTACCAAGAAGAGATATTCTCACGTCGAAAGCTTTACTTCACCGATCATCAAGTCTTCTTCGAATGCTTCCGGGCGTTCTTTGCGAGTCGGCATGTTACCCTGCAGGGAATGCCATGGGCATCGAGTATTTTCAACTATCGCCAACTAGGAACGAGTATTTTCAACAATTGCCGACCAAGAACGAGTTTTCCAAGCTCACCAGACAATACAAAAAAGCGGAACCGCAACGATGTGAAATGCGTGGCGTGGAAACGAGACTATGGGCTCACATTGAAGAGTACACCAGTCGGAAACTCACATTTGAATCCGATATCCTCAATGGCATGCTAAGTATATTCTCGTTTGTCTCGCCAAACCTTGATCCATGTCGTCATATTTAGGGCATTCCGCTTTTCACCGAGCACGAATTGCAAGGAAGTAAGCAAACCCCGGCGAGTCTCTTTTTGGATGGCCTGTTTTGGTTTTCTAAACGCCCGGGAGAGAGACGAGCTGGGTTTCCTAGCTGGGCGTGGACTGGATGGGTGGGCCAAGTGGCCTGGGCAATTGACCCCAGCATGCCAATTTCAGATTTCACTCCTTTCCATTCATGTTTGAGACTTTGGCTCGAAACCGACAACGGAGTAACCGAACTAGATTCTCAGGTTGCGATCTTCAATTTCCAAACACAGACCAGTGCTGCCCCCCGGCTCTACACATTCAAAGCCAGACTGTCAAGGTTCGATTCTGCTACTCTCGGGGTTTGAATTGTTTTTATTGCTTGCAACGGAGGAGAAGCAAAGGGGAAGGGTGGCTCCACGATGGCGAGGAGGTATACTACTATGAAGCGAAGTTTTCCAAACAACCCGAGCTAGTCACGTACCAAGGTACTCGGATATGGACCGAGGAGTTTACGTGTATCCATCCTTTATATGCACTGGACAAACCTTTTCCACTAAACGCAAATTTTTCACCGGACGCACCTTGTGCGCTGATTATCGATGAGCGAAATGGCTGCGTGGAACGTGTAGGCTTAGTCCCAAATCTGATAAACCCCGAGTTGTGGGATACCGACGGGGAGGACTTTCAATTTGATCACGAATTTCCGGGATTTGAAGTGGCGGAGAGGGTGGAGAGGAGGTTGAGGATCACTTAAAACTCGAGAGTGAGAATAAAGGGGCGGATAATTTCACGTTATTATATTACTAGGTACCTGGCACTTGATAAACCTACCACAGGTCAATGTACCTCAGGTAGTATGGCGTAACACCATGTATTCATTGCTGACACGGACAGGAACACTTGGAATTCCCTTCGCATTTAAAGTGGAGCTAAATACGTCCGCGATTATAATCTAGGGCAAATTCCGTCCGAACATCAAAGCCACAGCGCCACAGTCCTTCTGCAGCGCCACGCAACGGTCTTATAGTGTAGCGGTTATCACATCGGATTCTGAAATCCCCTCCCGCAGGGAGGATTAACCACTTCCGGTAACCCCGGTTCGATTCCGGGTAGGACCTTTACTTTTTACTCTTCCTTTTTCAAACTTTTTACTTTTCCAAGTGCATCGCCTTCATTTGTTCATGTTATTCACCCTGAGAAAGACACCAGCGGTATTTCAAACGTTTTTTTTTTTCTTTTTTCATTTGCATTTTTGACCGTTTCCCATGCAGCGTTTCTCCAACAGCATTTGGTACACAAGGTGGCAGTGGCCAAATGTGGAGAACCCATGGAATACATACTCCACCACTGGACAGCTCCCTCAATCTTCGGCCCCCATTCATCCATTCCCCTGCAGCAGCCATCGACCACTTGCAAGACTCAGATAATTCAAACAAATGCACATGAACGCCGTGTTACGTGCGTGCAGGGACGTGCCCTGCTACTGGCCCGAGTCTTCCAGGGCACGGGGGCCAGTCCGTCGTTGATTGGCAAAGACGCTGCAAACAACCGCATGCAAATGCATGCCACGGCAAATATTAGCTTGTGCAAAAGTCCCCCGTTACACCTGTAGTGCACACAAGTGTGTCGGGTGCATTGCCCCGTTCATGGTTCAGGATGTTGCTAGGCAGCCTGCCTGCATCATCTTGCACTTTGAATGGCTGCATCGCTGGGAAAAAAGAAACGAACAGTCAACCAGCTGCCGCTTGTGGAACGTGAGCCAGCTTGGGCGGCGGCGGCGGCGGCGGCGGCAGATCGTGGCTGGCGCACAGCGACATGTCGAGGCGTGACCGATGCAGGGCGTGCGTTGCAGGTGAGTGAGAACTGTAGTGTACAGTTCATGTTTGTACAAGTACCCTGCATGTTAGTGGACGGCGTGGGTACCTGAAGCAAACGGTGGGCCAGGCTTGGCAATGTACGAAAGGGACATGTTTTGAGGGAAATCCGGGCGATGCATCCGCTCATGTGTGTCTTAGACGTCGCGCGGTGGTGGGTTTCAGATAGAAACTTGAAGGGGCGCGTGGTCTCGCTTCACCTGGTCGAGGCGGAATCCAACCGCCAACCGGACAAGACATTGAGGCTCAAGTGAGGAAGAGAAAAAAAAAAAAAAAAAACCTCCTGTCTTGGTTTGTTGGGACAGGCGATATCGAAATGCCGAGAAACACGGACAGGGCAGTCACGCGGATGACTTGAAATGCCGGGAACCCTGGGCGTTGGGGGTTTGGATGCGTTGGCTTTGGTTGGGGCTGCCGACAAAGCACACACAACGACACCAAGGGAGGAAGGTCGCGAAATCGCAAATATTGGATGTTGGTGTTGTGTGGGAGTTCCCGTCCCCGAACTTTCCAAATCGGGCTTGCTGGTTGCTTTTCCAATTCCTCGAATTGTTTTGGCTTGGCTCGCCCGCTGCCCGAGGAGGAGACCTGAAACGCGAGACCGCTGCCTTAGTGTCTAGGCTGCAGATGCACCGCCCGTATATGCATGCTGCTGGACCTGGCCGAGGTCTGCCGGGGTGCTAATATTTTGCCGAAACCACAAGGGTCTGATGCTCGTTGCTTTTGTCTTTGTCGTATCCACACGTCGAGATATCCGACTTGGCCGCCTGTGTGCGTATTCTTGGGCCTCCAACTGAAGCCCGCGGGGCGTGAGACGCATGGCAAGCAGGTGGCTGGAAGCAGCAGAACGGCACAGCTGCAAAAAATTCGTCGCCGCTCCTCAGCATGACGCGACACCCCGGGGTGAAGGATGCCCAGGTTACGATGCATGACACATGCTTGACGCATGCTTGTGTCAATCCGCTCCGTTTCGATTAATTATCATTACGGTACGTCCATCGGGACGGTGATAATAAACATCCCAGAAGGCTGGGCAACCAACTGCTTGACCATCCTTGACGGAGTTTTAAGTGGATTACGCTGGCGTGCAGTTCCAAGAGACGCACACGGGCGGCAGTCGTCGAAAAAGCCGTGCTGCCCGGCCTGTCAACGGCGCAGTAGCCCCGACGGCGAGTTAGAAGCGCCGACATGCTGTTGCATTACGACTACTGTGTATACTGTGGATGCAGATTGGATGCAAAAGATTGAGCAGCGAGGCAGCCTAACCCACCTGCATGAAGTAAGTACCTCGACGGATGTATTTTGCCCTCTTCTCGTTTGCTGACAACGCCGAAGGGCTTCACGCTGCATCCCCTGAAACAGGTCATGCCAGACATACCAGCCACCTTCTTCGTCATTCCTGATCGGGCTCACACGCAGAGGCTCGGTTTTCAAATACCGGCGGGCCCACGTACACGGAATCTTGCCGTTGCGACTTGACGATTTGGAGGGGATACGTGTGTGCACCAAGACTATTTGCGCGAGGATTCGGCTGATTGAGACCTGGTATTATCCGTGTACTTCTTAGTTGACGTAGCCTCTGAAACACCGTCAAGAGAAATGACGCATTTCTCGTCGAGACAACTGACGACGGCGAATACGAACTCGTCTACGCAGTATACGTGTAGACCGGGCTCGCTCGCAGGTGCCCCGGATGTCGGGGAGGTTGGTACCAGGTAGCCGATGAAGGGTTCCAGGCCGTGGACGGTCTAGAACGGTCCCGCCAAGTGCAAGATCTGTCATTGGGCGGGTCACATCAGGTCCCGACCAACTGGATCTACTGGGTCCAGGCCTGGGATGGACCCTGCGCTGAACCATCAAGGGAACCAGCCAGCGCCCTGCGCAGAACGCACCGCCATGCTGATGACATCACTCCCGTGGGTGATGAAACGACATTTGCAGCGATGCACATGGTCAACTGACATGAAGAATTAATGGATGAGGCCGAGAAAGAGATTGCTTCATCAGAATGAAACGGTGCAACTTTAGACCATTTTGCGCTTGCCGGTCCGACTTTCTGACTCCCGCGTGCGGGCGCAGATGCTCCTGCATAGTGGGCGTTTTGTTGGCCAATGCCTGGTTGTCCAAAGATGCGACCAGTGACGATCCCGCCTCTGGCCGGCGGAAAAGAAGGAGAAAAAAAAGGCCATTCCATCACCATCCCACCCGGGCACTGCACGTAGCGAGTTTGACCGGCGGCGGTCCGAATGTATTCCGTGGTTTGTTCCTCGCTGCACTGTGCCGTTGTCTACGCGTGCAAGCACCCGAGACGGCCAACCGCAGCGACACACGCATTTACCCGGCCAATCCATCCCATACGGTGATATAGTCTCGATGGTCAAGTTTAATACCGAGGCCCCCGCCAAACCCCTACTGTTGGGACTTCCACCCAAGCAGGACAAGGCAGACATGCAATATTTGCCGATCTTATCTATATTGCTGCGGATCCAAACTGTGCCAGGGTCCTGGTTCGCACCCTTTCCCGGGTGAGCCTAACTCTGTGAGGTTTTTGCTTGGGTGGAAGGCGCGGGGCAGAATGGTGCCATTTCTGCTGTCTGATGATGTCGTGATGGGCCCATTCCTTTTTACTGCCGACGTGGTTTCTCCTTCCCGTTTTGAAACACGGCCGACCGATGGCGGGGGCTTGTCGTTTTCATCATTTTCATCACTCCCACCAGAGCAGACCAAGGGCAGTGTGCATGGATAACGTCTCCACGTATGTCCTGTGATGCACACTCCCGCATTTTCCTGGGTACCCGATGAGAGAAACAACCATTGATTGTTGGGCGCCCGGTGAACGAGGAAATGTATCCAATGGATCCCTGTTGAGCTGGATTCGGTGTTTCGAGTATCCAGCGGGCGAATGGTTGAACTCGGCATTTCATTCGCTTCTTGAGGGCTGCATTACCCAGTCGCATTCGCACGTCACCCCTCGCGGCATTACCATGATCCATATTTATGTCCGAGGGGGCACGAAGGAGGGAGGGCATTGCCCTTGCTGTGACATTGACAACACCACCCCCCGGCCTTAATTCACAACACCACCATCTGTCCAACAAATGATGAGAAGGTCAGGCGTGCTAGCTTACCATTGGTGACAAGTACTGCAGGGACGAGTGGAAGTGCAGGGTCGTTGACGGTGGGTGGGTTGGTTCAACCTTGGCGACAAGAGACCCGACAATCCCATGTTCACTTCACGATCCTCCCGAAATGCGCCACTGTTGCGCAGACGATGGCCAAGGCCATCGTCGACACGGGGCGCCGCGCAGCAAAACGGCCGGCCAGCGGGCACGTTGTGTATACCACGTAGAGAGTGACGGTCAAGTTCTAATAAATTCCCTGGATGTTCCCTTTCTCCGTGCATCTTTCCATCCGTCGCTCCTCCACCTCAGTCGCCTGTCTTCCCATAAACTCAAAAAATCAGTCCCATTTTGCGCCTCCCCTTCTTCATCCCACTGCCACCACTGCCAAAGCACAGACAATCCTTCCCTCTCATCCCGCCCTTCCAAACTCCGCGCCCTACGCTCTTGCGACCAAAAAGCAACGACACACAAGTCAAACAGCGGGTGCACCCTCCTTCCAAGACTTGACCACCGTTGCACGCTTCCACCTTACACTTTCCCTCCCCCCAAGACCCTTCCGCCCTCCAGGTCCCACATTAGCGTAGAAAGATCGGGTAGGTTGGGTGCTGCAACTCACCTAAGCACACCTCGCTGAATCAATTTCGGTACCACTTCCCGCCCGCTGTCGCTTTCTCTGCCCACGCCGCCGGCACGCCACACTACTGTCTCGGCGGCCCTCCTGCCACAAGGTCCACGCGTCGGACTCACGTCACCTCGGTTTACACCCGAATCGCCCGTGCAAAAGTCCATTACTGTAGGTTTCATCTCACCTTAAATTCCCCAAAGTGACTCTAATGTAATTGACTTACACAACCCAGGACAGCAAGAATGGCGACTGCCACCGCGACCACTCTTCAACCACCGTCGCAAGAGCAGCAGCAGCAGCAGCAACAGCAACAAGCTACGCTGCAGTTGGTGCACACGCACATGGTGGACGACCTCATGTACACCATGCAGCGCTTCGTCAGTCCCCAGGCTTTTGGCGATGGCCATCTGCGACCCGACCTGGCGGTTGGTCCGCGGCGTCCCCAGCCAGCGGCGGGGACCAGTAGGGCGCGCGTCCATGCTCGCGCACGGGCCGAGGCGAGGGCCAGGATGAGGGCCATTCTTCGTCTGATCAATAAGAGTTTGCCTCCTGTTTGATTGGCTCAATTGGACATTCTTTTTTCTTTCTCTGTCTTCGGTTTCCTTTTGCTTCCTCCTCTCGCGGGTGTTGCGCGACGGGCGGATGCACGGGTCTTGGGATACGGTCTGGTCAGGTCAGTGGGTCTGGAGGGGTCGGTCGCGGGGTGGCCTCCGCTGTGGGTAAGCTTGCAATGGTTGGAAAACATCATTCCTAGCATGAGCTGCTTTTGTCATTGCTGTTTCTTTCTTTTTTTCCCCTTGCTTCGGTCACGGCGTGAATTGGGTTTGGGCTTGCCCCAAAAATAGATTGGCTCTTGGCGTCATGTGCATTTTCACCGTTGATGCCTGGACGTTGGGGAACTTGATTCTTCCTTTTTTATCCCTCGATCCTAGTCTAGGTCTGTCTCAATGCAATGATTGAATCCAAATTCTGGTCATCCATCCAAAAGGTCCATCCCTATGCAGAGGTCGTCCCATCAAAGAGACAGTGGATGGTGGTGGGGAAAGATCGGGCGATCTCGTAAAGCGGTCCTGGTCCACCTGTGTGGTCCCTGCCCTGTCTTGTGTAGGGCTGCAGATGAAGCGGGGGAGGGAGGAGGGGATGGGGGTTGTCTGACTGAGCTCACTTCACGTTGGACCTGTGAGCCAAGTCGGGGTGCAACCAAAAATAGCAGGTGCTGGGCGGCCCTCTCCCACCCGTGTCGGCCTGCCTCCAGATGACGGGCCGCCGCGCGCGCGCGGGCAACAAGGCCCATTGTCGCTGCTTTACCTTTCTCGCAGTCTTGTAATTATTGAACCCCACAGTTCCCGTGCCGCGTTTCCTGCCTTTCTTTGCCTCGGGCATTTCAGGATCGAGAGACAAATCCAGGTTTTGACCTCGTGCAACCCGGTCTCTCTCGGGTCAAAGCATTGCGAGCCAGGTAAGGCCAGCAGCACGAGCGGACCAGGTCGCGGGATTGGTTCTTCACTCTCAGGCCGGCGAAGTGGAGACTGGCCGCCTTCCATGGCCTCAGGAGAAGCTCCAGAAATAGTTTTGCTACACTGACTGCCTGCCTACCTGACCTCAGTCTGTTGATCCTGGTGATCGCGGCAGCATGGAACCATTGACTGCCAATTTTGCAACGTGGAAATCCTAGGGGCGATTCTTTTCCTCTCCTTTTGCTTCCAGCGCTCGTCGGTCAGTAACTCACTCATTCGGTCGCTCGGGGGCGGGCAACGACGGTAAAGGCGGTACTGACGGCAAAGGGATGGATGGCGCGCGTCGTAATTCCCTGCCGTAACCACCACGCTATCGCGCCTGGGGGCCTGGAATGCTGTCGTGGCAAAGAATTGGCCAATGCCGGGCCTCCCTGTGTGCTCGGCGACGAGTTCTGGCGAATTGGTGACGAGCAAGGTCTCGTGTGATTAGATCTCCCCGTCTCCTTTTTTGATCTTTGGCTGCTTTTCTGTTTGAAGTGCTCACCGACTGTTGGATTGAGCCAAATGTCACCTACCCGAGCGCCCGTCCGCGATTTGCCCCTCGCTTTTGGTTTCATTGGACAGTACCTACCCCGTCCGTCTGCCGTCGCTCCTTACGTGCAGGTGTTGTACCTACCTTACGTACAGCAGCCGGCTTTCCCTCGTGAGGGTGACAGGATGGCAACGGAGCACAGGTTGCCGGAGCCAATCCCGGGGTTGTGCCCGATTGTTGATCGCCAGGCACTGCAGCCCGAAGTCGTCTGATTGCGAGACTGGCTCCAAGCGGGGGCGTGGAAGATGGATGCATGTGTTGGATCGCGCCGTTTTCTTTTGAGAAACAGGAGGTGTCCGAATCGGGTCATGAAGTCGGAAAAGTCATTCTGGCGTCAACGGCAGGTCCATGGCACTTTTGTGCATCTCGCTCTGTATGTCCCAGGGCCATCCATTGATGTTGCAGCGGGACCTAGCATGGCGTTGACCGGACCCGGAAAACGGCGGGGCAAGCTTGCATCATCACGGTGGAGGCCGTTTATCCCGCGCTAGTGCTACCGTAACAGCGCACTCACTCCGTCCTTGCGCAAGGCTTCCGGTCGGGCGGTAAAGATGAGCTTCTGGCCCCGCTCTTTCTCCCTATGTTCCGCAACCAAGCCTCTGGAGTAGAGGTCTTAAAGGGCAAAGAGCGACCCTGTCTACTGCTTTGGGGATGTTTCAACAGAGAATCCGATCTATTATTATATATTTTTAAGCCGCTCGTGCTTCACACTTGATCGGGCTAATGAATGTCATCTCACCACCCCTGCATGTGCCAGGGATCATTGACCTGCACGGGTTGCATGTTTGGTAGCATTTGCTTAGAAGGGGGGCGTTGATGGCATCCAGTAGGTAATCGAGGTACCTGGAGCGCTACCTGTAGTTCCCACCACCTCGAGACAGGCGCTAACGTGGCTTGATCGGGTTTGGTTTCACTGCAAATGGACGGGAGTCTGGGATTTGATATTGAAGAGCCGTCCCTACGTGACAAATCAAGCGGTACGACTATGTCCACCTGCCTACCTGGTACTAGAAACCTACATCTAGGCGAATCGTTGGATACCTCGACTGTTGTGCGACAACTTGAAAGCGTGGGCGAGATTGAAAGCCAGGGCTTGTGCCTTACGAGTGCTTACTGGAGGTAAGTTAGGAAGGCGCCATTGAAACTGGCGAGGGACCGTTTGTTGGACGTTCGGGCAGTTCAAGGTAAGAACATGGAATGCAACAGCAGGTTGCAGTGGCCGATGAGCTTGGCAGATGCTAGCAGCTTGGCCGATGAGTGATTACCTGGTAGGTACATCATCAACCTTCACGATGTAACCCTGTAGCCGAAATAGTACCTGTGACCTGCTAGCATTTCAAGTCTTATAGCAGCCAAGGTGTATCCCCGTACAGGCCACTGATTTCCGTCCTTCACCCAGTAATACGGCCAAGGATCTCGGGTACGGTCGCTGACAGGAAGATTAGAGAAAATATACTCTTTGTTCTGTGCTGGGCAAGGCAGAATTCGCTCCACAACCCATGTCGGCTCGTTTCGCCTGCCCACCGATACCATAAATCCAAGCGTGCACGTACCCATGTGACAATTCCCGACAGGCGTGGGCATGCATACATATCAGGGCAACGGTAATTCTGTTGGATGCTCCGATGCAGCAGTTAGCATGTCCAGTGCGTCTCATTGTTCAGACACAGAATCATAAGTTGTAGTCTTGAGTAATGTGGGCGAGACCAGAGTGCGAGATATGCGACGGATCCGCAAGATACTGCGGTGTAGGTGACTTGAGGCGATCACTGGGAGTTACGGTGTCCACTCTCGTGGGTACAAACTCAGATGGGAATCAATGAGAGTGGCTCCATTAAGCGACTGCCCGGTGGGGTTGGTATGTGCATCCCGTACAAAGATTCACTATCATACCGAGCATACTATTGGTACCACAGTACACTACAAAGCTGGGAACTGCCCCGCCGCTGCAGGCTCGCATGGGTTGTGGTCGTGGGACAGCCTGCTTTCGACCTGGTAGGTACCAATCACTTCCATCCATTCGCCGGCTGATGGAGCGACACTGGCTCCACACAGGGACATCTTTCAAGGAATCAATGCATGAGGATGAACTGAGCTGCACAACAAGTACATGTACAAGAATGGGATTGGGGTGAATGTATAGGCCATATCTGACAACCGTTCTCTCACCAGATTTTGCCTGGATGCGCCAACAATACCACGACATTGCCTTGCGGTGTACCGTAACGGCATGTACTGCCCATGGAGCGTTACTTGGGTGCATACAGCGTAGGTATGCACCTGGTAGGTACGGGATACTTGCGGGCCACACTCTGCCTCCAGAGCTTGGATCCTTAGGTCCCGGCACCCATCACACAGCACACAGCATCCAAACCACGGCACCACTCTGGCCCCTGGTCATTCTGACCTTCCAACCTGCTTCCTTCTCCTCATCCACCTTTTGTCCTCCCATCAGTTTTCTTATTTAAGAGCACCATCGCCTCACGCATCCTTCTACCACGTCAAATTTCCCATCTCCGATGTCCTCAAAAGTCAACCCGCTTCCGAACTTATCAAGCTGAACCATCACAGCGGCCCCAGCTTCGACGACCCAGTAGCGACACAACAGTATTGTGCAAGACAACAGCCGTACCTGTACCGACCCGCGTCGATAGTCACACAAAGAAACCTCAGGGCCCAAATCTCAACCACCGCCAAAAGGGCAAGCAAGATGGCTCCTTCATCAAACAAAGGACAAAAGACTTCTTCGGGAAGCAGCTCGCAGTGAGCCTATTGTTTTATTCAACATTTCATCTGCGTTTTTTTGTTCTCGCAATCCCATGCTACCCATGTACTTCACAACCAGCTGCTAACGCACGGTACCTTTCAGCCGGTCGGGCTTCATCCCGACGCCCTCGTCCTCGTCATTTAGCGACTTCAAGTTTAATGTCTCGACCGCCTCGACAAACAATAACTCCTTACCATCTGGCGCCTCCACTGGGTCTGGGAGTGATGCACGTGTCTCTTTCCAACTCAGCACATACCTCAACCAGACCGCCACTGAGGACGGACCAACTTACGGACGGCTGCTGCACCAAGCTCAGAACCCCAACATCTACTACAATGGCGCTCCGCATGTATTCGATGCAGACCTCCACAACGACTCTAAGAAGTGAAGGCGCGATGCAGATGGACAGTGTGGGGGACGCCAGTCCCCAAACACCCGCCCACATGCGACGATACAAACCGCTACGTAGATTTCCGACTGGACACGATTGAACGGCAGCTTACGACTGGACTTGGACTTGACTGGACTGGATGAAAGCGGCACTGGCTGCCGCACTCGCTCACACCTGGCTGCCCCTGTTGGCGGACAGCGACAAGGCGATCGGCTCCAGGGCCATGCGTCCATCGCGCGCAATCCCGCATCGCATCTCCAAGGGTTCCCCATCCACTGGCCCGCCACTTGCCCGTACCCGCACCACCCCGAAACCTACGATCTCACCCACCATGAACACCCCAGACACAACCAACCCCAGCCTATCCGTGGCGCGCACTTGCCGCTGACGTGCACTGGTTCCATCTGAAAGCAACCCACACACACCACACACCCCGCCTCGCATCTTCCGCCCGTGACTGGCTGCATGTTTCAATCTGCACCCAATTTGACATGGTGCGCACATGGCTCGACGCAAGATGATGTGTGTAAGGCTGGGCTCGGCTGGACTGGGGATGGTGATGAGGGTCGTCCGGCGCGCCGTTGGCAGCCAACCCACACACACACACACCCACTCATTCCGCCCATCTCATTCATGCGCCCAGGCTTGCACTAATTATCCCACCTTGGCCATCCACACCACGACGCCGCTGCTGCCCTCACCCCCTCCCCTGCCCTACTCCGCCCTCCCTCCGTGGTTGCCGGCGTCGCAGTCGGGTCGCCCGGGCGGTGGTGCATGCAGTTTGTCGATTTCGGATGCCATCACCTCCGTTTCTCTTCTCTTCCATCTGGCGCAGAGCTGGAAACCCGATCATCTTTTTTTTTTTTTTGACGTCGCTCACCTGATGCACGCATGCTGGATTGCTTCCCATGACCGAAAGTGGCCCCTGGCGATGACGTGGAATTTATTCCGATGCATGGTTTCCTTTCTTCATCTTTTCCTTGCGGTCGTTATGGCGGAATCTGGGTGATGGAATTTGCATGCTGATGAGAATGATGCGCGCCTGGAAGCAGCATCATGGGGCCATGATCGAAAACTGACGCCGGGATGGGCGCGTTGCGACCGATTCGGTTGTGCGATCAAATGGATGCGGTTGAGTTAAGCTTGTTTTGGTTTCATCCCAGGTTCAGAACGAAACCCTTGGTTCCAGGTTAATACCCATGCGTTCCAAGGTTCTAGGTTCATCTGATGATCGCCATGGAGGTTTGCGCACGGATCGGTTTTAGGGGTTGGTTTTAACGACACAATTACAGGATACCTTAGCTTGGATGCATGCCGTGTGGTTTACGTTTTTTCTTGGCGTTTAGTTTTGCTCTGCATTGAACTGATACGAGAAACTTTTAACGCACACTCAATGACTCCGATGATTTGCCTCATATTTCCAGTGTCCCCTTGGAAAGTTGTTCGAGTTAGACACCATTTGGGTGGGTGGGTCAACAAACTTTTGCGCAGGGATTAGTTTGTGATCTGTTCCCTCGTCACCTGCGGTTTGACAAAACTTGAAGCACATGCACGTGCAACATGGCCGATCGGATTGTGACGCACTGCCACAAAGTTGAGGCACGTAACTCCCGGCATTTGTTCGGGGCGAAAAAATCGGGGAGAGTTAATCGGTATGATGTTATAAAGCCGACTTGAGGCGGTGAGTTTGTGACACTTGAATGCAACGTGACGAGCAACCTAGTCAGGTACCTGGTAAGTTGGAAGTTAGTGCCACCACAGCTTCAGGATAGTAGCACTTGAGCGTCGAAGGGAGTTTTGATAATTGGATAATATGCTAACGATATGTTCAAGGCGGTGAGCAGTCGATTGTAAAGCGTGGATCGATGGGGCGTTATGTTTCACATTAACGTCTGGTGCAATTGAATCCACGGAGGTGACGTCCAACATCGCACTGGTCACAGCTTGAATTAAATATTCGTCCGCAAAATGTGACGAAAGATGTAATAGAGAATATTGGGTTAAATTTCATATTATTACTATTTCAATGGAAGGTTATTAAGCCCATAGTAATCGTTCCATTAGGGACTATGGCTATGGGCGAGGATAAGTGAGTATATACCTAGGTAGTTGAAGAACTTGACGAACCACTTACATAGGAGGAAAATCCCGTCTGCCGTCAGTGCGGAAAAGAGCGATGACGGCCGTCAAAATTTAGGTTGCTAATCTGGCAACCCCATGGTCTGTCAGCATTCTTGCGTCTGTCAGCCCTTTTTCGATACTGCTGGACGGCGCGCCGGAGTTTCCTCCTAGGCATATATGACAGACACTATATCCAAGGATATGTAACAAGTTCAACACCTTCGATGCGTGGTAATTTAGGCTCCAGAAATGCGATTCCTACAGTATCGTCCGCTTCAAGGTATCCTTGGTAGGGGACCCCGTCATGATAGCCTTGGAGGGTGTCGAGCTTGGATCATTGGTATCTTGATCACAATGGACTTGAGAGTATAGCAAATTAAACAAAACGTCATCGCTCTTGGCTGTTCCACGGCTTAATATCACTAGCACATATATGGTGAGATTGAACTAGGCAAGTGTTTCGCGTGAAAAGAGCGTTATGTCGAGGAACTACTACACCAATGCCCATTAAGCGTAAAGAAATTAATCATGCTGTGATTGGGTATAATTGCGAATCGGGTATGATCTTGGCCATGATTACGACCAGAAGCGATAATGGACTCGGGATTAAATTGTACCTTTTACAAAAGACTCTTACTCGCGGAATGACCGCACAGCCGGTCAGTTCTACTGATGATGCTGGGTTGACAAGGAAGCGGGAGGTCAATTCTCACATTGAACTAAGCCAACCTTACGTAACCTGAGGGTTGATAGTCCGGGAATAGTGGCTTCTAAGTACCAAGTATATAGAAGCTGCCTGGCAAGTCTGTGCAAACTTGGAAACAGGTGGAGGAGAACTTGGACTGGGCTGCTAACGTAGCCGGCCACAACTTGAACTTGCGTCTTGCTTGTTTTGTGTCAGAGTACCGGTTTTGCCAGACCAAGGAGTTAATACCAGATAGCTTCGCCGAGTACCTTCCTGACAGCGGTGAAGAACAAGACATGATTTTTTCATTCTTAATGGAACTGCAGCAGGCGGCACAACGCGACCATCAAGCCCAGCGCCGATTACACCGCAATATTGAAAAGCGGGAAATACCCGACTGGATGGGAGTGTAAGGCGATCGATCGATCACGCCCTCACGCCCTTGCGTCGCGTTTGTTTTCCCCTTTTTGGTCAAGGCAGCGAAGTGCTTTTTGGCTTCAACGTCCTCGCCGCCCATTGCCCAACACCGCGGACTTGAGAGAGCCAACGCTAGCTACCAGGTACTTGCTTCGTTCGAGGAGCGACCAACCCCAGGCCCTGCATCTTGCTGAAGTCATTGCGCGAATCAAGAGATCACAAACAGGTCTGTCTGCAGTGAGCCGAGATGATTAGTGCGACATTTGCAAGTTGCTTGTGTGACGACTGAGTTGGAGGCGTTGCCACAAGTTCCCGGGGCATTGCGAGCCAGGACGTGGGAGTTGCTGGCAACCAACCAGGTACGGGGACGATTGGGGGTCAATTGGTTACGAATGGGGGTCACTTGTAGGGGGTCATTTTGTGGCTTACGGCGTATGCGGAGCGGACGCTAAAAGATCGAGGGAGGGGTAGAGGAGAGGGGGCAGGGCACGGCAGGCATCAGCTAGAGTCAACGGTAGTGTCAGCCCATGCGGCTTGATCCACTGCCACTGCCACCATTACGTGGAGTAAAAAGGTTGAGGGAAAAGCGGGTGGTCTTACTTCTCGAGGCTTGGGGCGGCAAGCGTTTCCCGTTCCCACCCGTGTCTGGATGAGGCCATCTGGCACTTTGACCAATGATTTCCTGGTAGTCTGGAACCTTGAGTGGCAGTACCTATTGGCTGTCACCCCAATGACCGAGGTTTGAAGAGCAGCCTGGGGATGTGATGGCACAGGGATTTATCTTACTCACAGCGCATATTTGTTTGAAGGAACTCAAGGTCGAGCGTCAGATGCACATCGTGTAGCATTCTTGGAACAACGTTGAATAGCTGTTCCATTAAACCTGTTGAGTTGGTTGCAGATAAGCTTTGCCCATGATTACCTACCTCGGTAGGTATAGTTTCATACCTAGAAAGGTGTTAATACTACCTGATTAGATGGGCTATTGCCGGCTTCGCGTTTTGTATCACAGAACGATTAGAAAAGGAAATTATTCTCCACCCCTGAGCATCCTGGGGGTCGGGAACTACCTGGTAGGTACCTGGTAGTCTAATGCGTGGAGCTTGTTTGTACCGTGGCCGCGGGCTAATAGGTCGGCGATGCGGCCGAAATTGGAATAGACGAATGAGGCTGCAAGACAGACCCAACGTCTGCCCAAACGGGCCCGAAGTGCGTGAAACCAATCATGAGGAGGGAGGTCTCTAGCGAGCTAAGAAAACCTGCAGGAACATTGCACCCATACTGTCAGTCAACCGTAAAAATCGCCCAAAACGCCAATTGAAGCCAACCCCGAGGTGTTGAACTGCCTTCAGAGGATTATGGTCGGGGCCTTTGATACGGTCATGTATAAGTATCATGTCCCTTCCTGCCCATCTTCATTCTTTGCGCTTTTTGCATCTTCCCACGCCATTACTGTTTTGAACCCCTTACCTCTCCTCCACTCCGGCACAGTCTCATACTTGCACATTCTCAAACTTGTACTGTCAAACTGTTTGCGTATTCCTCAGAGTGTCTCAATCTTGGGGCTTTCCAACTTCTTTACCGCATAAGGTCCTATATATGCCCAATACTTATTAGCAGTTTAAAGGACAATCGATATTGGCAATACCCAGGTATCAGAGATGGATACAAGACATTTCAAGAATCAAT
Organism: Cercophora scortea; assembly: GCA_033439705.1. NCBI lineage: Eukaryota > Fungi > Ascomycota > Sordariomycetes > Sordariales > Lasiosphaeriaceae > Cercophora > Cercophora scortea. Next base: position 718,693 of record JAUEPO010000005.1, on the reverse strand, counting down.
CGGCTCATGAGGCTCCAAAGCTGTAAGTTCGAATCGATGGGTGTCAACTGTTGGAGAAAGCTGCATGACCCAATCGAGCACTGACTGAACTGGAGGCTGACTTGCTGCCCTAGCTCCCGTTCCCCACAGTTGCCCGTCATCGTCCTTCACTGGCATCCGGCAATCGAGGCCTCGCATCACTGGGTTCCAACGGTGGTGCTTCCACATCTCAGTCGGACAGCGGGAGCGGCGCTCACGAGCACTTTCTTCGGCAAGTCGGTCAATCGCCCTTGCACGAGGGCACTGTGTATGGAAGACTCGCAGCCGCAGACATTCCGTCAACTCCTGGACCGTACACGCGCATTTCAACTTATTGCGTCAATGCGGCGCACCCCATTGACATGTTTGACGAAACTTTCGAGAAGGGCCAGTGAAGGCTGCCGCGGTCTAGAGTGTGGCTGCATGTTCCCTCCAGCGCCACCAATGCCTGTTCTCTACGCGGGCACCGGGCTGGGCACGGTAACGGTTGATTCCGCGGCACAGCGCTTGTCTCCCCTCCGTCCCTCATGTTCCCTTCCCATTTCTTTCCGGGCTCCATCCATCCTACCTCGTCGCACACGCACCTCTAACCTCACACACACCATACGGGCTGGGACTGGCTGCTGCTCATGGAATCAGCAGGCATCCTGATTTAGATAAGATTCTAATCATACAATGGCCGGTCAATGGAAAAAGTGATTCTACTGCAGTACCTCTCATCGCGCTTGGTTTGTCATATCTAACGCCTTACAATACCGTGCGTTCGGATGGGTTGAAATTTCAAACGACTTGGAGGAATAATTGATTATCTGGTCGTCTGCATGGTCAGGCTTGCACTCGGACCAGACCTCACCGCATCGCAAAAACAACCCTGTTAGCCCGACCCGTGGTAAACCGGTGCTTACGGCATAATGCGTGAGTATTGGTCTAGTAGTAGCAGCTCACAGCAAATGGGACAGCGACCTACAGGAGGGTGTGTGATCCATGGATGTAATGAGCTCTAAATCTGTCAATGTGCCCTAGCCTTGTCCGACCCTTCGTTCTCCCCACAGTGCCTGGTACACACCCCCGTCGACAAGCAACGTGTCAGTGTGCGGCACTGCCAAACCCCCGGCCAAACGTACCACCGTACGTGTACACAACAGTGGGGCACCTAGCTAAGAGCAGACTAGTGTCCGCCGCCTTAAACATCCCGGACTCGGGTTTGCAAGGTGAGACGCCATCAACCGTCCAGGTTGATACGGGTTCAGGTCGAACTAGTGTTGTTGAAAGCCCCGGCATCTGCATTGGCACCTCACTGTATACCTAATGAAAATACGTGGTTGTAAAGAACCCCGATTTATGTGGGGATGGCGGTGCAAAACCGCGGATGGGACATGGCGCCGCAAGGGTGGGGGTGTCTGGTGTGGGAGTTGTGCGTAGGACACTTCAAGGGTCATGAAGCCCAGGTTGTACACTCCATGTCAAACAAAGTTTACAATACTAGTGCGGTAAGGGTTTTCAGGCCTTTACTTGCTGCGATTGCACTAGCCTCTCAGGTGCTGATGGAGGTGCATAGACCTTTGTGACACTGTCCCGACTTTGTCCCAACTTTGGCACATCCCCAGGCCGGTGATGGGCCGTGGCAAGTGCTGGTTTCTACATGATGAAGCCGAATATAAATCTCAACTTGACCCGCCGTTCTTTTTGTTCCTTTTATCTAGCCATTGAGTCAGGAGTCTTCACTCTCGTGAATTCAGTTTTTGTTACACGCACATCTTTGTACTTCGTCAAGTCGGCTTTGTAGACGATGGACAACCCCACCGCCAGCCCCACCAACAACCTGGGCTGCGAGCTTCCGCAGCAAAACTCTCTTGCAACAAATACCAAGCCGTGAGATTACCTAGCTGACCTTGATTGTCTACTGGAGCAGCATTGCATCCCAACGCTGTCGCTCAAAAGGAGAAAAACATATTATTCTTCCTTTTTCTCCTTTCATTCTTCTTTTTCTCTTTTTGGTGTGCCTCACGAGTCCCGCTAATCGTTCTCACGCAACAGACTTTCCAACACCAATGCTTCCGGGGACACAAAAACACTTGGACGAACCAGTCATTCCAATGATACGACCTCTCTCGAACGACCTGTGACGGAAACACCGGCCACCGACCAACTCGCTTCTTTGCTTGTACAGACCCCCTTCGAGGACAGCAACGCAGTCGAACATCGTGTTTCTGATAGCCCGCTCAATTCATCGGCTGACGCCCGCATTGCCTTTTACGAGGCCAGGGCGACCGACATTATCCTGGCCTTCCAGTCCAGCTTCGCTCCTCAGAACCGAGTCCCTGGACCCCGTGAAGAGACACACGCGACTCCCCACCATAGCCCAGAGCCACCCACACGGCAGTGAACCCCACACCAGGTACATACTTGAGGGTGGACCAGCAGCCACGATGGTGGCTGCAGTTCGAAATCACCGGCATCAATTGGTGCAGCCTCTCGAAGTGCACCATCGTTCACCCACGACATTCCTTTGATCCCATAAACTATTGTGTGCGCATCGCTCCATCTTCAAGCAAGCCATTCCTTCATTTCATCATTTCTCCTTTTTATGTTCAAGATACACAGTCGGACCGGGTTGCACGCCGTTTTTTCACGGTGTTTTTGGTCATTCCCTAGGTATATGGAGAGCACGGAGATAAGCATTGGTACCGGGGGGGCACCTCACAAATCTCCGGAGACGACGCCAGATGGGATGCACGCACGTTGGGGCCCATCCCATGCTGTCACCCGAAATCCGGATTCTGACAGCGGTGTCGCGCTGTGGACTCGGAGCGTCAATCTGTGCGGGAAGTGAAGCGTCGCACGGGGAGGTCAGGTATCAGCTCTTTGGCATTCTTTTCCGACACTTGACTTTGCGCCCTGTGCTTGTTTAATAACGGCACACCTGGGGGAAAAAAGAACACCACGCAATGCAGCCAATTCACTTGTTTTTATCTGTCGCACATCCCTTGCTTTCATATCTTTGGTAATTACCTAGTAAGTACGACAGCTAAGGTTGTCCCTTATGGGACGGTTTGACGTTGAAAGTGACCTGGAAGTAAAGTTAATCCGTAAGTACGTAGATCAATGTTTAGCAGCAGATCGAATCCAAAATGTTTCAAAGCTCAAGGATCACAGTGTGTGGAGCACCTTGGACCAAACTTGAAACAGCCCGCCTTGACACGTGCTTGATTGGCTCCCCCTGGGCTGAAGACTCGATGTGGGACTTCTGCCAGGAATGGGAATACAGACACTTGTAGAGTGGCAGGCCCCGCTGGCATGGGTCGCGGAACACTGCACCGGGAGAGTGGAGTGGAGATAGGGAGTTTGGTGCCACTGTTGCATCCCCTAGGATTTTGACCGTAGTACTTGTACACTTGTACTAGGTCATGAGGCGATATTTCAGTAAGAGAACCCATCGCCCGTTTTCCCAGCCTCGACCGAATCTCCCCAGTCGCCCGCGTTCCGAGTGCGGTACTTCATCCTCCCATTTCCCCTCCAATGCTATCTCTAACCGGCAGAGAGACTTCAATCCACCGCCAGACCATGCAGAAAAGACCCAGGCAACCATGCATTCGACCATGCCCACTCTGCCTGACTTCGGGGGCGCCTTAAAGAACGACCACCATTACCAAAACTCTCCACCACTAATTACTGTGTACGCGAAAGTGCAACAAGCAAGGCTGACCCTCGTTCGGCGATCCCTGTCACGGTCTGTCACTAATTACCATACTAGTGGGGTGCATGTGGCGGTAAGCTGATGTTCCTTTCCCATCTGTCGATACCACCGTGAGCTCTGGTTCACTCACCTTCCAGCGTGACGTTTCGGTCGAATATATGCCGACCTTTTGTGACTTTCTGCCAAGACTTGCCCAAGACATGCTTTTTGCCAAGACTTGCTTCTTTTGCTTCTTTGCCAAGATGTCTGCGTGCAACGACTTTTGCCTTGGGCGGATGCACTGCAACCCCCCAGGCCGACTCTTGTACCCGCTCGTCCCATTCAGACACTGCACACACACACCCTGCCCAACTCCTGCACCCGCCCGCCCCAATCGCAATGGACACAGCACCCCTGCCCGACTCCTGCACCTCCCTCCCGCTAGCTAACCCGTAGTCCCCTGGGGACTCGGCGTGACAGGACTCGGACTCGATGGGACAGGATGTATCTCGAGATGGATTCCCGTGAGATCAAGTGCTGCAACCTTGAAGGCGATATAAATGCGTGGCTCTACCCGATCTCTTTCTGTTTCCGAGGAGAATTTATCGTGCGAGTTGTCAAGCAAAATTCTCATACAGAGTACTACTGGTCTCTTCTCCTTTTCCTTCAAGTTCCGCTGCTGTCTGACTACCTAGTAATCACCTACTTAGCCCTCTCCCAAATGGCTGTCCCAGACAATACCCCAAAGTGCCCAGCACCACACCACGATTCACACCATCCCGCCGCCCCTCAAGTGTGAGTTGAACAATACACAGGGTTACCCAGTCGCCTCCGCAACACATTTGCAGCATCATGCTTTTCTTCTTTCTAATGCACTGCCTGAACTTGATTCTAGATTGCCCAAGAATACATGTATCGCTTCAGCGTCAGCGTACACAATTGGACAAGTCAACAATTCGCATACTGGGAACGCGGCAAAGCCTTTGACTGCCGGCCAAAGTCTCCCGCTCACTTCATTCCCGCCACAAGATAGCCTTGAGGACAGCACGGTCTACGGCCGCCTTGCCCACGCCCCGTTCTCTCCTGCCCCCAATGCCCGTGTTGGAACCTACAAAGCAAGAACCGCCAAGGTTATCCAGGATTTCGACGCTCACTTCGGGAAGGATTGAGTGTTTTTCCTTCGATGCATCCAGGGACCCGTGCAGCAGAATGCCAAGTACAAAGCACCCCAGCATTCTCATAGGTCACAACTGCCTGTTCAAATCCATCCCACCAGTACCACTCAAAACAGCCAACCCGCCACCGACCGGACTTTGTTTCTCAAATCGCCGTCAACTCCCCTACTTGACACTCACGGCGCCACACATACATCCTTGCTCGTTGCATGTCCCAGTCTGCACTTCCTCCCACGTTCAACAAGACAAATGTACGACGGCCATGACACCACGCGTTGAAATCCTCTGGATCTTCCCTCGTGCATTGCATGTCTTTCGGATATCACTCATCAACCCTTGGCGTCGTTGCGTCGGGTCGTTCCGCTCTTTCAGTCCCGTTTTGGAAACTGGCTTGTTCGCGGGTTGTTTTGTCAAACGTTGCAGTGCCTTCGGTGCCTCAGCCCTCAACTGCCCGCCTATCATTTCTTGATATTCTTTTACCACACACTATATTCTTGACCCTTCCTTTATCACAAGAAGTTTTGGTTTTCGTCGTTGAGGTTCTTTTTCTTCAAGCTTTTTATGGTCAGCTGTGTGAGCTGTTTGTTGAGGGTGGACTGTCCAGATCAAGTTGGCCTATACTGGCTCCTGATGTCCCATATAGCAAAGGGCAGACTGGTCCGCGCGAAGATGAGTTGCAAGAGTGAGGGGCAGTTACTTAATCCCAACCCTCGCGCGCAGGGCCTTCACTTTCATGGTGGAATAAATGGTACGACGTAACGAACCGCAATGATATTTAGCCAAGTTTCATCGCTGAGGAATTATTATCACTGAGACATGGAATCTACCACACGACGAGTTCAAACTTGACTTCATAGATATAATGCTAGATTTACCTTGCCTATGATTATACAAAGCATCGAGTAGTTAATAACTGACAAATAAAACGGCAAGCGAAGAGCCACGGCCAATCTTGGTATGCACTGTTCTGCGGGGTTGGTTCGCAAAGTCAACGAACAAATACGACGGTTGCCTCCTGCACAACTAGGAGTGACTGGTAAATAACCTCGCCCTCAGGTTGAGGGGCAAATTTCCCTATTAGGATATTGAGTTGCGTCGACCACACCCGCAAGGGGACAAGCAAACCAGCGGTCCGAGATTCAGGCTGCTCCAATAAGACAACGAGGTGATAGGGTGGGCCTTGTTGTACATGCCTTCTCTTGTGGCGAGATGCCAAATTAGGGGTGGGGACTGAGGTTGGGGGAACGAATATAATCCAATCTCTTATACGGGCTGTTTCGAACTAAATTAAAGTTGAACCAATCAACCGTTCGCCATTGCAGCAATAGTTACAGATAAGCTTAAATACCACCCGCAAATATCCCCTTTGCTCCACTAGTTGTAGTCTCCAAGAGTGGGTACCTTCCAGGTTACCTTGTACTTGAGTTTCCAGTGGTCTATGTACGCTATACGTGAGGCAGATCCATTCTTGTGCCGTTGTGTTGGTATTTCAACCATAAACTTTCTCCCGACTTCAACGACGCAAGTAATTACACTAAAACAAAAACCCTGAAAATGAAATCTGTCTACTCTATCTCTAAACTCTCTTTAGATTGCCTTACATAGCCCAGGTATCCCACTACAAAAACCTTCATCATCACCAGATCTTCCCATATAATAACACCATCATAACCTAACCCAAGCAACCCAAACAAACCCCTGAAAACCATCAATTCAATAGACGAATCAACAAACCACACACCAATTCAACCACCGATTCATCGACCCAGCTCCCTCACTCCACCCTCCCCCTCCACTCCAGCACAACCCCCGTCCCAGCCGTCCCCATTCCAAGCCCCCAATCCCTCCGTCCCGTCAACAAAACCCGACACGCCTCCAACCTAGCATAAAGCGCCACATCCCCGCCCGCCCCCCGACAAGTCGAATCCACAACCTCCAAAACCCCTCGTCCAAACACATCCCGTGCATGCACATTCGCACCATGCTCCAACAGCGTGGTAAGCGCAACCTTCCTTCCCAGCCGCACGGCAACAAGAAGCGGTGTCTCGCCTCGTCTATTCCGCGATTCAATCCTTGCGCCGCCGCGGAGGAGGGTTTCGAAGATGGACAGGAGGGTCTTGGATTTGTCGTCTTGGTCGTCGGGGATGTGCGCTATGAAGGCGGATAGGACGGGGGTTCCGAGTAAATCGTAGGCGTTGATGTCGACTGGGTAAGGGGAGTGGAGGAGGTGTTCTAGGTGTTTGAGGCGCGCGGGGAGGAGGCCTTCTTGGGATTGGGTTGAGCTGGAGCTGGATATGGATAGAGATGGTTGTTGTTGTTGGGGGGAGAGGACTGGAGTGGGTTGGGGCGGAACGGGGGGAGTATTATCGGGCCCGGGGAGTTTGCGTTTCATGGGCCGGCCGGTGGTCATGGCGAAGCGTTGTTCTTCCATTGTTTGCGGGTTGAGGATCGCCTCGGCGAGGCAGTGGAGGCCGTTGCGGCCTGCCGAGTCTTGGATTTGCGGGTTTGTGTAGGAGGACTGGATTGTTTGGACTAGGCGCGCGTGGTAGGCGAGGAAGAGGCTTTCGTCGGCTGGGGTCGGGGTGGGTGTCGGGTCGTGGGGCGGGGACTGAGAGGCTGTGCGGCGGGGTGGGATGAAGGGGTTGGTTGTTGCGGTTGTGGTTGTGGTGTCGGTGGGGGAGACGTGGAGGGTTGGCGTGAAGCCGAATGCGTCGCGGCGGGAGGCGAGGGACGGGTTGAAAGCCGAGAGGAGCTGGGATGGGAGGACTGAGTTGTGGAGGAGCGAGTGCGCGCGGTGGAAGAAGTTGCGGCCGTAGACATCGGTTGCGTAGACGAGCCCTGGCGCGGAGCCGTGGAGGAGGGCTAGGAGCTGGTGCAGGGGCGCCGAGGGGGAGTCGAGGTCGGAGAACCATTCTACGTTGAGAACGTGCAGGAAGGTTTGGTTGGCGGTGTTGGTGGCGTCAAGGTTGGTGTTGGTCAGGACGAGGCGGAAGAGAGTGTCCTGATAGCCCTCGAGCGCGGCAAAGAGGTGCAGGGGCGTGTTGCCGAAGCAGTCGCGGAGAGTGTTGGCTGCTGGGGGTGGTGGGTTGCGGAGAAGAGACTGCGCGCGTTCGCTCAGCTCGCCGGTGGGGGAGAGCCAGGAGTTCTCGGTGCTGAGGGTGTCGTTGGTTATGGCGCACCAGCACCGTCCGCCGCCGTGCTCCTGGCCGGGAAAGTCGGCACAGCTCCGTGTGAATGAGTTGAGAAAATCGCCGGGGAGGGCAAATCCGGGTTCTGGAAAGGCCTCGAACGCCTCGTAGCGAGAGTCTGGGCCCTGAGTTGAGTCGGGGAGAAGTGATGGAGCAGCGGAAGGTCGGCGGTCGGATGTCCATTCATCGTCGAGGTCGGAAGCGCTGGATATGGAAAAATCGCGAAGAAGGGTGGATATTTGTCTGGCGTAGTTGGAGGAGCAGTCAGACATTCTCCTCTGCAGATCCTGGATGACGGACGAGCTGGCTGTGCTGGATTCTAGCGGGTCGATACTCTCGGACTCCTCTGGCGGTCGGATGGAAAGGCGCCTTGTCCCGAGGGTGATGCCTTGCGAAGGACTCCCGGGTGTTAGGTTGGAGGAGGACGAGAAGCCAAATGTTGATGTTGAAGTATCCCCTCGACTTCGAACACTGTCTGACCTCGCGCGCTGGGTGCTTGACGTGGGGACTGGCGTTGTCCTCCTCCTCCGCCGGCGGGTCACAGAGGCCGAAAGACTGCTGATGCGCAAGTCCATCTCGGCGCGTGAGTCTGGTCGCAGGTAACGCGGATCGTTGTCCAGCATCTTGTGGATTGTCTTTTGCGCAGAGTTTTTTCTGTGTTGGATTTGTCAACATCTTATTATCACTCGGAAATATCTAGTGGAAGGCGTCCACAGGTTGCTAACCGTGGCTTAAAGACATCATCCTCCAGGACTTTGATGATCCTCTCGATCGACAGGGTCGTGTAGACATAGAGCCTGGCGAGCTTGCGCGAGCGGGATACAGTCCATTGCGGCGGCCTTCCAATCCTGGAACCACCGGGGGATGCCTTCGTGGTGGCAGATTGCGGCGAGGACATGTCTGATGCAAGGCCACGGTGAGATGTGATAATGATGATGATGGATGGGCTGGCTGGAACGGACAGAGACGACGGTCGTTAAAGTATCTTGCCGCGCACATGCAGCCATCCATATAGGAATCTGTGGCGGAGGCATCGGAGAATATCTGGATGTTTCGGGTCCTGACTCGGGCATGGAGCTATGCGACGGGGAGGCGCAATATCGATGAGCAGCAGCAGGCGCCATGTTTGTTGACGGACACTCCCGCGATGTTAATCATGCGCGCGCAGGGGTGTGGTTCGTGATGTACAGTGCAGACCGACATGGTGTGTATACGTATTAGCCACTCACCCCTGAGCTGAGATGTCGAGGCTGTCAGGAGTTGCGTGGGTGGACACCGGCTGCGGGTCGAGGCTGGATGGAATGTGCGGGTGAGTGTTCGAGAAGGGAGTCATTCGCGGATGGGAACCCTGCCCTGGTCAAGGAACGCGAACCACATGGAAATGCTGGGGTGGTGTGGGGAAGTATGTCAGGTAGGTGGGAAGGAGAAGCAATCAGCTGGAGATGGAGAGTGACCCATGGCGTGTATGGGAGAGCCAGCAACGCAACAAGTCACTCGATAAGTATAAAAAGTCGGATGGACTCGTGTTATCGTTGCAGGCCGCTCGTCTGCAGGTTTTCCAATTCCTTTCCCATGCAGCAAACGAAAGCCACATGGCGCCAGCGTCTCAGCCGGCCGCCCCATGAGGCCGTCGCCGAGTTGCATCGACGAGCTGCATGCGCGCATAGCCTTTCTGACAACCTGGGTACGGGATAAACCCACGCATGGACCGGCCAATTGCCATGACCCTCCCAGACGGCCCTTGGGGGTCCTAGAGGAGTGAATATCGCACACGTGGCACCCTTGCATGAGCGAGACGCAGCAATGCGGCGGCCGATTGCCGGACCCGGAGCGACGCTGAGTTGCGTGGTATGTGTCCAGAAGAGGTAATCTTCCAGAAGGCAGCAGAGGGGGACGGGGACGGGTCGCATCGAGGAGGCCTTGGCTGCATGACAGAATTCCTTCCAGAAGCCTTCTCTGCATGGCGTCGGCATGGCGGGCGATATTGGCTGCAGGCGCAGACAGGGATAGGGGGCCAGGGGCCATAGCGCCCTTCTAGAAGCCTTCCTCGCCTTCTTTCATTAATTGACGGCAGCTATAATACCACGTACCCTGGGCGCTGCGTTGTTTGCCTGCTCCCCTTTGGGACAAAGCGTCATTTATCTTGTTTCATGTCCCCCGATTGATTGTTTGTTGATTTCAGCGTCGCAGCCGCCCCGAGCCAAAACCAGGCGGCGGTATTACCGATGCCATGTTTACATGAAATGTGTCGTCGCATGGAGAGGCCGTCACCTCCACTACTGTTGGTACCTGATTACGTGCTGGGGTGCACCCATTTTCAACCACCATGGCATCAGGGCGGTGGTGGATGGTCGCTTGGGCGTGCAGTCAACAAGAAACCGGCGATGCCGAACACAACACGCAGGTCGGAATTGACGATTCAAAAGTTGGGGACAGATAGACGAGAAACTTGAACCATGCGAGGCCCTTTGTGGGACACAACATAATTGACCAGCGGGAAAAACCATGAAAAAGGAACTGCGGATCTGAAGAGAAGAAAGGAACGTGTAAACAAATCCTCCACATTAAGCCTCAAGGTCAAACCAGGGCAAATGGATAATGCTACGATTGAACGATAATAATAAACGCACTGCATGCTGCACGCATACATGTCATGCCAGTGCAAAAAAGGCTGCACTTCTTGATTTGCATGAACCACCATCAAACCAACGATAAAAATGGATGAATGGTCTCGGCGGGAGGATCCGAGTCGTCGACTGCGCGATTGAGTTGTGGTGGAGACACTTTAATCGATCGTGTCTAGCGTTTGTCTTTGCGTGCCCCTTATCCCAGTAAACAACAAGTCAGTTGTGGAGCACCAACCGTCGGCCAACAAGAGCAAAGCCAGCAATCGTCAATCAAGGCACGAAGAACAAAACCATCCCTGTCCTTTGTCGAAGCTGCGATCGAAGAATGCTCGGGGACTGCCAATTGCCGACAGTATGCACGTCAACAGGCACCCGGCCGCTGATTTGGAAGATGAACCTAGGTATGAAAAGAAACATGAGTCCTGAAATGGTAATTAGTATGTTTGTTACATCTAGAAGCCAGACCGCAACACCTGATCAAAGCCAGATGCAGGGCCACGGACAGAGAGAGAGAGGGGTTCGGGCCCGTCATTTCAACCTGACCGAACGAACGGCAAGTTGGCGCATCCAGATTATCAATAACTGACTCAAGATCAGGTACATAGACAGTAGCAAATAAGAACAAAACAGCAATTGCCAGCTCTGATTGGACGGCTGCGTAGCCGCCATCACAACGCCCTCGGTCATGAGACAGGGCTGAGGACAGAGAGTGACTGCCGATGTTTCTTTCTGTGGGCCATTGACGCCATTGCCGCCCCTTGCCGCCACCTCACGCACGAATTTCCACTGTCCGCCGCCACCGGAAGCGTCCCTCCCCCCCTGCCTGGATCTGGTACCAGCAAGAGCAAGCAAGACGGCAAATTCCTTCAACCCCCTCCACTGCAGTCCATCACCTCACAACTTCAACTTCGAATCCAACCCCCAACTTGAACTCCGTGCACTCCTCACAGCCCAAAGAACTTCAACATCTCAACCTCGTTCACAGGCGCAGTATGTCCCACCCCCTTGCCAAAGAACCCCATCAACTTCGTCCCATCCCCATAAATCATCTGCGTGTACGCGGCCGAGGGCACACCCGTCACATTCTTCGACAGCGGCACATCCAGCACATTCGACCACTGCTTCAGCGCCTCATAAGCACACTGCGGCCGCACCAACGTATCCGCCAGCCCATGAATGATCTGCATGCGCGGCCGACGACCAGTGTATCCCGGGTACGAGTTGCGGACAAAGTTGCCCCACTCCTGGGGGGTATGCTGCAGGCCCTGAGCGCAGGTCTGGTTGGCTGCGAAGGGCGTGTTGCCTGCTGCGCCGGCGAAGCAGGCGTGCGCGACGCCCGAGTAGGCTGCGCCGGCCTCGAAGACGTCTGGGTAGGAACCCGCGAGGACGTTGGTCATCATTGCGCCGGAGGAGGAGCCCATTGCGTAGACGCGGGACGCGTCGGCGGAGTATTTGGTGAGCGTGTAGTTGACCATGTTGACGATGCCGAGCGCGTCGCCGCCGCCGAGGTGGGTTAGGCTTGTGGCTGCGTTGACGTCCCAGCAGTTGCTGTAGTTGGGGGTACCCGGGTAGATGAGGATGAAGCCGCTCTTGTCGGCGTAGGAGGGGAGCTTGGTGCCGCTGTACCACTGCGGGCCGGTGCCGCCGCAGGGGTGGAGCTAGTTGCCGGGGGAAGTTGTGTTAGCTGATGCTGGGGGCTGTTTATAAAGGGGGGGAGTGAGGGTGAGGGTTGCTTACGGCGACGATGACGGCGGGCTTGGCGGCCAGCTTGTCGGGCACGTAGATGTACATGTTGATCTTGGTCGGGTTGTTGCCAAAGTTGGTGACCTGCTGCAGCGAGGCGCACATGCCGCCGACGGCTGCGGCGGCGAGAGCGAGGACGGTTCGGGCCAACATGGTGGTCGGAGCTGTAGCTGGAGATGATTTGTTGCGAAGAATGGCTTGGAGAAAGCTGGATGGTTTGGAACGGCAACAAGTCTCCAGAGAAGGGACTCGTAGATCCTGTTCTTTATACTCCAAAGCGCTGCCTCGCCTCCTCCTCCTCCTTCTCACCAACTCATCTCCTGCTTGTCTGCGTCACGGTGTCTGCGTGTCCTCCATCTAGGCTGACACCGTCCGAGCAGCCTTCCCCTACGCGAACGGTGCGGTGACGCTCTCCTCAACGCGTCGTATCAACCGGCGCGCTAGGCAATGGGAGTCGGCAAGTTGGCATAGGCCAAACGGACGTAAAGGTCGTCGGAGGTCGAGGCCAGATTTCTGCTTTTGGACACGCACGCTCTCCACGCGGCTAAGTCGGGCGGATAAATACGGTGTTGGTGTATGTTAGGCGAGGCGTAGATCTGGCTGAGGTCGGAGCGCCAGACTCCAGACCACGTCAAGCAACGTTCACCCAAGCGGGCCGGACATTGCGGGAGAGGTATGTCTTGATTTTCTCGATCGCTGGCACCGGCCGAGGCAGAGATGGGGGTCGGCAGCTGCGGTCGGCAACGGGGAGCCTCATCTTGTGCCTGCCAAGGAGTATTTTTGGTTACCCGCACGGACGCGAGGTTGCCGTGGGTTTCCCATTCCGTGTTTGCTGCTACCGGGTTTGAAGTTCTGATTGGAGCGCTTGCAGGGCTGGGAAAAAGAGGCTGAGGTGCTCTTTTGTTGGGAGGAGGGAAAGCCGGTACAGGACCCGGAGCGTGTTCGATAGGTCAGGCAATTACCTTGATATTCTGTGTTTCCCCAGGTTCATGTTTGATTGATTGCAAGACTGACGTTGATGCCGGGCCGGTGCGCCTGGTTCATGCTACCAGTCCATGGCCGTATTGAGGCTGGCATCCGGCTTCCGGGAGCGGCACTATCGTACAATAGAACCTGAGGTTTAGGTGATCGATTGCTGTTGATGTGTTGGCTGTAGTTCGGCAGCTTGAACCATGACATCCAAGGTGACTTTTGGGTGGCGGAATGTCATTCAGACTGCATCTAGCAGACTGCTGCGATCTTTTGTCACATGTCTGAGGGCCGCCGAGATGAAAAGTGATTTACCATCACAGAGATCTTACGACCAGAGAGCAACACCAATAACTCGCCCCTTCTAGCTCTTGCTACACTACAAAAATCCTGCCAATGTGTCCTCGGCCACCTTCTCAACGGCCAGCACATCCATATTCAAGTCCACCTGGCTCCAGTCCATATCGAGCCCCTTCATCCTCGCCCCGTCGGCCTGCTGGCCGGGCTGCTGCTGCTGGGGTACCACGTCTCTTGCCTTGGGAGCGACGAGAGCCTGTCTGATCAGGGCGGCTTGTTCCTTCTGCAGACGACCCACGCACTGCTCCAAGATCTGGATTCGTTGTTGGTGCTGGATGAAGAGGGCCTCGAGGAACTGGGTGCGTTGTTCGTGCTGGGATACCCTGTGCAGCAGGAACTGGATCTGGTCCTGCGGTGGGCTCGGAGAGTTTGGGGCACCGTCTGCTTCTGTCCATGTCGGATGTTAATATGGGCTGCCCATTCTTACATCATGTGTGCCAGGGGGAAGGGGTGGGGGGCTGGGAAAGGGGCGAATTACTCTGCGGCTGCTGGGTTTGGTTGGCCATTATGTTGGACGGCTCTGGTTGGTGGTGTGTTGCTTTGGATGGCGGTGGCGACGTCGTTGCGAGTTCCGTCGACACCGAGACGTAACTTGAACATCATTGACCCATGAAGACAGGAGATAAACGTCAGCTTATATTCACAATCCTATCCTTTACAACTTTCTGATCTTCCAGTAACCTCCGCAAGGCGGTGTACCACAAGCAGATACTTGCAGACGATATTCGTGCATGAAAGGCTTCGACCAAGTCGCTGTCTATCAGTGATGTGAGCAACTGCCATGCATCGACGGTCTGCACGTATCTGTATGTGACTGCGGTGCTCTTTCGCCATCAAGTCATCGATATGCATGTGGAATTCTCAGCTGGACTCCACTTCTTCGCGTCCTCTTTTTTATGACTGGCCAGAGTACGACCTTGAGCCGTTGATGGTGTTGCTATCAATGGTGGCGTCAAAGTTAGGCGCCTCCTGCGGCTAGCCCGAGTATTCTAGACTCGCCGGGATGTTGCCAGTCTTGAGGCATGCTGCTTTCCTGACCGACTTGACCGTTCGGCCGGTCTTTCAGCGGCAGGGTATCATTGATGAAACATTCATTTGCGGGGCTTGTGACCATCCAGGAAGATCCGTCGGTCTGGCCCAAACCCTCACAGAGAGCGAACCGAGGAGATAGCATCATGAAAATAGCAGATATCTACCAGGCAAACTTGCAGAAGACGGTGAATACAATGGTGCGTTTTCAAGAACCTCATCTGTCGAATGCCTTCCAATAAAGCTGGGGAATATTCAGTGTTCGGTCTTCACTGCGCGTTTTCTTTGATGTGTGCCAAGCCTCCTGGTGGAGAGGGAAACCATGACCTGCCACGTTTGGTTGTCCCTGAATGCGCCGCAAGCGCCCCTGGCTTCCCTCCATGGACCGAGAAGCTACACCAATAGCGCATTACAAGTAACGCTTGGAACTTTGTGAGAAGGGGATATCCTTGTCAGGCAGGACGGGACGGTAATAAGATCTGTATGAGGGGTGAGAACAAGCACACTGCCCACACCAGACCATCCTGCGAATCGACTTCATCAAACCAAACGTGACTGATAGCAGCCGAGCAGCCGTACTGGCGGTGAGATCACTTGCACGGCTCTCGATGCACGCCGGCCGCTTGGGTCACAATGGATACGAAACCCAGACCGACTCGCAGGTTTCTTGGCTTTCTGTCTTTTTGGAAAGACGAGTTCCCCCAAAACTGGGATGGGATTCGGTATGGGGAATGGAACTCGCCCGTCAACGTCGCCGTGCCCGAGGCTGGAGATGAATTGGTTCGCCAAAGCCATGGAAGCTTGGAGGGCGAAGGACTCCGTGATTATGTGCCTGGGTGGCATCTCTAGAAATCATTTGGGGCACGGATTTCTGAAGGGAGAAAGAGAATGGACGATTGAAACAGAGCGTTCGTCCTCGGACTGTGGCATGCGCTTGGTCACTACCTAGCCATGGTCCCAACGATTTCAGCTCGAAGAGACGGTGAGTTCCTCAATCAGATCAACGCATTCTACATGTAGGTCCCCCCACAATTGAAGCGCCCGTGGGTGACGTCCTCCGGCGGGCCCCGTGCGACCCGCCGAGATAACAGTGATGACCATGGACTAGATCTTAACGTATTTGCGCTGGCGAAGACCGTGACTTGAAACAAGAGTGTGGGATATGGAGTTCAGGGGTGAGGAGAGGGTAGCAATCTTTCCGCGGGCCCTCGATTCAGTACAGGAAATGTGTGCTCAGATTGGAGTTCCTGGTGATGAACTTCTCAACATTGTTGCCCTCTTGTTAAGAAATGCGATTTGGAAGGGTTGTCATCGTAATAGATACCGTAAAGGAGTACCCAAAAATACATGTAGGTCGATACCGTACAAATTAAATCCGCCCCGTACGCCCGTAACGAACAGGCTATCGCCAAGTCCTCCCAGCTCGTCACACCTCCTCCGCCAAACGCAAGGTTACTCACGGATCTGTGGAGGACTCGCGTAATGCCTCCTCTTGTTTTCGTCTAATGCGGTCCTCGGCCAGCACCTTCAGCTTGGCCAGCTCGAGACGGATCTCGGCTATGTTCATGCACTCGCGGCAGTTGCGGAGGGCCTGAAAGGCCGCCTGCTCGGCCAGACATTGGATAAAGTTGAGGCTCTTGTCCACTTCGTCGTAGGGCTTGTCTGGGTCGAGCGGCTGGTTTTCAGCTGTCATGCGCGGAGCTGTCTGGAGCTTCTGGGTGTGAGGTTCTGAGGGGGTTAGTGAGAGTTCAGTGATTCAAGCTGAGACATTGCCATCTGGAGATAATCAACCTCTTTGAGGAGTGGACGATTCTCCCTTTCCGTCGGGTACTGGGTTGGGTGCGTTGAGGCTTGTTCCCTCCTCATGCGTCTCGGACTTTGAGCTAGCTCCACAGTAGTTTGCTTTCCCCATCTCGTCGATCTCGTTGCCACTTGGCATGGCGAAAAGCGCTGTGCTGTGTCTGGTGCTTGATCTGCCACGATAACGGCCTGTCCTGTCGGTCAAGTGCGATCCACTGCAACGCTTCGAGTTTGCCTAGTTGAATGGGGGGGACGTGACTTGGCTTTTGCATCTAGGATTCATGTTCTCCGGAGAGAAGCAACCCGTCAACCGCCAAGACTCTCTCTGTGGACTACATGTCTCGTCGGGCCACCTCCAATCTTATTTGTGGCTTGTCATGCAACAGCGTGCCCGGACACTCTAGCGGTCCCGGGGACTGGTATGAGAAATTGAGATGCACTGTGAATGCCCCTAGGTAGGTAGGTAGGTACTAGTCTCGGACCGTAGGCCGGGTTGTAAGGAATTCCAAGCGCAACAGGCATCTTCCCCGTTTTCAACCCTACGGTGAAGTATCCAGAGAACGTAAAACGGCCGCAAATATTCACTCCTTCAATACCAAAATCCCCTTTGTTTTCAAGTTGCCAGATCATAAAAACAGAATTGACAGATGGGTGGCAATTGGTGCGAAACCGGTAAACCCAGCAATCACGACCCCGGCCATTCTTCAATTTTTCAACACCAAAGTATCACGAGACGGACAAGTAAAAGTGAGGACGGAATTAACTCATAAATTTTCATGGTGCCCGCCTTCCGATCTCAGCCTGAGGGGGGCCGAGATCAGCGAGTGACAGGCGGCCGGTCGGGGGCGGCCGAGAATTCACTGGACCCAAGCCACCCAACGACGTCAGTGCCCAAAACGATGGACCTTGTGGTCCCATTTGAGCTCATTGCCCACTGTCTATGGTATACAATGGTATACTGAACCTGGAGCGGATTACCGGACGCTGGCTGAACAACATGGAGTTGGTCAATGGGACGGGAATCCGCCACATCTCGGATTAAAGGGAACAGACGTGAAAAGGATGTGGGCAGGTCGGTCGGATTTGATGCTAAAGATGCTTGCTCGGAAGAAGAATCTGAGCAAGAAGGCTGCCTAAATACAGGTTTGAAGGGGCCACTTTTATGATCACTTGCCTGGCGGTGCATTGCTCCTGCTCTCAGTCGGCTGTTTGTGAATACGACCTTGAACTATCCATCTCGGAAATTACGGGGAAAGCCAAGCGCCACAGCATGTGCTAAAACCGTGGTCCACACCTTGCTTGAACGGCCCGGGGCGCTTACCCCTAATTCTGTGCTCTTCAAGTTCTCGACCGGAACTGACTCGCCTCCTCCAACCCTAGCCGGTATTATGACTGGTCCGTCCGGCGGCTTCATCAGTGGCTGGCATCCGGATTTTGCCCCCCCACCCGTTCAACCATCAACGGTGACCTTGACGTCAGTGGCCTCGCGAGCAATGGCTCGTAGTCGCCTACTTGGTAAGATTTCATTAAACTTGGAGCCCCCGCGCGAAAAAGTCTTAACATGGCGCTTCGTCAACCTTCCTAATTCACACCATCGAGGACTTTACAGATCGAGAACTGATGGTCCCTCTGTCCGCTTCCTACCATGTCTATCGCAATACGAGATTCCACGAGCCTCGGCCTGTGGCTCGATGGAGTTCTTACAGAACAAATCGAACCATGGTGGATAACGACTCCGTAGGAAGCGACGATAGCGGCGAGAAGCAACGTGACGTGGTGCGAAAGTGCCACCCCACCACACCCAAGTTCGCGTTCACGGCAAAGCCGAACACAATCGCGATCTACAACATGTTTTCCATCTGTCCCCGGTGAGCATATATGGCCTCGAGCTCCATGGTCTTGATGGCTTCCGTTTGCGTGTCTCTTCAAGCTCTTCGACAGTTCAATCACTCGCCCGCCGGCGACAGTCTCAACATTCGATCCGCTCGACCAAACTTGGCAAAACAACAACCTCAACCACAGCTCAAAGCTCACCGCTCATACTCTCTTCTACCACAATGCCATCACGACTATCCAACACCCCATCCTCCGGGCGCAACACCACAACTAAGAGCACTAATCTATCCCCACGACCTGGCCCCCCCGAAACATCGCGACAGCGGCACCCGAGCCATCGTGACACCAACCAGCAAGAAATAATCCACCCTGAAGGCCCCTTCGCCACCATCCGACGACCAGAAACCTCCCAGCCAGCAACGGAGTGCATACGACGCCTAACCCTCCTCGCAGTTCACGACTACTACACCAAACACTTCCTGCACGCTCCAAACCCATCCCAAGCCGAGACTGAAGCCCCCATCGCCTCCTTTACAGCCCTCGTCCGCGCGTCTGACCCGGACGCCGACGTCCGTGGGGCACTTAACCTAGCCGCTGAGTACCGCGCCTTTGTACACAGCCATCCAAGCGGGCTGGGGGTTCTTGTCTGTCTTCCTGCTGGTTTGCGATCCGAGTATGTTGCCCATCGCCCCGTATCCCCTCTGTTCCGAATAGTGCCTGGGTACCAAGGCTACCTGGGCAAGGAGTAAAGCATGTTACTGCTGACCGTGACCGTCTTGATGTGTTTCTGCGCAGGCTTGAGTTGGGATTTGGAGAGACTGCTAGTCGATCGACGGTGCATGAGAGGCTGCTGGAGTGGCTGCGGATTTGGGACTGTGATGGCGAGGTGAGTGCCTTGGCTGAGCGGGCTGAGATGCATGCTGCTACGGCTATGGCGATCGTTCATCATGCGACTGAGGTCTGGTTTGGGAAGCTTGGGCGTTGAGGTGGGGTTGTGGTATTGGTGTTGGGAGGATGGATCGCAGTGTTTGGATTGTGGGCTGTTGCTGGTATGCCGGCGGGTGGTAGGGGCCGAGTGATAACAACCTGGTATGAGCGGGTACGGTGGTCTCCTGTCCGCGGGATCGACGCTGGCCGTTCAGTGTATGGGAGGCGGGTGTTGATTCTTTACTATAATTTTCGTCGCATCGAGGGACTCTACTATACTGTAGAGCAGGGCATACCCTATGTACATGTACCCAGTAGTTAACCAGGTCTTGGAAGAATTAGCCTTCTGTTTTGCTGATGCCGAGAAGAATCTTCTCTTCGCTACAAGTACCGCGACGGGTTCAAAACAAACAGAGGGCCGGGCGATACAACTTGAAGTACAAATTACTAGGTAATTAAGTACCTAGGCACAGATGCAGACACAGTAAGATGACACCTAGTATTCGGCATGTCGTGGTATAAATGTAATAGGAACCTAGTGGTGGTAGTACTCAATTCTTCGAGCAACTCCATCATGTGGGAAACGTCTTTGACACAACCCACAGAGTCCGCGACAATTTACCAAGTTCTCCCGGAAAATTCCGGCATTCCTCCTGTCCTCCTCGCTCTCTTCCCTCTCCAGAGTTCAAGCCCAGATCGTACGCGACCAGGAGAACGCTCTAGCGACGAAAAGCTTGAACAAAGGACACTCACGACCACCATGCCCCTTAAAACATCCTCGTTCTCTAAGAGTGGAGTCGATCGCCGCTTGATCCCGGATCGTGCACATAGTGTGGCGCGGGGACCGTCCTATCCTTCCGTGCAGCACGGCCTGCCAGACGCGACTCTGCTGTCGACTAGCGGGCGTCATCGAGCTGTGGTCGCCATCTCGGTTGCTATTGGCTGTGCCCGCTGGGTGCTGATAGTTTGGGCTCTCGACGCAACCAGCAGTGGACCGGTCGCTTGTGTCCTGTGAGGCCGATACGATCCTCCGGTATCTGGACCTGCGGAGCGCAGCAGAGGGATCTCGCATTTATGCGCACCACTGATGTCCGCGGCAAACTCCAGCCGCTACACGTATCATCGAGTAATAACCCCGAGCCGTAGCCTGCCGTCTCAGGTGCCAGGCTGCGTCTTGTTCCACGCCTCAAAGAACTGATGTTCGTAACTGGGGATGCACTTGACCTTCGCCGGCGGCTCCAGCTGCCATACGATCTTATCCTCGTCACTCCCGGACCCGGTAGCCCACTGTGACGTGAACCCCTTGGCCTGCTTGATCTGCTTTGCCTTCTCATCCGAATACTCTAGACTGATGCTCGGGACAACCGCAATCTTGCCATAGCCATGGAACCACAGGTCCTTGCAGAACAGCTGCGGCTCGCCCTGCAGACACTCGCCCTCGCGCGCGGCACGGAAGGCTACCTGCCGGCGAAGCAGCGGGGCAGCAGTGAATGCCGTCGCGCCGTTCCAGCACGAAAACACCTGGAAGGGCCGGTGGGCGTTCAGGCGAGCCTGCGCAGCTGGGTCGTTCCAGAACAGGTTCCAGGCCGAGTCCCAGCTGCCAGATGGCGGGATGTCGAAGAAGGAGTCGCCCGTCATGCCGCGGGCGATCCATACGTCGTAGAAGGTCGGGTCGCGGCCCACGTACGTCCAGTCCATGGCGCACGTCATATCGGCGCCTAGGAAGCGGCGCTGGTGAACCAGCTCGAGCATGTCCTCGGCGCAGATGGCCACGTCGTTGAGGAAGACGACCGTGGTGTTGGGGGAGTATTTCTTGGCCTCGTCGTCGTCGAGAAGTGGCTGCACGGCCATGTTGCGCAGCGCCGCGAGTTTCTCGATCCGGTTGCCTTTTTTGGGGTTGATTGCGCTGGACTGGAAGTAGTAGGGCGTTGTAAGCTTGTCGAGTTCCGGCCGGAGTGCCGCGAGGACCTCGCCTGTGCCGTCGGGGGAGTTGCCCTCGATGATGGACAGCGCGCAGCGCTCGGGGCCGAGGAATCGGATCGTCTCGACTACGCTGCCGATCAGGCGGGGGAGCAGGGAGAGACACTCGCGGAGGTCGAGCGCGATCAGGTATTGGATGCGGGACGAGTCGGAGTCGCCGTCGTCGCGCTTGAGGTATTCGTATCGCGAGAAGTCGGACTGTGGGCATTGGAGGCGCGGGAGATGGGTCGCGTTTGGGTTCATGATGGCTTCGATAAAGGCCGTGCGGTTTGCGGGCGAGAGGATTCCTGGAGGTTGGCGGATGGTGAGCACGGCGGGAGGCAGAAGGGGGGTGGCAAATTGTCTGAGGTCAGGTACGTACCATGCTCGACTGGCTTTGCAGCGGGAGACGACGTTGAGGTATTGTGACTCGGCTGGTGGTCTGGCTTGAAAAGCGCAGGCCGTGGCAGACGCGCAAGCTGGTCGTGGCCGAGGTACAACGTTACGGCGACGAGAAGCAAACAGGCAGCCTGCCAGGCGAGGATGATCTTTCGACGCATCCCCTCAATACGGCTTGCAAAGAACTTGGAAAGAAAACGAGAGTTTCGCCCAGAGCCTGATCATGATTTTGGGAGCAACGCGATGCACATAGCAGATGGACGTGTTGGGGGAGAAAGGAACGCAGAATTGAAACCGGACGACAATATCGACGGCCGAAGCGAAGGTCGTCTTCTTCATCAATCTAAATCTGGGTTGCGTGTTGGTCCGACGTGGGAGCACCTGCGGAGTCCTTGTCGAGATCCAGCCAATGGCCAGATGCTGCTCCCGCAGCACGCGCGTCAGGGGTATGGTCAGGGGCAGCGTCTGCGGCTTTTGGCGCGGAGACGATAACGCCCGCTCCAATCACTCTTGGCAACGCCCCCGGCCGGCGACAGGCGAAACGGTTGGATTGAGCGCGCCAAGGAGCCAGGAACCCGACAGCTTGGGACACATTAACAGCTCATCAAGTGATCCACCTCTGCCCTATCTCGGTACCTTAGGCGTGCTCCGCGCGCTTATACTCTCAGGTTGAGTTGTTGACTTTTTCCAGATGCACGCTGTGGTGTTGGTTGATACATATAAGACCATAGGTGGAATGTCGATGGAGTCCCCCGCCACTCTTCGGCTGTGCTCTCTCCATTTTTCTTTCTTTTCTTTTGTCGTGTTTGCTTGTTTTCCTTTGTTTTGTCAGGCCACGAGGTTACGAGACACACGAGTACCGATATACTTGCACCGAAAGCTTTTCACTCCCTAATACTCCGCCATTGTCGATCAACATCTTGAAGATGCTTGCATGCTGCCAGTGAAGAGTGGCTGAGTCGATCACTGCGACTCGTCGGCAATGGTTCCTTTCTTTCCCTTTCTCTTATTGCTCGCAGACATCATCCAGCCTTCAGAAGCCTTTGCGTTTTTTGCTGCCCCTCGAAATGCCACGACCCTGACACCGCAGATTCAAAGGCGGCAAGGCAACGTCCTCGTCACCCGGCTCACCACCATCTTCCTCACCGGCGATCCCTCCAAGGTCCGGACGGCCAACCCGGGCTTTGAATGTCGTCTCGATGTGTTGAACGGTCTTTGGGGCTTCTGTCCCACGACCGTCATCGCCGCCACCGACTGCAATTTGGCCGGGGCCTGCTTTGACAGTCACTCCTGCTCAAATGGCTGTGGATTCACCAATGCGAATCTGGCGACATATACATGGTATGCCCACGTCCACTGTTCAGGAGGGATGGACTAGCTAACGGGGTTTAATCATAACAGCACGGACTCGACAGCCTTCTGCTCGACGGCCTTGTTGACCCTGACCGGGAACGTGGGACCCTTTTCATACATCGCCTGTGGCCCGGGTCCCAGCACCGACCACTACCTCGCCTTCACCACGACAGCTTCCACAAAGGCAGCATCCCCAACCCCCCAGACCTCATCCGAAGTCAAAGTCGCTTCATCAACAACCCCCCTCTCGTCAACAGCAACAACAGCAACAACAGCAACAACAGCAACAACAGCAACAACAGCAACAACAGCAACAACAGCAACAACAGCAACAAGCATAGCGTCACCGTCAACAACAGACACACAATCACCCGCCGAAGAAGCCATAACCACAAACTCCACCGTCCCCGCACTAAACACCACAGCATCAACCAACTCCAACCCGGCGAGCGCCGAGTCAAGCAGTGCTACTGCCAGCAACACGGGGCCCGGGGGATCCAGTGCCAGCAGCAGCAGCAGCGGCGGGAGCTCAAACAACACGGGGGCCATCATCGGCGGGGTCGTGGGGTGTCTGGCGCTGCTCTGCGGGTTCGGTATCGCTGCCATCTGGCTGCTGAGACGTAACCGGGCCAACGCGGCGAGACGGCTGTCTATGCGAGGCAAGGATAATAATGGCGGGGCGGAGGCGCCAGTGCTTCCTAGGAAGGTGGAGGAGTACCAGTTTGCTGGCTGGGGGCCACGGGAGTTGCCTGCTGCGTACCGGGAGAGGCCGCCTATGAGTCCGGTTGAATTGCCTGCGGGGGTGTATGTTAGGTGAGGTTGGGTGTTGAGTGCAGTGGGCCGGGGGGTTATCGACGCGAAAGGGGCGTCCACAACACAACAGCGTGTAAACATTCGGGTTGATGTTGCTACATAGGGTTAGGGTACGTCTGTTTGTTTCAATTCACCCCCTGACTCCGTAGATTGTTGTTAGACATAAACCTGTATCTAATTATTTGAGAGCACGTAATTAATTAGGCAGCTAGCGAGGCCAGGAGGGAAATGGCGTAATCAATCGGTGGAATCTTCAGACCTGTGAGCATTGCAAGAGAATCAAACACTTCATGTTGCTTTACTACCAGGATACTATTCGGTTTCCCTAACTAAAACTTTCCCACTTATTACCATCTGCCTTACCAATACCAAGCCAGACACCTTACCCAGCCGATACCGAACTATAGGTAACGATAACCACCCCCAGTCCGTCAACATCATCAATCTGGCCCCCCAATATCCCCGCCATTAATCCACGTGTACCCCCTCCCGCCCTCAAATACTAACAACAACCTTCTTCGCCGAAACCCCCTTCCGATGCACATCTAGCGCATGCTGCACACTCTCCAACCCACTCCCCACCACCTCCGGCTCCGGCGCGGGCACAAACGTCCCCTCCGCCAACGCCCTCGGCAGAAAATCCTCATACAAAACCTTGCTCACCTCATTCCCCATCAACGAACTCCCAAAGATAAACTTTGTCTTGACGCCCTGCACGCGCGTCATAGCCGCGACTTTGACGTTCCACCAGGCCATCCCGAGCGCGAACCCCGCCAGCCCGGCAAGGGAGAACGACGCCGTGCCCTCGGGCTGGGGGAAACTTGCTTGCGCAACGAACTTGTTGCTTCCCTTTGCGGGACAGCGGGATAGGACACGGATGCAGTTCTCCGTGGAATTATTCCCCACCGCGAGCGCGCCGGCAACGGGTTTCGTTGGCCCGATTGCGGATACAATGTCGTCGACGACGGTGGGGGAGTTGTAGTCGAAGACGTGTGTTGCGCCGAGGGTTTTGAGATACGCAAAGTTGCGCGGGGAAGACGTAGAGATGACTTCGTACCCCGCTGCAGAGGCAAGTTGGACTGCGTTGCTGCCTACGCTGGTTGAGCCGCCCCAGACTAGCACGGCTTTGCCGGTGGGTTTGCGGTCTGCGAGGGATGGGATCGGTGGGTTTAGGGCGAGGTAGTCCTTCTGGAAGAGGCCGCAGGCGGCGGTGGAGAGACAGAGGGGAAGCACACATGCGCGCTCAAAGGTTAGAGAATCAGGGATACGGGAGACCATGTGTGCGCGCACGATAACGTAGGACTGGAAAGCGCCCTCGGCGGCACGGTTGACGGCCGGGTCCATGGCTAGTGCGTGCGCGAGGACGCGGTCGCCGGGCTGGAAATGTGCGGCGGTGGAACCGGTGCCGACGGCCACGACTTCGCCGGCGAGATCGTTGCCGAGGATGAAGGGGTACTTGATCCAGGAGAACATCATGTCGCCGATTAGTTGCTTGGACCACTCGACCGGGTTCACGGCGACTGCGCGGGTTTTGACGACCAGCTCGTTCTCGCCTGGGGGCGTGTAGGGCGCTGGTCCGACTTTGAGGGGGGCTTTGGCTTTGGGCAGCCAGGCTGCTGTGTTGGTTGGTTGGGTCATGGTGGGTGGAATTGTGAGGATGTTTTGTTGGGACTGGATGGAAAAGGGGTAGGAGCTGATGGGTGGTGTTTTTGCTAATAGTATTGCTTGGTTTTTAAATCGTGGTTTTAAACATGTGAAATGGGGGATGGTTGGCGATCACGTTGATGATGATTCCGATGGCAATGCTGTGTGTGGTAGTGATGGTGTTGAGGGTATGGTGGATGACGAGGGTGGAAGGGAGCCAGACATCCGACGGAGGGGCTGGTGTCACGGTCGACGTGGACTTCGAGACAGACTCCAGTCGGCATCGACGCTGCATGATATGCCGTGCGTGGACCGACATGATTGCTGGGGATGAATTGTGCTGGTCCAGCGGTGGTCCGGAGCCGTGGGCACCGTGACGCTCGGGATGACAATTTCGAAACCCGGTCTTTGTATTACGACGATGGTGGTGGGGGATGCGGTTTGGTGCGGCGTATTTCGCGTATTTCCATGTACTGGCGCTGTTATTTGCGGGAATGTTTCCTGTGTAACCATTCGGCTTGACTAAATGTGCCGTTTCCGCCGGATTGTTTTGCGGTGGCCAATCCGCTTGTTCTGCTCTGCTGTGTTCATGTTGGTCAGGAATGCATGGTGCTTTGTTATGTTCCAGGCTGTTTGGACCACCCAATAAGTGCGAAATCTGTCACGCATTTGTACTTTGCCTATCTCATCTTATCTTGCGCACCAACATCTGTTCCAGCCAAGGGCTGAGGTGATAGGTGGTGCCCTGTACGGTGCAGATTACTGGCACATGTCTTGGATTTGATAGTCAGCATGTGAATGCGATGCTGACAAGATAACGTAGAGACAATAGTTGCTATTCGTCAACGCTAATAGTACAATGCCACTGATTCTAACTCGAGTGAGTGCACATCTAGTGTAGGCAGAGAATATCCATCCGCCCACCAAGCTCTGTCTCAGATTCTTACTTGGGAATGAAAAGAGCGATGTATCCAGGTACCTTGTATGTACCAGGTACCGGGTAAGCACCATGATACTAGTACTTCAAGCCTGAGTGCGTTCAACATCCTGCTGCCAGCACGCGTTCAACGCCCCGCTCGGGCACATCGTAAGGAACCCCCACGGGTCCGGTAGGTTCTCGACATCCAGCAGGCCGAGGTACTCCCTCGCCAGGTTGTTGCCATCCTGCAGCACTCGCAATGCTACCATTAGCTCTTTGATGTGTGTCTCTCTTGCCATGTCCGTTAGGGACGTAAACGACGGGAGGTTTGGGTGGTCTCGGAGGAATTTAATGGCGATGTAAACAAAGACTGAAGAACATTTGTGTCCCTGTAAAGTCACCGCCAGATCAGCATGCCGGACTCGGCTTTTTTCTGTGCACGTAGTCTTGTAGCCATAGGAGTCTTGCCCACCTTTAGTAAACTCGACTTTGTGAGCACCTTGACCAAGCTAATTAGATCGCACACCGACTCAAGCGTCTCGACGAGCATCTGCTGATACGCCTCGACGCTTGTGTGCGCCTCGCCGGTTGTGTCGAACAGGACTTGATCCGACAGGTAGATTAGGACCGCGTGCGCGAGCATGTTGGTGAACAGCCGCATGGGGTCGAAGAGCTCCATCGAGGTCAGCGGGAGCTTCAGGAGGGCAATACGCTTTTTGACCATCTGATACAGCCCCTGGCACCTGGGAGTGGGTGGCACAGTCGAGTCGGCGAAGCCCCTGTGGTCCGCGGATGCGTGTACACTCGGGGGCATGAGTCGACGCCGCCGACACAAGGTCGCTAGGACTATGCTCTCGGTCAGGGGCGGTAACATGGTTTCTCCCGACGACTCAATGGCCATGGGCAGAAATCCCATTTGCACCGGCCGGCTATGCTGAAAGTCTGCTTCTGGGGCGGGAAGACGGGTGCATATCTGGTCACAACACACTTAGACCTGGCTGCACAGGGGGGGAATTTGAAGTATTAGGCTTACCGTCTCCTCGTGCAAACCCAGTGGCCAGTCTCTGCATATGCTAACATAGCGGTCAAGCGTATAAGCAACCCAGAACGTGCGCCGCTGCTCCTCAAGCTTAGTCCAGTCCTCAGGCGACAGGCTCACGGCAGGCGTGGGCAGGATCTGCTTGTCAATCTCGTGCATGCGCAGCAGCTGGATGACGCGAAACGCCCGACCCATAGTGATCCACGCGCGCTGGAAGTCAAAGTAGCAGAACTCGTAGTGCGCGACCAGCAGCCACGCCTGCGCCTGCTCGACGCTGGGCGAGGCCGCGAACAGCTCGTTGCTCTCCAACCCTTCCAGGATCAGTCGGGCGTGGGCGTGGAGCCGCTCGCGCAGCTCCTGAAACTGTGCGGATGAGCATGTCGCGAGAGCCCACATTGCGTATTGGAGAGCCGCGTGGGGTGTCGACTCGGTGCTGCTTTGTTGTGTTGTGGATTGCTGGGAGAAGTAGCGGACCTGGTGGATTATGGGGACCACGGGGTGGACGCGGTCGAAATAGAGATGGTTGCTGCATGTATAAGGTGAGTTTACGGTTGACATCAAAGACGGGGATGGCAGGCAGGGCCTTAGACTTACAGTTCTGCGCGGACATGGTCGGATAGCATGCCAAGGTCGATGGTCGAGACCACTGACACCAAAGAGCGGGCTGGGGATGGACTGCATGGGAGAGTCGTATTGCTCCACGGCATGTCGGTAAGGGGCCATAACAGGTCAGGGGGTTCTCTTGGCGGCGACTCTGACGCTTCGAGTTCACAGCTGAGACCAAACAGGTGGCCAACCTCGTCCTCGCGGGTCGAGCTTGCTAGCACTAGCTCATGACTGCTGGTGAGTTCAAGAGTCGCATCGTCGGCATGCAGACCCAAGACGTCGTTTGTGGCATGGGTTTCGATGGCGGTGGTAATCTCTGCAGTAGCACAACCGGCGCCGATCCCGCGATTGAACAGACCTTCTAACGTCGCTGTGGTTCGTCGTCAGTATCATGTATCATGTGCACTCCTGCAAAGAATGGGAAGGTTAGGAGCGGAAGAAAGTCGAGGCACCTACCGAGACGAGTGCGCATCGCCTTCATGTGTCCCTTCTTGGGACCACGCCGTTGCCGAGACTCGTTCACATGGCACGAGACTCCCGCGTCATGACAGGGGCCACAGCAGGGCCGCCGCCTGTCGCACTTGAGCTTCCGCTTCCTGCATTCCTCGCAAGCCTGGTGTTCAAAAGCTCTCAGTTCCTGTAACTGCTTGTGATGATGGGTAGGGAAGATGATGGCTTGGGCGGACGTGGAGGAGCGTACAAGACCTGGCTGCTGGCGAGAAGTGGCCATCAATGCAATTCGGCGCGCCGCGTGGGGAAAGCTGGGGTCATTCTTCTGACGGCCAAGGCAAAGCGGTGAGAAGATTTTTGGGGATGATGTAATCTGTCCGCCGCTCTAGATTGTTAATTATTTTTCTGTAACGACATGCAGAGTGCCAGTGCTTGGTACCTGGACGCAGATGGGCCGCCGAAGCCTTGGGTCTTTTAATACCAGGCAAGTAAAGTCAATAAACCGCGAGACCCAAGGCGAGCACGGTATCGGGTGTGTGTGCGCGCGTGTGTGTCTGTGTGTGTGGGCTGTTCAGTTGTTTCTCCAACACGGCGTCATCTCCCCAGAGGAAGGAGGACATGGGGCTGAACCAACGGTGACATGCAGCGATTCCAGACCACAGGCTACAGTCCTATCAACCCACCCGACTGCCTTACCAGATCCACCAGGGGCTCAACCGGCAGGCATGCGCTCACCCATACACTGCAGCTAGATACTGGCACCCACCTCACCCCTGGAAGCAAGTATCTTTGTAATCGGCCTCTTTTTTTTCTGGTCAACCGTACGCGGGCAGTCGACTCAGTGCACACCTCCGGAATCCTACCCGTACTCTGGGGCGTCAATATTGAAAAGAGCTGTCGGCCTGTGGGGCAATTGGGGAGAGAGAGAGTGTGTGTGTCTGTGGAGAGCCTGAATTATGAGAGAGAAAGAGCAAGAGCCGTGCCAGCGGCGTGCGCCAAAAGAATGACCCGACACTGTCGGCAGGATCGTATCGAAACGGGAACTAAGAAGCAACGGCCGCCTCTTTCGTTTCTGGAAACTATTAGCGGAGAAAGGTCATGTACCTGGCCGGCGCCACGCAGAGCCAACGTGCCAATATCCAGGCATGCGGTGAGCATTGCATCGCGGGTCGCGCTCGTGTCTGACATGATGATGGCCTTCGAATACCTACCAAAACGGCCGGTAGGCAAGGCAGATCAGTTGATTGGTTACATTACTACCTTGGGTGGTTGCTGTTGTCGTTGTGAAGGAACGGGTCCGGAGAGTGAAGTCCGCTTGCCAGTCTGGTGTTTTCCCTGTCGGAGGTGGGGGACCAGGGGTCAGTCACCAATGGTTAGGAGTTAGAATAGGTTAGCATACCGAGGTGTGACAACAGCCGGATACCTACATAGGTACCCTTTGCTGGCTGCTCCAAAACTCTGTGTAACCTCCGCTAGGCTGAATAGGGGTACATTCAGTTCATGTAATTGGACTCTGTCTTCGCTTCAACTCCATATTAAGCGGCGCATGTCCAAGAGAACCATCGGAGGCTGGGGCGCGTCCAATACTCTCTGCGGCGGCCATGACGTAACCATGTAGGTATTCTTCTGAAGGAAGTCAAAAAGGAGGCAATGGCAGAATAGGAAGTTGCATTCTCCCAAAAGGCAGATTTCCGCCTCCACTCGGCCCCGAAAACAAAGGCCCCCCGCTGCGACGGTGAGTGTCCAATCAAATGGCAAGGTAGGCAATGTGGTAACTACTAACGCCGTTCATCGGCAGGTAGGTTAATACTACCTTATCTCAGCTACCTATCTGCACACCGTAGGGGGCAACTGAGTACCTACCCGGCCTATAGGTATGTAGGTAGTTGTAGGACACTGGCAACCAATCGTCTTTTGACTGAATGTTGGGTGGTTGATGAGTCCGGCACACAGTACATGTCAATCCCGATAAGATTTCCCAATCTGGAACATTCCAATCAGCGAGCAATACACTGTCACTTGCTCCGAGTCGTTGCGGCTACCTGCTTGGCGTGCGTTGGTCGGCTCAATGTTTGCAGAACGGAATTCCGTTGATAGATAGGTACCAACCTGGTAGGCAAGGAGATAACAAATGTGTTGATGATGGCCACGTGGAAGCTGTTGGCTCATCAGACGCTCCTGGTGCCATGTGTGCAGATGGCAGCTTCAGTTTGGAGGAAAAGCCGGATTTGACCTTGTTTGAGCCAGCAGGCAAGGACACAGCACGGAATGCTTTATGTAGATAAGCCGCACAGCTGAGGCGCGGACCATTGACCACCGAGTATGTGCCCACACACTCCACGCTGGGGGTGGACGGAGCCTCCTGTGGGCTCACGGCAAGCGTCCATGGCTGTGGACTCTGCGGGGGAACGACGGAGGGGAAAATACGGCGTGTTTTCCTGCATACGGGAATCTCATATCATCGTGCAAAGTGGGTACTAGTCCTAGCGGTTTGATACAAGGCGTCTTCATGTCGCACAACGAGGCGTGCAGGGGGCTGGCATTGGCTTCTTCTCGCTTCGAGCTGAGCCGTTCTTGGCCGCATCTCGACTCGACGGCCTGGTGGGATGCCTGTGGTTCCTGGCGGGTCGCCCTGTGATCTAACTCAAGAGCACGGTTGCCGTGTGACGCGGCCTGTTGACTCTAGAGGGACTGGCAAGAGGCGTAGAAGTGCCGCAGCTAGTGCGGTTTTCCCCCCGCAAGCCTTCGATTTGCTGGGAAAGTCAAGCTTTGTTGATCGAGTCAAGCTTTACTAGCACGGCTTGGCCGCATGATGGCGTGCCCTCGTCTGTCCTGGTCAGGGGCCAAGGTCACGCCAGCGAGGTATACCTACCAATCCATTGTTCAGACTGCAGAACAACTAACCGAAATCCCGAGTTGAGTCACAAACTTGGAAAAGTTGAATGGATTCCTGTGCGGCGCGTGCAAGCCACGGCGCGGTCAACGTCCCCGCGGCACGGCATTCCTCCGCCGGAGAAAAGGGGCTTGGCGGCCGGTGCCGCCGGCCCGGTCGATTGCCGAAGCCCGACCAGACCCTCTCAGTAGTCCGACTTCCATGTCAATGCCCAAGTCCGAGTCTGGTGCACGGCATGAACATTCAACATCTTTCAACGATAGGGAATGAGGAAAACTCAACTTGATTTGTTATCAACCAACGCAGCCGGAGTTTTGGTTCGTGTTATCGTGTAAATTCCCGCTCCGCGTAAGACGACATGGAACTGTAGTGTGCCAGGTTGGCGCGACCCGCCCCCAACGCCTGGAAGTTTAGACTTCTTGTGCAACATGCGATCACGGCATGACTGGACAACAACTCGACGAATATCGTAGAACTAAACGAATAGAGTTATCTCGGCACTTAACCTGCTGCAGCGGGTTCGGAGGCTTCCATGCGTGACCCTCAATCAGCCTCTGCATCCCGACGCGCTTCGAAGGCTGTTATCAACGCCACATTTGGCAGAAAAGAATCATGTCTCTGGCCTTATTCATCAATCGCATGATAAGTTTGGTGGCTGTATGCAATCATGTAAATGGTTTTCGCTTCTGTGTGTGAGTCTGCGAGGTGTTTGTAAGCCATGCGATGCAATGCACGTCTGGAAGACATCAGACGAAAGTCATAAAAAGAACCTCACAGCTGGTGGTTGTCGGCCTCTTGGCTGACAACACTGCCTAATTTGAGCACATCGATTTAGTATTGTAACGAAATACATGAGAGATTACATGTACCGTGATGTGAATCAAACGCTCAAGTCCCACAGTCATGTTATCCGTGTGTGTGGATCAAAGTAAACAAAGCCCCTGAATCACAGGGAGAATGCTAGGTAACCCCTGAGCCTGCCCCACACCTAGCATCTCTATCAGTAAGGAAGTGTGAGTGCGTGTCGGCTATGCTACTAACTATCCCGTAATTAATAAGGTAGGCAATAATATCAAAATATATGTGACACTTG
Organism: Cercophora scortea; assembly: GCA_033439705.1. Classification (NCBI taxonomy): domain Eukaryota; kingdom Fungi; phylum Ascomycota; class Sordariomycetes; order Sordariales; family Lasiosphaeriaceae; genus Cercophora; species Cercophora scortea. The sequence continues at coordinate 686,180 of JAUEPO010000005.1, read as the reverse complement.
AAAGTCCCGGAGTCAAGACAACGCATCGTCCGCCTAACCCTGACAAAAAAACAACCTCATGTTCATTGGCACTTACATAGGTATCTCCTAAATGAGGTACTAAGTGAGGTGATTATAAATATCTATGTAGCTACCTGTATTCAATCTCTATCCCCGTTCTTCTTACCTGTATGTGAAATCCACATACAGCACATGTCCCGTCGAGAATCAAACCCCCACCATTTCCGAGTCGTCCCCCTGTTTCGTCTTATACTTCCTAATATCCTCCCAACCCATACCCCACGCAAAGATGAAAGCCCCAACCGACGCGCCCGCAACGAGATAGAAGACATTATCGAGGCTCTTGCTGTACGCCATCAGCACCCCGGGAAGTTCGGCCGGAGAGACGGCGCGCTGGAAACCGGTAGCCCCAAGCTTGATTATGGCGCTGGCGTCCACGTCTGGGGCGTATTTGGGTATGTTGACGCGGAGGCTCTGGCTGAAATCTGTCTGGGCTAAAGTGAGGAAAGTAGCACCGCCAAAGTTGAGGCAGAATACTAGGATGGCCATTGCGACTGAGATTTGGGCGTGGGGGATCAGGTTTTGTACGGCGATGAAGGGCTTTTGTTGATGGGATGTGTCAGCACAACACACAAGCATATAAATTTCGTCATGAATCATGTCGAAAGAGTGATGACTTACCATTGTCGCGGCTGCACCGCAACCAGCGCCAGCCAGGATCTGGAAGCCAACCCGGGCGGCGGTCGAGTACGTGGGCGTCAGCAACGAAAGCAGCCCGAACCCGATCGCGCTCAAACTCAAACCCGACAAGATCCACGGGAGATAGTACCCGAACCGTTGAACTGTCAACCACCAGGGTGAATTGGTTAGCGCATCTCATGAACCCAAAACATGAAGGAAACGGATGGAAAGACCCGGCTTACCCATAATTCCCGCCAGCACGGAGAAGGTGATCTGAAACAAGACATTCGGGAGAAAGTAAACACCACTCGTAATCGGAGACACAACCAACACAGCCTGGAAGAAGATGGGCAGGAAATACACGGCGCAAGTCAACACACCAACGATGAAAAACATGGCGACGCTGCTCGACCAGACGATGCGCATGCGCAAGATGGAAAGCGGGATCATAGCGGCGTCGCCCTTGAGCCGCTCCCAGAAGAAAAACACGAGCAGCGTAGCGCCAGCGCCGCAGAAAAGGCCGATTACCGTCGCGCTGTTCCAAGGGTGCTGGTTGCCGCCAAACTGCAGCGCGAGGAAGAACATAGCGGCCGCGGGGACGAAGAGGACGAATCCGACAAGGTCTAGTGTCGTTACGATGGTGCGGGCCAGCGTGCGCAGGCTGGGCTTGGCGATTCCTGGGCCATCGGGGATGTCGATGAAGAAGAGGAAGGCGAAGACCAGGGCTCCGATGGGCAGGTTGATGTAGAAGCACCTTGTAAGTTGTCAGCTCCTCTTCTCGACTTTCAAGTCTCAAGCGGAATCCGAGTGATGAGGGTGAGGGTGGGAAGAGAAGCTCACCAGCGCCATGAGACTCGCTCGGTTAGGGCTCCTCCGATCAGGGGGCCGAGAGCTTGGCCCAGTTGACCAGCTTTATGCGGACGGCCGGGTCAGTAAATATTTGCCGCGAGTATGAGGATATCAGTTCCAAGACCTACTCGCAACAGTGGCTCCCAACATTGCTGTTCAGTTTCCAACTCATCGTCAGCGTCCAGAACCTAAGGTAACCAACACCGAGTCTATTTCCATCCTGACCAGCTCAGGGGAATCTCACCTGGTCGTTTATGCTTCGGCAGAACTGCCGAGACAACGGTCAACCCGCCATTCATTAGACCCGAGCTGCCCATCCCTGCGACGGCTCTCGCAATGATCAACATGGTCGACGACGAGGCCAGCGCGCACAGGAGCGAGCCAAGCTCAAAGATGGCGAAGAAGGATAGAAAGGTCCACTGGATGGATGTTAGGGGGCTGATAGCACTTGGAGAAAGAATGGGACCCGCCTTGGTGCGCATGAAGGTGTACATCTTGCCCGTCAGGGGCTGCAGACAAGCACTTCGGAATAGGTTAGTCAGTATTGGCATTGACGGTGTCAACATGGCCTTGGTGATTACTCCCCGGACTGAAGGGAAGGTATGTGAATAACAGAAAAACAATACCTTGCGAGTTGGTAGGCGCTGCCATACCACGCCACGTCAAGAAGCGAGTCGAACTCGGTGGTAATTCTCGGAATCGCCTGCGAAAAATACGACGTGAGTCAAGTGCACGAGTTGGCAGTGATGGAGGACAATGATATGAATCCACTGACCGTAGCAAGAACAGAGTGATCCAGCATAATAAGGAACTGCACGACAGTCCCCGAGATCAAGATCAGCCATAACCGGAACCCGGTGATGTAGCCCTCGGTGGTTTCCCCTGGAGCATTGGCGGTCGAGTCCACCACGTCGGCGGGCGGCTGATCTGATTCGTGGGGAGGTTTCAGGTCCAGCGAGCTGTCTGCTAGTGTTGTGGGATGGACCTCCCCCTTTTCTAGTCGATCGATGGCATCGGTGCTGCTGGCTGTGTCTTTTTCTGAATGCTTCTCTGGTTGCGTGGGGTTGTCCATTTTTCGGTCGTTTTCAGGGGGATGGGATTGGTGGGTGAGGGTGGGTGAATGTGAGTGCTTCACTGCAATGGCTGGTCGGTGTCTGCAGTGCTCTCAGTCAGGGGTATAAGGGCTAATTGGAACAGGTGTGGGAGGTACCGGATAAGAAGTGGTGGTTTGTGTTTTGTGCTGTAGAAATGGTAACCGAGGACTCTGCTATCGCAACTGAACGGGGCAGGAGGTACTACAAGTCATGTGTTTTTTCTTTTTTGGCAAGGCGGTTCTACAAACTGGCACGCCGCGAATGCTTGTAGAAAGTGCTGGCGGAACCCATGTTAGCCAAAGACAACTGTGTGGCCCGGTGCTTTGCATGTGGTGTGCGGACATGGAGTTACTGAACAACTGGGAGCGAACGGGCCCGAACCCCGACCACAATTGTAAGTGGGTGCTACCACTGCCACGGAGAAAATGAACCCCGATACGGAAACAAAACAAGCTGGTCAATGAAATGAGAGCGCAATTTGACCGCAAAAAGGGGCACCAAGACGAGACAATTCTCACAAACGCGCTTCGCCAAAGATTACGAGGTTGGTTTTGTTTCTTGGACACGGACTGTGCCAGTGCTCGAGAACATCGTGTGAAGCAGAAATGACCACTTTGTTTACCCCCCTTTTGTCTTCCACGAGCGCTACGGAAATGGTCCGGTCAATCATTTACGTGGAAAGAAAAGACTAACCCCATACTCCAACGTAACTACTGTACCTACCAGGTGTCGATAGTATTGATAAGCCGGGTATTTAAAAGTAAGGTACATGTACACAATCATCGTCGTAGCCCACGATCAAAAGTTAAAGTCCAGCCCCTCGAACGACGCAGCGCCATCAAACATGGTGCGCGTCCACAAATCGCCCAAGAACGGCGACTCAACATACAAGGGGCCGGCGCCTCCACCACCACCATTCGCCCTTCCTGAGCTTGCATCGCCAGGTCCATCACCACTCGCTCCCCCCGCAGCCGCACTCGAACTTTCAGACAGTTTAAAAGCACACCAGGCCCTAACAGCAGTAAACACCCTCGCGACCCTCGCCAGCACGCCATCCACAGACCGCATGTCGCTGTCAGTGACCAGCTGGATCCCGACAATGACCTGGTCGACAAAGTCGAGCACATCAACGGTCTGGCGCACCAGCGCCGTATCCCACATGGAATCCTGTAGTGTCGATAAGAGCACGAGCACCTTGATGTACCGCGCCGTGTGCACGAACTGTGTGAAGGGGAGCAGGGCCGGGTACTCGGCCGGGGGCAGCTTGAAGAAGTTCTCGGTCGCGGCTTTGACGGCTTGCAGGCAGCCATAGAGGCATTCGATGCGTTGGGGTGTGGGCGTGTCGGGGGCTAGGCCCGGTTCGAGGATGCTTAGTTGGGTGAAGTAGATTGCGTTGCGGAGGATTGCTGGACGCAGGAAGGGCTTGTTAGTTTCGGGGATAGTAATTATGGGCTGAGAGTGGTAAACTAACTATCATCCTGCAGATGCGGCGAGATGGCTGCCTTGATGCCATCGAGCTTGGCCTGCACCGCCTTGAAGTAAAAGTACGACGGCATGGTGAGCGAGCGGGCCGTCTCGACCTCGCGCGAGAGCAGCTGCAGCCGGACCTGGTGGGCAAAGGACTCGTCGGTCGGGCACTCGGTCCCGCGGCTGAGCAGGTCGAGGCTCTCGTCCATGTAGGGCGTCCATTGCAGCGCGTCTATCTGGCCGAGGTAGAAGGAGATTCTGGGACACGAGCACACAATGTTCAGGTCACTGTTTACTGATGTAGGGTGTGTATTTGTAGTGGCATATCATGGCATGTCAAGACAGATGAGGAAAGGGGTAAAGGCAGGAGATGATTTCACGAGAGGCGGGGTGTGAGCAAAGGAGCACAAACATGGCAGACATGTAAAAGCAGCCCAGAACCGCCCGCCTCTCCTCAAGCGTGTGTTCGGTGCGACGGGAGGTCGTCCCCGAATCGCTCACGCCGTGCGCATCGAGGGGGAGCATGTTGGGCTCGTGGGCGGGCTGCTTGTTGAGCCGCAGCTCAAACACAATCATCATAGCCAGCTGAGTAAAGCGCGACAGGCTGTGGGGCGTCTCCTCGAATAAGACGTCCTGGCTCCAGGCTAGAAAAGTCAGCAAGCCGAGCAGGAGGTCGAGGTTGGCAGGGCTGTGGCTGCTGAGGATCAACCTGTCGGCCAGCGTCTGTTTGATCCGCCGGCATAGCGCGAGGCGTGTCTGGGTCGACTTGGACGCGGCTGCGTAGATGCACACTAGCAGGAACGGCCGTTCCTTTCGCACCCAGCTGAGGTCGGCTGTGAGGTGCATGAAGGGGAAGTACCGCAGCATGCTGGAGCAGAAGGTTCTCAGGCAGTCCTCAACATCGGCTGGGAGGTCCGAGAGGGGCAGATCGGCAACTTGGGTAGCGTGGAACTGCGAAGCTGCTGCAGGGTAGTGCCCGTGGGGGAGTGGAGGCCCGGCGGGCAGAACTGCCACGGGACTGAAGCCGTCCATGGCGCCATGCCCATCGGATGCAGCCGTCGGAGCACCAGAGGGCCACTGGGGAGACAGTGGTTGGCCCGGGTGGCCGGCCTGAGCTACCACAACCGTGCCAGCAGTGCCTGGCGGGGACGCTCCTACGGGGCTGGTGATGCGGCCGGCGCTCAGGGTGTGGATCAGGCCATCGAGCTTACCCTCGAGCTGGGCGATCCGATCGATGGGGTTGTTCTTCTGGGCCTCGGACCTGCGCACAGAGGCACCCCTCAGGCAGGGCTTGTTGAGCCGGTGGCACCGCACGCAGCCCTCCTCGTTGGGCCGGGTGATGCACCTGCACTTGGACTTGGAGCAGTTGATGCACGCCTGTGGGGAGCGAGGGGGGAGTTCCCGTCAGTGGTCAGTGTAGGCTATCCATGTCACGGAAATTACCCGTTTTGGGACTTGCCAAGTGCAGTGGTTCGCAATGACTGCCAGTGAGGACTCGAAGGTGACTTGCCTTGCCGTACTGCTGGACTGCAGCTGGTTGGGGACTCGTCTGGTCCATCCGTCTGGGCTCATCAGCTCGCCAAGGTCTGAAATCGCAAATGCCGGTGCGGTTGTGTCATGCAACGGGGGTTGTCAGGCGTTCGGGCTCGTGGAGCCGGTGGGTTGTTGCAGTCTGTGAAATGGGAAATGGATCCGACGCGGCGGGCAGCGGCGTTTTGTACCGCTGCGTTCCCTTGTCCGACCGGCGTTGGAGATGCCGAACCCCGTCCCGCCCCCAAGCCACTGCTGCTGCTGCCTTGATCGTGCGACCCAGCAAAAGAACATTGGACGTCATGCAGTCATGGGGAACGGGCGATCTAACCAACCGTCTGTTCACCTCGATATATTTATCGTGAGTATTGGAATGTGCACTCCAGCGTATGAGCACATTGCTACCTCATTACTGCGGTACGGGGTGCAGGCAGGAGGCGGTGCATCAATTACTCCGTTTAATAGAGTCCTTAGTAGCAAACTGCAGACGGCAATACCACCATCCCCAGCGCGATCCCTCTCATGAACAGAGATCGAGATGGCAAAGCTAAAGACCGTGCCCGCTCCGTCGTTGCACACTCTGGCACGCGGGCCCGGACAAATGAGCGGCCAGTGTCAGCGTCGAGCAAAGGGGCAAAGCACCTATTGCGGCCACTTCAACTCCCTTTGTTCCATAACACGCTTGGGCCATAATCACTACGCTACGGCTTTGTCAAAGTTGTGTGTTAAACTTCATGGGCTTATTAGTAATTAGTAGAGTATTTGATAACAATTACCAAATTTCCCTAGATTAGGCAATGACTTAGTAGGCCCTACCCAAAGATTCACACTCAGGCACACTACTAGTACCCGTATCTGCCTTGGTACGATAGTATGTAAGGTAAGTACCTAGGTGCCTTTATCACGCCATGTTCCCTCCAGAACCTTACAGGACATGTCACTGATCTTGAATTGTCGAGTCCATCGTCTTTCAAACGCTCCTGCCATGGGAATACTAGTAATGAAGGCCTAATTCAATTTTTACATTCTTATTAGTGCAGGGACGGAAATAGGGGCTCTATTGACATTTAATCTTGACCAAACTTGCCTTGGTCATCAACTACTTAATCACCACTACCGCTATCCTGAAGCTTGGCCGCAAACAGCCTCCTCGTGGCGTCCACCATCTCGCCCACGTCGTAGTCCCAGACCTGGTGACAGCGGGCTTCGGCCTCCTGCAGACACTTGACTGGATTCCGTCCACACTCGGGAACTTGCCACTCATACAGCTCCCCCGTGAACCGACTGCTCTCCACCAGCCAGTGTGTCCTCTCCAGCCGCACCGCATCGTACGCAGCGAGTGCCGCGCGCAGGACCTGTCGCTTCTTATCTCTCCCGTCCGCCGCCCGTCCTCGCAGCACAGCCTGGGCCTCCTCCAGCGCCGCCGCCAATGCCAAAGCGTCCTCAATTGCACACCCCGCCCCAGCGCCATGGTGAGGTGACGACGCGTGCGCAGCATCGCCAATCAAACACGTCGTCCCAGACTGGGAGACATAGGTGCTTGCCGGGTGGTCAAAGGTATCAAAAATAGCCCACTTGTCAAGCTTGTCGTCCAGCAGATCAATCACCGTCGTAACCACCGGCCCAAAGTCTACAAAGCACCGCTTAGCCTCGGCCTTGGTCGCAGGCAGGGTCATCTTCTCGCCGCCGGCCCACTCGCCGCGGTCCGTCACGAAGGCCACGACGTTGATCATGGCGCCCATGGCCACGGGGAAGGTCAGCACGTGTCCGTCTTGGCCCAGGTGCATGTACCGCGTTGAGCACTTGTCCTCCGTCAGGCGCTCGCGGGCCTTGTGCGTGGGCACCAGCCCGCGGAAGGCGAACTTGTGCGTGTACCCCGGGTAGGCTGCCGGGTTATCCTCGCCTAAGACATGCCGGCGCACGCGCGAGCGAATCCCGTCGCAGCCCAGGACCACGTCCGCCTCAGCAGTTGTCCCATCGGCAAATTTGAGGACGGGTTTGGCATCGTCGTCAACGATCTGCACAAGCTCCTTGTTGAACGACACGCAGCTCGCAGGCAACATTTTCGCCAACTCGTCGAGCAGGTCAGCGCGCCGGCAGCCCTCGAAGCCGCGCGTGCCCAGGTACATCTCGAAGAGGGGCGCCTCGCCGTCGTCGCGCTGCGAGTCGTGGTAGCCGTCCACGTACTGGAACCAGTCCTCAGTGTTGGGCGTCGCGATGCGCCGGAAGGCGGCGTGGATGCGCGGGTCCAGGGCCAGCATGGCTCGTTCGGCGTTGGGCGACATGCCGATGCCTGCGCCGATCTCGTGCACGCCTCCCGCGCGCTCGTAGATTTTGACGGACATGCCTCGTGAGAGGAGGCCGAGGGCCGTGGTTGCGCCGGCGATGCCTAGTCCGATGATGGCGACGGAGAAGGCGCCTGGGTCGGTTTTGTCTGTGGCCATGGTGGTGGGGATTGAGGGATAGGGATTGCTGTTTGTTGCTATTCGGGATTCAAGGGTCATGTAGATGCCAAGGGCATGGGTAGGTTGGTTAGGTAGGCAGCACCTGTGGGAAATCTTCGAACTAGCTCGAAGCCTTAACTATTCGCGATGCTATATTTTGATCGAGTTAGTGTGGTGACTTGTGCGGCGCGTGCTTGATTGTTGGGTATTTACGGACAATTTGTTTCTGTTGTTGGTGCAGAGTGGGCCAGGGCTGGAGTTTTTGTTTGGGAGGCACAGCAATCCATCGTAAGATCTTTTAACATCCTCGTTCCAGTCGTCTCCTGATTTGATTTTCTCACTTTCTCCGCCAATCTCGGATTTTTCGCCGGCATTCATTTCATCATTCACGTTTACGCTTTTGTTGTGGCCGTTGTTGTTGTTGTGGTGCAACCCTCTCCAGAAGTAAACAAACCCCCTTTCGCTGGAACCGCTCGTCACCAACTCCTACCGTGCTTCCATCGCTGCCAGCCGACAAGATGGCGGTCTACCAAGATGTAATCGGGCAACTCCCCATCCTCAAGACCTACAACCACGGCAGTCTCGGCTTCCCCGTGCCCGACGAATCCGCTCGGGAGCCTTTAATCCTAGCACTACAAGCCGCCTGTGACAAAATCGCCGCCAACTTCCCGTGGCTAGCCGGGGCCGTTGCACACGAGGGCGTCAGTCCCGGAAACTCAGGCCTCTTCAGACCCATTCCCTGGCCCGCGACCGCGACATCCCCCAACAAGATCCTGCACGTCCAGTACTGCGATGACATCGCACCGTCCTTCAAAGAGATTCTCGACGCCGGGGCGCCAGTCTCCATGCTCGACGGCAAGCTCCTGGCGCCCTACGATGGCTTCCCCGCGCGCTACACCGAGTCCCCCGAGAACCCGGCGCCCGTGATCGCCACGCAGGCCACCTTTATCCGCGGGGGCATGATCCTGACCTTCTGCTCGCAGCACAACATGATCGACGCGACGGGCATGTTCCAGATCATCAACATGTTCGCTAACGCGCTCAACGGAGAAGATTTCTCGCCCCAGGCCATCGAGAGCGGCAACCGTGATCGTGCTACAGTCATCCCGCTCCTTGCCCCGGGTGAGCCCGCCAAGGACCTACAGCACCTCAAGGTCGCCCAGCCGCTCACATTCCCACTGCCCTCGCCGCCCTCCACACCAGGCAAGAAGCCGACATGGGCATACTTCCGCCTCTTCCGCGCCGCTGTCCCCGCGATCAAAGAGAAAGCAAGTGAACGCGAGGGGTATGACCCATCGGTCCCCTTCCTCTCCTCCAACGATGCACTAAGCGCCTTCTACTGGAAATGCATCTCGTCTATCCGCCTCCGCAACGGCCGGTCCCCAGAGACGGTATCCAAGTTCAGCCGTGCCATCGACGGCAGACGGGTCATGGGGGTTCCGCAGGAGTACTTGGGCCACATGGTATTCCACTCAGCAACGCGCAAGCCGCTAGGCGAGGTAGCCTCCGCGCCGCTATCGACGCTGGCCTGCGCACTGCGGCGGGATCTCAATAACGCGAACACGGCGTTCGCAGTGCGCAGCTACGCCACGCTGATTGCTAATGAGCCGGACAAGGCACGCATTCTTTATGGAGGTGGGAAGGGGAACCCGGATGTGGATGTCGGTGCGTCGGCTGTGCCCCAGTCGGATGCCGCGGTGGTGCCGTATGGCCCGCTTGGCGTGCCGGCGTTTGGGCGGAGGCCTAACCTGGCGCCGATTTTGGGGTGTTTGTATTTCATGCCGCCTGAAGGGGGGAATATGATGGTCTCGGTGTGTTTGAGGGAGGATGATCTGGAGGGGTTGCGGAAGCATCCTGATTGGAGCCGGATTACGGAGTTTATTGGGTGATCGATAGCCTTGGCAGTATTGATATGTGTGTTGGTTACGAGCGTCGATGTTGCCACTGCTTGGATTGTAATATTTAGTTTCATTAGAAAGTGTGCTTACAGATTCAAACATTTCAATGATATGCGCGCATGCTGTTGTTATTTTCGTGGTTCTTGTGTTACATCTTTGGCGGAAAGCGACTCGTTGTTGTTATGATCAGGGGTTCATACATCCCAGATTTAGTGCAGTGATCAACATGCATAGCCAGCTCCTTACAGTCACGGTCAACATCTAGCTAGAAATCATACCGCATGTACGTCGACACACCGACAAATCACATTCGACTACCCGATCTACCTAGGTACCTAAGTTTGCGTTGCCTATATTGAAACCTCCAAAGGAGTACCAATGCTTCCAAATCTTGGTACAGTCCTGCAATTTGCAGATCATTGCATATCTTACATGTCACAACACATGAGCGTTCAAGAGGTGGTTCTCTTTCCAATTCATTGGTGACCGTGTATACAACAAACCTTCTGCGCCTGGCGGTTCAGCAATACCTCGCGTCCACGCCCCTGGATTGATTTGGGAAGCTGGTGAATTTCATACTAGTATAAATGCAGTTACCGCGGCGCCTCCTGGTATCTATCCGGACTTTCTGTTCACAGCAGTCCGCGCCGCATACGTGAGGCTAGTAGCACAACCCAGCCACTCAGTGGCACCCCGTCCACGCCGGAGTTTCTATAAGACTTTATAACAGAGGCACGGTACTATGATATATCCCTCGCTCTTGCAGGATGGTGACGCTTCCATGCACGTCAGTCGAGACCCGGCCCAATAACAACACGAGGAGGGCCATCTTTCCCCTTATCTTCAACCACCCAGCAGCAGACCCGCCGAGTTACACTGCATCATGATCGCCATGGTAAGGGTCCTCCACGTGGGACTGTCGTTGTTGGTTTCATCTGCCTTTGCTCAGTCAACCAATCTCACTGCCTTGTTCCGTGCTGTCCTGTCCCCAGGCGCGCAGATCATCCTTCCCGGACCGAACGGAACCTGGTCGCCGGAGGTGCAGACACGCTGGTCGGACTACAGAGCTCCCCAGTACCAAGCCGTTATCAAGCCTGTGACAGAGGCTGATGTTCAGAGAATCGTAAGTGCTGCATTATGTAACTCGACGAACTACCTAACCGGCCAGTTCTCACTGGAGATGGTGATAAGGCAAGCTTGTGGTACCGATTACTAACTTTGCGGAGGTTAATGTTGCTCGAACACACGGCGTCTCGTTCTTGACAACTGGCGGCGGGCATAGCACGGCCGATTTCAGCGTCTTTGCCGGCATTTCGATCGACCTTGGGAATTTCAAGTCCGCTACGCTTGACGCTTCCAACTCACTGCTCACCGTTGGAGGAGCCACGGAGTTTGTAGACATATACAATCTGCTTTATGATGCTGGAAAAGAACTCCGTACGTATCCTGTGGCAGCGCCTCCTTATTGCTCAGCTAGCCCTGTGTTGCGTCCAGTCTCCTTTACCAATGACATGCCGGCATACCGAATTCAGTATGCTAATAACATCCAGCTGTCGGCTCTTGTGCTTGCCCCGGAATCGTTGGTTCCAGCATCGCTGCGGGCCTCAGTCCCCTAATGGGAGAGCGGGGACTGCTCACCGATGCTCTTACCTCCGTCCGACTGGTGACAGCGGACGGCAGACTGGTCACAGCCTCACGAACACGCAACCCCGATCTCTTCTGGGCCATCCGCGGAGCTGGAAATAACTTTGGTGTCATCACCTCGGCGACCTTCAAGGTGTATAACGCTACAAACGATGGCCAAGCTATGACGGCCTCCATGGTCTTCCCGGCCGCCACCAACGGCAGCTTCTGGGACGCTTTGCATGCATTGGACAAGAACATGTCTTCTAAACTTTCCATTACCGCTCTCGGCTTCTACTTCCGGGAGTTCAGCCTTGTACGTCGCACGTCCTTCCAATAATCATTTCCTGCTGACCATCCTCTTAGCCCGTTGTCGTCCTCAACGCCATCTACTTTGGCCCGCAGGCAGAAGGAGAAGCCCTTCTCCAGCCCTTCACGGACCTGGGGCCTACTCTAGTGCCTACCACCATTGCGATGACACCCCAAAAGGACCTTTACCCCCCAATCCAGGGGTCCTGCGACCCTAATCAGCACATCAACCTCTACAGCCTGGCCGTGACCAAGCTGGACCCCGCAGCGTTGCAGGCGGCATATGGCGACATGGTCAACATGTGGCAGTCCTATCCTGGCTACCAAGGGCGCATGCTCATTCAGCGCTTCCCTAACGATGCCGTTGCCAGGGTGCCGCTGTATGAGACTGCGTACCCCTGGCGAGACGCCATTGCACAAATGTGAGTTCCTATTGGACCAATTCCATGTTCAAAAACGACCACAGCCGTTTCAATCGCTTGATTAGATGACGTCGTGCTAACAATACCGTGCCTGACAACGTTCCAGAAGCATCGAGGGCTTCATGACAGATACCGGCATCTATCCCGTCGTGGACAGCTTCGAGACCTCCCTGCGAGCCCGTCTGGTCAAGACGTCTGGATACCCCCGACTTGCGACGTACGCGGGCTATGCCAAGGGGACAGAGGATGCGTCCGCGTGGTACGGGTCAAGTTTGCCTAGGCTGGTGGCTGTGAAGAGACAGTGGGATCCACGGGGCTTTTTCAGTAACAGTAAACCGATTCCGACGTAGTTAATTACTAGGTTGATGGCCTGGGGGGGTTGTTGGTGAGGGCAGTTGAGCTATGGTGTAGTTGTATTTGTTGGAGAAAAGTCTGGTAATAGTACGATTTACCTCACAGCTTTGACTATCAGTGCCGGGCTCTCGTGGTTCAATTCTTGAAGGTTTTGCAAGAGCTCTTCTGTTGGTGGCACAGAAAAGTAAACAAACCCCTGAATCAAAGCTGCACTAGCCCCACCAGACCTTCCAGTAGCATCACATAGAATTTCCCGTGATTATTTCACACAAAAGCGTCGACGACGTATCTAGATGTACAATGCCTGCTTCTACCTATCTACCTGTTCCCGTACCTATTGAGTTCCCTCAATATCCCAAGCCCTTTGCCCTCAGAGCCGGACCTCCAATTCGAACCAGATCGGCATTCGTCAGGAACTGCTTCTCAAAGCCATGCGTGATCTGGTCCAGCATCGCCGCCGCCAGCTCCGTCCGCGCAATGTTTGGAATGAAGCGCGTGAAGACGTTGATGGTGCGCAGAATACTTGCCTGCACGCTCCGCCAGAAGCTAAGGTACGTCCAGACCATCCCGGGGCGCACGATGTGGACGTCGAGTACATCATTGTGCTCTGCTCCGAACTCGAGGACCAGCTTCTCTGTATTGTTCTTGTAGATGCCGTGCGGCGTGATGTCAGCAGCTGGTTCAGTCGAAGGGGGTTGCCATCAAATGCCGTGAGACTCACTCGCATGAGGCCGTACTCAGGGAAAAAGAGGGGCTTGGCGGTGATGTCGGGGGTGTGTCCTTCGGCGCTCATGTAGACGTAGGTTATTGGTTTTGATGGACGCTGCGCGGTGGCATCATTGGCGTCGCGGACGGCGTCCAGTGCGGCGATGGCGCTGTCTTGGCACACGCGCTTGACTTCGTCGAAGCCGAACTCTTTGAGCCTGAACGGCGTGATTGAGACGGTCCTGTGGGTGGTCAGCGTTGAACTGGTAATCATCGTGCCTCACGCAAAGATCCGTTTCCATTAGGCCAGAATCAAAAGAAAAGGAGAAGCTTTGGTTACATACCAAACGCACACATCCGCGCCCGACAGCTCCGCCTTGATGGAGTCGGGATACTCCATGTAGTCGTGGATGATCACGGACTTGAACTTGGAGGTGTTCAGCGCACCCTCGTCAAGCTGAACTTCTTTGCGGGCAATCGCAACAATAGAAGTGATTTCGGGCATGGCCAAGGCCTGCCTGATGAGCTCCGTGGCTATCAGGCCGGTACCGCCAAAGATGACGACCTTCATGATGTTCAATTGCGTGTTGATGGTGTGGTGATTTCTTTTTTGTTTCTCCCATCGAATCTCACGTTCCAGTCCGTAGGCAATGCGCCAGGATCACTAGGCTCCAATTCGGTAACGTCAACACAACTAATCCTTGGCTGCATCCTGCAGGGAGGGAGGGACGCGGCGTAATAACCGGGGTTCGGCAACCCAAACGCCGCTCAGGCCATTCAGCTTCTTTCCGTCAAAAGCTTCCACACCCAACATATTCTTCAATATTTTTTCCAGGTTCTTAGTGTCGACAAATCCAATGACGGTTCGACGCGTTTAGAACATCAAGACCTTTTTCTTTTTTTCTTTTTTTCTTTTTTTCTTTTTTTCTTTTTTTCTTTTTTTCTTTTTTTCTTTTTTTCTTTTTTTCTTTTTTTCTTTTTTTCTTTTTTTCTTTTTTTCTTTTTTTCTTTTTTTCTTTTTTTCTTCCGCTCTTTCGTTTTCTTGAACGTCATAACCAGCTCGTGCCGTGTTCAAATAAAAACCGTACAGACACGACGAAATGATGAGACATGAAGGGTTTGAGTAAAGAAAACAACTGTGTGAAATTGTGACAAGATAGGGGGTTATAAAGGGTGATTGCTGGTAGGCAAACACAGTTCTGTTTTTGCCACAGAAATAGTCTTTGGCTCTAAATCTACAACTTGCAAGTCAACCTGGAATACGATAACTCCTGAACCCCCTTGAAGTAAACAACCTGGAAAGTGGAGAACCGTGGACCCACCCCGCGCCTGCGCGTCTCGTTGAGTTCGGGTAGATACCTAGTGCATGTTTTGGCGCGGTCGCGTGGTCGCGCCTGCCTTTGACTTCCATCTCATGTCCAGGTAGGGTCCCTTCAACCTTCCACGAGTGACTCCCGCAAAAACATACGCTCATCCCGTTTTCCAAATTCTTCCACCAATTTCGCCACTAAATCTTTCCCACACTACCTCACGCAACCTTGACGTGGATGCTGGCGGAAGCCACGGTCTTCGAAAGTGTCTGCAGCGACGGACTCTGCATGATGTCAAAGACGGAAAGCTCAGCGCCCGCCTGCAACGCCAACAGACTGCGCAGCTCGACGGCAACCAGCGAATCCACGCCAAATGCCGCCATGGACTTGGTCACCTGCATCTCCTCCGGTGACAGCACGAAGATATCCACCAGCTTCCTCATCAGCTCCTGAGCCACTAGCGTTGCCGCCTCGTCCAGCGATGACGCAGCCGCCAGCTTGCCCGCCAGATTCCCGCCTCTCTGGCTCGACTTGGACGCGCCGCCGTCGGCTTTGGAAGGTTCTCGGTACCTCAGCGGGGCAAATCGTGTTTCCAGTACCATGGGCGACGCGTTGTTGGGGTCCCACTGAGGCCCGGGCGCCGTGTTGATACCGAGGACAACCTGAGGAGAGTCTCGAAGGAGAGCGGACTCGACGGCGCCGAGAACCTCTTCCTCGCTAAGAGCTCGATGTCCGCGTCGTGCAAGACGGTCGTTCACTGCTTGGTGCTCGGCCACATACCCGATATTCTTCACCGCACCGAGATCAATCGATACCGCCGCCAACCCTTGGGCCGCCCGATACCGTGCCAGCGCGTCTTGGTACGCGCCTCCCGCCGAATAATTGGATTGACTTGCGTTGCCGATGATGCCCGCAATCGACGAGAGCATCACAAAGAAATCAAGGTTGGGTCCGAGGTGTTCATGGAGGTTCCAACTGCCCTGAACCTTGGGCCTGACGGCTCCCTCGTACTGGGCTATCGTCATTTGCTCGATAACGGAATCGTGAAGGACCATGGCGCCCTGGATCACACCCCGGATGGCTGGCATTTGCTCGTTGCACGACTGCAGCGCAAGCTTGAGGCTCTCACTCTGAGAGATGTCGCAGTCGATTGCCTTGACCTTGGAACCTGGGTGGGACTTTTCGAGCTCGGCGATGAAGGCTTTTGTCTCTTCCTTGGCGCTGGCGCTTCTGGAGAGCAGGATCAAGTTCTTTGCCCCACGAGACAACATCCATTGAGCGACCGCCTTACCGATGCCGCCCATGCCGCCAACGATGAGGTACGAGGCGTCCTCACGGAGTTTGACCGAGGGTTTGCGGGGCACGACCTAAAATTGTTGATCAGCTTCTGACCTTGCAAACACTCAGTGCCGAACCGATTGCATGACTTACCGATACAACGTCCTCGGGTCTAACTGTGATGACGATCTTGCCCATATGCTTACCAGCTTGCATCTGCCGGAATCCCTTCTCGATTTGAGAAATGGGCACAGCTGTGACAGGATACACAGCACGGATGAGCTTCTGTTCCCACAGGCGAGCAACGGCGGATAGGGCACTGTGGATCTGGGGGCCCTGACGCCTGCACATGGCTAGCACGTCAACAGCCGAAAAGGAGACAGCTCGTGAGAAGGGTACCATCTCGAGATAGTGGTTGTGCTCGAGGTCAAACTTTCCAATCTCAACGAAATGTCCAAAAGATGCCAGAGCGTTGAAACTGTCCTGGAGGAGATTGCCAGCTAAAGAGTTCAAGACGACATCCACTCCACGACCACCAGTCTTCAACAGCAGCTTTGGAAGGAAGGATCCGTTCCGGCTTGAAAAGATATGGTCCTCCGGTATGCTATAGCGCGTGCGGATGAAATCACGCTTCTCGGGTGTGCCAGCGGTGGCGAACACCTCCGCACCGACAAGCTGAGCTAGCATAATGGCGGCCTGGCCAACACCGCCCGAAGCGGCGTGAATCAACACAGTCTGGCCCTTGCACAGCCTGGCCTTGTCGAAAAGCGAGATATAGGCCGTCGCAAAAGCCATTGGCACCGATGCCGCTGTCGTGAAGTCCATTCCCGGGGGCATTCGATGTGCGTTGGTCCAAGGAAGTCGTACAAGACTGCTGTACTGGCCATCCAACAGAGCAAACACGCTGTCCCCAACGTTGTAACCACGCAAGGCTGCATCGGAACCCACCCGCGTGATGACGCCTGCGCATTCAAGGCCCATCACGATCTCGTCCAGTCTGCCCATGGCGGCCATCACGTCGCGGAAGTTCTGTCCAAAGGCCTTTGGTTGAACCTCGATGTACTCTGGATCAAGCTCTTGGAGTCCGTGGGGGTCATCGCTGAAAACGAGGGTCTCCAGCGAACCGGGAATTCCGACTCCCAGCTTGAGTGGGCGGCCAGCCTGCAGGAAGGGCTCTTTCTGAGGCTCTAGGGCTTGACTGCTATCTGTGGAAATGAACTTGTTTCGCTCTACATCGTGGTACAGCCTGGGGATCAGAATAATGCCGGCGCGTTCGGCGAATTCATAATCCGCCGATACACCGACATTGAGTGTCGTCGATTTGAGTGTTCTCGAGATGAGGAGATCGGCAATCGCGGTGGCGTCGACTTTGCCAACGGCGGGGCGTTTTGGGTCCAGGTCAAGGACCGCAAAGTCCTTGCCGGTGTACTCGGTACGAAGCGTACGGAAGAATCCCGAGGCCATGGCAGCCCAAGGGTTTTCACAGTCAACAGCACCGCCGCGGGTCACCCACAGCAACGACTTGCAGTTGAGGGCAAGAGCTTTGATGTCCTCAAACTCCGTCTCTGAAGGCTGGATGAGGAATGGCCGGAATAACTCGCCCAGGAAGACGCATGTCTTCTTGTTCACCTCGTTCGTCGCCGAATGCAATGACCCGACAACGGCGACGCTCGCGCCTGTTCTGGCGGCGATTGAGTCTTTCAGCGCCTGCAGCCATTCGCCACTGCCCTCCGGAAGATCTTCACCGACCACGAGGACAACAGGGCTGAAAGTTGGCGTTTGCGGGGCAGGATCCGCGGCCGTCGATATCATTGCGCTGAACGAATACTGTTCCTCGCTGTCGCAGTCATGCACTTCAAACTCGACTCCAGAAAAGTTGGTTGCCTTCAGCACCCGATCCCAGTGGTCAAGCGTGAGAGATGGACTCACGTTGCGCTCTGGCTCGACGCTCAACCACCAGCCAGGCAGCAGACCAAAGGCGAACTGGAGATCCATATGATCTTTTGTGCTTTCAGCGAGGAGCAGCTTGCCTCCAGGCCTCAGAAGGCTGCGCACGTTGGTCATCGTATTCTGCATGTCCTTCGTGGCGTGGAGAACCTGACAAGCGACGATGATGTCGTAATGGCCAGCCTCGAAGCCCTGACTTGCAGGGTTCGTCTCGATATCCAGCTTGCGACAGCTGAAGATATCGCTCCAGTCGGCAAAACTCTCCTGTGCGTCTGCAAAGAATCCCGACGACACATCGGTGAAGTGGTACTCGGAGGCCAACGGCCCAACGCCAAGCTTCCTGTTTCCGATCTCACTGAGAGCAAAACGCGTCGCGCCACCGGTTCCGCCACCGATTTCGAGGATCCTGGCCTCGGGGTTCTCTCGCACGAGATGTCCGACCATCTTGCCAAGCTGGCGGTTTGCACGGTCGAACTTGGGCGAAGTGCTGTAGTAGCGGAACAGGAGCTTGTCTTCCATCATCAGCTCCAGAGGTGTCACCTCATGTTTGAGAATGGCCTCGATGTGAGGCCCCACACGGCACACCAGTTCACCGTTGACACTGGCGGCTGCTACCACGTCGAAGAGCTTTCGCTTCTCCTCTTCACTGTCCTCGGCCCACTTGGAACTTTCCGGGCCCAGTTCGTTGCGCTCGGCTAGCTTCTCTTGCAAGGCCATCCAGGCATAGAACTTCTTGTCGTGTCCTTCCAGCTGTCGCACATCTGAGATGCTCAGGTGGCCCAATGCCTCGTGCAGGTAGTGGTAACAGGCCCGTCTCAGGTCCATAATAATGACGGCATCTTCTGGTTCGGCTGGGTAGCTGAGGTCGTTCTTGAGGAAGGCTGGGTCCATGAGGGACATGGCAGGAGCCCACTTCACCGTGCTGCAAATTTCGTCTTTGTATGGCTCAGATGGCGCCGGAATCGCCGCTCCAAGCGATTGGCAGACCAGCCCTTCCAGCATGAGAGAGCAAGCACCGTCCTCAATGTCATCAAACAGGGAAACAGAGGATCGGAAACTCTTGGAATCCTCCGAGTCGATCTTCGCATGAGCTCTGAACTTGTGTCCGACTGCGCTGTTGATGTTGTGCGACACCCACATGTTCTTGATAGACTTGGGGACCTTCGCAGTGGTCATCTCTGTTCCTGCACCCTTGGTAGCGGTGTATGCGGAGACCAAGACTGAATCGAGCGTCGTCGGGTGCAGGACGTGAGGGTGCTGCCACGATGCCGGCATTGTTGAGAGGACATCCGCGATCGATACGATGTTTACCGCCTGGCTGTCGACGACCTGGACGCGACCGAGGTTCTGGAAGATCGGGCCATGGTAGATGCCAACTGATCTCATGGCAGAGAAGATGGCCTCCGGGTTGATGTCTCGCAGAGAGTTCTCGGGAAATTTTGGCAGCGAGACAGACCTGCCATCCACCACATCATCTGCATCCTTGCGCAACACCACTTGAATGAAACCTGTGCAGTGCTCTGTCCACTTGTTCTCAGAGCTCACCGAGGAAACCTGGAATTCCTTCCAGCCTCTCAAGCCAATGGTCTTGTCACTGACGGGCTTGAGAGTGATGTGCACATCGGCGCCCTCGAGTCCATCAGGAATGACGAGGGCTGACTGGATATCCACGTCACGAAGTCGGTAACCCGAAATGGCAGTGGCCTCGTCACGCGGGTTGGTAATCTGACACGCGGCTTCGATAGCCATGGTGATGTACCCTGCGCCCGGATACAGGATGCTGCCCTGCACAGTATGTTGTCTGACCCACGGAAGCTCCGCTGCCCGGATGACTTTGCGCCATGTGGGTGCGTTCAGGTTGGTGCCGTCCACCAGAGATCCAATTAGGTCGTGAGGCGCATGGAGTCTTTCGCGGCGGTTGAGGTTCTCACGAGGCTCGGTCCAGTGGCGGACTTGATGGTTCCAGGGGTAGGGGGGTAGGTCGGTCAGTACACGAGCGCTTTGCTGTCCACTTGGGAAATTGACGGCTTGCATGTTGATGGCGGCTCCCTTGCCCAGCAGCTGACATACTAATGACTGCATCGTTGACAAAGCACTCGATTTTCGGACCAGGCACGAGAGGTAGGTTATGTTGCTGCCTTGAAACTCGGGAAGCGTGAGAATGTCGCCGATGGGGCCGGCAAGAGCAGCGTGTGGACCAACTTCGATGACACACTCAACCTGGGTCTCTCCCGTCTCCAAATCGAGGGCCATCTCGCGGAAAGCGTCCACGAAGAGGACGGGCTGCACCATACTCCTGGCCCAATGCTCGGGACCGTTGAGCAACGATGAGTCGGTGATGCGAGTACCAGTGGTTGGGGAGCCGTATCGGACACCTTTCATGACTTGCTTCTCTCTACCCACTCCCAACGTCTTCATCTCCCTGACGTAGAGATCGTTTATGGACTCCATATGGTGCGAGTGGAAGGCTGCTTCGACCCGAAGACGACGAGCAAACATGTTTTGCTTCTTTGCCAGGACCTCAAACTCTTCGATTGCCGACAAATCTCCAGACATGGTGATACTGGACGGACTGTTGACGCACGCCACACTAGCCTTTCCGTGCTTGACCTGTTTGAGAAGTTCCTCGGCAGTTTCACGACCCATGCCAACCGCAAGCATGCCGCCCTTGTCGTTCGACATCGCGGACTCGGATGCGGCCTCGCTTCGCCCGTAGCTGGCAGCCATGGCCGAACGGTAGCTCAAAGCACCCGCCGCACATGCCGCTGCAATTTCTCCGCTGGAGTGACTGCTAATGGCTGCAGGAGTGATGTTCCACGACTCGAGCAGATGCACCAGGGAAATCTGCACCGCAACGCATATCGGCATGCTCATAAGGACGCTCCCCACCTGGCTGGTCTCTGCATCGCGGTGGAGTTCCTCATAAAGCGACCACTGGCAGCCGAACTCCTTGAGGTATCCGTCAGCTTCCAAGATAGAGGCCTTGAAGACGGGATATGCCTCAAACAGCTCCCTCCCCATCGCGTGCCACTGGGCGCCTTGCCCAGTGAAGACAAATCCAATCCTGACCGGCTTGTCACTGGCTCGTGTCGGCTTGAACTTTCCGTCTGCGTCGAGAGCATTGACAAGCTCTGCAACGCTGCCGGCGGTCGAGGTGGCGGTCAAAGGGAAGCGGGTCCTGCGTTCGCCTAGCGTATGGGCGAGGTCGTCGAGGAACTGCGCTTCGTGGTATTCGTCCTCGAATTTGAGTCCCTGGAGGTGTGTTTTCAGATTGGACACAATGGCCCGGCACGTCTGCTCGTCTTTGCCGCTTAGGGTGAACACCTTCGAGCTGAGAGGGGACTGTTGGGCTTTTCCATTCGCGTGCCCGTTTCCGTTGGAAATCCCGTTTCCGTTGAGATGGCCGTTCCCATTGACGTGGCCGTTTCCATTGGCGTGGCCGTTGCCGTTCGTGTGGCCGTTGGAGTGCCCGTTGGTATGCCCGTTTTGAAGAGCACGGCCGCTGTTGATCGGTCGACGCGGAGATGACCAGCTCTCCATGATAATGTGCGAGTTACTCCCACCATACCCAAAGTTGTTTACCGACGCACGCCGGATGCCATCGGGGCCGGTGCGCCACTCTTCGCACTTTCTCGGCACTTTGAGATTCCACTCATCCAACGACAGCTTCTTGTTTGGCTTCTCAAAGTTGATGCTAGGCGGGATGATTCCGTTTTCCATGGCCATGGCTACCTTGATCACACTCGCCAGGCCGCTCGTTGGTTCAGTGTGACCGACATTCGTCTTGACTGAGCCGATATATAAGGGGTTCGCAGGCGATCGACCATGCTGGAACACGGAAGCGATAGCGCCCACCTCGATAGGATCTCCAGTAGGCGTTCCTGTGCCATGAGCCTCGAAGTATTGTATCGCACCAAAGTCCAGACCAGCTCTCTTGTAGGTCTCCCGGATCAGGATCTCTTGTGCATGCTGACTTGGCGACGTGATGGTTTCTGTTTTGCCGTCCTGATTTAGGGATGTTTGTCGAACGACGGCTCTAATGGGATCTCCGTCTCTGAGCGCATCGTCGAGGCGCTTGAGGATGATTGTTGCAACACCCTCGCCACGGCCATAGCCATTAGCACGGCTGTCAAAAGCGTACGACTTTCCGTCTGGCGATATCAGCCCGAGCGAGGACATGCTGACGAAGTAATCCGGGTTGAGGAGCAAATTGGAGGCGCACACGACAGACATGCTTGCGTCTCCCGTGATGAGACTCTGACAGCCTTGGTGGATTGCAGTGAGCGCGGTACTGCAGCCCGTGTCAATCGTCATGCTGGGCCCAGCGAGGTTGAAAAAGTGAGAGACTCGGTTGCTGGCCATGGCGGAGCCGTTACCGGTCATAAGCATCCGTGGCAGCCGTTCGGTGTCTCGCATATTGCTGTCCAAGTAATCGTGGAAGAAGACGCCCGCGAAGACGGACGTGTTGGATCCCGAGACTTTTTCCATGGGCAGACCGGCTGCGAGAAGGGGTTAGCGAGTGATACACTGACTCGTGACGATGCTCAGGACGGGTTGACATACCATTTTCCAGCGCTTCATACACTGACTCCATCTGCAATCGGTACTGAGGGTCCATTGACTATCAACCAGGTTAGCTTCTCTGTTGGAGGTTGCTTTGTTTTGACTCCAAAACTGGGAACTGGCACTCACTGAAGCTGTTTCAGTCGAAAGACCGAAAAACCCAGCATCGAACAGCCCGACGTCTTCGGTCAGAAAGTGACCTCCTCGAACATTGGTCTGGAAATGCGACTCAGTCAGTTCATTTTTCTCAATTCTTTATCTGACTGGATGTTTCGAACGGCATTTGACGTACGGTGCTCAAATTCTCAGCCCTGGGATGGTACACGCCGTCGACATTGAACCTCCACGATGGAATCTCAGTCCATGCACTTCTTCCCTCAGAGACCATGGACCATAGCTTCTCGGGACTGGTTGCATCTCCCGCGAACCGACAGCTCATGCCCACTATGGCAATGGGCACGGTCTTGGGTCTTTGTTCATCCATGACGGTTGACCTTGTCCTGCGAGTCACCTTGAAGAGAGCAAGTAAGTGATTGGTGTATGATATCGTTGTCGAGAGTGCTTCAGCAGCGAAAGAGTACTGATGAAACCAATAACAGCGCCTTGTACTTGGCACTCAAGAACGAGATCCTTTATAATGGATAGCATCAGTAGGCTCTGCATACTATGCACATACATCTTACATCTGTTCTTGATAAGTTTCGGGCAGCTCACAACTGTCCGCCGTCGTTACCGATAACTCACGAAGCTGCAAAGATGAGGCGTGGTGCAATAGAAAGTCCACGCCGCCTTGGGATACGGAATAATCCCATCTCGGCTCGGCTATCTTACCATCAATGAGTGTTAAAATATGACACGGAGTTTTTATGCCACCTCAAAACAAAAACTCCGGAAAGAAAAACAACTTACCACGCAAGGTCAGTGTCCCAGCAACCGCTATTCCGCCCCAAGTTCTCATGGCTGGATTAGCACACGAAATGCACGATCCGGTCCTTTACAATGGTGCCTAGCAGTAAAGGGAGTAATATTATAGGTCAGTCAATCACTCCGCGCTCGTTCAGGTGAAAGGGTCACCCGTTAGCACAACTTGCAACGGCGAAACCTAGTTATACCCGCTGCCCTCTTTCGAAACACTACATTGCCTTGCGGATTGCGTTGGGCTTTTATCCAAGCTCGTCGGTTTTTCGATTGAATCATCGTTCAATTCTTATCCGTGGCCTTTCCATCAGCTTGTCCCATTCCCCAACCGCTTCAAATCCAATCACACATCGTTCGGCTGATGCAATGGATGACTCCAAAGCCCTGAACAAAACTGTCTTGATCTTCGGGTCACAGGCTCTGACTTTCGACAATGAGGCTTTCGACCAACTCAGATCGGCCATCACCACTTCGCCGAGGCTGAGCTGGGTTTCCAAATGCGTCGCACACCTCGCAGATGACTTTGATGGCCTCTGTCTTGACATCCCGCAACTCCGCTCCGGGCACGGAAAGCAATCCATTGAGTCATTGGATTTATGGCTCACCACTGGCAATCTGGAGAGCATCGATCCTTCTATACCTCTGCCCAACATCAGCTTGACTCCTCTGTGTGTCATTGCGCAACTTGCCGCATACGACAAGTATCTACATTCGTCAGATGACAACCCGGTGATTGGAAAGTCTCTCAAGAGAGAAAATCACTCTCAAGCGGATTTGGAGACCGTTGGTTTCTGTACTGGTCTCCTGGCTGCGCTGGTGGTGTCCCTGAGTGCTAGTCAAGTGGACATCGAACCCACGTATGCAGCCACGGCGGTACGCCTTGCCATGCTGGTCGGTGCCATTGTGGATGCCGACAACTCTCGGGGTTCAGGATACAAGTCCTTCTCGGCTTCATGGAAGACCGAACGCGAGTTGAGCAAGCTGGAAGACATTATCAGCCAAACTCATGGAGTACGTGATCCTGTCGTTCTCCTGTCTCGTTGATCGTGGCCTGCCTTGAAAGAATCTAACTGACATCAACATCTTTCCCCCGCCTAGGCATACATCTCAGTCCGCTTTGATGGCAACCGAGCCACTGTCACGGCCCCAAAAGACTCACTTCACGAGTTGCTTAAAAGCACCATCGATGCCGGAATTGCCACTATGGAAATTGGGCTCTCCGGACGCTTCCATACAGAAAGTCATCGCGACGTCCTGGATTTGGCGAATCGACTTATCGACTCTACCCCATCCTTACAGTTACCCGACGCCTCGCAGCTCACCATTCCCTGCAAGTTGGATACTTCAGTTGAGGGCGAGTACATCACAAGGGGCAACCTGTCCCGGATGGCACTATCCGCAACGCTTTTGGAGCCATCTCAATGGTGGAAAACCTTTCAGTCGTTTTGTTCACCCACGCAGAGACCAGCGACAATTATCACCTTTGGTCCCGAACGGTCCACGCCTCCATCACTTCTTCGCAATCTTCCGCCACAATTTCAGCTGATCCATTTCGCGGATCTAGATGATCTTTCGTCGCAAGAGATCGCGCCAACCACTGAAAATGCCATTGCTGTTATTGGAATGTCATGCAAGGTGGCTGGCGCTGACGATCTCGACGAGTTCTGGGACATCCTCCGCCAAGGCCAGTCCCAGCACACTGAAGCCCCACCGTCGAGGATTAACTTCGAGACCGCCATGTTTCGGGAATTGGACAAGGAAAAGAAATGGTACGGCAACTTTGTCAGAGACCACGATGCCTTTGACAACCGCTTCTTCAAAAGATCAGCTCGCGAAGCAGCGTCCATGGACCCCCAGCAGCGACTGCTACTTCAGGTCGCCTACCAGGCCGTGGAGCAGTCCGGGTATTTCCAGAGAGAGTCGCCATCCGCAGACGTCGGATGCTACATCGGAACCTGTGCAGTCGATTACGACTTCAACATCGGCTGCCATGCGCCAAACGCATTCTCGTCGACCGGAAATCTTCGGGGCTTCATCGCTGGCAAAGTCAGCCACTACTTCGGCTGGACTGGGCCTGGGCTGACCCTCGATACGGCATGCTCCGGGGCTGCCGTCGCCATTCACCAAGCCTGCAAGGCTATCCAGAGCGGCGAATGCAAGGAAGCCCTGGCCGGCGGTGTGAACCTCATGACACAGCCCCTGGCGTATCAAAATCTCGCAGCTGCGTCTTTCCTCAGCCCCACCGGGCAATGCAAGCCGTTTTGCGAGAACGCAGATGGTTACTGCCGCGGAGAAGGTATCGGCGTCGTGTATCTCAAGAAGATGTCGGAAGCCATTGCGGATGGGGACCAGATCTTCGGCATCATATCCGCCACGGCTGTATCCCAGAACCAAAACTGCACGCCCATCTTCATCCCGAACGCTCCGTCCCTCTCAAGTCTCTTCGACAAGGTATTGTCCCAAGCCCGTTTACAGCCTCAGAAAGTGTCATACGTCGAGGCTCACGGAACAGGGACACCGGTTGGAGATCCTGCCGAGTATGACAGCATCAAGAGAGTCTTTTCCAACCGAAACAAGACTTTGCAGCTCGGTTCTCTCAAGGGGCTCGTGGGCCACACCGAGAGCACGTCTGGTGTTGTATCTCTGATCAAGGTCCTTCTCATGATGCATGAGAACTCCATTCCTCCTCAAGCAAGTCACCGCACCTTGAGCCACCGCATCAACGCTGTGGAGTCGATAGAAATATCAACAGCGTTGAAGCCATGGAACGAGCCATTCAAGGCGGCTCTCATCAATAACTACGGGGCTTCGGGGTCTAATGCTTCTATGGTCGTGACACAGCCCCCCAAGCGCCGACGGTCCGCACCATCTCATCGTACCGGATCGCCACAGTCGCAGCACGCATACCCGTTCTGGTTCTCCGCGTTAGACGACAAATCCTTGCATGCATATTGCCAGAGGATGACAGTGTTTCTGGACTCCAAGGCCCGGAACGGCAATGCCATCTCGATGAGCGACTTGTCGTTCAACCTCTCCCGCCAGTCCAACCGTCAGCTTAACAGCAACCTCATTCTCAGCTGCACGACGGTCGACGAGTTGAAGGAAAAGCTTTCTCAGAAGCTGAAGCCTGGCACAAAGTCTCCTGCACGGCCAGTGGTGCTCTGCTTCGGGGGCCAGATTTCCAAGTTTGTTGGCTTGGACCGCGAGGTCTACGAGAACACTGCCGTCTTGCGCGCACACTTGGATGAATGCGACGGTGTCACTCGGGAGTTGGGATTCGGCAGTATCTATCCCGCCATATTTCAGAGGACCCCCATTGAGGACACCGTAAGCCTCCAGCTGAGCCTTTTCGCCATCCAGTACGCCTCGGCGCGCAGCTGGATGGACTGCGGTATCAAGCCCTCCGCTCTGGTGGGCCATAGTTTTGGGGAATTGACCGCCCTCTGCGTATCTGGGATTTTGGGCCTCCGCGACTCTTTGGTGATGATAGCTGGCCGCGCCAAGGTTATCAGAGAGGAGTGGGGGCCCGAGTCGGGATCGATGCTGGCCGTCGAAGCGGATCTCGACCGGGTCAGGGACTTGCTCGCGGTTGCACAGTCCAACACCCCGCCAACAGAGCAGGCGGCCACCATCGCATGCTTTAACGGACCGAGGAGCTTTACTCTTGCGGGGTCATCTCTTTCAATCGATGTCGTACAGCAGGCACTTTCATCCGAAGAAAGGTTCTCGTCCATCAAATCCAAGAGGCTTAGCGTCACGAACGCATTCCACTCCACCCTTGTCGAGCCCTTGAAACCTAGCCTCCGGCGCATCGCCGGCGACCTCACGTTCAATAAGCCAAGCATCCCAGTGGAGTTTGCCACGGAGACCGAGCGCGTTGAACCATTGGGTCTTGAATTAATCGCGGACCACATGCGGAACCCAGTCTACTTCCATCACGCTGTTAAGAGGCTCTCGGCAAAGTATTCTAACTGCCTTTGGCTTGAAGCAGGTTCCAACTCCACGGTGACCACAATGGCCAGTCGTGCATTGCATTCCACCTCGGCCGAGATAGCTGCTTCCAGTTGGAGATTCCAGGCCCTGAACATCACGAGCGACAAGTCAACAGCTCACCTGACATCTGCGACGGTAAACCTCTGGAATGAAGGGGTGAATTTTACCTTCTGGCCACACCACCACTCCCAGACGCACCGATATACCCCCATCTTTTTGCCGCCGTACCAGTTCGAGAAGTCGCGGCACTGGATGGATTTGAAGGTGCTGGAGAAAGCACCCGTGCAAGTGCCCCGGGACGACGACAAGGCTCGTGGCCTCTGGTCATTCGAGGGTTATCAAGATTCCAAGCAGCAATCTGCCCGGTTCCGAATCAGGACCGAGGACGAGAAGTATCAGGCGCTGGTCTCGGGCCACAAGATTGCGCAGACAGCCGCCATCTGCCCGGCAACACTTGAGGTTGACATGGCGATTGAAGCGCTCATGAGCTTGCGGCCAGAGTTCAAACGCGACAAGCTGCAACCCAAGATTCTCAATGTCGAAAACCACGCCCCGGTCTGTCTAGACCCGGCGCGAGTGGTGACGATGGAGTTGGTTGTCGTTGACGCCAACCCGCAGACCTTCCGGGAATGGGATTGGAGGATCGTTAGCCAGGTGCCTGGCAAGGACTCAAAAACAACCGTCCACGTCGCAGGCAAAATTGTTCTCTCCTCTCCTGATGATGTGCGGGACGAACTAGAGTTCTCGCGGTACGAGCGGTTGGTTAGCCATCAGCGATGCCTTGACGTCTTGAACAGCAATGCGGTTACCGACGACATCGTGCAGGGCTACAACATCTACAAGATCTTCAGCGACGTTGTCGACTACGCAGAGCCATACCAGGGCCTAAAACGCCTCGTAGGCAGGCCAGCGACTAGTGAATCTGCAGGCCGCGTCGAGAAGAAATACTCGGGCGAAACCTGGCTCGACGCGCATCTTTCGGACTGCTTCAGCCAGGTGGGCGGCATCTGGGTCAACTCGATGACGAACCAGGCGCCAGGCGACATGTTCATCGCCAACGGCTTTGAGAAGTGGATGCGCTCGGGCAAGCTGCGATCAGGCGACCCGCGCCCCGACACCTGGCATGTTCTCGCCACGCACGCCAAGCGAGGCGCCAATACGTACGTGACCGACATCTTCATCTTTGATCCCCGCCAGGGCCAGCTTGTCGAGGTGATTTTGGGGATCAATTATGCGAAGGTGGCCAAGCTGTCCATGAGCAAGTTGCTGGCCCGGCTTACCCCCGGCGCGAGCAGTGTGCAGCCTTTGCAGTCCCAGACTACGGCAATACACACCGCCCAAGCCCCAACGGCTGCTACCGTCAACGGGGAGTCGGGCAGAAAGCCTTCAAACGCGGCTTCTTCTATCGAGCGGAACGGGACGTCCGGGCGGAAGACAGAAGTGCTTGGCCAACTCCGGCTAATCCTGGCTGAGCTTTCTGGGCTCGAGGCCGACGAAATCAAGACTGATGCCGAGCTGGCTGACCTTGGCATTGATTCCCTCGTGGGCATGGAGCTGGCTTCTGACATCAACAAAACCTTCGAATGCCACATGTCCAATGACGCCTTGATGGAGGTTACAACCTTCCATGATCTAGCCCAGTGCCTACTGCAAGCACTTGGCATCGCTGGCGACGGCAATGATTCCGAGGAGAATGACCTGGAGTCTTCCGTTGGACCGTCTGACAACACTCCATCGGGATCAACGACACAGACATCGGGGTCGACAACGGTTTCACCTTTGCTTCCTGCTGTTACTACCAACGGGGTCGACAAGGGTCTTCCGTCGCTTCACGTTAACGGCGTAAACGGTACAAACGGCGTGAACGGTGCGCACGGCCCCACAAACGGTGTGAATGGAGTCAATGGCGTCAACGGCGTCAACGGTGTAAACGGCAAGCACCATTCTGGCGACTCACACACCCTCGAGCTGCCGCCTTCCGTCGTCCTCAAAGCGTTCGCCGAAACGAAAGCCCTGACGGACAAGTTCATTCGCGATCACAAATGCGACCGTTACATTGAGACCGTCATGCCTGTTCAAACCGAGATGTGTGTTGCATTGGCGTTGGAGGCCTTCAAACAGCTCGGGTGTGACCTGTGGACAGCGAAGCCCGGCCAGGAGATGGCGCGAATAGACCACATTCCCCCGCTCCAGCGATTGGTCGACTATATCTATGGCATGCTTGAGAATGAGGCCAGGCTCATCCAGATACAAAACGGTCGCATCATTCGAACTTCTGTGCCGGCGTCGACAGCAAAAAGCTCCGAGATTCTGCAGACGTTGCTGCGAGACTTTCCTGAGCATGAGTTTCCTCACAAACTCACCCAGTTCGCCGGTTCGAGTCTCGCCGATGTCTTGTCCGGCAAGTCGGATGGCATCCAGGCCATCTTTGGCTCCGAGGAAGGACGGGCCCTCGCCTCGGGCCTCTACGGCGACTCTCCGCTCAACCTGATTTCGTACAGACAAGTAGAAGATTTCTTCAAGCGGCTCGTCTCGAAGTTACCGGCTCTTGCTGGCGGTGAGCCCCTTCGCGTCCTTGAACTCGGAGCAGGGACGGGCGGCACGACCAAGTGGATCGTGGCGACTCTGGCAACCCTCGGCATCCCCGTCGAGTACACATTCACCGACCTCGCCCCCTCGTTTGTGACGGCGGCGAGAAAGAAGTACAGCAAGGAGTACCCATTCATGAAGTTTCGAGTCTTCGACATTGAAAAAGAACCCCCAGCCGACCTTGTCAACAGCCAACATGTGGTCCTGGCCAGCAACGCCGTCCACGCAACCCACAGCCTCACCAAGTCGGTGGGCAGTATCCACAAGACATTGCGCCCGGACGGCTTCGTCATGATGGTGGAGATGACGACGCCGGTCTACTGGGTAGACATCATCTTTGGCCTCCTGGAGGGGTGGTGGTTGTTCGATGACGGTCGCCGCCACGCAATCGCCCATCAGTCCATATGGGAGCGTGGCCTCCGCGCCGCCGGCTTCGGCCACGTTGACTGGACCGACGGGCAGCTACCCGAGACGGAGATTCAGCGAGTCTTTCTTGCTCTCTGCGCCAGTGTCGAACTACCCAGCAAAAGAGAAAACGGCGACGCTACTCCAGCGCTAGTGGATCCAGACCCTCGCCAAGCCGCCGTTGATGCATATGTGGAAAAGTACACTGAGAACTTCACAGTCCCATCGCCCACCCTGAAGCTCAGAAACCCCAACAAGCTATGCGTCCTGGTCACCGGTGCCACCGGCAGTCTAGGATCCCACCTCGTCGCCCACCTCTCCCGTCTCAGCCAGGTGGCCACCATCATCTGCCTCAACCGCAAGAACACAAACGATGCCGATCCCACAACCCGCCAGCTCGACGCGCTCACATCTCGCGGCATAGCCGACATACAACCCTCCAAGCTCCGGGTGCTCGAAACGGACACGCACAAACCCTTCCTTGGCCTCGACAAAGACGTCTACACAGCCCTCACCCACATCGTGACCCACATCATCCACAACGCCTGGCCCATGAGCGGCAAGCGGCCACTCAAGGCCTTCGAGCCGCAATTCCGGACCATGCGCAATCTGCTCGACTTCGCCAGCTCCGCATCCGCCCACGGCGCGCCGCTCACCTTCCAGTTCATCTCGTCCATCGCCGTCGTGGGCCACTACCCGACCCTGCACGACGGCAACCCCGCCGTGCCCGAGGAGCGCATGACCACCGCGGCCGCCGTCCTCGCCAACGGCTACGGCGACGCCAAGTGGGTGTGCGAGCGCATGCTCGACGCAACCCTCCACAAGCACCCGCACGTGTTCCGCGCCTCGGCGGTCCGGCTGGGCCAGATCGCCGGGTCGAGCGCTAGCGGGTACTGGAACCACATGGAGCACTTTGCCTTCTTGGTGCGGTCCGCGCAGAGCGTGGGCGCGTTCCCTAAGCTGGACGGGGTTCTCTCGTGGACGCCCGTCGACGCGGTGGCGGGCACGCTCTGCGATCTACTTCTTCTACAACAGGACAGCGAGAGCCATCCCCGCCCCAGCCCCAGCCCCATCTACCACGTCGACAACCCGGTGCGACAGCCGTGGGCGGCCATGGCCGCGGTGCTCGCCGACGAGTTGGGCGTCGCGCTCGTGCCGTTTGACGAGTGGATCACACGTGTCAGGGCGTTCGAAGGTCCCATCGAATGGGAGAACCCGGCCATGAAGCTGGTGGATTTCTTCGAGCACGACTTCCGCCGCATGTCGTGCGGCGGCCTGTTGCTGGACACGGCGCGCGCTTGTGAGCACTCCGAGACGTTGAGAGGCGTCGGGCCTGTTGAGGAGAGTGTTGCGCGCCGGTACGTCAGGGCGTGGAAGGAGAGTGGGTTTTTGAGCGCGTGATGTATTCAGTGTGGGGTGATGGGATGTGGCGGTCACGGTGAGGGCTGTGTCGGGATTGGGGATATTTTGAATAATGAGGTACTGAAATTCCTTCATCACCTAGAGAAAGTTGGGTATTTCCTCTAGTTCTTAGATCGGGTTATTCAATTGAAGTTGTTGGCTTGGGGGTAGATTGGGTCTCGATGTGGTGTTTCAATCTAAATATGTGTGATCAAACCCAGGTAATAATTACCACCGACGCGAATTCAGCTAGCATCTATCATGAAATGTAAAACCTCTTCTATTTGGTTATTTACAAACCCATCAAAATATCAACCATTACTTCATATGTGCGGTCAAGGCTTCCTACAGTAGCCGTGTGGATGCTTCTGTGACCGCATCAGTGATGTAGCTAGGTACCAGGTATTACCAAGTACAGGTATTTACATGTCGACCTCGATGGAAGTGCATTATCGTATGTTCCATTCCCCTTCCAGTTGAACACACTCCCTACCTTGCGCACCAGGTGGAATATCCAATCTACAAGAATTGTGTTTTAAGTTAGTAATGGTAGCAGCAGGATACATGTTTTTTTATATGGTTAGAGATAAAGTTCCAATAGGTAGACGCCCGCCAGCTGACATGGAAGCCGCTTATATGGGATAGTCTAGCTGCTCCATATTGCCTTAACTTGGTTCGTCCCGTCTTTGACGAGCCATCTAATCTCACAATCGCGTGGAGGGCAAGTTGGTGCCATGCTGCAGGGCTTGCCAAGTCTCTCGACTAGCTGAACCAGATCAATAGATCCGAGGGGTATGTCAGGTATAAGATTCTGGGGGTCAGATATCATGATGTTTGTTTCCCCATTGCCGTCCAGTTTGGCCATTATCCTCAGGAAGAGAACTTGAAGACAGTCGCGAGACCATCCGTCTACTTTCTCCGGAACGAGCAGCCCTCGGTGGGTCTGGCCTTGCCATCAGTCGACTAGCAAAGAACGGTCGTGCAGCCTTGGCAGACGACGACGGTCCAGACGTGGGAGAAGACGGTGGTGATGGTGAACCAGCCGGGGCACTTGACGTCCATGAAGACATAACGAACGGGGCGTGGGCACAAAGGCTGGAACTGGTGATCGTGGTCATGCACTCTACGAACTCGACCAGGGACGGCTTCGACTGCGAGTTAGACAACCGTCCCGACCACAGTCAACACGACCACCAAAACCCAGACCGTCCCAACGCCGCCCGTAACCTGGGCTCAACGTGAATCCATCCCCAGCCCAAGCAAAACGACAACCACACATGGACCGTGCGCATGATTCACCACGCCCCCTCCAAAAGAAAAAAAAGACCGCGACGAGACCGGATGAAAAGCAAACACTACCCCGCCATGTGACTTTTTTTCCCTCCCCCTTCCTATTGTACCTACCAGGCAGCCATGCCCTCGCTCGCGTTCGCGTCCGTGTGCGTGTGAATCTTGGACATTCACCCTCACCGCGGTGGCGAACCCCAGCTAGCCAAAGCCCACCGTGACCTATTTAATCCTTCCTCAACTCTTGCCTTCCTCCTCCGCCTTTTTTTTTTTTCTTGCTTCCTCCCACCACCACCACCACCTTGCAAACGCAGTGCTGGTTCTCTCTCTCTCTCACCACCAACATTGCCCCGCGACATTTGCTTTCCGATCCGTCGCTACCTCAGACCACTCGAGGTCTCGGTTATCAATTCCTCTTCCTGGTCCGGCAGACGGAACGACACTGGCAGCAGCCAGCGCGCTTCACTGCAGTCGGCATGGATAACCGTTTCCACGATTCTCGGCATCCGCCGCCCTACATGTATCCCCCTCAGCAAGGCCATCCCCCTCAACAAGGCTATCCCCCTCAAAACTACCCACCTCCACAACACGCCCATCCCCAGGACGCCCAAGCACCCGGCCCGGGTACGACCATGGTGACAACGACGGCGCCATCCAACGGCACCAGCAGCGCCAGCAACAGCGCCAACAGCGCCAACAGCGTCTCAGGATCGCCCTATTACCCAGCAGGCTACACGCCCGTCTACCCTCCCCTCGCTCCTGGAGTCCTCCCTCCCTATGCCACGATCCAGCCCGACATAAGCACGACAACCCCGCAGAACCCATGGTTCTATTACTACTACTGGATAGTTGACCCTTCAACCGGCCGGGGATCATGGCACCCAACCCCAACCTTGAACGTGCACGTTACTGGCATCGAGCCTCAAATTGTCTATCCGCAGTCTGGCTACCCACAGCAGGGATATTACATATATCCACCCAGGCCGGTCCAGCAGCAACAACTTCAAGAGCCCCCTCGACCCGCTACGGCGCCGTACCCTACCTCTGGCTCCTATTCTACCGGCTCGGCCATGGTGAACCCATACCAACAGCCTAGCAACACCACGGCCCCGGACCAGGTTCGACAGCAAGATTCCTCTCGACCGGCCTCGTTGCCTTTTCCCGACGCTGGCAACAATCCACAGCCGAGCAGTACCATGGTCCCGGACCAGACTGTCCGACAGCAAGACTCGGTTTCTTCCCGACCCGCCTCGTTGCCTTTTTACACCGATGGCAACAACTCACAGTCCTTCATCAGCCGACACCCACACTGCCCTCGCCCCAACGACGTCTTGATCTCGGAGCCAAACCAATACCAGACAGCTGTTCGTCCGGCCACGGCGCCCTTTCCCGGCTACTCGGGCCCGTCCTTCAATGGCCACATGCAATATTCGGCTGTCCCAACCGTCGTCCCACAGGCTGGAGCCCCGGTCCCGGCCAACGCCATTACACGGGCTGAAACCCCGGCCCTGGCCCTGGCCCCGACTCCGAACACGCAACATTCAGCCGTCCAAACCGTCGTGACACAGGCTGAAACCCCGGCTCCGGCTCCGGCCCTGGCCCCAGTCCCAGCTCGGGTCCCAGCTCCAGCCCAGGTCCCAGTTCAGGTCCCAGTTCAGGCCCCAGTTCCGGCCCCAGCCTCAGCTCCGGCTAACGTCGTTACACGGGCTAGAACCCCGGCCCCGGCCACGAACGCGCGACGTTCGGCTGCCCTAACCGTCGTCACACAGGCTGAAACCCCGGCCCCGGCCCCAGTTCCAGCCCAAGCCCCGGTACAGGTCCCGGCTCCGAACCCTCAAATCTCGCCCTTCGACTTCAACGCCATGTCAGGTCGAGCCTTTGAGCCCTCCCAGGCATTTGCTCCGCCAGCTGGGCGCGTTACGCCGCCACCTCCGCCATATTCGCCAATCACGCCAGTTTCGTCAGCTCCGCCGACTCCTCCTCCCCCCGCGGCAGCGAGCCCGGAACCGATCAGCCCGCCCGACGACGTATTCTTCACGACCTCTGAGGAATTCTTCACGCCATCCGGGCTGATCTTCACTCCCGCCGAGGAGGAGGTATTCTTCACTACCTATGAGGTCTCCTTTACGACAAAGCATAATAAGCCCACGGTGAGCGGCAAGACTGGCAATATCGTGACTCGGATCGCAGGAACAGCTGGGAAACCTGCTTCATCTGGTGTTGCGAGCTCTTCGGTCCAGCAGGCTGTTGTTCCTCTCACCTTGGACTCACCTTCCCCTCAGCCCGCACCTGCGATCTCGAGCACCGCATCGCAGCGACCCACCGCGGCTCCCGCCGTGAGCGTCTCACCCAAGAAACCTGTTGCGCCTGTCATGAAGAGCTTAACTGGACAAGCCAAGCAACCTCCAGCTGCCACACCAAGTTCATCCAAGCAGCCGATTTCGTCTCGAAACCCGAATCCCCCACCTAAAAAAGCGGACTCGCCTCGGAAACCACCTGCATCTGAGATCGTGAGCTCAGCTGGACGGGCTGTTCAGCCTTCCATCCCGGGTCCTTCAAGCGAGCAACCCATTTCATCCCCGAGCCTGCAGCCCCCCAAGCCAGCGGGTCCGTCCAAGAAATCGGCTCGCAAGTCCAAGAAATCGGCTCGAAAGCCCGCGATCGCGAGCTCAACTCGGCAAGCTGTTGCTTCGACCTCGAGCTCTTCGGCAAACCGACCGATTCCATCTCAACCGACGAAACCGCTGCCTAAATCCACATGCTCGCCTCAGAAGCCAGCTGCTGTGGCGATTGCGAGCTCGTCCGGACCGGCCGCGCAGCCTCTGACGTCGGCAAGTCCAGCAGTCGAGAAACCGATTTCATCTCCAGTCATGCCTCCTCCTCCCAAGCAAACGGAGCCAGCTGCGCCTGTGCCCAATAGCTCCACGGCTGAGCCGGCTGTCACACCTCTCTCCGCGAGTTCCCCGACCGATGAACCGATTCCATCTCAAAGCCCGACTTCCCCGCCCGAATCAGTGGCGGCCGGTTTGCGTGAGTCATCTCTGCTTTCTGCTCCCAAAGTTCAGGCCCATTCGCCGAAGCCAGTCGAGCCGTCCCAGACCGCGAGTGCCTCTTCCGTGTGCGCAGTCCCATCTCAAAATCAATCTCAGAGCTCAGCTGCGAACCCGCTTTCACCAAAACAATCAGTAGATCAGGAACCAGCCGCTCCGTCTCCTGCAGATTCTTCGCCTCCTCGGATCCCGACAAGTCCCAAGAACAAGCAAGTTGTCCAGGCCGGGGCCAAGCCGCCCGCGCACAAATCTTCGAAGGGTCAACAACTCGCCGTCCATCCGAATCGGGCTCCTTTGATCCACCGGCGCGCCAGATCTCCGAAACGGTTCACTAGACATCCCCGACGCGTCAAGTCTTCGGGCGACGCTGCCGTCCCCGTGCCCGACCTGTCTCAGCATTCGGACTGGCCTCCTTTGCCCCCACCCCCGGTACAGACCCGAGCCACCAAGGCGAAGCAGCCAACCGCGACTGAGAAGCAAACCCCTAACACCAAACCTGCGGGTCCGTCCGTTCCTCAGAACACGGCCCCAATGCCGGAGCTGGTGGTCCCAACCCCGAAGCGGCTTTCTGCGTCCTTTCTGCAGATGATCCGGGACTCGGCGGATATGCAAATAGCACAGCGGAAGGCGGCGGAGCAGGCGCGCGCGCAGGCCGGTTTCCCTGAGACGGGTACCTTTCCGGCAACACAGAACCTAACTCCTATGCTTCAGCAAGGCAGTCCAGCCGTGTTCGGCACTCCGAGTCCGATGCCTCAAGGCTACGCTCCTCAGGGCTTTACACCATCCCAGGTATCGAGTCCGTTCCCTCAAGGATTCACGCCTCAGGGCCAGGGCTTTACTCCATCCCAGATACCGAACCCGTACACAAATAGCAGTCCGGGCTTCTTCGACGCGTCGGGCAACTGGGTTCCCAACTTTCACCCGTACTTCGACCCTGCCGGAGCTCGCGCGGTGTCCTATCAGCATCACCACATGCAGGTCCAGCACACGCCTTCCCCCGTGCAAATGCCACAGCTCAAGCCGATGCCACAGCCCATGCAACCGGTACAGCCCAAGCCGGTGCCACAACCCAAGCAAGCGGTGCAGCCCAAGCAGAAAGCACAGCCCAAGCCAGTTGCACAGCCCAAGCAGGCGGCGCCACAGCCCGAGCAGCACCTCGATCAGCAAAACACCGGCGGCAGCGACAACCTCAACGCCCGCGCTCCCGAGTTCTTCATGCTGATGAGAGAACCGACGGTCGAGGAGATGGAGAAGCAAAACGCGGCCGCCCGAGCCCTGGGCTGGCCGTACGAGCTGGATCCCAGAGACGACGGCCCGCTCGTGGTCGAGTACGACGATGGCGACCTCTGCGGCCCGTGGTGCTGGGCCTGCGAGTCCGAGGCTGCCACTCGGCGCCGTCTCCGAGGTATCGAGATTTACGAGAAGAAGCATCTCTATCACGGCGAAGATAACAACAAG
Source organism: Cercophora scortea (assembly GCA_033439705.1). Classification (NCBI taxonomy): domain Eukaryota; kingdom Fungi; phylum Ascomycota; class Sordariomycetes; order Sordariales; family Lasiosphaeriaceae; genus Cercophora; species Cercophora scortea. Next base: position 648,605 of record JAUEPO010000005.1, on the reverse strand, counting down.
AACGAGAAGTAATCCAGCATGTGACGACTATTCTTGAATCTATTGGTTGGCGTATTTCTTTTGCTCATTCAGGAGTTCGTTGTGTCAGAGGCCTCACTACCTGAGGTACACAGGACTGACTGTATATGAGAGCATCAAGTACATCTACCTCCAAAGGATTGACAGAAACAGGAGGAAGGAGTTTGGGACGGCTAATGATATGAAGATGAGAAGAGACCGAGATTACTGCCTTTCTTAGACTACTAGTACTAGGCTATGGTGTTGAGTACCACCGCTGTCCTTGGGTCATTGGATGGGAATGGAGGAAGACGATGTCTTGGTCTCGGGCGAAGGATTGATGGTTTTTTTCTTTTTTTCTTTTTCTGTTTTCCTAGCAGGCGCAAAAAGGCATAGCGTGGCAGGAATGATTTGTGTGCAGCATAGCGAAACGGCGTAGGTACATAGCATACCAGGTAGCGATCATGAAGGAAAATTCGACATACCGCGCAGTCAAACTGGTGAGGTGAGGCTGTGTTGATGGGTTCGCTTGCCGATCGGTCTCCGACGGTGGGCTGAACTGGTATAGTCCGTCGCCAACGTAGGTTGGATGTCCGTAATCCCGTGATATCAACGTCTGATTGACGGCTCGATGGCCACGAATTAGAGGGAGAAGACGAGCAAGTGCAGAAGGAGGGAGAGAGGCTGGGAAAGGTGTGTTTGCTATTTTTGGTGGACAGATAGGTCGACTGCATCGGACATCATGCATGTGGGATGCGGAGGTCAAGATTGGCGCATCGGCTGGGAAATCAAGTCAAGCCATAGAAGAAGCAAGAAGCAAGTCGACTGATCCGGACATGCGAAACATGGACCTTGGGAAGCTTTGAGGGCAAGTTTCGGCCGGTTGTCGGGATTCCACTCGAATTCTTGTAGCTCCCAGGTAGGTGTGCTCTGGGATCCTATAGGAAAGAACGATAGACAAGCCTTTGAAAAGCCGGTGGTGGCTTGGTCGGAAAACCAGGTCATCGAGATTCTCAGGCAGGAAGGAGGAAGCCACCACCATCAAATTACCTGATCGGTGGGAAGGCACGTCGGGCTTTGGATTCGCTCGGTCCCGTCATGCTCCTCCTGCTGCATGGCAAAGTCAGCAGCACAGATACACCGCCCTCGCCATTGGAGCAGGCTGTGTCGCCAAAGCGCCTGCCGCAACGTTTTTCAACTCTTGCAATGGCAAAGCGCGCATCTGAAATCTTGCAGTGACCTTTCTCCTCGTCAATGCGCCGCTTCCAAAGTCCAGACCTCATCGTCGGCGATTCCAACCCCGCTTCATCACACCCTCCTCGGGCAGAGCTGCGCCCCAGCTGGCCGTTCCGAGTTCCTATCCTCGCCGCCCGACAGCCGCCCCTCCTCACTCAACGTCACTTGTCCGTAATCGCAATCCCGGGCTTCCTCTCTCGCACACCAACACTCCCGAGGGGTCAAAGCCGACCCTGCGCATGGTGCCACAATGCTCTTTGACAGCCCATACGCATTGTCAGTGGACTTTGTAATACTGCCAATTAATTTAATTTTGCCAGCAACTGCATAGGGGCGTACATGCCTCGAGCTCGGTACGGCACGCACTCAATCCTCCCCCACAATTCCGAGTGCAAATGCTCGACAGTGGGAAACCCTGCATATCGCCAAAAGCTTGGCTGTCGTCGAGCCGCAGCCAAACTCGGACGGTTACCCAGTGACGATGGTTGCAGTAGCCTTCTTGGCCGAGGTGCAGGCATCCAGAACCTCACGGCAATGCAGCTTGTAAATAGTCGACCCTCGGGACCGCTCGGTTTCGCTGTTTGAAGTAAGGTGGTGTCGGGATGCTGTTGCAGCTGCAGCAACTCCCTCCTTTCGACAGCCTTTCATGATCTCACCAAACTTGGCGGTGGCTGCATCGATATGTGGTTCTCTCACACAGCGCCGATGGGAGGGAGGCGCCAGGCAGGCCAATGAGGGGCCTTCATTTGCTGCGCATCATCTTACGATGATCATGATTGATGGCCCGTCGGTGGGGGAACTGCCGCTCTGGCCGGGTTTTCCTGCGACCGCGCCGTCGGATACCACCTCGACAAAGTCCCTTCGTTTCCCGAGTCGTGCAGTGTTGTTGGGTGCGCCATGGAGCACTGGTGCACGCCTTTCACTATTCCTGCAGCAGCACATCTTCCTCCAGCTCACACAACAAACTCGGTTCGTCCAGATTGAGTGCTGCATGCACGCCATCTCGCAGAACAGACCCTTTCTACCCGCACAATGTCGCCAATCGTCCACAGAGGCTCGACAAAGCAGCAAGATCAACAATGACGTATCTACCGATCGATGGGAGGATAGTTGATAGGCCGCGCCCAGGGTTGTGGGTGTGATGGGATGGATGGAAATAACATCTGCTGCTGCAGGGTCGGGGACGCATGAAGTCGGAAATTGGGCTGGCGCATTGAACCAAACTGAAGCAAGCCGGTCAGCCGCATCTCGTGCAGCAAGCCCCCTGCGAAAACATAGCGAGTCGTCGCCCCGAAGGTTGGTTACGGCCCCCAGAAGTGGTGTGTGGTGAGTTGCCGGCGCCCTGCCAACGCATCAAGCCCCGGCAGGAGCGCAGCAGCGTTGCATGCACGCTTGTCTCACTTTGGGAATTCTGTTGACAGTGTTTTCTGGAGGCGCTCAGCAATGGCATATGGATGTTTACCGCCTGCTATAACTGTTTCCCGGCGGCTTCCAAAGTATCGACAACCCGGCACGGGCCTTGCCGATTGCAATTACTGCTAGTGTCAACTGGGTGAATGTTAACAGATCTATATCTGCAGGGTCATATAACGACAAACCCGGGGTACTGTCCAGGGGTCATGCTGAAGTCACTTGGAGCCTTGGAGGCCGGACAGCCACCTCAGGAGATGTACGAGATCGGAGTTTGAGGGGGCTGTATAAAGACTATCTGTCACCTACGTCCCTCGTCATGGCCGAACTCGCGTTATATCTCCCCGTGGTTATTATCTTGATCAATCTAGTCTTGTGCTCGGATTTATCAAAAACCGTCACTCAATTTGCATACATCGTCATCGCATCGACTCACAACCTCAGATCCGTCCATCACTCACCCCCTCTCTATTTCTCTCTCCCTCTCTCCCCCTCCCTCAACTCCCCCGATCTCTTCCTCTCTGTTGTCACGGCCTTTGATTTCGAGATGTTTATGTCAACGGCGTTAAAATACCGGGTTTACATCCTCGTCTTCACAATAGTGGCAGTGACGGCTTCCATCGCCATTCCTATAACGGTCGTCAACAAAATCAGGGCTTCCAACCTTGCTGACAGCAGCTTGAGAGCCAGCTCGCAGAATCTTTCGTCTTGGGGTGACTCTTTTGACATAGACACTGACTGGGAAAACTCTTGGCCGGAAACAGGCGTAATAAGAACGGTAAGCCTGGTCCCCAACACTGCTAAATCACTCCAATGCAGGTCGGGACCTGCGTTTGATTCACATACTGACATTTGACCGCCTAGTACACGTTCAGCATAACCGAAGTCGACCAATATGTCAGCGCTGATGGTGTGGTGAAGGAGAAGGCCATGCTGGTCAATGGTGAGTCCGATTCTTGATCAACCAGCTTGAAGTGGTAGACCAGGAGCTAACCAGTGTGTTTTCTTCCAGGGCAATTTCCTGGTGAGTCTCTCCATTGGCATCGAAACCCCCCTGGACTCGAGGATACCGGACTCATCGCTGACATTCCATCGTTATTTCTTCCGTGCAGGCCCTGTTATTAGAGCTGGTGAGTAGTGGCTATGTCGATTATTACCTGACGACTGCAACACCAGCATTCTAACTTCGTAAACAAGACTGGGGTGATAGGATACATGTCACAGTCTATAACAACCTCCGCACGAATGGGTGAGTCGTGAACGAATTCATCGACATTCAGACGCCGGAGCCTTGATACTGACATTTCATCCTCACTGCAGCACATCGATCCACTGGCATGGCTTCCAACACCCGAAGAACAACGTCAACGATGGGACCAGTGGCGTGACCGAGTGCCCAATTGCCCCTGGACACAGCAAGACTTACTCCTTCCAGGCGACCCAGTACGGAACATCATGGTAGGCAACCCCGATGTGTATCACCCCGTATCTCTTTGGTTCGCAACTTGGAATCGTGCCCCCATCCGTAGCTGCTGTTTCACACTCGGATGCTGAGAACCCCACAGGTACCACTCGCACATCTCAGGCCAATACGCAAACGGCATCTTGGGAGCCATTCACATTGATGGCCCTGCTTCGTACAACTACGACATCGACCTAGGCGTCTTCCCGATTTCAGACTGGTACTATGGGGGTGTCGACAACCTCCTGAACCGAGTCTCGGATCCGCTCAATCCTTTTGTGCCCGGCCTTCCCGGCTCCCCACCGACTAGCGATAACGTATTCTTCAACGGCACCAACATCAACCCCAACGACTTGAACCATGGGAACTACGCCAAGGTTACCTTCACGCCCGGCAAGCGTCACCGTCTGCGGCTCATCAACACCTCGGCAGATAACGCCTTCACGATATCCATCGTCGGCCATACCATGACTGTCATCGCGACCGACTTCGTCCCAGTCAACCCCTACCCCGTTGATTCAGTGCACATGGTTGTTGGGCAGCGGCTCGATGTGGTCATCGACGCAAACCAGCCGGTGGACACGTATTGGCTGAACGCCACCTTCTCCGGGACCGGTGCCTGCGGCTCGTCGAAGAACCCGCACCCAGCCGCCATTATCCAGTACAACGGTGCCCCGTGGTGGGCGCCCGGCAATCCAGGCACCCCTCCCCGGGAGACGTACTGCGCAGACGATATCTCGCTGGTCCCGGTCGTCCCGCGGGCTGCCCCCTTTGCGTCGTTCAGCGCGACCCCCGCGAATACCCTCAATGTCTCGCTTGCCGTCAACACGACCCTGTCCAAAGTCTTCTGGGAGGTCAACAGCAGCACCATTGACGTTAGGTGGGACAAGCCGACCCTGCAGAACGTGCTCGAGGGAGACTACTCGTTCCCGCGCAACGGCAACGTCATTGAGATCCCGAGCCAGAGCCAGGTATGCACGCCCCTTTTCAGTTTCTCTGTTAACAACTCCGTACGCTGTGAGACGCAACTGACAATGCGGATTCTTAGTGGAGTTTCTGGCTCATCCAAAACGTCTCGCCCATCCCCCATCCCATGCATCTCCACGTAAGTCCCCTCCCTCCCCTCCTCTCCTCCAACCCCAGCGACAGCCACAACAAAAACACCCCACAAACAAATCACTAACACCACCAACACAGGGCCACGACTTCGTAATAGTAGGCCGCTCCGACGCCCTAACCAACCCCCTAGACCCATCCAACGTCCCCATCCCCTTCAACCCATTCAACGACGCATGGCGCCTCTCACGCACCCCGACGCCCATCCGCCGCGACACGACCGTGCTCCCGGCCTTTGGCTGGCTGGTCGTCGCCTTCCAGACCTCCAACCCCGGCGCTTGGATCTTCCATTGCCATATTGTGTGGCACTTGGCCCAGGGTTTGAGCGTGCAGTTCCTTGAGCGCCCTGCGGAGATACCCGGCGCTATGGATATTGGGGGTGCCTTGAATATGACGTGTCCTGATTGGAGGGCGTATGCGCCGAGTGATCCGTTTGTTAAGGCGGATTCGGGGTTGTGAGACGGTGGACATGGGCTCGGGGGTTATTGTTAGACGGGGGGTTGGCGGTCGGGAAGAGGAGATACCATTTCTGCGTTTTGCGTTCTGCATTCTGCTTTTTGGGCGGTGCCGGAGCAGTTGAGTTGATGGTTTGTTTTCGAGGTATTGTGTTTTGAGCGGCATCCATGGAAGCGGGACGGATTTTCTTGATGGTTATTACTTACCTGGGTTATGATTAATGACTGGAATGAAGGGCATCAGAAGAGGAAGAGGTGATCGGATTCAGTCACTATCCGGTCAAGGTTCATGTTCTTCCCAAAAAGATGGGGGCTTCGGAAATAGAATACTGTTACGACGGAGTTAGCTTCTTACATACACTGCCATGGTGACACATGTTGGGCAATAGGCCGGATACTGTGAGACATTTGTTTGTGTGGTTATCATGGCTCGAACATTTCAAGATAGATATACATTATTCGACTATCAAAGGTCACTGTGTCATCGCAAATTGTCATTCCTACCTCGGTGCATGAGGTTATCTCGGCTCAGCCCCAACGGGAGCCCTCATCGTCCATTTTGATCCATTTCATGATGCGGCCCCCTCCACCCACATCTAAACTCCACTTCATTATTGATGCCGTAGGTCCACACGCATATGAGACTTGTCCGCCCACATCCCGCCGCCGCAACTCCGAGTCTCCTCGTCACCACTGCGGCACGTGCAACCCACTCGAATCGCTGGCCGTCTCAAAGTGACCATAGCAGTCGTCGGGCTGGCCCCCCAAGAAGATGGGTCGGCCGCTGCACATGGGAACACACAGACGGGTCGAAAGACCAATCTGATAAAAGGGGGGGACTTCATAAGCTAGGGGTTGTGAGAGCAACACTCATCATACATTCCATTACATGAATCGACTTTCAAGCGAGACTTTGGATCCTGATCGTGATGCACTAAAGTTGCTTCTCCGTTCTCTCTTTTGTTTAGACAGATAATCAGTGGGTGTGGTCTTCTTGGTTGTTTGTTGCCCAATTTTCGGTTCTACAGATGGGCTACCGTGCAATTTAGTTATCACCTCGAATTACTAACCTGCAGGTCGTCATTGAGTCAGATAGGCTGCAGAGGAGGTGATAAAGATATAAAGTTAAGGAATGGTTATGATTCTTTTCCTAATACCTCATACATTACTGATTCGTTGGACGTCGTAAAATGTGGCTTGGTTGATTGCGTGTCGAGAGCATGGCCTCAACCGAACAGGAGCAGGCATTCTCGGAATATCATGACCATCACGATTAAATTCTGCCCTCGTTGGCTTGAATTTCAACTGGTTGTTTGGGCATGACCTGATCAGGCTAGAGCGATATTGATCGCAACCTATTGTTGCCAATGGAGGCATTGCGATGATGGAGCAGAGAGCCTTCAAAAAAGGAAAATCATATTTCCTGGGCCGGGAAAGCAAAACTGGGCGACGTGGAGCCAGTGCATGAACGTCTGATGTTTCATGCTCGTCTCTGCTTTCGAACCATTCGGTGTGGTTCCACCAGGCGATCGCTTCCAAAACCCACATGGATCGGCGACTGAGGCGGGCTAGGGGACTCCTTGAGGCCTCCGTGGAACAACGCAGACGGGCTGCGGGCCAGGTTCCGCATAAACTTCGGCGCCCGGGGTTGTCGCCTTCTGGAAGGACATGCGCCACTCCAGGTTACCTTATACACTACAGCACCGGGGGACAGGCAGGCAGTTCAAACAATATTGCTCGAAGCTATCATTGTGGATGATGAGATTGAGCTTCTCCTGAAACAGCCTCACGGCAAGATTGTGGATTTCTATTTTTATGTTGCAGAAATCATGGAGCCTGGCTTGGAGGGAAGCTTGCGGCAAGCATCGCCCGTGACCTAGCGCCCGGTGGTGTTAGCGTGGGTTTTGGTCGGGCTCCACCGGCCGTTTCCAAATGCCGAGCCCCGGTCTGCTGCGTTCCGCAGAAGTCAAAGTCTCCCTGCTCCAGCGGCCCTTTGTTAGAAACTGTTAGTTGCTCAACCATAGCTTGCAGTAAAGCTTCACAAGCACTAACATGCCTGGTTCAAACGCTGCCCCGGAAAAGTAGGAAAGCGCACGCTGTCCGACGGAGTCACCCTGAGGCCCTGCCCGACCAAACCCCGATCACCGATCGTGAACTGCGCCTCGCAGCGCAGACAAGGACTGGCTGGGCTAGCTGCCGCTGATCAACTCGTGCGTCTTCATTTCACACCACCGGCTCAGATTCCATTCGCCAACCGCGGATTCGATCAACAGCGTTTCGATTGCAATCTTATTTGTTCTTTCTTCCTGGGAAATTTGACTTGACGGTGGCCAAATACGCGGAAAGAGCTGTATACACTGTGGCAGTGCAATACGAACGAGCATGCCATGGCGTGCATGGCTGAGGGAGAGGGATCCTGTGATTCCTGTCGTGCACGCTGGTAGTGTGCGCTAGAAGAAGAAGCCACGGAATCGGATCCGTGGAATTGGAATGGAATCAGAGCCCTCGGGTTCCCGCGGGGCGGAGAGATACTTGTGATTGCCACCAAAAACTGCGCCAACGCAAGGTACCGAACCTACCAGGTACCAAGCCAGTGCTCGCCCGCATTGACCGACGCAATCGTCCATGTCCATTTTCGTTCTCCGCGCCGAGACTTGGAACGCATCGAGGCGGACGAAATGGCGATGCAATGCGATTGTGCCAAGTGCCAAGGATAGATCAACAAACGCCCAGGCTTTCCAAGCTCGAGGCGCATCAGCTTTTTCTTGTTTTGTCGACGGGCCCGGGTCACTGTTGAGCTGGGCATTTATGGTGTCTCTTGCAGTGTGATAGCCACCTACAGTTGAGAGTCGGGGACTGGCGATGTGCATCTTGTTCGGGCGCGAGGAACAACCCGAGCCCACCTTGGTCTCAAGCCGAAGAAGCAAGTCCAAACCAAAACCTTAGAGCCACGGTAAATGGAAATTTGCGTCCGCTATTGGTTTTCGATTGAGGCTGTGCTGGAGCCAACGGAAGTTTTGCGCTTGGACACCAATGGCACGGAACAAGTCGAGGATACAGCCGATTGCTGATGAAGAAAGGCGCATCGCCATATCACCCAAAGTACTGGATACGCCCCCCGCTATCCGCCTCGGACGCTTCGAGCCTTTCAGGTTCCCATTCCTTCCTTCCCAATCGCATTCCCATCGGCCTTGTGCTCTCCGACGTCTGCGTCTTGGGCCCTCCAGCCTGCCTTTTAGCCCCGAAAAGGTAAACGGATATCTGCCAGCTCTCCTACAGGTCAGATCCAACCCAAAGGTGCTCCCAACGAAGCAAAGCAGACAACAACAAGAAAGAAAAGGAAAAAAAAAAAAAAAACGATGGTGCAATTCCATCGGAGTGATTGTGTCGTCGTCAACGTAGTCGTAAATCGTGTCCATAATCCTCCTTCATCAGCCAGTAATTTCTCAACAGGATCTGAGCAGGGGATCAGGTCACCGCTGCCGTCGTCGTCACCCGCAAACTGCCACTTCGTCCGTTGCCAGAAGGGGCAGTTGCTTTCGTCATCCTCAGGCCGCAGGGTGTCCAGTCGGGGGTACTTGCTGGCCACAGCAGCACCACAGCCATCGGACAAGTACAGCCCCTCTCCTGCGCCGTAGCCCACCCGTATTACCGTCGGGCCTGGGAAATGGGAATAGGAATGGCGAGAGAGACGGGGAGCGTTGGCTGAGGACAGTGCGACCATGGCGCCGTAACGCCGTAACGCCGCGAACAGGTGAACAGGCTATTTCCCCAAACGAGGCCTGCTGATTGGCTCGGCCTGGTCGCTCTTGCACAAAAGTGTGCAGCCAGAAAGTCCGCTGGGCACTGAGCCTGGAGCGCTGTGAAAAGGACAGAGAGGGCAGGAGCAGTGGAGAGCGAAGTGGGAGTTGGCTGATCGGTGACCCTCGCATTGGATTACGCGTCCCCCCCTCTCGACCCTTGTCAGCCCGCATTGGCCGCACTGGCCTAGCCAACCAGCAGCCAGGGTGCGTGATGCACCGGGAAGACAGGTAGTGCCAAGCGCCCCGACGCCCAAACCACCTTTGTTTCCAGGCACCCATAACCAGAAAACCCCCCATTCCCCCTTCCCAGCACATCTCCCGCCTACCTACTCGACGATTTTATCTCGACTTGCTCCATATCCACAACAAAAGCCAATCTAGGTCATCTTATTATTGCGACCTTCAATTCGACACTACGACGACGCTCGCGACGACGACGACGATTACGACGGCGGCGATACGAACACATCACCATCGGTTGACTTGATCGACCGCCACCGCGCTGAACGCCGTCCGTGAGACGAGCCCGCAAGGGAAAACAAACGACACAATGTCAAGATCCATGTCGAACAGCCCGACTGCATCGCAGCCCGGCGTCATCGACGGCCTGGTCGACTCCCTCATTGACTTTTCCGAGTACGACAATGTTCCGTATCAATCCTCTTCGCTGTCGCCGGTAGCAAACGGCAAGACACCCTTCACGAGACCCGTCAAGACCGAGGTCCCGACGCAGTCGCTGCTTTCGACCAGCCAGACCATGAGCGGCCCGAGTCATCAGTATGACCTCTACAAGCAGCAGACCGGCATCGTGCCCGGCGCTCTGGCAAGCACGTTGGCCGTCAATCAGAATAACACGCAGATTCAGGGCTACGGTAGCTTTGGCCTGGACTACTTGGGTGTTGGGAACACGGATGACATCTTCGACTTCAACACCGCGCCATCGCAGGCCTCCATGAGCACACCCGACATGGACATGGATTTTGATTCGCCCTCTGCTGCCGAGACGAGCTTCTTCTTCGACTCGACAATCAATCCCAACTCCATCGGCGGCCAGGAGCCCAGCAGTCTCTCGCCACCCCCGGGCATTGCGACCCCGACAAGCAGCGTGGGTCGTCTCTGGCCCGGTGCGCATGCACAAGCAGCGAGGGCCCAACAACAACAACAGCAACAGCAACAGCAGCAGAGGCAAAGAAGCCAAAGCCAAAGCCAGCAAGGGAAGCAGCCTCAGCGACCCAGGTCTTCCCAGCCGAACGATCCGATTGTGGAGCAAAAGATTACCCAGCTTCTCAACTCGATGCGGGCCAAGTCTGCGATGAGCGATGACTCCCTGGGAATGCCGCACCTGAACCTCCCTCGCCAGAAGAAGGACGAGGATGATATGGATGAGGACGAAAGACTCCTTGCCAGCGAAGAGGGAAAGAAGCTCAGTAGCAAGGAGCGTCGCCAACTGCGGAACAAGGTTTCGGCCCGCGCTTTCCGGTCCAGGAGAAAGGGTCAGTATTTTTAACATTGTCGTACGCAACCACCGTCGCTAACTGATAGACAGAATACATCACGCAACTCGAGGCCGAGATTGCCAACAAGGTCACCGAGAATGGCGAGCTGCGCGCCGAGAACCGCGCTCTCTTCGACGAGAACAAGCGCTTGTCGGATCTGACCCGGATGCTTCTCTCATCGCCATCGTTCTCCAACTTCCTCGACCAGCTCAGCACCAACCCTCAACCGCTTCCCCAGCAGCAACAACAGGTACAGCCTCAGCAACAGCCGCAGCAACAACAGCAACAGCAGCAACGCGAGACTCGCCCACCACCCAAGGATGTCAACCCCTTTGCAACCCAGCAACAGCTCCAAAACCACCAAATCGGTCTGGCCATGATCCCTGAGCAGTCCATGGACTTCTCCATGCTCAGCATGGATCCCATTGATGGTTTCTCCTATCAGCCGCAAGTCTACGCCGTGTTAGAGACTCCCTCTCCCACTCTTGACGCCGCTCTGCTCTCCGGCAAGACCTCCAACTTCGTGGGCCGATTCGACTCGGAGGATGAGAAGGTCGAGATGCCCGTCATCAAGCACCCTGCTGTCGTGGAGAAGGTCGAGGAGGCCACCGCGGTGCAGGCTCCCGTTGATGCGGAGTTCGAGAACGATACCCGCTTCGCCCTGTACCACGACGTGGTCGCCACCGAGACCGAGGCGCCCGTCGAGCTCAACACCGAGGGCTTGTCCAACGTCGACATTTTCGGAGGCATCGAGCCCGAAAAGGCTTTTGCGCGCATCGAGCTTGTCAACTCCTCTGATGACGAGATTGCCAGTAACATGGCGATGGCAAGGGTGCAGCGCATCAGCGCTCACCTGGAAAGCGTAATGGCGAGGTTGGAGGCGATGACGCTTGATTTATAGTGATCACATCCGCTTTTTGCCTCGTCGTTTACCGAGCCAAAGAGCTACGTCGGCTTCACCGGTACCACCTCTTTGCGCGTACATACGCATATGGCTCACGCGGACATCGGCAGTTTCCTTTGGCTTGCTCTCAAATTTCTCATCATCTATTACTACCTCGAACGGGACTCTTGACTTCGGATTTGGCGTTGGAAAGGCGGATACAACAACCCTGACCGGGACGGATATCACACTGCTGTTGCTTGTTTTTTAAAAACTGGCGGTGGATGATCCTTTTTTTCCTTTTTCTTTTTCTTTTTTTCCCTATCTCTATCATCAGGCGATTTTTTTCCTTTCTGGTTTTGTTATAGTGGCTTGCTCTCCCAAGAGAGAGAGAGAGAGGCTGGGTTCAGCCTCCGGGATAGTATTACTCCCTTGAATCGCGGGCAAGGAGGGGGAAACTTATTTGGGCTGGTTCTTTATGAATGAAATGATGCGTCGTTGCGTAGACACAGTATGTGCGAATCTATACGTTTTGGCTACAGATTTCTACGGGGGGGAAGGAACCAGAGTTTGGTGCTTTACAGTGGTGTTGGGGGTGAGATGGTGGTTCAAGCGGGGAGGACCGATGAATGGATGGATGGCCTGGGCTGGATGGACATGTGCGATCGCTCGCTCTCTTTCCTTACACCTGTTTCCTTTTCTTTCGAGTCTCGCCCCTGCGAGCGGGATCATAGATAGCCGCTTCACTCGACGCCCCTCTCACCTTACCTACTTACCTTGGTCTCTGTTTCTTGCTCGGTAGAAGGATTGGTAAATCACTAGCAAAGAAAAAAAAAAGATGAATAACTCTCCATATTTGTTACTCGTGGTACTTATTGTGACGGAGTCAGATTGCCAGTCAAGGATTCCATGCTTTTTTTTCCACACGTGGTGATTGGTTGTTCGAGTGGTCTTCCGCCCATGTTCCTGCCCATGTAATTCCTACCAGCTGCTCTCGCCGGTAGATATTGGTTGTAAAAGCAGAGAATACCAACTTGTGTCCAAGTACCGGTAATCAACACTTACAATATGAGACTTCTCGGTGGTTTCCAGGTTTGCGAGAGAACTCCATTCGCGGAGTTCAACTCGAAATCTTGCATTTCTTCTTAACAACGTGGATCTAGTGAGAGATCGTCACCTAGCAAAGCAATTGTTATAGTTCTCAGTTCACGCACTTATAGGTACGGTTCTCGTTCACTTGGGAAACGCGTAGGTCTGCCGTCAGCCGTTAACGATCGCTCCGAGTCTCGACTGGTCACCTACGTGAAGAAACCAAATGTAGGTTGACGAGTTGCGGTTCCGGTTCTTACTTACCTGGTAGTTAGGTAGGTACAGAACGGGGAGTGGAAACGGAAAGCATGGCGTATAATTCAAGGTCCCAGATAGTTATCAGAATTCAATCTTTCGAGTTAGATTTGTGTCATTTGTACAAAATGGCACGTCTGGGTCGAGAATGAGGCAGCTCACCCTCCTCCTATTCTGCGGCGTGGCTCTTTATTTTTCTCAGTTGGGGCAGGACGATGTTAATAGACTGACTAGGAACCGCCAGGAAGTTATCTAGGAGCAGTTAATTGTACGTGGACGGCATCGAGCTTTTATCCCTCCCCCAAAGTAGTTCCATGATCATGTATAGCCTATGAAGTGAGGATACAGGGAAGCTCCACAGTGAATTCGCGGACCTAAGACCCGGAAGCGGCTTAACTGTCTACGTTAAAAACGCAACTTGGTGGCGCCTAGCTCAGTGTCTTCTTTTTCTCTTAGTTGAATTTCATGTTCCTAGTTTCCAAACCCACGTAATTAAGGTTGGTGGGAGACTCGCTGCAGAGCCAAAGTGTTATAGGAGTCACGGTTGATGTAACCTCAAGTTCCGTGTAAGATAGACAGGTTAACATTTGTTCCTAATCCCTTCTACTTTAATACTTCACTCTAAGCTAGACTCTTTGATTAACATTAATTCTCATACTCATTATACAGATCGTATAGCTGAGCCCAGGAGAGCTCCAGGTTCGATCCGGGTTAGATCCGAGTTCGATCCAAGTTAGATCTGGCTTACATATATCCGGGTCAGGTCCGGGTTAGAGCCAGGTTACGTCCGACTTAGACTAAAGCCCGGCGGAGTACCCCCGGTGAGGCCATTCAGAGAGTAGCCTGGCTGGGTGCTTGGCGGTGTTCCCTTGGGTGGTTATCACCCGGAAGGGCATTGACTGGTGATGCCGTATGTCAACCGCGAACATACGATATCAAAATACCATCCCCCCTGTTAATCTATTTCTCTAGATTGTCTCATCAACGTCAAGCCATAATTGACGATCTCCATTGGCCCAAGCCACGAACATGAAGCTCGAGCTCATCTGACCCCCCAACCACCAACCCCCTTCCTTTTTCCATCCTCCCTCTTCATCCTTGGTGGTTTCCCATCCGACCTTAGCCCCAGTTAGGGGGTCAGATCAACACTCGGACTTCTCACGTCTCCATTCCCACATTTCGAGTTGTTGTTGACGTCTTCATCTCCACATTGCATGGGGATGTTTGGGGCCCGGCCCCTCTCCCCGTCTTTATGACTCTGTCCTATGGCTCCTGCAAGCCCTAAGCCAGCTCTACTCGCGGTTTAAAAGGGCGTCCATCCCCTCATCTCGGTAATTTTGAAATCTTCTCTCTTCATCATCAGTCTTTTGTTGGTGGTTGCACAGATTCGAGTTCCACAGTCTTCCACAACTTTCACGTCTTCATCAACTTCACTGCAATCACAACAAAATCCGTGTTTCAATCAAGCCCACTATCATTCTCTACATTTTATAACGCCCTGAATTTTCATCTTCTTGCATCAGTTGAAGCTATTCACACTTCCATATCTCTGTGTGACGTCACCAACATGTCATCTCAACTCTCCTCCTCCACGCTCTCTCACGCCGCGCATGCAGCGAAACGCAAGCGAACAGACAGCACGGGGACTCTTGACCATCACCACGACGAGTCCAAGCCAGCACAAGACTCCAATAACCCCAACCACTCCCTGACAGCTCAATCCACCCGCCCCCAAGGCATCGTCGGCATCCGCCCGACCAACGGGCACCTAATCGCGGCGGGAAAAATGATCGACGACAACCGCGCGGCCACCAAAAGCATGATCTTCGCCCATCGCGCGCTCTGCACACAGATCGACGACATGGAGATCGCGAACGTGGATGCAATGCGCGAGCTGCTCAAAATTAAACCCAAAGACGAGGACGAGACCAGCCACGCTGGGGAGTGCATGGGCAGGTTGGACACGCTGCTGAAGCTCACTCGCCAGCTCAAGGGACAGATGAAGCAGTCGGATGCCGTCCTGCAAGAGTTTAAGGATTTCTTCCTACGGGAGGGCTTGTGTGATCGCGAGGACTTGCCGGGCTCTGGGCATGCTGGCGAGGCAGCGGCCAGTTTCGATGGTGAGAGCAGCACTTGCAAGAGCTGCCTCGGCATGCTCTGTGGCGTCGGCGTCAGCTTGAAGCCAGCAATAGAGGATGCACTTAGCCGCATCTTCGCGCCGCTGGACAAGGGCGAGCGCGTTCGCCCAACCAGATGCTTCGCTGCCTGGCTCGCCAAGCACTCGGACACCGGCGGGCTGGACTCCTTCACACCCGAGGAGCTGTTCGACATGATCACGGGATGCGGGCAAGTTACCTCCGTGGACTGGTGCCGCGCGCTCGGCGTGACGCAGGAGAAGCTTCCGGGATGCTGCACCGAAGATCAGTTGAAGGCCATGGCGGAATGGGAGCAGCCGGGGAGCTGGCACGCGGAGATGGGGATCACCGGATGGCTGAAGCGGTGGGAGCCCGTGAAGGGCAGGCCGGATGAGGACCCCGAGCGCGTCATGGTCCGGAGGGAGCTTCTCCTGAGAGCCTTCACAACCGAGTACAAAAGCGGTATTCGGTGGTATTATTCGTTCTGCAGTGAAGAGTGGGAGAACAAGGTGGTGGTGCGCCATTCGTGTTCAGGCCTCTGCTACGAGCTGCGGGACACCAGGGACCTTCTGGAACAATATGATATGGAGGAATGTGACTCGGAGTAAGTATGGGTCAAGAAGTCAACAAACCATCCCAGATTCAGATTGTCAGATAGGGAGTTTGCATGAAGGAAAATAGGGGACTGGATACCACCAGATTATATTGTTATCTTAATCATCCAGCAGGACATTCATTTCATTACCCAAGAAAACACACCCTTTACGCTCTGTAAATATCGCTGTCACTATCCCCACCAAGTTAGCAGAAGTCCACGTCAGAGCCACCGAGGTGGAATCGTTCGGTCTGCACTTACAATTTCTCGGAAAACCTGTTCCGGCCGTCGGCCTTCTCGTTCACCCACATGCTGACGCTCGTCTGGCCGCACTTGAACTCGCCGAAGCCGTCCTTGCCGATGACGACGCGGTCCTTGTGCCAGCCCAGCACGTCAGTCCACGTCTCGCCGGCGTGCATCTCGCCGACGTGCATGCGCTTGGACCCCGGCCCTGCGTTGCTCATGACCGTGGCGCAACCGTACCGGTAATCCCACGTGCCGTACCGGACCCAGCCAATGCAAGTCGCGTAGTCGAAGTAGTCCTTTTGCAGGCCGTAGCAGTACAGCTTGCGGGCCAGGATGATCTTGGGCAGGGCGCCGCTGCACGACGGTGGGAACGGGTGCTCGCCCTTGATGCCGTAGAGGTCACCGTACCAGACGCACGGGTAGCCAGTGTCGCGCGCGAGGATGAGGGCGTAGGCCAGGGGCTTAAACCAGTCCTCGATCGGCGCCTGCAGAGCTTGGTAGGGCTGGGTGTCGTGGTTCATGACGAGGGTCTGGCGGTACGGAGGTTTGTAGGGTCAGTTCCAATGCTTGCTGGGTGCGAGGGACACGGGAGAGGGGGCAGATAATTACCACGGCGCAGATTGGTGCCTTTTGCACCAGTGTCTGGTCAAACACCTTGCGGAGATCGGCTCCTTTGCCTCTGCTGATCTCGCTGAAGTTGTAGACCAGCGGTGCGTCGAACAGGGAGAACTTCTTGCCCATGCGGTCGAGGTATGCGATCTAGCATCTCAAACAGTGAGCATTTCTTCCCTCCAGGGTTCGGGCGTCAGTGAAAAAGGACACAACTGACCATGTCGCCGAGCGAGTCCTTCCAGAACTCGCCAACAAAGAACCAGCCGCTTCCAAAAGTCTTGTCCATCTCCGTCATGAACTTGCGAAGGAAGTCCTCGCTGTAGTGCTTGATGGCATCGAAGCGAATCCCCTTCAGCGGGATCTGGCCGCCAATCCACCTGCCCCAGGCGAGGACATCGTTCTGGACCTCGGGGTGGGAGTAGTCGAGATCAGACCCCATGAGGAAGTCGTAGTTTCCCTTCTCGCCATCGACGTCCGGCGTCTTGGCCCAGCCGTCGTTCTTGTCGCTCATGATCTTGTAGATGGCCGTCTTGCCGTTTGCCGCGTTGTAATCGACGCCGCTGAAGTGGTACCAATGGTACTTCTGCTTGCTGTACTTGTCGCCCCTCCCCGGGAAGTCAAAGCCGACCCAGGCGTCGATCTCGTACTGGCCACTGACCTCCTGGTTTCTGTTCTCGGGGTTGACCTCGATGGCCTGGCACTTCTCCCGGTGGTCGGCCGAGAATTTGTGGTTCAAGACAGCGTCCCAATACAGACCTAATCCGACCTCCTTGGCCTTCCTGGAGAGCTTCAGGAGATCGTCCTTGGTGCCCCATTTTGTGGACACGCTGCCTTTCTGGTTGAACTCGCCGAGGTCATAGAGATCATAGATGTCGTAGCCGTTACCTTGGTTGGAGGAGCCCTTGCATCTGGGAGGTCCGTGGATGTTAGGGCATGAGGGGAAGGGGGCTACGGAGGACGGGGCTCGGCGAGTGGACGCTGTTTGACTGACCCTGGAGGGAGCCACATGTTGTCGATGCCCCAATGTTTGAGCTGGGCAGCCTGCTTTTCCAGCCGCAGCCAGTGCTTCTGGTCGGCCGGGACATACCACTCAAACGCCTGCATCATGGTGTTGTTCACAGGCGTGGGCTTTTGCGCCGCGGCGGCGTTGTTGGCGGCGGTCTCCATTTGGAAGGATTGGGAGACGTGGATGATGGTATGGGGGCTGGTTCAAGGCTCAACGAGGTCCAAGGAGGAATTGTGGTCACGGTTGTGAGAGCAGATGTTGCAGTGAGAAGCAGCCTGGGAGGAGGTTGAAGACTGAAGGCTCGAGAGGGGGTGGATGGGATACCGTCGAGTCATTTGTCGACACCAACGCTCGACGGCCTCGGCCAGCTTTATCTACGCTGGGGAGTTCCCACATGGCGGCAAGCGCTTCCTCAGACTCTGGCCTGCTCCGCCTCTTCCTTCCTTCCCGCCTTCCCGGTTCCCAGGCTTGGCTCGCCAGTGTGCTTGTTTGTCACTTGTGCTGCAGGTGATAAAGGCGCTCAGCTGAATCGACATGTGGTGAATTCTCATGGACCCATGCCGCTCTGGGAGAAGTTGGCTGGTCCAGACGCTGTGCCAAGTCCAAGAATTTAAGTTGGCGGCCGCCATCCACCAGACTTGGAACCAGCCAAGCTCGTCCAGTGAGAGGGCAGGTCCCTGTCAGGCTGACGCTGATCCCGTGGGGCCCAAGAACAATTCAATGGGATGCGCATGTCATTCCAGCCCATGGGCTTTGCCAAGGTGGAGTGGAGAAGAATAACCATAACCCCTCTCATGATGGATCGTTATCGGATTTAAATGGCGCCGAAGAACACCTGTGGTGACTGGTGCTGTGATGAATGGACATGGTGGAGCGGCGCCAGAATATGCGCACCGACGGATTGGATCATAGGTCTGTCTCGGGTGAAACTGCGGCTCTGCGCCTTTGGGCTGATATCAGAATGGATGGTCAATTGAGGATGAAAAACAATCAAGGGATGAATGAATGGATGGATGCATGCATTGGATGGGGATGGAATGAGTCGCGGAGATGTTCATGGGTCTGTCTCGTCCTACCCCGCTGCAGGTCGCTCCTGCTGTGTTTCTGGCACTCAAGCGCGGCACACAACACCTGGCGAACTCAGCTCATGACGTCAGCCTCTTCAGAAGGTTCAGGGCTCTCCTGGCCGGTGTGCTGTCAGACATGGATGCACCGTGCCGAACAATGCGGCAAGGGCCGCCCGAGACTTGATCTTGATTTTGACAGCTCGGGTGATTGACCCCAAGAAAGGCAAAACGCATTGCAGTGGCATTTTGACGTTGCAAATGGACAGCGACTTTATTGACGACCGCACCTTCCACCGCCAGCAGCATCCAATGGAGAATCCCCGATCAACACCAAACTGCCGGTTCGCCAATCGCATGGTTCTTCAGCAGGAGCCGCCCGAAAAGGGAAAGGGCTGGCCTGAGCTCCCCACAGGCAATTGGCGGTCAGAGCCCTTGAGCTGTCAAACAGCGGGGCGATTGGCACGGCAACGGGTTGTTTACCGTCCAACCCCAGACGGGAGGAAAGAGCGAAGCGCTCGACTGACAGGCCAGTGGGAGCGCAGGAGCGATGTCGCTAGCCAAATAATGGCCTGGCAGGTACGTGCCTTATCCATTTCTGTTAGGGAGCTGTGCTGTTCTCTTCTGTCAGGAGCTGCCAGCGCATCGTTGCTTTTAGCCTCTTGCATTTTGGGCGACTCTAATTGGTATTTCTCGTTGCCAGAGCTGCCATCAGGAGGCGTGCGTCTTTCCGTCGCATATAAACAAGAAAGACACACTCAATCAGCCCGAGAACGACTTCCTTCCCAATGCCTCCCAAACCCAAAGACTTCGACGCCGACTTCAACATTTTTGTCGATCCCTCCTGTCTGAGCGATCCCATGGATGACGACGCCCCCCACACAACAGAGGCTGCGGCGAGCCGCGATGAGACACTGGACGCGCCCCAAGAGGAGCACCCCGACATTGATGCTTCGGCCGTCGTCGACAATGCCGATGCTCCCTCGGCCGAGGAGCAGCCTCAAGATGAGGTCGCGGCAGTGCAGGAGGAGGATGCGTCTCCGCGAGAAGACGAGTCTCCCCAAGAGGACACAGCGCTTGTAGAAGAGCAAGAACAAGAAGTCGCCGGCGAGCTGTCTGCCGCCGTTGATGATGCCACCGACAACACAGACGCGACCGAAGAGCCCCAGGGTGAGCTTGTTGACGAAACCCAGTCGTCAACCCCAGAAATCCATACCGCAGCTGGAGAGGAACAACCACAACCCGAGAGCGAAGCCCAAGCCGTCGACATTGATGCAGAGGAGCAACAAGAGGAGTCAACAACAGCCGACGAGACGGAAGCCCCGGAGGCTGAATCAACACCCCAAGACCCCACAACCGAGCCAGAAGCTGCCTGCGAGCCGGCGTCTGAGCTCACCGACGAAGCTGTAGCCGACGAGCCTGAAGCGGAGTCGGAGGAGGCTGTCTCAGCTGCCGAGGCGGCGGCCCAGGAGGCCGACCAGACACCCGAAGACGACACGCCCGAGCCTGAAGCTGTTGCCGAGCCTGAAGCTGCTCTCGAGCCTACGGCCGAGGCTAGCGACGAAGCTATATCTAGTGAGCCTGAACCGGAAGCGCAGGAGACTGTAGCGGCAGACGAGTGCAGCCCCGAGATCGCAGACACCACCGTTACCCAAGACGAGCCCTACACAGACACAGAGCCTCCGGTGGAGATAAGCACATCGGCTGAGCCCCAAGCAATGGAAGACGGCGAAGCAGAGGCCGTCCCTGAGACCAGTGACGCTGAATACGCGGAGAACACTTCTCATGAGGTGGTCCACGAAGACGATGTGTCTCGGGATCAACTCGACGAAGTTTCTGGAGATGTTCATGAAGAGGCTTTCGAGGGCGAAGATGCAGAGACACCAAGACCATCAAACGCTTCAGATTATGAGCATGACACTTCGTTTATGGAGCGCTCTTGCCCGCCAGACATCTTCTCAGACCGAAAGACGTCCCTCCGGACCGAAGCCCTGATCCATGCGGCGGCCCGTGCTGTGGTGGCTAGGATAGAGGAGCGCAGCAGCAGACGAGGCTCGATGGGCCATGAGGACGAGGAAGCCGACCACTCCATTTTGAGCACCGGTACACAGGACACCTACGGAGCCGATGACGCACGCAGCACATACAGCGACCATCACAGCACTAGCAGTCGTCGGGGCTCTTCTGGTTCACAACTTCATCACACACCAGCACCTCGGTCCATATCGGGAGACGAAGGAGGAGACAGCAGCTCGCACCACGAAGCTGAAGATGACGTTTTCAGCGACCGGAGCGCAAGGAGTTCTATCGGCTCTTTTGACGGCAACAATGATACCACAATCAAAAACCCTCTCGCAGGCGACCGTCAGGGAACCCGTCAATCGTCTCGGTCGAGTGGGCGATCGCCAAGACGCTCGAGTGTCTCGATGATTTCCGACATCTCGCAGTACGACAAGGAAGACTTTGTCCCCACCAACCGCGACGCTCGTCTCCCCTTCCGCACCCCTTCTGCTGTTCGCGCTATCCAGATGAATTCCCCTTCTCCATCCGTATATAACGGTGGATCACCACGCTCCAACAAACGACAAACCGGGAACGTGGGTGGCATGCTCCCAACCATATCCCGCCTCGGCAGCCCTGCACAATATTCGCCAAAGGGTCGTACGACGCCTACTCGCTTCAAGAGCCGCAAGGAGGCGCCACTGAACTTGCTCCATGTCACACTCCTGCCACTCGAGTGGTTATGGTCCGATGTGCTGAAGGGGCTCGACACTGTGAACGACAGGAGCCTGGACAAAGGCCAGCAGCCATTTGAGGTATCGGAGCAACTGAAGACGCTCCGCGACTCGTGGCAGGAGCTCCAGGATTCCGTCGGAAATACAGTACTCGAGCGTGGTATTCTGCTTCCCCACCCACAGAATGACGTCGAAGTGTTGGAGGAGCGGTTCCTCGAGGCGCTCCAGCTGCCACAACGGCGACGTGCACGTATCCTCGAGTGCGGTCATTATCTCGGACCCTCGAACATGGTCGACGACGAGGATGAGGACGAGAGCGAGGACGAATACGGGGTCCAGGTCAATCGGGTGAGGGAGGAGAAGAGACACTGGTGCAATACTTGCAGGGGCGATATCAAGTACGAAGACCTCGGCTCCGGCAAAATCTTCAGAGTCAAGGTCTACGCCAGCAATGGCCTTATGACGGCCGGGGCTTGGGCCGCATGCTGGAAGGAGATGGAGCGGGTGGACATTGAAGTCGAGCCCATCGTTGAGCCCTTTCTTTTGACTGAGCTCGAGCGATTGGCTATGTTCCAGATGGAGCAAGAGGAGCAGCGGCTGCGGGAGGCCGAAGCGCGGCCACAAAACGAGCTGCTTCTGTTGCGGGAGGTGGAGCAAGATCGTCAGCCTTTGGATGTGGAGAGGCAGATTCAAGGGCAGGAGCACCAACCGAACGACCGATCTCACTCTTCGGCTGCACTCCACCCAGAGCCCTCTTTAACGGAAACGAGGGAGCAGTATCAGCCTGCCGTTATACCTTCTGCCGCTCAAACCCCAGCACAAGTCACCTCGCCTCCCCCGACGTTGGACACACAGTTGGCCTCTGTTCACGCGACCTCGCCCGCCAACGCACAAACAGCTCTCACTCTCAGGCCGGTTACTACAGAGGCAATTGACATGTCTGAGGATCGCAGGCGACGCGACGCTGAACGCGAACGAGAGATATATGGCGATGCACCTCTCCCCATGGAACATACGCAAGCACCGCCTCCCACCTACGCCGAGCCGGCCCCGTCCCAGGCACCGCCTCCCACCTTCCACGCTCCGCCTCCGACACCGCGCGGGCCGCCCGCACAGGCCTACGGGCAGCGAGACCATCCCGAGCCGGCCCGGCAGGGCCGGTCCTATGAGGATGCTACGTTCTCAGACCTACTGCTGGAGGCGTTCAAGGTGCTCCTGCGTGACCCCAAGAACGTGGTCATCATAGTGCTGAGTGTCTTTGTCATGTGCATACTTGTGCGTCCCACTCAGCAGGTCCCGGCTTTTGGAAATGACCAGCTCGCTTACCGGTACGATGCGAAAACAGAAGTGATTATGAACACTCCTGTCGTCAGGGTCGAGGTGCCTGTCAGTCAGGTGACCGAGCCCCTGGCGACTGTGGTGGCAGTGGAGGTTCTGACTAGCCAAGTCCCCGAGGTCTCGGCGTCTGTTCAACTGCCCGAGGCGGTTTTCAGCGCTCCACCTCTTGAGACGGTCGCTGTTTCTGAGCCGAAGCTGGAGGCGAAGCTGGAGCCGGAGCCGGTGCTGGAGCCGGTGCTGGAGCCAGAGCCAGTGCCAGAACTCCCGACTTTCATCCAGGTGCAAGAGACCCCCTCAACTATTGAGATCCCAGAGGTAGTCGTGGATGCTCCTTCCGACTCTCCATCGATTCCCGAACAGTTCCAGCGCCCGACGTGCCTGTGCGTCCCGGGTGCTTCGGTTTATGGTGTGTCGATGTGCAGTGCCTGCACCGACCCCGGGACCATCTCAAGCGAAAGTGCAGAGGAATTCGCCTCGACTTCTGTTCCTGACGCTTTGGAATCCGTTGTGGAGCTCGAGACCTCGACGGCTGACCATCCGATGGATGCTTGCATACCAAGCATTGCCGAAGAGTCTCTCCCGTCTCCCGAAGCACCAGAGCCATCCATCCCAGGCCCAATCGTACTCTGTTCCCTCCCTGAACAAGAGGGCAAAGCCATCATGGCAACGTCACCCGCCATGATAGAGACGATCGCAACCATGCAAACCCCATCCGCCGTTCTGGCCCCCGAGCACAGCATCAACACTACCACCGAAACCGTCTCAACTCAACCCACTCACCCATGTGACAGTTACGTGTCCGCAAGGCTCAGCGCCGGGTTCGTCACTGCCGTCGCAGCGCCTTCTCCATCGCCCACTCCGTTGGCAGAGCACGCTTCGATGGTTCTGCTCACGGAGAAGAAGACGATCCGTGTCTTTGAGACAATCACGGAGACTGTCCGGGTCAGAATCACTGCGACGGAGACCGTCTCGTCCGTCGAAACGGCTGTGCCCCAGACGATGGAGGAGACGGTGTACGAGACTGAGACTGTGCGGGTTACGGTTTCGTTGCCGATGGAGGAGGAGCAGGCTCGCGTCGCTTTGCCAACTTGTCGTTGAGAAGTGAGAGGGGTCTGGAGAGAGCTCACTGGGAGGTGGGTTGTTCGC
The DNA here is from genome assembly GCA_033439705.1 of Cercophora scortea. Lineage (NCBI taxonomy): Eukaryota > Fungi > Ascomycota > Sordariomycetes > Sordariales > Lasiosphaeriaceae > Cercophora > Cercophora scortea. The sequence goes on along the minus strand of JAUEPO010000005.1, from coordinate 624,526 downwards.
ATTTATGTGCGTTGCGACTGTGAGCTCGCGCCGGCTGGAATGATGGTTATTTCCTCTGGAACGATGTTGTGGCCTCGAAAATTCCTCGAAGCGGCTGCTGAAGAATGCGGAGGGAGATTATGGTGCTGTGTGTGTGTGTGTGTGTGTGTGTGTGTTGTTTTTTGCCCCCTTTCATTGGTCGGTTGAGCGTCCCTTGGCTTTTCTTCTCCTTGCATTGCGTGGCTTGTTTGCATTGCGTTGCGTTGCGTGCGTGCGTGCTTGCTGCATTAGCGACTACCCACTCACGATTTCTATTGATGATGAGTTTGCGAAAAAGTAACTGAACTGATTGAAAGGAGGATATGATGATGGAAAGAAGGAAAGAGAGACAGTTAGGAAAGAATGTGTATGTATGCATGGAATGGATGATGGACACGTCTGTACGTAATTATGCTGCTCTGTAGAGATGAGACGAGATCAGTACATGTAGCGAGCGTTGAAACTTTTGAAACCGTTGAATTGGTATCCTTGTGATTTTGTGTTTTGTTGTTGTCCGTGAGTATGCTGTGTGTGTATTTGTTGTTATCTCACCTCTCCACGGGCACACTGTCCGTAAGTTACGAGTGCATCACGGAGGCGCCTCTCCAAGGAAACACGTCGGATACTGTGTATGCTCGAGCAAAGGAGTCCTCTCAGTACCAGGTGGGGGGTCGGTTGGTTGGTTGGTTGGAGTATGACGGCAGCGCGGTCTGGTTGTCCAATGAGATGTAATGCAGCAATCACGGACAGCATTGCGAATTGACCAGAGGCATCACTTTCACCGAGTTTGGATGGCGGGGAGGAAGGGAGGAGGATAGGAGGGGTAGATTGTTGTTCCGCTGCGTGCGCGTGGGGTAGGAGGGGAGGGGAAGAGTTGACGTGCAAGTGGTGGTGGTGGGGGAGGGGAGTGAGGGAGTGAGGGAGTGAGCGAATGAGGGAATCCTGCATTCAGCTGCTGTGCCTCCTTCCACACTCGCGTCCATCCATCCATCCATCCCCATGGGCTCGTCCCCCGCACTTTCCGCCAGCCTTTTACTATGTGTTCTGGAGAGTCATGTGTGGATAGGTGGTTGGGGGGGACAGGCTTATGGAGAAAAGGGCCTTGTTGCAGTTGAATGTCAGTGGATGAGGTTGTAGGGAGATGGAAGACTCAGGTACTACCGTAGACAGCCAACTTGGCAGTGTCAATGCGTGCGTGCCGTTCACCGTGTGGATAGATGTAATTATATATGGAGGGCGGTATGCGTCTTGTTTTCTTTTTGTTCAAAATGAAGAAATCTACTCAATCGTCTTCCGATTGTTTGTTGCAAAAGCAAATGGCCCTCCGTTCGTCACCTTTACTGACACCCCAAAACATCCATACGTCGAGGATATACAGCAAAAACGGAAAACCCAAAACGACCATGTCCAGTAATTGTCAGAACCATGTACACCTCTGATCACCATAATAGGGGAAGATCAAAAGAAAACACGTTTAAACAAACGGAAAACAAGCCAGCCAAACAACCTACAGACAGACACACCCCTGCCACAGCCTAATAAAGCGTCCCATCCGTAGTCCCACCACTACTCGTCGTCTCGTCCCCATCCGACGAAGTAAAATACGCCGAGTCCGCAACGGTCGTCGAATTCCCACAGTCGACCACGACCGCAGAAGAAGGCATCTCGGCGTCGTGCAGAAACGGCTCGCAGTTAAAGACGCCCTCGTCCGTGAACAACTCACTCAGCAAATCGTCGACGACAAAGTCGAACCCTGAGCCCAGGAGGTCCGTTGCCGAGGGCACGGAGACGGAAGGGCCGGGGGACTTGAGGCCCGCGAGGAGTTCGTCTTGTTCTTGTTGTTGTGTAATACTAGTCTCTTCCTGCTGTTGTTGTTCGCTGGCGGGGGTAGATGACACGGATACCGACACCGACGCGGACTGCTCGGACTGGAACTGCCAGGTGCGCAGGAAGCGGCTCTGCACGCTGTGGAAGATCTCGACGGCCTTCTCGGCCATGGTGTCCTGCACCGACTGGAAGAGCTTCTCCACCTCGCGCTCAAACAGCGGCTTGACCAGCCGCGGCAGCTCGCGCCGCACGTACTCTTTGTACTCGTCGTGGTCCTTGAAGCGGCTTTCGACCTTTGCGGCGGCGGTGGCGGCTGCGGTGGCGGCGGCTTCCTCGGCTGTGTCGTAATCTGGTGGGATTTGATGTTAGGCACTGCACTCTGAAAGGGGGTGTTGTTTGCTACACAAGGTACAAGATACTGGTTTGTGAGGGGAGGGTGTGATTAAACGAAGAAAGAAAACATACAAGCTGACGGGACCTTGACGGCATCGGGAAAGATGATGCGGTACATGGCCTGCCACTTCTCGTCCTCGGACCAGTTGGCCTTGGCGCGGGCATGGAGCTGCTTCTCCTGGTCTTCATTAATAAAACCGCTGGGGTTCTTGACCTTGACCACCCTGCACGCCGTCTCGGCTCGCTGGTGGCTCTTCAGGTCCTCGTCGTTCTCGAAGCGCTCCAGACAGCGCGGGCAGATGCCCTTCATCGAGTGACGGCGGTAGATGTGCTCCCTTTAGGCCGGTCAGTCAGTCATGTCGGTGGGTCAACGGCAACGAGAATAGATGGTGATGAGGACGTACTTGACACGATGGACATCAGTCCACCCCGGGCCACAACATGTCTTGACGCTCTTGTAGCGCTCCGGGTCATTCTTGCTGAAAGGGCAAGCGAACTTGCGGCTGCCAGTGCCGGTGCCATTGCCGCGAGGGGCGGCGCTCTGCTCACGCTTGGCGCGCTTCTTGGTCTTCCTGGCGTCGCCACCGCCGCCGCTCCGCAGATCAACTGCGGCATAGTCATGCTCGTCCTCGGCGGCGCTGTCGCGGTCCCGGTCGTCCCTCGACCGCTTGCCCCGACGCTGTCCTGGCTCTGGTGTGTTGTCAAGCCATTGGTTCAGCTGTCGGCCGAAGAGAGCCATAGATAAGGCTACAATCCTTTTCTTACGTCTGCTCAGGAGGCTCTCTGCGGGTGGAAGATTGCCTGAGTCGTAAGAGTCCATGCAGGGCTGGAACAATCATTAAATTGATCCGTTTCTGTCTGGAGACCGTCGACCCCGAGACATGGGATGCTGGTCCTGTGGTTGGTGATGGAGGAGAAAGGGCTTTTTTTTGGAGTGTAGCAAGCAGGCTTTCTGTTGAGGATGAATGTCGTGACGACGGGAATATGACGGTGGGGCTAAGTAGCTATGAGCACAGCTAGTCTTGAGAGAGACGACGTAGCAGGTGAGAAGGAGGGGATGAGCAATGGATGATGTGTTGAGTTGGGAGATGAGTGACGGGACTTGATGTGAGCTGGGTTAGGAGCAAGATCGGGTAATAGTTGAGCAACTATGCTTTGTGTGCAACAACAGCTTCTTCTCCGCGAGAAATGCAGAGAGACTGCAAGACAGATGAGAAGAGTTGAAAGAAAGAGACAAGGCTCTGAGCTGGCGGCGGGCCCCCCATAAGGAGGGAGCCTTTTATACCCGGATATCCTCTGCGCAAATGCGGAGAACGGGAAGGAAGGACAGCTTTGGTCCTCGTGTGATCATACACTACACCACCCCCTTCGGCCTCCGAGGCAGACTGCTTCCCATTCTCCAATGACGTGTTTCCCGCGCGTGGGGAGGTCTTGACGCGGTTGAGCAGTTTCACAAGGTCGTTCAGGCATTGGATGGCTGCATCCGATGTCACGCACGACGCAGGCCGAAGACGGCTAAGCTTGGTGAGTGGGCTTAGCTTGGCTGGCTGCAGTCATCAATCCTGTGTGTGGGATCGGAGCCTGCGCGCGCGCGCGCACGAGACGATTGCTCAATTGCGGAAATGTCCAGACGCCGGAACGGATTGAGGGGCATTGGCGAAATTCGCAGACGAGGCTGTGGGCAAGAGCACGGCACCCGGATCACACGGGACGGGCGACACTCCTTCGCTCGCGATAACACTTACATTGATAGCTCCGCTAAGCCGGGCTGATTCGTGGCCCGTGGGAGGAGAAAGATGACTTGCAGGAAGCAAAACGACCCTGGCTTCTCCGCAGAATGGCCTGCGTCTTGCACTTGCCTAGTGAACAAGCAGGGAAACCAGCCTGTTCGTCAATGGCTCAATTGCGGGGAAACTTCACGCTGGTTGGGTTTCCGCGACATGCAATCAGCCATGGTACCAGAGCATTGGGAGACTAGCTGCCTTGAGGCGCTGCCGACTCCCACTCGCCCAGTTCTGAGGTGTGATGACCAGGCCGATCTCAGGGGTCAGGGCTGATGAGCTGTCAATCGGTTGCCCCCCTATCACACACTTGATGAATACTCAAACGCGGAATTGAACCTTGTTGGTTTGTGGGCGGATTTAGCTGCAAATTCGGTGAGGCATGGCAGCTTCATTGCCTCAAGCCTTGGGCGGGAGCAAATCTCAGGTTGATGGCCGGGCTTTTCCGTCGAGTCGGCATTGTCGTGGGCGAGGCACTTTGCGAGTGCTCAATTGCGGTTTCGAGGGTTTGGTGCCGTGATAGACTGGAGCATGCAGCCCACCAAGATAAAAGGGAGCATGCGTCCCCCCTCCCTTGTTGACATGAGATTAGTCCAGCAGCCAAAGACATCAAGACAGGCACAATCTCAAACCCTTAAAAGACAAGCAACAGGATAAAATCCTCATTGCGATTGCATTTGCCACACAAAGCTCCTCGCCACCAATCACCAAAAGCAACCGAAATGCCTCACAAGAGCAGCACTGGCCTTCGGGTCTCGGGTGAAGAGTAAGTCGGCTCGGTGAACCTCGTCATGAAGCAGAGGGGCTAACACAAGGAAAGAAAACCATCAAACAGAGTCTCTCACGGCCTTGAGCAGTTTCTCAAGAGCGACGCCACGATTTCTGAGCGGCTTGTACTGGAAGGAGATGATATGGCGGGTATTATGCAGCGCCTGAGAAGGGTACAAGGCGAAGTGGACAGGCTGGCAGACATGATATCTCACCCACCCCGGGCCACCAACGGGTAGAGACAGCTGATAGAGACGGGAACGAAATAAGGGTATTAGGTCCAAGAGTGTCGGAATAATATGTACATCTCCTAGTCTTGTTAACAAAATGAAACCGCGATTTAATCATGGTGCAACTTCAAAATCGGAAATGGGGCCATATGCCTAGCAAGAATGTTAGTTTCATGACCTAGACACGCATCAAAATGACACATACCGCGGAGTCGAGATCAATCCAGTCGAGGATCGCCCACTTTTCCCAAAGCCTGGGAACAGTTGGTACAAACGGGGCCGGGATACCCAACCCAAGGTCCATGGGCGTAGTTTCTGCTACAGGAGTAGCTTCTGCTACAGGCGTAGCTTCTGCCAACGGCGCGGTCACCGCCGGGACAGCAATGTCGGCCTCCCAATGGGCACGAAGAGCGTCTTCCAAGAGCTGTTCGTTTGGCGAGCCGGCCTCAACCTCGTTATCGGCCTCTCCATCTTCCTCTCCGTTTTGCTCTTCATTTTCCTCATCGTCTTCCTCCTCATCTTCGTCTCCCTCTTCGTTGTCGTCGTCATCTTCATCCTCTTCTTCGTCTTCATCACCACCCCCATCCCGGCTCACCCCCTCTGGCTGACCATTTTCGGGCTGTGCAGTTTGCGGCGCCGGGTCCGGAGCCGCTTCGTTGGAGACCGGTGGATTTTGGGCGGCTGCCGCTTGGGCTGCTGCGTATCGGGCCCTCACGCCCCGGGGCACCGGATTACCCAGCACTCCTGTTCTCAGCACCTCGACGTCAACTTCCTCGCCAAAATACCGAACTCTCTCGAGCCTCATCTCCTCCAAGATGACAGCCATCCTCCGGCCTGGCGAAAACGGGTTCGTCTTTTCAGCCATTAGCTTGATGACTTTTTCCACCATCTCAAAGGTCCTGCGATCGGTAATCTCGTTGCCACGATAACGGGGACCGCCAAATGCCTTCTGGCGCTCTCGCACAAGAGGAAGGACTATCATGAAAGTTGCAGCACAGTGCGCGACCTGTTGAGCGTACCACATGGCCTGGAACGCCGTAATATCCAGGTCGCGCGCGAGTCCAATGAATATGGTGAGAGCCAACTTGGCAGACTCGACACCGTCTCGAATGAGGTTGTCCGCAATACCCTTCATTTCGCCTTCCTTTGGGTATGGGGCCGTGAGAAAAGGACGACAGATGAGCATCCGCGCGTGGTAGTAGGCCAGCTTCAGGAGCGTTGACTGGCGGCGGAACAGAGGCAGCAGCATCGTAACCTTGACCGATGTCATGAGGTACGGCATGTTGTCCTTCCAGTCCTGGAGCTCTTTGGCAAGGCGGACAGCGCAGTCTAATCTGAGGAAATCGGGGATATCGCGCATTGTGTAGACCTCGAGGTTTATCCTGTCGATGAGTTTATTGAGTTTTGCGTGTGAGATCAGAGCCTCGACATAACAGTCGCTCTGGTGCTCCCGAAAGGGCCCATTGGGACCCATGTCCTCGTCGTTGACAGCGTCGGGGAACTCCTGGTCGACGGTGTCGTCATTGAAGTGGCTCGGCCTGCCAAACATCATAGCCAGTTGTTTGTCAAGGACATAGGCGGACCACAAGGTCCTCCTTTCGCACTGAATCTTTGCGTAGTCTGGCTTGCGACTAACGTCCATGCCGAGTCCTCTGTTTCGACCTATGCGGCGGTGCAGTCCAAGAGAGGTGATCATCTGAAGGGTTGTGCCGAATTGTAACCATCCCTGGGTCATGCGAGATGTGCAGAAGAGATAAATGTCTTGCAGCAGACGAGCCTGGACAGTCTCAAGCTTTGCAGGGCCGGTTTCGGCGTCGGTAAGACTGAGAGCAGTCGAAAACAGTTCGTCGCCATTGTTGAGAGAATAGATCCACTCTCTGGCACTGCCTTTCTTGCCGCTGTACTTCCTTTCTATGGCTAGTGTTCCTAGGGCCATTGTCATGAGCGCAACTGCAGCTCGTGCGTGGCCGATGCCCCGCCACAGGTCACGGCCAAGGGTAGAGTTCTTCTGTACCGTTTCCAGCCAAGCCTTGGCGGTATGCCGGTGCAGGAAATGAAATGTCCCATTCCAGCTGGTGAGGAAGTTGTTCTGCAGCTCGAACCATGTCTCTTTGTCCGGGAAGGGTAGCTCGGTAGTGTGGTCGAAGGGCTGATCGCCGGCGGCCAGGGCGTGTTGGTCTGCGGGCTGCCTTCCCTCCGCGTCTTGTCTGAGCTGTCGCTGCCTTAGAGCAAGAGTATGCCAGGCCTTGTGCAGAAAGGCGAGTGGCGGCATTTGTTCGTTGGCATAGCGGTAGGACAGTTGCAGGTGTGCAATACCAGGGCCTGGCTGGCCTGGCCTATTGTTGAGTGCTCTTCGATTGGGGGTCCCGTGGCTGTCAGAAGCTCCATCTGGCTCGCTGCCTTCACTCTCGGACTCCTCCGCGAAGGTCGGCTGCGGCACATTCAGGATGTCGGCGTCCTCGGGTCGATCCCGCCTCGGACGCATCACGTAGGTGCACTCGATCCTCCGAGCGAAGCACTTGTCACAGGGCATCTTGCCCGAGCAGTTTCTCTTGTGCGTTCGACAGGCATCACAGGCGCGACGGTTCCAGCTTCGCTCACGCACATCTGTCGCATTCTCGTCCAACACCACGGGCAGATTGCGGACCAGATTGTCAGGGGGCGGCGGAGGGGGGCTCTTTGGGCGTCCCCTGATATACGGCTTGTTATAGGTACACTCCAGGTTCTTCCGCGTACCTGGTCGAGAGTTAGCCCTTTAGATGCATACATGATATGGCGGTATCACCAAAACGGCGCCGAGTGGGAGAGCAGCAGCCAGGGACCTGGAGAGGGTCATTTACAGTTTGCGCAGGGATTGAAGCCCTGACATCTCATGCGTTTGGTGTTGCAGCGGTCACATGCTCGCGTGATGCGAGACTTTCTTTTCGGGCGCGTATCATCACCAATGCCGTAAGCCAGGACAGTAGCCTCGTCTTCGGCCTCGCGAATCCGCTTTCTCCTACGCGCTGCTGCCGCGGTCGCAGGCTTGACAGTATGAGGGGCAAGAAGAGCTGCTACGGCGGCTGCGCTTGGGGTTGAAGTTGGGGTTGGAACTGGGGCTGGAGCAGGAGCGGGAGCTGGAACCGGGACGCCAATAACAGAAGCTGGAAGAGGAGGTGGAGGAGGAACGGCATTGGGCAGAAATTGCGGTTGTTGCTGTTGTTGCTGCTGATATTGCTGTTGCTGCAGCTGCTGCAGTTGCTGATGAGGGAGGCCCTGGAACGACATGGCTGCCTGCCTTTTCACCGTTTGACCAGCAAAGTGCAAGTTGCGTGCAGCTGAGGCGCAAGCGCAGGTAACAAGCTTCCTCGGCCGCCAGGGAGAGGAGTGCTTGACGCAACGGCTGGGATGCTTGGTCTGGCAGCTGGACCGCAGCCAGGCGATGGTGGTAGTGGTGGTAGTCGTTGTTGTCAAGATAAACGGCGCTAGAACTTTTCGTGGAGAAGGACCGAGGGAAACGCGCAGAATCCGACGCGAAGTGGTGGGGCCACCAGCATCTGCCGGGAAAACTCCACGGAAAGCCTCAGGCAGGGGTTCACAGCACGAGGGTTAGGGTTGCACCCAGCAGGGCGGTAATTGACCTGCTAAATTACCTGGTAATGAACAGGGACAACCCGCCAATAAGCAGATGAATAAATGGGGAGTAAAGAAAGTATCCGTGTTCATGCTTTCATCCTGTACATGGCATTATAGAACCTCTCGGTGGTTCCGTTCGCTAATTTCACAGCAGGGAGAAGTGTAATAAATGTTTTATTCACACTCTGTTATCGGGTAGTATCATTGGCAGTCAATTGGTCCTCAACTTGCCGATCCGCAGAACGAATAATTGATGGTGAATAGCAGTGCTGCACTGCAGTGTGGCTTCATCAACGACCCTTCATTTTACCCGGGATGCCGAGTCATTGCCACAAATTCAGCCGAGTCGAAAAGGGGCCCCACGATCATCCTCTTCCTGAAACCACAGCTTCCGTTAACATCATTAACAATAATAACTACTATAATTACTTTGAGTCCTCAGGGGTAGCGAGAGCGGGAACATCCGCTCCCGTTTTTTCCAATCTCCGGTAGTACTCAGATCGGTATCTTATTTATTAGGATAACCATAGTCCCTAGTCGGGGCCTTGCTGTTTGTCATTGACACCGGCGCTCTGTCGGCATGGTAAATAAAAAGTCAGGGGGTTTCGGGTCAAGTATTACGCAAGTCAACGGAGAAACAAAGCGAACCAGGAAGTAGAGATGGTAGTATCATATTAAACCGCACACTAACTACTAATTTTTAAAGCCGCTCAAGAGAAGAGGACAAGTAAATAAGAGAGAGAAAAAACAAGCAAGATCCGCTCCCATCCATCACCATTACCCCTTTTTAAACCCATTAACAAGTCGTCAGAAAACACCCTCAAACTTTTCCCCTAACCGCATTCGTGTTTGTTTTTGAACTCGGAAGAGAAACGCATTCCCGAAACTAGCATGTCTGGCGGGTGACGGCGTTGCCCTGGAGCGTGACAGACTGCGTCTTGGCATAGAGCAGGCCCTTGACGCTGGCCGAGGTCTTGACAGCGACGCCGCCATAGGCGAGCACGTTGCCCTGGAAGGCGGTACCGACCTCGATGGTGGCGGACGAGCCGACCTGCCAGAAGACGTTGCAGGGCTTAGCGCCGTTGGTCAACACGATGGAGGAGCCGAGGTTGATGAGCAGGGCGGTGCCCATCTGGAAGACCCAGGTGGCCGAGGAGTTGCCCTTGGCATCCAGGAACAGCTGCCCCGTGAGCGAGATGGAGGTGGCCGAGCCGTAGACGCCGGGGTACACGGTCTTGCCTGTCAGATCGTTGAGCGTGCTGATGTCGGTGAAGGGCGTGATGCCCTTGGCCTGCGCGTAGGCGAGCGAGCCGTCGGTGAAGGCCAGGATGCCGGCGGAGTTGCCCAGGTTCTGGGTGCCTGTTACGATGCCGGGTCCGAATCCAGAGATGGTCAGGGCTGTGGTGCCGACGTTGCCCGTCACCACGGTCAGACCCGCACTGGTGATGCCCGCGCTGCCAGCCACGACGCCGTAGGAGACGGCGGTGCCAAGGTTGACGATCTGGGGTGTGAGGGTTAGTGTGTGGACTAGATTAGGGGAGGATTATGGGGAGAAGTGCTTACGTTGGCGGTGGCGGTGGAGGCAAGAGCAGCCATGGCGGCAATGGGGGAGGTGAATCTCATATTGGCGGTTGAGGAGGGTTGATTAAGTTGAGCTGTAATAAAGCTGGTAATTGGTAAGATTAGGGGTAGGAGAAGAAGAAGAAGAATGGTGTAGTGGTGAAGGCTGATTGACTTGAGTGAGAGCTTCAAAACAATATCCAGGAGATAGAATAGTCTACGTCTTATACCTATTCAATGTCCTCTCTTGCTCTCAACTCATCAGCCTAAGAACTTCCAAGGAGGCAGTCTTTTCTCTGCTAGCCCATCGCCACCCACAAGTCTGTCCATTCTGTGCCATCGGGATTCTCATGACAACGTCTCCATCGCCAGAACCAATATTGCATGCAGCCCGGCCAGCCTAGAGACAGCCAATTACTCTTTCTTCAGAATCTGGACAAACACATGCGCGTATTAGTTGTTAAAACGGGGAACCACGGACACGCCGAGGACGAAAGCAAAACCGCTAGGCCGTGCGGCATCTCGATCCCCGCATGAGTCCATGTAATCTTCATGGCGAGAGCTCGCGGTAGCCGGGCACTCAAGTTTCTCCAATACAGCTGCGCGCCATCGGGCATGGCGGGCCTGCGGCTAACCGCATCTCAGAGGTAATACCAAAGTCGATGACGATCGTTGCTGCAACCGGCTCGGTCCGTCCCCTAGCCCCCTTTGCATCCTGGCAACCCCACACGGCCACCTGCAGAGATCTCAGATGCCATCTTTACTCTCGCCGTTAAGGGGAAGACGCAAGACCCTTTGCGTTGCAGTGCAAGGGTTCCAAGCCGAGCAGGCGGGGTTGGGAGTGGCGATGGTAGTGGTGTTGGTGGTATGTGAAGTTCACCCTGGTTTCCCCTTTAATACCAACGCCCGTCACGACTGTGAACTCGTAAAAGAATGCCCGTGACTCTTTGTCCATGGAACAGATATCAAGTGCCCCGGAGCTTGCGTTTAGTACTGCTGCACCCAGTTGTTTGAGTTTCGGTCACATGGAGAGTTGGAGATATTGGGAATGTTCAGATCACAACTCCGAGTCTGGAGTGTGTCATGGCGAGGTACGTGTGGATATTCCGTGTAGATCTTAGACCCTCGGTGCAGAGGGATCCCTCACCTTGTTTCTGCGCCTGACCCGAAATGGTTGAGGCAGGTCCAAAATGGGATTCTTTTGTGTCGTCTGCACGCTTCAAATCCCCATCTGAGACCCTTTTCCCTCATGACCAGACCAGACTCAAATTTACTACTGGCCGGGCCGAGTCAAGGGGAGGCGATTCTCTACGTCTCCGCTCGGGCGAGATTCTAGGCCTTTGCCTGACGTATTCTGGCGGTTATGAGAGATTTCGAGGTCCACTAGCAGAGGAGGAGGAGGAGGAGGGGGGGGAGGAGGAAGGGTATCTATTCAAGTCCCGGTTGGGAAGACAACGCGGGGGCAAATCGCGTAGGAGCGTGGAGCTTTGAACAATGGAGTTAAAAAGAAAACTCGATGACCAAACTGGCCGTATAAGTGAAGAATAAGAAAGAAAAAAGAATAAAAAAAAGATAAGATGAGAGAGAACAAAACAATACCCGATCTCGGATTCGAACCGAGGACCTTTGCGGGGTGCCTTAGCACGGTCATCGGCTACAAGAGGTGGAGGACCTGTACCTAATGTAGGAATCGCGCCCCGGTTACCTTTCCGCAACGCGCTGACCACTGCGCCAATTGGGTGTTGAAATATGTCGCCCAAAATTTAACTCATATACCCCCAACAGGGTAACTAGTTGCGTTGAAGGCTACATGCATCCATCCTCTCTCACCAGTCACCGGTGCCAAACCTGGAACCAACAGGCATCTAGACGGCTTGTATTGAGTTGCCACGCCATAGTCCGATGGAGTGTGAAGTGAGATCTGGGGATATGGATCAGCGGCGACTACCTACTACTTAATGTGCTTGTATTGATCAAACGCCATGTGTCGCTTCACCCACAACGCCGATCCGTCCCAGCCCGCAGCTTCAAAGGCGATCGTCAACTTACTGACCTTGTGGCAGATCTCCGCGATCTACAGAACATCTCAAGAACAACAGTTTGGAGCGTCTCGGTAATTCATGATACAAGACGCCTGATTACTAGCGTTCCGTGTCAACCCAACATAACAGTACCCTTGATTCACTCCCGCGAGCAGCAGGTTTACCCATTCTCATGTCAGCGCGCATGGTGTACGCAGTACGCACTACGCACTACGCAAAGGAAAGGCAACCTAAAAAAGTCCTTTTTTTTTCTCAGCTAATCTACCTACTTTTGCCGCCACCTGGCACACCCTGCAACTGAAGTCATCTCTGTTTTTGGCCCCTGCCGCGCTCTTGCAAAATCCAAATAAACAACACGATCTCACCTCGCCCGTCCGCGGTCGGTCTTGGACGCGCCGCGGCATATTCCTGGCTCATGATCTTCTAATCTTAGAGGAGGTAGATAATTAGCTTAGCGAGTGTGTTGGGTCAGATGGAGGTTACCTTGCCCCAAATCCCAATACGTGCATCCGCCTTGGCCAGCAGACGCACATAAAAGGATCAACGATGGAGCATCCGGCCGAGCCGCTAGAGAAATGTCACAAGAACCGAGGCAAGCAAGTCCCATGGGGTTGCCCCGTTCTGGCTGGGGCACATTGGCACACACTTCTGGATCTGCGCCGAGATCTGCAGCCAAAAACCCCAGACCCGCCTAGCACCGTCGAAGCATTTTTTTCCTTCCTTTGGTGGCGCTGATCATTGCTATCTTGGTCGAGGCCGATTCGATGCCAGCTGTGAGCGCCCATGCCGCAACTTGAATACTTCAGGCGCAACTTGAACTCTGTCCTGGTGGCCCGAGCCTGGCTAATCGTTCTCCAGCAAGGTTGTCCGTCAACTATATGCCTCGGCATTGTTCGGGGTTTCCTTGCGCTCTTCGTTCTGTTTCTCACTAATTAATTTCTCGCCCAATCATTCTTTGGCTTGGGCTAGTACCTGCTCAACAGGAGGCCCTGGTTCGGAGTGTTCCCACCGGGCCGAGCCGACCCAGCCTTTTTTTTTTTTTAGATCTTCTAGAAAGAATCTCACGCGGTGCTTAGATGCGGGTCAAGATGTATTGTACATGAAAACGGGAGAACTTTTTGATAAAAACAGAACTTGCAGTCGCAATGTATTTTGCACTAATTGGCAAAACAATTACCACCCGCTGCACCAACCAAAGCAGTCATGATAAAACGCTAATCAAGCTCGATTAATGCATAAACCAAACACTCGTTACCAGATGCAATGCAATGCAACCTCGCCATGGTAATACAAACACCGCCGGGTAGTACAGAAAAGAGAGAGGAAAAGATCATCAAAAGAGTCGTTACTTGACAAAAAGGAAACGTTACATGTGGTAAAACAGCATTGTGTGGGGAAGTATGGTATGCAAAAAAGAAACCGTTGAAGGTCCGACAAAGAAAAAACAAAAGAAAAAACAAAAGAAAACCCAAACAAAAGGAAACAAACATAAAACACCAAAAACACGGCCCTATCCATCCAACCATCCATCCTTACACTCCAAAAGAAAACAAACTAGAGAAAAAACCCAGTCATCCGCGTCGTTGTTCACATCAAGCCATAAGTGTCGTACAAATTTCATCGCGTGGCAGCCGTCCCAGCCGGCATCACCATAGTGCGCCCGCATCCGTCAGTCAGTCAGGTAGGTGACTGGAGTTTCCGAGCCCGGGCTACTAGCTGCAAGTGCCGAAGCCGGGCTGGCAGCCTGCCGAGAGGTCGCAGTGTTGCGGGGTGGTGCCACTATTCACACACACAATGTCAGCTTTCATCGTCCATCTCTTTTCAAAAATAAAGGGGGTACGCACCACCAGCCCCATTTGGAGCAGCACTGGCCAAACACAGTCCCCTTGCACGTGGTGCCTCCAGAGGGGCTGGGGCCGCAGCTGGCGTCGGTGGACAGCGCGGGCGTCGGGCTGGGGCCGTTGCACCTGCCAAAGGCGGCCTGGCAGCCTGGGAGGTCGCAGTAGTCGGGCGTCGTGCCGCAGAAGCCCCACTTCGAGCAGCAGTAGCCGGGCTGGCAGGAGCCGATGCCGGCACCGCATGCGCCGGTTCTGATGAAGAGAAAGGATGGTTAAACCCATGATCATAGGGGAGAGGATGGAGGAGGGGAGAGGAGAAAACTCACGGAATCACGTTCTTACACGCGCCAAACGCGGGCTGGCATCCCGCGGCACAGTACTCGTCGGTGGTGCCGCAGTAGCCCCATTGCGAGCAGCAGAAGCCCGGGGCGCAGGAGCCGATGCCGGCGCCGCAGTTGTTGCGCTTCTCCAGGAGCGGGCCCGTGTCGACTTCGGGCAGGACGGCGGCGAGACCGGCGACCGAACAGAGGAGGAGGTTCAGGAGGATCATTGTTTGTTAGGGTTGTTTAGGGGGATTGTTGATATCAACAAGAGATGTAATGCAATGTGATGTGTTTTGTGATTCAATGTCACCAAGGTGAAGTATGATTTGATCTGAGTGGTACGTAAGGTAGTGGCGGGAGACCCAAGGGGGATCCAGGAGGTGAGGGTTGCTTTATACGCATCTCGGACGGCGTCACGTACTTTGTCGGGTTGTCCTTGGGGTTGTCTTCTCCGTCGCATGTGCGCATCACATTGCATGCTTGCGCTGGCTGAGGCCGGGTGGCTGGGCTACCGGCGATGGCTGTCATAGGTAGATGGGGGAAGGCGGCGCACACCATAGGCGGTCACGATCATATGCCATCATGCTGTTGAGCACCAGATTGTTTTTAATTTAGAGGTGCAAGTCGAGCACTTTGGTGGGCGTGTCAGGTATAGTTGGCGAATTCTATAGACTCAGCTGCCAGGATTTAATTAGGAGTATATTTCTGTCAATCCGCCATGTTTTGAATGAAAGTTGAGTTCCATTTCTATTCTGATCAAGGCGCAGAGTCGTTGCTGAACTGCGATGGCAACATCTCAAACGAACAGACAAATGTAATAAGTCGGCGGGGGATTGAAAAGGAAAAAAAGTTGCCATATAATTAGGAGGTGGTGTGCTCTTGAAGTAGTACTCCGATGGCTGCAGTATCTGAGGTCTGTGTCGTATTCTGGAACGGTGCCATGCCTGACTGGGAGGTGCCGATACCACCCTCCTCGCAGTCACGGGAAGCATGGCACAGCGGGCTGGACAAATGAAAAGGGAGAACTGCCGTGCCGCTGCTGCCCGCCTTGCCGGGTCACCTGTGCTGCCACCTGCTTTCAGCCCCTGACAGGTCGCCATCAATTACCTAAAAATCTACTTGTCCATCATACCACGCGCACACCACAGTGTCTAGGTAGAAACAAGTTGCCAGCGAATACAATCGCCGAGATTCACACACCCGGCAGCCAGCTGGGCTGAAAAAGAATTATGTCCGCTCACCGGAATGACCAGCCTGCGCCTCCTTTCATAATTGCCCGTCACCCCAGTAATCAAGCGAGGATGGCGGTCCTCCTCATCAGGCTGACCAGTCGGCGCTGATCTAGAATTCAAGGAACGTTTCACCGAGGGGTAGAAGCAAACCACGTGCCCCTTGACCAGCTTGAGCCATATTATTAGGATCTTGGTCGGAGGAGCGGTGAGTGGCTCTCAACATCGCAAACTCGCCACTTGAAGGGGCAGTGGCTTGGGATACTATTCTGGTGTCTATTCTGAAGGCGAAAAGGCGCCAATATCCTCGATTTCTATTCAAGGGACGGGATCATACCGCCGGCGATGGCCAGCGTCCAATATTTTCTCCGATTTCAATTCAATGTGCCGCCTGAAAACAAGGAAATAATTATGGACCTAGTTGATCTTCTTCTTCTCATCGACGGACGGGATGAGAGGAATTAGCATAATCCCGAGTCAAACTTCAGTCTGGTTTTATGTACCTGATGATGAGGATAAGTGTTAATTAGCTCGAAAAGAATTCAATCAAAAAAAGTTACCAGGTATTCCACTGATAAAGTGTTCGAGCACGCGGGGTGCCCTAAATCCTAATCCGGGATTGCTTATTATTTGTCTTTCTATCCGGGGCCACTTGGTACTGGAAAAGAAGCCTTGACAGAAAATAAACCGCTCTTTCCTCACGTGCCGTGAGAGCGATGAGGTCCTATGATGGATGGCATGAAAGACAGAGCGGTCGTGATTTTATAGCCGAGTGATTTATGAGCTGGGGACCATGCCTTGAATTGGTCGACAACAATGTTTTGATGATAATGATGATGCAGATTGGAGGGACGAGATAGGTAAATATGAAGATGAAGAAAGAAAAAGAAAGAAAGGGAAGAAATGAAAAGAAGATATCGAAGACTAAGGTTGATTAAGAAGACCGACTCAAAGTTCAATAAATGAGGTGAGCATGGGTAGGAACTCGAAAGAAGCAACATGAATGATGTAAATCAGCACTCGGTGTTAACCGCAATCAAGCAACAATGCGTCGACCTCAAATCCGATGTTCACGTTGTGCTCAAGATCTTGTTTCATTCAAAAGACAAAATTGTGGATCCCACAATGAACACGAGGAACTGGAACATCTCAGCACACCACATCTACCACGCCAGACCATGATCGCCGAGTTTGAGCCGTATCCCACCTTAAACTCCCGAACTGCAACGTGATATGGGCGCAAATTTGAGTTTTTTCCCTTTCCAACCTTGGATAACAACTATCCCAAGTTCAAGTTAAGGTTTCCAAACCCCCGACCCAAACCTTTTTACTCCATTTCATCCTCAGTGCCGCCTCCCCCGCCAGCAAACCCGTTGAAAATTACGTCACCCTCACCCCCTCGCTCACCCCACGCGGTCTAGTGCAATCTACCCCGGATTTGGCTGACGATCACATATGCGGGGTAACCACCTCAGTGGCCTGTGACCCCTAATAAGGTTGGGCGACCCTCCATTTTGCTTCGTTATTGTTTTGTTCCACTTCCCCAGCATCAGGTTATTTGTCAAAGAAAGAGTCTGACCTGAGCCGTGAGAGCTTCAGATCTCCCAACCATAGCCACCTACCTAGACCTCAACCCAAAAGAATTCCATCAATTGACCACCACCATACCCAAAACCTCTGTCCTGTAACTCCGGAATCCCACTCATACCTAACAATGGCCCCCCCAACCGCTGGCACCATCAGGCTAGGCACCGCCTCCCCAAGCACCCAACCCACAACAGCAGCCACCCTCTCCCATCTCGATCAGCTAGCACGCAAAGCCGCCGCTTCAAAAATCGACATCCTCCTCCTCCCCGAGGCCTACATCGGCGGGTACCCGCGCGGCACCTCCTTCGGCAGCGTGATGGGCTCGCGCTCCACCGAGGGCCGCGACGAGTACCTGCGCTACTTCCGCCGCGCGGTCGACCTAGGCGACACGGTCGGCGACGGGGGCGGCGGGGCCGGCGCCGCGTGGGTCGAGCACAAGCTCCCCCGCACCAACCCCATCCCCGCCCCCACAACCACCGAACCCACCCCCGCGCGAGGCGACGGCACCCGCGAAGCCCTCGAACGCATCGCCCGCTCGACAGGTGTCTTCCTCGTCGTCGGCCTCATCGAAAAAGCCGGCGGCAGCCTCTACTGCGCGGCAGTCTACATCTGCCCTACTTTGGGCATAATCGGCAAGCGGCGCAAGGTGATGCCGACGGGGACAGAGCGACTAGTATGGGCGCAGGGGTCGGCATCTACCCTCCGCGCCGTGAGCACAGTCATCCGTGGCGTGCGGATTAATCTCGCTGCTGCGATCTGCTGGGAGAACTACATGCCTTTGGTGCGGCAGGCGCTGTATGCACAGAACGTGAATCTGTACCTTGCGCCCACGGCTGACGGGCGCGAGACGTGGCTGTCGCTTATGCGGACGGTGGGGGTGGAGGGGAGGTGTTTTGTTGTTAGTTCGAATATGTGTGTGCGGAATGTGAACAGGGAGGCAAGGAATCCCGAGGACGAAGCAGCAGCAGGTGAATCCGACGACGACGACGCGCAGACCCTCCAGGACCCAGATATCACAGCCCCCCCGCACCAACACCGCCGTCGCAACTCCCTACTTACCCCCGAGGGCTTCGAAATCGCGCTGCCATCGCCCTTCACCGCGCAGCGACCGCGCCCAACCAAGCGCCGACAATCCGTGTTCGACGAAGACGGCAACGAGATCGTGTTACCCTGCTGCGACGCCGCCGCCGACCACGACAACGACGAAGGCGATGCGGTATCCCCAACCACGACTTCGGCCGGGCTCCGGTCCCGCTGCAAGCCGTTTGCGCCAAAGCACCACCATCGCATGCACACAGGTGCCGCCTCTACGTCTGCATCCGGGCCGTTGGCAAGCAGCGACGAGTTTGTGTCCCGCGGGGGGTCGTCTATCGTCTCGCCCTTTGGCGACGTGCTAGCCGGTCCGCAGTGGGAGGACGACGAGGGGCTTATCTTTGCCGATGTGGATTTTGATGATTGTATCCGTGGGAGACTGGACTTGGATACCGCGGGCAGCTACTCAAGGTTGGTTTTTGAGACACGACCCAGACCTAAGGGGAGCCGTCACTCACTCACTCACTCACTCACTCGTGTCACAGGAACGATTCATTCAAATTCTCCGTCCAAGGCCTCGACCTGTCCCCGCTTCCATATTGACCCACGAATCACCAGGTATCACGCCCCGGCCACCAATCTGTGTATAGGTAATTTGAAAAAGGTAACTTGTTTGGATATCACGAAACATGTCTGCGTCACGAGAGAATAATACAGTATGCACAGTAGTTAGCAAGTAAAAAAGCACACCCGGACGGTAAAAAAAGCAAAACCACCAAGTTAATTATTGGGTATCATAACGAATTGAGATTTTTAAGCTTCGTCTTCTTGGGTACTGCGGTAAAGACGCAGCGTGAGGATCCCCTTGTCCCCTCGCCTCATGTTCACCATCCTGTTCCACTCCCGCGACACTTTCTCTGCCTCGACGCTGAAAGTGCCAAACCCACCCATTGCTTCTTCTTGCTGTTTCCATATGGTATCTGCCCTTTGGCCGCGAGGAACGAGTGTAAAAAACAAGAAGAACCTCATCCATCGAGCGCAAACAGAAAACGACAGCGCCACTGTATCCCCCATAACCTAACCCTGCCATGGCCGTCAGTCGATCCATCGATACCGACATGCCCCAACCCCTAGACCCAGCGACTTGAACCGCCGTCTTGAATGACCATGCAACTTCACCGACCGTGACAAAAACAAAAGAAAGAAAGAAAAGGAAGAAAGAAAAACGCCGCTCCCTACAGTTTGCCTCGCCGAGAACTAGAACCAAAGAGAAGAGAAGCACCAGTCAGCAGCCGAAAGCCATGCCCCTGGTCCTCCCTCACCGCGAATTGCCAGACCCTCTTCTGTTCTCGTCTCTGGCTCCCTCCCGCTCCTGCTCTACCACCTCCCTCGGACTCGTCAGTGCCGGCGTGGCTGGCATACCATTCGCGGTATTATCGCCATGCCCGTGGCCAAATAACCCACTCCGCACGCTGGCCCCATCCCCGCCAATAATGCTGGTCTGCTGCTTGTTTGCGTAGAAGCTATTCCTCTCTGCGGCCGTCAGGATGCCCGTGGCCGAGTAGATACTGGTGCGCTCGTTGGCGATGCCGCTCGCGCCGCGGTGGAGGCCGGGCGTGGCGGGCCCGCCTCCCACTATGACGCCGCCGGCACCGTCCATGTTGGCGCTGAGGATGCTGAGCGGGAGCGACTCGCGGCTGCCACCAAAGAGGGACGAGGGCGCCAGTGCCCGGACAGAGGCGTCGGTGTCGAAGGAGCGGCGACGGCGGCGCTTGGAGGACGATGCAAGCGTCAGAATCGAGGCATTATCGGTGAGTAGGTTGTTGGCGGTCGCAGTCGCGTACGTCGTCGGGTGGCCGGTTGCGCTGCCTTGCGGGGTCAGGTGGACGGGGATGGCGGAGGCCGGGGAGGTGGTCGGGAATGGCTGGTCGAAGTGGATGATCTGGGACGAGTTGTTGGTCTGGTGCGGATGGTGGTTGTTGTGAGAGTTGGCCGTGCTTGTGTGGTGCGCTGCCGTGCCGTTGGGCGCCATGGATTGTATCGTGGTCAGGGTTGTGGTGAGAGAGCGGACAGATGGGGCGGGTGAGGAGAAGGTGCTGTCCTCGCCCCTGCGAGATTCGAGCCCCCCGTTGGCGGTGCGGCTGGTGCCGGCGAGCGATGATGCGCCGTGCGAGGGCGATGTGATTGAGCGGGATATATCCTGATCGGTCGAAACGGTGGGGGCCATGGATCGACCACCCGCGGTTGGCGGCGCCTGGCCATCGGCGGACAGGCGGACCGAGTGGCGCCGCTCGGGAGACGCCGCGCTGGATGACCTCCCGCTCCGGCTGCGGGCTGTCGAGATCGAGTAGTGGCTCTCCTCGGCCGGAGCTCCGAGTCCAATGTGGCCTGACTGGGGGTATGGGTTGTTGTTCTTGGACTGTCGCTTTTTGGGGCTGCTTCGTTTTGAGGTGGCGGTGCGGTTCTTGTCGTCGGAAGACACGCCCTTGAGGCCTGCGAGCTTCTTCATGAACATGGAGAAGGGCCGGCGGCGGCCTGGCCGGTCTCCTGCCCGATCTGCCATGGCGTCAGCGATGTGAAAGGGACCAAGCGACGGCGCCGAGTTGCGCCTGCTTCGGAAGGTGGAAGGGAAGTAGGGCATTGCGGGAGGGGGTGGCTCGGGAACAAGACAAAGTGGGAGGGGGGAGAAAACGCTGCACAACGGATCGGGAGTCGGGAGTGTCAGACAAGGGGAGCAGTACCAAGCGGTTGGGGCGCTGTTTCAGTCATGGCCATGGTCTGGAGAGGAGAAATGGGGGAATCGGTCGGGTTTGGTGAGTGACAATCGGACAGGACAGGTCGGGGCGGGCGCTGCGACGCAGGGCAGGTTTCACCTGCTCTTGGGCCCGATGAGTGCGAGACTGTCCAGCAAGGTCGGCGGCGAAAAGACTAAAGCGGGTTGGGTATAGTTTGCGGTAATAGCAAAGCGTAGTGTAATATGTAGTCGAGTGGAAGGTGGAAGGTGGAAGGTAGCAGGCGCAGAACGGTGGGGTGCAGTTGGCTGTTGGCGGATTGCCGCCTGGTGTTTCGGTGTCTCGGGGCTTCGTTCGGGTGAGCTGGGAAGGTCGAGAGCACTGCACTGCTGTGACTGAGCCGTTGGGTTCAACCTCTTCCTGCCCGGTCTTAATCGCCGCTGTGGTTTAGGTCTTTGGGGTGATAACCGTCATGTCATGCCTTGGCAATTGCATTCCAGTGCAGGGCCCAACCCAATTCGCGGATGGTTTGGGAGGAAAGACGACAGGCATCAGCTTGGCAATTGGTTGCGGGTCTCGGATGGCTGGCTCGGTTGTGGGGTGTTCCAAGCTTCGGTCCAGTGGCCAAGTGCCAGGTTGTCGATGACGGGTTGGCGCTGGGCTCACGTGCGATGTCACATGGAGTGGGGCAGAGTGGACTGACCATCAAGGTCCTTCTGAGCTCCAAGCTCCAGGCTCCAGTCGACCGAAAGCTTGTCACAGCTCAGGCACCGTCTTTTGCATCCCCGATCGACGTACCCGACTTGATGCAAGATGCCTTGTATGTGGTAGCAGCACAAGATCTTTCAGTATTTGTGCCACCTTTTTGCCAAATAATGCTGATAATTCCCTTTTCCTTCGTGCTTTAGTCATTTAAACAATCTTCTCTTTTTTTTTTTTTGTTGTTGCCTCTGAATGACCTGGTCGACTTCCTTCCCGACGTAGCTTCACCAACTGAATGCAAATATTCGCTCGCCATCTCACTACATATCAGGGAGCCAGCCTCCTCGTCGCTTCAAAGGTCAAACGGTCATGTGGAGCCAACAAGCATCATGTCGATCCAGCCACTGCCGGGCGACGTTGTTGCACAAATCAAGTCATCGGCTACCATTACATCCCTGAACGGCGTCGTCATCGGCCTGCTCCGAAACTCTCTCGATGCAGGTGCATCCAAGATCAACGTCTCTGTTGACTATGCTCGCGGTGGCTGTTCTGTCGAGGACAACGGAACAGGAATTCCCCCTGCCGATTTCCAAGAGAATGGAGGACTTGGTCACCTTCACTGTGAGTTCAAACTCCGCTGAAAGACAGCCAGCAAGGCGAAGGGAAAAAGGTACGTTGTTGATAACATGCTGTATAGACACGTCCAAATACCCACCTCGTGCCGACTGCCATGGGAGACATGGGCAATTTCTCGCCTCTCTGGCAGCACTATCATTGCTGTCCATTGCCTCTCATCACCAAGAGTACCGTTCTCACAACTCCTTAATTCTCCACAATTCCAAAGTGGTGGCGCGAAGCACACCCGCGCCTCCAGAGCAACAGATTTTAGCATTCCCGAGTGGGACTCGCGTCACTGTTCGTGATCTCTTCGGGTCCATGCCTGTTCGCGTCAAGCAGCGAGCCGTAGAGCTGGAACGCCTGGGCTCGGCCAAGACCTATGAAGAGTTGCTTTTCACAACCGTCGCATTGCTCCTCGCCTGGCCTGGCCAAGTTACACTCTCGCTTCGAGACGTCGGTACTCGGCGAACAACTATGCTCCGTACACCAGCAGTCTCAGATCAGCAAGACGTTCGTAGCAGCAACCGGGAGCTCATTACGCGGACTTCGAGCCTCCTCACTCAGGCCTCTCTTGTCGATCAAGAAGTCCTGGAGTCATGGGTGCCGGTTGGTGCATCTGTACCCGGCGTCTCGGTCAGCGGTTGTGTGTGCCTTACCCCGGTTGCCACCAAACGCGTGCAGTTCATGACTCTCGGCATCCAGCCCTTGCTCAACGAACACCAACTGAACCCTCTTTACGAGGAGATAAATCAAGTTTTTGCCAATTCCGACTTCGGAACGGTGGAGGAGGTTGACCTCAAAAACGCGGGCCGCCTCGAGAAGACGGAGGGCTTCACAGCCAAAGAACTCAAAGCGAGAAAAGGCATCGATCGCTGGCCGATGTTCTTTCTTCGAATAACCTTGGAAGGGGAGGTAAACTGCGTAGACGCTGATGGCTTTCTCGACGACAGACACCACAACATGGCGGTGATGACAGATCTGCTTCGTGTGATGAGCCACGAGTTTCTGAAAAGGCATCACTTCAGACCAAAGCCGGTCAGCGCTTTTGACAGACTCAAGTCATCAAGGTCAGGGGCAGTTGCCCAACCAGATCAACCGACAACCGCAAACTCGTCAACATCTTCGAGGTCGAGATCACTTCGAGAACCTAGGAAGTCAGACTCAAGAAGTTCAACTCAAAAGCCAAGCAGTGCGACCACAGCTCCCGCCTCACCGTTTGCATCGTGGTCGAGGCTGAAATCAGGCAGCGCCACGGAAGGCCGATACTCAAAGAGCGCTGCATCCTCTCCGCGTCCCACGGGGACCCAATCTACACCAACGCAAGACGAAAGAACGCTAGAATCGAGACAAGGCCCCACGGGATGGAACCCGCTCTTTGACCGGTCGGGCAACCTCTTACGCAAACCGTTCGATGATGGCGACGATCCGGCAGCCAGCCAGCCCAACACACCGCGCTCGACAAACCATCAAGACAGTCCATCGCCAAACAACGCCGACGCCGGCGCCAATGCCGACACGGAAACAACAGAAAACATCGTCTGGATCGACCCCAAGACAAAAACCAAAATTCTCATCGACCCACGGACAGGTTTCACGATAAAACCCCCCTCGAGCAGCACGGCAACGACACAAAGACAGCCTACGCGGCAAGACCCAGCCACCTCTCGCAGCAGCAAGCCCCAAACGCACCAGAAAAGCGCATGGCTGCAGGATATCATATCCACCTGGAAGAACCCCGCCTTCCGACCCGTCGAGCGCCCAATCCCGCAGGTATCCGAGGTTGCCGGCGAGCACAAATGCGGAGGCACCGACGAATGCAGCCGCATCGTACACAATCTCGAGTTTACTGGTGGTAATACTCCGTCGACGGCTACACTCCAGGGGCGGTTCTCCAAGGATGCGCTGCGGACGGCAGAGATACTGGGCCAGGTTGATCGCAAGTTTATTCTTGCAAAGGTATCCACTGAGCCTGCTGCCGCCACTAGGAAGAGCAGCGGCTATTCTGAGAAGCCAGCGGACGGGGCTGGGGGCGAGTCGGACAGACGCGTGCTGGTTCTGATTGATCAGCACGCTGCTGACGAGAGATGCAGAGTGGAGGAGCTGATGAAGGGGTATTTCGTGCTGGAGCCTGGCGGGGGAACGCCGCAGGCACGCACAGAGAGGCTGGATAAGCCGTTGCGGTTTGAGGTCGCTAAACAGGATGGTGATCTCCTTGGGCGGTTTTGTGAGCATTTTGAACGTTGGGGGGTTGTGTATGAAGCACTCCTGTCGGCGCCTGGGGATGACGATGTGACCACGTCGGGGCAAGTCACGGTTGAAGCGCGCTCCTTGCCACCTAGTATCATGGAGCGGTGCCGCGTTGAGCCGCGGTTGTTGGTTGAGCTCCTGCGGAGGGAGATCTGGAGACTATATGATCGCTCTGGTGGTGGGACAGGGGTGGGAGGCAGCGTGGACTCGGGGGCGGAGGGGGAATGGGTTGCTTGGTTCCATCACTGCCCTGAGGGGATCCTGGAGATGATCAACTCGCGGTCGTGCAGGAGTGAGTTCTTTTTTACTTTTGTTTCGTTTATGTCTATTTGTCTTGTCACTGACAATATGCCTCGCAGGCGCCATCATGTTCAATGACCCGCTGTCGCTGGAACAGTGCTGTGATCTCGTGCGACGGTTGGCGGAATGCGCATTTCCATTCCAGTGTGCACATGGGCGGCCGTCGATGGCTCCGCTAGTGGATTTGGGGCCGAGTCTTGCTGCTGGTGCGGCTGGGGAGACGGACTTTGCGAGGGGGAGAGCGGGTGGTTCGGCTGAGAGCCTGGCTGGTGGATTAAAGAGGTGGGCTTTGAGCAAGAAGATGAGGGATGTATAACGTGGAAGAGGTATATGTGGTAGAATACTAAATATATGGGAGGTCCTTTACAAGAGTGTTAGTATGCTGGAACCTAAAGTACCTGTACCTACCTTACCACGGGTTGATCTGGGGTGTATTGTTCTAGCCCCTGGACTTGATTTGTCGTGACAGTGCATTATAGAGTGTATTGAATGGCAAGTCTTGCACAAACGACCACAGGCACTTGAGAACTCGGCATCCCGTCCGCTCTGCCCTAGATAAGCAAGCGACCGCCAGACTAGTAGTTGAGTGGGTGACCACCAGCGAATCCCTGGTGTTGTATGTATTTTTTTGGTGTTGATTTGACCCCCTTTTTCTTTTTTTGGCGCCTCTGGGTGGTTTGATGGCTCCGCCGGGTTGGAGGGTTAGGGTCAAACGGGCGGGGCACAAGCTAAGCCAAGCCAAGCCAACCTACACAACGTAGGCCTGAGCTCCAAGCTCGAGCTGGCGGGGATGCAGGAGCTACGGGTGCGCGTCACAGGCTTTCTTGGCTCCTCCTCCAGGGACCCTGGGCGGTCCTCTTGATTGACGACCAACCGACCGACTGCGCCAACGCCAGCCCATCCACGGACAGCACGGCAGCAGAACAAAACAGAACGATGCGACCATGGCGCTGACATGGAGGTCCTTTGACTTCTTCGACACGGCGCAGATCAAGATCACCGACGACGACACGCGGGCCTTCTTCGAGAGCAACGACATCTCGAGCGTGTGCTCGGGCTCCGACAGCCTCTTCCTCGGCAGCTATGACGGGGTCGTGCGCATCGTCGGCCCCAGCTGGAAGGTCCTCCGCAGCTTCCAAGCCTACGACCATGGGCCCATCACCCACATGCGCCAGGTCGAGGGCACCAGCCTGCTGGTCACCGTCGCCGAGGAGCCCAGCAGCGCCGACGCCACCAACCCCCCCGTCCTCAAGGTCTGGGCCCTCGACAAGCCGGCCAAGAAGACGGGCATCCCGACCTGTCTGAGCACCGTGTC
The DNA here is from genome assembly GCA_033439705.1 of Cercophora scortea. Classification (NCBI taxonomy): domain Eukaryota; kingdom Fungi; phylum Ascomycota; class Sordariomycetes; order Sordariales; family Lasiosphaeriaceae; genus Cercophora; species Cercophora scortea. The sequence goes on along the minus strand of JAUEPO010000005.1, from coordinate 598,369 downwards.
CATCAACAACGGCAAGAAGCCCTTCCCCATCTCTGCTTTCACTGCCACCGAGGACCTGTCCCAGCTGGCCGTGGGCTTCGCGAACGGCGCCGTCACCGTCATCCGCGGCGACCTGATCCACGACCTGGGCACGAAGCAGCGCATCATCTACGAGTCCGACGAGCCCATAACCGGCGTCCAGCTGCACGTCGACGCGAGCCTCACTACTCTCTTCATCGCCACGACTTCGCGTATACTGAAGCTAGTCATATCGGGCAAGGGCCATGGGCAGCCCCCGCGGACGGTGGAGGACAACGGGTGCGGCGTGGGTTGTATGGCGGTCGACAAGAAGACGGGCGACATTGTTGTCGCGCGGGACGATGCTATCTACTACTACACCATGGACGGCAGGGGCCCTCCCACGGCATACGAAGCGCCCAAGAAGTTGGTCGAGGTCTACCAGGACTACATCGCCCTCGTCTCCCCCCCTACGCCGGCGGGGGAATCCGAGACTCTGCGGCGGCGCTTCTGGGGCGCCACGGCCGACAGCATCTTCACCTTCACACTAATACACCCGGACCTGCGGATAATCGCCCACAGCGAGTCTGTCCTGTCGGACGTCAAACACATTTTTCAGCTCTGGGGGGATCTGCACATCCTCACACAGGATGGAAAGGTATGCTTGCGTGGCATGCGGTCCGGAATCGGGGTCGTCTTGTACTGACTGCGCATAGGTGTTTCGGTACCACGAGAAGCCTCTCCAGCAGCGGCTCGAGATGCTGTACCAGCGGAACCTCTACAGCCTCGCCGTCGAGGTGGCCCAGAAGTGCGGCATGGATGCCCAGCAACAAAACGTCATCTTCCGCAAATACGGCGACTACCTCTACCAGAAGGGCAACTACAACGAGGCCATGACCCAGTACATCAAGGCCATCGGCAGCACGGAGCCATCCCAGGTGATCAGGAAATTTCTAGATACCCAGAGGATACACAACCTCATAGAGTACCTCGAAGAGCTGCACGAGCACCACAGGGCAACGTCGGACCACACCACCCTGCTGCTCAACTGCTACGCGAAGCTCAAGGACATTGACAAGCTGGAAAAGTTTATCAAATCCCCTGGGGACCTGAAGTTTGATCTCGACACAGCCATCTCCATGTGCAGGCAGGGGGGCTACTACGACCAGGCCGCGTACCTTGCCAAGAAGCATGGGGAGAATGACCTCGTAGTTGACATCTTGATCGAGGATTCCAAAGCATACGACGAAGCGCTTGACTTTATCTGCCACCAGGACCCCGAGACATCCTATCCCAGCCTCATGAAATACGCTCGTGTCCTCATCGAGCACTGCCCCAAAGATGCCACACAAGTCTTCATCGACTACTACACAGGCAAATACCGGCCCAGAGTGCAGCCCGCGGTCGTAGTCAACGACAGTCCCGCGGCGTCAAACGGTGGGTTTGCTGCGGGCGCTGCGAATGCCGTGCAGAATCTCAGCAACTTGCTGCCGTTGCCGTACATGAACACCTTGGCCGTTGCACCGGCCGGCCAACAGGGCGTCGCCAGACAGACCGTGGGCGACGGCGACCTCGTTCTCGGGCCCGAGGACGTGCCGTCGCTCAAATACACACCACCCCGCCCGCGAACCGCATTTTCCTCCTTCATCGACCACCCGGACGAGTTCATCGTGTTCCTAGAGGCCTGTCTCCGCGAAGACAGCCTGTCCGAGGCCGACAAGACGGACCTCTACACCACCCTCTTCGAGATGTACCTCCACAAGTCGACCGAGAAGAAAGGCGACGAGCACCGCGAGCAGTGGGAGAGGAAGGCCAAGGCGCTCATTGAGGGCACAGCCAGCGGAGCGCAAGCCGCCAAACCGCCCATCGAGAACTCCAACGTGCTCCTCCTCTCACATCTATCCGACTTCCGCGACGGCACGACGCTCGTCAAGGAGCAGTCCGGCCTGCACTTTGACATCTTCCGCTCCTACACGTCAGCCAAGGACACCCGCGGCGCCATCAAAGCACTGCGCAAGTACGGCCCCGTGGAGCCGCAGCTCTACCCAGCAGCCCTCGCCTACCTGACCTCAGACGCGCGCGTGCTCGATGACGCCGGGCCAGACGAGCTGGCGGCAATCCTAGAGCGCATCGACAAGGACGGCCTCATGGCGCCGCTGCAGGTCGTGCAAACACTAAGCAAGAACGCAGTCGCGACCATGGGCATGATCAAGCCGTACCTCGCGCAGCGGATCGAGCGCGAGCGCCGCGACATCGCCGAGAACCGCCGCGACGTAGCCGCCTTCCGTGCCGAGACGGACCAGCGCCGCGCCGAAATGGCGGGCCTGGGCGCCCGCCCGGCCGTGTTTCAAGCTACGCGGTGCGCGCAGTGCGCGCTCCCGCTCGAGCTGCCTACCGTGCACTTTCTGTGCAAGCACTCGTTCCATCAGCGGTGTCTGAGGGGCGGGATGGGGGATGATGGCGGCGAGTGTCCTTTGTGCGCGAGGGATAATGCGACGATCCGCGCGCTGAAGAAGAGCCAGGAGGAGAATGCGGAGAGGCATGAGTTGTTCCGGGATGATTTGGAGAGGAGCGAGGATCGGTTCAAGACGGTTGCGGAGTGGTTTGGGCGCGGGGTCATGACGGCGGGGAGTGGTCCGCCGAGGGTTGTGGAGTGAGTGGACTCGGTTGTATTTTTAGATGCGTCGTTGTTTGAGATGGTGCGGGTTATATCCACGTCTGTTATGCCCTGCGGTGGTGTTTATTGTTTAAAAGGGGTATCGCGCCTGCCTGTCTGTTCAAAGAGCCTGCCGTCTATGGTGATGATATCGTATCGTATCGTACAGTTATAGTGTTACATTTTACACAGAATACAGTGCTTTGGGGTCCCAGACTGTTGTCATTGGGAAGAACCCGTTCCGAGCACGTTGTTAAGCCACCTGCCGACATGCTCCACGTCCTCAGGCACCGCTTCGTCGTTCACACTATCGGTTGGTCTGAGGACCTGTCTCCAGTTGGGAATACGGAGTAGGTTCTGTTTAAGCAGGGACCGGCTTAGCTCCTCGTCCCGCATCTGGTCGGACCCCAGTCCTCTAATGGCGATATCTTGGATCTCCCCGTGGCGAGCGGTGAGGTGGAGGTGGAACTGTTGGTTATGTTAAGAAAACTGAGAGGCAGGGATAGTGAGTGGGGGGGAGTTAGTTAGACTTACATTGGTGGGCAGGTCGGTGGGTAGAGGGGGACGCTCGCGCGGGTCGTCCTCTGTCGGGTGCGTGGAGAATGTAAACTGCGGCGTCTGGCCGTAGATCCATTCGGGGGACTGCAGGGTGTGCGTGTAAGCGTGGGATAAACCAAGGTAAACATGCGCTGGTGGGTATGATATCGGATGGAATAGAACAAAAGACAAAGAAACTCACCATCAGCTCCCTCACCCCCTTAACAATCTCAGGCGTCTCCATCGCCGACGCAGCGCCTACCTCCTCCTCCTCAATCTCCTCCATCCTCTCCCCATACATGGCCCGGAACTCGCCCACGACAGCCTCGACAAACGGCTCGTTGGCTAGCCCGACATTGCGCACCTTGGACCGCACGCTCTCGACCCCCCGCGCCTTGACGAACGGCTCAGCAGGCGACCGGAGTAACGGTGAGATGCGCGCCAGGTTGGGCGACGAGAGAAGGCACGTCCCGTGGTGCAGTGAGCGCTGGCGGGTGAGTTTGTACGCGGACCCGGAGACCTTGTAGGTGGTGCTGGTGTCGTCGAGGACAATGTCGTGCCGCTCGTTGACCCGCGCCGTGCGTATGCCTAGCCCGCGCATGGCGCGGACGACCATCTCGGCGTGGGTGTCGCGGTTGAAGGCGGGTGGGGGACAGATGACGGTCCAGTTCACGTTGCCTTCGTCGTGGAAGACTGTCCCGCCCCCCGAGCGGCGGCGGACGAGGGCCACGGGGCGGGTTTGGGTTTTGTTGGTGTCATTGTTTGGGTTGTTTGGGTTGTTTGGGGACGGGGGGACACCTTGCCGGAGGAGAGGGAGGTTGACTTCGAGCCAGGGGTTCTGGTTGCGGCCTATCACTACGCAGGGCCGGTTGATGTACAGGAAGAGCACGGTGGAGTCTGGGTGGGAGTTTTGGAGCAGGTGGTGCTCGATGGAGAGGTTCAGGTAGGGGTCTGAGGTTGTGGAGCGGTAGATTTGCACGCGCTTGGTTGCGAGGGCTTGTTGTTGGTGCTGGGTGAAGGGGCGGCGAGTTTCTTGTTTATGAGAGGTCAGGAGGGAACTTGCGCGGGTTAGGATGCTGCGAGGTCCAAGGGTGCCCGCCCGCGGGCGTATTGGGGCCATTGAAAGTGATGGATGTTATATTTGAAATACCGACACTCGTGCAGGGACGCGTCTGCTACAGTATGTGAATGACCTGCAGTTCAGGCGGTCAGCCTTACCAGCACCAGGCCCGGCGGCTGAGGCCCCTGTGAGTCTCCAGAAAAGTCTATTTCCATCGGTTTCAGTGCTGGAGTGGATCTGCTGCAGGCACCCCCACGAACAAATGCTGATCCTCATCTTCCCTGGGTGATGATAGGGTCCGTGCACCACTTGCTCGTGCTGGTTGGTAATTTACGGGTCGCGGGTTAACTGGAGACTCCACACCGATGTTCAAGGTCTGCCCACTTTGGCGGGGGAGGTGAGCCGATGGCGGACAATGAGGGGTCCTGTCCCGGCTCGCCTGGCAGTCACCCCTCCGCTGCTTGGGTCGATCCGGAATTGAATTTATTTAGCTTCGCGCGCAACGGGGCGGCGATCGATCCTGGATCCATCTGACTCAGACCCACGATCGCACAATTCACCATAACACCTTCCCACCACGTACCTACCTCACCCTCGCCGTGCGCCCTTCTCTCCCAGTCCCTATTTTTCGCCGGGCAATACCAACGACCACACACGAGTGCCAGACGCGGCAATTGGATCGATTTCAGCCGCCGCCATCATGTCTACCTTTGGCAACTTCTTCCGTGTCACGACGTATGCATCATCTCCCTCTTCTTGTCTCCTTCCTCCTGCCCTTTCTCTGCTAGAGCGCCCCGATACCCGAGACTTGGACACCGCAGGCGATCGAGAGCTGAGCTGACCCATCCCGTGCTCGAAATAGCTATGGCGAGTCGCACTGCCGCTCCGTGGGCTGCATCGTCGACGGCTGCCCGCCCGGCATGGAGCTCACCGAGGACGACATCCAGCCGCAGATGACACGCCGCCGCCCCGGCCAGAGCAGCATCACGACGCCCCGCGACGAGAAGGACAAGGTGCTCATCCAGTCGGGCACCGAGTTCGGCATCACGCTGGGCACCCCGATCGGCATGATGGTGCTGAACCAGGACCAGCGGCCCAAGGACTACGGCAACGCCACCATGGACAAGTTCCCGCGCCCCAGCCACGCCGACTGGACTTACCTCGAGAAGTACGGCGTCAAGGCCAGCAGCGGCGGCGGCCGCAGCAGCGCCCGCGAGACCATCGGCCGCGTCGCCGCCGGCGCCATCGCCGAGAAGTACCTGCGCCTAGCCTACGGCGTCGAGATCGTCGCCTTCACCACCTCGGTCGGCAGCCAGCACCTGTTCCCGCCCACACCCGAGCACCCGAGCCCGAGCACGAACCCGGCCTTCCTCACGCTCCTCCAGTCGATCGACCGCCCGACCGTCGACAGCCACCTGCCCGTGCGCTGCCCCGACGCGGCCGCCGCCAAGGCCATGGTCGACTACATCTCCGACTTCCGCGACCGCAACGACAGCATCGGCGGCACCGTGACGTGCGTGATCCGCAACGTGCCCACGGGCCTCGGAGAGCCGTGTTTCGATAAGCTCGAGGCGTCGCTGGCCCACGCCATGATGAGCATCCCAGCCACCAAGGCCTTCGAGATCGGCTCGGGCTTTGGCGGGTGCGAGGTGCCGGGCTCGACGCACAACGACCCCTTCGTGTCGGCCGCCGACGTGGTCGTGCCCTCGGGCGTGGCCGAGAGCGGCGCCGCCCGCACAAACACCCCGCGGCCGAAGCTGACCACTAAGAGCAACTTCTCCGGGGGCATCCAGGGCGGCATCTCCAACGGCGCCCCCATCTACTTCCGCGTCGGCTTCAAGCCCGCCGCCACCATCGGCCAGGAGCAGACCACGGCCACGTACGACGGCGACGAGGAGGGCATCCTGGCTGCCAAGGGCCGCCACGACCCCTGCGTCGTCCCGCGCGCTGTGCCCATCGTCGAGGCCATGGCTGCCTTGGTCATCATGGACGCCGTGCTGGCCCAGCAGTCGAGGGAGCGGGCGAGGAGTCTTTTGCCGCCTCTGAAGCGCTAATCCGCTGTGGGCTGGTGGTTCAAGTTGTGATGATGATGTTTTTTTTTTTTGTGTGTGTTTTGACATCGGGCTGTTTAAAAATTCAACATGGGCATGGATGGGACTTGTATGTATCGCGCTTGGTATTTTTGCTGCTGCTGCTGCTGCTGCCTGCATCACATCGGGTGGGGGTTTAAGAAGGACGGTGTTCAACAGTTGAAAAGGGAAAATAGAGTCTAAGCGCATCTCAAGGGGTCAATCATCATCGTCATTATCATCATCCGCTGGGGAGCGGTTGTAAGAAGCAGGATAGAGTCTGTGGTCACAAACGAGTCGGGTTGTATGCATGCATCGATCGGGTGGAGGTGTCTCGGGGGTTGTTTCTGTGCACATCATATATTGCAGTGCTGGAGTTGTTGCGCCATTGTCTCTCAACTACGATGATGCGCTTACTGTACAGGCAAGAAAGGCCACCATGTTTGAACCGGTTTCGCTGAACTTGATGGGGTGGGTTAACGTGGGATGCCACTGACGGTCAGCACCTACTCAATGCAATTATGCACCCCTCAATATTCCACACCCTGCACCAGCATCCGGGTAATTAAGCTCCCCTAACACTACAATCTCCCACATACGACCATAGGCACTTGAAAACTCGGCATCCCGTCCGCTCTGCCCTAGATAAGCAAGCGACCGCCGGACTAGTAGTTGGGTGGGTGACCACCAGCGAATCCCCGGTGTTGTATGTTTTTTTTGTTTCCGTACCTTTTTGCACCCGATCCGTCTTTACTACATCCCTTCTATTTTGCTCTTGATGGTCGCCCAATTTTTCTGGACAGAACATTCTTCTCGCTTTTCGTCACCCAGTTTCCTTGTCATCGTATATTTTCGACGCAGGTTGTGGGTCTGTCGTTGTTGTTGTGGTTGCGGGGTTTGTTTACCTTGGAAAAGGGGCTGCCGTTAGTGCATGCACCACAAGGCCTTGGTATCACAAACCTCTTTTTTTTCTCCACGCAGAGAAGAAAGTGACGTACCGCTTTATACCATGACATCTGTTTGTTTTTCGTTGTTTTACTCTGATGGAGACACAATGGACAAACAGCACGCTATCAATTACCAACATAATACAAACAACCTCCTCCCTCCACCTCACAATTCCCAACAAAGCCTCATCCCCATCCCCCCTCCCCCATCACCACTCAGGCCCCTCAAACCCCGCCCCCTCCGTCTCCGGATCCCAATCCCTCTGCAACCGCCACGCATCCTCCCCCTTAATCCCCATCGGCGCAATATCACACCCGCGATGGCCCCACTTCTCCGCAAACACGCTCCGCCCGGCATCAATAAACATCCTCACACCAATCTCAAACCCCTCCGGATCCTTCGCAAAGGGCTCCCCCTGTCCCCCCGTCTGCCTAGTCTGCCACGTATTCCTGCCCCCCTCATCCGCCAATTTCGCCTCCTCCATCCGCCGTCCAACTTCAACGAGATGGGCCCAGCTCTCGCCGTACATATCCACCAACTTCCGCCTGCGCCGTTCATCCTCGTCGATGCGAAGGGACATGTCGTCTAGCATTTGGAGCAATGCGGCTAGTTCGTCACTCCCTGCGTCGGGCCAGGAGTTTTTGTCGCCTGGGAAGGAGGCGTGGATACCCGGGATGCGGAGAAGCGCCCCCACGTCGGTGAGGACGCTGGATACGTCGAGGATGATTCCGATTGAGGTTTCTCCCTGCCAGTAGCCCGCCCACATTAGGCGCGCGTACATGTCGCAGTCGGTGGCGTAGTACGGGATGTGTGTGTCCCAGCCGCCGATGGCGAGGATGGCGTCGCGGTGAACCAGGGTCAGGTGGTCGTAGGCGAAGAAGTGGTGGGCCCATTTCGGGGTTGTGGGTTGGCGGAGGTAGCGGAGGACGTTGAGGGCGTTGTCGTGGAGGGTTGGGCTTGGGTGTGTGGGGGAGGAGGGGGAGAAGACGAGGAGGTCTTGGTGCGACCAGAAGTATTCAGGCCAGGAGTTTTCGAGGGCAGTCCTGGTGGTGTTAGTTGAGTTGGATTAGGGGGAAGGGAAAGGGAGGGGGACGGACCAGGCGTAGAAGTTTTGGAGTTGGGCAAAGGTTAGGAGGGTCGGTGTCTGGTTGTTACGTTGTTAGTGGTCAGTTGAGCAAGTTGGTGTGCGTGTTAAGGGGTAAAATGGTAGAAACGGGGGCAACCCACCTCGAGCACGCTCACGCCAAGCATGCCCAGCTGCGTGTGGTTCAGGTAAAAGGGGTTCTGCAGCGTCAGCCGCCCGTCGCGGTTCGAGTGCATCGCCCCTGTGTTCTCCACCACGAGAATGTCCTCGGGCGGCCACCCCGCCGCGATGTAGCTGACGACGCACTGCAGCAGCTGCGGCCAGTTGCGCGTGAAGCCGATCATCAGTGGCGTCTTCTCTGCGTCCGGGCGCTTGGTTGCCGCCTTCTTGCCGCGGTTGTTGTTGCGGTGCGCGTTTAGTAGCCGATTGCGCTTGCTGGGCGAAATGTTTTGGGATAGTAGTGGGAACGGGTCTGGGATCGGGCGGTGGTTGGATGATGTCTCTGGGTCCGGCGTGGGCTTGTAGGCCGGCTTGGGACCGGGGACGTGGTCGGGCCCGGACCAGGTGAAGAAGTCCCGCTCGAGGGATTCGGCGGGGACTTGGGTGAGTGGCATGTCTGGTTTCGGGGGGAGGTTGCCTGCTGGTCGGTTGCCCTTGCCCTTGCCCTTGCCGTTCTTGGAGGATGAGACGGGTTGGATGGTGATGTCCTTTTGCCCCTTTTTTCTGTCTGGCTTGTTCTTGCTGTTGTCCGATTTGGAAGAAGAAGAAGACGGTTTCCACCACTTGGCTGCCTTCGGGTCGGCGGGCGACGGCAGCTGGGAATTTCGGCCAAACGAGTTGCCGTCACTGCTGCTGTGGTGGTGGTTGTCTTTCAGAGGACTTCGACCCGGCTTCTTGCCTAACTGGCTGGACCATCCCCTGATGGTAGATCTGGAGGATGAATCGTCTTTGCTGTGGCCATGTGGAAGGAGGACGAAGACAAAGATGATGCAGACGCAGACAGCAAGGATCCGGTATCGTGAGCGGACTGATACATGCCACATCTTTGCCATCTGAAGCCGAGTAGAGTGGGTAGAGGACGGCTCAGCAAGCATTGGAACAATACTGGCTCACTGGCGCTGCATGGTGGTGGGAAGGGTGTAGCGTAAAGGTCTACGATGGGGGAGAGAGCAGCAGAGCTCAGAGACGAAATGGGAAAATCTCGGGGAGCTCCCCTCTTCATTGCCACGCATCCAGATGACATCTCCAGCTATGAACTTTGCTATGACGGTCAGAGAGCCAAGCAGGCGTACGGGACTTTCAAGGGGATTTCACCCGACTTTCTTCAAGGTTTTCTCCATCGTGTCACTAATGATCTTCTGGGACGACCGTTGAGCTAGTGTCGTCCGAGGGAGTCCTTGTTCCAGCCCGTCGGCTCATCGTTCATCGCTGGGGCCCAAACGTTTTCACACCAAAACAGCGTGAGCTCCGGGCGTTGGAACTAGCCTCGTTTTCTTAACATCATGCCGCAACGCTCACGCTTTCATTTCATATATAGCTTAGACCATGATAACCACTAGCAATGCCGGTTACTAGCTAGATACTAGATGGTCTAGTGCGATATCCTATCCGAGTCCCTTCAAGGCTCCAGAGCTCGCGTAAAGGAAGCCCTTCTTCCAGCCGCTAGACTCACAGCTCATATCTCAAACCTAAAAAAACGGTTTACCCACCAAGTCTGGGGAGTTGTAGAAGAGTCTTGACACTCCGGAGCATCGGTGGCACGGCTGCGTGCTGTCGTCTCGGCAGCTGTTGCATTTCGCACAATGCTAAGCAGTTCAAAGGAGAAGACAGGTCAGCCTCGATTTGAACAATACCACCTGGTATGTAGGTAATGGAGGTGATCTATCATGAACTGAGAGAAGGAGAAAGAGATGAAACATACCCAGATCTTCCAGGTCGGCCTGCACCGCTTGCAACCAGCACAGTGGCTCGTTCTAAGCGAGTGCATCCACTTGGGCTTTGGACCGCAGAAGGAGAAATACCACAAGAACCCCTCCTGGGCGCTCGACATAGTGCCAACAAAAAGCTCACTCAGCAACTTCTGGCGCTCCGGGTCCCCGACAGGTCGGTCCTTAACCTCCCCCCATCGCCCAAGCCAGCTCCACATGGCGTGCGAGTTTCGCGCCTCGGAAGCATCGTCAACAATGTCCCCTTGACTCACGAGATCGGCCGGCGGCTTCTCGAGCGTGTCCATCAAGAGCTTGAGTATCGACTCAGCATCGATACGTTGTATGTCGATGGCGGCGCGTTTGGTCAGCCAGGCGGCCAAGCATGCGCTCGGGTAGATGGGCACCAGCGGAGGCTGTGGCGGGCCGAACAACTCCTCCAGCACTCTGGTCGCGCTGCCTGCGTCACTGAAGGGGTTGATGCAATCCATGGTATTGCCACAGCCGCAGGCCTCGGTACACCCGCTGCCCCATTTCTTGCAGGCGCAGGTTCCGCCGCAGACCTGAAGGTTGACGTGGCCCTCCTTGTCGGGCCGGCTGTTTGAGCGGCAGCGGCACTTGAGGGTCATGCGGTCGGGTTCCGTGATTACAGCCTGGGTGGAAGAGTGGCGGTGGTTAGTGTTTGTTTTTGTATTACGTCTCGGAGTCAGGGGCACCTGGAAGCGGGAGTGTCGGAGAGGGCAGGATGGGGGCGACTGACTTCACTAAGCCTCCAGGCGGTACGGATCCAAAATTCCTTCCTGACCAGGATGCTGGAGCCAGCTGGAATGTCTCGTGTGGTTGCTTGAGCTGGCCGCGTGTCGTCGTCAACAGGGCCATCCGAGAAGTCGTCGTCCGAGGAGTCGTCGTCCAAGGAGTCGTCGTCCAAGCCATCTTTCTCGCCATTTGTCTCCTCGGGAGCGGAGTTTTTCGTATCCTGTAGCCAATTCCGTGTGTTGGAAAAAGCACCCGCCAAGACTAGCGACCTCAAGGCGACGAAAGATGTGCTGGAAATTGGCAAACGACTCTTCGAAGGGCTGCATAGATCTCATGAGCTCCGTGAGCGGCTCTTTGGTCACTGTTACCAGACTGCTCACTGCGAGTGTCATAGTAGCCCGGTCTCTGTTGCCCAGATCTTGTCTCAAGAGCGGGAGCAGTGCGCGCATGTTCGCGAGATGCATGGCTTGAAACAGCGCGGTGACCTCATTGATGGAGGAAGAAAAGTCGCGAAAGGCTTCGTGATATGTCGTCAGGGCCAATTCGGCCCTCATGAGTTTCTCCTTGAGGTACTCTATCTCATTGGTGTCCGCGATTCGGGGGCGCGCGCCGAGAGCCTGGCTGCGGCGACCCCATAGCGGTGGATCCAGATCGCCTTTGCCATTGTGGTTGCCGATGGTATTTACACGCTGGCGTTTTGCTGTTGATGCGGCGTGGGAGGACATGGCAGTAACCCAGACACTGACACGTCAAGAAGAGAAGAGAAGAGAAGGAGAGACCGAGTGATCGCCGAGATTGCGAAGTCAAGCCTTTGTTGAATTTATTTGGTGATGTCAATTGTTGGGAAACCGATGGTCAATTAGGTAGGCACATGCAATCTTGGGTTTTGGGCAAAACACCAGACGAGACGCGGCAGAGGCGGGGAGAAAAGGGTCAATTTAGGGACTAGATGGGTGGGGGAAGCACGTCCTTTTTAAAGTCGAGGCCAAAAAGTCATCTGGCCAGGAATGGTTAGGTCGGGATTGGAAGATCGATCGGGGAAGTTGGCTCTAGCCCAAGCAAGTTTTGTGCAGCAAGGAGATGAATGTTGATAATTTGAGAGGCGGAAGAGAGACGCTGGGCTAGGGGGGCGATACAGCGACCAGACTGGGAGTGGAGGGTCCGGGCTTGGTGAGGTACTCCCTTGGTCAGGTCAGGTCAACCTCCAGAGCCGGTCAGGTCAGGCTAGGTTCATTAGGTAGCTAGGAGGATGGGTTCGAGATCAGTTCCGAATCGATTCGGAATGGAGCAGACGAGATACCAATGATGACTTACGGATTGTGTCCTGCTTCGGGGACTTGGACAGAACAGACTTGAAGCCCAATGACAACACGAGAGAGCCAAGATCCAGGGTTGGATGTTTGACCCCAAGTACTCTTGGGCACGTGTCATCTCATGTCGTTTCTATTTAAATAGGAAGCGTCTATTTGAATAGAAAGGTTTTATATCGTTTCTGTTGGAGAGCTTTCAGCAGATCGGTCACCTCCAGACTCCGCAACTCCAACCCATAGAAGATGCTACTAGATAAGAGCAAATACAAGTTCAGAGATACTATCGGGCTCAGATCTACCGTACTATACATCAGGCATTTGCCCAATGTACGTCGAGAGATGATAGGCGGTATACGTATATGCCGTGAGCTTGTCTTTCAGCAGGCACGGGCATTGCCTAAGTGCTTAGACTGAGTCCTTACCCACAAGACAGGGCATTTTTACTTTAATCCAATTATCTTGATGGCTATGGCCGAGTCTCTCCTCCTGCTTCGGCATTTATATTGACTATATAAATCCTCACCATACAAGCCTGGCCTTAGGCTCCGGCAGCGGCAGCAACTAGAACTGACGTGGTTCCCCAATACATTGGACACCACATCTTGCACTCTGAGAATTCTTACGGACTTTCATGAACGTTTGCTTTCTGCTCAAATTATTCTAACATCGTCTCCAACATTTAGGACAAGGGTTTTGAATACCAGTCGGGATTCTAGGCTCTATCTCCAGTCTTAAGCCCGTTGCCTCAAATGTCTGCATCGGTGCCTAACAAATGCCAATAGACAGCAGATATGGACTTTGATGGGACACCCAGTAGGCGTCCCATCGTCCTTGCTCAATTCCTACAGAGCATGATCGGCTGGTATGTTCCATTCAAACTGACTTGCGAATTACATTGCTTAAACGAGTTGTTTTTGCCCCACGCTGTCTGCGGCTGAATTAGCTATATCTGCGTATATCTTCTCCCAGAATCTTTAAAGATCCACAACGTGATATCGATCGAGCACCTCGAATCCACCCCGTTCGACGTCTACGCGAGACAGCTCCTACAAGCAGGACCAATCAGAGCAGCAGACAATCAACGACGTATCATCAAAGCCGAGTGAGACACTCAAATTAGAGGAGAGAACCCAGTAAACAAAGCTCGTGCCACAAGCTCTAACCCGTCTAAGTACAGTGAACGGTCAAATAGGGGTCACAAATATATCCACATATTGCTAGTGCTGAAACATTTCAACGAAGTCGAATTGAATCATCTTCAAATTATGTTAATGCGGTAAATATAACCATCATTAATCATATCGTATTTACTCTCCTCGTATCCTCTCCTCCCCGATTTCCTAACTCCCATCTTACCCCTTCATCACTTACACCTTACCCCCGTCACATTCTTCCCCCTCCAGCAGATCACAAAACCCCCTCAACCCCTCCACCGCACCCTTCAAAACAAAGCTCGCCAACCCCTTATAACACTTAGGTCCATCCGGATCATCCTCATCCCAATCCCCACACCCCCCTCCGGTTTCCGCCATCGACACCGCGCTCGCAATCTCCAGATACTTGTCCTTCGCCTCCTCATCCAGACCCAAACAGACCACAAATCCCGCATATTTCAGCAGCAGCGCATTCAAAACCAACCGGCACATGCGGCCGTTACCGTCGAGAAAAGGGTGGATGTTGACGAATTTGTGGCAGTACTTGGCTGCCAGGACAACGGGGTCCATTTTCCCAGTTTTGGCTGCGTCTTCGAGGTCGGCGCGGAAGGATTTGATTAGCTTTCGCATAAGTGAAGGGACTTGCTCCGGCGGTGGGAACCCATGTAGTCCGGCAGCGACGGGGACTTGGCGGTAGACGCCGCTGTATTGTGTCCAGCTGTATCCTTGTTCCGTGTCAATGCCGTGTGTGAGGATGCGATGCGTCTCGAGGATGAGCTTCTCAGACAGATCCTTCCCGTCCAGGAAGGTCGCGACCAGAATGTGGCGGGCTGCTTGGGCGTGTTGCGTAATCTCGCGATGGCTGCGGAGGACGGATATGGCATCGGCCGGCATGTTCTTGTTGATGAGGTGGCGTTTTAGGGCTTTGTAGTCGGGAGCTTTCTCGTCTATCGTCTCTATCACGGGCAGCGATTTGCCAAGGAAAAAGGGCTGGCACAGATCGGTTGTTGTGTTTATCCCGCCGCCGGCTGTCTCGATGTTGTTGGAGCCAAAGACCATCTTGCAGAGGATATCCAGCATGTGGGTTTTGATAACGGCCCATTTGGTTGGTGGGAGCAACGGCGGGAGTTTGGCGATCTTTGCGGTGTATTGAGTCATCTCGTCGTAGAGATCGTCCGGGTCGAGGTCATCCCCCAGGACACTGTAGTCATAGTCTGTGTCGCCCATGACGATTTGGTGTGATGCGTCTGCATTTTGAGGGCAATGCCCCAGAAATTGCCTGATGGCGGACTGCATTTTTGTTGTTGAGGCCTTGGCTTGATTGAGCGGTGGTATGGCTGGCGGCTTGGGAACACGTGAAACTTTGGGGGAGAGGACATTCGTTTTCTTGCGTGGAGGGGTTGTTTGAAGGGAGGGTACGCTTTTATATGTTCCCGGAAGACATCGTTACCGAACTCGAAGCTTATTGAAAAGTAGAAGAAAAAAAGAAACTTTGGCAAGTGTGCCGGGAGGAAAACTTTCCTTGATAGCTATCTCATATCACATGGTCCTAGCCCTAACCTAGGTATTTTGCTTCCTCGGAAGGCATAAACGGGACACAGTTAATTATCGCGAAGCCCCATAAACCAAGCAAGCATCGTTGACGCATAATCATACGCGTGATTAGTTCGCAACGAAGACCCCGGCTGGGTCTGTCAACGTATAGCAGTAAAACAAACATACAAAAACCTCTTCAACTTTAGAACGTGATATTTATACACTTGGGACAGTCAACACGGAACCTGTAACTTCCCGACCACTGCAGGGGACGGTCCAAGATAACCTTAGGGCTGCATGTAGCCACAAACACATTACCGAACCATATCAAATAGCAAACACGGTTCAATCACCAGCAGCCACCCAAGGGCAGCATCGGCAAATAGATGATTAAGGTAATTAACATTTCCAAGAGGATGTACTTTTTATTTATCCCTGCATCTACTCACGCACGCTCAAAGCTTGAACCGTACTTCGCCACTCCTTCACCACCGCAGGCTCGCTCCAACCCAACCCAACCCAACCCAACTCAACTCACCAAAACCCAAGATAATAACGCGGGTCGCGAGAACCAAACACCAAAGGTCTACCTACACAAAAAAGGAGAAGGAAAAGCCTCGGTAGATACTTGAAAGTAAGAAAAAGGACAAGTGTCAAGAAGATAAAAAAAAGAAAAGTTAAAGGTATGTACAGAATGGAAGACACACACACACCCAGACAGACAGACAGACATACACATACACTTGCCCACGAAGGAGAGAAGGTAGGTAACCAAGGTAAGAAAAATAACTCGTAAAGGAGAAAAAGAAAATGATTGCATGCTTGCTTGTATGCGTGCTGGCTGGCTGGCTGGCTTGCTGTATGGAGCGACCCGAGTTTTATCGTGCGTGTCCTGACAAAAGAAAACTTTGGAAATGAACTGAACAGAATGAACCATCCCTCAAGGTAAGTACCGGGTAAGTAGTAGGTACGTAGAGAACGAAGCAAGACCTCCCGTCCCCATCTCTTCTCCTAGAATATGTATGAGAAGAAGAAAAAGAAAAACGCAATAAACAAGGTAGAGTCAGAAAAAGGCTGGAAGGAACGGCGGTGGAGGAGGACGGACGGTAATTACATAAAAAGGGAAATAAAAGAATGAAAATAACAACAGAAAAGAAGAGAAGAAAGAACGGAAAAAAAGAAAGAAAAAACACCAACACCACAAGTATCCCTCCTATACTCCTCTCCCACCCGCCTCCCTTCCATAAGCTAATTAACCAAGCCAGAAGCGAAACGTAGTTCTAGCCTGCAGTGCGGTGTCCGGCCAGGGCGGGGGGGGATCGTGCAGGGGAAGAGTTTCACCTATCCAGAACACGACGTGCACCCAACCTCCGCCCCCTGTTGCCCCACCCATTCTCTCTCCGTCTCTTTCTTTTTTCTCTTCCAATTGTCCCCCGCCCACGCCATGTGGATGGGTGCCTTTGTTTATCCTGAACCCAAAGAAGAGCACCGCCAACCCCACAGCCTCCAGCACGCAATAACGAAACGTGCTTTCCATGAGCGTCCGAGTCGTCCCCGGCCTCTTTTCTTTTCTTTTTTCCTGCCCTTCCATTATTCTCAAAGTTCTCTCTCCCTCTCACAATATCGCTCATTCCTCGTCCAGACTCGTCATCAGCCCGCCCGCCTTGCTGCTCTTCTTGCCCAGCCTCAATATGCTGAGCCGTTTCCGCACGTTCCCGACATGGAGCATCCCCCCGCTGCCACCGTGGTCGGGACCGGACAGCGCCATGGCCGCCTTCTCCCTCTCGATGGCTGAGTTATCGGTGCTTTCGCGCGGGCCACCCGAGTCCGTCACCCAATCCATGCCGCTGGCGCCACCGCTCATGTCCGCGCCGTTAACCTGGACGCTGGGCCTGTCAGAGGCGGTGGAGTGGGTTGTGCGGAAGAAGCTCCTGCGGTTGGATGCCTCCTTGCTTAGACTCCGGTTAGCGGCGTCCTTGCTGTGGCTTCGACTCCGGCTGCTGGTGCTTGTGGCTGAGTCGTCCTGGTGGCCGACGCCGGTGTGGTCGGTGCCGTTGATCTGCGGGACTGGAGGCGGGGATGGCTCGGCTTTTGGCAGGTCCTTCTTACGGCCGCTGAGAAAGCTGAGCCGTGCGCCACGGCCTTGGCGGAGGGAGACGGGCTGGACGATGGATACCTCATCGATTATGGTGCCGTTTGTCAAGGATTTGGACTTCTGGTGGTGTGGGAAGTTGCCGACGTTTGATGGCGGCGACCGAGGCCAGGTGGGCGATGGGGATGTGCTGGCTGCGCGGGATGGTTGGACTGGGGTGAAGATTGCTATCTCGGGCGCAAAGGTGCTTTCGAAGACTGATGAAGAGGAGTCATTAGAACAGTCTCGGGCTAGAAGATCAGACGGAGGATTGCACTTACATTTCTGGAGATTCTCAACGTGTTTAGTGAGCATCTCATTTCCACTCTTCGCAAAGGTCGCAAGGCATCTCTTGATCAGGATAGCATGATCCACCAGTGCAACCTTGATCGCATTCTCCTGTGCATCGATCTCGGGAGGCTCGTATTCGTCTTCCTCCGTTTCGCTACCCCGTGTAGGCGAGTTGTTGTCAGAGCGAGACATGCCTGGGATGAGCTCTCGGTAGCACACGACACTGCTTTCTGAGTTTGGGTTCACGCTGATCGTAACAGCGTCGAGAAGCAGCTGTGCAGATTCTTCACCACCCTCGCCTTCGGCCACCTTCCTCTCGACACCCGCCATCTCCGCCGTCTTGCGCACGATGCGCTCCAGCGCCGTCTCTTTCGCCGATAATTGGACCTCTTGCGCGGAGATGATCTCGCTTCGTCGGAGGATGGTAGGGAACGGCTCCGCGGTCGTGTAGACAGTCTTTTGGGAGTAGTGCTCGGTGACGGGCCCACTCGTGTTTCTCTTTGAGCTGATGGAAAAGGTCTGAGGATGGTTGGAGATGAGATAGTCTCTTATGACCTGCGGGACCCGCGCGCGTTGGAAGACGTGATGGCTCAGATCGCGATGGGGACTGAGTGCGGAGATGACAAGAAACTGGCCCTCCACATCATCGATGTGCTCACTGGTGACAATCTGGGCGGATGGGTAGATCGACTGCATGCGATCGGTGAAGCCCGATGTCCGTTCGGTTGGCGGCCCCTCAAAGACAAATTCCTTGTCCCGCACGTTGAGCGGGAACCCAAGACCTTTGTAGACGACTTTGTAGTACTTGGGCACCAGCTTATCGCTCTTTGCAATGGTCTCGTAGATCGTGGCGATGGCGCGTTCGGTGCGAGCAAGCTTGGAAAAGTCGAAGATGTTAGTCTCGTACTGGGCCTGCAGCTCCTTGTAAGCGGCAAGGGCACTGCTCCAAGCCTGTCCGTCCTCAAAGTGCTTGATCATGCTGAAGTATATCCGCTCCTTTCGCTCAAAGTGGGACTGGGCCGGGAACTCTGGGTCCTGGAGGGCCGTCGTCATCTTGGAAGGATCCCAGTCGTACAGATCGGCATGGAGTCGAAGGGCCAGGCCTGCTTCGGCATGATTCCGAGCTTCAGCTTGGAGATTTGCCAGCTGATGAACGTAGCGGATGAAGATTTCTTCCTTCTGCATATCACGGAGAAATTCCATTAGCCTCAGGCGGTGGATGAGGTGTGAGGCCTCTCCTGAGCCATCTCCACTGTGGACTGCAATCAGAAGATCGAGGAACTCATCAACCGTGCCCATGAGTTCGCGGAGCGCAAAGTAGAGCGGCTCGTCGGGTATTTTGGAAAGCGGCTCAAATCGATCCAGAAGTTCGTTGACGAAAAGCTTTTGCAGGATGCTCTCGGTCAAGGGTTTCGTCTTGAAGTAGACGTCGAGGCAGTCGATCAACTCGGTCTGGATCACGGAGAGATCTTCACTGAGCGTCCACTCACTAACAATCATGGTCTGCAAAACCTCGACCGCCATCCGTCGAAGACCCTCGTGCACGCTGAGACACAACTCGACGATGGGGCCCACGAGCGTGGGCACGTATTGAACCTGGTAGCCGCCCATCTTGGAGAGGCCGTATCGAGCCCGCTCATCCAAGCTCGTTTCCCAACCAATGGCCTCCCATGTCCTCCTCAGGAGGTCAGCGCCATGCTCTCTGACATCGCCAGCAATCTTCCAGACAGCTCGTCTTTTCTGTTCGGGAAATGTTTCGAGGGCGAGTGAAGAACTTCCGACAAGCTTGAGCAGTGTCGTAAAAAACATCTTCCACAACTCAGTATCGAAATTCTCGGCCTCGTCTGGATGAGGGAGGAACGACTCTAGTAGTATGCTTGCGAGGTATTGCAAGGTTCGCATAGTCGACTTGTGATGGAAAATATGTGTGCTCAGCCAGTTAGAGGGAAAGGTCTCGCCCTGCAAGATGCTCATATGAACACGAAGAGAGTTGTCCACGATGATGTTGAGGTCGTCCTCAGCCAGCTCTAGCTGCATTCCGCTGGGGGAGTTGGACAACGCAGACAGCACAGCCGAGAGCTCAATGAGAGCCTCATCAAAGGTCACTTCTTCAGCAGTTGGCTTGGTGGGGAACGGGTACGACGTGGGGAAGAGGAGCGAGAGGCGGTTCTTTGGCTTTTGCTCGACGGCCTTGATGGCTAAGTATGACTCAATAATCTTGGGGATGTAGTCTGGGATTTCGGGGCCAAGATGGTCGACCTGGCTGGCGAGAACCGAACAGCAGAGGCGAACTTGGTCCTTCCACTGCTCCGTAATCTCGTCGGCGTGACCCCAGTGAGGTGCGATCCACCTGACGGTATTGGCGCTCAGGGCAGACCGCTGCTCCGGGTGCGAGAATATTTCCAGTTTCGCATAGTTGATGATCAAAACCAGCTTGTAGAGAACAAGCTTTCCCTTGACCATGGAGCAGGAGTCCATAAAGTCGATGGCGATGTGCAGGATCTCTTCCGTTGTCAATAGACCGGCAAGCTCAGGTAACCACGTGTGGAAATGCTGCACAGCGAGCGTCTGGCTGCCGACCAAGACAGGGGCCGTGCTGCGCATCATGGCGTCGAGCGCCTTGAAGATGCTACGCAGGTGGCGCGTGAAGCCCGGGCTGGAGCTCGTAATCCCTATGCCTGCCTCCTTCTCCTTCTGCTGGCCTCTGGCGTGCGTGATAAACTTCAAGATATGTCGAGCAACCTTGAAGGTGGCACGTAGCTTCCTTGCCGTCTCAGGCTCGGTGGGCTTTGACAGTAGCCGGGTGAAGGATCTGACCAGGCAAGGAGTGGCAAAGGGGTAGTTGAACTTGGTTTCTGCGTACTGGTCCACGAGGGGCGCCAGGTTGAAGCGCCTGTCGTGCACAATATCCAGCACCCGCACCAGAGCGGTGAAGACGAGATCTTCATAGTTGTCGTTACCCGAGTACTCGACAAGGATCCCAAACAACGCATCCAGAACATCGTTCAGGAGCTTGACCACCTCCATTTCAGGCACGAAGATGAAGTGTTTGAGCAGTTCCGGCACCGCTTCCCGGGATGAATCCTTCCATCTCAACAGTCCCAAGACCACCTTATCTTGGGAGAACCTCGTGCTGCAGAGGTAGGTGTCCACGCGCACCATAGCAAAGGGCCCAGTCACCTCGGCTTGGTGCTCGTCCCTGCCCCTTGACGCGTGTGGTAAACTCAAATAGCCGCCTTTGCCTTGCGAGACAGGCTGAGCGGTGGCCGTGTTCTCGTCTAGCTTGTACAGCAAGAGGCCATGGGTGCCATCATGTATAAAGGCCTGCTGTTCCCAGAGGGGCATGTAGGCGATGGCAAAGGGAGGATTGGGTGCGTCTGCCAGGTGCATCACAACATGGGCGGTATAAACATCCTGTGGCGCGACGACAAGCTTGACAGTCTGTCGCCATGGATCCCCGCGCTCGGTCGCAACAGTCTTCCAGGTGCTGACGCCGTCGGTGTTGGACGAGGGGTATATGCAATTTTCAATGCGCTCGCCTGTTGGCCGCCGGACCTCGAGTGTAATCTGGAGATTGTTGCCATGAATGCTGCTTGGGAGAGATGTTGCGCTGCCCCCGTACCGAGACAGCAAGGTTTGCCGGGTCAGGATTCCTTCGTCGATTGTCAGGTAGATGTCTGATCTCGGCTTCGTCGGTGCCCCCGAAAAGCCGATCCTGTTTGTTTTGCAGATACCCGAGAGCACTGTCGGGGTCGTCTTGATGAGGGCGTCGGCGTCTGGGTTGTTGAATGCTCGCAGGCGCACCTGTAGCCGTTCCGCACGCCTTGATTTCTCGTAGAAGCCCGATTTGCTGTCCATAATCTCGCGTATTATGGGATCCCACTCCTCACCATTGTCCGGTCTATCAGACGTTAGCCTTGCCGAAGGCGCCCAGATGCTAACCACATGCTCAACCTCTTCGGTTTGCTTCATGATCAAGTTCAGTTTGAGAACTCCGATTCCAACTGTCCTATCAGCGGTCGTCTGCGGTCCTTGAGCATCCACGGAGGCTCGCCCAGATCTCGAGTTCGCAGTGCTGGGCGGGGGCCCGTCCCTGCTTTCGGCGCCAGATGTGACGGGCGGCAGGTCTTCGGGCTGTTCCGACAAGGCATCAAGCTTCGCGTTTCCTCTAGAAAATGCCGATCGAGTGCTCTTGCCAGCCCACATCAGGCTCCTACGCACTGATTTGTTACCGGCAGACAGCGGCGGCTTGGATGTATCCTTTGGTTGTTGTGTGTATTGTGGCAAGCTTTGCGACATGGACCCAGACCGCGAGCTGGGCTTAGCAGTAGCGACAACGTGCTGTGGCGCCCGGATCTTGACCACCAGAAAGATCTCTGACTGGACCGATGGATTGTCCCCAATATCGGCAGCAGAGAGGTCGGCGAAGAGGGTGCGCATCTGTTGGTTCCTGGCGAGGTGGCCCATTTGCCCACCGGCCGGGATCTCAACAATGTAGCTCTCGGATAAGGGCGCCAGCAAGCCATTTGTTGTCTTGCTAGCCAAATAGAGAACCAAGGTCGTTGACTCGGTAGATGCGCCCGCGAAGCCTTTGATGTCCACCATCAGGTGGTGCAAAGCCGTCAGCTCCACGGTTGGCGTAGGTGGCTCATCCAGCAGACTCATGATAGACTGCAGCTTTGTGATTTCCACGACGGAGTCGTCTCCCGTCAGAACCCTCCCGCGCTCGTGAGGATCGCGCACAATGACCTCCCCACCACAGAGCTTGTTGACACGAACCAAATCCCACACCGTCTTCTCGCGGAGGTTCTTGTACTCCCATGTCGTGAGCACGTCGTGGAGAAATTGCTGCCGCGAGAAGGTCAGGGTGGTGATGAGCTGCGACAGGGTGTCCAGCTTGGCATATTGGCGCGAGAGGAGGAGCTCGTGGAGATTTGTCGAGTGCCACTCTCGAAGACAGGACGCGATCTCGTCAATGAGGGGTTCGGATGCCGAGGTAGGAGTCTCGTCGCCAATCTTCAGCATGGGTACGGGGGCGGGTGGCCGCGGCGCATTGGGGTCGCGCTTCACCGGTACCGACAGACGCCCGGGGGCGCCATTCAAGATGCCGGGCTCCTTTGTTCCTTTCCTTGCCCCCTTGGCGTCGCTCAGGGCAGTGATGGAAAACTCAAAACCCTTGGCCTTGTCCTTGCGCCTCTTTTTCTCCCCATTCACAAGTCCGCTCTTGGCCGAGTCGCTCCCGACATAGTGGGCTTCGGCGCCATCCTCGCTTTCATTCTCGTTCTCGTTCTCGTCCGTGTCGCCGCTCTCGCCGAGCACCTCGCGCACCTCGACGCAGCTGCGGGGGAAGATGCCGCTGAAGACGCGAGCTTCGAGGGTCTGGCCCTTGACGCTGGTCAGACCAGCCAGCAAGCTGGGCGGGGCAACCAGATATCCGCGGAGCCAGTTGCCATCGGGAGTCTCCTCGATAATGTACAGCTCGTCGCCAATCTCGAGGGGGAGGTCGGCCGGATTGGAGGCTGTGAATGGGTAGGTCGCTACGGCGAATGCGATGCGAGGCAAGGGTTGCCAGGGCATTGTGTCCAGGAATGCATCTATCGAGCAGAGCTGGTGGTGTGGGTGTGGTTGGCGGAATCAGGGGCCGGGCCTGATTTGAGGGCGCGCTCTTGTCTCGAATCTCGTCGGTCGGCGGCGGCGGCGGTGGTGGTGGTGGTGGTGCTTCTTGGTGGATCTAGGTTGCTCAAATGCCCTTGTCGCGGTGGTTCCAGCACTCGTCTTGCCCGAACCTCGCGCGAGTGCTATGATGTCGGCCTGGCGATGAATCTCGAACTCATGTGGAATCGCTGGGCCGGCTGGTGCGTCGTTTCGTTTCAGAAGATCGCCGCAAAGGTCGAGGTCGGCCGGGAGGTCAGCGACCGGGAGCTATCGTGTAGACCAGGTAGAGAGGTACCTTGGGTCTTGGCTCAATTGGGGCGAGCTCATCTGTCGGAGAAGCTTTGACGTCGGTTTGATGTCGAGGGTGCAGGGGAGCTGCCTGCTAAGAAGACGCCAATTTTAGGGGGAAGGGGGTCCAAATGCAGGGACACAAACTCTAGGCCAGGGCCCAGGAAGGAGAACTCGCAGCTTTGCAGCAATTGCACGAAGGATGAATGAACGGGATACCAAAGGCTCGAAAACATGCAAAGAAATGCGCAAATGATCAGACAGCGGCGAATGGGACGAATATGTTGATGGTTGGCGCAAAAGGAGAAAAAAATTCAAGAGGGGAAAAGCGGCTCGTGCATGGCCTGCATGTTCCCGCGGGATGGCCTCGAACTCGATTCGCATGTTCCTGGCCAGGCACAGTTTCTACACGTGTATGAGTCCGATAGTGATAAGACTGGTGACTGGCGTTTGGCAACTGCGGATCGTCGCGACTGGGCCAGTCGTCGTCCCAAATCGCAAACCAAAAGGGCCCAGGCTTTAATTTTAAACTTCAAGCTTATGGGGCAGCGAAAGCGGGTAACAGTTTGATGGTTTGATCAGTCGTCTCCAGCTTACAAGTTGCAACATACGACAGATAGACTGGCAAGGGCATCTTTTATTTTATTTCTCGGGCTCTCCCAGTCCTCCGGGCCCGTGAGTTGTTGTTCTGCTTCTCTTCTTCTTTTATCGTTCTCCTGCATGTCTCAATTTCTCCATGCCGTTTGTTGCAAAGACATGGAAGCCGGCGATCCAACCCTGAACGTGGGTCTCATCTCCCCACCCCCTTCGCCCAAGAAGCCAAAGGCTCTCGCGAGGCTGAAGAATCGCAACGTCGTCGAATCAGGGTCTTGACTGGCGTCGATGGAAATGAAGATTTGCGCATTGTGTGCTGTATGTGTGCAATGTGTGCGTGCACTTGCAGTCACAGTGTGTGTGCACAGCCCGAGTGCGCTCAGGCCTCTCTTCAACTCTTCTTCCGTCCTGTCGCTGTCTTCATCATCCCTGGACCCCCATCGCCCACATCCATGATCCCTGATCGCCCCGAATCCCATCAATCGGCACCACGCTGGATGCACGGGCTTGGCACGGCGAACGGACTCGCTGCCAAAGCCCAAAAAGACGCGATGGTCGGTGCTCGGCTGCTAGTGCTGCCAAGTGCCCGCGCTGATTTCTCCCATGGAGTATGGAGCCGCTTGCTTGTGCCACCTCTCCACATCCCACATGCTGCGGGAAGATCCCGCCTTTTGCACGGCAGCCGTGGTGGATTGTCGACCAGCAGCACCCGCCAAAGGTCATGGTGAAACTCGCGTCGTCATGTCGAATCCAGGTCAATATGTCGCAATACATGTGCATATACCTAAACACCCCGGCATTCAAGGCTTCGTTGACAATTCGAGAAACCTTTCCAGTGCTCTCTGAAATCAAACGTCGTTTGTGATTGGGGGCTGGCGCGCCCCTTTTCAACAAACTCGGGGGACGAAAGAGGTGCATGGGGCGTGCAGGATGCAGCAAAGCAGCAAATGGATCTTGAGCTTCCCGTTGGTCAATCGCACACGGAAACGCAGCCACCAGTCACCGCAGTTGTGGCAGGTGCACCCGTGCCGTGTGCAACGCCGTGGTCGACTTGTGAAGCTCGGGCCACCCTCAGAGTGTTTGCGTTCCCGCATTTGCCTTGCTGTGCTGTGCTCTGCGTTCAGCGCGGCACCTTACGGGGACCAGACATCGTTTTTTAAAGCCTGCCTTTTCCTGCTTTCCTATTCGTCGTGCATAACCCGTAAACGGGGTTCGAACCCCCACCATTCGATCCAGCTACATGTGTTACAACCATCAGGATGCCTCTTGTTGAACTTGGGTTTTGAAGTCCTGGCCAATGTAAAATCCGCCTGGTAAAGGTACTCAAGCTATAAAACATATCTCATGGCAAACAGGCACCTTATCTTGCGGTTTTGACATGTCAGGCTCTCGTCGTAATTGGACTGAAGTCGAACCACCAAAATGCACGGGAGGTGCCATGTTCCAGTTTTCGCACTTCACAAGAGCAAAGCGCGTCAGTTTTATGGCAGGCAAGTTTCCGAGGTATGCTGGCAGTGGTGTCAATGAGAAATGCTGTCAGTTTCTCGCTTACTAAACCCGTGTAAATATAAATTGTCGAACCTGCTGACCATCCGAGAGGTCTAACTTCTCCCACGACGTCGAGGAGTCGATCTTCACACACGATGCAGAGCTCTGCGTCACTTCGAACTACAACTGACTAAACTCACCTCCTTAACATTGAGCTCACTCAAATTCGAGGTGAATTATATTGGCTAGTATCTTCACGGGCTCTTAACCAGCAAGCTCGTCAATCGTCCCTCTGCGCGTCCATTAGGTATTATCAAGACTACCACACTATGCCAGCATTCTCTCCCGTCACAAAACCCGCAACTCCAAAGACAACCCACCTTATTGTCCCGCATTTTGACCGACACCTGCGCTCTGCGCTCAGCAACCCACCTGTAGCACTCTGTTAGCTCGTCACTTCGGACATTGATCCTCTCCACTCGCGAAGCTAAATTGCCCCAACAACTCCCCTTTTTTTCTCTTGTCCCCGCGAGAAACGTCTCCATCAAGGAGTGGAACCCGGACCCCCCCTTTTTTTCCGACCGGCCGCCGCCATTACAAAGCCTCCCCGTCCACAACAACCACATCAACAAAACAACAGGCCCCGTGGCGCAATGGTAGCGCGTCAGATTCCAGACCTGAAGGCTATCCGTTCAAATCGGGTCGGGGTCAAAGATGTTGACAGGCGAGATGCGATCAGATCGCGCTCTCCAAGTTTTGGTGGTTTGCTTCATATCATCGCTGTTTTTTTTGTGTGTGGTGTTGTTCCAGTTTTGTAGTGCTTCCCTCGCGGGACCTCAGCACACCAGCCCCTCAGGCCACGAGAAACAGCCACACGGCGTCGTGCATATCACATTGCACCGCCTTTTTGCCGACTCTGATGATCTGCCCCGTTGCTGGCTTGTGCACTTTTATTTGATTGGGTATCACACAGCTTGAGACGGCCACTTACAGGGCAAAGGGGGGACCACAGTTGGCCTCCTGCATACAACCACTGATCTGCCTTTCAGCAGCCGGGCAAGGGAGGGGAAGCAATGTCTTAAGTTTGCTGCTGCCCGACCGTATCTGGAATCGAGAACATCTCAGGTTTCCCTTTTCTTTCTGACAGAGCAGCATCCATGCGTTGAACCTTGCGTTGCCTTCTTTTCGACAAGATCAAGAAATCAACTCCCGTATTATTGAGCGAGACACCCCTGAGCCATGGCGTCCTGGATTGCAGTCTACCCATTGGTACGTGGTACTCTGTCCATCAGATCAAAACCTCCAGCTCTAACCAACTCGTTCACAGATCGTAATGGCCCTCATCGGCGTTGCCATGTAAGTCCATACCTACCTACCACCCAGCTCAGTGCCCAACTTGAAATCCAACCAATCTTCCAAACTAACACAACCCTCCTCCCAGTTATGAACACGTCAAATCAACAACCCTCTCCCTCCCCCTCTCCCCGGCCCTCACAATCCTCGCCATCCTCCTCCCCCTCATCGCCGTCGCCAACGCACTCTACTTCCCCTACCTCCTCCGCCGCGCCAAATCCACCAGCGCGTTCCAGCGCCTCTTCCCCATCGCCCTACAAGTCCTCCAACTCCTCCTCTCCACAGTCCTCGCGACCCTCTTCTCCACCGACGTGCTCCCCTCCGCCGTCCACGAGTGCCTCCTCGAGACCAAGTGGCGCGGGTTCTGGACCGCCCACGACGGCGACAGCATCCGCGCCATCCAGGATACCTTCAACTGCTGCGGCTTCCGGAGCGTCAAGGATATGGCATGGCCGTTTCCTGGGGGAGCACCCGGCGAGGGGCCCGCGCATGCTGACTGCGCTACGAAGTTTGGGCGCACCGCGTCGTGCAAGGCGCCTTGGGAGCAGGCGTTTCAAGGCGGCGCGGGGGCGGAGTTGGGGGTTGTTCTTGCTGTGGCGGTGTTGCAGTTTGCGAGTCTGGTGTTTATGAAGTCGTTCGGGGCGTATAGGGAGACGGCGTGGTATCGCTTTTTGCAGAGGGCGTTTACGCAGGGGGGTGGTGGTCGTGGTGGTAGTGGGGAGACGGGGGAGGAGGAGGGGGGAGTGACGAGACCGTTGTTGGCGGGGGTGGATGGTGAGAGTCGCGGGGCGGAAGCTAATCGCGGAGTTAGCAGTCGCGGGGCAAATGGGCTGGATGATGGCGAGCATGGAGTTTGAGCATGGTTGTTGCGAAGTTTCTGGGCAGCTTGTTGTTGGCTGTAGCGTTCGAATGGTATCATCATCTAGGCAGGCTGGTGACTTCTTCTTCCCGGGGATTAGAACTCTCGGCAGCTGCCTGCGGAGAGATATAATGGTGTTCAGGTTTGTCTAAGGAGGCTGATGGCCCTTCACTACATCAGCTCGTTTGAAACTGGTATATACTGCAGAGACATTCAAAAGCCTAGCTCCCCCGTCCGAGGCACGGGTCCAATACCGAACTCGCCCATCCGAGAACATGTCTCTCTCAGTCCTTCTAGGTTCCATCCACTCCATGAACTCGAACCTGAAGATGTGTTTCAGTGGCAATACGCCTGGATTCCGAACGTTTCAGCAGCTGCCTGCTGTTTTTTGGTTCTTCTTTTTCCCCTCCTTTATACCAGTGTTGATTAAGTTATCAATCAAAGGATTAAAGAAATAACTTAAGGGGTCAAGTTTACAATCTAGTAAAGTAAAGGGTAGGGTATAAATCGGCAAGGGATAATTACCTAGAGTTCCAATTAAGACCCATAAGTTAATTAAAAGGTCAATTCCGAGAGATGATTGGAGTGATGACTGGGATAGACGCCATGAAATGAATTACAAAGACATGGACACTGGGATATAAATGGGGACTACCACGAGGGTACCGACGTGCTGTAGTTGCAATCAAGATGATGGTCAAGCAGGAACATGGCTAACTCATAACGCAGTACTTATATGGATGCGGATCTTGTCAGTACCAGGTCAAGGACTACCTCCATGTTGCCACTAACCCAAAGCCATCTGATCCGAGACATATCGCCCCATCATCAAGCCTCTTCATCCGTCGACATGTCTTGTTGTTGCCCAGCGGCATCCTCAGCCTGATTCCGAGTCGTCTCATCAAAGTCCACCCACTCCGCAATCAGCTTGGCAACCAGGTCATCCACATCGCCACCGACCACTTCCGGAGCCGTCTCTTCTTCTTCCTCAGACTCGGACTGCTCTTCCCGGTCCATATCATCATGCCGTAGGTGGTGGTGGACCCTGTATTCTCCATCGTCTCGGCGTAGTCGATGGCCTACTAAGCTTGACGGGCCCGCCCCTGGCAGGCTCCCTTGCGCGAGCGACCGTCTGGCACCACCAGGCATAGGCGGCGCCGCACGGTAACTCGGAAGAAGTTCCGAGTCACGGAATACTGCCCCTACGAGGCGGCCTCGGCTGTCGTCATCCTTATAGCTGTTCGGTGTGGGATGAGGATAAGCCAGCGGGTCGGTGGAATGGAGTTGATAACTCTTCGCCCAACCGTCCGTTCGTCCGCGAACGGGGACAACCCATTTACGAGCATCTCCGGCCTTGATGGCGACGCTTCGGGTGATCCAGAACATGGAAGCCAGGGATAGGTCGCCAAAGACGGAGGGCGTGAGTCTTGCCTCCCAGTTCGGCTCGACGTGCAGCAGCTCGGCCCCAATGGCGTAGACGTGGTCAGAGATCCAGCCCCGTTGCTCCATGTTGCATTTTCGGAGTGCTTCGAATGCTGACGTCCCGGTTGGGCTGCTCTCCTGGAGGATTCTGCGAATTTCCGACTGAGGGATGGCAAGAGGCGCAATACGACAGTCGATCCCCGAGCTGGTTCCTTCGTGGTTTGGGTGGTTCCACGACCTCTGTGCCTGCGGCGACGTTGTCCAGGCTTCGAGTGGCTGGTCATCCTCCGGGTCGTCACGGTTCTGTGCTGGAGTCTCGCCGCTTGTGGCGTTGACCTGGTTAGTCCCCACGCCTGAGTCCCGGAGATACGCACTGGGGGTCATGAAGTTCCGCGGCTCAGGGGCAACCTTGACGGTAAAACGGCGGGCCCCTGTGGGTTCGCGATCCCTGTCGCGTGGTAACTCGGAGGACTCGGACCAGTAAGATTCTGAACTCTTGGAACCGACTGGCACTGGATGCCAGGGCTTCTTCTCTCTTGTTTCGACCTCTGACTCGGAGCTCACCGTGGCCTGTTTGGCTGCCGCCGGAGACTTGGCAGACTCGGTCTTGGGATCCTGTTGAGAAAGGCTCTTGTGCAGAGATGCGATTGTGGTCTTAAGGGCGGCGACCGTGGTCTCCTCAGGCGCGCCGGTGTTGGGGGCGGCATGAGGGTTTGTCTTGACAACCTGAGCAATGGACAAGCCGAGATTCAAGGTCAACTTGGCGTGCATGATCTCTTGTCTGAGATCCTGCAATTGTTCCTTCTTGAACGGCCATTTTGACCGCTCTATCAGTGACAGCTTCACCTTGCCTTTGAGTACATCCTTGCCGTTGATAATCTTGCTCGTTTCCTGCAGCGCGTTCTCGATGCGCTTGAAGATGTTCTCGCAGCTCTGCACGGCCATGCCAATCTGGCTTGGTTTCAGATGGAACTTTTGGTCGCCGGCGCTTGAAGCGGCCTGCGGTTCCAAGAACAGCTTGATTTGGTCCCTGGGGTACATGTATGATTGGAAACGTCAGCTTGGGCCATGATTCTCGTAGCAATTTGTCTTTCCAACGCGAGGCTGCGCTACCCGCACGTACAGCATGCTGCACAGAATATACGTGTCATCTCGGATGACCTCGAGATCCTTTGGGGCATCTCGCAATGTCGTCACCAGGGTGAATAACCCCGTTGATATCTGATAACCGAGGGCGACGACGCCTCCAACGCTCGCTGTAATGCTGAGAGGATCCATAGTGGTAATCTCAGGCTGTGAGAGAAAACTGAAAATGGAGTAGTAGGTCTGTCAATTGGCTGCAAATATGCTGCAAGAAGTGGGAGCCTTGGAGGGCGATTAAGGAATTAGAACGCGGGGAATTCGCTGGGAACCAGCCGCACGTTTATATGAGACGAGAGGGGCGGTCATCACTGCCGTTATCGTGCATGATCAGGCTGAGCGACACGAGTCCTACGTAGTAAGTAGGACAGGTAAACCGACAGCCTGCATAACCCGTGTATGGGCCAGGGCTATCTATTGGCTAGAACTTCACAGAGTCGTCGTCTTCTTAGACCATCATCTGATCGAGTATGAACGGAGGTGTCATGAACATTCATCGGTGAATGCACCATAGCATAGCCCCTGCATCTGATTTCTTTTCTTTCCTTTTTCGTCATGAATCTTTGATGCTCTTCTTGTCTAGCAGCACTTTGCTTCATTGATACGTGCCGCCTACCGAAAGTGAAGCTGAATATTTACTACTGCCGTGTCCGTTGATTATGGCCTTGCTGATCTTGCGCACTAACCCGGTTTTAACAAAGAGACGATTTGAGTGACGGTGCCAATCACTACTAGACCTATTGAGATCGTGGAGTGATTGATATTGCGTCGCTGAACGAAGGCTAATTACACTCTAAAATGAAGGATACTCGATAGAAGGTAGGCAGGTAAAGGACCTTATCTACCTGACTTATGGTACAATCTGGTATGTGGAAGTAGTCTATTATAATGCGGAATGTTTGTTATCTCTTCTTGTTCTTGTGAGGCAACTAATTAATACAATGTTGTGCTTGACTCGTGGATTTCTTTGTCCTTCTTCTCATCTCGGATACTCGCGACACCTGATAATTAATCAAGTCAAGGCATCGGCTAATCAACTCCTGCCAACTTAAGTATTCTTACTGAGAGAAACATGACGCTCCCCAAGTATTGAAATAATGCCACTAGATAGGTAGGTAAATGCATCTCTTTTTTTTTTTTTCCCTTTGAAAAGACTCAGCAACGTCCCCTCTCTGCCGGCTGGTCGTGGTGTATTTGTGGCCGCCTTTCAGTGTGACCGCCGTCACCAGCCTCGTGATGGCCGGACCCGTTGCGGTTGCGGCGGAGAAAGAACTCGGCCTCCTCTCGCGTGCGGAAGGATTGGTGTATGTTGCCGGGGAAGCCATTTACCAAAGGCGCGGCCTCTCTGTGTCTCGTCACGTCAGCACGAGTAGGTACCTGACAATGTGCAACATGAAATCAAAACATGAATAGCTCAAGCAATGTCGGTAGGGCTGAACGATCAAATGACATGGAAGGTGGTCAGCTCACATCCAGCTTTCAAACACGCCGACTCTCCTCCCGAGGGCCACTGCGTAGTATCGTTGCTTGTTTCTCGCGGGCATCTCTGTTTGCGTGTCTAACTCGTCGATGTCCAGCCAGTTGGGGGGACTGCACGGATTTTGAGATAAACTTGAAGTGGATGTACACTCAAGCGTGTGGTAAATGCAAGGAATCAAGCAAGATATCAAGCCGGAGATCTGTTGGCCAATGCGTGATGAATATTCACTTTCAAGTGCAATTATTTATAAAGACTAGCTTGAGTGGAAGAAGGTGCGATATCTTAGCGAAGTGAAGCGCATCGCCATTAATCAAAAGAAAACGAAAAAGAAAAACAGCATCGCTGACGAGACCCGGAAGAAAAAGTCTACACTTAATATTCCGTTTGCACTGCCGCAAATCCAAAATGACTCTCCACGCCGACTTGTTACATGTCGCTTCCCGAGCTGCAGACGGAGTTTGCCAGTAATATGCTGTTTGCTATGTCTGCCTCCCAGCTAAAACGGGAGGCTAGTCCGGAAGGGGCGATGAGGCCTACTGCCCATTTGAGAGGATAGGAACGGCCCACTGGTCAAGTGGTGGAATAAGCGGGGCACAGGCCTGTATATAATCGCCCACCAGGGCTCCCACTTCTTGCACCCAGACCAGCGCAACACACCCAGAACGCTGCTGGGTTGTATCTTCCAGATACAATAATGAAACTAACGTACCTTCGAATAAGAAAATATACAAGAAAAACTCAGCTTATTATCTAATACCTTTCATCCATTTTTCAGCTTTCGATATATTCTTTTTAATCGTTGCAAAGTTTTTCAGTTTTTGATCACGGCCCCATCATACCTGCCATGGCCTCAGCACCCACACCCACACTGAACACTGACCATCAAACCGTGCGCCCGTCCTTTCGAGCCCGCTAGTTCGGTACGGTCAATCCGGTTTCTGCACCCGGGCTACGCCGACAACGATAATATCCTGCTCATCCTCTCGGCCCTCGACGATGGCGGCGGCGTCCACCACGAGACGGCACGCATCGCGTGTGCCATCCTCGCCGACTCGCGATGGGACGGCTACTTCTCGTTGACTGCCAACGGCCCCCCGCTAGCCGGGGAAACAGATTCCCCTGACGCCGTTCTAGCCTTACCAGCCTACTACTTCTGTGTGCCCGGCACCACTAGCTATCCCGTCGTGCCGTCCCTCGAGCACTTCAGCTTCCCCCTGAATCTCCCGCCCTCATGGTCCGCCGCCGCCGCACCCACCGCGCCATCGGCCAGCGAGAGGGTCCCCGACCGCGACCGCACCTGCCGCATGACCAACTGGTCTCTCCCCGTCGAGATCGCGCACATCATCCCGCACGCGCAGGCCGACTGGTGGCGGAGCAACAACATGTCACTCTACTCCCACTGTCCCGAGTCCAGCACCGACACGCAGTGCCCGGAGAACGCCATCCTACTCCGCAAGGATGCGCACCACCTCTGGGACGTGCATAGGTTTGCCATTGTGCCCAAGGCCGGGCAGTGGGTCGTCCACGTGCTGGATAACCTTTTGTCGAGCGAGCTCAGCGACACCTACCACAACCTGGCCATGCTGCCGCTGCGGCAAGTCGCCCGCGAGTACCTGCTCGCTCGCTTCGCGCTGGCCATCCTGTCCTGGAAAAGCATGTTCACCAAGCAGTGTCTGCGGCCGCGGGCGCTGGTTCTGCTGAACGAGGACAGGGAGAAGGAGATTGAGACGCTGTCTGGTCCTGTCTGTCGCGCGCGGTTTGCTACTTCGTCGAGGAGCAAAAGCCGCGACGGGAGTCCGCAGAAGAGGTCAAGAACGGCACAGAGCAATGACGACCATGACAGCGGCAGCGACAGCAGTGGGTTTTTTGACGAGCTTGGCCGCAAGCTGACCAGCTGGGAAGCCGAGCAGTGGGGTCTCGACCTGATGGAACGGACGTCGGTCAGTGAGGAGGAAGACTGAGGCTCGAGCATGTGAACCCGATCATCTGGGGCCGCATACTTGTGACGTGTTGGTAGAACTCGGGAAAACAGCGAGCAATCCCTCAATACAAGCAATAATCACTAGATCCTTTTGATGCGAGAGCAAGAGCAAACTACGAGTGAAAAAAAAGACAAATACCATAACCTCGCTCCCATGACCCTAGACCCTCCCAGTTCCCGACGGAACCAAACCCACCCTACCTGAATCAGCATTTCGCTACGCGTGTGCCCACGCTCGTAGGCGGCCGAAATAGCACAAAGCACAAAGCACCCATCATAACCCCTAATAGATATACACCATGTTCCAACAACATCACCCAATACCTTACACATATCACCACCTAGTCAAGTTATATCCCCCACGCCCGACCCAACCTACTCGATGATCTGCTCACCGATATCGATCCCAAGCTCCTCAATCAGCAGGTCGTTGATGGTCGAGCTGTCGCGGAGGTACATCCACTCGCCCGTGGCCGTGTCCTGCTTCTCGTGCTGGCCCTCGCCCAGGATGACGTAGTCGTAGCGCTTGGGGCCCGACTTGGGCGACGACAGCCAGATCTGCTTGTTGGGCGGCTGCTTGTTGATGACGTAGACGCCTACGTCGGGACCGAAGCGGACTGTCAGGACGCCGGCCTGTGGAATGGGGATGGATGGTTTAGTATTTCGTTACATTTTTTCGTTGTTTTTGGTTGAGAGCAGGGTGAGAGGGTAAAATGGCGGGGGAAAAAGAACGTACAGAGTACTCGACATCAACGTCCTCCCGCTTGTCCTGCAGATCCTCCAGGTGGCTCACCAGCCTGTTCAGATACTCGTCGGCGACGGCGTGGTACTCGTGGTCGGTCAGGGAGACAGCCGTCTTGAGCACCTCGGGGGTGTGGGCGTCCTTGGGCTTTGGGGGCGCATCGTCGGGCGTGATGCCGGTGCGCGAAGATGAAGTCGAGATGAAGCGGGGGGTCGAGACAGCAACCGCGCAGGCTGGGACAAAAGGCGAAGCTCGGGGGAGGAGCGAGGACGTGGTCGTGGCCGGGCTGCTCCGTGAGCTCAAACGTGCGACGCGGGCGGTTTGGAGACCTCGACTGGCTGCGCGGGCAGCTTTGGCCAGGCTTGGATGTACCATTTTTGGGGATTGAGTTGCGAGGTGCGGAGGGAGTGGATGTTTGTCCGGGCTGGCTGGCTTTCGTTTTTCGAGGGAGGGGTGAAGTCAATTGATGAAGAACAAGAAGAGTGGGAAGAGGAACAGAAATTCCTCGATGCAAGAAACAGACAGCTCGCTCCGTCCAACCAACCTGGTAATGACTTGCTTGTCTGAGTGTGGGTTGCCGACTGGGACGAGGGGAGCTTTCCTGTCTTTGCATGGACCAATGCATGTAACTTGGAGCTCCAAACCTTGCGGTGCCTGCCATCGCACCTGATCGACCCCACCTGAGCTTTCCCCGGACGCGCTAAACCGCTGTGAGCGTGGGCCCTGGGGAGACAGCTGCGGTACAGCGCGCTAGCGAGGCACAACGGGCGGCACGTCATAGCTCCCCGCCAAAGGGACATGGACATCCAACCCCGATAAGCGTCCACCGCATCCCAGAACAGCGACCAAGCAACAGCACACGCCCATCCACGACTTGCGCCTCGATTCATTTGACGGGCGCGCACCGCATCACGACTGAGGCAGTTTAGCCGCATGGTGTACGGCCTCCAACGCGCGCCATGATCAACGCCTTCCTGGTCTTCAACGGCCAAGGCCAGCCGCGCCTGACCAAGTTCTACACCCAGCTGGTCCGTCATCCAACCCAACCCTCGCCCCGTCGCCTCTCTCTCTCTCTGGCTAACTAACTCCCCCATTGCAAACAAAACAGGACACAAGCATCCAACAGCGCCTAATCTCCGAGATCTTCACGCTCGTCTCGAACCGGCCCGCAGGGTCCTGCAACTTCCTCCCCCTCCCCCCACTCCTCGCCGCCTCAGGGACATCCCACTCCTCCTCAGAGCCACACAACGACGTGCCCTCCCTCGTAACCTACCGCAACTACGCAACGCTCTACTTCATCATCATCTCGACGTCGACCGAGTCGCCGCTGGGGCTGATCGACCTGATCCAGGTGTACGTGGAGGCGCTGGACCGGCTGTTCGAGAACGTGTGCGAGCTGGACCTCATCTTCAACTTTGAGACGCTACACACGACCCTCAGCGAGATGATCATTGGCGGTGTCGTCATCGAGACCAACATGGACCGCATCGTTGCGGGCGTGCGCGCCCAGGGCCAGGTTGCCAAACGGCCGGTTAACGAGGGCCGGGGCGGCGGCGGTGTCGGAGGTGGGTTGGGGGCTGGCTTGGGCATGGGCGGGAACTTTGTCTGGCATGGGAGGTGATTGTGGGTGAGGGGGAGGTTGGATTTTTGATACCCATGCCCATATCCTGACGGTCATACAAACTGCTGAGGGTTGGAAGGGGGAGGGCTGAGCCTGGAACGGCGTGGGCTCTTTCCTCGGGCTAAGACGATGGTGTCTTTGGATGGTATATTAGACAGATGGCCTGGGAGCCCAGGCATGTCACGGGTGAGGTCCATCTTGCGGCAGCACCTCAATGTCTGCCCCGAGCAAGTCAACCAGATGGGGGCATAACAGAGCAGAAAAGGCAGTTATAGAGTTATTGCCCATTTCGCTCTCGGAAGAAAGGAAGGAAACGACCCATCCAAGCCATTGCCAGGGGTATATCTAACGCCCAAAATACAAGAAAGATTAAGGAAACTATTTCGTCGCCATCCATATATAGAGTTACACCATGATAGAGGAGTCTTTTATACAAACAGAAATTACCCGACCAAAAGAAAAACCGAAGCCTCATTTTCTCGCCTCGACCGCCTTCTTTCCCGCCGGGTCGTACCCGAGCATCTTCCACATTTCCGCTCGGATCTTTTGTACGGTGTCAAAGATGGGATTCATCATGAGAAATAGGGGTTGCAGACGGAAGGATAACTTACCCCGTCGAATGGCTGCTTCTCCGCCTTCCAGTCCATGAAGAGTACGCTGTACACCACGACGACTGACCGCGCAAAAAGTGAAAGGTATTGTGGTTAGCAAACAGCCAGAATAGGCAACGCATTGAGAGAAAAGAAGCAGAAAAAAGGGGGAGGGTATACAGGTAATGGTAAAAAACTGCGCGAGCTGGACCATCTTGTTCCACCGCGGGCGGCGGCCAATGTGCTGCACGCGGCGCTTGAACCGCTTCTCGAACCGGAGCTGCGCCTGCGGCGACAGCTTGTGGAACTCGGGCGGCCACACCTTTTTGAGCCGGTACGTGTACCCGTTTGCCGGTGCGGTTGTCGCCGATGAAGATGAGGCTGATGAGACGGATGAGGCCAGGTCGGACTTGGCGGCTTGGGCCATGCGGCGCATGAGCGTCGGGAACATTGCTGCGGTTTTGTTTTTCTTTTGTGTGCTGGGGTGGTGGGGTTGTTGTGAGGTGGTTTTCCTTGGTGGTGAAAAGGGCGTTTGAGGGTGGTGAGATTTGGCTGTCCGTGGTTACCTATGTTACGAGGGGACGGACTGTCGGGATCGATGCTGAGGCAGGCTGGCTGCTGGTTCCAGCAAAACGGATGCCAAGACTCGACTAAAAACCGGACCCGCAAATTCAGAAGGGCGCTCGGGCCGGGCCAGGAGTGGTCCGTGCGTGATATGGTTGGTAAATATCTCTCCTTTTTTGAACCAAGTCAGGGTTGCGTTCGTCGCACCTCAATGTCAAGATTCTTAAAAGCTACACATAAATTCAAGCACTTGTTTTTTTTTTCTTCCTTCTCCCTTGCTTTTTGGTATCAAAAGATGATGCAATCGAATTTTTGTGTTTTCAAAGGCCCACTAAACTGGCGATTCTGGGACGGTCCCTCTGCTCGCAATGTGAGATTTAGTTGAGCATGCTATGGAAATGCAGTACCCGATGAAAGTGGACATGCTGAACAGCTTCACGTTACTGTTGCTTCCTCGAATGTTGTCTGCCTTGTATGACTGAAAGGGGAAGAATTTGAAAGATCGTTTTAGCCCAGTGCTGCAAGGGCGAACGAAAAGCAACTTCATTTCATCTCAACCGCACATTCAAATGCTTGACATATCATCAACCCTATGTACTCGGCTGGGCAACCTTGAAAATCTCCTCTTGCTCCTTTTTAATGCCCTCAGCAACCTCCCGTGCAGATGCATACTCCCCCCTCCAGCAGGCGGCAATGACACGCCCAAGCACCACCCCAGCAACATCGGGATACACGCCCGCACGCATCAGGTCAAGCGCCCTTCCCACCTCTTCCTCCTCCTCGCGCCGGTGCGGACACGTCGAGGTCATGATCTCATAAATAGTCGATCCGATAGCGTGGATCTCGGCGCGGAGGGTGCCGCGCAAGGCTTCATCGTCGTCGGGGTGGCGAAAACCGTCCTGGGCGACCACGGTCGGGGCCACGTCGTCGATGGACGAGCCCGCAAAGTCGCACAACCGGATATTTCTCTCCGCGTCGAGGAGGATGTTTCGCCCGCCGATGTCCACCTGCCGGACGTTGTGGTCGTGCAGGTACTGTATCACACCGGCGAGGTCGCGCGCCCACCGGACGCGTTCCTCGGTCGTCGCGGTGCCGCCCTCGCGGAAGTAGAGCCTGAGACAGCCGTGCTCGGCTAGCTCCAGGTGGATGGCGTCCGCGTCGATGCCGAGGCAGGGGATGATGTTAGGGTGCGAGCCGAGCCGCTTGTAGATGCGCTTCTCGACCTCAACGTTGGCGGTGGGCGCGGCCTGGTGGTAGGGGAGCTTGGAGACCTGGCCTGGTCTGTCGGCAAACGTGAATGTGGCCCCCGACCCGCCCATCATCAACAGCTTGCCCCCCTCGGGCGCGCACACGCCGTAGGACTCGCCTGCTCCCCTGCCGGTCATGGTTACCTGGTGTGAATTGTGTGCGGATTGAAATTTGAAGCTCCGCTTTTCGATTGCTTGGTTGTTATTCGGCAACGTTTTCTTGGATCGCGGCTGGCGCATTGCTTCTCGTGGTGGCTGAGTCTGTGTAACCTTGGGCAGGCTGCTCTACAGGCTCACTACCCAACAGGCTAGTGAATGGAAGGTGATGCTCAATACTGGCAGGTGGACTTTGGCGTTCCAGCCCATTCTTGCGGGTCCCATGCATCGAGCAACCATGGGGATTGCAAGACTCGATACTGGTGTTTTGATCAAGATTGGCCCAGCGCAAGATATATGTTTTACTTGGACGCCAAACACGCTAACCATAGCAACAGACCTAAAAAGATCATGCATGCTCCCCCTCCCCATGTGCACCCAAACATAAGGGTCGGTATCTAGTTGGCTTCAGGATGGCTTGTTGGAGCTGAAAGGCGGCTGAACCGACCTAGGTACCCAGGTAGTCTCGGAACAAAAGCCAGACAAGCCCTCCGTGAAATCACCCGAAGAGTCTCAAAGATTTCCGTGATTTTATTCGAGGCAGCTTTAGTATACTTGCTACAAAAGCCTGGGCTTGTGATTGTCTTGAAGATCACTCTATTGATCGGTCGAATCCGTCTTTGGATGCCAGGATTTTGACATTTGTGCTTTCTTCATCTATCCATCATCCTCAATATGTCCACACAATAGAAGGAAGTGTGGCCGCCGTATCAGGTCTGGATGGTATGATATGATCATCCAGCACGACCCCTCGTTCCTGAATGACCCAGGAGCTGGTCGGGAATCGGCTCGGTGAAGGCGGACAGATTAGCTCGAGCAGCGGGGGCCCGGTTGTGGCGGCAGGCGGGTATAACGCATATTGAGCCAGTTGGTTCAGGCCTGTCTAACCGTTGTTCTATTGAAACCTGAGCAAGCTGCACTGCCGTGGGGCGGCGGGCTTGCAGGCTTTTCATTGCTGTGGGGTGGCCGGTCTAGCCTGGGCGATGAGCCGAGGAGGATATCCATCGCACAATAAGCTCATCGGTCGGGCCGGCTCGGGGCAGCCTGGAGTGTTGTAGACCCAAGCAGAAAGTTTATTGCCCACTTTCGTAAACCACTCAACCCCTTCACGGGGACCGAAGCTAGTCCTCGCGAACAACTGAAGGTAGAGATTACCGCGGCAAGAATGGAGTGTTTGCTAAGTCGGATTCCTGCTCCTTCATCTCACACCGGGCTCCTTTTCCTCGTTTAGCGTCTTCCTCGGCCAGTCGCGACATGTATCGATCTTGTCCCTTGGAAACAATATCTCCAGACATAAAAAGATCAGATAGTCGATGATGACGCAGAGGCAAAACAGCTTGCCAGCCCAGATGCCACAGCCGTAGTAACGTTTAAGGCGATCGATCAGGGCAAAGCTCTGGACGCCCGAGCGACCACGGGTGGCGCTCCAGTTGGCGGCGTTCAGCGAGGCGTCGTAGCCATAGAACTCGGCGTCGCTGATGGCGCCCGAGATGCCGTTGTAGACGCGCTCGGTGCGGAGGGCCACGTTGGTCCAGCTGTACATGCTCTTGACCTGTTCGTGGAAGAGCTCGGTGCGGACCTTGTTGGCGCGCAGGGCGGCGATGGCCTTGCCGGTGGCGGCGACGAGGTCCTCTTCTTCCGGCTTGGCGAACACAGTCATGTGCGAGGGCAGCACCTCGGGGATGCCACCGACCTGGGTACAGACGACATACAGGCCACAGCTGGCTGCTTCGACGATGACGGTGCCGAAGGCCTCGGTTAGCGAGGGGTGAAGGTAGATGTGTCCGCGCACCATGACGTCGCGGACCTCTTCGTGGCGGATGGGACCGAGCATCTCGACGCGGTCCTGCAACACATTCTGCTCAATCATCTGCTCGAGGTCGATGGCTTTGGGGCCGGACCCGGCAATGATGAAGCGCGTGTTGGGGTGGTTCTCGAGGATGCGCGGGATGGCGGCAGTCAGCAGGTCGGTGCCCTTGTTGTAAAACAAGCGCGAGATGACAACGATGGTGATGGTGTCGTGCGGCCCCAGCTGGCGGGCGGGCGGAGCAGGCTGGCTAAAAGCATGTCCGCGGGATACCTCTGCCGGAGCCGGGTTGGAGTTGGAAGGCGGCTTGAAGTTCTCGGCAACCACAGCGTTAGGAATGACCGAGACCATGAGCGGGTCGAGCGAGGCGCGCAGGACCGTGTTCTCCTTGCAGGTATGGCTCACGCAGATGACGTGGTCAACGTCGCTGAGAGTGAACTTGAGCAGCTTGTTGGTCATGATGCTGGCGGCGTCGGCAAAGCCAAACAGCGAGTGGTCGGTAAAGACAGTGCGCAGGCCCATGGTGCGGGCGTGGAGGATGGCCTCGTGGCACAGGCTGCTCAGACTGGCATGACCATGCACAATGTCGATCTTCTCGCGCAGCACGATGTTGCGGAAGACGGGGAAGAAGGAGAAGACGGACGGGAAGGTGGCGGAGCGGTACAGCACCATGAAGGGCACGTAGTAGACCTTGAGCCCGTTGGTCAGGTAGCGCACCCCGGTGCGGTCCTCGTACGAGTGGGTGATGATGATGACCTTGTGGCCCCGGTCCATGAGCTTGGTCGACAGCTGGTAGATGTGGCTCTCCACGCCGCCGGGTTGCGGGAAGAAGAAGTCGCTGACCATGGCGATGTTGTATGTTGGCGTCCGCGACGACGACGACGGCGGCGAGGGTGGCGATGACGAAGGCGGTGGAGGTGCCATGGCTGCGGGCTGCTCACATTGAGCTTTTTCTTTTCAACTTTTTTTTATATATCTCGTTTTGGCTTTGCTTTGTGTTTTATTGCATTGGTATTATCATTTTTGCGAAATGGAGAAGAGAAGAACAGCAAAGCTGAGAGGAGGTGTGGTATGCGAGGTGTGAGGCGTATCGACTTTCGGATGGAGATGAGAGTGGTCCGCGATGTTGAGATGAGACGCGACGGGGAGTTTAATTACTAGACACACATCTTGAGCTGTGACGACCCTGGTCAATCCTTGTATTGATAACGATAAGAAACAGGACTACAGGGCGGTGGGGGCCGGCAATTGGCTGGGTGCTCCAGAAAAAAGTAGACGGGACGACACAGGGACCCACCCCACTTGCCATGTCCAGCCAATTCGCCTGGGACTTCTGCTGAAGCCGCCTGTGAAGCTCTCAATCACCACCCACCAAACCACAAAATCAGCAAAAATGTATAGCCGATACATCCCACCCCAAAAGGAGAAGGCCGTCGAGATACCCACACTCCGCGACCAAGAATTCAAATCCCAGCTGCACGCGCCCTCGGGCTTCTCCTCAGCGCAACCATACGCCCGCTACATCCCACCCCCAAAGTCGAAGGCCGAGCCAGCACCAGTCCAGCCAGTCAAGATCGTCTTTGGGGACGACGACTTTGTCGCACCGATAGCGAAGCCCAACACTTCCAGAGACGACGAGCTCACGGGCAAGATAGAAGAGAAGAAGCCAAAGAAGTCCAAGCCGATCGCCGTAGAGGAGCCAAAGCCCGTCGAGGATGCCCCCAAGAAGCGGAAAAAGAGCAGGACCGAGGTCGCGGGTGAGGACGAGCCCAAGGACGACGTGAAGGACACTAGCTCCAAGAAGCGCAGGAAAAAGGAGAAGGACCAGGAGGTTGCCAGCCCGGCTAAGCCAGTGCCCGAATCCAAGCCAGCTTCCGCACCCATGCCGGTGCCCGCGCCAGCATCCGAATCCGCGTCGGCTCCTCAGGCAGCCGAACCCTCAGGCGTCGCCGCCGACCAGAGCCCCAAAGCCAAGAAGGGCAAGAAGGAGAAGAAGAAGAAACAAAAGGGCAGCAGCCTCGAGGCCACAGCAGGTGAGGACGGCACAGACGAGCTCCGCAAAAGGCACAGATCTGTCTTTGAGAAGGTGCACAAGTCTCTGACAGCAAACAAGCCCGTCGATCCAACTGAAGATGGCGCCGAGGCCCAAGAGGCGGAAGAGGAGGAGGCAGCCGAGCCCGAAGAGATCCACGGCCTGGAACCCATCCCCCAGCCCGAGCCAGTTATATTCGACGAATCAAAGTTGACCTACGAGACCCTCCCCCCCTGGCTTGCCTCTCCCATCCGTGTCACCGACGAAACGCGATGCCCCTTCACAGACATGGGCATTTCGCCCGACTCTGCCAAAGTTTTGGAATCAAAGGGCTTCAAGGACGCCTTCGCCGTGCAGACCGCCGTCCTCCCCCTGCTGCTCCCCTCCCCGGATAGGCAAGGTGATGTCGTTGTCGCGGCCCCGACGGGTTCTGGCAAAACACTTGCCTACGTGCTTCCCATGGTGCGTGACATCAGCCAAGGCCTCGTGACCAAGCTCAGGGGCATTATTGTGCTGCCGACTCGAGATCTGGTCCAGCAAGTCCAAGTCGCCTGTGAGGCTTCCGTCGCTGCATTTTCTATCGCAGGGGGCAAGCGAGTGGTGGTTGGCACAGCCATGGGCAACAAGGTATTCAAGGAGGAGCAGTCTATCATCATGCGCGAGGAACAGCGGTACGACCCGGCCGGCTACAAACGCTATCTCGAGAAGCAAAGCCAGCTCGTGAACCTCGAAGACTCGGACGATGAAGCCGAATTCGCCCTGGACCTCAACACGGCCCGGCCTCTCCCAGGGCACGTCGTCGAACACGTTTCTAAAGTCGACATTCTCATCTGCACCCCTGGAAGACTGGTGGAGCACA
Source organism: Cercophora scortea (assembly GCA_033439705.1). Classification (NCBI taxonomy): domain Eukaryota; kingdom Fungi; phylum Ascomycota; class Sordariomycetes; order Sordariales; family Lasiosphaeriaceae; genus Cercophora; species Cercophora scortea. The sequence continues at coordinate 555,037 of JAUEPO010000005.1, read as the reverse complement.
TCAACAAGACCCCCGGTTTCACTCTCGACTATGTCCGCTGGCTGGTCGTCGACGAGGCAGACAAGCTCCTCGCGCAGGATTTCCAGCAATGGCTCGACGCCGTGACAGAGAAGCTGAGCGTCCAAAAGCCAGGCGCTCGGGACTTTCCGGGGTCCAACAAGACCGGGCCTCGCAAAGTCATCCTCTCCGCCACCATGACGCGCGACCTCAGCCTTCTCAACGGCCTGAAGCTGTCCAGGCCCCGTCTCGTCGTGCTCGAGGGCGCAAAGGCAGGCGAGTCGCAGACGCTACCCGGCACTCTCAAGGAGTCGGCTATCAAAGTCCGCGAGTCCAGCCACAAGCCGCTCTACCTGCTAGACCTGCTCAACAGCGAACTCCTGGCCCCCGTTCAGAAGGATGAAGAAGACGAAGCCATGCCAGATGCAAACGACTCCTCCTCTTCTGACTCCGACTCCGACTCCGATTCATCCTCCTCATCCTCGTCAGAAGCCGAACAACCTCAAAAGTCACCCACCACCACCACCACAACCACCACCACAAAGCCCCACAAGCTCTCCTCCACAGTCCTAGTCTTCACAAAGTCCAACGAAGCCGCCCTGCGTCTCTCCCGCCTGCTCGCGATCCTCTCGCCCGACCTAGCCCCGCTCCTCGGCACACTAACCTCGTCCACCAAGACCTCCAAGCGCGCCGCCACGCTCCGCGCCTTCGCCCGCGGCAAGCTGCGCGTGCTAGTCGCCTCGGACCTGGTCTCGCGCGGCATCGACCTGGCCAACCTCGACCACGTAATCAACTACGACCTGCCCATCAGCGAGACGTCATACATCCACCGCGTGGGCCGCACCGCGCGCGCCGGCCGCGCGGGCCACGCCTGGACGCTGGTTGAGCACGCCGAGGCCCGGCGCTTCTGGCGCGACTTTGCTGGCGAGGGCAAGGGCGCTGCTACGACCATCATGCGCAACGGCAAGGTTGAGCGCGTCCGCGTTGGTGGCGGCGACGAGAAGAGCGAGGGTGGCAAGTTTGGCGAGGAGCGCGTTAGGGCTTATGAGCTTGCGCTGGAGCAGCTCAAGAAGGAGGCTGGCGAGGGGAGGAGGTGATGGATGAGTGGATGAGAGAGAGGGACAAGCTTTTTTGGGGGGGTTTTTTTGTTGTATCAATATGGTGGTGGGTTTGGAGAAGGGGGGTAGCTCGAAATCGAGGAACTTGGGGGTTGGATGTGGGGGGTGGATAAAAAAAAAAAGCATGTTGTCTGCTGCCTGTGCTGTGTAACTGCAAGTGTGACAACCTGGATGAGATCTAGCTGAACAACCCTAATCATGTGCCGGGCGTCTCGCTCTTGAACGGAATCATTATTACATTGCGCAAAACAGTCATTATCACTTGATTCTCCCGCTGAGCCCAGGATGAGTGAGTATACTAGACAGCTGCTGAAGCAAAGGGGAGGAGCCGATAACCGGTTCCAAATCACTGGGCGAAAGCTACTTATTGCCATTAAAGCCCAACAACCTTTCACAACCTCTGCTAGGAACGACCAAGTCGCTTGAGGCACACCCAGCGATTATGTTCTTGCTCCAAGTACATCTCTAGGCCTCGGTTGAATCCAGACATGCTCACAGACATCTAGATACGTCCGCTTACGTCTTGCGTGTGTGCAAAGACTAAAATCTCGTCCATCCATGTCATTGTTTTCCAGATATCTCCCTTCTAAGGAGGAAATGGAACCCAACCCCGAATCCGGCCCATACCACATGGGGGCACACAACCCAACCCAACGAACCCCCAACACCACAACAGGTCATTCCCGGCTTAGCGAGAAAAAAAAAATAAGCCAACCAATCCATCGAGTGGGAAATCTATCCCCTGGCCGTCCTACGCCGCTTGCTGGCATTCCCGACAGCCTCCGCCTCGGTAGCAGTCTGGTCGTCCGCGTCGTCGACAGCAGAGCCGGCCTCGTCCCGCATCGTGAAGGAGTACTCGCCCATGCCGCCGCCAGTGACGCTAGTCTGCCGGGTGCTCGTGCCCATAAGCGGGTTGGGTCCAGAACCGCGCTGTATCTCGGCCGACCGCAGCTCCGTGAGCAGTTTATCAACCTCGTGAAACATGGCACGCGCGTCGTTGACGACGCCAAATTCATCCACCTTGTAGCCGAGCAAGTGGTCTTCGTGTTCGGCAAGCTGCTCCTCGCCTGCCAGCTGTGCGAGCCTCGCATCCTCGGTCGCTTGCTCGAACTCGAGAGGAAGGCCGTATAGATGTTCGGGATTGTACATGATAGCATTAGCAAACATGTGGGCCAGTTCGCGGTCGAGTTGCCAGCTGTTGATGATGCCCTTTGGAGGCACCAGCTCTTCGCTGAGCGGGAGCCGGACGCTACTAGTGCCCGGATCGCCCCCGGGAAGGGCAGCAGCCAACTGGGCCGCGGCCCTGTTCCCATGGTTGATCGCGGCGCGGATACTCTTGAGATCTTGTGGCTGTAAAATCACCTTGTCGTACCCTGGTGCGTCCTTGTCACGAATCGGTGCTGCAAACATGTTCGCGGAGCGGTGGTGGACGATTTGCTCCATCGCAGATCCACTAACTTTGTTGAAGGCTCGAGTCCACATGACCCCGTTCGGTACCGTGGGTTGTTTTGGCAGCATGGCCGGCAGAGGCGGCATTTGACCATCGACGGGCGTCTCGGCGGGTGTTGGCGAAGACTCTTCCCTTTTCCGCTTGGCTCGCCGCTTCAACTGGCGACGGCCCGTTATGCTTTCGTCGGCTGTTGTATCGCCCGTTTCCGTCGGCGGCTGAGGCGTAGTCACCTCGTCCTTAACCTTGGTGAGTACAATGTCTTTCGTGAGCTGAGGCGCCTCTTCGACAGGGGCAGCGGGTGGCTCAGCGGGGGCCTCTGGCTCGACGGAGACAGCCTTTTCGGCCTGGAAAGCCGGCGTCTCGGTTTCTTGCGGCGGGGCGGCTGGAGCCTCTCGTGATGAGGCGGCTGGCGGGGTGGGCGACACGGCCTCTTGGGCTCGCTGCGGGATACGAGGTCGACCAAGTTTACGCTTTGAACTTGATACCTCGGCCTGCTGCGCCGGGGGCTGCAAGGATGCCTTGGAATCATCTCGCGGTGTGGACGGGGGCACCACGGCCGGCAACAAGACAGGACTAAGCGGTTCAAAGACGGGACTTGGGATGTAGTCGTATCCAGCACGCGTCTCTGGTCCCGGTTTGGGGGTAGACGGTGTCGAGAGTCCCCATTTAGTACCACTGCCGCTTGCCAGTCTAGGAGGAAAGAGCACCGCAGGTGTCTGGGGAGCAGGAATGGCCGGGCCAGACTTGATCGAAGGACCTGGCGTTGATACGGTAGGCAATCGTTGCTGGACACGATCTGGAACAGCAGGCCGCGGCGGCTGGTACGGAGAGCTGTATCTTGTCTGAGCATCTGGTCTTGCAGGCGCCGGCGAAGCAGGGGTGGCTGAGGAAACCAGCTTGTCATATGCTGGTGGGGCCTGGAAAGCCTGTTGTTGCTGCTGCAGTGGTTGCGCTTGTTGCGGCGGAGCAAGGCCATTGCTAGGCCGTGGAGGAATGAAACCTGGGTGAGGGACAGGCGATTGAACTGCCGGAGTCCGCACTGGAGGAGGATGAGGATAGCCATGATGTAGATGGGTCTGTTGGTAAGGTGGTCTGGGCCCCGAGCCGACGCCAGCTTCCGGTGCCGGTCTAATTGGTGCGGGTTGTAGAGGAGGTGGTGCATATTGGCCAGTGTTTTGCGAAGAGGTGAGTACTTGCTGGGACAGTGGCTTGCTGGTCTGCGGCTGGAGCGGCCGTGGAGTGGGATGTGAGACATGCTGCGGGGCGCGCTGCGGATGTGACACGTGGGGCTGTTGAGGAGCCTGAGAAGGCTGAGGTGGTTGAGAGCTTGGAGGCAGTTGAAGCGCCTGGGAGGGTTGGGCCGGCGGAGCGTGCTGGATCTGCGGAGGGAGTTGGGGTACCTGGGACGGACGGGGCGACGGGATAGACTGAGGAGGTTGAGGAGGTTGTGAAGACTGGGTAGATTGAGATGGTTGAGATGATTGAGAGGCTTGGGAGGCTTGAGAGACCTCGAAGGCTTGAGGGGGCGGCTGAGGCAGTGGAGGCAGTTGAAGGGGTTGTGTTGCAGCCTGACCCGGTTGCTGTGGGATAACTGTCGCTACCAGGCGGGAGTTGGGTGTATTTGGCTGATAAGGGGGCTCCCATTTCAGCTGTGCCTGAGCGGCGGGTTGAGGGGTTGGTGGTAAGGGCACGGGAGACTGTTTGGGTCTTACAACACCCTCTGGCCGCTGGAGCCCCTCAGGCAGAGACTGTGGTGTCGGTGATTTGGGCAGTGCTTGGAAAGAAGGGACACCCTGTGGCGGCTGAAGGACCTGGGGCGTCGAAGGTGCTTCTTGTGGTTTGACGACAGGCAACGAGAGGGTAGTCTGCCCCCCGATCTGTGGCGAGCCACCGGCCTGAGGCTGCCCAACAGCGGGTGTTGTTGATGGAGTGCTCGGCTGCTCCGTTGGGGGACCTTGCCGAGAAGACGAGGGGCCATTTCTGATATCCTGGGGTGGCAGAGGCCCTTGTTGGTGTATCGTTGGCAGCGTCGGTGGTGGTACAGGCGAAGCCCGAGGTGCGGTGCGGGCTGGAACCTGGAGAGGCTGCTGGGCAGGCTGCTGGGGAGGCTGCTGGGGAGGAAGCTGAGCCGGTGGTTTGGCCGAGGACCTCGGCGAGGGAGCGGTCCCGTTCGTCAACCTTCCGGGATCGCGTTTCACTGCAAGGTCTTGGGTGCCGTTCGGGGCTCTTGATGCATAGGCGTCATCGCCATCTTTGCCCTTGCCCGCCTCCTCGAGCTCCTCGATCTCGCCCTTGACCTGATCATACTGATGCTCTAGCTGCTGAATCTCCCGGAGCACCTGGCGGATGTAGGCATCCTGCAGTTTGCGATGGACGGACTCGATCTGGCCGACATGTTGGCGTGCCTCCTTGAGGGTCGGGATCGGGGGCGGTTGAAGCCGACGCTTCTTAGTGGTTGGCGACAGACCTCCGTCGGGGCGCGACGGGCTGGCACTATCAGCCCTCAGCTCCTCCCAGAGCAGGTGCAGAAACAGCGCTTGAAGCGACTCGGGGGTCAGTCGCGCGGCATCGAAGGTTGGGGCATTTCCGATCAGGGCGTTGTGCCGGAGATTCTCGGAGATGTGGACGAAAGCCGGAGCGTCGAGGCCGTAGCTAGCGATGCCGCGGAACAACAGCAGAGACTCGAGGGGCGTGTAGGATGTCGGCGTCGTAGTATTCATGCCCCGGGATCCGCCTCGCCAGGGATCGAGGGGACTGTCGCGCCTCTGAAGAAGATGAATGGGCGCCACGATCTGGGAGCAGGCATCTAGGTCAGCTGTGTGTTTGTCGCGACGGGTTGGTTTGATGAGATTGGGGGGTGTCGATGTTGACGTCGATGGCGGTGGTGGTGTCGATGCCGATGCCGATGCCGATGCCGATGCCGACGCCGATCTCGACAGGTGTCTAGACCCCCCCCAGTTCCGCGCGCCATAAAATCGCAGACAAAAAAACACAGCACGTACCAACAGCCCGAGAGCGGCACTCGCGACAAATCTGAGCGCGGTAATATGACCAAGACCGATTCGCGGGGCGGTGGCATGTGAGTGCTGGGCCGAGGGCAATTCGAAGTCCAGCCAAATTGAAAAGCTAGTCGACGTGGGGCCGATTGACGATGGCGGTTGATCGAAACTGAATTTTGGGTCGTCGCGATGGATGAAAATCACGTGAGTGGTCGGTTTGCTGCGGTTGCGGTTGGTGGTTGGTGTTTGGGGTGGTAACCCATGTGTTGCCGTCGGGGCTTCCGTTTTCTAACAATCACAGCTCAGCGCACGGACCCAAAATTTGTCACTCTTCCTACACGTGTAGTGCCCTGCGTACCAGCCGCTTGATCGCAAGGTCAACTCTTGACGATAAATACCCTCATGCCCTCGTCCCTCCCCCCTCGCTACGTTTCTGCCTTTCCTCCTACTCCTTTTGTTTCCTCTAGCTTCACGTATTGGTGGACGGATCAAACTCGCGGCACGAGTCTCACAACTCTCCTCGATCGGCTGCGTTAGGACTAAGATTTGACCAAGTTTGAGATCCGCGGACTGGGGGTAGAAAGCTGGTGTCTTAGCAGGAGGTACCTTCCCGATCGAAGTCGTGGTCGCAGATGCTCAATACGAGCTCCAAAAAGATATCTTCATGAATCTAAAAGAACTCTCCGTCAGGACAAGTGAATTTTCGTCAAGATAACAAGTGAACTCTTTTCATGACTCAAGCAAGCTTCGAACACAGAAAAGTTTTATGTTGACCACATATGTATATATATATATATATATATAGAGGTAAGCGAATAATCCCCAGCCCTCACCCTGTCCTCCAAGCCGATTCTACCAACTACTTTCCCACTTTTACTCGTCAAACCTGTTAATAATCCCAAACAGGTCCAAACACACAACTCTTGAACGGTCTCCAGCTTCCTCTCCATGGCCGTGTAGGTATTACTACATTGCTTAACTCCTAAAAACATCGCCACTCCTGGTCTACCATCATGTCTTCCATCTCACCCTACAGGACGCAAAGATGGTATGGCTTGCCGAGGGAAATCCGTTTCCTAATCCTCAAAACCCTGATACAAGACGGCTGCAAAGTGGCTCACTTAGCCACAGTGTCTCGAGAGTGGCAAGTGGACATTGAGCGACACATCTTCGCCCGAATCAAACTGACACCATCACGCCTCGTTGATTTCGGTTCCATGGTTCATCGCAACCAGACTCTCGTCAGGTATATCTGGTTCTGCTTGGAGCTTGAGGAGTACGACCGCACCAAGTGCGCGCCCGGTCACGGTCTCGGTTTAGACGAGTTAGCTGAGGCAGTTGGTATTAGCGATACCGATACGTGTCCTATCACGGCATCGTTCCAAAACCTGCTCTCGATTCTCAGCACATGGGATCCCAAGGGCGATTTGACTCTCGACATCAGCATCTACTCGCCGAGCGATTCAGAACATTGGTTCAAATATTTGACCTTCCTGCCAGATCATGCCTCGGAGACAATATTACCGACCAAAGCCTATGATGATGCTCAGCATGGCTGGGTTGCTGGTTCTCGACACGCCCCCCCCCCCGCCGCCTCGCTGGACATTCGTCAAAGTCTTCAATGAAATTATGGCGGAAGGGCCATTTGATACCGACGATGCAGAGTTTGAATGGTGGGATCAGCTTCCGTCCGTCCCAGCGGTAACCAGCTTGCTTCTCCGACAACAAAACCGCCGGAGATGGAAGCCTAACGCGCTCGCACACATGTTTGCTCGTTTCCCCAGGCTCCAGGAAATCCATTACGAGCCCTGGAGGGAATGGGGCTGGGAGCAGAGGAGAACCGACAAAGGTGAGTTATCGCTGCCCAACTATCTGCCCAAGTTTATCGCTAATGAATTATCTGCGTTGATGGAACACGTAGGTTTCCATGATCTTTTCGAGTCCATCCAACGTTCCAACATTCATCTCAAGAAGCTCGTGGTCTTTGAGAACTTTCATCAGCAATACCCAGCCATTCTGCAGCGATTCCAGTTCGGGAAGGACCTGGAAAGATGTGACAGTACTCGCAATCCATACCCAGCCGTTAGCCGCATGGTCGCGCTCGCTAGCCTCTCGCTCGAGCACCTTGCCGCATCCTTCCTCGTAGATGCTAGGCATTTCTTCGCCATCGAGCCCTCTTGGGAGTGGCCGAACCTAACCTCGCTCGCGCTTACCTCCAAGGAGCTGAGGCTTGGTGAGGATCCCGCTCGGATTGAAGCCATGCTTCACGCAGCGGCAGCAGCGGCCATGAGAATGCCACGATTGGAAACAATGGAGATTTGGAACGGAAGAAAGGGGCTGGCGGCAGTCTTCCAGTACCAGACGTTACGCAACGCACGGCGAGCCACCGTTACTTGGAGAGCCACATGGGAATTGGCCATGGAGCCTTTGTTGATCCGGGCTTGGGAAGCCGTTGTACATCATCGATATGATGATAGGTGGAGTCTTGACGTGGTGCAAGAGCGGCTGGATACCGCTGCGATCAAGTCTCACGGTGATGCGATTCCCTGCCCAAGTCTTTCAGGCCAGGTCATTCGACCTGTCTCGTTACGACAGATTCAGATGGAGCAGAATGCTCTAGAGGGGGCGAAGACCGTGTAATTATAAAACGATATATTCACTCGTCAGAGCGGACCTGCAACCTTTGAAGTAGTGCCCATCTACAATACAAGCCTGGTTTGTTTGTTAGCCTGGTTCTGGCAGCCAGGGACCGTGATCAAAACCTGAAAAACTCACAACGCAACTAAAAAAAAATATATATCGAACGCTGAAAAATGGATAAAAGGTTTTAGATAATAAGCTGAGTTTTCCTTGTATATTTTCTTACTCGAAGGCGTGTGTTAGTTTTATTATTGTGTCTGGAAGATACAACCCACCAGCGTTTTGAATGTATTATGCTGACAAACAAACCAGGTCTATATTGTCGGTTCACTATGCGACAGGCATTCTTGAGCTCCTCCCATCAGCGTTTTTTTTTTTTTTTCTTTTTTTTTTTTTTTTTTCGGTCACTTTAGAAATCGTGGTAGAACCAACTTCTTTCCCCTTAGGATTTCCTAAGCATAAGCGTGATGTGATGGCATCCCGAATTTAAAGCTCTTGAGCACTGTTCTCTGGAGTTCCTTAGCTGTTGAAGAGGCTTCAGCAGGTACTTGGTGGCCCGAGCTCAAGGTCCCTCTGGACCATCGAGGATTGATCGGAAGCTGGATGAGACTTCAGTTGCATGCATGGTCGCCCAATTCCTAAAGAAACAGAAGAAAAAAAAAAACGAAAAAGCGATCCCTTCACCACAGCCACAGCCACCGAAGACGCGCTTGAGAAATCCGCCGCGAGCACACGCGTGGTGCCCCCTCGATTCTAATTAAACCGGGCCAGCCAGAAATATCCATCCGCAGGGTTCTCCGTACCTGCCAGGTTAGCAGTGCACTTTACCAAAGAAGAAACTCCGGCTGCTCCCAGCGCGATCTCAGTGGACCCCGCGGTTGAACAACAAAATCCTCCACAAACTGGCCGCAGACATCATGGGTGCCCGTGGTTTGCAGGAGAACGTCTTCAGCGAGGTTGCGATTCTAGTCGCACGCGACGCGCTCGCCTCAGGTACCTTGGTACGTGATCTGAAGTATACCAGCTAGGTTGCCCCTCGCTCCTACCGTGAAAGATTGCTCCACTATCGCCGCTCAACAAGCTTGGATGTGAGCCTGCGAGAATCACCCAAGACTGGTGAGTGGAGGTCAGTCAGGTCTAGGTCGGTCGTTCACGCACGCCCCAACGGGTTACGTTACGGGCTTAATCTCATATGGATCTGGGTCAACCCGTACTTGCGGCTCCTTGGCCGATGCTTTCATTAGCTGGAGATTTGGATCATCTCGTGGATTCCACGACCAGCAGTTATCGGAATGAGATGATTGACTCGGTCTAAAAATAAACTTGCTGTTGAGTCCCTGGTAGTGCAGAGCAAATGAAAAAAAAAAACATGAAGAAAAAAGAAACACAACCGTTCGCAGCGTGGTTCCAAAGAACAAGAAGTGGTCTTTCTTTGTAAGATCAAGCCTTGCATTCCACCGAGACGCATTCCGCAAACAACCGCTGGACTCCTTTTCATCTCGTTATATGCGACCCGCTCACTTGTGCCATGCACTCCATTGCGGGTGCACCTCTGCATGAGATGACCCCCTTTCCGCAGTAAGCCATCCCGAAATGGGTTACCCCAGCTTGACCTGTCAGGAGAAAGAGTGGAGGCGCCACAACGCAGCCAGCCGCGACCGCTGCCGCTGCCGCTGCCCGCCAGCTGGGACCCTGGAACCGGGGGGCGCGACCTGGGGAGAGCTACCTGAGCTAGCTGGCTAGGTGCCGACATGGCGCTCGCTCGGTCTGGCGGTTTTGGAGAGGGAGGGGGACTGGCTTCCATGTTGCAGACGTACGGGTACTCGCGGGGCGGTGCTGAGAGCCTGAAAGCCACCTGGGCAGTCGTCCATCCAATTTGATCGAGATCAATTGCTCCCTCCGAAGGTCTTCCATATCCAAGACCTGGCATCCTCCGCCGCCCGTCCCACACCCCATCCCTTTACCTTTCGCACCTTAATCCTAAACCCTCTCTTCCACCAGCACCACCACTGTCGCCGCAGAAAACCTTAGCTTTCTTTTACCTTTTTGACTCCACGCCTGTCAAACCCCCCGAAAACGCAAACATGAACCAGACAGATGAGGAGCTCGACCGGGACTGGAAGCCCAATGGCCGCCGCCCGCAATCGTGCGTGTGCCCTGCCCCATTCCATCCCCCTCCCTTTCAAGGAGCTGCCCCCAGACCAGACCAGACGGCATGGGAACGCGAAAACCACGCCGCGACAGTTGGACCCAGATCAAAAGACTGACGCCAATCGCACCCCATGCAGAACTATCGCCCGATCCTTTTCCCAGGAGCTAGGCGACATCTTCCGGATCGAGAACAGCATCGCAGACTTGGACGAGAAGGTCAACAAGCGGTCAGTTCGCCGCCCCCGCCCCCTCCAACCGAGGCTCAAAACGGCCATGGAGCAAGCGCAGTTGACTTACTTTGCTTGCAATGTAGGAAACAGCAAATCACCACCCAGACCTCGGAGCTCGAAGCTCTCGAGGCCCGCATCCGCGAGATGGAGGCGCGCCTCAAGGGCCAGTTGCCCAACAGCGCCGAGAGCAGCAGCAGCAGCAGCAGCAGCAGCAATCCAAACCTCCTTAGACCAAGCGGCAGCAGCCCACAACGGACACGGCCGGCGGTAGGCAACGCCTTTGCTGCGCCGACCGGCCCCCCACCACCTCCCCCTGCGAAGAACCAGGGCAGAGCAGACGTGCAGCAGCAGCAGCAGCAGCACAAATACGGCGGCAGCAGCAGACCAGGTACGGCGAGACAGAGCCAGCAGGCAGTTCCTGGTGCACTCCCGCCAACACCGGTAGGAAGCGAAGGTGAATGCGCGCCAACTGCCCATCAACACCACGAGCTACCACCACCACCACCGCCACATCCACAGCCCTCCTCCAGCACCGCCGAAGACGATTCCAAATCCATAAACTCCATGGCCTCTGGCAACACATTTGCTGACTTCGTGATGGTTCCTCGATTAGACGGCGATGAGCGAGAGCAGGATATCTAGGCCATCTTGAATACCTCCACACCCCAGCAAAATCATAGCCCGGCAACAACGACACCTTTATTCTCACTCTTCTTGGCTGATTGATCCCGGGATCCATTTTACCTCGGCCATATATAATTCTACATCAGAGGACGAGGAAACGACATTGCCATCGCTGTTCCAGAGCAACGACCGGAAACGACTACGGCAGTCTACCAACTAGCCCACGTCTCTTTTTTCAACCACTAACATCTTTTTAATCTCAATTGCCGGGCTATACTTTCATCTGGCAATGCCTCCATCTCGGACGACGGGACCCTGATATTCTCGATGATATATGGCTGTGAGGTCCTCAGCTCACAACTACCTACAAACAAGCGGGACTCCCCACTGTCCCCATGCCCCACGCATATTCGGTCGAGCGAGGGAGCAGGCGGAAGCTGTTGTTCGGGCCAGGAACATCCCGCCGCAGGAATGCGGGGCAAAACGACAGCGGCGTACATGGATACATGGATAGGGGGCAAGCGAGGCCACAGAAGCGACCACCACCACCAACTAGGTCCCACATCATCGACACATCATCGCCCACCAACAACCCGTTTAAGCATCACCGTCATCAGCATCAAATCATCATTCATCGTCATTTTTTCTGTTTTTCTCTCTCGCATCATATCCCAGCCTCTGTCTGTTGTACCCGAGGTTCGCGTCGACGTCTTGGGGGCGAAGCACTTAATATACCAAGCAAACCGACCTACTCTGCCTTTGTTTTTGTTTGTTTGTTTGTTTGTTTGTGTTTTTGGTCCTTTTTTTTGTCAATCGTTTTACTATCTCACAAAGCCTCTTCAAACCACCTCGTTGGTTTCGGATGAGCTGAGCTACCTAGCGTTTTTTTTTTTTTTTTTTTTTTTTTTTAATCATGGGAAGGGGAGGAAAGGAGGTGGGCGCGGAGGAAGGGAAGGGAAGGGAAGGAATGGCGGGGGGTAGGCATAATTGCGAGGCGTCCGTCTACTAGCACTACCACACATTTTTCCTTTGTTATAGCAGGAGGGGTACACGGGGAGCCGAGAGGGGGGTGTCAGGTCTGTGACACGGGAGTGAGCCGTTCGTTGGGATCGGTTGAGTTGATCCTGGTCGCGGATATCCAGTGTGAGGGAGCGGAAGCGGGAGTGCAAGTGGGAGGAGGAGGAGGAGGAGGAGGAGTGCACTGTACATATACCAGAGCATGTCATGCCATCTGGCTGGAGTTGTTGGCAGCTAGCTGCAAATGCATATGTTGGATATTCCAGGTCGGTGCAACGGACCGACAAAGCCTAGAAACTCAATCGTGTTCGTTGGGTCAGTTGTCGCTTCCATCCTTCGTCGCCTTTTTACCCGACCTCAATGACGCCTTCTCGACAGACGTCACGAACGGTACGGCAGAATGACACCAGCGACAACGAAACAGCTCGCATCACTCATGTTCCATGGATACCGATAAAAAAGCATTCAACAGATGGGACGTTGGAAAGCAGAGCCGCATTGAGACGCGACCAGGGGTCTACCTACCTGACCTATTTATGCCGAGATATAGGCAGAATGAGAGAGTAGTTGAAGTAAAACTATCCGCCCTTCCCCTTAAAACACCAGATTATTGCGAATCAAACCCCCCGCGAGCGCGAGGGGTAAGAATCAGATCACGCACATCATCCATCCATTTCTTCCAAGAACAATCGAGAAAGAAAGGAAAAGGAAAAAGGGACAGGGTTTACATCCTTCCTCCCTCTTGGCCCTTAAAGCCCCAAAAACCAATTGCAGACATGCCGCGGCACATGCCCTAGCAAGATAAAGCCGAAAAAGCCAACAAACCTGAAAAGGACTCATTAGGTCATCCACCGTCTAAGCAACCAGAGCCTTGGGCGCGAACCCGATCCGCTTTCCTCCGACATCAAAGACAGCAAAGACGGCCTTGAGGAAGATGTCGCCCAGGATGGCAAACGGCAAGCCATCGTTGCTCTGGATGCCGCCCATGCACGTCGAGTTGTCATAGCTGTCGGGCAGGGCCGTGTAGTTGACAAACTTGCCCGGCACGCGGGCGGACCAGTCGTGGACGCCGGCGAAGCCAATGTTGAAGTCGGGCAGGTCGGTGGTGGCGCAGGGGAAGGTCCACACGGCGATGGAGTCGTTGTAGTGCGCGCTGGGCACGCGGCTGTAGTACTTTGCGACGATGTCGTCGTCGACCAGGATGAGGGTCGTGCCCGTGTCGGCGATGGCCTTCCACTCGTTGAGGAACCAGATGCTGTTTTCGTCTTGGCTGGCGCCGGCGGTCGTGGAGGCGACGTTGAAGCCTGTGAAGTTGAATTCCCAGTACTGCGCGTTGTCAAGCAGCGGGGTGTAGTAGACCGTGTCGCCCGTGTACAGGGCCGAGTCGATGTGGCCAAAGGTATAGGTGCCGTTGGACTGGTACTTGAGGTCGGCCGTGAAGAGGTTGCTGTTCAGCAGCGGGAGCATGTTGCTGAGCACGGTCGGCCGAGGCGGCGTGATCTGGCTGGGCAGACTGAAGCCTAGGCCGAAGACGCCGCACATGTAGGGGTCGTCGACGATGGAGCGGGACACCTCCACGGCTGTCTCGATGGTGGCGTTGAAGATGGAGACGCCGGCGATGGTGATGGTGTCGCGCCACACGTTGCCGTATGCCGCGCTGCCGTCACCTGCAGCTTGTCAGTAACTATCTTTGAGATGGTGTGTTGTGTGGGCGCAGGACTACTACTTGTGACAGACAAGAGGTATGTGCATGTCCAGATACTGAAAGGGTTCGGATAAGTTTGCTTACCGTACTCGATGTGCCAGGTGCTGCTGTTGATCTTCTCGGCCGTGACCGAGTTACCGGGATGATAGATCGCGCGAGATCCAACGTCAGACGGCTCGGTCTCGGTCGAGTACACCCAGCTGCGCATACGTTAGTAGGTTTATCTAATCTTATGTGTTTTCCCCAGGAAGAGCATGGGAATTAGCTTACACGTCCGCAGAACCAGTGTCCAGGTCCATGATGAGGCGCTGAGGGGGAGTGCCAAACTCGACCGGGCTCAAGTACTCGCGGTCTCCGTTGAAGGGAGTAGCATCCAGCGCGCCAACTTGACGCAAACGGTGTTAGTATCTCCCTTTGCCTTGCCTTCTCTCTTGCGCAGGTGGAGTTTTGATGAAGAGCAACTTACCCTGTCCCTTGTTGGCCGCAATGCCAGCCAGCGGTCCATGAGCGTCGGCTCCCCACTTGGCAAGGGCGCGAGAATACTCAGCCAGGCCGTTCGGCGAGTAATTCGGGTTTCGAGCAACATCGATGGAGATGATGCCATCGCCAGTATGACGGGCACGGTTGGCCTCAACATAGTCGGCGACGGCACGTCCAACGCTGGGCATGGCATGGACCTGAGACGACAGCAGAACGAGGGGCAGGAAGAAGGCCGCCATGGTTCCGGCTTGTTTCTGACGCTGTTGCTGAACGAGATGGGTACCTGGTACAGTACCAGGTAGGTTGTTTTTGATGAATCGGGGTGCCGTCTGGCAGTGAAAGTTAGCGAGCGAATGAAGGAAAGAACAAACGAGGGTATGGGGGGTCAAGGAGTGTAACGCCGTGAAGAAGAAGGGAAAGCGAAAGTCGAAGTCAGTGGAGAGGTCGTGAGTTTCGAGGGCCGAGGAGGGGAAGAAATACGCGGGGAGTCAAGAAAGGGAAGGAGCGATCACGAGGACTGCCTGCCTGCCTTCCGATCCAGTCACCGCAGATGGGAAATTTCCCCTACCTAGCGTGTTTCCTTTTATGCAGGTCCGGATTTTGACAGACGTCAGATGAAAAGATGGCAGATTAGCCCCAGGTCCAAGGTACAGGAAGGTGAGTAAGGCAGCGAAGACAACGAGTGGCAGTGGACCCGAAATGGACCTCAGATAATATGGATGATGCGATTGACAAGAGATGCAGTGAGAATAAATAACAAGGCCAACAAGGGGACCTCGCGATCACCAGCTTACCTGGTACATGGCACTCACTGTCCATTTCTGCTTCGTTACAGCGCAGCAAAACAGAGCACAGCATGAAGAGCAAATGCATCCTGGGTATAAACGTCACTCAAGAATCGATGGACCTCCATGCGGCCACCCACTGCCTCGCCTCGCCTCACCTCACCTCACTCGTCCATCTCACACGGAAGGAAAGAGGAGCAGCGTGCCTTGTTCCCTTCTCTGCGCGACGGGGCGTTTCACACAGTGATCAAGGCAGGGCTCGTGGGATGGCGGGCTCTCTGCAAATGGCGTGTTCTGACTTGGCTTGCCCCTTCATTACGGTCGGTTTAGGACTGAAAACATCTGCCTCCAGTCGCCCCATCTCAGGTGAATCAAGACCTCTCAAGGTCTACGGTTACACAGACCCAGGTAACCCCCATGCTGGATCCATACAGGTGACATGCCAACCAGTCAGTGTCAGTCAGTCAGTCAGTCGTCTCCCACAAGCCAGACGGGTACCGGCATGTATGCATGCTGCCGTGAAAAGAGAGAAAGAGAGGGAAAATAGGCAGTGTGTACATGTACAACCAAGGCTAAAGCAATCTCAAAACAGGGGACTCGACAGGCCAAGAAAGCACCGCGCAGAGAGACAGATGCAAGCAAACACAGGCGGCACATAAATACCTTACCTGGAACACATACACAAAGCACAGGTTAATCGTCAGTCAGCCATCCCAGTCCTGCCTGCCACACAGCAGAAGCACCCAAACCCATGTAATCCCCAAGTGAACCAGACCCAGCGACTGGCTAGAAGATTGCCCACCCGTGGCATTTTACGGGCTTTGGTATGCGAGTACATGTAAAACCGGCCTGTTGGTGCCGAGTGCCAGTACACGTTACTTCGGAAGAGGAAAAAAGAAAGAGAATGCAGCAAGGTCGATGAACATAGAAACACGACCAGCTCAAAAAGCGTGTTTGCCAAGTACGGTCCTAGGAGGTCTTCGTCACCGCCGTCGCAAGCCTCGAGCAACACCACGAGACGGAGAGAGAGAGTAGTACATGCCACGCAGGCATAGATATTCAATTAAAGAGCGTGGTAACTAGGGGAAAACAACACTACGAGCCATTGGACCGGGACGCACCCAACACTCAACGAACGATCCCCTAGGTAGCTTGCCCAGCTAGCTGCCATGTGTGATGCGTGCGCACAGGTGCAAGGCCGCATCACGACGGGCGACAGGAAGGAAAAAAGAAAAGGGGCTAAAGCAAGATTTAATAGATAAATGGGGCAGTGAAAGCAAAGCATCAAGGAGAGACAGAGCCTGAGATCAGGGCGGGCAGCATCCAACAAGCACCAAACCACGGAGCATGCACCAGATAGGGGGGTTTCGTCCTACGGTCCCCAAACCGACAAGGAACATCTCCCCTCCCTCGAACTGAAAAGTACACAGTAATGACCCGTAAGGCCCGGGCTTTGATGGGTTAAGGAAAAGGAAAAAAGGGTGTGAGAGAAAACCTACCGACATATCATAAGGAGGTAAGCACGAGGTAAGCTCGATCATTGCAAGGACATCAAGTCAGAGACGCAGCCACGCAGTCCGCTACCGTGGGTACCCTACCCTACCCTGTCCTGCCTTACAACTCGCGTGTTGTTTGCTTGCCTGGTATAACCCAGTCAAGCAGCCGCCCCCAATGAACTCAAAACAGAAGCAAACATTCCTCTCCTTTGAGCGGACCCGACCAGACCAGACTATAGCCATGGCCACGGGAACGGGGATAGAAGTCCATGTCGACACGCTGCTGAGTTGTTTCCAAAGACAGTAACGAGGAAACTTCGAAGGCCTATTATTTCTATCATTTACCTGTACGTCAATAAAGCCAACGCCCTCTAGCCCTGCACACTGGTCAAGTTACTTACATATCTACAGTACAGTACAATGCACGCAGTGCACAATACATCTTCCCCATTCAAGAGCAAAACAGAACTTCACATCACCAACTTCACACCACTTGCACCAGTCTAACACTAGCACTCAACTCGCGAGAGCCCCCCATCTACAAAGACAACAACACAAGCAGCAAAACCGACCAGAGATAGATAGAATAATAAATAAAAACATGCATAAACTCATTTGTCCATCTCCACATCTACGGGGGATATCCGTCTACCTATAAAGTATTCCACTCAGCCATCTCACCTAATCTACAACTCCTCATGCTTCCTCTGCGGCTGCTCCTCCTCCTCAACCCGCGGCTCCTCCGCCTTGACCTTAACCTGCTCCTCCTCCACCTTCTCCTCCACGTTAGGAGGCGGCGTGCCAGCGGTGTTGGCATCCTGCTCCGCCATAAACTCTTTGAGCATCTCATTGATCTCCTCCTCGCTCGGCATCTTCCCGTCCTTGCCGGGCTCAAGCCGGATCTGCTTTGGCTTACCCGACTTCTTGGCCGCTTTGCCGCTGGCCGTGGCCGTCTTCTTGGCCTTCTTGGACGAGGAAGACGACGAGGACTCGCTCTTTTTGCTCTTCTCAAAGTTTCTCACGCCCTTCATGGCCAGGTCCATGCCCGCCTTGTCCAGCTTGTCCCTCTTCGCCGTGAGATCCTTGACCCGCAGGACTGGGTCGTCCGTGGCGCCTAACTTCTCCTGTGCGACGAGCTTCTCCTCCAGCCAGATCAAGATAGACTCGTACAGCTCTTCACTTTCCACGAGGTCCTCGGCCTTGTAGAGGGGCGGGACAGGGCCGCGTTCCTTAACGAGATCGTCCATGGGGTCCGCGGTCTTGGTCGTGGTGGTGGACTTCTTGGATGCAGACTCGTCATCTTCGAGGCCTTCAAATGCTCCTTCTGTCGTGGACGGCGAGGGAGCGGCGGTTTCGGTTGTGGTGTCGGTGTTGGTAGATGTCGACGAGGCGGACGAGGCAATGGCCTGGGATGACTGGAATGCCTCGTGCTCGGCGATCTTGCCCTTGATGTCTGCAAGGAATGTCTTTGTGGTGTTGAGCGCCTCCTTGAGACCCTTGACGAGCTCGGGCCGCTTGGCTGCCTCCTCGATTCTGGTTTGCACCGGCACGACAATGTCTTGCAGCTCTTTGAGGCGGCTCTTGAGCTCCTCGCGCGTGGCGTCAGCTCCCTCGCCGTAGAGCCAGTCGCTGGCTTCGTTGGTCTTCTTCTCGAGCGTTGTCCTCTCCTCCTCTGTCGAGGCACCGATGAAGGCCTCGTTCTCGATGAGGTCCCTGACCTTGTAGGTGAAGCTTTCGAGCTGGTTGAGCGTCTCTTCCCGGAGTCTCCGTGAGCGGTCCGACGCCTCGAACGCCTTGATGCGGTCCTTGAGGGCAAGTAGGTCCTCCTTCGGCAGCTGGGGCACGCCAGACTTCTCTACTACGAACTCAATGGGGATAACAATGAGCTGCTTCTTCTTGGTGGCGGCTTTGGCATCAGCGGACTCGGATGCAGCTGCTGAGGCGGCAGAGGCGGATGAATTTGAAGCCGCCGCCTTCTTGGTCTTGGTAGTCTTGGTAGATGACTCTGCGGTGGTGGAAGAGGAAGAGGGATCCGCCTCCTCGCCATCCTTGAGAGGCTGCTGGTCTTTCTTGCCAAACCCGAACAGATTCTTGACGCCGTCGACGAAACCCTTCTCTGTCTCGTCGGTCTCGCACTCGAGCGTGGCCTTTGTGACGTCCACCTCTCCATTTTCACTCAGAAGACGGACACTGACCTTGAGGCGCATGTCCGTCTTTTCGCACTTGTACTTGTCGGCCAGCTCCTCAACCGTGGCCGTCAAGTTCTTGGTCGTCAACACCTTGGTGCTTGCCTCCACATCCGGCGCGGTCAGCTGATAGAACTCGACGGAGAAATCTTCCCGGTTGGAGAAGGTAATCTCCTTGGCCGGGGCGCCGAGGTGTGAGGTTGCAGTCCAGAGCTTTTGATGCTTAGGCTTGCCCTCGTCGGTCTTCCACTTGAAGCCGGCGGGGTAGGCGGCGCCCTCAGACACGCGGATCTCCTTGACGCGGAAGCTGGGGCTGATCTCTGCCGCTCTGAAGCCTGCACCGAACACAGCAGCCTCGTCCGAGTTGACGTTGGTGCGGATCTTGTCTGCGCTACCAAGCACCTTCTCGAGCTCCTTCTGGACGAAGGGGGTCCGCGACGCTCCACCATGGAGAATAACTGAATCGAGATCCTTGATCGTCAGACCAGCCATATCGAGAGCATTTTGGATGGCGGCGCCAACCCTCTCAGCGTGGCCAAGCGCCATCTCTTCAAAGTCGGCGCGGGTGATCTTGTACCTGAAATCAACATCATCATACAGGCCCTCGAAGCTAGCCTGGCTAAGCTGGTTTGCGCTGAGCACGTGTCTGAGTCGCTCGGCCTCCTTGGTTAGTGATGCGATGGCGCGGCCGTGGGCCTTGACGCTCTCGGCGGCCACGCTGGCCTTCTTCGCCTTGGGCGAGTCGGCAAACTTGACCACCATGTCGTCGACAATCAGAGAGTTGAGGGCATCGCCGCCGAGGGTTCGGTCCCAGCCACTGCCAAGGACCTGGACCTCCTGGACAGTCTTGTTGAACTTGCCAATATCCTTGACCGTTCGGCTCTGGAACTTGAGGATGGTTGCTTTCGTTGAGCCAGCGCCCATGTCGAAGATCATGTGATGCTCGGGCTTTCCTCCCTCGTTGAGGTTGGGGAACTGTCTGCTCGTCGCATAGTTGAGCCCAACAGCCAGACCGTCGCTGATGAGCGAGAGGACCTTGAATCCAGCCAGGTCGGCGGCCAGGGTCACGGCGCGCTTCTCCTCGATGGTGTAGAAAGGCGGGACAGTGATGACGACCGAGCGCACACTGCTTGCAGGTCCGGCAAGCGCCTCGGCGTTGCCTCGAATGCTCTGCAGCTCCATGGCCAACAGCTCCTCAACCATCCACGCCTCCTCCTCGGTGGTGAAGGCACTTGCGCTCTTGAAGGCGGCGGTGCCTCGTAGCTTGTTGGTCTCGACCCGCAAGGCGGGGTGTCTTGCTGCGTATTCCTTCACCTCGGCGCTGTCGGCGGGCAGGCCCAGGACAGCCTTGATGTTCGGGTAGACGTCGCCGGGGAAGCGGGGGGCGAGAGCCATCGCGTCGGAGCCGTAGGCCCTCTCGGGGTAGGAGCCGGGTTTGGGGCCATTGGGGGAGGGCTTGAATGCGACAGCCGAGGTCTCTTTCCGCCTCGAGTCCTTGGTCAGGACAATCTCGAGAGGGATGCCGGGCTTGACGAGGGCGGCCTTGATGTATTCGGTGCCTAGGTCGATCCCCAGCACGGCTGAGACGGCGAAGACATGTGTGGAGAAGAGGAAGACGGCCGAGAGGAGGAGGGACAAGGGCGACCGCAGTAACCGCGCTGCCCGTGCCATGGTGGGCCGGCTGTGCGTTTGTGTGTTTGCTTCTTTGCGATGTCTTTTTGGTGTGATCGAAGTAGAATGTCGAAATATCGAAATGTCGGAGAGAGCTTGGCTTCGAGTCCCGCCAGAAACCCGCAGCTCAAGGTGGGAGAGAAACGCTACGGGAGGTCAATTCCAGATTGCAACAATAAAAAGAAAAGAAGTCCAGGTTCTTATGGCAAAGACGAGCCAGCTAGAGGGGCAAGTGAACGTGTGGCCTCAACTGGCTTGGGCGTGAGTCTGTACGTTATGAAGGGGCCGGTCTGCGGGTGCGCCGTGGTGGATGGATTGGTGGGATGGCTGCGGGTGCCATTGACATCCATAGCTTCAATTAATGTCCATGCTCCTTCAGGCTACCTGTTCTCACAAAAAGGACAAGTTGTACAATCTAGCGGCCCCTGTCCGCTAACGCAACAGGGCCGCTCGCGGGAAGGAGAAAGCTGGGGCAATAATGGCCAATCAGGTGTCGTGGTTTAGCTCCGAGCTGGTCTGGGCTCAAGCTTTCTCCAACGTTTCCTCAAGTCAGAGTGGAACCGTCCAGTGCCATCCAAGCCTGGAGTGGATTCTTCGCAGCTCTCACCGTCACCGACACCCAGGCACCCAGGGTTACAACACAAAAGTCGTGTCTTCAGATCTTATCACCGTAGTAACAATTAATCACGAGCAAGTTTTGAAGGGAAGGCAGGTTTATTATTCAGTCTATGTTTTCTGTGGGTTCAACAGTCTGCTCGCACCAGCGATCAGTGACGCTAGGCTTCAGAATCAACTGCAAGTGTGATCGACCTACTTCGAAGCAAAGTCAGCAAGCCATCCCAAAAAGAATCATGGACTCAAAAAGGACAGTAAATTGTTTTCTCAGATAGCGGTTGGACGTTTTATCCACATTGCATATTTCGGTACAGGTCTGTGAACAGTGTTTTCTCATCATGAAAACTTGTTGGGAAGGGTCAGAAGAAAAGAGAAAAGGAACGTACCATCAGGGGTGTTTGGTCTCAACACTGTCTACTCCGGCCTCTCAAGGCAGGAACAAGGATCCCCCGGTTTGGCCACAATCGGTCGCCCTCGAAGTACTCAACACCAATAGCCAATGCATCAGCTGTCCTTCCTCACTTCGGGCTTCGGTGTCCTCGCGACTGGACGCAAAAACGAATCCATGGACGTCTGCCTCCTGTCAAACCGAGCGCTGCCAATACCTCCCCGGGTCTTTTTCAACCCGTCGAGATGCTCCAAATGGTTGACTCGTTTGACGACCAAGCTGACAACCGGCTTCCGCTGGATGTCTTCTGTGGCCACCGCCGCCGGAGGGAGGGCAAGTCCCCCAGTAGGTACCGGGAGCACAGCTTTGACAATTGCCTCGACATAGCCAGTGTTACCCCATGCAGCGATATATGGCGACTGTCCAGGTCCTGACCTTGTCAACCGGACCAGCTCGTCGGGAGCAAATCTCATCAACAGGGCTCGCAGAACCGAGTTGAGGATCAGCCCGTGGGCGACGACAACAATCGAAGCCTCGGAATCCGTCGAAACGTCGCAGAGGAGCGGACCGAGATGGTTTCGGATGAACCGATCTGCTCGCACATGCATTTCTGCATGCGACTCGGCGTCCCCGCGTGGTGTCCCAAAGCGTTTCCCCTCGGCCGACCTAAAGTCTCGCTCGCGCAGGTCCGTGGCCTTGACCAGACGCAGCCGTGGCCGTCCAACAAGAATATCCCTCGGGGTCTGGGCATCGATGATGGCCTGGGCCGTGTGGGCTGCCCTCTGCAGGTCCGACGAGAAGATGTGTCTGATGGGGCCAATCGTGGACACGCGCGTGGTGAGGTGCGCAGCAAGGCGTTGAGCCTGGAGCACGCCGTGGGCTGTTAAGCGCGAATCGCGAACACCTGCACTGGGAATCGATTAGAGAGTGCCGGTGTTGCCAGGGGCAAGGCAGACTTGGGTTAGCAGCTTACTAGAGGCCAGCGACGTTGTCGACAGTCTCCCCATGCCGAATCAGGAAGACCCGCATTTTGGTGGTTTCAACCGGTGCGCATCATCAGATGGCGGGCGAGAATGGGAAACCTCGTCGCCGTGAGTGGTGGCCTAGAGCGGCTTCCTTGATAAAGGCCATAGAAAGAGAAGTTTGGGGAAGGAGAACGGCGCGTCGAAACATGGGATGCCCGAGGTCAAAATTTATGCGCAACCTCCGAATCCACGAAGTGGGGCAATGCATGATTACGTAAGTCTCCACGGTCTGTAAACAAAGAAGCCCCTTGCCCGCTCTCCAGCCCCTGAACGGAAAGACGGGAGAGATCATGAAAATCGAATGTCCCCCAGCGGCAGCGAACTAATTCGTGCCTCATCAAACCATACAGATTGAGAAATTGCGTGAAGAACTACATTATATCACAAAAGAATAACCTGTCATTCTCTGGAGCTGGAGAGTGTGGCGCAAGAATATCATCATTAGCTTTCAGGTGTTCAAACTTTTGCACATTCTTGAACTGGAGTCGGCATGCACCATTATGCGAGGATTTCACGTCCACACATGCATTATACCGCCATAGGTAAGAACAAATTCTTCAATTTCATTAGGCACATCCATCAATAAATATATCTCTGCTTCCTGACCACATAGATAAAGCGAACGAGCGACCTTAAACCTAACAAACAACTGTACCGTTTGCCAAGCGTGACGATATGCGAATGAACATAAGCAGCTTTCGGTGTGAAAAACAGCCACCAATTGATGTCACAATGATGGCGCTCATTAAAATGAACCTCCTCAAATCAAGCCAACCTCACCAGAAGGAAGGGCATGTTGATCGAAAGCAGAACCGTGATGAAAATAACTCCAAATAAACACCACCAGGTCGCGCTGCCTGCGCCATGGAAACTTCAGTCTTTCTCAGACATACTCTGCCGTGACTGTGCTGTATCTTTGGTCATCATAGATCAGGGTGTACTGTGTCGACGCTGACAAGTCTGTTGTGGAGGATTGTCAGCCACGAATAAAAAAATCGTCACATGCTACCTTCTTAACATGGACTGCAAGAACTTACAGACTGCTTCAATCTTGCAAGACAGGTCGTAGTACCACTGTCCAGAAAGTGTTAGCGCATGGGATGCTCAGCATAGACTCCGAATCCTTGACCAGTACTTACATTACCGTCGGCACCCCTTCGACGCCTGAGATTGCCTTCTGGTATATGGCTGATGTCGGCCTCGAGGTGACAGAGTAGCGAGACATCGTCGTCCTTTGAGATGGGCGCACTTCTCGAGGAGCGATCCGCGTAGATGTCCATCTTGACCTTGCGAATGCGCCCCAGTGAAACCTGGCCAGTCCAGACAAACGAGGTAAAATAGGGTTCGTTTTCCGAGACGGCGTCGCCTTTCTTGATGAACCACTCCATTGTGTAAACCTTCCAGCACCCGTCCAGACCACACCAATGTCTTTTGTCGCTGAGTTCAGAGTGGAGCCTCTCGTCGTAGCGCGTGCGCCACTCAGTTCCGTAGTGCTTACGCGCCTTGCGGTTCTGCACTTTGACCATTGTAAGGTGATCGGGCGAGCTGTTGGCGAGTCCCTTCATAACAGCGCCATGAACGACGGCGAGCCATGCGTTGGGCGGCTGCATAATCTTTATTTTATTGTCGATCGCGTTGCGGAGGCGCTCCTTCAAGTAGTTGGACGCACCAAAACCTCCCACCAAGAGTACCGCGCGTATCGGGACGGCGCTGGATGAGATCTGGTCTTGAACCAGCTTGATCACTTCCTGTACGACAGGCTCGAATATCACTTGAAGATCAGAGGCCTATCAGACGTTAGGTCGGTCAGATCAAACTTGGGAGGTCGGGGCCTGAGATGTACCTTTAGTGAATAACGCCCTCGGCTAATTCCAAGCTCCCTGTTGTTTGCCAGCCCTCCGACTGGGATGGTATATGTCTCATCGGGAGGAGTGCTCATTGTATACTGCCGTTTTACCTACAATTGTATTGTCAGCGTGGCCGACCATGATAAGCACCACCTAGGGATAGAATGATCGGCCATCAACTTACCGTCTTTTCGAACTTCTCCATAGCCTCGGAGAGCACCTCATCATCAAAATCAGGCTGCCTCCCTAGCTTCTGCTTGAGGAACTTGGAAAATCTCATGTTTAGGAAGGTAGATCCACAAAGCGCGCCAGTTCCAGGAGTTGCCTCCTGGACCTCCAGAATAGGCTTGAGCTTTGTGATGGTATAGGAGATGAGATCTACGGTGCCGCCACCAGCGTCGCAAATGACGAAACTTGGGCAAAGTTAGCGGCTTGTCGGGTGAAGGCAGAGAGAGACGGGGGCATTCACCTGTCACCAATCTTGAGGCCATGCGGATCAAGACCATGGAGAGCGTAGATGGCGGCGGCCTCAGGCTCCGAGATCAAATGAATGGGCGATTTGGTTGCTGACAAGCCGGCTGCTTCCTGGCAGGCTTTCTTTGTCTTCTCTTTGGCCAGATCGCTCCAGATTGCAGGGACGGTGACAACAAATTCCAATGGGGTGGTTTTCACCACACTCTCGCCCAGCTTCTCTCGTATTGTGTACATGAGATGATCTCCAAGAGCCGACATGTAGTCAGTGACGAGCTTCTCCACATTGCGGCCGCCTCGGGCGCCTGTGCTGGCAACCGTATCACCCAAAGACTGGAGAGAAGGGTCGAGGTCGCTGTAGCGTTCAGTTAGTCCAGAATGGCAAAGATGGGATGGGGGCCAAAGATCATTTCTAGCATTCGAACGTACAGCTTGAACCACTCAACGATCTGGTCAGGAGGGGCGGTGACGGGAATCGAGAAACCCCATTCAACGCCCTTCTTGCCCTTGTATCGAAGCTTGGTGGGGACCTTATCAGAATACTCGCCCTCCAGAATTGTCTTGGAGACGGGCCATGTTGTGATGGCAAGCCGACGATCGGGGCGCTGTGTTTCCGCCCATGCCACGCCTGAGTACGTCGTGCCAAAGTCGATGCCGACGATGATCTTGCGTTCCGTGATCGAAAGCTTCTCGAAATCCATCTCGATTTATTCTTGTCGGATCGGGGAGGTAAGGCCTGGTTGTGTAGAGGCTCGGTGCGCGTGTGCGACTCCGCTACCAGCGGTGACAAGCCACGGTTGGATGGAGTCTTGAGATGGATGGAGCAGAGAGGGAAACACGAGGATTTTAGAAAACGCGGGGGCAAGAAGTTGCAATAGTAATGAGATGAAAAATGGCCGTCCCCAAGAAGTGGAAGATTAAATTATTGCAGCCTCGGAAGGTGGCGCTCTGAGATAAACTGAGAGTGAAATGACGGTCACAGGTCCAGTCAGGGCCGATGAAGCTTAATTCGTCCAGTCAGATTTCCATCTCGAAACTTTGTTGGGGGTCTTCAAGCCCAGATCGGTCACTCCAGCGGTACCAGTGTGGAATCTGAATCAAAAGTGAAGGTTCATGAATGAAATGGGGTAAGAGGGGCAAGTTCTTTCCTTGGGTGCCCGGACTTTGCGGGTCGTGGTTGCCTTGCTGAGCTCACCCGGCTCGAGCCACGATGGTTATTCGGGCAGGCGCGGACGTCTAAATCCTGGTGAGACCGGAAGCTGGACAGCACGGTTAAGTGTGGATAACGCGCAGTAAATGTACCTACAATCATACCAGGTAATCATCACCCACAGGTATCAAGGTTCACAGTCAGCCCCTATCGGAGTTGTCTCGCCGTTTGCTTGTGATGGGCACCTGGGCTGGCCGACCTCATGATCCATCTTGGGCATTTTGATGCTTGGGTCGAGACTTGATGGGTTAGTGCCTGACGGCCAACTGTTCACCCGCCTCAACCTCAACACCTCCTCCGCACCTATGGAATCCATTTTGTTTCCGGTAGTAACGTGTCGTTTTGCATTTGACTGGGACAACTAAGCAGCTTGGAGTGTTTTGACAGCGTAGCCCCGTCATGGTTGCCAGGCTGTTGGTCAGTGCCTGCGTCCGTGATCGTTGTCGTTTGGTTTCTGATCTCACAGCCAAGTTGCATGCATGTACCAAAGCTCGCTTAGGTACCTGACGTGGGTGGTGCCTGCGCTAGATGCCCCACATGGCCCACCCAACAGACTCTGGGGATGTTTTAACCCCACTTTTCGTGTCAGCAAGGCAGGTACGGCATTGGATGGCAGGTTACACATCCCGGCTGCTGAACGTCGATGGGGCTCCCGTCCTTCTAACGCACGTTCCCGGAACACCTTCACACCTCGACGGCGTGGGCCAAGTGCCTTAGGTGCCTGTCAACTTGTACGTCAAACGGACACACGCAAGGGAGTGGATCAACTCAAATGGTCTACCTGTAGTTACCATCCGTTCAGAGCCCAAGATTCCCAGTAGGTGAATACCTGGTAGTGAAAGAGGAAACCTACACTGCCTTACCTCACCTCAGCTACCAGGTACCCTGTACCTTAGTGAGGCGCCTCAGCGCCTGGATGAACATCGCCATGTACAAGTGTGCCTCATACTGGCCAGTGGCAGTCTCCAGCCCGCTGGTTCCTTCCTACCTGGTGCCAAGCCGGGCCCTCGTCATCACCCACAGTCACCTGTCTTTCTGGGCTGCCCGATCTCGCCTTACTTTCTAGGTTATCTTGCTGCTTCCTGGTAGGTTGGGAACCGTGTTCGTGCTATCTTTCTTTGGGTACCTGGGGTATTTCGGGCAGGCTCAAGAGAGGCAAGTTCTAAGTTGGTATTAAATCGATGCTTAATTCGGGTCGTTCTTCATCCACCGTTCAGCTCGCCGTCCATACAAAGCTGGTCCTGGATACCGCCTCACAAATGCGCTAGGTACTCGGGCGGTAAGGCAGCTAGCTGATCTCCAAAAACTGCATTCGCTTGTGCACCCTCTTCCCGTCCTCCCGTGATGCCCCAAACACTTTTCTCTTCGTTTCACATTTGCTACCACCGGGCCCTCATATATAACACTCCCTTCCCATATTTAAGGGCTGCAGCCCACCTTCGAGAGCCATAATGGAGGACATGAGACGCGAATTTGGGCTCGAGCCTGAAGCAATATCGCATCGTCACGACAACATGCCGCCGAAACGGCCAGCCAAGATCCCCATTTGGGGAGACGTCGGAACAATGCTGCCGGAGAAAACGAAGAAGCAGTACGATGACGGCTTTTCGGGCAGCAGCGAACGAAAATCCTCGCTGCCCAGCCACGACGCCGCAGATGCCGCCATCACTGGCTCGGATAGGTTCGAGAAAATCCCACACGAGACGGCAGCAAACCATTGGACCTTGCAACCCAAACGGTCGCAGGTTCCGTCGACGTCGCACAAGCTAAACAACCCTAGTTCGACGGCCCCAAATCCTCGGCGTCGTAACCAAGATCTCCCTCCTCCAAGACTGGGCCAGTCCCAAGACGATATTGACGTCGCTCGACGGCCAGGCCGCTGGGATAACGACCACGAAGAGAACCTTAGGCTGGAGATGGAGGCCCTTCGGAGAGAGCTCAGGGAAGCCAACGGCCGAGCGGCCCAAGCAGAGAGAGTCGTTGAGCAGCTCCAGCGTCAGGCCAGTATCAACGACGCGGCAAGACGCAATGAGAACTCGGCCACTGTTGAGGGACTGGCAGCACAAATCAGGACCTTGAGGGCCGAGCTCGATGACGCCCATTCCCACATATTCAGCCTTCAGCCTTTCAGGAAGGACTTCACGCCCAAAGAGATTGGCCAGGTGAGTTTGTCAGGAAGACTTTTAGTCGTATGGGCATTTCTAAAGAACTCCAGGACTACGATGACCTTGTTTACGGTGTTGCAGAGTGGATCGGCAAGCTTGCCGATCCTATTGTCGAGGACCCCGAGAAGATAAATGCGGTGGTGGCCCTTGCTAGAAAACGGCCAGCAGATGTAGCAAAGCTACGGAGATACTTGGATCACCATATCGAGTTGATTAACGGGTGCATATTCCCGGAAACCGATATCGACATTCTCATTGCAATCGTGATGAGGTTCCTACAAGATAACGTCTTCCAGCCCCAGCTTTTTGGATGTATGTCAACAGCAGTACAAGCTCTCGGTTTTATCGAGCACTCTATGCAAAATTATGTTGAACCCAAGAGAGGTACGTGGGGGGGGATCTGGGCAGATGGTTGGGCTAAGACTAACCGTGGGCTTCACCAGACACTTACGCCCTGCGCAGTTGGCGCGCCGAGGCGATGAATGCCATGATCTGCTCTCCGGAATACAAGCACGCGCGAGATGCGCGGATTCACGACTTGACAGAGGAACTGGCCTCGATTTTCAAAGTGCTTCGCAAAGATAGGGACTGGAATAAGATCTGCAGGAGCTGTCAGGCGCTGATCGTCAAGCCGGCGGTGGAATTGCAGGAGAAGTTTTTTATTTCGACTCACCATTACTACCTCGAACTGGAGCCGATGATGGCGGCAACTTCCCGGAATGAGCTGGCCACGATCCCCGACTTTTACACCCGTCTGACAGAGGTGGCATGCGAAAACATTTTGCAGAACCGCAAGCCCTTTGACCTCGCCAAGATGGAGCCCAAACCGACCAAGGAGCAGCTGTATAAGAACCTCACCAATGTGTCAACCATCGTCCCTGGGCTCACCCTTCGCATGATCGGCAAAGGCGATGCCCTTGTGGAGCCCAAACGGGTCCGCAAGCAGCAGATGCTGGTGGCATGGGGAAACCAGGACAAGAGAGATCGGTTCACCGCCAACACCGATCGCACGCTGATGAACCGGCTCTACTACATATCACGGGACAGGCCAGATCGGGAGTCTGAAGGGATCTGGTCCCAGTTCAGACACCTGCAATGGGGTTGAGCAAGCCGCTAGGCGATGAATGTCAGCTCAGCTGTTTCTCTTGCCCTGGGGCGTATGGGTGGTGCCAATGACAGGTTTCCTCTGGACTCTAGACATGCAGCAGGTCAGGCGGCTCTCATGTATCATGGAGATCAAGTGCGAGGAATTTCCTGATACCTATATTTTCAGCGTTGTGGTTTTTTTTTTTTTTTTTTTTTTTTTTCGGGCGACAGGTGGGAGCCTGATTACCGGATGATCATGCTCCTCCAGAGAACATTTAATATGGAACAACAGCAAGCTTCCAAAGGGCGAGTCGGACACGCGTGTACAAAAGTACGGCCTTGCTTCTGGGTTGATGATATCTTGCTCATTCGTTGATTATGGTCTGCATGCGCAACCGCACAGTTACATAGCAACCAAAACGCTCTTTCACTTTCATTCTTGCATCCGCTGTGAAACTCGCCAGCTGCATAACAGCAACTGACATTTACTATACCTACCTGAGATCCCAATTGCCGCTCTGGCAGGCCAAGAGCACGCCTGCGCAGCACATGGCAGTGTCCAGATGGGCCACCATACCTGGTAGTCAGTGGACCATTCGAATGCGTTTGCTTTGTACCGGTACAAACAGAGTACCTAAGTAGGTACCTGGGTACTTTGACGGATAGCTGCCACGTCCGTTTGGCCACTGCAGCATGCATTGGCCGATGGATGCTTGGCGGGACCCAACCAGGTGTTAAGAACACATTGAAACATCCTAGCTTGTAAACGAGTCTGGAAGCGCTTCCGCTCCTACAACAGACAGCTGCCCAAAAGGTGCAAGACCTCCATGCCTCATGGTATGTGCCTGTCAGCGCTGTATAGGTACCTGACCTGATGAGCCCCATGGAAGGCACGGGAGCTAATGGATTTGTACCTGAGGCGAGATACAGTGCCGAGAGTGCGTTGGAGTGAATCGGCTAGTTCGGTATCTCGGCATGTGGGCAGCCCTGGCATGGAGGAAGGTGCGGTCGTTCCTCAGCCGCCATAGACCAGGTGCCTGACCAAACGTACCAGGCTGCCCAGGTGCCGGCTGCATTATGATGTCGATTTTCAGTGCCAACAACTCATCACAACATCTGCGTAGCCAGCGAGCCAGTTCTGACGGAGGGACGTGAACAAACGACTTCACTGCGAGCTGGAGCTCTGCTGACCGAAAGACTGCATGAAGCCTCGCCATGGGCGAGTGGATGTTAGGAAATGGGGCAGACATCATCCCCCCGCCATCAACGGAGATTAAGGTTTGTCTCTTTTCTTCCCCAAAACTCTTTTCCTCTTTCTCTTTGTGGCCGCGGCTATTCCAATATTTGCACGGGGAATATCATTCCCCCACAGCTGATCGTTCTCAGTAAGGTTTGCCTTTTGTTCATTCCTATCTCCGTCTATCACCCAAAAGCCTCGCAAGCAGCGAGACTCGCAATGGAAGGTGGACTGCTTTCTCTGACTCCTATTTAGACACAAATTCACAAAGACCGCCGGACCGTTGCACAGCGACAGCACCAAGTTGCCATTATTGCTGCTGATGATGGCCCTCCGCTCTTCTGAGTGAAATGAGAAAATATTGGAAGCACCAGACCGTGCTTTGCGAGTGCCTTCCGAAGATTTCTCTCGTCCGACAACAAGATTTCCGCCACGGTTGCGCACCCACACGTAGTTGATAACGGGGTCACCGTCGATAATTCCTGCGACAGCAAACTCGAGCGTCGACATATGGCCGACCCGCGGCCTTTCTTAAAACATCAACAACCAACAACAGCTTTGCTTTCCCAAGACGGCTCCTAACACAATGGGTTCCACCTCCACCAGGGTCATGTCCCACTATGGCCCTGTCAACAGCAAAATTCTGGGAGGATTCGAAGCGGACGACGACGGCGACGATGATATTCTACCCTTTCGCCGTCTAGAGCGGAAGCAACAGCAACAACGGCAAAGCTCAGAAACCAACAATGCCAAACCCGCCTCTTCGACAGCTTTTCGATACTGGCCCACTAATCCTGCCATATTTGAGGGCTTTGGCGAGGCCACTTCATCAACGGGGACCAAACCCAGGGATGCTAGTGCCATTGCGGGAGAGAAAGCCGAATCATCAAGCACACGTTCAGCCGGATGCTACCCAAGAGTTGTGCCTTCCCTACTTTCTGACTGGGATGATAGCCCTGCTGAATATACCTTTGAGCCACTAGGCGTGAAAGACAAGGGCAAGGAGAAGGAACAAAACCAGACCACGGAAGCCCGACCGGCCAGGGCGAGTTCGTCGAGGACCGAGAGCACGTCCCCCAGCCCATTACGCCAGAGTGCCGTGACGGTAGCCCTAAACAGAAACAAGAAGAACGTTGCCCCAGCCGATGTTCCGGGCTTCTTTGATCCGTCCGACCTAGGGTGAGCATTCCTTCTCGGTGATAGTCCTGCTGGTATATTTGCTAACTCTAAGCTCCAGGTTCGGACAACGGTACAAGGTCACGCAGACCGCCACAGCCTCGGTTCAGATCACGAACCAGCGGAAGCTGACCGACATCGTGGACGGGGACCGAGAATGCATCGTCTGCACAGAGACAAAAAACGTCCGGGATTTCCCCAAGGCCGCCGTCACCAACAAATGTGCCCATGCCCCTTCGACCTGCCTGCAGTGTGTAGCTACCTCGATCAAGACGGACCTCAACAACAGGGTATGGAACGAGATCAAGTGTCCCGAGTGCCGAGAAGTCCTCCAATACGACGATGTCCAGCGATTTGCAGATCCCGAGACCAAGGAGCGGTAAGCTTCCGTCCCTGTGTCTTGTTCGGTGCGAGCCATCAGACTAATTTTCCCCCTTCCATTTCCAACAAGATACCAAACCCTCTCCTTTCGATATGCCGTCTCCGAGGCCGAGAATTTCCTTTGGTGCACCGCCGGCTGCGGCTACGGCCAGGTGCATGACGGCGGGATCGACCAGCCCATCGTCAGCTGCATGCTCTGCCACCAGCGCTCATGCTTCCACCACAAGGTAGCCTGGCACAACAACCTGACGTGTGACGAGTACGACTTGCTACAGGCCGACCCGGTTGGCTTCCGCAGCCGTTTCGATCTGGAGAACGAGGCGGCAGAGGAAGAGGAGGCGGCACGCCGGGCCCAGGAGGACGCCGACCTAGCGCTTGCACAAAGGTATATGGCCGAAGAGCAACAGCAGCAGGCGCAAGAGGAGAAGGAGAGGATGCAACGCGAGCTCAAGAAGAGGGAAGAGAGGGAGGCGAGAGAAGCAAAAGAGAGAGAGGCTAGGGCAAAGGCGGTCGCGCGGATGAGACAGGAAATGGCTAGGCGCAAGGCCGAGGAAGATGCGAGTAGCGTGAAAATCTTGCATACGACGAAGCCATGTCCTGCGTGCAAGGCGCCAATTGAGAAGAACTCAGGATGGTAAGTGCAATCCCCCCTCCCGTGTTCCCCTCCATTTTCCTCTTCCGTGGTGTTCCTGGATTGTTTGTCGGATAACCGGTCGGCTAACGGTCTTGTGTCTCTTGCAGCGCACATATGACTTGTAAGGATGTCCCTTTTCTTTGCCAGTTTTTCTTGACTTCGAAGCACACATACCACCTCCTTTCCTCAACCCCTTTCGTCCCCGTCGCCGTCTAGATCATCCCCAACATCTTCTCAAGTGAGATAAGAGAGTCGAGCCAAAGCGATCGTCGACGTGGAAAAACAAAAAAAGCGTTCTTGCGCCTAATGCTTCTTGTTGCTCTTGTATTAAAACCCGGGTCTTGTCCTCCTCGCAGGTATCAAGTGCGGGCATCATTGGTGCTGGGGCTGTAACGGACCCTGGAAGCGCTTTCACGACATCGGTTGCGATGGCGGCCGCAGTCTCGGCCGTCGCTGACCGACGGGCTGACCTCACGCAAAACGAATCACACCGACAAGCAAGCCACTACTGAGAAACGGGCCGGGAGAGAAAAGACAAAGAAGGGGGGGGAAATGGCGGGGATGCAATCTTGATGACCAATTGTTGTTGCTATTATGAGGAAAGACTGGGATCACGATTGCTGATTTGTACCTTCTCTTGGGATATTTCTCCTTGCTTAGGTCTCAGGTGCGAATACGAATTCTGCTGGGACTGCCTTGTCAGCCACCTGCTAGTTCTTGAGAAAGACAACAGTGTCCATAAGAAGCATTGCCGGTGGCATCCCCGGAATCTCCGAGACCGCTTGTAGTACCCGGTTTGAGGCGGTTGACTTTGCGCGGGATGCGGAAGATGGAATGAGATGATCGAGGACCTTAAACGAAATACACGAGTCATATCCACAAGTCGACGGATGGCATGGGAATCTGTGTCAATGGATTTTGGTAGAGCATTTTGACGCGTGTCTTCTGTCAGCATAAACGGCTATCGATGTATGGAGGTGAATGTTGGATCTCGACGATGATCGGTTTGAGCATGTATTCGATACCTTCCTAGGTTGAGGTCCATTACGAATAGAGAAGTACAAGTAAAGACACACCCCTATTCACTATTGGAGCTGCTGAAGTCGTACAGTAGGGAAAAGGGGCAAGCGACCAAGACTACCTTCTGCATACAACAAACACACACCCCCAATCACTTCAACCCCCCAGCCAAAACGACGCTCTGGCCCGTCATGTAGCCCGTGGTGCAAAACATCATGACCACATTCGCAACCTCGTCCGGCCTGCCCAGCCGCCCAACCGGGATGTTGCGCACATCACCAGCAGTTCCAACCGTATGGCTCGCGTCGGGAATCATACCCGTCTCACCAATCATGGCGGGCGCGACGTCGTTGACCGTGATGCCGTCGCGGGCGTGCTTGGCCGCCAGGCTCTTCATCAGGCCGTGCAGGCCCGCCTTGCTGGCGGCGTAGTGGCAGCCGTTGATGCTGGTGCCGTGCGCGGCGAGCGACGACACGTAGACGACGCGGCCCCAATGCTGCGTCGCCATGTGCGGGATGCTCAGCTTGGAGAGGATGAAGGCCGCCCGCAGGTTGACCGTGATGGTGTAGTCGAACTCGGCCACGTCGATGTCGGCGATATCGGGCGTCCGCTTGCCGTACCCGGCGTTGGAGACGAGGATGTCGGGCCCCGGTTTGCCGTGCAGGCTTGCGATGCTTGCGAAGAGCCGCTCGATCGAGTCCGCTTGCGCTAGGTCGACTTTGTGCGTTGAGATTACCGGTGGGACGGCCTCGGTTGCGATTGCGATTCCGGGCTCTGGGTCGTTGCGCTGCCGCAGCGTCCAGAGCTCTTCTTCGAGGGCGAGCATCGCCTCCTCGCTGCTGGAGTAGGTCAGGGCCAGGTTGGCGCCCTTGAGCCAGAGCGCGCGCGCGCAGGCGGCGCCGATGCTGTGAGGGAGAGGTTAGCTTGGACTAGGGAGGTACCTGAAGTAAGTTCTTGGGATGAACTGTTTAGAAGGGAATGAGAAGGGATGTGGGGGTCCAATATCACAGGTGGACGACTTACCCGCCAGACGCGCCCGTGATCAGGGCGAGCTTGCCATGGAGCTCGTTGTCGAATTCAGCCATGATTGACGTGCGGTTCTGATAATGCGACCCCGGATCTCTTCGAGGTTGCCTTACTCAACATGCAGGATATATTACCATTCCTACCAACCTGCAGGAATGGTACCTGCACCTAAATACGCATCCTTCAGGTAGAAGGGGTACCGAAGCCGGACCATGCTGATGCGGGGGAGAGGGGAGGAGACGAAAGCTAAGGTGGAGTTTCCTCCGCTGACAGCCGCGAACTTCAGGCCAGGAACGGGAAACCGCGAGCATGTTGCGACTTCCATGCTGGAGCAGACGGGAACCAATGGGACGGCCTCGCCACTGCTGCAATGGGGATCTCCCGTGGCCCATCCCTGCCTTTGCTTCGTGGAGCGGTCCACTTCCTGACGGATGCTTTCCACTCAGCACATCCAGACGGGGACTCTACCCGCTTAAAAACCGGCAGGAACGGCTTGGGAATTAGAATCACAGGCCTTGGAAGCTCGAGGCACAGCAAATGTCTAAGTGCTTGCTGGTGACGACTAACTTGGCTGACCATGGTTTTTGGTTTTTCGTTGTTTCATGACAACCTAGGATATTCTGAAACCACCGACAACTCAAAAAGAGGCGTCCGTCCAGTCTCAGTCTCCATCACATCTCCAGTTTGGAGTGTGGGGTTTTATTTCTGGCCCAGTCAACCGCGGGACGCTTCGACTCTTAACATTTTCGTTCTGTTCGAATCTCGATATCTCGTGGCCTCTTCGCCCCCTTGCTGTACAAAACGCCATCGAGTGTATTGCGCTGTGATCCATTATCCTATACTTAACTGCACTTCCCCTCATCTTCTCTGCCTATTCTAGCGTCCGGTCCAAAGCAAGGGATAACCAACCTGGAGCCTTGGACACACAGACAATCAACACCTGAGGTGCCTCCCTTGCCTAATCCACCTGCCTGCTGCCAGCCAGCCTTGCATAACGGACGTTCGACTCATCGAGCCACAAGGACGAGAGAGAAAAAACATAAGGCGCGCCCTTCACATCACCACTGAACCAAACCAGTCATATTCACGACGCCGGCCGGATATCGTCTAGAACAAAGTACTTGGGAACAGAACATACATAAAAAAACACAGAAACAAACTCCCTTCTCTCCATTCACTTACATCGCAACCTGCCCGGAGCACTCTGCGTCCCACAGTCCTGCCCAAGTCCCCCTGGCACCAGACGGCCTCGTCTCAGTCCTTCCCAATCTCATAAACGAACTAAAGCCATTCCCCCTTCACAAGTCCAAAGGAGCAAAAAGAAAAATGGCCCCAGGAACACCTTTCATAGCCCACCTGCCGCCCTCGCCCGCCATCACCGAGGGCTGGGCGCCTCTCCTCCCGCCCTCGGCGCAGACCAACCCCGTGATCCCACGCACCTTTATGGACGCCATGAGGGTGCGCGACCAGGTCTACGTGCAGGAGCAGTCGGTCCCGATCGAGAACGAGTTTGACGCTGACGACGCCCGGTGTTGTCACTGGGTTATCTACGCATGTATGTCCCGCCCAATGTAACACACACTCACACTCCCCTCCCTTTCCATTTTTTTGTCTCCCCCTTTGTTTATATCAACACACCACTCCTCCTCCACCCAAAAAAGAAATATCCACAACAACCGCAACCCACTAACACCACCCAGCCGTCCGCAAGGTAGTAGAGCACGAAGTCCGCTCCGAAGCCAACAGCGCCATCATCGTGCGCCCCCGCCGAAGCGAGTCCTACTCCCTCCCCATCGGCACAATCCGCCTCGTCCCGTTTCCACACGCCGCGCCGCACCCAGTGCGCGGAGGCATCTACGTAGCCGACAAGCTAGTAGGGATGCTACCAGCAGCGGAGTCGAACCCCTCGACGCCGTCCCCAGACCAGCAGTCCTCCAACCGGCCCTCTCCAACCGCAGCAGCAGCAGCAGCAGCAGCAGGCCGCCGACAACGCAGCTCCTCGCTCCTAACGCACCCCTTCTCCGTCGACCGGGCGACCGCCTTCCACGACGGCGTAGAGCCGTACGTCAAGCTAGGCCGCCTAGCGGTACTCAAGGAGTTCCGGGGGGCGGGTATCGCAAGCCAGCTAGTGCACGAGGCGATCGACTGGATGCGCAAGCACCCGACCTTCTTCAACCCGAGCGTGGCGGCGCTGGGGTTCGAGCAGCTGGGCATGGAGGACAACAGCCACGGCCTGGGCCGGGACGTGCCGCCCAAGTGGCGAGGGTTGATCTGCTGCCACGCGCAGGAGAGCGCCGTCAAGGTGTGGGCGAAGCACGGCTTCCAGGTGGACGAGAGCATGGGGAAGTGGACCGAGGAAGGGATCCCGCATGTCGGCATGTTCCTGCGCGTCCCGCTTACCCCTGAGACGCCCCAGGTTTAGAGGGCCAGCTACTATCGATCGGCGCTTGACGACCCCTTTTTCCGCATGGCAAATGGTTACCACACCGACTGGCACGGGGAAGGTCGGGAATGGGAGAGGTAGACAAGACGTTGTGGGAAAAGACCATGGATGAGGAAACGCGTGCGCCGCTGGACGGAAATGGCGTTGTATAATTAGACATGCCCCCTCTGATAGATCTGAGCCTTGTATCACCACTGGTAGGGCAAGATATCCTCAAAGAATCACTAGAGAGATCAAGACACCAAAAAACTTCAAGACTTCACCGAATCACCGGCCATCGGTCGGAAATTCACGTTTGTTTTTGCTCTCTCCATTTAGAAAGAGCACTTATTTGTGCCTGTGGTGACAAGAATGCCGTCTTGTACAAAACCGCATCCACCAGCCCGTAACGCGCAAATGCAGCCGTGAAAAACATGCCGTAAAATCCCGATCCACCCCCGTTGCCAGAAGCCGCCGCCAGCCAGCCACCACCACGGTCCTTTATCTGTTGCTCTTGGCGACACGCTCCAACTCGTCCTTCTTCTTGATGGCGTACGAGTTGCTGCTTCCCTTGGCAGCGTTGATCAGCTCCTCAGCGAGGCACTCGGCGATCGACTTGACGTTGCGGAAAGACGACTCGCGGGCACCGGTGGTGAGGAGGGAGATAGCCTGGTTGACGCGGCGCAGGGGCGACACATCGACGGCCTGTCTGCGAACGGTACCGGCGGAGCCGATTCTGGTGCTGTCTTCGCGGGGTCCGCAGTTGACGATGGCATCGACGGCGATCTGGATCGGGTTCTGGTCGGTCATCAGGTGGATCTGCGGTTGCGTGTTAGAGAGACTGCTACAATCGTGGCGGCCCGAGCCCAAGCCGAGGGGCCGGAGCGGCGGAGCAGGACCAAGCTTACGATCTCGAAGGAGTGGGCAACGATGCGGACAGCCATGAGCTTCTTTCCGTTGTTGCGGCCGTGCATCATGAGGGAGTTGGTGAGACGCTCAATGATGGGGCAGTTGGCCTTGCGGAAACGCTTGGCGGCATAACGACCAGCGGAATGGGGAATGTAGACGGGAGACCGGATCTGGATGTAGTCGCTGCAGACGTGAACCTGTTAGCCTCCAAATCCCAGCAAGCAAATCGCAGCCCGCCAGCCAACCAGCTAGCCCGCCAGCCTCGCCCATTCCATCGCTCAGTGCCATGCCGTGCAGTGCAGTGCAATGCGGCGCGATCGGTCGCTCTATCCCCATGGCCTGCCTGTCCCGCTTCTTTCTGTCTTTCTGGGGTTCGGGTGCTGGGCTGAGGCGGGTTCTGGCTGGCTTTGGCTGTCTCTGGCTCGAGCTCTGATTGTGCGTGCTTCGTAAAAGGGCGCTCTTACGTCAAGGAAATGTCCCGGATCTCGACGTCCTCGTAGGACCAACGGTCTAAGGTGACAACAAGTCAGCAAAGGCTCTCGATTGGTTTTTGCCCGTCGTTCGAATTGAAGGTGCGTCTTTGCGGCCTCGATTCTCGCAGTCGGGCGGGCGGGACAGATGCAACGTACTGAACAGCTTCACGCTGCCGACCTCGGCGAGGACCTCCTTGGGGAGGACCTCATAGCCGGACACGTTCTCGACCTCAACATCAGACATTTTTGCGCGTGGAGGGACTACGTCGACGAGGTGATGGGTTGAATGGCGTCAAGTGTCGGGTCCAGGAATACTTGGAGAGTTCGGCTGCCTTCGTAAATTTTTGGTGGCCCCGCAGGAAGTGGTCGGGACCCGCCCTCAGCCAATCACGCGGCGCCAGCCCGTTAGGGCTCGGTTGACCTATTTGGCAGGAGCGCCCGGGCGGCCAGCGATCTCAGCCAGCAAAAACTCCCCGCCTTTGCACCGCCGGAGACCATCGACTCAACCTCAATCAAATCTCCCCATACCGATCTTGAAAATGGCTCCCGCAGCAGCTGGTGCTAAGAAGCAGAAGAAGAAGTGGTCCAAGGGAAAGGGTAAGGACGAATTCTGCCCCTGGCGCTCGTTTGCGCCGCCGACGTGTCCGCATCCGCCTCCGACGAGGACGATGACAGTCGCGGCCTGCAGGCGCCGAACCGATCGCCACCTGATGGTGATGGCATTTTTATCGTCGTTCACATAGCTGACCGCGAATTTCCGATGCACAGTTAAGGACAAGGCCCAGCACGCCGTCCTCCTTGACAAGGCCACTTCCGACAAGCTCTACAAGGATGTCCAGTCGTACCGTCTCGTAACCGTCGCCACCCTCGTCGACAGGCTCAAGATCAACGGCTCGCTCGCCCGTACCTGCCTCAAGGACCTCGAGGA
This sequence comes from Cercophora scortea, assembly GCA_033439705.1. Lineage (NCBI taxonomy): Eukaryota > Fungi > Ascomycota > Sordariomycetes > Sordariales > Lasiosphaeriaceae > Cercophora > Cercophora scortea. Next base: position 515,475 of record JAUEPO010000005.1, on the reverse strand, counting down.
GAAGGGTCAGATCAGACAGATTGTTGGACACAGCAAGATGAAGATCTACAGTATGTTCAGCCTACCGCGACCGCGGACACGACGCGGCGATGCACTCCCTGGAGGATGATGCAGCAGAACCAGAACCAGAATACTGACACAGCCGACCACAGCCCGTGCCGTCGGCGCCACCGACTAAATCACCACCCCGAAAAGATCTCTCGATGGACCTGGCAGGCAGGATTGCACACGGATGACGGCGGTTTATGCTCTGGGGTTACGGTTTTTTTCGGAACAATGGCTACGTTACGTCTCTGGGAATGGACATTTTTCAGCACGGTGTAGCATAGGGGATTCGGAAGTGCTCCAGATCTCTGGACTGGAATTTGCATCAAGATGGTACGAACAAGACTCGGCCCCTCCACTCGCTGGAGTTCACACGTGTGATGCGATGCCGCAAAACGCAGTCTGCGCCCAACCTGCCCGTTTTCTTGACAGCCACCTGGTGGCGATTTTTGGGCATCTCCTGCCCTCCGCGGCAAGGAGACGACGGCACTGCTGTAGTGGAATTATATACCCATAAGACACTGCTGCAATACTCTGAATCCAGACCAGGCTGTGACATGAATCTGAGTGATGCTGTTTGCGAGAGAGGCTGCCGATGCGCGCTCATGGATCGAGAACAAATCATCCCACCCAGGCGAATCAGGTCGGAGAGAGACTCGCTTCCCCACGAGTACCACAGCATTGATATCATAGGTACATGTACATATATATGCCTGGTATTATTTTGATGAGGAAAAAAGGAGAAGGGCGCCAGGCACATTCCCTTCAACGCCATATAACATACTCAACTCAGCCACAGAACCCCAGTCATAGGGGGCTGGAGGTGAATGTAGATAAAGGCACCAAGAACATAGAGAGACGCAAACAGGCTCTCCTGGCTTTTACGTCGGATAGATGATGCTACGGTCTGAGACGCGGGTTTCGCGGTCCGGAGTACGCCCTTTATGACACCAACCGGTAGTAGCCCGCACAAGAACAGGGTATCGAGTATCAACGGTCGATGGGGCTTCCTGGACCCCGTCTTCCATGTTTCCCCACGAACGGTGCAAGTTTGGCATGTGATTTGCCAGGCATTCGTGAGCGACTCCTCTCGAGGCTTGAACAATTGTGTCGACAAGGCTATTCACCCCCAAAGGTAGCATATGGATGATATTGGTGAGACCCAATCGAACGGCACTATCTTACCAGGTAGTTCTGGGTTGGCTTTAATGGCCTTCCCAAGGGAGACGACTGACAAAGGGACAAACATTTGTGAGGCAATTGGAACGACTGATACACAAAGCCTGGCGGCAGGTCCAGTCAAATGGCTTCAGTATCCTTATATGTTTGTGCGGACTACTTATGCATCTCATCCACAAGTTGAACAATAAAGCAAAGGACGCTTGCGCCGTTGTTAACTACTAACGTCAAATCGGGTTAAAATTTTGAGGCCAAGGCCTGGACGAATGGAAGCCATGCCTTTGTCTGACATTCGTCATGACTTCTTGCCACCAATCACTTACCCCTTGACCCGGCAGCAGGGGAGGGAAAAAAAAAAAAAAAAAGACGACAGCATGAACGTCGGCATCGACAGCAGCATCGAACGGTCCCTCATTGCTGCTGCACGAAGGCTCCTCTCCATCTTCTCAACGCCAATGCCAATCTTAAAATTCGCATCTCATTCTTCTCCTTGCAGAATGCAGTTCCACCTGCGACTGTTCAGGCGATTGCATCCCAGCAACGACTTCCAAAACAACTGCACAAAGAAATTTACCTGGAGGGAACCCTTGTTAATGTGGGCGACCCAATTGGCCAAGAGGCTAATAATAAAACCTCCCGAGCATTAACAAGCTAGGTTGCCATGGGTTCGTGGAACCTTTCAGCCGAGCGAGGCTAGAAAACTTGACAAGTGTTCGGCGAGCCGCAAATTTGACGCGAGATAAGATCTGACTCGGATTTTTCTGTCGAAGAGCGGTCGAGAGGAATGGCGTCAAGGCCGGGGAAAGATGGAGGGACTGCAGATCAATGGAGGACGATGCAGTCGTCGAAACCATCATCACAGCACAGACAGCTGAATCTGCCAAAAGTGACAGCGACAGCTGCGGCAGGCAGGGAGAATTCGTAACTGCTTTTTTGTTGGTAGCAATCAACGGACGGACAGGTCGCATCTATGTAATTGGCCGAGAGGCTTTTTTTTTTTCGTCGCAAAACATTGGGACCTCGGGCTTTACCGGCACTGCAGAATCCTTTAGCGCCTTAGGTTCGCTGGAGCCAGCCCCCTTTGCAGGCGCGCAGCGGGCAAAGGCCACAGAACACCCGGACAGCAAAAGGCTGGGCTGGGGACGTTGCCGTGGAACTGTGGGAGCATCGGATTCAAGAGGCGCGGGAGTGAAGGGAAGCACGGGAAAGGGAAAGATGCTGGTCCGTGCGCTGGGCTGGCGCAGGACAATCTGACCAGGGTGCCCGGAAAGACTCGCTCCTCAAAAGCTGGTCTCTTCCGTAGGTCCTGCGAATTTTTTTCCCTCCTCCCAACCCATCAGTCCAAGATTTATTTCTCGCGACTTCCCACCTCCCTTCTCTCCCAGACTCTCAGCAGTAGAGCTCGGCTTCCTCACATCTCCACTCCATTCTTTTCGGGTCGTTTTTGATCAGAAATCGCCATCATGTCTCACAAGGAGGATGTCAGAATCTTGGGAATGCCGGTAAGTTGCACGCAGTCGCCAGCTCCAGAAAAAAAATCCCTCGATGCCGCTGTCGTCGGCGTCGGCATCGATCATCATCATCACCATCATCATCACCATCGCCTTCCTCTCCTCGACCTCCCGCATTTGCAGGTCCACCACCAGCGGCGATTGGCCTCAAAGGTCAATTGGACCAATTGGTCCTGGTGATGGCCTGGGATTCGCCGGCATGGTCGGCGAGAGATGGCATTGGTGGTCGATGACATTTTCCACCTCATATCAAGCTCAACGCGATCAGACTTCTAACGTTTCTTCTTCGTATAGCCCTTCGTCATCGACTTCTTGAGTATGTCAACCCTGTCCTGCAATCGCCGACCGCATGCGACGCCCTGCGTGTCGACACATACGGTTGCGTGCTGTCAACCGCTACTATGCTGGTGATTGCTGAGCGACAGCGTGCTGATATATGTTTCCAGTGGGTGGTATCTCCGCCGCCGTCTCGAAGACCGCTGCCGCTCCCATTGAGCGCGTCAAGCTCCTTGTCCAGAACCAGGTACGTTCCAACATCCCCCCAGCCATGCTCTCATGTTTTCTTTTGGTGCGAAACATCGGGCGCTGAGCCGCACGGGCGATCTGGTCCCCGACCGTCACGTGTGATCGGCGTCGAGTCTCGTGAAGACATGACTGGAGTCCCCGAATACCATCGGACACTTTGCTAATGGCCGCAAAGGATGAGATGATCAAGGCCGGCCGTCTGGACCGCCGCTACCAGGGTATCACCGACTGCTTCAAGCGCACCACCGCCGATGAGGGTGTCATGGCCCTGTGGCGCGGAAACACCGCCAACGTTATCCGTTACTTCCCCACCCAGGCCCTGAACTTCGCTTTCCGCGACAAGTTCAAGGCCATGTTCGGCTACAAGAAGGACAAGGATGGATACCTCAAGTGGATGGCTGGTAACCTGGCCTCCGGTGGTGTAAGTTTTGACGCGTCTCATTGACCTACTTGTCTTCAGTTATCTAACGTTCGTGCAGGCTGCCGGTGCCACTTCCCTCCTCTTTGTCTACTCTCTCGATTACGCCCGTACCCGTCTCGCCAACGACAACAAGTCCGCCAAGGGTGGCGGTGGTCGTCAGTTCAACGGATTGGTAGATGTCTACCGCAAGACCCTCGCTTCCGATGGTATTGCCGGTCTCTACCGTGGTTTCGGACCCTCTGTTCTCGGAATTGTCGTCTACCGTGGTCTGTACTTCGGCATGTACGATTCCATCAAGCCCGTCGTTCTCGTTGGACCCCTTGCCGATAACTTCCTCGCCTCTTTCGCCCTCGGATGGATGGTTACCACCGGTGCCGGTATTGCCTCGTACCCTCTGGATACCGTCCGTCGCCGCATGATGATGACCTCTGGTGAGGCCGTCAAGTACAAGGGTTCCTTCGATGCCTTCAAGCAGATTGTCGCCAAGGAGGGTGTCAAGTCTCTCTTCAAGGGTGCCGGTGCCAACATCCTCCGTGGTGTTGCCGGTGCCGGTGTGCTTTCCATCTATGATCAGCTCCAGTTGATCATCTTTGGCAAGGCCTTCAAGGGCGCGTAGAGTGGGAATTTCCTGACTCATTGTACAACATTCACGATGATGGAAGTCTGGGGGTTAATGGTGGCTGGGCTGGTCGCTACGGCTGGGATGAGACGAGGTTGATTGCAGGTTGAGATGGTAGATGCGGTGGGGACCACCGTGGTGGTTGTCGCGGGTCGAACATGGGCATGGCTGGCGTTTTCTGGCAGGCTGAATATCCCGAGATCACCCGCTGTAATTTATACTCTTAAGCCATTCCCCTGTGCATTCCTTGCAACGATCGTCTCTGCTGGGGTCGACTTCGTTCTCTTGGCTCTTTTCCTTTGGTTTGCTACTTCCCATAGATTCCTTTTGACGACGGTTGCGTTGGCAATTTATTTGGTGCTTTTAGACTATCTCGATGTTCCATGACTGGTCCCTGGGCAAGGTGATTTATGATTGCCTCGGCGCTGTAGTTTCACAAATCCAGTACTGGGCGCGTCTTTCGTGAAGTGGTTGGCTACCAATTCCCCTTCGTCCCATCCATAAGGTTGGTGATGCGCTCAATTTTCGAGGTCGGCCGGACTTACGTAATTTCTTCTGTTTACACCACGCGTCGCGTTTTCCAGCAATGCCAGAAGCAAAACCATCAACTCGCTATTCGAACCAACCTGACAAGGGCAACAACTTACTACCCAAAACCTTCCAATTCCCAGGAATTTTTTTCCTCGCCGAAAAGACCTGGTCGCGCAGCCACAAACTCGATCGCAAACATGCCTCCCAAAAAATCGGTGTCGACCAGCGGAGCCAGCGGCCGCGGCCAAAATGCTGCCACCGCCTCAACAAGCAAATCGTTTGCGAATGCGTCATCCTTTCAATCAGCAGCGGCGATGGCAGCAGCAGCAGCAGCAGCGAATAAAACCAAGAAGAAAAACGGAGCGGCTGCCAGTGGAAGTGGAAGTGGGAGTCGAAGCAAGGGCAGGAAGAGCAAGGAGACGATCGATGTTGACGATGAGGAGGAGGAGCAGGAGGAGCAGGAGGAGGAGGATGGGGAAGAGGAGGAGGAAGAGGACGAGAGACGCAGGATACCACCTGAGCTGCTGACGCGGCTTTTGCATGAGTTCTTTGAGAGGGAGGGCACGACGAGGATCACGAGGGACGCGAATGATGCCGTGGCGAGGTATATGGATGTTTTTGTTAGGGAGGCGATTGCCCGGGCTGCGGCTGAGAGGCCTGAGGGGGGGTTTTTGGAGGTGAGTCTTCTTCTCTTCTTTTCTTCTACACCTCTCTCACACTGTGTGTGTTTGGTGTTGGTGGTGTTGGTGGTGATGAAACTTCAGGGTGAAGGGCTAACGAGATTTGGTTGTAGGTGGAGGATCTCGAGAAGATTGCGCCGCAGCTGCTGCTTGATTTGTGATGCGGATGAGGGATGGGGAACCAAGTGCTTTTTGGAAGCTGGCGAGACGGAGAATGCTTCGTTCAGCAGCAGGGGGCTTGGGACGCGGTGTGCCTTTCTAGGATTTGGAATAGCTACCTATTCTGGAGTACCTCCCTGAAGCTGAGCACAATGTCTCCACGGTCGCGTTGCGGTGAGGAGGAGGCCGATGTCGTGAGGGCTACGGGTTATGTTCCTTGGTCATCCGCGATGCTGCGGTCCCGGGGATCTGAGAAGAGGGAGGCTTCCGTTGTGCTACGTTCACCAATATCATGATACCAGGTACGTGGAGGGCAGGTGTGACGCGTGCTACGGTGTCTTGTTCTGACGGTGTCGCAGATATTCGAGGGCAAGTTTGATGTTAACCAAGCTGGTTGGTTTGGCGTCAGGTTCTACCGGTATTTGGGCGAGATGTTCAGATCTCGCGGGATGGTGAAGAGAGGAGGGGAAACCTGCCTAGAAGAATTATATTCAGTCTTCACAGGTGCTTGGTCTCTCATGTTCGTTTGCCATGAGATAGTACAGGTCGACGAGGGAGACATCTTGGTCTCAAGGGATCGTACGCTGGGTTGGTTGGGGACTCGGAAACCTGCTAGGCAAATCCCTTTACGCGACTACATGGTCTTATCTCAGTTTTCAAGGAGCTCCTACTGAACCTGAAAAGATGATGTTCAGGTCTAGCAAGAGGAAGGATAAGGTTAAGGACGACGGTCTATTGTGCTTCACGAATGATCCAAGACCGGAGACCTGCGACGGATCGGTATTTTTTATCACTTCTTCCTCTACAATGTCTTCGATGATGACCATCTACTAGTGCGGCTTATCCCTGACATCATATGCAAGTGCCGAGTGAGAAATTAATGAGCTGGGAGAAGCTATTTCCGTCCTCGAATGTTATTCCTAACGTTGTATGTATATCTCAGGACTACAAACGTGATGATATGAACGGCCTTGTAACAACACGACATCTACAGCATCTTTCCTGAATTATTTTCACAATTATGTCGGGTTCGTGTTGATAAGCATGATATTGGGTCAATCTCACGTCTCGAGTAGCACTTATCAAGTTGTTGGATTTGTTAGAGCCCAGCATTTCCGGGTCATTCACGTCTGTCTTTGTGCAACAATCCATCCCATGCGGCAAACTGTACCTTCAGAAAACAGTCGGACCCCGGAGGATCGCCATCCATGAGTTGATTCCCGAATGCACATCATGGCTTGGCACAAGTCGAGTTTGGGACACTGGGTCGGGGTGCAGATGTTTTATCCGGCGGCTGCTGCTGATCATTTTGGAGTGCCAGTCTGCAGCAGTTCAGACGACAGCACTGAGCTGGCTTGGCGTTCCTTGGCTTGGCTGGCTGGACTCGACATGTTTCTATTCTCTCTCTGCCACCGTCATGTGGGTGGCAAGGTTGTCGACCGTAGTAGTGTAGGCAAAGTCCCGAAGCGCTGTCTTTTTGGCGATGTGGTCGGCGGTTTGGCCTGGAAGGAGCCAAAAAGCGCAGCGGTGGTCGGGTTGCCGTTGAAACTCGGAGGCCGGGGGTAACGCTGAAACCGGTCCATGTTTGACAACCGTCACAGCTTGCGGCAAATGGCCGTGCTCACCCCTGCAACAACCCTGAGTCCCCCTGCTGGGCCTGGGCCTGGGCGACCACAGCAGAAGGAAGACAGCACCAAAGAGGCTTGGAACCGCAAACCTTATTTCGGCTGCAGCTTCGTCCGGTCCTTGCTTGCCCACCCTGAACCTCGCTCCCGTCGCTCCTGCCAGATGCCTTGGAGATTCATCACGAACCCTGGCTTACGTGTTCTCGTTTCCGTGCTGCTTCCATCTCTCGGCTTTCGGCGGGCATTTGATCTGTCATTTGTTGTCTCTGCTTTCTTTTTTGTTTCGCGACCGGCACCTAGCGTCCATTGCAATCTACACAGCTCAACTTCGTTGGGGCGTCCCGCAATGGAGAGTTTGATGCCCACAAGAGGCCTTCCGTCCTCTCAGCAGCACCAGCCACACGGATCGAAGTGCCTTCCGGGCGCCTGCGGCCCGACTTCTGTCCAAGTGGCTAGCAGAGTAGGAGTGCAAACGCTCTGGTGAAACAACTAACCCAAGCGGCTCATTTCTCTCATATCGGCGACGAACAGTCATCCATGTTATTTCCCCAGCTCAAGTGAGGTTGTGTTGCCAAGGATGAGGCCAGGACCGTACCATCGAATGCAACACCGCCAGGAGAGCAAAACAAGCCTTCCTACGCTGCCCAGGGTCCGTCAATAGTAGAATGCCGTTTCCCCAGGCCATTCAGTGCACTGCCTGCCTTGGGTAGGGAGAGGTAGACGCCGAGGAGCTGGTCCAAACGTCGCCTTGTTTCATGGAGGGACCATTCTCAGTCATGAAGCTCTGAACCCCCCAGGGCCACCCCATGTCTGCCCTCCCCCCGTGCCCCCCTTCCGGATGCCTCTGCCCTCCTCGGCATGGAACATGGGTGTGGTTCATCGCTGGGCGATCCTGCACTTTCCCGAGACTTGCGAGACGTTCTCTTATATTCATGCCCGTTTCCCAACCCACTGGCCTGGCCTTCCTTTTCCCTTCCCTTCTTTTCCCCATTGTCAATATTCATCTTCAGTTCAGGCTTGTCCTTCTTTGCTACTCTTTTTTTCTTCTTCTCTCTTCGTCTCGTCGACTGTCTTTAACATTCTTTCCAGGCTAGTCCTACCAAAATTTACACAGCGCGAGTCGCTTTTTTCCATCTCACTACCCACGACAGTCACTCTTTCAAAAGACAGCTCGACGACTTCTTTCAGTTTTTACCAGAATAAAAAACCAAAACCCCACATTCAAGATGCAATTCTCAACACTCGCCCTCGCCGCTCTTGCGAGCATGGCTTCCGGTATGTTGACTTTGACGAAAGGGACAAAAAAAGGGGATCTATACTGACTCAACACCAACAGCCCAGAGCGTCGTTACCCACGTCGTCACAGTCGGCTGGAACGCCACCCTCACGTACAAGCCCGACAACCTTAAGGTCAACCCCGGTGAGATGGTGCAGTTCCAGTTCGTCGCTGGTGCCCACACTGTTACGCAGTCCACCTTCGATGCGCCCTGCCAGCCCATCTCCCAGCACAGCAACATCACCGGCTTCCACTCGGGCGCTCAGAACGTGTCTGCCAGCGCTGCATCGGGCATGATCCCCACCTACACCATCATGGTCAACAACACCAACCCCATCTGGGTCTACTGCGCCACGGGCAAGCACTGCGAGGCCGGCATGGCTATGGTCATCAACGAGCCGTAAGTTTAGTCTGCTAGTCTGTCTTTCTTCAGTGTGCTGACCAAAACATCTAGTGCCACCAACAAGACCCTGGTTAGCTACAAGACTGCCGCCAAGGACGCAACGACCGTCGTTCCCGGCGGCGCCAGCACCGGCACCGGAAGTGGCACCGGCAGCGGTACCACCTCGGGCACCGGCGGTACCACTGGCACCACCACCTCCCCCTCGGCAACTGCCACCGGTGGCGCCGGTATCCTCTCCGCGCCCCTCACATACATGCTCCTCGCGGCTGCAGGCGCTGCCTTCCTTCTCTAAGTCCCGAGTGGACGATGAGTGGGACTGTTTTTGTATGCGAGTTGGTTGGCTTCTATTAGTCGTCGGGGGTAACACCCTGTCGATGGAGAAAGCTGTTGTTTTGCGATACGCACACAGCGTTTAATTGATACCTTGGGGAGCGGACAAATAGATTCTATGTTTGTGCGGGCTGGTGGACGTCAAGTCAATTTCAGGGGTTGAGGTTCTCGCAAGACGGGGGTTGGATATGCTCCCCCTTACTTGACCTAGACGGCCTCGCGGGGGGGTGGCTTGGCGTGGATGGTGGCGTTTCTCTTCTTCTGCTTCTACGCGAGGATGACTCTGTATATGATCATGCCCGAGGCGTGTGTGTTATGTTTACATATTGCATTAAAAATTGAGTGTTTTGGTTTTTCTGGTGACCGTTTGTCTTTGGGCCTTGGCTGTGTTTTGTTTGTGAACGTGGGATGTGGACACAAATTAGCTGTCTTAGTTTCTCACTTACATCGGTTGCAACCACACATGCACAGTAAATTACTTCGATGTCTTGATAGCCTTTTGATAACCCAATTGCCTATATAATAAACTAGCAAAAGAAAAAAATCGACTCTGTATCCACACACACACTCACACCCACGCAACAACCAACCCCGTTCCTCTGCCCTACCTTACAAATTTCAGACCTACTTTGGCGGCACGGTCCTCGTCTTCCTCCCCTCCGCAGCCGCCTTGCACAGCTTCCGCCTGGGCTCGGTGCCCGGCCAGCCAGCAGGGCGCTTGACGTAGCCGACGAAGGGGTACTTCTTGCTGTTGGCAAAGAACTTGACCCAGTGCAGCAGGCCCTCGTGGACCTTGCGCTGGGCCTCAGCCAGCTCCTTGGCGCGAAGGGCCTCAAACTCGTCGCGCGTGAAGTGCTTGTCGACCGCCTGGTCGTCGAGCGGGAGGAACATATCCTCGACGCCGCGCATGTCGCCTGTGCGGTCCTCGGCGAAGCATCCCGTCACGAAGCCGCGGCTGGCGTCGCACCCTGCGAACCAGTGGTACGACCCTCCGGGCCCGTAGGTGCGGCGGTTCGCAGAGACGTCGTAGATGGTTCCGTTGATGGCGAGGTAGATGGGTTTGGTCTCGTCGGTGCCGTCGAATTGGGCGAGTTCGGCGAGGGTCAGGTAGACTGGCCCGCGCTGGAGTGAAGAGAAGGCGAAGTTAGAGGTTTGTTCAGGTAGTTTGGTCGGTGAGAGGGAGAAAACATAACGTACAAGTTGCGACTTCCACCAGTCGACCTTCATGTACTTGGGCGGGTCCTTCATGCCCCAGAAGAAGGTCTCGCCGTTCGAGATCAGGTAGCTGAGCCCGCACGAGGCGAAGAAGAGGAAGGTGATGACGCGCAGGATGTCGAGGTAGGGGCTGTATGCGTCCTCGTCCTCGAGCTTGGCCTTGGGGTTCTTCTTCTTTTTCTGCGGTGCTGGTGCTGCCTTGCGCGACGAGTCTTCGGAGGAGGAGCCGGCGGCGTCGGTGGCTTCTGAGGGAGGCGTAACGGGTGCTTTGGCTTCGGGCTTCCGTCGCCGGACTGCGGCCGCTCCGTCTGAATTGGCCATGGCTGGTGGTGGAGTGATGGTGCGGTGGTGTGATGAGTGGTGTTTCTGGTGGTTGAGTCTTGTTTTGTTCAGGTATGGATTTGATGGAAACCAAGTCGTTGATGGCACCGAGCAGGGTGTTGGAGCAGCTCAAAAAGGACACACAGCAGAAGCAGGAACAATGCAGGTGGAATTGCTAAATGGCGAGCTCCAGCATGCAACCCGGCGAAGCGTACACGTATATTGCCAGATGTCGACCACAGCCGGTTATGCGAGGCTGAAGCTGGGATCGAAAGACCAGAGACACACCACTGGGATGACAGCCTCCACGGCGCTGCATGCGCCTGTAACGGCTAGCTGCGACATCTGGAACCACCGGGGGTAGGCCACGGCCATGTTCTGATTGGGCCGCGCGTTCCACGGAAATAACGAAATTTGGATGGAATGACGGATGGGCGCAAGGCTGTCGGACCCCTCCTCCGCACCAATTCCCAGCAAGCCCAGCAAGCGCAATGAGCAATCACCCACAAGCCAGACCCGCCCCTCTGAGCCGTGCTGCCGTGGTCCTTGCGTCGCTTAGCCTGGCCCCACCTTCAATCCACACAACGCTGTCTGATTGGCGGTGCCTGTCGCCTAGCAACTCGAACCTCCAAATCCCCAAAATCCCTGGACGCTGGTTGGCTGCAGCCTTTTCGATGACGAGAAAATGGTAAATACGGCCAGACCAACAACCCTGCTGGAATCCACCACCTTTGGAGCCGATATCCCAGATTGACTTTCTGGCGCGGGACGGCATCTGCTCTACTGAGTGCTAATTACATCGTCAGCCGTTGCGTAGCACATAGCGGACGGATTACGGATACCGACTTACCAACACTTTTTTTTGGTCTTGTGCTCAGGTCGCCAACAGCAGCAGCAGCATCGGCATCAGCAGCAGCATCTCCTAGGTTTCAGCAATCTGAAATTTCTTCGTCATTTCGCTTTGCTTCGCGCGGGTCAGCTCCTACTCGCCACAGCATCAGCCTTGAATTGGCACTGCACCGCATCTCATCGCATCTCATCGCGACAAAGAACCGACCAAAAGACAGTCGACACCCACCTCCCTGACCACCAAACAAACACTACAACACTCGGGAAGCCGATCAGCTTCACATCTTCGCATTGCATGCATCCCATTGCATGACACGTCCCGACATCGACACACCAATTCGCAACACAGACCTTGCGGCGATGGATTTCGCCTCGAGCATACCGGGCTCGCCGGGCCACGTCGGCTCGCCTTTGCAGCCCGTCTCGCACAACCAGCAGCGAGAGTCGGCCCAGACCTCGGCCATGCGCTACGCCAGCGGCGGCGAGGACCTGCGCGACAGCACCGTCCACGAGAAGATCAACCAGTTCAACTCGCTCGCCATACAATCAAAACAACTCGAGCGCAAGACAGCCGACGCCGCCCTCAAACGCGCCATGCTCGGCCGCGAGGAGGCCGAGACCGAGATGCGCCGCTACCGAGACGAGGTCCGGCTCCTCAGGAGACAGGCCGAGGAGAGCAAGGAAAGGGAGCGCCGCGTAGGAGAGAGATTAGAAACCGTTATGGTGCGTTAGCACAACCAGATTGTTAGAAATACCCGGATGACAAACTGATCAAGTAACAACAAACAGGAAAACTATGGGCGCACAAAAGAAACACACGCCCACACGCAAGCCCTGTGGGAGAAGGAGATCCGGCGCGCGCGGAAAGAGACGTTCAAGTCACAGAGCGTGCTCGTAAAGATACAAGAAGAGCTCAAATCATGCCGCACATCCCAGAAAGCCGCCGAAGAAGAGCTCGAGCGTGAAAAGGAGCGGAGCAAGGCACGGGAGCAGGAAGCGTTCGCGGCGCGGTACAGCCTGGTCGGCATGCAAGAACAGCTTCAGCAGGCGCTGGAAAGGGTCAAATTGCTCGAGCAGGAACGGGACGCCTTCAAGACTCTGGCCGCCAAGAACGAGGAGGAGGTCGCTCGGATCGCCGCCGAGGGGAGACTTCCACTCCCGCCATCGCCTGAGGATATGGATATTGATGGTGATGACGAGTCGGCGTCTCTGCGGGCACAAGCTCTCGTGTCCTCGGTCAGCATAGTGGACATCAAGGCCTCCGAGTCCGGCGAAGCCGAGCTCGAGGAGCTTGCCTTGCTCTGGCAATGGGAGAAGCAGCGAGCCGAGCGGGCTCTCGACGAGGTCCATTTTCTGCAGGTCGAGTGCCAGCTCAGATGCTGCTCCGCCGCAAAGTCCCTGTCTCATTCACGGTCAGGCGCATTTAGGAGTGCCAGCCCGCGTCGCAGCCGAGTTAGTCCCTTGCGCATTGCTGATGCCGGAGACCTGGTGATCCTTAGTGAGGCCGCGCCGCCGGTATCACCGTCGGACGATCTTAGAGCCTCGTTCAGGAAATCAAAAACAGCGATGTTGAGAGAAGACCGAGGGTCTCGCCGCAGCACTGTCTTCGTCCCGGCCGAGGGCATTTTTAGAACCATATCGCAGGCGGAAGCCGAGAACGCCGCCATCAAGTCCGTCCCGGCCGCTGAGCCCCGGGTCGACCACGCCGACCTGTCGGACGTGTCACCAACACGATCCGACGACAGCCCGACAGTCTACGCACGCACGCCGTCCGTCGACCCCCCTGACTTTGCCAAGCAACGCACCTCGCTCCTCTCCCTCCTCAACGCGCCTCACCGGCAAGAAGCCCAAGGCGGCGTCATCTTCAACATCCCTACCATCCCCGGCCCTGCCCCGTCCGCTCCAGCTCACCTCATCACCCCAGAGCCAGAGGAGTCACCCAACGACTACACCCCCGAACCAAATCTGCACAGGAACAGCAACAGCAACAGCAACACCAGCCGCCACAGCAACAACAATAACAACCGCAATAGCGCTACAATAACCCACTCCCAATCGCAGATCTCCCACGCCCCGGCCCCCCTCGCGGACCCACCAACCACCCGCCCGCACACCTCAGCAGCACACTACGCAGCCGCAGCGCCAACCACCACAACGACCGTCACGACCAAAGTGCCCCTCCGCGGCGAGAACCGCGACCCCAACATGGCGGCCCGCCTCGCGCGGCTACAGCGCACACCCTCGCACGGCTCCTTACGCGACAAGGACAACAAGCCCACCTTTGACGTCAACAACCCGGCGCTAACGCCCACCATGACGCGCGAGCAGGCGCTGGCTCAGATCCGCGAGCGTAGGGGGCGCGCGCGCAGCGTCGTGGCTGGTGCGACGGGTACTGCTGCGTCCGTCCCGGCTGTCACGCCGAGGAGGCAGATGCTTGAGGGGGTTGGCGTCGGGGAGAGGACTGTTAGTGCGCCGACGGTACGGGTTGGTGGGCCTGTTGGCGCTGCTGCTGGCGCGGCTAGGAGGGTGCGTTCTTAGCTGTTTGCTGCTTGCTACTTGCTGCTACCTGGGCGCGGGTTGGGGTGCCTAATACCGGGTAACCACCGTGAGCGAGGAATGGTTATTTTGTCCAGGTGTTGGGCATTCGAGTTGGACATGGAAGGTACTGGTGATACAGACTTGACCACTTGCCGGTATCGGCTTGAAAAGAATTACGATGGATGGAATGATGGATACGGACGGGACTTTTGCTCTGCTTGTTTGGGTATGGGTTTTTGTTTTTGTTTTCTTTTGACAGGGGAAGAAGGAGGGGAAAGGAGGAGTAGATTGCTTTTTTGCTTTACATTGGAAGGCTGGGGGACCTTTTGCGCCGGTGTTCTGGATGGGCGGCGGCGGTCAAAGAGCCTAAGGTAGCCTGTTGTTGCTTCTTCTTGTTTTTCAAGCCTGCATTGCATGTCTGTTTCTTTTTCTCAGGATACGGACGGCTGGGCGGGCGGACTGGATGGCACCGGATGGCACTGGATACCAGGTAGCACTGCGCAGGGAAGGACACCTTTTGATTTATTTCCGTTTCTTTATTTGCTTTGGATGCGTGGTTTGACTTGTGCTTGGGGGGGCGAAAACGGGATGGGTCTCTGGGAGGTTTACTATGGTATCTCGGTATTGTTTAATAAACGGAAGCCAGAATGCGGCGCCTTTATCTCGTCCGTCCTAGGGGGATGGAGGAACTGCGAGATTGATTGTTGCTTTGCTAGATAGGTGATCAGTCAAGCCTGGTGAGAAATGGAACACGGCTCTGCCCGGCCCCTGTCGTTTGGTTTCTCTGCATTCACTGTTGACTTTCACTGCCCATTCATATAATTCCATCATCTGTGAACTGTCTTGATATATACCGACATTGCGTCGTAGTCAAGTATCTAGGTAGGCAAATCAGATTTACATCGCCGCCCGCGTCCCTGCCTGCCTGCCTGCCTCGAGTCGGCACGCCATCTACATAACGCCCAGACTCATGTGAGCCAAAGTGTAAGGTATCCTATACGAGACAGATTGACTGGATCTGCCCCCTTCCCTACTCTGTTCCTCCGATCCTGTTTGTTCAAGTTTGATATATACGAAGCGTCAAAAAATAACTAAAAAGAGAAAAATATAACCCGCTAAGTTGAGAACAGATAAACAACCCAAGACCAAAAGGGGAAAAAGTAACGCAGCCCGTTCCTTCTAAACAAGCAATATACCGCCCCATCCATCCGTGTATGTGTGTATATGTGTATGTGTGTGCGTGATGTCACCCCAAAAACCCCCTCTGCGCATTCCGCGCCAGCTCCGAGCTCAACGCATCCAACTTGACGGCCACCAGCACGCACTCGACAGCCGCCTTGCCGTTCTTGGCCCCCTGGATGCGCAGCCGCCACTGGCCGGTCCTGATGATCCACTCGTCCGAGTAGCCGCCGCCGCCCCCTGCACTCGCGAGACCATACGAGTCGACTCTCCGCCTCTTGCGCGACGACAGCGGCAGGAGTAGTGGCGCGTTGCTCGACATGGGCGACTCGCCTGCCGCGCCACCCGCCGATGATGGCGCAGATATGGTCCCACCGCCACCGCCTAGAAAGCTGTCCCCCGCGCCGCCAATACTAAGACCATTCTCCTCCGGGCTCCACGGCCTGCCGTCTAGCATGATGCTCGCCTCGGGGCCCAGCATCACGCGCACCAGGTCCTCGCTTAGTGGGGTATTCCCCGGAGTTGCCGGCTGGCTGCTTGCGCCGCCCTTGGCCATCAGCAAGCCCAGCGGCTGCGTGGTCGGCGGCAGGTTGAGTTTGGTAGCGACCACCTCGAACATCTTCGCGATGCGTGTGCGCGCGTCCCGCAGAAACTCTGCGCGCACGGTGGTGGCGCCGCCCGCACCCCCGCCAAACTGCAGGCGCGTGCTCTCTTCGCCAATCTCGAGCACCAGCTCGGCGGGGCGGTCGTCGACAAAGGGGCGCGCGTAAGTCACCCAGCCGGCGAGCGGGTCGGAAGGCGTGGGCTCGCAGGCGACGGTGATGCCGCTCTTGAGGATGTCGCGCAGGCGCAGGACGATCTCGTCGCGCCGGCGGGCCTGGTTGAAGGATATGGAATGCGGGATCAGGCGCTGCTCGAGACCCTTGAAGTTGAAGTAGCGGCAGTCGCGGAGCAGCTCGGCGCGGTGCGTCTCGGAGCGGATGGCGACCGGGTAGCCGCGGAGGAGGTGGAGCAGCTCGGCAAAGGTGTCTGCGCTGCGGTTGGGGACGGACGGTGGCACGATGGACGGCGGACGTAAAAGCCCCTCGCGGTCTAAGCCGGGGAAGAGGTCGTCGGGGGTGGAGAAGAAGATGGCGAAGCCGAGCGAGAAGAAGTTGGGCGAGTTGCCCGGGCCGGAGAAGAGCTCGCGCGGGATCTGGAACTCGCGGTGGCCGACCGAGGTGAAGACGGACTCCTCGTAGAGCTGCGACATGAGTTTGGGCAGCGAGTAGAACTGGGCGTCGGCGAACAGGCGCACAAAGTGGGTGGCGTCGCGCGGCTGGACGTGGTAGCCCTGCAGGTGCAGCGAGATGTCGCGGAAGGTGATGGGGTCGCGGTCGATGTAGAGCGTGCGCACCGCCGACGCCGCGTCCTCGCCCTTGGCCTCGGCCTGGTTCAGCTGGCACAGGAAGTACTGCGAGAAGTACGAGGGCGCGTCCGACGAGAGCGACGCGCCCGAGAGCTTGAAGAGCTCGCACCCGATCTGGATGGGGAAGACGCGCTCGTGCGGGAGGATCTTGGGGATCTTGGAGATGAGCAGCGCGGCCGACTCGGGGGGTTGTTGCTGCTGCTGCTGGAGGGAGAGCTGGGGGTGGTGGTGGAGGTCGCTGTTGGCCGGGGGGTTCGCCATTGTTTCGGATGGTCTTCAGAAGAACGGTCGGTGGCCTGTCTTTTTCTCCTTTTTTTTTTCCTTTTTTTTTTTTTGTTATTGCGACTTTCTCGGTTTTGGTCGTCGTCGTCGGGGTCGTCGGGCGACTCGGCCGCGGGCACCATTCATGGTCGATCCTGGGGGGCTCGTCTCAGTCCGAGGTGCCGGTGGTGTTCACCTTCGTCGGCCGGGTGGATGGGACAGGCATAATTCGCTTATGGACGAGGTCTGGTAAAAGTTACAGCTGAATCGCAAAGTAGAGCAGAAATTCGAGCTTGGAAGCGCATGTTTGGTCTTTAGCGGTGTGCGGGCCGTGGTTGGTGTTTGACGGCACCGAGTTCACATTCAAGGAGGAGGACAAGGAATTGGGAATTGTCATGGGAGGTAGCATTGTCGAAGCGGGAGCCTATGATGTTCATGGAAATCTGGAAGCCTTGAGCCGTCAGCACAGCGCAGCATACGGCAGGCACAGCCTACGGGTTACAGGCGACGGGGACAGGGGTGCGGCCGCCTGGGCAGGCATCGCAAGGGCGGGCCCCGAAGGCCGTCCGGGGAGCTTGGGCCAACCCTACCCGGATACTTCGTTCAGGAACCCCTGCAATGCCAATCAACTTCGAGGTTTTCGTGCTGCGCTGTATTGTCTGGGCCGCTTTCCAGCTTGGTCGAGGCGGCGCAGGAGCACAGCAGTGAGATTCCGAGTCGGGATCTGACTTGCAGATGGTGTTTCCCTCCCATTTGTTCCCTGCATGTCTTGGCAGTGCCGGATTGAGATTCGAGAGACGATGCACAGCATATATGTACCGGGTACAGACGCTGCTAGGGAAGGCCCACGTTCACCGGCAATTTCAGGAAAATATACCGTGCGTACCCGAATATAAAATTACTCGGGGAAAGAAGATTCGATATCACCTCCCTGGCTTTTCACTCATTATCACGATTTGCATTCACGTTATTAGCATGGGCTGGATTGGAACCAGGAGTGTACCTGAGGTTCTATAGGCATTGCTTTGTAAGTACCTAATCGATAGTGGATGCCTGCTACTGCAGCAATTTTCCTAGTTCTCCCGCCATGGACGGAGATTCTATTCTGGCCGACTTCAAGGTTGTGTCCGGATTGGGATCGATTGGGGCCGCCAGCGTCCCCGTTTTGGAAGCAAAACATGTTTCGAAACCAATCCTCCCGAGCCTCCTCGCTTTTCCTTATGAGCCTAGTCTTTGGTTTCCTCCCGGCATCCTTGTTGGCGGTGATGTCATTCGGGCGCACAGGACCGTACTTCGGTTTCAGATCTCACGCCGAAACGTTCGGTTTTCCACGATGCTTCTGGGATTGGAAGTGTTTCTCTATCTGGCGATCCTAGCCTCAGGAATTCAATGCATAATCATCCGGTATTATCTCTCACTGGTACTATCAAATAAATTTGATAATGGTCTAATTATGCTATACCGTCAAACCCATCAAGCTTGCATTCTAATTAGTGTTGTCACGGTTTTGCGGCCAAGTTCCCGGTGGAGGCTTTGATTTATGAGAAAGAAAACAGCCTCGAGCCGATAATCAGTTCCTAGCTTGTCTAATTAAGTGTTCAATCGAGTGAGTGAAAAAAATCTTTCTCGTTCCCGGTGGCCTGGATTTCAAGCTTAAGTTTTGATATCGGGGTTTTCAGACCGGTTGACCATTTCCGTGAACATAATTACACAGGATGAGGCCTCTGAGACAGGTACCAACTGGACTTTGCTGAAGCGGAACTGATATCCCCTATCGCGGATACTATTTCTTTCTGATTATCTTTTTGGTTTAAGATTGATTACAATCGACCTGCTTTCACGCACTTCCTCCCTTTACCTCCTGTCAATTGCCTCTGTACCGATGGCAATTTCAAACAACTCTAGAGACCCCCAATGCAGGACTGGGTGCTAAACTCAGCGGCACCCATGCGAATATCTAGATAGCATCTTTGAGTGAGCTCGCGGCTATTTCATTGTCTTGATTGGTTGCCTTCTGCTCCTTCGGCACACCTCCCTTGGCGATCCTTAGCTCAGTCAGCAGCCTGTGATGTTATCTCTCTTGGGAGAATAGAGAATTCTGCGCCGCAGACTAGTCAACAAGGCCCCCAGGGGCTGTACCAGACAGAGAGGCTCGACTAGACATTACCAGGGTTATAAACAAGATACTGGGGCGAGCGTAGATGCATAATGTTACATGATGTACAGCTGACAGACGACTACCGACTGGATCATGCAATGCAAGTTTATCTCTATGAATGCATTGTCTGTCAGCACTATACGGATTCGCGGACTGATCCACTTGTATACTTCAGCCGTTGGCATCCTTGTCGTTGATTGGCTGTCTGGGGGCCGGGGCGGGAGCCCAAGAACCACGATGGTACCTGGCGAGAGTGAGATGATCGCCATAGTCTTTGATGATCGTTTCATAAGACCGAGGTGTATAGGAGTATATATACGTGTGTCAGAGAGCTCGCCTGCCGTTGAAAGAGAATGAAAAGAGACAGTGACTCTTTGCCCCCGCCAGTCCTTCTTCCCTCAAAAGCACACCAAAGAAGGATCTCGGTAATAGCTTTCGCCTTTTCAGATCCAACCAAGGGCCGCCATGAGCACCGTCGACTACGCGGTTTACACTGGCATCTGGACCGATTGGTCCTACGGAAAGGCTCTTGGGGCGACATTAACCCTGGGCCGCTCCGACGCCAACTTGCTTATTGCCTTTGTTGCCTTCTTTCTGACCGTCGTCACTGCGCGCCTGTGGGCCATCTCCTGTTTTGTCTTCCATACCTGCCTTTCCTCTCGCGCCCCCCGGGACACGGTGCATCATCAGCGCCAAGCCGTGTTGCGAAACAACTCTGGCCCGATCAGCACGGCCTGGACGCTCATCCAGCTCGGTTGGGCTTGGCGAAAGAGCGAGAAGACCACATGGAAAGTCGTCCCCCTCCTGACCTGCTCCGTGCTGCTGGCCGTCGGCTTCACAGTTGCAGCCGGCTTCTCGTCACGGATCGGCCGGAGCAGCGAGGTTCTGCTGGCTTCTGGGAACTGCAAAAACGTCGGCTCCATCCCCATGGACGAGGCGGTCCAGTTCGACTACTACATGCCTTGGATGGCGAAGCAAATCGCATCGGCCGCCACGTACGCCCAGCAGTGCTATTCCGCCGGCTCCACACAGCCGCGCAACTGTCGAAACACCAACTTTGTGCAGCCGCAGCTTCCCATGTCGGTGAATACAACCGCAGGCTGCCCGTTCGATGCCCAGCTGTGCGCGACCAACGACTCCAACTTGATCTTGGATACTGGCCTCCTCGACAGCCACACCCACCTCGGCATCAACTCGCCGCCGGAATCTCGCTTCCAGCTCAGAACCGTCCTGCACTGCGCACCCCTTGTCACCCAAGGGCACAGAGAGTCTTTCACGTCCTACAACGACCAACTCTTCACAAGCTACTTCTATAGCACGAGCCCCGGCGGCGTCGAAAGGGATGCGGACCCGATGTATGTATACCCGAACCCTAATAACACGATGGGCGACATCAACTCCTATGGGACTGTCAATTGGGCGTCTTTCAACAGACAATACAAGCTTCAGTAAGTGCTCCTTTTAATCCGGCGTGGCTCAGCGGCCGGCTGACTGTCTCGGGTGCTTTTGAAAAGAGTATTTGGCGCATCTCCCCACAACGGTTCATACACGGACCCCAGAGCGCTCGCCGAATTTATCCCCATACCGGGACTACAGCGGCGTGATGCGGAAACGCACCTGTTCTTTCTCTCTCCAAATCAGGTCATGTTCAACGCCCCTACGACGGATCTCTGGTACAACAGCTCGCAGAGCGAGGAGCTGTCCTTTGTAATCCCCGTGAGGTCTTCTTCCGATCAGTCGGAGAGGCGGCTATGGCTCGCCGCCGAGGCAGCTTCCCCGCTAGGCTGCGCGTCTCAGATGCAGATTTGTTTCTCAGATCTCCCTGCGGAGCAGCAATGCACGCCGCTTTCCGGCTTTGGTGACACGTCGGACGCGATGAAGCAGCTCGGCGTGAGCAACTCCTCGACAGCGCGGTTCAAGTGGGCCTGGAACACCATGGTGAGCGCCGACTTTGCCGCCATCAACGTCGTCCGGACGCTGGGGCAGCAGGCCATGACCTCGCGCTATAACCTGATCGATGGGTTCCAGGGCGGCACTCTGCCCCGGGATCAATGGCAACGAGACGTGCAGTACTGGAACGCTGTGTCATTAGCCACCATGCAACAGTCGCTGCTGGTCGCGGCAGCGGGGGACCTCTTCGACTACCCGGAGGCACTCGACTCGCCCAGCAATGACGAGGCGCGGACGCTCTGCGCCGACCAGAAGATGATCAGCCCCAACCACATCTCGTTCAGTCTCTTCGGGCTCGCCTTCATCGGCGTCTTTGGGCTGCTCGCAATCGTCGTTTCGCTGTGTCTCGAGCCGGTTGTCCATTGCATCCAGCGCCGACTGAAGCGCGATCCGTATTCACGGATGGAGTGGTTCGCCACGGGTGCGCTGCAGATGCAGCGGATGGCTCACGAGGAGCTGGGCATGGGCGTCTGGTCGCAATGCGACGAGCTCGTCCCTGTTTCAGCTGGGAATGCCATCCTCGCTGGACTGGATGTTTCGGACGAGAAGCACCCGCTCCTGTGCGTCCCGGAGTCAGCGATGGAGAAGATGATCTCCGTTGAGTCGGATCAGCCAAAGTCAGAGAGCTTGGCTACTCGGGTCGAGGACAGAGGGACTGAGACTTCTGTCTCGGTGATGAGCTTTGACAGCTTTGTTGATGAGCGTCGGTCTCTGCAGGCGGATGGCCATGTAATGTCTCCGGATGTTGTCACTCGCCGATCATGAGGAGAGCGGTTTGGATGTCGTGCTGGCTATACCTCATCTCAACCTGAGTGGCACGCTTGGGACTGGTAGCTCAAAGGGGCAGAAGGGCAACAAGGGTCCATGCTGGGGCAAAACAGTTAATGTAAGACAAACAATGGCGTTCAGAGTTGACATCAAACTTCGTTGAAGTCGAGACCACGGGAGGCTGGACTCCAATATTTGCACAAGTAACGTTCAACCTTTACCAACCTAGAAGGTGTATCGCAGCGACGACGTCATGGGGGAATTGCGAGTCATTATTCGTGGACTTTCTCTTGCTCCTGGCTGGTGGACCCTTGGCCTTTCTGTCGTCAAAAAGAGAAGAAAAGCAACTGAAATAAATCTCATACGAGATTTTGGCTCGACATTGGGCAAAATGGTGAAAAAAATGAAAGATTTACCCAAATCCCATGCATTGATAATGGCCCTGCCATCGTCGCGCATGCCAATGGGCCAATGACTTCGTGTCGATCGGGGATGTTGATAAGCAGGTCGCAACGTCAAGTTTTGTTGTTGAAAGAGTGACTTCCATTTGCCGGCATATCCCTGACCGACGCGCACGGGAAGGAAGTGGGTGAGCGAGCACAGGCCACGCGAGAGTCTCAGCGCGCCAAGCGCGACAGGGAACACGGGGTCAGGCAAGCACGGAGAGCACGGGATGCGGGCCAGCCATTGGCGGGCGGGCGATTGACGACTGGCGACTGGCTGCCCGCTGCCCGCCCGATAGGCAAAGGAATCCCGCAAGCTGCGGTGTCTGCCCGCCTTTGCGGCCTGGACCAGCCACTGCCACTGCTGCTGGCACTGCACCAAAAGGTCAACGCACGCTTGCCTGGATTGGGATCGCCTCTTGTCAACACACCACAACAAACCAATTTCCCCACTACCTATTACCCACTACCCGCGCACCCAAGACCCCGGGCCTTCAGGCTTCCGCTGAAACCTCAATTTTCCACCTCCAACAACGTCTCCAGTCTGTTATTTGGTCGACTGCCGCCTCGAACCCTTCGCTTTCTATCCATATTTGCCTAGCCCGCGTCATCGAGCTCATCTTGCACCATGCGTGAGATCATCAGTCTGAACGGTACGTCGCCTCGAGCCATCTCTTGCTGCTTCGCTTTCCGCGTCCTCTCTCGGTGTTCTGCGGTGGCGGCACTTGACGCCTATCTTTCCCTCACCGCAATGTCGGGAGTGGTGTCAATGCCTCCCGCCGCCCGCACCCACCGCCGCCGACAGACATGCTGACCTTCTTCCTCTACAGTTGGCCAGGCCGGTTGCCAGATCGCCAACTCCTGCTGGGAGGTATGCTCTCGCAATCCCTCTCCTCCTTGCTCCTGTCATCGTCGTCACCGTCCTCCGCAACAGCTCGACTCGATCGAACCCCGACCGGGCCAACCCCCCTGTCGCCTCCAAAAAGTGGCCCGATGCTAACTTCTCCTCCAGCTGTACTGCCTCGAACATGGCATTCAGGTACGCTCCTCCTCCCACCCCCAGATTTATCGACACGCAAACTGACCTGCTGCCGCATTAGCCCGATGGTTACCTGACCGAGGAGCGCAAAGCTGCTGACCCCGACCACGGCTTCAGCACATTCTTCTCCGAGACCGGTACCTATCCCCTCTCACCGCCACAAACCACCTCCTTGAACCTGAAGCCGAACACACAGCTTACCATGTCTGTGACACGCAGGCAACGGAAAATACGTTCCTCGCACCATCTACTGCGATCTCGAGCCTAATGTTATTGACGAGGTTCGCACCGGAACCTACCGCGGTCTCTTCCACCCGGAGCACATGATCAGCGGCAAGGAGGATGCCTCCAACAACTACGCGCGCGGACACTATACTGTCGGCAAGGAGTTGATTGATCAGGTATTGGACAAGGTCCGCCGTGTCGCAGACAACTGCAGCGGTCTCCAGGGCTTCCTCGTCTTCCACTCCTTCGGTGGTGGTACCGGATCTGGTTTCGGTGCCCTGTTGATGGAGCGTCTGTCTGTCGACTACGGAAAGAAGTCGAAGCTCGAGTTCTGCGTCTACCCCGCCCCTCAGACCGCCACCTCCGTCGTCGAGCCTTACAACTCGATCCTGACCACCCACACCACTCTCGAGCACGCCGACTGCTCCTTCATGGTGGACAATGAGGCCATTTACGACATCTGCCGTCGCAACTTGGGTCTTGAGCGCCCCAACTACGAGAACCTCAACCGCCTGATTGCCCAGGGTACGTCGTGGAGTTCCCCTTTCTGGGTCGCCCAGTTGAAAGCTTGGCTAACATGTGCTTCGTAGTCGTCTCGTCCATCACTGCCTCGCTCCGCTTCGACGGATCCCTCAACGTCGACCTTAACGAGTTCCAGACCAACTTGGTGCCTTACCCCCGCATCCACTTCCCTCTGGTTGCCTACGCTCCCGTCATCTCGGCTGCCAAGGCCGCCCACGAGGCCAACTCCGTCCAGGAGATGACCATGTCTTGCTTTGAGCCCAACAACCAGATGGTCAAGTGCGACCCCCGCCACGGAAAGTACATGGCCACCTGCCTTCTGTACCGCGGTGACGTCGTTCCCAACGACGCCCACGCCGCTGTCGCGACCCTCAAGACCAAGCGCACTATCCAGTTCGTCGACTGGTGCCCTACCGGCTTCAAGCTCGGTATCTGCTACCAGCCCCCCCACATGGTTCCCAACGGCGATCTCGCCAAGGTCAACCGCGCTGTGTATGTTGTCCCCCTTCTGCTTCGGTGCATGCCTGAATCTAACATAGCAACAGCTGCATGCTCTCCAACACCACGGCCATCGCCGAGGCCTGGTCCGCTCTGTCCAACAAGTTCGACCTCATGTACTCCAAGCGTGCTTTCGTCCACTGGTATGTTGGTGAGGGTATGGAGGAGGGCGAGTTCTCTGAGGCTCGCGAGGATCTCGCCGCCCTGGAGCGCGATTACGAGGAGGTTGCTGCCGACTCGATGGAGGGTGAGGAGGTTGAGGCTGAGTACTAGGTTGTCTATGGTGGGCTGTTGACGATGCCAGTATGTCGATCTTGACAGATGACTTTGTTCCACCGCCGCTGTTTTCGAAATTCCCAATGAAGAGACGAGAGACCCACGGCATTCGTTGTCAATTGTCTTTGTTTGGGATGATTGTTATTCTTCCCTTGGCAGGCACGGGCCTTGAATTTTTCCTTGTTAGACTAAAAGTGATAGTCGATTTTAATCCAGAGCAGCCCCCATCTTAGGAGGGACACGCTCTCCCACTCACCGCCGCAGTTTGGCCGTGCAGGTATTTCGTTTGCGTGACTTGGTTTCCATCTGGCAGCAACAGACAGACAGCATATTGGTAAGCCTCCAGACATTTCACGACGACGACCTTGCACTAGGCGTACCAGTTATGAGCCTGTCACCTTTACACTACAATTCACTTAGCCAAAGCATGAACTTAGCTTCAACGTTCAGGTTGGGTGATGGTACAAGGGGGCTGCAGAATAATAATTTTGTGTCATATCGACAAATTGATAAAAATAATGATGTTGATTTCGCGTATACGTATATGTTTTATTGGGCACGTCCATCATCTCATCATTATTTTATTACCTCGGTGCACAGGGTTAACGTCCTTCGTGCATCCGTTCTGCATGCAGGCTGCAGCGGGCGGATGAAAGGCGGAATTTAACGAGTGCAGAAAGACGGCTGCAGCGTCATGTGCAGGTCGCCTGTGCCCGTGTGATACTGGAATATTCGGTTGTAATCTGTACCCCGAAATCCCATCCGCACGCTGTAATCTGCAGTGAGGAGACTTGATTCCTAGGGGTCCACTTGGCGCCCGCTGTCGTCCACAGCAATCCCATTCGTGGTGGTCTATCCAACCGCAGTGACGAAGCGGGAGCCAATGAGTCGGCATTGGCGGACATTGGCTGCTGTCGACTGTCTACTGTCCAGTGAGTTGCTCGCTCGCCCGCCCGCCTGGCCCGGCTGGGCTTGGCTTGGCCTCCAAATCGCCGCCAGACCCAGAGAGTCAGCGAGAGAGAGGGAGCTTGGAACTAGGGGCTTGTCGCATTCCCAACCTCACACTTCAACCTCCCTACCTGGTACCTAACCTACCTTGGGTATCCGAGTTGCAGGACGAAGTAGCGCAGCATCCGCCGCCTTTCACACATCGCCCGCTATCCCCTCAAACAGCGCATTTGCGCATGCACGCACGCACGAATACCACATCCATCAATCAACCTTTTTTAATTTTCCTCCTCGTCACTTTACGGCCTCATTTCCCGTCCTACGTCAGCTCCACTGCGAACAGAACAGATTTCGAGCGAAGCTCCGACACAACAACCTGGAACACACATACAGCCACCGAGGCAGCCGCTAAATATCTCACGTCCTTCCTTCGCAGTTCCGGCCGCATCCGCAGTCCCGGGTGACTTTTAATTTTCTTGGTATTCTCGCAGAGGGTGCAGAGTGCCCAGAATGGCTTCTGATCCCTCTGTCGACGCCGGTAAGCAGCTCTTGTCTGTCTTGTATATCCATCCCGGCTCTCTGGGCGGGGGGGGGGGGATGGTGGGCGGGATGGGGATGGATGGCCCTAGACGGAGTGATGGAAAGGATAGCTTCCCTGGATGTCAAGCTAACTCCAAACTCCTCTCTTAAGGCGTGCCGAACCTGAACCTCACCGTGGAGGAGAAACGAGTGTACGGGCAGCTGTTCCGACAAGCCGACACCGATAATGTTGGAGTGGTCACGGGCGAGATCGCCGTCAAGTTCTTCGAGAAAACCAGACTAGACTCGAGAGTCTTGGGGGAGGTTAGTTGAACAACGGAAGCTCTGCTTGGGGCGCGGCATGGGGCTTTTCAGCCGGATAGATGGAGTTGAGAGCTGACAGTCTTGTTACCCGCAACGCAGATATGGCAGATCGCAGATAAGGAGAACCGCGGCTTCCTCACCCCCGCTGGCTTCGGCATCGTCCTGCGGCTTATTGGGCATGCGCAGGCTGGTCGCGAACCCACGGCCGAGCTCGCCTTACAACAAGGGCCCATACCCCGATTCGATGGCTTTACTCCGACTCCCGCGCCTCCCCCTCCTCCGCCGGCGGCCTCGCCTGCTGCCTTGCCCTCGCAGGGCACAGGCGGGCAAGGGCCCATCCGAATCCCACCTTTGACGCCCGAGAAGGTGGCACAATATGCAGGTTTATTCGAGCGACAACCGCTTCAGAACGGCGGGTTGCTCCCCGGAGAGCAAGCCAAGCAAATTTTCGAAAAGGCCGCTCTGCCAAACGAGATCCTGGGCCGCATTTGGATGCTCGCCGACACGGAGCAGCGCGGCGCTCTGGTCCAAACCGAGTTCGTCATCGCCATGCATCTCCTCACATCCATGAAGACGGGAGCGCTGCGTGCCTTGCCTACGATCCTACCTGCTGCCCTATATGAGGCTGCTACGAGGCGGGCACCGGGTGGTGGCGTCGCCAACAGACAACAGTCGCCGACCATCCCCGCACCCCCGATCTCGGCTGCCTCGAGGCAGCTTACGGGTCAAGCATCCCTCACCCAGATGCGAACCGGCAGCCCGCTTGGACGACCGCCTCTGGCAGCGCATCCGACGGGCGAGTGGTTGGTCACGCCAGCGGACAAGGGCAGATTCGACCTGCTGTACGACGAGCTGGATACAACCAGGAAAGGGTACATTACTGGAGAAGAAGCAGTGCCGTTCTTTAGCCAGTCGAACCTTCCGGAGGATGCTCTCGCCCAGATCTGGGACCTAGCAGACATCAACTCGGCGGGGCGCCTTACAAAAGACGAGTTCGCGGTCGCCATGTATCTTATTAGGCAACAGAGAAGCAAACGCGAAGGTCCGGCAGCCCTCTTGCCAACAACTCTGCCGCCCGGCCTCATACCGCCGAGCATGCGCGGCCAGGCTCGGGCCCCTCTTAACGCTTCGGCGTTCGAGTCTCCTCCACGTCCGCAGCCTCAACCGAGACCGTCTGCTCTGGACGATCTCTTTGGCTTGGATGATCCTGTGCCTCCGCCTCCAGCACAGGCGCAGGTTGCAGTCGGTACAGGTGGATCGGCTGCCCATGATCCGTTCGCTAGCATGAGCCCCGCGGCGCCGTCTTCACCAGCCAGGCCTTCTCCTCTCGCGTCAAACTTCAAGCCCTTTGTTCCCTCGTCATCCTTCGGCCGCGGTCTCACGGCTCAAGTGACGGGAGGATCAAACACCTCAGGATCAAATTATGGCCGGCCCTCCCCTCTCCCAACGACTGCGGAGGCCGATTTGCTGGGTGATAATGAACCCGAGGTTAGCAAGAGCCTGAGCAGCGAGACTACTGAGCTCGCGAACTTGTCAAACCAGATCGGGTCTCTCTCGAAGCAAATGCAGGATGTCCAGGGCCAGCGCGCGACAACACAGAACGAGCTAAACCAGGCTCTTGCGCAAAAGAAGAACTTTGAACAACGTCTCACTCAGCTCCGTGCTATGTACGAAAAGGAAGCGCAAGACGTCCGCTCCCTCGAGACCCAGCTGAACACGTCGCGGAACGAGACGAAGAAGCTCCAGGCGGAAACGGCTATGGTCGAGGCTAGCTACCAGGATCTGCAGAATCAGCACCGCCAGATTGTCACAGCCCTTCAGGCTGACCAACAAGAAAATGCAAGCCTTAAGGAGAAGATTCGCACGGTAAATGGCGAGATTGCTCAGCTGAAACCTCAGATTGAGAAGCTGAAGTCTGAGGCCCGGCAGCAAAAGGGGCTCGTGGCGATAAATAAGAAGCAGCTGGCAACCAACGAAGGCGAGAGAGAGAAGCTGAAGACGGAGGTCGAGGAGCTGACCAAGAGCAACGAGGAGCTGGCCCGTCAGGTTAGCAGCTCGCCAGTCTTGACGCAGGTCGCTAGTCCCGCCTTGTCAACGGCGAGCGCTAATAACCCCTTCTTCCGGAGAACGGCCAGCACCGATATAACGGCCAGCTTCTCTTCTCCTCCTGCTATGCGGTCCTTCAGCGATAAGAGCTTTGATGATGTATTTGGCCCCGTCGCCTCGAGCAGCCAGGCCGGCACACCTCCCCCAGTAGCGGCTACGCTTTTCAAGCCGCAAAACACCGGCACTTCCACCACTAGCGTCGGATCCTTTGCGACACCAACATCCACCAGCCCAACGGTGAGCCGCCAGGCCACCCTACCCGACCCCTACCAGCCATTCGCAGATGCCCACGAGACGCTGCCTCGTCAGGCCTCCCCAGCCCTAAGCCGCGTCAGCCAAGCAGAAACCCCCCACGAGCCCCAGCCGCACTCTGTGGCCTCGCCTGTTGAAGCGGCGCCGACTGGCCAAAGCCTTGCATCTGGCTCAAGCTCGGAAGCGTCCAAGGGCGCTTCGGCTTCCACGTCGACCGAGTCCAAGCCTGTGAGCAATGGCACACACGCTGTCTTTGGCGGGCCTCTCGCAGAAGATTCGAAAAAGAGCCCTGCGACCGGGAGCGATGCGGACCCGTTCGCCGTTGTGGACCAGGCCAAGGCCAAGGAGGACTTTGAGTCGGCATTTGCCAGCTTCAAGAGCGCCCAGACTAGAGCCCCCACGATCTCAGGTCTCGAGACAACAAAGGCCTTCTCCTCTTTCCACTCGGAGTTCCCCCCTATCTCGGAGCTGGAGCGCGACGATGAGGATTCGGAGGACACTGATACCGACGGGGCTGGGTTTGATGATGACTTTGCGCCATCATCCCCACCTGTGAAGACGACTGAGAAGGCCGCCGACCCAAGATCACCGTCACCCGCTGTCACCAAGTCCATGCCGGAGACCTCGGCTGCTGGAGCAAGCTCGTCCGCAGTTCCTGATCAGGCGGCTGCGAGGTACGGCCCTTTCTTGACCTCTCCCTTGCGCGATATCTAAATTGCTCGTCCTCCGATACCCAATATTGTACTAATACACCTTGTAGCGAGCGGCCAACTTCTCCTTCCACAACAACAACTCGGGTCGACAGCTTCTCCGGGTCTCATGTCGATGACATCTTCGGTTCAGCCACTTCGCTTCCACCAGCTGCCGCCACCCCAGTAGCAAGCCCCCCTGCGGCCGCCCCTGCTGCTATTGCTGCTCCTAAGGGCGCTTTCGACGACTTGGACGACGACTTTGACGGCCTCGAGGATGCCAAGGAGGGCTCCGCCGACGACGACTTTGCAAACATCTCGCGCTCTGGCCTTGACGACTTCAACCCTGTTTTCGACAGCAGCCCACCTCCTAGCCAGGCAAAGAGCGAGTCGGCATTCACCAACACGCAATTCGGTGGCGGCGAAAGCCAGTTTGACTTTGGTTCTCTGTCCAGCGCTTCAGTGGCCGGGAGCACAACTGCCGCCCAGTCAGGCCCGACCAAGGCAGCCCCGGCGTCAGACCCCCACGATTGGGACGCTATCTTTGCTGGTCTGGAGGACACCCCGTCAGCATCCTCGCCACCCATGAGCAGCGGGAACGCGAACGCAAAAGAGGCTGCCTCGTCGCGACCCGCGGCGCCGGGCCGAGCTCTTACGGAGGAGGGTGAGCATGACGACCCCATCCTCAAGAACCTGACGGGCATGGGATACTCGAGAACGGACTCGCTCGCTGCGCTGGAGAAATATGACTACAATCTGGAGAGGGTAAGCTAGTAGGCGTCCTCCTTTTGCTATTATAAACACACACATGCACGCACGCATAGACACGCGTGCGGCGTTGTGACCAGGAAAATTGATTGGACCTGGGCTGTGTGTTCCAAGTGGACGACGAATGGCTGACTGATATGACTTTTTCACTTTCAGGCAGCCAACTTTCTTGCCAGTCACTCGTGAAGCGGGTCTGCTGCTGTGCGACGGGGGTGTGTGAGGCTGTGGGGTAGGATATCGGCTACATATTTGAGCTTGCTGGTATAACTGGTAATGCGATAGCAGGAGAAAACTAAATGAAGGAGGCGCGGGGGGTGGAAGAGCTGGTGCTTGAAGCAACATTCAGGGGCTTGGTGGGCAGGACGGGGTGAGAAGGGGGGACAAGCAGATTGCCTTCTTTTTCCTTTGTTTTTGCGGTTGCTGCTGTCGATGATGGATTGATACCTTGTTTCTCTTTTTTTGATAACGCTTGAAGCCTGGGTCTCGTTTGGTTTCTTGCTTGGTTTGCATTGGGCTGGGCTGGGCTTGGCTGGCGGGGCGAAGTGACGAGGCAATGATTTGCTTTGGTTGCTCTTGTGGGTGTTGTTGATGTCGTTGTTTTCGCGGTTTACATTATCCCGTCCCACTGGTACTCTGCCTACCTTCCTACCGGATACCTATCTACCTATTCTAATCTAAAGTTTGGTTTGTCGACGAGAGGAGCTGGCTGGTGGCTGTGTGATGGCGGTGATGGTGACGGGGGATGTATATGGGGTGTCAATATGTGTGTGCTTCCCCTTGATTTTGGTCAAGAGTTGGATGTACTGTGTATGTGCAAGTAAGTTTAAGTCAGGCCGCAGCAAGCCGGCAATATCCGTCCGTGCACCGTGGACAGCTTTGTGATTTTGTAAGAGCACCACCCCCTGGAACCCGAACCATGGCACATAAAGTTTGACCCCGCGTCGCTGTCGACCGCGGCTGGCTGGCGGGCGAGTCACAAAAATTATTTGCCCCTCCTCCCTCCTCCTCCGCCGCCAATTTCGCCCGACAAATCTTTTCAGGTGGTTCCCGTCAAAGAATTCTTCT
Source organism: Cercophora scortea (assembly GCA_033439705.1). Taxonomy (NCBI): domain Eukaryota; kingdom Fungi; phylum Ascomycota; class Sordariomycetes; order Sordariales; family Lasiosphaeriaceae; genus Cercophora; species Cercophora scortea. The sequence goes on along the minus strand of JAUEPO010000005.1, from coordinate 483,850 downwards.
CGTCATCGTCGGCGCCATAGCAGAGCACAGCACGGCACAGCATATTCACCTCACTCGACTTGCTCAACGGTAATCGTGTTACTTTACCCCTCCAGTTTTTATCGCAAAGACGCAAATACGTGTGAATAGCCAACCAACGCAACGCAACCTCAGGCAACGCAACAATGGCCGACGACGAGCAGCTCGCCATCTACGACGAGGTCGAGATCGAGGACATGACCTTTGACCCGGCCATGCAGATCTACCACTACCCGTGCCCGTGCGGCGACCGGTTCGAGATCGCGCTGGCGGACCTGCAGGACAGCGCCGACATTGCGGTTTGTCCGAGTTGCAGTTTGATGATTCGGGTCATTTTTGAGGTGGTGAGTTCTTTGCTCTCTCTTCTTCTCTTCGTCTTCTTCTTCTTCGATGTCTCCTTCGATGTCTCCTTCACCCTCTCTGTCGCATGGGGAATTCTAACCGTGTTGGCGGGGAATAGGATGATTTGCCCAAGGCGCCTGAGCCTGATGAGACGCCGCAGGTTGCAGTGGCGGCGTAGAACTGGGGGGTTGGATTGGAATAATAAGAAAAAGAACCGAGTGATCTCGTGAGGGCGTGGCGAAACACATGGCTCATTGAGGCTGCGGCGATGATTTGCCCTGCTGCTACCTGCCGATCAACGAGGACGATAACGACGGCGACGACGGCGACGATTACCACCTGACCTCGAGTCGCGAAGGGATAGGGGCTTGTTGGTTGGTGTTGGACCCACGCAGCAGCTGAGTTCTCGATTGGACGACACTGTTGGACTCGCCTGCGGAACCTCTGCGATGCTGTTGTGTCACGGGCACAAAGGGGCAGGGTCCGTTTGCACTGTATCGTTTCGCGCGGCCGTTGGTTAAGAGCCCCCGGCAGCCGGCCCAGCATACGCTTCGGGTGGTTTGCGAGCCGGGGCTTCCCCCGGAGCCGTTGACGTTAGGGCACAGGGAGGGATGGGAGAAGAGTACGGCATACAGGGGAAGAGACGCACAACTGGCATGCGCATTGATGTCTTCACGCATGAAAGACGGGGTCGGCGCGTGTGGCAAGAGGTGGACACATAGGTATACTAGAAGACGCGCGCGGGCTCATGTAGCTCCGGCTTCAACCAGCTACTTAAGTGCCTAGGTAGGTAGGTAGGTAGGTAGGTAGGTAGGTAGGTAGGTAGGTAGGTAGGTATGAAACCTATACTGTTAAGCGTCACGGTTCTAACACATTGAGCATATATACACCCCTTTGCCCCCCCTCCTTTCATCAAAGACCTATTGCTCGGATTACCCACTCGGCTTCGTGCCCTTCCTTCCAGTTTCGCCCGCTCACAGCATGACCAGGCCCATGACGCAGACAACCACGAGGCCCACGGCCGGTCCGTCGAGGGCAAGCTGGGCTGCGCCGGCCGTCGGCACGACGGTGTGCGTGCTCGTCGTGGCGCCGCCGACCGTGCTGGTCGTGGCCCCCGTGGCGCCGCCCATGTCTGTTGTCGAGATGGTGGTGACTTTTTTGCGGGTCGTGTGGTGTTAGCATATGAAGGATCGGGGGGCTTGTACGTTGCTGGGAACTAACCTGCGCCTGAAGTCGGCGACGACGAGCCGGTTGCCGTGGCTGTCACAGTCACCACCGACGGCGAGGTCGCGGAGATGACGGTCGTCACGGGCACGACCGAGTCCGATGTCACGGTTACTTGGCCGTTGGCGAGGCTGGCTAGGGCCAGGGCCGCGGCGGTGATGAATGTTGAGGTGCAGCGCATGCTGGCGGTTTGGGGTTTCTCTCTCTTTATTTGTGTGATCGGCGTGCTGGCTTTTGGACGAGCAGGCGGCTGTCAGTTGGCGTTATGTTTCTGGACGAACGGGTTGGTTGCACGGGAGAGAGTGAGAAGAGTGAGAAGAATGAGTGAGTGAGTGTGGGCACGCACGCACGACGGGACGGGGACAGTGGGAAAGATGAGAGACGGGAATTCGGTCTGGATGAAATAGTCCCCGTGGATTTCTTTGCTGGTGGGTTGTTTATTCCGCTGATTACACTGGTACCTACCTTGATGGGCTTAGAGCCGGGCCAGGTAGATATCTACGTTTCCTTCTAATTTGTCTCTTAGTCTGTTTTCTACTACTGGTTCTTGTTCTCATCTGGTCACCGGAGCATATTGTACGGAGCTACGCTGCTCGTGATGTGGAAATATGTGCGTCATTACGGCTCCGCTTTTGCGTTTGGGGAGGGGGATACTGGGCATATATGATTATATGATGGGATGGGCTCGAGACGGGCTGGAAGGAGTGCCTCAAACCTATGGGTGTGGTGATGATGGCTGGTGGTTTATGAGATCATGGCCCAGGGGGTTTGTGTATGTTTGTGTGTGTGAGTGTGCCACGTGCGTGTGGTTTGGGATTATTGCTGTGGAGAGCAATGGGTTTCTGGAGAATCGTTGACGCTGGCGTGACGGCTGGGGATGGGATGCTGTTCTCACGATGCGGTTTCTTTGTGGAGTCTGGTTCAGTCTGGACTGGGTGCGTGTGATGAGGGCCGATGAGAGATACTCTGCCACAGACTGTGTAAATGGGGGTTGGGATGTTGGTGGTCATGGTGTGGTGTGTGGTAATGGCCTTGGCCGGATGGATGGATAGATCGTGAGCAACGTGGAGCAGGTGAGCAAAGAATGATAGGATGGTGACGCTTGTTCTGGCCTGTTCGACCTGCCCTTCACTTTTCTGGTCTTTCCAGGCTTGTCATGGATGAAGAGAGAACATATGGAGGGATTTCGAAGTAGATGGTGGTTATCCTTCAGGGGATGATGTCAGTTCTATGAACATGATTATCATCTCGTCCCACCGTACTCGGCCGACAAACACATGTAACGAATTACATTCTGCTGTTGCAAAAAAAGAAGAAAGAAAAAATGGGGGCTTTCAAGTAAAAGTCCCAGGTGTATAAAAAAAAAAAAAAAAAAAAAAAAGCAAATCGAGAACAAAAAGAGGATATCTCGCAGCACGCTTGATCCTTCCAACCCACAGAACATATCATGCGTCAGCCGTGAATCGAACACGGGGCCCATCGATGGCAACGATGGATTTTACCACTAAACCACTGACGCTTGGTGTTTTGTTGTTCATGTGGATTGTGGGTTGTACTGAGGTCTATGGTAGGTGGTTTGCTCGCTTCCGTGGAGTACTGCAGGTGGGTACGGTGTCTGACATGGAGTCGTTGCAAGTAAAACAAGGTTGCGCTGCACGTCGTGACTCGCGGATGCGGGCCGAGAAAGGTTGAAGGACAAGATGTTGATTGGCGAAAAGGTGGGTCTTGACGTGGAGACGTCACGGTGTCGAGTGGTGGGGATTTGGTTCAACGTCAATGGGGCGGGAGGAAACAAACACAAAACACTTTATCACCAAAGATTTGTGATCATGGTCGCAGCAGTAATGCGCGTTTGTTTGATATGCGAGAGGAAGGTGATGCACAAAATACGCGGTGATGAGTTGATCCTTTGTTTTGATCATACAGGGGGGAAGGGAGCTCGGGGGCTGATTGGCCGTTTTGCCCTCTTCTTTGTCAATTCTCAAATGCTACGGACGCTGGTAAGTGAAAGGAAGCAGGCAAACGAGTGAAATCATTGAAGCCACCTTCGGGCAGGAGGCTGCTACTGTTTGGTTGGTTGGTTGGCGGAATTAAAAAGGGGCGGTATAAAGGTACCTGAGGTAATAAACAAATAAGATATATCCACCACTGGCACCAGCAGCTGTACGTTTCAACCCAATCTCCAAGACAGCAACAACGACAATAACACCATCGAACCCATTTCCACACACATACGATACGCACACAAACAAAAAATGATGCTAAACTAAACTGAAACCAAAACCTAGGACCTCCGCGGGTAAATCTCACCCGGAAAGATAATCTTCCACACCTTCAAGTCGTTCCGGCCGTCGCCCACGCGGAAAAGCTTGGGCGACACAACGAGGTCGACCTCCTCGACGACGCCGCGGGCCTCGTCGTCATCCACACAATCGACAAACTCGTGGCCGATCTTGACGCGCTCGCCGCGGGCGGGCATGTGCAGCCCCAGCCCGGCGCGCTGGGAGCCAAACTCGAGGGCCAGCTCGCCGGCTTGGCGGACAATGTCGACCACCTTCTCCTCAATGTCGGGCGACACGCCGCCGCCGCAGACCTCGGCGAGGTCGAGCAGGATCTGGTCGTGCACCTTTTGGCGGTTGTCGAGGTACGTCTGGACCTGGACTGCGTTGTGGCCGTCGGCGGCGGTGGCCGCGTTCTTCCTCTGGCCTTTGGGCAGGACGGTCATCATCATGGTTTGGAATGTGGTCGAGCGGAATCGGTTGGCTTGGATGTCGGTCTGGAAGAGCCGGAAGACCTCGTCGGGGCCGTGGTTGTTGGTTGCTACTCAGCCGCAACACACAGCGTGCTGTCTGTCAGCATAATTCTCACTCCTCAGGACAAAAGAAAGAAAGAAAGAAAAACTGACCAGCCGGCTTCCCTCCCACGTCGAGCCCAAACAGCCTCCGCCAGGCCATATACAGCCCCATAAGCATAGCCCGTCCCTCCCCGCTCCCGAGCGCTCCAAACCCAAACGGCGCCGAGAAGAAGCCTTCCATGATCCTCGCCCAGACAATACTCCTCAGCAAGAAGCGCAGCTGGTTCTTGCCCGCGCGTTTCAAAAACCCGCTCGGGTCCAGCCTCCCGCCGCTGAGGGCTTCGGCATTGGTGACGCCGAGATTGAACGGCTCGGTGATGGTCTCGACCCACTTCTTGAGGTCGCGGTACTTGAGCTTGAGGGTGTCGTCGCTGGCCGGGCGGAAGTCGTCCGAGTTGTCGACCAGGTCGTTCTCGAGCGAGATGACGCGCTCGCGCAGGTGGATTGTATTGTCTTCGTGGGCCTTGGCCATCTTGCGCAGCTCCTTCTCGTGCTGGGCTTGCTTCTGCGCGAACTGCGTCTCGTAGTCGGTGCGTTCGCGCTGTGCCTGCTCTTCGTACATGGCCCGCTGCTTCTTGATCTGCTCTGCGTGCTGGGCCTGGAGGGCTTGCATGTCGGTTGTGTATTTGGTTTGGAGCTCTTGGGTGTCGGTGTTGTATTTGGTTTGGAGATCGTGGGTGTCGATGTTGTATTTGGTTTGGAGGTCGCGGAGCTCGGCTTCTTTTTGTTGCATGGCGAGGGCGAACGCTTGGCTTTGCTTGTCGAGCTCGTTCTCGTGGGTTTCTTCGAGCTGGTCGAGGGCGTACTGGTGGTCTTGTGCCTGTGTGTGGAGCTGGGCTCGGTGGGTGGCGTCGAGCTGCTCGAGAGTAAACTGGTGTTCTCGTGCTTGCTTGGTGAGGGCCTCTTGGTGGGCTATGTTGAGCTGCTCCATGTCGAACTCGTGGTTCTCTTGTTGCTGCTCGAGCAGGGCCTGCTTCTTGTTGATCTCACTCTCGTAGTAGATGCGGTGGCCCTCGATCTTCTTTCCGTAGTCATTCTTCTGGCTCGTGAGCTGGGTCTCGAGGCCCTGGATTGTGCCGCGCAGGGCAGCGGTCTGGGTGTCAATGGCCTTCTGCTGGTTCAGGAGCGTGGCCTCGACCTTCTTGTTGGCCCTCTCGAGACGCTTGTCCAGGTCCTCGTTGACGTTTTTCAGGCGCGAGATCTCATTCTGCTGGGACGCAGCCGTGGTCTGGTACTCAGCTTCGCGCGCCGACGCCCGTATGAGGTCGCCCTTGTGCTGCTTGATCTCGTCGTTGAGCCGCTTGATTTTCTCGTTGAGCTGGTCGATTTCGTCTTGCAGGCCCTGGGCCCGCTGCTGCTCTGCCTCGAACTTGGCTTGCATGGCTTGGCCTCCCCTCTTCTCGTTCTCGTAATCGCGTAGCAGCTGGGCATGCTTGTCGAGCGTGTCGTTCACTAGCTGAAAGTTTTGGTGGGCCGAGTCTAGGGACTTGTCACAGTACGAGGTGAGGAGCTTGACTGGGTCGTCCTTTTTGCGGTCGTAGGTCTTTTCGGGCTGGTTCTTCTCCATGTACTGGAAGAGGCGCTCGACGATGGTCTTGTGCTCGACTTTCAGATTGATAAAATCCTCGATCCAACGGTCCTGTCCCTGGGTGTTTCTGTCCATCGCAGCGGGGTCTTCATGTTTGGAGCTTATTGTTTGGTCGCTGCTGTGCTCTGAATCTGGTGTCTTTGGGGGCGCGTGTCTGGGCTGGGGGCCCGGGGGGTCTCGTGTGTCGTGCGAGTCCTTGCGCTCTACCACTGGCCGTTCAGCAGCACGGCTCGCAAACGTTGCTAATGCCGCGCTGGACCAGCTGCCGTTGGGCGAGGTGGAGGCATTGCTGCTGGCAGGCCTCGACCGAGGGACCGGGGGCTGGCTCGTCGACCTCCCGGGCGACTTTCCGCTCAGGTTCTCGGAGCTCGGCGGAGGCCGGTCCTGCCCATGGAGCGCCGGCGGGCGCGAAAAGGCACTGGGCATGGGCCGCGCCGTGACGAGGCCCCCGTTGGGCACACTGAACGGCGGCGGCGGCCCGGCACTTGAATGTCGGGTGCCAGTAAGGGCCGGGATTGCGGGTTGTTGGTATGTCGAGATCGACGTCGAGCCTGACGCTGTCCTTTCTAGTGGAGTCCTCTTGGGCGATCCAGCTTGAACGGGGCTGGTTTGGACACGGAGCTCTTCCGGTATGGCGCCCTGGGCTTGCGGGGGGAGTTTAGACATGCTCTCCAGCGAGAGCTTTTTCCACGCTTCGATGGGGATGTTCTCGAAGTAGGACGGGTGATATCTCTTCAGGACCGAGGGCGACAGCTGCAGAAACACGTCGCGAGGGATCCTGCCCCATAGATCACTGAGCACGTCGTTGCTCAGACGGTCGAGGAATTCGGGTGAGACGCGGATGAAGTCCATGCCGTTCACCTGGGCGCATGTTTGTCTCGACAGCAGCTTCAGCGTGTCCAGATCGAGAAACGGCAAGGCGGCTCCAAGAGTGGTGGAAGGCAGATTCGAGATAATGCCGAACGGCAGACTCGCAAGGGTTTCCGGAGGCAATTGCTGGAGACGTTCGGAGGGCAACCTCGCCAGAGTTTCAGGCCCAAGCCCACAGAGCGTCGGGTTAGATAGTGTTGCAAGGACTTCGGGCGGCAGGAGCTGTAATCTATGCGCAGGCAGCTTCTCCAGGACGTCGGGCCCTAACGTGATGAGGGTCTTGGTCTCGAGTTGCGAGAGGACATCGACGGGGGCGTTCCGGAACCCATCAGACTTGTACTTCTTCATCTGCCTGTGGTTTACCTTATTGGAATCCGTGGGCGCATCGATCCCGATGTACTTGCCCATGCGTTTCATCTTGCACTATATGTACGCGACATCTGTCGCAAGTCGACCATCAATTCCTTCAGCTTCAAGAGACCTGGAGTGTGGTGGAACGCTCATCGGGCAGCGATAGGTATTGCGACATCTAGTAAATAAGAATGGTGAGTGAGCTACATGCCAGGTCAATTCTGATTGCGACTAGACGAGGCTCTGACTGACATGAGTTGACGTGTGTTAGCAATCAGCTATGAAGTCCAGTCGCTGAGATGGTATCTCAGCCTGGAAACAATCGTCGATGTTTTGATCGTGAGCTTCTTCTTTCTTCCTCTTCTTCTTCGTCGTCGTCCTCCTCAATTTTTTTTGGACAAGTGAGCCGTGGTCACTGGCCATCAGTCGCAAAGGATCCGGAGCAGGCTGCATGCACAGCCCAGTTCGGCCCAGTCCCATCCAGCCCGAGTGGTTCCCGTTGCTTGTGCGGGTGTGAGTGAGTCGAGGCTCGGCGGGCAGCAGCCATGAGACACTCGAAGGACCCCTACCACCACGCTACCACTACCCCTACCACCCCCGCAGCTGAGCTGAAAAAGAAGCCCACGCCATTCCATTTCACGCCCACACCACCACACCACCACATCACCGCCTCCAAGATAGCACTGTGCGCAGGACGCAAAGAGACCTGCCTACCCCTGACCCGTTTGTACCTTCCTGGCGTGCTTGTGCTTTTGGAAACGAATATGATAGGTCAAAAGGGGTGCTCGCTGTGCAGCTGAGGCGCATTTTAGGTCTTGGCTCTCCAAAAGCCAAGCGGGGTTGTTCGAGCCCGCCTTCAGCTCAGCCTCGTCAATACATTCTCGATTGGAGAGAAAACCATGGCCACTGGAATCCTGGCTTGCTGGCTTGGTGGGGAGGAGGAGATCGCCCCAAATCATGCAGCCGAGGGACTTGAGCTGGAAGAAGGCGGCATGTAGGACCTAAAGGCCAGGTACATGTACCCAATTAATCCACAGACAGAAAGACTCCCTACCTGATTCTTGGATGATCTATCTTGCCTTGAATGCTCTTTTTGGCATATTCATTTCGACTCTGTTGCCAGTTTCAACTGTTGCTGGAGTTTGTTTACTTGTAGCCCATATCCTGTACACCATGGAGCCACTGGACCGTGACTATCCACCGCTGCCCCCCATCTCTCCGCTGTCGCCGTCGCCGGCTTCGTTCAACACCCTCCCCAGGAGGAACATCACGCCGGGCAGCCAGAGAGACTCGGATGGGTCACCACAACCATATGGCTCCATGTCGCCACGGCAGCCCCTTAGGAGACCGCCGTCGCCGCCCAGCTTCCCGCGACACAACTTTGAAGCGCCCAGCTCGAGCTCACAGACCGCAGCAGTAGCAGCAACATCAGCGGAGGGCGTGCCCACGCAGACACGGCTGCTGATCGCCCTGGACTATGGCACCACCTTTACCGGTAAGAAACAGCACGGAATATATAATGACTTGACCCCTGAATTTGGAGGTCGGGCTTCAGTGTGTTTAGGTATTCAGGGGCTAATTAACCTCGGGGACATCCCCTTCCCAGGCATCGCCTATCTCTCCGTGTCGGAGCAAAAGGAGCGGGACCTCAACGCGCTCGTCGACGAGATCCGAGTGCTCTCGCGGTGGCCGACGTCAGACTCGACGACCGAGTCGCCCAAGGTGCCGTCCGAGATCTCGTACTCGCCGTCGCCCAAGGGGTGCCTGCAGTGGGGCCACGACATCGACGACGGGTCGCGCGTGCTCAAGTGGACCAAGCTGGAGCTGGAGGAGAACCGCGACCGCGGGGCCGAGCTCAAGACGCTGGCCGAGACGCTCTACGGGCTCCGCCTGCTCGACCTGAGCGAGTCGGCCGTCATCGACAACAACATCCCCCGCCACCTGGCCAAGGAGCCCGAGGACATTGTGCGCGACTACCTCGAGTTCATCGCCGAGCAGACCCTCGAGGAGATCCACGACGAGGTCGGCAAGAAGGTGCCCGAGAACATCCCCATCGACATGATCGTCACCCATCCAGCCAAATGGTCCGACCGCGCGCTCAACTCCACCTTCCGCGCCGTGCGCGCCGCCTTCAACGTCGACCTGTTCCCCAAGATCCGCGACATCTTCTTTGTGTCGGAGCCCGAGGCGTGCGCCCACTTTACCCTGCGCGAGGAGTTCCGGCAGAATGAGGTCGAGAACCCCGAAGCCCCCAAGTCGGAGAAGCACGCCAAGTTCAGAAAGGTAGGTCCGGTTCTTCCCCTAACTAGGTAAGTACCTAAGCATATCGATACGAAACTGACTTGTGGGGGCATTTCGATAGAACGACTGCTTCATCGTGGTGGACGCCGGCGGTGGAACTGTTGTAAGTGTCGACAGCCTGAATCCCCACAAGTTACAAACACGGCGAACAAGAGAATCCTGGCACCTAACCAGCAACACTCGGACAGGATCTAGCTTCATACAAGGTCGTCAGCCTGGACTTTGAGAAGAAGCAAGTGAATCTGCAGCAGATTGGGTATCCTATCGGTATGTCCATATGTCCCAGTGTACCAGTCGCCACTTTGAGGTTTATTAGACATAAGCACAAGAGACTCACAACTAATTGACTACCTTACGCCTGTTAATAGGAGACAAGTGCGGTGCCACCTACATCGACCGCGGCTTCAACGAGGTGGTCCGGCGGCGACTGGGCGAGGACGACTGGAAGAAGCTGACCGAGGAGGACGCGCAAGACCACGGCACGGGCGGGCACGAGATGATGAAGGCCAAGGCCCGGCTGCTGCACACGCGCTTCGAGCCCATCAAGCACGGCTTCGACGGCAAGGACCAGAAGCTGGGCTTCCCACTGCAGCTGCCGCGTGGCATCGGCGAGACGGACAACCCGGACGAGGGCGTCCTGGGCGGCGCCATGAAGATCACGGTCGAGGACCTGAAATACATGTTCAAGTTCCCCGTCGAGCGCACCCTGTACCTGCTCGGCCAGGCCACGACCCAGATCGAGATTGGCGAGAAGCTCAAAGTCAAGGTATGTACCTGACTGTTGCCAGTGAACCAACCCTCCAAGTCAGTCAGAGCACCCCTAACCACCCCGTGGCGCAGAAAATATTCCTGTCTGGCGGCTTTGCCCGCAACCAGTACCTCTACGACCGCATCATCCAGTTTGGCAAAACCCGCCGCATCGAGGTGGTCCGCGGCGAGGAGGACAAATGGTATGTCCCTCTCGCCTCTCCCCCTCCCTTTCCTTTTATTAACAAAAGTCGTGCCATAATTAAGCTGGACCGCCGTCGCCCGCGGCGCCATCATCAAGTCCCTCGGCATGTACACGGACAAACCCTCCGTGGTCCGCAGCTGCCCGCGGCACTACGGCATCAAAGTGCGCACGCAGTTCGCGGCCTACAAGCACAAGCCGGCCGACGCCGAGGTGGACGTCGAGGGCATCCCCTGGGCGACCGACCAGATCCGCTGGTTCATCCAGAAGGGCGACGCCATCTTCCCCAACAAGCCCATCGTCACCACCTACGACTGCCACTGGTCCATGAAGGCCAGCGACTACCCCAGCCCGCAGAACCCGCTGGCCGCCAACAACCCGCCCTCAGGTCGGCGGGGTAATGGTGCTAATGCTGCTGCTGCTGGGCTACGGCCCATGTCCGTCCCGCCGCCTTCGCAGGCACAGCAGGGGATGGGGCAGCAGCAGCAGCAGCAGCAGCAGGGGCTGGGCGAGGTGTTTAGGGAGGTTGTGTTTGTTGCGTCGGCGCAGGATGAGGCGCCCATACGGTTTGCGGCTAGGAGTAAGAGTACGTTTTTTCGTCTTCCTCCCCCCTTTTGTTTGTTTACATCCATGTCCCCTTGGTGAGAGTGAGGATGCTGACTTCAATGTTGGGCAACTTGCAGCGCAAGACCAGGTGATTACCCTGCGGTGCGACCTGACCAAGGTGCCCGAGGGCAATATGCGCGAGTTCGCCAACGAAAAGGTCGGCAGGTACCTCAAGTTCTGGGTCAAGGTCGAGATCCACGTGTTTGACAAGGTCGAGGTCAAGATCACGAGCGGCGACAAGGTGCTGGCGTCTGCCGAGGCGCCGCTGTGAGGGAGGATGGTTGGATAAATGGATGGATATACGGGTTAGATTGGGATTGTGGAGGTTTATTATTTTTATTTGTTTTGTGTTGTTGTGTCGAGATATCCCCTGATCATCAGTTGGCGTTTGCTCTTTATTATTTGCGCTCTCAAGTCCCGGCAATGGCTGTGATTATCTGATGTCCTTGATGTCCGTGAGAAGTATCATGCACAATATTTGAGTGCTTTACATTTGCTGTTCCTCCTGCCTGCTTAAATCGCATGCACACGCACAAGCACAAGCGCAAGCACAAGCACAAGCACACGGTGCAGACTGCACCTTGCAATTGTGGGCCTCCTTGACCCCTTTCCGCCCCTGAATGACACAAACAATGGATATCTCATCAACACCTAAATCCCTTCCAAATTTTGAAAAACCGATGTCGCGAAGATGCCAAATATTGCATCAGAAGCCATCAAATCCCACGGCTTCCGGCCATGACTAAACCCCTCCTTTGGTGGCGCCCAGCTGCATGAAGACTGCCGACATTGGTCTTAGCGCTGGAAATTGAAGGATTTGGGGCAGCGCCGCCCAGACCTACATACCATTCTTATCCCCCTCTCCCCTCCCTTGCTTGGAAGCCGACCACCCCGCCGTATTTCAGCTGAATTCGCCAAGGCGGGCGAGACCCACGTTGGGATTTCCCCCCAAGCCAAACCCAAACCCAACATTCGACCTTGGGAGAAGAAGTGCATCTCGCCGATGGAAAATAACACACACAAGATGTCTGGTCGACAATGACAAAGAACAGGCAGCAAAGCGTTTTACACCGAAACGGCCACAGTCAAGGCAATTTTACAAAGGGGGAAGTCTGGCTCGGGCACGGCGACCGGCACAAAAACCGAAAGCGAAAACGATGAGAGAGCCTCGCGCGGGCGGTGCTCGGAAGTCCTCCCCTTTTGAGCTCCAGCGCCTTCACACCACTTGGCCGCGAGTTCGTGGCCTGGTTTCACGGCACTTATGCAAGCCACCTGTGCTGCTCGAGAGTTTGGTCCAATTGACACGGTCTACTTCCCAGCATGTACACAGTATGGATTCGCAACCGCCCGTCTGGCCCCATCCTTTTCCATGGGCTGGCTTTACCAGTCCCAGGCAAACACTGGCAATAGTTTGTCGCGGGTGCAGGGCGTGGCGTCTTGCCATGGCAGAGACAAGACACACTGACAGCCAGCCAGCCAGCCAGCCAGCCAGATAGAATAGAAAGTGCTGCTGCTGCGGGCGGTGGATTGTTCATTGCATGCACCGCACGAGTGTGCGCTAGGCGAACCGCAGTCCTCTTGTCTTGAGTGGTGAGCCGTTCGAGGTGCCTTGTCTCCTTTTTCTCATAGTTGAGCTGGGGTGCTCTGCTGCCCGCCCAAGCTCCGATCGAGATCGTGAGAGCCCGCAGCCTTCCTCTCCTTCCTGAACATCCGGTCTCTGCGTTGCCAGACCTTTTTTTTTTCCCTCTTACCTCTGACTCTCAGACTCAATTCTGCTCATCGTGATCCAAGACAAGAACGCGAAAGAAGAGAGAGAGCTGTCTTTCATTGCGTCCGTCATCCCGGCTGGTCTCTACTGCCCACCACAGAGCCTACCTGCCTCCTTTTTCCCCTCGCCGACCATCACCACCACCACCATGGGCGGCAAGCTCAAGAAGATGTTTGGCATCAAGCCCAAACCTATCCCGACGCCGGTGGTCAACGTGCCCATGCAAAACAGCCTCGACCCGACCATCAAGGACTACAGCAGCCTGTACAACTCCAGCACCACGACTTTTGCAACTGCAGACCCGCGCACCACCTTTGGCCAGCTGAACCCCATCCCCGAGTTCCCAAGCCAGCAGCAGCAGCAGCAACAACAACAACACCGTCACCACTACCAACAACAACAACAACAACAACATACACCACCACAACAACACCAACCAATGCAACAAAACCCCATGGCCCTCCGCCCCTCCCCTTACCCCTCCCCCACCGGCTCGCGCAGCGTAAGCGACAGCACATTCACCGGCTTCGGGAGCATCAGCAACACCAGCGTCGCAACCTCCGTGAGCACCGGGCCCGGCAACAACCAAACCCACCAACGCAGCTTCAGCGCCGGCAACCCCCCACCGGGCGGCCCTCCGCCGCCCAATCTCAAATCCCCCACCACAAACACCCTCCTCCAACAACATCCAGCCCCGGCCGCCCCGCAGGTGACGGCCGGCGACGTGCGCCGCTGCACCAAGCTGCTGCGGCACATGTTTGAGCTGCGCCTACAGATGTGGGCGCTCGCGTACACGCACGAGTCGGACCAGCACCGGCGGCTGGAGAAGAAGCAGCAGGTGGATGCCATCCTGGTGGATATCCATGGCATGGTGGCCGCGTGGACCGCTATGCCGCCGGATACGTGGACGGAGGAGGAGTATGATGAGGTGCAGTGGATTATGGTCACGCTGGCGGATTTGCCTCCTTATTAGGCTCGTGGCTGTGGGGGAGGCTGTGGGGGATGGGTCCTTTGCTTTTTCTTTGTGTTGGGTTGTTTTTGACTTGGTGTTTTGTTTTTGTTTTTGTTTCCGCCAGGGGTTAAGTTCCTACTAATGGATATCTACGGAGTGGGTCCAGGGATATTTTATTGAGGTCCCTTATTGATGACTGACGAGTTTAAGGCACGACGTTCGATCCATTTCACAGAGCAGTTTGCTGGGAAAAAGGAAAGAAGGGGAGGAGGAACAAACAAACATACGTGATACCTTTTTTCAGGGGAGAGGATGGCATGGCAGTACGATCTTCCCTACTTACTCTCTGGGCGCTTATTGGCAGGATTGTCACATCATTATCTGTTAATCTTTACTTGTGCTGGTTGTGTGCATGTGAGAACCAGATGTTTGAGTGCTAGTGGATACATTGACCCCCTTGACAAGTACCAGTATGATGTAAGACCAGATGTGGAGATCCCCTTTGTTTACTTGGTTTTGTGGGCTCCATCGCCACCCCCCTTTTTCGCAATGCCATGGCAATACATAAATATGAACCAAGATCTTGGAACCTGATATCAGAATGAACTAAAGCCTCCCAAATTCTTGAAAAAGAGAAAGAGAAGAAGAAGAGGAAGAAGAAGAGAAAGAAGAAGAAGAAGCACTTCCAGTCACCTGGTAGTAGGTCGCACTGGAGACTGCCTCCAAGCCGGGTGCGCTGTTCCGCCTACCTAGAAACTTGCTGCCGGCGAAAGGGGCGGATATAGCGAGGCACGCCAGCCAGTTCCGGACGACCGCCCTGGCGTGTTTGCTTTGGAGGCGCTCTTGAGCCGTCGCTTCTGTTCTCGATCCGCGGCATCCTGCAGCTTCTGGCGGCCCCGGACCTCTTGGGTCTCAACGTCGTGCTTTTTCTGATTTTCTTGGATTTGCCGAAGCTCGCCTGTGGCTTTTTGTTAGCAGCTCTTGAGCATTATGATGATCAGGTTTGTGGACTTGCCCTTGTCGAGGACGTACTTGTACTCCAACGGAAGCACAGGCTCGGATAGCTCGTTCTGACTGTCGACAATGAATTTGCTCCCGAGGATAACATCAAAAGGCAGTTCGTCGTGCACGAGAAACAAATGCTCGCTGCTTTTGAGCTGGTTTGTCGAGTACCAGGTGATCTTGGCCTCGCCCAACGGGGTGAACGGTTTCCCGCCTGCCCCGATGTATGTTTTGGCCTCCTCCGTCGCGGTGTACTCGAGACCAGCTCTCGCGAGCACGGCTTGTCGGATCCAGTTGTCGTGCGCGCCAGTGTCGAGTTTCACCCGTACTTCAACATCCGGGATCTCTCCTGGGCGACCAGAAGGGATGACGAACGGGAAGACAAATGGATCACGGACGCGTGACTTGTCCCGGATATCGCTGAATCTACGAAGCACCCGGCTGACCTCCTCGATGCTGTTATCCTGCCGCTCTTGCATGGCCTCCTGGTCGCAATCCTGAGAATAACCAGACTCGATGGAATAAGATTGGTCGCCCCGCTGGTCCGTCATCTCGCAAAGCCTACTGCTATCTTCCTTGACCTTGAGCAGATTCTGGAGGATTTCTTTGAGGCCCAGCTCAGAAGCACTTTCCACAACGGAGAGACGGGCGTCGAACATCTCGAGCTGCTTCTCCATGCGTTGCAGCTTTGAGCTAGCCGTCCGTATTTGTCAGGATCAGAACATGATTATCAAAGGTGTTACCGCGAGATAAGAATTGGCATATCCATGATGACTTACAGCTGGACAATATCGCGAGCTTGAGACACAAATCGCTCGTATCCAGCCACGGCTCGTTCGAGCTCAGCGTGGTCAAAGAGAGGCTGGACTCTCAAGTTGTGCAACCTAGTATGATTGCCCTTCTCCTGATTTTCTCTCAGAGTCTTCTCAGCGGCCGCCATCTCTCTCTTGGCCTGCTCAAAGAAGTTGAAGATGGAGTCCTGGGGGAGATTCGTGACGTCCAAGTCTTGTGTAATGACTGCCAGCATCATACTGGAGTGCTCCAGTCGAGAGACCAGCGACGAGCTCCCAAATCCATCACCGTCGCGTTTATTCTGGAGAATTCTCTTGAGGCCCTGGGTCGTCCTCTGGATCGCGTCCAGAATCCTGATGAGCCCGCCGGTGATAGCGATGGCGTCCATTAGTAAGGTACATTTGGAAGGGAGAAACGAGTACGTGGGCTGGAAAAAATGATGACGTTTAGACTGGGAGTCTTATCAAGTTCAATACGCCCTTATTATTTGAAAGTAAAGTGCCGGCTACTCCTGAGGCTACCTTGAGGAAGGGTGGCACCTTAAGTGTCTGACTGCCACGTCCGATGGAATACGTGATCAGACACGTGAAGCAATGGCAAGACGCTCATATGATTATTAGCTGATTTTTCAGCTTCGTTCCTGGGGGCTGAGAGCCACTGGCAATATTTGGCTTCGATGGGCTGCTTTGAGAACAGCGTGGGGGCGAGAGGCGCACTACTAGTTGTTATTTGGCAGTGAAAGTTGGATCTCTCCCAAGCAATCCAACATCTGATGACTTTCTCGTGCAAATGCCTATACATGTATCGAGTGACTGGAATCAAGCAGCTAGGAATGTTTTCCAAGCATTAAATGCGAACCGTGTTCCAAGCTCAATAATTATCAACCCGGCTGCAGTGTAAACCATGAACACTGACTCGCACGTTCCCGCGGGTGATCCGCCAACTTCCTCG
Source organism: Cercophora scortea (assembly GCA_033439705.1). Lineage (NCBI taxonomy): Eukaryota > Fungi > Ascomycota > Sordariomycetes > Sordariales > Lasiosphaeriaceae > Cercophora > Cercophora scortea. Next base: position 467,282 of record JAUEPO010000005.1, on the reverse strand, counting down.
CCGAATGATCATGATGATTCTGTTTCCGTCCAAGGGTACGCGAAACTAGTCAAGCTAATCACAACGTCCCCAGGAATCGCGATCTTCCGGAAATTTAGCTCGCTGAACTTACTCAATCTCCTTCGTCTGCAGGCCGAGCTTCATGACCTGGAATACCAGCTTGAGGAGGCACGAGGGGAGGACAACAGTGCCGTTGACGACCCCAACCGCCCTCACTATAGGTCGAGCTTTCGCACAATGATCCGCAACGCGGAGGATGGAGATTCCGTGCAGTATGAGCTGCTGCTCGAAATAGGCAAGAAACTTGAGCAATACAGTAATTGATTACCGCACACATTTACTTTGTCCGTTTACAGTTTCACATCACATTTTACATCATGATATTGACGGTGATTCTCTACCTAGATACCGCGCTGCAGAATGTGCTGTCTTTGGAAAGCACAGTCAAACCGACGGCCGAAAACCTCAAGTTTCTGAGAATGTGGCTCGTGGGACCGGCAGACTCATTCGGCAACGACTTTTTGCGCCACGCGGGAGTTGAACAATCGGTCTGGGACGAGCCCAATGAGGACGACCTCATTACGATGCAAGCACCGAAGCCAGACGAGAGCAGCTTCAGCCAGTTGCTAAACGAGAAGCTTATTGACATCTACCACGGAGTCATTGTGCGTTTCAGCAAAGTGAGCCACAGCCACCACACCGCAAACACGGCAAGCAACCTAGGTAGGTAGCCTCCATACACGTACATAGACTAACGGGCGAAATAACTAGAACACAAACAAAGCCAAAGACGGAAAGATCCGAGCCTACGACACTACTAAGTTTGCAAGAGTTGGCGCTGGCATTGTCGCGGCTCTTTCGGCCTTGCTACCCACCACAGCCATTCTGGTTCTATACTACGTAAACAGCATGGCCCAACGGATCGGGCTTGTTGTTCTTTTCACATCTTTCTTTTCCATCGCTCTCGCCATCTTCACCAAGGCCAAGCCGATCGAGATGCTTTCTGCTACTGCCGCCTTTGCTGCGGTCGAGGTGGTCTACATTGGCAGTGCCTCTACTTCTTCTTGAGAAGTTGGAACGGGCTGGTTTTCCATGTTAACCCTGGGAGTTTGATGCTAGGTATCTGTTATAAATTGGGGCTACGAATGGAGTTGTAAAAGTACATGGCGGGAAGGGGGGAATCTATTGAATCATAGGAATAGTTAACTTATCTATCTGAGGTAGTTTGGGCTTTGTAGTCTGGATTTTGCCGAAAGACTGCGAAGATAATAATCAAATAGCATCTCAGGAAATTATATCTACCTCCAAGTCCACTGTGGGAAGAACGATAGCAGTTAACTTCTGTATCTAACTGTGCTATTGTGAACCTCGCCGTCTCACTCGCTAGGGACGCATTCTCTTGCAAAAGGATAATACCCTGGCGACCTAGCTACCATTTAGGGTATTAACCCCACTTGCTTACCTGGTAGATGATCTGGTGAGAGCTATTCTTTTGTATTGCGATCCGTGGAGCTGCCTGAGTGAACAACAAAGTTCTCCTCTGGGTTAACTCCATGTTCACCCAACCGTTTTATTAATCTTGATCAATCCGCTCAACTTTCCCTCAATCCCTTGGAACGTCCTTTTGATCAGCCGGGTCACATCCAGAGGAATCGCCAAATAGAGATGTGACAACATAAGGGGTAATTGCTGGCTTGCAATTACGGATCTGTTTTTGCAATAAGAGAAGACCACCAAGAGCTTGTTACACTCCTACCGAAGACACCTGTAGGAGTAGAGATCGACGCAGGCGTCCCTGTAATTGAATTCACAGAGCCAGCACCTCACTATACAGAATCACTACAAGCTAGCTGTCTCAAAACAGCAAAGACCGAATGAAGTATTCTCAATTACGTCGCGCGGCAATTTGCATCCCTTTCCAGATGCCCTAGCCCTAATGTCGCACTTTGGTAACCCATATGTACCTGGTATCACAAAGCCCTTCACGTAATAAAAACTCGTATCCCTCGCATATCAATCATCACCCAGTTTCCTCGCAACCCGGCCTCTAATTGATAGAATATGCTGGACCTCCTGGTTTCCCCGCAACGAAAAAAGAGCATACTTGGTATAGATCTAGCAATGAGGTATCAATGATGGCCCCACATCCATTTAGACCTCTTCCTCCTTCTTGTGCTCCAGGCTCAGCGCCACCTTATCCTTCGTGGGCGCAACATCGGTGATGGTCTCGTCGCTGAACTTGAGATCGTCTTCAATAGAGACGGTATCCTTGATCTTGAGCCAGATGACAGGCGCGGCAAAGACAAGCGCTCCGCCCAGGAGTCCCCACTGATAAAGAATGAGTTAGTTTTGCATCATCAAGTAGCGTCAGTGATATATGTGGCCCAACTTACAGTTGCGCCAAACATAGTGTCATACGGCTTCTTCAGGCCGTCCAGTCTCCAGAACACGGCAGCTCCGGCCGACTGGATGCCCTTGTAGAAACCCGCGAGGTTGGCAGCCTTTCGGCCAGAGTTGCTCAGAGCGCCCATGTACCTGGAGATAAGGTTAGCGTGATGGAATGGCATCCACGGATGCGAACAAATCACGCGGGGAGAAAGCCTACCAGTAAATGCAAGTCTGCCATGTGGCGTCGTAGAAGCCATAGAAGATAAACAGCCACATGGGCGCAATGTACTTCTCGCCGCCGTCGGTCCAGTCGACGCCGACGTAGGGATGATCTACGTCCTCCACAACCTCGCGCGTGACCTGCTGCTTCTGCCAAGCGTAGCCACCGCCCCAAATAACAAAGGTGAGAATGAAGAGGACGACAAAGCTGCCTTTGGCACGGACGGAACGGCGAGCCGGGCCAAAATCGAGGGCGTAGCCGGTGATGACGGCGCCGAAGATCTGGCTGGACCAGTACAGAGTGTTGTTGAGGGCGCGCGTGCGTGTGTTAAAATGGGCGGCGTTCATGTCGTTGCTCTGGTAGGTGTAGAAGACGTTGGAGGCAAAGAACATGGGGAACAGGAGGACAACCCATGGAGACTGAGTAAGGGTCTCGACAAGTCCCAGGATCTCTGTCTTCCAGCTGGGGTTCTTCATGAGGATGACATGGCTACCGTCTTCACGCTGGACGTTCCCAGCGTTGCACAGGAACAAGGCTAGAACAGCGCCGCAAAGCATGAGCACAATGAAGCCGATATAGGTACCGTCCGTGACGGGGCCAGCCGTAGAGTTGATGTTCTGGCCAAGAGGGATCAGGGACCCGATGACGGCGCCGAGATTGAAGATGATCCAGAACCACGAGATGTAGCGGCCTTTTTTCTCTTCGGGCGGGTAACTCATCATAATAGTTCCCTGGGCCGTCCAGAGCAGGCCAGCACAGACACCGAGGAAAGCACCGGCAAAGATGACGAAGCCATTGTTCTGGTTGTGGCTGTAAGACAGAAAACTGGCAGCGTAAATGCAGTAGCCGATGCCGCCAAAGGCGAGTGTCAGCTTGACGCCAAGCTTGTTGGCGATGGTGCCCGAGAAGAAGGCGACGACGGCAAAGGTGCTGTACAATGCGGTGCTGGCGTTATTCTGGGCCGTGGCGTCCACCTGACCGCCGGCGCCGAGACCACTGATGGCATTGAACATTCCGGGGCAGAGGAAGCACACCATGGCGACCATGAGGAGCTGGACAATTGGCGACGCATACCAGAGCTCGTGCTTCCCAACCTTGAAGCCCTTGTACATCCACCCGGCTGGTCTCGCAATTGGCTCGGCGACGCCATTCTCGTGTGCTGTAGCCTCGGGGGCCGTCGCGGCCGTCGCGGCCGGCGTTGTCGGCTTCTCGTCCGCCATTGTGGATTCTGATGTGGGCGAGCAGGTAGGTACCAGGTATGGAGACCGGACGCACAAGTGATGGCTGAGGGAAACCGTCCAAATGCTGACCCAGCGAGGGACCTCTGGGAATTTTAAGGCAAGATAAAGCCCAGTGGATTATAAGGAACTGGGGTAGAGAGCAGGGTAGAGAGTAGGGTAGCACTGGATGATGTGGTCCCGCCGGTACTGCACTGTACGGCTAATGTCGATGAGCTTGAACGTGCTTGGACACGGAAGGATGGGTGCGGGGAGTTAATGTATCCTGGGATTATTATTCCCGAGGGTGTGATAGAGAGAGATAGGCAAAAGTGAGGTGACGGCGACGGGCACGGCCAGGGCAGGCCTATTTTAAAATTGACGAGCACGTCCAGATTAGGTGGCCGAGGTGAGTGTGGGAGAGGCCCACGCCAGGATGCCCAGGCAGATGCAACACTGCAGGTCGTCCAACAACGTACACCTGGGCCGTATGGAGAGGTAACACGAGTGAGGGCTAGATGGAAGGAGCTCCTGTGGTGCACCATGGACGAGATGCTTGGTTGCTATCTTGTCCAGGAAGGTACGATAGGTACCTGGTCAGGCAAGCACAGGTGGAAGGAGCTCGACGCGGTGTGTCCCCAGGCTACGTGACAGCTCAGGATGCAGGTCACTCGGAGGTGAAGCAACCCCCGCGCCGTTATGAGCTTAAAGCCCCTCGAGGTAACACGGCCAAGCTGCTTGGAGCGTAGTTTGTGGTTTGTGGCGTCTGAGAAAGACCCGTCGGAGGTTACCTGGCACCTGGAGTGGTTTGTGTCCAGAGGTACATAGGTTGCTCTGGGCGGACGAGTTAGTCCTGCGTGACGGCACTACATCAATCTTGAAGATGGGACGACAGACCCGCCGTTTGACTCCCAGTTCAGTAATCTCTCACCCGCCCTTCCGTCCCGCCATTGGGTCGGCCGCCCGTCCCTCCCATATATATCCATGGCGAGTGAGCTCGATCGTTGAGCAAACTGATCCGGATGCGAGCGGAGACCTGTGCTACCGTGTGCTAGGAAGAGTCGACGCTTCCCGCTGTTTGTCCCAGCGTGGGACTCGACACGGAATCATGGGGCACGGGTGACGGGCTGGAGTGGTACTGGATACGGCAAGGAGCAACATCGAGTGAGGGGAGGTGGGGCATGGAAGGAATGATAGCCGTTGAGCATCGACACCCATTGGATTGAGATAGAGCGTAACACCGGCCCGAATGGTCTTGCTGCTTTGCTTTTCCTTTGGCAGCACGCAAAGGCAAGCAGGCACGGTCCTGGCATCTGGAAAACACACGAGGTCGATTGGTCGGTCAGGCGCTGGGGTCAAGTCGTCGGTTTAGGAAGGAGCTAAGAAGCCGGTAAGCTAACCCCCATGAACGCGATTCGAGGCAAAGCCGCCGCCGCCGCCTGTCTCGTGAGTCTGGGGAAGGAGCTAGGAACAGGGAGCTCGGACCAAGCTTGACTTTTGAGAGGAGGCGTTGTGGTTTTGCCCTGCATGCGACGGCTCATAACTGACAATCCGTGCCAATGCGGCAAGGTAAGGAAGGTATGGTAGCTGCGGAGAAGCCCATGCGAGCCGTCCAGTCAAGTGTTCGTCCAATGTCAGGTCAGGGCATCAACGAATCCAATCGCGAGCTGCCTTTTCTTGGTCGATGCGTGGCCATATGTAACGTTCCCTAGATTGCCGGCCGCCCACGCGCCGTCAACTACTTGCTGTTTTCTGAAGCTTGCTGATTGCTGGTGTTTGTCTGTATCATCATCTCACGAGACTGCTGCCTGCCGAGGAAACCCTCAGCTGCTTATCTGTTCCTCTCGAGCCGGGACTCCCATTCCCCCACAGGATTCCCCAGCAGGACGCTGGCTCACCTCGGTGTGCACAGCTCGAGACAACCCGGTTCCCAGGTTGATTGAACATGGCGCAGGTTGCCATGCGAGGTTACACCACCCGATTTTCCGAATCCTACGCTGCCGAATCGGTGGTGGTGGTAGCATTCCCCGGCGTTGGCTCAGGTCACTGCCCAAGATGAGGAGTCTCAGACACTGTCTCAGTCACAAATCGTGTCCAGATGCCCAGCCCAGGCACAGCAGACCACGGGCTTCGAATGTTTTGATGGTATTGCTGTGTGCAAGGGCGGCGAATTTGCGCGTCTCCCTCTGCGGTGCACTACACAAACATGCCGACCTCGCCGAAACCCCGACGATTTATTCGCGAAGATAAATGCGAGGCCCCGGCACGTGCCCAGCAACCCAGACTCTTCTGGCACATGATGTGAGATGATGAGATCGATCACTCAATCAAGCAACAAGGGATATCTTGCATCGTCGCCGTCGCTCACCACCCCAGCAGATGGGCGTCTGATTAATCATCTGGCTAGGCCCCGAATGATCCCCGTCACCGAGACCCCAGATCATCATGGCCTCATTGCCGCGAATACTCGACCCCCTCCGGGCCAGGGCTGAAGGCTGCCAAGCAAGTCTCCAAAGTCTGGGCTTTGCGGCTCTTCGGGCAAGCAGTGGTGTCCCTTCCCTGAAGGTCTTGGCTCCTACTGGGTAGCAAGTGGCTGGCGTCGAACGAGCATCCTCGATTCCTCATCTGGTGTCTTTGTCGTCGGCCAACAACCCTACATCCCAATCTCCTACATGGCCCGAGTCAGGTCGCGGCAGGAGAAAATGTTTTCGTGTCTCGCGACTCGGCAGAGGCCGAGTTTCGGCCAGAGGGCAAGTGGGGTGACGGTGATTTCGCCGCCAGGGTTGCCGTTCGGTTCGTCGGCAGTCGTCGCACCATTGACCCGAGAAGCGTGGCCGTCGCCAGCCACCAGAGCTGTGTGGCTTTCTCCTGCCTCTCGTTGTACCTTGATGAGGCACAGCCGAAGCTATCTCGATGCGGCCAAAGAAGGCAAGAAACCTTGGAGCGCTGACTGGCGACGGGACCGCTTCCGTCTGACCGATAGGCCTGTCTCTCGAGGGTGGAGATCCTTTCCATCCAGGCGGGCAGTGGCCTGGAAGCTACCCGGCTAGGCTGGAGGCTAGCATCGCTAGGTACCCGAAGGCCAGCTCGAGGCCAGGTACTGAGGTGGGGTCCCCTCAAACACTGGCGGCCGCTGTCGACGGCGGTCGTTAGTGGTCGTTAGTGGTCCATCCCCCGCCAAACCCCGACGATTGCCCCAAAAGCACAGGCCGCAGGAGCCGGCATGGCCGTTCTTGGCGATGATGTAGTCTTGCAGCTCCACCGTTCCCGCTTCCCGAATGGCACTTATTGGTGCACAACGCTGCAAGCGTGATGGCGTCCCGGGGTCTGCTCTGGACTTAAGGCTGCCTTCGCCGCGCTCTCGATTTGTTTGTCCGTTTCTGTTTCTGTTGCAGTCTGCAGTCTTTTCCCTCAACCTACCGTCGAGATGGTGTCTCAAGTTGCCTCGGCCGCCCTCAAGGCCCGCGTCAAGCGCCCGTCGATGCTCAAGAAGCTGTGCCAGCCCGAGGACCTGCTTCACCACTTCCCCAATGGCTCCTACATTGGCTGGTCGGGCTTTACCGGCGTTGGCTATCCCAAGTGAGCCCCGTTGCCCACGAGTGAGAGGTCCTGCCCGTTCGATCACTGACCCAAATCCTTGTTCCACTCTCGTACAGGAGGATGCCGACCTACCTCGCCGACCACGTCGAGAAGAACAACCTCCAGGGCAAGCTGCGCTACAGCCTCTTCGTTGGCGCCTCGTCCGGTGCCGACACCGAGAACCGCTGGGCTGCTTTGGACATGATCGAGAGGCGGAGTCCCCATCAGGTCGGCAAGGAGATCGCCAAGGGCATCAACGCTGGTCGCATCAAGTTCTTCGACAAGCACCTGTCGCAGTTCCCCACTGATCTCGTATACGTAAGGATACCTGAACAGACGTCCTGCAGTAGGAGCACGGAATAGTGACACCAGTCTAGGGCTTCTTTACCAAGGACAAGCCGAGCCACAAGTTGGACGTTGTTGTCATCGAGGCAACCGAGATCAAGGAGGACGGCAGCATCGTTCCCGGTGCTTCCGTCGGCGCCTCGCCCGAGCTTCTCCAGATGGCCGACAAGATCATCATCGAGGTCAACACAGCGCTGCCCAACTTCGACGGCCTGCACGACATCACCATGACCGACCTGCCTCCCCGCCGCAGGCCCTACCTGATCACCAACGTCGAGGACCGCATCGGAACCAACTCGATCCCCATCGACACCGAGAAGGTGGTCGGCGTCATCGAGTGCACCCAGAAGGACCAGACGACCGAGAACACGCCGGCCGATGACACCTCCAAGGCCATCGCCAACCACTTGATCGAGTTCCTGGAGCACGAGGTTTCCCAGGGCCGCCTCCCCGCCAACCTGCTGCCTCTGCAGTCCGGCATTGGTAACATTGCCAACGCCGTCATTGGAGGCCTCGGAGACTCCAACTTCCGCAACCTGACGGTCTGGACCGAAGTTATCCAGGACACGTTCCTCGACCTCTTTGACTCGGGCCGCCTCGACTTTGCCACCGCGACTTCGATTCGATTCTCCCCCACCGGATTCGAGCGCTTCTACAAGAACTGGGACAACTACAAGGACAAGCTCCTCTTGCGCTCCCAGGCGGTTAGCAACTCGCCCGAGATCATCCGTCGCCTGGGTGTCATCGGCATGAACACGCCCGTCGAGGTCGACATCTACGCGCACGCCAACTCGACCAACGTCATGGGCAGCCGTATGCTCAACGGCCTCGGTGGCTCAGCCGACTTCCTGCGCAACTCAAAGTACAGCATCATGCACACCCCGTCGACGCGCCCCAGCAAGACGGACCCCCACGGCGTCAGCTGCATCGTGCCCATGTGCACACACATCGACCAGACGGAGCACGACCTCGACGTCATCGTGACGGAGAACGGCCTCGCCGATGTCCGCGGTCTCAGCCCCAGGGAGAGGGCCCAGGTCATTATTGACAAGTGCGCCCACCCGGTCTACAGGCCTATCCTCCAGGCCTACTTCGACAAGGCCGAGTACGAGTGCCTGCGCAAGGGCATGGGTCACGAGCCCCATCTGCTTTTCAACACGTTCGACATGCACAAGGCCCTGCAAGAGGAGGGCAGCATGCAAAAGGTCAAGCCTTGGTGAGCGTGTCGAGAGTAAACGAGCGAAAGGGCAGATAACCCCGGGGTGTTGCCTCGAGTGGTTGTGATTGTATATATAAGCTTTGGTGGGATGTCACATGTACATAAACGGCACTGCTGGACGGAGAGAAGGAAAAGCCGGCGACAGTGGCAGCTGTCAGATGGGTTGGTATGTTTTGCATGTGGAGGGGAAAGGCGAGCGAGTCCATTATGTTCTCCCAGGCGTTGACGTTCGAAGGCATACTATGATATATCAGATTGGATTGCATACATTTTTTTCTTTCTTTTTTGAAGCCTATGGCATCATTTCCCCGAATCCTTTGTTCTTGCTGCCCTTTGGGCCATCGGCAAGCAAGCAGGCAAGATAAGGTCCCGGCCTTTTGGCACTCCCCGCAATTTTCTGAGTTTATGGTTAAATCCACGTGTGTCTACCGGGTGGCGACCAAGGTTACTGGTTGATACTGACTTGCCTAGGTCTAGCTTCGGCTCAACTCTCTTTACACTCACACTACTATACACTCTCGGCGAGTGTTAGCGGTTTCCCACGGCATCAGTTCTCGAACCCGTCATGACAACAGCCCGGAAATCGAGGTCGAGGATGAGAAGGGTGCAGCCGTTGGCCAACCGATGGGCCAGCGTGGTCAGGAAACACCTACCTATCCACTTCTTCGTCGCACGTCATGTTATCACGAACTCTAAGCCCCTCAATTATCACCAATTTGGATCCGAGCATGCTCCATACCCACCTTGTCTTCCCTTTATCAGGCCGGTATACTTCCCGGCTTGCCGATGATAGCTTCATGTCTGCGGGTCTCGTCTGCGTCGATGGCATCCAGACTGGGTCGTCACCATCATGAAGCCCCTCAAAGAGGAGCCTACCCACGATTGTTCAACTATCCTCGGGCCGCCCGTTGGTTGATGAAAGGACCCACAGCTCTGGGTATAAATCACCCCCTTTCCTGCCTGCTAGTCGCCAGATCTCTGGACCCGTCCACTGGCTATTCCTGTCAGGCCTGAAGGGGAAGTATAAAAGGATAGCTGGGCGCCCGGTGATTCCAAGGTTCCTAATCTCTTCTTCACACACACACACACACACATCGTTGACCAACAACGCCCATCATGTCCGAGTACAAGCCCACCGCCGACATGGCGGACATCTGCCCCGACGAGGACGTCAAGGGCGCTGCTGACAGAACCCCCTCCCGGTCTCGCAAGCGCTGGATCCTCGAGCTGGCCATATTCTCCGGCACCACCTTCGTCTTTCTGGTGGCGTGCTGCCTACTTACCGCCTTGGTCTCCTACAGGCAGGGCGTCAAGCACGGCCTCGCCGAACAACAGGTCTGCGAAATAAGCCCGGACTGGGACCTCTGCTTTGTGGGTGAGGACGAGCTTGAACCCTTGGATCCTGAGGCTTACTGGAACGGGCCCCTGGACTCCGATGTCGTCTACAATGAGGATGAAGAGATCGCCGCTACTGCCTCGCCCCTCTACCGCCGCGGCGAAGAGGCCCCCGCACCCACACCCGCAGCCGCTGCCAAGGGACACAGATACCCCCGAGGCTGGGAACTGGCCCGGCAAGGCGAGATCGGCCAGATCATCAGAATAAACAGCAGCGTCCCCAACGGCGATCCCATCATCGGCCAGAAGATCTACCTGGTCCCGGCCGTGCAGGTCGACGCCTTCTGCGGCCAGCGCGGCTTCACCTCGACAGGGCCCAACCTGATCGACGGCCCCAGCGAGCCCATCCTCAAGCAGCCCACGTCGGGCATCCACAAGCTGCCGGACCTGAACCTCGACGGCAAGACCCTGTCGCCCAGCCAGCAGGAAGAAGACCCTGCGCCTAAGCGCGACCCCCCGCGGAAGGTCAAGAACCCCTTCAGCCGCCTGCGGCCCGTTGAACCCAACCCGTCCGACCTCTGGCACGTCGGCGGGGTGAACTACATCCCCGGCAAGGCGCTCACGCTCGAAGTCCTCAACAACGAGGCAGCCCCCTCGGCGCACCTGCAGCCCCCGTCATTCGGCACGCGTGAATACGAAAAGGACGGCCGGAAAATCATCGAGCACTACCACCCCAACGGCTTCGGGCTCGAGATCCACTTCCCGCCAGATGACCCGGTCGCCCGCGGCATCGGCGGTCTAGAAGGCGATGTCAGCCCACCCGTACCCAAGAAGCACACCTACACAACCTACCAGACCACGACTCCCAAGGACAAGGACGGCGAAGCAGTTGCTGATGCGGCGGCGGCGGAAGAAAAGGAGGAGAAGGAGGAGAAGGAGGCAGAGGCAGCGACGCCGCTCGCCAAGCGCGACTACGGTCGTCCGCCGAAAGCGGAGTCGTTCCGAGGCCCGCAGGAGCCCAAGTCGGTGGGCGGCGTCAAAGCCCCGGGGAGGGTGTATCCCATCCCCGCGGGCCCAGATTCGCACCGCGCCGAGCGGCACGACGCCACCCCGGGCCTCAACTTCCCTACCGAGGTTTACTCCAACGGGGCTCATTGAGGGAGGGAATAAAGGAGTAAGGGAGTAAGGGCGTAATGGAGTACAGGGAGGGAGTTAAAAGACGAGTTAGTTAAACATATGTAAGCGAAACAGACACGCGGGTGGTTGGGTGTTTGTTCGGGGGATCACCAAACGGAGTTCAGGACATAAGAACAGGAGTTGGGTTATCTCGGGACTTGAAATGTATGGATAACAAACACTTTCTCTAGGTACGAGCGGTTTCGGTTACATGAGGAAAGAGAATAATAAAAGGAAATGTTGTGGCAGAAAAGCAAAGAAGAAAAACAGATTTGTGATTGACTGACTGACTGCACTCACATATTATGTATGTGACACGAGGAAAGAGGATGACATTCGTGTTCAGTAGCCCGCATCACCCACGATTCTAGGTAGGTACCTACTTGGTATCCTTAATTGGTACCATGATGTATATGACATGTCATGATAATGACACTTTCAACCGTGAACTACACTGAACGGCCGCGTTGTCAACACAACAAGGGACGACGATGATATCCAACGAACCCGGAAAACCGCCCATCTGTCCAGCCAAGCAAGGAAAAGGATAACCACCTATCGAGTAAAAAAAGAAAGAAAAAAACACGGCACATTCATTCCATGGCCAAATAACCACTGCAGCTCTGTTGAATGCCCTGCCTACCTATGCCTCGGGGTATGTATGTATGTATGCGCCAACCATGTTGTAAAAACCGATTCCGAAATAACTCTCGTGTCAAACAAATGACGTCCATGCCAGGCTCCGCCCAGTTGATGATGACGATTCGCACGACGTCCAAATAAACACGAAAACCGCTCCCGAAAGGGCCCCAAACCGGAAAAAAAAAAAGAGGAATCCGGTCTATCCACCAAACAGCGGCAAAAGTTGAAGGAAAACCAAAGACCGCCTACCGTTCCGCCGCCGGACATTACGAGCTCCTGCGTCCGTACGGCTCAAACGGAAAGAGCACGCTCACAATACCCATCGCCACCAGCAGCGCCGCGCAGATATAGATCGGCGCGCTGGTCGACGTGTCCGAGACCGTGGCGATGACAGCCGACAAGATACCCATGACGCGATTACACGCCACCGCGACGCCGTTGCCCGTCGCGCGGTGGGCGCTGGGGAGCACCTCGGGCGTGTAGGCGTACAGCGTGCCGTAGTAAATATTAAGGCAGAAGCCAATGGCGCACGAGAAGCCCACGTCCTGGGCGCCCGTGCGGACCGACGTGTACGCGAAGAAGAAGGCTGCCGTCATCAGCGCGCCGGTGAGCATCGTGAACTTGCGCCCGAACACGGGCTGGTTGCACATCCAGCCGGCGAGGACGGGCCCGAAGATGGACACCACGTTGGTTAAAGCGTAGTTGCGCCACGAGTCAAAGGTCGACACGTTGAGGTTAGCCCCGCGCGAAGCCAAGTAGCTGGGCAGAAAGACGTAGAAGAGCGGATAGGCGAGCCCGACCATGGCCCACGAGAGCCAAATAAGCCCGGTCGAGAGCGAGATCTTGGGCGTGGCGAAGAGCCCGCGCAGGTGTACGAGGGTCTCGCCCAGCGAGAAGCGGTCTTTGCTGTGCGCGCTGGTGACCACACCACAGGCGTCGAGCATCCCGGCCGTGAGCGTGCATCGGCGGTTGTACTTGGCCGCGAGGAACTGGAGGGTCTCGGCAACCTTTTCGTCGTCGCCGAGGCCGAGGAGGTATTTGGGCGTCTCCATGAGGCGGATGATGGTGACGCGGAGGATTGACATGATAAAGACGAGTGCACCGCTTGTGAACATGACGTACCGCCAGCCCATGTTGTTGTCCTTGGTGCAGCTATCGACCGATGCGCAGTTCCAACGCTCCGGGACTGTAGCGGACAACGGAGGTTGATTAGCATCAGGGGGTACACACATTCTCTCTCTTGCCGTATCGCGGGCAGATATCTTGTCCACTCACCGAGAAATCCCCAGGCAATGAAACCGGTGATGGCTTGGCCAAGCCCCCACCATGCCGCCAAAAGAGTCAGGACCCATTGCTTGCTGCTCGGCAGATACTCCAGGAAAACAGTCGTATCCAAGATCAGATTACCGCCTCCGCCAAAGCCGACGCAGGCTATCCAGAAGCCCAGCGACGCCCAGTTGGGCATCCCGCCGGCGATGATGGCAGACATGGAGCAGATGAAGAGCGAAATGTTGAAAGCATAACGGCGCCCAACGGCGTCGGCGGTAACTCCCCAGAACAAGGCGCCAACGAGCATGCCGGTGTAGACGGCGATCGTCAAGGCCCTCTCGTAGCCAACTTTGCCAAACTCGCGGTAGGCCGAGCCGGCGATGACCGACTGGGTGAGCAGGACGAGGGAGTCGACAGCATAACTTGGAAAGCTTGGTCAGCTTGGAAAAGAAGGACACGTTTGGGGGCCTCCATGCTCTTTGGACAAGATTTACCCAAAACCATTGAGGAAGAAAAGCTTTGTATGATACGGCGTCCATCCAATCTCGTCGATGGCCTACAACAGGGGGTGCATGTTAGGCGACCGGCAACACATCCAACGAACGTCCCGTTGATCCCACTTACGTCGTTCACCAAGTGCATCTTGCGGTTCATGGCAGGGTCCAGATCCTGCAGCGCCAGAATGTCCTCGCCATTGAGACAGCCACTATCGGCTGCGGGCGAGTCGGACCTGTCCTCACGCAGCTCCATTTCCTTACGCGCTGGATCCAGCTTCGGGCTCTCGAGGGTCTCCATGATGCCGTTGGTGGTCGGGCGTGTCCTGTGGCTGTGTTGCGTGGCTGCCGGGGCCAAGGTCGATCGTTCCAGGACCGAGAGTTGGGGTGCTGGGCTATTATGAAGGTACACGACTGTAGTATGGCCGGCGTTTTATGTATATATTAAAGATAGAATTCCTGTCCAAGGTTGAACGGAGCAAGCGATGCAGGTTGCTTATAACCGACAGCTTGGGTAGTGAAAGAGAGACAAAAGGAAAACGAAGAAACGGAAGATGGGCAGCCATATGCTTTATAGCTGCCAGTCCGGAGTGAAGAATATCTACGCCAGGTAGCTTGCGTATCTTAAGGAGGTATTGTAGGGAATATGCAGTGTCAAGTCCAAGGATGCATGTTTGGCCGTAGACTGGATGGAGGTGGTGGGGGACCGGGACTGGACTGGACTGCTGGGGAGAGCGCGAACGAAGGACAAGCCTGAGAAGAAGCAGAACTGGGACCCACGGCTCCGGTCAGGCGGGTTACGGTAGTTCCTCTGGGCTGGCGTTGCATTGGCTGCAGGAAGTAACACTTTTACTTTATCGCCCGTGTAGTCGGATGGAGGGTGGGTAAGGGCAACCTGGAAAGTTGGGATGGAATGCAGGTGGCCGGGTCAGATAGCCGCTGCCCGCCCGTACCTTGGCGTTGGACGAGCCAGATGATGGCCCCGTGCCAACGTGCGGGAGATGGGGCGTGATGATTTGTCGGGCAGGACAATGGAAGGAGGGAAGCAAGGTCAGATAATGCTACCTGCCCGTGGATGCCACCATCGAGACACTCGTCTGCCTGGGCTGGTTCTGAGCGTGCGCCAACGCTCATCGTGGTGGTCGACTGGGATTCCCATGCAACTGCCGGGACATCAATGGGCGTTTGGTTTGACTTCCAGATGGAAGGTGTGACAAAAGGGAGATAGGCTCGTCGTCGGTCTCCCACGCCGGAGCCCCCAACAATAACGATCTTGGAAGTCGGGGCATCCACTTTGCCCACTTCAATGCATGAGACCAAGCTCCGAAGGAGGGACCATCTCGAAAAGATGGAAGGAATGCGATGCACCTGCGCTTAGACCGGCCGGCAGGCCCTGCGCCGGTTGAACCTTAGCTGATCCAGTCGGGACGGTGGGACGGTAGAAATAAGAAAGTCGCCGATCGTCGATCGTTTCCTGGGGCCCCGGGTGCTTTGTGCTCAGTGCGTTTGGCTGGGCAAGCTCGAGGCAAGCAGTGCAATGGGAGGTCGCGGTCAGGGAGGTGGGCGGTTAGTCCAGAAACTGGGAGACATTCCGTGATCAACCGTCGCGCTGCATTCTTCTGTGTCTCTCTGAAGGTGTCTGCTTGGCAAGCTTGGGTCACCGACCACACCTCTTCCTGCCGCCACTGCTGCTGCTGCAGCTCGTCGAGAATCTCACTGCAGATCGGCATTCGGGACTAGCACCATACCAGGGAAGAAGAAAAATTGGTGAGGCCCTAACCTGTTTCGCGTCGCCAACAAAAAAAGAGGAAGGGTAAAACGATTGCATGTGATTACGATTCCAGTCTTGATGGGTAAATATCGAGGTCGAGGATGCCCGGGAAGGAAGCAACCCAACGTCGAGCTCGCATTCTGGAAGTGAGGGGGACCCCTGCTGACTCAGGGAGCGGGAGCAAGCTTTCCCCACACCACGGCACCTCCCCTGCAAGCCCTAACGGCGCGCGCATGTGCTTTCCTTGCGTTGCGTGCCGTCGCTTCCATCATTCTCAAAGACTCCACGAACTCGCACGACAGGGATCGCTCACGATGCCTTCAATTGCTTTGGGAGCCACCAGGACATGCAAGACAAGCAATAATCCCTCGTGGCGCAATTGGCTAGCGCGTCAGACTGTTAATCTGGAGGCTGAAAGTTCGACCCTTTCCGAGGGAGATGCATTTCTCTTTTTGCTATTTCGTCCTGGGATGGCTTTGCTTTTCCTGTCTGCGCTGTGCAAACATGCATCTGCTTTTGATGTTGCGTTCTTACCAATTGTTGTTTGCAACCCACAATGCTACATGGACGAGATGGATAGCTGTCCTCTTTGTCTGGAACCTCATCTGCTCCAATTTAACAAGTCCACTCACTCATTCACTGGAGCTCGCAGCCGTCCAAGGGAAAAGGGAAAAAAAAAAAAAAGGCTTTGATGCTAAAGTAAAATAGAAATACACACCTTGATTTCCTTGCTCCTTTTTCTTACTACGACTAATCGATCATACGCACTCGTTTAGCAAAGTGCAAAAGAAAAGGAAACCTCGTTTCAAGTACTGAGAAACTGCAAAAAGTTGTGGATGCACCCGGGATTGAACCGGGGACCTTTCACAGGTTATCCGCAAGTTAATGCGAAGCGAAAATCATACCACTAGACCATACACCCTTGTAGACGCTTTCCTAGACAGGAAAGGCTGCTGTTGTTGAGTTAGGCTGTCGGTAGAGTAGATTATGATGGGCCCTTTGCCACAGAGAGATTGATCCGTGCGCCAAACAACCACGCACTGATCAATCACCACCACCACTATCGGATTTTCGACGGCAGCCGAAACCACAAAATACCGTCATCCTCATCGATGAGCAACACATCGAAATGGCCCGATCCGACGAAGCGGCAGCATTCTTTCACGCCGTTTACAGCGCCGTCCAGGAGATTCCCCACGGGAAAGTGACGAGCTACGGACATATTGCAAAGCTCGTGGGAACCCGTGAGTTCAGTAGTCCCCTTCACGGTCTTCGGGCTTCTTTTTTACGTTATAAACTTTTCAACTGACACTCTTCATCGCCGCAGCACAGCGCCCCCGCCAGGTGGGCGTCTGCCTCAAGCACCTCCCATCAGACCCGGACGCGCGCTTCAACCACACCAACGTCCCGTGGCAGCGCGTCATCAATGCCAAGGGCATCATCTCTCCGCGGTCAGTAATCACTTTCTGACCGTCAGTTTCTATTTGGTTTCTTCTCCGACTTTTTTCGTTCTGGACATATTCATTCCTGCTCGCGAGGTTATTCACAAGCATTGGACTCCGAGCCAGCACAGGCACGGGCGCTTCACTAAGAAAAACCCCATCCCTTATTACCCACACAAGAACTGCACACAGAAATGAGCAAAGATAAGGTTAGTAAGAAGTTTGATTTCTAACGTGCCCTCTCTCTAGATCCCAACCTTCTGGCTCACTGAATCAAGCTGCCGAGCTGGAGGCAGAAGGTGTGACCGTAACGACGGGTGCCCTCGGTGAACTGATGGTCGACTTCGCCGAGTTTGGATGGTTTCCCAACATTCTGCCGTCTGAGGCCGCGCAGGGTGCTGTGCCTGAAGATGATGACGACGACGATGATGATAGTGAGAGTTGAGAGTTCGTTCGATCAATTTGGGCAGAAAAGTCTTCATCAATGGAGCTAGTAGTCTAGAGCTGGTAGTCCAGAGCCACGACCCCAAGTCTTGATGACGGAAAATAATACGGGTGGCTCAGGTATATCACACCTGGCCGGGGCCTCAAAAGGCACACAAAAGCCTTCATCAAAGACATTTCGCTTGAGCTGTGTATGCCCCAAGTCCAGGCGTTTTACCCCTCTGTTCAAGAGGTGGAAATGAAAGAAATTGACAACTTAAGCCGAAATTGCATGGAAGGAGTTAAAAAGATAGACCAACTCAGCTTTAGCCTACCAGGTAGAGTCTGATAATGTGAATGATGTGATATGTCGGTACACACTAGCATTTCAAACACATAGAAGTACAGCAGACTGCACCAGTTACTATCTGACAGAAAGTGGGCTATCAGCTACCTCCCTTCGAGTTTGTCTATCAATTCAAGACCTGAGATGAATGAAAGGTATTCTTTCTCTAGCAAAGAACCAACTGAATGTACCAGACAAGCAGTCTTGAATAGCCCGCCTTTTTTTTTCTTGGCTCCAGACCATCACATTTACCTTATGTCAAACACAGGCCCGGATAATGACTTGCTCGGTGAAATCTCAAACCCGTTTCCACGATGTTGGGCCACTTGATATACCTTGACTGCCTGGTGAAGATGAAAATTTGGACAAAAGCAATAGGAGCAGCAGCTAAAAGGATGACGCGCAAAAATCAGGAACGTCATTCAAAATAAGATATAGGTATTCAAGGGAAAACAATACATGTAAACCACAGGTGAGAATGAGGCCTGTAACCATGTCCCAGCTCAAAGATTATGCGGATACCTTCAACCAATTCCCGTCATTTGCGCAGTAACTTGGACGTCATCCAATGGTGCCAGACCTTTACAGCTAGTTGCGTTCTGATACTGAAATACAGCGTAATGAAGAACACAAAATATAGGTATCCTTGCTGATTAGATCATATTAATACCATTTTGATAACAACTACCCAGTTGGAGAGCATGACCTCGTGGGATAGAGCTAAGCTACACAAACCATTCAGAGGCAGTTATACGTACGACTATGGTAATTAGGTACCGAGCACTTGAGGCACTCGGTTTATAACATCTGCCACAATATTGCCCACCAAACAAGTTACCAGTGGGCAATTCCATGACACTCAGGCATCACGGCTTTGGAAAAAAGTAAACCCACAAGCCGTGAAGGGAAAATCAAAAGACGGCAACGCTCCCCAGTTAGCCCAAGAGGCGAGAGGCGCACTGCAGTCTACGGACAGAAGCAGCTGGACCCGAGTTCAACCTCCGAGCACCGCCCAGCCTCCACAACATGACCCGTCACACATGCCACAGCGTCTCCCCAGCGGGTACCCGTTATCCGCGTCCATGTATTGTGTGATTGGTACGGGATGTTTTATCGAAGTTGTGGCTACACCGCAGATGGTCATTCTCGTGGTTGTGAAACGTGCCACGCACGAGCTGCACTGCATCATGGTGTGCGAGTCACGGTGTCCCAGCCGTTCCGACGGTCTTACTTTTCCCTCGAAGGCATGGCAGGCTGACCTGCCAAGTATCGGGATGGCGATAGATAATAGGTGTCTTGGTTACACGTACGTAAGGTCAGGTAGGTAGGTATACTCGAGAGCCGCCGGCGCGCAGGGAGAAGGCGCAGCCGGAAGGAATTCCGATTCTCCATGCAGTGTCCGCGTCCCCTTTCCCGTGCGTGCCCTGAACTGATTGATCGGTGCGGCGTACCAGGTGAGTCGTCACAATGGCCATCGTATGCACATAAACCGCTTTTCGTCTTTCTTCTTCTCCGTCTCGTCAAAAACTACCCGCGCGGCCACACCAATTTTAAGGCGCCTTCGGAGCAGCCGTGTATGATCTACCAACTGCCGTCCCCGTGAACCGGGTAAGAAAAGAATGTGACGAGAAAGATTTGCACCTAATTATCGACCTATTTCTGGCCGCAGACACACATAGGTACGCATTGTAATCGCCAGCAGGGGAGTCAAGTTTAGTTGTCATCGAAACCCGGATTCTGCACCACCCGGACCCGATACTAGATGGCTGCGTGGGATGGAGATGCAGGGGGGGTGGGGGGCACCGAGGTGAGACAGTGTCGGTCTGGTGTTTTCTCCTATCACACCCACGTTTTGTTTCAAACACTACGTCGTTTTGTGTCTGTATGCCATTGATGGCTTTTTCCGAACAAATCAGGGATGGCTTTTGCCTGCCGAGAAATAAATGCGGTTTCTGTGACATTCATCTTAGGTAATGGCCTTGAAGGGAAATATTGTGTGGAAGTTGAATGAAATGCATCTACCAAGTGATAATCAACGAAACGGGTTGATCTCGACCCTCGAGGCTCGGCTGCAGTGCTGGATGGGCAGCTGAACCTGGTTGAACTTCTTGCGCTTTAATCCGCTCCATGTGATCTGATCAACGGCAAAGCGACGTTGTTGATGCTACTTGAAACATAGCTTTTCTTTTCTTTCTTTTTTTCAAGTTTGCGGAACCTTCACCGGCCGGCTCCGAGTCGGCTTTGCAGTCCTTCATTGTGAACGGAAGGTTGGGGCTAGACAAACGCCAACAAGCGCCGAAACATCAAATGCTTTTGCGAATTTGTGGTCCGGCGTTTTGTCATGCTCGGGCTTCGAGAAGTGGTTAATCGTTTTTGAGCTCGGTGGTAGAAACAGGTAATGGCTAGCTAGGCCTCAATCAGTGACAACCCAAGGTCCAGTGCCCAGTATTATCAAAGTCAAAGGCTCGCCTGAACGGGATTGAGAAGCGAAGTGAGCTCACGGTCAACGCAAGGTACGTAAACAAAGACAGGGGTAGAACAAACCAAACCCAGGCTACACACCGAGAGGCTCAATGTCCACCCACGTGAAAGGTAGGAGACCGATGACGCGGAGGCTACCGGTATTAGACGCAACACGCGCGTCCACACGAGCCAGCCAGCGGCCAGTCAGCCTGTCCCCGCGTTGCATGCCGGCACGGGATCGAGGCAGTTGGGCTGCGAGTGCCGGCGCATTGCCCTCACTTCCGTGCTGCTGCCCCGGGTAGGGTTACACCGCACCCACCGCCCCCGGCTCCGTGACATCGCGTCGTCGAGGGCCCACCTCATCGGCGGGAATTGCCCACTGATGCGGCAGGTGGAGCCACGATGCAGCCGAGCGTTTATATCCGCTTGCTATGCTATAGCTGGAGGATCAGATACTCAAGTTGCAAACTTGGCGGTTGCCGGTGGGAAGACGTGACGTGACCATGGTGAGGACTCGCAGCAGCGTAGGTACAAAGGCAGACGGCACCAGCGTCTGTTCAGCCTTTGAGATGATGCAGCACCGCAGCCCCCTTCACCGTCACCCAGCAAAAGTCACAGTCCCACGATGAAGCCGTCCAGCCTCTTCTCGGCAGGCCTTCGGGCCGCTCTGCTCCTCCTGCCCGCCAGCGCGGCAGCTACGCCCACGGCAGGGACCTTCAGCATCCTGTCCATGAACGTGGCCGGCCTGCCCGCCATCCTCAACTCCAACGACGTGCCAGGCGACAAGGTGACCAACGCGCGCACCATCGGGTCCAAGTTCGCAGCGCTGGGCTACGACGTAATCCACGTGCAGGAGGACTTCAACTACCACTCCTACATCTACGAGACGGACACGCACCCGTACCGGACCGCGACCTCGGGCGGCGTGCCCTTCGGGTCCGGGCTCAACACGCTGTCCAACTTTCCCTACGTGGGCTTCGCGCGGACAAAGTGGGCGACGTGCTCCGACGCCTCGTCCAACGACTGCCTGACGCCCAAGGGTTTCACCTTTATGCGCGTGCTCGTCTCGGGCAGCACTGACAACGACACGGCCGCGTATGTCGACTTCTACAACCTGCACGCTGATGCGGGCACCGAGGACGGCGACAACGTCGCCCGCCAGAGCAACATCAACCAGGTGGCCGCCTACATCGCCACCTGGAGCGTCGGGAACGCAGTCCTCGTCTTCGGCGACACCAACTCGCGCTACAGCCGGACCGTCGACACCGCCATCCGCGGGCTTCTCTCCTCGTCTACCACCGCGCTGACCGACCCGTGGGTTGAGCTCGTCCGCGGCGGCGTGGTCCCCACCGCCGAGACGCTATGCGCGAACCCCAGCACCACGTCTTACTGCGAGACCGTCGACAAGGTCTTCTACCGCTCCAGCCCGCTGCTCGCACTGCACGCCACCTCCTTCGCCTACGCGAGCAACTTGTTCCTGCAGGCCAACGGCTCGGTGCTCTCGGACCACAACCCGGTGCAGATCAATCTCTCCTGGTCAACGGCGGCGACCGCGCTGCGGCAGAGCGCGCTCAGCGGCGGGCCGACGGGTACCTGGTTCAGTGACGTGCCGACTCTGGCTGGACTAGCAGCCAAGCCCAAGGCGTCGGTGCTGAGCTTCCGCGGTGCCTCCCGCCTCGACAGCGTGGGCCTCACCCTCACCGACGGAACCAAGTTCGCGCACGGCGGCACCGGCGGCACTGCTGCTAGCCTGACCCTCGGCGCGAGCGAGTACTGGGTCGCTGCCCGTCTGTGCCGCGGCGTTAAAGATAGCAACACACGCAACTTTTACATCCTCGCCACCACCTCCACGGGCCGCACGCTCGCCGCCGGCACTGCCACGGCCGACTGCACGGACTTTGATGCCCCGGCCGGGTGGCAGATTGTGGGCTTTGCCGGGCAGAGCGGCGACGAGGTCGACCAGCTTTCGTTTGTGTACGCGGCGCGGTGAGGTGTGATGTGAGCTGCCAGTGTGATGTGATGAGGTGTGGTGTGCTTAGGGGGACGTGGGTCTGTCAGTCTGTCTGGCCCGCTGACCCGCGTTTGACGCTTCCTGGTTACCTGGTAGTGAGACGTCGATCCCGGCGGTATTCGGGGATTAATTAGTGCGCCCAAGGAAGGTGCCTTATGGGTGATTGTCGTGTAATGCGGGTTGCTGGTCGCATGAGTCCGACATCATGGAAGCACTTGTGGGCGGCTTTGTATGGCGTATTTACATAATGGTAATGCTAGAGTGAAGGTAATGACGGGAAAAACATACGAGTGGGTAATCATGAAGCGGGCACGCGCTGGCGTGTTCTGAGGGGGTTTCTTTGCAAGAATCATCTAGTAGACTCGAATCCCCATCTCTAAATCACGCCCTTGGATGGAAAGAAAATCCTCTCAACGTCGTGGTTCTGCCGATCCCTGTCCTCGAATTCGTTCCTGGCGGTGAGTAGTGGATGACGCGGGGCGAAGACGGAGACGCGCTTGGCTGGGCATAGAAGCGATCGCCTCTTTCTCGTACCTAGAACATACCTACCGTAGCCGGCGTGTGCTAATAAGCGTGGAGCAAGTGGATGTCAGCTTCACTACCTCAGCTAGTGAGGTCTCGAAACGTGACAGCTGGTAGGGGTTGGGGGTTGGCATAACGATGGTGTTGACGGCCAAGTTTGCGTGATGCAAACTGTATCCCATATTGCCTGCCAGAACTCGTATACCAAAACACCATCTCCGCTGACGGCTTTTCTTGGCTTCGACCAATTATGTGGTGTAATTGCGTGGCTGTCCAATTCAGGGGTCTGAGACGGTGAGCTTCTGCTGACGATCTCAGTGGCCCCCCTTTCCCGTTACAGCGAGCTGCGACGACGCGACGACGCCGATCAACCGCGCCCAGGCTGTGCCTTGCACCGGATATGCAATGCGGGAAGGATCGGCGCTGGGTTTTGCTCTTTCGGGCGGCTCTTGCGGTGGGTCAGTCAGCATCAACAAGGCCAAAACCTCGCAAAGGAAAGCGGGTCGACGGATCTATTTTTTCTCTCTCTCTCGTTACGGTAGTACAGTAGCTCCTAGCCCCCACACTTGGCTATCCAGTGACAGAGAGGAACGAACTCCTCTCCCAGAGTGGATATAAGACTGTAAAATGTCTTTGACTGAGGAACAAAGCTGAAGGACTCAGCTCACGAGCTTGCTTCTTCGGTGGGGGAGCATTTGGACTGTGACGACGACTCGAGAGATGATAGGATGCGGATTCCCCTCCCCCTCTTCGAAGCCAGAGCTTCAAGTCCAGAGACCGTCGAGATGGATGTCGATCCGGTCTGGACTGTATGCAAGCCAGCTTGCCCCGCGCCAATCATCGAAGAGTCCACGTTCGTTGAGCGATGCGCCCGTTGAACATCTCCGAGTAACACGTTCTTGGTCGGCGCCACTCGTCCACCTTCCGCAACGAGAACAGCATCGGAAGCCGGCAACTTCACATGGACCTGAGAGGCCTGCCTTTTCTGGCTTTGCTTCGGCTGCGTGGCTTGCAGACTCTCCCGATGCGGCTCGGGTCGGGAAGTCATCTGCAACGAGGTTGGGGGAGGAGAAGGAGGAGGTTGCTGGGCAGGATGAAAGGCCTTCCCACATACCCACTCCTGGCTGAAGAGGGGAATATATTGACGTGCTTACGGGAAGTCGGGCTTGGCATTGAGTGTACGGATTGGTGGAGGTGAGGATAGGTGATGTTGACAAGTAAGAGATAGGACGGAGATATCCCGTACCTGGCCTGCAGTCTACCTATCATTATCCGGGGATTTGAGTAGGCGGAAAGGGCGGCTTATTTGCCAGGCTAAGGGGAATAGTTCGTGATATTAACCATGATTCGGGCAACGGCATATCCATCCCCCACACCCGACTCTGACCTGCCACCCCTCCCGCACTTCTCGTGCCGTGCGCCACCGCCGAGACGGGATGGCCCATCTCACATGCTACTGGTGGATGGCATGGGGGTGAAGAAAGCTGTGACCGACCCTTCAGCAACGACTGGCGACGGGCGAAAGTTGCCTGCGGGGGAAGATCTCGCCGATCGAAGAGAACCCTAGCGCGACATATGAGCGGGCAATTTGCCTGGTCAAGGGGAATGTCAACATGAAGGATAAACATCCGGGAAAAAGGCCGCCAAACATGTGGCCCGGGAAGAAGCGCATATGCAAGGAAAGCCGGAAGGAGAACTGTTGCTCAAGGAAACAAGTTCTGATGTCCCTTCTCTCAATCGGGAGACAAGACGGGATAGGCTGTCCCAATGTGGAAGTGGGCGTGCTTCTGGGAAATCCTATCTGAGAATGGACCGGTCCACATGGCGATCTTGGGCGGACTGCACTGTTCACCACTGGAGCGGCTCGCGGCTTGGTGTTTGATGCGATGAAGACATCAATGGGAAAAGGAACCAAGATAGATAGGGCAGTCATCGGCGTTGGGCGGGGTCCTTGTTCCGTTCCGAGTCGTCACTGCGCAGAGCACCAGGGAAACTCGTGGAGAGGCATTGGCCGGCGGCGCCAATAGCCGCGACATGCCTCACCAACGTGTGGGCATCAGCAGCGTGGGCAGCGGCGCAGACGTCGGCTGTTGAAGATAAGGCTGGACGTGTCTCGTTGCCGCACCCAGACGCGAGTGGCTTTTTTTCGCGTCCTGTCCCGCGTGTCTTGTGCCATGGCTGCACAGTTTGACAGGTGTCATGGAAGGAAACACGAAAAGGCACTCCCGTCCGTCCAGCGCCCCTGAGTGAGACATTGAAGCACGCCGCCCACTAGTGTCGTGTATTTTTGCCGATGTCGCACCCTTCCTTCGAACGGAGGCTGTTGTTTGCACAACCAAAATAGAGAAAAAGAAGCAAAACAAGACGCATGTTGGTGATAAGCGCAAAAGGTTGGTCGGTTGGTGGAACAAATCACTGTTCCAGCGAGTTACAGAATTGCAGGCAAACCGCGTTTCCCGACCATGGCGCCAGTTCCTTCATGTCCAGACAAGACTTACGTAGTATACGCCGGGACACCTCCGCGCCGGAACTTGAAGCCTCTTTGAGTCGACATCACGATGATCTTTGCAGGTACACGTGTACGTAGCTGTCTAGAAATCTCACGTTCTGATCGTGGGTGGGTGCGGATGCTCCTGGTGACCATCTTTGCGCTGGTTGCGGACAGCGACCGGGATTTCAGCGACAAGGTGAACTCGCGGTACGATAAAATATTGAGATGTGACAGAGTCGCATCACCACAGTACCGGAGTCCTGCTGCACATACCTACATGTGTCCTTGTCTCTGCCACGACTGACAAATGGCCGTGGTTTCCCTGGATCGCGTTCCCCTGGGACGAGCAGGTTGGCATCAAGGTAGTATTTGTTTGCTGAGGATCTCAACTTGTCCTTTAGACCCGACGATGACGATGCAGGCCATGACATCGTTATCCACTCCCGTCGTCATCCGGGCCCCAGTTTCTCTGGAACTCTGACTGTCACCGAAGTCTAGATTTGATAGAGCCGCCCCCGTCTGTTTTCCACTGTGGAGTCTCAGTTATCCGCCGGAAGTCTTCCGGCTACACGCAGAAAGTGAATGAAATGACGTGTTGCCTTGCAACTTTTATGAGACCCGACAAAGACTCGAAAACGCATTTCAAGCTCCAAAGATCCCAGGTCGATATTTGAAGCCGCATTGATGAGGCGCCAGCTTCTTGGGTTGGTCTGGGGCTGCGAGGAAAAACGTGCGAGACAACAAGGTTCACCCGGAATATACGGGGTATCGCCCGCCGAGTTGGACGTGTCACTGGTGGACATTAGACACGAGGAAGGATTGGTTTGCTCTTTTATCCAGAACAGCTGGCTTTTTCTTCGTTAAATCTGGAATCTCGGGTTCGGTGTAGACACGAGCGTTAGATTTCAGGACCCTGAAGATCAACACACGCCGTCAGGATTTCATCATCATCGAAGATGATTGTGGCTCCGTACCTGAACCTACAACCCACGACGCTCCACATACTGGATCAGGAAGTCGAGCAGATGCTCGCAATGTCGCGCGAGAGAGCACACAAATCCCTGTCGGCAGCAGTCAAGGTGTCCGGGATCATCGAGTGACCCGAGCTTTGAACACCAGAACAGACTCGATAACCTAGCGGGCCTTTGCTTCAAGCTGGGCCAGGCATTGCTTTAGTAGGCCGTACAAGGTAAAGCGCGGGATGTGATATCAATGCATGCATGTGATGCAATCCGTAGTGTCGATACCGAGGAGCTGTGAAGGATATCGAGAGGAGACTGGAGAGATGATTCCAATGGCGGCCAAAGGGGAATGAATCCTACACACCATGGGAGACGAGATGGGTGGGCGGAAGTGGAAAGACTTCCAATTGACGGGCCAGACGACGGAAGAAGGAGCCGGCCCGAAGTGTGTGGAAGGAAGTGATCGGGCTGTTTGGTCGGTTGACGGCTGCTGTCAAAACGCTCCAGAGGTGGTGGGTTTGTGCAGTGGGTGTGTCACCAACAAGTCTTCAAACCCCCATCATGGGGCACTGCGCCGTTCTGCTGATCTCGGAGGAGAGACTTTCGCAATTCTGGAACGTGCGTGCACCACACACCCCGCAACATCAAAAAAGAGTCCATGCCATGAAGGAACCCGTAGGTACGGGTTATCTGCATCCTGCAGGGTCTTCGAGTGCTTGCTGGAGGAGGCTAGTCGCAAGCCCCCCCTGCATCCTAATGGCGTCGTCCGAAAGTGAAGTCAGGCACCGGGAAGACGGTGGTGGATGGAACGGGAATAGTGTACACGTGTTGCGCGTGGCCTGGTACGTGTGTGTAGTATACTTGCGAGTTTTCGACGGTTTGGTCAATCTTGGATGAAGGCCATGACCACTCCATTGAAAGTCTGGGAATAATCCAGCGAGAGAAAGGTGAGGTAATGTACCGTTGAATAGAGTGAAATGGACAGTGGCCCAATGACCTGGGTGAGAAAGCGATTTGTTTGGTTGAGGATGTTTTTTCCCAATTGGAGAGGCTGGCTGGCTGGGCGAAGGAAAAAAACCGTTGCCTTAAAAGACAACATATGTCCGTGCCCACGTCTTTCGCTTGGTACCCGTTCCACGTCGTGGGTTTGGTGGGGGAACAGTCAAGCGCCTCTGCCACCTTCCTGTGCATGTCTCATGGACCAGTCAATTCTGTCGCCCGACAATGGAAACCAACTCTGGAGGACCATTCGGCGGAAGAGATGTCATGGACGGCGTAGCCATATACTATATCGATATGATCGGCCACTCTTCAACCATTTTCAATCGCCGCGCAGTTCGGTATCGAGGCTCTGACGTGTGATTCAATTTCCGACATTGGTGGGATTCTGTGCCGCCTGTCCACCCACGGTCGCAACGGCGCATCGGGGCCACAAAACCATAGGACCGAACTGACATCGTCGCACCCGTCCTGGGAGTTGCAAGCCGAATCGGGTGTCTTGCGCATGGAATGATAGGGCCTGCGAGGTTTTGCTGGAGGGTGATTGAAATTGGAGCGATCGGGTGTGCCGATGATGTTGAAAGGATAGAAAGGCATCAGTTAGGGCAACCACCTCACTAGGAAGGTACTGTGGTATGTTCGTAGTGTCGGTAGGTATCCACAGGCCATTGCCATCTGGTGTTTTCCTACATGTCAAAGCTCAAGCTGGCAGAAAACCATTGGACTGGTGCATGATCCGTGCCGTCGCCTCGAGTGCGGTCTTCAAGTTGGTCAGTGTCCCGCACCTCAGCGAGCAACTCAATCTCATCCAGCTCGAGCTTCCGAGGCAACGGACATCCAAGACAAAGCCACTTCAAAGCTTAATTTTTTCGGGTCGTGTCGTCGCCTCGCGACAAAGGGCTGCAAAGTTGGCGTTTCCGCCGATTCCGTTAGGTTACTCATGGCTTCACGCCACGGGTGTTCCTTCGTTCTCGGGTCTAACCCGTCTGGGCGTTGGACCGTGTCCATTGAAAATCCCGTTCCTCGCAGGGCAGGGTGAGTGTCAGAACTGAAAGATGAAAGGTTCCATTGCTAGCGGGCTGGCTTTTCTGGCGTGTCTGGACACTGGCTGGCGGGGCGACAGGGGCGGGAGATGGATGATGGATGATGGAGAGGCCCGGCTCCTTCTCCACCTGCAGCTATCCACTACACGTGTAGAGGTGTGCAAAGGCTGGCCGGGGCAGGCTCGTCCAAAGACCCCAGCTTGTTTTTTCCCGTGGCTCTCGTTGCACGTTGGATGCCGTTAGCTTCTTCTTCAACGGGAAACGGCCAGCAAAAAGTGAGGTGGGTGTGGGGCGAGCTACCCCTGCCGCGACCGGGGTGCCCTTGCGCTTTGCACTTGTAAGGGCTAGTTGCACTCGAGCAGGGGCGTCGAGCTCTCTCTCACACTTTAGCGACATCCATCGCGTTGCGGTTGTACCTGACCGACCGTAGCTGCACCAGTACCTGCACCACCACCATGCAGTCCGGGCCATGTCACATCTTCTCCCTCTTCCCTCTCCCAAGACGAGCAAGCACTCAAGCGAGCAGAGCGATTGACGAAAATCCAAACCTCCCAGGTCGCATCTTTGTAGTCTGAGAGCAGAGCCCCCCACCTCCCTCCCAGCCCCAGCTCAAGCTCCCACTCCCACTCCAGCGCAAGACGGGCGCTCGCAAGAAGCAGAAAAAAAAATGCATTGATGTCCAATACCACACCTACGATACGGGATACCTAGGTGGTCAGGGCTTACATGTAACACGAGAAGCACGCACGAGACATCGAGAGATAGATACCTCCCCGATACGGTATTTACACTTGCCGACCAACCAAGAATTGGGAAGCTGCAAGAAAGCGCACAACACAGCGCAGCGCAGCGCAGCACGGCACAGCACGACATCGTATCGCATCGCATCGCATCACATCGCATTCTTCTGCCGCCCGAGCCTCTGGTATTTTCGGGATCGGCGTGTGTGTTTTTCGGTTTCCAGTTCTCGTGGCATCCCTCCGCTGCTGAGGCCAGGACCCAGACCCGAGTTCAAAGGTATGAGGAGGGAGCGTTTGCTCGATGTGATCAATTCCTCGTCTCCCACTTCCTCTGTCCCAGAAACACAACCAACCTTGGCCATTGTCCCGAAACAGAGTCGCCAGGGCCTCCCCTGGTATGCAGCTATCCAGTGTGCCAGGCCCAGTGTTGCTGCCGGTCCATGCTCCATACTCCATGCTCCATGCTCCATCCTCCCTCCCCATGACATACATTCCTCCCACTCGCCCCTCTAGTCACTTCGCCCTCCCTACATTCCTATGATATACCCTCATCCCCACTACCACAACAACCCACGGCCTCTTTTCGGCATCAACCCTGTTTCTTCGACTTCGAACTGACCTGCCTGCTCACCAGTCTCGACGACAACTTCCACCACCAACACACACGAAGGAGAACCCATACGCAAGCTGTGTGCCTGTGTGTACCTGCCCCCCAAGGAGTCGCCACCAAAACAGCTACGGAGGTGGAATTGGCTTCATCTGAAGGCCCCTTCGAGAACGGACAGGTTTCAAGACTCGGCTGGAGGACTTCGCTCGAGTCCAGTCGCAACCCTTGGCCTATGTTTATCTCCACGCAACACCGACAGCAATGGCAATGCTGAGCAGCCAGCCCGCGCGATCGAGCTTGTACGTGGCTCCTCTGACGCTGCAGAAGTCCAAGACCGAGTCGTATGACAATGCCTCCGACATGTCTGTTGCGTCTTCGGACCGCTATTCGCAATGCGAGATAACTCCACCGACGACACCGAATGGCTCGCAGGAAGACCTTGGGGCCCAGGTCGACCCGGCTCCCGTCTTCCACAACTTTCTCCGAGCTTTCTATCCGTTCGACCCTGGCTATGCCATGTCGGACGCTACAGTTACCTTGCCCCTGAATGAGGGCGACGTCGTCTTGGTGCACTCCATACATACCAATGGCTGGGCCGACGGTACTCTGCTGGTGTCGGGGGCGAGAGGATGGCTCCCTACCAACTACTGTGAGGCGTACGACCCGGAGGAGATGAGAAATCTGCTCAAGGCGCTGCTGAATTTCTGGGACTTGATGCGAAGCACCTCAATCAACGACCGTGAGATATTTGGCAGCCAGGAATTCATGAAGGGCATCATTGGCGGCGTGCGCTTTCTACTGGTACGTTATCGTTGGGGTGTCACAGACTAGTACCTGATCTACCGTCTAATGCTCGCACAGGAGCGCACACACTGTCTAACAAGAGAGTCGGCTGTCGTTCAAAGACATGACGCCCTCCGGCGCAGTCGCAAGTCGCTATTATCGGAGCTTTCGTCGTTGGTCAAGACGGCCAAGAGATTACAGGAGGCACAAAAGATGGTTGACCCCGAGGAGGAGATCAACAACATCGTGGACGAGATGATCCTGAAAGCGTTCAGGATCGTCACCAAGGGGGTGAGGTTTTTGGATACTCTGCAGGATGACAGCAGGTCACAAATACCGACAGTCGCCGTTATAACCGCGGTTATGGAGGAAGCCTATGTTCCACCGACGCCACCGGCGGAGTCTACTGCCTTCGATGCTGATCACGGCGCCGCCACTGATGCATCTTCCCGCGTGGGCGAAAACGTTAACGTTGCCGAGCCGGCCCTATCAGAACCGAACCAGGCGACACAAAGCCTTTTGGCTACCGGCAAGCGTTTGTCGTCCGCTTACCTGTCAGGTACAAATACGCATCGATTGTCTCAAGCCACCCCGCTGCTCGTTAATCGGTTGTCATCGACCGTGTCCCATCGCGTCAGCTTGGCCGGCCCTTCGCCTAGCTCTGGGTTACAGAATCTCATTTCGGAGCGCGTCAACTCTTGTCATGATATCTTCCTGTCTCACCTAGGCTCCTTCATTGGACGATTACAGCTACAGTCACAATCACGACCCCTCCTCGCGCTTGCAGTTAAGCAGTCGGTCACGTCGGGCGGTCAGCTGCTGGTGGTTATCGACATCGTCTCCGCCCGCAACCCCGTCAGTGTTGAGGCTCTGAACTTGTCCCGTGCCGCCATGTACGACCGCATCCAGAACCTTATGCAAACCGCACGCGACATACTCAGTCACAATGAGCCCGAGATGGAGGGCGTCATTGTCCCGCAGGACAACGATCGCTTGTTGGGAGCTGCGACAGGTTGTGTTAAGGCCACTGGCGATTGCGTTGCGAAGACCAGATGGGTCATCGAGCGGATCGGCGACTTTGAATTCGAGTTTGACAACGGCAGTATTGGATTTGACATCGATCTATCCGCGCTTGATTTGATAGCGGAGGGAAGGGAGGGATCGAATACTTTCGAAACAGCTAGCATCGCCGGGTCAAACGCGTCCGAAGCGCCTACAACCACGACTACAATATCGGCAGTCTCTTCTGCTGCCTCACGCTCCAAGAACCTATCCATCGACAAGCCATTGCCTGAAGTCCCCGCCATCACTTCTCCCATCGAGGAGATGCCCGAGCCTCACCACTCTCCTCCAACATCCCGACCGCAGTCCATCGTCGATGATGGTGCGTCCAGCATGGTCTCGTCGGTGGCCTCCCTACGCCATGCGCTGCCACCGCTACCCAGAATCTCTACCTCAATACACCCCGTCGACGACTACAGCCCCATCGAGCCGTCTGTTTCCCAGGAGAGTGAGTTCCACTCGTTCCGGTCAGACAGCATGACGACCTCCAGCACCGGCTCTGGCTCCGGCTCTGCCAGCACATACGTCAGCCGGGACTCAGAGCTCAGCATCGTGTCTCAGACGTCAACCCGTGCCACCACGCCCGATATCACAGCCGGACCCAAGAACCAGCCCTCACTATCAGATATCAGCGTAGCCGGAAGCTCAACTCAGACCGAGGTGGATGACGTGGAGTCCAAACTGCTGGAGAAAACATACGCTCACGAGTTGATGTTCAATAATGAGGGCCAGATCATTGGCGGTTCACTGGCTGCCTTGATCGAGCGCCTCACATCACACGAATCCACGCCCGACGCTATGTTCGTGTCCACCTTTTACCTCACATTCCGCCTGTTTTGCACACCATTGAAACTTGCCGAAGCCTTGGTGGACCGTTTCGACTATGTTGGGGAAACCCCTCATGTAGCCGCGCCGGTTAGACTGAGGACGTACAACGTCTTTAAGGGCTGGCTGGAATCGCACTGGCGACACGATGTCGATCGTGAAGCACTGGCTTTGATCAAGAACTTTGCCGAATTCAAGCTTAACCCCATCTTGCCATCGGCGGGCAAGCGTCTCATTGAACTGACCGACAAATTCTCGTCAGTCAACAAATCCTTGGTGCCACGCTTTGGCTCAATAGGAAAAACCCCCAGCCCTATCACACCTTTCAAGCCTACCGACACAACTCCATACCCCTCCCCTATCATCACAAAGAGCCAAATAAACGCATTGGCTAGCTGGAAGGCCGGCGGAAGCTCTCCTTCCATTCTGGATTTTGATGAGCTCGAAATTGCTCGCCAGCTGACAGTCAAGCAAATGACGCTTTTCTGTGCCATAATGCCTGATGAGCTTCTTGGTTCCAAATGGACCAAGGGTAAAGGGGCCGACTCGCCAAACGTCAAGGCCATGTCGTCTTTCACC
This sequence comes from Cercophora scortea, assembly GCA_033439705.1. Classification (NCBI taxonomy): domain Eukaryota; kingdom Fungi; phylum Ascomycota; class Sordariomycetes; order Sordariales; family Lasiosphaeriaceae; genus Cercophora; species Cercophora scortea. Next base: position 434,329 of record JAUEPO010000005.1, on the reverse strand, counting down.
ACCAGTCTATCAAACCTGGTCGCCGACACGATATTGCAGTTTTCTGAGGTCAAGAAGCGCGCGACCGTTATCAAGCATTGGATCAAGATTGCAAACCAGTGCCTGGGACTGCAGAACTACGATGCCCTGATGGCGATCACCTGCGCACTGACCGACACGAGCATCAAGCGCTTGAAGTTGACGTGGGACACCGTCAGCTTCAAGCGCAGGGAGATGCTCAGGACGTTGCAGTCCATTATCGACTTCAACGGCAACTACAAGGTCCTCCGTGCTCGGCTCCACACCCATGTGCCATCTTGCCTCCCATTTCTGGGCATGTTTCTGACCGACCTCACCTTTGTCGACGTCGGCAACCCAGCTATCAGGACCAGCGACACAGGCCTCACAGTGATCAACTTTGACAAGCATACTCGCACTGCCAAGAGCATCGGGGAGCTGCAGCGCTTCCAAATTCCCTACCGCCTGACGGAGCTGCCAGATCTCCAGGAGTGGCTTGCCGCTCAGGTTGAACGCGTCCGGGAAAAGGACAATGCCGGTACCAACGCTCAAGTGTCTCACTACCGCAAAAGCCTTCTTCTCGAGCCCCGAGAGACCCAACACCTGCAGACCCCAAACGACGCCAACGGCGTGTTTAGCTGGATGAGGGGCAACAGCTCAGGCCACGGGCTGCCCGCTCAAATTTAAGGGGCAAGAGCGACCGATATCGCCCATGACGACGTCGCGATTGAAATCATTCTCACGATTTATCGATTACTTGCGTCTGGCTTGCGTGGCCTTACGCTTTACGGTTAATGTCCGCGAACGCACTTTGTTTTGTACTTTGCTGGACTATTTTGATACCCATTTCTGCGCACTCGTCTTGTGCAGTTATTACGCCGTAATGAATACAGGACATTCGATTCTACACAGGGGTTGGGCTCTTATTTTTTTGGTCCTCCCATTTACCACTTTTTGTTTTGCCCGGCCCCACCGACCGCACCCGATGGCAAAACAGCGCCCCGTCGACTACTTGACACTTTTGATAACTGCCGTCGACTGCGCCAAACCACCCGCCAGGAGACTTGGATTTCTTCACAGATTCCATCATACCTACCTATCACACCAGTACTTCTATCTCATTCAAAAGGGGGCAAGACAAAACGATACACCAAAGACTACTACTACATCTTGGGGTCCGCGCCCCACGGTTGATGCTACACTACCTACGCTTGCGTTTCACCACCATTCGACGTGCATCGTATTTATCGTTTTAGCCGTCGATGCTCACGCCTCCCGACAGAGCAAAGTCTCTGGCCGACGTCACACTCGTTCTTTGATACGATATGCATCTGTTCTCGTTGTTCTTTTTTTAGGATCTTGGAGTTGGAATGGACACATGTTTCTGGCCCTCCGGGTAGGAAGGGGAAAATCAGGAAACCACGGAGTTTTTTATTGGGGATGGCGGATGTCTTTGCAACACTTTTTCTTGGGCCCAGCACTGGATCATTCTCTACCATCTACTTTTCCGCACACGCACATGTTCCTTCAGTATGACGGGGGAACTGGATGGGCCTTTGCGCTTTCTTCCTTTCCTATTTTTCGCCTCGTTCCTGTTTGGCTCGGGGGTTTCTCTTTCTTTTTGGTTTGCGTCCTGCAGAATGGGCAATATGTCTGTGGGCGGAGATGGCGGCGGATACCCAGCGAGCGAAATGCTTACAGTCTTTTTCTTCCGTTTATAATCGATCATGGAAGCCCGTATCCTCCTCCTGTCGTGGTCTGCGAGGACACGAGGCAGGACAGAACTAGGGAACGGGTGGTTGCGGAGGGTATACCAAATATAACCAGGACGGCGACGGTGCCGTGGATGCCTCAGTAGAGAGGGAGACACAGAGGAGAATAGTATTAGCTAATCATCTAGATGGAACCGAGTAAGGACTGGAAATGGAGCATATCTCTGTTTGAGTTCTTGGTTCTGGTTTTGTATTACATACCTGCTTTTGCAACCATGAGTTGTGTGTTAATGGTGACTTGCAAGATCTCTTTTGTGTTGTGGTATATTTAAAGTGACTTGAAGGGGAGAGGGCAAATCATGTTTATTTATACTGTGTATGTAGCATGTGTGTCTGGCCTTGTGTTCGCACCACCTGATAAAGGCCCGATCGACCTTGTGTGAAACCTTTGGCAACAAACTTGTTGAAAGTTGGGACCGTTCATTTCTGATCAATTTACTATCCAGAGGAGGGATTGTATCAAAGGATGGAACCAGATAAGACTAGATTGGCTGACCTATGGGATTGAGCACGGCGAGGTATCGAGGAGTTGAGGTGTTGGGATGGAATTGAAGGTTACCTTGGCAAACAATCGCTGTGCCTTGTTCAGTGCCGAACCAGTGCAAACCTGCCGATTTCCAACACCGATGGATACCTAACACACATCGCCCCGGGATCTCCACGGCGGCGGCGAACGGGTGGCAGGGAAAATGGGGGAGGAGAGGCGAGAAGAGTCGCCGAGATGGATTTCTTATGGAGCCTTATTTACACCTAAATGCGGAGAGCCGGGATCGGGCAGTGGCAAGAAGGGCGGGGCAACTGCTTGGGGCAGGGGCGTGGGACGCTCAATTGGACTGCGGGGTCCTCCCCACTCCCCAACCCGCGGTAAAATTTAAAGTGAGTCAAGCCATCCAACAGCGCAGTTCAACGCTTGGTGGGATGACGAGTCACCCACTTCCGATAAAAGGTGTTCCTTGGCTGCCCTGGCTCTTTTTTGTTTCCCTTTCTTCCACGTTCCCACCCCTGGATCAATATTTTGTTCCACCCGTTTCCCCCCTTCTCTGCGTGGATTTTGAAGCAAGCATCATTGCCATTGCCAATTGAAGTGGATTTGGGCCCATTGACTCGACCTCACACACCTCGTCGTCCAGCAAGCAAGCAAGCAACGCACACGCTATCCGACCCGACTTCGCCATGGAGGGACTCAAGCGGACGTTCCAGCACTGCAAGGCCCAGAAGCGGGTATGTTGATCCGCCATACTGTATCTTTTGGCATGCCTATCAAGAGCTGTCCTAACTGTCTGGATTTGCTAGGCTGCGCTCATCACCTATGTCACCGCCGGTTATCCTACGCCCGACCTGAGCCCTGATGTCCTCCTGGCTATGGAGAAGGGAGGCGCCGGTGAGTAAACCAAGCCCACGACGTGGTCTTGTGCGACTCTGCCTGTGATGCGGTGGCCATGGCTGACCTGGTGCTTCTTCCTAAACAGATATTATTGAGCTCGGCGTCCCCTTCACCGACCCCATTGCGGACGGCCCGGTCATCCAGACCGCCAACACCGTGAGCCTACCTCTAGCTCCTCCGCCTTCGCCTCCTTCCCAACAACGACAAGACCCCTGTACAAAAACCATACCAGATCAACACTCCCGCTGACAAGTGCGCTCGAACAGATTGCTCTGGAACATGGAGTCACCATCCAGACGACCCTGCAGATTGTCCGCGACGCACGAGCGCGTGGCCTGAAGGCGCCCATCCTGCTCATGGGATACTACAACCCGCTCCTCAGCTACGGCGAGGACAACCTCCTGCGGGACTGCAAGGATGCGGGAGTCAATGGCTTCATTGTCGTTGACCTGCCGCCTGAGGAGGCCATCTCGTTCCGCAAGATGTGCACACGTGGAGGGTAAGCTACCATCTGGTTTGGCTGCGAGAACCGGATTCTTGTTTGATGCTAACCGTGTTCCATGCAGTCTGTCGTACGTGCCACTCATTGCCCCCGCCACCTCGGACAACCGCATGCGTCTTCTCTGCCAGCTCGCCGACTCGTTCATCTACGTCGTCTCTCGCCAGGGTGTGACCGGTGCTAGTGGCACTCTTAACGCCAACCTGCCCGAACTGCTCGACCGTGTGAAGCGCTACAGCGGCGACAAGCCCGCAGCCGTCGGCTTCGGCGTGAGCACCCGTGAACACTTCGTCTCGGTTGCCCAGATCGCCGATGGTGTCGTGGTGGGCAGCATGATTGTCTCGACCCTGCAGAAAGCGGCCAAGGGCCAAGAGGCCCAAGATGTACAGGATTACTGCTCGTACCTGGGCGGACGCACCTCGTCCCCCGAGGAGGAGGCTACACGCGAGGTCGGCATTGTGGAGGCTATCTCGGTCGCGAGGGAGCCCAGCGCACAGGCTACTGTGGATGGCGTCATTACCGATGCCGAGGCGGCGGACGCGGACCTGGTTGCCCAGCTCCAAGCCTTCCACGGCAAGATTCCCGACCGCTTCGGAGAGTTCGGCGGCCAGTTCGTGCCCGAGTCGCTGATGGACTGCCTTTCGCAGCTCGAGGAGGGCTTCTACAAGATTATCGATGATGATAATTTCTGGGAGGAGTACCGCTCGTACTACCCCTGGATGGGACGCCCTGGCCATCTGCACAAGGCTGAGCGGCTGACGGAGCATGCCGGTGGTGCCACCATCTGGTTGAAAAGAGAGGATCTCAACCACACTGGATCCCACAAGATCAACAACGCGCTGGGCCAGCTGCTCCTGGCGCGGAGACTGGGCAAGACGAAGATCATCGCGGAGACGGGTGCTGGCCAGCACGGCGTCGCGACGGCCACCGTGTGCGCTAAGTTCGGCATGGAGTGCACTGTCTACATGGGCGCCGAGGACGTCCGCCGCCAGGCCCTCAACGTGTTCCGCATGAAGCTGCTCGGCGCCAAGGTTGTCGCTGTGGAGGCGGGCAGTCGCACGCTGCGCGACGCGGTGAACGAGGCTCTGCGCTCGTGGGTTGTCAACCTGGAGGATACGCACTACATCATTGGCTCGGCCATTGGCCCCCACCCCTTCCCCACGATTGTGCGTACGTTCCAGTCGGTCATCGGCAACGAGACGCGGGCTCAGATGCTGGCGAAGCGCGGAAAGCTTCCGGATGCGGTGGTAGCATGTGTTGGGGGCGGTAGCAATGCTGTCGGCATGTTCTATCCATTCAGCAAGGACCCGAGCGTTAAGCTCCTCGGCGTGGAGGCAGGCGGTGACGGTATCGACACGGCTCGCCACAGCGCCACTCTCACGGCGGGAACCAAGGGCGTGCTCCACGGCGTGCGCACCTACATTCTGCAGAACGAGCACGGCCAGATTGACGAGACGCATTCCATCTCGGCCGGCCTGGACTACCCCGGTGTCGGCCCCGAGCTGGCCCAGTGGAAGGACAACCAGCGCGCCAAGTTCATTGCCTGCACCGACGCGCAGGCCTTCCTTGGCTTCCGGCTCATGAGCCAGCTGGAGGGCATCATCCCTGCGCTCGAGTCGGCCCACGGTATCTGGGGCGCGATCGAGCTGGCCAAGACCATGAAGAAGGACGAGGATGTGGTGATTTGCCTGAGCGGTCGTGGTGATAAGGACGTGCAGAGTGTCGCCGACGAGCTGCCCATCCTGGGGCCCAAGATCGGCTGGGACCTGCGCTTTTGAGTGAGCGATTTTGGGGCTTAGGGAGAGGATTGCTATGTCTGTCGGTCTATTTGGTAACTACCAGGTAGCGAGGATGTTGCGCTTTGCTGTGGAAGAAGAGATGGATGGGTTGTTTTTGTGAAAAGAGGAGCATGGTGTTGCCTGAGCGGCCGAGGATCTGTTGGGACGGTGGATGTTCTGGGACTCTTTCGCTTCGATTCAGACACGATTTAACTTTGAGCACTCTCATGTATATGCCGCACGCGGCCCAGCAACATGGAGCAATTCCAAGGCCTGTTATAGGCGCTTGATGATATGATGGTCCGTTCCGTGTTTTGTCCGCGTGAGTGAGGGTTGTCATGTGCACCAAAGGCCCTTCACTTATGATGTGAAAGAAAAGGAGAGAACCAACGCCTGTCCTTGTTGTGCGGCTCGTGTCTTATCTTTTTTCTTTTTTTCCACGCTACCAAGTCAAGCATTGGAGACACCGCTTGACCTGACGTGGAGTCTCTTCTCATCTAGTTCCAAGGCTTCTTTTTAATTACCGTGAGTGAGAATTTGTATATGTGTTATGGTACAGTTGGACCGCAGTCGACAATAGTTTCGGACAAATAATACACTCGAAGTCAACCACAGCTCCTCGAGACCACCAACCCGTTTTGCTCTGCTTAACTTAACTCGTCGCGTTGGGCCTTTCCTCCTTCATGAAACCATCACCACCCTGCTGCGTCTGCTGCTCGAGCGCATCCTTGGCCTCGGCCTCGGCCTCAGCCGCAAACTCGCTCTCCTCGCCGATGAAGAACTCTTGCTCCTCCGCCAACATGCGGTCCGTCTCAACCAACACATCCTGCGCAGTCACCGGCGTCTCGCTGCCCTTCCCGTTGTTGTTGTTGTTGTTGTTGTTGTTGGTGTTGTTCTTCTTTGCCTGCGCGGCAACTTTCCTCAAAGCCTGCTTGGCCAAGCCCTTCTCGACCTCGGCAAACACATCGTGCTCGACGGGGGGCAAGCCCAGCGCGGCGCGCTCGGCAGCGAACCGCTCCTGCACGGCCGGCGAGAGCATCACGCGCCACCGCAGCATCCAGCCCCAGGGCCCCAGCTCCTTGACGCGCCCTGCCTTGCCGCCGAGCAGGTAGTTATCCAGACCACCCGCCTTGTCGATGGTGCGCAGCACGCGCGTGGTCACGCGCGTGCGCACGAAGACGCCTAGCGCGGCGGACCACAGGCGCTTGGTGTGCACGTTGGGGCGCCACTTGCGGCGTGTCTTGATCTCGTTGCGGGAGGAGACTTTGTTGCCGAAGCGGATGATGGCGCTGCCGTACAGGCCTGTGTTGGACTGGTGGTAGACTTGGTGGCGCCCGTATGGGTAGGCGGGGATGGTCAGCGCGGGGACGTTGGTCCGGCCTGAGACCGAGGGGATCGGGATTGCGGAGGCCGGGACTCGGGCTTGCTTGTACGCGCGGGAGGGGGTGGTTGAGATTGCACGGAGGCTGGAGGGGCGGGTTGAGAGGAGGGTTGCTGTTGTTTGCCTGCGTAGGCTGGGGAGGAGGGTTGGTGACATTTTGGGAGTATGGGAGCCCGAATGGGCAGGCGCAGTCGATTGATCGATGGCGCTGCCTGAGGTTGTTGGTGGTCAGGTCAGGTAGTGAGTGTGTTGGTATTCGGGGGTGGGTTCGGGCGTTCGGTTTGCCCAGCAGCAGGAAGGGGGAGCTCGGGGGTGATGGATGCTGCTGCTGCTGCTGCTCCTGCCCTGGCTCTGATTCAGGTTGCTGGCGGAGGTTGAATTTTGGCCCAGTCCAGTCCAGTGCCGGGATGGGACGGGATGGCCCCACACGGTGTGGACGGACTGGATTTTGAGCAAGAAGCCCCGGTAGAGCGATAACCCCCATTGAGTTTTGGGAATACTGCCACGTGACTTCGCGGGGTTTCTTCGCGACAGGAGGGTGACTTGGGGTGCGGTGGATTGGGTGTGACGCGCCGGCGCATGATGTCAGGCTGAGCGAGCGAGAGCGAGAGAGGAGAAAAATCGAGACTCGGTTCTGCACCATTGCGACTATTGAGTTGATACCCGCCACGATGCTTCCTCCGGTCGAAGATGCCGTGCTCCAGAGCAATCCTGGCTTTGCAGCGCTGTACGCCACGCTGACGACTTCCCTTCTCAACCCCGACGGGTCGACCAAGACCGACGCTGCCGCCAAGCAGCGCGATGCCGTGCGCGAGGTATGTTGTCGGCATTCAATTCTCTTCTCGTCCTTCAATTCAAGACGATCTCAACAGATGAACAATTAACATCTCACACTCCCTCTGTCACAGGAACTGGACCACTACCGCCTGGAATCCGCAAAGCAGCACCTCCTCATCCACGCCCTCTCCATCGCAAACCCAGACAGCACCACGCACACCAATCCCCCAGAATCCAGCAGGCAAACATCTCTCCTCCCGGCCCTCGGACGCCGCGCAAAGGCCCAGCAACAACGACAACAACAGCAACAGCAGCAACAACAACAACAACAGCAGCAGCAAGCCACCACATCCTCAACCGACCACTCGCCAGCACTCCTCGACCTCCTCCTGCTTCTCCCGCCACTGCTCTCCTCGCCACACCTCCCACCGGCGCAAACAACCCTCCTCCTAACCACCCCGCCGCTCTCCACCCTCCCAACCCTCCTCCCGCAGCTCGCCGCCCTCGTCTCCCAAAGCCTACACACCTCAGCGGCACACCTCGCCCGCCTCGCCTCGCCACAAACCAACCCATCCTTCCTCCACCGCACGATCCCGCTTCTCCCCTCACACATCTCCGCCCTCCTCACAGCCCACACCACCCAGACCACAACCCTCACGGCCTCCCGCCACGCAACCGCCACACACCTCACCTCTCTCCTCGCCCAGACAACCCACGCATTAACCCACCTCCTGCGCGCGCTAGAAGCCAAACACGGCCCCATAGCACGCTCCCTCGAGTTCCGCGCAGCAGAAGCAGCACTCGCCGCCCAGCGCCAGGAGCAGAGGACGCAGGTAGCCCTCGGGCAGGCGCGTCGCGATACCTACACGCCTGAGGCGGCGGCCGCGCTGGCGAATTATGCGGGCCACCTACGGGACGGGCGAGCTCGGCTGGCGGAAAGGGTGCGGGGGTTGAAGGCTGAGCTTGAGGAGTACGGGGTTCAAGTTGATGGTGGTGGGGGTGGGGGAGGGGGAGGGGGAGGGGAGTACCGGGGGAAGGAGAAGACGATGAGGGAGATGGCGAGGGTTTTTCGGGAGATGAGTTGGCAGGTTGAGGAGGTTAGAGGGGATTTGGAGAGGTTGAGGCGGGCTTAGGATTGCCGTGTTTTGTGACTGGGTTGCAGGTTATACAAAATTGTGATGTTGGGTTGGGCGTGAAGAGTGCTGGGGCAATGTTGAGGGTGCCCACTAGAATGAGAGTTTGTGGTTCCAGAAACAGACAGGTGTGTGTATCGGTTGAAGCAATAGCGGATGATGAATAAATGAAATATCAAGCCAAATCTTGGCGAATCAAGACAGAAGGACAGACAGACAGACAGGCACTGCGAAAGCGGGGTCACGTCATGTCACAGTTGGATGGGTGGATAGATACCCACCAGCCGTTTTCATGCCTTTTATGCAATTTCTCTTCTCTCTTGCTCTCTCCCTCTCGCACTACCCCTTGTTGTACACAGCACACACCATCACATGGCGAGCAGCAGCAGCAGCAGCAGCTCCAAGTCAACTCTGTAGCTTCCATTGACAACCTCCTAGCCAGCCATCCAGCCACGGGGTGTGTAGATTTCCAGGCCAGAATATGAAAAAGAACAAAACAAAACTTCCAACCGCAGATGCAAAAACAAAGCATGCAAAATGCTTCACCCACACCCTTTATATTTCTTCCCATTTTCTAATGTTTTTTAAAATTATTTCTTTAGTTAGGCGCAAGTGGTCGACAAAAACCATCTAACCCTTGACCTTGAAGATGGCCTCGGCCAGACGGCCGACGTTCTCGCTCGTGATGCCGGCGACCGAGATGCGGCCGTCGCGGGTGGCGTAGACGCTGTGCTCCTTGGCCAGCTGGTCCATCTGCTCGGGGGTCAGACCCGTGTAGGCAAACATGCCGATCTGGCTAGTGATGTGGCTCCAGTCGTGCTTGGACCCGAGTTTCTCGAGGTTGGCCTTCAGCGCGGCGCGCATGGTGATGATGCGGTCCGCCATCTCCTTGACCTCGAGCAGCCACTCCTCGTACAGGGCGGGCGTGTTGAGGATCAGCGACGCGATGCGCGCGCCGTGGATCGGCGGGTTCGAGTACAGCGGGCGCACAATGATCTTGACCTGCGAGTCGACGCGCTTCTGCTCCGCCTTGTCGGCGCAGACCAGGCTGAAGGCGCCGATGCGCTCGCCGTACAGGCCCATGTTCTTGGCGAACGACTGCGCCAGGGCGACGTTGTGGCCCTGCGCGACAAAGTGCCGCACGGCAAAGGCGTCCTGGTGGATGTCGCCGCTGGCGAAGCCCTGGTAGGCCATGTCGAAGAAGGAGAAGTGGCCCTTGGCCTTGACGGCCGCCTCGATCTGGCGCCACTGGTCCGGGGTCGGGTCGACGCCGGTGGGGTTGTGCGCGCAGGCGTGGAAGAGGAAGGCGGACCCGTTGGGCGCCGCGTTGATGTCGGCCAGCATGCCCTCAAAGTCGAGGCCGATGGTGTCCTTGTTGTAGTAGGCGTACTTCTCCACCGTCAGGCCGGCGTCCTTGAACACGGCCGCGTGGTTGGCCCACGACGGCTGCGGGATGTAGATGGTCTTGGCGCCGGGGAAGAAGCGCGCCAGGAAGGCGCCGCCGATGCGCAGCGCGCCCGTGCCCGAGATGGACTGCGTGATGGCCAGGCGGTCGAGGGCGGAGCTGTCGGCGCCGTAGGCCAGGATGGCGGCAGCCTTGGTGAACTCGGGCACGCCCGTGATGCCAGCGTACTCCTTGTTCATGAGCGCCGCGATCACCGCGCTCTCGGCCTTGAGCACCGACGGGAGCACGTAGGGCTTGCCCTGGTCATCGCGGTATGCTCCGACTCCTAGAGGGGTTGTGAGTCAATTTGTTTCCTCGGATGTAGAGGGGCAAAGGTGGGGTTGCGTACCGAGGTTGATCTTCTGGGGGAACTTGTCGGCCTTGAAAGCTTCGGTGATACCTGGAAGGAGAAAGGGCGGTTAGCTTTCCCTTGTTTGACAACCTGTTGGATTTGGCTGGGTGCTACATACCGAGAATGGCCTGGCAAGACGCAGCGACGAGCACAATTGGTCAGCAAATCGACGGGGCAATTGGGAGGCAAAAGGGTTTCGGAAACACATACATCCTGCAAGGGTTCGTTAGCAATTGCACATTGAATGGAAAGGACATTGTTGTCGGCAGCGGCAGCAGCAGCAGCGACAGCAATGGGGAAACGATGGACGGCGGCGACGTACTGGAGGACCTTGAGGGACATTGGCCCATGTGGACGCCGCGCGCAGCACGACAAGGTTGCGGCCTGTCACGGCGGCGGCGCGCCGCGAGGCAATTCGGACGGACGAGAGCATCATCTTGGACTGTCTGTGGGTGCGCTGCTGCGGGGGGGTTGACAGGAGGAAAGAAATATCGAAGAGAATGGGTAAAAAAAAGAGAGAAGGTTTGCGATTCGGAACTTGCGCACTTTTTTTTCCAGATGGCAGGTAAGTTCAGTCAGGCCACGGCCGCACACCTAGGCTCGCATCCGAAAGCTTCCCATAGGCTGGGGTGGTGGTTGGTAGGCTAGGCGCTGGCTGGCGGGCTGGCTACCTACCAGGTAGCTGACGCTTCACCGGCCTGCCACAAGTGACCTGACCGACAGCGCTGATCTGCTCCCCTTCCCCCCAACTGCCCTCTTTCCCCGGACCCACTGATTCCGCCATTGAAACGTTTGGGGGTTCTTTTTGGGGGACGGCTGTTGTCAGCTCGACGGGGCGTAGCTCCACCTCAATGTGTGTGTGCCCCAATCTCGGTCGGCTCAGCTGAACCCACCCGCCCATTTATTTGGAGCCGACGGGGGAACCGGCCGAGCCGAGCGAAGCTATCGACTTGGCCCTGCACGCGCATCTGATCTGGCCTTTTGGTGTTAGTCTGTGGGTGTTGGTTTACGTACTGCGTCATGTCTTTGAGCTATTATATAAGGCGTGGTGTATCGTTTTTTTCTTCTGTTTTTTTCTTTTTTCTCATTTTGTATCGTGGACATTGGTACGTGAGTTTGCACGTTCAGTTATCTGTTCATGGGTGAAGTTTTGTTAATGAGATTCACCGTCAACGCTTCTCATGGAAGCGTCGGCGGTGACGTTATTCACATGCATTATCACCTCATTGTTCATAGAGGACGAAAAAGAAAGGAAAAAAAAGAAGAAAATGAAGAAAAATAAATTCCTCGACAAACTCTCTCGAATGCAAGAAATTATCTCATATTCTTCTTGAAAAATGCTTTTTGATTTGGCTTGACGCGCTTGTTTCCGAGTCTCTGTTTGTGTTCCCACTCATCAAGAAGATAGGGTGGGCGACCAAACCGAGTCATGCCGGTTCGCGAACGATTGACACGCGTTTTTAATATTCGGAATAATCACAGAACTCAATACATGTATCCTCAATGAAATCGGTAAGCCACCGCTGGCTTGTGGCATCAGTGCAGTATTCACCTTGTTTACCCGCCAGGTACGTGTAATCAAATAGTAGAACAACCTACCAGGAAGATGGTGGGCCGCGTCAGTCTGAATTTTGGTCCGCTTTTCATTCATTCAGAAGAAGAAATACAAACCTTGTCATCACAAAAAAACGTGGTCTGCTAGAAATCTTGGGGGATAAGGGTGATTCCGTTTTCATTGGTATACTAGAGCCAAAACATGAAGCCACCTTTTCCGCAGACGTGAAACGAACCCAGAGTCCCTTTCCCTCCCCCGTCACAATCAGTGCCTATTATTGACCCGTGTCATGGTGCCCCCCGCCGACCGCTCTGCCAGCCTGGTGTTTGCTTGCTTGACCCATGCCTCGTTGACCATGCTTCCCACGACTTGGTTGTGTTAGTCGTAAACTCGGATAAAGAAGAAGAAGAAGAAGGGAGAACACCATGAACCCACCTCTATGCCCATGACTCCGCACAATATCCTCCGTCTTAGCATACATTCGACTAGCATCATGACCCTTGCAAGTCCTAGGATTATTATAATGGTCCAAGGACGGCGACGAGCTACCCCGAAACTCAACCGGGTTCGACGAAGAGATGCAACACGGGTTCGCTCTCGGGTTCCGACTCTCACTATCGTTCTGATAGCAGCGCAGGACATACCAGCCGCGAGCGAGGGGCGGGTGCTCGGGCATCTGGTACGCAAAGATGTATTCACGCCCATCTACGTCGCGGGCGTCGATGTCGGCGTTCTTGGTTACGGTCGGGCTGGTCAGCTTGGACTTTTTGAGAGCTTGCTCTGTCAGGTCGACTGGTGGCCTGACGCGCTTCGCGGTCTTTTCCTGTTGGCGTGGTACACGTACACGGGCTTCGAGTCAGATATGTGCCGAAGTTCAACTTGGAGTTCAGTTACAGGTGGGAAGGGAAGGAGGCATTTAGGATAAGAGAAGGGAACACGCAGATATAGGGACAATCCACCTTCCATTCTCGGACGGTGATGCGCTTGAGGCTTACTGGGCCTGTGGAGGTACTAGCCTGCGTCTGGGGCGCTCTGTTGGCCTCCGTGTTGGCGGTGGTTGGACACGACGGTTCGGGCGGTCTGGATGCAACGGCGGGTGTTTGTGGTGGCGTAGTGGGCGAGGGAGGGGGACTGTCCGGCTTGGCGTCGTCGACTACTGTTCTGGGATCGGCGAAGAGCTTGAGGTAGTCTTGGAAACTCGGTGGCTCCATCTCTTCCAGTCCCGACTTGATCACTTCGAGAACATGGTGGTCGTCTTTGATGAAGTCGGTGAAGGTGGCCGTCACGTCGTTTCGCTTCTCCTGGAACGAGGATCTCTTGCCCTCAATGATCTTGATCTGGCTGCGGATGATGCGCAAGGCCTCTTTGATAACCGTCTCGGTGGTCTGGTATTCGGGGCGAACCTCGGTCTTGATCCGCTCCCTCCACTCGCGAGCCAGGTTGGCGGCGAGCTGCTTGTCGACCACACCCACCCCTTGTTTCCGCTGCTTGTTTTCCGTCGTTGCCATGGCGGGAAGAGGCTGAACGAGTGAGTTAAGAGCGGAGCAGGAAAAGAACCAAGAGATCCCCGCGGTTATGAGTGGGGAGAAACATGGTGACTTGGGAAAAGAGAATCCAAGAATTGCACGCCTAGAGAATCTCAACGGATGTCTTGAATGTCTGATGAAAAGTCTCTTGCGGGGTGTTGCCGCAGGGGTGCTTTGGTTGGTCAATTCCAGGACGCCGCCGTCCGCCACCACAACCGTCCCGCATATTTGCGGTGTAGGTTTAGGAGCACGGTAAATGCTTGACGCCCCTCTGTCTGCTCGGAGGTATAATCAGAATGTCTCAGATTGTCAACTGATAACCTGTACGCACCATCAGCCTGCAGGAGACCCACCAGGCCCATCGGTGGCTACGGTACATGTAGGTATTGACTCGTGGAGAAGGAGGAGGCTTACCGTGACATCTATTTGCTCCCAGTTTAGCGGATTAGACTGTCTAGTCTAGGTAGACCTGACGTTTCATGTTCGATGCAGCGTGCGCCCACAATGGAATGGTCGGTTATGTATGTCGTGCCGCTGATTTTGTTTGTCTTGTTTGATCATACCTATCGTTTGTCACGTCCGCTGCGTCGTTCCCCGTCCTCTCCTCGCTTGAAGGCGGGGATGGCTTGCCCTCGAAGTTGCCATATGAAGCTGTCCGCGGCGTAATGCTGAATGTCATGGCGTGCTTGTTGGCGGAGCGAGTGATTGGGAGCGGGCCGATCTCGTTGATAATATCAAACTTAAGCGCCTCTTCCGAACATGCAGCCACTGCCTCAAAGAAGATTGCTGGGTAATATTTTGTAGACTGCCAACAGAGCGGCCGGACCCAGATAACGAAGTTATTGCTTGTGCTTGTATGTCTGCTCGAGTCGAAGGTGGGATTGGCGCCGGTTTCGGAAGCATTGGCGGATGTGCTCCTAAAGAATCCGTGTTCATGTTTGGGGCCACGTAACGACGAGAGGGCGCATGTGTAGAACGGAATCTGCGAGAAACGTCCTGGCTATCAGTTAGTTAGCGTTCATGCTCTGAGAGAAACCAAATCTGGCGTTCGAAAGCTCGAGGAAGAGCCAGAAGAATCGACAGCTACCGTATGTTTGTCATGAAATGACGCATCGGCATGTACATGTACGTTCGGGGTATCGGCAGCCGTAGAAGGACTCCTCGTGCGACTAGCACATAAAATTGCCGTCCTGCTAGCACATATAATTCCCGTCCTGCCGGCCCTTGTGTTATATTACATGTATTAGAAGGCCGTCTTATTGCGCGTTTCGAAGCCGATGCCGAAGGAGACTAATGCAAGCGCCAACAAGCCAATCTTTGGTATGTTATCCTCGAGCGTTCACCGCAGATGGGTCAACTTGATCACGTTGGCGGTCGTCCGGTTCAGTTCCCCCAGGCTTCAGCAGAGCAAACTCGTCGGCGGAATCAGACATAGTCCCGCCAACCGGCCCGCCGCGGCTATTTACCGCCTATAGGCCGTTATCCGTTCTCCGGTGATGGCATTGCTTTTATTTTGCGGGTGGCGAGGATAAGCGAGTCGTGTAAACCTGAGGAGACACAGCAAAGAAGTTAGAAGATGGGGATAAACAAGAGAGGGAGACTGTGGAGCGGATACGGTGATTAAGAAACTCTTAAGCGAATTCAAGCTGGCCCCTGAGCTTCGGGGTGCCCTCGACTGCCACCGCGTGTATCTGGAGTGGAAGCTTCTTCGCATACGGAACGGCGGGTGAAGGAGGCGAAAGGGTTGCTTGCTGTCTGTCGGTACTGAACTCATCCGCGTTGTTTGAGGAGCCTCGTATGAACTCCTTCGACTCGCAGCGGCGGGCTCCCGCCCTCTCTCGGAGATGGTCCTGCTTCTCGCTTCTAGATTCTCACGACTTCTTGTCTTTTTCTTATTCCGGCATAACGATGCTGTGGTAGACCGCTGGGCCGGGTGCGAGAGCCCCGTCGTCGGTTTCCTCGTGTCAGATGGCGCCGAGTCGTTATTAGGTACAGTCCCGGCGGGATCCATGGTCGTCACGCTGCTCAAGGTCGTTGGCACCGAGCAGGCTTGTCGCGTCCATGGGTAGAGCACTTTGTCGAGCCGCCCACCAAAATTGTGGCGGATGAGCTCCAGTCGTGGATGTTGCTCTTTCTTGGGCAGCTTGGCCGCGCCGGCCGCCTGGATGAGGCCCATGAGAGCGCGAGCTGGGGACCCTGTGGACCTTTAGATTGAACTCATTGTTTTCTTGGGTTCCGAGATTTATCGGCACGAAGCGGCCTCTGGTGTCGCCCGGGGCTACGGGAAGGGGCTCATGCTGGCATCTCGGCGTCGCGAATGAAGGCAGCCACGGGGGCTTCTTTTGCGATGGATGAGACCGATCCTGAGGCGCAGCTGCCATCGGTGACTCGGAGGCGAGGGGTCTCTTCAGAGGTTCTGGCCGTTGACAGGATACGGTACCCGAAAAGGGTCGTGTTGGAGGGGTAGGGTAGGGGTGTCAACCAAAGCAGCAGGAGCACCAGCCTTCACGGTCTCTGCTGCTAGGGTGACAAATTGCCCTTATCTGGCGCTTGCTCACGCCAGGAGCTGAACAGCTGTGGGGCAGGTATTCTTGATACATGTGATCTCTGGGGTCCGGCCACTCTGGACATATACGGGCGATATCCGCGTTGCTGGTGCAGGTTGTTTGTTGCTCATGGTCCCGCAGTGTTTGGTTGTTTGCCTGCTCACAAAGACTTCAAACGCCCCCGGCTCTTGCTACAGAAAGGCGAACTATTGCAAATTTCAGGATTACGACGGCCGCCGCGAAAGTTCGATGGCAGCCACCTCGAAGCACGGTCTGAGAAATACAGAGAAGACCGTTTGCTTGTGTCCAGGACGATATGGGCACGATCTTGAGGGGAGTGAGAACTTCAAACCACGAGGAGCCTGATTCTAGCCAAGGCAAGATGCCATCTACGAGGCTGCCAAGCAGGGCTTTCCCCTCGAGACTGAGGACCGACACTCGGGCAGGATGCCTGCACCGCTCAATTACTGTCATCCCATGATCGTGCCGCAGGTCCCCACTTGCCTGGAAGGCGAGAGAAAGGGCAAGTTCAGGGCGCTGCCTGGGCTAGAGGGCATTCTATCGGTCTATCCTCGCTGTAAAAGAAAGAATTAGGGCCCTGGGGTTTCTTTAGGTGCGCGAAAACTCGTCGCTTCTTTATTGTATTTTTTCGCAGACCCCAAGTCTCCCCTCCTTCCTCCTTCCTCTTTCCTCCCTCCCTCCCTCTTCCTCCCCACATCCAAACCCTTCCCTTCTCGTGCCAACGCAAGAAGCAGCGGAGTTTGCTCTCGTGAGTGCTGAACCAATCTTACTCTTTCTTTTCTTACCCTCAACCGAATCTGAAGCGCTAACTGCCAGATTTACAATCTCCAGCCCAGAACACTGCACGGCACCATGGATTTCGGCGACGACACCACGGGCAATCGCCAGCCGTCCGGCGGCCAGAGCCGCTGGGCCACCGCAGCTCCCCAAGGTCTTTCGGCTGCCAGTGTCAATCAAGGTAACAACGGAATCCGCACTGACGGTCTACCGTCGATTGCGACCATGCTCGACCAGGGCGTCCTCGGATCGACAGTGCAAGCTCCCAACCTGCGTCCTCCTACTCACCCCGCTGGCAACTATCCCCCGGCGACCGGTCCATGAGCCCTCCCCCTCTCCCCAGAAGAGCCGCGCCCGAGACCCCGACCAAAGAGAGCCTTGGCAACGCGGTATGTCTGCCAACTTACGCGCCCATCTTGCCAACCTGACGATGGAGAAATTGCTAACGAGAAGAAAAAGATGCCCGACAGCCACCATGGTGCTGCTTCGGTGCCCGTATACTACCACGCCAGCGTGGCCACCACTCCCGAGGGCTACAAAGACCTCAGCAAGGCAATCGAGAAGGAGCGTGCCCGGCTCGGCGGCTGGCGCGTCAACGTCCACTTCACCGTCGAAGGTTCCTTCATCGACAAGGAAACCATCATCGAGGCCGAGAGACTCAAGGCTGACCTGCGTGCCAACCCACCGGCCACTCTTCCCCGAGCCCTGATCAAGGATGCCCTGATGGCTGCCCTGGTCAGCTTCCACCCCCAGAACGCGTACCCCTACCGGTCAGAGGCGTACATCCGTGCCATGCTCTGCAGAGAGCGTGCCATCCGGGAAGTCGACCTCGAGGGCTTGCCGGGTCACTACGGCCATGCGTCGTCCACGATCATCGTGCGTCTTCGTGCCCTGTACACCCAGGCCAACGCGGAGATCGGAGATGTAGAGCGCCAGGCGGGAGGGGCCGGCTCAGCCTAGGTGAAAGGCAACGAGGACAAGTCTTTAGTTTGGTCACATACATCGCACCTACATGTCGTGAAGGAGGGACGGATATCGGGTAAGGAATGCGAGACTCGACAGCATATAAGAGAGTTTTACGAGAAGGACAATACGATTCTTTGCCTCATATGAAGCCTTGAGGTAGCTACTGTGATGGTATTTGATACTCTTTTTACGCATGAAAAACACAAGATAGGCAAAATAGCTTGGACGGCCTCTGAATGCCCTCTCAACTTGCCCCTCGGTTGCTTAGATGCCGGAAATGGAGCCTTTTTTTTTTTCTCCCCGTAAAACCGTGTCCTCATAAAATCAATTTTTTTCCTAGTGAAAATCTGCAAGGCACCAGTATCAGTTCACCCAGGGCCCTGAAAGATGCTCAACTACTGGCAGGCAGCCGGTTTCCGGCGTGAAAATCCAAGTCGTGCTGATTGTCTGGGCTCCTTCCGCACCAGCCCTGAACGGTTTCTGCCCCTCGAAAGGTTGGTGCTCTCCAGGGCAGGGCTTGCCAAAAACCTCGGACGACAGCCATTGTATTCTTGCGGCTGGCCTATTGCTCATTGCCCATTGCCCTGTGATCAGTATTGGGTCTCGTGCGGGTTGCCCTAACCTTGCGGAACTTGCCCGCCTGCCTTCCAACCAAAGGTGTCCCCCCTTCCCCCCGCCGCCTTCTTTCTCAAGCCTCTGCCTTCACGTACTTCCCTTCCAACGCGACCTTTCAATCAGCACCCTTTCCCTTCAGGGCCTTCTAGTCACAGTCCTTTCTTTAGTCTTTGGTTTTTTTGAGCAGAGATTTTGATTGACAGTGCTTTCCTTCACATCCATTCCTTTCACTGCCACCTGGCGTCAACCACCGGCGCCGACACCGATACCACTGACCAGCGAAAGGCTTCGGACCCAGTCTCTGCCCAAGTAAGTATGTACTCCTTGAGATTTGACACCCGTGAAGATGCTAATCGACTTCCTCGTGCTTAAACAGCGACAATGGACAACGGAAACACCCCCCCGGTCGCTCCCCCTAACGCCGCCCAGGCCAGCCACCTTGCCCCGAGCACGGCTGCCGAGTTCCTAGCTGTCACCCAATCCAAAGATCTCCGAAACCACGTCGGCAACATCTTTCCCCTGGATTTCCTCCTTCAGCGACAGTGGCCAGCCACAATCAGCGATGCGCCAGGCAGTCTGCTCTCTGGGCTGGACTCCCTGATCATCGTCCTCCGCCACATCCTCACCCACTGCGACCCATCGCCCGAGCACCGGTCCGCGCTCATGAACCTCGATACCTCACTTAACGGAGTCGACCGCGAGATCTTCAGCTGTCTCTGGCGCGACTTTGGGTATCCTGGAATCACCGTATATTCCGTCGTCGAGCGTGTGTTCCTCCTGCAGAAGATCAAGGCGGAGAAGGCAACGCCCAATCTGAACCACTCGTTCAAGGAGCTGATGGGATACCACCTTCTGGAGCCGCTCTGGGCCCAGGATTGGCTGAGGCTGTCGCCGTCTTACACCCCAGTTCAGCCTCCGCTCCAACCTCACACTGGTGCGGCGGGCGAAGAGCAAGCAGACCTACCCCCGGCACCGGAGCCCATCCTCAAGTGGGATGGCACTGCAGAGCTAGGAGACTATGTCAACAGCCGAGTCTCCCCACGGACAATCACACGGAACGGAGCGCAGCTCTTCGAGAGCTACAACCTGCCCACCGTCATCCGCGTCCACTACTCCCCCCAAGGCCACGTCAACGAGTTCACCAACGGCGACGTGCGCAGCTTCAAGACGAAGCAGCACCAAATCATCACCAACCCAGAGCCACGCATCTCCGAGGGGAGCGAGCTCGTCTACCGCCTCATCGCCGCGGTCAAGCTCAGAGAGTCCGCAGAGCAGCCCGACTCCGTTCGCCTCTTCTCGCTCGACGACGGGGAAGCTATCAAGCCCACGAACAGCACCGTCTACTACCCCGCGGCGTGGGACACTATCCCAGATGGTGGTAGCGAGTTTATGCTCTTCTACGCTCGGGGAAGAGACGATATAGCCTAAGCCTACTGGGCAGAGAGCACAGCAGCCGTGGAATACAACGAAAATGCCGCGCGAGTTCGAGCTTGTCCATCCTTTCGACAATGGCGAAGCGACGTGCAAATGTCGCGAATGACATTTTGTCTCGGCGAGCATTATCGACGCGGGCGGATGATGTACTTTTTCTGGCCATTGGTTTGAGGGAAAAGCGCACTCTCGTACTTCAGAGTTCAATTTTTCTCGAGAAGGACTTTGCTCTGCGCGGCAAAAAAAGTGGTCTAATTAATCAGGTACCTATGGAGGCACTGCGGCGGAGTTGAGCGTACTAAAGACAACGCCATGAGTGGATATGATTTTCATCTTCAAGGGCAACTGGATCATGGCACGACCTAGTGTCGGCTGCAGTGGGATGATTACCGTCCCTTAGATGTTGCGCTGGACGGTCCCGCAAGGTTAGGTACCTGAGTGGAGAACATACTGCATGTATTCTTAGTATTCCAATCTATAGAGGGACAGAAGAGGCAGATTCGCGTCCATATACTACCTAAGTAACTACACGCCGCGTGCAGTGTGGGATGAGATCAAACCCGCAACCGCGCAGCATCAAACCCCGCCGACGAGTCGCCCGGGCCAGCCATCTCCTCCATGTTCATCAACCACTCCAAATCTCCCCCAATCCCACCTTCGTTAGCCTCACGGGTGTTCCGGTCGGAGCCGGCGCCAACCTGGACATCGAGAAAAGCAGCCCCTCCTTGGGCCCCCGCGGGCGCCAAGGTACCGCAGCCGTTAATATCCGTATCGAACAGCGCCGCGGCGCCGTAGTTGTAGACGGGCTCCGCGAGCCTGCCGCGCCGGTCGAACTTCTGGACGTCCTTGAGCTGCTGCTGGCGAAACACGGCGGCCAGTTTCTTGCACAGGTCTGGGCTCGAGATGCCGATGGCGCGGAGCTGCTCGTCGAAGGAGCGCTGGTCGTCGTCGCTCATGGGCCGGCGGAGGTGGTCCTTGTACTCGGTTATGCCCATTGAGCTCTGCGTGCTGAGGGTATCGAGCGACGAGACGGTTGTTGCGTCTTCGTGGTCTGCGGGCCGTGCGGTGAATAGAAGGATTAGCTTGTGTTAATCATGTCTGGTGGCTAATGAGAAAAAGAAAAAGAAAAAAGCATACACGGGGACGCGGGGAGATCCTTGGATGGGAAGAGGATCCGGAAGATCTCGAACCATTTGTCCTCCTCCGTCATGTCGGTTCGCCGTTTCTTCATCGAGCGCAGGCTGAGGGCTTGCTCGAGGCTCAGCTGGCCGTTGATAATCTCGGGAGCCCTGATGAGACACTGTGGCTCCTCTCGAGAGTGCTTGTACAGGAGGTTCGCCGACTCAAACTCCCTAAGGCAGCGATGGCAGCCAAGTGGGTTCTTGAACGACGCTGGCGTGTGGCACCGCTGGATGTGTTCCCTGTGGATAGGTAAGCACACGTGGGTGAGCGAGTAGAGTAGGGATTTAATTACTCACTTGACTCGAAAGTTGGAATCGTAGCCAGGCCCCTTGCACGCCCGGGTCAGCTCTGACGGGTGAACACCCACCTTCATGAATGGGCAGGCAAGTCTGCGATCACAAGGACGCTTATTGGCTGCTGCGGCGGTGTAATCGGAGCTTGTGGCATCGCCGGAGGAGTCGCCGCCCGCACGCCGCTTTCGTTTGTTGACCAAGTAGCCGCCGGACCGTGTGCTCGAGTGTACCTGCGAGGCAGAAACAGTCAGTGCCTCGTTCGCGGGATTGGGAAGCGGCGCACTGAGATAGGGAGCAGTCTGTTTAAGCATCTATGTGTGAGTGACTGAGCCCATCGTCTGCTAGTTGGAAGCGGAACTTGAAGTGTCTTAAGTTCTCTGGTGGGGCCCCTGACCTGTTCATGTTCTTCGTCCGAAAGAGTCGTTTGGCCCCAAGCAGCTCGATACCATGCCTCGTCCGAGTCAAAGGTCAGACCGCGCGCTTCCCTCGATGCAGCGTATAACACGTCGCTGTCAAGTTCATGGCAAATACAAGTAAGAGCCGCAAGCGCGTCCCGGGCCGAGGACCTGCGGCTGCTATCCATGACGAGAAGCCCATCCAGGACGAGTTGCAGTACGTCGTCTGTGAAGCGGCTGGAATGGCGATGTCTCTGAAGATGAGAGGTCCACTATAGTGGTGATGGTGGTGGTGGTTAGCCAGGCGGAGTCCATTGGTGGGAGCTGGGGAGGTGGGTAACATTAATAGTGTCTTACATCGAGAATCTTTGACTTCAATCTAGCAACATTGCGGCCCGACTCCTCAATGAGCTCAAAGAAAGCGTCACCAGTGGAAACGCTTTGATCAGCAGCGTCCATTCGACAAGCGGCAAGCTGTTCCAGTCCTGCTGAGCCCGTCATATGCCACGTCAAGAATTCAAGGACGAGGCACCCAAGGCTCCAGACGTCGGTCTCCCGACCGATTCCCTCGGGGCGAGACTCAATCTCCGGGGCCTTGTAGGCAGGGGTGTACCTCAACCGGCTCCCGTCGACCAGAGAGGTCTCGGCCCCGGACGTACATGTACGGAACGAGGAGAGGCCAAAGTCGGCGATCCTGAGAGTGCCTGGACTGTGATCCTGACTCGGGAAGAACAGAATGTTGGACGGCTTGATGTCTCCATGTCTTCCTACCCAGGTCTCGTCGTTGTCCCCCCGGGCGCCGTCGCGTGCCGTATCGGCCGTGCCGTGTATGTGGCAGAGAGCGTCAGTCAGCCCCTTCATCTGCTTGGCTAGCCAGGTTGCCGTGGCATGATCCCTCTTCGGGCTGGGGTTCAGACGCCAAAACATGGCCAAGTCGCCGTCTGCCCAGGGGAAAACAAAGTTATACTTGTCGTGAAGTCGGTAGCTTCCGAGGAGAGGAATTATGTGCGGATGGGGCTTCCTGTTCAGCAGCTGCAGTGCTTGCAGCTCGCTTCGGAAAACGTGGGTGTCATTGTTGTGCAACTGCTTGATTGCAAGGGGGACGGGATTTTTCTTTATCAAATCAGCTCCCGGACCAAAAAAAAACTGAGCCTGATGAAGGGGGGCCGAGAAACGTACATCGTCAGAGCGGCGTGATGCTTCCATGTCGCACGCCGAGCCTTTTCGGCACCAGGAAAGGTTATGGTGGTCGGGATGGACCTGGACACGAAAGACAGTGCTGAAGCCGCCCGTGTGGAAGTGATCGACCGCGGTGAATGGGAGGATGGTGTCATCAGGCAAGTCGAAGAAAGGCGCGAGCTCCCCACTCGGTGTCTCCCTGAATCTTAAAGGAGCCAGGAACCATTGCTTTTCCACGAATGATGAAATATATTTTTCTGGCCACCGATGAAACGGGACGCGGGGCACGCCAGGACTTGTGGCGGATTGAACTTGCCATTTCCCACCAGGCATGATCAGCGGCGAAATTGGGAGAGACACATCATCGAGGTTGTCGTTCACGAAGTTGACGATTAGCAAAGGCCGGCCAATCTGAAACAAGATGGCAAACACCCTGCGGAAGTCGGTTCCGGGAGCCCCCGAAGTGCTCGTAGCAAGACTATCCCAAAGGATCTGCTCAACGCTGCACCGCGTCCACCATTTTGACAACTCGGAAATGGGCACATAGCTCCGCATGAAAGCACTATCCCAATGTCCCCCCCATGTGCTTCCATAGACCATGCAGTCTTTCGTCTCTTGCCGCGCCAGAACCAGGGGCAATCGGCGCAAGGGCACATCCGAAATTTGAGAACTTACTAACGGGGGGACGTCTATGTCGTCACTCCTGAGTCTAGCTTCCGGACGTTCATACGAAAAGTTCGTGGGCGGCGAGTGCATGTTGTCGAAAACCGGCGGGGCCCAGCGATCTGGGTCATCCATTCCGGCTACGATGTGAGCCCCAAAGAACGGGTCGTCGACGGGGTGGCCACTCATCTCGAGGGTCAGTACGCAGCGATCACTTGATGCGGCGTATAGATCAGACGTGACGATTCCCGGCGGAACTAAAAGTTGACTCTCAGCGTAAACACGCGGCGAATGGATGTCTCATCATGGCTTACTCACTCACCTTCGTCTGCTGCCTGGTGCTTAGGCTATGTTGGGCGTGTTTGGAGCGATGCAATGCTAACGGGGATCGCAGTCAAGTTGTTGCGATGGTGTGAAAAGGATTTTCTTTTTACGTTGAATAGGTGGCCCAGAGGGATAGCGACTGGGACTGAGGCAACCTGCGGTGGCGATTTGCCTCCGAGGTCGAGACTCGCAATGAAAGCGAAATGTCGAGGTGCTCACCGTCAAAATTGGCGAGGGTAGGCGATCTTCAGTAGATTCCGAACCTCGCAAATGCGTGTATCGCGAAGGCGCAGTCGGGAAGCCACAGTCTCGATCTGGCCAATCAACCAATGGCTTGCAGTTGGTCATGCACCCAGTTCGAGTCAATTAGAGTGACCGTGTGACTCTATAATTTGACCGTGTCTAACCAGATCAGGCGCAACCCGTATTCTCGATACTGTGTTATAGATGCAGTTACTGTGACTTTCATCCCGTACTTAATTTCTTCGTTTGTCCAACTTCACGGTTTTCTTAGCCACCGTCGTAGCTTAGAGGCCTGCGTCTAAGGCGGGATTGATTCAACTTCAAAACATAAAAGGAAGGACCAGGGGATATACGAGGTCTGCACAGACCACTAATGTCTGGCAGCTCCTTCCCCACGCAACGGTCACACTATAGAGGCACGCGGTCACTCTACTGTAGTGGCCTCGACCCAGTTGAAACTAGCCCACCTTAGGTACTTGATCTGGTAGCTGGGGAGAACGGGAGAGGGCGTTGCTGGAAGTTTCAGGGTGGAGAACGTGATACTTTTCATGTTTGGGAAAATCGGCCCATCATGGTGAGACTCGGCAGACACAGAAATGAATGGCTAGCTGCCAAGTAACTACCAGGTACCAAGTAACGGCCAGATGGATCGAGTTCTTAAGATAAGGACTTATTATCGCAGCATACCTTCTCTGTGGGAATGTTCCCCATCAGAGTCTCCCGCATGATTCAAAATCCATGATCTGGAGTCTAATTAGCATCAGATGGACTCTCTGGTAACTGGCACGGGCTCAATGGGCGGGAGCCTGGCACGGCGAATACAGATCAGTTATAAACCTCTGGCTCCTTACCGTGCCCCTTGTATTGCTGTGGAGATGATCGCCATGTCACAATCGAACTTTGGGGAAAGCGGGCTGGCAGAACACTGGTGATCACCAGATGTTTAGGACAGGGGCTAACTGAATCTTGTATGCACCAGGGTCTTCAAGTAGGTACGAGTTAAGTACCATGCGGCTGCACCTGGCTGGCCAGGCGATACCTCTGCTTAATTATTCCCGGCAACCTCTCGACTTCCCCGATCAAAGAACAACCGAATGTTGTTTTCTGGACTACCTTTATGCTGCTATACTGTCTTTGACCGACAACCACCTCGCCTTGTCTTCCCTTGCCATACCCATAATTTACCCATACCGTACTCCGATGGATCTGCATCAGATCTCCTCACACCCGTTGTACCCGCGTTGCAGCCAAGACTGGATGTAACCCGGAAAGAACCCAACAACATGGCACCGGATACAACACGTGGAGACGGTCCATCCCTTTAAAGTTGAAGATCATGCCAGACTGCAGGCGGATCGTCTGTCTGTCATGCTTGGCCTCTCAGACAGTTTTGTCCTCCCGATATCCGAGTTCCTCACTTGAGTGGCGAGCCGAAAGCGCAAGGATAATAGGACAATGGCAAGGGTTCCCAACCAGGCCCGGCTTGGCCCACCCCACCACCCCCACTTCGCCGAGCGCATCTCGGCGGGGACTCGCGGAAAGCAGAGGGACTGAGGGAGAGAGAATTTCTGTCTTCAAGTTTGTGGCCACTGGCTAGGCATTGGTAGCGTCCTAGGCGCGGTCACCCTGGTGCATGTCGCTTGGCGGACCTGCAGCTTGGACACGGATTTGGTGGATAATAGTATCCCAGCGAGGGGAGCTCACCTGCGGGAGAGCCCGGACGCTGGATGGTTCTTTTCCCACCAGAGAATGAGGAAAGATACCTACCTGGGAGTTACTGTTTGGGATACTTAACCCTGTTGACGCCCCCCTCGTTACATTGTCCTCCATTTTGTCTGTCCACCCCCTCGATAATTCCTCCTCCTCCCACGCACCATCCCCCTCGTCACCTCCCAACCACCCATCCAGCAAACACAGAACCCCCCCCAACAACCGCCAAAATGGTCGTCGTCGTCCTCCCCGCGCTGATCCCCGACATCCGCACCGTCTACGACTCGTACTTTGCCGCCTTCAAGAACGAGACCATGGGCGGGCTGATGCTCGACATCCTCTTCCCCGCCGGAATCGACTCGGAAGAGTTCCGCGCGGCCCACGCGGCGGGCACCCTGGCCTGGTGGCACCAGAGCTCGACCCAGTACACCTTCAAGGCGGTCGACACGGCGACGGGCGACATTGTGGGCATCGCCATGGGCGACATCTTTGTGCGCCCGCGGTCCGAGGAGGAGCGCAAGAACCACGGCGTCGGCTGGCTCGAGGGCGCCCAGCGCGAGCGCGCCGAGAAGGTGCTTGACCCGCTGCACGAGATGCGGGAGAAGCTGTTTGGTGGGGAGCCGTATATTTGTATGTTTTTTTCTTTTTTTCCTTTCCTTCTTCTTTCTCTCCTTCTAGTAAGAATACCCGCTGACCTGTGACACCAGACTCGCACGTCATCGGCGTGGACCCCAAGTACCAGGGCAGACAGGCCGGCCGCGCTCTCGCCCAATGGGGCATCGACCTGTGCGAGCGCACGCAGCTGCCCGTCTACTTTGAGTCGTCGCCGTCCACCGTCGGGCTGTACGTCAAGCTGGGCTACGAGCGGCTGAACGAGACGATTGTGCACAAGGCCGAGCTGATGGGCACCGACGAGGACATTGTCGTGCCGCTCATGGTCAAGATGCCCTCGGGCGCCAAGGGCATGACCTTTTACGAGTGGGTCGAGAAGGGCCGGCCCAGGTTTCTGTGAGTAACTGGAGTGTGTGTGGGCATGTGGGACGGACCAGGGGCAAAGGGATAGGATCATCGGATAGGATAGACAGGGTAGGGCGGGTAGGCAGGCAGGGCAGACAGGGCAGGTGAAATCCAGACACCCCCCGTGCCACTGCATGCCATCCTCCGCCTCAATACGAACCAGACATGAATGCCAAGTCTTTTTTTTTCTTCACTTCTCCTCTTCTTCCTCGCTTTTCCCTCACTCATGATGAAATGGTGTTGAGGGGTGGTGGATTCTGCCAAGCACATACATGGATCAGGAATGTGCGCAACAGCAACAGCGACAAGCGGCAAGCCGTACCTTCATAACACCTCCAAGCAAACACGGGGCAGCGCCTCGGTAGACAACGACCTGTCAGGGGTGGACAGAGCCCGATACCGGTTTGCCAAGCGGAGTTATCAGATCCAGCGCAGAGTTTATCAGATCATGAGATAATCGAATTAGCGGGCATCGCCCACCAATGGCGGCGTCGACGGGGTGGCATCGCTTCGCGGCGTGCAGGGGCAGCCCCTGGTCGTCCTCGGGCGCTGGTCCCAGTTCGTAGCAGAGTTTCTCCCCCATGGCGGCATGGCATGCAGCGCGCGCAATTCTCTTGACAAACCGTTTGGGGATACCAAGGCCGCTCAGCCGATCCGATGGAGGGTACTTTCTCCTTTTCGCGCCAGGCTCGCTCGGCTTTCTCTGGTCTGCTTGTGCAAAAAGTTTTTCACGCTTTTCTGTGTTTTGCTCGTGAGTGCATGGCTGGTTCTCCGTCGTCTTCTCACGCCATCTTTTAACCCCCTTTTCTGCGAAGCGGTTGACGCCGAAGCCTCCGTCTTTCTTTATCGCCAATCAAGGCAGTTTGTTTGCGCCAGAGTGCAAATAACCAAACACACGCAGCCAAAATTCCCTTTTCCCTCAAAGCTCAACTAAGGCGCAAACCAATCAAACTTTCCCGCCTTTCCAAAGACAAAAAACCCATTGTTGACAAACCTCCTATTCCCCCCTTCAAACACACCAACCACAACCACAACCATGGCGCTCCCCAAACGCCTCCAATCCGCCCTCCTCTTCACCCACCTAATCTTCTACACGATCCGGCACTACCTCACCATCGTCCGGCGCTCCTTAACCGCCAGCCTGTCCCACCTCTTCACCTCCGCGCCCAAAACCCCCGTCGACCCCTCTGAAATCCAAAACGTCGTCGTCGTGGGCGCAGCCTTTGCAGGCTACTTCGCCGCACGCATCCTGGCCACCACACTCCCGCGCGACGGGCGATGGCGGGTCGTAGTCGTCGAGCCCAACAGCCACTTCAACTTCACGTGGGTCCTGCCGCGCTTCAGCGTGCTCGAGGGCCACGAGCACAAGGCCTTCATCCCGTACGTGCCCGAGTTCTTTGGCGACAAGGTACCCGCGGGGATGGTGCAGTGGGTGCGGGAGCGGGTCGTGCGCGTGGAAAGGGAGAGCGTGGTTCTTCGGTCTGGGGTCGAGATTCCGTACAAGTACCTGATTGTGGCGACTGGGTCAACCGTGAGGAATGGGTTGCCTTCGCGGCCTGGTGGGGAGGGGAGAGAGGAGGGGATGGAGCTTATGAGGGGGCTGCAGCAGCGGATTAAGGCTGCGAAGAGTATTGTTGTGGCTGGTGGTGGTGCCGCGGGCGTGGAGATCGCGAGTGATGCGAAGCATGTGTTTCCTGAGAAGAAGGTTACGCTTGTGCATTCGCGGCAGGCAGTTATGCATCGGTTTGGACCGGGGCTGCAGACGGGTGCGATGGAGGCGATGCAGAGGCTTGGGGCTGAGGTGGTGTTGGGGGAGAAGGTGGTGTCTGAAGGCGAGGGGTTCGTGACGCTGAGTTCAGGGGGGAAGGTCGAGTGCGACTGCTTTGTGAGTTTCAGCACTTCCCGGGAGATGAGAATGACGCTGACATGGTGGAAACAGATCAACTGCACGGGACAAAAGCCCGCGTCAGACCTGGTCGCCGACGTGGCGCCAAACGCCATCGCGCCCTCGGGCCACATCCGCGTCAAGCCGACCATGCAGATCGCCGACGACGCGCTGCCCAACGTCTACGTCTGCGGCGAGGTCGCCGAGACGGACGCCAGCAACCCCAACTCGCGCATCGCCGCCCGCCAGGCCGAGGTCGCGGCCGACAATGTCGTGCGCTTGGCCCGCGGCAAGACGCCGTGCTACAAGTACAAGAACCGGTTCGGCGACGGCGCCATCAAACTGACCTTGGGGCTGGTATGTTCACTTTCACACGGGGTGTTGGGGTGGAGAGGGGTTGCTGTATCCATCAAATACTGACACTTGTGAAATGACAGGACCGCTCGATGGTGCACTTCTGGAACGGCAAGGCCGAGATGTCCTGGCACGGCGAGGAAACCGACCCGGCCATGATGTGCGACGAGGCGTGGACGAATATCCAGGCTGAGCCGTTTGACGACACGGGCGTGTTTAGGGGCCAGCTGGCTGATCCGCGGGACTTGGGGGCGGGGGGGGGAGAAGGTGGAGGAAATGGTGTGATCGAGTGTACTACGTACTAATAGCAATACCCGGCAGGTGATATGAACTCATGTAAGAAGAAAAACAAGAAAAAGAAATGGCTATATTGCACTCTTTGGTTGCGCAGATGGTGCTTTGTCTAAGTACCTAAGCAGGCCAGCGTTCGTGTTCAAGGAGGCAGGCTGGGACTCGGGGAGATAATTAGTTTCTCAAGAAGGGAATCCGAAACACAATTTTCACACTGTCAGTTAGACTGTAGGATAGGTGGTGAAGTACCAGTCACATAAGCAATCCAAACGCGGTGAGAAATAGTGTGTATATATTCCTCCTCCCATCAAACTGCTACCTTCTAGACGAGCAGCAAGTATCTAACCTCCTCAACTCGCCCCAATACCCAGATCCATTCCCCCTCAGCGATATGTACCAAGACATCCCCCGTCCTCCCAACCATCCAATTATCCCCGCTCCGAAACCAACTCACCACTTCTACCTTCAAAAATCTCACCAAAGACATCCCAAAGACGCGTGCCGATCACGTTCGTCGCAACAAGATGATTCCCCGGCAGACCGTCAAGATCGATCGCCCTCAGGGCCGCCAGCTTACACTCCCAGACTAGCGCATGCCCGGGCGACTGGAAGTCGAACGCGTGCTCGGGGGAGGACGGTGGGCTGGTGGTGGAGGTTGGACTCTTTCAGTCGCTCGATCTCCATTAGTGACTCGATGTCCTCTGGCTTGAGGTCCATGAGGGGAAGCTCGTCGGTGGTGTCGTCGATGGTGATGACTTCGTTGCCGGCGATCGTGCCTTCGGTTTGCTGGGAGCCTCCGTTGTCGGGGGCGGGCGAGTTGTCAGTGGCGGTGGTGTGGCGGGTGTCCTCTGTGATGATGTCGTAGGAGCGGTCCTCGGTCTGGAGGAGTTAGTGGCGGTGTTGTTGGGAGAGGACCTAGGTAGGTAGGTCGGTAGATGGGTTGGTTGGTCGGGGAGACTTACCACGTGTCTGCGGGTACCATGATAGTATGGCTCCTGGGTCTCGGTCTCGGTTGTGCTGGCGCGAGACCGCTCTGCGGGGTGCTCGAGAGAAGCATGCTCGTAGGGTCCGGGGTTGTCTGGGTCGATGTCGGCCATGGTGCCTGGTTTTGATTACCGCCAGGACCGCTCGGTCTGGTGATCTAGAGCTGTTGCTGGCGGTTCGCTTTTGGCCGAACCCTGACTGGGCGACTGCCCTCGCCGCGAACAATGGGAGGCACTGTCGCGTGTTCTAGGCAGGTTGGAAGAAGGGAATTAGCACATCGGGTCCGGTCAAAGACCTCGTGGGGAGGCGGGGAAAGAAACTGAAAATATAGCACGCACGAGACGATCTCTGCCGATCTCAGGCTGGCGGTTGAAGGTTGCATGGGAAGAATCGACAATGGGTAAGGCGGCGGGGGCGGTCTTTTTATAGGCAGGTGGGAGGGTCGAGGACCGTGGGAGCGGGAGGGGGAGCAGGAGGGGCCGAGGGGAGTTCCGTTTGTTCAGAAACAGATGAAAATGAGCAAGTAAAAGTCACATGCAGAGCACCCATGGCCTGTGGGCTATTGTTCCTCTCATCTCATTCAATGCCGTCTGCCAGGGGCGCTGGAAATGCAGCGGCGGCCAGCAGCCTGGCGGTGTTAACCTCACTTTCCAACCAGTCCCGGACCGGGCTGGAGTGTTTGCAGATTTGATCTCGAGCGTCGTCAAGTGTCACGGTCAATAGGAGATATCCAGGTGTGTGGCTACCTACCTGACCTAACGTACCTAGGTAGGTACCTTGGTAAGGTGCCTAGCCAAAGACCACCTCCATTGGAGCCAGCCTGCAAATACAAGGGAAAGTCTCGAAAAGCCGCGGTACTCCCCCGTTTGCTAATTAGTGCTTCGGCGTTTACCATTGTCATCTCGACACCCCGCCCCACCCGATCAGTCGCCGCGTCCGCCGTGGGCACCAAGATAAGCCATCTTTTCGGGCAGTAGATCCACCGTGATTGTAGCCCGCCGTTTGTGTTTCTGGTTGTTTTCGTTCTGCCGATTTATTTCGGATCGAAATTGCGGACACCTCCCCCGCTCCAACAGGAGCCTAACAATAACAACGTTTCCTGTTGAAACCGCGAGCGTCCTTGGAGTAGGGCTAGAACCTGCCCGCTAAATGGATCGGGATGCTCTGTTTCCCACAAGGCAGCGAGCATGCTGTCGTTTGTATTCCAAAATGGTGGCATGAAGAATATTTGTACAATTGAGCTCTTTTCATTGATCTCTTCTCCACGTTTTCATATTGGATGCAGCACTGTCCATGTTTTGAGTAGCGGCCGTGGTAAAAATTGCCCGGAATTGCTGCTTGGATCGATGCCCACAGGTCATGTCCGAGTCGTTTACTACATGGTAAGCAGAGCCTGAAGAAAAAGTCATAATTTGACTTGGGAACTGTCATACGGGATCTCCAGAAGGGGCATGCCATTTACATCTCTAGGTCAGGTGCACTGATCAAGGCAGCGCCCGGCCTCACAATGATTCATAGATCCAGGTAAAGGTAATATGTGGGACATGCAAACACATGAGACTGCTCGTTTTGAAACACGACACAAAAAAGCATAGAAAGGAACCGATAGGATAAGATAATAATGGAAATAACTATAGACAGCAGAAGAGAGCAAATGACCGCACTAATATATACTGGAAGAAGGAGAACGAAGAAGAAAAAATATACTGGTAGAAAAAGACTCGTCCCGGTGAAAACCCCGTATCCACATGCAAATCATTCCATGCCCCGACGTGTCATATCATGATTGCCATCCCCTGGCCTTTTACCCAAACCTCACCAAAGCTTCCCACGTACCCTCTTCCCACATGCATGCACCGTCTCCCTCTCTCACCCTCCACCCGCTCATCTCCAGCTAGTAGTCCCAATAGTAGCCGCAGTATCACACCCGCTCGGGACGGTATAAGACCGGTTGGGATCGCTCTCCCAGGTGACGGTCCCGTCGGTGGCGACCTTGATGAACTTGTACTGGAAGGTGGTGCCGGCGGGCAGGCTGATGGTCTGCGCCCACAGCGGGCTGGCGGCGGTGTACTGCGAGGCCGAGAGGGCGATGGCGGACGAGGTGCTCCAGCTGCCGAGCTGCGCGATGGAGCCGACTACCTTGATGGTCTGGCCGTAGGTAGTGGTGACCAGCTCGTTGAAGGTCACTGCTATGGTGGCAGCGGGGGTGCATGCTGTCGCGGTGGTGGTGGTTGCTGCTGCGGAGGTGGTGGTAGAAACGGAAGTGGAGGCTTTCGTGCTAGTTTGGAGAGTAGTCGCGGCCGCAGTGCTGGTCTTGCTGCTGCTGCTGCTGCTACCGCCGGACCCGCCCGTGATGGCAATGTCGGCGCACGACAGGTAGACCTGTCCGGTCTGGAACGAGTTCCACCGGAAGGAGAGCAGAGTGTGGGCCGAGTTGAAGTTGGGGATCTTGATCTTCTTGGTCACGGTGTACCCGCCGGCGATGGTGGTGTAGCACGAGCCGAGCGAGTTGCCGTCGACGCCCTGGCAGGCGCGGCGCGAGTCGGCCTGGAAGGCGTTGCACGTGAACCAGTCGTTGCGCCAGCAGGCCTGGCCCTGCGTGCAGTCCGGGTTGTAGCCGCACGTCTGGCCCGTCACGTCGGTGCAGGGGAGTGTGCCGGCCTGGAAGCAGTCCTCGGCCTGCTGCTTCTCCGCGTCCGTGGGGATGTACCCCGGGGTGAGGAACTTGTCAACGAGAGTCTGGTTCTGGCAGATGCGGTAGCTGAACATGCCGCCGTGGTCGCCATTGTTGTCCACGCACCACTGCACGTCGACGGTCGACCCGGCGGTGTAGCTGACCACGGGCGTGTTGCCCCAGTTGGTGGCCGGGTAGTTGTAGTCGATGCTCACCCGCGCGTTGTACCCGCACGGCCCGCTGCGCCCGACCTGGGCGACCGTCAGGTTGGGCCAGGCCGACACGGGCTCCAGGATGGTGCACTCGGGGCAGGTGTCCAGCTTGGCCTGGAGGTTTTGTTTGTGTTAGTTCTTTTGTTTGTTCGCCAAAATTCTGTGAACCTGGAGAGAATGCCGGTGCCTACCTCGGAGCCAAGACGGGTCCGGCTGGACGGGATGGTCAAATATCCGTGTCCATTCACAGAGACGACGGCCGAGAGAACGGCCAGAGAGAGTGACAGCTTCATTCTGGCTGGCTGCTGGGCTCTTGATTGGAGAGGCGGAGTAGTGGCAGTGAGAAATGAAGCAGGTGTCCTGGAGATGGAGTGGATGACTTGATGCTTCACAACAAGACCAGACGATAATGCCCGCCCCGACGCTGGGGTTTATATATCTGGCTGACAGTGGATTGATTTTTCTTCCATGTTCAAATTGTCTTGGCTGACTGACGGTGGCCAAGACCGAGGCTGAGGCCAGCAGCCG
The DNA here is from genome assembly GCA_033439705.1 of Cercophora scortea. NCBI lineage: Eukaryota > Fungi > Ascomycota > Sordariomycetes > Sordariales > Lasiosphaeriaceae > Cercophora > Cercophora scortea. The sequence continues at coordinate 400,441 of JAUEPO010000005.1, read as the reverse complement.
CCGTCATCGTCTACGGGAGAAGCCCTTGAACTCCACCATAGCGGACTCGAGGGTAACATCGTCGGCGAAGGCTTGGTTGGTGACAGCCGCATAATGTTCAGAGCCGCCGAAGTACGTCCAGCGGGGTGGAAGACCTGAGGCTAACATAGTAGAGTTCCATCACGGCAGCTGGAAGTGCAAGATCTGGGGGCATGTGACGCAAAAGTCCATTGTGGAGAGAAACGTGAAGATGGATACCACCGTTAGTACCCCGGATCTGGGATCTACCAGACATCTGCATCCTCCATCTCCTTGGCGGGCCGATGTCTTGCAGAAAACCGTTTTTCCCCATCCCCCTTCATCTCTCCAAGGAAGAATCCGGGGCCCCAGGGGGAATGTGGGGAAATCCCCATGTTTTATCCTGGGGTGTCGGTTGCGTCCCACGTAGTGCCGGGGCTTTGTCGGGGGCCGGGGTCGAATCCGGGGTATTCTCCGTTAGGAAAATCGAGTGGAAGGGCGACGTCAGGCGAGAATAATGCTTAACGGTCCGAATCTGGTCGGCAATGAAGATTTTCGGGTCCCATCCTTGATGCCAATGCGCCGAGCTAGCGCCGCCGTGGCCACGAGTCGCCGCAGAGTCGCATTGGGCTTTGACTGACTGGTGGTTGTTTCGTTTAAATATTGCCGAATCGAACGAACTGCACGGTACATGTATTTCACGATAAAAACTTGAAGCTATCGTATGTCAGGCGTGCATTTGTGTCGTCTCAGGAAACATCACGGACAGACTGGTTCCAGGTTGCTGTCTGGACTCCCATACCAAGTTGTCGTTGGCAAGATATATTACAGTATGGTACATACGCTACATGTAAGTCCTCTATCGTGTATCGATCGATACTGGCTTGACGGAAAGTTGCCATTGCCTCGCTTCAAAGTCAATCGACTGGCAGCCGGCTTCGACCTGGCTTCAAGTAGCTGTTCTTTTTCCGTTTTCTTCCGTGTTTCTGTTTCCCGTCGCGTGGTGTCTATCGTTGACGAAGGTGTGCATATGCCGCCAGGATCAGTGCAAGTTTTGCAACTGACTCGCCCTCTTTCTCGTCTCACTGCAGTAGAGCAGGAATGCCACCCTAGTCACCGATCTCGCAAGTGCACTGCTTCCACGGTGTTCCGCAGAGGTAGCAGAAATCGGCTCCGCAGATGCATCCGATATGATTGCACCCGTCGGTGCGCTCGATAAGCCTCCCGCATTGATAGCACCGCACCCACCCCTCCAGTGCCGCAAGTTCCTTGACGCGCTCCACCTCCGGGTTGTCGGGACAGTTCATGTCCTGGTGAGCACCGCCCTTGCATGTGGTGCACGTCTCGGCGCGGCACTTGACGCACGTCGCCACGTCCCCGTGGATGGACCGGGGCGGCACGAACGTGGAGCACGTCGGCACGTGGCAGTATGTCCTGTTGGGCGTCTCGTGCTCAATCTTCTTTCTCTCGAACTCTGCCACGAGCTCGGGAGTGAGGAAGGGCCGGCACGTCCCCAGAGGGAGCTCCTCGTTGCAATGGCACCGTGGAGGGAACATGCTCTCGTCCGTGATGATCAGCGTAAACTGATCGCTGAGACATCCCTGGCAGTGCGAATGACCGCACGGGAAGGTGGCGGCCTCGGTGACAGGGTAGTCATCAATGCAGATCCGGTAGAGCACCGTTGCGTTCGTGCCCTGTGTCTCGGTCTCGACCAGATCCGGGTAATCCATCTCACGGTCGTCGGCCGACTCGGAGTTCCAGTCCTCTTCGTCGGTGCTCTCACTGGCTCCGGCCATGGCTTGGGCTGGGGCGGCCGACTCAGAGACGAGGTTTTCCACTTCACCGTCTCGGCCCTCAGGCTGCTCCTCTGCGCCGGGTCCGTCGGTTTCCAGCAACAAGGGATTAATGGGAAGCATACCGGCGGCCATTTGCTCGGTATTGGTATCAAGATTGGCGAAGTTAATGGCAGAATCCATTGCGAAAACGGGCTGGTTGTCGTGTAGTTGATGTTGTCGACTTCACCTTGGTTGTTTGAATAACGGCGACAATTGTTGACAGCTTCAAGACAGAGAGAATCAATCAAGCTATCTTGAGAATATGAAGAAGGATTGATAAGATTGAGATGACGAAGAAGCGTCGATGGATGTGATGTCGAGAGGGGTCAAGAGGACTGATGACGGATGGTCGGGAGGACGGACCCGAAAGGATGGAACCGTGACCCGAAGGATGGAGTGGAGATAGCGACGGCAAAGAACCGACAGAAAGAGGGAGATGCCGATTTTGATAGCTGCTGTTCGATGGTTACTGTCCCTGCTGTTTGATGGCTATCACCAGCTGGGAGAGGTGAGATGGATGAGCGACTGAGAGGAAGGGCCGAAAAAGGTCGGTTGGTGGGAGGGGTCAAGGACAGCGATGGCGAAGAGGGCTGAGAGGACGAGAAGCAAGGCAAGACCGCCGAGGTCCATGGAGGTGACGAGTGCGAGGAACAGGTAAAGGGCTGATAGATAAAGAATGCGAGGAAGAGCCAAGTGGTGGAGGGGTAAAGACGGTGACGATGGCGATGGCGATGGCGATGGCGATGGCGAAGAGGCCCAAGAGGATGGAGGAAAAAGACCACCGGGATATAATGGCGATAGCAAAAAACCGCCGAGAAGAGTGAAATAAAGAGTGCTAAGAGAGGCTGACAAAAATATGTGGGCGGTGGGAGAGGTCAAAACGATGAAGATGGCGAAGAGGGGCCAAGAGGAAGGAGTTGGACAATGACCGTGAGGATGGCGATGCCGATGACCACGATGATGGCGCTTGAGAGCCACAAGGTCGGTGATGGCGACGCAAATGAAGGCAAGAAGATGGAAAGTTGGAAGAACGAAGCCGACGAGGTGGGTGATCAAGCAAGAAAGAGCATGAACACCGCGAGGTTTGCTGCGTGACGATGGATTCGTTTGCGGGAGAGAGACCGGGCAGGGATTATTGGAAGGTATTGGAATTTTTTAGGACCTGGCACGCCCTGGGCCTTCTCTGAGCAGCCTGAACCTCCAGTAAACTGGACTCCCACCCACGATTTAGTTTGTAAATGGGCTACAAGATGGGATGACGTACCAGGAAAAAAGAGCATCAGCGGCATAAACCCACTGGCAGGTGGGGGTCGGTCAGTTCTAGGCACTGCTGTCAGGCGGTTCTAGCATTTGACGCGGGCGGCGCTTCAAGATTGCAGCTCGTGGCGCCCGAAAGTATCGCCAGGATAGCAATTGAGAACTCTTCTGGGCCGCTGAAGGCCTGCTCCAAGGTGGGAAGGCTGGGGTGTTGAGGCTCAAGAATGGGGGACCCAGGCGCTCTCACGGTGACCGTTCTGTCTGGCTCAGCGCCTGCCCCGTTGGAAAAGCCGCCCACAAGATCTCAGCCCCATAAACGAATGGCAGCCGGTTATCGATCTGATGTTAGATGCCACACGCACCTGCCTCACTGACGCAAAGGGCAGGAAGGGCAGGGTGCTTCCAGCGGCCCGGGGCCTGGTTTCCAACGCGTTTCTTGCTTCTCCGTTTCTTCGACGCAGAAAAGACCTACGGGAAGATTTGCCGCTCCAAGATGTTTGGATGGCGGCTTGTAAAAGGAAAATCGCAGACGGCCCGGGAGGACACTTGGTGCCTTCCGAGTCCACTCCACGGGTTGACAGGAGGCCAGGCCGATTGGACCTTGCAATCATTCCCGTACATGTATTGCTCTGTGGGCCCGAGATTTAGGGCACATAATTGAGGCTCATTCTTGGTCAAAACCCTAGCTCGAACTCATCGTGCTTATCTTGACGATGTGACGAGGAGGGTACATACGCCCGCCGGCACGTTTCCGTACGTAGCTGGCTCCGAGAACAAAACCCTTTTGTGGGTACCCTTCAGATGACGAGGCCAAAATCAACCTCCCTGCCGCAAACAGCCTGTCCAAGCAGTGGCAGGCGAGCTTGCGGGACCTGACCTTTTGGCTGTTGGCAAGTGGTTCCGTCCCAGCCCTCTACAGGCCAGAGGCCAGAAGCGGGCGGCGAGGCCGGAGAAATATTCATGCGGTGCTTTCCATGCTCTTGGTGTAAAGTAGACACACAGAAACAGACATACCGCAGCTGGGTTTGTGATTGCCAGTGCGTGTGACATCGTGGCTTTCCAACCCAGGCCCGCCTCTGCAGAGCCTTCGGGGGACTTGTACCACCCACCATCACCGCCGGATCGCCAGACTCGACGATCTAGCATCCGCAGACCCGCCGAGCGCCGTTGACTACCTCAGCGTGGGCCAGCAATGCGGAAGCCTTGCAATGATCTTGATGGCTGTTGTTGCCGGCATGTCGCTCGACGACGTCAAATGGCCGCCAATACCACCACCAGCAGAACGACGGCTCAAGATCAGCAAAAGCCACGGTGTCGAGACGCTTCTTGCATTGAGCAAGCAACACACGCGTTTTGCTTACCCATCAGAGTTATTCCCAGACACCCATGACACCAAACCCTGTGCCCGACCCTCAAGAACGCGCCGCGCCTGGCAAGACCAGGCGCGAGCTTGAGATTGGAACTTCCTAAACACCGCCCTATTCTGCCTCTTCGTTCTCTTCCCTACAGCGCTATCACGGACCCTCAGTTGCGGAACCCTGGGGGCTGTGGCCATAGCCTTCGTCACCACGCTTCTCTTCATCAGGGCCCGCCTCGTACTGCTGTCCTCGAGCCAACCGTCCATGACTAAATATTTCGGCCACCCCGTCGGTCTATCCGACCTTCAAGGATACGACCAACGGGAAGAAACACAAGAGCTCCACGGAAACATCCACAACCTTGTTATTTGGCGACCGCGTCGACTTTGACCAAGACACCCTTCAGGCTCTAGCGCACTACCGCCATGACCGGACCACCTTTGGGTATGTCCATCATGGCCATCTGGTGCTTTTTAGCGTACTAATCCTTCTCCAGGGAGTGCTTTTGTCCGGGGAGCCGCTCACAAGGTACAGTCCCAGGCTGTCGCTCCGTCTCGATTCAAGCTCTGGGCTCAACCAGTCTTCCTTCCGCCAACGCACTCTTAAGCCTTCAGTATCTAGATACCAACTTGGCAGCCATAAGCTCAATCCTCCCCCTTCAGGCGGAGAGAATTACCCCTCGCGCGACAAGGATGCACGAAATCATCGAGACAGCGGCGACAAATTCCGAGTCTCCAGGTTATTCCCCGGCCTGCAGCTCAGGAACCACACCTCGGGTGATATCCCGGAACCAGCAAAGAACAAAAACCCCGACCAGCTTGAAGATAACAAGCCAGACACCGTGTGCAAAATATCGGCCTCTATCCTGTTGGTGTAAGGCTTGCTGGAGGGCGATGCCGTCTTCTATCCACTAGCAACAGGCCGTCGGGCTGTGGAAGCTACAGACAGGATAATGACTTGATCTAGGGGTTCGCGTCTGAGCAAATACACCTTTTCAGACGTAGATGCGTTGACGCCGTTAACGTGTTATCTTGTTCACTCTGTGGAGAGTGCGGCGTTCAAAGTCGGGAGGCGGGTGGTATATGTCCAGTTGCTCTTGTTCCCCTCTTGTGGCCCATGCCATTCGCAGGGGGTGTTGGGAGAGACGTCTTGACAGCTGCGTCGATTGCCCTTGTTTCTTTTTTGAAGCAACAGCTAATCCGTATTTTGGGCCGAAACAGGTGATCGGGAATCAACCCCCTCGCGTCCTCCGCCATCAGCTGAGATCAGAGTTGCGGCAGGGCCTCGCGGCGTGCTAATCATCGCACCGTGCCGGTTAGGGACCTAAACTCTGCCCACCGCGCCGGATCTCGACGCAATAAGACAAACAGAGTGGCCGGACAAGACTTTTTCTCGATCAAGAGAAGGAGCGGGGGAAACATTAGATAAAGAGAACAAGGAGAAGATGCCACCGTCTGCAAACACGTATACCTACAGCAGCCACATACCTTTCCAAGCTACTACGTAGTGCAATTTAACGTCCGAACAAACACCCATGCACTGCTAGCACGCACTTGGCAAGCTGCTTTAACAACACTCATATTTTAAAGCCCATGATATTCTCAAACATTCTTTAAAATAACCCAAGCATAAAAGGCAACAGATAAAGCTAAAACCACCGCAAAGGGACCGGCAAGCCCAGGAACAGCAGGCGGAGCACTTTTTCTTCCTTTATTTTCTGTCAAAGCGCTCGCTCTATGCACCAGGTACCTAGAGACGGGTCTTTTGGTCCAAATTCGACCATTCGGACGCTCAGGCTCCCTTCTTTAGAGCACCCGCCTTTGACCACTCATACCATCCAGCTCCGCATAGCAACTTACACGTACATGTATGTATCCGAACCACCAAGTCGTAGTTCTAAACCCATGCTCCCGATGCTAAACTAGTACCTCCTACATATAAACCAGCTTCCCATGCAGCCATCACCTCCCCCCGCCTCGCCTCCCTCCCGACAACCAAACAGGCAGAACAACCTTCGACACCGCGCCAACCTCATGCCGAACCGTATGCACCGCCTCTCTCATCCCCCTTCCGGTCCCCGGATTCTCCCCCGTGCCCAAGTTGCGCACATACCTCGGATGCGACCCGCCAGCCACAAGCAGCCTGACTCTATTCCCCCTCCGGAACCGATGCGCGCAGTCATGCAGCACGAGCTTCAGCACCCCTGTCTCGCCATCCTCCCCCCTCGAAGAACTCGAAGCATCAAGACGCACGAACCGCTCGCTGATTGTATATGACGCCCCGCTATTACCGACCTCGCTGAGCAGGACTAGCACGTCGACGAATGGATGGTTGCTTGAGTGGTGGAGAGTTACGAGAGGTTGGCCGCAGACTTGCAGGTCTGCTTGGAGGGGCGGAGTGGTAAATGTTAGGACGTCGGCGCGGGTGGAGAGGGGCGTGTCGGGTGTGCGACGGAAGCCGGTGTCGAAGAGGGTTGCTGCGCCTATGGACGGGGTTGGGGACAATGGGTTGAAGGTGAAGATGGAGGGCGGAGAAGAGGAGGTTGGAGGGGAGGAGGAGAGGGTGGATGGGGAGAGGAAGAGGGTGTGTTGTGTTGTTGGCGGTGGCCAGGAGGGGAGCGTTACCCATGAGGGGTTGGTTCCTGTTATGTAAACGCGGATCTGCGGGAGGGAGGAGGGTGGTTTGGTGGTGTTACGGTGCGCAAGGTGCGTGTCTAGCCAGGCGAGCGTGGCGGGGAAGGTGTTGCGCTGCGCGGCCAGGTGCGTCCACGGCCCGATGGTCAGCGAGACGGGACAGCCGCGCGCGGTGAGGGCGGCGTATTGCTCCATTACTTGCGGGAGCATGAGGTCGTACCAGCCTGTGATGAGCGCGATGGGGATGTTGGCGCGCTGCAGCGCGGCGTCGAGGCGGAGGGGGTTGTAGTAGGGATCGGTTGGATCCGGGTGGGTGATGAACTGCCGGAGCCAGTGCGGTGTCTGGTTGTCAAAGTACTTGTTGACCGAGTCGGTCAGGGGCACGGCGTCGACGACGGCGCGGAGTTTTGACGACTGGGTGAGGAGGTGGAAGAGCGTGGAGAGCGTGCTGTCGCCACGGCGCATGCGCGTGAGGAGGTCTGCCCACACGATGATCTGCGAGCTCATAGCGCCCGTGCCGGACACGAACTTGGCGAGGTCGTGCGGGCCCGTGGCTATAACTGCGGCTTTCATGTCGTGCGGCGGGGGAGTGTCCGCGTCGTCGCCTGCAAGAAGCGCGTACTGCACAAAGCCGAGGTAGGACCCGCCGACAGTCGCAAACGACCCCGTGTACCACGGCTGGGCACGCATCCACGCCACGATGGCATGGCCGTCGGCCGTCTCGTTGCGGCCCGGGTCGAGATCCCCCTCCGACCCGCCCGTGCCCCGGCAGCTGCTGAGGAGTACCTGGTAGCCTCGCGCAGCAAAGATGCGCGCGTTACCCAGCGCAAAGGTGCCCGAGATACCGTAGGGGGTGCGCACGAGCAGCGTCCCGACCGGCGGGCCCTGGCTACCTGTGGGCTGATACAGATCGGCGGCGAGGTGGATCCTGGTGTCGTCGTCGCCTTGTCCGATGGGGATAGGGATTTGGACATGGTCGACCGTGTAGCTTGTCGACTCGGGCGGAAGCGCATTGGTCCAGGAAAACAGCCGGTCGACGAGTGCGTTCAGGGTCGAGCGTTTTACCGGCGCCATGGTGTCGTGCCGTGGCGGTTGGCACTTGGCCGCCGCGCGGTTTGGTCTTCAGTTTCAAGTTGGAGGGATTTGTTTAGATCGAATCTTCAACGGAGCTTATGATGAGACAGTAAAATTGTGACCGTGTCGGGACAGCGTAGGCACGTAGAATGCCGCACGGGCGCGCTCCAGTCATGCTACGCGCGCCGGGATTTCCGTGTGCGTGTGTGTAGGCAAGTTGGTTGTGTTGGTTGGTAATGCACATTGAGAGGAAGGAAGGGGAAAGGGACTGAAAGGGAGCAGGAGCAGGAGAGCCGACTGTTGGCATTGATAATTACATGTAAGATGGACGCGTGGGGGTAATTAGTTCCATGTTCAGTTTTAGGTGGTCATGTAGGACAGGACTCGGAGACCGAGGTTGCGATTCCAAATGCGAATCCGGTCAGTGTCGGCACGGGAAACTTGCCGGTTCCGGGTCGGCCCAACGCCGAACTCCGGTTACATGGACGGGATCGTGGGCCGTAACACGCAAGTGTGAGAGCAGGCGGCGGTTGGTTTAATTAGAGGCCGCATCGATAGTAGCAGCGGGAATAGATGGACGTCGATGATTAATTAATTCCTTTACATGGGGCAATTAGACCTAAACGTGGCCGGGGAAACCATATGAGGTTGGAGAGACTCAATGATACAGCCGAGATTTGCGTATAATTCAAGTCACCAATATTCACGTACACAATTTTATCCAAGTATCTAACATGAAGCAATGTCACTAGATCTGAACATAAAGCATTTCGTAATCACATATAACAAGGCTCCACAGTTTAGTATGCAATAATGTTAAAGCCTGGTGTCTAGGTACTAGACTTGGTGGTCGTAGTAGATGCTTACACAAACTGAAACCAAGGAACCTTATTATCAACAAACGCCCGCCCATGTGTCATAAATGCTAACACCTCGTAGAATGGCCATCATGTCCGATCCAGTATATGTCATGCAAACTACCTACCTAATACAAAATAAAACTAACAAAGTCTACGTCCATGTTCATGCCCACAAAGAATACAACACACATACTCATTGTCTCATGGGTACCCATTGATCCTCATGTCATGTCATTCATCATCAGTGCCGTAAGTTTCCCAGATCCAAACCCATAATAATTCCATGTTACACGCCAGCGCTTTCAACAACATGCCCAAAGTCTGATGCGCACGGCTAAACTTTCTCACCCAAGCACCTGAAGCGGGATCCCGCTCTCCAGGTCGCCGGTCCTCGTTCTCCGTGGAAAGGTCAGCCGTCGGAAGATGCCCAGCTCCGACGAAGAAGGGCCATCGCTCTGCGGGGCCCAGCCGGGAGGAGAAGAAGACGACCCCTCAATCCGCACGGGGCCATTCATGGCCGTCGTCGTCGTCGACGACGTCGGCTCCTCCTCCTCCTCCTCCTCGGCAATAATGTCGTTGTCGTTGTCATTCATGTTGTCATCAGCAGCATCCAGGGCCTCACGGTCCACCGGCAGCCGGCCCCGACCCAAAAGACCATGTTGGGAGTACAGCGCGATCACCCTATTCAAAAGTGCAGCCATTGCAGGGATCGCATTCGCGCGGACGCTGAGCAGCAGGGCCTCGCCGCCGTGCACCAGCGCGTCCAGGTAGTACATGGCGATGCCGACGGCAAGGACAAGCAGGAAGAGGATCAGCAGCACGCAGCCAAAGTAGGACAGGCTGGGCGCAAAGGGCAGCACGCCCTGCATGTTGAACAGGGACGAGGCCAGCGCGGGCGGGATGCACAGGATGGTGATGATGATGAGGATCTTGTTGAGCGTGGCCGAGTAGACGGCCGTGTGGTAGTTCTCGACGCCCAGCTGCGTTGCGACCAGCTTGCGGTTGCCCTCGACCCGCCGCCGGAGCTCTTCAAAGGTCCGTAGGTGGCTCTGCAGCTGCTCGTAGTTCTTGCGGATGCTCTGCAGCAACCGCGACATGCCGTCTGACGTTGCTGCCGCAGGCAAGAAGTAGGAGGGCGAGTCAGAGTCCTGGTGGAAGTAGCCAATGTCGCCTTGGTTGAACATCTCCCACTGCGTGAGCATCGACCCGACATAGTAAATGTGCGTCGTCAGAATGAGCAGCATCTCCTCATTCCATTCGTAAGAGTCCATGATGTTCTGGCGCCGTTTGCTGTTGGGGACCGGGTTGTTCGGGTGCTGTTGGTTTCGGGTTCTGTTTCCCGAGGAAGCTGATTAGTATCAGGCCCTTGTGATGCTATTACTTTGGTGATGCCAGTGGCAACGATGAGGATAACGAACCTTTGGCTGACTGCGTTCTTGAGGGTAGCGCAGACCAGACTGCACTCCCGCTCGACGCCCTTAAGTCGGATGTCGAAGACGGTCAAGAGATACTCTCTCGGCGACCATATCGGCTTGTTAAGCCAGATAGTATTGGTGCCGGCGATGGGGTCATGCACCAACCGCTTCTTCTTGGGCGTGTAGTGGTCGAGCGAGTCGCTGCTCTCCTTGTAGCCAGGCTCGAAGTAGGTGTCGGCAACTCCATATGCCGCCCAGACCGAATCACCGATGCCCGTCACGACGATGGACGTCTGCACCTCGTACAGGCACATGCGCTTGTCTGGGTCGGCCGGGGTCAGGCATCGCAGCTCGTAGGAGCGCCGCAAGGGCCCGCTGCCGTCCGCGTTCGGCCGCCGGTCCTGGCGGAGGACGGGGTGTTCTCGGAGCACATAGTGAGGCAGGTGCACCGCGAGCTTGAAGGTGGTAAAGCCGCGAGCCTGTGGTCTCGATGGTGAGCCTAGGGAGCCAGTATTGGGGGTAGTGAAGAAGACTGGTGGATGGAAGTCATGGTGCACGGCTTACAGGAATGGTGACGCTGATCGATGGCTCCGGCTGGAGATGGCGAATGAACAGGCTGGAGAGAGCTTCGAGCTGTGTGATGGATGCCGTCTTGGCAAGGACCTTGATGCCAGACGCGTCGAGGTTGGGCATGAATCTGTAAAGTAGTTGATCCGGTGGGTTAGAAAGCTGCAGGGCCAGTGGACCAAAATTTATGGTAATCCGGTGCAAGGGGATCAGTCCAAGGCGGCCAACTTACACTATCCTCCTTTCCGCATCCACCTCATTGGGGCAGTTCGTATGTGATGCAGGTTCCGGCACTGGAGACGGTGGTCTCCGCAGACGCTGTCTCGATGTCAGTCCACCGATCCCAATAACCTCAAGCCACGATCATGGGTGTCAGAAGAAGTCATTGTTTGCTTACCAACACCGGCCCAAAGCTCCCCAGCGCGCCGCTACACAAGCGCGAGAAGTCGCCCAAGTAGTTTCTGTGCCGGTGACCTGCAGGCTCTCCCCTGTCGGTACCGCTATCTGTGTCGCCATCGGCACCACTATCTGTCTCGCCATCGGCACCGACTTCACTCGCAGTTTCTGGGTCAGGGCTCGTAATGCCATAAAACCGCTGGACTAGAGTCAGTCTCGACTGGCATATCATGATGCAGGGGGGCAGCAAGGGGGCTCAGTTGGGTTTGGTGCAGGGAAAAACAATGTAGGTTAGGTGCCCAGGCAAAAGTTGTTGGCATTACTTACAGGTTCGTTCAAAGCCGCAAAGAGCTGCTCCGCCGACAACGGGCCAAGATATGGTCTGGATCGGCCGGGGTTGTCCGTGTCTTTCCCGGCGGTACCATGGTCCCTGCTCCTGTCGTCGATGACGGCGATGGTTGGGCCGAGTCCTCCACTCACCGGCGGACTACCACGCACACAGAAGCCCGCGACGGTATTCTCCCGTAGCGCTTGTTGCATTTTATGCTCCTCCCCACCCTGCTTGCGCATAAAGAGTCGCACCGGGTCTATGGTAATATCCTCTTCCGCAATGTCTTCCACCTCGTCATCACCCCCGTCATCTTCAGACTCCTCTTGCGCATCGTCGGTAGCGCCATCCCTGCATACTGAACCCGAATCGGCACCATCGACTTGTTGCTCACCCTGGTTTGCCAAGAGTAGGTACGGCTTGTTCTCTGACGCGCGATTGAACCAGTCTTGATTCGAGTTGTCATAGGGCCACATCGGTGCGGAGATCGTCCCGGATGCCGTTCTGCCGTACGACACCCTCTTGCGCAGAGTGGACAGCATGTCGGTGGTTCGACTGGCTGATCAGTGGCGAGGGGATCTTGGATGTGTCGCTGGTCTGTCCGCGTTCATCCAAGCGCAAACGGTAGGGTGCAGCAGCTCCTCGAGGAACTTGATCCGATTGGGGGTGGAGATGCAACTAATAGGTACTAGATATGGGTAGGTGATTCCCTAGCTTCAGTCGTATCACGCTTGCGATATTGAGATATGACCGTTGCTAGAGTCACGTAGGGCAGGTAGTATGGAGCTGGGAGCTGGTGGGAGTATTAGTTGCAACGGTAAATCAACAAAGATGAGGGCGGGATTTGGTTGTAGCAGCCATTTGCATGTCAAGTGCGACTGGAAGGATCCATGCATGATATCAATTTATTCGGCAGTCTTAGGTGCCAGACCAGAAGCAGTGCAGTCTACCTGATGTTTAATATGACACCTTGGGCCAAGTTGAGTGCCGGCGCCGCCCGTGGAGGCGTGGACGCACGAAAGCCCTGCAGCCACAAGTAAAGACGAATGGCCAGCTCGACCTGGAGGGTCCTCGGTGAGTCTTGCTGTACCAGACATGTATACGCCGGGGGCCTCCCTCCCTGTGTGCTGGTGTTATTGGAGCTCCTGTTATGGCCCAATGCCAAAAGTGCAGGAATTCGGAGTCGTTTGGCAGCAACTCACCGCCGCTTGCCCTCCTTTTGACTGTACCACTTGTCGGTAGATGAAAGCCATGGACTGGAGGGAAGACAGAGTCCGAAAACAGGGCTTTGAAGTTACTGGTGCCCAATGGGTTGAAATGCGCCCAGCACTATCCGAACACGGGCTAGGGGGCGCACACACGCATCATGATGGGGAGGTTAAGGTAAGGTAAGGTAGGGTTGACATGCATATGCATGATCCTTTGCCAACGCACTTCAACTTGGGGTCGAGCCGAGGCACTCATGGTGTTGGCGTTTTGCAATCAGGGCAGTGCAACCAAAAGAAGGGCTGGTAAAGCAACGGCCCGACGCTGTCCAGCCGATATCCCTCCAAGACCGGACTGCGGGTTCAAGTTGACGAAGAGATTGGCTGGAGCGGTACTGGCTGACGACGTGGAACCGGCACTCCCCGCGCCGATGCCCGGTGATAGGGGAAAAGAGCCAAATGCCTAGGTAGCAAACAAAATGTCGGGCTGCGTGCAGGCACCACTGCGCCTGTCGGCTGACCACCAAAGCCCGTATTCCACACGGGAAGTAGCAGCACGAGCTTGGTGCTTTTCACGCAGGTCAGCATTCGGCACAGGATGATAGGTGTTTATCCTCCCTCGAGACTCATCCGCTGGTTGCACAAGTCATCATCTACACGATGTTAACTAGGGCAATGCCTACAGGTACCTAACCAAGTCGGGGAGATGCAATCCGGCTGGCGGCATCCGTGTATTGGTTCCACGTTGCAGCGCGAGCCTCGCCCGGGGAAATCGAGATCTAGCTAGACTGAATGGGTGAATGTGTGAATGTTTGGACGGCCGGGACATCTCGCTCAGCCCCCGATCCGGTCCGGTCCAAACAAGACTCCAACATTGAAACGAAAAAGACTCCCAAAAAAAAAACAAAAAAAACGTGACCTTGGAATCACATGCAAATCTCGCCATGCCGCGAGTCCGCTTAGTGCCAGAAAGTTGTCGAGCTTATGCTGTTATTCAAGTTGATTAGGTATGTTTTGAGTTGCATGCTGCTAATTATCAAATGAGCCCGAAGGAACTCTGCCATGTGTCTGTTTGACCAGGTATCGCGTTCAAAAAGTACTTGGGTCCCTAACTTGACACGGTCCAAGTCTCTCATCGGCCGTTTGTACGGTAGTGAGACACCAAATTGGACCGAGATGGGATCATGTTTTCGTAGTCTGTCACAGGTCATTGGCGGCGGCGACAGTGTTCACAGCGGCTATCGTGCATGGAAGTGAAGTGTCTGTCTTTCATTGAACCACGAGGTGAGGCCTGTTATCAGCACCGTTTATTAATTAGGAGTTGGGAGTTTGGCGTTTGAGCGAGAGAAGGAGACGACCAACGAAGGGTCAGGGGGCGGGTGTTGACAGTAGGGTGGATTTGTGCTCATGGACTCGGAGCAAGAAGGCATGATGGTATGAGGTTCAAGAAGGCTGGGTAATAATTGAAGAAAGGACCAAATCCCCAGGAACAATAAATAGTGCATGGCCAAGCCGGTAGGATGAAAGAGTAGAATATTTGCAGCATAAATATTGTCTATCATCAACTTTTGGTTCCGACTTTTACAGAACTGGCATTTGAGGGCTAATTCCAGAGCCCGGCCGATCCCGAATCTCCGACCCTTGTCGCTTCCGCTGCGTGCACCTACCCGACAACCTCATATAAATAAAGGCAGGTTTTCCCCCTGGTCCCGATCTCGATGAACAAAAAAAAGTGGCTCAATGTTTGGGGTTGGACAAAAACTATATAATATGCCGCAGCCCTTGTGACCCAATTGTTGTGACCTCTGTTCACTAACACCGGACTCTGCTGTCGCACACCAGGCCCAGGACTGCAGGTATGCTTTTATTGCCTCATATTATTTTCCCCCCGAATCGATGGACGGTTGTGGTTAGCGGCAAGTTTCTTGCGTGCCAACACGCGCAGGGGCGATGGGAGAGGCACGGGGGATTGGTTCATGGCACCTCTTTAGATTGCCCCGTTCCCCCTTGGATTGCACTGTTCGGGTTTGGTCTTTTTCCTCCTCTCCGTCCGCAAGTCCGCCTGTCAACGACTCGGAGGGCCCACAGCAAGTAACGCGCGTGCGAGAAGGAGCCAGGTATCGACGGCCTACTTAACACGAGCTCGAACCAACACCATTCTCGTCCGCACTGCGAATTGCGCCATTCGACGACATTCCCGGCCGTCGACGACGACAGCAGCGATAGCGAGGACGAGGGCGAGGACCAGGTCGACTGAACGAGGGCAGAAAAAGGAGGGGGCGCGCCGTTCCAGCCACCTCGCAGCCCACGTCCACGCCCGCGCCAGGGAGTCCGCGCCCGCCTGGATGATACCAAACAGGATCGACGCTGCAGTCTTTCCCACACCGACTCCTTCGCGAATGCCGAGTTTCCCGCGCCCTTCTTCCTTTCCATCAACTAATTGTCCCAGTTGCGCCTTTTGAACTCGAAGACAATACCATTTTCAACCTAAGTACCCAAACCCAATTCGACCGCGTCATTGCCAATTCCTGCCGGCATTCTTCAGGTTCCCATCGCAGCTGTTGTTTGCCCCTCGACGACAGCCTTGGGGACACCCCGAGTGAACACGTTACCTCCCGCCGAATCTTGCCAGTTCGTTGCGACACGCCACTTTCCCCCACGTCCGCCCGAGGGGTGTCAGATTCGAAAACATGGTAAGCAGCAGAGCTGCCGATTTGGGACAGTGAATCATGGGACTTTCTTTTCGCCGCGCTGCAGCTCTCTGACAAATCTCACCCAACATCCAGCCGACGGATAGCAAGCCAAAGGACGGCAAAAAGAAGAAGAGATTAGTATGGGTATGGGTATGGATATGCGTGAGTGGCAACCCAGCAACCCCCCAACGTCAATTGACACCGACGTCAAGCCAGACATGGAATCAAACATCCCCCCCTGAGCTTTGACACACAGGGACGAAAAAAACCAGGGGTCTAGAGCGGGTCCCAATTGATCGACGCAATTGGTTGGATACAAACTTGAAGTGGACTAAAGCTGACATTCTCCTTCTTTTCTCGTATGTAGTGCTATTGCGGATGCTCGGGCATGTCCCTCCACAACGACCAGTGCCCACACTGCCATCGAAACCGATGTGCCCGATGCGAGAGTTTGCAAGTCAGACGGATGCGATGAAGGGAGAAGGAGATATATATGGAAGGATTGAAGGGAGGGAATAACAAAAAAGGGGGCTCTGATGGGATCGGTTATAGACACTAGGACGGTTTAGCAGAGCTGGAAGAATACACGTCCAGTCTGGGACAACTTTTTTTCACACGTTCAGTTGTTTTTGCTTTGTTGGCACGTTTGCTTCTCTAGAGGAGGATTTTGTGTTTGTTAAAGTGGTTGCACGGCCTGCGAGGGTTTGGGGTTGGCCCACTCTTTTTGTCATATCCGCCTGGATTCAACTTCCAGGCGCATTTTAGTGCCTTAATTAATATGGATGAGTTCCACGAGCGCACGATCAAACCGAACAAAAGTCCCTAGCATATCGTAGCGCCCTCCACAAGCGTGCACCAAGCATAACCTGCCTGCCGGGTACGTACCCGACTGATGAACAAAGAGACACTCCCCTGATAGCCGCCAATCATAGTCGACCTGACACGCTGCCCAAAGTCTCCTACTGTCGACCGGCAAGCGCAAGAATAAGGTACCTAACAATGAAAGAACACACAAAGAGTTATGGAATATTAAAAGAGGATAAGGAGCCTGTTCCAAACTCACTGGCAGGTTGTCACGTCTCTCCTCCTCGGCCGTTGCTTTTAGCTGTGATTTAAATACGTCAGCAATCCTTAACAACAGTACCACGTAGTCAATGTACAAAGTTCCCAGCCACGGAGCAACCCCCATTCCAAAGGAGAGTTTTCTTGCCAAGACCAACTATTGTGGAACCAAGCTAGGAACACAGCAAATAAGTACATTGAACTCAGGATCATGTCAAACAAGACCATGCATAAACTTCGAAAGAGACAACGTCGTCAACACGAGATCATCCGAATCGGAGATATCTGGGACTTGCTGGATGGGCAAGAAGACTTGGCCGAGGTACAAAGCGCTAATCCTGATAGTGGTCTTCCCTGGGATCCCTCTTTTGTCGCCCAGGCCTGGTCGCCCGGCATGCAAGAGGTGATCAAGGGTGCATATCTGGTGGCTGTTTCTGGGCTGGCCATTGCAAGGCACCGTAACACAAACACAACACCGCCACCACGTGCATCTTCCGCATCCCAGAGCCTTGTCGAGCAGTGGCCTGTCTCCCAGATCCCGTCGGTCTACTCTTCAGCAGAACGGGTCACGAGATCAACTGAGCTCGCATCCTCGCCCGAACATGTCCAACTTGGTGCTAGCCAAGTCAAGAATGGGAAGGATAAATCCACGGGCGGTTCGAGGATTACTCGCTTTCTTTCCGTTCGACCACGGGCACCCAGGCCAAAACGGTTCAGGCCATCCAAGGATGGAATTGCTGTTGAGTCAAAGATACCGGCAGCCGAGTTGGTTGAGCAGGAAAACAGAAGGTCGCTCGACGGAGAGGATCCGCTCAGGTGCCATCCGTCAACTGCCATGTCTCAGGAAGGGAGAAGTTGTGTGGTAGTGTGTCGGTTGCCGTCGTTCACCTACCACCAACAGACAAGGACATAACTGAGTGTCGGCAGCTAGGACTGCCGTACTGAATTGAATCGTATTCTTACTTGAAAAAGCAATTAATGTAGCACATGTGCAATACGAAATGTAAAGATGTGTTCGTGGATCATAATTAATTTTCTCCTCCAGGACAAACAAGTAAAAATGACTCCTAAGAACCAGGAAATGAACCATAAAGTCCATGTGAATGTGTATAAGACAGCTTAGAGGCCATAACCCGCGGCGAAGAGCCCCTCCTTATGTCATACTCGCCCCAGTCTCGGGCTCAGGGTCAGGCACGGGCGTAACAACAGTCCCGTTGACAACCACGACTTCCGTGTCCGAGCCACTGCACGTCATGTCGTCCGCCACCGGGTCCGGGCAGGTGAGTTTCAGCTCGCCAACACCAGTCACAAAGGACGGACTGTCAAGTCCCCATGTATTAGCAACTCAAAACCGGAAAAGGGCCCCCAGATCCACAAGAGAAAATAACAAGAAAATAATAAGAAAATAAAAAGAAAATAAAAGAAAACACGCACAAAGTTGGAGCAGGAACCTGGCTAGTATTACACCCCCACGTCTCGTTGAAGGTAATCGTGACGCTGTCCATATTAACCCACAGCCGTATGGAGAGGGTCGCGTCGGACGGCGTCCCGTCGACCATGCACAGGTAGTTGTAGAAGAGCGGGCACGAGATGGGCTCGCTCCGGTTCGTGACCAGGTTGGTCAGCTTGAAGCCTGCTGTGCCGGGCACCTCGCTCACGTTGCTGTACGTCACGCTGAAAGACTGCACGGCCCAGTTTGGGACCGTCGGGCAGTTGTCCGATCGAGGTCGGAGATGGCGTGTCGAGGAGGGGGCGGCGAGTAGTGCCAGGGCTGCGAGGGGTAGAATCATCGTGCGGTTTCTAGTTTGGGCAGCGAGTTTGGAGTAGTGAGTCCACGCAATTGCGGTTGGTTCAATGAGCTTGCGTGTCTTGGTGATGCAAATGCTCCACGCACAGGTGAATCTCGAGCATCCAGATACATCAGGTAAGTAGGTCCTGGCCAGGAAGGGTGGGGACAGAACGGATTAATATTATGGCCAAGACGGTGACCCCGCGGGAGAGCCTCGACCGGCTCTTACCATCAAGAGACCGTTCCATCCCGGTACAGTCAAGGGGAACTTCCGCGCTGACATGATGCTTTTTATCCGGGTAATGGGTATCACTCAGCACGCATGCGGTTCCCGTCACCGACCGATATTGAAGAGCAATTAGACGATGCACAGCGACGTTCCCGCGTGCTGCCGCAAGAAAGTAGCCTGGTCCAGAACCAAACCGAGAACTACGTTGTCGAGATTGGATGGTCGCCGAAGACTGTGGTGGGTGCATGTCAGGGGAACAGAAGTTGGATGCTGCATGCACGAAACACGGCTCAGGACTCAGATCCGGCGAAAAAAAGACCGACAGACCAATGAATTCAAGGTCTGCACGGAAGAGGAAACCGTAAGGTAGGTACCTAGTAGCACACCGGCTGACTTTTCTTGTTTTCGTGATTAGAGGGAGAGATTGTTGACGATACGAGGCAATGAGGACAAGAACGCGGTCATCATGGTGATTCACTTACATGTACGTACAGCACAGGCAGTCCCTCGATCTGTTTTCGGATGCGTCGTGTAATCACCTACCGCCCTAAGACTGACAGACTGGCGCGGCGAACCAATACCATGGAACCTAGCCACTGCCGCCAACCGAACAACCGTTATGAACGCTGTAATGTGGTTGGTGTGTTGAATGGATGATATGCCCAATTAGCCCTGTTAGACTTAATTAGATCATTTTTGCAGTTTAACAGTCGGTAAATAAAACGGTCTCTTCTGGCGAGAAGGAGATATGTATAAGCACAGCTCGGGGGAAATAATGCTAAAGTGCGTTGGGAAGTTGAATAACATAATCGACCATGATCTAGGTGGTGAGCTGTCTTCTTCAACTGATCAAGCCGATACGTCACAGTATTCTGCGATCAAATTGAAGATGCACGGGTAAGTGGTCATGGCAAGAGAGGCATTGCCTTCGTCTACATGTACCGCTACAACCCTCCCCCATAGTCGATGAGTTAATTTATTCCCATCGCGGGATTCGCGATCTAGTATCTGTCCAAATACCACTTCTCCCAGGTGCGAAAGCAATCCCTAATTATGTGAAGCTCTTTGTCGCAAGTGCTAGCTAGTCTTGCTGTATATGTTTGATGTATTTCAAGTTGCCATCGTTGCAATCTAGCCAAATTCTCGTCATCCCATCGTCAGTCCGTACTTCAAGGATCTTGAGCGTACCTAACTTGCAGCAAATTTTCAACCCTTTAGGTGGTTGAATGGCGTCCCATTGGCAGCTGTCCAATGTCTTTCAGGCCTCATGGGTTTCAGAATGGCCGTCTGATCATGTCCATTCTTGATCCTGCTGAGATTACAAGGCTAAAACATGCCCGCGAACCTGCAAAATGACGCTGCAACATTTTGTGATATCTTCTCATCTTTGGATCTCGTTCATGCAATGTCAGCTCCGTTGGTATATTTGGTAATTCTCGCTCTTACCTGCTGCCAGGCTCCCCCCGATCAACCCCCGATCAAAACTCAGTCACTCTTTAATTCGACGGTAAATTGCCACACGATGCGCCCTAGTCATCAACTCTTCGAGACTGGACTCTGATTTATGAATGTTGGGATCACAATTTGGAAAGGAAGAAGCAAGTTTAATGATAGTGTGCAATGCTTGAGGCTCTCCGAAAGAGAGGGCGGGTGGCCTGGTCACGAAGAGAGCTGTTGGCGCTTTTGTCTAGGTAGGCACCTGTAGGTAGCTAGACGAGATGGGAGCCATGTTTGTAATGAAAAGAGATAATTTCGAGCTGATGCGAAAGCAACCGATTGCAGGTTTCGAGTGGAGTATTGAGAATGAAGTGAGAGTGGTTGAACAAACTTTAAGAATGGGGAAGGACCCCAGGTAATTAGGCTATTGGAGAGCCATTTTCCATGGCAGTGTCCCGGTTAGAGACCATGATGAAAACATGAAATGCCAGCTTCATACACCAGGAAATTCTTTATACCTGAAACCCGCCGCTAACCCGCCCCGCCTCGACCTTTAATCAAGATGGCTGGAGAATAGCTCCATGAACTCGACAAACATTGAGAGGGTACCAAGGCAATCCTGCTATACCTGGTGTGACAGAGAATACGGGCGTAACGTGCACCAGCCCGGATTTTAAATGCCGGACCTGAACCCTAATGATACTAGTTCGTGATTAACAACGTCTTACAACTTCAGTTATAACAGAAATACAGACCACTGAAGGATGAAGAAATACATAGAACGGTTGGATTCCGAGTTAAATACCCCTGGGGGAGACGAGACTGATTAAACCAGAGGATCTTAGCTGTCCTTGTTCTCCAAGAGGATTGCCCCGCGGAACTCATTCACTTGTTAACATCTCGCAGTGCTTCTTGGGATGCACTGCATCCAAACTCCAACCCCCAGCCTCGCCATCATGGCGACCAGCCTAAGTAGCGTTTGCAACTTCAAGGCTCTCTTTAGTTCTTTCGCCTACTAGATCCGTGAAGCACTAGCAAAGGTTCCAGGAAAGCGATTTGGTCTGGTGTGCAAATTTCTTCTGTCGGTAGCATAGGGCAAGATTCTCCATGCAACGAGTTGGAGAAATGGCGAGCCAAACCACAGCGGGTTTGAGTGAGGAGCATGTCTTAGAAGTCGGCTTTCATTGGACGGGAACACCCCGTGGCTGAAAATCACGCCAAGCCTGCATGGAAGCGACCAACTAAGGCACTCATGGTCTTATATTGAGGTCCCATCAGTTCGGCGCCTGACCTACTCAACACACCGATGCCCAAGTACTCAGTGTCTACGCAGACCCCAAGCTCCCCCACAGGTCAAAGGTGTGGATGAAGTCCGAAATGCCCTCCATCATGATCCTCCTCCGTCACGGCCCAAACGCAATTTACTCTGCACTTCCGGGTTAGCTCTCACGTATTCCTCCCTCAGCGTAGTAGCAACGTAGCGGCTTACCAAAAACAAATTTGCCGTGGTCGTTGCCGATGCGCTCAGCAAGGTTGATGTCGGCCTGCTGGAGGTCGCCGCCGCTGTTGCGGAGCTGGGCACGGAGGATGGGCACGTTGTCGCCGCCCTCAATGGTGAAGTGAATCTCCTCGGCGGTGCGGGCGAAGCCCTCGTCAGACCAGACAAAGGAACCTGCCGGTACATACACGTGTCAGTTCCTGAACAACGAGCAGGCAGTGGGAGGCGTGGGCTGGCAGTGTTCTTACCATCGTTGTTGCCAATGATAGTGTTGAGGTCGAGCTCGGCATCGTTCTGACCGCCCTCGCCGTTGTCGAGACGGGCCTTGAGGGTGTGTCCCTCGACACGGATGTCCTGGGCAGAGAGGTGGAAGTCAGGCATGATGATGGTTGGCGTTTGGGGCTTGTGTGAGAGAAGGGTGATGCTTGAGGTGGTCTGGAAAGTGAGCGAGGGTGGAAGTGGTTAGGTCCTGCCACTGTCTGCGTATTTATATTCGAGATGCCGTCCTGATCGACAAGGAAAGACTCGCCTTCACGTGTTACGTAGGTAGGTGGCACCCCGCCGGGTCGGCCTCATTCAGGCAAGCGGCACCTGCCGTTCCATCCGGGTCTCGTCAAACTGTGGAGGCTTCGAAACCCCACCGGCGGGATTCTGGAACATTCAATTGGAGGCAAGCGGCCATCACGCGATCGGTGGCCTCGCTTGGCGGCAGGAGAAGGTGGATGGAGTGGCTCGAGAGTGGGTACGTGCCAAATTGCTTGGCTGGAGGTTTCCCGTCCCCGAGCGAGCGGGTGAGAACTGCGGGACGGGTGAGTTGCAGATGGCCCCGGATGACGCATGGCGCAATATTCGTTGAAGTCATGTAGTGTAGCTTGTGCACCTACACGTGGCGTTGGAATCAGGCCCTCAGCTCGCCAAGGAATCTTGACTCTCCAAGTCACCATTTCTTCAATTCGCGTCCCGTAATTTCCATTACCTCACCGTCATTACCAACTGTGGGGTCTTATTGATGGGCTATTGATGATGTTCAATGTCCTTGATATTGACTGATATCCCGGACGGCCAAAGAACTTTGTATGCCCCGCATACACGGTTGACATGTCTGGCGACATTTGAACATACGATGGCGTCTGAGGTGGTGACCTGATCGTATGAGCACGGCAACACTGTACATGATGGTGAAACACCACTGAAGGTAAGAAGACCTCCACCACGTAACTGTACTACTGCGTGACGAATATCTCGTCTCACAGCCTCCAGTCAAGGAAGATGAGGCAGTAGAACTTTCCTCGCGTGTTGCCTTTGTGCCTGGAGGTTGACATGCAGATGGGGAACGTCGGAGAAAGTGTTTCAACTATGAAAAGTAACACAAGTCAGTCAACGCTGTGGTCCATCAGCCATTTCATCAGCTCTCACTCACCTGTTCAAGGACATGGTCCTCCACGACGAAAGAAATAAGAACCCAGCAAAAATGAAAGCATATCGACCAACATCCGATGTAAACATGACAACAACTCCTCCGACATGTGCTTGGGCAGAACCTCTCTAAGATGGAGATCGACATCCACAAAGTAAAACAACCAAGATCACAACAATAGTCCCATCCTGCATGCAACAGTGCTCATCCATCATTAGCTGCTTAGCTTACAAGCCTTCTCAAACTCTCTCAGTAGATCCTAGGCAATCACCAAGTCAGCGATCTCTTTCCCAATCACGCCCTACAGAACAAACATGAACACATACCTCAAAGCCATAATGCGCAAGTGACCTAAAGGCCGGTGACTTGTCTAGCTTCAACTTGGTCACCCTCGGGCTCCTGATCCCAAAGGCCACGCGCGCCAAGAAGCGCGGGTCATCGCGGATGTCCGTCGCCTTGAGGACGTCTCGAATGGTTGCCGCAGTGGCCGTATACCGCGGCCTGACAGGTGTTTGCAGCGGCGTGTGAGTCATGCAAAACGTGCAGTGCCCGCAACTATTCTTCCCTTCTGGGAGGCCCATGCCGAAATGTTCTGCGAGAGCGCGGGCAAAGCATTTCCGTCCGGTGATGAGGGCCATAACCTCACTGCTTCGCGCGAGCGCATCCTTCTCGCGGCTTTGCAGGTCAGTGTAGAGTTTGTCGACAACGGAGCTGATCTCGTCCTTGGTTTGGGGGAGCTTCTTTAGGATCAGGTAGCGGTGTTCTATACCGCTTGTCTGAAGCTTTATGTGGCCGCGCTCGTTGAGCTGATTGAGCTTCCTGATGATGTCATTCCGCTTGAGACCTCCTCCCGCTGACCGTGCTGCGTCCTGTAATGGGTCAATGATGTTTTGCTAAATTTTATTCCCGAACTGGACTTACGTTGACGTCAATGGTGAACCATTTGATCTTCTTGGTGGCTGACGAGAAGACGGCCTTGCCTTCTGGACTGCTGTCATGCTTGAGGGTTGGGAAGTACGTCTTCGTGGCTTCGAACTTGTAGGCCGAGTACTCGGGCGTGATGGCACGGATGAGCCCGAAATGGAGCTCCAGGGTGGCGTATATGATGCCAAGGGGGTTTTGGCGGATGTCGAAATCGTTCGTCTGCTTGTAGTGGCTGACCTTTATCACGCTACCCGCTGGCTGGCCGGCGCCTTGGACAAAGATGTCCGAGATCAGGTTCTCAAGGGACTGACGGGACGGGAGATCACCACGTGCGAAGACTTCTCGCATGTAAAAGGCGTTGGGCGCCAGGTAAAACATGCAGTGGCTAGTGAGACCATCCCTGCCGGCGCGGCCAATCTGCTGGCTGTATTCCTCGATCGAGTTGGATAGATCCCAGTGAATGATATTCCGGATGTTTGCTTTGTCAATGCCCATGCCGA
Organism: Cercophora scortea; assembly: GCA_033439705.1. Taxonomy (NCBI): domain Eukaryota; kingdom Fungi; phylum Ascomycota; class Sordariomycetes; order Sordariales; family Lasiosphaeriaceae; genus Cercophora; species Cercophora scortea. The sequence goes on along the minus strand of JAUEPO010000005.1, from coordinate 375,967 downwards.
AGGCGATTGTAGCACAGACCTAAAACTTTGTTAGAACGAACTCGAACCTTTGAAACAAAACCGAGAAATCAATGACTCCAGCAAAAAAGAAAAGAAAAATGCTCCGACGGCCGAGGGCCACGAGGGATGAATAACTCACGATCTGAATCCTGGAGGCCATGAAATCGTCCTGGATCCGTTGTTTGTCCTCCGTTTTCATTCCCGCATGAAAAGCGGCCGCATTGAAACCTTTCTTCTTAAGAACCTTGGCATGGGTCTCAGCCTGTTGCTGCAGAGCTACGTAAACGAGGGTTGGGCCGGGGTGGCTGCGCAGGAACCGAAACATCTCCTCAAATCTGACATCATCTTCTGACTTCTCAGTCTCGCCCAAGAATACCTTGATGACGGATGCGGGAGGGACCTCGATGTTCTTGGCATGAAGCTGGAGGCTGCGCTTTGTTAGTCCAGGTTGCAGCTTCATGGCAAGCGGACTGCTTACTTTGGTCTGTATGGAGACGTCTGGAACACGCATGACGGACTGATAGAAAAAGCTTTGCAAACATCCTCGGCGACCTTGGGCGTGGCAGTCGCCGTGAGACAGATAACCCGCTCGGCCTTTATCTCGTCCACGAAGCGGGCGACTTCGATCATCAAACAAGACAGTCAGCGTGGGCTTCAACTAGACAAGCGAATCAGGATTCCGTGAATTCCCACCTTTGAGATAGTCAGGCCGGAAGGAATGGCCCCACTACCAGTCTTTAATCAGCATTGGCACTCCTCTCAATCTCAAACCAGCACAGGGTTGGACTAACCTCTGAAATGCAATGGGCTTCATCCACCGCCAGCAAGCGAATGCCACCCGGGATCCCCTTCACGGTGTCCATGAAGCCTTCGTTGTTGAGTCGCTCGGGAGCACAGTACAGAATCCGCAGCTCACTTCTGCGCAGTTTGGTGTAAATTAATTGTAGCTCATCCCATGACTTGGTGGAGTCGATGCTGTCAGCGGATATGCCTCGCTTCCGTAGGGCGTCAACCTGGTCCTTCATTAGGGCAATCAAGGGTGAGACCACGATTGTGACACCGCCGTTTGCTGCGTCTCTCGTTCCTTCTGCTTCATCCAGCAGCGGAAAGGCAATGGCCGGGATCTGATAACAAAGTGACTTGCCGGCACCGGTGGGGAAAATGACGAGCGTGTTTTCACCCGCCAAGATGCTCTGGATCGCACCTTCCTGCTCGTGTCTGAAATTGCTGTACCCGAACTTCTCCGAGAGGAGTCGCTCGGCCAAGGCCAGATGATCCGGGTTTCGGTGTCGGGATGGCGACGAGGTCGAATGTTCAATCTTCTGTCGCTTGCTGGACTGAGACAAATCGTCGGCCTGTCTCTTTGCCTTGCTGGCATTCTCCAGTTCGAGGAGCTGGGCCTCGTCGACGCCGTCAAAAACGTCATCCTCGAAGTCGGAGAAGTCGTCACCCATTGCGAACAGCTGCGCCAATCAAAAATACAAGAATCAAAGAACGACGGACTGGAATCTCAAACGAAACGACGCGTGGAGGTCAGGCTTCCGTCCAGATCTGGCGGCGTCGCTCGTGACCGGAAGGGTTGAGCAGACGTTGAATGTTGAATGTCAGTCCTGGTCAATGCAGAAAGAACGAACACTAACAACCATGCATGACCAAACCGCGTCGAGAGGTCAGTGCAGTTGATTGGCCGCACGGCAGCCACAGACCCACCAACCACGAACCTTCAATCAGCCCCACTCACACGGACAACAACCTTGCGCATGCAAAAAAGTAACTTTTGCATCACGAGATGAACTTCAAAAAGTGAAGTTCGGAATATCTTTGACCCTGACCCGATTTGAACGGATAACCTTCAGGTCTGGAATCTGACGCGCTACCGTTGCGCCACAAGGCCTGTGGATATTCGGATGATGAAGAGGGAAGTATCTCCGTTTAAGCCGGCAACTTTTCCCGGACAATTCTCCTCGCGTGGGTGGAGGGCACGTTTGGAGAGGATGCCGTGGTAAGGTACCACGCGAGACGCTGAGATTAATGATAATATAGACAGTATAAAAAGGAGTGGAAAGTCTTCGAACTTTAATTTTCGAGAGAAATGGCAAAGAGATGTAAGAACCATTCTTGAGCCAGAATATCGAAACATCATCAAACTCCATGGCTAGTCCCGACACACCTGCTTACTTGAGCCATCTTCGGATGAAAACCATTAATAACCAATCAACGGCCTTGTGGCGCAACGGTAGCGCGTCAGATTCCAGACCTGAAGGTTATCCGTTCAAATCGGGTCAGGGTCAACGATTCTCTTTTTTTTGCATCCATTCCTTCCCTTCCTTCTCCATCGATCCACATCATGCACACAAAACCGGCATGCATGCGTGACACTTCATTTTATTTCCATCCACTTTCTTTGCTCCGCAGGAGCCCAAAGTCTCCTCTCTCGCCTCGAAATCCCATCAATCAAGTCACAACCAGCGACTAGTCACTTTGGCGGAGTGGTTAACGCGTTGCCCTGCTACTTTTACAAGAGCTAGCAAGCTTAGGCAATTCCCTCGGGAGCACAGGTTCGAATCCTGTAGGTGACGAAGCATATACTTTTGCCCGTCAGATCTAATAAACCTTGCTTGTTTGGACTGGCATGGTGCCTTTTTGACCATTTGCTACTTCAATCATCGCTTTACATGCATGACACAGACAAGGGCGTCTTGTCAATCACAGCTGAAGAGAGCACGATAAACTACCTGTAGAGTCTGAGTGAAAAGACTGGAACACTCCAGCTCAGTCAAGTACGTGCTTGATTATGTAGTATATTGGTTAGTTGCCTTTCAACCCCCCAAACATTCTTTTTTCCCGCACTTGCTGTTTAGAACACATCTTGCTTCCACGCTCTCAACCTCTTCTCTTTTCTCATCCATTATACACCCACAAACAATTCCACGGCCCATTTTGGTTATCCTTCCAGCCCGCCGCCAGTAACTTTGCATTTGTCTGTCCTCTAGTCCATCATACACTCGTACATGTACCTACCGGTCCTCCCGAAACCCGACAATGTCCTCTTCATTATGCTCCTGTTCCCGTCCCGAAATGTAAGTAATCCAAAACCCCTACCGCCGTTTATGCATGTGCGTACAGAGCCATCGTCTATTCATACAAGAGACCCAAAGCACCGCCAACTTCATCAATCATCATTATTACCATTAACACTATCCCCTCCAGCCCAATAGTCCGAGACACTCACCACCATGCTCCATCCATATCATATCCTCCCCCCTCCACGACCTCCCTCTCCAAAATCTCCACCTCTCCACTCTCCGCCGTCCTTCTCCTCTCCATCACCCATCTCGTCCCGCCACTCTCCTCTTCCTCCTTGCTGTATGAGATACTATCCGCCGATCCCTTGTGCCGATGCCCGACGCCAGGTCGGCTGACAGGAGCAGAAGCGCGCGTCTGAAGTGGTGACGAGGCTGATGTCGTCGTTGTGGTGGTCGTGCCTGTCATCGGCGACGCAGGGGAGGAGACTGTATGCGTAGTGTTACTGCTGCTCTGCTCCTGGCGCTCGTCGTAGCTTTCGAATATCTGCGTCGGGCTTTTGTTCCAGATCGGCGGTTCTCCAAGTACTGATGGCGGCTGGGACGCAGGTGCGGCGGGCGAAGGCTCTGCGGCGGGAATGACTTCTTCAAGAAGCGGGGGACAGGCCATGCCGATATTGGCAGGTCTTGCAGATGGAATTATAGTTGGTGGTGGAGCGAGCGCAGATGGTGAGTAAGACTGTTGCAGCGACGGGTTGCCGGCAGAGTTACCTGTCGGAAATACTAAGGGCTTCACTCCCGACTGCGATCCTGACATCGGGGGCAGCGTCATGGGCACGGTGTAGGTCGGGCTCCCAGACCCGCTTGCACCAGCATCCGAGTTGCTCCACACGGAATAGGCCGAGTTTTTGTGCGTATGCTGCTGTTGAGGGCCGACTATGCCGTAGAGACTTGATCCAGGAACGTTCCAGGGGGAGTTAGAGCCGTCTGGAGCTGGTGTGGCCCTTTCCGAGCGCGGACTTCCTTCGCGCGAACTGACTAGGCTGGTCTGAGAACCGCCCCAAGCTTTTGAGCGCAACTTGCGCAGTGCGGCGAGGTTCATGCTGTCGTCGTCTGCCAGGAGGGCCAACTGTGCGAGGCCGGGGCTTTGTACGCTCCTGCCCTCACTGCCATGGTTCGCGGGCAGACCAAGGCTCATGATCGAGTTACGATTGGAGTACTCGGAGCGCTCAGTGATGGGGGTCAGATTCGGCTCGCGGGAGACGACTCGCCCACTCGCGGTCCGGCTGATACCCTGACCGGCGGGGCCAAAGTAGCCGCCATTGGCATAATGAAACAGGTTTTCAGCATTCAAGGCGTTGGAGGCACCATTCATGGGCGAGATCTGTGAGTAGAACCCGAATTCTTGGCCGTAGAAGCCATCAGAGTCGTTGGCCAGAGCACTAGCGTTTGCCTCGGCAATGATGGCTTCATCATCGAAATCCGAGTCGTCGAGGTTAGCCCCGTAAAGTCCATCGTCGTAATCGTTCTCATAATCGTCCAAGGAGGCATCGTGGCCCGAGTATTTCAAGGATTCGGAGGAGTCAGTTGGAGATGTGATGGTGAGCTCAGCTGGCAACGGTGGTGTAGAGCTCCTCCGAAACTTTCCAGACGCTGCTGCTTTTTGTGCGGCCTCCGCAAGGGCAGCTTGGTAGACGAGATCCTGGCCAGGGATGCCGGATTCTTCCTGGGTTTCATTAGGGGCCTCCTCAGCGGAGAGGGCACCATCCTCGCCCACTAGGGCTTCAATGGGTGGATGTTGAAGCCCAGGAAGTCCAGTGCTCAGGGATGTGTGGGCCGTCGACTGTGACAACCCAGATTGTGCTGATAAGCGAGATGTCATTTCCGAGTCGATCTTGGGATTCTGTGTCTGCGTCGTCTGCATTGCTTCTTTTGCTCGCGCGAATGCGCCTGGGATCGGACGGCCGTACTTGTCCGTGTCGATCATGTCAAAAATGGACTCGTCAAAGACAGTGCCATCGTGCTCAAAATCAAGCTCGTCCGCTAAGCCGTCGTCGAAGTAGATGTCGTCTGCAGGTGTCGCCCTCGGTCGCGGCAAGCCCACCGGTCCATCCTGGATGTCCTGCACGAAACCAGACCCGCCCTGTGCAACCTCGTTTTTGGCGTCAATTACATGTATGCCAAGTCCCGGTTCAGCATCATCCATCTTGGGCGGGGCCGTTGTGTCCGTGGGGAAAACGGGCAAAGGAGAAGGCAGTTGATCCGGGGTAGTGCCAATCGTCATAGCGAATCCAATCACCGTCCCGTCCGCATCTCGAGGCGTTTCCAGCGCCCCGGGGATGAGTGGACTGGGAAGTGCAGTGGCTGGCTGCGAGCGCTGAAACACGAACCCAGCAAAGTTCTCCTGGTCATCGTCTGGGTCGGGAGCGCCCCCAGAGTAATCATCTTCCACAAGGTCCTCGTTAATACCCGGTATGCTCTCCTCGAGCCCAACCTCATCCTCGAGCTCTTCGTTGATGCCAGAGATCCGTTCCTCCAGTCCATAATCTTCCTCCAAATCCGTATTGACGCCGGGAATTCTCTCCTCCAGGCCATCGTCATCCATCATGGCATCGTAGTCGAAGCTGTCATCGTCAAAGTCATCGAATCTTGAGTCGCGACTACCCGAGGTGACGTCGGTTGTCTTCTTTTCTTGCTCACGTTGCCGGTGCCTTTCCTCAAGGACCTTCTCTTGGTTCGCAGCCCCGACCATGTCGAAACTGAAACGGGACGATGTGCTCTTCATATGTCTGGGGATACCAGACCTAACAGACTCACGCGCGGAGATCCCAGAGAGCGACCTATGGAAGGATCTTGCTGTTTTGACCGAAGATGAGGAGCTGGGCAGGATGGAGGACTTTCTCGAGGGTGCCCTCGTGGTGGACGAGGATGAGGTGCGTACGGATGTAGCAGAAGCTTCCTCTGGTACCGACGGCACCGGTGGTTCAGGCAGCGGCTTGCTGACGGAGAATGGCCGATTGTCGGTAGAGTTCGTCTTGGAATGGCCAGACGGGGTGCTGTGCAGAGGCTCGTAGCTGACGGGATCACGCTGCTGGTTAGGATCGAAACCGGATAGCCGCCGGGACGAGGCAATCGATTCACTGCCAGGTCCTCCGGCGGATATAGACTGTTCTGCTTGTCTAGTTGGGTCGGGATTGACGGCCGAGCTCGCCGCAGCCTCGGTACTCGAAAGACCCCTCTTTGGTCGCGGAGCACTGAAATCATGGACCTTTGTCCCCCTAATGCGCGGATCATAACTCGGCTCCCCCTGGAAGGGCGGTGGTTGGATATCAGGCGCCGGCTGGCTTGTTTTTCTCCTCATCAGCAGTGACGACATGGGATTCTTCAGGAACGGCAGGCTGCGCTTTCCCTTGTGAGCTTCGGGAGCTGAGATCGGGGTCGTCGAAGGGGCAGGCTCGCTTGTGAGACGTGTGCCGGCTGGTCGCTTTCCAGCGACTCCTCCGGCGCTTTGTTGGAGATCAGTCGGGGTGACGAATGACGGCGGGGCCTTCTGCGCAGGGCGAGAGGTGAAGACGGTGGTGATGGGAGGCGGCGCAGGTTTCGTCCGCGACAGGTGGCTGTCGGGACGCTGGTGGGGTATCTCTTCGGTCGGCTCTGTTCGCTGCGTCCCCTGAGCGGTCCATCGACGGCCCTGCAGACCCAATCCCCCCATGAAGCCGTGTGTGGAGCGGCCGGGGGCTGTTCGCGAGTCTTGCGACACGGGTCGGATGTCATCTCGCGGTTCGGGGGAGAGATGAGGGTCGGCCGAGGTCACCCGGGCGATGGGCGGCAAGGTGGGCGGTAGGGTGAGCGGCGGGGCGTGCGCTGAGTTGGATGACCGCGGCCGCATCTCCGAGAGCGGCGAGCCGTCCTGGCCGGGTTCCCAGGCAGCTGCGGCTGCGGGTTGCTGGTCGTGTGAAGGCGAGGTGGGAGTCGACGGGACGCCATTTCGTCGATGGAAGCGAAGGTGCGACAGCATTTTTGGATCGGATGCGTGTCTGCGTCTGCGTCGGCGTTGGCGTCTGCGACACGAGAGTCTGTGCCTCGATCAATGTCTTGGGCGTCTGGCAGCGGTGGCGGGGCGCAGTGGCATTAGACCGGGAGATTTCACGCGATCGATGCCCTCCTCGGCAAGGGGGGGCGCGACCTGTCGGATTTGATGATTGCGTTGGAGCAGGGACCAAGGCGGAAGCGATGTGGGCGAAGGGCGGCACTGTTCACTTGACGGAGCGACTCCATGTAATCGTATTTGGCCACTGTTGTGATTGAAGCGAAGGCTGCTGGTATATGAGGTATGTACGTATGGTGTTATTCGGAGCAAGATGATAAACGTGATGTCTCAATGTTTCTTGTGGCTTGCGGATTCCGTCCGGACAGCTGGAAGGAAGAACACAGACAGCTCTGACCCCTGTACACACAGCGACCGACGCAATCAGCCCAGACCCAGACCGACCGCAGCAGCCAAGACAGGGAATGTCCGACCCACAAAGTCTCAAGCCCGCCAACGGTAGGCACGTGCACTGCTGTGTGACGCGCTGACGCAACTACCCACAAGATTGCCCCACCATGAAATCCTGCAGGCCGCGCCTGGATTGGGTTGCTCTTTCCGTGAATGTTTTAAATCAACTTCGTGGTGGCAGACTTCGTCGCTCTGTTCCTATCATGCAACATGCTTCTTTGAACAAAAGGGAAGGAACCTGGAATATACGAGGTCTACACGGGCCATGTCTGACCCAGACTGCACCTTCCTCCCGTTCATTTCATCGGAGTGCATCGAGACATGGACCAAGCAAAAAGCACGCGACGTCCGGCCAAAACACACACTCAGAGCAACACGAGGCAAGGAACCGGACGAAGGAAGATGTGGCGCTGTGGCATCCGTCACAAGGCCAAAGAGATGATTTTTAAATCCGTGTCTCGACATTCGAGACGTGCGGGTATGCATGCAACATTGGACAGGTGCCGTGGCCATGGGGAAACGGTGTGGACGCCGCGAGAACCAAGGAGTGAGGTGGGGATAAACTCAAGCAAACATTCCTGTAAGTTACTAAAAGGGTTGTTCGCTTTTGGCAGGATAATGGCATCGATGAAAAGCTCCGCAAGGTGTATCCGATCCAGAACGAGGTTGCCTTGCTGCGTGGGGTTTGGGCTGTCGTTTCTTGTCTGCGTCGCCGTGTTTACAGTTCTGAGGTTACCGTAGTTTTGGCGCGGGTGAGGCTGGATTGTGAGGATCGAGGCAGGCTGTTTGTTGCATTTTTATGGATCGTGTACATGTAGGCGAAGTCCGTAACAACACCGAAATGTTATTTGTATAGGTATGCAGGTAGGCTGTCCTAGCCGTCCAGGAAGGTACCCGACCTCGCATTTGACACCTCTTTACTTGGGTCCACCGTCTGCAAGAAGGGTATCACACTATATAATCTCTCCCGCGGTATGATCGGCGTTGGTATCTTCATCAAGCTGAAATACCGCACGCAGACAACCTTAGATAGGCAACTCTGTGCGAATACGTTGTCTAAAGAAACAGAAAGAAAAAGGAAATGGAAAATAGAAAAGAAAAAGAAAGAAGGTGGGTTCAGATGGGTCATGTAGAAGTCACTGCCAAGCCGCAACACTATTCGTGTCGTCAAACCAGTTAATATTAAGAACTCCTCATCAGTCTGGTTTGTCACGAAAAACCAAGCATGTTTTGAGTTATGATAGGCAGTTCGTCTCCATGACGCTAGTCGTAAATATATTGTCCGCTGCGAGGAGATCCGCGGACTTTTTGTCGACAGAGTTGAAGTTACAGCTGGACACCACGGGATAGTCCACGGCAACCATGGCCGATGAGAAATTTCTAGTGCCGAAGCTCGGCTAGGGCGGGTAAGCTCCGAGTCTTGCTCGAGTTGCCAGCCCCGAGTGTTCAACTCTCGAAGTTTGTAATGAAAGAAAATATTCCCCTTTTCTTCTTCGTTGTGCTTGTTTTGGTGCTCTCCACAGGTGTGCTTTCGTGTTGGTTGACATGGGGCAGCACCGGCCGATAGCGGTGGCCAGCTTTTAGTCTACATTGGTTGCAAACTTGAAGCCCAACGATCGGAGCCGTATTCGGGGTATTGTTGCTAGCAGGTTGCTTGCAAGAGCAAGCTTTGGGGTGATTCAGAGAAGGCATGATCGTGATCTGCGGGTACGTTAGACTTTGACAGTGTGCTTTCCTCGTCTTGCTTGGTACGGGCCGTCTTCTTGTCCGCTGACGGTTGTCTCCGTGTCCCCAATCCTTAAGATACTTAATAGGTCTCCAAATATTCTTCCCTATAAACAACATGACAATAGTCTACGGCCTCGTAGCGTGGAGGCTCACCCGTATCCCCCTCCAGGCGATCTCATTCCCATCGAACTCTCCAGCAAGTACCTCGCATGTCACGGCGCATATTAAAGGTTTTTTGAGCATGTTTCCTTTATCTGCTATTTAGTTCTTGACTGTATTAAATATGTCGTATTTTTGATCATTAATGTAGTTGTACTTTAGAACGATGACTTGTTATATTTCGATGTCTACACTTAAATTTTAAAAATACTCGTAAATGCTGTGTACCAGGTATGTACCAGGTAATGGCGTCGCGATGGGTGTTGATGTTTTTGTTTATTTGCTATCGTTGACATTAATGTCACTATGTGCTGTCACCAATGCCTCGGAGGTATGTTGTTGCCCCGGGCCGTTCCTCGAGAACGATTCCATCGAATCGGTCTGGTTGCCCGGTTCGCCTCGGATGTATCTCGATCTCGGGCCTGCCTGCCAAATGAACCTATCAGCTGCCGTCTGTCGTGAATTATTCTGGTCCCTGTTTACCCCCAGCCTACTTCCATGGCCATTCCTTGCCGGTGCCACCCTTGGCTTGCTCGACGATGCGCGTGGTGTTTATTTTCGTGTGCAATGTGGCGGGGAGTGCGTGCTGAGACGCAGCTCGCAGGTGGGGACAGGGATTCACATGGCGGACTATAGATGCAGCTACCGTTTGCCAGACTGAATTTCAGCAACAATCCTTCGGGCTGTTGTCGTTCGCGGTCATGGCGCTGGAAATTGTTGTCAGCAAGAGTTTGCTAGAAAGCAAAGGAGCGGCCATGTGCCTGGAATGTCTGCTTACCTGGTTTGAGGCCGTGGCGGCACCGTCAAGGGCTCAATACTGTCGGGGATCGTGACGTTTCTATGGGATCAAGGGAGGGTAATCGCGGAGATAGATACGCTTAAATTTTCTCGACGTAAATATCTGGGAAGGGAACTTGACTGATCATCGGGAAGAGGGACCCTCAAATCAGCCCGACAAAATACCGCGAAATCTGATCGACATCGCCGCCGTCCTCGCCTCCCATGAAGAACGAGTAATCAAACAACGGCTCCGCATCGCCGCGCGCCGACGGGGGCCCGGGATGCGGAGGAACCACCATTCCTTCCTCGCCAAACGGCTCAGGCTGCGCGAGGCCGCCATGATCGCGGCCGCCCTGATACTCCTGCTGCTGCCCCTCCTGCTGGTGGTGACCAAACGCATCAAATAGCCCCATTAGATCGAGACCAACGTGCGTCATGTCCGGGTGGGCGTGTGTGCTGTATATATCCGGGTCGAAGAGCTCGCCCAGGGGCGCTGCTGCCACAGTCGCATTTACACTCACGCCGCCCTCGCGGTTACCAGCCTGAACCGCATGTAACCCCGTTTGCTCCTGCTGCTGCTGCCCCCCCTCGCCGAGCCCAAACCTCCTCACAGCCGCCACAAGCCCACACATACTCTTCCACAACCGATGCCCCGCCACACTCGTAGTCGAAAACCCCCTCACGAGCGCAACGGCCTCAGCGAAACTGTCCCGACAGGGGGCGTTCGCGAACAGACCCGGTGCATGGCTGACGCCGAGTAGCACGATGGCCAGCGCGCTGACAAGGAAGTGGTTGTACGCCGCGTGCTGGCGCGCGTACACGTCGCTGTGCGCGTTGAGCGCCACGATGGTACGGATCGAGGCCCGCGCGAGACGCATTACGTGCTGTGCCTCGTGCGGGTTTGCGGCGATGGCGGAGGCTGAGAGGACGTGCTGGCGCGCGATGAGGGAGCGCAGGTGGTTGTCGCGGAGGTACATTAGTGCGCGGACTGTGAGACTGCCGCGGGTGGTTGTTGTTGTCGTGGTTGTTGTGGGGATGTCGTTGGGGGAGGAGAGCTTGAAGGACGGAGGGATGTTGGCGCTCCATGTCTGGATGTCGCGGTCGAGCTGGGCGGCGAGCGCGGCGGGGATGGTGCATGTGGCGTGGCTGGAGGGTGCCGTGTTGAACTGCGGGAGCGCTTCCCAGACCTTGGACGAGAGGCGGCCGTAGGCGACGAGGGACTGGAGGTAGGGCATGGTCGGGGGCTGACGGGGCAAAAGGGGGTGAGTTTTCTTTTCTGGTGTCTGTTTGAGTAGGTTGGACGGTACAATACCAAGTACGTACCACTTGGGGGAGTTCCGGATCAATGTCGCGGTCGATGAGCGCAAACGAGAGACTGGTGCCAAAGCTCCAGCGGCGGTCGAGCACGTAGACGCACCAGAAGAGACACACGGCCTCCTGGCGTCGGTCGGGGTCCGGGAAGTTCTCGAGCAGGCTCTGCCGCCGATGGAGGCCCATCTCGAGCACCAGCCGGCCCGCGACGCCAATTACCCGCCAGGCGTAGAGCTCGTCGTCGCGGAAGAAGTGGTAGATGGACTGTATGGTTGTGTGAGCGGCGGGCTTATAAGTCGAGTTACCTACTGGGATTTGAACGCACCGCGATGGTCAGGATCCGGATCTCGGGCAGGTCGACGTGCGAGTGCGCCGAGAGCCGGGTCGTGGCGTCCTCGACGGAGCGCATCAGCTGCTCGCTCAGCTCGCACCGGCCGTGCTCCTCCAGCACCAGCGCCATGGCGAGCACCACCTTGAGCAGCTGGGCCTGTTTCTGCTCCGGCGTCACGGAACCCCCGCCGGGGCATGGCGGGTTCTGGGACCTCGACCCGACGCACTCGTAGATGTGCGGGATTCGCGCTTCGAGCTCCGAGCCCGAGTTGGCCGCCGCCGAGTGGAGGATCGGGTAGACAGTCTCGACCTCGTCCTGGAACACGGCGAGCAGCCGCCGCGCTTCCTGCTGCGAGATGCGCAGCAGCGGGTCCTGCTGTGCTGCCACGGCCATAGCTATAGACTGCCCGTGAAGCCGATCCAAAGACTGTGTAGGCGATCCGTGCCGTGCTCCAAAGCCGGGTTCATGGTCATGATCATGATCTGTGTCGCCGTGGTCGTGGTCGTCGGGCGAAACGCCCATCCGCGCGAGCGATGCTTTTGCCATGTTCAAGCCGAACTCTGGACGTGTCGTCCCGACAAAGTGAGGCTCGACATGTTCGTGGACGTCTTTAGCAGCGGGGATATGGATAGAACTACCTGATCGGCTGGGCGGCTCTCCGGCGGCCAGATGGGCTTCATGTTGTTGGCCGGCATCCTGTATTTGTTTTTGAAGTCCAGAGGTCAGGTAGGCCACCTGGTGCCGCAATAGACACAGCTCCTGCTCGAACTTGCTGAAACGGGCCCTGCAGTGTCGGTCGTCGATGGTGAGTTCAAGTCAGACGACGTGCATGTGGTGTTATGGAGGTTACGTATTAAGTAGGTAGTCTAGCAGGCCGGGATCCACTAACTCGACGTCGCCGTCGCCGCCTCGCTGGCTGGCATGGGCATGGGGACGGGTGATGTTGCAAGTCACTCCGTTGCTGATGCATCGATGGCAAGCCCAGCTGTCTGCACTCGTCTCGCATTTCAGCTTTCGACTTCGGCATTCCTCGCTGATGATGGGGCCGCAGAAGGGTTAGTCAGGGTCGGCAGTGCTGTCAGGTGGTATTAGTGGAATTATCATTACGCACCAGGCAATGCTGGAATACTTGGCTCTCTTGGACCGCGTTGCTGGGGCGCCTGGCTGGTCATTGGCAGCAGGGGGTGATGGTCTCTTGTTTGGCAATGCCGGTGTCGCATTAATAGCGGCACTGCTGTTGTTTGTGGCTGGCATTGTGACGCTGGTTGGTTGGGGACTTGGGGGTATCTCGTTGTCGTTGTCGTTTTCTTTGTGGTCGTCGTGCGGCGGAAAGCTAGGAAGGCGATTAATATCCACTTTCTCCAAGAGTTAACGAACCATAGCCCCTAATATTTACCAGACCAAGTCCCCCGGCCCACCCCCTCCTTTTCGGCAATCATTAGCCTACGCAAGCTAACCCCTATAGTATCAGTACCCCAACAGTCTACATAGACCTAACCTGTAGGGCCAGATCTCGAGACCACCAAAGTGACACCGTGTGCCTCTATAATGCGACCGTGTCTAACCAGATCAGGCGCAACCCGGATTCTCGACCTCGCATATCCCGTATTCTGGATGCTGTGTTACAGATGTAGTTATTGTATGCATTAGAATGAAAAAGCCTTGGGCGACTTTATGGTTTTCCAAGCTACCGTCTACGCCGCAGCTTAGAGACCTGCGTCTAAGGATTGATTCAACTTCAATAGAAAAGGAAGGACCAGAAGATATACGAGGTCTGCGCGGACCACCAACGTCTGGCAGCTCCTTCCCCAAGAGCCCAAGTCCACTCCACACGAAACGGTCACACCATAGAGGCACACGGTCACTTTAGTGGCCTCGCCAGATCTGATGAATTAACGGGATTCGAAGCACCCTAAACCTTTCTCGGACCTTGGGCCGTCTCGAGTCTTTGGTTAATTCGTTTGGTTTGGGGCTAATTAGTAGACGGTTTGTAAAGCCGAATGAATGTGGGAACTATTTATTCCACTTGCAAACGCATGAACAACATCTCCAACCCCAAGCACTCGAAGATGCCGCAGTCAAAAGACGGTATACCAGCACAGCTCATTACCCGAATGAAGAAAAGGGGGAAACAAGTCAACGCAAGAGACATGACAAATTAATTGAGCATTTCATCCATTCATCCACACTCCCGCAAACACCAACGCAAGTAACTAGAAAGTCATTAATTCAACTGCAGCTAACCAAGTAATCAAACAAAGGACGCGACCGAGCTCTTTAATTTACGAGAGGCTCCCTCAGTCCCTGAACCTTCCCTTGCGCCGTATCCATACGGACAAGTGGCAGACTATCCTACTACCGACTCCTTCGTATCTTCCCCTACCGTTGCCGTTGCCGTTGCCACCTTTTTGGCGCCCGAGTTCCAGATGCCCTGCTTTCCCGGCGACAGCACGCCGTTGGGGTCAATAGCGTCCTTGAGCAGGGTCGTAAAGCGGCCGAAGGCGCCGCCGTTGAAGTCCTGACTGGCGGCGGTGGCGTCCATGAAGCTGACATGGGTGCGATACTCCAAATAGCCCAGGCCGGTCGAGAACTCCATCAGGGCCATCTGCAGCGTGTGGATGCGCTCCCGGGCTGAGGCGTGGAAGGCAATCAGGTTGATGCCAATCACATACCGATCAAAGACGTGGAAGTCGGCAAAGAAGTTGAGGTCGTGGGCGGCCGTTAGCGCGCGCGCGCCGCGGTACCACTCGTATAGCTCGCGGCCCGACGGCGGCAGCACCGGCGCGAAGCAGTTGTGCCACCGCCCGTCGGCCGCCGGCGAGAACATGGCCGCCAGCTCGATTCCCGGCACGCCGTTTTGTGGGAGGAAGTCGGGGGTGACATCGGCGCCGCGCAGGTACGACCCCGGCGCGGCCGTGAAGGACTCGGATGTCAGCACGGCGCCCTCGACCAGCGCGATGCGCCGCTTGATGGCCGCGAGAAGCCCGTCCTGCGCCTCGGGGGGCCCGTAGAGCGCAAAGGCGGCGCGCCAGGCGGGGAGCTTGAGCGCACCGGCCACGGCGTCGATCACGGGCTCGGGGATGTGCCGGTCCAGCGCGGCGTACGGGCCAAGCATAGCGAGCACCTCGGGGTGCATGCGTGCGGCCTCGGTGACCATGGGCACGCGGTCGAGAATCTGCGGCGGGTTGGTCACGATGCGGCGGCGCATCAGGTCCGTCACGGCGCCCACCAGCGGCACCAGGTCGGGCTCGCGCGGCACGTCGACCACGATGCGCGTGTAGGCCTCGGGGGCGGGCGACATGTGGATGCCCATCTTGGTCACGACGCCGTAGTTGCTCTGGAAGAAGAGGCTGTCGAGCCCCGGGCCGAACCCGCCCGAGTACAAGGGCCAGACCTTGCTGTTGGCCAGCGCGCCCATGCCGGTGCGCAGCAGGTCGCCGCTGGGCAGCACCACCTCCATGCCGCACTGGTGCTTGTAGTGCGCCGCCTCGGGCGTGTAGCCGATGCCGCGCTCCAGCGTGTTGCCGACAACGGAGCCCCAGCCCAGCGCCGGCACCGACAGCCAGAGGTTCAGCCCGCGCCGCTGGACCTCCTCGTACAGCTGCAAAAAGGTTATGCCGGGCTCGACGATGGCATAAGCGTACTCCTCGTTGATCTCGATGATCTTGTCCATCCGGTGCAGGTCCAGCACGACACTCTGGTCCACCACGGGCGCCGAGCCGCCGTACCCGAGATTCTTGCCCCGCGAGACAACCCACAGCGGGACCCGGAACTGGTTGGCGGCCCGGACGATGTCGCGGACATGGTCCACCGTCGTGGGCCGGATCGCCGGGCCCGGGGCCGGAGGCTTGCTGGCGAGCGGGAATGGGTCACCGTAGGCGGTGCTGTCGTGGAACCCCGCGGGCCCTCCCGAGGATGGGTCCCTGGATACGTTGTCGGCGCCGACAATGGCCTCGGCAGCGACGAGGAAGTCCTCCAGCTGTGCCGGCAGGCCGCCGCCGCTTGGTTGCTGATCGATTTCCATGGAAGACATTGTTTAGTGCCGGGGTCAAGTGGCGGTAAAGGGGTTTGTTTGTTTGGGTAATGGTGGTATTAATTATCAAATAAAAAGAACCAAGTAGATTGAAGGGAGTTGGACTCCTTGTTCATATACTTGTATTAGGATCATAAGAATCAGGTACAAAAGACCAAGACAAGAGGCCGGGCAGGCAGAAAGGCAGCGAGGAAAAGCATACCCACGTCCGGCGGCCTCGTGAGCAACAGAAGCGGCAACGAGCACCAACACGTCGTCGAGACATGCCGATGCGATGCCACGCGCACAACCTTGGACCGTTCCGAGCGTGCCGTTACAGGCTCGAGACTGGCTGAGATATCTCCAGACCCTGCATGTGCACATCATCTCCGTGTAAGTCGTTGACTCGTGAGGGTTCCCCGCATACATGGGGTTAGCTGCCTCCACCTCGACCCCGCTGACAGGTCAGTCCCCTCGGAATCTCGGAATACAGTGGGCCCAGGGTCGGCTTCGTTCCGAGGTGGGCAGTCTAACTTGTCCTGGCACGGACAAGGGGCGATGGTATACATGGAATGAACTCCTGGTTCGAGACGCACCCTGTTATATATAGAGTGAGGAAGGCAAGGTGCCAAGTAGGTAAGTTGTTAGATATTACCCACCTGGTAGTCTGTCAGTATCATAATTACTTGCCCATACCTGTCTATATATCCCCCATCTACTACTCCCAAATTCAGGGGTGAATGTAAACAAACAAACCCAATCCAAAAACCCCCATCACAGCCATGGACTTCAAGCCAGACCCCCAGGGCCCCAACGGCTTCTACGGCCTGCCCTCGCAGTGGGCGCACACCCTCCACCCATTCGAGAACGGCGTGGCGGGCCGGTTCGAGGGCGAGGTGGCCGACTTGGCCGTCTTTGGCGCGATCCCGCCGCAGCTCAACGGCACCTTCTACCGCATCATGGTGGACCCCTTCTACCCGCTCCTGGAAGGCAACCCGCCGGTGGAGGGCGACGGCAACATGTGCGCCTTCCGCATCGCCGCCGGCCGCGTCGACATGAAGATGCGGTACGTCGACACGGAGCGGCTGCGGCTCGAGCGGGCGGCCAGCGAGCGCCTGTTTGGCCTGTACCGCAACCCCTTCTCGCACCACCCGTGCGTGCGCGCCGCCGTCGACTCGACCGCCAACACCAACCTGGTCTCGTGGGCCGGCCGGCTGCTCGCCCTCAAGGAGTCGGCCCTGCCGTACGCCGTCGACCCGGACACGCTCGAGACGCTGGGGTACGACCCGTTCAACTCGCCGGGCAAGACCTTCAGCGCGCACCCCAAGGCCGACCCGCTCACGGGCGAGCTGGTGGTGTTTGGCTACGAGGCCAAGGGGCTCGGGTCGCGCGACATCGTCGTGTACACGCTCGACCAACAGGGCGCCGTGCGTGACGAGCAGTGGCTGGAGGCGCCGTGGCCAGCCTTTATCCACGATTGCGCGCTGACGCCCAACTTTGTGATACTGGTCTTGTGGCCGTACGACGCCGACGTGGACAAGATGAAGGCCGGCGGCCAGCACTGGACCTACAACAAGGACCGCGACGCCACCTTTATCGTCGTCCCGCGCCGCGCGAGCTTTGTGCCTCCCGGCTGGGCCGCGGGGGAGCGCCACCGCGTCTATCACTGGGACCATGCGATGCTTCTGCACACGGCGGGCGCGTGGGAGGAGGAGAAGGAGGAGGGCCCGGCGGGTACGAATAGTATCACACTGCGCATCGAGAGCTCGCGCATGTTCTACAACCTGTTCCCCATGCTGGGCGAACGCACCGACAAGCCCTTTGGCGACATGAAGGCCGACTACGTGCGCTGGACGCTCGACCTGGGCCAGCCCGACGGCACGCGGCTGGCGGACCCCGAGGTGATCCTCGACATGCCGGGCGAGATGGCGCGCATCGACGAGCGCTTCCTGACGCAGCCCTACAACCGCCTGTTCTGCCCCGTCGTCGTGCCCGGCAAGCCCTGCCCCGTGCCGCCCGTCCTGCCCGCCGGCTTGAACGGGTACATGATGCTGGACAAGGCGAGCGGCGCCACCACGCTGTTTGAACCGGGCTTGGCCTGCACGCTCGAGGAGCCCGCCTTTGTGCCGCGCTCGCCCGACGCCCCGGAGGGCGACGGCTGGCTGTTGGGCATGGTGCAGCGCCTCGACGTGAACCGGAGCGACTTGGTCGTGCTGGACACAAACGACATCACCAAGCCCGTGGCCGTCGTGCAGCTGCCGTTCCGTATGAAGCCGCAGATCCACGGCAACTGGGTGGACGCGGCGCCGGGGCAGCCTAAGGGGCTAGCGCGGTCGTATCCTAGCGAGGTCAAGGTCAGCGGACGCGGCGCGTTGGAGACAGAGAGCAAGTAGCAAGTGGGATAGCATAGCATACCATAGCATAGCGTACCATAGCAATAGTAACACCCACCACTCCCCCTGACTCAACTCAACTCGCCTTGATCTGCCGACACCAGTCCCTCCCATGCCGAACCTGCCACTCACACAACCACACCTCCATTGCCATGCCCAGAAACCCCGCGACACAAATCCCACCACTATCGCTCACCGACGTCGCGCCCAGACTAAACTCCCGCTCCGCCTCAGGCACGTTCTCCATAATCTCGGCAAACGTATTCACGTACACCGCGCCACCCAACAGCCCCTCCCAAAACACAATCCCAAACACCACGTACACCGACGGCAGGAACCCAAACAGGGCATGCAGCGTCAGCACGACCAGGTTAGCCACCTGCAGCAGCGCGGGTAAGTACAGCCGATGGATACGCACAAACGGCGACGACGAGCGCGAGATGAAGACGCCAAGCTGGTACAGGAACCCGTACACAGGGTAGAACGCGCGGAACTCGTCGAACGGCGACTGGTCGAGCGGGAAGAGCAGCGTCGGCGCCACGCCCTGGTTGATGGTATACTCGGCGACGTAGACCAAGAGCAGGGGGAGCATGTAGGGGATGAACAACGCCCTGGACCGTCGCAGCTGCGCCATAAACGACCTCCCCTCCACCGTCACCACCTCCCTCTCCCCCCCTCCATCCTCTTCCAGCTCCTCCTCCTCCCCATCCTCCTCCCCTAAAACCTCATACCCCTTCCCCCTCCCGTCCTCCAGCACAGTCCGATCCAACACCCCCCAAAACCCCACAATCATCCCAACCGGCAGCACCGCACAAACCCCCAAACTCCCTCTCACGCCCAATCCCACCCCCTCCCTCAGAAGCACATACAGCCCCGCGCCAACCAAGCCCGCAGCGCCGGTCCCACTCCCCCACGCAGCAAGACTCATATGCCCATAATAATGCGTCAGCCCCAAAAAGCTCAACTCGCCCCCTCCAGAGCTGAGACTAGCCAACACGACGCCCAAAAGCTTCACACCAACCGATCGCTCTGCGGGTGTGAGCGCAAGCAGGAGCATACCAACCGTCGACAGCGCGACGAACACGGCGATGCGCGCGCCGTATCCGACGCGGTGGATAAAGTACGGCGCGACAAGCTTGGTCAGGAAGCTGGGCGCCACGTCGGCGAGCAGCACGATGCCCTTGGGGAGCGTGCCGACTAGGTCCTGCGCCGCGGAGAGGATGACCACGTATAGGACGTTGTTGATTAGGCCTGTGGTTTATCAGCGCCTTGGTTAGTTTTGTGACGAGTAAATAGACATTGCAGACAGTCTGGGAATTAGGCAGAGAGGTAGGCGCACCAAAAAGCCAAAAGGCAAGGAGGACGCGGGTATCGGCTTCTTTCAAGACACTGCTGCTGAGGGCAAAGCGAGCGCGCAACCGCGCCCACCACGTCGCCATCCTCGGCGACGGCATGGTCAGCAGTGGCGATGGTGACGGCGGCCTGTTCATTTAATCTCGTCGTCGTGTTGCTATTGCGCGCCGCTGCTGCTCATCGTCTTTCTTCTCTTCCGTCCGGTTAAGATTGTCTGTGGGCTGTGGTGGTCGTTGCGCGTGCGAGAAACAAACGGCTTCTGCCTTTGGAGGGAGTCAGACGGGAGAGTCCGTCCTGGCGGTCGGTGACGACGACGTCAGTTGGGGGGCCCGCATGACCAAGGGTCCAGGCAGGGGTCAGGGGATAAGCACCGCGCATTGCCTGCCGCGAATCCACGGGGACCTTGCTGGCAAGTTGGCACTTGGCAGGCAGACACGGCAGGCAAACCCGAGGCAATGCAAAGACCCTAACCCTTAGTCTGGTCAAAGAAAGAGGACCGAAACATGGCCAGCGGACAAACAACACCAACTGTAATGCAATTTATTACCCAGCACTAACAGATCCCCTCCCAAAGGAAACCCAAAACACCACCCATGCACCAAAAAATACCCTCCGGCATCTGTACATAAATTACACCCAGTACATACAAACCAAAAACAAAAAAAAAAAAAAAACCAGGACAAGCAGGCAAATTTCATCATCTGGGTATCTCCAGTAGTCGCACACATCCAATCCTCCCGCTTCTTCACCACCTTACGGCATTCATCCCTCCAGCGAGTACGTCGGCACGTCAATATTCACCCACTTGGATCTCACCGTCTTATTCGCCCTCACCAGGTGCGCCGCCTCCCTCGCAATATCCTCCACCCCCCGCGGCGCCACCGTAAAGGGCGTGAAGAACAGCCGCTCATGCGGCGCCTCGCACTCCTTCAGCGCTTCCTTCTCAACCACGTCGCCTCTCTGTCTTGAAGCGCTGACATATCGCTTCCCCTTCATCCTGGCCATCGCCTTGAAGACATCATCATCCGATGAATCGTCCTCCGTTTGTCCTGGTATTTTGTTGATGCAGGGTGTCCAGACTTCTAGGTAGCCCTCCTCGGTCGGCTTTGTGCCGACCCCGTTGGAATCGTGCAGGCCCAAGTTGCGGAACTGGCGCTCGACAATGGCGCTCAGTAGGTACTCAGGCAGATCGTATGAGATGCCGTCTCGGAGGGGGTATTGAGTGGTCGCGGCTTTATTGACATCTCTGGCCTCCTCCCTGCTGCCGATCGGTGGCGGTTTCCTCTGGCTCCCGCTTTCGCTCCCCTGGCCCAGTCCGGATTCGCCGCCGTCCGTTTGCTGATTGGAATCCGCGACAGCCACCTCTGGTCGCGGATTCGGTGTCCTCACCCACTGCCCCAGCTTATTCCGGAGCGCAATATTCCAATCGTCAGTCAGGGCAGCAGCGTTGCGCATCTGCTCCGCGCTGGAATGGACACGAGGCAGCTCGGGACGCCCAATATTCCACCCGGGGGTCAGCGACGGATCGAAAAGCACCGGTAGCAAAACCCGGAACGTCTCCGCTCTCTTTCTTATCGTGGTGGCACTCCTTTCAAAAACTTCGCCGCCAGATGCTGTCGCCTGCGAAGTGTCGCTTTGCTCCTCATCGCTGATCACACCAGACCATGCAACCGAGTTCTCGTCCAGCGCGCTCTGGTACAGCCGCTCCACCTGCTCAAAAACGTGGTTCGCCATGGCCCCGATGATGGGCCTGCTGATGCCGATGGGGACTGAAGCGAGAGACCAGATGTCCCAGGTGCCAAACGTGAACACCCACAGCGTGTCGTTGGGCGGGCTTCTTGGTTTCTCGGTTGACAAAAAGGCCGAGACTTGACTGCTCAGGTCCGGCAAGTCCCACGGGACGGGGAACTTCTCAGCCTGAAAGTTGAAGTCCTTGCCGGGCTTGTCACTCTCGATCGTCTCGTTGAGTAGCTGTTCAATGGCGGCAGCATACAGGTCGTTCGAGACCATGGGATGAGCTATGGGGTCGACGGGAGGAATGAACGAAAGATGGCGCGAGCAGTTCAACTGTCGAGCTGTTAGCCGCTGGCAACAACCAGGAGCAATAGCCGCAACATACCTCTTCACAGAGCACTTCCGTCCACCCGGCATACCTCCCGCCCCGGCTGCCGTGTAGCCGGGCGGGAATTGCGACATCGTCCTCCCCAAACACCACGATCCTCAGACCCCCTATGCCACCTTCGTCCGCTTCCTCTTCTTCATTCCACAGAGTCTCATTGTCCAAACTCGCATCATCGCCAACCTCAACGGGGACCTCAATCTCTATTTTCTCCTCTTTCCAATCCGTGGTCCAGTTCCAGAGGCTGTTCGTCGTCCCAAAAGCACCCCCGGATGAGCCATGGGGCGTGAATCTCATGCCCAGCATGAGCAAGGCAAAACATGCGGCCAGCTGCACCAGTATCCGCGGGCCTCCCCGTAAAACCCGGTTGGAGAAAAAGGCCAGCAGGGTGCGCAGACCGAATGTGTCTTGGAGACCGTGCCGCTCGGGCGAGCGGTAGGGCGGGCCATTTGTGAGCATACCTGCCTGGCTATGCTGCGCGATGCAGTCCGAGACCCGGCTCGACAGCTGCGACGAGGAGTGCTGTCACTACTTGCCGAAAGTTATTAGCACACTCGATGCCTTATAGGCGACAGCACCGTCAATTCGAGCAGGTTGCTAAGATGCCGTCTTTGGTGTCTGTTGAAACTCGCGATCCGTCTCGGGGTGTGGAAACTGATATGGTGGCGGCTGTGAACCAGAAACAAGACACGCGACCTTTTGCAAAAGACAGTTGTGTTGTGGAAGGGTGGTGCTGGTATTCCCAAGGCAATAGGCAGGGAACGAGATTTGATATGCAGTGGCTTTGAACAGGCTGTAGGTAGCAAAAGGGCCACTGGTGCTCCCGTGTCCAACGTCGGAACAGCTCAGGTGGCCGCACAGAGTGCGTCCGTCCGTCCTCTTTCAGGCAAAGGAAACTAGTGGGCGGGCGGCTGGGACAGGTGCCGCTTCGCGATGCAACTCCAGCTTGGAACTAACGAGCACCAGCTGACGATCTGGGGCCAGGCGCTCAGAACGCTGCTGTTTCGCCAAGTATTACTACCAGGTAGGCAAGTTGGGTATGATGATCGGCCCGTTGCAGGAAGATGGCGAATGGCCGCTCGTCAAGGGGACCGGGAGGCGTCGGTGTGCCAAGACCTTTAACGGCTGCCAAGAAACGGGGGATGCGGGCGACTGCCGAGCGCTGTGATCGAGATCTGCGGACGGGGATGCGCGCACACTCCAGTCTGCTGCAGTTTGTGGCCAAACAAGAACGAGAAAACGATACAAAAAGTTTGGAGCGCGCAGAAAAATGGGAGTTGTTCTGGAAGAGCGAGTGTACGGGTTTGGAATCCGAGTTGAAAGCGGAAATAAGACGAGAATAGCTGGCCAAGTCAGGTCTGGTCGGGCTGGCTACCAGGTTGACATGCACAGACAGCCTGGAAGCCCGGAGGTGGCACTCGGACCCCAAGCGACCAAGAAGAGCGACAGGGGCAGCCACCGTGGCGTGGTGGGACCAGTCCAACTCGGGCGGTTTGACTTGCTGGGATCTCCCATGAAGATTTGAGCGCGCAACGCGTAATGTGTTTTCGAAGTGTTAGCCATATGTCTATTGTGATTGGGGGGGGAAACAAAGGAGACGCTCGGTGTAGCTCTTGTCCATCAAGTTTCTGGACGCCGGTCGCCCATCACAGTCTCTATAGCTTCCAGACTGTTACGCTAACAGGCGACCAATGAATGCAATGTCGCTGGGTTGCCTCGGCCATTAATTCGGTGTTTGACGGACTGCTAACGTCCATGCCTTTTCGAATGCTTCCCGCTTTGCTTTCCTCTCGCCGACGTGAAGAAACCCCGCCATTGGCCCACCGAGAGAGGAAGAGGTGCGGGAGCTATCTAAAGCGGTGCCTTTCCCCGAACCCAGCGCCACTCACCGCATGCATGCCCTGCGCATCATCGTCCCTTCCCTTGGTAGGTTCCAGGTTCCTTCCTGCACCAAACCAAAAACTAGGGAAGGAAGCGGTCGTCGTCGTCAGCCATCTCGGCGGGGCTCACCGTTGATAGCGCCATTTCCCAAGAATGCCATAATCCGCATGGAAATGCCCGCGTTATTCCCCCCAGTTGATATTTTTGGCGGTAACTGCATCAAAATTGTGGAAGACAGCCTGAGTACACGTACGTGTCATGTACAGTGTACATTCCACACAATGTCTTTGCCGGTCCTAGACTCACACGTGCCTTCCTTCCTCAACCATCCGAGGCAAGTCAGCCGGTCGAAAGCATCGATGGAGGTACGTTCCCGGTCTACTCGGTTCCCAGCACAGCATCAACACGACCAAAAAAAAAGGTCCGCATGCAGGCAAGACCATCACCAGCCAAACTGCAATCAAAACCTACAGGTACCGTAACTATGACTAGCGAGAGGTCAACTCCCCAAGCTACAGGCAACGAACTACCAAAACAACACCTAATCAATTAGCACCCGCCCCCAAGCACAAAACCCGGTCGAACTCTCGCCTGTTTCAACTCATTAGAGTTTCTAGTCCCGTTTCACCTCTTCAAACGGACTTCCAGAATAGCATGCCAAGAAACAAATGCGACCCAAGCCATCTTACACTACGTACCTCTCTTCACCCCAGCGTGCCCACCAGCCCCCACAAGATCGGTACGCGGCGGAGGTGAGTGACGTAGACCACTCCACCCGGGTGCGAGAGACTCGCAAGACATCTTTGTTCCGTTTGCCTGGCTCCCTGGGCATGACGAGTCCCGACCCGCTTGGCTTCGCTCGTTATGCCCAAACCGTCGCCTATAGCCGACATAGCGAATATCCCAGGTGTACGGGATAAGAGACAAGGTGATTTCCAATTCTGGGGTACATCCATCCAGGGTTGGACGCGCACGCACGCAAGACACATCTACGGTAGTACCACAGTAGAAACATGCAATCGCCGGCGGGCAGTGACACAACGCTCGGCTTGGCATGCTGTACTCGAGTACCTGTAGGTATCAAAGTGGATTATTCGTGTCATTCCCTTATCGCGCGACAGCGTGCGTGTCTTCGAGTTCTGTCTCGGATATGCTCCATTGGATGTATCACCTTCAACCTCGATCCCGTAGATATACAGGCCACCTCATCTTCAGATGCATCTCGAGCTTTCAGCCAGTCAGATATCACAGACAGGCAGACAGACGTCTCTCTCCCTTTCCCCATGCCCACCCCGTCTCTTCACAGACTTTGTCCCCCCTTCCTCTCCAAAGCCCAGCCCAGCACCCCAGCCATAGCCATGACCGCAAACCCCGGGCCCTGAGGGAACCCGGTCCCAAACTCCGGGTCGATGCCCTCGGCGCCGGGATATAGTACCGCCACCAGCCCGGCCAGCCAGTAGATGGAGCCCAGCAAGGCGGCGGTGCGGAGCGAGTCCTGCTCGGCGCGGCGTCGGAACTGGGCCACGAGCGGCGTCGGTGTCGACCGGTCTGAGAAGGAGCTCCGCCAGGTGTAGTAGAGCGTTGCGAGGCCGAGGATCAGCGAGAGGGTGATTGTTTGGCCGCCGTGGAATCTGATGCCTGGTTAGTGGATGGGTGAGGTATGGATGAGGTATGGATGGGAGGGGGAGGGGGGAGACGGACTTTGCGTGCGGTGGCCAGCGGGGGTTGAAGATATGTGTGTGGTTGTAGTCGGCGGCGGGCGCGCCGAGCAGCAGGGCGACCGCGTCGAGGGTGAGGAGGATCTTGCCGAGCATCGTGGGGTGATGTCTTTTCTGCAGGGCGCTTCTTCTTGTGACCTGGCGGCTACCTTGGCTGCTCGAGATATTGTCGTCCCCGGTTTCCGGAAGATTCGGCCCGGGTTGTTGTGTATCGCCCGTTGGATGAAGGGCAGAGGGGTCAGCTCAGGCCATGGATGTCAAGCGAGTACCAAACAACAGTTAATTAACATGGCGTGAAGGAGGAAAAGGCGGATCGCAAAAAGTCACGGCGGACATTTCAAAACCGACCGATTTGGACTGGGCCATCAATTATTAATGAATGGCCCATTTGGGACCTGGATTCGGTGTTGCACTCTGCCCTCTATTTCGATCCGATCTGCCTCAACGGACACTCGCGGGTTCCAGGGGCAATCAGCAGGTCCTCGCGCCTGCATGACGCAAACGACCTGGCCTGAGCTTCTTACCCGGTCAAGCACGACGCTCAAGTGCTTTGATAGTGAAGACGGCAGTCTGAACAAGCATTACTCGATATTGCTCATGCATGTGCTGCTTCTGCTAGATGTGTCCTGTCGGGCTCGTTTGCGGACGAATGCCGGACGAGAAGACGGTCCACGCGAACTGTTGAGCGGGTCTTTTGCGAGTGAGCGGTGCCTTCCCTCTAAGAGGCAAGGGTTTGGCGATGCAAGTTGGGCCAGGATATGATCACTGATGGCCGTGAGCAATGTGGTTCGGACTCGAAGAGGGAGGCAGAAGATAGCAAGGGCGTGAACTTGGAGCGTTCCAAGTAATTGTTTGTCCCTCGATGGCTGCTTGCTTGATGGACGAGATC
Organism: Cercophora scortea; assembly: GCA_033439705.1. Taxonomy (NCBI): domain Eukaryota; kingdom Fungi; phylum Ascomycota; class Sordariomycetes; order Sordariales; family Lasiosphaeriaceae; genus Cercophora; species Cercophora scortea. The sequence goes on along the minus strand of JAUEPO010000005.1, from coordinate 349,772 downwards.
GAAAAGCATTGGCATCAGCTGGAGAGAGAAGCTGCTCCGACACCCATCAGTCAGGTGGCATTTTGTGCATGATTTCTTCAAAAAGACGGTCTTCGGTCTTGAAGGGAGGTAGGTGGGTGAAGTTGAAGGTCGGGCGGGATTGACAACAGTTCAAGCTGCCCGGCTGGCTGGGAGCTGGTGAAAACTCCACTTCATTCAACCGTGCGGCCTCAAGTCGGACGCCTACCGAACTTAGTCCGCAGGACGGCGTTGACGATCCAAACTCTAAAGGTCTTGTCCGCGCCAGGGGAGCGTGGCAGCCAGTCGATTTTCCCGCTACATCGTCGCCAACCAAGCCAACTCACATACTTGAGTAAAGTAGGGCGAGTTGAGGTGACCCGTAAGGAGAATCATTCGCCCAAGCAAATGCCATTCGTCAAGGACAGCAACAAACCACGACAACAACGTGGAAATCTCAGCCACTTGTACATCTTACAACAAAAAGGGAGGACGGCGTTACGCACCGCAGCCAATGAGACGCCATTCCCCTCCCGCTGCCGGGCCGCCAAATATTGGACCTCCACAACCAACATCAATTCCACACCCCCTCCAAGCAGCCCCGTGAGTCGCCCAGACCATCCCTTGACCACCGCACGCTGTCACCAGGGCACTCCAGCTGGCACTCCATCAATCACCCCATACAACATCAAAGTACGATGCTTTTCCTTTTGACAACTCGGCATCTCTGTCACTATTCACAGTATTATTCCAGCCCTTCTCCATCGGATTTGAAGAAAACAGTGTGCGGTGTGCATCACATTTTCCAAGACCGCCCCTCCCTCAGCAACCGATACCGCTTTCGAGTCTCTGTCTCTCTTGTGGGGGCGATTTCTCACTCAACAGCCAGGTAATCAGAAGCCTAAACAGCGATTCCAGCGGTTCATCAGGGCAATGCAGAATGCCTCACTGACCATGTCCGTCTTGTCTTTGCAGTATCATTATTCCTTTTCCTTCTTTCCAGTCACACCGACCACCGTTAGATAAAAATGCCCATACCATATCTGCCTGGACCTACCAGCGCGGTCTCCGGTGCCGTCGATTCGCCTCGTCTCACCGACAGAATGGAAATTGGAGATGAATGGGATGAGGCAACCCCACTGCCACCCTTCCCCACCCGCCGAGCGCCCCAGTCCAGTGCGCTACAGCCGCTGCGTGAGCTAGGGCACCGCCTAAAAAACAGCGCCATCCGTCCTCCTCCCTCCACCCAAAAACCCGACCAGCCTGAACCCGACAACACCCACCCTCATAAAACAGCCCAGAGACATCGCAAGAAGAAAAAGCGAAAATCCAAAAGCCAAAGCAGGCTGACATACCAATGCAACTACGAACAAACCATTCTTCTCCTCAAAAAATCCGACTTGGATTTCAAACCACACCCACGGTTTGGATGGCTGACTCTCTGGTGAGCGTCATTTTCGCAAATGCCTTGGAAATGCCCACCGCTGGCCCGTCCGTATTGCAGCCCACACCGGAGCATTTTGGTTTTCTTTTCTCTTCTTTCTTTTCCCTCTCCGACTACGACCCGGGCGGCCACCACATGCATTTCCAACCAAAAGAAAAAATAGCAACCATCAACATGCCAACGTTCCTGTCCGCATGGTGGTTGTCCAGCAGCCTTCTGGTTCTGCACACCGAGGAGGATGGATGGATTTGCGAGCTCATCGTCCCCAGCCGGGCAGCGAACCCAACAAAATCCCTTTTTCTGAGGGCTCATCTTTATATATATCATCGCCCTCGTCCACCACGACAAAATACCAGGACAGAACCAAGCTCATCCGCATCTGCAGCACAACCACAACCACATCCACCACCACCTCGACGACCGCCAAAGAGCCCACACGATATCTCGCAACCGGCATCCCCACAACAAGCAGCCCAGCAACCCGCCGACTTTGCCTTCCACGCAAGCATCACGCCCATCAACACCACCAAAGCCCCATCTGGCAATTCTCACCCAGCACGTTCTCGGTTCAAGCGAGCTCGACAGACATAGTCTCATACCCTCTCCCCCTCCTTAGCCCCCAAATCACCAAAGAGTTTCGCTAACACACAAACCAGGACCCATGAACAGACAAGTGTCTCTCTCCCCCGTCCACCAAAGCCTCGCAAGACAATCATGCAAGCAAGTGCGCGCAACGAATAGGCGAGGTCTCTTTTTTTCTCTTCTTGCCAGCTACCCACCCAGCCGCAAAAGGCCTTCCTAGACCTCCAAGGGGTGGACGAACGAAGGGCAACCAACCACTTCTCCTCCTTCCAACAGCCCCATCATTACCACTTCCTTCCGTCTTCGCGAGTCCGCGAGCGGCGCGAAAACACACCTCTCCTTCACCGCACGGGCATCGATCCATCTATCTCACCTGTACACTTCGGAGGGAAAAGACATCACACACAAGTAACAAGCACGGCATGCCCAAGTGGGAAACGAATCACTGCTCTGTTTCCCCCTAAATCCATACTATCCTATCGTCTACTTCCTTAGCAACCCATCCGTCATTCCCCGCGCCCGAATCGAGAAGAGCACAAGCAATCCTCCCTCCCAAGCAATGCAAGGCCAGGCAAGGCAAGGTACGGCAGGACAAGCAGAAGCAGCAGCGCAAGTTCGCGAAGCATAAAAAACAAAAAGCATAGAAGTCTATGATACGAGGTTGATTGGGTGGTTGTTTGGGAGGAAGGCATAAAGAAACGAAGCAAGCGTTTTCGCATCTTTTTGTTTTCCTTGCCACAGCGCACATCTTTCCCTGATCCATCCGACCATGCGCTCGCGAAGCTGCGGCTGTCTTCTTGTCTCAAAACGACGCTTCCCCATAACTCATTCGTCCCACTCACTCACTCGCTCGCTCTCGTTCAATGGCTCCATGTCGAATAAAGCGGAGCAACCAAGTCAAGTCGTTGCTCCAAGCGCTCGCTGTCCCCCCACCATCCGTTTCACATCATCAAATTCCCTCGCTTCCGACCTTTCCTTTTCTTCCCACCGCCGAACCAAACCGCAAATGCAATGCATGTGACTTCGTTTCCTGTATTGTGTTTCGCTTTTTGGGGGCCGTTCCGCATCTTCGCTGTCGTGGCTGCTCCCCTCAAGGCAAGTTGCCGCGGGTGTCCATGAAGCGAAAGGGCTGTCGCTATCGAGCCCAAACGACCAATGACCACGATGAGGAGGCAAAATCCCCGTCTCCAATGATAAAAAAAAAGGGGGTTATCGTACAACAAGCAAATATTCCTACAGGTCGAAAGAGAAGGAAGAGTATCGCCGAGTGCCAGCCGCTCCGGTTGATTCGCACTGATTGGCAAGCACCATCGTGGCGCCAAGATAAGGGTTTTGTTGTAAGGAAAAAGCCCATCCGCCCCGGGGGAGGTTGCAAAGTTGCAATGGTGCAATGGTGCAATGTTGTCAAGTCATTTGGACTCAAGTGAGGAGAATGAGTTTTTCTAAGCACGCTAGGGCAATGGCGGCAGCTTTGAAGACCAAGTTGGTGGGCGAGTGCGCCCATGCCGGAGGCACTCTGCAGAGCAAAAAGCTTGTCATGGCTGCGGCAGAGGCCGCTGTGTTTGGGCGACCAGGTTAGTGAGCCAAGGATATCATGAAACCATACAATCGCAGACAAGGCGTGGGTAGCGTGCGAGCAGGGCCCGCAAGAGGATGCGAGATCAAATCTTCGGAACCGAGATAACAGCGCGATCGAGCCAGAATCGGCAAGAAACACCCGTCAAAACTCCTCCGGGATATCAGCGCTCTACTCCTCTTCGGAAATCTACTCCTCTTCGGAACTCTCCTCGTCCTCGCTATCTTGATTGTGGCGATGCTGAGGCTCAGCAGATCCTCGACCGTTGCCCTCGATGGACTCCATGGGCTCTTGACTACCGGAGCCCTGGCGACCAGCTTGAGCACGGAGCTCGTTCAGCTGTTGAATTCGACGTTCCTGCTCCGTCTTACTCATCGGCTTATTTTTCTTGGACTTCGAGGCCGCAGTCTTGTTGCGGTTCGCTGCCTGTGCTGGTGGTGCAGGCGCTGGATAGGTCCGCTCCTTGCCACGCTTCAGTTCGGGGAAAGACTCAACAGCAATGTCGTACAGCTTCCAAAGGGCCGCCTCGGAAAGAACCTCGATATCGAGTTCCAGCTCGCCCGAGTCGTTCTCGCCTTGGCCCGTGTCCTTTTTGATGATATCAATTGCCTTCTCGAGCTGTTGACCCTCAAGCTGTTCGATACCAGCGGCGATGATCTCCCGCTCGACAGTGGTGATCTTCTTCTTGGGCGCGGCCTTCTTGCCGGACTTCCTAGGCCCATGCATGACGCCGCCACCACCGCTCGAGCCACCACCAGCAGCAGCCTTCTTCTGGCCGGCACCGCTGTTGTGGCTGACCGGAGGATGGTTCGCCTTCTTGGGGTTTTTGTGGGCCACGGGCTTGCTGGGTTTCTGGGCTTTCTTGGGCTGCATATTGTCTAGCTTCGTGCGCTCCTGCATGATCTGTTTCTGTAGCATGGCCACAACCGTCTGGCCAATCTCCACGTCAACCATCTCCTCCGCAGTGCCGTTGGTGATGATGTCATTAATCTTCTTCTGCTCCTCAGCTAGGCGCTTTTGAAAACTAGCCAGCTTTGCCTTCGAGGCCTTTTCTTCCTCATCCTGCTCAGGTTCGGGCTCCGACTCTGGCTCCTCTTCCGTGTCGGACCTGTGCTGGGGGCTGTTGTGGCGTGATGCAGCCGCAGTCGCCGGAGCGTGCTTGGCTAACCACTCCTCCTTCCTGCTCATCTCCTTCTTAAAGAGACTGTTCAGACTCAGCGCCTGCTTATAGACGAGATGTTCCTCGCCGTTGAAAGCCTTGCAATTCTTGACTATAAGATCAAAGTCTCTCTCGACTTCCTTTGCATTGGTATATTCGCCAGCGCTCATCTTGTTCGCCATGGTCTGGAGGTCCATGGGCTTCTTGATGATCTTATGGTAAGAAGGAATGTTGAGCGCCACGGGGTCAACCGGCTGCAGGAATGCATTGTTGATATCGTAATGCTTGGATTTCCTGATCTCGTTGAGCACCTCCTCGCAAAATCGAAGCTCCGCAGGGAGCTTCTTTTTGCGCTTTGTCTCGTATACAAGATCTTTCGAGTGCGCAGGCTTCACCGGTCGCTTAGCCCGACTGTCCGGTTTGTTGCTATCGCGCCGAAGAAGGGGCACGCCATTGCTGGCAGCGGGAATGGCAAATGCAGGAGACTCGATGACGGGCTTCGGAGCGGGGCTCGCGGCCGCTCCCTTGGACAGACGCCTAGGGGCGGCAACTGGGGGGGCAGGTGCGCGAGGTTCAGGATGACGCGTCGGGTGAGACTTTGCAGCCTCTTTCTTGTCCGGTCGGTTTGGCTCCGCCGCCGAAACCTGTGACATCCGCGAGAGAACTGAATCCTTTGTACTCCTGGCCGAATTCGTGACATCATGACCGTCGCCGTTGAAGAGGATAGAGTTCTGGACGAGACGGTCGAGATCGCCCTTGAACTCACCCATAGTGGTGTATCGGGGAAGATCCCCACGGAGCTTCTTCTCCATCGTGTTGATGTCGGTGGGGTCGGGTACCTTTGCAGCATAGTCGTTCCATAAACCAGGCCACAGCTGATGAACTGGCAGACGGAAGTTGGCCCCTGCCTTGGTCTTCTTGACACCGGCCAGAATGTTGCGAAGTTGTTTGCTTTGCCACATGGTGATGGGGTTGTCATTGAGTGAATCGTCGGCTAGGTTCTTTGGCTCCCCATCATCACCATACAGATCCGACTTCGCCGCTTCGGGTTGGTCGGCGCTCGAAACCTCCTGAGGCAAGCCAGTCTTAACCTCAACCTCGTCAGCGGCAGTTTCGGTCTTGGCGCGCTTTGCAACAGGTTCCTCCTCGCTATCAACCTCGCGCTCTCGTGAAACCTTGCTGGCGGCCTGGGGCAAGTCCGGCATGCTGATGTCTGCTGTCTCGGGAGCGACAGGAGAAGATTGAGTAGCACCAACGTCGATGCCTGACAGGCTGGCCGTCACATCGGTCGTGGTGTCGTCCGCCGGTGTCGCCGAGATCACATCAGCGACTTTGGTCTCTTGCGTTGACTCAGCCTGGTCCGCATCGGGTTGTTCCGCCGGTGGTTGAGCGTCGCTCATCTCGACGTCTTCCTTCTCCGTAGTTAATGGTGAAGGTTCCGATGGGGGAGCAATCACCGGGGACACGGGCGTCGGCACGGCATCTAGAGACGCCTCCTTTTGCGCCTCGTCAACTGGCAAGACAGATGCGATGATTGCATTGCCAGATGTTGCTGTCCCCGGGAGGATCGGTTCTCCAGAGGCCGCTACCCCGGGGCTGGCGGGCGTAGCCGTCGAGATATCTGCTTCCTGTGGTTCCACCGCCGCAGTGGGCTCAGCTGCTGTTGCTGTAGGCTCGGGCGCATCCAAATCCATTCCGTCTTGCCCGGCCTCTTCCACAGGCTCTGACTCGGGTTCGGCGGGCGCAGGCGCAGGCGCGGGCGCGGGCGCGGGTACAGAATCCATTTGCTGCTCGTCCACCGTAGATGCAATCGGCTGGGCTTGATTGGCTGCAAAAGCTTCCTCGTTTTGCGAGGTCTTGCCGTCCGTCACCTCAGGCGTGACAGGTTTCGGTGCACTCTCGGATTTAGACTCGGTGTCTACCAGGCCCGGAGACAGGTGACTAGGGACAAGGAGACAATGTAAGTATGAGAGAACGAGGTCAAACGTGGCTAGGCACGATGCATCAGAGAAATACGAGGGGAAACGGGACAAAAGGTGAGGGTGGGTGATGGTGGATGCGGTTCTGGACACGGGTGGTTTGGGAAGGTGTAACTCACCCATTAATCTCTAAACTGCCATTGCGACCATCCTTGTCGAGAATCGACGTCATTGGAACGGGCTTCTCGTTCAGAAGCAAGCCTTCTGATTGCGGCGTTGTCATAACTGCCATTCGGAGGATATGTGCAGCCTAGGCGTCGTAATGCGACATCAACCCGACTGACGGACGGTTGGGATCAGCAACGTTCAGCACGGTCATGAAAGGACTCGAGAGCACGAGAGTGCAAGAGAGCGCACGAATGCAACAAGCGCAGAGGAGATAGATAAATAAAGATGTGATGATCAATGCGACACGATGCGATGCTATGCGATTGGGCAGGGATGCGCGCTTTGCGATGCGCAATGCGCGACGAGTGGGTGAGTGCACTTTGGGAAGAATATGATGAATGCGAATGCGCCGTGAAGCGACGCGAAGTGTGGCGCGCTGCGGTGACGCTTCCTTCCTTTCTCCGGCCTTGTTGGGCTAAGAGTCTTTTTGAAGCGCGGACTGGATTGGCGCGCAGCGACGATATGTATAAATGACGGAGACGTGGATGGATGGATGGGCGTGGTGGAAGGGGGAACGTGCACACGCGTCGAGATGTGAGGCGGCGGGTTTAACGGGTCGGGATGCAGGTAAGAAACAGAAAAGAAAGAAAGAAAAAAGATGGCCACTCACGAAGGTGCAGAAGTCGCTCGGGGAAGAAGGCTGAAAATTATAAAAAGTCGAGTGGGCCAGCCTCGCGGGATCGCGACAGTCGGGAAAGGAAAAACTAGGGTGGGACAGGCCAGGTTTAATTATCGGGGGGGCGGTGGTGGTCACGGTCGGTCGGACGGTTCAGGAGTCTGGTCGTCGGCCAGCTGCAAATATAGGTGGCTGGGGGAGGGGTGGTCGGGTATTTGGCGGAGCAAGAAAGAAAAGAGGGAGAAAAAAATAAAGAGGTGGCCTGAAATGCGAACGATACTTGGCTCGAGGGACCCCCCTTTGAGGTCTCGTGGCTTCTGGTTGGCTGGTCGTGCTAGGCCGTGTTGGTCCGTGTGGAGGTGAGCGACTTGTTTGTACCGCGTTTCCTTTCTTTGCGAAATTTCTGGGTGAAAACACATGTCAGTCCCGGTCGGCAGCTCGGGGCTATTTATGAGAGCTGTCTAGCTCCAGCGTAGTGCGAGTGGCTCCGCCTCTGACTGGCCCATTGGGCTTATCGAGGCCCCTCTGCGCCCTCTGGTTGGTCCAAACGGACAAGACGTGCATTGTGGCCCGTGCACGATCGACACGAGGGGGGGCAACCCAGAGCGTCGTCTCTCTTTTCCGTACCACACTCGCGCCCGCACAGTGCACTCAACCCCCAAGTCCAGAGCTTTCTCCTCCGACAAGGAAGTCTTCTCATGCCGAACCAGGGAGAAATGTAGATGTCCACATTGCATCTCATCCCAAGACTGTCGGCATTTCTATTTTATTCACTCACATTATTCGCAAACAATGCAACAGAGAAAGGCCGTCGAAATGACACGCAAAACCATTCAGCTCGCTCGCTCGCCGGGCCCGGACAGGGAAAAGGACATTGACCGGATGCGACACACGAGGTGCCATACAGGGCATGCTTGCAGCAGAATGGGGAGAAGAGAGAGTGGGTGAGCGAGGGGAGGGACTGCTGATGAGTGTGGTCCTTACCTGCAAAAAGATGGCCGAGCACTGAACAACAGATGGCGATTGCACCGCAACGTTTTCGGCTCAAACAGCAGCCAGCAGCAGGACACGCGGAACCCTCGGAACCAGAGCCTGACGGGCGGTTTCGAGATGAATCAACCAATCAATCTACCCGAGAGATGCAATCAAGGGCGCGGCGATGGCGACAGCACAAAAGAAGAATTTTGCGACGCGCCGCAGCGATCAAGCGGTAGGCTGGCCTGATTGTTAACTGACTGACGAAGGACACAAATCAAGGCGGTGATGATGGCAATAGCGATGGCGATGGCGATGGCGATGGCGGGCGGCGAGGGCTGTCGCTTCCCAGGTTTCTGGTCGCTCTGCCGCTGTGACCTTGAAGACGGCTGCCGCATCGGTTGCACTCGGTCGCAAACAACGATTAAGTTCAGGGGCACGCGAGAATGACGCGACAATGCCTGCCGAATCTGTGGAATCTGCCGCTAGGATGACAGTGGCCCAATGGATCTAATTAAAAAGGAGATTTCACTGTTGAGGACTTCCTCTGGGACGATGCGACTTCCAGGGCCAGACTGCATGTCGCGTCGTGGCGTCAATTTGGTGATGGTGGCAGTTACCCGTCCCGGTGCAGCAGGCACCCTCAGCCCACAGGTCAATGATTTGAAAGGCGAAGAAGGCCGGAGGCTGACGACGACGGAGGTACATGTAGGCTTTGGCGAGCAAAAATGTCGAATGCTCAAATCGAGGCCAGTGGTGCCTTTTTGTAGTGTTACGGCGCAGGCTGGGCTGGTCCGTTTGGAACATGTCGCTGCTGGCCAAGGCCAAGCTTTGCTTCCACGGGCCCACGGGGTTCCTTTCACAAGGCCGCTTGCAGGGATCTGAGTTTAGCTCACAAGACTACGTCCAATCATTAGCCCAATCACGACCCACTCTTTTTATGCAGGGATAGGTGACTTTGGTTTCCAGCTCTGAAGGGTCTTGGTGCCTGGGATCGATGCTGTGCTTGGCGGAGAAGGCGTGAACGGCGTGCATGGTAACAATCGGATCACCAAAGAAAGTCATGCAGATGGTTCAAGTCAAAAGTAACCTGGGAGATACCTACTTCTCATCAAACCATCCCCTTTAGATCTTTCCAAATCGGCACCTCTAACTTGAGCCCCACCGCTTCTCGAAACTGATTGCATCAGGCAGCACACCCATTCGAGGTCAATTTGTTGCGTTGGAAGGACCGCCTGTTTGCTTCTGTCAGATTATACGTGCGGATTCACATTTTGCATTTCAGAGAAACAATCCCATCGTCGGGTTGAAGCATGCAGTCCTGAACACAGCCACGATCAAACTCGACAGCTTTGTACGAGCTACCGTGTACATATACAAATGTGCATTCCTGTCACTTTGACGACGTGATGACTCATTTTCTGTAAGAGCTAGGTGCAAGGTCGCGGAGGTATGTCAGATCACATGATTAATCACGAGCACGAGCGCACACGGACCACCACCGAAGGCAGCCCCACAGTCCAGATCCAGTTGAACGCCAATTGTCCAAACACGGCCAAGCGCAAAAAAAGTTTGGCCGTGAATCCAGAAATTTTCTTGCAGCGTACCTTCTGGCTGGACTCGTCCTGATACTTTGCATTGACTGCCCGACAACCAGAAGTGACACAGTCCGATCGCATGCTCTGCTGCAATCACTTCCCAAAATATTTCTACTTTATGTATTAGCTCAATCGAGCGTGTATCTGCCCAATCATTCCCAGAATAATCGACCCCGAGAGACGGACAGCCACACAAGTTTTTTTTCGCCAGCCCACTGGACTGCACCTCGACATAATTCTCGACTAATCCAAACTCCCTTCCCCCCCCCCTCGACATCATCCCACCACCACCACCACCACACCACCGTCAACATGTCGACTAAGAGGAAACCGCTCACGGCGGTGGCAGCACCCTTCGTCAGACAGAGCGCAAAGGCCCCCACAAAGTCAAAGATTGACGAGACCAGGACATCGGTAACCACAGCAGGCCAGTCCTTGAAGAAGGCCACCGCAGACACCGTCGACATCGAGAGCGACCTAGACGAGGAGGAAGACAGCGACAACAAGGAAGCCCAGAGCGAAGACGACGACGATGATGACGCCGCCACCCCAGCACACAAGGCCGCCGCCGCCCCGGTCTCCAAATCAAAAATCACCCAAGAAGACACCGACATGGTTTCGGCGAAATCCGACGACGGCCAAGACGACCCAGCAGCGGCGGCGGCAGAGGAGGAGGATGACGGCGAGGCAACATTCGGCGACCTCGTCCGCGGCAGCTCGACCGTCGACGTGCCCGCCGCCTTGGCCGCCCAGGCCGCCGCCAGCCTTGCGTCCCGCGCCGACGTCTCGGCCCAGCACCGCTCGCTCGTGGACGGCGCCCCCATCAACTCGACCTCGCTCGGCACCGTGCTCAACCAGGCACTTCGGACCGACGACGCCGACCTGCTCGAGTCATGCCTGCAGACGAGCGACGTCAAGATAATACAAAATACCATCAACCGCATGGACTCGTCGTTGGCGGGCGTGCTGCTCTCCAAGCTCGCGGCGCGCATGCACCGCCGCCCCGGCCGCGCCTTCGGCCTCATGAAGTGGATGCAGTGGACCATGGTCGCCCACGGCGGCACCCTCGTTACCCAGCCCGACCTGGTCACCCGGTTGGGCGAGCTCAACCGCGTGCTGGAGGAGCGCAGCCGCGGTCTGTCCAGCCTGCTCGCGCTCAAGGGAAAGCTCGACATGCTGGACGCCCAGATGCGGTTCCGCAAGTCCGTTAAGGCTTCGTCTTCCGCCGCAGCCGGTGGCAAGGCGATCCGCGCCGCAGGCGATGAGGACGAAAGCGAGGAGGAGGACGAGGAGGATGTCGATGAGCCCGGTGTCGTCTACGTCGAAGGCGAGGACAATGTGCTCCGTGCTATCACAAACGGAAGTGCTGCTGCCGCCTCCAGGGGCGCCGACGACGAGGACGATTTCCCCGTCACGAACGGGATCGACGGAGACTCGGAGGATGAGTCGGAGGATGAGGACTACGAGGACGACGGCGTCGAGGACCTTGCTGATGCTGAGTCGATGGACGAGGACGAAGTAGACCACGACGATGTCGACGAGTCGGGCGAGGACAGCGACGGCGAGGTAGCGGGGCCGCCGACCAAGATGCAGAAGGTCTCGTCCAAGTTTTCCAAGAAAAAGTAGGTGGAGGATTGGTTAAACTCGACGTAGAACCAGAACCCGACAATAGATTCGGTGTCGGGCCTTGTGCCTTGTTTGTATTTCTGCATTGTTTTGGTGTTGGCGTCGTGTCGCTTCTTGCTGGATAGGGCGGTGGGGATCTTGGTCCGGGAAAATGCATGTGTTAACTCGGTACCTGAGTTTATTCGGTCGTCTCACACTTTCCTCCCCTTGTGCCGAAGGGCCCTTGGGAAGAAAAATAGTGTCACTTTCAAGAAGCGAGATCACATACAAAGTAAAATTATTCAAAACAGCGGCACCGCACGTTCGAGGCGTTTGTACTGGTTGCTTTAATTTTCGCTGGTTCCGTCTCATGGCTGCTGATATCTCTTTTTTATTGTTTTTTGCAAAACGTGGTTGCATGATTGTAGTAATTAGTCGCCAATATCTGGAGACCTAGTTACCCCTTTCTGCGAGGTTCAACAAGACGATATAATCCAAGTTCACTCATCTTAACTCGTTTCCCGCTATGAACACAGACTTCTGCCCAAGAGCCAGCCAGACAAACTTCACGAGCCGAGCGAGTCCCCATAATTGCGTGGAGGGAATATGACTTAGTTATTAAATCCAGAGAAAGCTTGAAACTCGCGAATATGAATAAACTTGGCCCATGAACATTGGAAGTGAACAATAACTCTTGGCGGGACATCTCAGCACAGCTCAAATGCTTTGGTTAGACGAAAAGCATAAACTGATTGATAATTAGTGTAGGGAAAGATAGATAGTTAGATACCCTCGACGAACGTGGATACGATAAGGTTATTGTTTTTTTCTTTTTCTAGTCTTGAGATCTAAAGTAAGTGAACCACAGTCACTCATTTAAACCAGCATCCAAATGAAATTCACTTCAATTCATTTCCATTCATTCATTCAGTCCCTCTATAGTAATTCAGAGTCCACGACCGGAGAAGCGCCGTCTCTTACTGAGGGAGTATTATAAAACTCATCTCATCTAGGTACCTACCAAAAGGTCGAATATCTCACCCTTCATTCGCCTTAAGGTCAACTATCTTACCTCAAATTGCAAAGGTAACTTGACATCCATATCACATGCAAAAGTCCTTTAATCGTTCGTTTCATCTAAGCGCCTCATGACCAAATACTAAATAATCGAAACAACTAAGATGATTGCCAACACAGAGTCTTCTTGCTTTCTGAGTCTCTGCTATTGTGGCATTTAATAATGTCAACTGAAACAACCAACCTCGCCGCCTGTCCTCGTTCGTATATCCAGTTATTCACCACCAAATACACAACACCACAGGATACTCCAAACTTGGCGTCGTTATCGAATTCACGAAGTCAAGCGTTGCCAAATGAATAAAGGGGACCAGCGTCAATTTCCCAGCCCTGTCCATCAGAGCAGTCTCATGTACACGATTTAAGGCAACAACATAACATAACTCACCTGAGGGTCCAACATGAGCTCACACACAGAGCCTTAATTATCAAAAGTCAACAACAAACATCAGCTAGAACAACTGTTTAAACACTTCGAATCCGCGTCTATATTTCTTCTGCGGCTGTCCTCCAGTACATGTAATCTGTATATGCTAACCTATCCCCGACGGTGCCCGACCCGGCTCACCCCAATGCAATGCTATGCTACAATAGTATCGGTGTCTACCTGACTTATATAATACATGGTGGTGCCTCCACCCGGCCCTATCTGACCTTTCTTGACGCGATGAATCCAAGACTGATGATAAGTGCTAGCAAACCAACGACATTCAAATCCATCCCACTCCCAAGAATCCAAAAATTCCAAAACCCAACTCAGAAATGGGCTGGAGACCACACTCTTGTGTTTTTCCCTTCCCCAAGATTCTAAAATAGCACAATAAGTGAAGCAACCTACCTCAAAACACCTTCAAAAGACCCCCAATGTATTATGTACCTCAGACACTCTATCCCGGACCCGACCTAAAACCGATGGATTAAATTTATATGTTGTTGAATATTTCGATGGTGATGGCGAAGGCGTATGGTGTGATAAACATTTCCTCCTTGTTCTCTCCCCCGCCGTGCTCCGGCTGCGTACCTAGGGCATGACGCTGCGCCTCCACCGCTCGACCATGTCAGCATGAGCCTGAGGAGTGTTGGGTACCGGCATGCCCATGGCGGCATAGGCCCCATACGCTGCTGCATTCAGGTTCATGGCAGATGGATTCATGCCATAAGCGGGACCGGTGACAACAGGGCCGTAAACTCCAACGCCAGCTGTGGCTGCCGTGTTGTAGTTATAAGCATTGGTATTGAACCCGCCAGCCTGCACAGCCGGGGCCATCATGGGTTGCTGCGGGAGTTGCTGTTGTTGCGGCATTCCACCTCCAGCGTACCCCGGGGAAGGGATCGCCTGGTTGCCCCCCCACCCATCATTGAACCTTCCAGCCATGTACCCGCCGTTCCGAGCACCATGGATCGGCGTCCCAAGGTTCGCCGGCATCTGTGCGCGTACAGCCGCCATCTTGGCTTCGCTCTCGCGCTGCGCCCTAGCAAGCTCGGCCTCGCGGCGAAGGCGTTCTGCTTCGCGAGGGTCTATGGCGCCCTGGGCAGTATCGAATGGATGGGCGCCGAGCACGTCTGCCATGGACAGCGTACGAACCAAGCGTTGGGCGTCGGGAGCGGGAGCGGGAGCGGGAGCGGGAGCAAGACCCAAATTGGATCCTGTACGGGCCGCGTTCCCCATCTCACGCTCGCGCGCTTCACGCTCAGCTTGAAGCCTTCTTCGGCGTTGGCCCAGGGTCTCCTCTTCCTCAGGGACGGCGTTGGTAGGCGGGGCGTTCTCCTTATCTCCAGTGCTGGTGGGGCTATCCAGTTTGGACTTGCCCTTGTCTGCCGAGTCTGGTCGTTCATCGTCGCCGCCAAACTGACTGAGGAGCTCCGAAGAGAAGAGCCCGCTCACGGGACGAGCGCGTGGAAGAGGATTTTCGGCAGCCAGACGCGCCCTGCGAGCCGCAAGAGTCTCGCCTTCGAGCTCATCCACCGCACCGCCCGCCACAGAACCTGCCGATGAGCCAGCAGTGGATTGCAGGGGCAATGCAAGTCTCGATTGTGATCGCCCGGCGCCCAGAGCACCGGCAAGCGTCAGGCCAGTGATGCGTTTTTGCATCATGGTGAGTGATATGGGGAGTTGGTCGCTCGATCGGCCCTGAATCCGGTCACGGCGGCGGCTTAGCGGCTCATTGTCCTCCATTTCACGGCGTTCCATCAGGCCCAGAGGCCGATTCATCTCGCTCATCACGGCATTGAAGTCGATGGTTGACCTGTTCGCGGCGTTCCCACCATTCGCAGCTCCCGCGGCCTTTGCCACGAACAGCATGCCGAGCGGGACATCCTCATCGTCCACCTCATCCAGGTGGTCAGGGTTTGCTTTCGGGTCCTCCCAAGCGAGGTTGACTCTCTTGCCCTTCCTGGCCTTGCGCTCGAGCTCGGCAACGGCATCCAGCTGGAGCAGTGTGCTGTGCATGCCGTGGGGATAAGCGTCCATGGTCGCACGTGTCCTCAGCTTGTTCTGCTGTTTCCGCAACTGCAGCTCTGCAAGAAGAGTTGTTGGCGGGCCGTGGTACCCAAGATTGTCCTCATCCCGCTCCTCATCATCTTCCTCGTCGTCGGGGCTTTCGTCCGAGTCGGGCTCGAGGTGGTTCGGGGAAAACGGACCCTGGTCGGCACGCGGAGACGCATCTTCCCGAGAGCTGGCTGAGGCGCGCCTTGCTGCAGGCCGGCCCAGCGTCGTGCGGCCGTCGTCGAAATCGTCATCGTCGTCCTTTGCTCGTCTTCCGCCAAGCAAACTCATATAACTGGCACGCTTTTTAGGCACTGGTGTCGGCTCGAGGAGACTGTTGCTTGACTTTTTAGCAACGATTGTTTTATCCGCAGGCAAGCCAAACTCTCTGACGGCTTCGCCATCCTGCCCATCTAGTCCCTCTGGTCTGGGCGCCGGCTTCTTTGTCTTCTTCTTCCGTTCTCGCCCGTAAACCTCGGACCCTAGTTTCCCAGCAAAGGCATGGTCGATGAATGCGCTGACAGGAGCGGTCGCAGAGGCATCCAAGATGCTGTCCAGGGTCGCCATAGCGGAACCCCCTTTGAGTTCGACGTTGGGAGTGGTGGAAGGCAGGTCGAAGAAGGCGCTTGCCCGCAGCTGTGCGGGTAGTTCAGACATGGTAGCACGCGATTTGCGTTTGTCAGTGTCAGTGAGGCGTTGCGGACGGCGAAACTCTCGCTCCTGTTGACGAGGGGGGAGGGGATGGATTGTGCTTGTCTCGGACGGATGTCTTGCATGTGCCGGGTCCGCTGGGGGAAGGCCCACTCCGTCTCCCTGGGGCAGCTGTGGCGTTGTATCGGGGTTTGGAGGGGCAGAGCCGAGGTCATGGCCTAATGCTCCTGTCATGAACGGTAGGTTGTCCTGGCTGCCACGCAAACCTTCCGTGGGGTCTGGGAGCCAAACCCGTGAGTCCCTGGCGACCTCGGGCATGGCGCTGAGAACCTGAGAGCGGCGGATGTTCCGGGCAGCCGCCTTGGGCTTCTTGGAGAGCTTGGGCGGCAAATTGAGCATCGCGGGGACGGGCGCTGGATAAAAGAGCATCTGCTGGCCCGTAGAGGGATCGAAGTACGATTTGGGTCTGGGTTTCAGCGGAGACCGGGGCTTTTGTGTCTGTGGTGGCTCCTGACCCGCCTGACTATCGAGGCCTTGGCTCGGGGGTACGCTGTCGGCCTCTGGGTCGCAGTGGACGCCATCAAAATCCCCAAAGGCCATCTGTGCCTGTTCGAACGTGGCTCCGGATCCCGAGGTCGCTGGCCGCTCATCTTCGTGGTATTGCCCATAGTGGTGTTCGCCAGGTTGGTGAAGTTGCAGGCGCGCTGGAGGTTGATCCATATAATCATTATCCAGCATCGGCTGCGAGGCTTGTGTCCCCTCTTCTGGAGTCTCCAGGTCCACGTCATCCATTTGTCCAGCAAAACAATCTTCAATGTGCTGATGAGCAGTTGCCCTAATAGTATCGTCATCGTCGGGAATGGTCTCGCCTGCGGCGGCCGCGCGATCCGCCGCGTCGAAGGCTTCTTGGGTTAAACCCGTGGGATTGTCCAACTCGGCAATCTGGGCGAGAGAGAGCTTGCTCGCAGTGCTCCGCGTCGAGCTCTTTCCCGGGCCATGCCGATTTACAAAGGGAAAATCCTCGCCGGTGCCGGCTTCCGACCGCCAGGGACTGTCTATGGGCGCTGCATCGGGGGACTGCAAGTCACCAGTGGTCAACCGCAGCCGTGCCGAGGCAGCCGACAAAGAGTGTCGAGGGCTCATGATGTAGCCGCCAGGCGAGTAGCCACCAAATCTCGCGGCGTTGTTGATGCTCACGATGGAGCTCTGCCTGCTCGTGACGGACAGCTGGGCGTGTCCAGCAAAGGAGGGGGAGTCGAGGGAGCCCGAGGCGTTCCTGCTGTTGGGGCTGCTCGCTTGTAGGATGGAGGATCTCCTGCTGTCGCTCCGCTTCAATTCGTTGTGTTCGTCGCGGATGGCGTCCTCGATGGAGCTGGTCATGGACAGACGCTCGGCGGTGGCCTCGAGGGCGGCGATGTTGCCGAGAAAGACACCGGAGATGGACCGCTTGTTGACGTCGGGGGTGGGATGGTTGATGGTCAGACTGGCGGTCGACGAGGTGCGGACACTGCGAGATTGTGTCGGAGCCGTCGACGGGGGTGAAAGGGGCGCCAGGGGCGACAGGGGTTGGGTGCGCCGGTCTGCTGGTGGTGGATGTGGATGTGGATGTGGTTGAGGTGTTGGCGCTGGTGCTGGTGTTGGTGAAGGCCGGATTATCGTCGTCTCGGCGGCAGCGACATGGGGGGATGCAAGATCGACGACCGAGGAGAGGGCGGGGAGAAGACTCTTGCGTGCATTGACGGCATTCGGATCGGTCGTGGCTGGCGGCACATGGACAGGCACTGGTGGTGGGTGTTGGTGAGGTTGCAGACCAGGGGTGCCCTGCCCGTCTCGAGATTGGGTTGGTGGTTGTTCTGTGAGGCGAGTATTTTTTATTTCCGCTGGGGCACGGCCGACGTCAGTGTCTCGCCTAAGGCCTGTCGGTGGTGATGAGTTCGTGTTCCAGGCGGCCCGTCCAGGTCGTGTTGGAGAACCAAGTGTCTGTGCACTTCTTGGAAACGCACTGTTTCTCGTATTGTTCCCTTTTGCTGCTCCTCCTCCTCCTCCTAGTTCTTCTTGAGCAGGCTGCGACTGCGACTGTGGCCGGGCCGGCGATGGAGGGTTTGAGGACAAGGGCGGCGACAACAATCCCACGCCTCGATCCCCGTTATTGTTATTCAGGCCGTTGGCATTTTTGGTCGGGATGGTGAGGTCGTATCCTTTTCCGGCCTTAGTCCTGGCAGTTTGGGCGGACGATAGCGCCTCAAACGATTGGACCATGGCGTTGACAATCGTTGCGCGGCGGGGTGCTAGGGCTGTCGTTGGCGGGGCTGTCGCTGAACCTGCTTCCAGTTGGGCTAGGTTAGGGCGGGTGCTGGTGTTGTTGGAGCGGCTGCTGGGCCTGAAGCCGTCCAACCTGCCAGCGACTGGAGATCGCCAACCTTGTGCTGCGCGCTGCCCTGTTTCCTCCTGTGCGCGTCTCTTTTCTTTTCCAAAGCCCACTGGACCAGTACCACGATCTGAGCCAAGACCAACGACACCGCCAGCACCGTCCACGCCACCGTCGCCGATACCCTCTTCTTCTGTGTTTTCTGACAAAGAATAGTCGCTACCGGCCATCGAGAGAGGCGTGAATGTGTGCTGCGTCATGTATGTCGAGGACGAGGACGTGGGCGAGGCTATGGCCATGGCTTGCATTCTCGGGCCTGTGACGCATTTGGATTCAGAGGTCGCAGTCGCAGTCGAGTTCGAGTTCGAGGTCGAGGTCCATGCCTGTGTCGGCGAGAGGGAGGATGACGACACATAATCTGCAGAAAAGGGCGAGCTGTTGTCCTCATCGGGACCTTCGTCGTCGCTGTACTCCTGGCCGAGGGCGCGATATCTCACCGCCATGGTCGATGCCGGTGGTCCAAGGAGTGGAGGCTACCTGCGGTAGCTAGAGCTAGTGTGCTAGGCGCGCAGTTCGGCCCTGGTTGAAGCAAAGCAAAACAAAGCAAGGCAAGCTCAAGGCAAGGGAAAGCAAAGCGAAGCAAAGCAAGCTGAGGTTCACGGCGACATGCCCTCGCTCTACCTCTTTAGTCTCCCGCTAGGAAATGTTGCTCGAAGCCCAGTTGGCAGTCGTCAAGTGGCCGGCCGACTTCCCGTCTAGATGGGCGGGTTTCCGTTCTCTAGTGCGATGTATGTTTCGGTGCTCTGAGTTAGAACAATACTGTCTTCCGGGTTGGAACGTGTCGTGTCGTGTCGTGTCGGGCAAGAGCAACGGGTGGACTATGGCGAGCAAAGCAAATAAAAGCCAAGCCGGAAGGAAGCTGGAGAATCCATCAAGCAGAGGTATTGGGGTGAGCACTGAGCAATGACACGGCTAGAATCAACAAGTCCATCCAAACCCAGGCACCGGGGGGGTGGTGTGTCGTAGGTATATCAGTGATTCAGGATCACCTTTGGACCGGGATCACGATTCACTTCAGCAGGGCAGTTTTCCTTGGATAAGGCAGCGGTTGGTTGGCTGGACTGATGGATGGAATAATAGCCAAGGCCAAGGGTGGGTGGGAACCACAAGCGCACCTTCCTCGCCTTCTACACTAGGTCCATGTTCCAAGTGTTGCCTTGGACGTTCAGCGGTCTGATAATTTAAACTCTATCTCGATGTATCCCGGTTCCCGCATCCAACAGGCTGAGCCTTCCTTCCCTCACTTCAACGTTGACGTGAGCCACAAGGGTCAAGGGTCCTCCTCCCCCCACCTCCACTCAGCTCCCGCGCCGGCTTCTTTCTGATCTCTGCCTGTGCGCCTGCCGCATCTGCTGTGTTCTTATCGCGTCGCGCACCTCCCATTCGCTGCCCAACCAGGAATTGGCAAACGTCCAGGTTGGACTTCCTCTCTCCCTTTCCCCCTGTCGCGTCCGCGTCCGCGTCCACATCCACCGCATCTCCTTCGGCCTTGGTTCGACTTGGTCCATAAGATTGCAGGAACCCGTAACTTATTTCTGCAGGTTACCACCCCACTGTAGGTTCAGCAGACGCTTTCATGATTAACAATTTTACGTAGCAACCCAAAAAAGAGGAAGGCAAAAGAGGGCATCGAGAGTTCGGCCGAAGGCAAATATCGACCGACCTGGCGGCAAATCCCAGCCCTTTGGACCGTCCCGGCGCTATAGTCCGCCGCTACAGTTCTGTTGTTGTTCCATCCATGTTACCTTGCACAGGCACGCAAGCACCGACAAGGTCCAACTCCACGACGACCGCCAGGGAAGCTTATCGTTCACAGCTCTTGTCCTGTATTCCTCGGTGCAAAGTACGGCGTGCAGCGTGCAGTGTGCATCGTGCAGCTGCGGCTGCGCAGCCGGACGGTTTACCTTATCTCTACCCTCTCTGCTGCCCGTCGGCACCTTAACTCAGGCACAGAGAGGTCCACACAGTTGATATCGTCAAGCAACCAGGCAGCATGTCACAACAACGACCAGCGAGTGGGGAGCTGCGATGTTGTTACATGGCACCCCGTCCGACAACAACATGTGCGCAGTGTTGGACCGTCGTTGACATTGGCTATCTCGGGTCTCCAAGCACCAGCAGCCTTCTTTGCGTGCTGACAAGATAATTAGTAGACAGTCCGATGAGGGAACCAGAGGACGCAGAACGACGGCACGACTCCCTCCTTTCATCAACCATCATCAACTGAGTCTATCAATCCCACCACGAGCTAGCTGACCGTTTGTCTGTGCGCCCGCCGCCCTGCCATGCCCTGCCCTGCCCTGCCCTGCCCTGCCCAAGCAAAGCAAGGGGAAGCGAAGCCGCATCGTCATCCAGACAGACACACGACATTGACATTGTGGGACACAAGAACCCCTCCTCTCCCCTGTCCCTGTTCATCCAGTCGTCCCCTGTGTTCTTCTTCCCGCCCCCTTGCGGGATACATTTCCCCGGACTGCACACATGTCTCCAGTTCCTCCCCCCCACAAAGGGCCAGTCAGACAGTCCCTCATGAGGTGTATCTGGTGCACAAGTTTCCAGTCCGACGATCTCTTGATGTACACGGTTTACCGACATCAAATCATCGTAGAAGGAAATGACTCAAACGTCCCCCTGAAGGTAGAGACTTAGAGCGGCGCGTGCGCGAGATAAGCGACCGCAACGAGGCGCACTGGTGCAGTTTTGGACCCTGCCCTGCGTGGTTGCAATAAAGAATCGCCAGGGATTGCAAGGGAACATCCAATCTAGATATAGTTTCTATTTCCATCGTCCGCATCTTCCCCGTTATGAGGCTGGTTCGCAATGAGCCTTGCCAAATCTCACCGATAAGCACTGCTCGTGCTTACGCCATCACCTCTGCAGTCTACATCGCGCTGCACAATTCTTCCAGTATTGAGATGGTCCTCAGTGAGGTAACCTCCATACTCGTGTTACATGTCAAGGCTGTTGGCATCTTTGACACTAGCAGCTGGCGTCCCCGGGGTACCACCACCATGCTTCGGAATTCGAGCAAAAACGGGCAAAAGCCATGACTGACCTTGGGCGCCCAGGATACCCTTCCTTTCATTATATTATATGCCCAGAGGACATCACGCATACGAGAATCGCTTCTGGGAACCTTGCGTCCTGCTGGGATCATATCCGGCTGCGACAGTCCTAGCCAATAACTGACAACGCCCAGCGAGGAGGGATATCGAAATCTGGTACCGCAAGAGAGAACGTGCACGAAAACGGCCTCTTCCCAGCGCAACCACATGATTTCCCTCGATGCAATGGGTACGCATCCCTTAAGTTCTTTACGAGACAAACCAGGCCACTTGGGGGTCAGTTTGCCATGACCCCAAGCAAAGTCGAATAGCGCTGTCCATCATCTACATCGGCAACAAACCATCTCTCATATCAGGAACCGACAAATGCAAAGTAGGCCAGTAACTGACGTAGAGAAGCGGTCATGATGGATCTCTGGGTCTAGGGCCAGCAAGGCTGTTGCAATCAGCGCAAGAAACTTGAAGACCACCAACGGCCAACGATGGTTCCGCGTGCACTCACCAGAAAAACAGGTGCTCAAGTCTTCGGCGAGCTGAGCCGAGCAGAAAGGTAGGTACATACCAGGTACCTACTTTGCTACCTTACATCGATCATGTTGTTCATGCACATACGATGCTGTAATAAATTGAATGACAGCCGTTCCCCTGACCGCTCCCCAAAGAGCACCAGCCGCAACGGCAAGAACCTCCTGTTCACTACCTAACCCCTGAGCTATATAGTGTGTGTATATATTACTGTGCCAGTCGTCTGTTGTGTGCCGCGAGCCGTGTGCCGTCCCGGGCGGATGTCACTCTCAAATATGGCCATGTCCTCACGGACCGTTCGTATGGGAAGATCATGATGTAGTTTAGCGAAACGGGATGAGACAGCAGCCTCCAGCAAAACGATTCAACTTGAACGAAGAACATGATAATTATCTACCAACTGCTGCACACTATACACGAACACACACCGTATAATTGCAACGTGTGACATGTACTTCCGAAGGTCTTATCTTAGACACACACACACTCTCGCTCTCTTTCTTCAACCCTGGCCACTTGACGACTCAAGAACGTCGTAGCCCCCTCGCGACGCGACACCATCGCAGTTTGTGCGTGTGGTTGTGCGCAGGGGCGAGCAGGGCAAGGAAAGATAAGGTAAATAAGCTAATCGCCGGGGAATGGGGCGGGACGGGAGGGAGGGAAGGAGGGGGGGCCCGGGAACGGACAGACCGCCGGCGCGGTACCCGTATGGACGGGATCGTTCGTGCCCAGACGGAGCTGCCTGTGTGTGTCACTCTCTCGCCAAACTACCTTTACTTGGTGTCAAAAGTACATTGTATTGGACAAAAGGAGGTTCGCGATAAAGACCCCGTCACAACTCACTCGCGTTCGTGCCCCAGGCAAGGCCTGGCAATCTCTCCGGGGCTGGATCGCTATCTCTTGGCGCCAGCCAGCCAGCCAGCCTTATCGGCCAATCCAACCAGCTGCACAGTGGCCATCTGCATAGTGTATGTATCCCCCCTGACGAGGGAAACTGCACCATGGGTACCTTATTTCACATCCCTACGATCTTTATTCGGCAGTTTAAAGCGCGATTGGAGGTGCACGGAGGATGGACGGACCATAGGGTAGATAAAACAAAACAGGTACAGAAACGGACAAGAAGACAGATGGAGAGAGAAGAAAGACGAGGAAAGAACATCAGCCATAGAGTGCCGTTATTACTGTCGTTCTGAAACAGACCTTAAAGAACAATCTGTGACCACGAGGACCACGACACCTCACGGTACACAGTACACGAATTGAAACACGGAAAGCGACTGATAGGGAGAGAGGTACTACACTACACTACTAACAGGCGACCTTCGAGCATTAATCACACCGTATGTACTCGGTAGTAGTGGCCATGGGGATTCAGCTCCCGGGATTAAAGCCAAACTGTGCCAGTGAGTACTACTCGGTTGCGAATTAGATACTCAACTTCACATGGTGAAAGTCTCAGCACAGGACCAGGTCTTTGCAAAACCCTTAATCTATCCGCAACCAGGCTACTATTAGTGTTGGGGTATCTTCATATGCCCTTGCATGGCGGTGCAGCATTACACACACATACACCGTGACACACACACTTACACGCTCGTACGCCGGGTCGCCGAGACAGAACCCCCTTGCCGTTGTGTCGTGGTTGGTGTTCGGCTGCCGTTAACAACGTATGACGGCCATTGAGTTCGACTGTGTTTCTCTATATGTCTTGGAGAGAATCCAACCAGTTCCTTTTTGAAGTAAACGACAATTGGCTTCGCGCAAACAGGTGATCCATGCTGCTGCTGCTGCCCCGAAGACGACGATTTGTTCACTGTATTATAATTCCTGCTTCTATCCAGTATAAAACGCTCTGCTGGTCGGATCTACGTCAAACATAACCGCCAGGACATAAACACATGCCACAGACTCTCACCACACCAGCCCTCCATGCGCGCTGTGAACTGACTGAGACTCAATGCTCACTTACCTTAAACGCCCTTCCCCTTCCAGACTGCGCTGTCTGTGTCTGTCGTGAAACCTTGAATACCGTCATGCCCCTATTCCCGCCACTTATCACCATCGACCGCGTGACACAGAAGCGTCATCTCCGGGCGTGGTGCAACTCCCGACCGAGATAAGAGTCACGACTCGCGGGGGATAAACGGGGGCGGGGGTGAACGAGATACCAAGCAAAACCCCGTGTTGGATGATAGGCAGTTGACGACGTTGTGCTCAACGGTAATTTTAACGTCCGTCTGCCGTGCGAGCACACACACGTCCGCTGAATCACTCACATTGTGAACTGGTCCCAATCTCCGGCCAGTCCAGTGTATGTTCGAGTTGTCATCGTTTGTTTTGCCCCTTAAATCGCTTCCCCGCTGCTCATCAAAGCTGAGGGGAAACATTACGTCGGCTTTTCGGATAACGTCTGCTTTTGTTCGGTGGTACTGAATGATGCCGTATATCATCGTGTTCGCCTATTTGGCGAAGTCTATTCGTGCACTTGCACAAGCCCATCATGAACGACAGGAGAATGGATAAGACAGCACACAACAAGCAGGTTTAACAAAAGAGGGATGTGAAATGAAATGCACAACTGAGCTCCTAAGCTCTACGTGGACATCCATGCCGTGATCGCTCGGCTGGTGTACAAACCAAAAAGATAACTTGTGGGACTGTGAATCTTAGGGAATCCACGGACTGCCATATACGTAGTAGAACAGGGAAAGGGCTGAACAAAAGGAAAGCCCAAGAAGGAAATGCCTCATGCCCGGTAAAGTAAGCAGATCGAGTCTGGATGAATCTGAAGGTCTTCCGGACGGAAAAGCAGACACATAAAGGAAATAAGAGTTGGGGAGCGCAAAATGAAGAGGCAGAAGTGTCCGTACCGATCTGCTACCGTGGCTCGGCTGCTTCCGTGGGTAAGCGCATCGCGATGCCACCACATACCCCGCAGAGATCTTTGACAAGGCCTTATAGAGATCACACACGTGTGGGAGTCGCACGGCCAAGAATCCGGGGTATGAAGTGAATTCAATGAATGAGTGGTGGATGGTTGAGCTTAAAGCCGTTGAGGCGTTTTCGATTTGTGGCGAGGGTCCTTTGATCATTCGTTGACAACAACCTAAAAATGTCTCAAAGCATCTGGAGGCTTGAATCGTGTGGATGGAGGATAGCTCGGACCGAGAGAGGAAGAAGTGATCAACAACTTGGTTGGTTCGTCCCATTGGAGAAGGTGCTCACACGACCAGGTCCTCACCCAATCGCGGGCGGAGCCAGAGACGCTCTCGAGTGTTTGAGAAAATCGCGAAAGCCTGACGAATGCGTTCCCAAAGTCCAGTTGATGATGCGCTCAGACGTACAGTAGACAACACAGCGGCGCGGGACTATGCGGCGGGGTATCCCTTTCAAAAGAAGCGGTCTGCACAGACACCGTGTTGGGGCCTTGCTCCGGGTGACGCGACATGGGCTTCGTGTTTGCCAGAGCTCCTCCTCCAATGAAGCGAGCCGGGAGGAAAAGTCGGGTGCATCACGAGAGGGTCGCATGCTGCGTGTGGCTTGTTGCTAAGGCTCAGGTTGCGTGCGAAAGATAGATGTCTCCCGTGCTCCCCTCCAAAGACACTCTCAACATATTGATGTGGAATGAAACCTGCACCCTCATGGCTTTGGCTTGAGGGTTGGGAAGCCGAGCACCAGCTGTCGGGAGACCCTTCTCGTGATGGTTTTAGGCCCGACAGCTGCATCGATGGCTGGCAATCTCTGGACAGATGACGGGCCGGCCGGTGCGGTGAGAGCCCAGAGGCGACGGGAGACAAGCTGAAGACCGACGAGTGGGGGGCACCCGATGGGAAAGCGTCAGACGCAACTGGGACTGTGAGCAGTAATGCCGGGAGCCTTTCCGAGCCCCCGCGGGGGTGAAAGCCGGCGCTGATCACCAACTGAAGTTGACCCCTCGTCCAAAGCCCCAACCAAAGACCGACGAGACAGAGAAGACCGACGAGGCAGAGAGAGTAGAGAGGACAGAGCCCGACTCGTCACCCGAGAATCGCGAAAAGAACAGGATTGCAGTTGCTGCGACGGCGTGATCGTTCTCTGCCATACTTGTAAAGTGGTGGGTACGGTGCCGGGGATATGGCTGAAAAGAATGGGGCGAAAGAATGGCACAATCTCGCCCAGCGCCGCGCCCTGTCCAAACCCAAACAGCACTGCCATGTGCCCGAATCGACTGGTCCCATTCCCTGGACCAAGCTGAATTAGTGGCTGTTGAATCCCGACGGGGCGTTTGGTTCGGGCGGCGCCATGTCTCGCTGCTGGCGGCTGGGTTAGATAGGGTATCGTATAGGTAATTTGCGGGTTGCGGGTGCCTTTGAGGCTGTGTCGACAGGTGTCGGTCGCTGTGGGTTAATCATTTCGGGCAGCCAAGTTGCCAGTCTCCTCACAGACGTGGCAAAGCACCCGACGAAGGACGAGACTACACGAGTGAAGCTGCGTCCACGTAGAGAAGTTGTCGCATACGACTGAGCGAGTGACAGCGGCGACGACAGCGAGCTTGATTTTTTCACATCCCGCAGTCCGCGTTGCGCATCCCGCATTTTGCATCCCACGCCGCATGCCGCATGCCGCACGCCGCACCCATCTCCACGATGGGGTGGGTGCAAGCCTAGCGGCGGAGAGGAGCACAAGGTCAAGCGGCGGTAAGGACCAAGGTAAGGAAGGTCAAGGTAAGGTCAAGGTGGGGAGTGAGGGGGCGGGGGACCCTGGCGAAATTACAAAGAATGTGACGTTTCGGTGGATTCGTGAGGGTAATTCAATGGTCAGCCAAGTCACTTGATGAGTGCACTGTGCCGGGCGCTCGTCTGATGGATTGAGGACGGAGGAAGTTGAATTGTTGAGCATTGCGGCAGTCCAGATTGGAATGCAACTCTGTAAAAACGAGGCCTTGTATTGTACACTGCAGACACCGATGTTGCTAGCCGCCGTCCTCTTTGATCTGATCTTCATTCACAATCAGACGCACCTTGCATTTTCCGCCCATGTTCTTTCCGATTCGGAGTCCGATGATGTCAGACAGGGGAGGAGAAGGCGGAAGCGAGCGACGGGAGAACTGCAAGGAGGAAGGAGCACTGGGTGGTAGGTGGGCTGTCGGCGGCAACGCGTCAACTCTCAGGGCAGGAGCGTTCTAGATTTGTACTGTGTAGTGCAAAAGGTAGGGCAGCAGAGGGGCTAGGTACCTGGACGTGGTACGGGTTGCCAGCAAACGATTACCCGCAAACCCGTACGGTAATCATCAACGAAATCGTTGGGAGGATTGAAGCCACCGCCCTGCCCAGCCGTTGTACAAGCCCAGGTACCCGTAATGTGCGCAGCAGCCGCATTGCACCGTGCCAGGCCGAGGTCAAAGCCCAATTGCGGCTTGCGAGACGAGGCTATCAAGGTCACGCGGTGTCGGTCAAGTCGAAACCCAGAATTTGTGCACTGTAAACGGTACCTGGCTGTGTACCCTGTCCGTACCAAACCCGCACGACCCGTAACCCCGTATCTCGACATCCCACCTTCCATGCGCTTTGCCATCTCCCACTCGTCACCCGCTTCTGCCACACCTCATGGCTGCTGCCCTGCTGCTGCCGCCGCTGCTGATGCTGCTGGGGACGATGGTCGGTGTCCCAATCCCAGGTAATCGTCTCGGCTCCCACGGACGCTCTAGTGCATGCTGGAACGACCTTAGACCGCGCCTCAGCAGGCACCTCTCTAGGGTGAGCGCATGGAGACTGCAGCTCTAGTTTCTGGGTTGGGTTGGCATTGATTATCCTGTCTCCAGCCGAGCGCTTGGTTGGTTCCTGTGACCGCTGCCACCCTGTGCGTGTGCCCTCCACCGATACCTGGGCTATACCTCCCCGTCCATCTCATCCCACCTCACCTCCATTCCCGTCTCCTTCACTTCGCCCCAGCCCTTCGGCCGTCCTACAAAACCACACAGTTCGAGCTCTGTTGGCCTGACCTTGTACAACTGTAAGGTACTTCTCTACATACCGACCAGTCACTCCGTCAGTCAATCATCTCGACGTGGCATCTCAGACATTCCGAAGGGCTCCATTGCTATTGCTGTTTGTCGGTTGCTGCTGCAAACCACTGGAACCTACCCACCACACCTTCCAAGGCTATTGTTATTGTTGCCAACCTCGGCCCCTTTCTCTCCAGCGCCTTCTTCTTCGCCCCCTCTTCGAACGTAACGGTCGTCGCTGTTGACGAGAAAACATAAAACAAAGCCCTTGTCGCCAGGCTCTTTGTCCACTGCTGCCCGCCTGACTTGGACGAGCGAACTAAGCGGACAAACAGACACAGACAACGCTAATAATCCACCACGCCCACACACCACAACACACCCACCCACGCGCACACACACCGCCATAACTTGCCCGGCTCTTTATAGCCCGGCTGTACCGACGCATGGTGTAATCAACGGTCGGATCCCACTCGAATTCTACCCAGCATCCCCAGGCCAAGCTGCAATGGCCAACACGAGAGAGCGGCCGCGCCCGCGGTTCGCTCCCATACCCATCGAAACCACCTTTGAGCGCTACCGCAAGACAGTGCCAGCCGGAGAGCCGACCCCCAGTCCATCCCCCCGCTCTCCCTCTCCACCACCCCGCGAAAAACGGAGATTTGCCCCCCAGCTGGTCGAATCATCGGTGCGCAGGTCGCGGCGAGCAGGCGACGAGGGCCCTGCGACCAAACCCACCGACAAGACCGATATCACCCCCTACACGAACCACATATATGCCCCCAAGGCGCGCAAGCGGAACGGCCACAGCGTGGTGCGCTCGTTGTCGAGCGAGAGGGAAAGGGAGCATGCGCGCCGGGAGTCCTGTGACGACGAAATAGCAGGGGGAGTCTTTGACCTGGTTGCCCGCGATGCTCAGCGGAAGCTGCAGGAGGTGGCCATGAGTGCCTTTCCCAACAGCGGCCAGCGGATAGGCGGCGCCGAGCATTTCTACGTGCGCGACGGGTCCGATGACGACAACGTGCCGGCGAGGGGGCGGCCCACCACCAGAGGGCCGTGGGCACACCTGCAGTCGCGGCGGAACTCGTCGCAGGAGGATATCAGCTGGGCGTTCAAGGAGATGCAGGAGCACGCTCAGATGGTGAACAGAGACAGGGAGCGCGTGTCGACGCTGGACCTGGACAATATGAGCTTCGATAGCCCGCCATGTGATGCCATGGCCTTGACCAGGGGCGGCAGGTCGTCTCTGACCAATTCGCCCCTCTGGATATCGCGGCCGTCGCCCTCGGGAAGTTCACTGGGTCCAATTGGAGAAGGGCACATGCCGCTCCTTCGCCCTGTGTCACCGCTACCTGCCATTGGCGAGTCGACGATGCCGTACATCCCCCCGGCATCACCCCCTATTCGCCCGATTGGCGAGTCATACATGCCCTATATACCGACTGCCCCGCCGGGTAAGGCCGGGAAACTGCCATATGCGCCGGTCTCCCAGATTCCTCCCGAGACCGGGTTCGGGAACCACGGGGCAGCTTTCCGTCCCTTTGTCCAGGAGAGAGATATGTCGCTGGAACGCATGCGCAACCTGCACCGCATGCGGGCCACGGCCTCGCCGCCGATGCTGGGCAAGGAGCTGAGCTTCCGCATGTGCCCGTCGCCGAAGCAGACCAAGCTGGAGCCCGACCAGCTCTGGGACACCGAGACAGGCATGACCATGGAAAAAGGGAATCGCGACACCAGCGGACAGCACGGCCTGTGGCGCGGGTATTGCTATGCAAACGACAGCAAGGAGAAGATCCAGGCCGCCGAGCGGCCGGCCATGATATCGACTCCGCAGATCCTCAGAGACTCGCGTGACCCATTTGCGAGTGCATTCGGCATGACAGATCCGATATTGCGGAGCGAGGAGCCTTCACCGCCCGATGCCATCACCAGGGCCGGCACGATTCCGAGACCAGGGGTGCCTTCTTCGACGTCGGATGCACCGCACAGTCATCACCAGCATCGCACAAAGTCGCACGAGCCTAAGGGGCTCCACATGCTCCACGCGCTGCAAGGTCTCGACGAGAGGTTGAGGCAGGAGAAGGAGTCAGCGGAGCTGGAGGAGAAGATCGCGGCAGAGTTCGACGACAAGTTCGTGACCCAGGTTTACAACTACCTGTCGCTTGGCTACCCGGCACTGGCGAGACAGTACGACGAGGAGTTGAGCAAGATAACCGGTTTCAAGGTAGAAGACCTGGAGAAAGACGACGACGCCATCATGGATGCCCTGTGGGGGACGGACGAGCAAGTGGGCTGCAATGGAAGCGCCGATAAAAAGGAAGCCATGGTCCTCGCAAACGGCAAAACTCCCAAAGCCACGGGACACATCATGCTCGACAGTGAAGAAAAGGAGAACAGACGCGAGGAGGACAGGTGTCCAAGGTGGAAGGCACTCAAGCGGTACATCTACGAATGGGCTCGACAGCACCCGGACCTCAACGCCATCAGCCCTCTTGCGTGGGGCGTCGGGGAGAGACGGGGCAGTTGGGGGATTTGAAGCCGCCATCTTCGGCCTCTTGGCCACCCGCCGTTATTTGTTCCCCATTATATTCTTTATGCATTCGACCGTCAGCCATCATCATCGAAGCGACTTTCACTCTGCGTTCTGTTTTCATCCTTTCGGTATCTGCATGTTCCGGCAAAGGCACGGCTGAGCAAGGCAAGGCAAGGCATTGGACATATATCAATATATATGGGCGACTTTTATGACCAAATCCATTTCTCTGTTTGTTTTCGTGCTTTTATCGTTGGTGTTGGTTTATGGGTTCTGGAGTAACCGCCGTGAGCTGGCGAGCTCGGCCTCTGTTCCCCGGGTTTGTTCATGTCGAAGTAATTGTTCGGAGACAGGGGGGAGTGGAGTTGGAAGAGGAGAGGGAAAAGGGGCTGGTGGTGGGCGGCTTGGAGCTAGATAAAAACCAAAAGCAAGGCGGAAAGGC
Organism: Cercophora scortea; assembly: GCA_033439705.1. NCBI lineage: Eukaryota > Fungi > Ascomycota > Sordariomycetes > Sordariales > Lasiosphaeriaceae > Cercophora > Cercophora scortea. The sequence goes on along the minus strand of JAUEPO010000005.1, from coordinate 318,881 downwards.
GACCAGGGCTTTGTTATGATTTGTTGTATCAGGGGGGTGGGGCAGCAAAAGACGAGATGAGAGAGGGGTGGTGGAACGAGGGATCTGAAGAGAGCTTTTACTCTTCTGTTCGACTCCGCTGCGCCATGTACGAGTTGATTAGATTGGCATGAGGAAGGGATATATATGGGGAAAAGATCGCCTGGGATGAGCATCTCGTGGCGCGGGACATATATATGGATGGAGGAGGAACAGAGAAAGAGAGAGGAAGAGACAAACATGGAGGATATACCTGGTACAGCCTGTGGTGAAGCGTTTGAGTTGACGCGGCGGGGTCTGAAAGTCCATCCACGTATGGACTCCTCCTAGCCGCTGAGAATGTGGCATGGGAGGGGCGAGAGAGAAGGCAGGAGAGAGATGCAAAGCGAACTTTTGGATCTTTTGAGATTACTGGATGCATACCTTAGTTGTTGCTGGTAATCATGTGGATGTTGGCCGCACACCTATGCGTTGGGTCTTCGGCTCTCGCTTCATCCATCATACATACCCATTCGCGGTTTCATGTTTCGTTTGCCGTCGTCACGGTTTTTATTAGTATCGGGCAGTCTTATTAGTGTCGAGGTGCCTTTTTAGTTGGTTATTTTATGATTTCAATCCATTATTTGAGAAACTCGACGGGGGTGCTGTGTTTTTTTTTGGTTTCGCTAGTGCTTTTGTGTGCCTGTTGTTGTTTGGCAGGGGAATAAAAAGGGGGGCGGATAAAAGGGTGAGTGAGCAGGTAGCGAGGGGGTGTTGTGTCGGGCTCATTTCATGTTTTGGCCAGGGTTTTGTTCCACGTCGCTTTGCTGACGCGTAAGTTTGTGGGGATGAAATGGGAATAATTATAACCACCAGCTAGTTGCCGCAACTTGTCTGCTTTTGTCCTCTTGTTCCGTTCTGATTGAAATCAATAGTGTAAGAAGTACGTGGCAGTTTGGCTGCGAGGCTGTGATCCCGGAACCTAATAAAAGCTTCCGTGGGTTTTTCTTTGTTTCATTGCATTTCTCGCTTGTAAACTACAGGTACCATACACTTGGTACTGGAACTTTTGACATAGTCGGTACCTATGGTCGCCGGGGGTGTTAATAGAAATTGAGCACTCGTCGGGTACTTTATCATTCTCAGCTGCGAGTTCGGTTCTTTATTCCCACGAGCCGGGTACAGTGAAGTGATTTCAGCCCTACGAGCGAGCGAGAGACGGGGTGGCTGCGAACACCCTGGACGCCTGCTTGGAGCGTCGCCCCACATGCACGCACTGTTCCCCACAGCCGCGCACTGTACTGTACAGTGCTGCGCAAGCACAGCAGCACAGGGCTGGGCAGTGGAGGACAGTCGAGCAATCAAACCAACGACCTGGGAACGGCCTAACGACGCCAATAATAATTAAGGCAACGTGTAGCCAAGCCGGCCAGCCCACCTCAGCCGCGTGCCGCCTGGGCATTGAAGTCCGGTCCGTGGATGTGATCGAGCAATCGTATCGTCGTCGAGTCGCATCCCGTGCCGATTCCCGTCCAACCTGGAACCCTCTTCCCCCGCGCCGAGACCCAAGCCTGAGACCCAGACCAAGACCGACTCGGTCCGGCTGAACAGGGACGACCTTGGGCTATCTGCCCGTCTTGTCACCTCGCCTTAATATTCGCGACCTGCTTCCCTCCCGATGGAGCAGTCCCCGCTCACGCACCAGCCTCGGCCAGAGGTCTTTAAGCCCAAGGTCGTTCAGCTTTACGAGTCTCTATTCAAGGTAGGTACCTGGTAAGCAGGTAGTTTTCTCCTTGCATACCTCCCTCTCTTCGTCTTTCGGCGTGAGATGCAACAGAGCTGACCGTCCCTCAACTCCAGGTTAGCCCCCACCCGTCCACCCCAATGCCCTCGGCGCACCGAACGAACACATACGATTGCCCAACCGAACGAGCGAAAAGAAAAAAATGGCTGATGCGCCAACCCGCTACATCTAGGACGAAGACCACGATGACGATGCACCCGTCGAAAAGTCCGAGGGTTTCTGGCGCGAGTTCTTCCTCCTGAAGCCGGACAGGCCGTCGCTGCGCCACATCCTCGACGAGATAGGCCCCAACGACCTGCTTCAGTTCGACCTACAGACACGCCGGCTGTTTGCGCGGGCGGTGGCCGCGCTGAAGACGGGGCATGGCGTTGCAGACTTCCATGCGTTGGATGTGAGCCTTTCCGTTTTACTTTTTCCCTCTCCGTCCTTTGTTTACTTGCGGGCAGGGGCGCCCCCTTTTCGGTCAAGTTCAACGTTTGTTTGCCGTTCGGATGATGATTGATTTGGCCTCCCCTCCTCTTCTCCCACACTGCAGACTCTCAGCATCTTCCTGGTCGCGGTGCTGGCCAAAAAGTACACCAACCCGAGCTCCGACATCATCGACGTGCTAGCCGGTCTCGACCACATCGACACCGTCTTTGCCGACTTTGTCGGCGCCTTGGACTCGATCATTAGGAATGGTAGAAGCTGTTAGTTACCTGGTCTTTGCATACGCACCCATGGTGACACGCAAGTTGGGGACAAAAGGCTGACTTCTCGGCGCAGTGGACCTCCGACAAAAGGCTGTTGAGGTGACTCTGGCTGTCACTTCGGGGGCGTACCAGACGAGTCTGCTCACATACTTTATACAACGGGATTTGTTTCCGGCGGTGATGAAGGTAAGGAAAAACAAAGCCTTCGTTTTCTGAGGCAAGACCGAGACGACCGAGCTGACCGGACCTGTGTGTAAAGTTCATACAAGATGCCGACAGCCCATCCAGGATAATGGCGCCCTTTACAGCCATCGGCCTGCTGGCCAACTACAACAAATTTGAGTTCCAGAATCCGTACCAGATGCGCCTCAACGACTTTGTCAACGAGGGGACAATTCAGAAGATCATCAGGAGCGTCGGGCACACCTGCCAAAGCTTGCGGGCACAGTACATCGAGGTGCAGGACGACCTCCCCGAAGGATGGACGCTGGCCAGCACGCTTAACATGATCGGGCTGGGCGCCATTGCGCCAGGGGGCAAGCCCGTACAGAAGCCCGTCTACGATGCCGAGACCGCGAAAAAGATGTTTGCGCAGCTGTAAGACGACCGCACCCAGGATCCTTTGCCCCTTCTCGTACCACAACTGACTCCCATGGCCCGAAACCTCAGACCAGGCCAAGATGCGGCAATCCTGCTAGCAACCTACGACTTTACCCACGCCAACAAGCTCTTTTGCTTCAACCTCGTCACGCTCCCCGCCGACAAGGGCGAGGAGCAGCCCTTTGCGAGCTTTCTCTCACTCACCTCGTACCTCCTCCAACACGCGCACCTTTCGCAACGCGCCACGCACTACGCGCACCTGAACCTGATGGTCCTCCGACTCTTGATTGAAGACCCGTTGTTGTGCAAACGCATGTGCAGCAGCAGCGACGAAGGCAGCAAAGCCGCAGTCCGCCTCTGCCGTCAGCGCTCGCCCTATCTGCCCCTCGTACAAGGTGAGCGCGTGCTGGCGACGGCGGTGCTCGACGCCATGGTCGACGCGCTCAACCACAACCTCCGGCGGCGGCTCGACGTCGGCCTCTACACCCTCTGCGTCGGCATCCTCCTGCGCCTGATCAGCTACCTATCGCGCTCGCGCACGCGCCTGCAGTACCACTGGGCCGAGATGTTCCGATCACTGCTCTCGCTCGTCCGGTTCCTGACCACGTACGCGAGCGACCTGAAGGACATCTCGCACATCGACACCCTGCTGGACCACGTCGTGAATCTCGTCGCCATCGGGCTGTCGGCGGGGGAGGCGTTCCTGCCCACGCCGGCGGCGTACGACGATCTGTTCTACAAGGTCGTCGAGACGGGCGAGGTGCTGGTCAAGTTCCGGGACATCTACAAGCTGGCGAACCGGCCGAGCAACTCGATCGACACGCTGGTGAACGTGAGCGCGCATTACAAGGAGATGCTGGCGGAGGGCGGCGGCGGTGGGGAGGGCAAGGTGGCGAGCGCGAGGAAGAAGGGCGGGTCGTCATCGTCGCATTTGACGAGTCTCCAGGTCGCCGAGGTGATTAAGCAGGGATATGAGACGCTGAGCATCCAGGCCAAGGAGGGGCTGGATAGCTGGGAAAAGTATCGCGAGGCGGACGAGAGAACGCTGCTGAAGAAGATGGCGAGGGCGGTGGTGGGGGATGTCAAGGGGTTGGTTGGGGCGTGAAGGTTTTCTTCCTTCTTCTCCTTTTTTTGACCTTTCCTGGGAGAAAGTGAGATTGTTTTTTTTTTTTTTTTTTTGCTTGGGGGATTGTTGTTATTATTTTGTGGACTTGGTTGAGGATGTGAAAGAGATTGGCGCGTTTCTTGTTGTTGTAATGATACCATTTACCCGTACAGCGTTAGTACACGCAAAACTGCATCGAGACTTGACCGACCTGCGGGTTACTTTTGAAAGGTTTAAAAGTCAGTCTTGTCGATGGAATGGAAAGGGGATATCCCGTATGGCTTATTTTGCAGGTTATTCAATGCGGAAAGATTGCGGGGCGGTGATACATGAGGCGTGGATGGCATCTTCGTCCCATGTTGGGACAATCTGGACGAGGGAGCAATGCAGGCGTCACACACCCCCGGTGTTGCTGCAGGTCCAATCGTTAGCGGGCGGTGAGGTGGGTTGCGGCTCCGCTGTGTTCGCTGGCGACGGGCTGAGCGATTCCTAATGTGTCGCCGCTGATTGGGCCGGCAGAAACCGGGTGGGCCGTTGGCTTGGCACCATGTCATGGGCCTTGTGGCCGGCTGACCAACCTCGAGCGCCCAGCCAGCGCGGACCGTCAAACATCTCAAAATTGCCTTTGCCATTGCCGGCGCTTTACCGGGACCTGCACATTACACATCCCCATACTTGACCTACATCCAGTCCAGGCAGTCTACCACCTAGCTACCAGACCTAACCTTGCGTTTTACCTACCGTACCTGTCTCGTTGCTGTATCGGATCCGTGGACAGCCAACGTATCTTCTTAAGCAAAGCAGAGCAAAGAGCAAAGCAGCGCGACCGACTCACCATGAACACACCGACCAGACTCTTGACAAGGAGGACAGCCTCTGCCTCCGCCTCTATCTGCTTCTCCTGTCGCCGCAATCTCCTGCGCCAATTCTCCACCACGCGAGCCTCCTCCGCCGCCGCCTTCCAGTCCTACTCGCTGCCGTCGCACCCCCCGCCCTCGCCGCGCAATGCCTCAGCCAACGACACCTCCATCTCCCGCCCCATCCAGTCCCCGACGCTACCGAAAGTGCACGAGACCCGGCCGCCCAAGAACCTCCAGTCGCACATGAAGGCGGTGACGAGCGCAACCCCAGCACCAGAACCGGCACCAGCGGCGCCCGTGTCAATACCAGAGCAAGCAGCGCAACAGCAGCAAGCCAAGCCGAGTCCGGCGACACCAGCACCCACGCAGACACAAACATCCTCAGCGGCACCAACGCCGAAGCCGCGCTCCAAGCTGCGCACCCCGCGCAAGGCAGCCATGACACTCACGCCCACCGCCGTCGAGCACCTGCGCGACATGCTGGACCAGCCAGACCCGAAGCTGATCAAGGTCGGCGTGCGCAACCGCGGGTGTAGCGGGCTGGCGTACCACCTTGAGTACGTCGACAAGGCGAGCGCGTTCGACGAGGCGGTCGAGCAGGACGGCGTCAAGGTGCTCATCGACAGCAAGGCGCTGTTCAGCATCATTGGCAGCGAGATGGACTGGGTCGAGGATAAGCTGAGTCAGCGGTTTGTGTTCCGGAACCCGAATATCAGTGAGTTTCTATTCCGTTCCTCCCTATTTGTGTTCGATTTATTTGGGCGGCTGCTGATATATCATGTTCTACAGAGGAGCAATGTGGATGCGGCGAGTCGTTCATGGTATGACCGAGACTTCCGAGAGGTGGTGTAGGAGGGGGAGGGGGCAGAACCAAGAGCTATACATATTGGATCGAACCTGGGCAACAACCACATTGATTTTGTGAGCGGATTAGAAGCAAACGATGCTTTCGGTCGACTTTTTTGCTGCAGCGGTTTTCGAGAATGGACAACGATACTAGTGCATTTAGGTATGGGTGGGACGGAGGGACGGAACGGTGTTTGGCGTTTTAGGGGTTGTTTCATTGATAGAAAAAGAAAGACAGGTGGCCGACTACACTGGTATCTGCCTGGGCAGAACAGGCCACGCACGCACGCACGCACGCACACCTCCGGATGGATGGAAAGATGTACATGTATGCTGCGGGATTCATAGGGAAATTGATTATGCAAAGAAGGATACCACGTCGCTGCCCGAGTAAGACATCATTTCGCATGAGCAACTTGGATGGAAGAGATCTGGCTGTGAGGGGAATTCCTGAGGTGTGTTCATGGGATTTTTGGATTGAAGAAAGGTACTACGTACGGGTATATATGCGATACCAACCTGAAAGACAAAACAAGACCCAAGTTGACCAAGGCCCACTCCTGAACCTTCCATGCGTACCGGGGAGATGGACCAAGACCGTTTGATCTGATATGTTTCAACGTGCGGCACCCGTTCAATCATCCATTCCAACCCCACCCACACTGTCGAGTGCCGAACCATTACCACAGCAGCGGATCCGTCCCGCGCCCACTAGAACAAACCCCTGCAGCAACGGCACACGCCCCCAAAGCGCGTCCCAAAAACCACTTAACGTCACCCCCTCCAACTTTACCAGGGAATAATTCAATCGGACGCGTCTCCCAACTCACCCATCGTGCCGCCTTACCTTACTGTCGTGACCACCCACCTGCGTCCTTATCACCTTTCACAAATATCGAGAAAAACGCCCCGACCTGAGCTCCATCGGCCTTGTTTCCCCGGCAGGGAAATGCCCAATAACGAATAGCTGCACACGAGTGGCACAACATCCTCGCACGGCAACGTCACACATTCCTCAACAACCCACCCCGTCAGTTCCTCGAGACGACAACCATGGCAAAGGTCATCTGCCCAATATGCAACCGCAGCGTCAAGTCGGTGGCCATCAACAACCACCTTGACGCAGGCTGCCAGGGTTTTCTCAATGACGAAGACGACAGCGACACCGTCAACGGAAACTCGTCGTCGTCCTCATCCGTGCCCCCACCGCCGCCCAAAGCAGCACGACACAGCCAAAGCCAGCCGCCTAGCTCGACGCAGAAAAAGCGAACGGCCGCCGACTTTTTCCAGACCCCCGCCCCGAGACGGCAAGTGAGCGTCAACCCCGTCACAGGCGCGCGAGAGGGAACCCCAGTACGAGGCAACGGCCATGTCGCGACCGCGACCCAGCCGGCACAGGTGGTGGGGAAGAAGCGCAGTTTCGAGGAAGGCCCCGGCTACAGCTCGCCGACGGAGCAGCGAGCAAACGGAGAGGGCAAGGATACAATATCAGCAGCAGCAGCAAGACGAGACGACGACGAACAGAAACAATCCCCTGACTCGGCCGGCGGCCCTCTTGTTAAGCGCACCAAGACCAGCCGGTCGGTACCCCTCGCCGAGCGAATGCGGCCGCGCACACTGGACGACGTGCTCGGCCAGGACCTGGTCGGGCAGAACGGCGTGCTGCGGTCGCTGCTCGAGTCGGATCGCGTGCCGTCCATGATTCTGTGGGGCGGGTCAGGCACAGGCAAGACGACGATCGCGCGGTGCGTGGCGCAGCGCACGGGTAGCCGCTTCATCGAGCTCAACGCGACCAGCACGGGCGTGGCCGAGGTCAAGAAGCTGTTTGGGGAGGCGGCCAACGAGCTCGGGCTGACGGGGCGGCGCACCATCATCTTCTGCGACGAGATCCACCGCTTCACCAAGGCGCAGCAGGACGTCTTCCTCAAGCCCGTCGAGGCCGGCACCATCACTCTCATCGGCGCCACCACCGAGAACCCCAGCTTCAAGATCGCCGCCGCCTTGCTCAGCCGTTGCCGCACTTTCACCCTCCAGCCGCTGACCCAGGACGACATCCAAAAGATCCTCCTCCGCGCCCTCCAGCGCGAGATCGACCACGAGAACCTCGAGCTCTCCCCGCTCATCGACGAGGAGATGCTGCACTACCTCTCGGCCTTCGCCGACGGCGACGCCCGCACCGCCCTCAACCTCCTCGAGCTCGCCCTCTCCCTCACCGCGACGCCCTCTCCGACCCTCACAAAGGCCGACATCAAATCCGCGCTGACCAAGACCCTCGTCTACGACCGCGCCGGCGACCAACACTACGACACCATCTCCGCCTTCCACAAATCCGTGCGCGGCTCCGACGCCGACGCGGCGCTCTACTACCTGGCGCGCATGCTGCAGTCGGGCGAGGACCCGCTCTTCATCGCGCGGCGCATGGTGGTGATTGCGTCCGAGGACGTCGGGCTGGCCGACAACACGCTCCTCCCGCTCGCCACCGCCGCCTACACGGCCACGCAGCAGATCGGCATGCCCGAGGCGCGCATCCCACTCGCCCACTGCGCAGTCGCGCTCTGTCTAGCCCCGAAGAGCACCCGCGCCTACCGCGGGCTGAATAATGCCTACTCGGCCTTGCAGGAACCGGGCGTCGCGGCGCTGCCTGTGCCCGTGCACTTGAGGAACGCGCCAACGAGGCTAATGAAGGAGATGGGCTATGGGCGGGAGTACAAGTACCCGCCTAATTATAGGGGGGGAAGGTCAAGCAGGAATATTTGCCTGAGGGCCTGGTCGGGAGGAAGTTTTTGGAGGAGCGGGATTTGGGGACCGAGGTTGATCCGGATGTTGAGATGAGTGGGTAGATTGGTTTGAGGTTGTTGGCTTTTTTTATACCCGTTTGTGAAATGTGATAGGAGGGTGTTAGGGTAAAATTGCTTGGGTAAGGTACTACACATACCGACATTGTAGTTGGTGGTGTGGCCGTCGTTGCTGGGTTTGCATACAGACGGAGGTGCATAAATACATACATACATACATACAGACAGAGGTACATACATGCGTGCTGGATAGGGGGCATTCGAAATGTTCATAGAGATACCAGGGTCGATAGGTCAAGTCTTGCGAATGGGCATATTGGCCTTTTTCGTACTTTACCGCCCTGAGTTGGTGCAGCTGACCTCCCTCCGCCAGTGGAAACATGGGTCTGTTTAATCGGGAACCGGGTAACCTTGATTTCGGACATGATGAAAGTCAAATATCTTACAATAGCAAGTGTCGAGTTTTACAACGGTGCCATGTTGAGTGATTTCACACTTGTGATAGAAAGGAACTAGGAGATGCTGAGGTTTGGAGCAAGAGTTTTTACGACGAGGTTGAGGTATTGGCTCTTCGCGGTATGTGAAGAATATGGATGCTTGACGGGCTCGTCGGCAAGTTGGACACAGATCCCGCGGCTTCCATGTCCGGTATTTGAACAACAACAACAACAACAACAACAACAACAACAACAACAACAACAACCTTACCAAGGGCTGGCCCGACATCACCATTTGTGGGTATTGGAGGGCACCAAGGTGAAGCATATTTGGGTGGCGTGTGGGATAGTCTAATTAGTACTTGGCTGAGCTCAGCATTGTGAACATGTTCAAAGACGCATGTTCACCAAATGGATACGATGAGATATAGCAGAGGCTCGAAACAAGGGCGGACACGCAGGACTACATACACCTGTTGACGAGCGGTTGGGAGAGTCCATGGCCTCTGCTTTAACTAATGGCGGCCCTAATTCTCTCGGAGCCTGGGATCATACAAATCTGTTGTCTTGAAAGCCGAAAACGAAAAGGGTAGAGCCGCACAAAAGCCAAAAGAAGGGGGGTGGGAAGAAGAGAAGAAAACGCACAAAAGTTAAAACCAAGAAAAAGAACACGAGACACAAAACAGTATCAAAAAACGCCTAGTTCCAACACGTCAAACTTGACGGCCAGAACCAGAAAAAGGGGACTCAGTCTGCGTATGAATCTCAGTGGGTGGGAAGTCACACATATGTGGAATCTAGCCCGAACGCCAAAGAGATACAGAGCCGTTTCATCACAGTCCTCACGCATTTTATTTTGGTTCCGGCCGGTGATGAGAACACTCGGCGCGGATATTCATTTGACCCACGGTGCGTGTAGCATAGGGTCTCCCGCGGCCTGTACACTCAGAGTTAGCGACGGTCTGCAATGGGAGGCGATATGGAAGACGGTTCGCTCCGGATTGACGAGGAGGGAGGGAGGGAGGGAGGGAGGAAGTTGCGCCGGCCTGTCCGTGCCCATGCGGGCAGCGAACTGAGGGAAGCCGCGCTCATCTTCATCCTCCTCCTCCCCTCTTGCCCATTATTGAAGCCTCAGCAGCGCACGAGCAGGGAGAACACGAGCTGGACGGGCCATACGTACCAAATGTTGACCCATGCCTCCGTGAGTCAAATGATGAGATTCTTCATCGATACTGAGGCTTTCGCCGATGTTGAGAACACAGAACAGAACTGATGACAGTCTCTCGTAAGACGGGGTGTCCGGCCACGGCCCTCTTTTTGTATGTCGAATTTTCTGGGATTTAGTTTTGCGGCCCCGAATGCTGCCGAGGTACATGCCTCGGGCATTGCTGGCGGATATGAGTCGATGGCGCAAGTGGCAGACGGGAAGCTTTTGTTTATCTCCCCTGGACTCCTGAAGCTTCTGCTGAAGAGGCTGTAGGTTCTCTTCCAAAACAAGGGCCAAAACTCGACCATTTTTGCCTCGGCTCTCCCGGCTGTGAACCTTGACTGCCGGCAACACGTTTCTATTCCATTTTTTGGATTTGCATCAAAATATCGAGATGTTCTGGGATTTGGTTGCAAAAGTGGGCGAGAAAGAGCGAGCGTGAGGAGCTGTTGCCATGAACCAGTCGATGAGGTGGCGTTGGTCGGCTGGTTCGCTCTTGCTGGTGGTTGGGCACTTACCCCTATTATTTGTTTTGCTTGGCCGCTGGCTACCCGTGATCGAGTCTTCACACACCACTTACAAGGCCGTTATCTCAATCAAAATGACTGCCTTTCGAGAAACTTTTCCAGCGCGGGATCTGTCACACTTTTGTTCTGGCGGGTAATAATCTCCGTGATTGTACCGCGGATCTGGGCAGCCCGATCAACCGATATCGGGCCGGTGGCGTTGGAGGAAACTTCCAACAGAAACGGTCATTGGAGTAGGGGGGGCTTTAAACTCTGTCACCGCCGAATAGTAGCCGTTAAAGATAGGCATGTTGCAAAGTCACAGGGGGCTGCCGTTGAATCCGTCGGGGACAGGTGTCTGCCGCAAACCTACATGTTGTAACGTTTGTGGCAATGCCAAGGCAAGAACAAAAAAAAACCCACTCAAATCCGCGCCTGCGAGCCATCTTTTTGGTCCAAACGCCATGACAAAAAGCATATTGCTTCACGCTTTTCGAGTTCATCGCGCCGACGTTGCATCCTCTAATTCAGCGCCATCATACGTAAATCGCGACTCGAGTTCAACAGATCGCGCGCATATCAGAGAGATTCCGAATAAACCGAATATGGAGATATACCGTAATTCAATTCCACCAATTCGTTACACCTCGTCATGAAATGCATTTCGAGTCTTCTCCAAAAGGGGCTCCCTCGGGTAAGTGCCAAAGTAAACCCGCAAAAAGGGGCTTGGGAAAAGTGGGGAAGGTGGGGTCGGGTACAACACCCGTGAGAAATCTACCAGATGCCGCGGCGGACAAAATGAGTCACACACACACCTTCCCTCTCCACAACCGCAACCCAGCTCCGTGCCTTAACCCACAATCCCTTCCTACCTCTCCATCAAATAAATTGCAACAGCTGCGTGGCGCAGCGGAAGCGCGCCGGGCTCATAACCCGGAGGACGTCGGATCGAAACCGACCGCAGCTAATGATTCCTTTTTAGACTATCTTCTCTTTCCTTTGTCCAGTATTCTTTTTTATCAGTGTTTTCTTTTTTCGTGCTTCGTGTTGTTTTTCTGTTTGTCGCAACTTGCTCCCGTTGCCTGGCAATGGATCCCGAGGAGGCCGCGTCGGAGTGCCCCCAAGCTCTCAAGTCGAGCCTTTCTTTTCCTTGGGGTTTCAGTTTGTTAACGACGGTACAAGTTGATCACCAAGGTTGTCGGCTTCACCAGATATGTGCTAGAGGTAGGCAGGCAACGATTGCAAAGGGGATCTCTGTTTAGGGGCTACACTTCACGTTGATAGAAAGTTTTGTGATGGGGGAGCCGCGGACGTGGGCTAGACACAGGTTCGCACAAAAGACAACATCGCTTTGTTTACTTAGCAAACTGCCGGGAGGGATCCTTTGAGGTTGGGCCAAATGCATCCAGAAACAACAAAGAAAAGGAAAACATGAAGGCGGCGTGCGTTCTCCTCCCCCCTGCGCGGATTGTTCATATTCTCGCACATGCCACACGTGGGGTCTGGCTTTCGACGTTGATGCTTTCGCCACTGCGATATGGACTGAATACCTGTCTGACCCGACCGTCGGCTGTTCCTCGATTTTCGACCTCAAACATGCATATTGGACCATCCCCATACACCCCGACGACAGACACATTTTTGCATTTGATGCACCCAGCTTCCCACAACTCCAACCAACCCGAATGATGCAGGAGTCCCAAACGTCGGCGCGACAAGGGAACGCAAGACCAAGAAGGTTGCTGAAGAGCTCAGAGGTGGGATAGCCGGCAGTGGAACCACTTCTGTGACGTGGTAGGCGTACAATACTCAAGGTGATGGGTGGTTCAGATGGCGGTGGTGGTGGACTGATGGCGTCTTGGTGAACGCCGTGGCTTCTTCTTCGTAGGGACCGGCCCAGCCTACATACTGCCGCGTTAAACGACGTTTTTGCTGGTTGCTGGTGCGGCTTTGAAGCCACCGTTGTGTCGGTACCACTCGAATCATCCTCCATCTCCGGATCTTCGGGGTCGGCATGGTAGCTTTCCACGGACTCGGTCACCGTTGGTTTTGGCGAACCCTGTTGCCCTTTATAAAACCATAAATTGGATGCGGTGGCCCAAAACTATGGCGTCCCCCAAAAACAGTTAAATCCTCATTATCGCCATTCTCTCAAAGAAAGGAAAACCAGCAACGAAAAGCAGAAACTTTCGACCCATCACCCCAGCACACCCAGCCTTAATACCACCACTTGCCCTAACATTACCTGGTACCCCCGTGCCTACCTACGCACGGCGCTGCATAGCACAGCCAAATCAACAAGCAAGGAATTCGAAGCGCCGCGTGTTCCCGACCTATCCGAGCAGGGCAACCTCTAATCATGGCCATCGCTTTCTCCGAGTCCGTCGGCGGGGTGTTCGCCCAACTCTGCTTTTATCTTATATTCGGTGGGATTGGCTGTTGCATCGCCTACCGCGCCATACAGCGACGGCACGCAGTCGTGCGACGCATCTACGTGACGCAGCGGCTCCTCCACCTCCCCGAGAACCCGTGTATCCTCGGCGACGTGGACCCCGGCCTCCCCGACCAGCACACTGCATTGATTATCATTTATTCGGCGATCAATAGTTTCTTCTTCTGGCTTGCAAGCCTGTGCGTCTACTCGTCCGGCATATCACACGGGGGTTCCATATTCCTGCTCGCTTTGGTCAGCTTCTTCGTTCTGGTCGAGTGGGTCACCTTCATCGCTTTCAAGAACAGGAGGCTGAAGGAGCAGTTGCCGGCGGTAGGAGGGGGCATGTACTATCAGGGCTTGTTTGTCACGGAAAAGCAGGAAGAGGGGCAGGAGCCACAGAACCTGGAGGTGGACATGAGCAAGGTGGAGATCGACCCTAGCATGTTCGCATGCTTTTAAGCGGGAAGTGCTGGTTTCGGGGCAAGCATCCATCGGGCAGGAGTGGCAGCTTTTTCGAGGGACTTGGAAGGAGGTGATGGACGGCAGGTGATTAGGTAGGGAGGCATCGGCGGAAGGGGTTACTGCCGTGATACTCGTCACTTTGGCATGTATCGTCTGGAGGGTCTCTACTATCACTTGAGCAAAGTCCCAAGCACCTACATTAATACCTAGACAGTCGAGGTTAAATCGGAGATACTGCCCGCTTCGATCGAACCATGGAAGCCCAAAGACATTTACCAGTGCCCAGCAACTCCCAGGTCCGAGCTTCTTCTAGGTTTGAAGGATGTCCACCCAACCCCACCACCATGGATCTAGACTCGACAACGCGACTGCCGCTTGAAAGGCAAAGCGCTGCAACCTGCAGGAAAGTCAAACACCTGCCCGCTTTGCGCTTTCCACGGTTTCAACTAGAGAAGGAAGGAACACACCCACCCACCCGCCAAGTCAGGAACACCCACCAAGCCGGATATCACAACGGTCCCGAAAACACACGTGATTGCTCGACCACGCCAACGCCTCCTTTGCTCGCTCCTTCCCTTACAACTGATCACGTCGCTTCGACAAAGGACAGTCTGGTCAAGTCTTGTATCACCCCTGCAGCGGGATCCAAGCCTACATCAATCGCCAACGTTTCGGTCGGGTACCTGTCGGGTCCCTGGCGGTTTGATCTCGTGGACCGCCCCTGATATTATTCGCCTTGGGGGACAAAATGGTAGAGCGGTCTCCAGGGGTTCAGGGGTGGTTGGTTTGGTGCCGGGCCATACTGCAACTGCCTCCACTCCATGAAGCGCTTTCGAAACGGCGAATCGACAGTCCGGGTCAAACGGTGAGTGAAGAAGACCAGATCCCGCTTTAGCTGGTCCCCCTCGAAAACGATAGTATGGACCAGTCGCCCATGATCAAAAAAGTAAGATTGGTCATCATTCTGCGTCTGGTTCCGAAGAGCAGGGATAAACGTTGCCCATATGGGATACAGGTTGAACAAGTCATCTGTTCCCCCGATCTCTACGAGCGACGAGAGGCGAAGCTTGTTGAGGCATGGCAGGATACCGGCCATGAATGGTATCAGCGAAGCCCAGTTGTTGACCCGGTGGGGGCTTGGGTCTCCCGGCTCCCTGTGAGTGCCAATGTGGTGGGGATGGAGGTCACTCAGCAAACTGATCTCTTCTAGGTCAAGCTGATGGATCGACGAGTGGGCTTGGAGGAACTGAACCAATCTGGCTGGCTCGACGGGCTTGGCGCCACGCAGCCGGAAGGTGGTCAAGTGGCGCAAGCGAACTTGTCTCGCGATATCCGAGAAGATTCGTGTGGTCATACGAGGTTCGGAATCGCGAGAGAAGAAGCGGATGTCAAGGGTTTTGAGATTCGGCATGCAGTCGAGAACCCAGGCGAGAGGAGTCCCATCGGGCCAGGGGCCAGAGCCATTGCCGACAGGAGTCATGGGATTCGTATCTTCAACGGCGATGCCCACTGCGAAGTTGGTGATGGAGGTCATGACCCCCTGGTAGCCCACACCCCAAGAAGGCGCGGTCATATGCTCAGCGAGGCTGTCGAGCTCCAGGCCGCCGCGAGGGGTGTCTTGGAACAGCGACAAGCTTCCGATAACGACCCCGCTGCTCTCGAGAGCGGCGATGACTGCTAGGTAACAGTGATTCGCGTGCTCGCAGATGGCTGATACTTCTCCGGCATGCGTCGTCGACATGCGGTCGCCCATGTGCCTGTCGACCACGGCCGCGTTTAACTCGACGGTGTCGAGCTTACCAAAAGCTCTCAAGCTCCCGGCAAGCGAGTTGACAAGGGCATTTTCCTCGACGGGCGCGGGGTCCCGCCTCTTCCGTTGCATGTCCATCCAGTCGAGCTGGCGAAGGGCCACCGGCAACGTACCGGGGTTGGCATAGAGTTGATCTAATCTCTGCTCCATGTACGAGGCGTCGTACACCACCGCCGTGACGGTCAAACTCTTCACCGCTGCACCGAGCGGATGCGACGCAAGCGATGCCAGCGACTCGACGCTTTCCGCTGTGAGTTCTATCGTTTGGTGTGCGATGGCCCGAATAAAACGGGGGTGGATGCATCCTGCTGCGAGGGCCTTGCTCGTCAGCCGTAGGTTCTTGACGCTGGCGAGGTTGAGCGACTCGAGAATCTCGTCCCAGAGGGTGGGGTAGCGATAGGGGAGATCGAGGATCAAGGGGGCTGCCATTTGGTGGATCTGGTGTTTGTGTCTGCGGTGACTGAAAGTGCAAAAGGCGCTGGGTCGAGCTTGCGGTATGGATGAGTTGTACAAGTTGATGTCGTAGTAGCACGTTTGTGAGGCTCAAGAACCATGCTGGTGCCTGGCCATCATTACGTTACATCTTGTGTACCGCCGCGGGCTCCGGTTGGCTCTTATTGGGCCAAACATGAAGAGTCTCACAACACACCCAACGACAAGGTCCCACCAAGCCAACGGGAGGGACAACCTAGCTACGCTGTTGATGTTCACCTTATTAGTTGTAATTAACTAACGCGATGGAAATTCTTGGAAATTGAAGAGGCTGCGAATAGCAGAGCTTCAAAAAAGAGTCAAAAACAGGTAGCGGAAAGAAAAGAAACGAAAAGGGAGAAAACAAGGGCGGGAAAAGAAGAAGGGGGCCGAAGGTAACGTCAACCTTGTGGTGTCGGCCGTACATGTATTGAAAACAAAGCACATCTTAATTAATGCTTCTCTTGCCCAAACCAAGGAGTTTGATCGAGTTTCTTTACTCACAAATTGAACGATTCGACTACCAATACCCCACATGGTCCGTAACTGAGGTACAGGGCAAACGAATGCCACGTCTATATTTCTACAGCAAGAAATATGTACCAAATCGAATCAAAACAAGGATTCGAACCTAGGTAAACAACTCCAAGTCCAGCAACCTCTCTCACCCAATTAATCCCCCCCCCTTTTCAATGCGTGCGAGCACCGAGGGATTGCTCCACACCCTTCTTCCTCTTTCAAAACAACCCGCCCAACACCTCTCACATAAAATCGTCATTCCATTTCAACAAAAGAGAACCCAAACCCCGTGCCACGACCACCCACCCCACTGCACCCGGATCACCTATACGGCCGCGGCTCCGAGCTCAACTCCGCCACCTCAGCCGCGTGATACGGCGCCGTGTACGCCGGCACGGGCGTGCTCCCGGCCGCACACTTGGAGCAATTCGACCACGAGGTATTGATATCCCTCCGCCCGCCGCCCGCGGAATCCAAGTCGCTATACCCCATATGCGTGTGCGTAGGCTCGTACGCCTTCCCGCCCCAGGCCGAGGGCGTGCCCGCGCCCGCGAGCTCCTTGACGTCAAAGTCGCCCAGCTCGGCAAAGGGGGTTGGCGCCGCGCCGTGCCGGTCCAGGCTCGCTGCTGCTGCGTTGTTGCGTCTGCTTGCTGCTGCCCTTCGGCGGTAGAAGAAGAAGCCTGCTAGGCCGATCAGGGCCAGCACGCCGAGCGTGATGCCGACGCCCAGACCGGCTTTCGCGCCTGCGCTGAGGCCTGTGTCGGTTGTGGGGATCGCGGTCGGGGTTGGTGTGCCTGTTGCGGTGGCGTTTGCGGCTGTGTCGGTTGTTACGGTTGCTGTTGCTGTTGTTGTTAGGATTGCGGTTGGGGGAGCGGTGGTTGTGGAGAAGGTTGTTGCTGAGGACTATTTGCAAGGAGCATTGGTTAGGACTTTTGTTTTGTTTGTTCTAAGTTGGGTGATGTGGGAAAGACTTACAGTGGCGGAGCTGGAATCGGTGGTTGAACTGGCGATTGACGGCGCCGGGTACTGGAAGCGCTGCGACCAATCGGTGCTGACCCCGTCCTGGATCACAAGCTCGTACCCGTCCTTCTTGAGCGTCGTCGGCGGCGTCCACATGTACGAGTTTCCCTCGGCCAGCTCCTTGATGATGAGGACGAGTTTTAGGTCGGCGTCGGGCCCGTTCTGCAGCGAGATGTTGACGGGCCCCCTGTTGTTGACCCATTTGATCTCGAAGGGAATGTCGGGGTGCATGGCGTAGTCGGTATTGTCGAAGATGACGCCCGCCTGCGCAACCCCCAGCAGGGAGGCGAACAATGCTAGTGGGAGCAGCATCGCGACGAGATGCAGCCTATCGACGGCGCGCGCGCGTCAAGCAAAGGAAGCGCTTGGAATCTGAACCGCAATCGAACGAGAGATGGAGAGTTGAAGAGAAATCCAAACGGAGGAAGGACGTTCCCCGCAAAGGTTGGATCGAAAAGTCCAAACGACGAAAAGGGAAAGATAGTGACAGGAAGACGAAGAAAAAAAAAGAAATGCGTAGCAGACCAGCCCACCAGACAATTGTCGTCCTCACCCGCGTGTGGGAATCACCCATGCTAATATCGGCTGTTTTTCTCCAAGCAGGAACAGATGCCGCCGCCCCCTAGTCTGCGGCTCCCGCCCAATACAAACGGCCTTTGCCTGACGCTATGAATACACAAAAGGGGCTAACAGGCTGGGCATAAGCCGCCATCGCCAGCAAGTTCGTCTAGGCGCGGTTCTACACCCAATCACTCGCCTGGCAAGCGGGGGCTGAATCAGCTTCGATGGGTGAAACCCTGCGAACCCGCCCGATGACAAAGAGCAAGGGTAGGGACAGGGTCAGCAACCCCTGCAGCGAGGCTTGGTCAGGCAGTTTGCGGGATAGCCCTATGGGGAGGGACCAGGCTAGCATGAAGAGATGCCCGGAAATGGATGCAGCGTTGCGTTGGGTTGCTAAAAACTGTCCCCGCTGCCGCCTTCACGAGTAGTGTATGCCGCACTGCCGGGTTGCACAAATCGTTGAACGTGGCGCTGTGGCCGCATTTTCTAGCACGGTCTTGGCAGACGCAATATGAAACCAGGGCGATCTTGGCTTGAAGAGGCGAGAGACGTGGGAGAGAGCCTCACGCTGATGAGAGCTTTATTGTTATTGTTTAATCAACCGTCGTTGACCGAAGTGTGTGTAAACTCAGGTACGGTACAAGATATGGGAGGTTTGAAACTCTCAACGAACTCCAGGTTGTATTAGGCTGCCGCCATTTGTAAGATCAGGCTCCAGAGTTTCGATGTTTACAGATGTATGTATGCGAGGTCTGGTGCCATGGTTGGGACGCTGACTGCCAGCGGTAACATGAGTCTAATCCACAACAAGCAAGACCGGCCTAGTGTACTTGTTGTTCAATGTTGACCTGGCCTGGTTGGTACCTGCGGTGCCTCACCGCTGCACGTCACTCACGCTTTCGTTTATCGTCCCACGCCCTGCACTGTCGGTCCCGGAACCGTCCCGAAGATGGCAGTCAACAAGACATGCATCGGTCAGTCAGCCAAGTCGGTCACTGAAACCACATGCAAACCCCGGGCGCTGGACTGGAACTTTATCACATTTTCTTCCAGTGCGACACTCTCATCAAACTCAATCTGCTCGGGTGCCTGCCAATGAGATCGAGAAACACTTGTTCCCGTGCATTGCTGTCAGCGACCCTGACTGCTGAACAATCTGCCTTACCAAGCTTTTCCCCTTGGAGCCGAGATTGGTCTTGGCCCCGCGTTCAGGGGCAGGCTGGACGGGCCGTCATAGCCGTTCGCATTTCCTCATAGCGCCTTGGCGATAGCCTCGTTCGTCAAGAGAGTAAGGGAGGTGAGTGTTTCACGAGCTTTGATTGTGAGAGTTCTGCGTGGAGTTACGTGAGAGGACAGGTGCGCAGGGCAAGTAAGAACAAGTTGAGAATTGCAGGTTTCTGGTGGTGGACGCGGTTGAACGAGAACCGAATGATGGCATTTGTTTTGCTCAAAGGGCCATGTGGGTTGAGATAATACCCAAAAACAGTGATGATGTGCTCGATGGAGGATTTGTAGCTCCATTATGTCCTCCACAGGGGATGCTGTGGATCACAGTTGGGCTTGGATGAGCTTTGACCTTCCTGCCCCCGAGTGATGATCTGATCTGATTTTCAAAACGTTCTTCACCCTCCACTCGCTAGCCTTGTACTGGTTGGTGCCATATTGAAGTTTGGCTTCGACGTCCTTCAATCTAGTTCAAAACGCATCTAGATATTGCAATATGATCCGGTCCCAGCATGTACATTTTTGTTACGCCAGGTACCCCCTTATCCCACGACATAATACTTGCAAAATCACATATATCGTGACGATGCTCTGCAATATCTGTTATTCCCTCTTTAAGTGCAACAAAGATATAAAAAGATTGTTTGGACATGTCTTACGAAGCCCTGGCCCTTTTCAGCTATCATTTTACCACATCACGTTTTTAGGTGTGGACCTGTGCTAAGCTGACGGTAATGCCGACTATATCCTGCCCTAGCAATAGCCAATGCAGTCGATTCCCCGGCCCCTTCCCTTCCCCCCTCGAGAGCCAAGAAGAGAATAGGGAAGCGGGAAGAGGTAGGAATGTCAGTGCCAGCCACCAGAGGCTCGTAATTCCATAATGGAGCCCAAGAACCAGACATAGCCCCAGAATATGACCCTTCCCATCTCACCCAACGAGAGGTCCCCCTGAAAGCATGCCATTACCACCGAACGCAATACGCCGGAAGCACGCACATCCCAACCCTTCCTACGAAGGGTTTGGGCAGCGTGCTAGTCGCCCGACAAAAGCCGTCCCACCTGGCCCTTTCGGGGGGAGCGATGACGGCGGCAGCGGCCACAACGGCGGGGGCAGCGACGACGGTGGCCGCAGCGGCGACAGCGGCAACGCCTACGCCAGCAACGACGGCAATAGCATTACCCTCCAGCACCGCTACGTAGAAAGAGACTGGAACTGAACTCAAAATTCTGCGGAGGACGGGGGAGGCGGAGGGGGGAGGGGAGATGGGGTGGGGTGGAACGACTGCGCCATTCGACTTTTTGAATTGTGGATGTCGGTGGCCATTCAAAAGCACCGCGCGGGGATGCGCAGGTAAATCTTTGATGCATTGCACAAACATTTCGCTACATTTTGCGTGATGGAAGAGGGGGGGGCGTATGTCGAAACGTTATCGCTATTTTATCGTGGAAAGTCTTAGGTGGGTCGTGGGAAATGCAGGTCGTTAAAAATGGTATTTGGGGAGCTGGAACGGTATTTCAGAGATTCGAGCTTTTAAAGTAATTCAGGGACATATCAGTGGGCGAGTTGAGGTAATATACCTGTTAATGATTATTGTAAGTACCTAATAACTTACCCCGTACTAGTTGTGTGGATCGTTGATCACGGAAAGCTACTTTCAATGGAATCAGCATTTCGAAATACAGGTCTGGGTTTTGCAGAAATTCAAATTTATTGGTACCTGGCACTCCTAATAGAGTGCTCGATTCAGCGGTCAGCGCTTCAACGCTTCGACTCGGCTGTGTTAATCTCAAAAGAAGCAATCTGTTTGACACTTAGCCTGAGGAACCGGAAAGAAAATAAAGAGATTACTGAGCGATGGAAGCGTTTGAGGGAGGGGCAGTGGCCTACGGGGCCCTGGGAGCCCCGGTTTCCTCTCCCGCCTCACCCTTCTCCTCATTGACCTTTTCCTCAGCTTCCTTCTTCTCAGCATCCCAAGGCTGGAACGTCATGACGCTACGAACGGGAAGCTTGGGCACCTGCACCAGCGGAATGGTCAACTTCTTCTTCGGAGCCTGGCTGTCCTTGGGAGCCTGGTTGTCTTGGGGAGAAGTCATCTTGACAGTTGGTTTGAAAAGGACCTTGTGGTTTTGGGGTTAGTCGTGGTTGTCTTTGCTTTTCAGCTGTCAAAAGGTTTGGAAGGCGGGTGAGTTGATTGATGATTGGGATTGACAGATATCGACGTGAGTCGGGTGTTTAAATAGCTTGGTCGAAGAGAAATTGCCCCCGAAACTCTGACCCTTTGTAAACTGCTGGTCTGATGTTGCTCGGGTGCCGTCTGTTTTGTTGTTCTTTAAAGATAACAACGGCTTCGTGGGCTGGTTTCATTGACAAACTTGTTTCGACACAACTAGCGTCGATTTTAGAGGTGATAAAGACGTCGAATTTAGAACAAAGAAAGCGAAAGAAGATTTGGTACAGTAGTTTTCAGAGCCAACATAATACCAGGGTCTATTCTGAATACCTGAGGTATGGATGGAAACTGTACCCCCCGAAAGGCACACTGCTTATTCACGCCTTTAGTCAATGAACCCACATGTAGAATAGGTACCTAGTTGATCTACTTCCCCGAATGCTCGTTGGAAAAGTTGTATGATTCTTTTCATTTGGTAGCCGCTGGTGTCGGGAGCTGGGAGGATTTGTTGGCACAATATTAAGCCCTGTGGCAACGGGCTCGCCGGAGAGACGAGTCATGGTTAGATATTGGTTCACAGCGGGAAAGTCAGGGACGTATTTCTAAATAATCTCGTTCGTGTTGGATATACCCGGACGACCATATCCACATTGTGGTTGATGGAGATAGACCGCGGCTGGACTGATGTAAAGTCACCTCTCTGAGAGGTGCATAGATGGACAACAGTGTTATATCCAATGTAAGAAATCGGGGAGGAATGTCACTCTCGTTGTGTTATGGTGTGCGTAGTTGACAGGAGAGATCAAGACGTAATTGAAAGATCAAAACGAAATTGCGGGATAAAAATCTCGGCATGTATCTCCACAAATAAAACGAAGGCCCTAGGCAGCAGGAGACCCGACACATGACAAAAAACGTGAGTAAGAAGTGAAAGAAATGACAAGCTGTGTAGAATGAAGAAAAAATGATTGTGCAAAAAAAGAGAGAAGAAAACTACCAAGAACTGCTCGATCCAAAGAAAGGAGACAACCCCCTGAATGAAACGATGTGGAGAGCCGCTTTTGCACCCAAATCAAGTCTCTCGCTTGCACACCAAGTTCCATCTAGCCCACCGGACCTGCAAGACCAAGGCAAACATATAGGATAGCCAATATGAGTGCCCCCAAAGCAAAAATTCCAGCCTTGGGCAGTCGATTGCCGGCAAATAGAGCTGTGTCACCAATAGACGGGTCGGTGCTCTCATGATCGAAATGCTCGTCGTTCCTAACCACATCGTTGAAACCCTCAGGCCCAGCCTTAGACTCGCTGCCCTGGTCTTCCTCAACTTCGGCCAACCGCAACAGCTTGGATTTGATGCCAGGGATGTGCAGCATCCTGATCCAATCTGCCAAAGACCAGGTCCAATCTCGCCCGGTGGTGCTGCTCCAACGGAACCCTTGGCGTCCAGATTTGTCGCCGAGAGATACATGTACTGTAACCTCAACCAAGGTTCCCTCACGACCACATTTGAAATTTACCTGAGATTGATGGTTGTAATCAAAATCCAACCATTGAGGTACGACGTTGATTGAGAAGTGTGGATCGGCTCCAGCTTCAAGGAAGCTCTGCGCGACGAGCCCGAAATTTGCTTCTTGTGAATCAAAGTGGCGCCGTAACTTTTGATCGCTTGTAGAAGGCCTGTGATAGGTTTGGATGAAATGAAAGATTAGGTAGTGGTGCCATATGCTGAGCTGGATATCATCGGAGTGAAACGTCGTGTTGAAGAGGTACTGAATCTTCCGCGAACTTGGTATTATTCGGGTCGTTGTTTCCAAGTGCCTTCTGCTCCTCTGCAGGACAAAGGTCAGGAAGTCGACGTCTCCTTTTGAAACAGTGTGGTTGTCGTCACTGAAAAGAAACATGTGGGCGACAGTTATGAACACAAGGAAGCCTTCAGTGGAAGGGGCCAGGCTGCTGTGGAATATATGCCAAGCAATATCATACTTCTGCTGGAATATCAAGTCATGAAGTGGTGTCCACATTTTCCAAACATCGCCATTCGCCGACTCGATGTTGACTCTCCATGTATCTGAGACTTTGTTAGTACGATATCTGTATTTGCCGAGCTGTATTGTGGCTGTCATGTCCTGAGATATCATTGTCTCGAGGCTTGGAAGAATCGATAGTTCTGAAACGGACTGGAGGCCAGATAGGAAATCGTATGGGGGACGGTCAAGACGATGTGGTTGGCGGAGCTTAAAGAGTGCTGCATGCTCCTCGTTTAGATTCACGGTGTGGGAATTGGGATCATGATACTCCTATTGGCAGTTTCGCTATATATTAGCAGTGGTTCATACTGGGGCGATAATTGGTGTCTGTTACCAGAAGAACCGTATTCCGGGGCTGAAACCGGAGCTTCGCGAGCATGAGCTCTGAGAAGGCGCCGAGGACATGGGGAGTCTTGTGCTTTGGCGAACCCACGGAAAGCTTGGACACAACCTTCTTTCCCTCCAAATATTCCTGAACTGGACGGTGGGTGGGTTCAATCCATTTCTCCCCCGAGCTCAATTCAACCAGTCCTCGGCACCAGGCATACAGCTCATTCTTTGCGCGTCTGAGTCTCTTCGTCATGTCTTCGTGGCTCGATTGTTGGTACCGAAAATCCTTTTGTCGTGCAAATGCAGGCTTCTTGAGATAGTCATCGAGAAACGAAAATGCTAACAGTGACAACCGCAAATGCTTCTCCCTCTGTAACGCCTTTACCATGGCGAATGTGAGATAGGCAGGTCTGCGCCTGTCTCGTTGGATTATTGTATCCACGACGTAGTCGAGCATTTTGCGCATTTCTGAGGGAAGGTGCTCAAGGATTGTGGAAGCTTCTTCAATGTTGCTACCGATTTCTAATTCTGCTCGGATTTGTTGGATGACGAGCGTGACCCAGAGAAATATGCCCTGAGACTTTTTTGGGATGTCGTGCATCAGTGCTTTCAGATGCTCAGCCCCCAAGCAGCCTTGCTCACCAAAGTCGGACAATCGTGTTTTCACATATTGCCCCATGTCGTACCGAGTAAGGTCATGAAGCTTGAGCATGCGGTCAGGGATGTCAAACCAGTTGGTGAGGGCGGGGTCTTCTCGGCTGGCGACACAGATCTTCACGTTGGCCCTGGACGCCCAGCCGTGGAGAATTTTGGAGAGATCCGAATGATCTTGCATGGGGGTGACTTTACATTCGTCGAGGCCATCGACAAAAAGGCAGAAGTTCATTGTCGGTGGATCGGGGCGGTCGATGATGTACTTGAGCGCATCGAGTGCGTCGGTCGTGCTGATCTCGGGAACAAAATTCGCTTGCCAAGGCACCTTCTTCAGCTCGTCCCATTGCTTTTTCAGCGCCCCGGGCGTCATCCTGGGCTGTTGCTTGAGAATGTCATGCAACAGAGTGCGGTAAAGCCCTTCGTACGATGTCTGGAAATTGCCGACCACGGTGGAGAAGAAATAGTTGGCTCTGATCAAGGGTTTGTTGTCTCCTGAAGCACCAGATAGCGGCCAGTTAGCTGGTGCTATAAACAGAAAGAATATCCGCCAAGTATTGTAGGCAAAAACGCATACCTGTCCACATCTTCAATTCTCTTTCCGTGTGTGCATGGTCGCATAAGAACCGCATCAAGGTCGACTTGCCCGAGCCAAGCTTGCCCGTGATGAAAAATGTTCCGCCGCCGGGGGAAGACAGCCAGTTCGCAAACGCTCTCCTGGCTTCGGTTCTCATGGGATCTGTTTCAGAACCCGTTTCGGAATCAAAAATCCACTGGTAGGTTCTTGAATGCGCGCTCATTGCGGCGTGCAGGCAGGCCTGGAGATTATCAACTCGATCTCTCATCCTCTCGTACTTAAGACTCTCCCGGATCCGAACATAGTAAATCTCGCTGATGGTGTCCTCCTGTGCATCAAGGGCCTTTCTCAACCGGCCGACGACTGACTCGTCGAGAAGATCAACAACCCTAGTTGACAGCTGAAGTTCTTTCTTGAAGGCCTCTAGACTTTCGAGGAGCTCCCCGAGGGTTTTGCGGTTGGCTTCGACTGATGAACCAATCTTCCCAGTACTTTCCCTGTGGTGGTGTCATGGAATTTACCAAAAAGTCAGTGAAAGTGGCCACGCAAAATGCAGAGGTCGTGTCAGCGGCGTTGATGGATAAAGTTTAGAAACTGACCTCGTCAGATACACCAAAGAAGTTGTGAGTCTCTGCTGGCAGCTGCTGAGCTCTCTCTCAAGCTCATCCTTCTCCTTTCCGTGAACCAGGGCTTTTCCCGATGCCACCAGGGATTTCCACATGATCTTAAGCTGGCTTCCAGTTGAGGTATCCACTTTCATCTTCTCCAGATGATTGAGTAGGTCGGCTGCTACCTTCCTGCTGTGTTTGGCGAGATCGCAAAGCTGTTTGTCGTCGTCTTGCAGTTGATCATCGTTGGGAGGGATCATCCTGTGGTGGAGTTGCTGCATCATTGTGATGACATCCTCAAGCGTGGCATTGTCCTCCAAGCTGCCAGACTTGCATATCTCGACCCCGCCCTTGATAAGAGTCACTCCGAATGTGACAAAGGACAGGATCCCCGAAGCCAACCCGATTGCCGAAACTGGATCCATTGTTTTGGACGACAGATTGGTGAGTGTCAAAGAAGGTGGCAGGCCGCAGGTGGGCGATGAACTGAAAAGCTGTTAGAGAGCGTTCGAGCTTCAAGGAGGCCCTTAAGCGTGGGCAAGACAAGGAACCGGGCGTTTGTCTGATGGCGGACAGCACTGGTGCCCAACGCAGTCAGGAAATTGGGGATGGAAGGAAGAGTTCACCCAGCCACCGGAGGTCCAGTTTCACTAATGCAAGCCACCTCGAGCGGGGAAGGGATGTGACCAGTCTCACGGCTGTATGCCACCACCCAATTCGTCGCTTCGCTTCACGCAAAGTTCCACACAGGAACAAAAATTCGGCCCTCAAGCCGTTCTTTCAACCAACGAGCTGAGAAGGACAGAGGAGGGGTTTTACTCATGCCCAGCTCTGGTGCATATCGGCGACCTCCTTTTGTTCTTGGAATCCGGTTGGCCCGCGGTTTCGAGATGAGATAGGTATGTACCAAACGAAGAAACCGCCAGATCCTCGCTACCCAAGAGGGACGGGAAAGGAAAATAGAACCAACGGAGACACGCACCCATTGCACTGCCTCCTGTCCTCGAAGGTCGCCTCCGCTCTTGTGGCTACTCGCTCTACAAAGAAAGCCATAAGATCACTAGCAAAATGGGCACTGACAAGGAATTGGCCAAAAGCGTCTTCCCAGTGGCCGTCTGGTCGTCTCCCCTCTCCGGACCATGGAAATGGGCCTGTTACTCTAGATTTTGGGTTTCGAACTACAAATCTAATGGAGATGAAGCCAAATGGCAGCAAAGAACAAAGGGCACAAATACCTGAAAAGGACCATCAGATTTGGTTGCAGAAACAATGACTGTACACCTAGGTAGGTTATTTACCTAGTACTGTTTGGTTGCATAACACCGAATTCCAGTTGACATTCGACTTCTTAGCGGGACTCACACTAAAGAATATGAGTCAAGATGGGAGTGCGCGCACTAGTCTAAACACTGACAGTCAAGTCAATATCAATGAGCACCGTGAAAATGAGTGCGCAAACAGACTAACCTAGAAACCAGCAGGCTCCAGCAAATTACCTGAGTTTAGAAAGAAGTTTACTCACTTTTTCCAATCTACCAGGTATATAAATCGTCCAGATCTAACATCTCCTCCCGCCATTATGAAGCCGAGAAATGTATTTCGACATTTACCGACGCCTGCGAAGCGAACCCATAACCCGCTACGGAAACACCAAACACCCTAGCCCATCGAGCTCAGCTTGTGCTTCAAAAACCACAACAATATGGAGGATTACTTCCGCGTACTCGTCGACCTCAACTACTGCATTCTCCCAGAAGCCATTAGCGAACGACGTTCAGGCGGAACAACCTACAAAGTCTTATTCGCGGCGGCGATTCCGTTCCCGGCGCTCGCCAGCCGGGAAGACTTCTCCGCCCAGCTCCATCAAGCATGCTTTGCATATCTCCAGCAGATGCATCAACGCCCGCAAAGTTTCGCAACCGACTGGGTGGGCAAAGTGGAGCACTTTATTATCTGGGAGCGCTCTGCGGGGGGATGGCTGCATCTAGACGAGTTGATGTGGGCTCAGGTACGCGACCAGCTTCGCATGATAGCTGTGAGGGGATTTAAGGATCATATCCGGGTGGTGATGCACGCTCAACCGAACCGTGGCTAAAGGTCGGAACGTCTTGGATATGATTGCGCTTTTGTTGTTATGGGTCGTCAGGGGTGACCCGATGGGTTCTTCAGAAATTTGGTATGGCTGGAGCAGTCTGGATGAAGGATTGACGGCCATGAGCATGAGTCTGACTGTCTTTTGATTGCAATGACTGATGCTATGTCGTCTTATGTTTGTGTTTCCGAAAGTTCATTTGTGACTATTGATGGTATTTTGCTGACTGAATCCGATTCCGGGAACGTGATAATATGCTTGGGCCATCCCCTTTCTTTGGCCCCTTTATTTGGCGTTTGTCCTCCATTACGCCTTGCAAAGGGACATGGTGCAATCGATCCATTCCCAGAAGCGAATGACGCTGACGAGATGATGTAGAATGAAGAATGAATATCTTTGGGTATCATATTGGGATATAGAACGTATTATATACCAGTACCGCTAAGGCAAAGGAGGTTGATCTTTGCACCCACCTGGGCATTGTGAATGGAGCTCAGTCAAACAACAACCCAGCCCTCAACAACGCACTCGCCTTCTCCGGCCCACCACCACCATTCTTCTTTCTCCTCTCCTCAATCGTCCGCCGGACCTTCCCGGCCGCCTCCAAGCTGCCTCCCTCCTCACCATGCAAATCCGCCAGCATCTGCAGCGTAAATATGGTCGACGGGTGCGCACCTCCAAGCAGCTTCTCCCTCATCCTGAGCACCTTACGGAGTGCCAGATCCGCCCCAGCCACGTCCCCCCTCGCGGCCTGAAGCAGCGCACTGGTGCTCAGCGACACCTGGATATCGTACCCCTCTGCCCCCAGCACTTCCGCCTCCCCGGCCAGCACCCGATCCAGCATCGCCCTCGCTGCCTCGAAATCCCCAACATCAAACAGCAGCCTGGCATAATTATTTCTCGTGATGATCGTATCTGGATGTTCCAGCCCGAGCAACGCCTCCTGCCCTTCTAGAGTCGTGGCATACTGCGCCCTCGCTTCCTCTAACCTCCCCCGCCGATGCAGCAGGATACAGTGAATATTCAAACTCACCAACGTATCCGAATGCTGCTCGCCCAACACCCTTCTCCGCCCTTCCAGCGCCCGCATCGCCGTCCTCTCGGCCTCATCCAGCTCATCCAGCTCCAGCAAGGTAATCGTCAGACCACTCAGACTCTCCAGGGTATCCGGATGTTCATCGCCCAACGTCTTTCCCCGCCCCGCCACCGCCTGCCGCAGCATCGTCGCAGCTAACCCCGAGTCCCCGCGATGCAGCAGTGCCTCCCCCAGCGTCTGTACGCTATCCAGCGTCAGCTCGTCCTCAGCAGGTAACAGCTGCCGGATCTCCAGCGACGCGTTGCACAAATCATATGCCCGCGCGTATCTCCCCCGCGACATGTTATACAGCGCGACAGCGACCATCAACCTCGCGGCAGCCAGCTGCTCGGCATCTGTCTCCAGATTGCCAGCCAGCGCCATGGCCGTGTGCGGCACCAGCGTCTCGTACAGAGGCCTCTCCTCGTATCTTTGCCGCCCAGGTCCGGGGAACGTCTCGGCGAGGATACACACCCCTCTTCCCTTCCACTGGTCCAGCGTCCCCCTCGCGTCCAACCACCGCTGCGTCGCCAGCGCCACAAGTCGATGCATCTTGCAGACCGCGTCCTTCCCCCTTGTTGCCGTCAGGAGTGAGAAGGCCTGCAGCGCGCCCAGCGCCATTCGAAAACTCGTTTCCGTCTCCTTTGGCTTCCGCAGCAACATCACGGGCACGTTATGATAGTCCAAAATTGCTGCTAATGACAGAATCTCCGCGGCCCGCGGCACGTTGCGCGAGATCTGGTCAAACGACAGCTTCCACGTGCGCACGACCGAGTTCTCGGTATCGATATCGCGCCGCGGGTCCTCGAGGTGCTCGCTCAGCAGCTCGGCCGCGTCGTCGTCGCCCGCGAAGAGCGTCTCGAGGTACTCGGCGATGCTGAGGCAGTTCTCGCTGATGAAGGCCGCGGCCTGCGTGATGGCCAGCGGCAGGTGCGACAGCTCGGCGACCAGCTTCATCGCGTCCTCCTCGCACCAGTCCTCCTCGGCCATTTTCGAGCGGAGCAGGTCGGTGGACTCGGCGGGCGTCATGGCGGAGACGTCGACGGGCTTGTGGCGGCCTGAAAGCCGCTCGCCTACCCGGCGGTCGCGGGTGGTGATCAGCACTGCGGAGCCGGAGGCGTTTTGTGGGATGTACCGCGCAAAGGACTTTGTGGTGGTTTGGGAAGAGGAGGATGGGGTCGGTTTGCTGGGCCGCTTGCCGTGGAACATGGACTCGTCGTCGGCGTTGTCGAGGATGAAGAGCCACTCGCCCGACTCGTCGCTGCTCAGCGCGTCGTGTACGAGCTGGAGCGCGTCGGCCTCCTGGTCGTTCCAACCAGGGAGCGCCATGCGCCGCGTGATGTGGTGGTAGGATTCTTCGAAGCGGACGGGGTCGCTGCCGTGTACCCAGAAGACGGGGTTCTGTGGGTGTCGCTCCCGGTAGATGTATGCGTACTCGATCGCGATTTGGGATTTGCTGGTATGGGACGGTTGAAGTTAGCAGCTGTGCTGGGGATGGGATAAGGGGTCGAGAATGGGAAACGTACCCGATGCCGCCGAGTCCGGCCAAGGCCACGCGGCGATTGGTTGCGTTTTGAAGCTCTGGTCGATCAGGTCCAGTGTGGCTCTCCTACCTAGAAAGTTGGGGTCACGGTGGAAGGGCACCATGAAGACGGAGTGCTTTGTGGGGGTGGTGGTATTGTGTGTTGTTGATGTTGGTACTGTTGGTATTGCTGCTGTTGTTGTTGCTGCCGCTGCTGCTGGGGAGGGAATGTGCTGAATCGCGGCGGGGCCTCCGCCCCCATTCCAGTTCCCTGACCATCCGCATCCCCGTCACGGTCCATCATGTGGAATGTGCCGGCCTGTGCTAGCAAGTCGAAGTTGGCCTTGAACGCCGAGTCGATGCGCTCGACCTCGGACTCGACCATGACGCCAAGCACGGCCTTCTTACCGCGGGCCCACGAGGACTCGCTCTTGAGCTGCAGCGTCTTGTTACTCAGTACATGGAAGGGAGAAACCACTCGAGCGCGGTCTTCATCGCTGCGGGGAGCGTGTCGCGGATGAAGGCGGATTTGCTGAACTGCTCCCGAGACCTCCTCGCCTCGGTCCAGCCCCGGGCGGCCATCCGATCGTTGAGTGGTGGAACACAGCGTAAAACACCTCACATTGGTGTGATTGGGGCCGGTCTAGCCGGCTTGCGGTGTGCTGAGGTGCTCATCGATGGCGGCGCTAGGGTGACGGTTTTGGAGGCCCTGGACAGAATAGGGGGGAGGGTACGTCAACTGAAGATCACTCAAATGGATGCCCTGTAGTGTTATAACCGGAACAAGTCACTAACATAAACTGTATTCAATGACATAGATACACCAATCCAGGTTACTTGACCAGTCTGTGGACATGTACGTGCAACATCGATTGAAATGGGGTAATGTTTACTTGCATCTTCGTAATACTGACCGACCAAGAAAGGGGCCCCAACTGGGTGCACCGAACAGACGACAACCCCGTCCTGAAAATAGCCCAGAAGACCAACACCCAGCTGTGCGCGGCCCAGGACACGATGCACGTTTTTGAGTCGGACGGGACCATCATGCCCCCAGATCTCGCGGCCTCGGGGCTCGAAACCGTCTGGGAGTTTATCGAGGACGCCTTCAAATACAGCAACGAGGCGTGTCTCGACATCAGCCCAGACCTGACTCTGAAAGACTTTTTCCGCAAGAAGCTCGCCGAAAGCTCTCTGTCTGACCACCAAAAGGCCCGGGTGCTTCTCTTGGGTGAGATGTGGGGGTCTTTTATCGGTGATTCCTGGGAGCGCCAGAGTCTCCGGTGGTTCTGGCTCGAGGAGTGTCTTGACGGTGGTGAGTCCAGCCCACCTTCTCAACGCTGCCTTTGATCGCTTTTAACAGTCAAACCAGAAAACCTATACGTAATAGAGAACCACGCGCCCATCATCCAGCACGTCGCCGCAAAAGTCCTGACGCACGCGACGCTGCACCTATCCACTCTCGTCACAAACATCACCACCATCGAAACCACCACCTCTGACCCCAAGATCACCGTGACAACCACCAACGGTACCTTCTCCTTCGACGAAGTAGTCGTGGCAGTCCCCCTCGACTGCCTCAAAAGCAGCAAACCCATCTTCGACCCGCCACTTCCACCCGCAATCCTCCGCGCCGTGGCAAACGCGTCCTATAGCAGCCTGGAGAAGGTCTACATTGCCTTTCCCACCGCCTTCTGGGACTCAGCCTCGGACTCCTCATCCGAGCCCTTCCCCTCGTTCGCGCACTTTCTCCACCCGGAATACGTCCCGACCTCGCAAACGCACTTCAACATTGAAATGGTTCCGCTCTCGTCGCCCTCCATCTTCGGCCCCGCCGCCACGCCCACTCTCCTCCTCTACACACACAACCCATGCGCAGCGCACGTCTCCTCCCTAATCCGCAACTTCCCACCAGCCAGCGAAGAATACTTCACCGTCCTCAACGACTTCTTCCGCCCCTACTATAGCCGGCTACCAAACTACATCGCCGGCGCTGCAGACTGCACGCCTGTCGCAATTCTGGCTACTGATTGGCACGCGGATGACTTGGCAGGAAATGGGGCGTACACGAATTTTCAGGTTGGAGAAGGAGATGGGGCAGAGGAGGTGAGGCTGGATGAGGATGTTAGGGCTATGCGGGCTGGGCTGCCAGAGAGAGGGGTGTGGTTTGCGGGGGAACATACCGCGCCGTTTGTGGCGCTGGGGACGACCACGGGCGCGTACTGAAGCGGTGAGATGGCGGCTGTTAGGGTGCTGGCTGCGAATGGGATTACGGTACCAGGGGTTGGGGAGGGAAAGGGGGAGGAGGAAGAGGTTGGGGAGAAACTTGATATTGTGTGAGTAGTATTCATGTTATTGAAGGCGCAAGTATAGAAATACATGAGCAGTAGTAGATGCCTGGGAGGTTTGCGATGACAAAGTTGAAAAACCAGACTCGGCTGCAATGTGAAGAACGAAGATGTCGAGCTTCAAGTTCGATTGGTAAAGACTTTGAATTTGAGCTGGACTTGCGCTATACACATGCACAGAGGTCACAGCATTGTTTTGGTCGGCAGTAAACAAAGCCGGGCAAGGCAGATCTGCAACTTTCGATTGACTCCACGTGTGAACCCTGCCTGCTGCGCATTTTCGGGACCAAGACATGGATGCATGATCGGGGGCCTTCCCCGACGCTGGCGGGGTAGCCCGGTTGACAGTTGCTCCCGGCAGGCTGAGATCCCGAATGGTGGCACAGGGCTGCATCCTGGATACCCAATCGGGAATCAAGTGTGGCTGGCTTATCTGGGGACCACCCCTTGGGTGCTGCCTCTGCACTCCACGAAATTGTCGGAGACGGACAGCGACGGAATGATGGAGATGCGTGTCGGTGAACACAGCTGCAAACACAGCCCCTGAAGCAGATGCACGAATGGAACTTGCCTTATCTGATAGGGTTTGGTTTGAAGACTTCTCAACCGCCAACGGTCCCCCAGATGCTCTAGTGTCATCCCTGCCCTGATAGCGTCGACTTGAGGCTCGATTGCCCACCGTCGCCCCGCTTCTTCATTTCCACACCCTCCATCTCCGAGGAGGCGTATTTCAGCTCGGCTTCATACAACGTCAAGACAAGGCAGCGGCCAGCCAGCGCCTGGTCGTTGACCAGCGGTATCACAACCCGCGCTCGCTCTAATATATATAAGTTCGAATCCAATCCTGGCCAGTATCCATAAAAACTTGAACCTACGTGGCAAACCCGGGAACCCACAACGACACATCCCTAGCTGCACAGTGAAATCCCTAGACTCCTGGTGTCTCCATTCTATGCACCTTCCAGTTCACCAATGGTGATCCTATCCACCCGCACCAAGCGTCGAACTCCAGCGAAACCTCGCAAAGGAAGCCGCATCATGGCCGACACTGGCAAGGACTCGACGTTGCCCTCGCCTAGCCCTTCGACGCCGGAGCATCCGTCCGTCAGGCCAGTCGCGTGAGTTTCAAGCTCTGATCTTCTAGGGTTACGGTCATCAACGATCGAGGAACTGCATCCACTGACACCTTCTGCATTGCTAGGTGCCTCCGATGCCGAAAGCGTCGATCTTACTGCTCCAAGGAGAAACCAACGTGCGAGCGATGCCGCGACGGGCCCTTCAACTGCATTTATGAAGAAGCTCGAAAGATTATCGTCAACGAGACGTGAGTCCATGATTCATATATCAGATTGAGAGTCAAAGATGCGGTCTGGATCACGCCATAAGACTACGGCGACCTAACAAGCATTTCAGATATCTCCGAAGGCTAGAAGCCAAAGTCAAGGCGTATGAAGGTAAGCGACTCCCTCCTGATTGCCACGATCTTCAAGTTCTAAATACGCCTAGGCATGGGCGCCCGTCCACGAACCACCGCAAAAGCCGCCTCGACACGACGACGCACCACAGTCACGATCACAGCCACCACGCCATGCGACGACGACTACGAAGACGATGACGACTACGAACAACTCGAAGACGACCACGTCCTCCTCGGCCCCTTCACCCAGCTCAGCATCGACAAGCCTTCAACCAGCTTCAAGGGCCCCGGCTCCTCCGACTTCTTCGTGCTCAAGGTTCGCGAGGTCTCGGGCGTGCCCAGCTACGGCGATGGCGACGACGGACTCGACCTCAACCCCAACTTCTACGACCCGGGCGCGCTACCTTCGCGCCGCCGGCTCGCCGCCAGAACCCACATCCGACTCCCGCCCATTGACATTGCGCGCCGTCTCTTTGCAGCCTACTACACCTACATCGGGACCATCTTCGGCTTCACCGATCCATCCACCTTCGACTCAGACCTAGCAGCCGCCTACCGTGCCGGGCAGCCCGACCTCGCTGATAAGACAGCCTGCCTGAAATTCGCCAAGCTGCTCACCATTCTCGCCTTCGGCCAGCTGTACTCAGTCAACCAGTGGATCGACTTCAAGGGCCCGCCGGGGTTCGAATACTTCACGCACGCCCTCCTCCTTCTCCCCGACGCGCACGAGGAAGGATCCATCCTCTGCGCCGAGACCCTGGCATTGGTCGGCTACTTCATGCAGAACCTGAACCGGCGCGACGCCGCGTTTCTCTACATGGGCATGGCGCTACGCATGGCCATCTCGCTTGGCCTGCACCAGGAAGTCACCTCCACATCCCCCCTCGACGCGTCCGCCCGCGAACACCGCCGCCGCGTCTGGTGGAGCATCTACAGCCTCGACCGCATCCTAACCGTCAAGTCTGGCAACCCGATCACGATCCACGACGAGGATATCGGGGTCCACTCGCCCTCCGCCCTCCCGCACGACCCTCCTTACTGCCCTGCCCTCGTGCTCCGCCACTACACCGAACTATCCCGCATCCTAGGCACCATAACACAAGCCATCTACCGCCGCTCATCCACCCCGCAGTCCGGCCGGCGCCTAATGGCCGCAGTGCAAGCCATCGTCCTCGCTCTATCCCGCTGGCGCACCAACCTCCCCGACGAACTGCGGTTCGGCCCGGAAAAGCTTAGCATCAGCCGCGAGTCAGTCAGTACATTCAGCCACTACTACCAGTGCATCAACATGACGGCGCGGCCGCTGCTCTTCCACGTCGTGCAGCAGCGGCTCCGCGGCAAAGACAAGGACAAGGAGAAGCCGTGGAAGAACGGGCTGGATACCTCCACCATCCGCGTCATCGACATGTGCATCCTCGCCGCGCAAGACACGGTCAACATGATGACCATCGCCAAGCAGCGCGACCTTGTGGCTACATACGGGTACATGGACGGCGAGCATGTGTTTTCGGCCGCGATTGTGCTGGTGATGGTGTGTGTTGCGTTTCCGGCAAGTGAGGCGAATACCGCGGCCATGAATGCTGGGTTGGAGCTGCTGCGCGGCATGGCGGAGCGCGGGAATAGCCATATGGCGGCGCGGTATGAGTTGCTTGTGCGGCTGCGGTCTGCTGTCCCGACTGGGGATGGATTTGGCGGTGGGGAAATGGGGATGTTTGATTTTTCGATGTGGGCGCAGCAGCAGCAGGAGGAGGGAGAGGGTGAAAGGGAGGGAGAGCTTCTGGGTGGTGGTGGGTCGGTGGGGGGTGATCAAACTGGTAATATTGATGAGAATGGCCCATCGCCAGGGTTCAGTCCGTGGCTGGATCCTGGCTTGTGGACGCCGGAGCAGGCGGCGATGCTAGGGATGCAGTTTGCAGATGCAGTGCCGACCGCGTTGGATGGACCTGCTCGGGGGATTAATACCATGAATATGGGGACAAATTTGGCTGCAGCGGCGGCAATAGCAGGGAGCGGGGGTGGCACGGGGCTTGACCTCGGAGCAACGGTGGGCGGGAATGGGCTGGTGTTCCCGATGGTTGACCACAGGCAGCTCGGCGAGCCGTTCTATGACGAGACGATGAGCAACGGCGGCGATTTCATGTTGTGGGAGCAGGGCTTTGCGAACCCGACGGTGGATGTTGGGTATGACCTAACGCATAATATGCACTTGGCGAATGCGGGAGGCCAGGCGGGGACCCGTGAGGAGGGCGGTGGTTGGGCGGCTCAGTAGGCGGGTGGTTCATGATTGCGGTATTGTGATGAGTTATGACGAATGGGTTTGGGGTTTCGGTCTGGGGTCGTTCGTTGTGCTTTGTTTTCTTTCCTTTTGTTCCGATACTCCCTTTCGATAACCCTCAGTTCCTACTCTCCTAGTCAGCCCACATTTTATAGCCCAATGAAAACCTCTTCTCTTTTCATTCTTCACCTTACCGGACGGCCGAGAGAATACGGGGAAAGGGAGCGGTGCCGTTCAAAGGGTTCAATGCCCCCAACACTTAAAGGCAAACACCGACATCAACGAAGCCCCTTATTTTGACACCAAAACGACGCGAAACCCGCTGATGGTCTATCTCGCGGGGAATCCGGGGACTCCAATTCGCCAATTTAATGCAATGCCAGTGATACTGAAGGGGAACATCGGCAGCTTCCAGGCGACTCCAGGAATTGATTGCATACTTGGGTAGGGGTGGGTTTCTTAGCGTCGGGGACCCACAGCGACCTTCCCCCTTTCTCTTACTGCAGGCCGAGCCAGGCTCTCTTCCCCGTCTGTCGTTCGTGCTATGTAGTTGTTCCCATTATACTACAGTTAAAAGCTGTATCTTCCAGCAGCCCTGCACAGCCAGTCCGCTCAGCTACATGTAGGTTTCACTTGTCTCAGTATTGCTTCATCTGCTCCTCCACGGCGGTCCCTCTGCCCTTCCTCAGAAACGATCCAAAAACCCTCCACACGGTCCATCGTGCGCGTGCTCAGCGTGAGCATGCAACCCCTGTGCCTCCCGCTTCGTAAACACAGCCCGATCCGCAACCCACCCCTTTTCCACACCATCTCCGCTAGGCAAGTCGTCAAAGCTCATGGCGTACGCAGCGACCGAGTCCGCGATGGCCTGCGTGTTGAGCAAAAACGCATCCATCGCCAAGTTGTCCACCGTGTCGCCCCGGGCGTGATAATGGGCATCATACGGGACACCCGCCTCGCCGCCAAACAACGACACCTCGTACTCCGTCTTGCGGTCCTCGGCGCCGGTGAACAATCCGCCAGAGGGGATCCCATTCGCAATAAAGGGAGCGTAGTCGGACCGCCCACTAAATGCAGACGGCACGGACGCGACACCTTTACCTTTAAAGAAATCCTCGAAGCGCTTCTCGATGGCGCCAGATCCCGCGGGGCCGGTCAGCCCAAAGGCGCTGCCGTCCCCGTCGTAGATGCCGTAAACGTAGTTGGGGCTGGCGATCATGTCAAAGTTGAGATACGCGCGCATCTTGCCCATCTCGGTCTCGGTGCCGTTCAGCGAACGAACGTACGCCGCCGAGCCGAGCAGGCCGAACTCCTCGGCGCTGAACCACGCGAACCGCACCGCGTTCTTGACGTCGAACCTGCTAAGCGCTTTTGCGACCTCGAGGATGCCGATCGTGCCCGAGCCGTTGTCGCTGTTAAGCCCACGTGCGTGCGGCACACAACATATTAGCAACTCCCCATCTTCATCCCGGTAAACAAAACAAAAACACAACGGTGATAAAGAGCCTGAGGACTGGCGAACTCACTTGACCCCCGGCCCAGCGGGCACGGAATCCGAATGCCCCCCAACAACCAACACATTCCCATGATCCCCGTCCCGCGTCTCAGCAAGCACGTTAACCGTCGTCCGATTCTCAAACACAATCGTCACCTCAATATCCGCAAGCACCTCCTCCCCCTTCCCGAGCCTCGCCAGCGCCTTTTCGCCCTCCTCCATACTGATCCCCACCACCACCGCATGCGCCGCCGAGGGCGCCCCGAGGGTTCCCGTCACAACCCCCCGCGCCGGCTGGGTATTATACACCACCACCGCCTTGGCGCCCGCGGCCTTTGCCTGCGCCGCCTTGGTCGCGAAGGTACACCCCCCGCGGGCCACGAGCGCGATCTTGTCCGTCACGTCGCCTGCCTGGGCGTATGTGTCCGCCTTGCAGCCGTGGTCGGGGACCGCGATGAGAGGGCCGCGGGTCTGCGAGCTGG
Organism: Cercophora scortea; assembly: GCA_033439705.1. Taxonomy (NCBI): domain Eukaryota; kingdom Fungi; phylum Ascomycota; class Sordariomycetes; order Sordariales; family Lasiosphaeriaceae; genus Cercophora; species Cercophora scortea. The sequence continues at coordinate 280,461 of JAUEPO010000005.1, read as the reverse complement.
TCGGGCCGTGCATCATGATCCCCACGGGGAGGGGGGCGCCGTCGATAGTTAGGGACACATTGCCGCCGATGTAGGGCGCCGTGAAGGTCTGCTTGGTCACGGTGTAGTAGTCGAGGTCCGTGAGTGATGTGTAGAGGAAGTCGACGGTCGCATTGTGGCCGGCGGTGCCGAAGGCGCGGTGTCCGTCGTGGGCGGCGGCGATGTCGTGTAGGGTTTGGGCGCCGGAGAGGAGGGACGATTCGTCGATGAGGGATTGGATGGTCTCGGAGTCGACAAAGGGCTTGTGTTGCGCTGTGACGGCGGGGGGAAGGAAGAGGGCGAGTGCCGCTAGGGAGGGTAGCGAGGGTTTCATTTTGTGTTGTGGTGCGCGGTGGCGATGGGTTCCGTCTGGTGGGGATGCGGATAATTCTTCTAGGGAGGAGAATGTGGACAAGGATCGGCGTCTTGTTTGCTGTTTGAGTTTTCCTTCATGAGGGCGCGTACCCTGAGAGGGACCTCACTCAGGATTGATTAGTTATGTAGCCGAGGATATTCGGCGGGTGATGACGCTTGACTTGGTGCAATGCGGATATCCTGCGCCACCATTTGGTTTAACTTCATATGATCTTTATGGTGAGCTTGGGAATAATCTTCCATGATTACGTACCTACCCAGTTACTAACACCCTAGACGGATTCCTGCGATGCTTTCATGCCATTGACTCTGATTCTTGGATTGGTGAATAAATCATATCTGCACCGTTGGGTTATACCCGAGAGGGAAGTCTTTTTCTAGTTGGTGCTGAAGGCAATGGTTGTAATGGGGTAAAGATGCCTGGTCTGGGTGCAAGAGTGCGAGCCCTGGTGGTGGTTATATACAGGGCTAGGCCCCACAAAAGTGGTCAGTCAGCCAGTGGTCCTCCGCTCCTGCTCTCAGTGCTATCAAGCAGAAACGGTTGTGCTTTATCATGCTGAAACGAATATTCGTTCTGCACCTGACCGTCATTCTCAGAGTTTTGACTCAGATCCATGGTGTTTAGGCCTTCCCAACAGAACACCGCTCTCCAAACCGGCTTTCCAACATTTCTGTAGGAGACCAACCCCTAGCACCGACCAATGTCAACAATACCCCTGTTTCTTGTGGTAAGTATATTGTCCTTCACAGATGCGATTCAATGTGCATACCCGTTTGCAAAAGGACCAAGTAGCTTAGCCATAGCTGCAGGTGCATCCTTGGCGCTTCGCCGGATCGAAGCTCGGGTACGGTACGCATAGATAGCCCCGGGGGCACACTTTGCTCGTGGCGCCACAGGCAGTTGCAGAGCATGGCCCGGTGTATTGGGCCGTCGAAAGGGCGGCGAGGGCGAGGAGGCCCATTGACAGCTTGGAGAACCACATAATTGTGTTGTCAGTGGTTTGGTCGCAGTCGGATAGTCGGGGAAAGGACAAGGATCGAGAAATGAATAGGCTTTGGCATAGGAGGAGAAAGGGACAGACTTTATAGGCAGCGTCCCGTCAGGGCAGTCTGGACAGCGCAACTATACCGCATCGCCAAGCTAGACAGCCAAGAGCCCCAAGAGCTGCTGTGTTCAAGACACGGAACAAACCGATCCACTCCGGTTCCCGTCCTGCCAACGCGATTGGATGTCGGCGCCGGCCAAGCCCCGAGTCTAAATATACAATGGCTGGATGCATGCGCAGTCCGTCCGAGTGCCACAGACATTGAGCGATTAATGAAGTCAGCGTGAAGCGAATCACATTGGCGGTTGTTGGGGTTACGGCTGTAACGAGGAACGGTGTTGTTCACTGAGGAGTACCGGCTTGGCTAGCTTGGAACCTCTTGGCTGTTCTCTCTTGCCGTGTCTTACAAGGCGGGGAACGTGCTGGGCTTGCGTAGGTGTCTTGACTGTTCCTGCTGGCGTTTGTGCGTCGGGGGAGGAAATCACTGGTGCGAGCGGGTCTTGACCAGAGACCGATTGGTTCCGAGAAAGGAACTTGAATTTACACAACTTGACTTTGGGACGGTGGTTTGTTTACTTCAGGGGCTAAAAATTATCGAACGAGACATCTCCCTAGAGCTGACTACTAGAATAGTAGACCTGAGTCGCCGCGCGACTTAGCTCGCATTTTACTATGAACACACAAATTGAAAGAGTGAATTATGCAACGTTTTGAAATATCTAGGTACTCAGTATTATTTACATGTGTACGATTATTTGATGCTAGGTAAGGCACTTTTAAACATGGATTGAGATCAATCACCCCAGCCCGACAACTTCAAGTCCGAGCCCCGGTTAATTCTTGACACAGCGCCTCCGGTTCAGCTTCTCAACGGCCTTGGCATGTGCAAACACCAGCGTCTCGGCCTCCTTGTCGTCTAGGAAGATGGTGAACCCATCGTCGTGGTTCCGCCCATACGAGTACCCCGAGTACCCGTACTGCCAGTACATGTCACCCGCCAGCTTCTCCTCGACCGAAATGTTCTGCCATCCGCCCACGACCTCGATGCGGGTCAGATTGCTCACAGTGCCCAGGTTCTGCAACCGCCCAGCGTCGGTCAGCCAGCCATACTCCTCGTGCACGACGGGCTTCTTGGCCTTGCGACCCGCGGCGGCGTGGTCGCGGATCCACTGGTTCGTCCAGGCGACGGTCTTGCTCCACCAGTCGGGGTACGAGTGGAAGACGCCAAAGTCGATGCTGGGCAGCGACAGCTCGTGGTCAAAATCGCCGCCGTCGGCCCCGTTGTACGCCCAGTCCTCGGACGCGATGTTGAAGCCGCCCTCGCCGCCCCAGGTCACCAGGTGGTGAGCGTCCAGGCTCTTGATGTAGGCGCTCATCTCGTCCACCCAGGCCGAGAGCACGGCTGTGGTGCAGTTGGCGCTGCGCGGGAGGTTGCGCACTCCGTCGGCGCCGCAGCGTGGCTCGTTGGCTAGCTCCCACGCCATCACGGCCGGCGAGTCTTTGTACCGCGTCACCATCTCCTTGACGTAGCGCTTGAAGGCGGCTTTGATCGCCGGGACGTGGTAGAACTGGGGTTTGATGTCGTGGTGAGCGATTCAAGTGGACAAAATGGGAAATATTCAGGCCAGGGGCTGAAGCTGACTTACATCGTCGTGATACTTGCCCCCCAGGTTGGTCGTGTACACGTCCATGCCGCCATAGTCGGCCCAGTTGTTGGTCAGAGCCACGACTAGCTTGATGCCGGTCTTGGCAGCTGCGTTGACAACTTTATCAAAGGGCGCCACGTTGATGGTCGACGTGCCGTTAGCAAAAACCTGAAACACAACTTCGGTCCCGCCAGCGCCCTCGCCGCCGTAGTGAGGGAGGCCGCCGGGGACGTAGGTCTGGTTCTTGTCGTTGAAGCCCCAGGTGCGAAAGACCGAGAGGCCCGCATCCTTGGCGGCCTTCATGCCCTTTTCGGTGTCATCCTGGGTCTGCGGTGGAGACAATGGTTAGTCGTTTGTTGTGTTTGGGGAATGATTGCCTTGAGGAATGAAAATTGGAGTACCGCAACAATACTACAGTAATGGAGCTGGCAGGGGACTTACTCCGCTGAAGGGAAAGTAATATGCGTTGCTGCCGGCAAAGTAGAAATCCCTGCCATCGAGCTTGAACTTGTCTCCATCGACGGTCACGAACCCCTTGGGAGCTTGGCTGGGGATTGACGGAGCTGCAGCCACGCTACTGACCAGCGCCCCGATCGAGAGGAGGTGTGAAGGAGTGACGCGCATCGTGAGAAGTTTCTTTCACCGAAAATCCCTGTACAATGGATGACTAGAGAAAAGAAAAATCCAAAAGAAAAGCTCATGTCACCATCGACCGCCCGTCAGTACTTATGCCTTGCCATGCCCCGGCACGGAGTACCCCGATTGACAGACGGAGCTCGTTGAGCCGCCCTGCAGGGGGGATGAGTGGGGCATGCCGTCTCTTGGCATCATATGTTTCCCGCAACTCGACCCCAACTCCGCCGGCTCTGCCTGCGCGTGGTCCCGGCGCCACGGCTCGCGGTCGCGTTTTCCCGGCGATCTGCCCTCTTGCGGGTTCGATTTCGGCGGGGGCTGGTAGCATTAGCTACATCTTTTCGATGAGGTGGGTCGAGTCAAGTCAAGCGTCTTGCGTATGAACACCGATGTCAGGTGAGTCCGGGGTTAAGTTGTTTCCAGCAGTGAGGGGACGCACTGGGGAATGTGGGGATGGGACAGGGGCTATGTCCATAGCTCTCTTCTGCCTGGGTATCTCAAATTGTATTTTCCGGCCCGAGCTTGGGCCAGTGGTTGAATAAGAATGCATGTGTTGATGATCTCGTTAGACATTGCATTGCTAGGTACTTTCGGCATGATCCAGGCTGCTTCTGCATGTCATCAGCGTGCAACCACGGGAAGGGCAAAGCTGAGAATAAGCTCGGCCAACATATCTTTGGTAGACAAAGAACCCCTGACATTTCAAGGAGAAGCAACAATTTACGAAAAAAACCATGAAGAGCGCACGAAATTCCATTGTACGGTCCTCATTAAGAGGACAATGTTAGTTGAAACTTGGCCATCATTGACCTGAATAACCTTACTGAGGTCAAACACGCTGTATTTGGGACACATTAGCAATCACGTGGACCTTGAGAATCAAGGCTTCATCTCGCGACTGGAAGCAACATGCTCAATGACCTCCAAGTATAAGCCGGAAAGGAATTGAGCATTGAAGATAAGGAACGGATTGGGACTTGTTGTGCCTCCAAGTCTTCAGTAAACTCACGTCGTCGAGCTCTTCCCTTAGCTGACGTCATTGACGTCATTCCGTCTTCTAAGCTCAGTTTTATACAATTTGGCGATAGAAACGCCGTTGACTTCAAGTTTACTTCAGCCACGAAAAAAGTTCCTGATGCTTGCACAAACGCAAGCCAAGGTGCTGGGGATTCAAACACCTCACGGGTTTTGGGGGGAGGTAGGTGGGTAAGTACATGTAGTTGTATCCGTAAAGATGCGTAATTACCAGGTAGTTCTGGGGAGAAGAATCTGAGCCCAGAAGACGACTCAATACATGCTTGAAGGCCCACTTTTATTCCCACCTGGCCCTTAGATGGCCGCGCCGGCTATTGGGTTCGAGAAAGCTGGATGGGGCAAGTCAACACATGTTTTCTCTCTCGGCCTAAATTCGCTCCGTCCCGTTCTGCTTGCATTATTTTGGATCAATATCAATCAGTTACATAAGCCCAGGCGTATGATCACCTTGGCTTGCTTGAATTAAATGGTCTTCGGAAAGAACTTGAATGAAGTGCTCGAGGTCCCGAGTTCTCTTCAAGCTATAACGTATCACAAACCCAAATGCTCTATAGGCCGACTTAAGTATGAGCCCAAGCGCCAGATATACGAACACACAGTCGTTAGCTCAGTTACCTATCTAATTGCTGCCGATGAGAGCCGCTGCAAAGTGCTTGCAATTTTGCTTCATGTTCGCGGTGAAAATGGCCTGCAAATGGGGTTGAAGGCTCAGCTTGAAGACGGTGATGCCACCAGAAGCACCACATGCATTTTTCTGTAACTCGTGTGCGAAGAAGAAATATCTTCTTCTCACTATCATTGCCAAGAGATCTACGGTCATCCGACATGCAACTAATTTTCATAGGCATGCGCCGTCGCGGCGTTCGTGAGCTCTAAGAGAAAGACAGAGATCATGCAGGTTGGAAGGGACTCGGGGATATTTGCACCTACCTACCTAGGCAACAAACCGCCAGCCGATGAGAACCGAGAGAGCCGTCATTGGCACCTCTATGCCTTGGTCGGCTGCTCGATACGACAAACATAAGGTGAAAACGTGAAGACGCGGCCAAGGATTGTCCCCTTCTCTCTCCTGGTGATTATTATCAGAGGAGCGCAGCCTTAGTTACTTGTGAAGTGCACATTAAAATATGACTCCCATAATTCCACTTACATCAATACATACCTGTGCTAATGGATCGCAGGCAAACAAAAGCACTTGCCGACGATCCTTTCTATCTCTTACGTGTGAAGGATGTCGCCCCTCACGAGTTCTGCAAAAACATCACTCAAAACAATAGCACGGCCGCCCACTGAACACGGCGGTGGTAGCGGGCTTCATTTGCATTCTCATACTTGCCCACAACGACCACCTCCCAATCAAACTCCTTATCCATCATGTGTGGGAGCCGATTTGGGTCAGTTTGACGACAGAAGTTTGCCAGTGAGGGACAACGTACTGCGGTCGTACAGCCGCACCGGTTAGGGGCCGGAAGGACTCGAGAGATGGATTGATTATCGAGTTTGACTAAGAACAATTGGAAGAAGCAGGGAACCGACGTCGCTTGCATGCCGACCAGACGACGGACATTGGGGTGGCGACGCAATATAAACCTTTCCCTTAATACCTGGTATGCTTCAACAACACGTGCTCCAGCAAAGTCCTCTCCAAGCTGAGCCCATCACGCTTCCTCGGAAAACAACGCATCCAGATATGACGCATCGCATCCAAGTTGCCCAGATGCACTGTCCAGCCCTCGGCTCCTCCGATCGGCACTTGGCTCTCAGCGCAAGCAAATTGTGCCATACATCATGAACCGCCGCCAGCCATAGGACAATAACCTTTGAGAATCCCCGGAAAGAGTGCCAGTGCGACGCAGCAATCGGCATCTCATCCACCGGCCAGCGCAATAAACACGACCGCGACGTCGCCAATCTTAATGCGGCCTAGTAAGGAAAAGAGGGCGAGCCGGCACATGTATTTTGATCGAGGACGGTCCTGAATGACCTCTATGGATCCCACTTTATCCAAAGAAGCAGACGGGCGCTGGCCTATCGGTTGTACTCCGTGAAACGAGCCCCCTTGCCCCACCAAACAAATCTTCCCCAGACTTGCCCCAAATATCGATTTATATTAAATCGGCGCCGGCCTAATCAGCGGCAGTTGCGTTTCGGCGGTTGCACGCGGGACGTGACCGCAACAGCGCAATCTTGTGTTTTTGATTGACCCAGAATAGAAGGCCGGGAGAAGCATTTGTGGAGTCTGGGGAAGTAGGTATGTGGGAGCTGACTGCACGGAGACCACTGACACCTGCATATAAAGGACAGGATGGGCTGCCAAGTCCATGTCGTGTTCACTGTCTGGATCTGTGGATTTCTCGCTTCTTCCCGTTTTCTGCTCTCTACACCTGACTTCACCCGCCTCGTGTTGCCAGCCTGAGCCTCAGCTTGAACCCTCACGATGCATCTCAAGACCTTGATTGCCGCCTTCGCGGCGACGCAGCTCGCCACGGCGCAGGAGCTGATGCGTTTCGGCTGCTCGCAGCTGACCATCGACCGCGTCGACCCCCTCGTCAACCCGGGCAGTCTCCCGTCGCCCCATCTGCACCAGATCATCGGCGGCAACTCGTTCAATGCGTCCATGACGCCTGGCGTGCTCGACCCGCCTAAGCAGTCGACGTGCACCAGCTGCACGTACTCGGAGGACTTCTCCAACTACTGGACGGCCAACGTCTACTTCAAGGCGCGCAACGGGTCGTACAAGCGCGTGCCGCAGGTGACCAACCTGGGTCTCGGCGTGCAGGCCGGCATGACGGTCTACTACATCCGTGGATACACGGCCAGCGCCAAGGTCACGGCCTTCCCGCAGGGCTTCCGCATGCTGGTGGGCGACCCGTCCAACCGGGCGGCCAACAAGGTGCCCTCGGGGCTGTGCTTCCGTTGCGAGGCCAACATGGCGCAGAGCCCCTTTGGCGGCGCGCCCTGCACGGGCAGCGACACCAAGAACTTCCCCAAGGCGGCGTGCGGCGGCGGCTGGCGCGTGACCGTCACCTTCCCGTCGTGCTGGGACGGCAAGAACACAGACAGCCCCGACCACAAGAGCCACATCGCTTATCCGGCAAGCGGCACCTTTGAGAGCGGCGGCGCCTGCCCGTCGACCCACCCTGTCAAGATCCCGCAGGTCATGTACGAGATCATCTACGACACGCGCCAGTTCAACAACAAGGCCGACTGGCCCGCCGATGGATCGCAGCCCTTCTACTGGAGCCACGGCGACAACACGGGCTACGGCATCCACGGCGACTACGTCTTTGGCTGGAAGGGCGACGCCCTGCAGCGCGCCATGGACACCAAGTGCGCCGGCGACAACTGCAAGGCTCTGCAGAGGCAGACGGACGCCAAGGCCATTGCCTGCACCAAGAGCCAGATTGCCAAGGAGGACATTGGCTCCGACAAATGTGAGTACTCTTGAGGCACTGCACTGTGCAGAATTCCCGGGTACTTATACTGACAAATCCTTCTCGCAGGGCTTCCTACTCTCCCTGGCCAGACCATGTAATTCACGCCGTTGGCAATTTGTTGGCCCGCAGATTAGATTGGGCAGATTGATTTAGTTTGTTCTTTTGTGACCTGCGTTCATTCATGTTATCGTTTGTTGCTATTCGGTGGGCCAGCCTTTTGGTTCGGAGATAGTAACACGAACTTCTCTTCACCTGACACTGAACATATCCTGGTAGCTTGCGTTGCCTTACACAATCAACACCTGTTTACTCGGCTCCTATATCTCGACTCTTGTGACTCGCCCTCGCATCGAGCCAGATCCAAGTAGTTCACCCATGCCGTGAGCATGGCGGCATGTATCCGCCCCTTTATGATGAAACGAGTTCAGATGGTAAGCCGAGCAAGGCTGCGTATCAATATGCTGTTCCCCCGCATTGGTGCCTGATAGGAAACTTGAGCAACGAATCAGAGATTCAACGGCACGCCAGAGCCTCGGATTTTCGGCGCAATGCTGGGATGCCTGCGATAGAATCTCCAAACTTCATGTCCGTCTTACTAAACATGCCCCCAACAACAAACAATCAATCTGCCCGTCTCCGACTCGCTTGGTAATCGTACATAATTACCTACCTACCTGGTAAGGAGATCCGTGCGGTCTCCCCTGCAGGAAGATCTAGGACTGAACAGCTCTAGGACTTACCAGCTCATCTACAAGTAGTCCACACCTACATGTACCAGAAACTCAATCTCACCTTCAACCATCAGCATCAAATCAACCCTAATCTCACCACCAAACCAAACCCAACCACCACCAACCATGCCACCGCCGCCTCCGCCACCCCGCGCCCCAACGGCCCTCATAATCGGCGCAAGCGGCTTCCTCGGCAGCGCGATCGCCAACGCCTTCCAGCGTACCGAGCCCCAACCCTTCCGCTCCTACGGTCTCATCCGCCGGCCCTCGGCAGCCGCCTCCCTCGCCGCCGCCGAAATAACCCCCATCCTCGGCGGCGCGCTCTCAGACCGCTCCGCCCTGCTCGCCTCGATCCAATCCCAATCCGACACCGTACTATGGGACGTGATCGTCGTCTCCATCTCGTCCTCCCGCGGCGGCGGCGCCGAAGTCGAAGCCCAGCACTGGGACGACGTGCTTGCCCTCGTGCAGGGGCTATCTAAAACCTCTGCCGCGGGCGGGGTGCGCCCGCTTGTTCTCTGGTCGTCTGGCTGCAAGGATTACGGGTTCACCGCGCTAGATGGCGATCCTGACCTTGCGCCGCACACGGAGACTTCGCCTCTGGTACGACACCCGCTTATCAAAGGCCGACTTGAAGCCGCGCTGCGCGTGCTGGATGTCGCCAAGGCCGATGGAAGCGACTTTGATGCAATTGTTGTTCGCGCGACGAGCGTGTATGGGTATAGCAGCAGCTACTACGGCGCCATCCTTACCTATGCGCAGGCGTATGCGGATGCGGAGGGAGCCGGCGGGAGGGAGGCGCTGCGGTTCACGGTGGATAAGAGGACGGTGCTGCATGCGCTGCATGTCGATGACTGCGCTGAGGGGTACGTTTCACTCGCGACGGCTGCGGTATTTGGCGGGGCGGAGAAGAGGGCCGAGGTCGTAGGGGAGGTGTTTAATATCTCCGCGAGGCGGTATGAGACGCTCGAGGAGGTGGGAACGGCGCTGGCGAGGGAGTATGGGTTCCAGACGGCCGAGTTTGGTGTGCAGGACGGGGAGGTACCGAGTGTGGTCGCGGGCATGGGGTATAAGTTCTTGCTTGCGTGGAGCCAGTGGGTTGGAAGTGACAAGATCAGGCGGGTCACGGGCTGGAGGGATCGGCGCCCGTTGTTCTCGGAGAATCTGCACGTGTATCGCGCGGCGTATGAGGCGGCGGCCGAGGCCGGGGTGGAGAGTGTGGGGAAGATTAGGGAGAGGATAGGTGGGACGAGGGGGATGGATTCGTAGAGCCATCTGATGGGACGGTTTGCTCTTGGATCGGTACGTTCATTCTCGTTAGAGAAGAACCTAGAATGAGGGTGATAGATCTAGACTATCTGCCTTGTCATAGATCTATCATGTCTGATTTTCCGCTTGAAATGGGGACGTGACGACTGAAATAAAAGATGGAAATGGCTTCCCGTGGAAGATGTCGGTTGCTTTCAACATGAATTGCAAGTAAGGTAAAGATTCATTGGGCACGTTTATACGTGGATACAACTGCGTGATGGAGGGTGCCAGTTCAGGTACGCAATGCAGAATGAGGCTGTGTGGCTGCTGCATGTGCTGTGAATTCTAGCCAGCCACGGTCGCTGCTGCCTCGAATGCGCCTATGGACGCCGCCCGCAGGTCGGCCAGCTGGATCTCCATGTTCAGGTCCCCAACCGGCTGCAACCCTCGTCGGCGTTTCAGGTCCGTTGCGATGATCCCTCTGCTCAACTTTTCAGACCTGGATTTCACGACGGCCTTCTCACCATGGCTGTAGTTATTGAACTTAGATAAGCCTTTTTTCATCCACATCAGCACTGCAATCAATGTGAAAAAGGGTTGTTCAAGTTGTCCTCAGACCCAAGCCATGAACGCATCGTCGCTCGACGCGTCTACCCCGCCCTTTGACTTCCAGACATGCCACGAAAAGCTTCTGGCCGTCATGAACGGCACGCTCTCAATCGGCGGCGTTAACAACGAGACACTCGCCCAGTCGGGCTGGATATATGACGGCCCCATCGGTCTGCTCAAAGACGGTCTCCGTGCGACAATAACCGCAATAACCTACAAAGGTGAAGTACCAACCTAACCCATCGCCAATATGTTACCTACCAAGAATAGAATGGATCCAAATTGACATAAGCCATCACAGGCTGCATCGAGCTCTGCGGCAACGCAACCCAGCTCAACACCCCTACGACAGCCCTGCAGCTCGTCACGGCATGGATCTTTCCCCTCGCGATCTTGTTCAACCTGCCCTACGACTCCGTACACATTCGCAAGCGGCGCGGCACTTTTACCGCCGCGTCGCACTGGCTCGGATCACCACAGACCTCCATGACAGCAACCATCTTCAACTTTGACCAGATCCGCAAGTGCCACGCCGAGGCCGTCGGCGGCCGCGAGAACACCTACTACGTCCTCAGCTGCTTCAACCAGTTCCGCTTACCCAAGGAAAATCAACCCAACGGCTCCGAGAGGCTCAGCTTCGAGTTCATGAGCGCGCTCGTGTATGGCCTGTTTCGGCCGCTGTCGGACGGGGCCAAGGACGGGGATGCCGAGAACCGCGATATCGAGTACACGAAGCAGCTGTTGGCGGTGCTGGCCAAGCAGCTTCGCTTGCTGCGCCGGCGCGGCGTAATTCCGACCATGTTGGGCCTGGGGTCGTATTTGGTTGCCTTTATCCTTGCTATCTACCTTGCTTTTGGCGAGGTGGGTGACGGGGTGGACGTCACCTCGCTCATACTCGGCCTTCTGTTCAGTTGGCTGCCGATGCTCCTCATCTGCACCGTGATAGACCGAAACCCAATTTCTTCGGAGCGCACCGCGTATGTATCGGCTCGACCCCCGTCCATCACACGGCATCAAACCAACTGACTAGCTATCGTGGGCGGCAGTGAACTCATGTCGCGCTGGCTCTACAACGTAGACGCGGTGCGCGACTGGAAACTTCTCCGCGACCGTGACTGCGCTGGTAAGGACCCGGTGTGGTGGCAGGGCGACATCCCGCAGCATTTCAAAGTCGGCGAGTTCATCGGCCAGGGCCGACGCCCAGAGTATGCCGGGCTCGTGCACGCCGTCATATCCACCATGGAGGACGAGTGCAGTTACGAACCCCACGAGCTCCCCGTCGGAGACTCGGGCGAGAGGGCGGTGGACTTTGCGGCTTATGACGAGCTGGCGGCAGCCGTGTGCGCTCGATACTCCCGCCGTCGACCGGGACTGTGGTTCTGGTCTGCCATCCGAGCTTTGTTCCTGGTCTGGTTCCCCGTGCTGATGGCCTTTGTTGTGGCCTACACGTCGCCGACGGTCGGCATGGGCTGCTGGTCGGGTCCTTTGCTAATGTGGGGAGCATTGTCGAGCTTCAGCTGGTTCGTCTCCCTGTTCAAAAGATCGGCTGGACTGTGGCTGACGAGAGTCTGTCACTTTGCGAACGGTGCTGCGCTGCTGTTTCTGGTATTCTTCACCTGCTTAACGGTAAAGAATCTTCCTGGGAATGATCCCTAACGCTGGTTAATGATGGGGACTAACTGATTGAATTAGTTGAGCGGCGCTATGAGCAACTGCTACTGCACCACGTCGTCCATGTCGTCGGCCCTGCCCTATCCAGGCGGGTACATGACCTTTGAGAGTTACGAGTTTGTCAGGGACCGGTACGACGTGACTGTGCCATGGGCTATGGCAGCGTCCTTTGGGTTTGCGCTGACGCTTGCCGTGTTTTTTGTCGAGATTATCTGCTGGGTGAAGTGCCAGCACCTGTGGAAGTTGAAGAGCGAGCGAGAAAGGGTTATTCGCAGGGACGCAAAGCCGCGGGCCAACCTCGACTGGTTGGAATGATGGCGCTTCTTGTCCCTGTGTTTGAGTTGAATACCAGGTACCAAGGTAGAGGACCAGCTGACTGGAATACCCGTCCAATCAATTTACAACAGGATTGCCACTGACCCAATCCACCAAAGTTTGCCCAGCGCCATGCCCTCATCATCATCCAAAGACTCTGGGTTAGGGTTATGCGTTCGGTTTATGTAATCAGTAACTTTTAACTTCTGTCCATTCCACCACCTAGCTTTGCCGAAAATGAAATCCAACTTCAACTCATCCTGAACCTGTCCTGAAACTCACTCAGCTTCACAATCCTGCGCTCACCACAATGTCGTCTCCCGAACCGGACTACCACATCGTCACCACGGACAAGCCCGCGTCGCGGACCGCGCGCCGCAAATCCCCTGCTCAGAAAATCAGAAGCAGCACAAAAGGGCCCAACGATGACGTCGTCGCGGCCCCAACCGGCGCTGGCGCCGACATGGACGAGCCGCTCGTCGACCACACAGAAGCTCTCGCGCTGCACTCCAAGCGCACCGAACGCCAACGCAGGAAACTCGCCAAGAAATCCCTCGCTCCTTCCCCGCCAGCCACCAGCCGGCTACTCAACCTCCCATGCGAGCTCCTGCTCGAGATCCTATGCACCCTCCCACCGAGCGCCCTCTTCACGCTGCTGCGCGTATGCAAGTTTCTCCGCGCCTTCATCCTTTCCGAGCAACGTTATATCGCCAAACACATCATCAGCCTGCGCTACGCCTGCCTCGCCAAGAGCTTCCCGCTCCCCGTCCCCATAGAAGCCGTCCCGCCGGCGCTGCAGGCACGCCTGCAGCACACCACCCGTACGGATTTCATGGCCACGCAACGGCCCTACCAGCTCGTCCAGCCGGCCAACCCCAGCGTCACCTGTACGTGCCACGCCTGCATTCTGCGCTGGAACTGCCTGTGCATCGCCGTCGACTTTGCCCACTGGCAGGACAACCTCGACAGCGGCGAGCCGATCCCCATGTTCCCGCGCGGGATGAGCCCGAAGTGGAACCGGACGCTCAACGCCCACGTCGCCGCCGTCGTGCTCAAGTGCATCCGCAGCCCGCTGTGGTACGCGCGCGTGCTCGAGGCGCACCTGGTGTCCACAACACGGTCGATCCGGCGCCACGGGCTCAACAAGGGCAACAAGCGGCGGCGGTTCAGGATGACGGAGGAGGACGTGCGGGCGGGGACAGCGGACTTTTTGGAGCGCAGCGGCCCGCCGACTTCCGAGATACCGTATCATCGCGACAATTATTACTTGCTCGAGGCCTTCGTGCCGCATCGCAGCTGGATCAAGGGCGAGGAGCAGTGGGTCTATGCGCCGGCCGATCAGCACGAGAGGGATCTAGATATGATGTTCAATGGGGATGCGGGGAGGAAGATGAATAGGGCCGAGGGTCAGGCTGTGGACCCCCAAAGCGATACCCGTTTATGAGCTCCCCTGTTCATCTGATTCAGGTCGAATACTTATTATTGCGTCTGGATCGTTCGGGAACCGATATCCCGTGGGTTTTCGAAATGGCCAGACCCACGTGAGAGTACATAGATGTTCCGGGATCACCAAGTCCAGTATGCCATTAATTCAGGTACTAACAGGCAGTGTTCAAACTTAGGTAGCGTCTTACACTGAACTGGTTCCTCTGTATAATGGTATTTTCCTTTTATACTAAACCAGCTTCAGTCCATTTTGTGGGTTGCCCAGGACATGGCGGCCCCCGTCCTTGAAGAAGCTTCTGATGGCCCAGGGGATTGCTCTGCGTGACATACCCTTTCCGGACTCGGAAGACGGCATAACTGCTAATTTTGAGGACTTTGTACACCGCAATACCAGTTTTCGAAGCCGTCGACCATTGGCAGGACCATCGGTTCGACGGCGGTGCCAGGATTATGCTGCCACGACCCAGCCGCCATGCATACCGTTTTCCTGCTCTTCCCATAGCCCCGTGCTCGACAGCCTACCAGGTAGCTAATTCATCAATCTCAACTTCTCATGACTACCCACATTGTTGATGCGTCGTTCTATCAATACCTAACCATGACGACCATGCAGATAACACGCCAGTGGGCCATTGACTAATATGAATCCCCACGAGCGGAGTCACCGCAGACACACTTAGACATCGGGGTCCCCCATGAGACGCCTCAATTCTTCACGGAGCCGGCCCGAGAGAAGCGACGTGTCCGCGCCATTCCGCGCCAAAAAACTTGCAAGTTCAGCTCTCCGCCCGTGGCCTGCCCAACTCATGCAACCCTGGATCGCTAGAACCAGAGGTGTTATGGGTGCTGCATCCTGCCCCGTCACATAGCCATAGCGACCGGGATCCCTTCTGGCGGCGTTGACGTTGGCGCCATGTTGAACAAGTAGCCTCGCAGAATCAAGCGCGTCCTCTGCAGTTGACTCAACCACCTCGTGGAGAGCGGTGTTCCCCGTGGCATCGGCGTATGCGGCATTTGCGCCATGGTCCAGAAGCAGTTGGATGAGAGGCAGTCCGCTGGTATTCACCGAAGCCACGCTTATCAAGGCGCTGCGGCCTCCTTGGCCGCCGGTGATGTTCGGGTCGGCCCCCGCATCCAGGAGCACGCCTAGCATCTCTTCCGTCACCCACCATGTTGCGTTCATCAATGCCGTGCCCTTCGTCGATACGATGTTGATTCCAGAGGCTGCGCCCGCCTCCAGAAGCGACTTGACAGCCTCCAGGTTGGAGTTGTTGCGGGTTAGCGCAATCAGCGGCGTTATACCTTCACGATCTTGGTGGTTGATATCGCGCGTCTTGGGAATGAGCAGGCGAACAATCTCTGTGACGTGGGGTGCGCTGTAGACTGGAAGTTGTAGAGGGATCCTGCCTTTATCGTCTTCCAAGTTGGCATCGGCGTTGTGGGAGAGGAGGAGATGGACAGCAGCCGCCGATTTACTATGAACCGCTGCGGCAAGCAATGTTTCACCACCATCGATACGAATGTTGACATCGATACCCGCGTCCAGCAGCAAAGACATCAATTTGAGGCAGGTTTCAACCTCGTCTATCGGCATGGAACCGGAAGGTAAGACTTGAAATACATGTATCGAGTGGCTGGTTGTTTCGTGGGCCCTGTCTGTCCAGACACTCCCACTTGCAGGCGGCCCTCGCGGGATACAGTTAGGGTCCGCTCCGCGATCGAGTAGCAGTTTGGTCATCGTGACGTCGAGGCGCTCCAGAGCAACGTTGAGCGGTGTGCCTCCTCTCAATGAAATATTTATGTCAACGCCGAGGTCGAACATTGCTTCTACAACCTTGGCCTGACCGTTGGAGATCCCGAACTGCAACGTGGACTCAACTGCCTTCCTAATAGTAGCGCCGCCGAGGTCGGTTGAGTCAAAGCGGGGAAATATGCCGTGTCGGAGAAGGGTCAACATGTAGCGCTGCTGGGAATCGCGCCTCGTTTGTACGGCTTCTAGCACATTAGGACCGTCTGCCCTAACGATGGATAATGGGTACACTGCTTGTCGTTCAGCTATCGCCCGCGCGATGACTGTCTTGGCGAGGGCTTTGGCCGAGGGGACGATGACGCCTTGTAAGGCAATGCCCGCCCAGGTTGGTGTGTTCCGCACGGTAAGCGAGTCCGCTATTAGCAGCTCGTAGGCTTCGATCGTATGCCGATAAGCCTCAACCTCTGATGACGGAGGTGCTTCGGAGTCGTCAAAGGACATGTCGGCGCCGTGTTCCAGGAGGCAGGTCATTATGCCATGGTGCGACTTTATGATGGCCTGGCAGAGTGGAGATCGTGATCCAACCCGATAATTCGGTGAAGCCCCGTTCGCCAAGCACTCGAGAACGCCGTCGAGATTTCCATGCTGAATCTCTTCCTCGAGGCGAGTTTGGAGCAAGAAGTTTTCCTGTGTTCCATGTCAGCCTTCCTGCGAGCCCCGCAAATTTCAACTTGAGCGTGCCTATTGATGAAGCGCAAAAGCAAGATACGGCGATACTCACCACATATGTGTCTTCCATGTTTGGCCTGTGACGCGATCAATTTGTGCGAGAAAAAAACCGCACAAGACGAAACGAATGGCGTTGCCGCCAATCGCACACCTTGATGCTATCTTCACGGACGCAGTGGCGTTTCATGGTTGCTGCCTAGACCAAGCCTTTTCGAGCATTTGGGGGCTGATAAGGCCGGAATTTCTTTCCACCGCCCGCGCCGGGCATGCTTCATGTTTCAGGTATGTGGGAGTTCAGCTCAGCTCGGCTCAGCCTTCCCATCACTATCGCACTTCAATGCCGCACAAACCAGACATACATGCACGCAGGCGGCATCGCACCAGTCAACGACCGACCAAGAAAGAATGAGCGACCGACGCCCGCAGTTGAAGGAAGAATACGCACCGGCACCATGGAAGCAGTGGCGCGCTGGCGGAAATCGCCCTGACGGCCGTGACGGCCCGGCACCAAAGCCGCCTGTTGAGTATGTTGTTGCCAGGATTCTCCCTCAGGAACTTTTGTAAAAGGAGAGCATCGTCAGTAACAAGGTCGTTACAGCATAGTTGCAGTCCAGGGTCTCGCCGCAAGCTACGACTGGACGTGGATCAAAAAGATGGAGGACGGGTCGCGGGTTATGTGGCTGAGAGATCTTCTCCCGCGCGACATACCGGGTGCGAGGGTTTTGACTTTTGAATACGACTCCAAGTGGCTCAAGGACCCGTCGCTGGTGAGCCTTAGAGACTGCGCAGACCGACTCATCGAGAGCGTCCTCTGGGACCGTACTCATCTTGGAGAGACAAAGGTCTGCCCCCAAATGGCCCGTCGCCCCCTAATTCTTCTCGGACACAGTTTTGGCGGCCTAGTAGTGAAAATGGCGCTAGTCAGAGCTGCAGCCGTCCAGCGGAACGACTCTAGACACGATAATTACCAGTCCTTTCTTCGGTCGGTCGCTGGCGTCCTGTTCCTGGGCACCCCTCACGGCGGTTCGAATTTCGCCATCCTCGCAAACTCCTGGGGCAAGTTTCTGTCCAAGATCAGATACGGTGTCCATCTCCAACTCATTCAACTTCTTCGACCTTTGGCGATTGACTCGGGAGCAACGACCTTGGAGGACCTAGAGGAGGACTTTCAATCTATCCGGAAGGAGGATTATCTGAGCGAGCTAATCACTTACTATTTTTGGGAAGGGAAGAAGGTTGAGATCTTTGTAAGTCATATCGGTGGCAGCTCGTATCAAATGTCGGGGCTTACTCAACTGATGATTATCGCCGTTGGTTGGAGTAACAGGGTGTCAGAACAGTGGTGAGCCTCCATGTGATTGACGTCCCCCTTGAATGAACTGCTAGTCGCCACGCGGTTAGACTAACCATGACACGCAGCCCGTCGTTAGCAAACAGTCAGCTTGCTACGGCGCTCCTCCTGGGAGCTGTATCGACATGGATGCAGACCACAAAGGATTGAACAAATTCGGAAGCTGTCAGGACAGCAACTATATCAAACTCTTAAGTCGTCTCAGGACAATCTGTCTTCAAGCAGATTCCATCGTAGACAGACGATTGTCCAGTAGGTCATCCCGTGCCGCCATCGTTGAATGATCTCGAATCACAGTTGGCTTACGCAACACTAATTACCTCAATAAAGGACTTCGATACGATGGCAATGACCGGACATCTCAACTTCGAGCAATCCAAGAATGGCTGTCCCCACCCGATCACGCCGAGGCTCTCAGTCGGCTTCAGGATGCTCGACTTGCCGGGACCTGTAGCTGGGCCTTTCAGAATGAGACATTGCGCCTCTGGCTCGCCCCAGACGACCACAATTTGAACAGCTCGCCGGCCGCCGTCCATAAGCGGTCCGTCTGGATATGCGGCAAAGCGGGGAGCGGAAAGTCTGTCTTGGCTGCATATTTGCATACCCGCGCCGAGGAAATATGCCGCCGGCGCACCAATCTTGACGTCCAATGCGCCGGAACCTCGGACACCACCAGCTGCGAGAAGCAAGGGCCAGACGGCAGATTCGCGGTTCTCTACTCCCCCCTGCAGCAGAACCTATCAGTTGTGACAGCGTTGAAGGGGCTTATAGACGACCTTCTGCGTTGCCGACCCTCCGACCCGCAGCTGCACTCGATCGCACTCGAAAGCATGAGGAAACACCCTAGGATGACGCTCCAAACCGGCATTGAGCTGCTCACCTCCTTGCTTCACACATTTCACACGACATACCTCGTTGTGGATAACGTTGACGAGTGCCCAGAGCCCAAAGAGGTGGCCCGTCTGTTACTTGCCATCCACGGTATCCAGGGGGCTCGATTGTTGTTTGCTGCCCGAAGAGATGGAGATTTCCCAGCCGAGATCAAGGCACATCTAGGAGCGAAGGTTGCCCTGGTAGATATTACCGCACACAACCACCAAGACATTGCCGAATTCGTCAAACATGGCGTATCTCTCCTGTCCGCCGACCGGCCGAGCGTGTTTTCTCCACGACTAGGGAGCCAAGTGCAAGACCGAATCAACAAAAAAGCCGACGGAATGTTTCACTGGGTTCAGCTGATCCTCCGCGACCTTGGGCGCCACGGCAAGACAGAGGAGGATGTCCTCCAAATCCTAGAGCAGTTTCCGGGGGACCTCAACGAGACGTACTCTCGAACTTTCACGGCGATGGCCCGCTTACCCGAGATTCAGCGAGGTCGAGCCATCCTGGTTCTCAAATGGCTTGTTGCCACAAGTCAGCCAATCGCCCTCTCGGACCTCAGGTTGATGATGAGAATCTGGGAACTTGTGGGAGATCGTGCGACAAGAACAACAGCCTTTATTGACACAGTGAGCGCAGACTGGGACGATGAAGAGTTTTTCGACTTTCTTTCCCCGCTGGTCGAAGTCAGCCATGCTCCTTCCGGTCAAAAGGTCATCCGGATATTTCATCACTCCTTTCGACAATGGATCACCCAGCAGCATGCTCGCCTTCCCCAAGCGTATGATCAGAACGATAATCAATTTCAGGTGTTTTCTCTTCAGAGCGCACACCTTCTTGTTGGGGCAACCTGTCTGCTGCTCCTGTCATCCGACAAATTTCTCCTGGACTATCTTCGCGACATCCATTCTCCCAACCGCTCCGCTTTGCCGTTGATTACCTACGCAGGGGAGAACTGGAGCTACCATGTTCGCATGAGCGTCTCGTTCGATGGGCAAAGAACCCACGCGGAAAGTGTGGACAACCGTATCAGCTTCTTCGTTCTCCTGAAACAACCCCTGTGCGAGCTGGTAAAGCTTTGCTCCACAGCGATTGCGGCACTCTGCTCCATTCTTGGCCGGATCCCACCCGGATCCTTGCAGCATCTACCTGAGGTAGTCGCCGTGCGAGACTTGCAAGGTACACTACTTGATGCTGCAGAGTGCATGAGCAAGCTGCAAAGCAGCATGGAGCCCCTTCAAGACCTTCTCAAGGTCTTCGCTCAGCGCAATCCCTCAGATCACACTGTGGTTGGGTTTCGTGGACTGATAGAGGACGGGCTGTCTGGTAAAGACGCCAACAATACTGACCTGGACTGGGACCTCATGGCACCAACAACTCTGGACATTGCTGGGGGGGTTCAACAGGGCATCAACATCATGTCCGACGATTTCCGCATACACTTTGAGATCTTCCGTAAGGCGATCCGATCTCTCCGCGAGGTCTCTGTCTTCCTAGCGGTTGAGCCTGTTCGTAGCTACATCTACGGCATTCTTGGCGACCACGGTGTCAGTCCCCTCCCCATACTGGCGTATACTGCCGCCGCGGTGGATGTTTTGCTTCTGTTGGCAGTTCCTCAGCATGGCCGCACAGCCCCTGCCGACTTGTGCGATTTCCGGCGGCAGTTTCATGCGAGCCCAAGTCACCCATTGTATGGGCCCATCATGGCAGCAAGATATGAGCTCCAGAATCGGCGCTCTAGTGCTCTCGGAGACGAGTTCTACCTCAATCACATCGTGGACCACTTCCGACTGAAGAGATGGGAGTGGAGAGTCTTGCAACTGACCACTCGTATCTTGGATATAAAGGTCGATAGCTCAGCTGCCGCCGTCCAGGATACGATACTCGAGCACTGGTTGATCCAGCACGTCAAGTTCAAAAGGCCAAGGCCACGAGGAGAAATGTTGCATGAAACGGTGCAGCTGCTCAGACCACCGGCGAGGGGGTTCGAGTGGCAACCGCGACTTACCGCGAGCGATATCTGCCTGTCTGCAATGCGGATTCTGTACGTCTTCATCATGAGACTCTTGACGATCGTGAGCCCGCCTCTTCAAACCTTCGCGACAAGCTGCCTGGTCCTAGTTCGCGCAAGGAGCCGCTTGGCAATCCCTATCCTCCGGCAACTTGTTCAAAACACAGCGTCGCTACCCCTCGCGGTAGCTCTCTACGCGATTCGACTTCAATGGTTCCCGGGCATGCTCTCGTTCCCAAGACGCACCCCGATGGCGGACCTGCTGGGCGTCCTTCGCGAGCCTTTTAACCACACAGCCGCCGCGAAAGGCTGGATATGGGCCAATACTCTGCACACCGCGCTTCTGCTCCTGACGGAGGTTGCCCTAGGCCTCGCTGCCTTCCTCGACGCAGTGCGGATCGCGCATCCGGACCTTGCGCCATACATACCGCGAGCCGTTCTGGGAAGAACCCTCTCGGTCCGTGTCAGCAACTTGACCAAAAGATACCCCGTCGTCACGTCGTTGGCGAGCCCGTCTCTCGTCAACTTCCTGCGTCTTATCTTTCTGGAGAGAACCGTCTACTACACCGCCTACCTCGCATACGACATTGCCACAGGATCGGCCATGTTGGTGAAGCCCTCCGTGTCCATCTGGGAAGGGATCGGCTACCTCGGCGCTGTTCTTCTCCCGCTTATCGTCACGGACGAATACGGATTATCTGGCCTCGCCATCTTCATGTTCCAGATCTGCCTAGCCGCCTTTCTCTGGCGGTCTTTAACTCTCCCTCCAGCGATAAAACTAGCTCGGGACCACGCTCTCCGAGCGATTTGCGCGCCGGTGATGCGACTGAGCCTTGTTCAATCCGGACGCAATCTTGCTCGTCGCAGCGCGGAGATGCTCGACACCTTCTGGTTGGGGACAGTAAGCTTCAGCCCGAGATTTGCAGTCGCGGCCGTCGCAGTCGCGGTTCTTTTGCTGTTTGCGATTTTGTTGTACATCGTGACGGACCCGCTGCACCTGAGGAGGGCGAGGGAGCGCTCCGCCCGAGCCGAACAGGTAGCGAGACGCGTTTCAGGGGTCGAGGATCCCGTAGCTTATCTACAGTGGGAAAGGAACCGAATTCCGAGTTTAGGGCGTGTGCCTTTAGCGTCGCTGTATGGGAGTCGGGGGAGATGAACACGATTGGAAATCTCTTCCTTTCTTTTCGTCATGGCACTTTGTCGTTCTGCAACATTACCGTGACGCACATGTACTTGGTCCAGATACTAGTACTTCACAGGCTTTGACTTTGTCCCTCTTAGACAACAAAGTCTTTGGGTCTCCCAACAACTAGTAGGATTTCCAGAATGGTCGCACGCACGTACGATGAGGACGGATTGAATGAACGATGCAATGGGTCAAACAGTCTCACTGCGTGTGCGGGCCCTACGTTGAATCGCCAGGGAATATACTATATTTTGATGGGTGTCTTTATTCTAGCCCAGCCATCATTGGATTTTAGACCTTCCTGTTCAGTAAGCCATGACCTATCTGGTATCAACCTACATACCCGCATCTCCACCGCAAACTCCACTCTTCCTTTCCTCTTAGTCAACAACTTGCAGCATATCATAGGCCTTGTGCTGAACCGCCTTCATGAGCAAGTCAAGCGGAGTCATCTTCTTCTTCTTGACCTCCCGTCCAACTTCCACCACGCCCTCCTCGCCCTCCTCGCCATCCTCATCCTTCATCACCACATCCACCTCTCCCTCCTCTTCCTTTTCCTCTTCTTCCTCGTTGTAAAGGAACGTCTTCAACATCGCCTGCGAGTACCCACTCACCAGCGCCACGCCCTTGGTGTCCGCCTCGGCCGGCTTCGGAGCCACAGGGTCACCACCAGTCTCCCCTCCCGCGGCATAGCCCGCCCGTCCGCCCGCCAAGTTCCAAAACACCAGCTCCGGCACCTCATATCCCGCAGCCTTAAAGGCCGCCTCCACGCGCTCGTAGCTGGTCGACCAGTCTCTTCTGCCGTCGGATCCGTCTTCGCCCCATCCCTCGCGATTCGCCTCATCGAACTGCATGTCGCTAAAGACAAACACGCGCTTGACCATGTCCTCCTTTGGGAGGCTCGCCTCGATCGCCATGGGGAGGATGAGTTTCACAAAAACAGCCTCGAAGTCGGTGTTCATGCCCCAATCCGAGTTGTTGAGCGCGCTGTATTTCTCGCTCAGCGTCTGCGTGAGGTCGATCTTCTGCACGGTGGGGTTCGAGCTGAAGGTGATGAAGGCGCCGCCAAAGGGCGGCTTGGCGACTTCGGCGACGAGCAGCGACAGGCCGATGGCGCTGTCCATGGGGCATGTGCCGTCAGCAAAGACGGGCCTGGACATGCTGCCCGACACGTCGCAGACGGCGATGCTGGACTCCATCGTGCCCGAGTCCTTGATGCGCTGCACGAGGGTGCGCCACTGGCCATCGACGACCTTGCCTTGAATGGTCATCAGGCGGTCGTTGATGAGCCGCTTGTAGGCTGACTTGCCGCTGCTCCGCACATCAGATCCTCGGTGTACGGCTTGGATCAACGTGCTGGGCAGGAGCACCGCGCCGCTAATCTGCGACGTGCCGGCCGCGACCTTGTCGATGTACTCCTCGAAGCGGTCCGTGTCCTTTGCCGCAAAGGTCACAGAGTAGTTCTTCATGGCGATGGAGGGTACGCGGTCGTAGTGGATGTCGGAGTAGGTTTTGGCGGAGATGTTGCGCTCGACAATGTCGAGGTGCTTGCGGAGGGCGGCGACGTCTTTGCGGTAGGCCTCGCGAGCGTGGCGGAGATAGAGCGTGCGGTCGGTGTCGGCGTTGCCGGTGGTGCCGATGATGCCGGTGAACAGGTCCATGGGGTACATCAGCTCGGCGATGGAGGAGACGATGAACGTGTGGTTGTCGTGGAAGCGAGCCGTGGAGGGTACCCACTTTGCGCAGAGGGAGATGCCCTTCTTTGCCTTATTATCGCCGCCTTTGAGTAGAGCAATGTCGGTCTTCAGTTGCTCGGCAAAGAGACGGGAAATGGCCAGGTGAAGTGCCTGGTGGACGGGGCTGTTGTGGAAAGCATCGACGGCGGTGGTGTGGCGCGTGGTCTTGAGAGCCTGCCGGTTCGCCTTCGCTTGGTCCCACGTGTCCTTGCGCTTTCCGCTCTTCTCTTTGGCGACGTTGAGAATGTCTGCGGGGGTCGAAAGCACGCTGAGGTTCTTGTTGACGGATAAAACGAGGATGTTGAGAAGGTCCTTCCAGTAGCCGTGGGCCACGCCGTTGCGCACGTCGAAGCGGCTGATATCGTTCTCGTCCTTCTCTGGCTCTACAACGACCATGTCGGACAATTCCTCGTCCTTCTTCTCCAACTTCTTTTGGACGACGGGCCTGCTGAGCCAGCGGAGATTGGCGATCAGGGTTTGGGGATGGTGTTGAGCCAGCCATCCCGCGCAGCGGTAGAAGGAAGAGCGGGAGCTTTTGCCGAGGTGGATGGAGCGAGCGTTAAAGATGATCTTGAGGGTTACCAGGGGGTCCTCGTTCCATGCGGCATTGAGCAGCTCCCGAAGGCGAGGGCCTGAGACGACCTCCTCGAGCTCGTGGAACAAGTCGACTAGAGCTGACTGGGTAGAGCGGAAGGCGACGTCGCCGTTCTCCGTCAGCATCAAGTTTTCCATGTTGCCGGGGTGGACATCTTCAGCTGGGTCTGCTGGTAGCTGTTCGCTGACGGATGGGGCGTTGTCTAATGTGTGCGATTCTGAACTCGCTGGCTTCGACCCTTCTTCGTCTACGTTGTAAACGGAATCGCTAGCTAGCGTGAAGGACTCAGACGTCTCAGTGATAGCGCTGCTAGCCACTGGCACCTCGGCTATCATGACAATATCATCGCTCTCGTCTGCCACCGCAGGACCCGACAACAGCTTGGCCAGGTAGGCGTCGAACTCGTTGGGCGAGAGGGCGAGGGCATCCGACTTGGGCCAAGCGACCGGGCAATTGGCCTTGAGGAACCAAGCCTGGTCCTTTGCCTGCTCTTGCGTAGCCATTATCGCGTGAAAGCAAAGGTAATCGTGCAATCCAGAGATTGTTGAGTTGAAAGACTGAAAACTAGGACGGGCAGACAGGTTTTGTTCTCTGGTCAGCCCATAAGTTCAGGTAACAATTTGGGAAAAGGCGGCCAGTGACTCAGGCCCACTATTTCAGCAAGCGCACTTGCCCTATTTGAGCTGACGTCGATCTATGGAGGGAAAACCAAACCTCGAACAAAAGAGTCCCGAGCCCAACCTTAGAAACAATAGCTCTGGAGCGTGGGGCCCAGGGTGGGTTATTTATTGGCCAGTGACTCACTGGCCGGGCTGACCTTAGCCTTGGCGCACGTCCTCGTCCAACAAATTTGAAAACATTGAGACGAAAGACCAACAGCAGGAACTGGGATGCTGCAGCCTGCAGAACCGTTCCTTCCTCACATGCACGATAGAGTTGGAAGTAAGCTTGGCGGCCGCCTTGCATTAAAAGTGCGTCCATACCTGAGGGCTTGCCAAGGGAGGGGGGGAGTGTTCTGTCTTTCACCCGCATGGCCTGCTTGCCCATTCTTCATTGAAACATTTGAGAACAACGGCTTTTTTTTGTTCTCCTATGTGGTGTTGTCATCCTATCTAGTTACCTATCTACTTACCCGGCATGTACCTCCATTTACCTTACCATTCCCAGGCCAATTCTATCCCACCTCTACAAACCACTCCCGGGCAACCTTCCATTCGTTCTGTTTGAACCGTATTATCACCCGGGATCTAGAGCGCCTGCATCATCGCAACTTGGATCTCACCGTCTCTCAGCGTCCTCCTCTCCCGTCTCCGCCGCTGCGCCTCCGTTCGTGACAGGCTCGTCGACGCCCTCCTCAAGCAACCTACTGCCTTCGGGCGGGAAGTGGGAAAACAGAAGAACGCCGGCCGCCAGGACCGCGATTGCCTGTTTTGGTCTTCGTCAGTATTCATCCATTCGTGCACCACCGTTTTGTACCGAATTACCACGCCCGGGGCTCAAAAAGAATAAAGAAAAATGAGAAAACTCACAGCGTTGCAAAAGAAAGTCAGATGTGGCTTGCCAGCCTTTGCCAATGCCGAAAACACGAATCCAAACAGACCCTGCGTCGACAGTCTGCCGATATTCTCGACCAGCGTCAACGCGTTCAGCGCATCGACCCGCTTCCCAGGGGGGCACATCTCTGTCATGACACCCTTTGCAGCCGGGGCTGACCCCGAGGCAAATGGAAGCACGAAGGCGGCTTATGTGGGGGGTTTCATTAGCCGCTGGCCGTTCCCCAGCTCGGGAAATTATGTCAGAACAATAAAAAGGTTCTTACCGAGATAGATATGCCACTTCTCCGTGGCGAACGCAGCGCACATGGTGAGCAGGCCGTCCGCAACAAGACTCCACCGCAGGAAGAAGAGATCGAACCCCGTGCCCTCGTCGCCCTCCAGCGGCTTCGATGCCAACGGCTCCTCTTCACCCAGATTACCCATCGGGGCTTCCAGCTGCTCGGGGTGCGTGGGCAGTTCCGCATCCTGCTCGAGCGGGAGCCTTGTCTGCCTGTCGACTTGGTTGGGATACCGAATCTTGTACCACGCGCGCCCGAGTCCGATGATGCGCGGGAAGATGAGGAGCAAGAAGAGTGCGCGCACAAATGCGAAGCCCGACATCAGCCAGCCGTTGTCGCTCTGCTGGAAGTGCAAGGTCGTGGTGGCGTACATCTGGATCAAGAACGGGGCGAAATCGGTCGCGAGCTTGCAAGCAGGAAAAAGGGACAGTCAGCAGGCCTTACAGCACACACGTCATCGCTCGTCAACTCGAAGGGGGAGACGGGTCTTACCACGGCGAGGAAAACACCACAACACAAAAAGAAAACGCCATAGTGCTTCTTGGTGAGGCCGGTGCGCAGCACAATGCGCTGCGCCGAGATGACCTTGAGCGGCGCAAAGAACCCGGCAATGCCCGTAACAGCCGGCTTCTTGTTGTCCGTCATGGACTCGGGCGAGATGTACGGCAGCAGGGTTCGCACGTACAACGTGGCGATGAGGAAGGCGCAGAAGGCAACTTCAAACGGGCGGCGGATACCCCATTCGTCGCCGATCATGCCTCCGGCTAAGCGGTGAAGAAACCATCATGTTAGCTGAAGACGAGGTAATGGTTAAAAGGGAGGTAGGTCTTTATGGCTTTTTTCTTACTCAGATACCCAATCCCGAGGCCCAGCATAAAGCACCCCTGGAGCATGCCAAACACCACCGTCCGCCGCACAGGCGTGACCACCTCGCCAACGATGATGTTGATAACGAGACTATGAAAGAGCAGAGTGTCAGCTATCCGGTGCCCTCAAAACACATGCAGTGCATATTTCAAATGAAACGGAAAAAAACAAAACAAACATATATCCCACGGGCCCGCCAAAGATGGTGATGACCTGCGTGGCCTGGAAGATGATGATGCCCGTCTGGCCGCCGGCCAGCACCCCCAAGACCTGCGTGGCGACGCGGATAGCCGGCACAAAGGTCTGGCACATGAGCGTGAAGCGCGGACCCATCTTCTTGACCAGCCAGCCGGCGAAGAAGAGGTTGAGCACGCCGCAGAAAGTCATGCTCATACCCATGAGGGAGAAGTCGGCGGCCGTGGCGGCTGCGATGGCCCGTTGGCTGCAGCGGTCCGCGGGAGGCCCGTCGTACGGGGGGCGATTGCTGTAGTAGGCGTCGCATTCCATCAGGAAGAATGCGTAGAAGAGACTGTTTTGTTTTGCACAGGATGGTGAGTTTTCGTTTTTCTTTCTTCGTTCTTCATTCTTTTTGGCCTTGGACAATCAACTAAAGACGCCATTGGGTTGCTGGCTGTAATTGGGCATTGAATGTTTGTCTGTGCATTTTCACATATCTGGGTTTGGGCGAAAAAGGGCTCTTACGGGACTTGGGTGAAGCTAAAGGACAGCGTGATTAGAAATCCGGCAAACATGATGCGATTCTCGACGCCAAAGCTCAGGACCCGTCCGAGCCGGGAAGCGAGACCGCCCTTGCCCGTGTCATTGTGCTTGCCATTGCCGTTGCTGATGATGTCGTCGGGGGCCGAAGACGGCAGCAGCGGCGTGGTTTCGTCTGCCGTCGTCATCTTTAGGTTGATGCACCGTGGGGGAGGAATTGGGTGGGTTCGACAGGATAGCAGAGGAGGAAGAATTGATATCGATTCAGAATATTGGATGATAGCGATGCAGCCAGTCATGTACGTTGGTGGGGTTCCAGATCCTTGACCGCCCGCCCGCTGCCCGGCCAGCCAATGGTGCCGATGTAGGAGGGGGGCGTTTCCTTTGTAAGCCGGGCTGCTACCTCGAGAACAGCGTAGCGCGCATTACGGATTCCTGAAGCCCGCTGGCGTGACTTTGCCCCTGAATCCGGTCTGTTCCTATATATACAGCGAATCACGGTCTCGTGACGGGTTATGTTGAAAACAGCATTCTGTGATTTTCTTTTTTCCTACCTTACCTTTTCCGATAACAAATAAGATCCGATATGCTCGGACTTGTCTCAGACCCACGAGCAACAAGGTCGTGCAGGGGCCATGTGTTGCACAGCAGTCGGAGCGGGGAAAACGGCTGGATGCTGACAGGCAAGAGGGAATGGACTTTCTATTTGTTCACAATATCCATACCTTACACTAGGTACCATTCGTGAAACACGGTTCCTCCAGCGTTCGATGTAACGCCAGAGCAAGCTCTTATCTTTATCAGCACAGTGCTACATTGACTGTTTGAGTCATCCGCCCTGGTATTTCACTGCATCGACCATGCCCGAATGGGGCTGTGACCGGCGATAACGGAGAGCGGCTTTCAAGCATTATAATACGGCGGAGGAGCGGCGGAATCGGGAAGCCGTGCACACGCGAACCCTTGGTGTTTCACTTGCTCCATTCTTCGGCGGGGATGATGCAAGTATCCTGTATGACTGTCGAACTCTAAATTTACACGATGCTTCATCTCATAGGATAATATTTCACTGGCCTTTTCAAGTTGTCGGTCCTTGCCTCGATATCCTTTAAGTTTTCAGTTTCAAAGGCTCGACTGATAGCTCAGGTACCTTAATCTCAATCATACGCTCTCTTGCCTTTTCTTTGCTCTAATACATATACCGAAACGTCAACGCTTTATCCCCCAGCTTCGACAACTCCTCGTGGGTATAATTGTTCAACCCCCCCTCGCGCATCTTTCTCTCTCGCTTTTTGTTGATGGAAGAATATCCCGTAAGCAAAATAACTGACGCGATGATCCCGGCCGTGATAAACCCGATTTCCAGCGCGTGCCCGAGGATGAAGCGCGGGCTGTCCTTTTGTCGGTAGAAATTGGATGCCATGGCCTGGAGAGTTCATCCATGTCAGCGGGGCAATTGCGAGAGGAGACAACGATTATCAGGCATGACTTACACCGCCAAGATTCCCAACGCCGATCTGGATTGCCATGCCGGCACTGCGCTTATATGAACCAGCCAGATTGTTGCAGAGCCAGCTGATAACGCCGGGAAACGCTGGGTAGATGGCGCAGGTGGCAACAAAGACGCCGGCGTAGACGACACGCGGGTTGGATGTGGAGATGCACCTGTGGTTTGTCCATGTCAATCAAAACTCCTTCTTCGCCACCACCCCGAGACGCCAAAACATACATGGAGAACCCGACAATCATCATACAGAGGAACCCGATGATGAATGGGCTCCGCTTCCCCATCTTGTCCGAGAAATAGGCCACAATGACGGCGAGGATCGCTGCGGTAATGTAGATGGGGACCGTCATGAGCTGCGCGGTGCTCGATTCGTAGCCGAGGTTTCTGATGATTGTCGGGAGAAACAAGCTGATTCCGTAGAGTGGGCAGACAATCTGTTGCTATCGTTAGAGTCCGAAGAAGGCCGGGAATGGAATACGATCCACGAAAAACTCACCGACCAATACACAAAAACATTGACCCAAATCTGCCAGTCCGCAAATGCCTGCCGGACATACTCCCACCTAAACTCCTCAGCCTGCGCAACCTGGGGTCGAACAACCGCGTCCTCGATCCCCGCGCCCTTCATCTGGATGCCCTGCCCCTGATACTTGAGCCGGAAGACAACAAAGGCGCGCTCCTCCTCGGTCAAGAACGTCGCCGTCTCTGGGAAGTCATGCAGGAAGAGAAAGGCCAGCAGGGCGACGATCACGGTGGCGATGCCCTCAAGGATGAAGATCCAGCGCCAGCCCTCCAGGTTGCCGATGCCGTCCATCTTGCTGATGGCGAAGGCGAGCAAGCCGCTGAAGGCACCGGCGATGGACGCGGCGCTGAAGAAGAGCGCTTGACGTAGTTGGATTTCATCGCGGGTATACCACATGGTTAAGTAGTACTGTGCACACTACTGGTCAGCTCTTTCCGTGACGAAAATGGGTGGCACTCGGTTGTCACGAACCGCAACGCCAGGGAACAGGCCGGCCTCGGCGACACCGAGAAACAGCCGGGCCGAGAGCAGGCCAGAGTAGCTCTGCACGATGCCCATCAGGGTCATGACCACGCCCCAGGCGACCATGATGGTGGGCAGCCAGCGGCTCGGGCGCAGCTTCTTGAGGAGCAGGTTGCTGGGGACCTCGAAGGCGGCGTAGGTGAAGAAGAAGACGGTCAGGCACCAGTTGTACTGGTCCGACGTCATGTGGAGGTCTTCCTGCAGGCCCTCGATCTTGGCGTTGCCAATGTTGCCCCGGTCCAGGAAGGAGAGCAGGTAGAGAGCCGCGAGCATGGGGATGAGGCGCATGTCCATCTGTGTTTGTCGATTGTCAGTACTTGAGGTGTTCCTGTGGGTGGAGCAAACATCTTGGACAAATCATACCTTGCGCAGGATAGCCTTCTCATTCAGGTGAGCAAACGACTGGATCGTCGCAACCGACGGCACTCTGGCCAGCACTCCAACCCCCTCGTTCTTGTCGTTCCGCAACGGCGACGTCGGCACGCGTTCGGCCTGTGTCACTTGGGCTTTCTCTGCGTAGCGATCCATCGTGGTCACGGCCGTCAGGGGTGGGATCAATAAGAAGAAGAAGTAGGGATAATGGCAAGCCGAGACGGAAGACCTGCTGGATCAACCTGCAAGGAACCTAGGTCCATCAGAAAGCAATCAAGGGGAAACGTGAACCTTATATCCACCCGCCGAGCCGCCCCAGAAGGTGGAGAGACCCGGAACCCCCAGACGGCGATCAACGACGGTACCCCTCCTTTTCCCCCCATGGTTTCGCAGGAGATCGCCACATAAGCTGCCATGTTAGGCATCTGGCTAACTGCCCACTAGAGAGACCACGCATGGTTTCCCCGCGAAAGCCCCAGGATTCCCAATCCCCTTTCCCGGTTTTTGCGCTGTGTGGTCGTTGCACCGCTCGGTCGCGCGGCATGTCGTCAGTGGCGGGATTGGTGCGGAGACCAGAGGACAGACGCCCGGCCACACTCTCCCTGGGCCTGGCCCGGCCGCCCAATCACGGGCTGTACCTTCCCTTTGTGGACGACCAAAGTCAAAGTCACGTCGCGCGCTAGCAATGGATCGCCGGTGTAGCTGCTGCTTCTGTTGCCCGTCTTTTGCGTACTGGGAATTGCGGAGCGCACGACTCGAGCTAGGTTTGCACGACTCTTGGAACCCGCCCAACGACTGCCTTGGCAGCTGCTTCTTGTTGGAACGGGCTGTTCTCTCAGTTTGGACGAGAAAGCTTATGGGAGTCATGTTGGAGCTACCAATGCGGCTGTGATGGGTGGGTGCATGTCGGTCAGGGCCTCGAACTTTCGAACGTCGGGAGAAAGCTTCTAGAAATCGTGATCGGTGCGGAGAAAGGGTCGCACCAAGCGCCGTCTGTGCAGTTGAAATGGTCAAGAGCTCTATACCTGTCAGTGGCCACCTGTAAAGCATCCCTAAACCTATCATCATGTTTTCATTCAAACTCCCGCTTTCTGTTTTAATCAGCTGAAGCTCTATGTCGAGAATGAGATCGTAGTATTGATCTCGCGAGAGAGAAAAAAGATGATGGTGGTGATTGATTACCTATAACTGAAGCTTGCCTTCCAATTCCGTCCCGGCATTTACACGCGCGCCCCATTCGCGAGCGACATGAATGACATGATACAGTTTGGCATGAAAATTTTACTGGTTTTTCAATTTCGTGGATGTATAGAAGCTCCCGAGTCTACCTGTACCTCACGCCCTGCAAATCTCGGGGCATCCTGATATCAACTAATGGCGCCGTCGTAAAAGTGCACCTTCCTACCCCTCGGCGCAGCTCCACAACTCCCCACTGCACCGGAAGGAGATACCCGCTCTCACGGTCGTCTTCCAACACATGACATGCAGCGCTGATTGCTTTGCTATTCGTGGAAACCATTCTCATCGTCCCGTCATACCGGCGCATGCCCATGCACATGAGCAGAAACATCAGCAAGATCGCTATCGACAAGGCTAAACTCGCGTGTTTTGTTAGTCATCGTCCCGATCAAGCCAGATTGTTTATGCATTTCAGCTGTGGAATATCGAGACTTGCCGGTGATGATCGCCATCGGGCTATACCCGCAAGTAGAGAACGAATTGGCAGCATCAACCTCTCCGCTCGGGAACAGCGCCGTGATGCGTGCCAGGAACAGACTCTGGGACAGCAGCCAGTGCATAAGACCCAGGCTCAGATAGTGAGGGATGCCGTAGCGCATGGGGAGCGATATGAAATAGCTCGAGCGCTGGATCCCTGCCGGCTCGGAGACGCGGAGAGGTTTCCTGGATGCGTGCATGCGGCTGAACTCGCGCTGGACAAGGAATGTGCTCAGAACGCCGTTGTAGAGGAAGTAGACGATGGAGAATGTGAGTTGGGGAAGATTGGCTAGGATGACGTTCATAATTAAACCCGTGGGATCGTCTCGGGGCAGACCAATTACCAGATATGTATAGGGTGTTAAAGCACCGAAGCCCATGTCCCAGAGTGATCGGAGTGTCGTGGGGATCTTTCGGTGTTTCAAGTTGGCGATGCCCTGACCCAGCAAAACAAAGCAAACGAGGATCACCAAACACGAGCTGTTCTCGGCTTTAGTCCGCGGTTTCGGTAATGTCCAGGATGTCTCACTGTAGAACGTACCTGCAGATGAATATCATCCATCGTGAAGGGCTAACGGCCGACATCCACCGCCGCGGTTGCTCCTCCCAATGACGCGGCTCTCGTGGCGGCATAGGTTTCTCCTTGACAAACTTGTGATCCCTAAAAGCCCACCTAGGTTCAAAGTCAAACTTGGTTGCCAGACACATGTCCTTTGTTGCCGGGTCTGGACGCCGCATGAAGGACGCGATGGCGTCCCCAAGCGTGTATAAGACTTCCTTTTCCTGGGGCCGCTGCCGTTTTCGCATGTACCACACCGAGAATATGAGTCCCGCCTTCATCAAGTTCAGGACGCAGACCGCGAACATGATGTAGGGAGAGTACTCTAGCCGGCACCGGGATGCGAGCTCCCCCGGCGGTTGGACTAGACAATGCGAGACTTCGTACCGCTTTGTTCCGACAAACCACTGGTTAATTGGTCGGGGAGGCGACGTCGCTTTGTATGTGACTGTCCCATTCTCCAGCGCCCACATGTTCTTGGCCCAATCGTCCGACCGGGGGAAGATGGAGACGTAGATCAACAGGCTATCGTCGGGAGGGGTCTGCACAGACTCGTTCTTGACAAAGATGAGGGCATTCCCCTGAGGCTGCCAGTAGTCGTCGTAGAGGTCGAAACATGATGAAAGGTTCATCTTCTGATAAAGTCCCTTGATTGCGTCTTGCTGCATGCCGCGAATGATGGCCGTGTTGTTGAAGGAAGGGGGATTGACCCACGGTGACTGCCTGGCCCATCCAAAGTCTCCATCTCGATTTCTCTCGGCTGTCTGAACATTCCAGGAACAGCCGTCCAGGAATGAATCCTTGACAACAGCGACAGTGTAGTCGTAGGATGATATAGACTGGAATACAGCCGAGTTGTATCTGTGAAAGATCAACATTAACATCATGAAGCAGTGGCACATCATCGCAGTAGCCATGAGTGTGTTGAGAAGGTGTCCGGGACTCACATCAAATGTACAGGAACAGAACTAAAACCCAACAGACACCAAGAAAGGCGTCTCCAGTTGCTCGTGTACGCCAGGTTCCGCAAGCTGGGGACGCCGATGTTGAGCCACTTGCCCTGCGCATGCGCCTGGTCCACATCAGCCCTCGTCGGGGAAACCTGCAGCTGCATGCAATAGTTCGACGCGGACAGTATCGCCGTCCCGAGAAGATTGATGAGCAAGTGGATCCACTGGTCGAGCGTCTTTACTGTGGCGCACTCGCCTTGGTAGATGAGGCCAACGCCCTTTTCGCTTCCGTAGCGCAGCACTGCGTAGATTGTGAGGCTGAGATTGGCCGTGAAGACAAGACTGACGAGGCTGAAATGAACCAGCAGGGCGCGGCCTCTTCTCGAAAGCCATATTCGCCGGTTGTTCTTCTCGTCGTCGAGGATCCGCGGGAACCACCATGAGAGCGTGGTTCTGTCGGCAAATCTGCCTGCTCTGAAGCTGCCTGCCTGTCTACCTGATCCGGTTTCGATGTCAATGCTGGCCGCTTTCTTGGGCTCTTCTATTGTGACTTCTTTTTCACAGCCACGGGAGATTTCCGGTGCGGGCTCGCGTCCACGATGTTCAGGCTTTGGCTCGTGATCCAAGGTGATGGTTGACATCCTTCAGCTCGACACTGGCAAATATTCGGAATTAGTTAGAACATGATCACCGCGACCAAGAAGAGAAAGAAAGAAAACCAAGTAGGGACTTACTCAGGCCCCTAGTTTGAGGATATCGGTGCTAGCGTAGTGAGTAATACGAGTAGCCTTGGGCGGGGAGAGACGAGTGAGGAAATTGGTTTCCGGGTAGAAGGTGATCCTTCCCGAGCTCTGGGGTATAAGACCAACAACCGATCAAATGTCTCTGCCGACATGAAGCAGGCAATTAAAGTTCCAACGCGGGAGTGCCCGTCTGTTATATCTGACATCGACCCGGTGTTGGATCGCTGGATTTGTAACCCAGCTCCTGAATTTGGCTCGCTGGTCTTTTGTGGCGCTCGTATACTACCAGGAACTTGACCTTCTGGAAGACTGATCGAACATGGTGGCAGATTAGCTGCGCAGAAGAAATGCCCGAGATATAGCATCGTCGACCAAAGTCCAGACGAACTTGTTGCCTTCCAGCGCCTCTCTCACGCGTCAAAGTGCGTTGCAGCCAGTGTAACTCGTGTGGGGTTGTGCAACCGTTCAAGTCCTTTTGCCAGGACCATTTCATGGTTTCTCATGCATGATTTGCGGTTCCTGTTGCACCCGTCCTAGGTACTATGTTGAGCGATAAGCTCCCCTCAAGAGAATAGATTAACACGGTTGCCTCGACGTTGCTCCATGTCCAAGTGAAGGCGTGCCCCGCTCGACGTTGCATGAAGATAAGGCGTCAAGGGGTAAACGGGAATACGCGGCCGTTTGAACAATCGCTTTGGGGGCCAAAATAGACGCAAATCTTGAGCCGATCCGCCTCCAGAAGGTGAGTAACATTGCTACTGTAAAGTCGAAGAACCGAGGGTATCGAGCGGCAGGCAAAAAGTCTAAGACCAACTTAGTTGCTGCGATCTATCACCCGAAATTCAATAAGATCCATGCCCGGAAGAATATGCACCAGGTAGCTAGGTACCCGAAAGAGTAAAAAATGAGTTTTTCCAGTCTTTGGGCGCTGGCAGGTAATGATTGATGCAAATACAACTGGGTCGGATAGACTCACCATGCTAAAAGTTCCTTTTTAGGACTTCACGCAGGGATTGACCCAGCGGACTTGGATAGGAATCCCTCCAGTACACCCACCAATGTAGTGAAACCCAAGGGGCGCAGCGCTTAAGGGCCGAAGTCCAGTGATCTTATTCTCGAAAATCCCCGGACTGTCGTCCGATATCCGTTTTCGTCCATCAGAAAATAGAGCATCGGACTTACACAGCAGATGCTGCCTCCCGACGCATTGCCTTACGTCTAACTTAGAAAACCCGTGAATCTCCTCAATGTTTGAGGCGATTTTCCACGCCACCTGCACCATCCAAAAATCGATTTCTTTTCTCCGTCACATCACGAACGATGTTACGGCCGAGATCAAACCGCTAGGTTTGAGCAGGTTTATGTTGCATTATGTTTTCGTCGCTTAGGGCCCGCGCCGGGCTGTGCCCCTTGCCAGCCTTGAAGCCATTTTCTCCAGCTTCCGATACGTGATGAGATTCTCTCTTCAACTCGCCAAGAGCCTTTTCCATATTTTGATTAGCAAGCAGACCATATCATGGCTGCCTGGATCAAATATGCAATTGGCATTTTGCCTTGGCCTAACACTTCCCGTTTTGGGACTTGGACGAGGCGCATCTTCCATCAACTATCCCTAGGCAACAACTAATGGTTGCGGAATAATTGATGGTTACGAGGTCTGGCAGTTTTTGAATCCGGTTCGGTTTCCAATCATTCTTCTCGCCTCGACACCGAAATTGCGGGTCAAGTACACGAAGATCTGCGTTGACCGAGTGTCCGAGTCTCCGCATGTGGGTATCCATACCACCTGTTAGACATCAAGTCGACCCTTGAACGCTTCTATTCGTTGGATGAGACTGCAGTCACCAAAAAAATAATACCGTTTTGGTGCTTGATTCATCTCTCAAGTCCATAATTCGAAGCCAAAAGTCCCATCCGGGAGGTCTACCAGCAAAGATTCGCGGAAGCTCACCGTTCCGGGGACACGAGACCAAATCACCTGTGAATGGACCAGCTAGCCTATATTAAGGCTCGGACTTTGCGTAGAGCCCGACTCGCGGTACCAAATGCGTTCTTCGTGTGCCCTCTCTTCCCATTGCCCTGTTTTCTCCTTCAGCCCTCTCTCCAGGCGGCCTTGGACTCGAGCGGCTGGGTCACGGCGAGGCGCCGTAAAATGAATGTGTCTACGCCGCTGACGAAGCCGTTACTGCATTAGTAAAGTCACGCAAGCGGCCAAGTAAAGATATAGGCGTTTTACAAATGAGGCAGGCAATGCGGTGTAATACTCCGTAAGATGAAAGGGAGATGAGCAGCAGAAGGTGGCAATAAAGCTGTCAATGCCCAACTCCGCAGAAAGAACCGGAATCACGACTTTGACCATCCGGGTTTCAGAAGCACACATCCGGCAGGAGGTTTTCCTAGCGTAAGAACCACAATCAAAAAACGACAGGCTGCAAGCCGAGATCTAATTACCAAGTAAAACGCCAATCCCGAACAAACGTCCCAACGGTGTCCCCGTTTGACACATGCAATCAGCCGCGCCCAACACCATGTCCGTTGACATGCCCAAATGCACAGCCCTACCCAGCTAATAACCGCTAGCCGCACCAACACATCCAGGCAACCACATAATTCAAGTTCCCCAACCCCAGTTGCACATCCTCTCCATCATACCCGCGGCCTCAGTACCAACGCGGGTATGACCAAAAACGCCTCCTCCCCCTCCAGCTGGACCCGGAACTTGCCAATTGGCTTGAACCCCAGCTTCCTGTACAGCTTGTACCCCATGGGGCTGGCAAAGACGGTCGTGTTGAGCCCCTGGCGCTGCGCCGCCTCGATGCCCCAGTTGGTCAGGGCGCGGCCGGCGCCGCGCCGCTGGTAGTCCGGGTGGCAGAGCAGGATCTTGAGGAACATGTGGCCGCGCCTGTGGTAGCGCGTGTCGAAGAAGCTGGTCTTGCTGGCTGCGCAGGCGTCGCGGAAGGCGTCCATGCGGTCTTTGTTGCCGATTGCTATTGGAGATGGGGAAGGGATCCCAAGTTCTGGTTGGGGGTGAGGTGTTAACAGGCGAAAGCTGGGGCTTGTGGGTCTGATGTTGGAAAAGAGGGGTATAAACAGTGCATGTGTGAGAAGATAGCAGAGGACTGGGTGGTCGGTATGAACTAATTGATACGCACCTTGAAAAGGGGGCAGTTGGTGGAATGATTGACTTTTTTGTTGACTACCGGGCGCATACGGCTTTGGCGGATCCCATGCACAAAAGGCGACCACTCTGGACTTCTCCGGGTCCGAGTCGGGGCCTGTCGGCGCCATCTCGCAGACCACCACGATGCTCGTCGCGAGATAATCATAGCATTTTCGTCTGCACAGCTCGGCGAACTCGCCCGAGTACAGGTGGCGGTCGGGGTACCGATAGGGGTAAACGGGGTCCAAAGGGGCTGCGCCAATGAGAACCCACGTCATGGCGTCCAGGTCGCACGCTGTGGCCAGGCGGATCAACATGGCCGCCGCTTGCTCGAGGGTATTATTTTGTCGCTGACAATATGCCGGGGAAACGCAATGCAGAGAAACAGCCCACACGAACTGAAATATAAACTTGTCTAATAGAACATGATGATGGAAAATGGAGAAGAGGAGACGGGCTGGAACGATGCAATTGATACGAGAATATGAAGCGCGTCTTAATTGAAACTGGGGAAAGAGCACAACATCGGAAATCCTATCAGTAGAAAAGGGCTGGAACAGCCAGAAAAGAAACAAGGGGACGGATGGGGTTTTGGAGAAATGCCCAACAATCCCATTTGGCTTTTGGTCCGCAAAAGCCCCATCCCCCATATCGTGAACCATGACTGTGTGGCGCCCCCAACCGGGAGAGCTGCAATCCGTCTGCCTTGGAAATTTTGTGGATTTTGGCGGGGGCACGCGGGAGGGCCCTAGGGGGCAGGTGTGATATGACGTAGCAGGGCAACCACCATCTCGGCCAAAGTCTGGGGATGTTATTGGAGGGTTGTGGTTGTGCCGTGCCTCGTAGCTTCTTCCGAGTCCGTGTGATTGGTGCCAATGTTTGTTCGATCAAGGTCAGCTGCAAGCCATCAAAAGACCCCGGCCGGCGCACGGTTCCAAGAATGACGTTTTTGTTATTGCCTTTTTTGCTTCTTTTCTTCTTTTTGCTCTGTGTGGCGCGGCAGCCTGACGCATGCCGTCACCGGTTAGCAAATCGTTGAACGGGATTCCGAAACCGATCTAATATTTGTGTCGTGGACGGAGCGCAAGCTGCCTCCTCGGTGAATTTTTGGCGTGTAGTGCGAACATGGTCATGAACAGCCGGACGAGGCGGAACCCGCCAGGACCAACAATTATTACACCACACTACATTACCTGCTTGGTGTAGGTGATTAGACGCACACCGCGCGTGAAAACATTAATGAACACAAACCACTGCAAGACGCTGTTCGGAAGAGAAGAAGAGCAGCGTTTGATAATTAGATCATATATGTTGGCAATTAACAGCAAACCAACCTGACTTGGGCAAAGAGTTATTGTGGTGATAATTTTGAAAGAGCCCATCAAACGGAGCCATTCCAAGCCCGCTGTCTTCCCGGGCTCGAGCTTCGAGGGAGCTTTGTCAGTCCTGTCCTATTAAATGGCAGCTGTTGCACCGGTCGGCAACCAGCATCATGCAACGTTCTTCAAGATCGTGCACGTGGCTACCAATTTCCTGTGCTCCCCGTTTTCCACTCCATTGGGCTTGGCACTCTTCGGAATAACGGTCGAGTCTGAAGAAGGAGTCGCTGTGCCAGAAGAACCGGAACCTGACAACTGAACGGCACAGGAATTTTGATAGTTAGTAGATTGTAATGAGATACCTAGGTAGGTACCAGGTAGGCATGGCACTGCATGGGTGTGATTCCCTCTTGGCAAGTGAGAAGGGAACAGAAGAATACCCACACATTTATCCACGCTCTCATCAGCCCTGAAGACTTTGAGTCCAGCTTCCATGGGTGAGGTATTGAAGCCCTCTCGAGGCCAGGTGAACTCTTCTCCGACTTTAGCGTACGTGTCACGGTATGCAGTGAACGACTTGATTAATCTCCCGGGTTCGGGATCGCGTGAACCGGCAAAGGGGCTCTTACCGTTGCACGACAGCATTGACGTATACGGGCCCCGTGGCAGAGACTCGCCGCTGCTCTGGATCATTTGCAACACAGGGGCATTGATGTGCTGGTGATAACTCCGAAGGTCCATGTGTGTATCTGACGTGTCGTTACTGCCCTGTAGTAAAACAGAGACATATAATGACGAGGAACCTGTGCGGCAGAGTTGTTATTGACGGCGTGCCAGGTGATGCACTTGGTGACTCGGAGGTATTATGTCGTGCTTTACGAGGATGATGGAGTGATAGAGTTGATCAAATTTCCGAGCCTTCATACTGCATCACGTTCACGATGGTGTCAAATTGCCGTGGCACTTATATACAAGAAGTATGCCACACAGTGGCGGCCTTATCAACATACTTGGACCACTCGAATTTATGCCTCAAACGTGCCAAACGGTATTGAGACGCTTGGACTGCACTTAGAGTTGACAAGGCTTTGGTGAAGGCAAAAGAACTTGGAGTGAAATGGAGGACCAATTCAAGCTGGGAATTCCGCTGATCTATTCGGTGAGAACGCACTCATGCACCTACCAGACTTTCATCGGTTTGCTGTATCTTGTTTGATTGGACTCTCACCTGGCTGAATGAGCAACCACACTATGAGAAGCATAACACACGAATAATACCACTACTTTTCTGGGGTAGCGAAAGGAAAGTATTCCTTACATCAGAATACCATTTGGAGGCATGATTTGCGGCTTAGCGTGAATTGATAGTGTCCTTTCGTCATAACTTCGGTGGCTAAGAAATTGACAGATGAGAGCCTCGTTTTTGCGTCATTTTTTCTGGGACATGGACTTGAAGTGTTGGCCAGCGTCGCTTCACCGCCATGCCTGTGTAGGTATTTACCAGGCAGCAAAGCGGTCTAGAGTTTGAGGGGAGGGAGGGCTGTTTTGCGGACCACTGCGAACCACAGATCTTCATTGGCAGGCAAGAGGGCTAAGCAGGTAGGTTGGCACAATAGGCAGGCTTAGAGTCCGTCTCGTCAGGCTTGACGTAGGTAATGCAGCTCATCTAGAGGCCTAGTCTAGAATCTAGATTGGACACTGATCGCCAATCTTGATCGGTTGCAAATCCTGGTCGGTTTAAGTCGATCACGTCGTGGCATTGGCACACTAACTATCAGGAAATAGTCGTTCTGTTGATGCCGAGTTTTGATTGGATACCGGCTATCCGACCAGGTGTCGAATTCGGAAAAGATGGACTTTTCCCTCAAAAACCGTCATCAACTGCAGGCGGGGGCATGGCAAATCAAGGAATGGCATCCAAAAAACGTACGATATTTGCGAAATCCCATGCCACCCGAAGAAGCTAAGGTCGAGAGCCTTGCACGTCAGGTCAAGCTAGGAGTTTTGCAGTGTTTTGAGTGCGGCGCAGCTATGATGCATCAAACCAGATGTTATCCATCTCATGACGACCTAACACCACAAAAACTGGACAGAACACAAACGCCGTGTTCACTCCCTCGACTTTCCCACGACTTCGATGCCGACGGAACGTCCCTCGGCCGTCGGTTCGTCTCGTTCCAGCGGTATTGTCGAAAAACACCAGCATCAAGCGAGCTTCCAGAGTATCGACGCCCCACGCCCGCGCCAACTATCGAAAAAAGGGGGGGGGAAAAAGGAAAAGAATCGTCCATACTTGCGGATGAACGGGTCACACGGCGCGCCTGATGGTAGCGGACTTGCGCTGGCTTGCATGTGGATCTGCCGGGCCGGGACGCCACGTCAATCTCTTTGAGCCTGGACAAGACACATGGTCCACGGTGTACGTGTAGGTATGTCTGGGTTTCTTGCCAGGTCTAAGTTCTTGCCCTGCCCCTCCGTGTGGCCCCTTTAATTCGCTGACGTGCCCTGGCGTTATCTTTGCAGTCCACGGCAACTTCTGTTCGAGAGCCGGGAGCCAAGGAAATTTCAGCCCCTCCTAAGTCGGGCAACCCAATCCACATCAACACTCTCGAAAGGAAGGCACCGTGGGCACCTCCCGCTGTTCTCCTTGTTTGGTGGCTCTTGCATTGGTGCATCGCCCCTTCCAAGCTTGGATTTCACGAAGGTGGTCGCAGCGTCGGAGTGCCATTGGCTCCTTCCGCGTCGGGCGTCTGCACGCTGCGGCCCCTCCCAGGGTGGGCTGGCTTTGCTTGGTCCTGCCGGTTTCAGGGCTCGCTGTCGTTGGTCAGTTCCTCACATCGGTTTGGCTCCATGCGCCCCGCCGTTTTGATTGGCCGATGCTGGACAGATCCCCGAGATTTCGTGGCAAAACGCAGGCAGGGAGCAGCGGTCGCTGGACCCTGAATCCCAATAAGACAATTTAGCGTCCAGGTCCATCGTCATATCAAGGCACGGCCTCCCCCTGTTCGACAAACAACCTGGCCAGAGTATCGTCCCCAACCGCGCCTTCCCCTCCCACCAGACTACAATCATGGACTTTTCTCGCAAGGACCTGGAAGATATTCAGCGCGTCGCTGGTCTTTTAGACCTTACTGTCGACGAACTTCTCCAGCAGAGACGCCGCCCGTCCGAGCATCGCGGGAGCCACAGCTCTGTCGGTTCCAGGCCCCCCATCGACGCCAACCACACGACTTCGACCCAACCAATTGTTCCGCAGTTCGCCAAGAGCAGCCATCTCGACCTGCGGATAGCGTCACACAATTTCAATAACGACTTTGTGCACGTGGACCACTCCGACCTCGACGAGGGGCCACATGCACCGACAGGCACCAA
Organism: Cercophora scortea; assembly: GCA_033439705.1. NCBI lineage: Eukaryota > Fungi > Ascomycota > Sordariomycetes > Sordariales > Lasiosphaeriaceae > Cercophora > Cercophora scortea. The sequence continues at coordinate 237,850 of JAUEPO010000005.1, read as the reverse complement.
GGCAGCCAGCTCAACAGTAACGGACCCGGAGACCGAGGTGATACTTTTGAACCCGGCAAATGCATGGTACGACTGCAACAGCAATGCGGAGCAGTGGGCATTTGATGAATCCAGCGGCGGCAACTTCTCCCCCGACGACATCAACATGAGCCTCCCCGACGACGACGACGAACTGGACGGACGCAATGCAGACCAGCGACCTTCACCAATGCTCTTGGGGTCGGACAATGTCAGTGACTTTACGGCGGCGGAAGATACACAGGGTGCCGAGAGTGGCCTTGACGGCGCGGGAACCGACTGGGCCTTGGTTTCCTCGTCTCCGGGTTCCACGTCCATGTCGTCGTTCCAGACAGGCCTGTCTCCCAGCACGGCCGCTGGAGACCGCCGATATCCTGCCATTGCCCCTCGAAGCGAAAGGGTCGGGTCCCAAGCCCTGACCGATTCTTCTACCCACCGGGTTAGGAAAAAGAGGAGTCCATACCAGGGTGCCAAGAAGATTGACACCCACCTGACTCGACAGGTGCACGCCTGTGTGCGGTGTAGGATGCAGCGAAACAGGGTGAGTATCCCCAGTGCCCACGTACACGCAGTCGCTACAGTTTCACACAATGGCGTATGAACCTTAGGTCCATGTTGCTGACTGCAGGCCAGTGTATTCCCGACCCGTCAAACCCACGAGGCCCCTGTCTTACGTGTCAGCTCAAGGTTGTCCGAATGAGCCGTCTGCCATGTCTGCGGTATATGATAACCGACAGCACGCTGTTCCGGACAGGTCTAGACTACATGCCCTTCTACAGATCGCACCCCATGATCGGCCCCCATTACGGTGACTTTTACCTCAAAAGATACTGGACCAATGCGCAACCGCAGCTCCTGCGATTGGGTCAACTCCAAGGCGACGCAAACTTCCAGGTGGAGCTTCGGGAGTTTGTGCCACCACCCAACTCAGCCGACGTGGATCTCAAAGGTCGACCCATGTACAAGGTTCCCTGGGCCATCGCTGATCCGGATGCCGCGGTCATAGCCATCAACAACTACATCGAGCGGAGCATTGTACGCTACCTCTATGAGTACCTCGATGACACCGACGGTTTTGTGTGGGATATCTTCCAGAACGCCTACAGAGCATCTGTATTTCCAACTCCTGTAAGTTAGCCCAAGGCTGGACCAGCCCTTCCCACATACACATTGGCACAGGAGATCGTTACTAACCCAACATGGCATATAGAACAGGATGTTGCAGAAGACCCTGAGGTTGTGGGTGGCTTGTCGCTTCTTAGAGTCAAAATGGCGATGCTGGACGGATTATGGCAAGATCGACGACCCCATCATTGCCTCGAACCCCCGGGATCCCTTTTATGACTGGACCTCTCTTCCGCCATATCTCGACTACCAGATTGCATCCATCATCATCGAACGTATCCTGACCCCTCTGCGCAGAGACGTGCTTCGAGAACTCCAAAGTACCCTCAACGTCCACGACCCAAAGGACTGGTACACCACGTTTCTCACGTGCTTCATCCTGCTGCAGAACTACGAGATGCAGATGCATTTTCAGTGCCAGTTCGCGGCAAGGAGGAATGCAAAGGTACGGCCCCAATGTCTCGCGGGTTCTTTTGTGCTACCCACATGTCCTTCCCCGCATCACTGATCACCTCCGCTTACTCACATGGCTCTCAGGTCCGGTACCTCGACATGCCCCTCGTGAGAGCGACAAACTCGGGGGCCAAGACCATTCTTGCGCACTTCCACTACTGTTTCAAGGGGCAAGCGCTGTTTACCCAAGGCTTCGACTGGAATTCGCCCAAGGTCTGCAGAATGGCTCGACTGGACGCAGCTCAGACCAGCTTTATGGGTCAATGTCGAGACCTGGTCGTCACAAAGGGTGCGTACTTTGCTGACGCTATCACATATCTGAACATGAGCTGCACGAACCCCAGCCCAGACCCTTGATCTCGTCGGCCATTGGCAAGACCGTGACTAACCGGATTTCAGCTCCAACTTTCAATGTCATAAATCGCAGTCACGCTTATCATGAGACATATTGGTACACCAGCCAACTCTTCGATCATGATTGGACTCCGAGAGACACCTTAGAGCATTCGCCCCCGGCCGCGCCAGCCTGACACATGCCGGTGCAGACTGCAGGCTAACACCGGCAGTTACATATCGTATTTTGTGGTGTGCCAGATAAATCCATTGTCAATAATGTGAGTGCATTTCCATCTCGGTGTGGTGTGTAAGTGTTGCAACTTGACTAATTCATAACCCGAACAGACGACAAGTCTCCGGATTTGCTACAATCAGATTGGGAGCGCCTGAGCATACTTCGGACGAGACATTGCTCACATATCGGGAGTTGTTCCCATCCTGGGAGAGCTGGCCAGTCAGCCTTCGGACTCATTGCTCCGTCCCAGCAACGAAAAGCTCAAAACCCATTCCCGGTACCGAGCCAACCAACTCACTCCACTATTGTCCCCTTGGAACACTTCCCCACCCGATTTCAAGACTATTTGGCACGTGGGATTGGAGGGCACACGTGGAAGTGGTCTGATTTCTTTTCGTTAGGGGCGTTGTTTGCGGACGTCTTGCATGCGAGCGCGGGCTTCAGCGCAGTCTCTCTCTCAGCTGGGCGGCAACCCCTCACGCTGGGGTCTGCAGTTCAGAGTCTAGCCGCTGGCGGCATTCCCACCCAGGGCCCGCTGCCCGCCAATGAGCAAGTCCGGTCTTATCACTCTGCAGTCCGTCACCGCAGCATGGAGGGCTCCACAAGCATCCGGCGAGGCCCATTGGACAGACGCGGCCCGTCTCGCATAATGGTATCCTGCTACTTTTGACCTCTGCATTCGGGACCCTTTGTGTGACACTGGGGCACTCGGACGTCTTAGGAGTTGGGACATCTCGGGTCAGTATTATTGCTCACCTGGGTCTGGCTCACGATCGAGTCTCTAGCACTTGAGCCGCAACGTGGAGGGGACGACTACCCAGAGGCGTCAAGTATAAATAGCGGACCAGCTCCGTTCTCTCCTGGAGTTGCCATACTTCTCGATTGCCTCCACACACCCAACAAACATCCAACTCTCGGTTTGAAACCGGTCCCGGTAGCCCACCCCAGCGGAACTACAATTTGCGAAACTAACACCTCCTTGACACTCGGTCCGGCCCAAAACTCTTACCAACATGGGAAAGGAAGCTGTCTCCAACCTGGCCGTGGAGCCAACTAGGGAGTCACTTACGCTGAAACCCAACGTATCTGCGTACATTCCCAGAACAACTAACTGGCCGACGGTGGTTGAGGGAGATATCGCATGGGAGCCGACGGATTTTACGTCCGAACAGGACTACACCCTCGTGCTGAGCAGTGACGAGATCAGCGAAGTCGAGGCGGCCCTCGAGCATTTTTGCGGTCAGTAGTAGTGCTTGGCGTTCCCAGACCCAGCAGTAGACAGGCCACATACTGACGGGATGATCAGCCCTGGGCCTCTATGGCAACGAAGTGTCACCCATCAACTTCCCTTTGCCCACACTGGGCCCAAAGCTCATCGGCATCTCGCTCGACATTCACCGTGGCAAAGGATTTGCAGTGATTCGGGGCCTTGACCCTGAGGCGTACTCGGCCGAGGATAACGCTCTCATCTTCCTCGGCATTTCGAGCTACATCGCGGGCAAGCGCGGCCGTCAGGATGAGGACGGTAGCATGATGAGTCAGTAGTGTCACCCGCGGCCGTTGAACGCATGATCTAATAAACATGAATAGTGCATATCCGCGATGCCAAGCTCTCCAGGACGGTCCAGGGGGATCGGCCAATTAGATATTCATCTCGCGCCTCGGTCAGTTCGCATGAGACACTAAAGCCAATGATAGATTGTCTAATACCCCGAACTAGACCTTCCACACCGACACATTCAGCGACATACTCGCTCTGCAGACGCGCAGCTGCGCTGCCGAGGGTGGCCGCAACATTCTCGCGTCCTCCTCGACCATCTATAATAAGCTGATGGCGTCCCACCCTCACCTCCGCGAGCTGCTCGCCCAGCCAATCTGGCCGTTCGACAGGTAATTGGACCCCACCCCCTTTTTCGCCTTTCTAGGGATGTGAACTAACTCCCGGCGCCACACACAGCCGCGGCAAGCTGTTCGAATGCAGCACGCGTCCCCTCCTGTACCAGCATGGCGGCCACACAATCCTCAACTTTGCGCGCGAGCCACTCCTGGGTCTGACGGGCATCCCGCGCACCGCTGGGCTGAACTCACTGACGCAAACGCAACGCGACGCGCTGGACGTGCTCGAGCAGCTGGCCACGGAGGCGCAGCTTGTGGTCGACGCGCAGCCGGGCGACCTACTATTCGTCAACAACCACGGTCTGCTGCACTCGCGCGAGGCGTTTGTCGACACGGCCGAGGCGACGGCGCGCTACCTGGTGCGCATGTGGCTAAAGAACCCGGCGCTGGCGTGGAAGTTGCCCAAGCCGCTGCAGGAGGGCAATGCACGCGTGTACGAGGACAATGAGCTCGGGGAGAAGTGGAACATTGCCGATGTGCCACGGGTCGAGTTCCGGCTGAGTGAGCGGCTTACTTCGTGATTGGCCTTTTGGTGGTCAAAGGGGGAAAGGAGGCTACGAGCGAGACAGCTACTGCGTCAGTGGTGCGTGTAGGCTAGGGGCTCATTGTGTACGTTAGGGTGTGTTTTTCTTGGGGGTGGTTTACGATGATATGACCAGATAATGATATTTTGGGCGGCCATGGCAAATGTAATATTGCCTGGTTAGGATACTCGGTAATTAAATAGCCGAAGAATTGATTGATGAGATGAAAGATTATCGTGTTGTCTTACACTATCTAGTTCTAGTAGCGGGCTCGCGTGCTGGAGGACAGTGCACACATCATGTGCATGCGTCGTGACGTGCAAATGACATGGTGAACCGCGATATCTCTCGCTGACACGAGCCACACCAAGCAGGCGCTTGAATCCCCAATATTGGCCGTCTCTGCATGAGATATGCACATGGTGTTCTTCAATGTGGCAGCCGAGCTGCAGCAAGCTCGGGGTCCGCGAGACACTTGGACCCTTGCTGCATCTGCTAGCGGCACTGCATAGGGCAAGAGGCGTTGAACTGGAGGGCCCGGCTGTCGTGCCATTCGACGGCGATTGCAGATCCCCCATGCATGCTGACCTGCCCTGGCGCCCTTTGGCAGTTCGTCTGAAAAGTCCCTTTCCCGACAAAACCCCATTGCACACACCCTGGTAACCAACCGGCCAATGAAAACAAGCCCTCGAACAACGTCGCCAGAACTGAAGTTTGACCCGCGGAGACAACCTGGAAACGGACAGCCTACATAGATACAAGGCAAGAGTGAGAAGGTACCACCCATTTCCCAATTCAGCTCCGTCTAAGCAGAGTCCGGTCCGCAGAGATAAGATGATCCAGGTGCCGTAATCTTGGTCTTGGGCTTCATGGACGGCAATGATTGGGTGTCTCATGTCTTGCATAGGTACCTATCCAAGGAAGCCAGAGGTAGGTAGTCGAAGAAAGAGTTCCTGGTTGTCAGAGCCAAAGCTGTTGTGTTCATTCCTCACAGTACATTCTCTGCCATATATTTCTCCCCGGCGTCCGATTGGTCATGCATATGGTGCCCGGGTTTCTCATGCTGGTATCTCGTCGTGCATGCATTGTCTCATACTAATAGCTCGCGCATCGCGACATATAGGCAGCCGCCATTCCCATGCCATATCCTTAACGCCAAGAAAAAGATGATGCAAAGATCAGTATCTGGTAAATCTATTATCTGATGGAGACGATATTCATTCATCGGGTTGCGACAGTCTTTGCGTTTCCCGCCATCGCCAGGCTTTCACGAAAGCCACGTGCACGGTGTGAGATCCCGCACACTTCTCCTCTCCCGCTGTGCTTCGAATTGGCAAATGACCATCCAAAAGCGCTGGCTTCCACCCCAAAGGAAAGAAAGGAAGATAAATGAAGAAGAAAAAAGGAATGGGAAAAAAGGAGAGTAAAAAAAAAAAATGGGAGAGGAAAACAATAGTACTGGCCTGGGGCTGGGGTGTGCGGTAGTCACAGGTGTCATGCAGGACTCAGGGGTTTGTTGTTGTTGTTGTTGTCATTTGTAAACACACAGTAGACCTGTCCCTATCTTCCTTCTGGAAGAAGTGGGGCACGGAAGAATCACCACTAAATTTTCTTTCTTTGCTTTCGTCTAGACCAATGATCCATGGTTCAGTCTCCCTATGATCAGAGGGAGGGTTCAATTGCCCAGACTATGATCAGAGCCTGTCGTAGTCTTTTGTCCTTTTTCCCTTTTCTTTTCTCTTTTTGTTTTCTTCGGTGCAGGTTACCTGCACCTGTTCATTACCACCTTACGTCTCCCAGTCACGCACCCTTACGAGTCCCATCAAACAGCCAATACAAGGATTGTTATAGAATCTTAATGCTTTTTATCTCGAACCCAGCGCTTGGCCGTCAACTAGGAGAGGAGAGAAGGGGTTGAATCGGGGCAGGCTGCATGGGATCATTTCAAGTCTCACCCTCGATGCTTCGCTGGGTGTGCTCAATCTAGGCAGCAAAACCAGACATCCACAGCGGCCGAAACGTGAGCGGGATGGGTATGGGTGAGGTCGATGTGCAAGAGACCCGGAAAGAACCGGGATGGAAAATGAGTATTGTACCTGAGGCAACAGGACAGTGTTGGTCTAGGTCTACTGAGGTCCGGGAGTTAAACAAGAAGAGACGCAAGCTCCATGCCTTCAATCTTCGATTCATTATCGGTAATGAAACTTGACTCGTACGGAAATTAATCATTATCTCATTCCCCCATACCCGAAAATTGTCCACGCCTCTTAGGCTTTAGTGCCCCCAGGCTGACGGGTAGTACTAGGATCTGGGCCCAGTAGTCTAGTTCGTGGACCAACGCGAAAGAGTGCTTCGGCCCGCCACAATGTCCCACTCGTCCCTCTTGTAGAAGTCGAAATAGAAACCTGAGCCGCTGATGTGGCCGCGGTTGTTCCACCAGTCAAAGCAAACCTGTGTGACGTCGCTGAAGGGATTCTCAGAGCCATCGGTGCAGCCATCGCCCTTGATGGGACGGATATCGCCAGGGCCGCGGTTCCAGCTGGCCGTGGCCACCCAGCTGTTGTCCGCCTGCTTGATATTCGTGACGTAGAATTCGTCAGACGCCAGGACTGTGGCTGACTGGAATGCCATGGCCGCGCTGGCAAGGGCTCCGATGTTGAGTTTCATGGCGAGCTTGGTGCTTCTGCTGCCGTAATATGCCGGTTAGTCTACAAGTGCTTGAATGAAACGGGACGCAGCTACATGTGACTATGAATAATTATCTGGACAGAAACGCACCTTATTAGGAAGGGGAATAAAGGGCTGGTGCTGGACAAGCGTTCTGGAGCTTTTGGATAATGAGGTGATGCCAAGAGAGTTGGCGCCGCGTTGAAAAGCGCGATGATGACTGGAGGATGCGAACTTTGGTTTGTTGAGGAGAGCTTATGTCGAGATGAGCTTCAAGAAAACACCTCAGGGAAGCCGGGACCCTTTGGCTCTTTTGTAGGTCAGGCAGACAAGGCGGTCCTTTCTGCGTGCAAAGTCCTCTTCTGGTAGTTTGTCAAGACCGAGACCCTCGTGCGTACTGCCTCGGGCAGATCCATGTCAATGTAATGCCAAGGTTCACACTGACTTGACAACAGCACGGCAAAGCACACCACATCATTCCATACCACGCCACCACCACCACCACTCGGGTAAGTCGTATTATCTGACTGCCAAGCAGCCAAGTCCAGGTTCATGTCGGTGTCTGGGAGGTTTTCGTGATGCCTTTCCATCTTTCAAGGATATTACCACCTGGCACTTTAAACTATTCAGCGAAAAATACCCTGTCCCTCTGTAAATACTGGAGCCGGAACCTGCAAGGTTCTACATAGCCAAGCATCTGGTCCCATGTCGGGCTAGTTTACCCCAGGCAGGCCCCATAAATTCCAGGTTGTTTCGCGACCCAACCAGTAAACAACTGGCATCGATTTCGCCGTTGACACAAGGTAGTGTGGTAAGATGCATAAATTTCCGATAGTGGTCTGCGGGCGGCCGCCCAGCTCCACGACGGACCACTTCCCGTTTACGACGGGCCGCTTCGAGCAGGTCCCGGACTCCAGATGCACCACATCAGGTATGCCAAGGGACGCATTTTCCATTGGACGACAGGCTTGGCTGCAATGCAACCTTAAATGAGGCACATGCTTACCAGCTAGGGAGCTCACAAAACATGAACTTGGAACTAGCCTTACTAATGGCGAGATTTCTGAGTTGATTGTATGAGCTGATTAGTTGCGGTTCCTTCAGGTACACTCTCTGCCCAGTACATTTGTTTGTATTTCTGTTACATGTAGTAGAGGGTTCCAGGTTGATTAGTTAGAGTAGAGCTTTCCATATGTTCCACTCTACCGATCAAGCATTTGTTTCAGTTTCAAGACAATGAACATCCAATATTGCAACAAGAAACTTCAGGGAACGTCTTGAAAAAGATCTTCATTTTTTGTTTGTGACATAAGCAAACATTCTGTGAGGTAACGAACATGCGAGATATGGAGTGTAATGCTACGTTGTGTGCGTGACAGCCCGGCACAATCTTCATGCCAACTAGTGTCAACCAAGTGTCGCTCGTCGTAATTCGGACTTCGGTTAAAACTAGGAACCCGAATGATTCCCTGAATGCACTCATGTTAGCCCACAACACGGATGTTAACATAAAATTGCCTCACATGCAAACCTAGAATTTGGTTGGTGGCTGCCTAAGGGGAGTCCGCAGGAATCGGAGTAGGAAACAAGTGTTGGATCAAAACCAGCCCGAAAGCTGATGTTGCTGTCACCGCCTGGAGTCCCCTTCGAATGTCAGCCGTTATGACTAGCACCGGGAGGTGCTCGATTCAGTGGCTCGTACATGCAACGCTTGTGACAACATCACACAACCTTCGAGAACGACAGCCGTAAGCCCAACACACCGTGCACTCAATAATCAATTCGCTTAAAGACTTGGCGTCCCTGCTGGGAAGGTCGACGTTCTATGCTTAACTTGCGAGTCGCCGATCATCCTACTTTTGCACCAGCCTCCTCACGATGTTTAATTCGGTCGGTAGTGCCTGGGGAATAACTCAATGGGGCTGAAGCAACCTAGCGGCAGCGTTGTAGGATGGGAATGAGATGGACCGGGAGGTTGATGTTCCAGACCTACTTGAAAACCCGTGTCGGGTCAATTTCTCTCAAGGCCTCTAAGCAAATCCATCTCAAGCATGTTCACCTCCATCAGAGCGCATCGCATGGCAAGGAATGAAAACTTGGCGGTCATGATCTCATAGTACAGTGAGAGATTAATTACCTAAACCACAAAACCCTTTCGAGAGGGCAGGGCAACAGTTCCAAAGAGCAAGAAAACGTGGGGAAAACACGGAACATCATGCAAGGTTCTCGAGGGCGGACATGGGTTGTGCGCCTCAGAGCTCATTACCGTTGCATCATACCAGGTATGCGCCTTAGCCCATCAGCAAAGCACTACAACGAGACTGACCGAGTATGTTACGACGACCTAGTTTGAGGCGCCGCGATGAGGCGAATTTTCTAGGTACCACGCCGTCCGATTCATAAGCTGGACCGCCAAGCATGCGCCAAAGACTAGAACCTCGCATACATCCATGCCTGGCTTGGATGTCAGCTAATACCAATACTACCACGCAAGCTCGGCGAATGGACCGTCCCAGTCCTGATATCTCATGTTTATGACCCCCATTCCATATACGAGTTTCCTGTTAGATGGTCAAGGGAGACTCCAAGCTCTCCGTTTTTCGGTGCGCGACAGCATTGGCCGCAATGGTGCACCTGGGCTCTAGGAACCCGAGCTTGGAGAGCTCGTGATGTTCATTGCGTGTCCAACTCCGAGTCCGCTCGCTAAACACCATCGGACTTGCTCATGGATAAAAAGACCCCGAATTCCAGCCCAGCTGTGAGAGAGGTTCGCTCAGGCTTTTCACCACCCTCACCATCATCACCAACTCCAAGCCCACGATTCCCATCAGCTCCAGCAATTCACAGCAAGCTGAGCCCCAGCCAGCCAAACTCTACCAATCTCTTCCTGCTCAAGTACTAGGTATGCATCCATCCACTCATCCATCCACTCATCTCCATACTGCACAGCGCTGTCAGGACTAACAGCCTGCAATCGTAGCAGCTAAGAAAATGAAGCTCAACCTCGGATCCCTCGTCGGTCTCGCCGGCGCGTTCCAGGTGGCCACCACTGCTGCGGGGGTAATCCCACGGGAGGCGGAGGCCTCAGCCGCGGCTGAGGCCATCTCGTTCTTCAACGCGACCGGCGACGCGCTCGAACGTCGGGACTGCGTTGGCGACATCTTCAGGATCATCAACACGCGCCATGACGACAACTCCTGGAACGCCTATGCCACTTGGAACCGGGGCGGTGGCTGTGGAGGCGGCGACGCCTGGCGCCCCCTGCGGGCCGATGCGACCTGCTACAACTACCCGTACACCCCCTGGTATGATGTTGAGCAGGTCTGCTTCGACTGGAACAATGGCCGGGGCCACATCAAGGTCGGCCTCAACCAGAACCTCCATTGCTTCCGTAAGAATACCGAGACCGAGATCAACACGGGCAAAGTCTGGTTGTCTACATGGGCCACTATCGGCTGCACCTGGCCGATCTGATGATCAAAAGTGGGGAGGCTGGATGGAATGAGATGACGCGATGGTCACTACCTATGTACCCGGAGGGAGTTGTGGGCTGTGATTTTCAGTTGTCACACGGGTGAGGTGGTTCCATGGAGCTCTAGTCTAGAACATGCACCGACGCTGCAAACGAGGGGCCTGAGGATCGAAAAAAAAGAGAGTTCTCCGGTTGCGCCAACGCATGAGCAACAGCTCGATGCTTCATAGCACAGATAAGATCAATATGCATACAGTGACGCACACGAGCCCGCTGGTGAGTCAAAAAAAAAAAAATGGTACACCTAAGAGCAAACACGTTTCGCGTTTAATGCTGGAAAAGCACCTCCAGACTGAAAAGTGCTCATCCAGCGTGTCAAAGACCCTATAGCCCCATCCAAGCTCTTGAACCGAGTCTTGTTCAATTTTTCTGAGTCTGCCATGCCTTCTCAGGCCTTGAGGTAAATAAAGTTCACTTCGAAACCCAGCATTCATTCAAGGGAAATCTAACCTTCAACTTGCGTTAACTTGACTGTTTTTCTTCTTGGTCTCTAAGACGACTCTCGCCCCGCTCACTCGCACCCCTATGGGTCACGTGCAAGCGTGTCACTCGCCGGTGCAACCAACGGCGTGACAAACCCGTGCCTACTGTATGTCACAGAGAAACCAGTGGGGGTCAGCGTGTATCACCAACATCAGTCAAGGACTCGGACACTGGAGGGCGACTCGACCAGGCCAGACGACAAATCTGCTCGTACCATTGTGACAAATCTCTTCTTGAATGGCGCTCAGATGTCGGATTCACTTCCCAGTGGCTTCCCTGCCTTTGTGAATGAGCAGGTTAAAAAGCAGTGCAGCCCCCAATCGTCAGGCTGGACGCAACGGGAGATTCTCGATCGCGAACACCAAAGACACAACCGCCCAGAAAGAGACAATGGACATCTCGACTTCCGTCTTCACCGACATCCTCAGCCCGCTGGCGGCCTTTAGCCGACCCAGCCCCAGCCAAGCCGCAGCCGCCCCTGAGAATGAGGAAGAAGCACCACCCCGACCCACGGCCACCACATCCAACCTCGTCTGGCAACTCGACGGCGCCGACTTCGACGGCCGCCGCTTCTTTGCAGTGCCGACATTCGCGCTCAACGCCCCGCCGCTGCGCATCGACGTCTACGTGCCCCCGCTAGACCAATATCCGCCCTCACTCCTCTCTACCCTCCGCCCGCAAGCCACCTTCTACGCCCCCGCGCCCTCCGTCCCGTCCCTACCCATCGCGCAACACCTCCTCCGCGCGCTCGAGTCATGGTCCGCGCGTCTTGGCCGCCGTTTCGAGCGGCAGTACTCGACTTTACCATTCGGCTCGCAAGTCCTAGTAACCAACATTACACCCGACCCATCCGACATGCGCATCGTGCTCAGTCCAAACTACGATATCGAGCAAGCCATGCCGACTTTATCCACACTACAAGAGCTATGGGCCTCCCACCTCCCAGTTGAATCCGAGTCCGCAGCCTGGCCGCCGGAACTCGACTGGACAGCCCTGCGCCTCGTCCGCCAGCCACACGAGGCCATCTCGCTTGTGCGCATCATCGAGGGCAGTGACGAGATATATGTCTTTAAATCACTCACCCGCGACCAACGGTATCTCTACAACGAACTCAAGATGCTTCTTACCCTTCCCGCGCATCCTAACCTCGTTCCGCGCCCGCTGTACATCGTTACGCGGCGCGGGCGTTTTGGGGGAAAGCGCGGGGTATGTGGGTTTATTCTCCCATACTATGCGCTTGGCTCGCTTAAGCACAGGTTACTTGAGCACCAGTTGGGTTCTTCTTCGTCAAAGATCACGCCGAGCGAGCAGTTTCGCTGGGCGAGACAGGTCGCGGACGTGTTCGTGCATATTAGTAGCGTGGGAGGGACTTTTTATCCTGACTTGAAGCCGGATAATATTGTTTTGCGTGAAAGGGAACGGGGGAAAGTGGATGCGGTCTTGCTGGACCTGGAGCAGAGGGGCGGTTGGTTCTCGTGGACGCCGCCTGAGGTCGCGTATGTCGAGTACCTTGAGATACTGGCGGGCGAGCTCATCGCGGAGGAGCATAAAGGGGTAAGGGAGGAGGTGACAGGCTTGCTGAAAGAGTATTTTGGGGATGAAGACTGGACGCCGGGTAGTCAGCGGGATCGGTATTGGAACTCGGAGGGGGGGTTCAGTGCCCCTTGGCTAGCGCTGCGTGACACCACCGGGGACAGGTGGGATCGGGCGCAGGTGTTTATGCTGGGGAAATTGCTGTGGTGTCTTTTTGAGCGGCAGGGGTTGGTGCGGTGTGGGATTGATCATGAGATGTTGCAGGAGGATGTTGGGGACTGTGGCGGGGATAGGGTGATTGGGTTTCCAGAGTTTCGGGAGACGCCCGAGGGGGTGCAGAGGTTGATTCGCGCGTGTACCAAAGGGGCACCGGAATGGGAGGGGAGAGGCCGCGGGGTGGTCTTGAGCCGAGGGAAGTTGGTTCCCGTCGGTGCGTGGATGGAAGGAAGGGCAGGGGAGGTTACGGCCGAGGAGACGAGAGATGAGGCGAGGAGGTGGTGGACGAAGGAGGTGGAGAAAGCTATGACCTTTGTCAAAGAGGTGGTGGAGGGCAGGAGACAAGGTCGGGATGGGACGCAGGTGAGCGAGGTGTTGAGACAGGCCGAGGCGCGGCCAGGGTTGGTGGACGTGCTGGCGGAGATTGAGCGGCTTGGTTCAGAGGCTGGGATAGAGTGGTGAGCTGCGTGGCACTGGGACAGTGTAAGATGTGTTCTTTGGATGCGTTAGATTCATACAGTGACACCCTTTTGGCTGGGCGCTCGTGTCTTTGCGTACGCGCGTAAAGGGTGTGTTGATACTGTGTCTGGATCAGCTGCACTATTCGTGAACAATGCGATTAAAACGTCCAAAAGACAAAGAGCGTCTACATAGCAGCAGACGCCCTGTGTCTCGCAATTTTGCGTTTTCTTTTTTTTTCTTTTCTTTTTTTCACAAACGTCTAGAGTCAGTTGGGGGAAACAGAAACGAATTGCAATTTAATGAAAGTATAGTTCAATCTAATTGACAAATGAAATCTTTGCGAAAGTGTTTATGTCGAATGTGTTTACTAACGAGAGAAACTAAAGGAGCGAATAGGGTGGCTGTGTTGTGACTACCTATAGTATCGCACAGCTACACCTCAGTCCTCCGACAAAATATCCTTGATTAAAGCGAGAGCGATCTCGTCGTCACCGACCTCGGAGTCCGTATCCGAATCCGACTCTGGGAAGTACTTTAGCTCCCAGTCCAGAATCTTGAGAGCAAGGACATCGTTCAGCGCCATACCCCACTCATCCCAATCCTCCCTGCCCACATACTCGCTGGCCTTTTCCCAAGGAGTGTCGTTGTTGCAGCAATAATTCCATACGTTCATGATGAAAGCTGCTACACGCTCCGGGGGGGTGAAGAGAGACGGGTCGGTGTCCGGGTGCAGAAAGCGGTTTTCGCATCCTGTGGCATGAGAAAACTCAAAAGCCTCGTCCATGGCCCGGGCGACCTGATATGTTGCTCGAAGTGATGGCGTGATCTCTCTCGGCTCACAAACGTCAAAAGAGAGAAGGAAGTCCGTGAAGAAGGGATGCACTGCATCCGACTCTAGGAAATCCTCAAACTCAACAAAGTCAGGGATGTCCAGGTCGATCCGCGCTTGCTCCGCAACTGCCATGCGGATGCTGCTGAGGTCCCAGCCCTCCCATACAGCTAAGTCTCTGTAGTAATCCATGTTAGCGGAGTGCTGATTGTTTTCTTGCGGTTGTTGCTTGAATTCGCTAGGTGGAGTTGGAGCGGTACCTAGTCTGTTTGGGGATTGTTTAGAAGGTACCAAAGATGGTGAGTTGACGGTGTTGTGTCTGATGAGGAGAGGATTCAAACCGAACACTGCGCGAGAGGGTTTGTCTTTTATATATAAAAGCCGATGGGCAAGCCAGGCACTCGCTGTCAGAAAATACCTACCTATGCATCGTATGTGGCCGCTGTGCAAAAACAGAGATGGTGTAATAAGGTAGGCTGTTACCAGACATATTAAAGAGCTGTGTTGAAGAAAAGAATTGTGTTGCTGTTTCTTTGTCTCTGCTAACAATGGTTTGTTTGGATGCGGGTCCCCACTGGGCCCACGAGGGCGCTTTCTTTCTGTCGATTCAACAAAGGCCCATTTACTCATGTCCGCCGGGCGGGTATTGAATGCTCTGACGGTCACCACACCACGCATAAAGGAGTCAAAGAGGGTCAACTTCAAAACTCTTCATGTCAACTACAAGCAATCGCTAAACACCAAACCTTCATACAGCCCCCTTCCCCTTGCCCCATCTCAACTCCAGCCCACAGCGTCCAGCAAATTGCCCTTACTTCATGCTGTGGCCCGGCAGCTCAGGAAGCCAGCCGTCAATGCTCTCGCCGACAAAATCCTTGACGGCGCACTTGTTCATGTTGCTGACGACCTGCGACTTGAGCGGCTTGCCGTTCTCGCACGCGTTGAACATGCACGACGAGTCCATGGCACGCTGCAGCGAGTCGCCCTTCCAGCCGAAGACGTAGTCGGCGTGCGTGCCGTAGCCCTTGTTGTCGCCGTAGCTCAGCACGAACGGGTTCGACCCGTCCTTGGGCCACATGGACGCGAACTGGGCCGTGTCCCAGAGGGTCTCGTAGGCCAACTGCGGCATGCGCACCGGGTGGGTCGCCGGGCAGGGGCCCGAGTTCTGGAACGCGTTCTTGACCGTGTTGTACATGTGTGCCTGGTGGTCGGGCGGGTCGAGCGTCTTGCCGTCCCAGCAGCTGTTGGTAGGAGAATGTCAGCACTTGGCTTGTTGCCACAGAGTTTCTCATCTCGTGAGCTTTGGGGACAGTGACTCTTACGCGGGGAAGTGGTGCACCGTCATAATACCGCCCTTGCAGGGCTTGGTGGGGAACTCTGTGAGCTCGGGGAAGCGCGTGCTCTTGGTGTCGAGGCACACGAAGCGCAGACCGGTCTGCTCACCAGTGTGGGTGGGAGCACCGACGGTCATGCGGAATCCCTATAGTTCATGTTAGAGAAATACCTGTCGGGGAGGGACCTGGATATCGTCCCGGTTGGCAGTTTCTTTGCTTACGGGTGGGAAGGACTTGATCTTGGTGTTGCCGTTGGAATTGAAATCTTGTTGCGTGTAGTACACGGTCATGCCGCCCTTGATGCCGCTGGGCAGCGCATCGTTGGCCATGATGGGCACCCGCTTGTACGAGCCGTTGGTGTGCTTGAAGAACATGACGGCAGTCCAGTAGTTGGAGAAGTCCTCGGAGAAGACCTGGTTGGTTGGTGAGTTTTTGTCTCAAGTTTACACTCTTCCGCACAATGAGGGGTACATACACAGGTCGTGCAAGAGCCCTGCTCGCCGATATCTCCTGTGAAATTTGTAAGCATCAAGAACCCCTTCGGCCGCCAGCCTTTTCACAGGCTCCCATCAAATCCGAGTGCCAGGCATGGAACCTCCCCCAATTCCTCCATCCCTGACTTGAACAACTCGACCCCGTCGGAAATAGTTGCTTACCAGTCATGTTGGGCTGGAATGCATTTCCACCCACAATCTGGTGGAGATGGGAAGACGGCGTGCGGCCAGGCTCGACGAGCGGGTCCAGGCGTTGGATGGACAGAGACGCGCATCCGAAACGGAGCGCTGCCTGCGCAGGCGCGGCGACCGCGGCGGCGAGATAGAGCCACTTCATGTTGTTGATTGTCAGGATACTTGAGATGCGCGACGATCTGGTGCCCCTTTGTTCAGCTGTGGACAAACTTGACTGGAAGTAAACAACACCAAGCAGCGGGAAAGGGGGCAGGGCGGGTCCAGGAGAGAGCACAGCAGATATATATGCGAGTTGTTTCAACGGCTCGCTACCGCCAAACTGCCATCATCGGTCATGGCAGGTCAGGTACGGAGTTTCTACGCCCCAGCTGCCGTGGATATTGCAAACATTTGCCGTCAGCTAATCGGCTGGGATACCTTAGCTGATGCTACGCTTCCCCTATGATGCTTGTTTATTTGGCAGCGGGGACGAGCATAAAGGTTAATTAATTAAGCACTGGAACCTTCCTTGTTCTGCGCAGAGAAAATTCGCACACGCCGAGTCATATTTGAAGGCTGCCTGCCCCGAGGCGAATGGGCAGAGAGGGAGTACGCGATGGTGTGCAGCTCATCACTTGACTGCGAATCTGCCATATAATTCAGGTAATTACAGCCACCAATAGTCATTGTTCGAAAAGGCCTCTCACTTGAGTACAATGAAAAATCTACCGTGCGCCGAATTAGACGAGCCAGACATTTGCCGGCCGCCATCGATGGAACGGGGCCACTTCAGCCGAGCTTCTGCGGTCGGGAGATATCTGCCGCTCCTAGCATAGACGTCATATCTGCCGCGCCGGCCACCAACCCTGTCTGTCATTTGACCCGGCCCCATTTAGAGTGTTGCAGGGGGTAATATGGCATCTGGTGGCTAGTTGGGAATGTCCGAGATTGTCGGGGACTGGATCGGCAGTCGACCAAGTGGCAAGGTAATAATGGGGATCCTACCATGGCCAAGGCAAGGGGCCTGTCACCGTGGCCCGGTGCAGCTGCTCCGTGAAAAATGGGGCCTCTTCGGCGCCTTTTGCGGACGGGTGTGGATCTGCGCGTGGGGCTCATGTGCTTTTTCAAAGGCTCGCTTGTTGCGCGTCTGTGTTTATTGTTCAATGACAGTACTAGGGGTGGTGTTGTTCGGGACTTGACCCGGCACCTGCGCGTGTGCTGCTAGGTCTGGTCGCATCAGCCCTCTTCATGACAAAAGATAAGATACATTAAGCAATCAGGGCTGGGCCAGCTAGTGGCCACTGAGAGGGCGTGGGAAAATATTGGGCATTGACAGAAGGGAAGAAGCTGCGAGTGGAACGAAATCGAGAGGCAAGCGAATGCACCCCTGCGGACAGAACAGGCATCCAGTTCATCAACTTGACTGTGCTTCCAGTCTTCTTTGTCCTGAACTAGTGCCGGGATCCCCGAAGCCCCATTACCGACAATGCTGTAGGGCCAGGACCGCAGGAATAGAGAATGGCAGGATCTTGGCGTGTCTTGGGTAACGGCCTCTACGATAATTTTTCCGCACGTGTCGTCTACTACACTAGGTCTGCAGATGCCAGTAGTGAAGAACAATCACGGCGAAACGCACGTGTGAAATCAGGGGTTGCCGTTAACAAACACCGACAGCATCGCCAGAGTGGCTGCAGACAGAGACGCCCCCCAACTGCCCTCCGAGACGTTGGTCATGTGGGCGCGCGTGCTGTGATGGATGGAACCTGAGGCCAAGGAGAACAGACTGGAACTCTCGGTACGGGCTTCACGCGAACGAGCACTGCCGCTTACGAAAATGTGGCGATTCTCTTGTATTGGACACCCATCTCCATACCTGGTAGCTAGCAAACGCAAGAGTTATCTCCGTTGAAGGCATGCTACTTCTACCTGAATTACAGCCCACAGTAATTGCCGTCAAACTTCGTGTCCGATCCCCCGTAGTTTGCGATCCTGTCCTGGTCTGGTATTTTTGTCCCCCTTTCCAAATTTTCTCCGCAACCCCCCTCTTGAAGACGAGAAAAACACACCGAATAAGAAATACATAGGTAGATAATAAGAAAAACATGGGGTGCGTAACAGGGAAACAAATCATTGAACCCTCGAATAAAGCACAAACAAACATGACGAGCGTTAGCCTACCCCCCTGTGCCCCTTGTTGCCCCGTCCTCCTTCAGCCTCCACCCTATTTGCCTCCGTGAATCTCCCAGCCAACACCTTCTCTTCCCCGCCATTGCCGACAATTAAATCTCAAAAACGGGATGGATATCGTTGGATTCCTCCGCCTCCGTAACTATATCCCATTCCCTCTCCTCCTGCTCTTTCTCGGCCGCGACCATCGCCGCCTCATGCGACTGAATGTCTCTGCCGAGACTGGCGACGAGATCGCTGAGCGTCAAGATCTCCTTCTCGTTCCACAACAACTCCTGGTTCAGGATCTGGTTCTGTTTGTGCTTTTCCGCGCACATCTCCTGCGCCTGAGCAAGCTGGCGCCGCAGGGAACCAAGCTGTCCCTCGGTGTGTCTCAGCCGACACATAAATTGCGTCTCCCTGTTGCGGACGGCCTCCAGCTCCTTCTTCTGGCGCTCGACCTGTTGCTTCAGCCGCTCGATCTTGCCGGTGGCGTCTTTGTTGGCAGCATCAAGGGCCGCGCGGTCGACGGCGAGGGCTTCTTTCTCGCCCCGTAGAGACTGGGTCTCCGTCAGCAGATTTTTGTGGGTGCGCTGAAGCTCGGCGTGTTCCTTTTCAACGCCTCCGACGAGGGCGTTGAGGTGGACGACCTCCATCTCCTTTTCCGATATGTCATTTCCGAGCTTCCTGACCTGCCCAATCATGTCCCGGAAGACGGTCTGCTTGCCTTCCGAAAGCTCGGTGGCGTGGGCGGAGCGGCAGTCTTGGAGTGCCTGCTTGTGCTCCGTCTTCAGCTTGGCCATCTCGGCCTCCAGCGAGGCAAGAGTCTCGCGACTGACACTGTCACGCTGAATCTGCTCCGTCACCGTGAGAGCGTCCTTGACCTTTTTATCCATGAACTGGAGGCTCTTCATGGCCTTGTTGAGCTCATAGTCTTTCGCCTTCAACATCTCTTCGAAGCCATGGTTACGGGTGAGCAGCCCCTTAATTTGGAGCTTGACTGCCTCGCAGTGTTTTTGGGAGACCTGGGACTTTTCTTGGAGATCATGGCACTGCTGGGAAAGCTTTTCTTTCTGCTTTTCGTGGGCCTCGCGCTCGGCGTTGAGGTTATTCTCGGCTTCGGCCAGCTGAGCGCGAGTGGACGCGAGCTTCGCTTTGAGGTCGTCGACACGTGTCGACAACGCTTTCGTCTCCGCGTTGTGCTGTGCCTTGAGATCGTCGTGGTTGACGGTCGCCTGCCTCCACTCGGCGTTTCCGTCGTGGTCTTCGATTAGCGACGCCTTGAGCGCCACGCCTCCCAGACGGAGCGCGCTGATAGCCTCGTTGACTATGGACATGATGAACAGCGTGCGGTCGGTTTGGCTCAGCGAGTCGGAAGCTGTGATTTCGTCGAGGAAGCGGTGGAAGAGGTAGCGGAAGGACTCAAGCTCGCGGTCTGCCAGGGTGTGATTATCAGCCATGGCAGGGGTAGACATGGGTGACGGTGGTGACATGGATGGTGCCGGATTTGAGGTGATGTCGATAAAGAAGAGGGATTCGAGTTGGGTTCAAGTGGTGCTAGTACTGTGGTGTTGTTGGGAGATGGGTTGTGTTCGGGTCAGTTGGTGCCGATGTGGTTTATGATGGTCTCGTAGTAGGTATGAACTTGAAGAAAGAAATGGTTGAATGCTGGGGGAAGGACCTTTATTTATACCACAACTTTTCTCTTTTTACCTTTTTTTTTTCTTTCCGGGGGGAAAGCTTTTACTATGTTGCCTCCACGCCTATCTGTGTCTCTGATATCGGCAATAGGACTTGAGTTGGTCTTCTCGGTTGCGCATGCAAACGACAACGAGAGAGTTTCTGGGGCTTGGGAGGAGGATTGCGGCGTCGGGCTTTTTTCTTGCTTTGTGTGTGGTTTTGTGCTACGGTTTGAACACCGTGGACGTTGTGTTGCTTTTTGGCTGAGCCGAGGTCTTGCCTGTCACCGCTTTCCGCGAACCTAGTTCCCATCCCGGCAGTACGGGTTTTGTTCAACGGCAAGAATAGACTTTGGAATGACGCACACCTTCGAGATAATATTGAGCCAGCTGACGATAATTAATTACCTAGGTAGGTATTTGATAACCCACGGCGCCAGGCCGATATCTCTACCCGGAGTGGAGCTGGAGTATTTTTTGACTTTACCTCTTAGGAAAATATTTGTGTTTCCCGTTCCTCCGGCGGGAGGCGTTATTGTTGAACCTCGGTGCCAAGGGTTCTCGTAAGGTTGCGACGTTGAGCCCTCGTTGCACGATGACAACCGTTTTGAGCTTGGCCGCACGCCGCCACAGCCACGACCCGATAAGCGGACGTCATCTGAAAATACATCTCACGGATGGATCTGCCAAGCCTGGAACACTGGTGGTCTGTAATTATTTGATGCCTTGAGAATGTCTGCGACCGCAACAAAATCCAGACGTACCCCAGGTAGCTCAAGTATCTCAAACAGCGACAATAAAATGCTGTTCCGGGGTTAGATCTTAAACTTGGCTATTGCTGCCTACCATAGGTAAGGTAACTTTCAATGTCGATCGTGTGAGCTGTAGGTTCTATACCTGGGTATCTATGGTTGATGGTGCAATATTATGCGTTTATCCGATCTCTGATGTGCTCCAATCGCGACCAGTTAATAACCGGAGTGTTCATTGGTTCCAATTTGATGTTTGCCTTGGCTGCCTGATTGTGGGTGAGATGTGGCGCAGTCAAAGCCCTCTGCGTTGATTACCTGGCAGGGAGCCTCACTTCGTTTTATCCAGGCAGATTTCATGTTGAAAATCAGGCACCCATATGGTGGACGATCACAGCAAAATCTCATCCAACTTCAACGCACGCTCAAACTTAGAACCGACATCATCCACCCCCACTGGTATTGTTTCAGAAATCATGGAAAACGACTGCTCGTCCGTATATGATGGACTCCCGGCCTCCGGAAATCCCATTCGTCTCCTGGAATTGTGGCCCGGGGACTGGACCGCCCCCATTGAGTGCAAGCTCAAGCCTGACCCTTCCTCGCTGGAGGACGAGGCATTGCCGCCCTATGTCACGCTTTCCTACGTCTGGGGATCGCGAAGGGCAAGAGAGGAGATTTCTCTCGGGGGAGTACCCTGGAATGTTACGGTCAATCTCGCCAGCGCGTTGCGTTACCTTCGAGACAAGACGCGCATGAGGCTCCTCTGGGTCGATGCCATGGTGCGTGGTGTGTCAAAAAGCCCTTTCAGATGACGAAAAAGTAATTATGCTAACATAAACCAATCTGGCAGTGCATCAACCAGAGCGACGATGAAGAAAGAAGTCACCAGGTTCAAATGATGGGTCAGGTCTACTCAAAATGTCAAGAAGTGGCCATCTTTCTCGGCGACGCAAAAGAAGACCGTCCCGTCAAAAACGCTTGGAAGAAGGGAGCGGGGCGACGAGCCGAGTTTGACCTTGAGGCCGGAAGTGATGGGCATGGGGACGAGTTCCTCGAGTGCTTGGAGAACACCCCAAGCTCGCTCTCAAAGCTTGGACGCGCTTTTCGGGTGTTCTCGCTCTTGCAGGTTCTGTCACGTCCTAGGGGAAGAAGGGTGCCCGATGCAAAGCTGTTCAAACCAAACGACACTGCCATGGAGGATGTGCTCGAAGACCTTCGGGTGATGCTACTGAGCCCATGGTGGCAACGCATCTGGGTCGTTCAGGAGATTGTCCTGCCACCTCGCGCGGTGGTTTATTGGGGCGGAGTGAACGCTCCATGGTCCATGTTCTCCCGCGCCGCGAATAACATCGGCACGCTGTCCATGTCCCTGAAGCAGAGCTACAAAAAGGTTCTTGGTCATTTCGCCCGCACGGTCATCAAG
The DNA here is from genome assembly GCA_033439705.1 of Cercophora scortea. Lineage (NCBI taxonomy): Eukaryota > Fungi > Ascomycota > Sordariomycetes > Sordariales > Lasiosphaeriaceae > Cercophora > Cercophora scortea. Next base: position 215,519 of record JAUEPO010000005.1, on the reverse strand, counting down.
ATTGACAATCTCCAAAGACGGTTCCGAGCCGAGCATGGTGTCGATCTCCACCACTTGTTGACGGGTTTTACGTCCAGGCGATCTACAGACGATCGGGACAGAATCTTTGGCCTTCTCGGCTTGGCAAAGCCAGGAAACTCCATCGTCCCCGACTATGGGCTGGAAGTTATTGATGTGTACCAAACGGCCGCGGTTGCGTTGTTGAACGAGTCCCGCACTTTCTCTTCCCTGAGTTCTCTTATTTGGCGCAAGAGGATGCTCAACCTGCCCTCTTGGGTTCCCGACTGGACCATGGAAGCAAGTTTCGCGGCCGAAAGCACAGCGGATACACAAATACACCACGGCGTTCCAGAGCAAGGACCCCGACAGAAGTGGGTTTTTGAGGATGCAGCTCAGTACTGGAAATACGTTGCAGACAAGCTTGAGCTTCTGTGCAAAAACACCGCCAACTTACAGGACCCCGTCCTCAGGCTACCGGTTGGCATCAAACGCAGTGTACAAAGGTACGGATTGTTAATCTGTTACTTGAGACTTTCCAACAGACTCGTGGGCTACGCAAATGACCTGGTTAGAATCCAGGACTGCCTCTCTACCCTGGAGAAGCGTTGTGTTGGCCCAAATACCCGCCACCTTGACATTCCTTGGGCCGACTTCATCGACAACACGACCATCGCTCGCATCCCTTGGCTAAAATGTAACGCTTCGTTGATGATGCATGTAGACCATGGAAGAGGCATAGGATTCGGCGATCGCGCATGGTTCAAGTTCTTCCACCGCCCGCATCAAGATCACCCGCTACACCGATCCATGTCCCTGGTCGCTGTATGGTTGGGGACTGTCACCATGTGCGGTGCCCCTTTGCTGTCATGGGACAACGATGCATCATGCTTAGAGACGATCAGGGACCGCTGGATAGCCTCTGTACCCGAAAACCGAGCCTTCAAGTCATCTACCTACCTCCAAGGTGCCATCGCCAAGACGCTTCTTCAAGACAGCATCCTGGATAGGGGCCGGCTCCGTCCGCTCTCTGTGGAAGAAACAAATCTCCTGGTCCCCTGGCTGCACAAAACCTTCAAAACTGGTTTACAAGTATCCAATGACACCGGAGCGGACGATAGCCCTCGAACCCAAGAGACATTTCGCGCTTTTGACCAGACGCTGCGTCACTGCACGGTGGGGAGGACGATGTTCGTCATCGTGTCGTCTAAACTGGCTATCGGACTGGGGCCAGGAACGATGGCGGTGGGCGACGAGATCTTTTTGCTCCCTGGAACAACGTGCTATGGTGTCTTGCGGTCCAAGGACTCGAGAGTCCCCAGGATCATCGACTGCTATGAGCTCGTCGGGAACTGTTATTTGTCGTCACAGGAGTCGGACGCTCGTGTCCCTCCAGACACCCTAGCGCCGCGGGACTACCCGAACGGCTGCTTCCCGTTTGAGATGTTTGGCGATGATTGTCCTGCCGAAGTTATGGAGAAGCTGTCTCCTATTCCGACCCGTTTGGTTCATCTTCTTTGACTTTGATGGGAGGGGGCTACGGGAATGTTGTGATTATCGCCGGCGTCGACCGCACAATCACGCGCTGCTTCTCGTTGGGGTTTCCCTTTCATGCTAATTAAAATCTTTTCATTCTTTTTCTTGTGGGAGTTGGGCTAGTTTTTGTCGAGGCGTTTGAGTCATGTTTGCTCAGGGGTTTGTTTACTTATATCTAACCACGACCTCGTTACCTGCCAGCATCATCAGAAGAATTTTCCCGAAACGCAGAACACCTGCAAAAGAAAGTAGTTTATTCGTAGAATCCATTCCCGCTTGTATCTACCTAGCTATCCATAGTTTCGCTGCGATTCGGAGTAGGTTTACGAAAAGACAGATATTGAGGGGAAAGCCGTTCACACCCCATTTACCCGAAAAAGGAGTGACCCCTAACAAGTCCGCACGGTCAACACAATTTTTGATCTCCAAGGAAATAGCCCAGCAAGCCCAAACCGACATGAAATCTGCAAATCCCACCAACGGAAACCACAACCACCAAGCCCCCTACGCCGGATCACGCTCATCATCACTCCTTCCTTCCCCCTCCTCCTCACGACTCCCATACCCAAGCTCAAACTGCGTCTCGGCCCCCAACAGTATCAGCTCCCGCGCCGTCTCCTCCTGGCCACGATGCAGCGCAAAGTCCAACGGCGTGACCCCATTGTCATCCCGCGCATCCATATCCGCCCCGTGGTCGAGCAGCACCCGGACCACCTCGATATGCCCGTTCATAGCGGCCTGGTGCAGCGGCGTCGTATCCGTCCCTGTCCTCACATCCACTTGCGCCCCTGCCGCGAGCAGCGCTTCCACGATATCCTTCCTCCCTAATTCCGCGGCCAGGTGCAGCGCCGCCACCTCCTCCACGGGCCCCACTGCTTCCTTGGCATTCACGTCCGCGCCCGCGGCGACGAGCAGGTCGAAGATCTCGCGGTTGCCGTGCACCGCTGCGGCGAAGAGCATGTGCGAGCCCGTGACGTCGCGTAACTTGGGATCAGCGCCCGCGGCGATGAGCATGGCGCTGACGTCGACGTGGCCATTGGCTACAGCCTCGGCGAGGGGCGTGCGCTCGGATTTGTTTCGAACGTCGAGCGTGGCGCCAGCGGCAAGAAGTGCGCGCACGATGTCGGCGTGGCCGCGCACGGCAGCAAAGTGCAGCGGCGTGGAGTCGTCGATAGGGATCTGCTCGTTGACGTCGGCGTTGGCGTCGATGAGAAGCTGCGCCGTGCCGTAGTAGCCCAGATACGCGGCCTTGTGCAGCGTCATGGTGAAGTCGGACGTGCCGGCCTTGATCTTTTCCTTCTCGTCCTCGCTGCGGAACATGGACCAGAGGGCCGTCATGGTGTGGCAGTTGTGCGGGTCGGCAGCCCGGCCGGCGGCTTTGGCTTGGATGGCCTTGTCGCGGAGGCTTTCTGCCATGGCTTCCCATTGCACTTGCACATCGTTGGGGCGGGGCTGCCACCTGCTGACTTCGGTTGGTCTCGGCGCGCGGAACGGGTCCCAGGTGAGGGTGAATGCGGAGAGTCCTTCGGTTTCTGTTGAGAGGGTTGAGAGGATGTCGGACCAGGTTCGGTCGGGGCCGTCTCGGCGATAGAACTCGCTTTGGATGGGCTCCGGGGTTGCGAGCATTGCGACGGAGTACTCGCTGGTTTCTTCGTCGTAGTAGAGGACGGTAGGCCGTGTCGCGCCGCGGAGTAGACAGACGAGGGTTGTGTTTCCCGAGTCAAGCCGACGTTCGTTTTGCAGTTCGATGTCCCAGAAATCCTGGAACAACTCCACCACTCGCTGGTTGACTTGAATCCCAGTCTGGGGCCAGTCCGGTTCGTTGTTGTACCGGCGGGCGTGGAACGTCCAGCGGCGTGCACCGCCTCCGCTCATCTTGCCCGAGATTTTCCCCAGAACAAGCCCCGGAATCTCGAATGTCACAGAATTGTCTTGCGAGTCTGAGTCCGCCTTGATGACGCAGGTGGGAAACGCACTCTGCACGATCCGCTGCGCAAGGATCCGGGGCGGAAGAGAATAATCGGGCTGTAGTTCAGGGACAGCAGCTCCGTCGGACGAGAAAGCGAGGAGTGAATACACCTTGTCGACGGCCTTGGTGGCGTCCCACGACCGGTACGTCTCGATCAGCTCCAGCAGAGGGAGTTGGCCACGGTGCAGCCCGCTGTATGAGCTATCCATCAGCTGCACGGCTGGACGGATCTTGCGCAGGATCTTGTTGAAGCTCGTGGAGAAGGATGCCACGCCCAGGATCTCCCTGCAGAAGTCCCCGCCGTCGACGGTGTTGCTACCGCATGCCACCACCACACGCTTTGCGGCTGCCACCTCCTGGAGGACCTAGAGCCAAGGAACTCCACGTCAGCAAAGATGTTCCCAGCATTAAGCCCCACGTCTGGGTACCTAAACTCACCCAAACACGTGTAAACCACCGCCGCCCCAGCAGGTTCTGGACACCGATCCGCGGCGGCATGGTCTCGAAATCGCCGGCATGACACCCGCACCATCTATCATCGCTGTTGCCCCGCGGCTCGTCCATGGGTCTCTGGCGCAGCGCCAAGCGGGTCTGCGTCTCGCGGCGCGCGAAGTCGGCCATGGCCACGGCGCTGTTGCCCTCCTCGGGGCCGAGCCAGACAACCACGCACGCAGCGGCGCGGTAGATGTCCCACATCATGCGCACCTGTGCCCCCTGCTCGGGTATGTTGCGCTGGTCGATGCATACCGCGTCGACCCAGAGCACGCGGGGGGTGTCGGGGCGGCGCAGGGCGCGGAGGGCGGCGCCAAGGTTGATGGTTGCGTCGAAGGTGTGCCCGTTGAGCTTGATCTCGGTTGTGGGGTGGGCGTCGCCCCAGGTGTACGAGAGGGCTTCGTAGGAGACGTGCGTGCTTGGGTCGGCGAGAGAGGTGGTCAAGATCTCGCATTCGATGATGGATGAGGTAGTCGGGGAGGGGAGGAGCTTCAGGAGCCTGATGCTGCTCCCGTCGACGGGCAGCGGCGTGTACTGGTAGCCGGAGGCCATTAGCTGTATCTTTAAGCCAGTGATGCTGAGAAGCTAGACGTGATGCTGAGAAACTGGGGTGATCTTGTGTGGGGTTCGTCCGGCTTCCTTGCGAAATGGCGAGTTGATGACACTCAAAGTCCCCGGCCAGCCGCCTCCCGTCTGGTCTTTGGGCAAGCTTCAAAATCACCCCTACCGTGAGTCGAACACGGTGGCGTTACACATATATGCACGTCGGACCTCAGCTGCCCCTCGCGTCGCACTGCAGTGGGCCGTGGAAAGTTGATAACCAATTCAGTTTTAACACAGCCATGGGGGGCTGTGACACAGTGGAAGCATTGGCTCAGGCAGTAGGGCGTCTGGCACCTGTTTCCCACGTACATACCTACCATATCTACCTTATCAATGAGGGGTAACTGCATGCATGTCTGGTGGTTGAGGTAGTCTGACGCCTCCAGCATCTCTTCATCCTGTATCGAACTTTAAGCCTGGACAGACAAAGACGTTACACGATTGCAGACACCATCAAATCGCTCAACTACATTTCAAAGCACGCGCATGTCGGATTGATCATGCAGCTCCTTCACTGCAAACGCCTTCTCGAGGGCTCGGTCGCGTCCGATACCTTGGAGACGTTTATCGGCACACCACCACCGTACGCCATCCTCTCCCACATGTGGGGGAAAGAGGAGGTCAGCGCAAGGGACCTTGCTCGCGCCGATGTTTCGCAACTTGCCGGCTTCAAGAAGATCAAGTACTGTTGCGAACAAGCCCTGCAAGACGACCTGGAGTACGCATGGGTTGATACATGTTGTATCGACAAAACCAGCAGTGCCGAGTTATCCGAGGCGATCAACTCCATGTTTCGGTGGTACCTGAACGCCAAGGTCTGCTACGCCTATCTTGAGGATATTGATTCCTACGACTTCGGCAGCAATGCACCCATCGACTCTCTCGGCGCCTCAAGATGGTTCACCCGTGGCTGGACGCTTCAAGAGTTGCTTGCTCCGGACAACCTCGTCTTCTATTCATCCTCGTGGGGTCGACTCGGGACCAAAGAGAAGTTGATAGACGCCTTATCTCATATTACCAAGATCCGCAGATACTATCTCGGTCCAGGGGTCGTTAATCGTCTCAAGTCCTCATGCATCGCCCAAAAGATGTCTTGGGCTGCCGAGCGCAACACTACGCGGGTCGAAGACATGGCGTATTGCCTTCTGGGCCTCTTCGACATCAACATGCCGCTCCTTTATGGCGAGGGTGCGCGCGCCTTCACCCGGCTGCAGGAAGAGCTGCTAAAGCAATATCACGACCACTCCATCTTTGCCTGGGGTCTGTCTGGATCTGGACGTACAGGTGGCCTACTCGCCAAATCGCCTGCCGACTTCCAAGGCTGTGAAAAAATCGCAGTATTTGGCGGCCGGACTGAAGCCCCTGCGCCGACGAGAATCCCTCGAGGAGTGCAGTTGCAAACCATCCTCCAACTCCGCCGCGCAAGTTCCTCCGACTTCACCAACAAGGAGAATCCAGACAAGTCGTACTATGAAAAAAACTGCACCTTTCTGGAGTACGCGGTCTTGGATTGCCGCAAGCTTAGGAGTCGACGGTTTCTGGCGCTCCCCTTACGCTCGTTCCATACTGGGAGAATGAGCCTACGGTGTTGGCGCGACAAGGGACCCGTAGAGTTTGTAGAGCTTGACAGCACACGTTCCGGGTCGTCCGCACCTGTCACTCGTGCTCCCTACCGCATAGCACTCATTTCTGTCATGGACGATTCAGATTTCGAGCGCTTTCATCCGTCATTTGACTTCTCGCTGTATAACACCGAGTACCGCCGGTTCATGGACAAAGAACCCCGGTCCCATGACCTCATCAGGATTGGCATGCACTATGACCGGAGGACATGCCCCTTTGAGCTGACTGAGGTGTTGCCTGAGCCTTGCTGGTATCCGCCAAATTTAATCGATATGCATCCGCGACATAGCACATCGGGGTTGAAGCACCGCGGCGACGCCAAGTATCTCAAGCTTGAACTGACGCGGGGCCGGCCATCATCAAGCCCCGGTGACAGTCAAGCAATTGTGGTTCGGTTGAAACACAAGCGGCGGTTTGACGCCGGCATTTTCAATTTCTGGAGTTCGGATAACCCTGGACTACGAGAACCACCAGAGCTCACCCACTCTGCCGTCGTGATTAATCGCGGCTGGAATCTGCGCAAAGTGCTCGACGAGGAGGCTTCACTGGACTGGAAACAAACAACCACATCTGAACGTCTTGCTTTCCCTGTATATGCGGCCTGCCCTCCATTTGATGTGCGGTTCTTAGTGCGTCCGCAGAGCGACGCCTCGGACTGGGGATGGGAACGGCAAGTCGTTGAAGTACTCACCGTTCCCGGGCGGCCGCGCTGAGAACCCTTTTTCTAACCGCTCACCTTTACGTGTGCAGAATATCGTTGTCACATGCTTGCAGAATTTGACAGTTTGAGTAATCACCTGGTAATCACATGTATTATCTTACAGAATCTCTCATCGATACCTGCCTAGCCCGTCTAAGATGATAGCCGCGGTGCGTTGCTCGCCACTCATGGACTTTATTCAGCATTTCGAGGTGACCCGCTCCGAGTAAAAGATGATCCTATAAATCCTCCCCGTCCTATTTCCTTTTTTCAGAAAAGCAAAACCGTCGCTACTGGCGCCTTTGCCCTACTGTGTGGGATAAACATGCTTTGATCGGTACATATTTGGCATACTACACCTCCGGGAGCGGCCCTGGTCAAACCTCCAGCGCCAAATTAATCGAAGTTTGGTACAACCCCCTTATGACAGAATCCAGGACTTCTATATGTGCGGCCCTCAGTGTAAAACACGGCGACTGGACAACAATATCCACCCATGAAAGTGACCCTTCATTTCATCTCGCTCCGTCATTGGCACCGGCCCCTTCTCATCGGTTACATGTACATCAATCTCACGCCTCGCCTGTCCGATAGATAGCAGGTGCCCGACGGTGAAGTGCTCTCGTCGCTGGTGCTGAGTGCGTGACAGTGATCGTGCCGTCGGCGAGACCAGGGGTGCTGTCGCTAAAGCAAGACAAATGGTCTGCCCCCGTGGGGCAGTTGAGGTCTATTTCCGTGGTGCCAACCACAACGGTTGACCTGTTCACACATGGTTCAGTGGGAGCTACATCCAGCCTCTTTTTTTTTTTTTTAAAAAAAAAAAAAAAAAAAAAAAAAAAAGAAAGGAAAACCCTCATCAACTATCCCAGTCCAGCAGATAGGCAGTGTAAACAAAAAAGAAGACAACATACGTATTCGTCGAGCCACCACTGCACGAGACAGGCTGCGTGATGGTGATGTAGGCGACGTCCATCAAGATCTGTAGGTACACGTCCGTCTGGGGATCGCCGGGCGTGCCGAGGATGTCGCAGATGCTGTTGACGCGCGGCGAGCATTTGATGGTCTCGGTGTAGTTGGTGCGCGTGTTGGTGAACGTGAAGGACGCGTTGGTCTTGGTGATGGCCTCATCAAACGATGCGTAGGTCACTTTCACACCCTCTATCGACCACAGATCTTTGAGGACTGTGTTTTCGGAGCACGGGTAGGTTGTGAACCGTCGTGACAAACCGGATTCGGGGGATGGGACGATTGGCGTGGCTCTGGCGTGGCCTTGAAGACCTGAGAGGGATACGAGCAGAATGCAGAGGGCCCTTTGGAGAAGCGACATGGCGTTCGTGGTGTCTCGATCTGGCCTTGATTCGTCTAGGTCTCGAAGATTCAAAAGGCAGCCACGGCGTTACCAACTCCTTCTAGATGCGCCCGTTCTCTTATCTTGCAAGAACAGATTCCAGGCCGACAACGAGCATAAGTAGGACCCCCTAGTTGTTGATCATCGGCAATCAGATCGTGGCAAAAAAGATCGGCTACCTACCCCGCATAGAAAGCGCGAGTGCCAAAATGAGCCGAGCGAGACGTTGATGGAATTAAGTGATCAACAAGATTGATATCACGGCTTCCGGGTAGACCCTTTCATCCGCTTTATCCGATGCGACAAGGCTCTGGGACTCCGGCAGTGGAAGCACTCGCTTACGGCCAATGAGGCCAAGTTTGCATATCTCGATTTACATTTCTGTGGGTAGCGAGACGAGGGCAAGAAAATGGAACGAAGTCCATGTCTTTTTACAACGACTAAGAGTCAGGTCTTAGGCACTTGACGCAAATAGTTTATTTTCTAGCAAGGAAGTCCCGATTTTTTCAGCCTCTTGCCAACTTGAACCCGAGATATGGACTAGATACCTCCTTGGTAGCTTCTTGAAAATTGGCACTCAAGTTTCGGACTGTGCTGGCGACTCCCTTAGAAGGCAGAAGTTTAAATGTAACAGACAATGTTGATGACGCGACAATTACAATAATCAGTACTATGGTATGTTCTGCACAGAAATTAGCAACCGACCCCCACAAACAAGGACCATAAACCGTGACAAGCGCCCTTCTTAGTGCCTGGTAGCGTCGAAACAAAACATCTCCCCGAATTAGAGATCCACTGTTCAAACGTTTTCATACCCGTTGTAAGCTAGTAGTTGTAGACTTTCAAAGAAAGCGGCTAGCCACCTAGACCACCTAGGTAAACCCAACGAAGTTTTGGTAGCAATATTGGCTCGCGAAGAAATGATGTCGACATTGTCTCAGGGGTCAGCGGTACCCTCTTCTCCACACTGCAGTGGATCGCCCAACGTGTACCACCCCACAATGAAATGAGCATTTCAACCCTCTTGCAGCAAGCAGTACCGCAATGGGGGCTGGCGGTAGGCTTGGCGGCTGGGTCTGGGTAGTCCTGCTTATCATGCCTGGTGGAACGGGGCCCCCATGGTTTCGGTTGTTTCGGCAGTTAATCAACCAGAGCAGAACAGGTCACGGCTATCTCCGGACTGAAACACGCGGGAGAGGCCATGCACGTTCCCGGTCGCCTTGCAACGGTCGCTTCGGTTCGCCACGGAGCGGTTGGCTAGGTGGTTTTTACTCCACCAAGTGAGGATCCTGAACACTAGGACAGGATCCCTTTGGCACCGTAGGTAGGTATGTTGCTACTACTACCCCTAAGCAGCTTTCTTATCACCATAATAATTACCAGGTTATGAATCCAAGACTAACGAGGCACCCGGCAATGTCTCCCGCAGTAGCTGCACGTCAACGTCGCATTTGGTAAGATTAGGTCCGAAGCTGGTTGGGCTTGGCGATAGCGTCACGGTTGCAGCCACGTCGCGTGGAGTTTGGCCTGCAGGCACGTGGAATCATGGAAGCATCCATCGCCGGTTCCATCCCCGGCCACCAGGGATCACCAGCCGACCGGAGCTAGTAGCGATTGCGAGTTGCAAGGATGCTCAGTGTCGTGCCGCATCCGTGGAGTCTCTACACTAGAACAAACACCCCATGTCGACTGAAAATCCTTCCCTCGTTGGGACGGTGGTATATGTAACGGCGATCCCCACGCATCTGGGGTTTTGTTTTGTTTCCTTCCCCCCAAGGTCGATCTTGACCCTCACCCTTACGCTCGTTTATATGGTTGATCCAACCAGCAGTCACTCATTTAACTACCTTCACTCTCTTTGTTTCTATTTTTTTCCCCTTGAGCATGTTTGCTTCCCTGCTCAAGGCTGCTGTTGCAGCCGGCCTTGTCCAGACGTCCTTGGCCAGGCTCGTTGTCCGCGATGCGCTGGGCTCGAGAGATAGCACATCCAAGTGCAATCTCGACTGGACCGACGCGGCCCCGCTCAAGACCACCTACGTCGATGGCGTCAAGTACGGTTGCAAGTGCTACTTTGGCGACGACTGCTGGCCCGCAGCGAGCGCGTGGCAGACACTGAACCAGACCGTGGACGGGTCCCTCATTGTCAACATGCCCCCTGGAGCTGCCTGCCACAACACCTTCAACGGCCCCTTTGGCACGGTTAACACGTACGACGCCGCCGCCTGCGCCGATATCAACGAGAAGTTTACCGACGAGGCATGGACAGTCTCCCAGCCGGCCGCCGCTCTCTGGACCTACTGGACTGGCGAAACCTGCCGCCCGTCCGAGGACCCAACCGCTTCGTGCACGCTGGGCAACTACGGTGTCTACGTGATCAAGGCCACCAAGCACGCCCACATCAAGGCCGGTGTGGACTTTGCCCGCAAGAACAACATCCGCCTGGTCCTGCGCAACACGGGCCACGACTTCATCGGCCGCAGCGTCGGATACGGCTCCCTCGTCATCAACACGCACAGCTTCAAGGACGTCCAGTGGATCAACAGCTACGCCGGCGCCGGGTCTTACCACGGGAGCGCCGTCAAGGTTGCTGCCGGCATCCAAGGCCGCGAGATTCTCGCCCTCGGCCACGCGCGCAGCCCACCTCTTGTCGTCGTCACGGGTGAGTGCCCGACCGTTGGTATCGCAGGTGGATTCATCCAGGGCGGAGGCCATGGCCCCTGGACGACCCTCAAGGGCTTCTCGGCCGATAATGTGCTGGCTTTTGAGGTCATCACCGCCTCGGGCCTGTACGCCGTAGCCAACGAGGTGGAGAACGCCGATCTCTTCTACGCGCTCAAGGGCGGCGGTCCGGCGTCCTACGCCGTCATCTTGACCGTCACCATGAAGACCTTCCCCGACCAGCGGGCCTCGGGCGCGACGCTGTACATCAACTCGACCCACACGACTGACGCGGACGTGTGGTGGAACGGCACAGCGGCGTTCCACAAGTACGCCAACCACTTTGTCGACAACGGGCTGTACGTCTACTACGAGATCTTCCCGCAGACGCTGCGGGTGCGGCCGTTCGTGGCCATCGACAAGACGGCGGCGCAGCTCCAGGCACTGGTACAGCCGATGCTGAACGAGCTCGACGCCCAGCACATCCCCTACGAGTTCGCCGTCAAGGAGTTCCTCACCTTCTTTGACCTCTACGAGGACCTGTTCGAGGCCGAGTCGGCGGGCGGGTCGGCCATCTCGGGCGGCTGGATGCTGAACCACGCCGACATGGACCCGGCGCGGACACCGCTGGTCATGGACGCCTTCAAGAAGGTGTTTACGCCCGCGCGGCCGTCCACGTTTAGCTTCATGATCGGCCATCTCTTCAACCCGGGGTACAATGTGCCTGTGGCCAACAGCGCAACCCACCCGGCGTGGCGCAACGCCACTGACTTTCTCATTACCAACATCATTGTGCCCGATGGCGTCGATGCCGGCTTCAAGGCCTACCTGCAGGATGTGCTGACCAACGACATTGACGAGGCGCTGCGGTCCGTCAGCTCTAGTGACTGCACCTATGTCAACGAGGTATGCTATTTCCGTGCCCAATTCTTGTGATTAATGTACACCCACTAACACCAGAAACCACAGGCCGATCCGTACCAGACCAACTGGCAGGGCCGCTTCTGGGGCTCGGCGTACCCGACCCTGCGGAGGACACGCAACAAGTGGGACCCCCTGGGTGTCTTTTATGCTGTCTCCACGCCGGGCACCGAGGGTTGGGGGCTGATCAACGACACTAAGCTCTGCAAGAAGCTGGGCTAGGTGGATGAGTACCACAGGGCTAAGAATAGAGGATGTCGTATATTTACTGTACCAAGTACCGCATCCATCGAGACGTGGATGTAGCCCTAACGTACATATACACCTATCGTCAATGACAAAAGCTCCATGCACTACATGCGCTATATTCTATGGCCAAAATCCCACTTGCCAAATCAACTCCGCTCACTGATGCATACATAAAAAAGACCGCTCGCTGCCATGAATCGAATCCCGTCCATGCCAACCACCACTTACACCCGCCCCTTACTTCGTCTTAGTCTTCAACTTGTCAATCCACTCAGCCACAACACCAACATAATCCCCCTGACCATACGGCTCTACCAGCTCCCTCCACCCCCCTTTCTTCTCGTCTCAACCCCAACATCCGCAAGCAGCCCGTCCCAGTACGGCAGCTGGTCAAACACGAGATCCGGATACAATCTCCCATGTCCATACGGCGCGCGCAGCTGGGCATACCGCTGCAGCAGCGCCGCCTCAGCATACACCGTTCCCTCGTCAACATCCTTCTCCACATTAGGCATCGCGGTACCCTCCAAATACGCAAGCGCCCACAGACACTGAATCTCGAGCCGGAGGGTATTGGCAATGTTGCTGAACATGCCGATGAACACCAGCGAGCGGTCGCCTTCCGCCGTCAGACCGGGCGGGGCGATCCCGCGGTAGAGCCTCCAGGGCGTGTAGGCGATCTCGGCGGTGGCGCCGGGGTTGAAAGACGGTGGGCCGAGGAGGAGTGACGGGTGAGTTTGCGCGATGCGTGCGTCGGCTTCCGTGTCGAGCGTGGCCCAGAAGGCGCGCTGCGGTTTCGAGAGCGAGGTGGTGGGTACGCCGAGGGCCGAGTGCAGAGTCGGCGGGGAGAAGGTGATGGTTGGTTTGGACGAGTAGCCTGTGCTGGCGATCAGGGCGTCTATGGGCAGGGGGGTGGCTGAGGAGGAGGAGAAGTGGACGTGGTGCGGGGTCAGGTGGGAGATGTCCTCGCGGTGGATGCGGACTTGGTTGCTTGTGATGAGCGCGTGGAAGGCCGTGTCGTAGTTGAGAACCCCCGAGGCGGTGCCGTACCTTTGGGTTGTGTTAGTGGTTTGCCTGATTTGGTAGGTGGTATTAACCGGGGAAAAGGGGCGGGGGGGATATATATATATATACCAATACGGACTCTGCTCCGGCTCCAACACACCCAGCCTATCGTCCGTCCGATACAGACAGTCCCGCACCGTGTCGGCATGGATGGCCGCCCAGAACTTGGTCTTGATAAAGTCCCCCACGCGGTTGCCGCCGTGTAGGATATCCCGCAGCCATCCAAAGCCAGACAGGTCCGGCCAGACCCACGGCGACATCAGACTGATGACCCGGCGGGTGACGAGCTTCTCGCGCCACGCCCGGAACGGGCCCAGGAACGTGTGCGTCGGGAACACCCACGTCGGCCCCCGGCCTGACTTGCGGATGATCCACTCGACCTTGTGGCCCGTTGTCGCCGCCAGGTACACGGCGTCGTAGGCCGACTTGCACCCGCCGAGGACAGCGACGGTCTTGATCTCGGGGTTGTGGAAGACGGCGTCGGCTTTGGGGCCTAGCTCGGACGAGTGGATGATGGGCGCGTCAAAGTCCTCGGCGCCCTGGATGGTTGGTAGGTGAGGGACGCTCAGCACGCCCGTTGCGACGACGAGGCGTCTGCATGACAGCACCGTTGAGACTTTGCCGTCAGTAGTAGTAGTACTCGTAGTTTCAACATCCCAACCATCCTTGCCCGGGCGGCGACGGATCTCGATTACTCGCGTGTTGAACCGGATCTTGGGAGTAATGTTGAAGTGCTCGGCGTACGCAGCCAGATAGGCGTGCATCACGTCGCCGGGGATGTGCTCTTCAGGGCCGACGCCGAAGCGCGACGGCTCCATGGGGAAGTCGGTGAAGTCGAGGCTGGAGAAGAGGTTGTTGGTCTTGAGCGTCGGGTAAAGCTGCTCTTGCGCCCAGACGCCGCCCAGCGTGGCATGCGCATCGACGAGCACCACATCGGCGTCCTTGTTGTACTGCAGGAATGTCTTGGCGGCGCAGAGCCCGCTGGGGCCGGCGCCGACGATAAGGATGTCTATCATGTTTACTTCAGGCCGACTGTGGTGTTTTGGGTGCTCAGCTGTCCCATCCGTTGACAAAAGGAAAAGGAAAAGTGTTCAGAAACCGAATCTTGCGGTCGGGGGCTTTGAGGATTGGGGTCGCATTTTTTTTAAAAAAAAAAACAGATAATAATTCACCACCACTACTGTGCCTGGGCCCCTTCACCGAGCCAAGACCCCTGTCGAGGTGGTGGTGGTCACTTGCCTTCCATCCCATGTTTGCTGTGCGCAATTGGCACGGCAAAAATCCCCAAGTCACGGTAGTAACCATCCCTGACCTTGACGTGGCAAACGCAGATAATCAATCTACTACGGCTTACTTAGCGGGGATTTCGCCCGCCGTTGGTCATCGAGTCTCGCGCCATTGGTCTCTTTTATCTCCAGCGTCCAACACCGTCCCAGCTAGCCGGTAAAGAGGGAAAGCCAGGTACTGAAGTTGGGTGTCGAGGCAACCGACGAAGAAGCTATCGATGATTGCTCACCTTGCCGGGTTGGGCTAAGCCGTGTGGTTCTTGCATGGAGGAATGCCGTGCTGGCCCAACCAAGGCCCCTGGTTGAACGCCTAGGGCTTAGTGGCGCTGATGGTGCCCCCCTCATGCATGGGACCAAATACCAGAACAGGGGTTTTCGTCAACTCGGTGTTGATGGGTTTACTGATTACCTTCGGACGCTGCTGGCACGTGGTCTAGCCCCCACGTGGGCTTACGCAGCGTGGGAGTTTGCTCTGCGTGCGCCGATTTCATGTCAGCTTCAAACCTATCTGCTACGATGATTACCTCATGTCGGGTTTGAATCTCATCCCATCTGCTCTCCGTGTATTTAGATGAGAAAGCGACATTGGACGGGCCAGCTGAAGCTCCCCCCTGGGGCACTGACTGCCGGACTGAGAGCAACGGAGGATGCCTAGAGTCCGTCTTTGAGAGCTTCATGATCGTGGGCCGATGGGCCCAAATCTGTTATGGAACCAAGTCAACCGTACTGCTCCTGGTTAGCCGGACGCTCTCGGTATTATAATGGGGGACGCTCACCTCTCGGTACCAAGAATGGACGCAACTTGGGTCGTCGTGCTTAACTTGACGACAGCTAAATTACCACGCCCGTGCAGTGGTCTACAACATCCGCAACAGGGCCGACACGAGGCAGATGGAAACATTACAGCTGCAAATTAACACAGTTGTGCCAATCAAGGCTGCCTCGGGCCAGTGGCTTGTGTGAAGGTCTCTGAAGGTAGGAAGACGATGTGTGAATAGGTGGCAACATTATTGAAACGGACCTCAATCGAAATAGCCATCACCATGGAACAACTCAGGACCTCAATCTGTTTCTCAAATCCATCGTCTTTGGGAAACCTGTCGCCCTCGTCGAAAGCCAGGGACAACCTTGTCTTCAGTCCAAACTAATGGGTGTTGGGCGGTTGGAAGCCAAAATGCGGGACGCTGGTCATCCAACCGCCTTGCGTGCACGTCAAGTGCATGTGACGCAGGTCATCTCAAGTTGTGTAACCACCAGACGCTACCAACAGCCCGAGGGGCTGCATTGGGGGCGACTCAGCGACCAGGTAATCAGAGTCGTACAAGCTGCTTATCCACACGCGTCTCTCTCGCGGATCGGGCACTCGTCGAGGGGACAAGTCCGTGATTAGATGGAGGCAAATCGGTCGGGAAAATGGTCCCTGGCTTGGAGGGTCGGTGTTCGCGACGCCCGGATACCGAAAACAAAAATTCGTGAAATGGTCACACCAGATAACTGCATCGGGACAAAATCTCTATTTGCAGAGTTCCAGCATTTGGATTACCCAAATTCAACAAAACTTGGACTAAAACCCCGGGCCGCCAGCGTACTTGCCCCACCTCAAATGAGATTGGCGCATGGGGAAGGCTGGGAATGGACATAAAGGGGGAAATGCATATACGTGTGGATCAGGGATTCACTGCTTTGTGAACTGGAGATGCAGGCACCGATTATGCGGGAACTCTTAGGCCTAGAGCGCCATGCTCACCACCCTGCAAAGCGTGTATGCTGTGAAGGAGGGAGGACTCGGACTGCGCCACAATGTAAGTACCTAGGCAATATAGGACAGGCAGAAAGTTGCCTCAGTCACTTTGGATATTGATGGCTGGGGCTGTAGATCTTTCGGTGAGTTGGGAAATAGGCAAAATGTACAGTTCGCTTGAAGGCTGACTGCAAACCTTGCCTAGGTACATTGGCCTTCCTCGCACAGAGCTTGGTTGCTCCCTTCCACGTCCTATACCAAGACCCCGCCGACCCCATATCGTTCCTCGGCCCCCGCCGCATTCCTCCCTTCTTCAACACCATGGAGTCAAAGACACACACAAGCTAGAAGTAAGACGGTCACGATAGGTCTCTACTCGAGATTTCACTGCGGCGTCAAAGCAAAATCCAAGTCCCATGGAGGCCGTACCTTGTTCGCTGAGAAACGATGGACGCAAACATTAACCACAGAAAGAAACCTTATACGAAGGAGTATTACAGGCCAACGTCACTTCGCTGGCCATTCATTGTTACACAGATCTTCCTTCTAACACACGCCCTTGCTTTGGTCGTTTTTCTTCGACAGCTCAAACCGGACTCTGACAACAAAGCAGTGATTGAACAACGATTTCATATCACGGAGCATATCTACCAGACACAGGAGATTTTAGGGGAAAGTGGTACTTTTCCATGGAGCACAACGAAGCAAATCGACCACCCGCCGGTGGGAACACAGGGATACCAACGAAGAAGAGCATCCGACGACAAGATTGTCCAACGGGAAGGCTACGAAAAAACAATCACCATGATTCAGCCAACGACAGAGTATATGCCGACGACCTATTTAATAACTACGGTTGCGACTGTTTATCTTCCAACAACACTGACAATGAAGACGACTGAGACGGAATTTCTGACACTCACGTCTACCTTCACACCCGCTCCAATAACAACAAGCATTTCGGGAAGCTTGACGACCGTCACCGAAGAGCCAATCACTCTCACTCAAACGCTGGTAATAACGTGGATCCCGTATGAGAAAACAATCATTGCGACTCGAACCACAACAGTGTATTCTCCTGCACCTCAAAAGGACGAGTCAACGAGCCAGGACAGTGTCTCGTTCACCTTCGAGATCACGGGTGTGATTCCGGAGATGAATGTCACTTTCACGCGCAGCCCAACACCAGTAACCGTTCCTGTGACGGACGATCGAGGGTCAATATCACAGTCCCTCCCAAGTCCGCCACCCGAAATAATCACTTCGATCGTTCCCGCCCGGACCTCAACCATGGCCCTGGAAACAGCTCTTGTCGATGCTTCTACCCCTGTTTCCCTTACCATCCGAACAACAAAGTCGAAATCCTTAGTGACGCGAACTCGTTCACCAGTGCCAGTCATTCCATCGCCTCAGACACTTGTGTTTACCCAAGGTGGCGTCACAAAGACATTGACCAGGTCTCCAGCGCCATTTTCATTTATCGCATCTGTCAATGGAACCAGGACAACGATGATATCCACCCCACCACCACAAACATACGCGACAGTTGAGGGCGGGTCTTTGGTGACGACGACTAGATTCCCAGCACCCGAAACGTCTGTCGATGGCTCTCCGGCGGCGCAAGTCGAGACCTTCGTTACAACGGAGGGAGCAGAAACCGTCGACCTTGCCACAGTCGTCGTAACACCGGCCTCAGTCGCCCCCGAGGAGGGATCGAGTCTGACCGCACTAATCGAGACGCCGCCGCCATCGACGTATGTCACCGATATTTCCGGCTCGCCAACAGCAATCATCACCACGCCACCCCTAATCACACACATCTCCACAATTGACTGGAGTTCCAGGACGTTCACCATCACCCGTAGCGCTGGAGGCGGCACAGACGACAACGGAACGACTATCATCATCGACACAGCGACATTCGGCCTCACACCCGCCGAGTACTTCTCCGGCGCCTTTCTGCCGACAATTATCGCCATGCTGCTGGGAATCCCCCTGTCACTCATCAACATCAATGCCAAAATCCTTCAACCCTTTCACGCGCTCACGCGAGATGGGGGAGCTTCTGCTCCAGAGTCGTTGTTGCTCACATACACCGGCGTGCTGAATTCCTTCGTCATGCCCCACCGACTGCTCTTACAACGCCAGCCCGTCACGTACATTACCTCGCTTCTGACGTGGTGCTCGTGGCTCCTGGTGCCGCTTGCCAGCGAGGCCGTCGGGCTGAAGGTGCATGGCCATTGCAGTCGCTATGCCATTGACGGATGTGCCGTTGCGCTGGGTGTGTCTCCCGCGCCTGCGAGCGCACTCATCGCGCTAATTGCAATCATGGCGGCGCTGCTTGTGTTACTGCTGTTCTGCTTGCGGGACTGGAATACAGGCGTGTACGCAAACCCCTGGAGCATTGCAGGGATAGCTTCACTTACGACTGATCGGCATATCCGGACCGTATTATGCAAGCTTCAGGATGGGGAAACGGTTGAAAAGTCGATAGTACGGTCGCTGGGGGATAAGCGGTTCAAGATTGGCGAGTCAGCCGATAGCTACGGGATCATCCTTGCAGAGGAAGAGTCGGCAGAGCTTCTTGCGACAGAAAGTCAACGCGATGAGAGCAGCCCGGATGACGCCTCCCACGGCACCAGATCCGAAAAGAACAAGAAGCAACGAGGACCGTTCATGTGTCTGACATATGCATGGCGCATTGCATTTGTGGCCATTCATCTTGCCATCATCGGGCTCATTGCATTCTACCTTTGGGGGCAACCGAAAAGAGAAACGGATATCCTCGATTTCGGGTTCGGATTCGGGTTTCGGTTTCTCTTTGCCGCGATCGGGCAGATCATCTCGCTCTTCTGGTCGGAGCTCTTTTCGAGTCAGTAACTGCCTGCATATTACTTATCATGGCAAACCACTTCCTCCGAAACTGCGAAGCTAACATACGTGTCAAATCGCAGGCGTCGCGACGATAAACCCGTTCCTCCTAATGGCAACAAAGGAACAGCCGGCAGTCAACTCGATCCTCCTGTCCCGCCCAACTAGCGAGTTCGACGGTCTATACTCTGACGCCAAAAACAAAAACCCACTCCTCGCCACGGCCGCCGCACTGGCAATAGTAGCAAAGTTTCTGCCCATCCTGCTGTCCAACATCGCTTACACTCTGCACCAGACATACGCGTCATATCTGATCTGCGCGCGGACCAGCATCGGTGTCCTCTCCGCCATGAGCGTGGCCTTGCTCGGCTCGCTCTTCGTTCGCTGGCCATATCTGCCTGCTGACCCCCGCACAATTTCAGGAAGCCTTTATTATGTCGCGGACGTGGGGCTGTCGGGCCAGTTTGTTGGGCTGTCAGCTCTAACTGGTCGCGAGCGTGATCTGAGAGTCATGGAGTTGGGGAATATGTATATATACGGTCGGTTTACGGGGATGTCCGGGAAGTCAAGAATGGGTGTTTATACGGAGCTGCCGCACGAGTCTCGGGCTGAGTGTCGAGGTCATTCACAATCGGGAGAGTTGCCGGGAGAACAGGTCAAGAATGGCGACGAGTACACGGACAGAAAGGTCTGACTGGTCCACGTTGATTGAGGAACTAATAGCGGCTCCGTCAACGACGTCTTTCCAAAACAAGAATAACGTATACTTTTGATTGAGGAGACATGAAATCATTTTTCACATTGTTCATCACCTGCAAGTGTGTGTCGTAACACACTGACCACAAGATGTCAGGGGAGGACAACAAACCCCTTTTCCTGTTCTGATCTCGCAGGGTTAGGATCTGCAGCTGACAGTCTGATAACGTTTACACACTGTGAGGGATTACTGTACGCTTATCTCGACACTCGTCATGGAAGTCGCGATGCGCAATGCTTGGAAATTCCCAAGACCAGAGCCGATAACCGCTTTTCAGCAACTCATTTCCTTGCCATTCGCCCACCATGGCGCCAGCCCGACTCTCCTGCGGGCGCTGCTTGCGCACCCTCAATCCAACAAACCCCCTACGAACTTTCCCCGCTGCGCGACCTATCTCCCAATCCGCCCGCCTTTCACACTCCGCGAATGCCTCCAAACCGCCCGCCCCGACTCCCACTCCGACCTCGACAACTCCTCCCTCCGAGTCCAGTACAGCCCACAATGCCTCCCCAACCCCCTCACGTCCCCCACATGAACCGAAACCACCCGACCGCTCGCCCACCACCCCGCACCGAGGCCCCATGGCCCGGCGCCTCCAAGACGCAACCGAGGAAGCCCTCTTCACCGGCGGCCGCGCCGGGCGCCGCGCAGTCGAAGAGGCCGGCTTCAGCGAAGAGCTCAAAAACAAACTACTCGCCAAGATCGCCGACGCGCAGTTCCGCCACGACAACGCCGCCGCCCTCGCCGAAGCCGGCATCACAACGGCCGTGCCCGAGTCCGCGGGGCGCGGGACCCGCGACATCGCCGCGGCGCAGGCGTGGACGGGCGCCGAGCTGCCCGAGGATACCGTGCTGCGCATGCTCCACGATGCGCGCAAGCCGCTTGCGCCCGGCCTGCGCGGGAAGCCGGGCATCCCGGCGCCGGTGGTGGATATGCGCATCCGTCGTGCGCCGGCTGTCAGTGCGGGGCGGAAGGCCGAGATGGCGAGGGATAAGGCACAGGCGTATGCGGGCTTGGGGGTCAAGGAGGGGGGCATGAGCGCCGAGGAGAGGGAGCGGTTCCAGAAGGAGCTGAAGGAACGGTTTGGAAACACGGCGAGGGCCATGCCGAATACAATCTCGGGGCTCGCGGCGCTGGCGAATGAGAGGTGGGTCGTGTCCCTTTGTTGCTGGACGGGGGGGAGCGAGGCGCTGATGTCGAGATTGGGATAGGATCGAGGATGCTATTGCCCGGGGGCAGTTCAAAGTTTGTCACATGATAGACGATCTTGTGGATGCGGTCTGGGACTAACTGGGAGGCAGAACATTCCCCGCGGAAGGGGCGTCGAACGCGATGCGCGCGCTGATAACCCGTTCATCGACACGGTGAGACCCAGCCCGACGCCGCGCCGCGACAAGCCAAGCTGATCTTTCCTCCTACAGACCGAATACATCCTAAACAAGATGATCAAACGCCAAGAGATCGTCCCGCCGTGGATAGAAAAGCAGCAGGAGCTGCTCAAGGCGGCCAGCCATTTCCGGTCCCGGCTACGGACCGACTGGAAACGACACGCGGCCCGGATGATCGCAAGCCGGGGCGGGAGCCTGCAGGAGCAGATGAATCGGGCCGCCGAGTACGCGCGCGCCGAGGAAGTCCATAACCCCCGACGGCGCAATGTCGAACACCTATCCGTCCCGACAAACTCGACCGACGACGCAGTCATGGTTCAGATACGGCAGACGCCGTCGACGTCATCCACCGTCTTGCAAGATAATAGCGCCACGGCGAGCACTCCAGAGGCAGACACGGAGACGCCGACGCTATCGAGACCGTTCCGGGATCCAGACTGGGAAGCCGCCGAGCGCGCATACATCAAGCTCGCCATCGAGAACCTGAACAACATCACCCGGTCCTACAACCTGATGGCGCCCGAGCTGGCAAAGAAGCCCTACTTCTCTGTCGAGCGGGAGCTGAACAGCTGCTTTGCCGACATTGCGCCCATGCTAGCCGACACGATCAAGGAGCGGGCTGTGAGGCCGGCA
Source organism: Cercophora scortea (assembly GCA_033439705.1). Lineage (NCBI taxonomy): Eukaryota > Fungi > Ascomycota > Sordariomycetes > Sordariales > Lasiosphaeriaceae > Cercophora > Cercophora scortea. Next base: position 193,682 of record JAUEPO010000005.1, on the reverse strand, counting down.
AAGTCTTCTTTTGGGAGCTCTGGGGTGCAGCAGGGCAGCGGTATGCTGGGCCGGTTCACGGGGGACGGCAGGCCTGTGCGGGTGTACGAGTCCAGGGTGCCGCCGTATGGGTTCAAGGAGTTTTGGCGCGATCTGTGGAAGAAGGAGTGACGGGGTCCCGACAGGCTGTGCTTTCACCACTCACTCTTGCATTAGATCACATCCCCAGATGTTCGCGTATATTGACAAATAACAGCCTTCAATGTTTGGTAAAGCTGCAACATGCGTGACAGACAGCTGATCTATTCCAGCAAGCTTATGTCCCCTCAAAATAAACACACCCCGGAGAAGATACTAGGTGATCTGTCTCTCCATCTGTTGGAAAACAGTCTAGGGCGTGAGCTCTACCTCGTGGGGCGATTGTCTTGTCTTTGGACGACGTTGCCAGTGGAGATGGTCACAGTGCCCTTTGAGAATCTGCCCCCAGCCTGCTAAGACCGAGGCCACATCCAGGTCATATAAGTAATTCGACCAGGAATACCAGACCCCCACGGTGAGGAGGATGAGGGGGAGGCTGATGGCGAAGAAGAGCCACCAGTTCTGCGAGTACCCGACGCTGCTGATGGTAACCTTTTCGCCGACGGTATTCTGGCGGACGAACTGGGTGGAGCAGAAACCCCGCATGCTGATTAGTTTATCACATGTACTTGGCTGGAGAGATCACGATTGATTGGGCAGGCAAGGCCTGGGGTCAGGGCCATACCGATACGATGGTGGAGGGCAGATAGATCAACGTGATGATGCTGAGGATCTTGAGGCTCGCCGAGTCGCGGTGGCCCTTTTCCGCGAGCTCGAACGTCGCGGCACTCTCACGCCGGGCCTTGATCTGTATATTGGCCGGGTAGAGTGCGCTCTGGCGCTCCAGAAACGTCGATGCCTATTCCCGTCTCGTCAGCAAATTGAGGTTTGGAGTCGACCGTGGGCCAGTCGGTCATCTTTTTGTTTCGCTATCTCGGGTGGGTGTGCCCTTGCCAGCTTCCTAATGCTCTTGCACTTCAAGCGAAGTGCCTCTGCTTGCTTCCGTGTATATTCAACCTCCTGAGCCCTGTGCCGCAATGCCAGCTGGATTGCATCTACTTTGCTGGCCGAGACTGCAGATTCGGACGCGTCTTCGTCAGACAGGATTTTGTAGAACCGATACAGCTCCTGGAGTTCCGATGCGGTGTGTGCTGTGGAATCTGCACATATAATTATATCGAGTAGCTGGTTTTCGATCTGGTGGATCTGTTGCTGGCCATCCATCATTGATGAGAAGGTTTCGGCTTGTTTCTCTGGGGTGACCTCAGGCTGGCCTGGAGCCAGAATTGCCGCATTATACTACGTCATCGGAGCCTCTAGTCAGAAATGATCTTTGCAAGCCTGCCCTGGGTTGGACTTGGAAACTCAACGTGCGCACATGAGATACGATTCTTTCGTTTAGGTCATTCAAGTATGGTCTCCAGCTAGAAACCCCAATATCCAAGAACAGAACGTGAAGCTCAAGAGGATTGGTGTGAATAAGAGCTTGACCCTGCTGACAATAACGTTCCAAGACCGTCTCTGCTCTTAAATCGGGCATGGACCTCACCAGGATCCACTGCGAATCAACAGCCTGACTCCCCCTGATGTATTTATGGTTGACGGTCAGTTGACGGATAGACCACGGTTCGTCCGGGGTTCCCCGACGGTTAGTGAACTCGGCGAATCTCAACGTGTATGCGCATTCTTGCCCAGGTAGTTAGAGTTCAAGGGCACGATTTAAAAACCATGTAAGCAATACCACAGGCCGGGGGTAAGAACATTCTTGTCTTTGAAGAAACGATTCCGTTGAAATGAGGTTTCCTATTACTGACGGAAAAATTAGCATGAATACTATGCTCTCAAGATCTACAACAACAATCAAGGTGGGGCCCGTTCATTTTCGCGAGAAAGCGACTTTTTCAGACAGATGAAAGCCAAGCACAATCACATTGTCAGGCCATTGACAACCTGGGAACATGACAAAAGGTATTACATGATCCAGCCACTCGCCGAATGGGATCTTTCCAATTACATGGCCAGATGGGAAACCACATCCACTATCTCCCCAGACGAGCGCTGCAATGTCTTGAAACAGCTTTATGGCCTCGCCACTGCGCTTCGAGAAGTGCATGGCGATGGGGCCAAGGTTGTCGGAACCCACATGGACATCAAGCTTGAGAACGTGCTAGTCTTCTCCACAGGAGGTGGCCCTGTCACTTTCAAGCTCACCGACTTTGGCTGCGCAAACATTGGGCAGATGGACCCCCGAGGTTGGAAGGCTCCAGAGCCCCCAGGCATCTCATCCCGGTGGAAACCCATCCTATCAGGCGCCTGAGGCTCACAATGGAGGAATGTGCGGTCGGCCGTCAGATATATGGTCCTTGGGCGCCATGATGCTGGAAATCCTGGTTTGGTTGATTCGAGGCCCGAAACTGGACGCCTTTCGGACAAAGAGAGGTGAAGAGTTTGAGGTTGAGGGTGAAAAAACACAAGCCGTTGGTGCGGTGGAGGATGATATGTTCTACTACTTTGGGAAAGATGGAAAACCACACTTAAAGCCAGTTGTCATTCGAGAGATAAATGATCTCAAAGTGGAGGTCTCTACAGTCCCGGACCCAACCCTACGCAAGCCACTCATGGTGTTCCTCAATGTCATTGAGATGATGCTGAAAGTACCCAAGGACGAACGACCAACCGCCAAGGATGTTTGTGCCAAGTTGAAGGCCATCTGAACCGCGGAGGCTACAGACTTTCCGAGTGGGCGATGTTTGGATCAGTTCGAGTAATGGACAGAATCAACGCCTATCTGGATGTCTGTGTACCAGTACATGTATTTTAGACAGGGGTAGCGGTGGAACAACAGGCGTGGCAGATAGAGGAAGGATAAGCTGGAGGCAATAACCTGGTGACCGTGCGGACTGACATGGGAGGGGAGTGGTTTGGCTAGAAAGGTGGTACGAATTGGATAGTAGCATTTTTGGAAATCCAGATCATGCTCTCGGGTTTCCAGGTACTGGTAACTAAGGACTAGCATTAGTGCAGCGTAATAGATTATCTAGGTAGTGTGAATTACACCAAAACCCAAATATTTTAAATAATAAATGACACTTCAATCTCATTTCTTTCTTCACACCATCTGCCTGCCATTACTCATCTCAGGTAGACCACCCACACCGCAGCCGCCACCAAGACGCCGACAAAAAGCAGTATCAGATTCACAAACGCGCCATTCACCCATCTCTCGTTACACTGCCTCTCTCGCGCCTTCCATCCGCCCGTGGCCGTGTTTTCGTGGGGGAACGGCATGTTGGGCACTGGCTTGCCCAGGAACTTGCACAGGGGCTCCCACCCGTCCTCGACGTACCACTCGAGCAGCCGGTCTTTTGGCACAAGACCGCGGATCATGTTACTGTGTTCTGCCACACATAAGTCACTCATTAGCCTAGTCCGTGCATCCACTCCATTCTCCTCGAAATCTATACGGAACACCATGACCCACTCTCATAAAAACTGGAAGAAAAGGGGGAAAGTAAACAAACCATTGTAAACATCCCCCGCCCTCCCCCTCACCGCAACGCCCAAATCCCCGCCAACCCCAACCCCAAACAACATGGGCCACAGAAACCGCTCATACACATGCCACGCCCAGAAGCACTCGCGATCCAGCCACGAAGCAAGCCAGAACGCCCAGCTCTCATGCGCGCGCACAAGCGTGCCCTGCACGCTCTTTCGCCAGGCCGCCTCGTCGCGCCGCATGTTGAGCACGACCTTGGCATCGGGGTACGCGCGGATCAAGTCGGCGGCGAAGACGCTCCCCGCGGCGTCGGTCACGGCCGCGCAGTGGCCCAGGACGGCGTCAAAGTCTGCTGCGTTTAGTGGTTGGGAGAGCGCCTTGCGGCGCGCGAGGGATACCCAGCCTGGCGAGGTCGCGTGCGGGAAGGCTGGGGACGGGTAGACGATGTCCCAGCCGTGGTGGGTGTGGGTGTACCCTAGGTGGAGAAGGGCGCGCTGGAGGGACTCGGTCCCGGTGCGCGGGAGGCCGACGCAGAGGAGGGAAAGGGAAGTCGTGCGGGTTGGCTTGGGTGAGGCGGGGAGGGCGTAGAGGCGCTCGAGGAGGTTGTAGAGGGGGGAGGTTAGGGGGTTGCCGAGGAGCATTTTGGGCACGGCGGGCAGGAAAGGGGAGGTTGAGTGGGTGCACGTGGAGAGAGAGGCTTGGTGGGCAGGTGGGTTGGGTTGTCACGTCAGGTTCTCTGGGGATGAGGTGACCAAGGAAGCGAAGACGTTTTTATACGTGCCCAGGGGGGTGCTTTGTTTGTGGCTGTCGTAGGCGGTGCGGTATGGTCTCTGTAACCTGAAGTCACTTTTGTCTTTGCCTATCATAGTCCCTGGCCACATCCCGGGGCCGCCTCTCATCGCCGCCCGCGCAAGTCTGGTGCCATGTACAATTGCCGAGCCTCAACCTTGGCGATGCAAGTCGGGGGGGGGAACAGCCGCACGGATATATGAAAGACACGCAGTGCAGTGGCCGTTGTAGGAACGGTGAAAACGGGCTTAGGCAAGATCGATATTGTTATCGAAAGCATGACTGTGCCGAAATACCTCTGATGCGCACACTAGGTGCCTACCTTTACTGCCCTAGGTATCCTCCTTGTCTAACCATACGTCACCCAATATAATCCCCAGTCCCAACAGTCGGGGATTCACCTGCACGAGATGCTCACCGGCCTACAACTGTAACAGAAGTATAATAATTCACCCGAGATGACTCAATATCCCCTCTTTGTATTTTAACAACGACTTACAGCCTGTTGCATTATGAGAATTTACGAAACTCCCCGCATCATCCAAAGCAAACCCTGACTCAGAGGTGGTGATGCCAGTGCAGTGTTGACACAACCGTCGGATACCGGCAACGAAGCGCGCGGGAAACCCAACCCGTTCCCCATGGGGAAGGGCCATGGCCATAATAACTTGCGCAGCGAAAACATGCTAATATGAAACCCACGGCTGCACGTTCGGCAATTGGGAAGCGCATTGCATTGTGGAGGGCGGGCCCGTTTTGGACAAAGGTACGCGAATGAAGGACGAGCCGTGGCTCCCAGCCGGCCGTTGCACTGCATTGTCGTATTTGCGGCTCGTCGGTATTATTCAGGAACCGCCGCGGCAGATGTCCGCGTCTGACGTAGCTAGGGCTTGAATTACTATATGCAAGTGAGTTGCGTGTCTATTACGTTGCTTTTAGCACGACCATGGACCAGGGGTTCATTGCCGAGACAGGTACCGATTGATAGAGGGCCTGATAACAAGGTTACAAAGCCGGACCAGAGATTGATTGTATTGATTTAATTAGAGGGACAAGCTTCCCTGCTATGATCGCCGCAAGCTATCAATGTACTCCTTCACGAGTGCTTCGCCGGACGCGTCGACCACCAGGCCAAGCCTCAGCGGCGTGCTGGTGTCAAAGTCCTGGGGCCAGCTGCGCACGATGGCCTCCTGAACCGGATCCGACTTCTCGCGCAGGAACTGAAGCTTGTCCTCGCCGCCAAACTTGGCCAGCGCATCCATCATCTCCTGGATCGAGACCGCGACGCCCGGAAACTGGATGTGGCGGATGTGCTTGGGCAGCTTCTCGCTGTCCATGTGCAGCACGCGCACCAGGTTCTCGGCGACGGTGCTGGGCGCCGTGAGAAAGGACCGGAAGCTGCGGTCCTCGATGGGGATGACGCACTCCTGCCCGTTCATGGGCTCGCGGATCATGCCCGACAGGAAGGACGAGGCGGCGGCTGAGGGCTTGCCGGGGCGCACCGAGATGGTGGGGAAGCGCACGATGAAGGCGTCGATGGCGCCGCGCCGGGTCAGCTCGTTGAGGTAGATCTCGGTCATGAGCTTGTGCGCGCCGTAGGTGCTGAGCGGGGTTGGCGTGACGCTGTCGTCGACCACGGCCGGCAGCGGCGGGCCAAAGACGGCCTGCGAGCTAGAGTAGACGACGCGCACGCCCGGGGCCGAGCGGCGCAGGATGTCGAGCATGCCGCGCACGCTGTCCAGGTTGACCTTGAGCGAGAGCTCAAAGTTGGCCTCGGACCCCGCCGACATGATGCCGTGGAAGATGAAGACGGCGCCCACCGGCTGGGCTGCGTCGACGAGGGACTGCACAAAGACGGCGTCGGTGATGTCGCCCTTGATGCACGTCGCGTGCTCGGGGTACTTGACGCCCTTGGGCACGACCGGGTCGACCAAGTCGGTCAGGATGAGGTGGTACTGCGGCAAGTCGAGCAGGCGGGTGGCGAGCAGAGGACCGACCAGGCCGCCGGCACCGGTGATGATGATGTTGATGCGCTCCACTGCCATGGGTTTGTTGTTCGCGTTTGGTATCGTGGGTGCGATTTGGTTCTCACATTGGCATTCTGCACTGGCAGTAAGTTCAGGAGGAGGGACCGGCGAGATAAATGACGCGACAACATCCCATCCAGGGAAATCATGAGTAACTGGCTGCGGTCTGCATGATGTGGGGGTGATGGGTGACAAGTGCTTCCAATGGCGAGCAGCCACCCTGCTTTCAAGGAATGGATCGTCGACTTGGGGTGGAGTCGGGGCCCATCAAAAGCTGCATTTCGGTGATGGACTTGGCTTTGTTGGCGCCTCTGGTCTGGCAGCATCTCAAGGGACTTATTACGGCGAGACGCTCTCGCGATGGCATTGTGTCAAACACCTCACACCTCAGTTATGTCGACCATCATCTGAGGAAGGGAAACTTCAAAAGTGTCCGGCAGACTCGTCGAACTTGCCTGGTAAAATTACAATTTGGTATCCATCCAGGCCGGCTTTCCAGGGACTGATAGCGGGGTCGCCCGGGTATTGGGATGTCGCTGAAGATCGCGGGGTTAGTTTCCGTTGTGTGCTTGCCCTAGAGACCGACATGAGCACTGCACAGCTCTAGTCCTGGCAATGGACCAATGTCAAAGAGGCCCCGCGTAGAGATTTCGGGCAAAACCATTCCCAAATATACAGTAGTTGAGTTGGTGTTTCCTGTGTTGAGCAGGCCAAACAGGGAACAACAACTGCCTGAACAATTAACGAGGGTAAGGGGCTCAGGGGCTCAGGGCGCAACCCTACATAACCCCGAAACACTGAGGTTGCCACTCTTTTCTCATCCCTCGATTCATTCCTGTTTTTTCATTGCCCCGAAAAGGACACAAGCCCCTAATTAATACCGTCGCCCTAAGCATACAAACCCAGTACCAGTGTTCGAACCGACCCCCAACTCCTTTGAAACTTGTCCAGGAGAAGGATGAAACCCAGCTCGTCCGTTAATAGCGCTAGAGATTCAAAGTGCTAGTAAAAACGTCCTCCATGAAAGATTCTTTGCTCGATAAACTAGAAAAAAGGAAATCGCAGACTTTTAACCGGCTTATGAACGACGAGGCAGCTTGACCGTCCAAAATGTAATCGCCGGTCGTAACTTGAACGCCGCCACATGGTGCCCCGTTCATGAAACCTACTTCCGTGGCACAATACCATCTCGTTCGCTGCCTAGAAAGCCGGACTCTAAGCTTGGGTTTGTGGTCCTAGACTCCAGGACTGTCGTCACCTTGGAGCTCCCGGGCCGATGGCAAAACTGGTAGCTCATAAAATGAGCCGAGCTGCTGCTCCGGAGACATGGTGGGCTGTGCAGGGTGCGTCCATCGCCATCTTCCGAGTCCCAGACACCGAAGAAGTCCGGCCACGGCCAGGGAAAACAGCAGCCCAACGCCTAGCCCAACGCCGAGCCCAACCCCAAGATTAATGCCGCTGCCGCCGCCGCTGCTGCTGTCGGTGGTGCTGTTGTTGCTCTCTGCTGGTTTTATGGCACTCGTCGTTGGTTGTGTCACGGTAGAGCTGAATGTGCTCGAGACAAGAGCCGAGGAGGTGGAGGAGGTGGAGGAGGAGGATCCTTGACCATTGGAAGTGAGCGTCGACACGCTCGTCAGCGTGCTTGTTGTTGTTGGATCTGCCGACGATTCGGCCGTCGTCAAAGGCAGATATGTGGCGACCTGTAACAAGGGAAGAGAGAACGTGGGGTCTGCGTGGCAGTCGCAACCTGAAAGCCCGTAGCAGCAATAACTGCTCTCTCCACAGTCCTTCACGCCAATACCTCCAGCTACCAGAATACGTCAAACCTCTCCCTCATCGTCTAGTGCGGAAGTTATTTGTGCTCTTGCCGACTTACATTGGACGCAGAAGCTGGGACACATCGCCACATCCCCATTCGTCCAGTTTCGCACCGTGCAAGCCTGAAGAAAGTAGGAAGTGATGACTCCCTTATTGGCAGGGGCTACGCAGAAACCGTTGGTTGCGCAGTAGTCGCCAGGCTTGCAGCACTGGGAAGGAGACCCAATCCCTGGTGAGCAAGGCACCAGATCGACGTCCACATTGCCGTCTAGGATATTGGGAGCCAGATCAGAAACCCTTTCTGCTACCCGTGGGTACTTATACAAACGAGAAAGCCGTCGTTCGCACAGAATGGCCAAAGGAAGATAGAGTCACGTACCTTTGTCATAGCATGTCAACATGATTAACAAAGCCCCAGTTCGTAGTATGTGCAGTTGGGCTATGAGATTTGAGGACAAGAAAATTATCGATTTGGTGGAACATTGAACCGAAGGGCAGTCAGGGGGTCACCATCCACCGAGCGAGAACAATACTCATTTATCAAGGAGGCTGTTTAATTACAAGTGCCATGGCACTCATTCATCAACGTACCACACTGCGGGCCGCCTCGAAGTACCCGTGCCTCGCCCCGTCCACCTATGTTGAAGGTTCAAGTTGGGGGCCTCACAACTCGTATCCTCCCACGGCAATAACAAGTCTATAACAGTAACGAGACGGCTTAAACCAGAACCTTGGAAATTACTATTAACACCATCTTCCTAGATTTGAACGTGCCTTGATTTTGTTGATACGTTTGCATTGCAAACATGAGATTTGACAACTTGTTATTATCGTGGGCTTGTTATAGCTGTGGGCAGCACCACATAATTGATTAGTTCACGAGTTGGTAGGCCCCCAACCTTTACAGTAACCTCAGGTAGCAGGGCGAGGCACAGGTACTCGGCCCCGTTTTACCGAATAGCTGAAACCATTATGCGACTTTGACTTTCCGCCCATGCTCTATTTTGAAATGTTATCAGAGGTGCCGCAGGTTCGCTCAGGTCGTGACCCGACGGCCCCAATCAACTTAGCGCCGCGCAAATGAGCTAAATAGCATCTTCAAGTTCCAGGCCTTTGACGTCACATAGTTTTCGGCCAACTCCTTGCCTGGCAAAGAGACATGTAAGGATGCAAACCGGGTGCTACCCCAACTCATGGATACCAAGACATATTGATCTATGGCAGAGCACGAAACCCCGGTAGGGAGTAATGACTGGAGCTTCCATGTCATATTTGTTGCCGCTCGCACTCTATTTTCTCGATTGGTAAATAAGTCACCTGGTCGCCAAGATACAAAACCAGTTTATGTTCTTTATCCTTGATGATAGTCGAAGGTCTTTGTCAAAACGGTACACATCATGTCATACAAGCATTCCCCCAAACCCAACACACATCAACAGTTACCTGACCATATTTCCACAAACGAACCGTGACCTAAAAAAAAAAAAAAAAAAAAAAAAAACAATACCATGGGTTTCATCCGTCACTTCCGTCCCCAAGAGTGCCCAAAAGTGTGACAACGCGAACGAAGAATTCCCCCTAGCCCTGCCAACCCGCTATGGCCTTGCAGTGGCAAGCAATTCAGGCACTTGACCATTCCCATCACCTTCAGTCTTCATGTTGAATGTCTCGGCCATCAGGAAGCTCCAGCCAAGGCTGGGAAGATATCCCATGTAGCCCAGGCTTCAAATTATACTCTGTCGCAAGCTCAGGGTAATGCAACTCTCGCACCGCTTGCTGCTGCGGGAAACTCAGCCCCTGATGGATGCTTGCTCCCGAGCCCATGATTTGCGGGCTTCTTCTCTTGTTCAAGTACCAGAGAGTGCCGAGCACAGCAAGAGTTAGCGGGACTCCGAGTCCCAGCCCAAGGCCAAGTCCCAGCCCGTTGATGTTGCCACCCGAAGGCGAGCCAGTAGAAGTCGCTGTTGGCTGTGCCGGTGTAGAGGTGATCGAGGCCGGGGATGTGGAGAGCGAGGTCCGGAGAGCGGAGGAAGTGGTGCTAGAAGACGACAAGGAACTCGTCGTCGCTGTCTCGGGGAGATACGTGAAGATCTGGACCATGGCAAGGGTAAAGACCTTGGAGCTGTCGGTGCAGTCGCACCCGGTGCCGCCACAGCAGCAAAAGGTGGTATCCCCGCAAGTAGTAACACCCGTGTCTGAGCCGTCTAATTACACACCGAAACCAGAGTCCAGTCAGCAAACCGCTTCGTGAGTTCGCCAGCGATCATTAGATCAGGCCAGTGATTTAATCTCTCAATTCGAACATGGACGTACAATCAAGGCAGTTAATGGGGCATGTCCTGGTGTTCCCGTCCTTCCACCCCTGTGATGTACAGCTGATGGGGGTGTAGTAAGGCGTCAAGGCGTCCATGTTAGACGACGGCACACAGAAACCGTTGCTGGCGCAATACCAATCGGGTCCGCAACACTGCGCGGCATTTCCGTTGAGTCCCGCACATGGCAGCCCGTACGGATCTACAGTCCCATCTAGAGCACGCAAGAGATGATTATTAGAGGTGGGCCATGCTGCAACCTGAGCTTATCACAACTTGAAAGCGAGCACCGAAAAGAACCTTAGGATGGTCGTCAAAGCAAACTTACTTGCGAAATAACACATTGCCGCCATGATGAGGTGACTGCTTGCCTGATCTGGGGGTAGGTGGATAACAGTTAATTAGATGATGTTGAATCACAGGATCAGACGCAGCTCGGCACCAGTCCCAGGCCCCCAGCTGACGATAGCGTGGTAACAATTATGAGAACAACCCCGAGAATAAAGCAGCTGGACAGCAGACTTTGCTTGGGTAAAGACGCGAGATTCCCTGACACGAAGATTCCCTGACACGAAGGGCCCGCCGGGCGCGAGAAACCCCCAGTCCCGGGGTCTGATGCGGGGAGATGCGGTCCAATCTGGTTTGCCACTCGAATTTGTCAATTTGCTTTTCAGCTCAGGCGTCTTTTTACGCCCAGGTGACGCCTCTTCGTTGAAGCTATTCATAGTAGCATGGTTATTGGGTGAGATGAGCCCAAAGACTACAGGTGTGCTGGACCTGATAGGCGTGGCGGCGAGCTCAGTGCTGCGTATGGGCCGAATGGATGCTCATTGGTTGTGCGTTATCGTCCGTTACACAACTTTTGGCCACTCACTCTCCGGGCCATATGTGAAGAATGTGTTGGCTATCTGCCTCTCTTGTGTGCACATTTTCTCGCAACAACATTGGGGGAGGAAAATGTTGGCCTCGAGCTAGGTTTTACTACACTGAGCCCAGACCATAACCACACCGGGAAAGTAATGATCAGGTAGCTAATATGGTGTGTGTCGTGTGCCGCGAGCCGGAGGAACGCCTTGGACGGCTGGGCCCGAAGGATGGGTTGCTGGGCGCACTCTTCCGTGCCGTCTTTGACGGGAGGAGGCTATATAGGGTAATTTGCCCTTACGTAAAGGGGATTCGCCCACATCGTCTCACAATCCCTGAGTTGATCAGAGAATAATAGCCAAGCGTAAAGACTGGATTGTTCCCAATTCTACGGGTCGCCAAACCAAAACAACCAAGCTGTCTTCCAACATACCATGCACGCATCCCATCACCAGCCACGAGCTCCGTACAATTATCTCGTTGCTTCCAGTGTTCGAGGTGTGCAAACTGATAACCAAACATACCTCTTCAGTGATGTGGGCTTCACTTCCGTCTCCAAGACTTGCCCAGCCCCTTGGCACCGACACACGCAGATCCCAAAGCTCAGAGACTCCACTACTTCTTCGGGTAAAGAGGAGAACGCGAGGACGACCAATGTTGCGGGCATTTGGTAAGCACGGCCCAGAGTTAACGCGAAACACAAAATGCAAGCGACACTTGACGCAGGCCGGGAACCGAGAATAATGCGAAAGAATAAAGTAATTGAGATGAGAGGACGGGTGGTTGGTCTTCGCCGGTGGCGTGTTTGAGGCCAGGTGTGCCGTCTTGAACTCTGAAAGCGTTATAATGATATGCCCAACAAGCCCTATTCACCTCGCAACTCCGAGGTTGCTTTTGAGGTTCAGGTCTAATCCTTGATCTGCTTGTCTTTTTTGTCCTTCGTTTTCATGCTTCTTCGCTCACTCGATCATCCTTCCGTTGACATTCGAACATCATTGTGCTCCCGGCCCCAGTCACGCAGCAATGACATTCCGCATCCTTACCCTCCTACTATTCCTACGTCTTCCCTTGACCTCTAAAGGCCACAGCCACGACTACGAGCAGGCGGTTGGCGCATGGACAGCCCCAATAGACCCAAGCCTCCAATCAACCGAATGTCTCCCCGGGCCCGTCCAAGAAGCAGGCCAAACCGCGTGTGTAATAGCAGAAGCCGACAGCATAGAGTCAACTCCAGAAGCCAAAAATCCCGAACCGGGCAGATGGGCGCCCTGGACGCATCGCCCGTTCTGCGCCGACAAGGACAACAAGAACTGCGTCTTCACCAGCGCTCCGACCGGGTTGACCGGAAAGACACACAACACCGGGGTCAGCATCATTGCCGACCCCTACAGCGCTCTCAAATCCTTTGACCTGCTCGTCTCCCACAGGCTCTCAACCACCGGCACAAATAACGCCAGCACGGTGACCACCGCACCGTATGAAGTCAGGGACATCCCCGGCAAGGGCAAGGGGCTCGTCGCGACGCGGAGCATCGCCAAGGGGCAGGTGATCATGGCCGACGCCGCCGCCATCATTGTGGACGGGGACGTGGAGCGCCGGGCGACGCCCGAGCAGTTCCAGGCCCTGATGCAGCGCGCCATCGAGCAGGTGCCGCCGCAGCGCGCGGAGCAGATCCTCGCGCTGTCGACGAACCCTACAACAGCTAGTTCTGCTCACAGACAGCATGTAGATATCTTTCGAAACAACGCGTACGGGATGACGGTTGGGGAGAAGAGTTACTCTGTCATGTATCCCGGTGTTGCTGTGAGTTGATTCACTCTCCCCCCTATTGTTGTTGTGTTTCAATACCAGTCCTGTAGCTGTTGTGCTAGGAAAGTTGCACTAACCTGGAATTTGACCACGACAGAGAGCAAATCATGCATGCAGACCAAAGCAAGTTCCCAATCCTGCCGAGAAAGGAAGAGCATGGCTGGGGAACACATAGCTACCCTCATACACAAAATAAAACCTAGACATCCAGTAACTTAGCACCGCTAACTCGCCGCCGCACAGTGCAATCAAGCCCAGCAACGAAGCGATATCAAGCGCGCTCCTCGTCGCCATCCGCGACATTGCCGCGGGTGAGGAAATCACCATCTCATGTAAGTTTGCCTACCTGGTACATACCTTACCCAAATAACCCCCTTAAGCAACCATCACGCAGTGGAGCATGATCCTAACACCCCATCCCCGCGCGCAGACATCGAGCCTCTCCCCTCCCAAGCGCGAAAGGCCAAGCTCCACCGCATCTGGGGCTTCACCTGCACCTGCTCGCTCTGCAGCGCCTCGCCAGAGGAGCAAGCAGCCTCGGACGCGCGGCGGGCACGCATCGACAGCATCGCGCCGAGCGACATCGCCGACAAGGTCGGCAGCTCTGATTTCCGCGCCGCCGCGGCGACGCTCAAGGAGTTGTTTGGCCTCATGCTGACCGAGGAGTTGGTCTGGACGGCCGCCAGCCACTACGACGGCTTGGCGAGGCTCTATTACCGTGCCGGCGACAGGCAGGAGGCCAAGAGGTATGCGCGGCTCGCGCTGGTCGAGTATGAGATGTACTTGGTCGAGAGCGGGGGCGAGCAGGTCAGGGAGAGTATGGCGGAGCTGGAGATGCTGGTGGCGAGTATCAAATGAGGTAGGCGTGTGTGCACATACGGCAGACTCGTGCATATGGGAAGAAAACATAGACTAAACGCCAAATTTGGGCTTGAATGCAACAAGTATAAACAAGAAGGGAAGGCATCTATGTACAATGCAATGCAACACCACGCTACCGATCGACCAGCGCACCGCCCGCCTACCTGGCACTTACAAGCACTGCGAGTACCAGTCGTTGGAGTACTTGCAGGTGCTGCCCGACGCACAGGTCGTGCAGCCCGAGAAGCCGTTGCCGCCGCACTGTGCGTAGCGGGCGGCGGTGCATCCGCTGGCGGTGGTCGTGGCGGCCGGGGCCGAGCTGGTGGTGGATGAGGCGGTCTGCGCCTTGGTGGAGGTGGTGGTGGTTGACGAGGATGAAGTCGTCACGGCCTTGGTGGTCGAGGTGACCAAGGTCGTCGAGGTCGAGGTCTTGACACTCGAGGTGCTTGAGCTTGCAGCCGCACTGCTGCTGCTGCTGCTGCTGCTTCCACCAGCCGGTGCGCCTAGTTCGCCATATGTTAGCATCTCCATCATCCTACAACACAGACACAGGAATACCAAGACACATACCAGGACCCGACACTGACGTGGTCAAGCTGCCGCTCTCAATGTACACGCCAGACCAGTAGTAGTCCTCGTTAGCATCCGCATACCCGTCTCTAGGCAGCTCCAGTACGCCGACGTGCCAATCAGCGCCGTTGCTGCTCGTGCTCGCCTTGACGGGCGCCACCGTCTGCGTCAGGGCGCCGCCACCCGTCGAGTGCCAGAAGCCAACGGTGCCGGCGCTGAAGTCAATCTCGTAGGCCACGTTGTGCCACACGCCGGCGTCCCAGTTGGTGCTCCACTGGGTCTGTCCGCCGATGCACCAGCGCAGCAGCGGGTCCTCAATGCCGGCGGCGCCCGACAGCCAGCCGGCCTTGAGCTCGGTGAAGTGGCTCTCGAAGAAGGCGATCTGGTGCTCGCGGGTGGTGGCGGGGGCGTTGACGGCCTTGCGCATGAGCGAGAAGTGGTAGTAGACCTTGCCGGTGGCGATGGCGGCCGTGGTCTGCGGGATCAGCTCGGTGCGCCGCATCGTCTGGCCGTTCCAGTAGGCCGTCTTGTCGAGCGTGATCTTGGCGCCCTGCTTGGACCCCGCGTCGGCCGGGTTCTTGAAGTCGGCCGACAGGTTCACGTACGCCGTAACAGCTGAGGCACCGTGGATGTAGTACTGGTAGGGCCCGACCTGGTTGCCCCATGACCAGTTGTTGAGGTCCGTCGACGCCGACAGGTCGTTGAACCGCCCGTCCCAGAGAATGGTGCCCGCGGAGGCGGAGAGGATCTGGCTAGCCAGCGCGGCGAGGATGGGGAACTTCATCGTGGCTGGAGGTTATCGATCTGCTGCGGGTGCTGGCACTGGGACTGAGACTGCTACTGGCACTGGTATACTGGTACTGGTAGTGGCAGCAGAGTAACGACCCGGTTGGCGGAACGGGGGGAGGGGACGAGGAAGGGCAGCCATATTATACCCGCCTCTTGGCTACACATTCCCCGGTTCCAGGATTCTGATCGCCGTTGTTGTCATCGCCGTCGTCGTCATGATGGCTGGTCACATCGTCGCATCGTTGCATTGACGGGATGGATGCTTGGAAATTGAAGAGGGCGTCCAGAAGCAGAAACCGACGGGCCTCGACTCGCCGTAGCTTTTGCGTGCACGCCAGGGCTTGAGCCGGAGATCAGGGCCTCTCGCTGCCTTGCACCGCTCCCTCGGCCCGTCCGTGACACAAACCCCAGGAATGACCAAGGAGGCCCGGCTCCATGGTTGCAGTCTCGCGGAGGCAGACGTCGAAACACGCCCGTTTGAGAAGCTGGGTGCGACGTTGAAAGCTGGAGTGGCACTGTTGAGGAACCGAAGCGACGCCTGGGACCTGCAATTCGACGGTTCCTGGCGCTGGCTCCCCCGACGGCCGCTGAAAACGCACGAATGGGTGCGATTGGCTGCCCCGCCGAACCGCTGAGCCGAGCGTTTGGGTGGGGTAGTGCAGAGACCCATCCCCATTCCCATGCGTCATCCTCCTCATCTATTCAGTTATGCGTACCAGGTGGATGAACCAGCCATGAGCGTCGGCTTCCTTTACTTGTTACCAAATAATTCCCTGAACCCGCAAACACTCTCGCCATGGCAAACAAGAAGGCACATGATTTAAAAATCTCCTCTCAATGATAATTATTAAGGAGGATGGTATGCAGTGATGCAGATGCTATAAATGACAAAAGCCGCCTGTGACACGGCGAGCGATCCTCTCATGATGCCGCCTCACAACCCAACCAACCGCCCAAGTTAGCATCCAAACAAAAGAAACCCATCAGATGCAAGAGTGATGGGCGGACGGAACCCAGAATGAATGCTACCTATGCGATGCTATGCTATGCTTTCCCATGCCATGATCCCATGCCAGGATATTCCACCTAGGATGTAAACCGGTCTAAAAGTACGAATAAGTCGGCGGCGGCGAATTCGCTCCGCCATTTTCCCGACCAGCGCTTCGCTTGTTCCCATTTCCATTCCGCGTAGACGAAGAAGACCTTGACCCGGATCCCGAGCCCGAGCCCGAACCAGACCCAGACCCTTTCTAGTGATCAAACTCCGGATAACTGCTCTTCCTCTTGTGATCCACCGGGTACCTCGACGCGGCCGACACCTTGCCCCGGGGCACCGTGCCGGCATACACCACGTCCTCGTAGGCAGGCGACTCCTCCTCCTCTACTTCGTCCTGCACGGTCGGCTGCCTCGAGACAGTGGCCACAGGCGGCGGTGGCGGTGGCCGGTGCTGCTGCTGCAGCGGAGGGTTCACGAGATATCTCTGCCCGCCCTCGGCCCGCGTCTTGTCCTGCGCGGCCATGCCCACCAACGCCCGGATGATGCCAATCAGCACAACAAGAATGTAGATGAAGAGAAGGACCGTCGAGATCAGCGCCTCCTGAACGATGCTGTTCTGGAGGGTGGCAACGACGTGGTCGACAGCCGACGAGATCTCGTCGGTGGTGACCGATGAGGGCGTGGCGAGGAAGCTCGTGAGGTCGTTATCCCCCTTGACACTCCCCGCCGCGCCCTGAGAAAAGGTGTCGTTTGGAAACAGCGGGAGCGTGACGTGGGCGTTGTCGTGCACCCAGGTCAGGCCCTGCTCGATGCTCTCGATCTTGCGCGTAACGAGGCAGTTGACCAGGTCGCGGGCCGTGTTCATGAGGATGGTGTTGTTGAAGACCTCGGTGATACCCTTGTTGATCTCCTCGTCAAAGGTGTTGAGCGTGTCGTTGACCGCCGTGGTGGCGTTGAGGACCCAGCCGAACACGTCGTGGTTGATGTCATTTTGGAGCTTGGTGATGACGGCGTTGGAGCTGTCGGACCAGTTGGTCGACACGTCGGTCAGCGTGGTGACAACCTCGTTGGCAAAGTCCCCGACCTGGGTGGCGAGCGCAGGCGCTTGCTGCTGGATCGATCGGAGCAAGAGGTATTGGCAGAGGCAGGAAAAGAAGCCCGCCATGGCGAGGGAGAGCACGAAGAGCGCGGGGAGGGACGTGCCGTATGCCACCGCCCAGCGAGCCCAGAGATAGCGGCGCTGGGTGCCGCGGAGCCAGCCGGCAATCCTGACGCCCACGCCCGAAGTGAAGGGACGCGAGGCCATGTAGACGACGTCCATGCTGTCGAAGCCCTTCTCGGTGAAAATGCGGGCCCGCTGCCTCTCACGGCGCCAGCGGCGGATCTCGAGATACGCGAAGAAAAACATGGAGCCGATGGCCAGGATGGTGATGACCACGATGAAGATAATCTTGGCTTTGGCAACGAGCTCAAAGAGGGTTGTGAAGAAGTCGTTGAGGAACGAGTTGTTGGAGCAAAACGACAGGGCCTGCTTCTGGGCGACAGGGAAGACGGACTTGTCAAATACGTAGGCGCCAAAGCTCGCGTTCACCTGCTGCTTGACCAAGTCAAAGGGGACCGAGATGGCGTTCTTGGTGAAATTCTCAGCTTCGGCAAAGGTCGGGATGGTTTTATTGAGCTGGACAATATCCTTGACGAACTCCTGGCTGTCGAATTTGATATCCCCCAGCTCTTTGGTGTACGTTGTGATGTCGGGCAGCGTTGGAAACGTGATACCAAGGCCACCGAGCACGCCCCCAGTGCCCTGATTGACTTTGTCGATGATCCCGTTCAAGGCATCTGAAAACTTCTTAAAATCGGTGGTGAGTGTCCCAGTGACGGCCGAGATCCCTTCATTCATGGTCTGCGTGGCACCTTCGACAACGTGGGTTGCCACATCCAAACCTCCGTGAATAAAGGAGCCGATGAGGCAGGCGTATGTCCCGACATACATGTTGATGATGAAGACAATCAGGGCCTCCACACCTGTTAGGATCATCATGAGGATGCTCACCATGCCACGGACGGCGCTAGAAATGCCATCAGCTGCGAGGGAGTTGACACCAACGGAAAGGTAGTGAGGCATGGAAGCCATGGCGCTGCCGACGTCCTCAACCTTGGTGCATGCCGACAGAGCCTTGGCCTTTGCCTCGTCCAGGTTATCGTTAACGGTGCCGGTCAGCACTACAACACGGAACAGGACCAGGAGAAGCAGGATGGTCCATCTGTTGAGCCAGACCTGCGACAGCCTTGCGCGAAGCCCGAGATACGGCGTCACGGTCGGGTTGGTGTCGGCATGTGGTGTAAGCTGCGGCCCGTTCGGCGGCTGGTTGGCGAGGTCGGCCATCTCCCAGGCATGGGGGTTGAGGTTGGAGGGGACCTGGGGGACCTCCCTCGATTTGTCGTAGTAGCTCATCTTGGTCCAGCAAGATGTCGCGAAGCACTGGCGATCGCGAAGTGTAGCGATGTATTATTTTGCAAGAAAATTAACAAAGGCAGATTCGAAGAGAGTGATAGACAAGACCGGCTCTGTCGAGGAAGAAGATGGCAAATAAATAGCTGGAAAGGAAGAGAAGAGATACACAAGGGAAGGAAGTCAAAGAAAATTATTAGTTAGGCATGGTACAGGTCCATGAATCCATGACTCTATAATAGAAGTGACAAAGTGGAAAAACAATTGGAAGTGCAAGACAATAGGGCGCGAGCGAGGGAGGGGGAGGGAGGTTGATGAAGGTGAGGGACTGGCTCAATAAGAGACGACCGTGACTCGAATGGTGAGGGCGCCCACACGGGACACGAGACACCACCAAACCAGGCATCAGACAAAAGAAGGCCAGGCATGAGAGGGCAGCCCAGCTTTGTCTCGTCGTGAGAATAGCTTGGACGAGTGGATGTGCGTAACGGCGTCACGGCGACTTGGAGCTAAGCGCCCGAGACCTGGCAGCCAGTCGTTCCTTTGTCCGGGCACCCGTCAAGCGACTGCCCAAACCCTTGGCCGTATTCACGAGATGACGTGGGTCATAGGTAGACGGGGTATCAAATCTATTTCTGGCTCTCCCACCCGTGTGTTCTTCGTTCTATTGTTCGTCTTGAACAATAGGCGCGACCGACCCACTGTAAATCGCGTCAATAGCAGCGGGCAGCCTTCTGGCATTCGCACCAAGGCGGGGGGAGGGGACATCTTGGCCGACCTCGCAGCGCGGCCAAATACTTGCACCAGGTAGTAGTAACCTGTTTGTGAGGGTTGAGCCATGGATGCAATTGCACATCTTGGAGATCGCGTTGTGTGCTGGGCAAAGTGACGCATCGCGTATTGACATCGCCAGGGCAGAGAGGTTCCATGGTGAGAATTGGGTGTCGGACAGCGATTTGCGGTGAGCGACAAATCCCGTCGCGTTTGAAACGGCACTGGCAGTCGCAGTGCAGCGCCAGCCAAGCCGGGTTGTCCAGGCCCTGTTCGAGGCTCGTTTGTCATTTAGGGTTCCGGCTGGCGCATGTGAGCGGCTGGATCCGGAAACAACACCCCCAGAAGGATCAATTGGAAATTTAGCCAGAAGTCACTCACGGGCAACAAAGCCCTATGAAGTACCTCGAGAGTACCTAGGGCCGATCGTCTCCTGCGGTTGTACCCGGCTGCAGGTCGAATGTGGGCGGACGGCGGCGTCTGCAGCTTGTTCACCCCCTGCTCAGCGAGCAGCGACAGGTCCAGGCCACTCAACGACCTGCGGGGAACGCGCCGTGAGGGTTGGAGAAGTTGAAGGAAGGTGCGCGTGGAATTGCATTATTTCTCGACGAAGAAGGGAATGTGCAAGTGTGCCATTTAACACATTTTCGGCATTTGAGCGTTTTGTGCACAAATGTATCACGCCAGGCCATCAACCTACTACACGTACCAGGTATTTACAGTAATGGCTGCAGATCTGCTTCTCTTCTGGCTTCAGGTACCTACCTGGTAGGTGGGCCTACCTAGTGCGGGTGGGCAAACGCCAAACACGCTGAAGCGCTGTCGTCCACCACGATCAACAGGGCATCTTTGACGCACAAACCCAGCGAGATGTCAGAAACCCAGTCTCGGCCAATGGACCCCTTGTCTCAAACCCAGCATGAAATCCCCAGCATGGCCGGGACATGATCATTGTTCTCGTCTCGCTCGATAACACCCAGGTCTCAGCGAACTGATTGGCCTTGGACTGCCGAGCACAGCTGAAGCAGGACCAGCGGCTATTGGTGGCCGTTGTGGCCCACTTTAACTGATGGGTGACCTCATGCAATGAAATGACCAGCCATGCAGGCCTGCGGCGGCTCCTCTTGCTCGCTCCGAGCCAAGGAGCCAAGGAAGCAACGACAACCAACGCATCGAAACAAAAAGTTTAAAAGGATGACTGGCCATTACCAGGCTTGCTCTCATCAACGTTTGCTTCACTCACCCGACTCCCTCCAGGCTCCCTCCGGCAATTACACGTGACGTGACACTCTCACCTCGACCATGGTCATGTGACTACACCTAGCCTGTGCAATACCATACACAACAATTACAAGCCTTGCACAAAGTGTAGGTAGACTAAGGGACCACCGCGTCTATAATCGCATTCGCTCTAATAACCGTCACCTGCATTCATATATGTAAGTAGGCAAACTATCGCGTTTTAGCCGAGCGCGATCAAAAGTAGCTCTGTCAAAGAAATTCGCCATGACCATTTACTCCCAGCTCGTTTGAGCACATAAAATCAAAACTTTGGGGTAGAGGTGGTGTACCTTGGGAGCTCTAGATGTTTGGCCCGCCAGTCTGCGCAGACTCTCACGCAGCATCTGGATCCTGAACAAAAACAGTTTGTCTGTCTCCTGTGAGCAAACCGGACAGTCACCTGCTGCCATGGAGTGGTGCCCCAACTTGGACTCCATGGTTGCGGACCCAACATGAACCTCACCTTGGGCTTCCCTGCTTTTCAGTCCTAGATGTTCAGGCACGGTGAGGAATGTGATATGCCCGCGTGGCTTGACCAGCAGAATCATGGAGTTTCAATGTTGATCTACTGTTGAAAGCTAGGTGAGGACCGGGATTGGGATAAGCATGATTTGATCGATAAACCAACATGAACGGTCACTATGACAGGGCCGCAATTGTTTGTTTTTCCATCAAAACGCCATTTGAGGCCTATTGATTGTTCCAGGTGTGAATATCACACCCTCATGATTTTTGATCGTGGTACTGTCAATTTTATATCTGATGCTCATCGGACGTGTCTGCCGATTTTTCTTTTCATCCACAGCAATCACCCATTGGACTTGCAGTCAATCCAACCCAGCGATCCATCAGTCGCAAATATTTCTTTTCGTCGATGGCGAATATCGCAAAAGAAACAGAAAAAAAAAAGCCTAAAGAAAGCAGAAGAAAAGACCGCATTATTGTAGCCGATGTGCAACCAATCCGGTGGCTCAAAACAAACCTGGAGGGCCCAAAGATCTGAGCTCGTGGAAAAACAACAACATTTCCCCACCTCGATATCTTCCAGGTTGCCGTCTCTCGTTCGGTTGGGTTCTCTTCGATTCCCAGGGTTATCAACGAGGTCCAGTGCCAAAGGGGGGTTCATCTTCCAAGGCCACACTACGTCAATGGTGCCCTCACCTCAACGCCATCCCCGTCGTTTTTCTCCCTCCACCCCCACTTCCACCAACCGTTTGCTTTCCATGCAAATTGGCTTTCCTGATATCGCCGCGCGAAACAAGTAAGGTATTCCACGCTGCACCCTGTCGATAATCTTTGTCCGGGTCCCAACTCGAAGTTTATCGCCGATACCCAGCATCATCCGAACTTGGTCGCCCGTTGCTGCACTGTGCTGTTTGTTTACCTCGTTGCACCATAAACTTGACCTGTTTTTGTACCAGCGCCGCGCAGAGCCGAAGGAATCGGACGAACACGCCACTCGGCTTCCAACTGACGCACCCTAGCTTGAGACAACATCCATTTGCCCCCAGCCACTTGCGGCCTTGTAGCCACTATTTCTCCCCATCCTATCCTTTCACTGCGGTGAGGGGCGGGGGCCTCGCGCCGAACAAGCGAAGAAGGCTGTCCGGCGGCGGCGACTCGGCTTTGATATGATGGAGCCCGAGACCATGGAGGAGCCCAGTGGCCAGCCGCTGTTGTCTTACAACCGGCTGGCAACGTTGACAGACATCAACGGGTTCAACATGCCGACCTACCACCGCCTCATCAACGAGGACGACAAGTTCAGGTGGAAGCAGTTCGACTGCTTCAACACGACCGAGTGGGAGCTCATCGAGCCCGACGTGGTGAACTGGTATCTGCAGCGGGCATCAGAGCAGCCAGACTCAAACTTTCCCCCGCAATGGCCGCTCTGCATCTTTGGAGCGACTGAGATTATCCGAGAGATTAGCAACATCACCATAGGGTGGAGAGGTAAGGAACTCACTCTGAGCAGCCGTATCAAGAGTCTAACACAAACCCCCCTTTGTTGCTGTCCCACCAGAGCGAGTAATCCGCCACGCCTCGTCCGAGCAGCATCGAATCCTCACATCCGGGGGGCCGACCAACTACCGCCCGACCCGTGAGAGCGCCATGCTTTCCCGGTACATGGAGCAAGCTTTCCAACTCTATTTCAAGCCGGAGCCCAACGTCTCGATAACGCAGCTGTTGCGCCAGGACCAAGCCTTCGAAACTATCGCCCGTTTCGTCGCCTTTAACATTCACATGGACACGATCAAGTCATATCACCCGCCCGATACGCTCGAGTTTTTATGCTCGGCAGAGACTCTCGTCCACCGCCACCCTGTACCGAACCCTAGCCCTCCACCCGAACCATGGCCGGCACAGCCCTTACAGCCGGCTACAAAAGCTCTCACCACTGCCTTTTTGGAAACCTGCATTGCTGTGCAAGCCAATCACCCTAACCTCAACATCCCCGTCCTGCTCGGTGCACTGAATTTTGCTCGGTTCCAACGCCTCGCAGCCGTAGGCGACATCACAGCTAGTAGACGATTCTTCCAAAAGACTTGGACCGACGGGGCTGCCTTGCGTGCCCGTCAGGAAGAGGTCGACGCCCGGCTGAAGCAGATGAGGCTTGACTGGCTGACCGAGATCGCCAAGAGTGTCTTGTTCAAGATCGACCGCTGGTTCCCCTTTGCAGCACGGCCGCCCACCACAGCGCTGGTTAGTAACGAACACCCCAGTGGGCTCGAGTCAGCACAGGGTCTAGACATTGTCTTTTCCAACCAGGAACAGAAGAGACCCATGACGGACGAGGAGCGCCAGGCGAAGAAGCGGGAGAAAAACAAGCGGGCCAGGCTGGCGAAGAAGGCGAGGGCCGAAGCGGAGAAGAAAGGTCCGATCGATGCAGCTTCGGCAGCAGATGGCCGGGTCACTCCCGGCCCCGACGAGCCATCACCAGTAGCAAAGGTGGTGGCGAAAGCCGCGGATAACGAGAGCGAGAGCTCGAGTGCTCCCTTCAATACTCCAAGCTCGACGGACAAGTCTGCCGGCCATGACGACAATAACCAAGACAACGGCGAAGATGAGGAAGACCAAGAGCAACCCAGCGAGCTCAATCACGACAATAACGTCAGCAATGAAAACTGCTGCAACAAGACGGCCAAGCGTAAAGAGAAGAAAGCCAACCAGAAGGTGCGTATCAACCCCCCTGGATTTCTTCTACCAAACGAGAAGCCGCTTATGACTAACTGAATTTTCAACAACAACCAGGAGCGACGACGCCAGCTCAAAGCTCAAGAAGAGGCCAAGAAAAAGGTGAGAGAAGACCAAGAGAAACTGAAACACGAAGAGGAGCAGCGCCGCCAAAGAGAGCTGCTTGATGCGCGGATCAAAAGACAGCAGGAAGAGTTCCAACGGCACGCGGCTGAGAAGGAGGCCCAACGACTCGAGGAGATTCGGTTGAGACAGGAGAGGGAGAAGAGAGAGGAGGAGGAGATGAAAAAGAAGCAGGAGATGGAGAGGTTGAGGGAGGAGGAAGAGGAGGAGCGGCAGCGGCAGAAGGAGATGGAGAGAAAGAAGAAGCAGGTTCTCCGCGAGACCGAGCAGAAGAAGCTGGAGGCTGAGGGGATGGAGAAGGAGAGGATCAAACAGCAAGAGGAGGAGGAGGAGAAGAAGAAGCAGGGGATGGAGAAAAAGAAACAGGAAGAACAGCGGCAGCGGGATATGGCCCTTCGAAAGGAGAAGGAGGAGGAGGAGGCTCGTCTCAACGAAGAGGCCAACCTCAAAGAGGAGGCCCGTCTCAAGGAGCAGATCCGCCTCCGCCTCCAAGAGGAAGCCCGTCTCAAGGAAGAGGCTCGTCAGATCGAAGAGAAGCGTCTCGAGGAAGAGGCCAACCTCAAGGACCTGGCCCGCCAAAGAGAAGAGCAACAAAATCTTGCCAAGGCAAGAAATAGAGAGAAGGACCTTCAACAAAAGGAGGAGGCCCGCGTGAAGGAGGAGCAAAAACTCCGACTCGAAGCGGAGCGGAAAAAAGAGGAGGACAAACTCAAGGAGGAGGCTCGGGCCAGGGATGAGGCGCTTCTGGAGGTGGCGCGTCTGCAGGAAAAGGTTCGCTTTGAGAAGGAGGCTCGACGCGAGGAAGAAGCTCGGCTCAAGGAAGAAGCCCGCCTGAAGGAGGAGCAGCTTCTCGAAGAGTTGGCTCGTGTCAAGGAGGGAGCCCGCCTCAAGGAAGAAGCCCGCCAGCGAGAAATGGATCGTCTCAAGGAAGAAGTCCGCTTGAGGGAGGAGGCTCGCTCCAAAGAAGATGCTCGTCTCGAGAACGAAGCCGCCCGCCTCAACAAGGAGGCTCTTGAAAAGAAGGTGAAGCGACACCGGGAGGCCTTGAGGAAAAAGCAGCGAGCCCAAGCCAAAGCGGACAAGAAGAAGAAGAAGAAGGAGGAAGTGGAAAAGGAGAACGAAGCAGCGGCCCGCCTGTCAGCAGTGGCGGAGCTGGAGGCAGAGGCAGACGCTCAAATCATGCCGTCACCACAGCCAGAACGAGCACAAGCACAAGCCGAGGCCAAGTCCGAGCCTAATCCCGACCAAGAAGCTGACGACGACGCCGCCTGGCATGCGCGACACCAAGCCGAACGCAACGAATTCATCGCTTCGCAAGCCGACGGGAACGGCGTCTACGATCCCGAGGCCGGGTACAACCACTCGCACATTGGCCGGGGCCGCTCACACTCGTTTTCACGTGCGGGAGAAGCCGATAATAAAGAAGTTCCGAGACTCAAGCCAGCCTGTCTGGCGGTCTGACGCTTCATGTTGCACTGAATGATGTGGTTAGGGGCGTGTATTCTCTTCTTTTTCTTCTCCTTTTGTTCTTTTTTCTTTTACTATGGATGTTCACGACACGTCAGGGTCAGTCAGGGTCAGGGTCATGGTCAGGGGCAACGGGGTTGGAAAAGGAGTTGGGAGGCGAAAAAGTCTTGAGGTTCAATGGAGAGCGGCGGTGTAGTCTACCGTACTGCCTGACTGCTGATGTTTTCGTGTTGGCTCGGGCGAATTCAATAATTTAGTCGTAGTGTGCAAAAAAGGAGTCGTCGTCTACCTGCCAACCTGGTACCTTATCCGGTGGTGGTCACGGTGTTTGTGTTCCTTGGTGATGTGTAGTGATGGCATGGAAGGGTGTTGGATGGATGCTTCCCCGATTGGTCGAGTGCGGGGACACGATAAACAGGCAAACCCATGCAAAGGTCTAGGCTCTGTTGGCCGCCAGGGAGGGATCTGCGACGAATCAGCGGGAGGGAAGGGCCGAGGATGGCGTCGAGGTGGGGGTTGTCTGGGTTAGTGCACAGCGGATTTTGTTGCACAGCGCCAACAGGATCCATATCTTGGTGCATCGTGAAGTGAAGCGGGCGCTGCAGTGGTATCGAGCATCGACCTTCCAACGCCGTCCAACGACGGGACCCTGGAACAACCAAAGACGCGCCTGCCGGATACCTTTGGTTAGAACACATGTAACAGATGCGACCGCATCGGCCATCGAGCGATGTGACTTTGGAGGCTGCGCTGCGACGGCACAACCGGACGGCTATCTCGATTGCATCCGTCTATCGATTACACGGCAATGTCATGTGCCATTCCCCCATCGCCACCCGTTTTGTTTTCTTTTGCTAGCCTTGCTCGAGTCTTGGTAGGCACACACGGGACGGTTCGGGTAGTACGGGGTAGTCGCCGTTGAAAAGCCCGATGTGATGCTGATGCAGCAACGCCCACGCCTGATGACGGGAGATGAGATGAGATGAACCTGGGATCATGGGATGAACATTCGTGATGGGATGATGGGTTGAGCGGCAGGCGCGTGGAGCGAATGCGCACCCGAGATCACCAAGTCGCAACAGCGCCTTGACGCACAGACGTCGACACTGCAGCGCAGCGCAGCATTGCATCGCATCGACAGGCGAGCACACCTTGGGCTACCAATGCACGGCGATGGGTCTGGGAGTCGACTACCACTACTACGACTTGGGACCACCACCCACTCACGGGTTCTCCCCGCCGCACAACCTGGGAAGGCGGCGGCGACAATACCCGCCGAATTGCATCAAGCGAAAGCCTCCACTGCCTCGATCGAACCTGCAAAGAACAGCGCGCACCCGACCGCCAGGGTTTATTTTATTTTACTCTGCCGGCAGATGACACCGAGATTTACGCGCCTTCCATCGTCCAAAGTTACTGGAATCTACCATCAATCGCCCCTACCTAATCCATAGCACTCCACCTCCGGGCTCCTTCCTCTGCTGTGTCACTCCATCTGGTCCTCCACTGATCTGCTAGGTACAGTACAGCCTCTCCGCCTCTCCGCCTCTCCCGCACTCTCCCCCTTCAGGCCATCCGGGTCCCGTCCCTCGTCAATCCCTGCCACGCAACTGCCCTAACTCACAAGCGTGGAGACGGAGTGGAGAGTCCAGCTTCGTCTCGACCGACAAGGCGCATTTGACGTGTCCCCCGTCTGATGATCCGGTCTGGTGTTGCTGTGGAATCGGTCCGAGTGCCGAACATGTCAATTCAATTGCTAATGCCTTTTCTGCTTTCCCGCCTCGACAGACAGCCCACAGCGCCCTGTTCCCTGGTACCTACCAGTACGTGTAGTGTGCTGTGCTCCCTTGGCTATCACAGCCCACCAGAAGAAGTCACAGACGCGCACCACATTGTTTGCCGATACGCCTCCCTCCTTGCCGCTGCCGCTGCTCCTACCGAGCAGAGCTAGATAGCGCACGAACGACCGACTCGACAACGAGACGCCCAGCCGACTAGCCGGCCAGACTATCTACGAACACGCCGACCCACCCCCACCCGCGACGCGGAGGGCAGCAGCGCAGCAATGTGCCGAATGATCGCCTTTGTTGGATGCTGCACGACCTGCGCCGGAATCTTCACGTGGCCGGAGCTCTCGCAGGAGCTATCTTGTCTCGAGGCCAAGAACGTGGGCGTGTTCGGGCAATGCAGCCGCGGCGTGCAGACGGACCAGCACCCCTACGACCAGGAATGCGACGCGTGTGCGGCCGAGGCCCAGGCGGACGAGGGATACGGCGGTATGGTTGACGACCAACTACTAGACTGGAGCGGCGCGGGCGCCGCCGGCGGCAAGCTTCATCCCTTTGTCGACGAGGACACGTCGGCGGCGGGGACGCAGACCACGACGAAGAAGAAGCTTGCCGTCGAGGGAAGGAAGGCAATGGCTGACGGTGACGAAGACGGCCGGCGGAGCAAGAAGCAGCGCACCTCTTGACGAACCGAACCGAAGCGAATCGACCGACCGGCCGACCGACCAAGCGACCGAGCGGGCGAACACGCGACTCGACCAACAGCATTTACACGCCACCATTTACGCAATCAAGACGATGACGAGCGGTCGAGAATACGATGGACAAGCAAGGTCAGAACATCGCGATGGGTACCGCACCCGGCTTGACTCGGATGTCGACCATCACACCACAACGAACCTGCGCCTACACCTCCATCCACACCTATACCACTACCACACATATAACACGAACACAATCTCCGCTATGGAAGCGACAACGAAGCTCAGAAGGCCCAAGGATGTGGAAGAAGCGAGAAATGAGTGAGACCCGGCAAGCGGCGCCGAGGGGTCGGAGTGAGACAGACAGAAAGACAGCAAGAAACATGGATGGCGGCCAATCAGCCACAACCCCGGAATGCATGTGTGCGTGTGGAGGAGAGCGTGAGACAATGGCGGCGGTAAGCACGCACGCATGACAGGGGGAACAATAATGTATATATATTTATATAATGATGACACGACGATGACAGATGAATTCTGACGAGGCAGGCAGGCAGACAGCAAACTTCTTGAAAGCAGTTGACAGCATGGGCAATTGATACCAGGGCTTGGAAGGAATGTGGCAGGAGAGAAAGACACAGAGCAAGCGAAAGAGGAAGCGATGCATATTGAAACACTGTCTAGGTAGTCTAGGGCGTGAAAATTGATCATCCCTCCCCGGTTTAACTGATGGATGCCCTGTTCCAAGAGACGACCAACACCTGCGACAAACCCACGATCAACTTGATACCTAACTCCTCCAACGAAAATCACGACATAGGGGTATCCCGTATAATGAAGACAATCTAAACAATCACCATCTCTAAGAATCGAAATCCCCGCCTCGCCAACATGCTTTCACAACCTCCCAATACCGCCGCCCGCCCTCCTCCCCCCTCGCATGCGCAACGTGCGCCGTCCCCACGACCTTGACCAACTTGACTCTCAAACCCCTCCCCCTCGCCTCCTCCGCATGCTGCTCCACATCGCGAAAGTCGACCAGCGCGTCCTCCTCGCTGTACACATACGTCCTGCGCACCTCGCTCCCCGCCCGGCCCGCCGTATCGTTATGCGCCGCCGCGACCTTGGCGAAGCCGTCCCCGGCCGCGAGGTTGAGCAGCATCAGGTACGTGCAGAGGAGGTGGACCAGCGGCGCGAAGACGAGACGCTGCGTCGGTGTGAGCGGGGCCGCGACGGCGATCAGCGAGCGCGCGTACGAGTACTGGCTGGGGGCTGAGTCGAAGACTAGTGTGTGTGATGGGAATTTGAAGGAGGATGAAGAGGGGGAATGGAGGAGGAGGGTGGTTAGGGTGTGCAGGGTCAGGCTGCCGCCGTTGGAGAAGACGTGGATGTGCAGCTCGGGGTTGGTGGTGGTGGTGGTGGTGGTGGTGGTGCTTGTTTGGGATGAGGAGGAAGGGGGAAAGATGGTTTGGATATAGGGCACCGCGGCGGCGAGGGTGGAGGTGCCGCTGCGGGGGAAGAGAAAGTCTCGAAGTGAGCTGCGGAGGAGCAGGATGGCTGAGGTCGGGTAGAGAGACGTGTACGGGAGGAGGTATTTGGCAATGTGTGCGTCGCGGGCGCCCATCCAGGTCGCGAGGATGATGAGCTTTGGGGAAGTGGTTGTTGTTGTTGTTGTGGTGGTGGTGGTGGCGGCGGCGGTGGTTGGTTGGTAGATGGAGACGCTTGGGGAGAGGGCTGTCATTATGGACAGCGGGTTTGCTGGTGGGGGAGGAGGGCCGTTGGATGCCATTGCTATGGCCGTGTTTTGTTCTCTGTTTAAGCAAACGATAAATCCAATTGAACGGTTATTGTATCGTTAATAGAACAGATTTTACAACCTCGTTGCTGCGAACGAATTGAGAATACTCCTCTCCGGTCCGGGGGAAGGTACCTATTAAATGCTGCTCCGTTGGTGTCGATGGCTGGAGCCGGACGGAGAAGAAACCCACCGAACGCCGGGGTACCTGGGGTCAGGTTAGTCAAGATATCCGATGGCGGGCAAATCGCAGCGCCAAGCCATCAGCAGGCAGACAAAACATGGACATCCCATCGAATCCCGCGCGGGGCAGGCCCCAGTTCCCACGTGTCCCAACTTGACCGGCGTGGGCGATCATCGCCAGGTCTGGGATGGGCTGGACCGAGGCTGGCCTGGCACATTGGAAAGAGTGGATTACCAGGTAATCAAAGCTCGGGAATCATTCGGTTGCATTCATGGTTCAGTTTCGCTCTGGCGTTTGTCGAAAATCATGATTATTAACCAAATAATGCTCCGTATCTTCCAAGGGGTTTTGGAATTTTCTTGGTTTCACACTACCCAGCCAACAGTCATATTTCGAATGCCTCCGAACGAATGGTGGTCAATGGTGGAACACGAGGTTCCCGACGCGGAGGGTCTGATGTTTTTTTTCGTCGTGAGGGGATTTGATTTTGGAGGCAACCGCCCCCGGACTCACCCCTTTCCGCCAACAACAAAGGAGCACATCAGTAGGCGTCCGGCCCAACATCACCGCCGCATCCCGGTTGCCCGGGATTCGGGCCAATAAGCAAGACACACAAAGTAATTGTTCATAAAGCTATCTTTGATCAATACATACACAATCGAAAACTTATCTAAAGTCTCAAGCAGGGCGATTAGCATAATCTTTCACAACCAGATGATCCGTATCCGTTTGGTCAGAATAGCTCCCCATGTGTAAACTAAAACTTCAATTCAGTCATGGTGCAAGTGGTATGTTTGCCAGACCCGGATGAAAGAAGCGTCAGCATGCAGCTGGTCAAGACTGGATCGGATCCAAGCGGCCAATGCAAGGGAGTCGAAGATATATAACTGGTTCTGCGGCATCATGGAGTCTGTCGCATAAGAAAATGCCCACGTTTCATGCTCGAAGGCGCCGCCGGAAGGTCGTACTTGTACAATCATGAGAAAGATAAAAAAAAGCGCACAGTCCGGTTATGCGCAAAGGCTCGGGAATCCGAAGGCAGCTCGGCATTGTCCATGCTCTTGGTATCATAGAACGACTACCGTCAAAAGCATCAAAGTGCAAGGTCAAGACGAGCATTAGACAAGATGGCGGAAATGTCAAGACGTATCAACGATGGACGGGTCAACATCAAGCGCATCAGAGAAGCGGAGGTCATGGCGAGCTTTACGAGGTTCCGGGCGCCTGGCTCGCACCCCCTTGGCCTTGCGTTTGCTGCGCTGCGAGTTGCGACTGCCACCACAAGGCGATGTAGTTCTCATAGCCGCCATCTAAAAAGAGATTAGTCAAGGATCGCCGGGAGAAGAGACGAGCCCGCCGGGCTGAGGAACACGTACACATGGCATAAGGATCTGCTTGGCCGCTAGCACCAGCCGGAGCAGGGTTGCCGGTGGGCACACTCTGTGGCGGCGCGCTGTTGTTAGCTGGTTGCCCATAGCTGGGACTATCGTAATCACGGTGCTGTCCGCGGGGGGGCCCACGGCCACCGCCGCCGGAGCTCTTTTGTCTCTATTGCAAGTTAGCACTTGGGCACGGTTACCACTCAGCTCGCAAGATCGCAAGACGTACCGCGGCATCCACTTTCTCCTCGATGGCAATCTTGGCCCTGTTGATGGCGTCCCGGCTGCCGACGAGGCCAATTTCGCGCTCGACCTCGCCTGGTCCGGATGACTGAGACACATTGATCTTGCAACCAGTGTTGTTTTGCATCTCCCGAATCGTCTCGCCACCTTTGCCAATGATCATACCAACGGCTTCCGAGGGCACATAGATGGAGTCGTTGATCTTGTCGTGGCCGCCGCCGCCGCCGCCGCCGCCACCCATGTTGTCGCCGCGTCCAGGGCGCGACGGGGGGTTGCCAGGGTTGTTGCCGTTTCTGCTATCGCTGTCAACAATCTCGAGAATGAGTTCCTTGGCTTGCCGAGCAGCAGCGGGGGAGCCGATCAGATTGACGGGGCGGAGGCCGTTCATGCTCTTGTTCTCGCCCACAATGTTGATGTGGCATCCACTCCTCTCCTGGAGATCCCGGATCGTTTCTCCGCCACGACCAATAATCAGGCCCACGGTCCTATCGGGTACCATAATCTGAAGACTGTCTTCGCCTTCCTTCAGGGCAACTGGGGCAGCAGGGGCAGGGCGTGCGGCTTCTCGAGCACCATGGTCGGATCCTGTGTGGCCGAGGTTTCTCATGCCGCTATCGCGGATTATGCGATTGATCATCTCCCTCGCCTCTTCACGCTGGGCGCGAGGTCCGGTGATCTTACAAGGCCGTTCCTTCTCGTTCGGGCTGGCAGGTGGGACGAACTGTACGCGGCAGCGGCTCTCGCTCTCGACCCGCCGCAGGTTCTCGCCTTGGCGGCCGATGATGAGGCCGACGAGGCTGGACTCAATCATGATGGTCTCGGTATTGTCGTCCTTGCGGAGAGGTGACCGCTCGCGGCCACCACCATTGCCACCTCTAGGTGAGAAGCCCTGTCGCCCACGGCCGGGAGAAAAGGATCGGTCGCGATAATCGCGTCCTGGGCCGCCATAGCCGCCGTGGTCGCCACGCCTCTCGTCTCTGTAGGGATTGAAGTTGTCCCGAAACGCATCGCGGCCACGCGGGCTCTTGGAGCGCGAGCGCTGGTATTGGCGACTGTCAGCTGGATGGCTATGGGGTTCCTGAGGGGGATAGGCTCCGGTGGGTTGTCGGTCGTATGGAGTGAAACCTTGCTCGGCCGCGTATGCCTTTGCCTTTGCGATGGCGTCTTGGAGAGGGACGGGGCCAGAAATAACGGGCCGAATCGCGCTCAGATCGATGTTTCCACTGGCCGATGGCTGCGGGTATGGGTAACTCGGCTGCTGCTGGTAAGGCATGGGTTGGGCAGGATACGGGTTCTGCGGAGGAGGGTAAGGCGTCGACATGGGTGGCCCAGCTGGCGCGGGCAGACCGGGCTGGTTTTGGGTCGGCGTCGAAGTTGCTGGTCGCTGCGCATCTAGAGAGAAACGAATAGGTTAGAAAGATGGGATCACTGAGATGATGATGGGGGACGGGCGATCGTACTGAGCAGCTGCAGGATCGAATTGATGTCGGGGGGTGCTTGGTTCGCCATTTCGTCGGCGTGTTTCCGTGTCAACCGACGGGAGTAGAAAGGGACGAGAACGATATCCTTGGTGGATGGTGATCCAAGGGATGAACGAGGAAAGCGCCTAGCAACAGACGCGCAATGCAATGTCGCGAGAACGAAGCAGGTCGAGAAAGATGGGGGGCAGGCGAAAGGGGAAAAAAACCCTGACAGGCAATTGACCGAGCCGGAGCGCGCTGCAATAGTTGAATGACGGGACCGCTGGGTATGGGACAGGTATTCAAAAGCACGACGATGCAGCGCGTGCAGTTCAATGCAGTCAAGACGAGTCACGTCGCAAAGGCCGAGGGCTGCTGGTAGGAAGGCGTGAGAATGCGAATGCGAATGCCTTTCTGCGCGACGGCACACAAAGGGAAGCAAAAGTCTTTATTCAGCGTGGGCAGCCACAGAAGTGCAAACCAACCTTTCAGCAGGGCGGAGCAGCGCGCAGAGAGCAGTGAAAAGCGAGCAGCAGCAGGGGCAGGGTAGTAGAGATGGAGGCTCGGCAAAAGAGTCCACCGCGCCTTTTCTTTGTCTCAGCAGTGTCGCGAGTGGACACAGGTCAGGCAGGAGTCGAAGCACAGCGCGACACAACAATACGCGACGGATGGCGCCGGTTTGTTTATGATGGTGGGAGAAGGGACAGGTATTAAGTAGCAGACGCAGAACGGGATGGCCGCATATCAAGCTCTGCCCGTTTTTAATGGAAGGTTGAGAGGTGGAGTGCAAAACTTGGAAGGTTTGGAATGCACTCAAAATTGGCAGACACGGGGATTTAGGTTTGCCACGCCCTGGGCGATTGTGCCGAAAAGTCGCTGGCAGCGCCGCGCAGCGGGGTGAGCTGTGTGGCTGACTGGTGGAGCTTGGCACTGGCCCTCTGTTCAACCGGGCATGTGACTCAGCACCTGATCTTGGAAACCCTGCCTGAGGCATGGTTCCAGGTTGAAAGGTGGGTTCAGCAGTGGAGACCAGAAAAGGCCGAGGCAGTGGGATGTATCATCCAGGAGGATATGATGACCCTCAAACAACATCCAACTTTTTTGTGGCGCTCATTGTGAACGCCTCTCGACGGTGATGAGAACAGAAAGAAACAGAGCTTTTGGGGAGCAGTTCGGCGAGGAGCATGGTGATAGAGCCAGCCACCACTATTTACAAGCAAACCAAGACATCGTCCAAAATCAAGCAATACGAAGCATAACAGCATTTCAACCAGGGTCGGTTCGGGACTGAGAACAGTCTTTCCTGTTGTGACATGACAATCTCATCATGCCGTGCTTGAATAATTAATTAATAGGTCGCAAGGTGAAAGGGGGTCCCACATACCCAGCCCATCCTGTCTCAAGTACTTTGCCGTTGTGAGAGGCTGCACCTCCTCGCACAACGATGCAAGCTGTGGTTGTACCATCGTACCCTTCTCCCGTGAAAAGACTCGATGCAGACAGATGTCAGACTCACTGATCTGCACCCTGCACTACACGGCTGGCAGGCGCGACCGTGAGCCAAGAAGCCCCCGGAACCATGATCCAAGCGTCACTTGCAGGCCGACAGACAAGCTGGTTCCAGTTGCCCAAAACCGGAGAGATGTCGGGCAAAGGATTGGAGAAGTCAATGTGAAATCCATCAAGTCAATGGGAAGAAGAACAGAATGTTAGACACTTGGGATCTGACGCTGCTTTGTTTCCTCCTGTTCATCTTGTTCTGCAGATGAAGAGAGAAAAAACGGAATATCTCAGTGCAACGTCCAAGCTACCTGGTACTCTATTCAAGACAGAATTGGCAAGCCAACCTTTGATTGTGCTGCGGAACATGTTCAGAACCTGCCATCTCCAATTCGCATACCAGGTAGGTAAGCCGCCTGACAATTAAGCCAGGAACCAGCAATTTGCTGTGAGCAAAGCAGGGTGGTAACTTCGAGTACCTGGGCTAAGTTGAGGGAAGGAAGCTGCAGCCCGTGAGCGAAGGCAAGGTCAAGGAAGGTGGGTCGATGTTTGTTTGCATGCTTGAACCCGCTCCTTCCCGTTTGGAGGAGAACCTGACCCGACGGCCCCAAACTTGTTCTTTTCTGCAGAAAGGGAAAGAGCTCTCCTGTCAGGAACATCCCAAGTATGAATTTTTTCCTGTGACAGCCGAATTGGCTGTGGCTCGACCCCGTTGCCCGTGGTGCTGGAGTGACCACCAGGTGAATCAAAGTTGGTTGTTCTCGCGGCTGTCTCTGTCTTGTCCCCCGGCACCGCTCACCGTCACTCGCCCCAAGACACGGTCTTTTGCACAACAAAGCAATCAGGTTTAGCAAACCGGCCTCGAATTGACTTTCCATCTACCAGAAGCACCTGGGGTCCGCAGGTTTGTTCCACTTCCAACCCCAGTCCCCGCCTCTTTGTTAGCCCTGTTCCTGTACCTCACGTCCTCCCGTCTTCACCTCCTCACCTGAAAATCAGCGAGGCGGATCTTCCACGATTTCTTGCTTGATTTCTTCCATTAATCACAACTCAGATGCTCTCTTCTACTTCACTCAACTAACATTTCAGCATCAAGGCGACAGGAGGTTTTCATTTGGCCTTTTCCTTCCACCATTCCCCACCGCCTTGCCGCTCCCTGCCTTCCAAAGCGAGCTGGACCATAACCAGCCGTTATTTTCTCGCATTCTCCAAAAAAATCCGCTATTTAAACTCAGGACCTTGCCTACCATGTTCCGAGACGCGGCGATGTACGCGCTTGTCCGCGGTCTGCTTGCCCTCACCCTCGCCTTGTCGGTCTTGGCCAATGCAGACGACGTTCTCAAGAATGCGCCTCCGGGGATCAGCTTCAAGACCCCAAAGGCAACCCATCCATGGACCGCCATCGAGGTCACCAGCCCGACTCACAATGTTCAAAGGCTTCGCAGCTTTCGTGGTTCCAAGACCAATGCCAGGTCGGTGGCCGCCATTCTCGGTGCCCACCAACGTCAGGTCGGCGGCTTTGGCTACGAGAATATCACGACCACCACGGCATATGGCACGCAGTATGCGACTGATGTCACCTGGAACGGTTTCCGCACCATGTTGCTGCTTGACACCGGCAGCTCCGACACCTGGGTTGTTCAGAGAGAGTTTTTCTGCATCGACTACTCGGGCCAGATTGTCCCCCAGATCGCCTGCGGCTTTGGGCCGACCTACCCAGGAGACTTTCAGTACGGTCCTACCAACCCCGAGCAGCACATGTTCATCCAGTATGGCGACGGAGAGGTCGTCACAGGCCCCATGGGGTTCTCTGACATCACCGTTGGGAACATCACCGTCGCCAGGCAGGAGGTCTGTCTCGCCAACACCACGTACTGGTTTGGCAACAACCAGACCAGTGGCCTCATGGGACTTGCGTTCCCGTCGCTGACGAATGCGTACCTCGGCACGAGCGAGGACCACGATCCAGGCAACCAGCTTGAGTATTCGCCCTTGTTTACCAGCATGGTCAACCAGGGAAAAATCCCCCCTCTCTTCAGCATTGCCATTGATCGCAACTCCTCTTCCGGTATGCTGGCATGGGGTGGGATTCCACCAGCCACTGGTATAGACCATGGCAAAACAGCAACCCTGGACATGATCATTGTGAGTTTTACGCTCTCCGTCTGTCTGTTCTGTTTGCATCCATTGCAGGTGAATAGATGCTAACAATCACCATAGACCAATCTGATTGACCAGCCTGCCACTGCGTACGAATACTCTTTCTACACCATCATTCCGGACGGTTGGCAGTACGACCAGACCACCGATCTCAAGAAATTCCCCTACATTGTCGACAGCGGCACGACACTCTGCTATCTCCCCCCGGGTGAGTTCCCTTCTATTCCTTCCAGCCGCTCCTCGACAACGCCGGGCATCTGCATGTGGATGGCGTGCTGACACAGAACGATGCTCCGCAGATGTCGCCGAAGCCATCAACGAAGCCTTCCAGCCAGCCGCAGTCTACCTGTGGATGTATGGCGCCTACTTTACCTCGTGCACTGCCATTGTTCCCCAGATCGCGGTGGTGCTCAACGGCATCCGATTTTACCTCAATCCTGCCGATCTCATTTACCGTGAGATGGTGGATCCGCTGACTGGGCTCTGCATGACGGCGATTGCGAGCGGGGGCAGTGGCCCGTTCATACTGGGCGATGTGTTCATGCAGAGTGCCCTCGTGGTGTTTGACGTCGGTCAGGCAAAGATGCGATTCATCCCCCGGGAGTTTTACTGATCCGCAGGAACCTTGTGATGGAAAGCTGAGTGGTCATTTGCACCATTATGCTCTTAGATCGTTGCATCTATCGGACTAGAAAGGGAGAGTTTCCGCCTCGGCTTTGGGGGATCAGTTTACACAGAGTTTCGTGGATGTGCATCCAATGTGGGACGGGCCACGCAGTTAACCGAGGCCGCGTTATCACCGACCGTCGGGTTCACCTTTGCTTATTTGCTTCGTTCCAGATTTCTTGATAGACTTGGAAGATACCGTAGTTCAACTACATATCCACACTTTGTTACTGACTGGGTGTGAGCCATCATTATTTCATCAGGCCCGTTGACCTTGATCAAGGTTATTTCACCTTCAAGCTACAAGGGGGCCCAGGTACTTTGAACGCAAGTGAAGGGTGTAACCGGATTGCAAGACTGCAGGATAGAGGCTGGAGTAATGAGGATGCCTGGTAAGTTACACCCTCACTCAGTCTTTACGTCAAAGATCATACCACTGCAAGATGTTTGAACTGACGTTCCACCACTTCAGAGTCAGAAAATCAGCCAAGGCCCCTTGCACCCTGAGAGTTGCATTCGCCCTCTAAGATCATAGCCCCCCCGACCCTGGTCTTCGCAAAACGGTCCCCAATCAGGATTAATGGACATGCAAATGCTTCAGACTGTGTAGGTAAGAGGTGTATTCATGCACAACGTAATGCTGAACTATTACCTAGCACATCTGGCCGCTTAGACTAGAACGCCGAGCAGGGCTTTTAATCCCCAGATTGGCCAGGCACAATCACATCATGCAATCTGGTCCATCACCCACGGAGACGGGAACTAAAAACAAGCAGACAAACAAACGAACAAACAAACACGCTTCCCCGACCCAGTTACTGCCTCTATCGCGATTGCGAGCACCTAGGTCCACAGGCGGAAGCGTGGGTGGCGGTTGCCCAACTTGTGTTGGTCCTCGACCGACAGGCCCTCGAGCCGGTGGTCTCGCTTGCCTGCTTCCCGTTGTTTGTTCTCCCAGCTGCAGTAAAAGATGCCGAAGAGCGAGAGGCAGACTACGATCAGCTGCCCGACGAGGTTGATAGTGTGGCCAATAGGGTACTTGGGCGCGTCAAGGTACGTGTAGGTCCATCTGTTAATGTCGTCAGTCAGTCGGTCGTTTTTCAGTTCGATTCAGGAGTCATGGTCAGAGGTGCACATACGTTGCGACGATGCCGCCCATGGTTCCCAGGCTGACCACGTACGCACTCGTCACCGCGCGGACTGAGGGACCTGCTGAGTCTAGCAGGTCTGAGGTTAGTCTTTGCTTACAGGAGATGTGAATAGCAAGGGACTTACTGTTGATAGCCCAGCTCAAAAACCCTGGACCGCCGGGAAAGGCGCCGAGCATGACGAGGAAGACAGCGCCATAGCGGGTGTTGGGGTCGGTCGACCAGCGCAGAATGGCAAAGCCGGCCATGCTCAGCAGCGAGAAGACAGCCAGATAGATACCGCGCTGGTGGGTCTTATCACTGGCATACGCAACGGCCACGGCGACGGCGCAGGCGACCACGTACGGCGGCACCGAGTACAGCTGGGCCTTGGTGTTGGTCCAGCCCAGGTCCTGCAGGATCAGCGGCAAGAAGACGGAGATGCCCTGCACGGTGATGTTGATGAGGAAGAAGCCCAGGGCGCACGTGTAGTTGTGAAGGCTGGTGACGGCGTGCTTGACGTGGGCCCAGCTGACCTTCTCGTCGGGGTCGGCGCGGTGTTCGCGCACCAGCCGCTCGGCCGCGATGAGCCGCTCGCGCTCGTTCAGAAAGTAGGCGTCGGATGGCTTGGTGGGCATCCAGATGGGCGCCAGCCCGCCGATGATGATGGTGATGAGCCCCTCGAAGAAGAAGATGTTCTGCCAGGTCCCGATGCGCATGGCGGCGACCCCCCAGTACGGGATGCTTGCCAGTCCCGTGGCCAGCAAGCCGCCGAACGCGCCCGCGATGGACGCCGCCGACACATAGATGCCGATGCGGAACAGTAGCTCGTTGGGCTTGTAGAAGCAGCTCAGGAAGAAGGCCATGCCGGGCATGGCACCGCCCTCAAACACACCCAGGATGGCGCGCGCTCCCAACAAGCCTTCGAAGGTAGTCACAAACGCCGTGCACATGGACACGAGTCCAAAGGCGCACACGAGCAGCGGCAGGAAGAAGCGCGGGCCGATGCGCTTGAGCAGGATGTTGCTGGGCACCTCGACCAGCAGGTAGATGATGTAGAAGATGGACAGGGCCCAGTTGAAACGGAAGCCGCTCAGGTCCATGCCGTGCGGCAGTTCGGGCTTGTTCATACCCTGGATGCGCGCGTTGCCGATGTTGATGCGGTCCAAGAAGCAGAGCATGTACAGCAGTGTCACCAGCGGCACGCAATGCCAGTCGATCTTGCGCCGGATGGCCTTCTCCTCCTCGTCGCTCCACACCAGGTCCGGCATGCTGCCGTCGGCGAGCGACGATCCATCCTTGGACGAGTGCACGCCGCGCTCGACCTGGTAGGCTGTCGCTGGGTTCAGGTGTTGTCAGACTTTTGTTTTGACGGCAGTGGGGGAAATAAAGGGGGCGGGCGAAAAGGGAAACAGTTGGCCATGACCACTGCACTGGCAACATACCGACTTCCTTTTCCGAATCCGTCGCCATCATGTTCGAGAGAATACCTGTCACCGTACCCGAGTAGTTACTCCCGGCTTCACGGTCTTGGCGATGGTAGGCGGCGGAACAGCAGCGTCTCTGGGTCTCGTTTCCTGGGGAAGAAATGGGGCCTCGGACTCGGGCTGGGGATTGATCGGAATTGGCGAAAACTCGACAAGCAAACAAACAGCAGTCATGGAATCTCCCATCTCGGGGGCTTGCTCCCTTCTTGATCTTTTAAAGGGTTACATTGACCGACATGCTCAATCCCACCTCCAGGCTTCCCCCTCCCCTGCCATGGGGCATGTGGTCGTCCGGTCCGTCCGCCTTTTCCCATGTCATTCCCCGTTCTTGGCGAATTTCTAGCAAACGACAGACTTTCACCAACAGACACAAGCGACCGACATACCACCTACATAGACACACGTACCTAGTAAGCCGCCAGTCAGATGCCCTAGGTACGTGCCGGGTAGGCAATAGGCCGCCAAGGCCAGCCGATACTACAACCCCCAGACTCCAACGGTAGAGAATAGCCGGCCGGTGGGAGCCCAGGAGAGGGGAAAGAAACACAACATGGGACCGTTTTTTTTTTTTCTTGCCCGCCCACTGGCATCACATTTGGCACCCGGATCCTCAACCCGCCACGCTAACGCCCCCTCCCAGCGCACCTAACCCAACAGGATTGTCCCCCTTGCCCCTCGGCAGATATCATCTGAATGGCTAATGGCCACCGTTTATGCGGGGGAGGGGCCGGCCCCTGCAACGGACATGGGGGCATGTTCTGCAGCAATTAATTCTACACAGTGACTGTGCTCTTTCCAATTGCGCCCAGCGAGTTGTAAAGTTCGCCGCCGCCGGGTGGTTGGAAATCAACTGGGCTGGGCGCGCTTTGCCTCACCGCGTTAGCAGCACATCGACACCTGACCCGACGAGTATAACAAATATTGGCCATGTTGGTGATGTGATGGGACCTAGATGTCGTTCCCGACGACGGGGCAGCGCTTGCAACAGCTAACACCTCGGCTTAGGTCGATCAAGCTGCGCAAACCGGGAATCCATGAACGGCAAGTCAGTTACTCGTTACGGCCACCATAACCAACCTGGCGGGTGAAAGTCTGGACCTTTCGTCCTGGCGTCTAGCCTTCCGCCAGAAGAGAAATTGAAAAAGAGAGGGAGGAGGGGGGGCAATTGGGAAAGGGTA
Source organism: Cercophora scortea (assembly GCA_033439705.1). NCBI lineage: Eukaryota > Fungi > Ascomycota > Sordariomycetes > Sordariales > Lasiosphaeriaceae > Cercophora > Cercophora scortea. The sequence goes on along the minus strand of JAUEPO010000005.1, from coordinate 152,337 downwards.
ACACTGCCGAAACGGTGACATCGGGCCTGCGGCAAGGTCAGCTGCAGTACGACGGGTCTAAACCGGTGTTGGATCAAGTCTTTCCATTCGAGTTTCCTCCTCCTCCTCGCCTGCCAGTCAGTCAGTCAGTCAGTCAGTCAGTCAGGGTGGGTTCTGCAGTTGCACTGCGTGGTTGGCTATGTGCTGCACGGAGCAAAGAGTGTTACAATCAGCCTGTATCTTGGCACGGACATTCTCCCATATTAGCCCGCCGAGAGCCTTCCTATCCAGTCGGGAGCGCACGCGTCGACACTGGGCGTGATGCAGACCTAATACTACGTCGATGCACCTTTGCCCAGAAGGTAAAGTAGCTAAGTCAGTAATCAACATGAACAGCCAAGTACCGGTCTGACTACCCGTCTTATGTGCAGCTGCTTGATAGTGCGTGCCTTGATATTGCTCGCACTCTGTGTTCTTGGCCCTGTTGGAGCGTACAGACTCCCGTGTCGAGAACCCGACGAGCTCGCTTGGAGATGCCTGTTGGGGTAAACTTGGACATGTATAAAGATTCTTGCCACCGGTGTTTGTCTGACTTCTGATTATCATTTGCGGAGTCGAACCTGGCGTGTGATAGACGAACCCGGATTCTGGATATGCCGTTCGGTCTTCCGATAAGTACGTGGGAAGACGTGATGCAATCTTCAAGAGTGAGCAAAGGCAACGAACAACCTCGATACGGTTTTGCCACTATGGGTAGCTCATCCATATAAAGCTGCTGTTGTAGAAGTGCGTGTTAATCTACCCTATACATTACCGGCAGTACACTGCGGGTATGATTCAATCAGGCTAGCAGAAAGATGTTAGTACTAGCCAGCTGATATTGCATGTGAGTATAACCCGCCGCCGCCGCCGCTGCTCCTTGCATACCCAAGGTACATATGACACCTCAAGCTCGCGTCAGTTGCGAACCTGTTCCGCGCGCAGAGCATCCATCCGTTTCCACATGAACGAAACCGTGCAACCTCTACCATGCCCATGGACTGGAAACGGTGGCATCGCTGACGATCACTTCCACATTCAACCATGCCCAACTTGAAGATGTAGCACGGCATGACGATCCATACAGAGATCCGAGCCGGGCCAGCTCTCGGAAACGGTCATGAATTATAAGCACCAAGATAGCCAAATGGTTCATGCTTGGTTCAAGGGAGCACCACTCAGACTAATGAGAAAGGGGTTGCCGAGGGTCTCAGAAGTCTTACATGGTGTGCCCCTGGATGGTATATCCCCCCGTACAGTAAAATCCAGCCGAGGATTGACCAGTATCAAGTTAATCTTCGAAGTTGCTGACTTGCAAATTACAACGAATGTTTATGTTCGCTCACTCAAGTCCTTAGCATATTCACATTTGGAGTTTGTGGGCCAAGACTGTTTATTAGACAGTATGCACCGCTAAGAGATGACAAGATAATAATCAAAGGGCGAGGCTCGACAAATGACCTAGTACAAGAGCTTAAGTGGCTCGAAGAGTGGAAGCTCCTACCGAGAATCGGAATGTCAAATACATGTAGGTTCCCAAGCAAACAGCAAAATAACTACAGTGCTACCTACGACATACGACGTGTGAGAAAATTAATGCTTACGAAACAAGAATTATTCCCATGCCATTTTGAGGCCTCTTGCCGCCTAATATGATGAAGCCCCAGAACAGAGGTATGGCTAGTCATCCAAGGGGGCCGATAAGGGACTCGGCCGGAAGCAACGTATGCTTCAAGTTCGTGGATCTGGGACGATAACCATTCTTGTTTTACCTAGTATGTACCCTAACCTAAGCAGAGATAAAGACAAGAACACAAGAGGGCGAGATGAAAACGAAACAATGTTGTTGCCTCTTTGCATCTGTCGCGGGAAACAAAAGGGCCAATGCCCACATAGAAAAAAGACAGAGCATACCTGGTACTAGACTGAGGTATAAACGCCTACAAAGCATAGAGGGCAGAGGCCCTGCAGACACCGCCTGGAACCACAAATAAAACTCGCCCCCTCTCTCGTCTGCTCAAATAGCCAATCCCGAGCCGGGTTCGGCAGCAAGTTTTTCTTTCTCAACCCCATCATAGCACACTGCTGGCAACAACGGACCACGGAAGAATGGTTCTTGGTAGGGTATTTGATCGAACACACGCACAGCGCAACCGCCCATTAAATGCTGGGGTGTCTATCTCATCCCCTACAGCGGGCCCTCCGCCAAATCAATCACATCCAGCAGCGAACTAACTGGCCCACACAACACAAAACCTAAAAAACCCTACTTCCGGCCGTGTCCACTGTGGCCACGGCGACTATTCTCCTGGGCCGGCTGGCTTCCGTACGCCCTCCTCCCTTGCGTCTTCTTGTCCTTGGTCATCCCGGCAGCTAGGGTGATATCTACCCTCGGTGGTGTCGCGAATCCGAAACTCTGCCGAGCGGGTTAGTAATAGTTTTGTAGACAGCAAGACAGGAGTTCGTTTTCATACCTTTGCTACCTTGGTCAGGTCGAGCTTGTGAATGTCAAAGACGCTGCGCAGACTGTGGGAGGCGTAGGCGTGAAGATAGGAGCGGTAGCCGTCCTTGGCGCTCTGGTTGAGGTAGTAGTTTGCGCCGATGAGCTTCTCGAGCTGGGACTGGACGTTGAGGATCTTGTTCTTGGGGAAGTCGTACTCGACGACGGGGACCTTGGCAGCCTTGAGATGGGCCAGGAAGCCGAGCTCGCCGGGCTGCAGGAACAGCAGGGAGCGGCCTTTGCCGCTGTTGCCGCGGGCCGTGCGGCCGACGCGGTGGATGTAGTCGCGCGGGTCATCCGGGGGGTCGAACTGCACGATCCAGTCGACGGCCGGGATGTCGAGCCCGCGGGCGGCCACGTCTGTGCAGATCAGCGTGCCCTGCTTGGCGTTGCAGAACTCGAAGAATGTGTTGGTGCGCTTCTGCTGCTTCTGCTTGCCGTGCAGGTCGAGCACCTGCAGGTCAATGTACTGCAGGAGCTCGCTGTAGTACTTAACCGAGTTACAGGACGAGAAGAAGACGATGATCTTCTTCTTGGACATCTTCTTGAGGAAGGAGAAGAGCAGCAGGAACCGCTTGTCGGCATCGACGATGACGTAGCCCTGGTCGAGACCCTCGACCGTGCTGAACTGCTTCTCCTCGTCGACGTTGATGTACAGGGGGCCGGGCCGCAGGGAGATTCGGGCCAGGTCCTCGACCTTGGTGGTCTGTGTGGCGGAGAAGAGCATTGTCTGCCTGTCCTCCTTGGGCAGGATCTTGACGATCTGGCGCATCTCGTCCTCGAATCCAATCTCTAATATCCGGTCGGCCTCGTCGATGATGAGGGAGCGCAGGTTCTTGAAAACGAAGGGGGTGTTCTGGAGGTGGTCGAGCAGCCTGCCGGGCGTGGCGATGAGCAGGTTGACGCCCTTGCCGAGCTTCTCGGCCTCGGCCCTGCGGTTTGCGCCGCCGATCACGACACCGTAGGTTTGGGAGTGGTTGCCCATTAGCTCGCGCGCGACGCCAAAGATCTGCAGGGCCAGCTCGCGGGTCGGGGTGACGACGATGACACCGGTGCCGTTCCGGGGCTTGAAGCGCAGCGAGTGCAGCATCTCGATGGCGGGGATCAGGAAGGCCAGCGTCTTGCCCGACCCCGTCTTGGCGGCGCCGAGCACGTCCTTGCCAGCGAGCAGCGGCGGTATGCCCCTCCGCTGGATCTCGGTCATCTTTGTGAAGCCCATATCGCCAATCGCCTTCATGGTCTTGTCGGAGAGGTTGAGCTCGGTAAAGTCCTTGGCTTCGGTAGAGATGGAGGGAGGGAGGAGGGAGTCGATGGCAGCGACGGCGTTGTCGCCAGCGTCGGCGTCCAGGTCGGCCATTGTTTCGTCGCCATTTTCAGAGGGGGAATCGTTGCCGTCGTTGTCGTTGTGGTTGTTGTTGGCGGCCACTGCGGCGTCGTTCTCGGCCTCAATCTGGGCCTGGGCCTCGACGTCGCCGTCGCTCTCGTTCTCGCTCTCGATGATTGGCTCGGGCTCGGGCTCGGGTGAAGGAGCGCGCTTGAGCTTCTTGGGCTTGGAGGCCGAGTCCTTGCTGGACTTCCTCTTTTTGCTGCTGAGATCGGACGCCATTGTGCTGTTTGTGGTCTCGTTGAATTGAACAGTGTGCTAGCGCTGTTCGTCCTGTTGCGCGTCCAAAACTGTCGGGGTCTTTTTTTTTTTTCTGCTTATCGTTTATCGCAGCAATTCGAGCAGGCAAGTGCAGCAGGGATTTGAATGGAGGGGCGGTGAAAATTTGCCCACTTTTCACTGGGTCCGTGCGGCACTGCAGGAACCGCTCGGGCAGGCACGCGAGGCACGACGCAGTGAACAAGGTTTCGATGCTGTAATAACCCTTACCCTAGGTTCTGGTTTGTTTCCGTCATCATTTTCCCACCCGGCCGCTATTATCCCGCATAACAATCGGAACTCGAAACATTTCCTACCACGCCTACTCTTTTCCATTGGGATCCACGGAGTTAAATTTGCAGCGTTCACTCCGCCTCTTCTGGTTCCCATGAAACAATCCAAGTGGACTGTGTTGCTCATCGTCCTTCCGGTGCAGGGAAAATGACAAAGATGGGGCCTTTCACCACATGGCAGCGCGATACGCCCCCCCTTTTTTTTCTTTCCCGACGGTATATCTATCAACATTCGGCCTACAACTCGTAACCCCTTCTGACATATTTTGCTCCATCTTATCCTGGGTCATGTTCATTTGGCGACGTCATGCCCAGGGCACATTTTCCTTTTTGTCTCGGAGGATTCTCTGGCACTCTTCAGCGCTGCAATGGAAGTCTTGTTATTCCAAGTTCCCATGGGCTTCAGCTCTCGGATTTATTCTGATGAGATCGCGCCTCGTATTTCTTGATCATGGTCTCGGCTCCAAACTACACGCAGATGAACAACCCGAGGAATAAATGACGGCTAAACCACACCACCCCTCTTTCCATCACCACGGCCCCCGATGAGCATCTTGCTTATGCTCAGCTCCCAGCACCCAAAGCCCTTGGTCGTATCCCGTTCAATTTGTTTGGGGTTAAAAATAGCCTTGATCCTTCGTCGCACCGCGATGTCATCGATCAGACTCAGAAGCCCCCCCAATCACAACGATGCATACAACCTTCCCTCTCTTCTCATGTCCGTGCTGGCATGTCAGAAGTTATTCAGTGCCCGACAGTAGGGCAAAGGCTTCTAGGACAAACCAAACAGCTCAAGCTGTGACGCATGCCGTAGCGCCCGCCACCCTCAGCCAAGGACACTGGAGATCCTCCCGTTCTATCCAGATTTTGCCTGCCCTGGGGTGATCACACTGGGGCCGATACCATACATTCTCATTACATCCATGAGGATGAGGTCATACTCCCCTCGTGTATCAGCCGGTCGTCATCTCGGCGATATGACGGACATTGCCCACAACAATGACAAAGGGAAAGCAACATCTGATGGGAATCCCATCGACAAATAAGGTGGCTCGTTTCCTTCTCCGCATCCTGATCTTATGCTCCATACTACCAAGATCACTCTCCCTTTGGGCAGCTCTTACAACCGAGTGGCGTTTGGGGGGCATGGACACGGCCCAGGCCGGTCCAGGTTGTATCGCGGCCGTTACAAGCATGCCTTGATTGGTGACAACGGGACGTTCACACGGCAGAGATGCTGCAGTGTGTTTGTGGGGTAAAGACCGTCGAGATGAGCGACGATTATTTCTGGCTACAGTCTCCAGAGGTCCTACTGTTGTTGGCAATATCGGGATCATCACGGCGCGCACCTTGATGAGGCGAAGCACGGGTGCCGAGCCCGGGCTCCAATCTATCTCAGCTCTACCTTAACCAAATTGCTGGACGACATCCGATGTTCAAACCGGGAGAGAGGGGGTGAATCAATATAAAAAGCCCAGCTTTCCTTCCATCTGGGACGCTCGATTCATAACCAACTTTTTGGTAACCTGGCATATCTGATACTTCATCATCCGTCCATCGAACGCTTCGAATTTAACTGCATACGGTGTCACGATGAAGTTCCTTTTCCTTCTCGCCCTGCTGATCGGCATCGCGATGGCCCTTGAGTCGTCGATGCTCGAGGCCCCCATCGACCGCAAGCGACCGCACAAGCGGACACACAGGCCGAAGAAGGGCACCGGGGCCTCGGCTTTCCGCGCGGCCAACAAGCCGAAGGATGCCCCGGCAAGCTACAAGACTGGCACCGGCCGCGCCAGCCGCAAACGCCCAACCACGGCGCTCAAGAAAGTCCCAGCCGAGCTCATCGACCCCGATACCAAGCGCCGCCGCGATAGCCTCACTACCCTACGACAGCTGCGCGGACTGGCAGCCGCCAACGACTTTTATGAGTGCACGAATGCGGTGCGTCTGCCCTACCAGAGCTGACATGGCCCCGATTACCCCACAACGAAACTGACAATCGCGTCGCTCTATCAACTAGAATCCGAGTCCTAAGAGCTCTGACTGTGGCACCATTATCGATCAAGTGCTGGCCTCGAATGACGACCTCGAGGTGACGGCCAACGCGTGCCTGTTGTTCTCGTTCGGCACGTGCCAGGCCTTCTTCTGCTCACTCTGCACCACCCTGGCGACCACGACCGACTTCATCGGCAACGAGCTCGACACGCTCGACGCGCTGTGCTTGGATAACGGCCAGGTCGGCACCATAGTTGGGCAGGACGCACCACAGTGGGATGTCGGGTTTACTTATGCAGGCGACAGTTTGCCAACATATGATGTTTGCTAAGTAGTGGGAGATGGCGGCGGCGAAAAGTCATCAACTGCAGAATTTATCTATGTTGGGTACGATTAAAAGGACAAGCTCCAAAAGACTCGGCCGTTCTTTGCATATACATGTATCCACATCAGAGCAGTGATGCTGTAATGCGATGGACAGTTATGAAGGATATCCTCGAATGATGTCTTTGTTTACTTCCCCTGGGCTTGTGTCTGACAGCGTTAATTCGGTCAGGTAGGAACTCCTTTTGCCCTGAACCACTCTACGTTTAGACATGACTCAACCAGATCAAGCACACAACAACACAACATCAACATTGCCCAAAATGAAAGCAGCGAACCTAGAATACCTCCATTGCCACCCCTCGCTGCCATGCTCCGAACTCTGCCATGCTAATTCCAGCTACGATTCAATTTGAACCATCACTGCCTTTCATCTATGTAGTCTAGCGCACAGTGGAGGCTGCGATTGACTTTCGTCACAAGCAAAAGACAACCAACATGGTGCAGCCATTTGTCGCCTCGGAGGCGGAACCAAACACCCGTACACGGACATGCATGTCAACATTGAACTGGAAAGGGGAAGGGTGCAGTGAGCTTCTAGACCGACCTAGCTCGGCGGCACGACAGCCGCGGGAACACAAACAACACACTTGTCAAAAACCGGCACATCACCCGCTGAGAAGGCGCGCAGGTAGGGCGGCCAAACCCAATTGAGCAACGATCCATCTCTCGTTTTGTTTTTCCAATCCCCCAAAAAAGCCACTGCACGTCACCTGCGGCGAAGAGTCTGTCGTTCGTCCGTACTTGGAACGATATTATCAAATGCCAACCCTGACCTGGGGGAAAAAAGGGGGGGTTCTCCAGGCCTTGGCGACGGGAAGAGGGGGGTCTCGGGGCAATCCGGAGAATGGCACGGCACACACAACGGGAATACGGGTGTACACAGTACGGGCAACAAGCTGCCAAATCTGGATTGCGGGATTGGGCTTCCCCCCACGTGCTGCAACCGTGGATGACGTCTGGTTCGGTCGGAGGGTCGGTCGCTGCAGTGCGGTGAGTGAGTGAGTGAGTGACAGGTCAGGAAGTTCACCGCTTGGCCGTTGTCCTGGGATTGCAATACCCTCCGACCCCCCACCCGTTGAACGACGGAACAAGACGAGGGGGAGAGATTGGGATTCTTCCTCGGACACCCACGAGTCTGGACCGAACAAACAGCAGCAACAGCTTGTTGGACCGCAACGGGCACGCAGACACCAAAGAAGACCCTGCCTCTTTTTGAAAAATCCCCAGTTCATCCCTCCTTCCCCACCCACCTCCATAGGACCGTTTGGACTAAAAAGAGAAAAAAGGCTCTCCTGTTTTTAGCTAATAACTACCCCGCGATCGTGGCAGTTGGGGCTGACTCCAGACCGCCGCAGCGCTTGGCGACTTGGCGGGGCAGCTTCGACCGATCCATCCTTGCCAGCCAGGCCCGGTAAATCCAACCCAGATACTACTACTATCGCAGTGCGCGATGATGAGAAAGGGAGTCGCGGCTGGGCCGCCCTCGCAGCGGGCTCGTTCCAACACGTGGAACTTTGGCAAGGTGCGTGTGAGCGATAGTTTTTTTTTTTTTTTTTTCTTCCTCTTTTTTCCTTTTGCTTGTGAATTACCTAATATCCGTTCACCCATTCATCCATCCATTCCTTCATTCATTCATTCCACGGCCCGCCCCCCACGAGCGCCAGCGCATCGCGTCGAAGCCAAAATGTCTCGAACCTCATTCTCCTCCCTCCGCCATGAATCCCGTGACCGAGAAAACGGGATACATAAACAGTATAGTCCCCCCCCCCCCCTGCCCCGGTGTCTCGTTGTCGGATTAGTGCCGGCCTGGAGCTCAACCACATGACCGTAACTGAACCTGGACAAGGCGGTGAAAGTATTTGGATCTGAGCTTCGGGTTTAGTTCGACGGGCTACGGGGGTTTTAGCTTTCGCGGGAGAGGGGGCGGGCGGACAAGTGTCAGGGGTCATCGGGTATCGGTCGCGAACCTAACCCATACCTGGGACACTACCTAATTAGTGTGCACTGCACTGGATGTCCAGCCGGCTGGCCGGTGGGCTTCCAGAACGTGCTGGTGGTGTGTGATGTTAATAAAGCGAGCAGAAGGGAAAGAGAAGCATCCCTTTCTGGTTACAGCAGTGCAGCCCCTGTTCATGTCTTGGAACAAACACCACGGGGCTGGCGGGGCGAGTCTGAATCAGAGGAAGGAGAAGGATAATGGGAAGGAAGGAAAAAAAAAAAAAGTCAGGCCGTCACTATGCGATTGGCTTCCTTGTTTTTTCCCCCCCTCCTTCTATATTCTCCCTCCCCACGCACCTGCTACCCAACTCTTCGGTGGTGCACACGGACACGTCGAGTAGGCGGCCTCTTGCCCCTTTAACCGTGATCTGGGCTGCAGACAGACAGACAGACAGAGGCAGGCATTCTTGGGATACCACAACGGGAGTCCCGTCGAAACCCCATCCCCCTTCCGATGCAAGCGCGTTGTTGGGTGAGTTTCAGCTATGGAGATTTTCCAGCTTGTTCTGGCTGTGTCGCGTGATGTCCCCGGCTGTTTTTGCACGGCGCGGTGACGTGACAGACCACCGCCTCAACCGACCGGACCGGGCCCAGCGACCTTCTTCTTTCAGCGCAAATGCCGTCGTTCGTCGTCTGCTTGTCGCGTGTGTGCGTGTGGTGTCCTGCCGGAGTCGTGTGCCTCGGGTTTATTTCCTCCGGCGCGTCGGGGCCATGTATGTCCCTCAGGCACCACCGGGCGGGCGGGAAGTTCGCCAGCGTGTGTGTATAAATCCATTTATTCTCGGCTCCTCCAGCGTTCCATTATAATTATCAATGTGAACGCCCGAGTGGGTTGGCGGACGGGACTTTTCGGGCAACTGGGTGACAGCGAATCACGCTAGACCGATCGGCCGGGATGGATACACCTCAATACGTGTACTGTGTATGCGTAGTGTATGGGTTACCATTTCGCAGATGCCGCCCTGCAGGCTGCAGATGTCGAACTGGCTGCCGAGTGCACTTCCCGCTCGCCTCGTCGCATTTGAACTCTTGTTTTGTTTTTGTATGTTTCGGCATGCATGTTTTTGGCAGTGATTTTGACAGTGAGGGTGGGTGTGCGCCCAGCCCACCATCACGACTACACGCCGCTTTACACATTACAGGATACGTCGAGGTCGCTGAGCAGGGACGGCATGGGGATGGGGACGAGTGTGGGGGGGCGAAAATGCAAAATCGCATCTTTTTGTTTTGGGTTTGCACCTTGCTGGACAGGCACACAGGGCAGGGCATGGAAGCTGCGACTTGCTGGCCAATCCCTTGTCAGAGCTGCAAAAGCTGCAGCAGTCCTTGATCTTTGGCCGCCTCTCGTGCACAACAGAATGTCGAGCTGCAAAACAAACCACCCAAAAAGGCGTCCACGGCAAGCCCAGAAGCTGTTTTGCGGCAACGGATCACAAGGGATTGTCAATTGCCATCTCTGACTGATCCATGGCCTCATCCAATTCCATGGGATGGAGTCGCCAGGGCAGTCGTGGAGTCAGGCCAGGGCAGTGACGACTGAAGCGCACAGGGTCCATCCACCCGACTTTTCCACTTTCCAGCAGGGTGGGTCGCTGGGGCGGGATCTGGCGGGTGACAGCAAGCCCAGGCCGCGAGCGCAGCCAATCCTTGTCGCGGCACCCTTGCCTGCCCGAGTTTTTGCCCTGAGATTCCCGATGGATGGCCCATTCGGTCATGACGGCGGGCCTGGATTGGAGGAATGCCTCGAGGAAAGCGACGGGTGACCAGTGTCGTGTCGTGCCACTTTTTCCCACACATTGCATCCGCCATTCTTCCATCGCCATCCCAGCGCATCCTCCCACCGCCCGACCTCTTACCCTATCCACGACGTACCGCGGTACCTTGGTCTTTTATCGTCATCTTCTTCCTTGCCTTGTACACACCTCCTGTACCTTACATACAGACCTACATATCTTGCAACCGCCCTCCGCGCTTCGAATGTCCACGATACTGTCGATTCCCGCCCCTTGCACCCCTTCTCTCGTGTCCGTGTCCGTGTCAGAGTCAGTGCCAGCGACGGCGGCAGCGAGGTGACGGCCCGGTTCAGCCAGTGAGGAAACAGGTCACACCACCCACCACCGCTTCGTGCCTCCCCTCCACGGCCCCAAGTCCCAAAGTTCCGGGTCCCAAGCCCCAAGTCGTGCCCGCCGCCGAGACCTTGGCGGACCTCACGCGATCAAGCTCTTTAGCACTTTAAGCCCCCCCTCGCGCCCTGCTGGACCTCCAATTCTGCTGCTACATGTCTCGGAAACACCGCGAGCCTCCTGTCAACGTCAACACACTGCTCAGACCGCTGCTGCTTCCCAAACATGGCCCCAAAAACTAATGGCATCGGGGTCCAGGTGGAGGGCACCCGGATATGTGTCGTCATGGTTGGCCTCCCCGCCCGCGGGAAGAGCTATATCGCCCAGAAAGGTGCGCCCCCTCTCGGTCCCATCTTGCCTGCCCCAGAGGACAATGTTGCTAACATTGGTGCTATTTGCCCTAACCTCCAGCTCAGCGCTACCTCAAATGGCTCTCGATCCCGGCCGCCACCTTCAATGTCGGCAACTACCGTCGCCACGATTCCCCGTCCCCCTCGGCCGACTTCTTCGACACCAACAACCCCGTAGGGGAGCGCAAGCGGCGCGCCGCCGCCGAGGCCGCCGTCCAAGACATGCTGAGGTGGTTCAGAGCCGGCGGCGTGGTGGGCATCCTCGACGCAACCAACAGCACCAAGGAGCGGCGCAAGTGGGTCATTGACCGTGTCAGGGACGAGGGCGTCGAGGTCATCTTTGTCGAGTCCAAGTGCGACGACGAGGCCCTCATCATGGCCAACATACGCGACGTCAAGACGACAAGCCCGGACTACAAGGGCCAGGATCCCGAGGAAGCGGCCCAAGACTTTCGCAATCGCATCCGCAACTACGAAAAGGTCTACAAAACCATCAATGCCGACGGAGACGAGGACGACTTGACCTACCTGAAGATCATGAACGTCGGCAAGCAGGTCATCATCAACCGCATCCAGGACTACCTCCAGAGTCGCATCGTCTACTACCTAATGAACCTCCATATCCGTCCGCGCTCTGTGTGGCTCTCCAGAGTAAGGACTGCACTATGATCCCGTGAACACGCACTGGGGCACTGGCGCTAATCATCTTGAACAGCATGGCGAGTCCATGCTCAACCTCGAGGGGCGCATTGGCGGCGACGCCGACCTGTCCTACCGAGGCGACGAGTACGCACGCAAGCTTCCACAGCTCGTTCTCGACTCGGTCGGTGTAAGTGGTTTCCCCAACACACCGCCCCTTTACCCTGTATCCCCCCACCCCACCTTGCGACCAAACCAACTAACCCCCACGCGCAGAGCGACCGACCCCTGACCGTCTGGACCTCGACCCTGAAACGAACCATCAACACGGCCCGCCACCTCCCGCCCCACTACAACCAGCTGCAGTGGAAAGCTCTCGACGAGCTCGATGCCGGCGTCTGCGATGGCATGACGTACCAGGAAATCAGTGACATGTACCCCGAAGACTTCCAGGCCCGCGACGAAGACAAGTACAACTACCGCTACCGCGGCGGCGAGAGCTACAGGGACGTGGTGATCCGCCTCGAGCCCATCATCATGGAGTTGGAGCGCAGCGAGGACATTCTCATCATCTCGCACCAGGCCGTCATCCGCTGCATCTACGCCTACTTCATGCAGAAGACCCAGGAGGAGAGCCCGTGGGTGCCCGTGCCGCTGCACACACTAATGAAGCTCACGCCGAGAGCGTACGGCACCGAAGTGCAGACCTACAAGGCCAATATCAAGGCTGTTAGCACTTGGCGCGGCAAGGGGAGCACTGCTAAGCACGAGGATCCAGCGCCCGAGGGGGGTGTCTGATGCATCATATCATGATGACTGGGGTTGAGCGTCTTGTCTCCTTTTTTTTTTTTTTGGCATACCGTGGGCACATATTGCTCGGTGCACATCGTCATGGATGGGGTCCCGACTGGTTGGTGAATCTCTTTCTCTTGTTTCTCTTTTTTCTTTCTCCTTCCTCTCTTATATGGGATCTTCTAGAGCCAGATGCATTGAATATGTGTATTGTTTTTCTTAACCTAAAAGGCGGATAGGGTGTACCGGTGGAGTTTTTGGGGCAGGATCATCATCATCATCATTACTAGTATATTTTTGTCGTTATCTTCAGTTTCCGCTGCTGTTGGCTGTGTGTTTGCTTTTTCAAAGGTCACCCTGGGCAATGCGGTATTTCACGAAAAAGACTCGGAGGATGGGATATCATGTCCCCGGAGTGGGGTGGACGGATAGACAGTGTGATAAACAGGCAGGCAGGCATATACAATGATGTTTTGTCGTTTGATCGTGATTTATTACTTGGATATTGATGTGTACTGAGTTGTGTTATGGTCGTGGTTTCAGGGCCAGGGGGGATATATGGTCTTTGGTACTATCGTGTGCATATGGTAAGGTGTCGGTTGGCTAGTATATAGAAGTACTGGATGTTTGAGGGTAGGTACATCCGCCGCCACGTCTGGCTGAATAACGGTGACCGCGCCATTATCGTACCGGATATATACGGGCGGGTCCCGTCGGAGGCGTCCTCGTCGTTCGACTGCCTTTAGGGTTGCGGGCATCGCCCGCGCCTTTCCGGCGTTGACCCATCGCTCTGTGTTTGGGGCCGCCGTCGGATCCTTGACCATCCAGCGGGTCAGGTACTTTCGTACCATTGAAGGCGCGGGGACGCCATCCATGATGCGTATTCCGACCCCAGTCTCCGCCCAAGGGTGTCCTCGATTTTCCCGAAGTTTTGTGCCCGCGCCGACGAGACTGCGGCGTAACTCGGCATGGACGTGTGCCATGGTTGGTGGGGTTGGTGATTATTTGCTGAGCGTCGTTGCAGTTGTTTGTTTCCCTCTTAGGCTTGTTGCTATGTTGAGTTGAACAATCAGGCCAGTAACAGACAATGAAACGAGGCAGTCAACCTTATTGGCGAAGGAGCAAATATGGCAACCCAAACGAAAGGTAATCAACGTCTATGGATCGTGACAGGCTAATTAAATACGAAGGCAAGCAACTGCCACTAAAATAAGGGATCAGTGCCTACCTACTTGAATTACACATTGCGCAACCCGTCCGTTTTACTATCTTCCCTCACCTAACTGTCTAGAGGATCACGTCTTATATCTTAGCTATCTCAGACCACTAATAAATATATCTTTAACTAGATCTATAGAGGCAGTGCCCACCGAATAAACCGGTAATAGCCCTAACCAAAATATCACCCACATTTAAGTCTATGTACATCGTTGTTTCATAGCGTTCTCGCGTAGCCGTCAACAGAAGCTGAGTAAAACGTCGGAATCATCGGACAATAACTTGAATCTAACCTCAAAAACATATTCGCCTATCTGAATTACCAGAAAGTGAAGAACGGAAGTAGAAGAAAGAAAAGAGAAAAAAAGGACACATCCTATTGAGACCCGCTCCTACTTCCCCGCCACCGAGGACCCGATCTCGAAGTGGCCGTGACCAGTACACGGCTCGCCGCTCCCCCTCCGCGTAGCCGGCGTCCCCCCCTGGGCAACCGGCGCTCCCCCAACTCCTCCTCGTCGTTCCGGCGAACGACCTCTACCGGGTCGTCCTCCCGGACCTCGTCCTGCCCGGCCGGGGCCTCGCGACCTCCCCGCATCCACTCGCCAGTGGTTGTGAACCACTGGCCAACCGAAACAAAGGCCGCCCCTACCGGTGCCAAAGGGTAGCGGAGGAAGCCCAAGAGGGCTCGGAAGTTGTCGCTGGCCAAGAAGACCAGCACGGCCACAACAATGGTGGCCAACTCATCTCCCTTTGACGTTCGAGCCGGACTTTACTCCTCGTATCGAGTCGTGCAGCTGGCTTAGGCAGCTGAGGGGGTCTTTAGTCAGTAACCGACGGGAAGGGATGGGTGGACTTGCGTATTTGGATTGGGTGTTGGTGTTGGTTGGTTGGATGTCATGCACGGCGAACATACCTGGTAGGGATAGTAGTCACGGACGGGACTGAGTGGTTTGGGATGGGAATGGGTCGCGTTGGTGTCGACTTCGTATGTTCTTTTTCGTTGTTTGATATGTGTTTATTTGGGGGTGCTTGGCGTGATGGATTGACTCGATGCCTTGTGCGTACAGTCGGTGTGGTCAATTGGCCTGTCAACAACAAGGCTGTCAGTCAGTTGCAGTCAATTGACAGGGCGCGCGAACCGTGTCCTACCTGGCTGGGCCAGCCGGGACTGCAGAGGGCAGACTGCGTAGTCGGCTTGCAACTGCGCAGTCGACTGCCCTGCAGGTGCAAGACTGTCAGTTCCGGTCAATCAACAGGGCGGGCATACACATACCTGGCTGGACTGCACGCACAGGAGGCTCGATTGTGCAGGTAGCCTGCAGAGGGTAGGCGGCCTGCCCTGCGGTAGGTAGGTGGCTGGACTGCGTGAGATGGTTGTTATTGTGGGTGGAAGGTTGGAAGATTGGAAGATTGGAAGGTTGGAAGAAGAGGGAGAATTTGAACAAGTCTTGCAGTCGGTCACCTCAGGTACCTGGTAGGTAGCTGGGTGGGCGACGGCGACGAGCTCTCTTTCCTTGCTCTCTGCCTCCCTCCTGCTCTCTTTCTCTCCCGCTCTCCCTCCTTCCTGCTCTCTTTCTCTCCCCCTCCTTCCTGCTCTCTTTCTCCCCCGCTCCTTCCTTTCCGAGTACCCGAGCTTCACCTAGGCCCAGCAAGGAAGCATCGACTAGCCTGGCATCTTATTGGCTGAACAGAGGGGGCCCCTTTTCAATTGTTGACCCCTTTTCAACGGTTACTTTTTTACACTGTTATTGCTGTTGACCATCGGTTGCAAGGAGCAACGGCCAAAAAGAATCCCCAAGCACCACTAGTGAGGTCAAAATGGGGTTGGGCTATAATGAGAAGAAATGAACTTTGGGATGTAGGCGTTTGCTTTTTACTCACCTCGTCCATCCAGTCTTTTGCTGCCTCTTTGATCAGCACTCGCCTGAGCTGTGCAACATCAGTGTCTCTGTTCTTCAATAATGAGATATCATGTCGATCAGTTCTCTGCTTCGTCCGTGTTTAAAGTGCTGACTGGATGCATCAGAACTCAATTTGCACGTATGTCGATGTCGGTGCCTGGGGGCTATCTGAGACCTTGTTCATCGTCATGAACGTGCCTGTTTTCCTATTTGGATTCTTTTGCTGCTTCCCTTCACAACGGCACGGGGCTCTCGATTGTCGAGTATCTTGATAGCCAAACTTCGCCGTCAAAGATTGTGAACATAAAGTCTCATATCGGGGGTTTCCGTATGAGGCAGGTGGTAAGAAAGACCTCAAGCTCCAGGCAGGCCAGATCTGGTGCCAATGCTGCAACGTCAGGCGAAGCTTTTTCCAAGACCGGCTGTACGGGGCGCGCCGTCGTCATCCTCGCATCATTTGTATTAGCCCAGTGTCTTGTTTCCCCGGCGAGCCGACTCCGATGTGTGTCAAGTATCCGAGACAGCTATCCTGGCGAGGAGGGCGGCGATGGCTGCCAATGTACTTGGTAATTACCAGGTATCTGACCTTATCAGATGAAGGGCATTTAACTTTTCTTTTTTTTCTTTCTGTTTTTCTTCCTTCTTTTTGGTATGTTTGCTCTGATTTGGGGCGCATTCTTGGGCGAAGATGGATGCCATGGATATCCACAATCGTATTTGTTGAGTGAGATGCTAGGGAGACTGAATGAGGGATGGATGAGTCTAGTATTGCTGGGACCATGGTATCAACGAATTAGACCGTGATGGTTACGTGTGTGGCAACTTTGGTACGCAATCAACGACGTAGATATGTGCAAGTAGGTAGTTGAAGCTTTGAAATAGTTTGCCACGGTTGAAAATCAAGTGGCAACGATGTAATGAACGTGATTACCTGTTAGACGGAAGGCATAATGGCAACCTGACCCAATTCCTCGATGCGCGTTAGGTCTAAACTACTATTTGAATGACAGGCAATTAATAACATATGCTGTCTAGGTGTCCAATGTTAGTTGTTTTCATCTGGCCCTTTCTTGCCTTGGGCTGGGGTGCATCAAGCACCTCTTCCAACAGCGGATGCGATGCGGGAACCGGGTGATTATTTCCAAAATCGTGCTGTCTTATATCATGGACCGTCGGCAAGGCGACGATTGCAAATAATTACCCAGCTGGGTACGCATGTCCAGCTGAAAATATGACACTGGAAGCATGGAGGATATCGCCAGACGTTCGTTGCAAGCAATGGCGTGACTAGCCTCGGCGAATTAAACGTTTGCAAGGTCTCAAGTTGGTCAATGACTGCCAAAAGGCAAAAAGTAACTCCGAGCTCCCGGGCATTGGTGCTGGCGAGCAAAAGTCGTGATTTGTCCGCACCCCCCCTGGCAGTCTGAGACATGGGCGACTGGCCCGCTCCAGTCCATGACTCGGCGGCTTTACATGTGTCAATATCACCTGAGTGCGCACTCGAGCTCAAACGACAACTTGATGGGCTTCTGGGTAACCTGAGATGATCCAGGCTTTTGTGGGGTGCGCGGCGTTCTTCTGACGCACTCCATGTCGGTTATCTTGGCGGAACCATAGTGGCGTCTGGTGAGATCTGGCAGCAGCTCTGGGCAGGGGCTGTGGAATTCAAGCCCGATCGTGTCTTTCTTGCTATGCCAAGGAAAAGCGTTTGCGGCTGCGAAAGTCTTTTGGGTTAATTAGTTGATCAACCGTTTTTTTGTTGACATTTCCCCTGGATGTTGGATAAAATTCAACTTGTGTTATTAGGTTATGGGCACCCCGTCCCCTTTCAGTTCGGCATCGAGTGTCGGGGAGATCCTCGGTTGGTTCACAACGGGCCAGGCCAAACTGAACCCAGTCCAGAATCAATGCTTCTTGTGAATCACTCATGAGACTGGAAAAGCGATAATTACGTTTATATCGTAGGAATGGCGATAAGTTCGAGCCGCTATGCCAAACTCAGGTGTTCACTAGGACCACTAATGCCAACCTGAATCTATCCGCCCCGGTCACGGCCCCCACGGATAATTATCAAATCTACGTACCTAGTTTTGGTACCTTTGCTGTTGAGGATCATGAACAGCCCGATAGTGAGTGCTGTTTGGGGCGGGTGATGCTGGTGGTGACGGCGGTGCCTCGAAACAAACGGCGACGCGCACATCTTGACCCGCCGTTGCGCAGCAGCAATATCAATGAAGAATCGCGACAAAAGCTAAAATACAGGCGCCGGACGATCGAGAATAGGCCTCCCCTTGACTTGTTTCCTAGAAGATGGAACGGCTGGCGCCTAGGACGTGGCTAGAACTATTACTCTATGAACGGAGTAGGTTGTAGGTAGATGACAGCAGTGAACTGAATGGAAGGTTCTTGAATTCTGTGTCGTAATGCATGCAGTGGCAACATTGAAGGAAAACCATCGCCTCGATAATCGCCCCTGGCCGTGCTCGAACTGTCGCTGCCGTTCTGCAGCTGTGTGAATCAAATGACAAAAAAGGGGTCATTGCCTCCAAAGGCTCAGTTTGCTTTGTTGTTTCCCTCCAGACAAACGCCATCGACCGTGACAAAGAAATACTCCCGCGCGGCTCTGTGATATCCCATGACTCTCTATTGCCTCTCCATCTCCAATCGTCTCTCGATCGGGCAACAGCCGAGCGATCAGCAAAAGACAGAGCGTTCACCAGCAATTCTCGGTATGGCATTCCCAGACAGAGAGGCAGCGACAAGCCCAAGTGCTGTCTGTAAAGACATCCGGCTTCCCCCTGACGAGTATAGCCTGTTTCTGTCACAGCCAAGGAAGTGGGGGGCATCAAGCAATGAGGCTCGATGAGCAGTGGGGATGCTGCAAGGGGCCCAGAAAAGAAACACAGTGGAATATGGACCTGCAGCTCACCTCGAGCGACGACCCGGGAGCCACTGCAGGTGGCGCACTTGCAAAATTGGAATGACCCGGTGCCAATGGACGCATGGAGTTATGAGCCAACCTAGCGGGTCCCTGGTCCTCACGCGCATCGCGGCGGATGCGTCGGATGCGTGGCCAATCCAAGAGAGGGCAAACCTGGTTGCTGATCTGAGGATCTGATGTGGCGCACCCCCCCTGCCCCTACCCTTGACCCTTACCCTAGGGGAACCCAGCGGAAGATACCGACCCAGCTTCCGTCAGTGTAGAAAGAGTGCCCGTCCAAAGCGAGACATGGTGGTCCCGCCGAAGGGGGGGCACACACGAGAATGCTCCGAGTTTCCAGCTCGACAGCGGTGAGGCTTTCGGCCCTTCACCACTGCCAGTGGCTGGACTGGCAATCCCACTAACAACTTCCCGGACAGACTGCCGCACTTGAGCAAGCAGTAAAAGCAGACGAAATCCCGTCCTTGGTCTTGAGTCCCGTCCTACATGTACTGCATCGAATCATATTTATCCATCCATCCGTCTATTCCGCAGCGAGCAGACCAGTTAATTGATCCTCCACTTACTTTTTCCCGACCGCGCCCAGTCAAATAGCCATGCTGGGCACCTGGAGGCTAGACACCAAAAATGAGGGCTCGGTGTTCATGCGGCAGGCCATCGACCCGGTTACGGCGAGGCCTGTCGTGCAGCAAGCGTGCAACAGCTGTCGCGCAAAGAAGGTCAGTCAACAAACACTGTTCTCATCCTAGCTTTGTCCCCTTCATGTTGTAATCTAACCCCGCCGAATCAGCTCCGGTGCACCGGGGAGAAGACAGGGTGCAGCCGTTGCAAGACGCTGGTGAGGGAATGTGTCTATGCCCAGCCCGCAGGCAAGGGATCCGGGAGACACAAGCGGACCAAAGTGGAGGGAAAGGAGCGCAAGAGTTCCAGTGTTCACGCAGCAGCAGCCAAGCGGGCGTCACGATCACCTCGGGCAACGACCAACTTGAAGCCAGAAACACCGCCCCTATCCGTGGCGGTGGCATCACTGGCAGCCGGCACTGCCAGTGGCGTGGAGAAGCCTACACCAGAAAGGAACGATAGCCACGGAGGGGCTCCTCCCGACGCCATGTCGAATCTGGGCTTCACCATGGCCGGCCCGTTCGACATGTCCAGCGGCGGCGGTCCCAGCTCCCCGTGCAGCATCGAGCAGTGGCTGGTCGGGTCGCCGCCGCCGATGGACATGGCTTCAACCGACATGGACATGTATCTGCACTGGCCGAGTAGCCTCGTTGACCCGGCGGCCTTCTCGACCATGCCATCCTGCCTGTCGCCCACTGGCACGATCAACACCATGCCCAACCCACTGCTCTCTCCTTTATCCAGCCCAACCACCAGCACCAGCAACAGCAGCAGCAACAACAACAACAACAACATCCATTCCTCCTCCCCCAACATACTACCATCCATCACAGACGACACCAGCACCGCTCACTCCACCAACAGCAACAGCAATGGCAACACACCCCCGACCTCCCACGACCCTCCTACAGCCGACTCGCTCTCAACAGCTGCCCTGGGAGGCTATCCTCCTCCCCACTCCTACTCCCCACCCGACCACGGATGCTGCCAATGCCTGCAGCAGGTAGTCTTTCTAATCGACGAGCTTGAAGCCCTCCAGGTCCAACACCGACAAACCACCACGACCCCAAGTGTAAGCAGTACCACGACTACCAGCGCCAGTACCTCCCCGCGCCACGTCGGCACGCACTGGCAGCTCGACGCCGGGCTGGCCTCGCACAAGGAAGCCCTGCGCTACGGCGAGGTCATGCTGCTCTGCGCGCACTGCACCGCCCGGCCCGAGAGCATGACCATCCTGACTTTTCTGACGGACCGGCTGGCGGGGCTGTGCGAGCGCATCGTCGAGGGGTACCTGGACCTACTTGTCCCTCAGGCTCCCGCTTCGCACCACCCACTACACGAGAATAAATATCAGGTTCACCAGCATCATCACCACCAGCAGCAGGGCGAAATCACCAGCACGCGCAGCTTGAACTTGAATCATCACCATCGACATGCAACAACAGACACTGGCATGCCACTCCACAGCCAGGGCCAGGGCCAGGGCGTGCGCTGGGGCGTGTACTTTGGCGACTACGAGGTCGACTCGCCCGGCGAGTGGGAGCTGCTGGTGCGCAACCTGATTGTGCTGCAGCTGCGCGCCCTGGCCGGCCTGCTGGGGCGCGTCAAGGAGGTCGCGGGCATGATGCCTGTGCCGCACTGCGATATGCTGTGGCGCAAGGCGGTGGGCACGGATAAGCGGGTTGGCGCTCTGCTGGGGCGGTTGGATGTTGCTCTTGCTGGTGGTGGTGGTGGCGTCGGGGATGGGAACTTGAAGGGGAATGGTGGTGGTGGTGGTGGTGGTGGTGGTGGGATTGTGTGTGGTTATTGAATGAGGTGATGTGTGTTGGTTTGAGATACATCATGTCGGGTGCAAGGTGGATAGGGGCTGGGAGGTTGTTGTCATTGTCAATATTCTTGTTTCATATTGACTTTGTTGTTTTCAACCGCACGTATGCCAGAACCCAAAGTAAGAATACGTGGGTGGTACTGTAATCTCATGTCTCTCGGAGGGCTGCACGGGGACTTGACAGAGTGAATAGAATAATATGCCCCATATCAGATGTACAGCCCATCATGCACTCCACTCGACCGCCAACTGAAGTTGGCCCATGACTTTCGCAGCCGAGTCATTACCGGCACAAAAATGACTGATCCTGACATGGTTGATGTTGAATATGTCAATCCAGCCGATACTACGGCTGCTCCGCTCTTCGAGGATCGACGATCGGCTACTTACTGTCAGGCCACAGCAGCCAAGATGGCGCTATCGATGTGTGCCTTCTCTCGGTGTGTGTACACGTACCTCTGGTGGCGGCGGTCATCGGATGCCTTCTAGCCGGCCAATGGCCACCCCCAGGCCGGCTGGTGTCTGTGAATCCCCGCCCAAAGGACCGCACGATCGAGACTGGACAACAAGCTTTCGAGGCTGGCAGGCGGTCTCGGCTTTCTCTGTAGTCGTCTCCATGTCTCAAAGTAACTCTCCACTCCTGTCCATGAACAGTTCACTTTTGGCCCCTGTTATTTGCTGACCCGCCAGACCCAACAATCGGCTGTGGCCCGTGGTTTCTTCTGCTGTCAGATCTGATGAGTACAAGGTAATCGTACAATATTAGACCAGTCCCCTCAGCCAGGCCAGGCATGCAGTCGGAGCTGGCTGGCTGGCCACGTTCCACAACCCACACCCCCGGCAGCTCGCATCTCTGCGTGGAACCGGACTTTGTGAGACATGTCCCTGATTCGACCGCCCTTCCGAGCGCCGGGGGGGGGGGGGGGGGGGAAACAAATGGCCAGCTCCATCGCGTAAGGGGTAGATGAAGTGGCTGGCACAAAACGGCATGAAAAGGCAAGCACCGCCCCAGACCACCGGGGCAGGGTGATATCGGCGAACCAAGAACCGCTGAGCTCCCGGTCTGGGTTCACGCGGCAGATTGATCGACGACCGGAACAGCGACTGGTGTCCGCTAAGCCCCAATAGGTTGTTGACGGCTGGCTTGCAACTGTGGGGATTGATTTTGATGTAGGATGCGAGACGTAGGAGCAACGTCAGATGGCCAACCGTTCTCAGGGTCTGGATCCTCATAATGTTGGTCGCTTGTGTATCCCATATCGATCGTTTCATTATCCAGTTCGGGGTCGAAGAGCCGCAACCACTCCTCGACAACTGGGTAATACCATTTGGCCTCCCGAGGGTATGCGCCATACTTCCGTCTGAGGGACAGCACGAGTCTGCACATCTTGGGGTCGTTCTTGGGCTGGAGGATATGATTTTGCACGCATTTGGGGACCAGATTGGCCGAAGCCGCAAGGGGTTCAGCCTTTCGTCGCCATTATAGTGGAGGCGTGGTGGCTGTGTGGTAGGAATACGATAATAAGAGAGCGTCTCGGTGCACTATGGTCCGTGCACTATATCGCCACCCACATGCGCATGGCAGAAAAGATACATCCGTGATTCTGCCCACTTGCAGCCAAACCGCTGCACAATCAACTGCCCCCCCAGTCAACTGCCCCCATACCAGGTAGTCAATCGCCCGCACAGTCAATGGCCCGCGCAGTCCATCTCCCATACAGTCAAGGGCATACATGCACCAATTGACCTGCGCTCTTTGTACTCAATTTGTACTATGAACCCGCATATAAATAGGTACGTGCATGCGATTGATTGTATGGTCGATTGACTACGCGGGTGATTGACCGCGCGGGCGATTAACTGTGCAGGCGATTGACTGTTTGCAGTTGGGAATAGCTTCTAATTGGCTGGCACCTGCGATGTGCTCACCGCCCAGGAAATGCGGCTAGCTTAGCTGTCAAAACAGGCGTAGTCCAGGGCGGTGGAAACTTTTGTGGGTCCGGCCATGTACTATAGTGCACGAAGACGACTGGCATAATGCACCGAGACGCTCTCAATAATAAAGGTGACGACTCGTGAGTACAATACAGGCCTGGTTTGTTTGTTAGCGCAAGACGCCAAGGACGCCACCAGATCATTTCTGCTAAACTCAACGGCAAAACGAGCATTTTTTTTGCAAAAGAAAAAATATTGGTAAAACTCACCTTATTACACCTCCACCGGGGTTTAGATAACTAATGGGTGACTTTGGGCGCCACGGGCCACCAGACAAACCGGGGCATCGGCTACAATATTCAGGGTCTTGTAATATGAAAGAACTGCATTAAATTGTCCAGGGTCAATGTCTTCTATCGGTCTGTTGTGCTTGAGCTTCTATTATTTCTGGGTTGCGGACTGCGACTGTCTTGGTATAAGTCGTTTTTCTATGGAAACTGCTAGAAAGTGTACATCTTGCGTATGTGGCTGTCAAAGCCTTCCACCCTCCCTGCCAACTCCCCTGCCAATTCACCGCGCTAGTAATCTCGACCCCGGTGGAGGTGTACTCCGATCATCTTTATCTATTTTTTTTGCTTTCAAATGTCTTTTTGTTCTGTTGAGTCGCGAGTTTTTTAATATCTGACCAGGGCCCCTGGCGCCAGGAACCACGCTAACAAACAAACCAGGCCTGTATTGTATAGAAGAGGAAAACCAACGGTATTCTCAACTCGGCTTCATTTTCAATTCTTCATCGCCTGTTTACTATCTTGATCTCGGTTCAGTTTCATATGTCCTTTTAGTGGTTGACAATTCCGTATCGCCTTTTCACAGACTTAATTCCTTTTTAACAAGCAATGATTTCTCTACTAATATGAAGCCATTCTCTCCTTTCACTATTATTTTAATTATGAGCCAGGAAAGATTGGGGCTCAGTCATCAAGGTCGCGTACACGCAGGTCGTGTGCCCGACCGTCAACCTGGGCCCGGTGGTCGACGCGCTCGGCAAAATTGCCGAGAACAAGCTGGCGGCTGGCGACGGGATTGCCGTGGCCGCCATTGTTGTGGGGGTGCTGGTCGTCCTGACCAGTAACGCGTTCCGGGCCTTCCTGGCCTCCCTGCGCCGCCCCTGCAGATGGCTGGGGCCGAAACTTGTCCGGCTTGGCCGGTGGATGGAGGTGGTTGGCCGGTGGATGGAGGGAGTTGGCGGGGAGGGGAACGAGGCGGTGCCGCCGGCGCCTGAGGAGAACTTCGTGGTGCTGGGAGGCGTGGTGGAGGGCGCGGTGCTAGCTGCCGAGGTGGACGACGCGGGGGGCGCTAGCGACCGGGACGAGGGTGCTGGCGCGGCGTTGGGCGATCGCGCGGTTGTCCGGGAAGAGGAGGAGAGGTTGGGCGGGGGCGAGGTTGCCCTGCCGGACAGCGCGGCTGCGCGGGGCGGGGCGGCTGTGAGGGATAACGGGGTGTTGGGCGGGGGGCCGGCTGCGCGGGGCGGGGAGGTTGCGCGAGGCGGGACGGCAGCGCGGGGCGGTAGGCGGGCGACTGGGCTTGCGCCAGTCGGTGGCAATGTGCGATCGCGTGCTGGGCGGGGCAGGCAGTCTCACTAGGGAATATCCTTTGTTTTCTTTTTTCCTTCCTTCTTTTTTTTCTTTTTTCTTTTTTCAACTTCTATTCTTTGCTTTTTGATAATTACCTATTAAAGGTGCGTTCGTGCTTTAATTGATTCTTCTTCTTTTTTTATGTCGTGCTCCCAGTGCCTATTACCTTAAGCAACCTGCAACCAACACCTCCCCGTACAGCTTCGCGACAGTCGTCTTGCCCGAGGTAATTCCCTGGTAGAGATAGCCACGAGGGCAAGATATCACTAGATAGTACGGACTCAGCTGGAGCTGCTGGAAAGGGTGTGGTATAACTTGAAGAGACAAGCTGAATGATCCTTTCTGGCGGATCATTGCAAGACAATCTTACCAGGTGAAATACTCGCAGAGAAAAGAAAAGGGCATTTCTGCCGGTCGGCTGCATTATCAGATCGTTGCCGGTGAGGCGCGATGGGATTGGCCGGTCCTCGTCAAGCCCTTACTGCAGATCGCTTTCCCATATAGGGAGGAAAGATTCCCTGCCCCGGTCAACATGCAAGATGATCATTATAATGGAGCTCAGCTTAATGCTACGAGAACATCTTCTAATAGTCGTTGGCGGCTACTGGGTACCTGGTATACGGGGGGTGAAGTGCCAAATTAAACAATGACCACTGACTTCAAAACCCCCCCTTACGCGCTATCTCTATTATCAGGTGGATCGGCCAGCGTTTACTGCGAGAGCACGACGGTCAACCGTTGCGTTAAGTTGGGAAAGAAGGTCAGCACAACCTGAACTTACTATCACCAAAACTCTACCTATAAGTCCTATCTATCATTACTAAACTTGCTACATACTCATCACCGAAACCTGAATCATAGATACAAAGTCAGCCAGCTCGCGGCCTAGCTCTGGGTTTCATTATTGACGACGCCGTCCCGCTTCCGTCTCGAGCTCATAGAAGGTGGGCGGGTTATTGGATAGTAGGTATGATTTGATAGAGACCACTCAATCGTGGGATATTGAGTTGCTAATGCAGCTTTTTCAGCCGAGGCGACAGAGGAGAGATGCTATCACTATTTTTGCGACGATCAGCTCTTGCCGGCCTAGTTGCTAGCGAGCCTCGACGGAGAGCTTAGTAGGAACGCGGCGCGGAGGCAGCTTGTGGCGCGGCAGACTGTCCGGCCGGGTGATATCAGTACCAAGGTGGCAGAGAAACCAGATGCCGGTGTGGCTGGCGATGCTGGCGGCCTTCTTGACTCAGACACTGCAGAAGCTGAGTGGAAGCGGCGCCGTGCTCGACTTCCTCCTCGCCGAGGTCGAGAACCTGACGGGCAAAGTCGTCTTCGTCCTGGCCGGCTACAACAAGCAGATGGAGACCTTCTAAGCGCATGGGCCGTGGAGGAAAGGGCAACCACAAGGTGGCCTGGTTATTTAGTTAGCGAGCAGGTAGAGAGAGACTTGGCACAATACAACGCACCACCGCTCACATCATCACTTGGGATCCTTTGCCGAGACCGTACCCGTCAACGGCGCACGCACAACCCCGGCCTGCCTTCGCGCTTCCCGCACGCCTTCAAGTTCGCAAACTACACGGACGACGAGCTGTTGCGCATTCTGGAGGGAAAGATCAATAAGAAGTCAACAGTACCATGGCCTGCGAGGACGGACTCGGCGGTCTTTACTGCAGGAGCTGATCGGGCTGGGTGCCGTCAAGGAAGCTGTCAAGGCGCTTGTCGACAGCATCAAGCAGACCTACCAGCGGGAGCTGGACGAACAGCCCCCGGTCCAGTACTCGCTGAATAAAGTCTTTGTTGGGAATCCGGGAACGGATCTCAGGGTCTTTTACACAAATCTCGACGGTGAAGCGCTTGTGATGAGTACTATAGATTGCCAAAGATTCTTCCCGACCAGACTCTGCCAGGCCCTGCCAGGTTGTGCCAGTTATCTCCCAAAAGGGAAGGCACAGGGCGGGAGGCGAAGAAATATGTGGGGCTGGAGGGCCGAAGAGAATTGGTTCAAGGAGAAAACAGAACAAAAGGGAAAGCAGAGGAAAGCAGCCAGAATGAAAGAGAGACAAGCAGAGAGCAAAGACCAAAGAAAAGCAAGAGAGGCGAGGGGAGCAAACGTAGCGGCCTTGCCAACGCTCTTGCCAACAAGATATCGGTCACAGCCTGAGCTCAGGCGGCGCCCCGTTCTTATCCACGGGCACGACCGGCGCCTCGACATTGCAGCTTTCGATCCATCGAAAGTGCATGCAAGCAGCTTCCGTTAGGTGGATTGATAGATCCTGCTCGATATAGTAGGTATATGAGAGTGCGGATGAGGGTCCATCTCAGATTGGTTCTTTCCCTACCTGGTATCTTCCTCGAATCCGGCCTGGTTTGCCTGAAGACGCGGAACCTGTTTTATGACCGAATGGGCAGGGACTCAGGAGCCAAAGACCATCCAGCTTGCGAAAGGTACCTGTACTTGCTCTTGCCTCTCTACCTCTCAAGCTACCAGGTACCTGGCACTCGTCGGGGTTACGCATGCAGGTTCCTGGTGAGTCGGAAGGCACTGCTGTAAACCCGATGAGTATCAACCTGAAGTCACAGGCGGGGCTTTACCCCATGAGTTGTTGCCCAATCAGTCATACAGTCGTGGTTACTTGGTGGTACCTGGTATGTTACTCCCTAGACGTCATCAGGCAATGGCAGCCGATGTCAGAGCTACCAGGTACCAGCTAATTAGCGACGACACTCCACGTTCGTGGGGAAATTGCGAGAGACCAAGCATCAGGTGGGGGCGTCAAGTCTCGACTCTAGTCTCGGAGGTCAGGTACAGGTACCCAGGGTCAACTTGAGGTATGCAGGGAAAGAACCATCTGAGATACGCCCTCCACCGCCCTAGTGGCTGACCTCAAGACACTAATTGTATGGGTACCGAGCGAGGCAGTTGCAATGCGCAAAGGTACAGATCCTGCTTGCATGAACCTTCCAACAGGTAAATGTACGTACCATTCATACCTATCCCCTCTGAATTCTTTTCTCTCCTCTGCGTTCTTTGCCAGAACATGTCATCGGTTTATCCCATCTCCTTCTTCAAGCTCCGCCATTGACCCAAGATCATTTCATGCTCATCAAAGCACACCATCCTAGGGCAAATACCACAGCCTGTGTAATTCTCGACCTTCTTGACTTCTTTCGATTCCCCACTCCTCAAACCCCCTGCGAACCTCTGCCCGCCTCGAAGTTGCGGTCGGGAGTCACGCATCTCACCACGGGCGTCCACGCAAGCGGCGAAACTCTTGTCTCTGGGTATGCTTCCTCCTGACCTTCAACAGCACCAAATATACAGAAATAATGCTGACCATGCCCCGTGTCAGTTGCGGTCAGCAGACAGTCCGATCCAACGAATTAGCCCGCGGACCACACCGACTGCCCTCCTTGCGTGCTGTCCTGCGGGAAATGCAAGTGCCTGCGCCATAAGACGATCGATGGCATTGATCCGCAAGTGCACTGGAAATGGTAAGGTTACCCCAGCCGTCCAGGGACAAACAAGTCTTGGAAACATGTTCACTAACATTTATCGTCCTTCCAAGGCCTTCTCCGTCTCTTCCTTGCACATGATCGCATCTTCGGCATCCATGGGCATCGTTACCACGCTATCCAAGAACACAGCGACCATCAGATCACTCAGCTCCCAGGCCTTTCAAAACCCGTGCCCAGCAACATCTCACCACTGTTGGCTCCTCGGCATTCATACTCGGCGTTTCCCATTCGGCGTTTTCATCCGTCTGCTGTTCGATTGCATTTCCATTCCGAAGTCTGGTCAACTTTCAACTCTCGTCCACTCTTCAATTTCGGTCGATATCAACCTCTGTACAACCGCTCGACTCGTGTCACTGTGTCCGAATCCCAACTACAATTCTTGTGTCTGTCGGCATCCGTCAAGTTCAGTTTCCTCGGCAACAGTCCGTCTGTGTCTTTGTGCTTCATCAATGGCCAAGACAAAAAATAATAGGTGTGTCCTTGTCATGCAATGTCAGCAAGTGTTTTTGTGCGCCGTCGCCCATCGCAATGCGATACCTACTTCTCAAATCTTTCTTCAAATCAAACTCTTTTCTTTTCCGGCGCTTGAACATACCAAATGGCTTCCCACGAAATGGGTCCTCGGGACTTCAACCGTAGCAAAGGTATGGCACGTTCCTACTAAACTCTCCGTCGAGGCTCGCTAGCAACTAGGCCGACAACAGCTGATCGTCGCAAAAATAGTCATAGCATCTCTCTTCTGTCGCCTCGGCTGATAAAGCTGCATTAGCACTTGAGAGGGCAAGAGCAGGCCACTGGGCAATGTGGTTATAAAAGTGGGCCTCCCACCTGTATTTAGTCGTCCTCAGGACTTCAGCTCCCGAGCAAGCAGCTCTTATCCCCCAATTCACCACAGTCTTCTCATGGTGGATGCACCCGGGAGCCTCTGGGCTTCACTCCCAAGGCGCCGGCCAATTCGATCAGTTCGCTCAATCTAGATAAATTGTATGTGGAAGGGTCTCCCCACTGCAAGTACCGACGATGAATTCCCCCTTTTCCTATGGCAGCAATTGGCAAAAAACGGCAGAGCTTGGCAGAGTTTGGCAGATATTAGCAGGTTGGTTATGATAGCTTTATTTTTGCTGGGTTTGGTGGTTGTTGGGCATTGGGGACGATGCCATCAGGAAGGCGGGCACTCTGAGAGGGCAGGAACAGACACACAGGGCAAGTGGGAATAAGAATGGGCCGGTCAAACCTGTATTTAGGCAGCCTTCTTGTCCTGGTTCTTCTCCCAGGCAAGCATCTTTATCGCTGATACACCACCTTCTTCCTGGTTCTTCTTCACACTTCAAAATCCCACCAGCGGTCTCTATCAAACCACACATACTGTCCAATAAGCTGCCCACCTTCTATGAGCTCAAGGCGGAAGCGGGGTAACGTCGTCAATAATAAACCCCAAAGCTAGGCTCCGAGCTAGCTAACATTATGTAATATCTATAACTCAGGTTTCGGTGATAAGTAGGTAGCAAACATAGTGATGTTAGATAGGATTTGTAGCTAGAGTTTTGGTAATACATAGTAATTTCAGGTTGTGCTAATCTTTTTTCCCAATTTGACGCAACGGTTGACCGTTCTCGCAGTAAATGCTGATCGACCCACCTGATAAAAGAGTAGGGAGTCGCGCCTACCTCAAAGTCTTGACTTCTCGGCTCTAGTATGCTTGGATCGAGCCGTACTTACTCGCTTGCGTCCTTATGCCTACCCTTTGCTCTCTAGGACATTGGATTAGTTGGAAGGAGCATCTATAATATAGACGTCCAATAATGCCTTAAAGGCCCCCCCAATTCCGCGCTCGTTTTAATCCCTTTTCCTCTCTTTTTCTCTTTGGCGAACGAAAAAAACACTTGCTGACGCTGACGAAAAAGGAACAAACAGACAGACAGATACACACAGACACACACACATACAACACCACCACCGCCACCACCACCATGACGAGGATCCGGGCCCTGACCTCGATCCTGACCTTGGTCGTGACCTCGATCTCGATCTCGACCATGACCACGACGGTGACCCCGGCCGTCGTGGTCGCGAACGCGAACGCGCAGCTGGGGTGCCCGACCGTCGACCGGGGCCCGATCGTCGACGCGCTCGGCAAACTTGCCGAGAACCAGCTGGCTGGCAACAAGATTGCCGAGGCCCAGCTGGTGGCGAGCAACAAGATTGCCGCCATGCTCGAGACCGGCGGCTGGAACGGCTGGTGGGTGGCCGCCATTGTTGTGGCGGTGCTGGCCTTCCTGGCCAGTGATAATTTCCGGGCCCTCCTGGCCCTCTTACGCCACCCTTTGGCGTCGTTGGCTCCGGCTTTTGAGTCGATTGGGCAGTGGTTCATAGCCACTAGCCAGTGGATGGCGGCGGGTCGCCGGGCCGGGGGGAACGGGGCGGTGCCGCCGGCGCCGCCGGCGCCTGAGAACGCCGCGGTGGGGAGGTGGCGGCGCACAACGCGCCGATGGATGACGAGGAGGGGTTGGGTGGGGCGGCGGCTGCGCGGGGGGAGGCGCCGGCTGCGAGCGGGGGGGCGGCTGCCCGTCCTCGGTGGCGGGGAAGTGGGAGCGGGTCGCAGTAGGATGTATCCTTTTTTTTCCCTTGTTCTTCTTTTTTCTTTTTTTTCTTGCTCTTTGAGTTGGTCGTTTGTTCTTTTTTGATTTCTCATCATTTCTTTTTTCGTTTTTCTTTTGTCGTGCTCGTGGGGATAAGTATTATTATGTTATTCGGCTCTTTGCCACCCCAAAGTCCGGTAAGTGGTCAAGCGGCCTTCCCGTTTTGTGTCGTTTCTCGTCTTCTTCTTGGTCACCTCGATGGCGATGGAGTCTCGCCCGATGCGTGTTTCATTCCCATCTTTCTTTTAATCATGGCGGAAGAAATGTTCAAGTGACGCTTCGTTGTTGTTCAGGCAATGCAAAATTCTTCCCACTTCAGAATTGGCCTAATCCTTGAGCGGCTATAGCGGTAGTAGTTGCGACAGCTGCTCTCTTTGCACCAATACACACCAAGCCCGTCCATGTCTTGTGTCAGTTGGTATGAGTCTGGGTCCAGGGCCTCGAACCAGTGTGCGTTCATGGTCCAGCCCGTGGTGTGATTGCCCATGGACCACTGCCGCTTATAAACGAGCTTCATGCAGTCTTTGGAGCGCACGCATCGCCTTGCCTCGACGGACTGCGTTTGATTGCTGAAGGGCACACGTTTCCAAGAGAATTTCCACCTCCGAGCGGTGTCCCACTTCGCGGTGTGACTCTCGAGCTGGGATCGGAACATGGACTTGAAGCGACCGCAGTACGGCACTCCAAGTCCCGGTTGGGCCGCGGCCCGCACAAGAGGTGTTAGCCGTCGACGCGGCTGGGCGGCGCACAGTCTCAGGGCCGGGGTCGAGTAATGGATGTCTTCATCGGCAAGATGGCGCCAGTATGCCTTGTCCACGTTGCCGTCGTACACAAGGCAGCCGCATCGGCCCGGGTCAAACAGTTGCGCCTCGACGATGGAACCGCGCTCGTACTCGGGGCAGATGTACTTT
Source organism: Cercophora scortea (assembly GCA_033439705.1). Lineage (NCBI taxonomy): Eukaryota > Fungi > Ascomycota > Sordariomycetes > Sordariales > Lasiosphaeriaceae > Cercophora > Cercophora scortea. The sequence goes on along the minus strand of JAUEPO010000005.1, from coordinate 120,459 downwards.
GCCTGGCTCGTCCGCAGCATGGCAAGGCGAGCTTCCAAGACTTGGGCTTTCAGTGGCGCCGGCACCGGCCTTTCTTCATGTTTCCCGCGGCCGTAGCCCGGGACACGAAACGCCACATGGGCGGCCCACTCGAGGGAGATGACGAAGTCGTCGGGGTTCCGCAGGTCAACCGTGAGGGCGGGGTAGTATGAGCCGGACTTGACATGGACGCTGGACTGGCGCGCGGGCGTCCATGGACATCGCACATGCCGATGACTCTCGTGTCGGCACTCGATGGATCTGTACCTGCATCTCGCTGGGCGTTTCTTGCTTGTGATGGACTCGACCATGTCGGTGATCTGCGACCAGGCCACAGTCTTGTGCTCGCAGAGTCGCACAAAGCCTTGGTGCCCGATGCAGAAACGCGTGGCTGAGCTGGGCGTCTGTCGCTGGGCCGGGGAGAACAGGCAGGCCGGATGGCAGCCGGAGCAGTAGAGGAGCTCCCTGATTGCTTTGCGGTATCGAACTGGCCAATCGGCTGTGTACCACGCGGCGAGACACGAGCGGCAGTATAAAACCTGTCTCAAGAGCCGGTATAATAGTAGGTTGTCTGGGCCTGCAATGTATGGCGGTCTGACTATGGGCCAGGGGTTGGCATCTGGTCTCAGGAACCGATAGCCCTCAGGCTCGAACAACTTCAAGGCGTAGGGCGAGGCATGCAGCTGCATAAACACGCGGCAGGTGCGGCGAAGGCATTCCCGTGTCGTGGGGTCGGCGAGGTGCAAGATGCGCATCTGGACTGCCGTGGGGAGCCTGCCCAACCAACTCCTGGTCCGGTTGTGGTAGGCAGCAGCCATGAGGGGGTGCATCCAGCTCAGATCATCTTCTGGGACAGGCTTTGTCACAGTGCCAGTGATGGCATCGAAAAAGAACTGTTGCGCTTCGTCAGGTTCATGTTCTGCAGTTCCGCCTGTCGCTCCAGCCGGCCAGGCTGAGCACGATGGAGCATCTGCTACCCCGTTTTCGATGGGTTCATGTTGGTTGTCAACTTCATCAGCATCTGCTTGCATCTCCATCTTCACGGTCTGGTGCATCCAAGGTAGTGTTGAACTGGCGTCGGTCATGGGTTTCTGTGGACGACATGGAGAGGGACAGCACTGGTAATTAAATGTAGCCTACGGGATAGATAATTAGGCCCAATATTTGCCCGTCATGTGCTTCAATCCGAACGGGATTTGGCTTTTTGTGCGCCTCGGAAAGCATAAGACACCTTTTGACTCTCCCATGTGGGTATTGTAGCCGAGTGCCACGGTAAACAGTTGCCCTCTGGTCCTCGGGGCTCGGACACTTTGACGTTGATGTCGAGTCGATCAAATAAGGTCTCGAGCATAGGATGGAGGCCTGCACCCCTGCAAAATCCGAGTCCGACCCGACACAGCGCCAAGGCCACCACATCGATTTTATCCTAAACTGCCAGTGTGAACCGTGACCACATCGAGCCCCTATTCATTCCCCCTTTTTTCCTTGTTTACCTTTTGTCTTTGTTGTGTCTGCATTGCCAGGTGTCTTTGTCCACCCCGCAGTGGCTGCATTCCCTCCCATCCCAGGTCAGGTCCCCTGCTGCATTGGTCGCTGGCCGCTGTGCATCAGCCAACAGGGTGTATATGTAGTAGCGCGGCGCGCCACGGACTGCCGACTATCGGAATCTTCGGCACTGCTGCAGAGGTGAGCTACATCGACTATCGATTTCTCGCGCCAATACTTCCTTCCCTTGCCGTAACTGATCCATAAATTCCTACCTACATTCCTGCCGTCCCGAGCTGCTGTATGGATGTACTGTGTGATTACCAGGTACATGTAGTTGCCGCACGCCCCGGCTGCATCGGCGAGTCAGCCTGGACTTTCCGATCTCCACCAAAGCGAAGCAAAAACACACCTTCCGTTTTCTGCTCAGATGCTGACTGTTGCTTTTTTTTTTTTTCGTCTTTCACCGTCCGACATAAGCTTCTGCCTGATTAATCCCAGGTAGCTCCTCCTCACCCTGCAAGTCGTCGTCGTCGTCATCGTCGCTGGACCTGACGGCCTCCTTCTTGTTTGCCTTCAACAGCAACAAAAGGTGACCCGGTTCTGGTTCGACCAAGTTAAAGACGCCCGACAGCAGGCGCCGAATTATTCAATCAATTCACCATGGCGCGCATTCACCTCCTCCTCTTCTCCCTGCTCACCCTCGCGCTCGCCGAGCCAGTGCAGTACTGCCGTTTCGGCCACCGCGATGGCGCCGTCGACTTCTGCATGGGCCTCACCACGGCCCAAAACACGTCCACCTCGGCCCACGACGTGTACCTCCACCTAACCGTCTCGCGGTCCTCGGCCCTCGGATGGACGGCCGTCGGCACGGGGCCGACCATGGCCGGCGCGCTGATGTTCATCGTCTACGGCGACCCCTCGATGGCCGCAACCACCAACCCAACCGTCAGCATCCGCACCGCCGACGGCCACCACCAGCCCCAGCCGCTCAACGCCTCAACCCCGACCGGCGGCGCGGCCCTGCACATCCTGCACGCAAAGTGGCAGCCCGTAGACCTAGTCGCTGGCAGCGCACTGACGCCCCGCCACGACGACGACCACGACCCGCCCGCGCCCGCCCCCGGCGCGCCCGCAACCCACGTCGCCGACATCCTCGTGGCGTGCTACGCCTGCGGCCGCTGGCCCGGCTCCCCGCTGTCCCCGACCTCGTCCTCGCAGCCGTGGATCTGGGCCTGGAACGACCACCAGCGGCTCAGCAGCTACGCGCCCGACGCGCACCTGACCATGCACGCGCACCACGCCAGCAGCGGCGGGTACGGCACCTTCTACGTCGACATGGCCCGGTCGCTCTCCGCCGACACCGTGCCAGTGCCGACACTGCAGCCTGGCGTCGCGCAGCTGGGCACGAGCGACAGGCCCATTGGCGCCTGGGGCTTGCTGGCCTCGCTGAAGGAGAAGCCGCTGGTCAAGGCGCACGCGCTGTTCATGAGCGCCGCGTTTGTGGTCCTGTTCCCGCTTGGCGTGGTGCTCATGCGGATCCCCGCCAAGGGGAAGGGGGCTAGTCCGTTCCGGCGGCACTGGGTTGTGCAGGTCGTCGCGCTGGTGTTGACCTGGGCGGGCGTGGCTGTCGGGGTGGTTATGACGCATGGGCGCATGCCGAGAACCGTGCACCAGTGGATGGGGGTCGGGATCGCGGTGGCGCTGGGGCTGCAGGCGGTGCTGGGGTGGAGGCATCATGTGGTGTTTTTGAGGATCCGGCGAAGGACGTGGGTGTCGGTTGCGCATGTGTGGCTGGGGAGGGGTGCGTTGGTGTTTGGGTGGGTTAATGTGGTGATGGGCATGGTGCTGTCGGGGCATGGGAGGCTGGATTTGGGGGTGGTGGGGGTTGTGGTGGTGGGTGAGGCGGTGGTCGTTGCTGGGTGTGTCTGGTGGGCGCAGCGGAAGAGACGGGCGGCGGAAGGCGGGGAGGGGGAGGGAGAGGCGCATGCCCTGATGCCGAGGGATGAGGGCGGAAGGGACTACTTTGCGCTCGAGATGAGTGACGATGAGGTTGATTTGGATAGTGATGCGGATGAGGTGGATGATGGGAAGTTGGGGAGAGAGCTGGGGAACGGTGGGTTTGCGCCCAGGGCAAGCGTTGATGGTGGTGTGGTCAAGAAGTAAGGGGGGCTGGGTCAAGGAGTCTGGGTTTTGGGGGAGTTTACGGGTGTGGTTCAATTGGTTTATTGCAGACCTGATTGGTAATGGGTAATGTTGAATGCAATGTAGTGAGACATGACAGGAAGGATGGGATGAATCATTGTCCATCACCTGAGCTTTCAGGAGACTTTCCAGCTGAAGATTCGGCCACATACCCAGTCCTAAGTCTAGCGGTTAGTTTTATGAAGGCTTAATCCAAGCTTTATTTTCACATCCTAAGCAGGGCAATGATAACCAGTATCGAATCCAGATCATCACCTTTGGCTCCAGTGCTACCTAACATCCCACTCGGCACTTTTGCCCAAGTTTCCATGTGTTCTCGGAGGCAGCATCTCCACCGAGTGACTTCGAGAAACACCTACTTGAAGTAATTATGTTGCTCGAGTAGGCGTCACGGTTTCCGTGGTGATTATGTAGTAAACTGATATTGCGGTGCTTGTTGGGCGTACTAATTCGTGTGGAACTCTATGAGGGAACAACATCATAAACTTATCTTTACATGGACTAAGCAAAGACAAGGGCGCTGAGGGTCTATCAGCCTCGTTCATCGACATGGGTTCAAGTCCCGACTTCCGACCCAATGGCAGCTCGAGTTATACGAGAGTGGCAAGATAACGGCAATCAATACCGGTTGACGGATTTTGGTTAGGCATACAACCTTGATCAAACACCCCCCCACCCTGGTCGAGATATCTGCAATCTGCCAAGGGTTTGTCTCACATCTCACAGGGCTGGCCCTCCTCCCCCTCCCAGTGCATCCGTCAAACTTGGTGGGATAGCACGCATGGAGCGAGCTGAGACTGGAGAGGGCGGTATGCAATTTCGGACACTGGCAACACATCTGGTCTCTGGCGGAAGTGCATGCTCTCATAATCACGGCGGTTTGCATGGTAATTAAACAAACGATAAAGCAGCTTGGCATCCAGATGAGTGACGAGCGGAGTGTGAAGAAAGCCGGTCGACTGTTTGGGAACACTCGGCAATATCACCGACAGTGAAGAGACTGTGTGATAACTGATCGGTACCTCTTCAGTTGAAGGCCGGAGGGAGTTTCCAAAAGTGGGTAAGAAACCCTCAGCTTTTGGGTTACACACAGCACACGCCGCAGGGCTGGGCAGCTTGAGCAACATTCCGTGTGCAAACTTGAAGCCTTTCTTCATGGTGCCAAGCCTGAGGCTTCTGTGGTCAACGAACCGATGACTTGCCAATGTAAGACGGCGGGCTGGTAATTAATACGAGCCGGTTTTATTGCCTTGGTCAGGTATTTCTGGCTGCTCATCGTGGTTTCCTACACCCTTGCCATTCACACCTACACAACTCTCTCACCAGGCCATGTTCCCTAATTGATTAATCATTGTCTGCCACAGAACACTGGCAGTTCCCCGTTGTATGGACCGAATGGACCGACGTCGCGAAGGTAGGTTCATTGGAAATAGACAGGGCTGATCACGATAAACACTAGGTATACATATATATATATCTCTAGACTCGACGCATTCGTTGAGTTCCCAGTCTCCAGCTTGCTTATCATACAAGCCCGTTCGCTAGTGTCTTCAACACAAACAACATCCATCTGTCCAATCAGCCCCCTGGATCGATGACATCAGCCATCACAAACCCCGCATGCACTTTTTCCTCTTTTTCTTCTCATCTCGTCGCGGCAGGCGTGCATGAAAAAGACATGCCATTCGCAAACGAGAGGGCCCTCACGTCTGGTCAGCTCGTGGGTGAGGGCGCCCGATAGTCTGGGTTTGGGCGCGTAATCAAAGTCTACCCCTGACGACACGGTCCGGCACTCGACCCATGGGAGCCCGCGGCCGGGGTCTTGGCCGATGGAGGCGTTTCCCGCTAGTGGTTCCCCCACAATCTCGTTGGTGGACGGCGCCGATTTATTCACCAATCCCAACGGCAGGACAGGGGGGCACAGCATCGCAGACGTGTGCCTCGTTCCTGACTGGCCACCAACCCGGCCGGCCGCTGGTCCCAGTCGTCAACGTGGGATGGGGTTTCCCACAGCTGGCTGATAAAGACAACACGATCGGGCTGCTCTCCTGGATCAAAGACGGGTCTTGTGTGGGTGGTGTGATCCGGGGCCGGGCTGACCATGACCAAAGCCAGCATCAACCCCAATTATTTCTCTTCCTTTTCCCACTACTCCCCAGGTCTCCCCTGGATTCTGTTTCACTTCTTCCTTCTCTTGCTCCTCTTTCCTGCCTGTGCGAGTAGTCTAGTGATGTGATCAAGGCGGGTTACTGCACGGGACACGGACTCGGACTCCAACGGCGAATGGTGTGCATGTGATGCATGTGCCAAGCCCACGACCACGACCCGGACCATGCATCGCGGAACCGAAGTCGCCATCGCCGTGTGGGCGATGACGGCTGTTTCGCTGACGCTCGCCACTCTGCGCCTCTACACCCGCGTCCGCATCGTCAAGTTTGTCGGCGTCGAGGACTACCTGTACGCCTCCACCGGCCTGTTCCTCCTCGTCTTTGCCGCCACCCTCCAGGTCGCCGTCTACTATGGCCTGGGTCGCAGCTTCTGGGCTCTCTCGCTCGACAGCTCGTCGCAGGCCATCTTGTGGACCTATATCGCCAACACGTTCGCTATCACCGGCAATGCCATGGCCAAGCTGTCCATGGGCTTCTTCCTCCTCCGCGTCGTCCAGCTGCGGGCCCAGAAGGCGGTGCTGTGGCTTCTCATTGTCGTCACGGCCGGGACCTCGTTTGCCTTGGTCGTCATGCTCTGGAATCAAACGACGCCCGTCAAGGCAAGCTGGGATCCATTGAGGACGCCGGGCAAATGGAACATCCAGATCCAGCCCATGAGCGTGGGGCTAGGCGGTTGGTCGAGTGCTTGCGACTTCTTCTTCGCCATCTTCCCCTGGATGATTATCTGGTCCCTTCGGATGCCCCGTCGCGACAAGATCATCTTGGCGGGCGGCATGAGCTTGGGCGTCATGTACGTCACCCCTGAGACTCCACGTCCTTCTGCTTCAACACAGACCTCGACTAATAACTGACAATCGCCACAGTGCTGGAGCATGCGGCATCATTAGAACAGTCGTGCTCTCACAGCTCGAAGTCAGCGATTACACATGTGAGCCACCACACCCTCACCCTCCTGTCTCACTTTCCAACATGACCAGCATGAGACTAACCATCACCGCCAGATAACTTTGCCCTCTACTTTGTCTGGGCCGGCGCCGAGATAGCGGTCGCCATGATCTGCCTGGGCATCCCCACCCTCCGCCCTCTCTACCTCCGCAACCGCATCGGGAGCACCGGCTACGGCGAGCGCGCTCACACAGCCCACGCAAGCGACCCCGAGCTGCCCCAGTTCACCATGTGCGACCAGAAGCCCCTCGACCCGCGTCCACAACAAATACGAGACCCCAGCCCCCGCCCACCGCCTTCCACAAAGGAAGAATACCACACCAGCGAGGCCAGCAGTACCTCGTCGAGCCCACAACGAAAACTCCCAAAGGACGGCCCGGGCCCGGGGTCAATATACACCCCCGGCTCCAAACTTGAAACAGACCACGCCCGGAACACCAGCCCTGCGCAATCCATCTCGAGCTGCATGCGCGACTCGGGCTCCTCACACACCATGGTGGAACAAACACCGCCGAGTCCGGAACCGCCCATACCGGCGGCAAAATACACACCAACGAGACCAGCAAACGTGCACATGCGGCTGGGCCGCAGCGACAGCGTCGACGACATCGTCGGTCTCTATAATGACGAGCGCAGCCGAAGCCGCGGCGGCCGGAGTCGCGACACGGAGAATATCACGCCCACGCCGTCTGTCCGCACCACGGCGGGCGTGATATGGGTGCAGAACGAGGTGCGGGTGGATGTGGAGAAGAATGTGGAGAATTGGCCGCTGAGGTGTTGAAGTAATTGTACTTTGTCTGCACGTGTTGGGTGGGCCAGGCCGGGTGTTCTTTTTCAAGTTTAATAACTACGTTCTCGGGCTGTATTGGGTATTACAGGCAAGGGCAATGGCATTGACAGGTTACAACTTAAAGACTGTTTAACTCTGGGCTGGGAGTATCTGGATATATCCCTTCGTTATGTTTATGTTACGCTTCTTCATCTTTCTTGTCTTGGCACTATTCGTTTCAAAAACAGTGGGACGCAAGTCCATGGTCAAAAAGTCCCCAAATATATTCCATTGTTCAAATTTTATTCATTCGCCATCATCAGATTATTATTATCTCGTTGGAGAGAGTGTCGGTGCGACATCAATATTAGGACCAGTGAATTACCAGGCGGCGTTTCAGGCGGTGTGTATTGAGCAAGACCAAAAAGCATGCCTCGGATCGACAAGGACGTGTGCATGTTACCAGGTACGGACATGCCTGAAGTGCCGGAGTGGGAAAATGGTGAAGGAAGGTGGGCTCAGTTCCTTGAATGGCTGTCTTGGAGCTATGGGGTGGCGGGTGGCCTTCCTCCCATCGTTCCTTCCTGATGAACGAGACAGAAAGCACCAGACAACAGCCCGACACCAGAGGGAAGGCACTTGGTGCCTTGTGGGGCCAGACCATGCGCCGTGGCGGCCAGGCTCCACTGCATTCAAGATCTCTCCATGTTCAATTTCCCAATCGACGTCGGGTGTGATTGTTCTCCTCCATTTTACTTGACATTCCCCAACGCCGCATCAGAAACCCAATGCGACCCCCCGGCACACCGATACCCGCCACTTCCCTCCCGTATCCATGCGTACCCTGCCGGGCAGGCCCCCATCAGAGCCAACTTCTCCCTGATCCTTGCCTCCTCCTTGCGCCGTCGCTCCTCCTCGATCAGCCGCTTGACAATCTTCTCCCTGGCAGCCGCCTGAGCCCTTTTGCTCTCCTCCACGAGCTTTCGGTACTCGTCTTCGCGGTCCTCCTCCGCCTTGCGGTCGCGCTGGAGCTGCGCCCATACTTCGTCGCTTACACCAACATCGCGCTGGGCGCTGCGTGGGTCTTGAATGGCCTGGCTGGGTTCCAATGAGCTCTCTTCCTCTTCCGCTTGCTGCTCGGGAGCATGGTTCGCGACTTCAGTAGCCGTTGACGTTTTTACCGCCGGGCGGGGGTGGTCCATTTGCTGTAATGCCTCTTTGAGCTCGGGCATGTCCAAGCTTGGCGACTGACAACGCCCCTTGCGTTCATTCAACACGCCTCGGAGGTGGTCCTCGACGGTCTCCTGGCGCAGGACAATACGCCCGCGGGCAACCTCCTCCCTGGCCTGCAACGCTGTGCGGAAGACCCCCTTGGCAATCTGTTGGACGTCGCGGGCGCTGGCCCAGTTCTTCTGCCCGGCGAGGCTGGCAAAGGTCGTCAGCAAGAAGTGTCGGAAGGCCGCTGTGGGGGACTCCAAGCTGGCGAGGTCAAAGTCCTTGCCCTTCTCCTTGAGGACAGCCCTTTGTTCTTGCAGGAGCTGGAGGAGGAGGCTGATGCACTTGTCCGGTGTTAGCGCCCGGAAGGTGACCACCTCGGGAAAGCGAGACGTCAGTCCGGGGTTCACCGACAGCAGCCGGTCGATCTCATTCTTGTAGCCGGCGAGGATGATGATGAGTTTCTTGTGGTACTTGGCCTTGGTCACCGAGTCGACCAGCTCGTCGACGGCTTCCTTGGCAAAGTGCCCTTCCGCCAGCCGGTACGCTTCATCGATGAACAAGACGCGTCCGAGGGCTTTGTCCAGCACATTCAGCACCTTGGGCCCGGTGTGTCCGACGTACTGCCCTATGAGGTCTGTGGCGGAGCACTCGACGACTTGGGCTGTCGAAATAAACCCCATGTCGTAGAAGACCTTGCCCATCTTGCGCGCCGTGGTGGTCTTGCCCGTGCCCGGCGGCCCGCAGAACAGAAAGTTGAACGGGATGTTCTCCCGCGGGTCCATGTCGAGCGACTTGTATGTGCGCACGGTTTCTTGGTGCCCCTCGAGCAGCTTTACCGTTTCTTCGCACCCGACCGAGCCCTCGAATAGCTTACGGACATTCGTTTCCGACCTCTGCGCGCGGTCAAAGTCCTTGTCAAAGTCTTGGGCCTCGAGAAACCGAGCAGCCGCTGCCGCCACCTTCTCCGCTGAGACGCGTCGTTGCTGGCGCGCCTTTGCCGCGTCGAGCAGGATGTCGATCTCGCCCGCGTTGCCAAAGTTGGGCCGGTTGCGCGCAAGTTTCAGCATGTCCATGGCCACATCCGTTGCCTGGCCCGTGGCTTGGTATCCCTGCTGCTTAATTTTGAGCGCAAAGATCTTGCGCAGCTCGTCGTCGGAAAAATCGTCGAAGACGAAACCCGACGCAATGGGGAACCGACGCGCAAGGCCGGGGTTGACATGCTGGAACATGGTCTCCATCTGGTCCGCGTAGCCCAAGAGCAACACACATCGGTCTTCCCCGGGGACGCTCTGGACCTCGGCAACAATGGTGTCGATCACGGCCGTCTTGTAGATGTCGGCTATCGAACCGCCGTAGAGACCGTAGGCTTCATCGATCACCAGGACCTTTCCAGCAGCAGATGCCAGGATGCCTTTGGTCAGCTTTTCGGATTCACCCAGCACGCTGCCGGTGAAGTCGGACGGGTTCCTGACGATCACTTCGCCCTTGGACAGCAAACCCAACGCAACCAGCACCTCCCCGTACAGCTTCGCGACAGTCGTCTTGCCTGTTCCCGGATTCCCAAGAAAGACTTTATTCAGCGAGTACTGGATTGGGGGCTGTTCGTCCAGCTCCCGCTGGTAGGTCTGCTGGATGCTGTCGACAAGCGCCTTGACAGCTTCCTTGACGGCACCCAGCCCGATCAGTTCCTGCAGCTTCTTCCACGCTCCGCATCTGGCCAATGCCTCGCCCGGCTCCGGCCCAATGAGATCTTCTTTGCTGAGAAAAAAGTCGTCCGGCATAGCCCCCGCCTTGCGCTCGCGCCGCAGCCGGTCCGCCTGCCGCCGTGAGATGACAGCAAGGGTATTCTCCATGGCCCTGGCGTTTCCGAATCCCTCCTTGCCGCGCCCGCGGCCGACTCGCCTAGCCACGATCCTGCAGTAAAGACCGCTGAGTCCGCCCTCGCAGGCCATGGCACTGTTGTACTTCTTGTTGATCTTTCCCTCCAGAATGCGCAACAGCTCGTCGTCCGTGTAGTCTGCGAACTTGAAGGTGTGCGGGAAGCGCGAAGGCAGGCCGGGGTTGTGCGCATAGAAGGTCTCCATCTGCTTGTTGTAGCCGGCCAGCACGAAGACGACTTTGCCCGTCAGGTTCTCGACCTCGGCGAGGAGGAAGTCAAGCACGGCGCCGCCGCCCGGGTTGGTCCCCGACGTGAGCTGGTATGCCTCGTCGATGAACAGCACGCCGCCGCCGTCGTTCAGTATGTCGTCAAGGAGTTGCTTGCAGCCGGACACGCCTGTGTTGGCGAGGGCGGACCCGGTTGTTTCTTTGAAAGTGGTTCCCGGGATGATGCACAGTTCGGCGAGGAACTTGGCGTATAGACGGGCCACAGTGGTTTTGCCTGTGCCTGGATTTCCAAGCATGCAGCACCCAAACCGCTCCGACGCGAGCGAGATCCCTTGACGAAGCCCAGTGTCGATCTTGGACTTGATGGACAGGAACTCCTGCTTGATCTCCTCCAGACCAATCATGCCCATCAGGGTGTCCAACGAACTGCTTTGCGCGCCTTCGAGCTTCTTGAGCCGCTTCCACTCAACTTCTGCAGTGTCTGAGTCAAGAAGGCCGCCAGCATCGCCAGCCACACTGGCGTCTGATTTCTCCGCCGCCTCGGTACTGCTATCACCTGGCCGGACAGTCTGCCGCGCCACAAGCCGGTTCCGCGCCGCCTCCGCCTTTTGTTGCTTCTGCAGACGAATCCTCGCCTCCGTGTTCTTGAGCGCAGCGAGATCTGCACGCTGCTGTTCCAGCGTCCTCTTCTGCTCGTCCTCTTCGGCCTGGATCTTATTGACGAGCCGCTGGTGGTCAATTTTGGCCTGGATCTCGTTAAGCAACTGCGTGTATGCCTCCTGACGACGCAGTCGCTCCTCCTCAAGCTGCAGGTCACGCTTGATGCGCCGCTCCTGCTCCTGGTCCTCCTTGATGCACTTCTGACAGCCGTCACCCTGCCTGCCGCAGCGCACGCGAGCCTTGTGCCCTCGTTCGCACTTCTTGTCTACCAATTGGTTGCATTCGGCCTTGCTGTGGTCCGTCACGCGGTGGCAGCGGAAGGAGCAGCTATGGATCCCGCACTTGAGCTTCACGTTGCACGGCGCGTTGCAGCCGCCGTCGGGGCACGCGCTGATGAAATCAATGGGTTTTTGCAGCAGAGCGGTCGTTTCGGGGTGCTGCTCACACCGGACGGGGAGCCCGTCGTACAGGTGGTTCTGGGTCTTGAGCAGCTCGAAGAAGGGCTGCCAGGTGGTTGCGCCCTTTTTGCTGTTGATGAACGTCGACATGTTGCCGATCAGTACGAGGCAGTTGCGGGCGCGTGTGATGAGGACATTGAGGCGCTCTGGGGCGCTCATAAAGCCAATATCGGCGGACTCATTGCTGCGAGTGAGTGACGCAATCACGATGTCGCTCTCCTCGCCTTGGTAGTTGTCGATGGTCGAGATTCGAATAGGTTTCCTGTCAATCTTGGCCGCGGCCTCGGTGACCAGGCCCGCTCGGATGAGCTCGCGCTGGTCCAACTCGCTCAGGGCAGGGTCGTGTTGGTTCTTGTGCAGGGTATCTCGCAGGGCGCGCAGCTGGCCGAGGTATGGAGTCAGGACGACCATCTGCTCGGACGAATAGCCCTGCTGACCGAAGTAGATGATGCAGCGCAAAACCATCTCTGCCTCGAAGAGATTCGTCTTGCTCTGCTTGGTGCCAGGGTCACGCCGGTCTCGCAGCCTGCCATCGGACTCTTCTTGCTTCCCGTGGTTCAGAAACACCACCCGGTCCCGCAGACCGCGGATGGCGGGCCGGTTGCCGGTCTTGGGCCCATCTGTCAGGTCTGGGTACGTCAGCTCGCGAGGGAACAGCGATATCTCTGGGGCCATGCGGTGCTGCTGCCGCAAGGTGGTGTGTGGCGACCCTTGCATGATGAGGCGCTCAAATAAGGACCGGTTCAGGTCATAGCCCTCGCCCTTCTCGACGCTCAGGGCGTAGTTGTTGATCTTGGGCCGCAGCTGCTTGTGGTCACCAATCAGGACCATCTGCTTGACGCTCGACGTGAGAGCAGTCAGGATGTGGCTTTCGAGGATCTCGCCTGCCTCCTCGACGATGATGATGTCTGGTCTGAATGCCCGGAGAAGGCGCGCGTACTTGGCGGCTCCTGTTGTCGTGCAGCCAAGAACCAGCTTCTGGCGAAGCGTATGCGCATCTGCCTCGCTGAACTGGACGTCGATTTCCTCCTGGGTGTTGTTGAACTGGCGGACGAGCTCCTGGAGCGTCTCGATGCCCTCGTTCAGGAGGGAGCTTGTCCACTGCTCCAAAAGCTCACCACGACTGGACGACGGGATATCCCAGACCACGCCCGCAGCGGGGGGGAGGTCGTTTTTGAAAACACCCGCGTCTTCTCCCTTGATCCACCGCTGGAAGAGGTATTCAGGACCAACTCGCTTGCCCTTTTTCCCGACGCGTTTCCAGCCACCTCGACCACCACCACCGCCGCCGCCGCCGCCGCTACGGTCCAAGGCCTCCGGGGGAACAGAGAGCGCCTCGTGGAACCGCGGGTCCTCGAATTCCAAGTACTCGGACAGGTCCTGCCACGTGACTGAGAGTGCTCGGTAGGCCTGAAAGGCTTTCTGGAGCTCGCCTGCTGAGTCCTGTGCGTTGTTTCGGAGTGAGTTGATGATGGCCCAGGCCTCTTGCGAGCGTCTATAGCCGTTTGTATTCTTTTGTTCCGAGAGCAACAGCGGGACGGTGCTCGGCGCGCATTTCCCCTTGGAGCCGAGGCGAGCCATCGAGCTGAGGGGGATGTTGACGTCGCTGAGGTCGTCCATGAACTGGTCTAACGCGTGGTTGGTGTAGCTGATGACCAGGATTCGCATGCCGGCTTCGAACAGGTATTGTGCAGCCTGGGCACCGATGAAGGATTTGCCCGTGCCTGGGGGACCCTGGATGAGACTTAAAGGCCGTGACAATGCATGAATGAGTGATTCTAGCTGAGAGGCGTCGACCCGAACCTGTTCTCCGATGCACTTTGGCAAATCCACAAGTTCCATTCTTTCAAAGCTGTGGCTGGCAGCTAGTCCCCTTAGCTGAGACACCAGAGGTGCCAAACGCGGATGTACCACGGATTCGACCTCGGTGTCCTCAGCAGCCGGGTTAACGAGGGCCTCCTGCAGTGGGAGGTCTGCTATCGCTTTCAGACCCACCAAGACCGGCTCATACGCAAACACAGGGGTGTCGACGAGAATAAATTGCACTGCGACGGCCGTATCTGATTTGAACGCCAAGAGCGCCTTGCGGAGTCCCTCGCTGTCCGTGAGCTGCAGCGAGACCACGGGGGGCGACCTGATCAGGAGGTCAACGTCCCGGTTGACAAAGGCAAATCCGAGAATCTCCTTGTTTCGAGTCAAGACGCCAAAGGCCTGGTGCCGGAGGAGGCTGGGCTGGTCCTTCAGAAAGCTCTTGCGGGCCGGTGGAGGCTCCAGTTTGGTCAGGAACTGAAGGCCGTCATAGCACTGCAGCAGCAAGTGGCACTTCTTGTACCTCGACTGCGGGCCCGCATCGTCGCCACCGCCAACGTCGAGTCCAACGGGGACAAGCTGCCTCAGAGCCAGAGCGGGACGCCTGCCCTTCTCAGGCTTGCTTCCGATGGCGACTTGCAGGTCCTCTCGCAGTTCCGCGAGCATATCCTCCCTCAGCAGGCGGAATTGGTTGTCGATGTGAACCCCGGCACGAGTCTCTGCGCTGGTGTCAAGAACCTCCCGGAGTGTTCTGTAGAACGGCTGAGATTTGGACAAGAACTCATCCGTGGTTGGGTAGATGGCAATCTGGCGGAAGCTCACGTGGTCGTTGTCGTGGCGCCCTCCTGGACCGCCGACCGTCGCACCGCCGGCTTGTTGAGGAGAAGTTCGGATCTGAATCACCTTTTTTATCTTGTACGCCAGGTTGCGCGTGTCGTGGCTCTGGGCCTTGAGAAAGTCGTTCCTCTCGAGAATCACTTCGACGTCCTCGACGACGTCCACACCGGATTTCGCAGGAAGCGACAACAGCTCGAGACACAGCCACGCGAACGGGTAGAGGCTCTCCTCGGGGATCAGCCGGTTGTTGAAGTGGTTGACCAGGGCCTGCCAGTAGGTCCGAGGCTCGGCCAGGGCGACGAGCACCTTCTCCAGGATCTGGCCATCCGCCAGGGCTTTGATGACTGGGTCTGAGAGATATCGCAGGAGACTGAGACTGTGCGAGACGACGGAGGAGGGAGAGAGGTTGGCGCGGACGGCGCTGCCGAGGGCGGAGAGCCCGGGCTTGCTGGACACGATGCTCTCGATGCATTTGCTGGGGGAGTCTTGGGCTTGGATCGCCTCGAGGAAGAGCTGCGCGTGCTGGGACGTGGTGATGGTGCTTTCCCCGGAGAGGGTGTTGCGAAACAGCGCTCGGAGGCGGCCGGCTCGTCGGGAGTCAACTTGGCTGCCCGTGGACGACATCGTGGATAATATTGAGCAGAAAGAGACAAGCGATGGGTTAGGGTAAGGTGGGTACTTGGTATGTGATGATGTGGCTGATGAGGATGTTGGATCTGTAACTGATCTATTCCGCCAGACCAAGCTGCTTTTGGACCGTGCAAACGTGTTGAATGTACCACTGAAGCAGGAGAAGATGGATGGAGATAGACAGGTATGTAGCCAAGCAGTGCAGTCACGAGAACTGTTTGGTAATATTCCAGCATGCAAAGGGCGGGTCAAAGGCCCGGCTGGACAGAGAACTGGAAGGCAAGAGAATCCCCTCGAAGGCCAACTTTGATGTGCGTTTGCACGGGGATACCTCAACTACATACATGGACAGGTAGGTACCCGATACCACTGGGCACTGCCAGGTCATTTACCACCGACTCGACATCGGTTCTTCATTTCCAGGCTGCAATCCGCCCCGGCTGCGCACATGCAAGTCCGTCGGTGCCTACTTGTCATTCATCCAGTTACCATTCAAGTTTCGAAATGTTTGTGGCGTCTCAGTTAGGCTTTGCTGGCAGTTGGCCTCACTGCATTGCATTGCATTATTGGGCGGATGCCTGCGTTGCCTTCAAGTTACAGGTTACACGACACGATGGCAGTGAAGAGAGCCTGGCCAACCCCACAAGGCCACACCGAAAATCGCGGGAGGGAAACATGGAGTTATCCCGTTGATTGGCTGCTTGAGGGTTTTGTGACGCAAAGGGGGCCTACGGGGGCCTACCACCGTATGGGGCCACTCATTCATGACAACAGAACAGCTTCCAGAGCCACTGGCAATGGGTCAGGTAATTGTGTTTATGTGTATGTGTGACGAGAGGGATTCGGTCATCGGGAATGTGCAGAGCTGGCTGTGTCGAGGGTTCAGATGGTGCGAATGAAATATCGAGGACAAGTACATGTCACTGCACTCAGAGTATGCTATGTGTTGTGATTTGTCTTTTCCTTCACGCCATCTGATCGTTGCCGAAAGAGATGCGACAGGTTTGTTAGGGGTAACAACTGAAGAATCCAGTGAATAACACTAATTTATTCACCATCTTTCTTGCCCCCTTTTTCAACACATTGGATTTGAACAGTCTTCTCAATTCAAACCGCAGTATTCAGCAACACGATACTTCAGACAGATTTCATCATTCACTAATTATTTCTAACCATGTCATACTGGGGCAAGAAGGCGCGCACGTACTCGTCGAGAGGCGGACGATACGGCCTTGAACGCGGCAACTCCTCTCAGGCTGCTGCTGTCACCCCGACAGCACCCCCTCCCCTGGGTCAGCTCATTCAATCGATTCGTGTGGACAGCCTGAGTCTCAACGACACGGCAAGTACCCTCAAAGACTCGTCGGTAATCACCAACAGCGAGGTGATTGCTTCCTACAACTGGCTGGACAGCAACGACTCGACCGCCACAATCATGATCCCGGGTGAGTATGTTTCATCCACGATGCCTGCGTGGTAAAACTAAAAACCTACCTACTTATCGTCAGGCAAACCCCCCCTGTGGACCGAACCGGCACAACCCCTTCGTCTAAAGGAAGACAACGGGATCTACTTCCGCGACAAGAACGCGGCGCGGTACCCACAGCACCCGATGGAGCCCGCGGTCCTCGCCTGTCTCGCGACTGATAATACGCATCTCCCCGCCGAAGTCGACGTCATGGCCTGCGGCAGCACGCTCGGCAGTCTCCTCCGCTTCGTCCGGGGACACGACATGACCTTCCGGATGCTAGTCGAGAAGGTCCGCGATACTGTCTTTTTCATCCGGCGCGAGAACTCGCCTGCCGAAATCATCCCCGACGTGCGTGGGTATGGTCACTCGTTTGCAGAGGCGTGCACGATGTGGGAAAGCGAGGTCAAGGGCTCCGGGACACATCAAAGGCTTGTGCGGTATGATTTCGGGGGGATGAGGTTTGTTGTTAGAGCTGAGGGGGATGGGTATTTCCAGGACTCTGTGATGGGCGAGGCTGCGGTGGGCTCTACCAGCATGGATGTCAACGATCTCATCGGCGAGATGTCAAACAACCAGGTGTCAACAGCCATTCAACCATCATCAGCGCTGAGAATCAAAACCGGCGGGACCCTAGTGCCGCAGAGCCGTGTCTTTGATCTCAAGACACGGAGTATCTTGACCAAAGACAAAAAGAACCATCTGGGCGATGAGCTGCCGCGCCTGTGGGTATCCCGCATCCCGAACTTTATTCTAGCGTTCCATACGCGCCGCGTGTTTGAGAGCAAGGAGATTACTGTCACGGATGTGCGCGCGGACGTGCAGACGTGGCAGGATGAGCACGGCGACGAGCTGGCGAGGTTCGCTGCGCTTGTTCACAGGATCGTCGAGATGGTGGCTGCTAGGGTGGATGGGAAGCTAGAGCTTTGTCATATGGAGGCTGGGAGGTTGGATGTGAGAGTGCAGCGAGCGGATGCTGGGGAGGTGCTTTCCCCGGCTGTGCGTGCTCGCTGGGAGGGTGTTTGTGGGATTAAGGTGGAAGATGATGGGGACGAGGAGGATGGTGGGGATGCGGAGGGGGAGCTGGGGGATTTGATTCTTGACTGGGAGGAGGCCAAGGCTGGGGGGGATTTTACGAGGTGTTCGTCTGCTTGTGGATATTGTGGGAAGTGCTAGGTTCCTGGTTCGTGGGACTGTCAATACGATAACTGTCGATGGGATAACTCTCATTGGGACAACTCTCATTGGGATAACTCCGAGTCTCATTGGGATAACTCTCATTTGGAAAATTGCGATTGCTATGGAGATAGCTGCCCATGTGATGACTCTGCATGAGATGACTGTGAATAATGGGATAACTCTCCACGAGATTTTCCGATGAATCGTCTTGGCATTTCTGGGATAATTAATGCTCTGGACATCGCCAGACTGCACGCCCGGCACGTCATCGTATATGGACGCATTCTCTGTGATACTGATACCCAAGAGGAAACTCCATGGTTGCGCATGGACGTGGATGGTGATGAGTGATTAACGCCAGCCGCTTCCGGCAGCAGTCAGAGCTTGTCGGCCGCTTTCGTATCTGTGTGTTCCTGGGCGCTTTCACAGATTGAGTGCATGCCCCTGGCAAAGGAGGCCATACAACGTTGCCGATATAGAGGGAGGGGGAGGGGGAGGGCGAGGCCAATTGAGCCGACAACAGCCAGATTGATCCAGTGCGGAGTTGAATCATTGAGCCCAGGCAACAGGCAGGTGTTATTGCGCCTGCATAATTATGCCAAGGTCAAGTGTCTGTATGGCGAGCGATATCGAGCGATATCAACCTGGAAGCAACCGAATCTGACCTTGGCAGGTGCCATTGCAAAGGCTTGATCCTCCTCCCTTTGCAGTCGTTCTGCACCGTGCATGGAAGAGGGGCCCAGAGGGGCGTCTGGCTGGATGGGGCAGGAGGCGCCAAGGGATCGGCAAAACGGCTGGATGGCAAGTGGGGACGCCCGCGCGGGGACGCCAAGCCGACCGCCCATCCCTGCTCCCCGCGCCGTGCGCCCTGGCCGTCGGCCGTCGGCTGTACCCCTGCCATCCAATCCCTTTGGGAAGGAGCTTGGCAGTCGACTGGCAGTCGCTGACAGCCGCTGCAACACCACATGCGCCGCTGCCTGAGCCGCGCAACATGCCGGCAACCGTTTTCAGGAATGACGGAATCTGGCGTCGATCTCCAGGGGCAGATTGCAATCTGTGCAATCTGCGAGCCTCCCCCTTCTCCTGTCCTCCTCTCTTGTGGTGGTCGATCCTGTCACGCCTCCACGCCCTCCACGCCGGCCTCCCCGCCTCCTCGCCTGCCCCCCCCGCGCCTTGCTTGCCCGCTTGCTTGCCCGCTCGCACAAGATCGAAATGGCATGAAACATGGACCTTCCCAAGCGGGCGCTCCTCCCGCTCGCTGCCCAACCCAACCGAACCGAACTCTGTCTCTTTCCTGCAGAATCCAGCCAGCTGGTCGCTCGCTCTAGAATACACTGTACCTCACACGTGCGTCCTGCCTGCTTCAGATGGTTTATCTGGCCGTGCTAGCATGCAAGGTACGCAAGTACGCAGGTACCTTACCGCAAGACGCTTGGGGGAGGGGCGGGGGGGTTGACAGCCACATTCTCCTACCTACCGGACCATACTGTGTGAGGTACATTTCCAACCATACCTGGTAGGTACAGGTAGATTGGACCGTCTGCCGTACTTAAAGGACCCCCCTCGGCCCGTCCGACCTGATTTTCCTGGCCTCTCTTCCCTCCCTCATCTGCATCGTCGTCGGGCCCTTGTTCAATTAACCTCGACCTCGACCCCGACTTGGACGGCGCAGTATCCCATTCCACCACCCACGCACCCGCCAAGATGCGCCTCTCGCTGCTCTCCCCGCTGATGGCAGCGGCCGTTGTCTCGGCTCGCACCATGGACAGCCTGGCCGCCATCCCAAAGGACTGGTCCGTTGTCCGTCAAGCATCGTCGGATGACAAGATCTCGCTCCGCGTTGCCCTCCAGCAGCAGCACACCGACGCGTTGGAGCAGGCCGTGCTCGAGATGTCGACGCCCGGCCACCCCAACTACGGAATGCACATGACCCGCGAGGAGGTGCGCTCCTACACGGCCCCCTCGGCAGACGCAACCTCGGCCGTCCTCCAGTGGCTTCGCAAGTACGGCATCACCCCCGAGGTCGACAACGACTGGGTCTCCTTCACCACCACGGTCGCCACTGCCAGCGAGCTGCTCGACACCAAGTTCGCCTGGTATCAGTTCGCAGAGGGCGGCAGCCCCAAGCTGAGGACCCTGTCGTACAATGTGCCAGACGCCGTGGCCAAGTACGTCGATCTCGTCCAGCCGACCACTCGCTTTGGCCAACTTGGAGCCAAGAGGTCGACCATCTTCAACATGCACCGCCCGGATGCTGCCGAGCTTGCTGCCATGAAGGCGACTAGCTTTTCCGTCAACGAAGCTCCAGGGACGGAAGCCGCAGCCGCCACCTGCAGCCCCGTCAACCCGACTTGCCTCAAGTCGCTGTACAACATCAAGTACACCCCGTCAGCGTCCACGGACAACAAGGTTGCCTTCTGCTCGTACCTCGAGGAGTATGCTCGGTACACGGACCTGCAGAGGTTCGAGACCAACTTCCTTCCCGCAGCAAAGGGCCAGAACTTCTCGGTGGAGCTGGTCAATGGTGGTTTGAACAACCAGGCTTCAAGCGACGACAGCGGTAAGACTTGCCTCGTTTGCCCTCCCCCTCCTCCCCACCCCTCACGTCCAAAGCTAGCAAATCGCTGATGCAAAACGATAGGCGAGGCCAACCTCGATATCCAGTACATCCTCGCCGTCAGCGCCCCTATCCCAATCACGGAATACAGCACCGGCGGCCGCGGCCCCCTTGTCCCAACCAAGGACCAGCCCACGCCCCCGGGCTCCAACGAGCCCTACTTTGAGTTCCTCACCTACATCCTCGCCCAGCCCGACTCGGCTCTCCCGCAGACCCTCTCGACCTCGTACGGCGAAGAGGAGCAGTCGGTGCCGCAAGAATACGCCCTCAAGGTCTGCAATCTCTTCATGCAGCTCGGTGCGCGCGGCGTCTCGGTCATCTTCAGCTCGGGCGACTCCGGGCCCGGTAACTCGTGCGTGCGCAATGTTGGCAAGAACGCGACCTACTTCGAGCCGACCTTCCCGGCCGGCTGCCCGTGGGTGACGTCGATCGGCGCGACCCAAGGCACCAACCCCGAGAAGGCCGTGAGCTTCTCCAGCGGCGGCTTCAGCTTGTACCACACGCGGCCCGCGTACCAGAACGCGGCCGTCGCGCCGTACCTGACGCGCATCGGCAGCACCTACTCGGCCTACTTCAACGGGTCTAACCGCGCCATCCCTGACGTGGCTGCCCAAGGCGTCAGTTTCCAGGTGGTTGACAAGGGCGCCACGTCGCTGCTGTCGGGGACCAGCGCCTCGGCGCCCGTGTTCGCGGGTATCGTCGCACTGCTGAATGCCGCGCGCAAGACCCAGGGCAAGGCGCCGCTCGGTTTCTTGAACCCGTGGCTGTACAACAACACCGACTCGTTCACGGATATCACGACTGGATACGGCAGCGGATGCTCGGGCAATGCCAACCTGAAGAACGGTGCACGCTGGAATGCCACGGTTGGTTGGGATCCCGTTACCGGACTTGGGACACCCAAGTTTGATAAGCTCCTGGCGGCAGCAGCACCGGGAGTAGCGAACGCATAAGTGCATTGGATGCAAATAATTAGTCTTGGTTGGGATCGCTCTAGTTGAACAGTTGGGCTTATCCCGATTGCGGGCGCCTTAATTAGCAGTAGCATCGCGACGTTGAATACCTAGTCACATAGACCTAATCAATAGACATACGAGCATGGTTTGCAGGCTCCCGATTGATTAACGTTGAAGTTCACTTCGGCTGGAAAAGGGAGACGGGAGTTGACCTAGGATCTTGCGCGCAGCTGATATGGCTTGAACAGCCTGAATATTCAGCAAACGGGCCACCTGGTTGTCTTGCGCCAAATCTTGGGCATCAGTCGTTGATTTATACAACTGCCTTGGCCACAGTACCAGGTAGCGCGAAACCTGAGGTCTTTTGCGTCGGAGCTCCAGCTCTGAGAAGAGCTAGTCGGGTCTAACGGAACAGCCAGCAAAGCGTCATCTGCTCGCAAAGCTGCATGCCTCACGCGACGACCTGGGAGTCACTATTTGCCCAAGTGCTATAAACAACTGGTACAAGGCTGAGCATAGATAGTAATTATGATGTTTTCAGCCAATGGGAAAGCCGTGCACTGTTTGTTCGGTGTTGACGTGTTGTTTCTTTCGTCTCCACCGTGGGTGGGATGAGTTGCGTTTTCAATGAGCTCGGGAATTTGCAGCCAGTCACGCAGGTGTGTGTGATGCGGGAAGGGAAGGGATGAAATGCAAGCCACATCATCACGGCACACGCAAATCAGCAATCAAGCTCGCAGTTGTCGGCCTAGCCCAGCACGCGCTAGCGCCAACCGAGCACCCCTGCCGCGGAGTCGGCAACTTTTTCGCATTCTCTGCCACTCTGCGTGCCGCTCGCACCACTGGAGCCCGCCCGTCGTTATTTGCAGGGTCTTTGCAGAAAGCAGAAAAGCTGCAGGGCCGGGAATGGAGTGATCACGCAGCGCCCAGTGCCCACCTCTGCGGGTTGGTGCAGTCGAAGGATCCACCTCTCCCAACCAACCACTAACCACCAACTAGCCACTAACCTTGCATCACCCACCAGCCTTTTCCCCAGACGGCCAAGCAGGGGGCGCCGTTCTCAGTGGAGGAAACACTCCCCCGTCCCGTCAGCAGCACACCCGACCTCTAACCTGGAAGCCCAGGCGGAGCAAGGCAAGGCGCAAATGCCAAATCCCAAAAGCGCAAAATTTATGCTTTTCCCACATTCACGCCTCACGTCAGTCAACCCACACCCAAATTTCCCCGTCTACCTCGGGCGCCGAGGGCAGCGCACCTCGTTCTGCCTCGTGTCAAACCTACCTAGACACCCGACTCACCCTAAAAAAAAGTCACGGTCTCGCAGCACTTGGGACCTCATTTCCCGCCATTGCAGCTACCGTCACAACCCGATCGTCGAGGCAAAGGGAAGGCCCCGGCTTTTTCTGCCTGTCTGTCTGTCACTGCCGATCGCGTTGTCGACAGATGCGACGTGACGTGACAGGCTGGATTAGTCTCGGTTTCGTTTTGGCTTGATTTTGCATCCCGAGCCTAGGCGCAAAGACAAGGGAAGTCGAAAGGCGCGAGGCGAGGGTCAAGCATCTCCAGTCCACATCAACTTTCAAGTCCGCGCCCATTTCTTGCGCGTCGATTCCCATCTCGTCATTGTTTGCGAACTGGGTCGGGGTCGAGACTCACGTCGACCGCTGCGGCTCGGCTCGACTCGACTCGGCTTGGCTCGACAGAAGCTCCGGCTGTTCTCGACTGCCGACGCCTGCTGCTCGACACGACAACCAAGGGCACACTGACACGCGCCATGGATCCCAGACAACCGCCTCCTCCTGCTCCTCCTCAACACCATCCCTTCTCACGCAACGCTGCCTCTCCCTTTGGCCGACCATCTTTCCCGCCCGCCGCCACGACAACCTCCACGCCGGCATCGGCATCGGCATCGGTATCAGTATCGGTTTCGGCTTCGGCATCGGCACCGGCATCGACACAACAACCTTACGCGCCTGCCTCGTCGCATCCACCCTCGGCGAGTCCTGCCTACCCGGACCTCCATGCGCGAAAACACTCCGACCCACCTCCCTACTACTCGACCTCCCGACAATACCCTTCCGAGCCAGGCCCGATGCAGCCCTCGACGCATTCGCGGCACCAAAGCGCGTCGTCGATACAATCTGGTCCTCCGATGAGCCGTGGCATGCCGCCTCCAGCCTCGCCTCCACAGCAACACGGTCCGGCTCCCAGTACGCATCAGCTGACTGGCTCATACAGCCTCCCGCCGCCGCGTCCTCCACAAGTCTCGGTCGGGCCTGCCACAGCGTTTCCTCGGGGTCGCGAACTACCCGCGCTCGACTCACTACCGAGGACAGGTAGCTCTGGAAGCAGCATGTCGATTTCTTCAATGCTAGGTGGCCCTTCGCCTGCCCGGGAGCCACCCGCTCCCTCTCAATACCAACCTACACCGCCTTCGACGGTCTCCGGGCCGGCATACGGCCAGCCGATCCACGCCTCTCCACGAATGCACTCGACAGCCGCACCCGAATACGTCCCCTTTCGACGGCCCCAGACACCTGAACGCCACAGGGTATACAACAGCCGGGACCCGGGAGCGGACCCTAGGGCAGACCCTAGAGCGGATCCTCGAGCGGACCCCAGAGCGAACACCACGGGAGGATCGCCTTCGGGTATGTATTCGACTCCCGAGGTCCAGCGATACGGCACGCCGCAGACATATTCACAACGAGGGCCCCCGTTGACGGCAGCCGAACAGGCCAGGGAACAAACGCGTCTGTCTGGAAGCGCGGTTCCTCCCCGGCCAAACAGCCAGCCGAAGCCATTTACCAACGTGGCACCGCCACCAAGGCCTGTGGAGATGGGTAGACCACCGACCAGCGACATGTATGCGCCCCGGGAAGAGCTGCGGCAGTCAGAAGAGTACAACCCCGAGCGTCCCATAAGAGTGTTGAAATATGAGGACCCACGATACATGTCGGAAAGGGAGCGCCAGGAGCGAGAGCGGCAAGAACGGGGACGCCAGGAGAGGGAAATGGAGCTCCGTGAAAGAGAGCGTCGAGAGAGAACTATGTCTGGGAGCGATGCCGGACGACCGCATACCATGCATCAAGCAGAGTACGCTCGGCAGATGGAGCGGGTGGCCCAGTTTGACCAAAGATCACAAATGGAACAGAGACCACAGCCCTACAATCGGCCTCCAGATCCAAGAGAACAAGGGCACTGGCAGAGACCCAATTACGACCAGGTCAGAGCTCCATATGATCCCGCTGCACACCATCCCAGGCAGCAGGAATACCCGACAACCACCGCACCACACTACAATGGCGGCCATCCTTCGTACGCCCCAGTGCCGGTTGAACGTTACCCTCCTTCCTCGCATGCTCCTCATCAACACAGTATTCCCCAAGTTGGGCCTAGTCCCGCGCAGCAGACATTTGAGTCTCCAGATCGCCAGAGAATGAGCTTCATGCACATGGACCGCCAGCAGCAACAGCATCATCAAATGCAACAGCAGCAACAGCAGCAGCAGCAGCAGCAGCAGCAGCAGCAGCAGCAGCAGCAGCAGCAGCAGCAACAGCAGCAACAACAACAACAGCAACAGCAGCAGCAACAACAACAACACCAGCATCAACACCAGCTCCAGCTCCAACAGCAACACCAGCATCAGCAGCATCAACATCAACAGCTACCCCCGCGCAGCAGGGAGGACCATGTCGTTCCTCTGCCGTCTGTTGCATACGGTGGCGTCGGGAACCCAGGCATGTACGGGTCGCCGAGAAATCGGAGTCTGGAAGAGCTAGGAGGACCCCAAGGTCATCAGCGTGGCCTCCTTGGAATTCAGGAGATCAACCGCAAGGGCCGCATTTCTCCCCTCCCACAGGCTGTCCAGGGCGCTCAGTCTCAGCATTCTGGTCCGGCCGGCGAGCCCGGCATTAAGAGCGAGTTTGGCCGCATGTTTTCGGGAATAGGCACTGGTGTCGGCATGTCAAGCCCGGTTCCTACTGGAGCCCAGCTCCCGTTTTCTGGCCCCGGGCTGACCCGACGCGACGAGCCCGAGAGCATTCCGCAAGATCTGGGTGCGGATACCTCGTCGACTTCAAAGGGTGGCCGAGAACCTGCCCGTGGGAAACGGAGGAAGCTGAAGGAGGAGGATGTAAGGAATGACGATGAAAGCACAGGCAGGTTAACACCCGTTGGCGGTCGTGCCAAGAAGGCCAAGACACACGGCCATCACCATCATCAGTACGTTGATCCCGGAAACCCCTTGATGACACATGCTCTGACAAGTCGCCTTAGCCACCACCATCACCACCACCATCACAATTTGGAGCAGACGTCAACCGCCGGTCATCCGGGCAATACACCATTCAAGAGCGTCAAAGGCTCTACACCTGTGCCGTCGCCCACCGCTGCTCTTGGCAAGGATCTTCCGCTCACCCATCACCATGCGGCCCCCCGCTCCACCCCCAACAGCCAAGCGATGGCTTCGAGCTCCAAGTTGGCTCCAGCGCCCCCTCCAAGCCCTCCTCCCATTGTGATCCCCAAGCCGAGGCAGATCGTGTCTTCCAAAGCTGTGCTGGATAGCGTGGCTGACCGTCCACGCACACATCTCGGAGATGTCGTGTACGAACCCATTATTAAACCGGCTCGGCTGCACGATCCACGGACCGGCCGGCCGCCTCGAGCCGGATACTCGACAACCCCGAAGCCACTGCCGTGGGAGCTGATACAAGACAAAGAGAACAGCACTCTAACGATGAAGATTGGCAAGGAGCATCTGACCCCAGCTTCGCGTGAGGAAATCACGTCCAGGAGAGCCCTTTGGGGCACAGATGTCTACACGGACGACTCGGATGTGATTGCGGCTTGCATCCACGCTGGTTGGATCAGGGGTGAATGGCCGGAGGAGGTGGATGTCGACCTTCTTGGCCTGGATGAAGGTTTCAATACGCGTGACATCTCGCCGGCGGCAAAGGGCCGACGTGGAGCCGCTCCCAAAGCCGCAACCTCTCATCCCGCTGTCACGCAACAAGGCTTCTCCACCGTCTTGACCGCCCCACCCGAGAACGGGCCCGTAGTGGTGCCCGAGAACAGAGATTTGCATGTCACACTGCTCATTCTCCCTCGACTGGAGAAATACGCCTCGACCACGCGCTTCGGAATCAAGAGCCGCGAGTTCGGCGGCATCATCGATGATGGCGATGAGACCCACCACCGCCAGCAGCGGGCAGTGCACGACGGCATCAGCTTCATGATCACGGGTATGCGCTGGGTTACCAACGGCGGGGCGTCGCAGGACCGCCTGAGGGGCAAAGCCAGACGCGAGAGGATCCGCAAGGCCCTCAGGGAGGTGGCGCTTGGTCCGACTTGGGCTGTCGGGGCGCGGGACAACGAAAACGCACAGATGCAGATGCAATGGCAGAAGCTAGACAATGGAACAGGGACGGCGGCGACAGCGACTGCGGTCGTGGCGACGGAGAGGGAAGTGGAGATTCACGGGCAGTGGTGGAAGACCAAAACGTCTGGGAAGGGAAGTAGCGAGGGGGATAAGGAGAACCAGCCGGTTGTGAAGGAGGTGGAGGAGGAGGAGCAGCAGCAGCAGCAGCAAGTAAATGGCGCGAGAGCCTCGGCGAGGGGGTCGGAGGGCGGGAGTGTAGATAACGGTACCGGGGCCAGGGCGGGGGTGCCGCAAGAGGAGAAGGAGCCGGCCGTTGACAGAAATGAGGTTGGGAAGTTGCTGGTCAGGGCCGTAGCCGACGCGGCTCGAGAAGAGCAGGAACTGGAGCAGCTGGAGAAGAACTTCAAGACGGGGAACGCGGAGGCTGTGCCTGAGCCTGAGTCCGAGCTTGAAACTACTGCTGCGGCTACAGAGACAGCCTCAACCGCCAGCAAAGCTTGAACATAGGTCCAGTATATTTTCATCATCACAGACGTTTTCTATCTACTCGTCGCCCGCGGCGTCGGTCGTTATTTTCTTTTCAAGTCGTTTCCTTAGGAGTCTCGTGTTCGGTAGATGGTTCTCTACCCTAGTTCTAGATACCATATTTGCGTTTTAACACGTCATCCGATATGACGCTTTTAGCTGAAGGACGAGCTGTGTACAGTCTTCTCGTCTTTTCTTTTTCTGATTCCGTCGCTTTTTCGTTCTCTCTTTTGCGTTCGCTTATTTCGACTTTGTTTGGTAGCCTATACCTCGTGGCTTCCACGGCTTTCCCTAGCACGGGGGCGTTTTCGTTTATGGCGCTCGGTGCACTGGTTTTCCTCGCATGGCATTGGCGTTGGCAGGGTGGCAACAATGACATGGCACATGGCGACCTCACTTCGATGTTCCGGGGCTGCTTTTTACTGCCTGCAACGCACTTTTGTCGAAGCTTGAGACTCCCAAAGCCAAGGATCAATCACAACGCCCTCCACCAAAACGCGCATTGGATATGTATATATATATATATCTGACTCGTAACGCCCGTTCCTTCTTGTTGCCCCTCGACGGGGCATCCGGGTGATATGTACATTTCGACTCTCCCTCCAGCCCCGCTCACAAAACAGAACCAGTTACATCCCAGCCAGCCAGCTAGCTGCGCAAGTTTAGCCTCCTGGTGGTTTTCCCTCTCTTCAGGCCCACAGCCACAGTCTCCCACACCCGGAATCATCCCGCCATCGTGCAAACCCCCCGTACCGGTCCGGGGTTTTTAAAAGTCGGTCACGCGCCCATTGTAGCTCCAGTCGCCCGCGCTGCCCCACCGGAGGGGCTCGTTCTTAGGCCCGCCGACTTCGCCCGTCTTGGGGTTGGTCTCGCCCTCGAACTCGGGCGGCGCGCCCTTCCGGATGCCGCCGCTCAGCGAGGCCGAGCCGTCCGCTGCTGCTGCTGCTGCTGCTGCTGCTGCGGCAACGACCTGTTGCGCCGGCGGCTGCTCTGGCGTCTGGTCTTTTGTTGCTGAGGTTGATGTGGTGGCGGGCGAGGAGACGTGCCGGGATGTCGTGAGCGGGGAGGATGGTGTCGGCTGCTCGACTTGGGTGTGCGTGTGCAGGGCGGCCTCGGCGGCGCGTTGCAGGCGCTCGAATTCCGCTTGCTGCTCGGCGGGCAGGCGCGGTGGGGACGGCTCGTTTTGGATGAAGCTGCTTGCGAGGCGGCGGGGGTGGGCGGTGGTGATGGATGGAGCGCGGGCGTTGCGCGGGCGCAAGAGGGAGAGGAGTCTTCGCGACATTTTGTAGTATTTGTTGTTGTTGCTGTTTTGAATTGGCTTGGATACCTAGGTCGGGGTGAGCTCAGCGTTTGCGACAGAGGTTTGTTATTTGGTGTGGTTGAAGGATCGCCGAGATTGGTCCGGGGTCAACATGTCTGCGATGGGCTGGAGGCGAGTTGCAGGGAGCTAACCCGCAATCGACCGCGACTTCCCGAGGTCCATGACGGAATCTCTCTCTAACCGGCACACTATTTCTTCAGCCTTTGCCTGCCGCGACGCTCTGCCCATGAAACGTGAGAGACCCAGGGTGGGGCCTTCGAGGTGGAGACTGGCGACGCGCCAACTCTTGCGACACGCAGCCGCAGTGGGGAAAATCCTCCAGGGAACCTGGAAGGCATCTGCGCGAGTCCGAATGCAGTCGGTCCAGACCCCAGGCTCCTTGGAAATTCAGCTGCAACCTTGCATGTTTTGTTTCCAGGCTGATGCTCTCTGCAGCACTTGCTTGTTGATATCTGGAGAGAAGGCTCGAGGAAATGAGTGAGGCTTGGAGTGCGGTTTCACACGAGGCTCTGTCTTGAATTTGTACGCCACTTGGCACCCATCCGTACCCAAGGCATTGACTGCAGTGGAAGCTACTGTAGCAACTCGAAGTGGTAGAACCCGGCTCCGGTGACCCCTCCTTCCCACAATCCCTCTCAGGCTCGCTTCGCCCAAGATGGTAAATGGAATTTCGATGTCGTCCAGCAACTTCTCGGCGCACTGCTTCAGCATTGCGTAACCATTCAACAAAGGGTGGCTGCATGGCCCATTTCCGCGCGCGCATCTGCATCATCCTTGGACAATTTCGTTTGACGGGGAAGGACACCAAGTCGCTGCCCGCGCTTGCCGGCGACATCATGGACAGGCACGCACCAACATCGTTCAAGGTCCGCAAAAGGGTCCTGCGCCTACGCCTCTTGACAGCGCCCCATTCTCATTAGCCAGGTCTCACCATGTCTCACTGAGGTGGCAGGCGGCGTGCTGGGCAGGACGGCACGTCAAGATTTCCAAATGCCAGAAGAGAGAAAGAGAAGTGCACTACGGGTGAATTATTGCATGTCAGCCCAACCGAGCATGACGAGTTGAGGCCCGATATAGCAACGATCCCAGAGCCTCGCCGGTGGGATGGTGCTGGCCCAGGCGGCGTGGTCGGCGGCGGCCTGTGCCAGACCAGCGGTCAGGCAGTCGGTCAGGTACACAGCAAACACTGAAGGCTCGAACTGCTGCCCTGGAATATCAATGGCCAATCATGTGGGACGGAACCCTACGGCTGCCTTATCATCTGCCCGGCGACGCGAACCGATGGGCTTGGGCAAGCTGTGAGTCGTTCACACGCAGCCAGGGGTGGTGTGTCGTGGTGGGCTGCGGCTGCAATGCCAATCCCATCTCATCCCATCCCCGCACTCGGGCCTACTCCCTTCACTGACTGGAGACTACCACCCGTGAGCGGGATCTGTGGTTTCAACTTCTCATCATCCGGCCATCGACTCCAGTCAGCATCCCAAGCTCATACGTCGTCACTCTATTCCAGCAGTCTCATTACCTCACGGTCCTTATTCGAATCACCCGCTCAGATTCCCAACAGCAA
This sequence comes from Cercophora scortea, assembly GCA_033439705.1. NCBI lineage: Eukaryota > Fungi > Ascomycota > Sordariomycetes > Sordariales > Lasiosphaeriaceae > Cercophora > Cercophora scortea. Next base: position 90,138 of record JAUEPO010000005.1, on the reverse strand, counting down.
CTCAATATCTCCCGCCGTCGATGCTCCATTCATGGCAACGCTCAATCTCAACCCAACCCTAACTTTCCGGTCTCTTTGGCAACTTGAAGCTGATGTGCCCATCTGGCCTTGTTCCCACGGCCAAACATGGCAGACGATTACAATGACGAGGACGGCGCGAGTAGCATCGGGCAGCAGCCCCTTTCGCCGCCGGCTTTCATACTCGTCCCGCTGAACACGGCGGCGAAAAAGGCAGTTGAGCATGTCCGGAACAAGTACTGGCACTACCAGGACAACAATACGTTTGGTCTGTGGATAGACTTCTCAGACCCCACACGGATGCACTACACCGTGGGCCGCACCAATACCGACATCTATCTCCCCGAGATGCGAGCCGCCGGGAAGGGCTCGTCCCAAATCTCGGATCTGCACGCCTCGTTCCAGCTGGTGAAGGAGACGGGTGCCGTGCTGTTGCTTGACCACACCGAGAACCGCGAGACCGAGCCCTTCTCCGGCTCCCACGGCGGCGGATTCACCGTCAAGTTCCGCTCCAACAGCAACTCGGTCATTGTCGCCCGCGGCATTAACTCGCGCATCGCTTTCGGCCACGACAGGTGGTACCAGTTTGAATTGCACTGGCGATCCCCCGGCATGTACGGCTTCCCCCAGGAGGAGCCTTACATCATGGGCCCAAGGCAGATGCGGAACAAGAGATATGTGCAGGGAGAGAGGGTGGGAGGTGGCGCATATGGCAATGTTTGGTGGGCCCTAGATAGTACAACTGGGGAGATTATGGCCATCAAGAAATTCCACAACCTGTACGGGCAGCCTCCAACCCCGAGACAGACCGGGCTCTGGCGTAGCAACACGCAGCTAACGAGTTTGTCTAGGTCGGGCAAGAATCTCGAATTTGCAACCCGCGAGGTTGCCAACCTCTTTCTCATCAACAAGTCCACCTCTATTCAACATGTAAACACTCTCATCCCATTCTTCCAGCCGTCATCTGATATTTACCTAGCCACTCACCCCTCTGGTTTTAGATACTTCATACTCCAACGCTAACAAAGCTCGTCTCAGGAACACATCCTCCAGATCATCGACTCGGCAGGTGGCGGGCCGAACGACAACTGGGGCGAAATCTTCATGCCCCTGAAAGACGGTAATCTCAAGGCACTGGTCGAAAGCCCCAACAGCGGGATAGACGACTTCACCCTGTCCAACATCGTCCTCCGGCAGATGCTGCTCGCCCTTCAATGCATCGCCTCTCACAAGATTGTTCACAGGGACATCAAGCCCGAAAACATCCTGTGGGAGTACCAAGACCATGCGGGGGCAGAACCAGGCTACCATTTCTGCCTCGGCGATTTTGGGCTCTCCAATGACCCCAAGCTAGCCCGGACCGTGGCCGGCACGGAGCCGTTTATGGCCCCCGAGGTTTACCTCCGCCAGCCGCAGTCGACCAAGGTCGACATCTGGTCGCTTTTCGCCACCGTCGTGTGGGTACGCAACACCAGCGGCTTCCGCCCGACGTGCTCCCAGCTCGGCGCGCAGCAGATCCATACCTGGCTGAGCCGCATCGCCACCTCGCACACGGACTACACAAACATCGCAGCCATGGCGAGCATCAACCCCAAGAAGCGCCCCACTGCCTCGCAGCAGCTTGCCATCTTGGACCAATGGGATGACGCCAGCCTCACAAACAACCTAAAAACTGATTATAACAACAACAGCAACAACAACAACAACGACGACGACACTAACGATATAAACGCACGCTTTGCACGGGCCATGAACCTGCACGACGACGGCGGCAACAGCAGCAGCTCGTACTCGGCTCCCTACGGCGACCCGCCGGGAATCAGCTACGCCACCAGCGCGTCTGGCGGCAGCAGTTCGCTCGCCTCGGTCACCTCGCCCGAGATCCCTTACTACGAGCCGTACACGTCGGGCCTGATGGACAACTACCCCTGGGAAGCCGTTCCCGACGGTGGAGACCAGGCGGCAGCGGGCCCGAGCAACTTGGGTAATAGATATGGATACGTTCCCCCGCCCGTGGGGTCCTCGGACGCGCCGAGGGATCGCCATGTATGTGCCCAAACCCCTTGTCGTGTTCCTTTCTTGCCGTCTCGTTGTGTTGCCCATGCCGGGTTTTGGCTACGTGCGTGCCTAGAAAGAAAAGGAATGAAAGAAAGAAGCTTCTCCCAATAATGTTTTGGTTGCCAACCAATGAGAGCACTGCTGATCAAAAATCAAACTTTGTGTGGACATTCACAGGCGTGGGTTGCCCCATACGGAAACCCGTACGGGGATCCCGACAGCGGCACCGGCACCGCGGTGCCCGACATGTGGACGCAGCGGCCTGTGGCGGTCGAAAACGATGAGGAGGAGCCGCTGCCGCAGGTGAGAGAGTCGGCGAGGAGGAGGGAGAAGGGCAAGTACAAGTACTAGCATACTGCACTGCACGCGGATTCATGTCTGCCATCAACGTTCGAGCTGAGGTGCCGTGGGGTCGGATATTTTCTGCAATGTGAATTGCAAGGCATGCTTGTGGGATTGAACTAATTTGTCGCGGGCTGCTGAGTTTTCCTTGCCTCGGTTGTGGGTTTGATTTCATTCGATTTCTCCTTTGTCTGGGGAGGCTCTGCTCGGTTGTGGGACCGAAGCTCCACGTTATCCTTCTATCATCAGCGAATATGAACTTTCTTGCTTTCCTGTAGCCTACGGCCTGTGCTATGCAGAGGATCTGGGCTTGTTACGGGATGAAATGGGCAAGATAGGCTATCTGCTTTCGGGCCGATGGGATGGACTTCATGGTCACAGGATTGGGCATGTTGACACTGGAATCTGGGATGCGTTTGTTCGGATGAAATCGTAGGTGCTAGAAAGCTCAGGTTGAAGAAAGGACGTGCACGCCTGGCGGTATACAGTGGTTAGTATGAACGAGTGTCTGCAGGTATTAACCACGCCTGGCGTTTGTTTACATCTTCTTTTATTTTCCTCCTCGTTGACCTGAGCTCACCACCCCGCAACGAGGCATCTTGGTCTACTTGGACGACACTCTTACGCCACATGCTGTACTAATTAATTACTGCCAAGTACCGGGCACGTCGACGCACTACGATCACTTCCTCATGGCTGAGAAAACAACCGGCTTCCACGTGCAGGCTGCGCAGCACCTAGCGCAAATCCGGCCCGACACGGTCACGCGCTGGGAGGTGGCATGCGCAAGATGCGCCTGGCGAATCTTTGTGAAAGCGGGCAAGACGACGCCGTTCAAGCCAGACAAAGGCTTTGGGGGCCAAGTTGTTTGTGCCCATCTGAACTGTATGTGGTTTTGGGCTCACGCGAGACCAAGCAAGAGTGATAATTGCCGAGCTGATCACGATGGTTGGGTGTAGCATACCCGGGACCGAGGTGTACGACCTGCTTCGTCCACAACGATGCCTGCACTCCGGTAAGTCCCAGCCGTACCTCCGGGCTTTACCCTCACATCAACGGCTTTGGCAAACGTTGGACCAGGTTGCTGACCTTGTCGTTCAGGTCCCCGATGAGTTCCGCGATATCGTCAGAGAATTGGTTGCCGCAAACGACGCGGTTTTCAACCAGACGCCCGACCTAGCGACTGTACGTGAGCCGCCTCAACCTCGGCGAGCCCGAGCAAGCTCCTTGTCACTTGATCGCGACACTGACCGACGATATATCATCCAATGTAGGCCGAACAGCGGATGAGAGAGGCCATCGCGGCAGCCAGGGACCCCGATGACCCTAGAGGCCGTCGCATCAACCCCGGCATCCACATCACGCGCCTAGATCGTCAAGCTGCCGCTGCCGGGAAAAAGAGACGCGCCGCGGCCCCGCCTACGGCTGCGGGCTGGCTCGTCCCACCTCCACCTACCATGTTTGACAAGGACGACAATAATAACAACAACAAAACGGGCACCGAACAAGTTCGATTTATGAATTTGGTCGCTTGGGCTGGCTTGAGAGGGAAGCAAAACGGACCTAGCCAGGATACAATAAGGAAGCTAGACCTAGAGGACACGCAGAGCGGCAACAAACCATGGGTGGTCAACGAGACAAAGGTCGGCGTGCCAGACGAAGTGACCGACGAGATGCCAGACGAGGGCACGGCGATTGACGAGGCGACCAACGAGGCGACCAACGAGGCGACCAACGAGGCGACCAACGAGGCGACCAACGAGGTGCCAGACGAGGTGACTGACGAGGTGACCTACGAGGCGATCGACAAGGTGACCGACGAGGTGCCAAACGAAGATATGGCGATCGACGAGGCGACTGACGAAATTACCAATACGGCAATCGATAAGGCGGCCAACAAAGTAACTCACAAGGCAACTAACGAGTTGACCCACGAGACGATCGACGAGATGACCAACGAGGTACCGGACGAAGCGACCGACGAGGTATCGGACGAAGCGATCGATAAGGTGACCGACATGGTGACTCACGAGGCGCAAGACGACGATATGAAGCTCTCGTCCCAACCGACAGAGACATGGAACCACCAGATCGACAGCTCTCAAGACAACGACTTGGACTCCATGTCGGACACGCAGGACCAGCGCCGCGGCCAGCACATGCACTGGGCGGAGGAGGTGGAGATCTCCCACAACAAGGCACGGCGCATGGCTCAGCAGGCTGCCGCGTTCCAGTACGGCGGCACCACCTACATCGACCACATCAACCACGAGCAGTTCAAGCACTTCCCAGAGGGCCAGACTGGGATTTCGCGCGTGTTTGACTGGATGTCGGGCCGGTCGCGGGCCAAGCGCGGCCTGAGGGACTTGCTGGGCGAGTACCACAAGCCCATTTTCTCATCTGGCAAGTACGGCCATTGATGAATAATTAATAGGTAATTAGTGTGTGGTGAATCTGTGGGATGTTGTTCGGTGGATGACAAGTGTGGGTATTGTACATGGTTCATTCGGGTCGGCGTTGTGTGGTACTAATTGTCGATGGTAAGTACATGAAATATCAAATGGGGGTTTCGAGGATGATGCACTAGTTGCGGGAAGGAGGAACAAATGGAAGCCAATAACAAGGTGACTTGGAAGGTGCGTGGTGCCGTGGTCCCTGGCCATTGGGCAGTATCGATAAGAACCCAAAATGGCCCGTGCAAACCTGACGTCAGGCCTCCAACAGCCAAATGGCGGGGCATCTCAGCTCCCCCACCACACGAGGCCTCAGTTCACGATACTTTCCTGCAATCCGGCATCCAACTGAAGTTGATCAGCAAGTCAACCAAAACAAGAAGAAAAAAAGAATCGACAAAGGACCAACGCTTCCCAAGACATTCAAGAGACAAGACCAACATGTCGTCGCACGGGCTCCCCGAGGTGCTGAGAAAAAAGGTGGACGAGTATGTCGACTCACTGGCGCCGCAGATCCAGCCCCGCATCACGGCCGAGCTCGAGACCTTCCAACAGGTCACCATGGACAGTCTGGAGGACCAGATTGTGGGTGCCTTTCGCTCGCTCTTCAACACGGACAAAGACCGTCCAGAGGGGAGCCGTGGCCTGGACAATGCGGTGCCCGACGCCTACGGCGCCCAGTCGCTCCCCTTCGCCGACGAGATCTCCAAGCTGACGCGAGGCTTCACCGACCTCGCTGGTGGCGCTACCGAGGATCTGCGCGATATCTTTGACCTGACCGAGGGCAGTGTTACCGGCGGCGAAGCCCGTTCCGTGTCCAACGAAGGTGGCAGCAGCGGTGGTGGGGGGTTCAAGACCTTTCTCTCGGCCGCCGCCAACGCCGTCCAAGACCATCTCGAAAAGGGCAGCAGCGGCGGAGGCAGCCAAAAGTTTGAGCTTGACGGCATCCTCGGCGTCATCAGCACCACGGTCAAAGAAGCCGCCCGCAACCCCGAGGAAAAGGCCCGGATGATCACGCCCGAGATCAAGGAGGTGGTTGGCGCCGAGCTGCGCAAGCAACATGCACCCCTCGCCGACCAGTTTACCCGCATTGCCCTCGACCACATCAAGCGCTGGCTGCGCGGAAACACCAGCGCGCGCGACTTGGGCGACGGCGTCAAGGGCGAGATTGAGGACCACGTCAAGGATCTGGTCAAGGGCTTTGGCGGCTTGTTCGGGAGCAAGCGGCACGCTGCTGCTGGGTCTGGGTCAGGGTCTGGCGAGGCCGCCTCATCCAGAGGCCTTGGCGACGCCCAGGGAGAGGGTCATGGTTTCTCTAAGCTCATCAGCGAGAAGCTCAGCACTGGTCTGGGCAGAGTGCACAGAGACGTCCGCCTCGAGTTCCGCCAGGTGCTAGGCGACATTGAAAAGCAGCTGTTCGAGCTGCTCCCGGATAAGTTCCAGCACCCGCTCGAGAAGATCCTCGGCGGCAACCCCTTCGACGCCCAGCTTGACCGCGACGCCACGGACCGCGGGATAGGCCACGATATCCAGACCAAGGTGCTCACCAAGATTCGCGCTCTCGTGCAGAAGGTGCAGGAGACGCTGCGCGAGAGCATTCTCGGGGTGGTCAACGGCGGCCACCGCAAGTTTGAGCGACAGAGCTGGGTCTTTGTGCAGAACATGGTGGAACAGAAGGTGCAGAAGTACTTGCCCAAGGTCAAGATCACGGTGCCGGATGACATTGGCAATGAGGGCGTGAGTGTGGGCGCGCCAACGACTGCCACTCAGCAGCTTGGCGGTGGTGGACAGCAGACTTCAAGTTCCGCCCCTCCTCCTGGTGCTCAGCAATTCAGCGGTAGCGTGCAGCACAGCTTCCCTCCTCCTCCTCCTAATACCACCGAGCAAGTTGGCGGGGGGTTGCAGCAGACTTTCGCCCCTCCTCCTACCGCGCAGCACCCAGGCTATGGAGGTGATGTGCAGCAGACGTTCCCTCCACCTCCTACTCAGCATTACGGAAGTGAGGTGCAGCAAACATTCCCTCCTCCACCTCCTCCTATTCAGCACTACGGAGGCGACGGCCAGCAGACATTCCCTCCGCCCCCTACCCAGCAGCAGCACGGAGAGTACAGTAATACGTCATCGTCTCCTCAACATCAGCAGAACCAGGAATACTACCCGCCACCACCACCTCTGCCATACAAACCGCAGGAGTATCGGCCGAGCCAGCCCCAGGATCACCACCCGGATCAAGGCTCCCATCAGAACCCAGGCTACTGATTAGCAAGGTCAAGACTACCAACAGGGCCAGGACCACCACCAAAACCGGCCGTAATCGCGGTCGCAACCCTGGGTACCGAGCATGGTTTTGCAGTTGTGCGGCACACTAAGGGCAAGTCGGCGGCTTAACGAAAGGGGCGAAGATTGTTGCAAAAAGGGGCATTGGGAAAGGGGTTTGTACAGGAAGTTGAAAATGGAGACTCATACCCCTTGAGTATCTTAGCTCGTATCATTTTGGGCGAGCACGAGAGCTTTTGATTTTCTATTGTTTTGGCGAGCGAGCAGTTGTCGGGTTGTTCATTGCTGTGATTCTCAACCTGATGTATGCAGTTACTACCTAGGTATTCAAGCCTCTTCCATTCCGGCTTACTCCGTTGAAGAGGGTCGTAGTTTATTCGTTTTCTCATTGCTCTTTATTTGAAATATTCAATTCTTGGATCACCTCCGGTTCTTCCGTGGTATGACTCCCCGCATGGGATGTACCCAAGTGGGATACTTCCAAGTGTGATCATTGCTTTGTGTTCGGATAATTAGTTTGTTCCCTAGACAGCCGTCGTCTGACTTGACACATACATGTAGTACCTGGTAGTCTTCAACGTTCTCATTACGTCTGATAATAACCCGCTCCCCCAATTAACCCAAGAAGTCATCCACGCTAGCAAAAGCGTTTTGCACGTGGAAGTACATGGTTCAAGTTGTCTCCGGAACTCGGACTTAACTGGCCTTAACTGCGCGGGTGGAGAAGGCCCAGGCCTCTCTGTTGATCCCTGGCCCCTGGATCGTACACTACGTATTTTGCCAGCCTGACGTCACGTCAACACGGGGTTCCACACGCATCGAATAGTTTTTTTTTTCTCTACCGGCGGCCGATCTTCAAAAGCTCGACGGGTTTTCTGCATCGAGCCGGGCGAGACAGTACGGATGTCTGACTCGAGCAAGCGTTTCAGCAAACCCTTGGACTACCTCGGACTGAGCAACGAGCCTTTGGGGGCTCTGAGGGGAAACGGTGCTAATTACCCTCCCGACAATGTGGCTGGAAACATGAAGGGGGCCATTTCATTATCGTAAGCGAACGGTCGTCAAACGGGACTACTGTATCAACTTCCAAGCGCATTACTAATTGGGATTTATTTTCCGCAGGAGATAGAGAGAGCAAGGAGCATGGCGTTGCATATCGAGCTAAACGGCGACAATCGGGAACCATTGCGCGCTAGCTTCGCCAAGGCGGAGCAAAGTCGAACTGCCGGGACGAGAAAGCTGGAAGCTGCTTGACGGCGCGGTGGAGCCCAGAGAAGGCGACCGAAAATGTTTTCATGGTCTTTAAGGGATACATTTGTAATCCAGCAATGGGGCTCATGGCGCGCAATCCGGAAGGGGGCGTGATGAGGGTCTAAGAAGTATGATATAAAGGTCCTGACCACTTTTTTGTTGGCGGCTTTTTGGTGTTTGAGGACATCATACCGCACAGTCCCTCTCGCATCTTCTCATCGGTACTCTTCACTACGCCAGCCAATCTCAATAGTTCCACTTGTCTCCACCCCCCAGCTTGCACACACACACACACACACACATATACACATACACATCACCCAAGAGCAAGCATGGCGGCTACGACTCCGGAATACAAGTTCGAGGGATGGCTCGGCTACGACAGCTCGGCGGCGCAGGGAAACATGATCTGGGGCGAGTACGAGCCCAAGCCGTGGGAGGAGACCGACGTCGACATCAAGATCACCCATTGCGGCGTCTGCGGCAGCGATATCCACACGCTCCGGAGCGGATGGGTTAGTTGCCCCTGAAACTCGCATCTAATTACTTCCTTGCCGGTTGTGTTTACTAACGTCTAGTTCCAGGGACCTACGGATTACCCATGCTGCGTCGGCCACGAGATCGTTGGGCACGTTGTGCGCCTCGGCTCCAAGGCTGAGGGTGGTCTCAAGCTCGGGGACCGTGTCGGTGTTGGTGCGCAGAGTGACTCGTGTCAGGGTATGTGCCTAACCTTGATCACCTCATCAAACATCATGATGAGCAAGACAGCAAGACCAAGCAGCTAATTCCCCATACAGGCCGGAAAGGAGACTGCGAGGCTTGTGCTTCCGGATTGGAGAACCACTGCCCAGTCAAGCACGTCGGCACGTACAACGGCCGGTACTTCAATGGCGGCAAATCCTACGGCGGGTACGCGCTGTACAACCGCGCGCCCTCGCACTTCGTCATCAAGATCCCCGACGCCATCCCCAGCGCAGAAGCCGCACCGATGCTGTGTGGCGGCGTGACAACTTACACGCCTCTCAAGTTCCACGGCGCCGGGCCCGGCAAGACGGTCGGCATCGTCGGCCTGGGCGGCCTGGGGCACTTTGCCGTCATGTGGGCGGCTGCGCTGGGCGCCGACAAGGTGGTTGTCGTCTCGCGGACCGCGGCGAAAAAGGCGGATGCGTTCAAGATGGGGGCGACGGATTTCATCGCCACGGACGAGGACCCGGCGTGGAACAAGAAGCACGCGTCGACGCTGGACATCATCATCAGCACGGTCTCGTCCAGCTCGATGCCGCTGATGCAGTACTTTGACCTGTTGAAGTTGGATGGCACGTTTGTGCAGGTCGGCGCGCCGGACGATGGGCTGCCCAAGATCGGGGCCATGCCGCTGATCATGAAGAGGCTGAAGCTGACGGGGTCGCTGATTGGGTCGCCGAAGGATATCAGGGATATGTTTGCGTTGGCGGTCGAGAAGAACGTCAGGCCATGGGTCGAGGAGATTCCGATGAAGGATGCGAATAAGGCGATTGTGGACATGGAGGCTGGCGTGGCAAGGTATCGGTATACCTTGGTCAATGAGCCGGAGGCCGAGAATACGCCGGCGACGAAGCTGTAAAGTCGGTGTGCAGCATCCGAATGGGTACTTGTTTGATTATTAATTTGTAGTATATGCCTATTTACGGTGTTTCCTTGTGTAGATCGCTGCTGGATTGACAGTCGGATTGCTTTTGTATCTGGTCACATATCATGTACTACTCTGGTGTTTACATAACCCCCTTTTTTGTCCTGAGGTAATCAGTCATTGGCCAGGCAGCAACATGCGTGCAGACTACCGACCTACCCACCGAGGTATCCTGTACCGATCAGGCATATGAATTTTCGCCGCGGTCTGCATGATGCAAATCAAACGCGCAGTCAAGGCATGGCTTGCCATCGCCGTGCCATGGAGGGGGTGCTTTCTCCCGGCCAATTGGGACGCCTCAAGAGCCGAGTCCCAAGAAGATAATATTTGTCCGGGATCCGGGAAGCCATCGACATAATGATTCTGGTCTAGACCTAATACTACCTGGTAATTATACATGGACATGCATGCCTGCGGGAATATCATGCTCGCAAATCATGACGACTAGCAAAATGAGGCGTCAAACATGAGATTTTTCTCCCTCCCGTCTCCCTTCCAAGGCTTCGGCTTCAGGGCTGCGTGCGGATCGACAGACCGAAGGTGGTCGGGGCTTCCATGTGGCGGTGAACTGTTGGGGCACTTGGACTGCCAAGTGTCGCGGGCTGCAGTAGGTCCGCATAATCAGCCCGCCACGGGGAGCCTAACAGGGCCCCTGGGGCTCCCTTGGCTCTGACGTGGCCCAGCCCCCCAACTGCAGTTGACTGCAGTTGACTGCACAAGCACAGCATTGCAGGGCCTATCCGCTCCACAACACTGCATCCACCATTCGCTGGCCACCACGATAGGCATAGGACGGCATGCATCGTCGACGCTGGACCCAGGAATCGGCAACGGCTTTCCCCGATTTGAAGCCGTCCGAAGCGAGAGCGAGTTGAGTCCGCCATGGGTCGACCGGTTTTGGGAGTCAATGCCGGGCGTGCCCAGGTGGCTGGAACGCCAAAAAAAAACAGGTTATTATGGGAAGGGCAGCCGGTTCGTTGCTGGCACCAGACTTGACGTTTGGCCAAAGGTTCGGACTTCTGAACCGACCTCAGTGGCGTGCCATTCTCCTCGGGCCTCGGCCAATATCAACTCTTGTTAATGATAATGATGATGTCTTGACGTTTCGGCTTGGTTGCCATATTCTCCCACCGAAAAACAACAACAACAAAAAAACACAAACAACAAACGGATTAAGTTGATCCCACCACAGCTGGAGGATCCTAAAAAACCATGGCGTGGTTCACCGACATGGACCAAAAGGGCGGAGCCGAAGTCAATATCGGCGCCGGGGCAGACCAAGACCGGGAACGGGAACGGCAGGCTGCTGCAACGACCCTCACCCTCGCACGGAAGCTCGCCGACGAGAAAAAGAGGTCGTGGCGCAAGAACTGGCTCATCGCCGGCATCGCCACCGTCGCACTCGCCGCGCACTACTACTCCCTGCCACATATGCATGCACCGCAGCAGCAACTTGACGCTCACTCTCAGCCATCTTATTACCCCGAACCTGTCACCCTCGACGGCGTGGCCCTCCCCGCGGTGACACCACCCGTCACCCGCACGGCGTCGACGCTCCAGGACTGCCTTGACAGCATCTGCGCCGGCCGCGCCAACTGCGTGCACTATGCTGGCGGCGGCGGCTTATACGTTTGTCACCCGTCCAATCATTAACGAGACGATTATTACGTCCTGTCTCTGATTCTTTGCTGACTTTTGGTTGAAATCATCCGTGGTGACAGAAATACTTTTCCGAGTGGATCAAGCCCCTGAACCTCGCGTACCTGATCACGCCGGCGGCTGTGATCCGGCCCAAGAACGTGACCGAGGTGGCGGCGGTGGTCAAGTGCGCGGCCAAGAACGGGGTCAAGGTGCAGGCCAAGTCGGGCGGGCACTCGTATGCCAACTACGGCTCGGGCGGCCAGGACGGCGCCATCTCGATCGACCTGGTCAACTTCCAGTACGTGTGGGTCAACACGACGGCCAGCTCGTGGCAGGCGCACGTCGGCGCGGGCAGCAAGCTCGGCGACGTCGACGACAAGCTGGGCCCCTACAAGCGCGCCTTTGCCCACGGCATCTGCCCCGGCGTGGGCATCGGCGGCCACGCCACCATCGGCGGCCTGGGCCCCATGTCGCGCATGTGGGGGACCTGCCTGGACCACGTCGAGGAGGTCGAGGTCGTCACGGCCACGGGGACCATCCTCCGCGCTAGCACGACCCAGAACGCCGACCTCTTCTGGGCGCTCCGCGGTGCCGGCGCCGGCTTCGGCATCATCACCGAGTTCGTGCTCAAGACCCACCCGGAGCCGGCCGAGGTGGTCGACTACGTGTACAACTTCCAGTACAGCCACCTGCCCGAGATGGTTGACTTCTTCATGGCCTGGCAGAAGCTCGTGGCAGACCCGACCCTGGACCGCCGCCTCGGCACCGAGTTCACGCTCTACCCGTTCGGCGCCCGCGTGACGGCGACCTGGTACGGCAGCCAGGCCGAGTTTGTGTCGTCGGGCATCATGGACCGGCTGCCCAGCGGCAACGACACGGTCGGCCTCAGCCGCAACACCTGGCTCGGCCACCTGCTCAACCAGGCCCAGAAGGAGGCCCTCCGGCTCGGCGACGTGCCCAACCCCTTCTACTCCAAGTCGCTCGGCTTCACCCGCCAGGACCTGCTCACGCGCGCCCAGACGCTCGATCTGTTCCAGTGGGTCGACAAGTCCCCCAAGGGCACCCTGGCCTGGTTCGTCATCTTTGACGCCACCGGCGGCAAGGTCGCCGACTTTGGCAACACCACCGCCTACGCCCACCGCGACAAGGTCTTCTTCTACCAGTCCTACGCCATCAACGTGCTGCGCGTGTCGAGCACCACCCGCGCCTTTCTCGAGGGCTTCCACAACAAGCTGCTCAGCTACCTCCCCGCCGGCGAGACCCACGGCACCTACCCGGGCTACGTCGACCCCTTCCTCAAGTTCCCCCAGCAGGAGTACTGGCTGGCCAACCTGCCCGCCCTCGAGGGCATCAAGGCCAAGTGGGACGCCGCCGATCTGTTTCATAACCCGCAGAGTGTCAGGCCCGCGGTGAAGAAGAAGGGGACGGCCAGTTGAGCACACGTGTCTATGTTATGAGGTTATGTTTGCAATACTCAAGTCTTTTTGGTTTGTTTACGACTCTGTTCTTTCGTTTCAATGTTTCTTTTTGTTTTCTTTTCCTCTGCAGATGGTTGCACCTTACGGTCTTTTTGAGTTTGATTTTCCTTTGTTATTTCATGATTTCCTTTGTTGAGCGTGTTTTGAGAGCGGCTTATTGTTTGATGTTTCACGAAGTATCATGAAGAATGAAAAAGCAGGAGCACGTGTTATGATGACGAGTCAAGTTTTTGTTACGAGCAGTTGGCAAGTGAGCGGATCCCGGCACGGATAATATCATATTAGTATTTACTTGGATATAAAACACAAAATGGAGATGGGATCTTGCTTTTTTTGACTAGGCACCTAATCTTTCGTACATCCAAGTGTGACGGTTGTGGGGGCCCAGTGTTTATCTTTGGTTGTTTCATTCGTAATCTCAAGGCGCTCAGAATCAACGATTGTAGGGACTGAGGAGAACACGCAGCGAACTCGTCTCGATACACACACAACTTTTGTCTCTCATTACCTACATGCATCCACACCATGTATACATCTCTTATTCTTTTTCTTTTCCCCGACACTTTCTTCTTTTCTTTTTGAAAGAAACACCACGAGCCTCCAGTGATAGACCAAATAATCAAGTCCACTTCCACATCCAGACTCAGAAAAAGAGTCATAAATCCAGTCAGGTATTCTTGGTCACCCCAACTAAGCCGTAGGCTTGGCCGTTGCCGTGGACGTCGCCGTGGCGGGATGCACGCACTCGGTGCAGATGGCGTTGGCAACGGACCCGACCACGGGCGCGTTGACGGGCCCGCAGGCCGAGATGACGCACGGCATGACGGCCGCCTGCATGGCCGCCGCGCTCTTGCACTGGCAGCCAAAGTCCATTGACGCCGTGCAGCCGATCTTGATGGCCGCCTGCGACACGCAGGGGATCTGTTTTACATCAAAGACAAACGTCGGGTGTTAAAAAACATGATCAAGAACAAATGAACGGACGAAGAAAACGAGGAGACAGTTTCATGGAAACTACGTACACCGCAGCTGGGCATCAGCTTCGTCAGGGTGCAGGCCGGAGCCGGTGGGGCCGTGATGGTCGACGAGGGCGCCGACGTGATGGCGACGGCCGAGGCCGAGGCGACCAGGGAGAGGCCGGCGAGAAGGAGAGTGGCGGGATGCATTCTGGCTTCAAGCTTCTTGTGGGAATATAATACTGCGGGATGAGTATGTGGTCAGACACCAGGTAGGTAGGTCAGGCAGGCAGTAATGAAGGGGTGAGATGTTGTGATTGCAGTTGAGGATAGCGCAATTGGCGTTGACGAAGGCCTCCTTTTATACTAGTATCCTATTGCCTACCTCCTGAGGTAGGTTGACCGCGAGCTGACGGATCATGAACCCCTCCTCAACACACCTTGGTCTAGTCACTTCAGGCAGGGCTTACGGACGTGGTATTCTCAGGTCGTATTCTGGTATTCCCTCCAGATTGCCATCAAATGTCTTGCGCTACGGTCCCGAACATCGTCGGTTGTGCTGCCAAGTCCGGGGCCGGCGAGGTTATTCTGTTGACCGGCGTGCTGGACTCCTCATCCAGCAATACCTCTGCAAGGTACATGGAAGTCAGCCAGTCAAGGGGGTTTTGCCCCTGGATAATTATTAGCGAGAACAAATTTAGACTCCTACAACGCACGTACTAATTATTTGCACTTATCGGTTGTCGAGTCCTCGCTACGCCCGCCGACGTCGACTTTAGCCGCTTCCAGTTGAGCACGCCGGTGATGTCATGAGGGCTTCGATTAGTGATGCCGTTTCTACCGGGCACCGACACTTATGTACTGGCTAATTGTCTGTTTGGAGTTAATCACTGGGGATTCGGAAAGTCCTGCCCCGCAAGCCCGACATGATTCCAGCTCGTAATTATCTGCCAGTGGCCGACAGCATAGCCGGTTGGCGGTCAAGTGAAGCTCCAGTGTCGTCTCATTCCTCGTGCAATTTATTGTTGGTGAAGTCCGTGAGATGCGGCTGCGGCTTTCTTCAAATTTCCTGGCTTCCTTTTGTCTGACCAGTTTCATAATTTAGTCCTTGATGGCGGCGTAGCGAAATTGAATTCCCGCATTATCCATCGTCGCAGTCGAGCATAGATTCATCTAGATATATTTCTGATCGGTTCAAGTTGCACAAGGTGCCTCCGTCTTGGAGGTATTCATACCGATTGAAGAACGCATGCAGGCTCCGTTCAAATCTCTATGTCGTGTGTTTTAGTCATGACAACATGTAATTGCAAGTAAGATTCGATATTATCCTTCAGCATTTACCACTTTCCCCGCAGAGTCCTGGGGTTGGCTCAATGATGATGAATAGTAGGGAGATGTCCAAAATCGCCGGGTTGGCGGTTACGGTCTATGATCGTTCTATGGTCTTATGCAAGGCTTCTTTTCAGTTGTGCTTCATCATGGAACGCGAAGCACCTAGAAGGTTTGATCTTCTCTCGCAAAAAGTTCCGACGGCACGATTCCACTTCTTGATCAAATATAAGAGAACAAATCCATTTTGGGTACAGGAGCAAAAGTTTGCTTGCCCTTGAACAGCTCAACTTGAAGTTGACGGCAAACATTTTGCTCTACATCTCAAGACTATTTTCGATACAGAATGGCTTTGAATCTACAAATGATCATAAACAACAGTTGTATAATTACATACCTACTACTTCTTACCCGAATCCTTGACACTAATTAAACACTGGTCCAGATAGCACCGCGTAGTCATCAATTAACGCCGAAACCAACCCCTCCCAACACAAGATACGCCGTAAAGAAACTAATCCTAACCCTGCTTCAGCACTAAATTTTCTACACAATACAAATCCGCTCCCACACCGTATCCGGCCCAACGGCCTCGCCGTACATGACGCCGTGCACATACGCGGGCCCAACTAGCGTAAAACACGATAGACCATCCTCGTCTTGGTCACCCGACGTCCCAGGCCGCGGCCGCAGCACCAGCGGACACGGACACGAGTCGAGAACAACCAGGCGGTCGCCGGCCTCGGCCCACAGCGGCACGTTGGCCACGTGCCCGGCGTCGGTGAAGGCGATCCGCCGGTTCACCATGCTGCCGTCCATGCCGACGAGGAAGGCCGAGGCGCGGTCAACGCAGGCGGCGAGCGCCGCGAGGACGGACTCTTGCGTTGGCGGTGCTGGTGGGTTGTTTTCATGTTCCTTGTCGTCGACACTGTTGGCTGTGCTGTCAGTTACCGTGTTCATGGTGGTCATGATTTGTGAGAGGAGGTCGGCCTGGCTGTGGAACGAGGGCATTGTCCCCGTCGGGTCGGCGAGCGCGAGCGCGTTGATGTTGGCTTGGTAGTTGGTGCTGGTGCTGGTGCTGATGCTGGGACTGGT
This sequence comes from Cercophora scortea, assembly GCA_033439705.1. Classification (NCBI taxonomy): domain Eukaryota; kingdom Fungi; phylum Ascomycota; class Sordariomycetes; order Sordariales; family Lasiosphaeriaceae; genus Cercophora; species Cercophora scortea. The sequence goes on along the minus strand of JAUEPO010000005.1, from coordinate 73,571 downwards.
GCTCGTGTTGGGGCTGGGGAAGTAGCGCGCTAGGCTTTGCAGGACGTAGGCGCGGAACATGGCGCCGGCAGAGGGGGATGACGGCCATGCGGCGGGGTGGACTTTGGCTACGGCGTTCATGAGCAGGGTGCGCCAGAAGGCTTCGATGCGGGTCTCGGGAGCCGTCGTGTGTGGGTACATATACATGGGCGGGAGGGCGAGGAGGTGGGAGGTGAACTGGTGCCAATTTGGGCCGAGGAGGTCGGTTACCGAGATGCTGAGGGTCGTGATGGTGGCGAGAGGGGTGCTGTTGGCGAGGAGGCGGTGGTTGGTGATCTGGATTCTGGGGCGTGTTGTGGACAGGGAATTGCTGGCAGCGTTGAAGCGAGGCCGGATGGACCACATGAGATCGAGCCCTTGGCGGCGGGAGAGATCGGGGACCCAAGACGGGAGGGAAGCAAGACGGAGAGCCGGAGGATCGTTGAGCGCCATCAACACAGCGAGCGAGTCAGTTTCCTCCACAAGCAGCTGCATGGTCTGCTCGTAGACGTGCGATGGAGCGATTTCGGGTGCGTAAGTTGCGTGGATTGCCAACGGGGAGAGGCCTTCTTGCTGTGCCATGTTGTTGACGAGACCGAGATGACTGAAGACTTTGTCTCGGGGATCGGTTGCGTCTGCGCATCTGCCGTTCAGACATAGGTACATGAGCCAGGCTGATGCTGTGTCACGGGGACAGCCCGTCATGGCCCTCATATCCTCAAGCAAAGTGTCTTTGACATTGACCAATTTGGTGGCGGAGTCGGAAGGTGCTGTGTCTATCCGCTGAAGGTATCGATGCCTGTTGAGCCAGAGCTGGAACATGTTGCCCACCGGGTCGTGCACAACCCAGTCATGCACGTCCACCAGTCCCTCCTCCCCAGAGAGATATCGAGACATGGCCGGCAGCGCGTCGAGCTGGCCCAGCCTGGCTGTATGGCAGACAAAGGCTACATGGCCCAAGCCGTCCCAGGTCATGCCGTGGTGGCCGCAGATGATGACCACCTTCTTGGACAGCGTGACCTCCTGGATGATCCACGCCCTGCTGAACCAGCGGTTTTGGAACAGCCTGACCAGCGGCGCCCAGTGTTTGTCGGCGTCGGGGCACGGCAATCCCCGCGCGCGCCAGAACTCTTCGGGCGGGGGGTTCAACTGGCGATACGGAGCGAAGTCCTCGACGGGGATGCGCAAGAGGGCCGTCGACACGCGCATCGCCTTTGCGACGTCTGCATTTGCCCGCCCGAGCCATACGGCTGTTGTCGCCGCGTGCCTGTAGATGTGGTCCATGATGCCGACCTGGATGGACCGCTCGGTGAGATCGTCCTGGTTGATGCTGATGGCGTCGATCCACAGGTGCTGCACGTCGTCGTCAAAGTTCCAGAAAGAATACAGGCCATCGAGCGCATCCTTGAGGTTCTGGAAGACAAAAAATGTTTGGCCGTTTATTTGCACCGGCAACTTCTTGCGCTGGTCGTTGACGACACTGGGATTCGCGTCGTCATCACGGTCACGGTCCGAGTCACCTTGACGGTTCTGGTGCGGAGGCCCCCAGGTGTAGGACAAGGCCACATACTTGGGCAGCCCGTCGATTGGATACGTGGCCATGATCAATTGCGGCCTTGTGAGTTTGGCCATGAAGTCGAACCATCTCGGCCGGACAAACTGGAGCAGGCGTATGCAGCTGTCGTCGAGGGGCTTATCGTACGCAAATGGCAACGGTGCGGGACGTCGGCGGCCGGCACGGTGGAAGAGCGCGGCCCATAGTCTCGACAATGTCGCGCCCATAGTCCAAGTTGCTCATCGTGATAATCAATAATACGGGCAGTTATGTTGATTGTTATAGGCCGGAAACATGACTCCAAGGACGTTGATGAGTTATGGCTGACGCGCCTCCACCGTCGCAGCTGCAATCATCTGATTTGATCTTGACTGATGGGGCGCAGCTGGCCAATAACGCCGACGAGCTGCGCCACGACTGAATACTACGTACTGCCGGCCACACGACGATTCTATGAAGCGGTGGCGCATCTAGGATGAATCAAAGGGTCTTGTTCATAAACAAGTTAACTTCCTGGCTGGTACTTACCTATGATTTATTTACTTGATTGATGCTAGATAGCATTGATAATTATGCAACCGACCTGTCCACCAGAACCAGTCATGAATGAACTGGCCGAAGTACAGGGCACCTGGCAGGCTTCCCCCATGAACAATAGGCACAACCATACACAGGCAAACAAATCATCGCCGCCCGCAATCAAAACGAAACAGTGCCCCCGACGCCATGCATTTAATTCCCCCCGGACCCCAAAGCAGGAACTTCTTGATTTTTGACCCTTGGCAAAAGACCAAGTATATCCCATACGCGCACCCCGGCATATCTCACTGATCGCTTGATAAAGCCAAGAGAATCTCCATTGTACAGGGCAGCTCAACCCATCAGCTCCACGCCATTCCGTATCGCGCCCACTACAGCGCCCGTCTGAATCACCTCGCCACCTCCACTCGCCACTCTGTGCTCGATTTGCGCCAGGGCGTCGAGCCAGGTAATCATGACCTCGGCCTTGACCTCTAGCTTCACGACCTCTTCGGCCAAGGCGGTAATGATGTCCGCAAGGGCCAGCCCCTGAGATACCTTGAGAGTGTTGATGGTTGTCAGACAGGACATGACGTCCTTTGTCTTGAGGAGGGTGTCGAGGATCTTCTTGATGGCGTCGGGGGGTGGCGCAGCCACGCAGTTGTAGATTGTTTCGATGGTGATGGTCTCTCGCACAATGTCTTGTTCGGCGATTTTGGGTGCATTTCGCACGTGGAGCGGTGTACCTAGGTTTTGCTAGTCAGCATTGGACTCGGAGGTGGTGGTGGTGGTGGTGATGGTGTTGATGGGACTTACTTGAAGCATGACAGGCCTGCAAGACGTTGAGTGCTCTGCGCATGTCGCCCTTGCTCAACCGCACCAGTGCCTCGGTGGCGTCGGGCAGAATCTTGACGTTCTCCTCCTCAATCACCCTGTCCACCAGGCTGCGGATATCCGGCTCCTTCAAGGGGCTGAAGCGGAAGCGCGTACACCGTGACAGCAGGGCGGGGCTGAGCTTGTGGGAGTAGTTGGCGATGATGCAGAAGCGCGTGTTGGCCGTGTATTTCTCCATGATGCGGCGGAGAGCCATCTGGGCCGTGTTGGTCATGGCGTCGGCCTCGTCGAGGATAATGAGCTTATATGTGGCGAGACCTGCCCTGGAGGCAGCGCTCATGTTGAAGATCTGCTTGGTGGACGCGAAGGTCTTGATCTGCTCGCGCACCACGTCGATGCCACGGTCGTCCGAGGCATTCAGTTCCAGCACCATCTGGCGCATGTTTTCGGTGCCGTAGATGCGCCGGGCCAGCGCGAGGACGGTCGAGGTCTTGCCGGTGCCCGGAGGCCCGTACAGGAGCAGGTGGGGGAGTCGGTTGGAGTCGACGAATTTGTTGATTGTGGCTAGGATGTCCTGATGACCCGACACGTCGTCAAGCGATACGGGGCGGTACTTCTCGACCCTATTGCGTTCTCACTCGGTCAGCGGACGATCGCGACAATGCGATGGAGGGAGGGGCCCGCAGCTGACCATGGCAGGCTGTCTTCGGCTTCGACAGGGAGGTTCGCGGCGCTTCGCTTGCCCTTGGCGGTGTTGTCGGAAGAGAAGGTAACGTCCCTGGGAGGTGCGACGTCAATGTCCATCTCATCTTCAAAGCCGGACATTTTCGATCGCTTCTTGGGGGGTTGGCTGGGATTTTGGCGGGGTTTGGTTGATGTCTTTGATGACGGTGGATTGCCTGGCGGGTTGTATTGGAAAGGTACGGTATTTGGAGATGGGGGCTGCAGCCAACGCCAGAACGCGTCCAAATCGAGATGTGACGCGTCAGGCAGACCCCTCGGCGTGCAGGTGCTTAAGTGGCCCCACACCACTTGCAAGTACACCACCTGCCTGGTCTTTTAGCGTGGCCCTGGCTGGACCCGCAGTTGCCGGGCTTAGGCGGGGTGCTGGTGGAAATGTGGGTCCCGCCATTACCAGAACTCCGCCCTGTAATTCCAGGTACCTGACTGTGCTGACCGGTCGTGTGCCAAGAAACTGGACAGCCTTTTTGGCATTTTCTGGATGGTTTTCAGCCATCCACCTTGCGGAATGATGAGCCGGCTTTCATCCGACATCACAACCCGGCACCGACTGGAAAACCGACAGGGCTGAATTTCAAGTATGCGATTGAGATCCTACGAAGCGAAGCCATCTCCCAAACGAAAGAATCCTGTGCCGTCGCAACTTCCAGGTGATTTTTTTCCTCATTCAATCTTCCCAAGCATCCCATCTCCAATCTTTTCTCGTCGTGTCATCTGCAATATTCACCAGTCTTTGCGCGGAATTCTTTGCAGCCGCCGCTCCCTTCTGGCCTTCTTGGCTCGCTGGACGCCCTCTTTCAGCCGCTCCATCTCCCTCTCGGTCTTGTAGATTAGTGTCTCGGCCTGCCAGTCACCCTTGAGCGAGAGCCAGGCTCGATACAGCCCAAGCTCAACCGACAGCCATGTGGTGAGGTATCTCCAGGCGCACCAGAAGACGGCTCGTAGGTATTTGCTGAAGGCAATGACGACCGAAACGACGATGATGCCGACGGATATCGGGAACATGAGCTTGAACTGGTTGTTCAACGTCCATGATCCACTCCCAAAGTCGATGTTGTTCATGCCGAATATGCTAGACATGAATGACAAGGGCAACTGTGCGTCCTGGTCAGCAAATAGGTAGCCTTGTGTTTATTCGCTGCAGGGGGGTTGAAATTGGAAAACACTCACAAAGATGATGGTGACGACGGTAAACATCATCACAGCTTGGCCTTGCCGAACAGATTCGCCTGCTTGCTTCACCGATTCCCAGGCCTGCACGAAACTGGCCTGCTGCTGTTTCAGCACCAAAAGGTCGTTGGCCTGTTTTGTTGTCAGCGATGGGACTCGGAAGACTCAATCCTTGTTGGAGGAGTCGATTTACATTCTGTGCCATATCCTCGGCCGACGTCTTGAGTCCCTCAAGCTCATCAATGTGGTCGTCCACTTCCGAAAGCAGCTCCAGGGACTTGACACGGAACCATTGGAGCTGGTTTCTTTTGTGCCTCAGGGTTTGGTCATCTTGGTCGTCACGATCATCGGGCAAGCCGCCGCCGCGGCCGATCCTCCACCGACCCTCGGGGTCACAAATCTGCTCGACGTGCTTACAGAACCTCTTGATCATCTCCCGCTGGGTTACACAAATGTGCAGCATGATTTTGAGCTCGTCAATGATATCCTTGACTTCTTGTTGCAATCTGCCCTCGGCGTGAATATCGAGCAGGAGCCCGGAAAGCTCAGACGAATCGGTATTCTTGGACTTGGATCGGTACAACTGGAACGCCCTCTGGGCCATATACCACACGTGCTGAAAGGCTATGGCATGCCGGTGTGTCTTATAGCCACGCCGCATCAGCATCGTTCACATCAAACAGTGCCTCCCAGCATATCCACCTCGCGGAAGCAATTCGGCTCTAAATACTTACCACGCTACCAATGGCTTCAAAGAAGATGTCTATGACTGGCGGTTGACTGTCCTGCCCAGCATTGTTAGTTTTGTCACGGGCGATGTGGTAAATAAAGACCGGAGTGTGTTGATTCGACCGCTTCAGAACAGTACTTACTTCGGGCTTGGTTCGATCAAAGAACGTGTTAGAGCACTCGTCAAGAATGATGAGCGCAATATCGTAGACCGATCTGATCTGGTTCTGGCTGGCAGCGCCTAGCCGGTTGCGAATCGAGTGGTGGACACCAGACGAATCGCCGTCAACCCCGTACTGACTTGGAAACGAGGTAATGATGGTTTCTTCATCCAACACCCACATCCACAGTTGGTCAACCATGATGAGCTTCGACACCTTGCAGCTGTCGCTCCTGCATTGTTCGCACCCTCGCTCATCCGTCATATCCCAGTGGCCAGTCCACTGCCACCCACAGTCATGCTCTGTGTCGTGATCCCGGGTTCTCCAGAAATACGGGAGCTGCCTCTTCTTCGATCCTGGCGGGCTTGGGACAAGCCGATGGCCAAACTCGGCCTTCATGCTCGTCCATCGCGAAACGACTTGGTCACGGTCCCTCGCCTTTGTCGATTTTAGAGCCGAGTAGTACGACTGATCTAGCGTCCTCCGCGGGTGCAAGGGCGGGTCGTGGAACAAGTATTTCTCAAGCATCTGCTGGTCCTTGAACGTCGACATGGCTTCAAACAGCCGAGCGGCATCCATGAGAAATTGCCCGAGCGGGTGATAGACCCTCAACCGGCCAAACCTGTCCACGGACGGTCCCTTCCCCGTCCTGGCCCAGGTGCGCCACGGTACGCTTTCTTCCGCAACCGAAGCAAAGACGTCACCTGCCGTTGTGAGCAGGCTCTCATTCGCCTTGGGTGACGAAACCGAGTCCAGCAGTCGTTTCGGCAACGGCTGCGTGGCGGGATGTGTTATTTTAGGCCCGGTGTATGGGAGGTCGCGTCGTTCTTCTCTCCGCTGGGTTCTGCGAGTGAGACTGATAGCCTCCTTCTGCCATCGATGCTTTTCCGTTTCAGAATCTACGATTCGCGTTATGGTTTCGTTCCGTCTCGCTATTTCCCAGTGGAGGGTCGGCATCTTTTTTCTCCTTGTCAGTGTTGATTATCGTTGATCGCTCTGCTGAATAGCCGTCGCATGAACTCACAAAGAGCACAATATTCTTTGGGTTGTCCTCGATTTCGTTCGGTTCTGTTGTAGAACACGGGGCGTTAGACTAATCATCATCTAACAATGCCTAAGAAACCCTGTACAACAGGCTCTGTATCCAACGAGATGGAGTCACTGGTGTCTTACCAGACGATAACCGCTCACAGAGCGGCCGCATATGCCTTGCGTGCACGACTTCGCCTCGAGTACCATACTGTCTCCCGCGCCAAAACTGTGGACGGAGCAGTGTTTCTGCCCGCGTATGCCCCCCGTCGCTTCGCCTATGTTTTCCGCCGAGGCTTGGCGGCTCCTCGCCGAAGTAGGTAGCCATCACTTTCTGTTAATACGTCAGAGTTAATCAAGACTTTGCGTCGCAGTCAAGACTGGATAGATAGCTGGAATTAGATTCACCTCAACCCACTAGATTCACATTGTTAGCTGGTTCCTTCACAGAAAAGAGAGTGAAGAAGCAGAAAAGCAGGAGGCAACAAGGGTTTCCCGGAACAGGGGGCTTCCTACCGCCATATTGTTGGATGGAATGTGAAGGTATTTGATCCTCCCGTCGTGTCGCTCGAGGACATGGAGGTCGTCAATTCCTCTTCGACCACCGGCACGGGACAGAAGCGAGTTCATCGAGACAGTCTGGTTAGGGAATCTGCCTTGAAACCGAACGTCGGTCAGTTCAGCTTCAACCGGCCTCAAAACTTCGTAGTCGTCCGCGCCACAGATCACATTGAGAGACTCGGAATAGTATTGGATCAGGTGTGCTTTGACATCGCGCTCGAGGTCGAAAACTTGAACGCCATGCTCATCCTCCCATAGGTCACGGTATCTCGTCACTATCTTCCTTATCACCACCCGGTCACGCTCATTGTCCGCCTCCGGGTCTTGAAAGACACTGAGATCTGGGATGGCCTCTCCCCGCTTCTTTGCCTTCCATGCATGAACCAGTGGTATTCCCCTCTTAAACTCCGGGGACGCCCTCCATCTCGCGTGACTCTCCTCGACGCATTTGACAAGATTGCGTGGAGCCGGACCGGCGAATTCCTCCTGGGGTGGCTCGGCGGTTGTTCCCCCACGGATTGCGCTCCGTAGGGTGTCTGTCCTCTTGTACTGAGCGTCAATGGCGGCTGCGATTGAGGCGACCTTTCTCTCCACTGCGTCGTCCGCCTCGCGGTGCCGGTATTCCAAGTCCTCCGGAAGGGCGTTGAATTCCATGACACGTTCATCCCTCCAGACGCTGCTGTCGAGATCGAGATAGGATTTGCGCTGCGATATCTCGATGCAGCCAAAGTAGTGCAACAAGTGGTCTTGGATAGACTCGGGCATGTGTGGTAGGGTGGAAAGACAGCCCGAGGGCGAAGGGTCCAAATCTGGAGCCATGAGTCACGATGCATTAATTAGTTTCCAGGTTGTGCTTGGGTCGGGTACTCCTCCGGAAATCAAGGATGCTTTGCTTCAAGCTGCGGTCTGGTGATGAGATTCGACCCCAGTGATGTGATTATAAAGGCGGCGGTTTAGGAACTGCAAGGAGAGACGAGTATTAAAGAAGGGATCCGTCAAGGGAGCTTGGCGGAGCTCTCGGGGTAATGGAAGCTGCGTTTACTTTCCCACACCGCCGTGCGAAGAAGCTGCAGCCCACCCGTTTAGCTCACCACCTCGAGGTTCAGGTAGCGTGGCTATAACACATCAGACTATACGCACCATGAATGCATCCTCGCCGTGACACAGCATCGCTAGCGAGGTTATCATGCCCGAACGCACCAATTATCAGGATTAGTCCAGGCCTTTCCAATAAAATCTCTAATGCATGAAGGTTAGGTCTTGATACATGCATCCAATTGCCGAACTTCTTGGAAGTGATATTGAAACACTCTGCAGCTGGTGGCTTCAGCCCATTCCCAAACCAGTCAAACTCTCTCACACCTTTCAGGTCTTTGCATATGCGTCAGCCATGATTAAGTGGGAGCCGCGGGATAAAGTATTGGGGACTTGAGATTCTCTCATATGTAACTCAACATACCTGAGGATGCCTTGTATACAGGCCGCTAATGGACGGATTGCATGCTCATAAGACACAGACTTTTAGTCAACACGACCTTGCATATTTAGGAATAGGAGGAGTGGTCGAATACTTCCAAGCTGTTCAAGAATATTGTGCTCTCCAGGTTCCATTTGAAGACGGACAGACTATTGAGGGGTGATGTGCAATAAACAAAGGCATTATAAAAATCAAGGGTTATGGGCAACTAACGCGGAACAAGGGGTGCTAACATCCAATGTAATGATTAATTACACAGGCATTCACATGCAGTTGTTCAAGTGTAAAGAGACTTAACCCGTACAAATTTGGTGTTTATGCGAACTTCTTGGATCTAGGAGAAATGAATCTTATTACCAAGTCTTTAGTCTGACGAATTTTCGAAAAAGGACAATGGAAATCCTTGAAGTTATCAAAATATCGATTGATAGAAATACCAAAATGTGCATCAAGGACCAATAAACACAACTATCTGCACCATACACTAGAAGTCTAGTTCGCACACACACCCAAAATGCCAATCGAACGGAGCTGGGATCTCCCTGGAGGTTTCCCGTAGGTCTGGTCCGTCCCTCGACTAGATCTACGCGATCGCTAGCTCCCGCCTCGATCTGGGGCCATCAAAACCTTCCAGATCCCCATCGGTATCAAGCGCGTCATTGATCCAGCCTGACATTGTCTGGATCTCATCATCAACAATGACGAATTTGGGCATACTATGCCGGCTGGTGTGAAAGGTGAAAGAGAAAAGGACTGGAATCTGATTGATTTTGTCAAGCAACCACATTTCAACAAGCTATTATCATTCATCTAACAAATCCGTCTAGAATTATGGCAGCAAGACTTGCCCTTCAGGCTGGCAGCAGCCCCTTACGTGCGCACGCAGCCAGTAGAGCTGTTATTGGACTTGTTGGACGTTGGCCCCACTCGTTGTCGAATCAAAAGCAGACAAACAGACACCTCTCAACAACAAACCCTTTGTCCGCAGTGATTCCAAGCATGGAGACGATCAAGGTGAGTGTTTCTCGCTAGCAGCGGTCTTCGAAAGGCAACAACAAGATTGAACCTCAGGATTGCACACCATAATAGCCGGAAACTAAGAATGATGGCTGACATGCCGGCAACCAGAATACACTGGCCGAGAACTTTAGCGGCCCCATGTCAAAGCTGGGCACAACGCAGTTCAGCCTCGACGACTGCCCTGATCTTTCGGACAAAGTCGGCGTCGTAACCGGCGGTACGCGGGGCATCGGCTTCGGCATCGCCTACACACTCCTGCAGCACAACATCTCTAAGCTCTACCTCATCTCTGTCTCGCGCGAAGGCGCAGACGGGGCTCTGAAAAGAATCGCTGCCGACCTCGGCCAGGACAAAGCCGACCGCGCCATCTGGAAGCAGTGTGACCTCAGCGACTGGAACAAGGTCAAGGCCGTCGCCGACGAAATCAACAACGACACGGACCGGCTCGACATCCTCGTCAACAACAGCGGCCGCGGCGTCATGACGGCGCAACGGACCGACTACGGCGTCGACAGGCACATGGCTGTGAACCACTTTGGCCCCGTGGTGCTCACGAGCCACTTGCTGCCGCTGATGAAAAGGACCGCGGAGCAGGGGCACATTGTGCGCATCAGCAATCAGGCCAGCAACTCGCACCAAGCCGCACCCAAGGACACCAAGTTTGCCAGCCTGGACGAGATCAACCAGGATGTGGGCCCCAACGGCCAGTACGGCCGGAGCAAGCTGGCCAATATCCTGTACGCACGGTATTTTGACCGGAACGTGACGAGAAATGGCCATCCTAGGGTGTTGATGAACGCAACACATCCGGGGTTTGTCAGCACCAAGCAAAGTGTGAAGGATGTTCATGAACCGTGAGTCGTCCCGTGGCTGTGTGCAGGTCAAAGATGCATATGTGCCGAGTTCGTTCCTGACTTTTTGGGGACAGATACCCGATCGCTGGCTATGCCGTGTCGGTCGGGCTGGAGCCTTTGAAGAAGACCCAGTTCCAGGGCGCGGTGCCGACCGTGTTTGCCGTGACCATGACGGATCGATCCGGGCAGTACATCTGCGCACCGGCCACAGTGGAGGAGGGCAGCGAATTGGCACAGAGCGAGAAGTTGGGGGATGACCTGATGGAGCTCACCAGAAATCTGATCGGCGAGAAGACGCCAGAGGCGACGATTTCTTGATCGAGCAGTGACATCAGCAGCCGGCGCAGCGGAATGACCTTTTGTGGAACTGAAATGCCACTGGAAGGGATAGAAACGGCCTGACGTTGTGGGGCAGTGAGGGTTAGGGGCAATTGTATGTATCCCGTAAGGAGCATTCCAATTGCAATTGTGCCAGGTAGGCAGGTACATGTAGGTACCTAGATTTTCCAAATAACTCGTGCCCTGGTGGCCCGAAAAAAAGGGCAACCTTTCGGAAACGTCGAAACAGCGGTGGACAGCGGTCGGGTGGAATCCGCCCAGGAGCCGACTGTACGTAGTAGTGACCCGTCCGGAGCTTGGGCTGGCCTTGTTAGTGGAGTGCGGGGTCCAAGCAGGCCTGACCAAAAAAGATCATCTCCTGGAACTCGTCATCCAGCCAGAGAACAGGTGGAGCAAAGGCAATGCTGACATGGAAATGGACTCACACGGGCTGCATCGCGTCGTATGCAAGCCTTTCAGGTGCAGCCATTATGGGCGTCTGAACGCCGGTCACCAACCAACGTGCATGTGCTTTTGCGTTTGCATCGCGATTGCTGATTGAAAGGGGTCATACCTGGTCATGGGATTTCTGGTGCTGTACACTACAAATTAATGGTTACGCGAGCGGAACTGACATTCAAGATAAAAAAATATGACCTTTGCAGCATTAGTGTACCTGCGGGACAAGTCGGTCGAACTCTCAAAACTCACATCCGCACCCCGCCACTGACAAAAGGGAAGCGAGGAAGTATTGTAAAGTGGTGCACACAGTCGGACACGTGGAGAGAGGAATCGTCCGCCGGCAACGGCTTCAAAGACCGGCCACCCGCTGCGACGGGGAAACATCCGTCTGGCTGAGGCGGGACGGGATACGATGGAATAGGATGGGCGGCGAGGCCCGTGACCAGAGTCCGTCCCTCCCCCATTTCTTTTTCCGCTTCAGTGAACAACCGACGCTAAGACCAAAAGATCAAAACAGATCAAACATGAAACGCCAGCTACTCCGTAAAGCCAACATTCGTTTTACGCTGTACCCATACGTATAAATCAACGCCCCAAGGTGGTGTAGGTGGGGTAGCCATTGCTTCATAACGGTGACCTTTTTTTGTTTCTTGCCCTTTGTTGATAATTCACAGGTCGCATTCACCTCCATGCAAAACCCTCAATACACGGATGTGTGGTAGAGTGAGTTACAACGACTTTCGTCATGATTCGTGAGATGGAATGGGCCCAAGCTGCCCCTATTTTGGGTGCCGTGTCGGCCATCACATAAAGACGCCTGCTCAACGAGGCCTAGTGCATGCATCCCCGTGCACCTCCCACAACGCTGGTAACCGTGACGGGACTAGTGATTGGCCTGCCCCGGAAGATCCCGGTCGAGGAGATTGTGAGAGGGATGCTTGTGGAAGGGACGCAGTGGCGGGTGTGTTGCATTGCATTCTACCTGGTCGTTTCCCAGGGGTGAAAGTTCAACATGTCACCCCAAGTCATGGACAAGCGATTCGAGGGAGTTCACAGAAAAGAAACGCCGCAGAGGGGAGCCTGGAAGTGCGAGTAGCAGATTTGGGCTTCTAGAAGGAGCACTACTTCGACTGGACTTGGTCTCGTCGCATGTTCCTGGATCAAGTTTGCTTTAGGGAAGGTGCGAGATAAGCACGGACGGCATCGCAGGGCAGAGCGAATGGGATCCGTTGTCGCTTGTCATTTTGTTGCCGGCAGTGCGGTCGCTGCAGCTGCAGTGGGGAGTGCAGGCCAAGCAGCAACCCGCCAGGCAGCAAGCACTGGCTAGCCGATCTCGGTAAAGCAGGCTAACTGCACGCGTCTCAGTGCGTCCCCACAGTGCGCATCACCAACGAGACATGCAGCTGCTGGAAATGACCCTTTCACAATCACAGTCCGAATCTCCATTGCGGTTCCTTCCTCTCGCGCTTCTTCCCACGCAAACTCTTTCTCGCAGAACCTTAACTGCAGTACCAGGCACAAGTGTGGACGGGTGCGCAGACCTTAATCCCTCTTTTTTGTTTTGGTCTTTGTACAATTCGTGGCACTCCAGGCTGTCAAGTTGCCATCTCCCTGGATGAACCTTGTCGGCGCCAGTTTAGACTTGGACCCAGTGCCTCCCCGACCGTCTTATCGTCGTCCTCATTCCTAGGATCGCTGCAGAAACCAGACATCAAACAGCAAACAACCTGCCTCCCTACCTAGCCAGCTGTTTGTCGTCGCGCCGCCCCTCCCTCCTATTGGCGACCCCGGCAGCCCGCCCGCCATCCGATCCTTTGGGCGGCCGATTCAGGACTCCTCGCTTGCGTTGCGTTGCGTTGCGTTGCGTTGCGTTGCGCAGACAAGAGAAAATCGCACGGATCAGCTCTTTGCGCATCTTCAGGCCGGGATTTCAAGACATTTGGCCACCTTCAACGGCACACCATACCACGCACGCACCGCGGGCGGGTGCTTGAGGCTCAAGCAGAACTGGCGTTGAACGTGGTTTTGTTTTGCCCACGTCGCTACTGTGTACATTCCTTGCTTCAACTGCGCCGACTTCCCTTCGCAAGCACCCAATCGCATGTGCCGTCGATCGGCAGCTCCCCTCATTGAGAGCCAGGTCATGACTCCCGGCCGACTTCGATATCTGCCCTGTTAAGGACGAGCACCCCTCCGTCCCCCGCCGTTTCGGCTCCCCAACCGCCCTGAACCATCAAAACCAGCCGCAGGCCGATACACCAGACGGGAACCACGTTCTACTGACAAGCATTATCCTTTCACGCCGCCCATTCCGTGTCTCGTTTCTCGGCTACCGACACTTTGTTCTAGCCAAACACAACGGGCTCTTACTCGCCCAAGCCGCTTTAGTCCAGTTTCGCCCGTTGTTCCATGACTCTCCTCACATGACCGCGACCTTCCATGGTGGATCGACAAACGACGGTCGTTTGCCTCTGCCCAACATGGACGGCTTCGGCGCACAGAGTCAGGTTAACGACCGTTCCCGGTATCCTCCCCCTCCCTTCCCTCGAACAGCCTCCCGGTCTAGTACTAGCTCCACTAGAACACGCCAGAGCACCAGCTCGACTTCAAACCACCAGGTCCCATCCGCCAACCCGCACCGATACCACCACAGCCGATGCACCCGAACGCCAAACATGGAGCAGCCCAGATCCCAGCTGTCTCGCGAGCCTTCGGAGGATTCGAGACAATCACTGGCCCCGACCATGTCCAGCTTCTTACAAGAGAGATTGGAACGGGAGCGTAAGGTCGAGAGCGACCGTTCGTCTAGCCGGGCCAGCAACGACGGCATGAGTGTGTCCACGGATCTTAAGCCCGCCCAGAGCTCCCCTTCCAAGACCAGCATCGCCGAGAGCCGCCGCCCAAGATCAAGTGCCGGCTCTGAGGCCTCCAAGAAGAAGGGACTGGGCCTCAAGGAGATGGAGCAGACCTTGTCGACACTACACAAACAGAACTTCGACCTGAAGCTCGAGCTGTTCCACCGACGCGAGAGACAAAGCACATTGGAGGAGCGCTTGGACAAGCTTGAGGCGGAGAAGGCCCAGACCGACCAGATGAACGATCAACTGATACAGGAGCTGGAAAAACGGGATAAGGCTGTTGAAGAGGCGGTCGGTATGATTGTTGTTCTCGAGGCTCGCGTTGAGCAGCTCCTACGGGAGCGTGAGATGGTCAGACAGGTTGAGCAAGAAGGAATCTTCCCCACGCGGCCAGAATCTCCCAGCCCCGCTGCTGTCCCCAAGATGAAGCTCCTTCAGCTTCCGAAGCTAGAAGAGGATAAGGTTCTCAACCGGATGCCCAGTTTCCTTTCGGAGCGCAGCGAGAATACCGAGAATCTTCGCAACGTTTACCTCGGGGTGCGCGGGAGCGTGCTCAGCTTACCACCAACCGCGGAGGAATCTCACGAGACGGATCGCATGAATGGACTCAGCAGCCCCACCTTGAGTGTTCTCAGCGAGAGTTCTTTTCTTAGTGTCTATGGTCAGAAGCACAACGGCAGCTCGCCGCCCGCCAACGATAGTCCGTCAGCCCTGGATGGGGCTGGTAGGAGCCGCGGACCCTCCGCCTATCACTCCGAGCGGCTCGGAGCCGATGCTGGGACACCCACAAACCACCGCCGGATTTCGGCATCGCGAGGCGTTGCCAGCGCGCTAGGACACTACCAAAACATCAACGATGTTCTGGACGAGGGTGGTTCGCCTCTCCAGCGCTTCGAGAAGATCGAGGCAACCATGGCATCGACAATGGATAGCTCAAGGCCCTCGACGTTGATCTCGGACAAAGATCGATACTGTCCTCGGCCCCCTCAGACGCAGAACCAGCCCCGGACCAAACAAGAGAAGCGAGATGCACTCCAGAGGGTGCTCACCCAGGGTTCCCTTGGGAGGGACATGCCGCACCATCACAGACTGCCACCAACACCCGACACGGTCTCCACCTCGACGCTATACCGCTACCGGAACTCGAACGACACCTTGTCAAGAGAGCAGAGCTTGGTCAATGAACAGAGTTATCTCGCCCTCTCGGACACAACCTACTCCCAGAATTCTGGTTCTGATGGTCGTAGCAAACGACCTCAACGGGCGGACGAGACCACGCAGCCGGCGTCAACTACGGCCTTTAATAGTCTCAAGCAACAAGCCGGGAGCGAGAACTCTTCCGACACTCGCTTTGCAACATCTCATCCTCAACGACCCCGCTCGGCGAGCGACACAACAGTGTCACGGCAATTCGACAATGCCTGGCACAATCCCGGCTCCGGTGATGAAGTTGCGGATGGCGCAGACTCGTCTGCTTCGAGCTTCGATCCGTGGCTGCAGGAGAGCCAGAAGCCAAACTACCCGGATGCCCTTGAACCATTGAGTTCAGTCTCCCAGGCTGGTCCTGGGAGAAAGCTGGGGCGCATTTCTCCGGACCTGTTTTCCTTCCCAGCTAGCACTAGTGGCTGGGCAACAGATGCCATGTTTGGCCCCCTCGGAGGAACCGGCTACTCTGGTCTAGCCAGTCCTACTTTGCCGTCTGCGCCCACAGCTAGCACCATGGATGCTATCGGGCAGTCATTTCCCCCTCCTCTTTTTGGTTCAGGGCTCGTAACACCGACAAGCGCTGCAGGCTACACCCCTCCTCCTCCTCCCAACCGACGGTCAAGTCTCCACGCGAGGACTGGATCGACGACACTGATGATGGGTCCGGGTAGCATCCCTTCGTCGCCGGCACGACCCTCCACAATGGCCTCCAAATTCAAGAAAAGTCCTGCTCGGGTCAACCGGAAACGGAGCAATAGCATCGACATTCGGCCTCCGACCGAGAACATGACTGACATGGCAGCCAGGCTAGACAGAACTGCCACCGTGCCGCCTAAGCAGCTCTTTAACTTGCCCCCTCAGCGGTCAGATACACAGCCACCGCCCCTTCCTCCCACCAAACAGCGCCATTATCCACCGACAGCGAGCCAACAGCCACGTTCACGAGGATTAAATAGCCTCTTTCGTCGATCCACTGGCTCGGCGGAGCCCCCCCAGCTTGTTGCTCCTTCAAGCGCTCCGCCTACTCAGACCGAATTCGAGGGTTTGCAACCGTCAATGGTGGGAATTCCTTCGTGGGGAAGGCGAGGATCCGCTTTTGAAGATGAACGAGAAAGCGCCACGCCACCGCCGATTATGAGAAGCAAAGGTCCCGGAAGGTTTGACCACGAGGATGGCGGCGTACCTCTGCTTGAACACCAGGAGGGCGCACCCATTGGAGTTATTCCTGGCTCGAACGTGGCCCAAGTTGGCGGACCTACACCTGGGAATGCCAGTAGTGCGGTGCTCCAAGGCGGCGGCAAGCGAAAATGGCTCGGCCTGGGTCGGGTCAGCAGCTTGCGAAATCGTGGTGCGGCCTAGTATGACCCTCGACGACTCTGTGAGACCTCAGCCGATTGTATACTTTGAAATCTTTTTTTTTGTACCCTGAAACGCGTCTGAAATAATGCATGGCGATTGAACACAAGCTTGGCGTTTGTGATTCCCTTGTATTTGGTACGGCCGGCGCGCATGAGCAACTTTGCTGGCTTTTCTCTCTTTCACCTTCTTGCGGTTCGTTCTTCTTTTCTTCTTTTTTTCTGGCGTTCCTTGGTTCATGATTGGATGGCGCACGAGCAAAATGAGGGAGACGAGGTCATCGAGATTGGTTTTGGGCCTGGAGATTGTTGACAGCTGAGGGCTCGTTTATGTGCTTTGTGACTGACGGAGTATATTTTACTCAATGAGTGGTCATGGCGAAACTTGATGGAACTCCGATGTGCCGCTGGCGCTACTGGAATAGGCGCAATGCGATGCTTTGCGATACCTGGGATTCGGGGGAAATCGTGAGTGGCAAGGGGCAAAACAGAACTTGCTGGCATCACATATTACGTTCATATCTACCCCAGCCAGAATATTTAGAGAAGCATAAATTCCTGCACATATTACTTTATAACCCTTCTTCTTGCGTTCCCCTGTCGTCTGTGCTTTCCCCTGGGACAGACAACAACTTCCCTCAGGTATAGCAGCACGTGAGTAGCCACCACCACTTCCTTGAGGATTCGTCGGCTTAGGCAGTTTTGGGCTAAGTGAGAGTGTGGAAAGGCTGGCCTGATTTCGGGGCAAAACACATGTCCGGGCTGGAGGAGCAGGTCTGGGCGTTGGAGCTAAGAAGGCTACTCCTCTCAGCTGCGAGTGCGGAAAGGGCAGGATTGCCTGACTGATATCACCGCCAAGCAGAAATCACGCGATGCATCTTCCAATCAAATGTGATGGAACTGCTTGATATCACGATATTCACCATGACGGGTTTGACAAAACTACTGGTATCTGTTTACACTGGCAGCTAGTGATGGAATCCATAAGAATACGACATGATGTGAGCCATCAAAGATTGGCATGTCTACCACGATCAGTACCGCCGACGCTCTCAATCCTCTTGCTCAAGATCGAATAGGCCCAATTTGAAACCATGAAGCCCGAATCAGCAATTGGTATGGGAGGTATGGGAGTCGAACAAAAGTCACGGACAGCTGCCAAATGGAAAGCGGTAGCCGTCGCCGCTCTCAGTTTCGCTGTATCGGCTGTTCTCATCTTC
The DNA here is from genome assembly GCA_033439705.1 of Cercophora scortea. Classification (NCBI taxonomy): domain Eukaryota; kingdom Fungi; phylum Ascomycota; class Sordariomycetes; order Sordariales; family Lasiosphaeriaceae; genus Cercophora; species Cercophora scortea. Next base: position 55,484 of record JAUEPO010000005.1, on the reverse strand, counting down.
ATCACCACCGTCGAGAACAAGCTCAAACCGTACGGAGTCCTGTCGTCATCTGAGAAGATCCTCTACACCACCGGGACAACAATCATCGCAACCATCCTCACCATGATCATCACCGGCGAGATCGTCGAGCTCTTCCTCTTTAGATTCGACGACCGCTTCGTCCCCCACATCCTCGCCGCTGGGCAAGCAACCAGCAGCCCATCAACAAGCGACCTGGTATCGTCCTGGCGTGCGGTACTTGGTTTGGGTCCGAATTCTTTCACCAACAAACTCCGGCCGCGCAATTGGCACATCACGCTCGTCCTCGCCCTTTCGGCGCTCATCACAACCTGCATAACCGCAGGCTTCACGCCCACAACCCTGACCACCACCGTTAACTACACCTTCGCGATACCCTCGGGCGACACGACCGTCTTCGCCAGGTCCTACCTCCCCTCCTCCCAGATGCCCGACTCCCCGGCCTCGTACAACCACTCGTCCTGGATCCTGCCAAACGGCAGCATCTTCTACTCCTGGTCCGGCCGTGGTGGGTCACCAGCCCATGAAGCGATGGGCCTTGCCACGGGGATCAATATTGTCGACCCATCGTCCTACGCCTACGCCGACGAGGGCGTCGCGGTGCATCCCTCGGCCATCGGCACGCCCTTCTCCATCTACGCATCCAATCTCCAGCAACCCAACAACCTCTCCCATCTCCTCCAAGCATACGACTTCAACATCCGCGAGGTGTCGGCCTGCGTGCCGGTCATGGTGCGCAACCCGTTCAAGTGCCGCAAGGGCGCCGTGATGGGCTGGCTGGACAACGACCGCGTCTTCCGCATCACCTCCGACGACGGAACATGCGTGCTGAACAAGACCGTCGCCAACGCGAATCAGACAGAAATGCTCAAATGGTGGTGCACCCGCGACGAGGTTGGCCAGGCCACAGTGCTGATCGGGGCAAACTTCAACTACCACGCCTGGGTCGCCGTGGCGGTCAACGACGACACCATTCCGCCGTATAACGTGCCAGAACGATATACTTACTCGGTGCAGTGCGATGTCGACACCCGGGACGTGTTTGAGTACCGGAAGGTTGTGCTGCGGCTGGGGAGCTCAGCAGGGAGGGATATTACAACGACCACCGGGCCAGGGTTCAGTCGGACGCTGGCTGCTCAAGGGCCATGTGTGCCGGACTACGACGGGAAGGTGGTGGTATCCGACACCTTGCGCGCGACGGCGGCGACAGCAAATCACTACCTTCTAACCGAGAATAGCGGCTCGAGCGGGTGGTTTGAGATGATTAACCGGCTGACAACCAGGTCGGGCGGATACGGCTTGTCCGCGGGGGACTCCAAGAGAGCGCCGCCATGGGCGTTTGCTGACTCGTCAAATGCGCTGGAGGATGTCCTGGGGTTGGCCGCGGCGCTGGTAAGCTCGAGGATTATCAAGAACTCGACGGCAGTGCAGACTGTTGGTGTGGCAACGGTGGACTTTACGCGTCTTGGGACGGGGAACCGGGCGGCTTTGTTGTTTGCGATTCCGCCTCTTGTATCGGGCCTAGTTTTGTTGTTTCTTGCTGGGAGGATAAGGAAGCAGACATCGGGGTATGAGTCTTGCAATCCCCTGGATCTTGTTGATTTGGGGAGAGCGTCGATGGGAGCGGGGAGATGGGGGGGTTCTATGGCATCATCACCGACCCCGTTTCGTCATAATTACATGTAGATATGCGGCCAACTGATATTGGGGTTGGGTTCCAGCATAATTCAGAATTGCAGGGACTGTCGAAACAACTTTTGTTCAGATCTATCACAGTTCATCTCGGCTGGGACCCCTGGGACAATGGTGTATGGAAGTGTCCAAGTTAATTAGTCTCGAACTACCAAGCTATTTCCAGCAGATCTTTCATTCAGGAGAAACATCTAACTTCAGTTGACTGGGCTTTTGAGACTGGCCGGAAAGTTAAGCCGCATGAGCCTCGACCAACACAATGCCGCTGTACCGCGACTGCCAAGTTCTTCAATAACAAGGAGCAGTTCGCGTGTGTACGATGCACCGTTCCGAGTCAAGCATGCCATTCAGGTCACTCAAACTGTTCAAGTCGACCAGAATGCCCAGCTTGGAAATGTATAAAAACACCACAACCGCACCGCGAATGTCCAGAAAGGATTTATTCCGCAACTCCCTTTTGACCTTGGTCACTTGTCAGTTTCAACTTTTTGGAACTTAATAACATATTACTTGTTAGAGACGCTACCACCAAGCTCAAAAGCTTTTCAAAATGCCTCGATCAAAGACATCCAGTCGGTCAACTTCAAAGACCTCATCAAAGAAATCCAAGTCGTCGTCGAAGAAGCACAAGTCAAAGAAACCTCCGCCGTCGGTAGATAGCTCATCGAATGCCAGTGGCTACAGCTACTATCATAGCAATGGTCTCCTTGACAAGGTAAAAGACATTGCAGGCCACGCAAAAGATGCAGCAGGCTACACGGCAGATTTCGTCAAGTCCAATCCTCTCAACATCCCCACCCTGGCTTCCTCGGCAGAGGAATGGAGGGAGCCCTCGGCGTTCGGCGTTGCAAAGATTTACACCCCAGATGATGTGAAGAAAAGCAAGAAACTCAAACTGATGTGCTGGATTGCCGGCGTGAAGATGGGACCAAAGAACTAGTGGTTTTTGGACACTTCTCGACGAAGAAAAGGCACCGTCAGTCTTTACCGTTTTGGTTTGGAGTTAGAGTTGCAGCAGTCTCTGATGACTTACATAACAATAATAAAAAACAATTTCTTTTTTTCTTTAATCTTAAACTTTTGACTCTCTCTTCATCCCCCATGCATGCTAGTGACTTTTCTCCCAAGCAATCCCGTGAAGATGTAAGGTATAATTGCGAAATACAAATGCAGTCCCGTCTCATATCAACGCAAAAGGCATGGTATGAAGTGTGCTTTTTTGTTTTGTTTCCGGATAATGCATTGTTCTCGAACAATGCATTTGTACTTGACTCCCTGTGGGGTCCAGCCGATTGTTTTTCAAAACGCAGTCAACGATTAATTAAACAACACGGTCAATCTTGCATACTTAACAACAGGACACAACAACTTACCTGGTAAACTTTCAACCGCACGATCCAAGATTCTATATCCATGGAAATGATAGCAACAATGGATAAGCTCTATCTTAGAAAGAACAACCAGCATATTTATACCCCGACTTATTAACAGCATGATTGAGAGGAATGGCCCTGCTCTTCGCATCCCGGTGTCTCTCGCCCGAGATTTATATATAAACGGCACTCGCCTCCACATATTCAAATTTTTCTACTTCTTCTCTTCACCCTAAAACTCACCAAGCGGTTGCCCTCGTTTTCTCTTAAAAAAAACCCCACAACCCAACAACACCAAACTTAAACCAAAACACCCCCACCAAAAAAACCAAAAAACCCCTGGAAACATGGGCGTAGTTTACTCCGTCGCTGTCCAGGACTGGGACCTGTGCCCAGCTTACCCCCCAAAAAAAACCAAAAAAATCATCACCCCCGACACCAAGACTGTCAACCCCCCTTCCCCCGTCAAGCCCACCAAGCATGACACCCCTACCCCCCGCAAGCCTGCCAACTAAATAAAAAAAACCACAAAAAAAGTCGTGATTTTTGGAACTCACCTCAATACGCTCATTTTGCACAAATTTCCTTTGTCGAACTGGGTAATTAAACGGATGACTTCTTCGCGCTCTGTCACTTGTGGAATTTAGTATGTGTAGGCGTACGGATCCCCCCGGCGTTTTGTACTCGCAGTTTTGATGATTTTCTCTGTCCTAGCACAAAACCCTTCTCATCACATTCTTTCGTATCAACCAGTTTTCTTTTGTCACATTTAATACTTTACTCAACTTGCCAATTGTCTCCCCCGCTGGCGGGGAGCAACCACACTCGTTTCGTAAACAAAAACAAAAACACACAAAAAAAAGTCAATACTCATCTCTCCTCTTACCTCATAAGCAAAACCGTCTTCCCGGGTCTACCGGGAAGATGGGCGGACGGGCGTCCCGGATCAACCGGGCGTGATATTGCTTATGCAGGAGAGAGATTTAGAGTGGAAGAGAGAGAAAACCAAGAGGCGAGAGCCAACCTCTCCCTGTCCTTGGGGCCCATGGGATAACGTGGCGCCTTGCAATGCTCTACAAAGAAGAGAGCGCAAGGTGGCCATCTCATGGAACGCGGGCAGGGTCTTTTTTTTTGGTACTCGAGAGCGGATTGTTCTTGAACAGTTTGGTTGATTTGGAACAGGTGCTCCGCCTATTGAATGCGGGCCGGGCAGATCACCATTTGTAGCTTTAACGCAACTCCGTTGCTTGCAATGGTGTAAGTGACCTCGGCAGACATATAATTAGCCTTCAAGGCGATTTCGATGTAATTCAGAGTCAAGACTCGGGACTTTGCGAATAGAGGAGCCCACGACTCCCGCTTTGGATTGGAACAGTCTCGGCCGACTGATACCTATCAAAGCCTCACAGCTGCGAATAAATGGCACCTTGGTTGTCATCGGGAGAAATAAAAGAAAAAGAAATAGAAAAAGAGAAAAAGAAACATATGCCGGTATCACTCGTGAATGATAGATCGCGAAGCAACCCATTGCCTTGATTGGCCACCATAACCGCCCCTCATTGGCGGAGGATAGTCCAGAGTATTATTGGCTGAACGTAAACCCGTGATACACTCAGACCACTGTCATCATCTTATTTCACACCACCTGCAACTTGCCGTTCCTCCTTCTGACTCTTGAAATCCTGTCTTTGCGTCGTTGAAACGGGCCTTTCGAGCTTGGGTCGTCCTTTGTTCACGAACAGTCCAAGAACCAATGCTCGGATGACCTGGATGATCACACTCAACTCAGTCGCATCGCCGCCCTTGGGTAGGATTGCTGGTTGTCTTATTTTCTCACCGCGCGGGCTGAGCTGTCATAGCCCCTTTCGGTCGCTCACTCAGAGCTAGCGGCCGGCGCAGGAGCAACATGTGTCATTGCATTGAGTGCACACCTTTTCTGAATTCTTTTTAACGAATATATCATTTCCACTGATACCTGACCGAATGATCCACGCAAGTTCCCCGACTTCCCCATAATCCAATCTTAACATTACAAAGATAACTTGAACTCCTCATTTTCGACCTTACACCAAGCACAAGAACATCATTCAATCATCAACAAACATGTCGACCACAACATCCCCCTTTAGGGCAGCCCCAGACATCTACGCCCACCCTGGAAATGTCAACCGCGCAGAAAAGGTGATCCTCGACGTCGGTGGCCGCCAATTCGTCACAACCGTTGGCTCTCTCGTCCAACGCAGCGGCTACTTTAGCGACTTCTTCACCGGCTCATGGCAGGACGTGAAGCAAGCCGACGGGTCCATCTTCGTCGACACCGACCCTGGCGTCTTTGAGCACATCCTCAAATACCTCCGGCGGGGCGTCTTCCCCCTCGCCTACGACCAGAAACGGGGCCACAACTTTGCGCTGTACGCTGACGTCCTGGCCGAAGCCCAATTCTTCCGCACGCCAAAGCTCGAGAACTGGCTCACCGCCAAGCTGTATCTGAACTGCATCTCGTTCAGCACCGTCTGGAGCCCGTCCTACACCCACGACAAGCGCAACCCCGACGCTAAGAAGACGACGGTCTGGGGCAGTGATTTTACCTCGACGCAGATGCTCAAGGACGAGACGACAAAGTCGCATATTTTTCGGTGCAGACACCAGCTCAGGGAAGGGCACCCATGTACGCACAGCACTTGCATTCCCGCGCCGACGTACGATGAGGTCGACTCGAGCCTCTGGGTCGAGGTTGGAAAGTCGTATGCCTTTCACGCCGGGTGGGCGAGCGACACTGGGTAAGCCACGCGTGCTACACAGTTAACGTATCGTTTAATGGATTCAAGTTCACTGCTGACAACAACACAGAAAGGACTTTCAAGAATACTGGGACAGGTTGACACCTCCCCCGCCGTTCAAGGCATAGCGATTCAGGAGACCCAAGTTCAGGCGTCGAAAGGGGACATTGGCAGTGGCACAGACTGGCACATATTTGGTACATGTATCTAGACCCACGACATCTGTTCGTGTTTTGATTCAGGTAATTAATAGAGTCCCAAAATTGCTTTACAACTTGCCCGCCTTCTTCGCCGTCCAGGTCGCAATCGCATCCATCAGCGCCGGCGACAACGCGTCGTACGTCTCCAATCCAATCTCCTTGAACTTGCCACGCACCTCGTCCATGCCATCGGGGTTGAATCCTTGCTCAATGATGGACGACACAAACGCGGCAAACTGCGGCTCCTGCCAGCCCGCCTCGTCCGACAGCTCGACGTGGACGAAATCCAAGCCCTTGAAGGGGTGCTCCTTCTCGATGCGGCCAAACAGGTGCACGCCGCACTCCTTGCAGGCGTTGCGCTGGATCGCGGCGCTCTCGTCGACGATGGTCAGCTTGTCGGCGTTGGCGGTCACGGTCAACTGGTCCCGGGGGATCACAGCCACGATGGAGAAGAGCGCGCCGGCGGGCTTCCAGCACTTGGAGCAACCGCACGCGTGGTTGTGCGCCACGTTGCCGGCTAGAGTCACCTCAACGGGGTTGGTTTTGCACTTGCAGTGCAGCTTGCCGCCGGCGAAGGTGGCGGAGCCCTTGGTGATGCCGTTGTCCAGGAGGGGGTGCAGGGAGGGCGCCATGGTTGCTGATGTATTTGTCTTTGACGTGTTTGTCTGTGTCGTATTTGTTTGTTATTCAGGGGCTCGGCGAGTGGTGAGGACTGATGCTTTGATGGGGCAAAGGTCGGATGGGTATCGGTATGGTAGAGCAAGTTCTAGGTCTCCTTTGGATCAGGTAGACAATCTAAGTCGTTATATACAAGACGGCCGTACTGTGATATTTGGGGAAGCTCCAGTCGGGGTCATCATCTAACTACCGACTAATATCAATTGGGTTGAATTATCCGGTAGCCTTCACCCACCTCAACCGCCAGCCCCTCACCGACTTCCCGAGAGCATCCCGAACGGTTTTGGACATGGCCTCACTGCGCCCTGTGCGACCTTGGCATTCCGACATGTTCCTTTCGGCAAAAATCACACTTGACTTTCTGTCCAATGTCTAGCTCTTGATCTCCGGCATCTCGATCACGCCATTCAACTCTTGCCGTGTCTGCCCTCAATTATTCCGTTGGGGTCTGTGTCGGCTGCCATGCATCCGACCGCAAGGAATGAGCCGTACCTTGCGTGCGGGATACCCCTAGACCTAGGCACCGGTACAGTCGATCTCTCCGCTTGCCCTTGGATACAGGCCCCGCATCCATGTTGATCTCGTTGTCCCCTTTGATACGTACCTATATTAAGGTACGTAGTTGGAGGCTGTATGATAAGGCTGATGGTGCTTGGTTCAGCCCGTGGGTTGTTCACGACACAAATGAAAGCAACTAATAAACGGATCGTTGTATGCATGCAGGGGACCGGTGCAATATAATTACCGCAGAGGGTGGTTACCATGATTGTGCAACTTTCATGGGTTTTAGCCAAGGGGGAGCCAATAACAGGGTTGTCTTTTTCTCACCCTCGATGTCCTGGCAATGAGGAGTAAACATGCCACGGCGAATTGCATCTTCTCTTCTAATTGAGGGGTTTATAACACTCTCTTAAGCAAAGAGCTGATAACTGTCTAAACTAGCAACAATCACCTCACTTGTAAACTCTTCATCAACTAGTTATTGAGAAGTTCGGCGATGCAAGTAGGCAAGATCTATCTGTCGGCAAGCGAGAACTGGCGGGACATGTTGCATTGTACCCGCCGGAGCGGAGACGTGTGTCTTAACCTATGCCGCAAGCGTTCTATCACGGACGGCGACGGAACCTTTTGTTACCTGGTGCCTAATCCTAGATACCCTAAGGCAGAAAGCACTGGTCACGAGTGAATCCCAAGTATAAGTGCTGTGTTTGCCAAGCTCCCAAGGACTTTACCTACTTCTTAGACACATGTAATGTACAATCTGGTCACTAATGACATGGAGTGATTGCAAATACATTCATGAAAGACAACTTGTAAATCAACGGATGTTACTATCAACATGTTGCAAAAAAAAAAGATCTATGATTGCGGACTAGCAATCACCCTTTATAACCCCGTATCTTGTCACACAACACAACTTCACCATCATTCCTAATTTACTTTAACTGCACTAAAATAGGTACTTGACTGTTGGCTGTCAAGCAATAATAATCTGGTTCAATCTCTATTTCTTTCAAACCATAAACTTTATCGATGGGGCACCTCTTGGTAGGTGAAGCTTGTCACTAAGAGACCTTGAGTCATACTGAATTGCTCATTTCAAAGATTGCTAATGGCAAACAGCCTTGAATCAACATCATTAGCAAACAACCACAACAATCGTGCACGTGCTTGAAATATTAGTCTAACAGTGAGTACTGAGATTGGTTGTCAACTCATCAATCTCAAGCAGGTTTTTCGAAGCCGAAAATGTTAACGATTCCTCTTGGGCACTCGGCTCTCGGCTCGCTTCAAAGCACAGCTCGGAGATAAGAGGACGCATGGAGATTGCGCTTAGAATTTCGGGGAGTATAGCTCTGATTGGCCTGCAACTGGAACAACACAAAATCCAATGGCTGGGGCGATCCCCTAACTCACACTACCGCCGACCGCACCGGCCGAAACCGGCCCCGGCGGCCACACCACGGCGATCCCGGACTAGACTAGGTAGAGACCCGAGTTGGTTTTTTCTTCTTCCGTCTGAGGCAAACTTCTCAAGACGTAATGAACTTGTTGGATCTCGCGACGAAATAAACAAACTGTACTCCCATTCTTCATTTTGCGCACAGGATACCAGGTAAATACCCAATCATTTCGGGGACTTGGTCCTTGTCAACTGGTAATCAGCTATCTCATCGCACGGCGGAAACAGATAATTATATCACGCACTACATCGTCAAACGACTGGCCGGGATCATGTCATCCCTGGGCAAAAACCTCTTCCGGGAATCCGGCCTCCTGTCCGTCTACTCGACCGGGCGCGATGCGACGCTCATCATCTTTAATCGATCTTGTCGCATGTTCGCCTACGGCGCCAGCTCGCTCATCCTCGCCCTCTTCTTCGCCGAGCTGCACGTGTCCGACACCCAGATCGGGCTTTTCATGTCCCTGACCCTGCTCGGCGACGTCCTTCTCTCGCTGCTGCTCACCCTGATCGCCGACCGGGTGGGCCGCCGGCGGACCTTGTTTGCCGGTGCGGTGCTGATGATCATGTCCGGGACGACGTTTGCGCTATGCGAGAACTACTGGGTGCTGCTCCTAGCGGCTGTGGTGGGCGTCATCAGTGCCACGGGCGGGGATTTCGGGCCCTTTCGGGCCATCGAGGAGTCGGTCATATCGGAACTGACGACGCCGGCGACTAGAAGCGATGTTCTTACTTGGTACGTGACGGCCGCAAGCTTGGGCTCGTCGATTGGCACCGAGATGTCGGGCAGGATCATCGAGTGGTTGCGGGCCAAGGATGGCTGGACGCTGCTGGACGCATACCACGCTTGTTTCTGGCTCTACTCGATCATGGGGTTGGCAAACATGGCCTCTATCCTGCTACTCTCTGAAAAGTGTGAGCTCAGGAGGACTGCCAAGCCAGCCGTGGAGAGCGAGGCCTTGCTCAGCGAGGCCTCGTCTTCAGTTGAGAATGCAGGGGACGATGACAGCAACCACACAGAGAAGAAGAAGAGCTGGGTTTCTCAGATCTCACGCGAAACCACGACCATCATGATGGTGCTTTGGCTCCTGCTGGCCGTGGATTCCCTGGCAGACGGCATGTCAAACATGTCCCTGACGACCTACTACATGGACCAAAAGTTCCACCTCCCCAAGTCCACGCTGGGGGACATCCTCTCGGCGAGCTACTTCCTCTCATCGTGCTCTACCATATTCGCTGGGCCGCTGGCACGACACATTGGCCTCGTCAACACCATGGTCTTCACCCACATTCCTTCCTCGGCCGCCGTTCTTCTCTTTCCCATGGCCCAGAGCGTGCCAGTCACGTTTGCGCTGCTCCTCGTGCGAGTGGGTCTCAACAACATGGACCAAGCCCCCCGAACCGCTCTCATCGCCGCCGTCGTGAGGCCCGAGGAGCGCACGGCTGTCATGGGCATCACAACCATTGTCAGGACTTTGGCATCCACCACCGGGCCGTCTGTCACGGGCTTTCTGGCGGGAAATGCCAGGTTTTGGGTCGCCTTCGTTGTGGCCGGAGCCCTTCGCCTTGCCTACGATCTGGGCCTGTTTGTCATGTTCATCAATATAAGATTGCATAGACATGAACCAGTTGCATCCGACGCGCATGCTGAGCGGCGAGATGGCCCAGTAAGGAGACCGTCGGTCGACTCCGCGGGTGGAGAACTTCCGCTACCCGAGTCACCGGCCAGGGGAACGGCTTGATCCTCACGATGGGGAGAATAGAAGTGGGACAATGGCTCGACAACTTGCATCAAGGCAATGAGCCACGTTTCGGGCATTACCCTTCTAATCCGTCACAACGGTCGTTAGATGAAGATACAAAAACTGGAAGAGGGCCAGCATAAGACCAAGCACACATGTTCCGAATAAACAGCACGGGTGTCCAGTCTTTTCTTTAAACCACTCGCTTGCGTTTCGGAGGAGGAACCTAGTCTCTAGCATGAAGCCTGTGTGCCTCAACATGAAGATGCTTTGTGAAGGTGGCGACGACGCCCCTGAATTCGGCAGAACGTGTATGAGTCGAAACCGACTTACTTCCACCTCAATCTGCTACATATCTGTTCTTCTCGGTGTGAAAACAAGAGCCACGCTACGTCATCAATCATTAAGCATTCCAGCTATAAGCGGCGACGGATCATGTTGAGTACAAGTATACACAAAACCATCAATCCAACCAAGCCCACTGCCCCACAACCCGCCCTTTACTCTCCGGTGCAAGGCGATTGAACACAGCAGGCGACAAGTCCAAGTCCTCGGGCGCGCAGCCAACGCAGCGATCCACAACCGTGACATCCACCGTGACGTTGCCCAGGCCCGCCTCGCTGTAGTCCCTCATGACGCGGATCTTCTTGCCGCACAGCGGGTTCAGGTTGGGGTTCCCCTTGGAAGCGCCCGTGGCGGCTGCATCGTAAACCGAGTGGGCCACGGCGCACACATATTCGTTGTCGTCGTTGGTCCACCCGCACGCACCAAGCGCGATGTCATAGTACGTGAGGTCCCCCGAGTGCACGGCCTTGTCGCCGGGGAGCGGGAGGTAACCTGTCCCGCTTTTGTGACTGTTGCGTAGGCCGAGGCCGAGGCCGAGACCAAGGGCGAGGATGAAGAGGAGGAAGAGGGGGAGGGCGACGAAGAGGAGGAGTGAGCGGCGAGTGAGACGCCAGTAGGTGCGGTTCGGAGGGAGGAGGGTGTCGAAGCGCTCGCGGAGGGTGACGGGGGTACGGGTTGGCGAGGTTGTTGGTGGGTTTGAGAGCTTGGTCTCGAGCGTCGGAGTGTGGGTTGGGAGGATGGGGCCACCGTCAAGTGTTTCCTTGTCTTGCTGGATGATGGAGGATTCGTGGGACTGGGCGGGCGTGGTCGTGCTTTGGGCAAGAAAGACGGGGCGCTTGAAGGCGAGACGGTCTGTCAGGCGCGCGTAGAGGGAGCGCTTGGGAGGGTGGACAGGCGTCTCCCACTCAGGCAGATGACGGACTCGCTCGGGGAGCTGGGGCAGCCCCTTGTCGTCTGCCATTGCGAGAATCGAAGAGAGTAGGGTGGCGGCGTTGAAACGAGTGGGGTGTGGAGAAATCAATTGCCGTAGCGATGATTTGCTTGAGGCAATACTGTTGGATGGGGGGCCGGCGGGCTGTTATGGTCCATTGCGATCTGGTGACACCTGGGTGGGAAAGACGGAGAGGTCAGACGAAAACAATTGAATGATTGAACGAGAGCGACGGCTGGTTTGATCCCGGTGTGCCTGGTCACGGGTAAAGGCGGGGCTGTGTAGCTTGAAGATGAATCGGGATCGAAGGACGAGGGGACAAAAGCATCGCAATGACGACTCGGGACGACAATCTTGGATCTGGCGACGTGCAGGTACGACTTGCGCAACCTCGGTGATGACCAGGTTGAATCCAGCACTTGAGATGGCAGGAGCCACTTTACCCGTGCCAAGCACTATGGGGAAAGTGGAATCGGCCGTTGACGCCAAGGCTCCCGTCCTGACTTGACTAATCCTGTTTCGGGGAGGATGGTGGGGCGACACATTGACACACTGACGGGAAGCAGCTACCAGGTACTTGTAGACACCCTCCCGACACCATCTCGAGACCACCAAACGATCGTCATTTTGTCCGTTCTCACGGCTATGTCAACAACGGTGCGCTTTCGTCTAATAGCCCCCGCTCTGAAGCGCCGACCAGCCGACCGTTCCCCCGCCGTGCCCTGCTCGCCCTCACAGCCTGGTCGGCGACTCTAACCCGCGCCCACTGGAGCTTGCCCAAACCTCTGCCATTCCCCGCGACGCCATCCGTGTCCGCGGTGAAGACAAAATCTACAGCCTCCAACGCCAGCCCTCCCGTCTCGGGGTAGAACAGCCAGACAACAGCCGCGTTGGCGAGGTTGAAGACGGCCCACACCAAAAAGAACAGCCAGCCCATGGTCCCGATGCCGACAGGTGTGACCTGCACGACAATGACATTGCCAATGAAGTCGGCGGCCGTGGCGAGCGCCGACCCCTTGGCCCGGATGCGCAGGGGCAAGATCTCGGGCGGGTAGCACCACACGCATGCCATCCAGCCCCAGGTAAAGGCTGCCTCGAAGAGAAAGAGGCAGACCACGGCTGCCACCGCCCCGCCCGGCGTGCCCGTCGCGATCGCCAGAGCCTCCCCGACAAGCACCAGGCACATGGCCAGCGCCATGCTGATCAGGAGGCCCCGCCGCCCGATTCGGTCGATGGTGTACCACGTGACGAACGATGCCAGCAGATACCACAGCTGCGTGAAGCACCCCAGCAGCAGCGCGCTCTCCTGGCTCATGCCTAGGCTGGTGGTGTACAGCGTCGGGGCGTAGTAAGTGATGATGTTGATGCCCGTCATCTGCTGCATGAACTGGATGCCCACGGCGAGGTAGAAGCGCTTGTCGGCGCTGACGCCGTTTGAGCGGAAGAGATCGCCCCAGGTGCCCTGCTCCTTGTTCTCCAGGCTGATCGCCTCAGTGATTTCCTCGGCCTCGCGCCGCACGGCCTCGTCGTCCTCGCCCTTCCCTCGCAATTGTGCGAGCACGGCCAGCCCGCGCTCCGGCGTGCCGTCGTGGTTCATCAACCACCGGGGCGTATCGGGCAGGAACGGCGTGACGGCCAGGATGTAGACGGCAAACACACACTGGAATGCAAGTGGGAACCGCCACTGCACCGAGCCCGGGTGAAAGTAGAAGCCGTAGTTCATACAATAGGCCAGCAGCAGGCCGGCCAGCATGGTGCTAAGCTGGCAGCAGACATGCCAGCCGCGCTGCTCGTGGGCGCTGATCTCGCTCTGGTACACGGGCGTGACGCTGGTGGTATACCCCGTGCCGAGGCCAACGAGGGCGCGCGCCGCCGCGAATTGGCCGCGCGAGCTGGAACAGCCCATCAGCACGCCGCCGATGGCGACGAGCAGCGCGCCGAGCAGGAGAGTGCGCTTGCGCCCGAGCGGTTCGGCCGTAAAGGCCGCGAGGATGGCGCCGACGACGCCCCCGACGGGGTAGAGGGCCGTGATGGTGCCGACCACGACCGAGGACGGGTGGCCCATGGTCTCGAGCCAGGATGACGAGATGACAACGCCCGACATGACGCCCTGATCATAACCAAAGAGGAGAAATCCCGCGCTGCATACCGATGTGATTGCGGCCACGAGCCACCGCCCGCGCAGCAGGTGCACGCCCTCGGCGCTGAGCAGGCTGGCCGTCGCCATTGCTTGCCAGAGTACCTGGTAATTTTGCTGGAGATGGATGAATTGGGAGAGATTGGTTGGGCATCTGAGTGCTGACCGCCATGCTTGATGTTTCCCCCGCCTGGCGGTCAGAGGGGGTCAGCCGCCCCCACACGCAAGCGCGACAGCCCGAGAGACGACAAACACGACCAATCGAACAATTCAAAGCACATGTGTGATTCAAGGATGCCTTGCGGGTACCAGTTGGTGATATAGTAGATTGATGGGTTTATGTTTTATTCACACTCAGTTCGTTTGAATAATAGCATGCTGCCACACAAACATTGATACATTAATACTGCTGGCTCTGTGTGACAAACCATTTGACAGGCCCCGACACATATCTCACCACAACCGAGCCCGTATTAAGAAGATGTGTTTGTCAACCCACAAGAAACGCCTCATGACTTCGTACCTTTTTCAATCGCCATAACCTTAAACCAACCAGATCAAGCTGATAAACATGCTAGGCAGGGGAGCATCGCCCAACGCCGCGCCATCTGAATTGGATCGCCCCGTATATGCCCAAACCAGACCAGAACAGACAAGAAAACACTCACTTCACGCACGCCCGAGCACCCTCGCACCGGCTTGTACGCCTCGCTGAAGACCAAAGCAAACATGTGCAGAGCTGATGTAAAGACCAGAGTTACAGAAAAAGAATTGTGGCGTGCCTCGTCCTATCACTGCAGCTGTCTCGCCATCTTCTCCATATACGGAGTCAGCGCCTGACAGCTGTAGCTTTCTACCACGACGTACATGTAAGGTAGGTACGTGGTGGAGAGATAGGTCGTTGATCCGGGCTGGACACCCGGCATGTGGTTTCATCCACATGCACATCTCGTGATGCTATGCGACATCCAGCAACCACCAGGGGGGGGCAGAAGGCAAAGCGGCGTATCTCAACCACCGTTATTTGTGGGAAACGGGGCAACGGGATGATATGTTGAAAGATGGCCTGTGATCGAGGCACTGCGGGAAAGGGGAGATTGGCCGAGATGGGCCAGCTGGGGAAACAAGAAACGACACGAGAGATGAATAGAAGCAGGCAGGTGAAACGCAAAGCACAAAAGAATTGAAAAGGGCAAGCGGTAGTCAGTGCGCCGCGGCAGTCGGAAACGTCAGGTCAAATGAAAGCTCTGCTAGGTCGTCACGCGAGATATGCGTGGGAGGGACCACGTGATGGTCGGCAAAAATACCACCCTGCGTAATGGTTGCTGTTGACGAAGGCGACGCGAAGCTGTAGCTGTGACTGCCCATGCTCATCGTGGTTGACGGGGGCTGCTGCAGCTGCTGGCTGTGGTGCTGGTTGTGGAGGGGGTCCGAGTGCGTGCTAAAGTCGAACCCGGACGACGAGATGGGCATGCCTTGGAGGGCTGAATGCACATACACGGAGCACGAAGTGTCGAGGGGTAACAAGTCACCAACCGCGCCGCCGCCGTGCGCCCTCAATTCGCCCTGCAAGTTGTGGAAGGACGAGTCGATTCCGTCGAGGTCATTGAAGCCCCCTCCCACGCCGGCAAATGCCGCAGCCATATCGTAGCCATCACCGCCGTGCATGGCCCGGTCACTGTACTGGTGAGCTTCATTGAGCTCGTTCTCGAGGTCGTCGGCGTCGAGGTTGCCCGTCGACTCGATACCATCTGGGAGGAAGGGGTCATCGTTGTCTATTAACACGGGAACCTCGACCATCCAGCGCTTGAGCTCGGTGATGGATGGCCAATCGCCACCACCCTTGCCACCACGCTTTTCCTCGTCCGTCTTGCTGGCGGCGTTGGATCCCTTAGAACCGCCTTTCTTGGCCGGTTTGACCTTGAAGTGAGTGCGCCGAAGGTGTGCAGCGGCATTGTAATACGCGCCATATTGCTTGCCTTGAGAACACTGCTTGCAATCAGCCAGAGGCTTGACGGCTGTCTCCGTGTGAGAGATGCCGTCGACGTCGGGATCTCGGCAGATCCACTTCTTGACGGTTCTTTTGTGCTTGGCTTCTGTATGGCGGCGCAGCTCGTGCTCGCCCCGGAAGCCGTCGGGGTGCTCTTCGCACTGGCGACAGAAGACCTTGGGGTGCTTGGGGCGTTCGTATTTGGTTTTGGCAATCACGGCCTTGCCGTCCTTCCCCTTGGCGCTGGTTGGCTCGTCGGGTTCTTGCTTAATTTCATCGGCAGCCGGCTTGGGCTGCAGGTGGCGGGACTTAGAAGCGTTGACGTTCTGTCGGCACAAGGCCTCCTTGGCCCGGAACTTGAGAGACTGGTTGGACTTGACGCTGTCCTTGGACATGGATCGCTCCATTGAAAGGTGGTCTACCAGAAAAGGAGAGTTGAAGTCATGCCCAGGTGGCAGGAACTCCATGGACGTCGATCCGGTGCTCGACTGGGACTCGGACCTCTCCATAGAGTGCTGATGCTGGGACGACGAAACTTGAAAGGCATCGCCAGGGAGTGAAGCGTCATGCGTGTATGTGTAGGCAGCTTGACCAGAGAGATTGTCGTTTAACTCCGGTAGTTCTAGGTCTATAGGTCGTTTGCCTAACAGGGAGAAGTGGTTGGCCGCTTGGGTATGGTCAAAGCTGTTTTGGCGATCATGGCTACCGCGTGTGGAATGTTGCGACTCTATGCGCACCATGCTGAACTGGCCCGAGAGGGCAGCGTTGTCGTTCATGGTGCTGTTGGACCTGGTCATGGACGTCTCCCAGGTCGCGCCCGAACTCATTGACCCACATGCTGATGGCAAGCCCGAGTGGCCGGCGAAGAGATTGTTATGAGTTGGTGAAAGGAGGTCAGCATGGGGACCGGGAATTCCGATGGGAGGCGTGTCGAGGGGAGATGCTGTGTGCATGTCGCTGTCGCCGATCATGGACAGAAACTCTGCCGGGTCGTACGCCTTGCTTGCGCCGGCCAGGGAGCCCAGCTCTCCATCCATGAGCTGCTGCTCGGCGAAGAGGGAACTGCCGTGCATGTAGGCATTTGCTGGCTGTTGGAACTGGCTCTGGTGGATATAGTCCATCATCATACTACCCGGACCGCTGGTCAAAACTGTACTGCCTTGGTGGAGTGGTGTGACGGGTCCAGACCCCTTGGTCAGGAACGAGCTTGACGCGATCAGCACGTTCGATGTGTTTGCCGACGTGGTTGAACAAGATCTCATCATCTTGGATGTCGTCGACGACTCCATAGAATGGGTCGTTTTGGATCTCTTCATGGCACGACCCTCGTCATGGTCTTGTAGCTATAGTAGGGGGCATGAGTGGGACTGGGGTTTGGTGATTTCGATAGCCTGGAAAGACTTACCGGTTTCTGTATGTGCTCGGCCTTGATCCCTTGGTCCGCGGCCATGTTTGGGCCCGTATTGCGGGACACGACGTTGCCCTTGGAGCGGCCATTGTTGCTGAGCTGAGGGCGAGTAAGAGAGGAGATCAGATTGCCAAGGGTAGAGGACGATGATCGTGCTCGGTTGAGTTGGTCCTCGATTTCCCGTGCCTCGGCTGCCTTCTGGCGTTCTTCGTTCTTCTTTTGACGTAGCAATGCCTCCAACTCGGCGACATTTGGGTTGTGCGAGCTCATGTTGACGGATCCGTGGACGACGGTGCAGATGGGGCGAGATGGATGGAGCAAAGCGTCTCCAACGAGGTAATGAGTCGAGACAAACGATCCAGCACTGCAGCCTCGCCGGTTTTGACCAGAACTGGCAGTGACCTACCAGCCAGGGGGTCGGGTTGTTTGCCTCCCACTGCGAGACACTGCGTCCACCAGGGCCCTGTTATGAGTATAGGAAGATGGAGACGGCTTGCAGTAGCAGGCGAAACAACAAAGGGAAATGAGTGGAAAAGTGGGTGTTACAGGAAGATGGGAGCTTACAGGCGGAGGAAGAGTCGAAATGTATTTATCCACAGGTGCCCACGAGGCTTGGAGATGCTTTGCAGTCCCGTTCCACGACTAGTGACAACGACATGAGTGGGCGTCTGACAGAGACAAGACATGAGACGAGAAACAAGCGGACGTTAGGTCGACATTCTGCTGGTGTAGCTGCAGACTGCACACCCAGATGGGAAGATGGTGTGGGATGGGAGACATGGGGGAGCATGAACATGGGTCTGCATGGGATGGATTGGCTGGGCTTGGGAGGGAGAAGACGTACGTGTTTAACCCGTACAGTGCTCTACACGCCAAACCCAGATCTACCAGGTAAGGTCATATGGAATCGTGTACCAAGATACATCGATACATAGATGCGTGCCCACCGTCACCCGCAGCACAGCACCACCCAATGCCCCTGTCCATCACCCACACCGACGCTGTGATCGGTGACGACCATCCCCAAGGATGAACGGTGTTGGCGGACTAGTGTAGTTAGTGTGCCTGGATCACACTTCCAAATGGCCAAAGCAGGGGTGTTCTGGAGGCGTGATGGGTGGAATTGATGCAATGATGGGGATGACACGACTGTGCTGTGTACTCTCGCCGGCGGGAGGTATCGGGGCGTCCACTTGACCGGCAAAGTGTACCAACGAGAACCGAGCTGTGGAGGGCTGTTTGACTGCGGACGGCGAGCCTGACGAATCCGAGGAGCCTGCTGTGAGACGCTGAGTGGATGCGTGCTAGAAATGCGTACTGGGGAGGAGAGATCTTGGCCCGATTAGCGGGCTCTCGTGGCTGGACAGCTGGGACTGGGACGGCCCAGGGCATCACATCGTGACTGCATGTCTCCAGAGAAATTGTCGTCGCCATCCATCCACCCACTCCGGCATCTGCATGATTGATTTTCACTGATTCAGTTACTATGGGATATTCAGGAAGGTAATAGGCCCCAAGCCAAACAAACAAGCGGCATGCAACCTGCGCACAGGTACTTTAGGTCAGGTAGGGACCAACTCGGGACCGTGCCGTGAAGGTGCAGCGCACAGCGGCACTCAGTGTTCCAACGACGACAGACTGTCCGGGGAAGATGCCCTGGACGGGCGCTCGACCAGAACGACAGAGGCAAACGAAGGGACCGCCTACCACCGCCATTGAGCGACTTTTCCCTGCGCCCGGCTTCCCAGAGCACCATCTGACGGGCAATCTGGACCACCGACCATTGGCCAGCAATGTCCCCGACGCTGTCATGGCTGCATCAACACTGGTCAGCCTCATTCGACCGGCCAGTCGAACGACCCCCATCCACTGACCTCAACAATGCGCTGCACTTTGCGCTGTGCTGGCCGTCCGGCTTCGATTCGCAACCTGGAAGCTATGTAAGGGGGTTTAGGGTGGGTGCGGTGCGGGCGGCACTTGTTCCGGTGTCCCGGGGGCATCCATTGACGATTCGAATGTGGAATGCTCCGATGGGTTTGTCGCCGACCTTGACGACGTAGATGAAATGATTTCCATTCAGGTCCCTGCAAAACTGGAATTTGGCCCAGCGAGCCTAGGATGTGGAACGAGGGACTGGAAGGCAGGTGCCGCGCAAGTTCTCGGACCTACGGCACCTTCCAGGTTACTGGACCTGGTGCTGTACCTGGTAGGACGGAAACCTGGAAGAAGTACCTCCCCGCGCGTTTGAGCACCCACCGGGGCGAGACGGGGGAAGGACCACTGGAGGATTTGCGCCTGGGCATCCGAGAGGCTCGCTGGAAGTGGTGGACACCTCAGGTGTGCCCCTTCCCTACGAATGTGTTGGCTAGCGCGTGGGAAAAGCCCCGATGGCAGCTACCGGCAAGTACGTTACCAGGCAGCGTACTGTGTACAACCGGGGCTGGTGGTGATCCTTCAGGCTGCCCGCCTGGTGTCCAACGGTGGGCGCTCTCGGGATGGTGGGGTCCAGCGGGCGGGTGCGAGTAAAGAAACCACCTTGACTCTTGGACAGGTCGTCGTTCAGCAATTTCATCTGCCAAAACTCGCATCCATTGTTGGATTCATGCTGGGGCCAACATGAAGTCAATGGAGGTTGGATGGCAGATGCATCATGCACCGTCTCCAGGCTGCACGCGCAGGGACGGAAGGAGCGAATAGATGAAGATGGGATTTTGAGGAGAATGCCAATGGGGGATGTGTGTGGAGCAAGACCATCCCGTCACCCTACCTGATGGTTGGAAGCGAGCCAGCTGGAAATGGAAGTCTGGTCAGAAATGACAATTCCTTTTGACTGTGTTTGCATTTCCATTCACTTGCTCAACTTCCAATCGTCCCGTTTGGGCCATCCTAACTTGGATCTCTTTCTTATCTATCCGTGTCTGTCTGCGATATCCCGGTCGTTCACGTCCCTTTTCTTTTCTTGTACTTTCTTTTTGTCTTGCCTTCTCTTTTCTTTACGCAATAGATAATGCAATGTTTTTTGTTGAACCCTTCTCGTTAGCCGTTCGGTTTGACTCCCGTCTCAACAAACTCGATGCCTGCGGACTTGACGCCATCCCACCCTCACAGCACAGGAGGATCAGATTGGGCATCATTAATATATCTCTCGCTCCCACCCGTCGTGCCATCCTCTGTCTCAAACCGCTGCGACTGCAGATGAGCTAGCACTTCATCAGTCTCTCTGCCAGAGTCGCAGTGCCAGGACGCATCTCGACACACACTCAGCCACCGTGGCCCCGCTGGCAGTCGCACCGTCACGGTGACTATCAGTTCTCAATTGTGGCAGAGTGTCTCGTTTTGTCATTTGTCCGAGGCGATGATGTGTCGTTGCAGCAGGGCCAGTGGTTTCCGAGTTGCTGCAAGCCGGACTAATCCAAACACCCACCTGCATTGTCCATGGCACAAACCGGGGGCGTGTGTGTGCGTGCCCGCCCGTGTCATTGATGGGTGAGAAATGGATTTGCTGGACGTGCAGGTGCCGCCTGGGTCTCGACGAATCCCCTGGCCCTGGCGACTGCAGAGCCCATCACAACCTCACCACTAGCCAGCGATTGGCCAGAGGGACGGCTCTGCTCGACAGAAAAGTGAGGCGACGTCGGACTGGAGCTTCGACTGGCCACAAGCATTCCGCCTACCTGAGGTGAGCAGGCTCCTTCGGGCGGGCGACATCACGATGCCACCCTTTTCTTTTCCTCCGGAGCACGTTGGCTTGCCGTCTGGAGCCTCAAAAGGTGCAATTTAGTGCGCCGGCGGCCAGCCCAGCTAAATTCATCTCCCGTCCTCGACTCTTCATGTCCGCTCACCACTCACCACTGTCACCTACGAATCGTTGCCAGCGGCCAAGGTGAAGGGGGTCTTGGGTTCGGTCGGCACAGCACACTCGGACGTGGTAGGTCACTTCACTCGCTGGTAGTCAATCTTAGGCCTTCCTGTTGGATGAGACTGGGCGGGTCACGGGCGAGGTTGGGCTCCAATGCCCCCAATCGACCCCCTCGAGCCTCCTTATCGGTACCACATGGAGCGAGGCTGGCTCGTGCGTGCTGCAGTGCCCGCAGCACGATGAGCTGTCATGTCATCGAATTATGACTGACAGTCTTCGCTTCTAGATCACCCGTTCGAAGCTTTATCGGTTGCCTTGCTGGCCACTCACCCACTCAGTCGGGAGGGTCCGTGCCATCTTCACCTATATCCCAGACTGCACACCTACCCAAGTCCTGCCCGACACCAAATCGTTGAATTGCGGTAGATGCCAGTCTACACATGTAGGTCGGTTTTTTCACCATCGTATCGAGACAGCTAGCTGCATTGCCTGCATTGCCTGCCGTGACTCTCTCAGCCTCTCCCTGTGGCTCTGTTGAGAGAGGCATCATGGATTTGTGCTCAGCAGTCCCTTGCTTCGCGAGGCGAAGCTAGACCGAGGTCTTGATAGGCTTTCGTGTCGTCTTGGAGCGCGGGGTCCTGATGTGGTTCGCCGCTCTCCGGACGCCACCAGCATCGGGCAAACAGCTGGCTCTTGGCCTGCACTGTGGGACCGTGCAGTGGAAAGCGTATTTGCTGGCGCCCAGGGAAATATACGGGAGCCTCGTTCACCGATGTCGACTTTTGGTTAGCTGGAGGCACCACCCACTACAGTGAGATACTAACCTGGACATTCTCACAACGGGCTTGAGTGGGACAATTACGAGGAGCCGGGGCTCCGTGTTTTTCATTCGCGATGTTCGATTGTCCATATCCTCGCGGCCGGTCCACAGTTCGAGGCACGATCTCGGCCAGAGTCGGCGGAGCAGCACCGGTCCCGGTCGAGTTCAGCCTGCCTTAACTGTTTCGTGAAAATCCCGTCGACATGCAGATCTCGGGCAAAACCCCCATCCCGGCACCTATCCGCGGGATCCCGACTTCTCTGGGTGGGGGAGTTGTGATGCAGTCGTAATCGAATATCACACCGGAACTGGCCGTTTCAGCTTGACTCTGGTTCATCCGCCACGGAAGGTTCGCACTGGCGTTGTACAGCATCCTGTATTGCGATCCTGTATTGCAGGAAGTGCCAGACCAACGACCCTCATTGGGCACCGGCAACATCTTGAGGTAGTTCGGGGCCGGCGTGGCGCTGAGAGCCCATCTCGTGCTTTTGGTTCGCTGTCGTGACCACGGCGGCGGGCAAGAGTGCTTCGGAGGGCTGGCGTCCAACTTTGTGGACACGGGTGCAACGTCGGGGAAGAAGCTGGTAGGCCTGACCGCGCTGGCAAAGTCTTGGACTCATATCGGCCGGTGGCGTATTAGCCCTCGCGCACACACGGATTGACCAGTCCTCGGTCTACGTAGTAGCTTTGTCCATGTCACCGACTTTGCCGACAATCTGGCGAGCAATCGGAGGAATCTCCCCGGCCCGTCCCTGAACCAAATCACTGCGTTGCCGATTTGGCCAAACCCGGAACACAGTGACACGCGCACGGGCCAGCCTCACCCCGCCATGCCCGTGCAAAGCGGCGATACACGACAGGGATGGATGACATAATCTTGCACGACGGCTCTGGCAATGGCCCAAAGTGGGAGGTCCGATAAAGCCACCTTATCAAATGGGAATGGGACAACTCACAGCACCGTTTGGCTCCGCCGCGACCGAGACCAAACACCAAACACTCGACACGCTCGACACTCCCACCCGCGTACTGACAGACCAGATCCCAAACACCGCGCAACAGCCACACCACGAGTGCATGTGAGGCAGACATGCCCCCAACGGCTCAATGCGCCGCCCCAATCTGCTTCTCGTAGCATGGCTGCACCAGCTGCTGGCCCAGGTGTGCGGCGCCCGCCACCCGAGCTTCAGCATCCACGACGACCTACTCGCCCACCCCCAGTTTGAGGTCGTCTTCTCCGACTCCTTCATCCGCGAGGCCGACGCGCTGGCCCTCCTCAGCTCATCGCCCGGCACTCCCACACATGCCACCGTGCGTGAGTCCGCCGCGGCCGATCCAGCTCGCAGTGTCCCCGACGCCGAGGGTGCCGCCACCGCCGATGACGACGACAATACCCCCCAGGTCTCCGAGACCTTCGAGATCATCAACACTCCGCCTACGCGCTATCTCTGTTCCGTCCCCGTCCTCGCGCCTCCCCCGCCCCTCAACCACACGGCGAACGAATTGGCCAAGGCCGAGGAGGCACGCGAGCTGACCAGGGCATCCGCTAAGGGGTGGGAGCTGATGCGCGGCCTCGAGGGCGAGTGCCTCTATTTCATGCATGGCTGGTGGAGCTACAGCTTCTGCTACGGCAAGGAGATTGTTCAGTTCCACGCCGTCCCCAGCGGCGTCAAGGGCGCCCCGCCCGTCAAGGACAAGAACAGCCACGAATACATCCTCGGCACTGCTGTCGCCCACCATCAATCACAACCAAATCATCGACAGCAAGACGCCTCGAACCACAACCACGCGGATCAGCACGCTCCTGCTCAAGCGGGAGACGCGACTGGCGTCGCCCCGCCCAACACTGAGCTGCAGGTCAAGGGCGACCAGCGCTATCTGGTGCAGCGCCTCGGCGACGGCACTGTCTGCGACCTGACGGGCCGCCCGCGTACCATCGAGATACAATACCACTGCAGCCCCGGTTCAACCATGGACAGGATCGGCTGGATTAAAGAGGTCACCACCTGCACCTATCTCATGGTGGTCCAGACTCCGCGACTCTGCGCCGATGTCGCCTTCCTACCGCCCAAGGAGATCCGAGCACACCCCATAAGCTGCCGACCCATCGTCAGCACCGAAGACGAGGCCTCCGCTTGGCACCAGGGCAAGACACTCGAGGCTGTCGAGTCAATGGGCGTCGCAGCAGGCGCTCAGGACACAACAAAGACACATGATGCCACCGGCGCCAGCCAGAACCCATTCCAGGGAATGACCATTGGTGGCGTCGTCGTCGGCGGCCGCCAGATCATTGGGTCTGGTGAGGACGGCAGGCCGGCCGCTGGGCTCAAGCTTCCAAAGCACCTGGCCGCCGCGGCCGGAAAGACTGGTCTTACCCCTCCGATTGGCGGGAAGAACGACAGGATCAAGGTTGAGGTCCTAACGCCCGAGGAGATCGCGAAGATGGACCTCGACCCCGAGACGCTCGAGCAGCTGCGCAAGGAGCTGCAAAAGATGGCCGGCAACTGGGAGATTGAGGTCATTGACGTTGAGGGGCAGGACCCTGAGCAGGACGATGGAGCGGACGACGACGATCAGGACCAGCCGGTTCCGGGCCAGGGGCAGGGCCGAAGGGACGGCAAGAAGGCGAGTGGTGCTGGTGCTGCACAAGCTGGTGGCAGGCATACCAACAAGCGGAAAGGGAACCGTGACGACGACGATGATGACGAAGGCTCCCAAGAAGTCTTTTTCAAGGAGGAATTGTGAAGATGAAATATACATAACTACCTACGTATCCGTACATGCACACACGGGAACAATATTACAACCCAGCGGCTGCCATCCTTGCTTTTGAGACCATGGTGTCTTTTAGTATCGGCATTCCACGTTTGCTTCTTCTGAGTCAATCTCAGCACATGTTCGCGCTTTCCGTCTCCCTCGCCCATTTATCTCCCTGTTTATCGATGGCCTTCGCTAGACGTCATTGTTGCTTCTCAAAAGAGTTCGAATCGGAGTTTGCAGCTTGTAGTTTGGCATCTTGATTGTAGCCCCATTGCAGCGCCAACACCATCATTCGTTTCGTTTTCCGCTTTTGCGCCAGGAATAAACTGACTGATCCTATCGTGCAGAAGGAATTCGTGCAACAGAAACCTGTTTTGAGCCCGACTGGTTATTGTTGAGGTTCCTGCGGGAGTAACCTGGTCCAATGATTTCTCGCAGGGCGAGGTGTGTTGGGGGTCAATTCCGCTGATCGTCATCGCACCGCTCAGTGTTCACGATCTCCTCGGGCCACCGACGCGTCCAAATCCTGCCCTTCGCCAGGTTTGACCAGATCTGTGCTGTTATGGTACAGTCTGTCCGTCAGGCATGTATGTTAGGGTGCAGCTACACTATACGTGTTAGACCTGACTAGAAGCATTCGCCAATCTTGATGTCAGGGGGGTGGGAGTCGAATACCCTGTACGTACCGTCCATAAACAAGAACCCTCGCAGTTGACAGCGCACAACCACTACCCGAATCCATGAACTTTTCGCCTCACCTCACGGTCGGGAGTCAGTGTCTCTCACCGTATCGCCAAGGGTCGGTTCATCTTTCCTCTTCACGCTCTCTGATCGACAATGGCAGCCAATACTTTCCCAGAACCGGGACATGTCCAAGAGACGAGACCAGGGACCAGCAGACGCACGAAGCCTTCGAGGGAAAACAGCCTGCAAGCTTCGTGCCAAGAACGCGGACAACACAACAGGGGCTCAACACAGATCCCGATCGCCAGGAGGCAGGGGTAGCCCCTAGGCTGGCCGCTAAGCTGGGCATGCGTCATTCGGGGCTGGTTCCGTCATTACAACGGCTGGGTTACTTTTGTCGCGAGCCTCCAGGAGCACAACCACATCATGTAAACTACATGTGCCATGATTTCCCCGATTGGACCTCCCCGTGGGCCATGGCACTGAAGCTATTTGGTGGGGATAGGCAATATCTAGTTCATACACGTAACACAGGCCGGCTTGAAATACCCATCGGTCCTTGATTCTGGTTCTGATCGACTCCAGGCCCAGGGCAGGACACCGCACACCTCAACTTGTCCTGCATCCCCCGGTGCAGTTCAAGAAAGTTCCAGCTCACACTCGCCGGGCGTCTCCGGAGTCGACCGCGGGAAGATATGGCCTAAAGAACGGAGCGAAGGAACAAGGCCGGTATCCGTTCTCTACCCGCCTGCCCAGTAGGTACCTAGGTAGGTAAGTAGGTACGTAAGGGGTCAGTCGAGGAGTGCAATCAATTTCATTTGATGTCATTCACCGCCTATTTTATACCCTCCTCACCCCGTCCGATATCCTAACTCCAATCTCAACACCATTACCGCTACCCCTAATTAGATCAGTGCCGGACACTCGTTAATTACAATATTCCTGTCCTTAAATCTCGATTATAATAACCGTCTCGTCGGAACAGATCGTAACACAACAGCCACCCTCAGTCCACGCTATCTTCTGCAGGCCGCCGCCAAGAAGCCACCTACATAGTAGCTGTTTCATCAGAGGCATGTGTCAAGATCGTGGGGAGTTCAAGACAGATCTTGGGGAAAACCACCACTTAGCACCCTCCCCTGCCTCGGCCGCTACTCCTAGATTCCTCTCTTCACCCCAGCCTAGGCTTGATCATGTGTCGCCCGGCAGGCAAGAACGGATAGTCTGTGATCATTGCAGGCGAAGAAGTACGTTGACGGTGGATGCTGATGATAGTACCAACCTCAGTTCCGCATACACCAACCAAAACATGCATGCCCACGACTGGACATCAAACAGCCGCATGGGACCCGCTGCTTAGCAGACTCGGCCCTCCTGAGTGTTCCTCTTCATTGGCATGATGTCCGTGAGGTCTTGCGTCCAGTCATAACTGACTTCTGCTTTGGCTCAAAACAGGAATCAAATGTGACTACACCTTCCCTTGCCAGCAATGTGTGCATGCAAGTCTGGAGTGCAAGCGAGACCATGTTCCTCAAAAACGAGGCCCCAAGCGTGGCAACGGTCGTGTGATCAACAGGCTCCGTGAACTGGACAACACTGCCAACCGAAGTGTCCCTTTAAGCCGCGATAGAAGTCCTGAGTGAGTTTCCCAGTCCTCCCCCCTTTGCCCAACTTTCCTTTAGCTACAATAGTCCCATTCCGATGCTCATTAATCGGCCTTCCAGTGCTGATATGGAGACCGACAGTGGCCTGCACCCTGCCGCCACGTCGTATCACCAGCCGCCAACCGGTACTATGCCCTTGGGGGGACTGGGTCCGGGGTACATGACCCAGTTTGGTAGTGTGGGAGCTGCTGAGTGGCCCTCTGGACCAGCAGCAGACATAAGCTATCATTACCTCATACCACAATGTGTAGAGCTCTATGAAGAACACATATACCCAATCATGCCCCTGCTGAACATACCTGCCCTCCGGGCCATGCTTCGCCGCCCTCTGGCGCCGCCTGATGAGAACCTGATCTACGCGCTTTCGGCCTTGACGTGCTTGCATATGCTCGGTGAAAGCATCACGGTGCCAGGGCCGGACTCTTGGGAGCGTGCAGGCTGTTTTTTTATTGAGCGGTGCATTGCCGCCCGGAAGTCGTACGACCTTGTGCAAGATCTGTCCCTGTCGACTGTCATCGCGTCCTTTTGGCTGTCCGCTTCCTTTTTTGAGATCGAAGACACTAGGAAGTCGTGGTATTATCTCCGTGAAGCCTTGACGCTCGCCCTTGAGCTGGGCCTGCAGAATGACGCCTCCTACGCTGGTCTGGGTCCCGAGGAGGACATTTTCCATCGGCGCGTCTTCTGGCAGCTGTTTGTCTCCGAACGGTGAGTCCTCTACGCCTTCCTTCTCCGTCTTACTTCACTGACTCAGCTCGTGAAGCTCCTTTGCCATTCTCCGGTACAGACCAATTGTGCTGAAGAAGACGCCCAAGCTCCCCGCCAAGGGCCATGCATATGAGTCGCCCGACATACACTCGGGATTCATGCGGCTGATCGCATCCTATATGCCTCTCGACGAGTCCTTCGTCTCAGCTTGGAACGATGGCTCCGACCCGCATGTCAGCGGTGCCATGTACCTCGCCCTGCAGAACCATTTCGACACACCGCTGTCGTTTGCTTCCGAGTCCTCACAGGAAGACCCACACGCACCATCCCACAACGCCCAAGGCCAGCGGAATCAAAACCGCACAATGGCGGCCGACATCCAAAAAGCCGACCTGCTCATCACGCAGCAATGGCTGCGATTCATCACCTGGATGAGCTCTTCCCGTCTGGGCCTTCTCAGCTGGCACGCCGATCACGCAAGCATGCACTTTACCTTTCCCCTGACTATCGCACAGCAGACTGCCTCCATCCTCGCACATCTCCCACCCGCGGCCGTTGAGGTGCACGGCATGGGCATCCTGGAGAAAATCTTTGAGATTAGCGCGGGCTGCATCAACGTGCTGGATGCGTACGACCGCGCGACGGCGGCGGGCACGCACATCACCGGCCCCGGCCTCGACTCGGACCCTGACCTTCTCGGCATCGGTGCCGGTGCGAAGGGCAAGGGGCCCGACCAGATTGCGTGCTTCGTTAAGACGCTGAGCGCGCTCCCAAAGAGCCGGACACAATTCGCGGACCGGCTGGTTGAGCTCGCGAGTCAACGGTCCGGAGGCAACACGGCGTTGTCTTACCCCCTGAGCTACCAGACCAGTCCCACGGAATATAGGGATATATCCGACTCAACACAAATGCAGCACGAGGAGTCCACAGCATTTAATACCGCAGACAACCCGTTCAGCTACCCATCTATCCCTTACGATACAAATCCCTCAGGTTTTGAAGCGTGGCCTGGGACGATGCCCGGAATTCACAACTCGGATCCAAACGAACATGGAGGCCCAAGTAATTCATTTGCCCCTGGCCCGGGGCTCAGAAGCAGTTCAGGGATGGTCAGCCCAGAGGACGTCCCCGTGCAACAGAGTCACTTATTTCACCATGGGGGAACGGTTGGTGGCGATACGGATTATCAGCGCCAGCAGCAGCAACATATCCCAATTGACCCGGACTTGATGTAATGTATAATACTGGACACTGAATAGACGGAAGTGGAATCAATCCTTGTTGAAGGAGGATAATTAAGGTGTTAATGTGGGGAATAACTCAGCAGATTGTGTTAATCAAAGACCCACCGCCTGCTAGGACGGTGAGCTGGAAAGGGCCGTTTAATTGCATGAGAAGTCAGGGTAAAGGGCAGGGCTGTATTGGTGACTGCGATTAATTGGTAGCGACATGTAATTGGAGGAAGATATGGTTGAGAACATGACGATCATAAGGTGTTGTTCATGTTCGTTGCCACTTCCCCCCCCGGCAGGTATGAACAAAGCTGTGGGACGGATCGCAAGAAAAGACAAAAATAAACATTACTACCTTATTTACTACCAACCCGACCTACCAACCGAAACAGCTCCAGGGATTGCTAGTACTCAAAACCCGAACTTGAAATCCACCCTCGGTACTGATTATACACTTACTCCCACTTCCACATTCTCAGATTCTCAGCTCCTCATTGGGCCGCTCAACCAACTGCTGCAACGACGCAACCACCTCGTCCAGCACCTTGACCGCCTCGTCCTTCCACGATTCAAACGTGATGACCTCGAGCGTCATGGTCTCTCCGTCCCTGAACGCCTGGATCTTCCACTCCCTGAGCGGTTCCTCGAAAGGATATATGGTCTCGAAGCTTGCCGTCTGATCTACGAACGACAATGCTTCCACATGTGCCTGATGCCAAAGTTAATGATTGCTTTCTTGATGTTTGGTTGCTCATGGCAAGATACGTACCACATCCTGATGGACAACACTGTCAAACCAGTCGACCGCCTTGGGGTCCCAGGTAGTGCACTCGCGCACAATCTCGTCCAGGCCCATCGAGTCATACGATGAGGTCGTCATGTGCTGGTGCTGCAGTGCCGCAAGCAACTCATGTCCTGTCTTGATGGGCGCCTTGCCATCAAAGCGCACGCGTGTGGGCACATATTGCCAGCAGGGGCCCGCCACTGCATTCGCATCCGACACCCCGGGGACATCAACACTGCGGCCCGACGCCACCTCGCCAAAAACAACATCCTTGATCTTCATCCTCCGGGCCAGCGCCAGCGCCCAGGCGGCCGAGGGTAGCGTTGCAACTGTCACGTCCCGGCTGCGGGCGGCGATGCTGACGGCGCGGTGAATGGCAAAGTGGCGACGCGACGTGATGGGGATGTTGGGGCGGAAGCGGGTGATGCCGGGCGAGCCAGCGAGGAGATTGCGCCAGTAAGGGATGGCACGGGGGATGCTGTCGCGCAGCGTATGCGCGACGAAGGCCGAGAACGGGAATGAGACCGGCACTCCCACGGCGTGCGTGTCCGTGTAGAGCTGGTGCAGCTGGTGCAGGAAGATGGGCAAGCAGATCTCGTCGTACTGCGCGTGCGATAGGCGGAACACGAGGCTGCTCTGCGCACCGTTGGTGACGAAGAACCACTTGACAAACGAGCTGCCATACGGCATGCTCGTCTGCGCATCGAGCGCGCAGAGTTGGGTGGTGAACGGTTTGATGTCGCCGCCGTCGAGCGCGAACTCAACCACAGGTATTGGGATGTCGTCCACAACCACGCCGTAGCATGTGCCCTCTTGACGGACAAACACGGTGCGCAGGATCTCATTACGCGCCACCAGCTCCTGGCATGCCTTGAACAGCATCCGCTTTTCCACCTTTCCGTCGAAATGCAGCAGCTCATATCGGATGGAAAAGCGCGGCAGCTCGACGGTGCCTCGGACTGCAATCTCTTGCAGAGGGCGTGCAGGGAGTACATCGGTGATCTGCCATGCCTTGTCTGCTAGGGAGGCCTGAATTTTCTCCACGAAGGCGGCCGCCGACTCGTCACTGCCCAGGAGAGAGAAGGGCTTGTACTCAATTCTGGCCCAAGCTCCATCTTGGGGACCTGGCACATCTGGGGAAGCTTGCATGACGTTGGCCATGTCGAACAACGTGCGGTTCGCAAATATCTGAGCAACACTCAGTTGCAGGCCCTGCTGCCGCGCCTCCGACACAAGCTTCATAGCCGTGATAGAGTCGCCGCCACGGTTGAAGAAGCTGTCACCAAGGTAGATGCTGTCCTCGTCGATGTTTAAGAGTCGACTCCAGATGCCTCGCAGGGCCTTCTGCTTGGCCGAAGTGGCCGCGATGGCTGGGGACGCAGTAGGCGCTGACTTCTTCTTGGCAATGCTTGTGTTGGACAACTGGCTGGCTCGCAACACACAGAGGGTGGGCTTGTCGCCATCGCCAGCAAACTTGGCCAGCCGCCCCGTTTTGTATAGACGAACTTGCTTCTGTTTCCGGCTCGGCTTTGCAATTTCCTTGACCAGCTGCTTGTGCCACGACGGCTTCTCGATCACGATTGCAGGAGATGCCAACGACTTGCGTGTCTCGACCAGAAGCTCGCCGATGGCTCCACGCGGAAGAAGGCGTTGAGTGTCGGCAGGATCCACGATCCAGAAGGCCTCGATGTCGCTCTCGGCACACGAAAGCTTGTCAGAATCGGCGCTCCGAGACTTGACCTGTTTACTCAAGAGCTCCAGTTCGCTCTTGTCAGCGCTCGTCAGGCACTGCAAGTCTCCAATCTTGATGTCCTTTGCGCCATCGTCACATAGTTGTCGGGCGACAAACTGCAACTGGTCCAACACCGCCTGCATCGTCTCTTTGTCGACTGCCTTTGAGTCAAAGCTTGCCATGACGAAGAAGCCGTCGAGCGAGAGCGAGCACACCAACATCAAGGCGTACGTGTTGAACTTGAGCGCCTCCTGCGCTGCCTCTGTATCACCTGCGGGCACCAGTCCGTTTGCCGGCGTGTTCTCATCAACCGAAACCTCGCCAGCAGCAGGATGCAGCACAAAGCCGGTTCGCAGCTCACAGGCCTGCAACGCATCATCGCTGAGCCGGCGGATGTGCTGGAGACCGGCATGCTCGTACGGCATCTGGCCCACGATCTGCTCGGCAATTGTGTGCAAGTACTGCTCAACTGTCATCTCACGGTCAACCGACACGTGGACGGGCACGGTGGTGATCATGGGGCCCTCGATCTCATCAGCGCCGACGATGGGGGCGTTGCGGCCCGTCAAGGTCTCGCCAAAGACAATGTCCGTGTTGCCACTGGTGTACTGCGAAGCAACCAGCGCCCACGCCGCGCGAACAATCGTCGCGAGAGTGACAGTCACTCCCGGCAATGAGGGGAGCTGTCGGCCCTTTAGCGAGACATCTAGCTCCAATAGCGAGTCGGCTTGTGTCTGGTAGCCCTCAAACGGCAGAGCCGGGAATTGCACACCTGTGGCCCCCGCGAGCTGCTCACGCCAGTACGTGTCACAGGCTGTACGATCGAGGCTGCTGTTCAGATAGTGCACAAAGTCCTTGAACTCGGCGGCCGGGCGCTGCTGTGGTAGCTTTTGATATGCGCGGTTCACACGGTCGATGATCAGAGGCATGGACCATCCATCGTACAAAGCGTGGTGCATCGTCAGCACGAAATGAACATCGTCGCCCTCACGGATAATGGCATATCTGACCAGCAGCGTCCCAAGACCCATCTCCTCCTCACGATCGCTCTCGAGATACTCGGCCAAGGTGCCAGCAGAACGCCAGAGGATTGGCTCGTTGACGACAACTTGCATCAGGCCGTGCTTTGAGACTTGAACGATGCGCGTGCGGAGGATCGCTGAGTCGGCGGCTGTGCTCTCAAACGCGGCTTGCAGCCTTTCAGCGGCCTCGAGACTGCCCATCTTGAGCACGCGCTGAGCGACATACGCCTCCTTGACCTTGGCCGAAAGGGCCATGAGCGCCTCTTGCAATGGTGAGCAGGGGTAAATATCCTCGATCGTGGACTCGTCCACACCGCAAAGCTCACTCGCTTCGGCCCGCGCATCAACTGGGGCCCAGCCTTGCTCGAGCAGTGAAAATGGTTGCACCTTCTCCCGGCTCTGCTGCTCGGGAGCAATCTTATTGGCAACAACCGCCATGTCCCGCAGCACCGGATAGCGGAAGACATCCGCGACGCTCACTGCGATGCCCTCGGCCCTTGCGACGGTCACCAGCCTCATGGCGCGAAGAGAATCGCCTCCCAATGCGAAGAAATTGTCGTTGACCGAGATGTCGACATGGTCGCCGAGCAGCACCTTCCATACCCGAAACAAGGCGGCCTCGATCTCGGTCTCGGGGGTACTGGCGTCTGCTGATGACCTCTCCCGCCTGGTGCCACTCGCGACCTGCGTACGTGTCATGGCTGCTCCCATCTCACGAAGCTTCTTGCGGTCAATCTTGCCGGAGACGAGCGAGGGCATCTCGAGGAGAGGGATATACGCCGCTGGCACCATGTATCGAGGAATCTCTGCAGCAAGAGCCTCGCTGACACCTGCCAGTACTTGAGTCAGTTCAGCGGAGAAGGACGGCTCTGCGCCTTCGCTCTGGCCCGACTTGGCCTCGGCGAGAAAGGCAACCAGCATCGGCTCACCACCGATAGGCTTAATGACCTCGGCAGCAATTTTCAAGGTCGCAGGGAGCTTTCCGCGCAGATGGTGTTCGATCTCGACTAGCTCGACACGCTGACCCCGAAGCTTGACCTGCGCATCCTTACGCCCTACAAAGATGATGGAGCCGGAGCCATCAGAGTCGTACCGCACGAGATCGCCTGTCTTGTACAGCCGGCCGCGTCTGCCAGCAACACCTCCGTGGCCAGCAGCCAACCATGCAGGCTCGTTGATGAACACCTCGGCTGTCTTCTCAGGCTCACCAAGATAGCCAACCCCCACGACTGGGCCCTCGATGATCAACTCTCCAACGGCACCGAGTGGAACAAGACGCGCGGGGTCCTCCGGGTCGACAATCCAACCCACTCCACCCACGCCCCGGCCGATATTACCGGTGGTGAATGTCTTGTGGCTGTGGTCTTTGCCGTGGGAAAACGTGTTGTTGACTGTGCAGCCTACCGTGCACTCGGACGGACCATACGCGATGACGACGCTGGTCTTGCCCTTGCTCCACGCCGCCGCGTCGGCAGCCGAGACGGCTTCTCCACCAAGCCCCAGCACGTCCAGCCCCGATATCACCTCGGGGTCGAGCACCCGTGCCACGCTGGGCGTCATATGCGCCATGTTAGCTCCACTGGATCGAATTGCCCCCCCGAGGTCGTTCATGCGGTCTGCATCAGACGGAATGCAGATAGTGCCACCAAGAGACAGCGTGCACAGCATGCAGTCGATGCTCACGTCGAAGGCGTAGCTCGCAAACTCAAACACTCGAGAGGAAGCAGCATAGCCAACTGCCTCTGCGCGAGGGACGGCGCCGCTGGTATAGTTGACATGTGAAATGACCACGCCCTTGGGCCGGCCCGTGCTGCCCGACGTGAATTGGATGTATAAAGGGGTCGAGGCTGGCACGGCAGGCAGAGGGGGTGACGGTGTATTGTCCGCGACTGAGAGAAGCTCGTCCGATACGGTCACGACCTGGCCGTTCTCGGGCACAATCAGTCGAGCAAGAGCAGACTGCGAGGCCGAAGCCACGGCCAGCGTGGCGCCCGTCTGCTCGACCATAGCCCGCAGTCGCGCCTCGGGCTGGCTTGTTGGATCCGTGAGCGCGAATGCGCCGCCGGCCTTCATCACGGCGAGGACGGCCACGATCGTCCACCGGCTTTTCTGGAAGCAGAGAGGGACATAAGTGCCGACGGTCACGCCGCGGGCGCACAGGACGTGGGCGAGACGGGTGGAGAGGGCTTCGACCTGGGAATACGTCAGCTGCCCGTCCCACGACGAGACAGCGGCTTTGTCGGGGTTCCTTGCAGCCTGCTCCGAGATGATGTCGTGCATACACCGATCAATGGTGGGCGGCATGTCGGCGTTCCATGCCCATATCCGGTCGAGCTCGCGCTTGAACGGGCTGAAGAGGTCTGCCACTGCGGTTGTGGGCTTCATCGAGATGATGCTGAGAAGCTCTTTGAACGTGTCCAGCTTCCCGCGGACCAGCCGTTCTGTTGTGGCATCGTTGCTTTTACGCCACAATGCGTTTAGAATGAGAGTGCCCCTTCTTCTGGAAATCTCGAGTTGGAAAGTCCACTGCGCGATCCGTCTATGTCAGCTACATGCAGCCACTGGGCATTCGCGGGATGATAAATCTTGGGTCAAATGGAGGCAGAGAACAGAGGCACATACACTTGGGGTCTCCTTTTCGGTCTGCTCCTGGTGGAGCGGTGGCGGCACCGACGGGCTGTCATTGAAGAACAGCGTCTCGACCCGAGGCAGCCTCGTGTGGTCGGGCGTCAGCTTCTTCACAGCCCTGAGGCACGCTGAGACTGGCTTGGACTGCCCACGGCTCAAGTCGGGGTCCAGTGCAGACATCTTGAACAGCGTGCACGATTCTGATGCGTCTCCCATTCTCCGCCCCCAGGCAAAGCATTCCAATCGGTCATCTTCACTCCGTTCTCGTTGAAGGAGGATGGCCCAGGCGAGGAGTAGGGTGTTTTGCAGGCCGTCGTCGACGTTCTTAGGGGTGGACTTGGCGACGGGAAGCGGTATGGTGGTCTGAATCGAATCGACCGTCGAGTCTTGGGCGGTGGCTGCAGCTTTCCCACCGTCGCGACGGGTCCGGCTGCCTAAGCCGAGGAGGGCAAATGTGTTGGCAAGTGCGTCCTGCACGAGATGTACACTGTTGCCGCGCATGACGAAAAGTCCCCAGCGTTACCGGGTAAGGTCAGGCACCTCCTGTAAGTACGGAGCAACGGGAATGGTGCAGTTGTGCCGCTGTGCTGCTGGTGTCGCGAGGGCGGTGACGTTCTAGGCGGG
Source organism: Cercophora scortea (assembly GCA_033439705.1). Classification (NCBI taxonomy): domain Eukaryota; kingdom Fungi; phylum Ascomycota; class Sordariomycetes; order Sordariales; family Lasiosphaeriaceae; genus Cercophora; species Cercophora scortea. Next base: position 19,713 of record JAUEPO010000005.1, on the reverse strand, counting down.
TCGCATATATGGGGCAAGGCAGGTAGCAGGCGGGATGATGTTTGAGGCGGGACCCTTCGACTGGCGATTTTGTTTTCCTGGCAGCAGGAGCCCGCGTGTGGTCAATCTGTGTCAATCAATTTCAGACGGCAGTCACGCAGGCTGGCAGTCAGTCAAGCATGCAGGCAGGCGGGAGGTGACTCGTGGTGGACTTCCCTCGCTCCTCCGCGAAGAGGAGGGGAGCGTCTGCGGCATGCTTTTTACTGGCAGGAACGATGGGTCTGGCTAGTCCGGCCAAGATGCCTCCAGACGCTCACGGATGGCACATCCTTGCTTGAGCACTCATTGACACACAGGTCTGGTGCTGGCGGCCGACCCCCCCCCCAACTCCGCGCTTCGGAAGCTGGGTGGCATGGTGTCGGGGAAGGCGTACGACCATGGATCTTGCTAGTTGCCGGTTGGCAGGGCCTTGGAAGCTCCAGGAAGCTCTAAGGCTCAACATTGTGAGGGTGATACCTTGCGGGTTCAATCGATAAATGAACCCCCTCAGCTCATGCCCGTGCAAAATTCGCTGTCTGTTCATGGGATGCGTGGAAAAAGTTTCTCACGACCTGATGCTACATCCTGGCGGGCATGGTGTGGTGGGGAAGCTCAAGATGTCGGAAGAAATAAAGCAGGGGAGAAATAGAGCAGGGGGCGGATCAGATAACAATAATGGGGCAACTACCGGCGGTGGGTGGGTCGTATTTCAGGGGTCGATCTTGGTATGCACCTAACGGGTAGACCAAGCCAACGAGGCTTCTACTGAGGTAATTACATGCTGGTGCCGGGTTCTCAATATTTATGTTCAGGAAAGTCGAACTGCACCAACTTTCGACTTTGTCAGTCTCACCGAGACTTCACTTTCACAGGGAAGCTTGGCTCGGGCCTGCGTTGGCTGATCAACAAAACAAAGTAATCACGATGTCGTAAAGACATCATTGACGGATGGACAATCAGCTGGCAGTGCATAGTCCAAGCCGAGCCATGCAGTCTGAACGGATCCGTGGATGTCGATTACATATGCAATATAGCCAAACGAAACTTTGGTCTCCGGATTCGCTGGTGCGGCCTGGGACACTGGAGGCCGGCCGGCGCGCCGAATGGAATCATAGGGCCGCGAATGACGCAAGCTCGTCAACTTTGCCAATTGACGAGTCAACATGATGCATCATAATATGGATCCTCTAGAGAGACCTACCGATGGGGCAATGACGGCAATGATCCTCAAGGCGGGCATGCAGCACCAAATTGGTCACGATCGACAACAACGGAGGGGTCTGTCGACTGCAGCCTGATGCCCGCGAGTTACATGTACGCGGCCGGTGTGATCGGCCTCATTTCTCACTGCATAGGAAACTAGATTGAGGTTACAATCCATCGCAGCGTCACCACGGGCGGTATATAATAATGACCGAGTGACTCCTGGCAAAAAAATAATTACGCATTCTTTATCAAAGTGTTAAGTCTCACCAAGCCCGAGTTGCTAAACGATCATCTCCAAACATGGTATTCACGGTCCTTCCTGCTCTGATCCCCGACATCAGGGTTGTCTACGACGCCTACTTTGCCGCCTTTGCAGCCGACCCCGAGGGCAAATCGTTGCTTGAGATCGTTTTCCCGGGCGGTTACGCGTCGGAGGAGTTTCGCGCGGCGCACACGGCTGGGATTCTCTCATGGTGGCACACCTCGGAAACGCAACACACGTCAAAGTGCATCGACAACAGCACTGGTGCCGTTGCTGGCATGGCGCTCTTCGATGTGTTTGTGAACGGGGAAAAGACCCGCCAGAACCATGGCGTCCCCTGGCTGCAAGGTGAGCAGCGGGATCGTGCCGAGCGGATTCTAAATCCGCTGTGGGAAGCGAGGGAGAAGGTAATGGGTGGCCGCTCATACATTTGTAAGTCAACTAGTTTTAATCTCTATACACAGTCAATGTCTAGGCCTCAGGTTGAGTTTCCGGCGCCGAATATGCAGGAGAATACCAGCCTATTCTCGAATCGTATGCGCGAGAAGCCGGTGGTCTAATCGACCCCAACTCCGTCTCTATTCCCAATAACATCTACTCACACATCTGTGATTTACAGACGTACATGCGATCGCGGTTGATCCCGCATTCCAAGGTCGCGGCGCCGGCGCTACGATCGTTCAATCCCTGATTGATCTGGGAAATCGGAGCCAGCTTCCGATTTATCTCGAATCCACGGCGGCGGCAGAGAAGCTCTACAGAAAGATGGGTTTCCAGCGGCTGCCAAAGGACATGGCCAGTGTTGTGCACAACAGGAAACTTCTCGGAAAAAACGCGGATATGGAAGTGCCCCTGATGATCAAACAGCCCTCGTCACCTCGCTTGTGATGAGGCATAGAATTTAACGAGGAATATCATGATCTTAAGGGCTGCAGCACACATAAACAAATCACCTAGGCGGGGCTGGAGATGGAAAACGCGGCATGAGGAAAACATGAGACTGGTTGCTTCACGTAACAACCTGCGAGCAATGTAGTTAATTAATCAGATACTAGTACCATGCGTGAGCAACAGGCACGTCACTCAGAAGAAATCTATCTCCCATTGAATACCTAAGATAGTTCCGGACCGCAAATGTCACCTCTCCCTGAACCCTCCTTGAACTATTTCCTGTGCTGTATAGGACTTCCTTGGCTGTAGCCTGTCTGGCTCCACTTGAGCCTCCGCATAACCGGGGACGGGCAGGCAAGAAAAATCCCCCGTTGCGTCTAATTAAGCCCCGCGTGTATGAAAGTACGGGAACAGAAACAAAATGAAGGAGGAGGCATGAACCAGACCGGGGTAAAACAGATTTTTTTATCAGATCATCAGATAATGCACGCTGGGTGGGGTCTTGCTGTGGAAGACTCTGATCCCTGGCAGTTCCGCTGCATGTGCCGGTGGATGATGTGATTCGACGGCTGAGGGCTCGGTCTGAAAGTGGTAACTGGTCGGACGTTGTTCTGGTGGCCCTTGAGGGTCGAGTCGTTTTCGTGGATTTGTTCGTCCTGCCTGCGAAAAAGACTAATAAATAATTCTTGGCTCCGGGTCCAGCAGACAGCTCTATGTTTTGGGTTGTGCATCGAAATCAATCCTGTTGGTCCGGCAAAGCCTTGCCGTAATCGCTGTCCGTACAGTACCTACCATGCTTATGCGGGGATTATTCAACGTTCCAAGTTCTAATATCATATTAACGGGTGCCTGGGTGTTGGCCCGCCCCCCTTGGCCAAATCTCGGACGGCCGGCGCTAAAGCCGGATCTGATAACTTTAATGCGTGCACCGCTTTAGCAATACGTACCAAGGCGGGATCATCACAAACGGGGAAATGTGGCCGAGCTAAACCCCGCTTCCACATTTTCGCGACTCCACCCCAGGAGTCGCGAAGAGGCATTTGTTCTAGAAGCAGGCAAGAAACAAAAGCGACGGACAAGCTTGCAGAGAACTGGACCTCGGGAATTGTATACCTGGTACCCTCCGTTTGTCCTGTTTCGCCTCACAACCCCGACGGGGGAAATATAGGAGCCTTCCCTCGGGATTCGACCTGACGCGAGAGCCAAGAGCCACTGCCGAGCAAATACCAAGACACAGAGCACTCACGCGGAAACAAAATGGGTGACATGGCGCCATGCCTTCGCCTGCAGCTAGGCGGCGGGCGACTGGCTGCCCCGCCCGGCTGTGGGGACGCCGGGGACTGAAAATTTTATCAGATCCGTCCATTTCTGTTATCAGATCCGCAGTGTGTGCATCGCCAAGCCCCGGCATCGGCATCGGGGGTTGATCGCGGAAATGAAGGTCCCTCACAGGTCCACCACAAGACAACGGTGACAGATGCAGGGGCAAAGGGTGGGCAGGTGTGGGGGCTGGGTTTGTCAAACCGGCTCGCCATCAGCGGCGCAGTGACGGGATATACTGGCCCTGTGGACGGGCTTCCATATGCCATGCAGTCTGCCCCTTTTCCTCCAGACGCACCCACAGACCGACAGACTGAGTGACCGAAACCACATTTGTCTCTGCGTGCGGGACAACACAACACTGGCTCGCTTACCTAAGTTGAGTCAACACCATGGCGGCCAACGCAGCCCCTGACGAGAAGGGCGTCGTTGCGGACCGACCACTGTCCCCGTCGCCGGGGCCGTCGGCATCGCCCGCAAAGGCCCCCGGCGGCTCTGGTCTGTTTGGATACATCCGCATCTTCTTCTCAGTGGACCCGACATGGCTCGACTATCTCCTCCTCGTCGTCGGCACCCTCGCCGCCGCCGCTGCGGGTGTTCCCTTCCCGCTGATGGGCATCCTGTTCGGCCAGCTGGTCGACGACATGAACGGCGCGACCTGTGCCGTGGTTGACCCCAACGCCGTCGTCGACCCCTATGCCTTTGAGGGTGCTATCAACAGCAAGGTCCTGGATATCGTCTACATCGCTATTGGCGCCTTCTGCCTCATCTACGCCTACGTACTCTCGTGGAGTCTCGTCAGCCAGCGGTTGGCCCAGCGCCTGCGTGCGCGCTACATCGCCGCCCTGCTGCGTCAGCCGCCCGCCTTCTTCGACGCCCGGCTCGCCGCGGGCGAGGTGAGCAGCCGGCTTCATGGCGACATCACGGCCGTGCAGGCAGGCACCTCGGAGAAGGTCGGCATCCTGATTGCCAGTCTCAGCTTCTTCATCACCTGCTACGTCGTGGCCTTCATCAAGCAGGCCAAGCTGGCAGGCATGCTGATTTCGCTGATCCCGGCGTTCATGATCATGGCCTTGGTCGGCGGCTTCTTCTTCACCAAGTACATGGGACGGGCATCCGAGAGCATCACCAAGGCGTCGTCCATCGCGTCCGAAGCCCTGTCCAACGTCAACGTTGTCCAAGCGTTTGGTGCTGGGCCGAGACTCGAGGCCAAGTTCGCACTCCACATGACCGAGGCAAGAACTGCGAGCATCAAGAAGGGATTCGCCGCCGCCGTGCAAGCCGGTATGCTATACTTCATCGCCTACTCTGCCAACGCTCTTGCCTTCTGGCAGGGTAGTCGGATGATTGTTGCGACCATGGAAGGCCGTGGCGACGGTTCGACCGTGGGCCAGATCTACACCGTCATCTTCCTTCTTGTGGACGCCTGTGTCATCCTCGGTAGCATTGCTCCCCTTCTGCCGCTGTTGGGTGGCGCTTCGTCTGCCTTTGAGCGTTTGATGCTCGACATCAACGCTCCGTCTGTCATTGACGGCACCTGTAGCGAGGGTGTCGTGTTGCGCCATGACACCCCCGGAGGCATCATCCTCGATAACGTGTCCTTCTTCTACCCATCCCGTCCCACGCAGCCTGTGCTGCGCAATGTCAACCTCACCTTTCCGGCGGGCAAGCACACCGCCATCGTCGGTCTCTCCGGCAGCGGCAAGTCCACCATCGCAGCCCTGATCGGCCGCCTGCAGGATCCCACCGAGGGCACCATCAGCCTGGACGGGCAGGACATGCGTCAGCTCAATGTCCGCAACCTCCGCAGCTTTATCAGCATGGTCCAGCAGGAGCCTTCGCTTCTGGACCGATCGATCCTTGAGAACATTGCACTAGGTCTCATCAACTCGCCCAAGCCAGAGCACCAGCACCTCAAGGCCGTCCTCCACGGCCCCGAGCTGTCCAAGCTGGCAGCCAAAGGCAAAGACGCCGTCACGCCCTCAATTGTCGATGCCTATGGTTCTGAGGTGGCCGAGATTGTCCGCCTGGTCAGGCACGCTGCCGAGCAGGCGGATGCAGATCGCTTCATCACACGTCTCGAGAGCGGCTTTGGTACTTTGGCCGGGGCCAGCGGATCTCTTGTCAGCGGTGGGCAGCGCCAACGCGTCGCCCTCGCGAGAGCCCTTGTTCGCGACCCCCGGATTCTGGTCTTGGACGAAGCAACCTCTGCCCTGGACTCGGAGAGTGAGCGGCGCATCCACGACGCCGTCGACCGGGTCGCCAAAAACCGGACCGTCATCTCTATCGCACACCGTCTGTCGACCGTCAAGAATGCCGACAACATTGTTGTCATGGAGGCTGGCCAGGTTGTCGAGCAGGGAACATACGCCGAGCTCATGGCCGTCGAGGGGGGTGTCTTTGCGCGAATGGCCAATCTCCAGACGCTAGGTCCTGCCGGCCGGGGCGAGGAGGGCTCGTCTGTGTCTGGCGACTCTCTAAATGCTTCTACGCTGAGATTGGATGCAACCGCCGCCGAGAAGCTGGACCTCGGCGAGGCCGCCAAGGCAAACCTCGACAAGACCACCACCAACTCCAACTCCAATGAGAAGGAGGATGCCGAAGACGAGACCAAGAAGACGGATCCCATCCTGGACCAGAAGCAGCCCATCAGCTACGTGCTGCGGGAGACGGGCAGGTACATCCGCCCGTCGCTGGGTTTCCTGGTCGTCGGTGTCTTTGCCGCCGTGATCGTGGGCGGCACGTTTTCCGGCTCGGGGCTGATCTTTGGCTTCACCGTCGGGGGGCTCAACCCCTGCAGCAACACAGCCGATCGCATCTCGTATTTGGGGCAGTTCTTTGGCGGACTGCTGTTTATGCTGGCGTGCATTGAGCTGTTTGCCAACTTTTTCGCATGGTCATCATTTGGCATCATCGCCGAGCGACTCCTCTACTCTATCCGTGTTCTCTCGTTCCGGTCCCTGCTCGAGCAGGGCGTGCACTGGCACCAATCCGACGGCCGCAGCCCTTCCACGCTCCTGACCATCATCACCAAGGACAGCGCAGCCATCGGGGGCTTCAGCGGGTCCACCATCGGCACCGTCTTCTCCATCGTGGTCAACTTCATAGTTGCCATTATCCTTTCTCACATCATCGCCTGGAAGATTGCCATCGTCTGCCTCGTCACCGTCCCCATCCTGCTCGGAACCGGCTACATGCAGCTGCGCATGCTAGCCCGCTATGAGGAACGCCACACCGAGGCCTTTTCGCGTGCGACAGCCGTTGCCGTTGAAGCCGTGCAGTCCATCCGCACCGTCGCGGCCCTATCGCTCGAGCACGAGGTCATGGACTCTTACAACCGACTCCTCCGCTCCACCCGCGACGAGATGGTCAAGGCCGCGGCCTTCACCAACATCTGGCTGGCGCTCTCCAACGCCACGAGCTTCCTCATCTATGCCTTTGCCTACTGGTGGGGCTCGCAGCGTATCATGGCTGGCGAGAGCACCCAGACCCAGTTCTTTATTATCCTGGTGGCCATGCTCGTCAGCGCCCAGCTCTGGGGCCAGATGTTCACCCTCGCGCCCGAGTTCTCCCGAGCGCGCGGCGCCTTCTCGCGCATCCTGGGCATCATCAGCCTCGGCTCCACAAAGAGGCTGGAGAAGAAGACGATCAGTGGCAGTGAAAACGACGTCGAGGGTACCGCCGAGGCGCGCGTCAACTCCGAGAAACAGGGCGGCGTCAAGATCGTGTTCGACAACGTCTCCTTCGCCTACCCTGCGCGCCTTGACGTGCCCGTCATGGACCGCGTGTCGTTCACCATCCAGCCGGGGCAGTTTATTGGGCTCGTCGGCCCATCCGGCGCCGGCAAGTCCACTATTATGAGCCTCGTACAGCGTCTATACACCCCCACCAGCGGCACCATCCTGCTCGACGGCATCGACCTAGCCAACCAGCCCGCCTCCTTCCGCGACTCCATCGCGCTCGTCCCCCAGGAGCCCGCGCTTTTCGACGGCACGGTGCGCTTCAACGTCGGCCTCGGCGCGCGGCCCGGACAGGAAGCCACCGACGCCGAGATCGAAGACGCCTGCCGCCTGGCCAACATCCACGACACTATCATGGCAATGCCTGACGGCTACGACACCGAGTGCGGCGCTTCAGCAGCTAGGTTATCAGGCGGCCAGAGGCAGCGCCTAGCTATAGCCCGCGCGTTGGTCCGCAAGCCGCGCCTGCTGCTGCTGGACGAGAGTACGTCCGCCCTGGACGCCGAGAGCGAGGCCGCGCTGCAGGCTGGTCTGGACCGCGTAACGAGGGACACGACTGTGCTGGCTATTGCGCACCGGCTCAAGACAGTGTACCGCGCGAGCAATATTCTGGTAGTGGAGGAAGGGCGGATCGTGGATAGCGGCACGCACGCCGAGCTGATGGAAAGCAGGGAGAGCTATCGGGTTAATGCTATGAGTCAGCTGCTTCAGTAGGAACGCGAAGGCTCAGGTACGCCTGTGCCGTAATTTAGATCGTATAATAGAGAATAGGTTTGGGGAAATTGCGCCGGGCAAAACGGCTAAAGAACGAAAAAGAAATGGCGAAAAGACCGCTTGAACCTCGAATTAATCGCAGCCTGGGCTTCGAAATAACACGAACCTCCTTCTGATCACTAGGAGGTTGAACCACAAATCATCGGTCCAGATGAAAGGAAAGGAAGAAGTGGTGATTTTTGGGAAGAAGGGGGGAGAAAGTTCAAGTACCTACGGTATTTAACGACCTTACAAATCCACAACAACAAACCCCTGAGCTGTGCATGTCCCCTGACTGCAGTGCCCCACGGCTGCCCCCCGCCCCCCAGGCCCAGTCCACTAGTACCTGACTCAAAGTCCATCTCGACATCGTCCTCCGGCATCGGGATCGACAATGCAAGTTGCTGTTGCAACTCGCCATTTTGCTGCGTCATGACCACAAGCCCCTCCCCGAAGTCGTTTTCTATTGCCCTCACCTGATCCCTGGCCTGTTGCTCTGCTGCTTCCATTGCCACTATGTGCTCGCTTGCCCGCCGAAATTTACGGGTGTGAGTGTTTTATGACCCCTCGAATCGTCCACCAGGTTGTTATTCAGACACCAAAAGAATTGCACTATTGCTTTCTTGAGGGCGGGCCCGGGCAGGCCTTCGATGAAGCGTGGTTGTTTAATGGAAGAAATTTAGAAAGAAGGTTAGCAAGAATAAAGAGAAGACTGAACAAACTTACATGAATGTCCGACATTCAGGAACAAGGCAAAGAAATAACGAACTTACTATCATTGAATGTCCAATAATTTATAATAAGAATACGGGCAAAGTAAAGGGAGAACAAACGCACCGTAAATGTTTGACATCATATGGAACGTTTGACGTACAGAATCGAGAGGTGGAACAGCGATGATGATGGAATGGAGTCGAGACACGGCGCGACATTAGTTGCTTCTTCGATAGCAGTGTAAATATATACACTAGTGCTCACCTAGATACCGGCCCTGAGATAAAATGTAACATGTTATTGTCCCAGCTGTAATGCGATGCGAATTCATGTTCTCCTTTCTCCTTTCATACATCCGCGTCCTAATTGAAGCCAGCTCCCGTTACCACGCAATCCTCGCTAGTGGTCCGTTAGGGAAGACCCTCACAGCCAGCTTCCTGGTCTCATCCATGGTCAAGATCCCCAACGCTAACGGCAATGGAAGAAACCAAAACTCAATCGGTACTGACGCGGTCCCAAATAGATCTTGTATGCCTGGGACCTCAGTGACAAACACGGCAATGGCAAGACTGATCGCCATGCTGAAGACCAACCATGGATTCCTCCTCTTCGGTGTGAATGGGTCTGCCTGCAGGATACTCAACCGCCGGTTCCTTACCGACAGCACATTTCCCCACTGCAGGATCACCAACGTGATGAAATAAACGCACTGGCCCGTGGCGTTGAATGCCGCCAGTTCTGCGGCAGTATACCCGTAGAAGCCCTCTGCGTAGCCCTCGAAGAGGAAGAAAAGGTCGCGAATGGGTAGGCCAGCGTGCTTGTACATGTAGAGGAAGAACATGGCGTGCGCGCAGCAGGTTTCCATGAAGCCGGTGAAGAGGTAGGCTTGGATGTATATCCGTCCCGTAATGAGATGATCGCGCTTGTGGTTGCGTGGAGGCAGAGAGAGGAGGTCAAACTCCTCCTTCTCCATGATGAGGGACAGCGAAAGAAAGAGATCGGTGAAGACGCAGATGATAATCATCAGGAAGGAGCTGAGGGAAAGAGGGACGCCCAGGAACACGTTGACCAACACGGGACAGATCTCGGACCAGCTGCCGGCGGGCAGGAGGTAGGCGATGACCTTCTGGAGATTCTGGAACACGAGTCGGCCAAGGCGTACGGCGTCGACGATAGAATCAAATTTGTCAAGAAGGACTAGATCGGCCGCCTCGATGGCCACGTCGCTGCTGGTGACTATTGCCACACCGACGTCGGCGGCACGCAGGGCGGGTGAGTCATTGACGCCGTCGCCGGTAACGGCTACCACATTATCACGCTGGCGGAACTCGTTCACAATGCGCAGTTTCTGCTCAGGTGTTGTGCGCGCGAAGACGATCTCGTCATACTCACATACCCTGTCCCAGTCTGCGGGGGTCAGCTGGGCCACAGACGGGCCTTCGAGGAGCAGGCTACGACAGTCCCCAGAGAGGCGTATCCTACGCGCTTCGGACGCGGTAGACTTGCCTAGGTTCGTGTGGATGGTGACAAAGGTGTCTGGCTCCGCGCAGCTGGTGAAGATGCCGATGTCACGGGCGATGGCGGCAGCGGTAAGCCCGTAGTCACCCGTCACCATGAAGAAGCGGATGCCGGCCCGGCAGCACTCGGCGACAGTTGAGGCTGTCTCGGCGCGGGGCGGGTCGGTGATACCGAGGATGCCAATCACCGTCAGGTCGACGATGGCGTTGTTGGCTACTTCCTCACTGAAGGCATTAGAGCCGGGGGGGTGAGAGGGCGCCATGAGCTTTTCGCAGAGAACAATGACGCGCTCGGCATTGCGGGAGAGCTTGTCTTGGTATGCCTTGAAGGCAGATCGTGCTGCTGCATCGAGGGGGACAACGGTGTTGGACTCGCCGGACCAGTAGCTGGAGCAGGCCGGCAGCAGAACGTCAGGGGCACCCTTGACAAACACTTGGTACTGCCCGCCGGCTTTGGCTTCGCTGACGGTGGTGTCGGCCTGTGCAATGCGGAACATTGTGAGCATCCACTTGTTGTTGGAGTTGAAAGGGATCTCAAAGACGCGGGTTGAGGGGCCGAGCCCGCGAAAGCTGTCAAGTTTGTCACCGGCAGCGCAGAAACGGAGAACAGCGGCATCAGTGGCGTTTCCCTGTACCACACGCTCTCGGAGGGGAAGATGGAGAGACGTCGGATCGAATGTTGCGTCGTTGCACAGCGACGCGGCCTGGTGCAGCTTGACAATACTCTGGCCCCTGACCGACCGATCGTTTGATGCATGTACAGGCAACTCCGCGTACACATCATCGGGAGAGGGGAATTGCTTGTCAACGAAGGCGGCCGAGTTGACATGCATCTGGTTCTGGGTCAAGGTGCCTGTCTTGTCGGAGCAGATAACGTCGACGCAGCCCAGTGTCTCGACCACCGGCAGCCCCTTGGACAAGATATTGGCGGATTTCATGCGCCGAGCAATCATCATGAGAGTCAAAGCCACACCAACAGGCATGCCCTCGGGGATGAAGGCCACCACGCAGCCCATGACGTTGTTGAGCATGGCCACTAGGTTCATGTATCCGGGATGGTCAGGTCTCAGCCATCCAACCCAGGTTAGTAGGATCAGCAGGGCGAGGGCGATGGTGAAGCAGATGATGATGCGCACAAAGCGCCAGATCTCCTTCTGGATCAGTGTGGGCCGCTCTCCAACACCAGCGGTTGCTTGGGCAATACGCCCCATCACGGAACGATGACCGGTCAGGATGACCATGCCCACACCGCTGCCGTTGACTACCATGGTGCCCATGAGCGCGATGTTGCGGCTTTCGAGAAAGTTGGCGTCGGTCATGTCGACGGCGCCTTCGACCTCGTCGGCCTCTCTCGTTAGGATCGCCCGGTCAAAGCGGATATCGCCAGAGTCGCTCAACAGCCGCAGGTCAGCTGGCACCTTGTTCCCCAGCTGGAGATGGACAATGTCACCGGCAACCAGCTCCGTGGCGGGCATCCGCTTCATCGAGCCGTCACGGAGCACAAGAGTCTCGGAAGGTAATAGACCGGTGATGGACTTCATGGTGCGTTGAGTCGACCAGTCCTGAAAGGCCGAGAAGGAAGCTTGCAGCATGATGACGATGATGACTAGGATGGCGAGGGCGAGGTTGGTGGCCGAGGGCGGGTCACTCAATGGGCGCCAGCAGAGGAAGAAGATGATGACGCCAACCCAGAGAATTGAGCAGAAGCCACCGAAGACGTAGCCAAGGATCCTTCTGAGATAATTTGTCTTGGCCTTTGGAAGCGTGTTTCTTCCGTCACGCCGGAGTCTGTTGGCAGCCGAGCTCTCCGATAGGCCCCGGTCCTGCGCAACATTCAGCTGCTGGCAGATCTGAGCCACGGTCAGTTCGTGGAAGTTGAGCTTCGCGAAGTAGTCGTGATCATCCCTATTCTTTCCTGCTGCTGTCCCTTTGATCTCCTCTGACGCGTTGCCGCGAGTGTCCGCATTGTGAGAGTCGTACACTTGGATGGAGAGAGTCCGGCATTCGATCTGCACGTTTCCGTACGGCGAGGCGGCCGGAAGGCGGCTCCTGGAGCTTGAGACTGAGACCGACCTGTCTCGAGAGCTGCGACGGTTGTGGGCATAGCTGGCTACTCTGCCGCGGACTGGTTGGATATCGTGGACGTCGTCCTGGAATGTGATTCGCATGTTACGCTCACCCACTCTAGGATGCGTTTCGTCAGGGGGGCTGTTGTCGTCGTCCGCCATTGCTACAGGCAATTATGTTGCTGATGACAGTTGCGTGCTCTGTCGGATGTCTGGGAGTGATCCCAACACAGAATTTCTCGGCTGTTCAATGCTGGATGGATGTGGCTTTTAATCGCCCGGGGACTGGGGGTGGAATGTCTTAATCGGTTTCTGAAACCTCTCCATCACGGCAAAATCGTGCGACCTCTTAATACTGCATGTGTCCACAAATAATCACAAGTAGACAAGAGAGTTGCACGTCGTCGCCGATTCGAGAGCCAGGAATTCTCATAACCTCACAAAAACTCATGGCAGGAACAAATGCCTCATACCGACCTGAACCAACGAACAATAAACCCATCACAATCCTCACAAGGGCGCATTCATTACGTAGAAGAATCCCAAACGGCAGGGGGGAGTTTGGGCTGTTACCCAATATCTCATCATGAAATGTCGCGCACGATTGCCGCCGGCGGACCGCTTGCCTGCCGGGAGAAGGATCTTGGTAGAAGTTAGCAGAGGGAGCAGGGGACCTCAAAGTGCGGGAGCGGACAGCATTCTTTATTATTACCAGGTAGTATTTCAGTTTCAACATTGGCCATTCCTGTACTCGTGATGGGATTTGACTTTATGCCCCACCGGAATGCCGGATAGGAACGCGATAAACATTGTCAGGTGGTGCCCGGGCTTTTGAGTTTGTAGAGGCCGAGGGGGGGAGCTTGACAGAAAACAGGCCAAGGCTAACACTGCCGAACACCGGCAACGGAACAAAATTGAAAATGAAACCCTGGTCAACCAGATATCAAAAAGGATAATACCTGGTATTAAGAAGAGAAAACAGGATACTTCAGAATCCGCCGCTAATTAGGTGATAAGAAATTGGACGAGAACCAACCGAGTTGCTAGTGACCAATTCATCAATACGCAGTAAAGGGGAGATAAGAACGAAACCAGTGACGGGCCATTGCAAGGTGCCAGTGAAGAGAGATTGGAATAATACCGCGGGTCACTCGACCATTTTACCAATATACCGTAAAAGAAAAAGAAAAAGAAAAGAGAATAAAATAAGTAACGGCGAGACTCCTTCGCCATTAAGACGACCAAAGAGAAAGTAAGAAACGAATAGGAAGGCTATATGACCATTTACTAGAGTTGGGGTGGCATAAAGCCGAATAACATAACAATACTTATCCCCACGACCAAGAAGAAGAAAGAAAACGACAAAAAAGAAAGTGGCAAAAAAGGCGAAAGAAAAGAAAAAACCGGACGAAACACACCTGCCAACTGCTATACCCTACCGAATTAATCGGTATGGTTAACACGCCTCCTCGAGGCTCGGCTTTGCCCCGAGCCCTACCCTACCCCCGACACCCCATCAAAATTAACCCCCAACCCCGACGACATCGACGGCAAGGGCGACAGCTGAGGCGGCGCCCCGTTCTCATTGACGGGCACGACCGGCGCCTCGTCATCAAAGCTCTGGAGTCACCGCCCCAGCCTCCCCAAACCTCGCCGGGCCCAACGCACGGGCGCCCATCGACGCCGCGGCGGCGCGCGGACGGCGGTCACGCGGTTTCGCACCCCCAACGCGGAATAGTACAAGGCCACCAAGCTGACCAGAAGCTGCGCCGCCGGGATAGCCCTTTGGGCAATCGATACCCAAGTCGGGGTCGCGCCCTCGGCGATGGCCAACGTGCCATTGGAGATGGCCCGCGTGCCATTGGCGATATCGAACGTGTTGTTGGCAGTGGCCGCGTCACTCATCGCCATTCTGCCCAGAACTTCGAGCAGCGGGCCCATGTCGGGGGCCGGGCAAACCACCTCGGGGCAGACACACGAGCCGCACGACAGGACGCAGGGCGGGCAGCTCGGGCCGGGGGCCGGGTCGCTGGTCCACGTCATCGTGGCTGCTGCTGCTGCTTCTGGTGGCAGTAGTGGTGGTGGTGGTGGTTGTGTGTGTCTGTGTGTGTGTGTGTCTGTGTTTTCCTTTCTCGTTAATTGTCAGTGAGTGTTTATTGTTCGCCAAAGAGGAAAAGAAAGGAAACCAAACGGGCGCGGAGCTGGGGAGCCTTTAAGGCATTGCTGGACGTCCATGTTATGGATGCTCCTTCCGACTACTCCAGTGTCCTGGAGAGCAAAGGGTAGGCACAAGGACGCACGCGAGCAAGCACGGCTCGATCCAATCTTATCAGACCCGAGAACTAAGGACTGAGAGGCAGGCACCATAGACACATGCACCTGCTTACTAGGGGCATTCAGCCTTGAATCTGCCCTCCAGTCGAAAGAAAGTCAGCGTTCACTGCAAGAGCACGACGGTCAACCGTTACGTTGAGTTGGGAAAGGAGGTCTACACAAACTAGAACTGCTATCAACAAACTCTAATTACAAATACTATCTATCATCACTAAACTTGCTATCTACTATCACCGAAACCTCAATCACAGATATTATATAAAGTCGGCAAGCTGTAGATCTGGCTTCAGTTGCTGTTGTTGTTAACAATGCCGTCTTCCGTCTTCTCGAGCTAATTATTGGTCAGGCGTAGCTGCTTTTGAGCAGAACGAGAGCGGCCGTCAACGTTTGCTGGGAGAGTATAACGATCAATGTTGGAGCTATTGTGACCTTGGGATTGATTTGGCCCTGATCTGGATCGGGCTCCGAATTGTGATGCGGGAGTCGCAGGACTTGCAGAAGACGTGATTATGCCAAGAGTCGGAATTGTAGGTGCTGTGAGAGACAACCCAATTCGACACAATTCGATAATTCAGGTACTTGGACACCGCATTTCATGCAAAGTGTTTCCTAGAATGGTGATCTTCAAGAGTACCGTCTCCATGATAGTGAAATTTGTCTGCCGAAGTGATTTCGGTAACTCTTCGGCGCGGGTGAACTTACGGCGTAGAGTATGATACCTATGTCGTAATTACGCGTTGGAAGACCATCAAAGTCAACAACCGCTTACCCCTAACCTCCCGTTAACCCATACGGTCACCGCTTGCATTCCTAATCGCTCATGCCACCGGGCCCTCTCCCCTCGCTTGCAGCTTGACATAACAGTGGTTTGCGCGGTGCACAACGCTATAGCTTAGCTTCGGGTCGGCCAACACGGGCTCAATCGCCAGCAAGTCGAAATTCCATAGCACCAGGGTCAGAATACTCCGCATCTCCATATAAGCCAGTCTGCGTCCCCAGCATCCCCTCGGCCCAAGGCCAAATGCAATGTTGAGTGCCGCGTTGGCATCAAACTCGCCTTCATCATCATGGCCCGCCCCCACTAACCACCGCTCGGGCAGAAACGCCTTCATGTCGCGCGACTCGTCCCAGTTGTTGTTCAACTTGGCCGTGGCGCTGTGCATCGCGGGGTCAAGCGGCAGAGAGGGCGCATGGAAGCCGGGCCCATTGGCGATGACGATGATGTTTGTCCCCTTGGGCACGTGGTGGCCGAGCAGCTCGGTATCGCGGATGGCTTGGCGGGTGATGCTCGTCGCGTGCAGCCGCAGGGTTTCCTCGATAACGGCTTCGAGATAGGGGACTCGAGTCTTCGTGAGCTCCGCCATCGTGGGGGCACGGTTCTCGGCCAGCGCGGCGGAGTAGGTTCTGTGGAGTGCTCGGCGGAGCTTCGTTTGCGCTTCGGGGTGGCGGGTGAGGTAGATCAATACGAACGCTAATGTCGAGCTTGTCGTATGTAGGCCCGCGATGAATTGGCCACCGATCTGATTCAGTTGGGCTCAGCGAGTTAGTCTGGTACTTGGACTGCTTTGTTTGGTGGAATGGATGGGCATGCCTCGTCTATCATTGTCTGGTTGGAATAGTCTGGTTCCCGGTCTTGCTTTTCGGCTGCCTTCCTTTCGCGCATCAACATGCACTCAATGGCCGTCTTGGCCTCGCCTGTCGCCTCAATGCTGCTTAGACCATTCCGGAAAAGCTGCAGAATAACTCGTCTTTCCACAGCCTTCACATGCCTGTATTTCGCTGTTTTCCGGAACCACCGCGTCGCGAGTGATGGCGACAAGGACTGCGCTGCCCAGTCGATTGCCTCCACCATCTCGTAGACCCCCTCGATGAACTCGTTGAATGGTGCGTTCGGGAACTTGGCCTCGCCGTTAGGCCCAACCTCGACGGTTGCCGCGGTCAGCTTGGATGCTGCATCGATCTGCGGCCCAAGTGCGGTGTGCTTGAAGTGTCGACCAAACATGAAGGCGAGCATGCCGTCGAAGGCGCTGTTGTCGAGGTCTGCATGGACGTCAAAAGACCTGCCGTTGGCCAGACGGGTCTTGGTCTTCCAAAAGTGAACGAGATTCTCCGAGTTGTGGTAGATCATGGGACTGACGATGTTATTCAAGAAGCTGGGCGTCATGAGGTCTTGTAGCCATGCTTTGTTTGTTCTGGTCAAATTGCCAGTCTTGAATCTTGCGTGGAATCCATCGAGCACACGCATGCCATCCGTGATGAGGTCCGACCTATCAAATTCCGGACGGCGCATCAAGATATCTTGGCCCTCGACCGAGTTGGCGACGAGCAACCAGGGCTTGGAGAATGGCTGGACGAAGACCTGCACCAGTGGTGCTTGAAGTTTTTCCACCTGCTTAGCTAGCCACACGTTGAGTTCCCTTGTCCGGCGAACTTCGCGAAACATATCCGGGGCGTCTCCTAGCGGGCTGCGGGCTGACTGTTTGTTATAAGGGATACCTGGAAAAGGCTGAGGGAGCAGCCGCTGGTACGCAATGTAAAGCACGGCAAGGAAAACGAAAATGCCGAATGTTGACGGAATCGGGCCCGTTCCAACATGTTGAATGGCATCCAGAAGAGCCATGGTCTGAGACAGGATAGGTTGTGTGCTCAATCTCGGCGGACGATGGATGGCGCAGCCTGGCTTGCGAGAAGCATGAATGGAACATGAATGCTGGGGACATGGACACGAACGTGGGTGCCGGCTTTATACAAATGATAATGTAGTATACACATATCTTACCCCTGGTTACTGGTTGCATTGCATGTAGCGGCATGTTCCTCTTGACCTGCTGCATGGCTTTGACCTGGTGTTTAATCCCGGCCCTGCGTATGGGATTCTTGATTGCGCCGTTTGCCTTCAGTCAGGTACACATGGTAAAGCTTGTACACCCCACTAAAGCACACCAGTGCCTCTTGATCAGCTAGGTAGATAGCAAACGCAGCCAACTGTAATGGAAGGATGTGAGAAGTCGGTACCAGTACATGCAGCGGAATAACGATTAGACTTGCTTCTTGCAAACAGACCCAAGTCGGCGTAATACGTTCCCACTCTTCGTGGGGGGTAAGCGAGCCTTGTCTCCCATACTTATGCAGCGTAGGAGCGTTTACCTTGTCAGTATTATTAAGAGCTCGGTCTCAAAGCTCGGTCTCATTTCTGTGCCTTGGTCTAAGGTGACGGGTTAGAGCGAGGAGCTTCAATGCCCTGCTCTCGGATGCGCAAGCCACGAGAGTGAGTCGGTCTTGATTTGCGGAGGCAACTTGAATTGGCATATACTTGCACTCATTTCGCGAATGGGAGAGTGAGCTGTTTTATCTTGCCTCAAGGTCAAACTATTGAACGTCATATGTCCAAGTTGCAATAAGTCTAGGTGATTACCTAGAAGAGGCTACATGATTCACATCACTGCCGGTGAAAGTTCCAACGAAGCGAACCTCCAGTAGAGACTATACATGTATGCTTCGAGTCACGCACGCGCAAGCCACCCTCATCGTTAGCTCTGCAACCAGACGTGACGGAAAGAAGGCACTTCCGTGTAGGTTTCTTAGTGCTTGCATCTTGATGTGTACTACGCATCTTTACCCATCGGTCACAGTCAAGTCAAGGGGGTGTGGTAGGTTCGGTGGTCTTGGAGTGTGCTGCGGCAGTCGGACGCCGAATCCCGGGGACGCGAGGTTCGCGAGTCCCCCTTGCAGCTGTCCAAGACAGCACACAATCCCCCCGCGTCACTGAGCGCCATCGGCATTCAATTCCACCGATGCACCCGTGGCGTCGGTGAGCGGTTCCACCGGCGTGGATCATCGTCCTCCCGACGGAACGCATAATTACCTACGACGCGGCGTACAGTGGAGTTTATCAAGGTTGAAAATAACTGGGTACCAGGTAACCAAGGAATCCAGTGCAAGCATTGCGAATGTCAATGTCCCTGGGGCTGACTACCAGCTACTAACAACAATGCCGCCATTGTGCCCCACATCGTGATAGTTTGGGTATCTATCTTGAAATGCCGTAGCTGGGTAAGTACCTAGGTACCTAGGATATGACCTCTGCCGGAATGGGCATTGCTTGGTGCCGCCCGAGAGGTCAATTCCGGGAGACAATGTATGAATCGCCTATTCGACATCAATGAGACAGAACCACTAGAAAGAAAGAATATTTCAGCAAGGGATACAATCTCTGAGAGTCAGTTTTGCGATAAGAGAGGTTGTGGCCGTTGCTCAAGGCTTCATAATACCTAGCTGGGACATTGAAACCAAGCCGTGATCCGCGGAGCATCAATACCTAGGTGGTTAGATAATTACCTGGCATGAATTTGTCCGTGGCATGACGTGGCTGCATCGAGTTTGAAGGTCTTTCTTTTTTATTGTTGTTTTTTCCCTGTGAGACTCAGGGACTTGGAAAACTTTAATGTATCCGCTACCACTGTATAATCAAGTTGCGAAGATGGGAGTGCTGATATGTAGTCCATTTTCGGTGCGCACAAACCATTGTTCTAGACTCCTCCGCATCGTGTGTCAACTTTTGGTCGCTGAGATGTGCATGTGCCCGGCTTATGCCGAAGCTGACCGACAAACGAAACTTTTCCCTGTGCTCTCCAAGGAGCTCTCCAAGGAGAACTCATGACGCAGACCCGGTACTTGACGCAGCGCAACTACGTGGCCTTGGCTCATACAAGCAGGAGTTCTTTCTGATCTTGTGCACAGGCCAATAATGTTACAAGAAGGGGTCTAAAGGTGATGGTGTTGTATGTAATTGTCCGAGCTATCTTGGATAAATCGGCCAGGACGCTGCCCTTGTTACCACCGTGCTTGAGAACAAAGGCGGGTGGTGCCGATGCTGTTTACCCACTGGAAGG